>CM057341.1:559206688-564006688 GCA_030015575.1 Agapanthus africanus
CTCCAGGTGAAACGATATAGAGGTTGTATGGTTTTACGACAAGGGTTCGGACGCATACGTGTGTTTACGCACGTACGACTTTTTCGGACAGTTTTTACTAGTCGGCTTTGGTTTAAGCCAGATTCTAGTATCGGGTTATTAGATTTATACAGTCTAAAGTTTTTCCGTGTTTTCACGGATTGGAAGGGCGTTCTCGTAATTTGTCGGGAAGCTTCTAGAAGAGTGGTGACTAAGGGGATAAGGTGGCATTGCATTAAATGAGATTAGTGACTCATTTGTGTGATTCATCCTAAGTCATTAATGCATCATAAATGCTTAATGACTCATGGAGATGAATCACTCATAGATATTTATGAAGCATGGTTGTTAATTCTATTTTTGATATTGGGATAAATAATAATGCTTCATATATATTATGATAACATCATTATCTCATTTCATTCTCATCTTCACCTTCTCTCTCCTCAAGCTCACTCTCTCTTCAAACCCTAATCCTAGCCTCTCATGTGTTGAGATCAAGGGTTAGCTAGACCAATACATCCATAACCTCACTCTATATCCCCTAGGTAGCTTAGATTAGCAATTTAAGCAACCTAGTGATCTCAAGTTTGAGATTAAGCTTGGCGTAGGAGCTTTCGGGTTGATCGTCTTTGATTCGAGGAGGCCGTTGAGCTGCCGATGTTCCAAGGAGCCTACGAGGAGTGGAGGACCACGATGAAGACCCGAAGGACTAGTATCGTGAGGTATAACTTCGTATCCAAGTAGTTAAACCTCTAGTTGTTTGTTAGCAATGGTTTAGATAACGATTCATGTGCTCAAGTCCGTGTTACGAAGCTTTGATAATCGTTTTTCATATATTCCGCCTCCCCGCAAGTCCGTGGGGTGCGTGACATAGACTTACAGTGATATCAGAGCCAACTAAGCCACTACTAGCTTGTTAGCAACTGATTAGAAGTTCGATCGACGGAAAACACGGAAACAAAAACCCGGATATTCCTAGTTTCTGTTAATTTTAAAAGCGTCTGTAAAATAATTTGACATACCTTTAAATTCACAGCAGGGAATTGTAAGAATACTGGGAAAATACGAGACCCTAACTCAGCAAGAAGGCTGCGGATCCGCGACAAGAAGGTGCTTTTGGCTGCGGATCCGCCGCCCAGTCAACGCCGAGTTGACTCGAATTTTCACAGTAATTCATATTTTGGTGTTTTTTGTTTTCCTGTATGTTCTGTTTTTACCCAGGTTACTTCAGTGCAGGTTTGCTTTTGGGGTAGACACGGAATATGGTATTCGATCGATGTTCTAAGATATTTGCTGATTGGGTTCTTATCTGTAATGTTTAATATGTTCGTAAACCTCTCCTAACTGCTAGTATGTCGGTTGGCAGGGGGTTGCACATTTCTGAAATGTTTACTGTTTGTGTATATGAACTGTGTTGGACTGTTGTGATGATTAGCCGGGGTTTGAGATGTGTTTAATATTCATTCATTCAATGTAAATGTAATTTGATGTAATATTCTTTTGCGGGGCACATCTAGGTTGCGGTTGTAGCCACCGTTGTATTATTATTTCTTTTTACTGTTTTTGCTCCTAGGATAGACCCAAGGTGGGGTACACAAACTACCGGGTATGTTGAAGTGTTTAGTGGCCTACTCACGTTGTTGAGGGAGACCGCTTCACTTCGGGTACTTGGCGGGTAGTTTGCCGTACCCGTAGGGCTCTGGGGTAGGGTAATAGCTATTCATCACAACTGTGTAATCCGTCTTTTATTGCAGGCTCAAAGCAAATGCGGATTACTAGTAAATCCAATAAAGTTCATCTGTGATCTGGAATGCTTATTATTGCGTCTGACGAATGTACAATATCTATATATGATAGCTATTAGACGTCACTTATGTTTTACACCCGCGCTAGCCCAGCCCTCGCTCTGTCGTTAGTTAAGTAACCTAACGGGTGATGGCGGGACCCAGTGGCGAATGCGGATGGTATAAGAGGACGTGGTATTTTCGTTGTTTTCTGCAATGATAAGATAAATGATGGGACGCATTATTATAATGCAAAGAAAATAAATCAAAGTTGAATCGTTGGAACAAATTTAAAAGAAACCACTCGGTTATTTTAAAAGATCAGAATTTTTTAAATTGCGGAGCTTTAACCACTCCTTTTAAAAAGTATCAGGTTCCTTCGATTATATCAAGTTCACTACGTTCACGGTTTTGCCAAAACCATTCGTAGCCCTCCGTCATTTCATTTGGGTATTCAATAGTATTCAAGCTGTGTTTGTTTGGCCAAAGTCAAGGCACAGTATTTGGTAGATGTTGGATAGTCATATGTAGCATAGATAGATGCCTTGTTTTGGGACAGTCGTACTACCTTATTTGGCCAAAGTCAAAGGTATGTGATTGTTAGCGATTCTGCGTGTTCAAGTTCTAATTTAAATACCGCAATCAAGACGGTTTCGCTTGTAGCTAGCCGGTTGAGTACGGGTCGTCCGCAGGGAGATGGGAGTCTTTTTCAATGTGTTTTAACGAGTTAAGTCCTGTTTTCAAATTTTGTTGTGGTTATCTAAGTGTTAAGTAGATATTTTAAAGAGAGCTTGTTAGGGTTAGGATTAGGTTAGTTTGAGTTAGGAGTCTCCACATCTTTCGTTGCCCCTCTTAATATCGGTGTTACGGTAATCGGCAACAACGGGGATTAGCACGACTAGGAAGGACTTTGCGAGTATAAGCTAAGCTTTCCAACGCATAAGTCTTCCTTTTGGTGCTTGTCCGTCCGTTCTTGGCTCTTATCCATAACCTCCGGTTAATTCAACCACAACCGGTCTCACTACGGAATCACCGCTATCATGTAGGATAGGGTGCCGTAAGGAGCGGATTGTGGTTCAATTAACGGGAGTCGATTTAAGTTGTTGGGCAAGGAAAGAGTGAGAGAGATTTCCTTCTCTCAAACTTCCCTTATCCTACCCTAACAAGTATAAAACTACTCACACTTCATTATAAGGAAAAACAAAACAAAACAAAAGAGGAAGATAGAAAGAAGGAGATTAGAAGAATACGACTAACTATTTGCGACCTCACCTTGGCGAGGATCGAGCGTAAGTGTCATTGTCGTATGAATGATAAAGAAAAAGAGAGAAGAAAGAAACGACAAGGAAATAACAACAACTACTTAACAATTAAAATTACAACAAGTAAAGAAAGAGCAAGACAAGCATGATAATAACATGATCTTCTTTATTTATCATTCCTCCCTCACAAAGCTCACTACAAGTTTAATGGAGAAGAGATGAGAAGAAGAAGAACAAGTGAACTAAATCCTAGAAAAAGAAAATACAAGAATGGACCCTTTCCTTCACAAAGTTCTGGGCTATTTATAGGCCAAAAAATGAAACCCTAGGGCAACCACCAGAACCCAAACAGAATGACAAAAATACCCCCAAAAACTTTCTGTCTGCCGCCACTATATGGCCGCGGATCCGCGGCCTGGACCCCACTTTGGCCGCGGATCCGCGGCCCTCTTGATGAATTGGACTTTGGGCTTTTTGGTGGCACCCTGGTTTGATGTGTACATTTTTCTGGTACATGTATTTTCTCAACTTAGCTCCACGATTTTTCCAGAATTTCTGTTGAGGGAAAGGTGAACTTTTTGTCAAGATTTTGTCATGATTGTCTCGAGCTCCGCGTAGATCTCTTGGATCTTGTGCTACCATTGAGCCTTGTGCCTGAAAACGATATTGATTTGACATTTTGTCTTCCTAAACTGGTATCTGGCAGCATACGGATGAAGGACGGAGACCGTGTTTTATCTGTGGTTGGCAGGAACCCGGATTTTTCGTGTTTTCCATGAATTTCACTGTTTTAGAACCGAGAACCTGTATCCTGCAATTGACTAGCAAACACGGCTCAAGAGTATCTACGGATATGCAATGTGATAAAAATTGGACGGTATGAAAATGCAAAAATCTGATATGAACAAATACCCCCAAACTTATCATTTGCTCGTCCCGAGCAAAGTCCATTTATTCACAAAAATTTCCTAACCTCACTTTCGCAGGGAACGCGATTGCACTGAGCATGTGCAACAAGCCGTTAAACCTCTAGGTGTCCCTAGTAGGAGGAGTGTTGTCTCCTGAGGGTTTTCAGCGGATACTACCCACAAAATCCGGTCAAGTTGGTTTGTAAAAATGACTAAGTTTCAAACCCTAAAGTTTTGTTTTAGAAAATAACAATTCTATAATCCTAAGTCTAGTCTATCGAACCTTTATTTTTCACACCTCGCTTCTTATTTAACTACAGGTTTTATATGTCTTTACGTGCAGTGCAAATAGTGTTGTTAAGTTCCAGAAGGATCGATTAAAGTCATCATGTCGCATAATAAAGCCCAGATAACAATTTAAAAAGGATCACATAAGTTTTATAAAGAGTTAAGCATTTTTCAAGTTTCGTTTTCCAGTAAGGTTTCAACTTCAGAATTTCTATCTTCCATAACAGGAAACTAAGTCGTATTTTTCACTCCACCTTTTTCTTGTTTTCATTTCATACACACCTCTGTGAACGTGCAATAGTCTTTATCATAGAATAAAACCTTCATATCTCCGCTAAATTTTTTATAAAAGCCTGTCTTTTATCAAGATTATTCTCACACAAAGAACCGTTAGGAATTTTAACTCGGAGAGAACACTTGCTTGACTTTGTTTTAAAACTGGACTTTCTAGGCTTCTTAGCGAGCTTTGGGCCAATGCACCCAAACCAGTTGGTTTTAGGGCATTAGGTGTAGAAACACCCCAGCGGACTTAATTACTCAAGTTACCTAGGTCCAAAAACAAAAGACAGTTTGGCGTGAAAATCAGCTGATTTAATACGAACGGAGATATAACCGGTCAGTTCAATTATTTTTTTTTTTTGGATAAAAGACGTGTTTAGTGGGTTTGGTGTGTAATCATTCCAATCAAGTTTCAGATGGGTTATTTTTCAGACTTAACTTCAATTACGGCATCAATAATATTCCTTCATATTCGCTTTACTTCATAAACTATTCTTGACATTACTTATTTCAGAACAAACCTATTTGATCCTCAGAAAATCATTTATCTGTTTAAAAGTTTAAACATGAAAGACTTGTCATCTAATTCCCAAAATCTTACGACACGTGTAGTGTGATGTAAAGACGTATATCAGCTATAGTTAACTTCAAAGGAGAGTTATCTTTCAGGTTTTCAAAATCTAAACATAAGATTTAGTCATTCCTATTTTTTTCAAACAAAAACCGTCGAAATGTTGAATCAGAGTTCTTTCACAAGCTAACTTGACAAAAAAGTTTTTATATTTTTAGAAAATTTTCAAATTTTTATGGATTTTATGGATATTAATATGCAGATGCAAAATATACATATGAATGCGAAGGTAAGAAATGCGTACCGAGCGTACCCCCAAACTTAAACTGGACAGTGTCCTCACGGTCGTAGCATGAAGAGAGCAGTTGGAAGGTTCAAAATTGTCGGTTAGTGATACACAAATTTTTATTTGTTTTTGTTTTTAAAAAGAAAAAGAATATACACAAATATATACAAAATGGTTTGTACATACCCCCAAACTTATTTGGAACAGTGTCCACTGTTCTTGGCTGGATAACCGAAGTTTGGAGGTGGGCAGAGGAAGATCATTCAGGGTAAACCGGCTCCTGTAAGAATAGGAGCTCCTCTGTTGGTTCGGCGCTAAGGTACGGTTTGCATCGGTGTCCGTTCACTTTGAAGAGTGAACCGTCCTTTGGATTTTCCAAATCCACAGCGCCGTGCGGATACACATTCCGCACAAAATACGGCCCTTTCCAGCGAGATCTGAGCTTTCCAGGATGGAAATGAAGTCGGGTGTCGTAAAGCAGTACCTGCTGACCAGGTACGAAGGTTTTGCGCAAAAGGTGTTTATCGTGAAACACCTTCGTTCGATTCTTAATGACAACCGCGTTGTCGTAAGCCTCATCCCTAAGCTCGTTTAGTTCGTTCAACTGCAGCTTCCGATGGTTGCCCGCGTCATCAAGAGATAGATTCAGCTCCTTTATCGCCCAAAATGCGCGATGCTCGATTTCGACGGGAAGGTGGCAGGCTTTTCCGTACACAAGCCGATAGGGAGACATGCCAAGGTCGGTCTTATAAGCGGTTCTAAATGCCCAAAGGGCATCAGTGAGTTTCAGAGACCAATCCTTACGGTTCTTGGAAACCGTCTTCTCCAATATCTGCTTGATTTGCCGATTTGAAACTTCGGCCTGCCCGCAGGTTTGGGGGTGGTAGGGCGTAGAGAGCTTATGATTTATGGAGTATTTCCGCATCAAGGCTTCGAAAGTTTTATTGCAGAAATGACTTCCATTGTCGCTAATGATCGCTCGGGGGTGCCCAAACCGTGAGAAAATGTTTTCTTTAAGGAACCTAACGACAACCTTGTTGTCGTTAGTCCTGCTGGGCACAGCCTCGACCCATTTAGAGACGTAATCAACAGCTAGAAGAATGTATAAGTTCCCAAAAGAGTTGGGAAACGGCCCTATGAAGTCTATCCCCCAAACATCGAAAATCTCCACAACCAAGATCGGTTGGAGCGGCATCTCGTTCCTCCGGGATATCCGGCCCATGTGTTGGCACCGGGAGCAAGTCTTGCAATAGTCGTGAGCGTCTTTGAAAAGTTGTGGCCAGTAGAAACCACATTGCAAGATCTTCTCAGCTGTCTTTCTGGGCCCAAAATGCCCACCACACGCTTGATCGTGGCAAAATGACAGCACACTCTTGAATTCCTCATCAGGGACACACCGACGAATAATCTGGTCGGGACAGTACTTGAACAAGTAGGGTTCGTCCCAGTAAAAGTGTTTTACTTGGGATAAGAAGCGAAGTCTGTCCTGACTTGACCATTCGGTCGGTAGTAATCCCGTGGCCAAATAGTTGACAATATCTGCGAACCAGGGTTCGCACGATACTGTCAAGAGTTGTTCATCCGGGAAAACGTCATTGATCGGAATTGGAAGCGAAGGCGAAGAAGGAAGTCGTGAGAGATGATCGGCAACCACGTTTTCACATCCTCGTTTGTCCTTAATGACAAGGTCAAACTCTTGGAGCAAGAGGATCCAACGTATTAACCGAGATTTTGCATCTTTCTTCGCAAAAAGATGGTGCAGAGCTGAATGGTCCGTATAGACAATGACTGGAGAGCCGATGAGGTAGGGCCTGAACTTTTCTAAAGCAAATACAACAGCCAAGAATTCCTTCTCAGTTGTTGTATAATTGAGTTGGGCGTCGTTCAGGGTTCGGCTCGCGTAATAGATTACGTGCGGCATCTTGTTGATGTGCTGTCCAAGGACAGCACCGATGGCAAAGTCAGATGCATCGCACATAATCTCGAATGGGTGCGTCCAGTCAGGAGAAGAAAGAACGGGAGCAGAAGTGAGTGAGCGTTTCAGTGACTCGAAGGAAGTCACACAGCTCGAGTTGAAGTCAAATGGTGTATCCTTGGCCAGCAAAAGAGTCAAGGGCCTAGCAATCTTGCTAAAGTCTTTGATAAACCGTCTATAAAAACCGGCATGGCCAAGGAAGGCTCGGATATCTCTGATGCAACGGGGAGGAGGCAGATTGGAAATGACCTCAATCTTTGCTTTGTCGACCTCTATGCCATTCTGCGAGATGATATGTCCTAAGACAATACCTTCGCGCACCATGAAGTGGCATTTCTCCCAGTTCAAAGTGAGATTCTTGTCCTTACATCGGGTAAGGACAGCGTCAAGATGCAGCAAACACTCGTTGAAGGAATCGCCGAAGATGGAGAAGTCATCCATGAAAATCTCCAGAAATTTTTCCACCATGTCCGAGAAAATTCCCATCATACACCGCTGGAAGGTAGCGGGCGCATTGCATAACCCAAAGGGCATGCGTCGATATGCAAACGTGCCGAAAGGACAAGTGAAAGTGGTCTTGTCCTGGTCTTTTTCGGCGATGGGAATTTGATTATAGCCGGAGTAGCCATCAAGAAAGCAATAGTACTCGTGTCCGGCCAATCGTTCAAGCATCTGGTCAATGAAAGGTAGCGGAAAGTGGTCTTTCCGCGTTGCGGCGTTGAGTTTTCTGTAATCAATGCAAACTCGCCACCCAGTTTGGGTGCGAGTAGGGATTAACTCATTCGCCTCGTTGGTTATGACCGTGATGCCCGACTTCTTGGGGACAACATGAATGGGGCTAACCCACTGGCTATCAGAGATAGGGTAAATGATACCACTATCTAGACATTTGACGATCTCCTTCTTCACAGCCTCCTTCATGACTGGATTAAGACGTCTTTGTGGATCCCGGGCTGGTTTGGCATCATCCATCAGATGAATGTGATGCTCAACGATGAGGGGACTAATCCCCTTGATGTCCGCCATGGACCAGCCAAAAGCTTGCCTGTTGCTGTGCAAGACCGCGAGAAGGGCTTTCTCTTGCTCGGGAGCTAGAGAAGCCGAGATGATGACAGGAAGGGTCTCGTTCTCACCTAAGTAGGCGTACTTAAGGTGAGACGGCAAAGGCTTGAGTTCGAGCGTTGGAGGTGAAATGATGGAAGGCAAGACTGGTGCAAAGGTCTCGAACTCAAAGGACTCCAGCAAAGGTTCAAAGCGAGTGTAGGCAACCGAGTTGGATGGTTCAGGTAACTCATCCGGAAAGTCGAAAGATTCAAACTCGGGTTGTGCGCGGCTAAGATCGTTCAAGAACGTGAAACACTCGTATTCGTTGTCGGGCGCAGCAGCAGCAGGTTCGAAGAGAAACGCACTAGTGGCGTCAAGATTATCGTGTTCAAACAGAAACTCCTCAAATTCACACTCTTCTGGTGTGATCTCCTGGATCGAGCAGACATCCAGTATATGAGCATTAGGTTCGGCGGGCTGATTCCCCAACCTAAAAATGTTGAGTTCAATTGTCATATTTCCAAAAGAGAGGTTCATCGAACCATTGCGACAATTGATCACAGCATTTGAGGTTGCGAGAAATGGGCGACCGAGTATCACCGGAATTTGATTCCGGGGGTTAGCTACAGGCTGTGTATCTAAGACAATGAAGTCGACGGGGAATATGAAGTCCCCGACTCTTATTAACACATCCTCTAGCTCACCCCTAGGATGGGTGATCGATCGGTCGGCTATCTAGAGAGTGCAGTGTGTGGGTTTCAACTCTCCGACGCCTAATTGCTCGTATACTGAATACGGAAGCAAGTTAACACTGGCACCAAGATCTAATAGTGCGCAGTTGATATTCTTATCCCCAATAGTGATTGAAATCGTAGGACAGCCAGGGTCCTTCCATTTTTGTGGTAAAGATTGGGTAAGAGCATCACTCACAGCACTGGCCAAGAAAACTTTCTTTGGTACCTGAGACTTCCTCTTTTTCGTGCACAAGTCCTTTAAGATTTTTGCGTAAGATGGGACTTGTTGGACAGCATCTAAAAGAGGAATGTTAATGTTAACTTGCTTGAATAACTCCAAAATCTTCTCCATTTGTGGATTTTGTTTGTTAGACCTCAACCGGTTTGGAAATGGAACATTTTGAAAATTGGTTGAGTCTAATGCTAGAGGAGGAGATTTTGGAGTTGGAACGGATCCCAGAATAGGTGTTTTCGTGGAGTGAGAAGTGGGTCCGTTTAGAGCAGAAGAAGAAGAGGGAGAGCCTTGTGAAGAACGGAGAATAGGCTCGGAAGACGAAGAAGAAGAAGGAGAAGAAGAAGAAGAAGAAGAAGCAGCGGCCGGGGCATCATCGTTGATCCGTTTGCCAATGTTGTTTTGCAGCATCCTCCCTGATCTCAGTGTGGTCACGGCACTCACATTATGGTTTTGTTGTTCAAGAGCAACATGTGCATTATGTGGGTGACCGGGATTTGGAAGTGGCTGGGACGGGAGCTTCCCCTTCTCTCGCTCGCTTAAGGCCGCATTCAGCTGTGCAATCTGGGCCTCAATGGTCTTGATGCTTTGCCCGTGTGCGGCAGTATGTTGCACTAAAGATTGAATCGAAGACTGGATGTTGGCGGTGGATTGAGTCGATTGTTTAACAAACGCCTCCAGACTTCGCTCGAGCGAGGAAACCTTATCGTTGTTCGACGGAACAAAGTTGTTTGGTGGAAAAGAATTGTTTGGTGCAAAGTTGTTCGTCTGGTTTTGGAAAGGTTGGGGTTGGAAGGGCTGTTGATATTGATGTTGAGTTTGTTGTTGCGCTTGTTGTTGCGGTGGAGGGGCCCTTTGGAAATTGTTGCCCTGGAACTGATTCTGATTCTGATTCCAGGCGAAATTGGGGTGGTTCCTCCAACCGGGATTGTAGGTGGAAGAGTATGGATCATTCCTCGGTCTTTGCTGGAAGGCAGCATTAACCTGATCCTGTCCTTGCGAGGGTGGATTGTAAGGACACTCTTCGGTCAAGTGGGAAGGATCGGAACAACAAGCGCAGATGGTACGAAGGGGGAGAACAGGTGTGGGGGCAGGAGCAGAAAATTTGCTCTCTATCGCTTCAAGCTTTCGTGTTATTGCAACCATTTCAGCTTTCATCGCAATAGAGACATCGAGTTGGTGGATTCCTACCCTAGACTGACCGGTAGAAGTGGAGGTAGAAGAAGAAGAAGTCGGTCTGGTGCTCTCCCACTGTAGCGTTTGCTCCGCAAGATCGTCAAAGAACTGCCACGCTTCCTCGTCAGATTTGGATAGGAAGTGGCCCTGACAGATGGTTTCCAGCAACTGCTTCGTTGCTGGGTTCAGTCCTTCGTATAAGGTTTGGCAGAGTTGCCATTTCTCTATACCGTGGTGAGGACACTGAACAAGAAGGTCTTTGTATCGGTCAAAGCACTTCCAGAAGGGTTCAGAAGGAAGCTGGGAGAATTGGTTGATTTCATTTCGAATTCTTGCGGTCTTATGATTTGGGTAGAATTTTTTCAGAAACGCTTTAATAAACTCGTCCCAGCTGGTGATTGAGTGGGAAGCGGTGCTATACAGCCATTTTTCAGCTAGATCGCATAAAGGGAACGGAATGACCCGTAGACGTATAGCATCGTCCGACAGCTGGGTGGTTTTCATCATGGCACAGACATTTTGAAATTTGTTGATGAAGATATAGGCATCTTCAGATTCAAGCCTATGAAAACGTGGAAGCATGTTGATGAAATGGGGCTTAATTTCAAAGTTGTCCCCATTGGCCGGAGGAAGAGAAAGGCAGGTGGGAAGTGCAGAACGTGTGGGGTAGAAACGATCCTGGAGCGCGATTCGCTGCGGCGCTACAACAGGCGGTGGTGGTGGGAGATTGGTCTCCGTAGGAGGTGGAGCCAATCCAGGGGTGGTCAAAGAGATATTCGGATTAAATCCCGACATCGCGGAAGAAGAGGTTGGTGAAGGTGAAGGTGAAGGTGAAGATGTACGAACAGAATTCCGGTCAACGTCAGAGTTGGCCGGCAAAGGAAGGGGTGAAAGAGGAGTGGACGGAGTATCGACTTCGGAGTCGATCGCGTAGTCGGTCGCGACTAACGTAACGCGGACTAGACGGGCGCTAGTGTCCCGAGTCCAAGCGAACATACACTAAACGAGTTTAGTATAGTCAAAGCGAAGAAGGTGAGGGTAAGAAAACGTCAATGGAGAAAGGCAATGGGTGGTGGGTGAAAAATGGATTTGGCGACAAAAGGGCAAGTTTTTATAAAAGTTTTTGATTTTTTTCTTTTTTTTTTGTTTTTAGAAAGAGATTTACAGAAGTATGTACGGAAATACGGCTTAAGCAATCACAAATAAGATATGCACAATCACACCTAGATCTAGGGTAACCTAGGTCTACTAGACCTGCTCCTGAACTTGATTGTCGAAGTTAAACAATGTCGAGAAACGGGCTTAAAAATACACTGATCACGAGGCCAGGTAAGTGCAGAGATAAGGGGAGGTTGTCCAACGCTTTCGCGAAGTTCCTTAATTAAATAACCCTTTCTCTTTCGGCGGTTGCGCCTTTAACACTTTCCTAGACACCCCGTAAACAATATACGGTTAAGCGAGGTTCTAAACAAGGTTTATCTTCTCCTAATGAGCGCGAAGTCCTTAGGGCTGAAGTTTAGTATTTTTTAATTTACAATGGACAATGCATATGCTTTAGTGATTTTTGGGGTCCTGGGAAGGGTGATGAAATCCCCACCCAATCTGGATTGGTTTCAAGCCCCTTAAGTCCGTATTTAAAGAATGCAAAACAGTAACAAATCAACTGCAAACAATTTTTATTTGCGGCGCAAAGAATCCTGCACAAGAACAGTTTATTGGAAGGGGGAGAAGAATTTGCACAAAGAAAGCTGCAGAAAACACAGTTCAGTGGAGTTCAGAGGAGTGGAGAGAGGCAGAGGGACTTACAGAGAGAAGATGGCACACTGACCCCACCAAGTGGCCGCGGTTCCACGGCAATAAGGCCCTAATGCCGCGGTTCCGCGGCGGAAATGAGGATCTGTGCTGTCATTTTTCTGGTGTGGGTTCTGGTTGGGGTCCTCTGCTTTTCTGGATGTGTGGAATTCTGATATACTCTCAGTATCTGCTCCAGATTTTTACAGTAGACCGGATGCTTCGTTTTTGTCCGTCGCGGTGTAGCCGCGAACTGTGGGTCTATCTTCCCACGTCTTTGGCACTGTACTTGAACTCCGTATTTTCAACGTCCTTGGCGTCGATCTTGAACTTCGTATTTTCCTGCACACTTGCACAAAAACTAATCAAAAATAACAAGATGGTTTCTTTTACAAAGTATATTTTTTTTTCGTTTTTTTTTATATACTTACAAATTAACCCGAAATTACACAAAGAAACAAACTACCGTCTCCCCGGCAACGGCGCCATTTGATTGTTAGCGATTCTGCGTGTTCAAGTTCTAATTTAAATACCGCAATCAAGACGGTTTCGCTTGTAGCTAGCCGGTTGAGTACGGGTCGTCCGCAGGGAGATGGGAGTCTTTTTCAATGTGTTTTAACGAGTTAAGTCCTGTTTTCAAATTTTGTTGTGGTTATCTAAGTGTTAAGTAGATATTTTAAAGAGAGCTTGTTAGGGTTAGGATTAGGTTAGTTTGAGTTAGGAGTCTCCACATCTTTCGTTGCCCCTCTTAATATCGGTGTTACGGTAATCGGCAACAACGGGGATTAGCACGACTAGGAAGGACTTTGCGAGTATAAGCTAAGCTTTCCAACGCATAAGTCTTCCTTTTGGTGCTTGTCCGTCCGTTCTTGGCTCTTATCCATAACCTCCGGTTAATTCAACCACAACCGGTCTCACTACGGAATCACCGCTATCATGTAGGATAGGGTGCCGTAAGGAGCGGATTGTGGTTCAATTAACGGGAGTCGATTTAAGTTGTTGGGCAAGGAAAGAGTGAGAGAGATTTCCTTCTCTCAAACTTCCCTTATCCTACCCTAACAAGTATAAAACTACTCACACTTCATTATAAGGAAAAACAAAACAAAACAAAAGAGGAAGATAGAAAGAAGCAGATTAGAAGAATACGACTAACTATTTGCGACCTCACCTTGGCGAGGATCGAGCGTAAGTGTCATTGTCGTATGAATGATAAAGAAAAAGAGAGAAGAAAGAAACAACAAGGAAATAACAACAACTACTTAACAATTAAAATTACAACAAGTAAAGAAAGAGCAAGACAAGCATGATAATAACATGATCTTCTTTATTTATCATTCCTCCCTCACAAAGCTCACTACAAGTTTAATGGAGAAGAGATGAGAAGAAGAAGAACAAGTGAACTAAATCCTAGAAAAAGAAATACAAGAATGGACCCTTTCCTTCACAAAGTTCTGGGCTATTTATAGGCCAAAAAATGAAACCCTAGGGCAACCACCAGAACCCAAACAGAATGACAAAAATACCCCCAAAAACTTTCTGTCTGCCGCCACTATATGGCCGCGGATTCGCGGCCTGGACCCCACTTTGGCCGCGGATCCGCGGCCCTCTTGATGAATTGGACTTTGGGCTTTTTGGTGGCACCCTGGTTTGATGTGTACATTTTTCTGGTACATGTATTTTCTCAACTTAGCTCCACGATTTTTCCAGAATTTCTGTTGAGGGAAAGGTGAACTTTTTGTCAAGATTTTGTCATGATTGTCTCGAGCTCCGCATAGATCTCTTGGATCTTGTGCTACCATTGAGCCTTGTGCCTGAAAACGACATTGATTTGACATTTTGTCTTCCTAAACTGGTATCTGGCAGCATACGGATGAAGGGCGGAGACCGTGTTTTATCTGTGGTTGGCAGGAACCCGGATTTTTCGTGTTTTCCATGAATTTCACTGTTTTAGAACCGAGAACCTGTATCCTGCAATTGACTAGCAAACACGGCTCAAGAGTATCTACGGATATGCAATGTGATAAAAATTGGGCGGTATGAAAATGCAAAAATCTGATATGAACAGTATGTACGGGTGTGTTCAAATTAACCTGGACAATGACGGGTAGAACTTGACGTGTGACTTATAATTTGTTTGGCCAAAGTCAAGGTCATAAGAGCATGGGGCAAAAATCCACATCGGGAATTTCTAAAGAAACTGAAATTTGCAGAGAGATGCATACCACTTTGGAGTTTGATGAATGTTGGTAGGATTCCTTCAACATTATCATACGATGATATTTTGGATCCCGATCCTACTGTGAGTATATACTACTTATCAGGAGATGCGTCACTTAACAATCAATGCTATAAACCAAGTAGGTGCCTAGAAAGGTGTCAGCGGGGTTACGCCCCCAGAGAAAAGAGGTTATTTAATTAAAAAACTTCGCGAAAGCGTTGGAAAACCTCCCTCGAAGTATCGACACTGGCCTGGCTGAACGGTTAAGCAAGTATTGTACGGTGAGAATAGTCCTGGCTAGTTCTTCCTTTTTCGTTTGAGGAGGGATTCGAGAAACAGTGGGAGCCATCCTGTTTAGATAAACATAAAACCAATCTAAACTTGCAACAGCATCATGCTAAAAAGTTTTTTTCTCTCTCTCTTAATTGCAGCGACCTTGTGACCACACATAGGTTACATCTAGATAACAATTTGACTGAATCTAACTTATATGACTGGCAAAGGTCTGTCCAAATGTCCATTGGCTATAACAAGCTGGACCACCCTATTACTACTCAAAATCCCGCCGTCCCAGGTCCAGTTTCCACTGTCGCGGATATGGATATCCGTCAGACAAGGGAAAAAGATAAAGCGTAAGCTAAGTGCCTCGTGTTAGCTTCAGTTGATGGTGTATACCAGAAGCAGCACGAGAAGATGGACTTAGTTTCCATCTTTCTCCATAATAAACATTTATATGGAGAGCAATCTCATATCACTAGATATAAAACCTCGAACGAATTAATTCAAGCGAGGATGGCTGACGGGTCATCTGTAGGGGACAACGTCCTTACAATGACTAGCTGTATTGATGAGCTCCAAGACCTGGAGACCGCGTTGGGAAACGAGTCAAATACTAACTTGATTCTACAGTCTCTGCCTTCTACCCTGAAGGAAACCAGGGAAGGAGAAGGAAAGAGAAAGGCAAAAGTTTCGGGACTGGATATAGTAAAACAGGGACGTTCCTATTGTCACAGGAATGAACATTGGCAGAAAGATTGCAGGGCTTTAGAAACCAGTAACCAGGATACGAAGCTTGTTGTGGCTTCAAGCTCAAGTGTGTTTGTGATTGAGAACTGTTTGTCAATTAACTCTACTTCCTGGGTATTAGATACCGGAGCAGGATCTCATATCTGTAATTCATTACATGCTTTGAGAAACCGTAAAGTTATAAAAATAGGTGATTGGTCTCTCAAAGTTGCAAACGGAATGACAGTAAACGCTGAATCCGTGGGAGAATATCGCCTAAGTTTGACAAGTGGGCATATATTGATTTTACGTAACTGTTTATATATACCTAGTATGACTTGTAATATCATATCAGTGTCCTCACTTTCAAGAGAGGGATATGATTTTACATTCGTAAGTGATGTAGTTAACATCCACCTAAATCAAGTTCTGATTGGGTCCGGTACATTAGATAACGGAATATACGTATTAAGTCAACCTCAGGTTTTCAATGTCCAGACTACACTTAAAAGTAAGTCTCCGGAAATAAATCAGGCTTTCTTATGGCATTGTAGACTAGGTTACATCAATGAGACAATGTTGACTAAGTTACATAGAGAAGGATATTTGAATCCGTTCGAATATCAATCTTATGCTACTTATGAATCTTGTCTCATGGGAAAGATGACAAAGACTCCGTTTTCTGGACACGGAGTAAGAGCAAGCGAGCTCTTTGGATTCATACACAGTGACGTATGCGGTCCAATGTCTACACATGCGAGAGGTGGTTATTCCTACTTCATTACTTTTATGGATGATTTCTCTAGGTATGGATATATCTTCTTAATGAAGCATAAATCTGAGGCCTTTGAGAAATTCCAAGAATACAAGAATAAAGTGGAAAAACAAACCGGCAAAAGTATCAAGACACTGAGATCTGATCGAGGTGGTGAATACATAAGTGCCGAGTTTCTAGGTTACTTAAAAGAGAATGGAATTCTCTCTCAGCTTACTCCTCCATACACACCACAACACAACGGTGTATCCGAAATAAGGAATCGAACCCTATTGGATATGGTTCGTTCCATGATAAGTAAGGCTGAGTTACCACGATCATTCTGGGGATATGCACTAGAATCAGCTGCATACCTTTTGAACCGAGTTCCAACTAAGACTGTGCCTACATCACCATATCAGATGTGGTGTGGGAAGAAACCTTATCTTAAGCACATTAAGATATAGGGATGTCCAGCTTTTGTAAAGAAGCAGTTTGCGGACAAGCTCGAGGCACGATCAGTATAGTGTAAGTTTGTGGGATATCCAAAGAACTCCAAAGGATATTATTTCTATTACGCAGAGGAACAAAAGATTTTTGTTTCTCATAATGCTCGCTTCTTGGAAACTGAGTTTTTAGAAAATCAGATAAGTGAGGGCGCAATAGAACTGGAAGAAATTCCAGAACCACAAACTATTACTGAAAGCTTAGTAGAACAAGAAGGTTCAGGAGAACAGGACATCCCGACGCCACACCGCAGGAGTAGTAGGAAATCTCATCCGCCCGAGAGATACTACGGTTTTCTCATAGACGGGGATAGAGAGGATTGCACTATTGACTATGATGAGCCTACTAGCTTCCAGCAAGCCATTCAGAGCGGTGACTCAGTAAAATGGCTGGATGCAATGCGGACCGAAATGGAGTCCATGTACACTAACAAAGTATGGACTTTGGACGTTGCTCCAGATGGGGTAAAACCCGTAGGATGCAAATAGATCTTCAAAAAGAAGATTGGTGTAGATAGACAGGTTGAAACCTATAAGGCTAGACTTGTTGCAAAGGGTTTCCGTCAAAGACCTGGTTTGGACAATGACGAAACCTTTTCTCCAGTGGCTATGCTTAAATCTATTCGGGTCCTTCTTGCTATTGCTGCCTTCCACGATTATGAAATCTGGCAGATGGACGTAAAGACGGTCTTTCTAAATGGTAATTTGGAAGAGAGCGTCTATATGGATCAGCCAGAGGGATTCATTCAGAGTGGGAGCAGCGGTAAAGTATGCATGCTGCTTAAGTCCATTTATGGACTAAAGCAGGCATCGCGGAGTTAGAACATCTGTTTTGATGATGCTGTCAAAGAATTCGACTTCATCAAAAATCCAGATGAACCTTGCATATACAGTAAGATTGTAGGGAGAGCTGTAGTATTCCTCGTCTTGTACGTGGATGACATTCTCCTAATAGGAAATGATATTCCTATGTTACAGTCAGTCAAAAGATTCTTGAAACATAAATTCTCCATGAAAGACCTGGGTGATGCCACCTACATCCTGGGGATCCGGATCTATCGTGATAGATCAAAAAGGATGTTGGGACTTTCGCAGTCCAGGTACATAGACACCATAGTGAAGAGATTCAGTATGGATGATTCTAAGCGCGGTAACCTACCGGCTTGTCACGGAATCACCCTCTCCAAAGATATGTCTCCCAAGACTGATTTGGAAAGGGATCGCATGTCGATTATACCCTACGCTTCTGCGGTAGGCTCTATAATGTATGTGATGTTATGTACCGGACCAGATGTAGCATACGCATTGAGCGTTGTAAGCCGGTATCAGGAAAACCCAGGGGAGAAGCACTGGATAGCAGTAAAGAACATTCTCAAGTACCTGAGAAGGACTAAGGAGATGTTCTTGGTGTATGGCGGAAAAGACCTCCAGATGGAGGCCTTTGCCGACTCCGGCTTCCAGAGTGACAAAGATGACTCCAAGTCCATGTCGGGTTATGTCTTTACCCTCAATGGAGAGGCGGTCTGTTGGAAGAGTTCCAAACAGGAGACCGTTGCTGACTCAACGATGGAAGCGGAGTACATAGCTGCTTGTGATGCCGCAAAAGAAGCTGTCTGGATGAAGAAGTTCCTCACAGAACTTCAGGTGGTTCCTTCAAGTGTTGGTCCAATACCTCTGTATTATGACAACAACGGCTCTATAGCTTTAGCAAAGGAACCCAGGTCCCATCAGAAATCCAGACACATCTTAAGGCGGTATCACCTGATCAGGGAGATCGTAGATCACCGGGAGATCGAGGTGAAAAGAGTAGAGACAGAGAATAACATTGCTGATCCATTCACAAAGGCCCTTCCTCAGACGCAGTTCGAGAGGCTATTCGAGATGATAGGTCTACGATATGCCAGCTCATGGCCCTAGTGCAAGTGGGAGATTGTTAGTGCATATGCCCTAGGGGCCATTATTGTATCATACTAGATTGTATATTACTTAATGGAAGCTTAGGATATTCACAGTTATATATACAGTCTTGCTAAAAATGGTAGTATGCTACTTGGTTTGTGTTTACTTTAATATGTGCATATGTTTCTTGTAATGTATGACTTATACATATTAGTAGAGCCCATAGGATCTTTGCTTGATTACCAGCGTCGTGATGGCAGTCACACTAGTAGGGGCTGGGTAGTCTGTAAGCACCATCCTGTACAGGTCCCTGGTCGTTGGATTATCGAGATAGGGCATCGATATTCCAGAGTAGACTAAGTGTGTATGCTTCTCATCCCAGTTGGGGAGATGGTTTGTCCCACAGCCATCAGTACGTCGTACTGGAGATAGTATGCAGGTGCTCGTTAGGTTACGGGTACACCGGACAGGACTCGCAGGGGAACTGATTGGTTGGTATTATACCCATCGTCAGTTAACAGTTCCCAGATGACATGAGTACAGCATAGTCCGCAGACTTGACACTACTACTTCGCCTCGAGTGTGTCCCACTGTTCTTAGATTGCTACCCTACCACGGCTCAAAGGAGTCGTGCAAACAGGTAGCAGTTGGGTGCAGTCCCGAGCACTTGGAGGCAGTAGTGGTTAGATAGGATTCGTCTCTCCCGGTATTGGGAGATGATATCGCGCTGTGTCAGAGAGCCATTACGCAAAGTCCCTGGCCAGGGCAAGCGAGATATACTGGTAGGTTCCAGTAGCTTCTCAGGGTGTAATGGGCTTCGCTGCGACACGACTTATACAGCTATTAGGGGACTGACGCTTGCCGCCCCCTAGGCTTGATATACGATAGTCTTAGAAAAACAGACCGGACTGTATGGAGATTGTCACATCAGGCTCAGTGGGAGTTCGGATGATTTTCCTCATCGGCCTTCTTATCGACATCTACCTGGGGACCGTTACATACAGCTAGTGCCGCTTGTGGTCTGTGGTTAAACCCACTGCCAGCGTAGTGTCGAGTCTTTAGAGTCCCACACAGAGAGTTTCCCTGCTCCAGGCGAAACGATATAGAGGTCGTATGGTTTTACGACAAGGGTTCGGACGCATACGTGTGTTTACGCACGTACGACTTTTTCGGACAGTTTTTACTAGTCGGCTTTGGTTTAAGCCAGATTCTAGTATCGGGTTATTGGATTTATGCAGTCTAAAGTTTTTCCGTGTTTTCACGGATTGGAGGGGCGTTCTCGTAATTTGTCGGGAAGCTTCTAGAAGAGTGGTGACTAAGGGGATAAGGTGGCATTGCATTAAATGAGATTAGTGACTCATTTGTGTGATTCATCCAAAGTCATTAATGCATCATAAATGCTTAATGACTCATGGAGATGAATCACTCATAGATATTTATGAAGCATGGTTGTTAATTCTATTTTTAATTTTTGGATAAATAATAATGCTTCATATATATTATGATAACATCATTATCTCATTTCATTCTCATCTTCACCTTCTCTCTCCTCAAGCTCACTCTCTCTTCAAACCCTAACCCTAGCCTCTCATGTGTTGAGATCAAGGGTTAGCTAGACTAATACATCCATAACCTCACTCTATATCCCCTAGGTAGCTTAGATTAGCACTTTAAGCAACCTAGTTATCTCAAGTTTGAGATTAAGCTTGGTGTATGAGCTTTCGGGTGGATCGTCTTTGATTCGAGGAGGCCGTTGAGGTGCCGATGTTCCAAGGAGCCTACGAGGAGTGGAGGACCGCGATGAAGACTCGAAGGACTAGTATCGTGAGGTATAACTTTGTATCCAAGTAGTTAAACCTCTAGTTGTTTGTTAGCAATGGTTTAGATAACGATTCATGCGCTCAAGTTCGTGTTACGAAACTTTGATAATCGTTTTTCATATATTCCGCCTCCCCGCAAGTTCGTGGGGTGCGTGACATGGACTTACACTAGAGGCCATTACTGTATTATACTAGTTTGTATATTACTTAATGGAAGCTTGGGATATTCACCATTGTATAGACAATCTTGCTCAAAATAGTAGTATGCTACTTGGTTTGTTTCTACTTCAGTATGTGTACATGTGTTTCTTTTAACATATCGCCTATACACATTAGTGAAGCCCTTAGGATCTTTGCTTGATTACCAGCGTTGTGATGGCAGTCACACTCGTGGAGGCTGGGTAATCCACAAGCACATCCTTATGCAGGTCCCTAGTGTTGGATATATATGCCCTAGAGGCCTTCATTGTATAGGATGCTAGGGATATGTATGTACGTGACAGTCTTGCTTGATATGATAGTACGCTATTTGGTTTGTCTTTGTCTTAACGTATGATATATTTTACTTGGTATTTATATATATATATATGTTGATAAAGCCCATAGGGTGTTTGCCTGACTACCGGCGTTGTGATGGTAGTCATACTTGTGGGAGCTGGATAGTCAATAGGCACATCCTTAGATGTCCCTGGTCGCAGGAGTATCGAGACTGGGCATCGATACTCTGGAGTAGACTAGTGTATACATATCTAGACCCTGAGGAGGGGCAATGGACTGGTCCCGCAGCCATTGGTGGAGTGCACCTAAGATTGTATACAGATGCTCACTGGGTGTGAGTACACCGGACAGGACTCGCCGAGAACTGACTGGATGGTATTATACCTAACATCAAATAGCAGTTCTCAGGTGACATGTGTGCAGATAGTCCGTTGACTTAAGGTCGTCATTTGTCTCGTGTGAGTTCCCACTGTGCTTTGATTACTACCCTACCACGATTCAAATGAGTCGTGCAAATAGGTTTTAGTTGGGCACAGTCCCAAGCCACGTGGAGGCGGTGAGCGACTGTTAGGGATTCGTCTCTCCGGGTATAGAGAGTTGATATCGCACGGTGATCGGTTGGTCATTGCCATAAGTCCCTGGCCAGGGCTGATTGAGAATTACTGATAGATTGATCAGTAGATTCTCAAATGGTGATAGAGCCATACCGACACGACTTGTACGGTTATTAGGGGTCTGACGTCCACCACCTCCCTAGACCATACATGCGATACTCTTAGACGAACAGACCGGACTGCGCGGATATTGTCACGGACAGGCTCAGTAGGATTTCGGATGGGTTACCTCATCGGCTTTCTTATCGACATCTACCTGGGGACCGTTACGTACAGCTAGTGCCGCTTGTGGTCTGTGGTTAAACCCACTGCCAGCGTAGTAGTCGAGTCTTTAGAGTCCCACACAGAGATTTCCTAAACCCAGGCGAAAAGATATAGAGGTCGTATGGTTTTACGACAAAGGTTCGGACGCATACGTGTTTAAACGCACGTACGACATTCGGACAGTTTTTACTAGCCGGCTTTGGTTTAAGCCAGATTCTAGTATCTGGTTATTGGATTTATACAGTCTAAAGTTTTTCCGTGTTTTCACGGATGCGAGGGGTGTTCTCGTAATTTCCGAGAAGCTTCTAGAAGGATGTGACATGAGGGGTTAAGGTGGCATTTTCATTAATTGCTTTAGGGACTCATTCATATGATTCATCATATCATTAAATGCATCATTAATGCATCATTAATGATCTAATGACTCACATGATGAATCACTCTTCTTGAATAAATGAAGCATGGTGAATAATCATGTAATTGATATTATTTGATAATTCATTATGTTTGATATATTCAAGTGAGAAGATTTTCTATTCTCATTATCATCTCCACCTTCCCTCTCCTCAAGCTCTCTCTCCTTCTCCACACCCTAATCCTACCACTCATGAGTTGAGTACAAGGATTAGTAAAGACTAAACACTCCATAACCTAACTCTACATCACCTTAGTTCCTTTAATTAGCAACTAGAGAAACTAAGTAACCTCAAGTTTAGAGGTAATAGCTTGGATTAGGGTTCTCGAGTGGATCGTCTATCACGGAAGGAAGCCGAGGAGGACGTGGAGATCCAAAGAGGCCGTAGAGATCGTAAAGACGAAGGAATAGAATCGTTTGGTATAATCTCTTTACATAGTAGCTTAGAACTCTATGCTTATTGTTAAGTATTGTTTAGAAACGATCTTCGGTTAGTTGATGTTCGCTTTATAAACATGATTGTTTTTCAAATTTCCGCCTCCCCGCAACTCGTGGGGTGTTGCACATCAACTTACAGTGGTATCAGAGCCTCACTAAACAATAATTAACTGATTTGCAAAGTCGTTTCAATTTCGAACGCGAAACAAACCGGAAAATACACCGATATTGCATAGTTTCTATCGAATTAAAAATGAGGTCTAAAAATTTTTCAGGGACCTCCAGATTGACTAACATGAAAATATAAGAACACACAGGAAAAATGGGCTCCTGAATCGTCCAAAGAGCCGCGGAACCGTGGCCGATTCCACCGATCCGCCGCGGATCCGCGGCCTAGTTGGGGCCGATTCAGCCCATTTTTCTTCTGTGCATCTTCTGTGATATTTTGTATTTTCTGATATTTTTATTTTCTGCTCAGGTTTCAAATTTACAGAGAAGATTTGGAGTAGAATTTAAAGTGTTTAATCGATCGAAATTATACGATGTTTGCTTGTTTGATTATATCTGTGAAATGTTTTATGTGTTCGTAAACCTCCCCTAACTGCTAGTATGTCGGTTGGCAAGGGGTTGCACATATCTGTAATGTTTTTTAACTGTTTGTGGATATGAACTGTATTGGACTGTTGTGATGATTAGCCGGGTTTTGTGATGGGTTATTGTATTAATTCATTCGATGTAATTGTAATAAGTTGTAATATTATTTTGCAGGGCACATCCAGGTTGCGGTTGTAGCCACTGTTGTATTATTTCTTTTTACTGTTTTTGCTCCTAGGATAGACCCAAGATGGGGTGCACGAACTACCGGGTATTTTGAAGTGTTGAGGCAGGCCGCTTCACTTCTGGTACTTGGCGGGTAGTTTGCCGTACCCGTAGGGGTCTGGGGTGGGGTAATGGCTATTCATCACAACTGTGTAATCCGTCTTTCATTGCAGGCTCAAAAGAAACGCGAATTGCTTGCAAATCCAATATTGTTTATCTGTGATATGGAATGCCTATTATTGCGTCTGACGAATGTACAATATCTTTATATGATAGCTATTTACACGTCACTTATGTTTTACACCCGTGCTAGCCCAGCCCCCGCTCTGTCGTTAGTTAAGTAACCTAACGGGTGATGACGGGACCCAGTGGCGAATGCGGATGGCATAAGAGGACGTTGTATTTTCGTTGTTATCTGTAATGATAGGTTAATTGATGGGACGCATTATTATTAATGCAAAGAAAATAAAACTTAAACTGAATCGTTGGAACAATTTCTAAAACCACTCGGTTTTCTTGAAAAAGCAAATTTTAAATGCGGAGCTTAAACCACTCCTTTTAAATAAAAGCTATCTTTGTTCCTTCGATCATATCAAGTTCATTACGTTAACGGTTTTTTTCCAAAAACCAGCCGTAACCCTCCATCGTTTCAGATAGACAGCACATCGTCTTCATGCTATGCTTGTTGGCCTATGTCAAGGCATAGTGTATGGTAGCAGTGTGTGTGCCTGTTTGTTGCATAGATAGATGCATTAGTTTAAGACAGACGTACACCTTGTTGGCCTACGTCAAGGGCTTGTACGATGTACTTAAGTTGATCAGGACAACGACGGGTAGAACTTGACTTGCGTCTTATGATTTGTTGGCCTACGTCAAGGTCATAAGAGCTTGGGGTAAAAATCACATCGGGAGTTTCAAACATAAAGGAAACTTGTAGATTTAGCATACCTTCTGGAGTGTGGTGACTAGAGTGGCTTCCATCTAGGGCATCATGCAATGATAGTTGGATCCCGATCCTACTGATGAGTAGGATTACTCTCGGGAATTTTTCTCACTTAACAATCAATGCTATAAACCAAGTAGGTGACTAGAAAGGTGTTAGAGGGGCTACGCCTTTAGGGAAAAGAGCTTATTTAATTAAGGAACTTAACCTCTCTCAAAGTACCAACACCAGCCTGGCTGAAAGGTTAAGCAAGTATTGTGACGTGTGATTAAATCCTGACTAGTTCTTCTTTTAATGTTTTGAAGAAGGATTTGAGGAAACAGTGGGAGCCATCCTGTTTAGATAAATTAATAAACCAATCTAAACTTGCAAGAGCATATGCTGAGTGTTTTCTTTTCTCTCTCTCTGGCAGCTACCATGACTGGACTAAAACTATTACTTGAAAAAAATATACTGACCGAGCAGAACTATAAAGATTGGCTAAGGAACATCAATATTGCACTGACTTATGACAAAGTAGCATATGTTACCACCGCTGTTCCTCCACTTATCCCTGGACCAGATTCCTCGGTTGTGGACAGGGAAGTCCGCAAAACCTGGGATCTAGATTGTGAGCGAGCTAAGTGTATCGTGCTGGCGTCCATGAACAATGAACTCCAGAAACAGCACGAGAGTATGGATATTGTATCCATCTTTCTCCATGTCAAAGAATTGTATGGGGAGCACTCCCGTATCGCGAGGTACGAAACCTCAAGGAAACTCTTCCAGATGAGATTAGCTCCAGGATCGCTTGTAGGAGAGCACTTCCTCAAAATGATCATCCTCATTGAGGAACTCGCAAACCTGGGATGCGTGCTAGAGAACGATTTGTATACCGACTTGATTTTGCAGTCCCTTCCCCACACCTTCTCTCAGTTCGTGCTGAACTTCAACATGCACGAAATGGAAGCGGATCTTCCAAAGCTCCTCAATATGTTGAGGGTAGCAGAGACCTCCTTGAAAAAGGAGAAGACCCCCGTTCTGTATGTTGGCCAATCATCTTCTTCTAAATCTAAAGCGAAAGCTAAAGGGAAGAAGAAGATGAAAGCCACCAAACCGAAAGGTGGGGTCAAGAAGGTGCAGGGAACGAACATGGTAGGAAGGGTGAAGACAGAAAAGAGAGAGTGCTTCTATTGTCACAAGCAAGGGCACTGGAAGAAGGATTGTCAGGCCTTCAAAGCCAAGGACATGAAGCAAGCAGTTGCTTCTACTTCAGGTGTGTTTGTAATCGAAAATTGTCTTTCAGTTAACTCTACATCATGGGTACTTGATACCATTTCTGGTTCTCATATCTGTAATTCATTGCAGGATCTGAGAAATAGTAGAGTGCTGGGGACAGGTGATATGACCCTCCGGATGGGCAATGGAATGCATGTAGATGCAATTGCAATAGGGGAATATCACCTAGGGTTGACTAGTGGACACATTTTGGTGTTGTACAGCTATTTTTGTATTTCCAGTATGTTGTGTAATATTATATCAGTATCTTTGTTATCGAATGAAAGATATAGTTTTGCGCTTGAAAGAAATGTTATGAACATTCACCTAAATCAAGAACTGATTGGGTATGGCACACTGGAAAACGGCATATACATACTTAATCAACCTCAAATTTTCAATATTCAAAACACGCGTAAAAGAAAGGCTCCAGATTCGAATCAAGCCTTCCTATGGCATTGTAGACTTGGTCATATAAATGAAACAAGGTTGACTAAGTTACATAAAGATGGATATTTAGATCCGTTTGAATATTCATCATATGCAACTTGTCAATCATGTATCAAAGGAAAAATGACCAAATCTCCGTTCACCGGACACGGAAAAAAAGCCACTGAACTCTTGGGACTTGTACACAGTGATGTATGTGGTCCGACGTCTACACATGCACGAAGTGGTCACTCCTACTTCATCACTTTTACTGATGACTTCTCTAGGTATGGACATGTGTTCTTAATGATGCATAAATCCGAGGCTTTTGAGAAGTTTAAGGAGTATAAAAATGAAGTAGAAAAACAAACTGGTAAAAGCATCAAGATACTTCGATCTGATCGAGGTGGAGAATATTTAAGTACCAGTTTCCTTGAATGCTTAAAAGAGAATGGAATTCTCTCTCAGCTTACTCCACCTTATACACCTCAGCATAATAGTGTATCAGAAAAGAGGAATCGCACGCTATTAGATATGGTGCGTTCAATGATGAGTAGTGCTGAGTTGCCACTTTCCTTCTGGGGATTTGCTCTAGAATCAGCCGCATACCTATTGAATAGAGTTCCAACTAAGTCAGTACCTACCACTCCATATGAAATGTGGAGCGGGAAGAGACCATATCTCAAGTATATCAAGATATGGGGGTGTCCGGCATATGTTAAAAAGCATAATCCGGACAAGCTCGAGGCACGATCGGTTTTATGCAAGTTTGTAGGATACCCCAAGCATTCAAAAGGGTATATGGTCTACCACACTGAAGAACAAAAGGTGTTTGTCGCTCGCCATATTGTCTTCTTAGAAAGCGAATTTCTTGCAAAAGAAATTAGTGGGAGCGCGGTAGAGTTGGAAGAAATTCCAGAACCTCAAACTACTACCGAGGACATAGTAGAACCTCAGATTTCAATAGAACATGACGAACCAACGCCACTCCGCAGATCTAGTAGGCTTTCTCATCCTCCTGAAAGATACTATAGTTTTCTTCTAGATGGTGATCGAGAGGATTGCATCATCGAAGATGATGAGCCTACTAGTTTTTAGCAGGCTATTACGAGTAGTGACTCGATAAAATGGCTGGATGCTATGAGATCCGAAATGGAATCCATGCACACCAATAAAGTATGGACTTTAGAAGTTGCTCCTCCTGGAGTAAAACCAGTTGGATGCAAATGGATCTTCAAAAAGAAGATTGGTGCATTTGGACAAGTGGAAACCTACAAAGCTAGACTCGTTGCAAAAGGTTTTCGTCAAAGACCAGGATTGGACTATGATGAGACCTTTTCACCTGTAGCTATGCTTAAATCCATTCGGATCCTGCTTGCGATTGCTGCCTTCAATGACTATGAAATCTGGAAGATGGACGTAAAAACAGCTTTTCTAAATGGACATTTAGAAGAGAGTGTTTACATGGATCAACCAGAAGGTTTCTTATACAGTGGGAGCAGCGGAAGAGTCTGCAAGTTGCTTAAATCCATTTATGGATTAAAGCAAGCATCACGGAGTTGGAACATCTGCTTTGATGAGACAGTCAAAGAATTTGACTTTATCAATAATGTAGATGAACCATGTATTTATAGGAAGATTGTTGAAAGAGCAGTTGTCTTCCTCGTTTTGTACGTCGATGACATACTACTGATAGGGAATGATATCCCTATGCTACAATCAGTAAAGCTCTTCTTGTCATAGAAATTCTCTATGAAAGACTTGGGAGATGCATCATACATTCTGGGCATTAAGATCCATCGTGATAGATCTAATAGAATGTTAGGACTTTCACAGTCCAGGTATATTGACACTATACTAAAGAGATTTAGTATGGAAGATTCCAAGCGTGGTAATATGCCCACTTGTCACGGAATCACCCTCTCCAAAGAGATGTCTCCAAAGACTGATGAAGAGAGGGCTCGCATGGGCATTATACCCTAAGCTTCGGTATCGGTCTGACCCAGGTGAGAAACATTGGATAGCGGTGAAGAATATTCTCAAGTACCTGAGAAGGACTAAGGAGATGTTCTTAGTTTACGGAAATAAGGACCTCCAGGTAGAGGCTTTTACCGACTCCGGCTTCCAAAGTGACAAGGATGATTCTAAATCCATTTCGGGTTTTGTGTTTACCCTCAATGGAGGGGCGGTATGTTGGAGGAGTTCCAAACAGGATACCGTCGCAGACTCAACTATGGAGGCTGAGTATATAACTGCTAGTGAAGCCGCAAAAGAGGCTGTCTGGATAAGGAAGTTCATTTCTGAACTTCAAGTGGTTCCGTCCCTTGCCAATCCAATACCTTTGTATTGTAGTAACAATGGCGCTGTAGCTTTAGCGAAGGAACCAAGGACCCATCAGAAATCCAGGCATATCTTAAGGCGGTTCCACCTGATCAGGGAGATCGTGAATCGTCGGGAGATCGAGATACGGAGAGTGGACACAAAAGACAACACGGCAGATCTATTCACTAAGGCCATCCCTCAAGTGCACTTCGAGAGGCTGTTTGAGATGTTGGGCATGCGGTACGCCAGCAACTGGATCTGGTAGAGACAGTGGGTACTCATTGCGCCAATTATAGGCCTTAGTGCAAGTGGGAAATTGTTGGATATATATGCCCTAGAGGCCTTCATTGTATAGGATGCTAGGGATATGTATGTACATGACAATCTTGCTTGATATGATAGTACGCTATTTGGTTTGTCTTTGTCTTAACGTATGATATATCTTACTTGGTATTTATATATATATATATATATGTTGATAAAGGCCATAGGGTGTTTGCCTAACTACCGGCGTTGTGATGGCAGTCATACTTGTGGGAGCTGGATAGTCAATAGGCACATCCTTAGATGTCCCTGGTCGCAGGAGTATCGAGACTGGGCATCGATACTCCAGAGTAGACTAGTGTATACATATCTAGACCCTGAGGAGGGGCAATGGACTGGTCCCGCAGCCATTGGTGGAGTGCACCTAAGATTGTATACAGATGCTCACTGGGTGTGAGTACACCGGACATGACTCGCCGAGAACTGACTGGATGGTATTATACCTAACGTCAGATAGCAGTTCTCAGGTGACATGTGTGCAGATAGTCCGTTGACTTAAGGTCGTCATTTGTCTCGTGTGAGTTCCCACTGTGCTTTGATTACTACCCTACCACGATTCAAAGGAGTCGTGCAAACAGGTTTTAGTTGGGCACAGTCCCGACCACGTGGAGGTAGTGAGCGACTGTTAGGGATTCGTCTCTCCCGGTATAGGGAGTTGATATCGCACGGTGATCGGTTGGTCATTGCCATAAGTCCCTGGCCAGGGCTGATTGAGAATTACTGATAGATTGATCAGTAGATTCTCGGATGGTGATAGAGCCATACCGACACGACTTGTACGGTTATTAGGGGTCTGACGTCCACCACCTCCCTAGACCATACATGCGATACTCTTAGGCGAACAGACCGGACTGCACGGATATTGTCACGGACAGGCTCAGTAGGATTTCGGATGGGTTACCTCATCGGCTTTCTTATCGACATCTACCTGGGGACCGTTACGTACAGCTAGTGCCGCTTGCGGTATGTGGTTAAACCCACTGCCAGCGTAGTAGTCGAGTTTTTAGAGTCCCACACAGAGATTTCCCAAACCCAGGCGAAAAGATATAGAGGTCGTATGGTTTTACGACAAAGGTTCGGACGCATACGTGTTTAAACGCACGTACGACATTCGGACAGTTTTTACTAGCCGGCTTTGGTTTAAGCCAGATTCTAGTATCAGGTTATTGGATTTATACAGTTTAAAGTTTTTCCATGTTTTCACGGATGCGAGGGGCGTTCTCTTAATTTCCGAGAAGCTTCTAGAAGGATGTGACATGAGGGGTTAAGGTGGCATTTTCATTAATTGCTTTAGTGACTCATTCATTTGATTCATCATGTCATTAAATGCATCATTAATGCATCATTAATGATCTAATGACTCACATGATGAATCACTCTTCTTGAATAAATGAAGCATGGTGAATAATCATTTAATTGATATTATTTGATAATTCATTATGTTTGATATATTCAAGTGAGAAGCTTTTCTATTCTCATTATCATCTCCACCTTCTCTCTCCTCAAGCTCTCTCTCCTTCTCCAAACCCTAATCCTACCACTCATGAGTTGAATACAAGGATTAGTAAAGACTAAACACTCCATAACCTAACTCTACATCACCTTAGTTCCTTTAATTAGCAACTAGAGAAACTAAGTAACCTCAAGTTTAGAGGTAATAGCTTGGATTAGGGTTCTCGGGTGGATCGTCTATCACGGAAGGAAGCCGAGGAGGACGTGGAGATCCAAGGAGGCTGTAGAGATCATAAAGACGAAGGACTAGAATCATTTGGTATAATCTCTTTACATAGTAGCTTAGAACTCTATGCTTATTGTTAAGTATTGTTTAGAAACGATCTTCGGTTAGTTGATGTTCTCTTTATTAACATGATTGTTTTTCAAATTTCCACCTCCCCGCAACTCGTGGGGTGTTGCACATCAACTTACACCTAGTCGTAGGACTATCGAGACAGGGCATCGATACTCCGGAGTAGACTAGCGTATGCGCTTCTCATCCCAGCATGGGAGACTGTCTGTCCCACAGCCGTCGGTACGTCGTACTTGAGATAGTATGCGGGTGCTCGTTAGGTTACGAGTACACTGGACAGGACTCGTCGGGAACTGTTGGTTGGTACTATACCTATCGTCAGTTATCAGTTCCCAGATGACATGAGTATTGCTTAGTCCGCTGACTTGACACTGTCACTTCGCCTTGAGTGTATTCCCACTGTACTTTGATTACTACCCTACCACGGCTCAAAGGAGTCGTGCAAATAGGTAGTAGTTGGGTGCAGTCCCGAAGCACTTGGAGGCAGTGACGGTTAGATATGATTCGTCTCTCCCGGTATTGGGAGTTGATATCGCGCTGTGTTTAGGAGAGCCATTACACATAGTCGTCCCTGGCCAGGGCAAGCAAGATACACTGGTAGGTTTCCAGTGTTATCTTAGGGTGTTCTGGGCTACACTCCGACACAACTTGTACCGCTATTAGGGGACTGCCATTTACCACCCCCCTAGGCCCGCCATGCGATATTCTCAGATGAACAGACCGGACTGTACGCAGATTGTCACAGACAGGCTCAGTAGGAGTTCGGATGGGTTCGCCTCATCAGTCTTCTCATCGGCATCTACCTGGGGGCCGTTACGTACAGCTAGTGCCGCTTGCGGTCTGTGGTTAAACCCACTGCCAGCGTAGTGTCGAGTCTTTAGAGTCCCACAGAGAGGGTTATTCGCCTTTGGGCAAAACAGAGTAGAGGTCGCATGGTTTTGCGACGGGGTTCGTTCACATCCACGCACTTGTGCACGTTTAGTGTCCGGACAGTCATTACTAGCGGGCTCTGGTTTGAGCCAGATCCTAGTATATTTTTTGGGATTAGTTTTATCTCATTGTATTCGTTTTCATCAGAACACGAATACGGGTGTGTATGCACAGTTAACTGAGGCAGAGGCAGAGGATTCTCATTAGGGTTTTGGTACGGGTGTGTATGCACAGTTGACAGTTGTTGTTTACCAAACCCTAATGAATATGTGAAATATCAATTAATAATATTAATTAAAGGAAATTGAGTTATGGTTAGGGTTGTTGACTTGTTGACCAAGGTTGAAAAGTTGACCATCATCATTTCAAGCAAAGTTGCTCTTTGATCTTTGCAAAACTCATTTAATGTGAAATGATAATAGTCTTTTCAACCTACCATCACCTTTTCCTTTTTGATTAATATTGTTAATTTGATAATTCACATATATTTGTTATGGTTGCAAAACTCATTTGATTCTCTCATATTCATTCTCTCTCATCCTTTGCTCTTCCTCTTCCTCTAGCTCAAGGAAAATCCTTCTCATGAGTTGAGAACCATTTCCTTTGAGATAAAACACCAAAGCCACTCTCTACTCATCCTAAGGTTGAAGGTCTAGCAAGACTAATACTTTAGTTACCTCAAGTTCGAGGAAGGAGCTCAAGGTAGAGACCCTCAGGTGGATCTATCTTTGGCAAGAGAAGGCGACGAGGAGAGAACCATCCGACCACTACAAGGAGTCCAAAAGAAGGAGTTCCAGTTAAGGTATAACCCCCTAACCAAGTAGGTAAAGCTCTTGCTAGTTTCTAGTGTGTTGTTTAGCAAAGATCCGGGTTTTCTAGTCCATGTTACCTAGACCCTAAAATCATTTTTCACCATTTCCGCAAGCCCAAAAGAACCGAGAGAGGTAACGTGGACTTATAGTGGTATCAGAGCCTAGCTAAACACACACTAGCATGTTAGCAAAGTATCTAGAATTTCGATCGGACAAAAAACCGCAAAACACCCCGGAAAAATGAACTTTCTGTCGATTTTATTTTCTGCTCAAAAAATAATAAATCATGTACTAAAAATCGGCTCAGGGTTTTTTAAGAACACCCAAGAAAAATGATCCAGTGACTCGACCAACTCACCGTGGAACTGCGGTAAGAGCATGCTCTTGCCGTGGATCCGCGGCCGAGTTGACTCGGCCGTGGGTCGTTTCTCCTGCAGTGTTCTTATATTGGTGTTTTGTGATTTTTATGATGGTTTCTGCCCAGAATTTCCAGAGAACAAATTTGTTTTTGGGGTGGTTACAAATCCGTATTTTGATCGATTTTCTGTAGACTTTTGCTAATGGGTTGTATCTGTGATGTTATATATGTATTGAACGTCTGCTAATCGCTATACGTCGATTAGTGGGGGTTATACATATCTGTGATCTGTAATGTTGATGGTTTGTGCATATGAATTCGTTGGATTGTCGCGGATGAATAGCCGGGGGGTTGTAAGATGAGAATTTTGTTTATCTTTCAATTCATGTAATATGTAAATTTGATGTAATATTATTTGTATGGCCACACATCCGGGATGAGGTTGTAGCCGCCATTGTATAATTTCTTTTCACTATTTTTGCTCTTGGGATAGACCCAAGGTGGGGTGCACAAACTACCGGGTATCTCGAAGTGCCGAGTGGCCTACTCATGTTGTTGAGGAAGGTTCCTTCGCTTTGGGTACTTGGTGGGTAGTTTGCCGCACCCGTAGGGGTTTAGGGTGGGGTATTGGCTATTCATCGCGACCGTGTAATCCGCTTTTCGTTACAGGATCGAACGGAATGCGGATTCCTAGTATATCCAATGTATTCATCTGTGATCTGGAATGGCTATCATTGCATCTGACGAATGTATATATCTATATATGATATCTATTTAGGCGTTGCTTATGTTTTGCATCCGTGCTAGTCCAGCCCCCACTCTGTCTTTAGTTAAGTAACCTAACGGGTGATGACGGGGCCCCGTGGCGAATGCAGATGGCATAAGCGTACGTTATATTTTCATTATTTTCTGCAATGGTAGGATTAAATGATGGGACACATTAAATTAATGCAAGAAAATAAACCAAGTAAAAGTCGTTGGAACACTTTCAAAACCACTCGGTTCTTTTCAAAAACCAACTTTTAAATGCGGAGCTTGAACCACTCCTTTTAAAAGCTATCTCGTTCCATCGATTATATCAAGTTCACTACGTTCACGGTTTCGCCAAAACCATTCGTAGCCCTCCATCATTTCAGTTAAATATTCAGTAGTATTCAAGCTATGTATTTTGACCTACGCCAAGGCATAGTGATTGGTAGCTGCCGGATATTTATCTGTTGCATAGATAGATGTGTTGGTTTGAGACAGTCGTACTGCCATTTTGGCCTACGTCAAGGGTATGTACGGGTGGGTTCAAATTAACCTGGATAATGATGGGTAGAACTTGACATGTGACTTGTGATATTTTGACCTACGCCAAGGTCATAAGAGCATGGGGCAAAAATCCACATCGGGAGTTTCAAAAGAAACTGAAACTTGCTAGTGCTGCATACCATTTGGAGTGTGATGATTCTGGTTGGATTCCTTCAGTTTTATCATGCGATGATATTTGGATCCCGATCCTACTATGAGTATATGCTGCTCCTCGGGAAATTTCTCACTTAACGATCAATGCCATAAACCTAGTAGGTGTCTAGAAAGGTGTTAGCGGGGATACGCCCCCAGGGAAAAGAGGTTCTTAAATTAAGGAACTTCACGAAAGCGTTGGAAAACCTCCCTCGAAGTACCGACACTGGCCTGGCTGAACGGTTAAGCAAGTATTGCACGGTGAGATTGATCCCGACTAATTCTTCCTTTATGGTTTGAGGAGGGATTCGAGAGACAGTGGGAGCCATACTGTTTAGACAAACTAAAAACCACTCTAAATTTACAAGAGCATCATGCTAAAATGTTTCTTCTCTCTCTCCTAATTGCAGCGACCAATCATGACCGGACTTAAGTTATTACTAGATAAAAATATACTGACAGGGCCAAACTACAAAGATTGGCTCAGGAATGTCAAAATGGCAATCACTTATGACAAGTTAGGGTATCTCCTTACCAACAAAGCTACCTCTGTCCCAGGTCCCACCTCCAGCGTCACGGATATAGAAATCCGTAAGACATGGGAGATCGATTGCGCGAAGGCCAAGTGCCTCGTGCTTGCCTCTATGGACTATGAACATCAGAGGAGGCACGAGAATATGGACCTGGAATCCATATTTCTTCATACAAAAGAACTGTATGGAGAGCAATCCCGTATCGCCCGATACGAAGTCTCGAAAAAGTTGTTTTCGACGAGATTGGCCGTCGGATCATTGGTAGCGGAACACGTGCTTAAGATGATTGGCTTCATTGAAGAGCTCGCGGACCTTGGGACCACGTTAGAGAAAGAGCTCTATACGGACTTGATTCTCCAGTCCCTTCCTTCCACTTACGCCCAGTTTATCCTGAACTTCAACTTGCAAGGAAAAGAGGTTGAACTTCCGGAGCTCCTCAACATGTTGAGGAGTGCAGAGGGCACCCAACAGAAAGGTAGGGAAACATCCACTTTGTTTGTAGGAGGATCTTCCTCTTCTAAGTCCAAGGCGAAAGCCAAGGGAAAGAAGAAGAAAGCCCCCGCCAAACCAAGGGGCGGTGTTAGTAAAGTGGATACGAAGGGAAAGGAGAAGGCAACAAAGGTAGTGGTAAAGCTTGTGGGAAAGGAAGAATGCTTTTACTGTCACAAGAGTGAACACTGGAAAAAGGATTGCAGGGCTTAGAAGGCCAGAAACCAGGATCCGAAGCAAGTTGCGGCTTCAGCTTCAGGTGTGTATGTTATTGAAAACTGTCTATCAATAAACTCTATATCCTGGGTATTGGATACCGAATCAGGATCTCATATCTGTAATTCTTTGCAGGTACTGAGAAGGCGTAGGATTTTGAAGGCAGGTGATATGACCCTCAAGGTTGCAAATGGAGCTGGCATGGATGCTGAGTCCGTGGGGGACTATCACCTGGGATTGTCAGATGGGCATGTTTTGGTTTTGCGTGATTGTTATTTTGTACCCAATGCAACTTGTAATATAATATCTGTATCTTTATTATCTAAAGAAGGTTATGAATTTGCATTTGTAAGCAATGTTGTAAACATTCACCTTAATCAAGTATTGATTGGGTCAGGTACATTAAACAATGGTATATACATATTAAACCAACCACAGATTTTCAATGTCCAGAATACACACAAAAGAAAGTCTCTAGAAATAAATCATGCTTTCTTATGGCATTGTAGACTGGGTCACATCAATGAGAGAAGGTTGACAAAGTTACATACAGAAGGATATTTGGATCCGTTCGAATATCAATCATATGCAACTTGTCAATCCTGTCTCAATAGAAAGATGACAAAGACTCCGTTCACTGGACACGGAGTAAGAGCGAGCGAGCTCTTGGGGCTCGTACACAGCGATGTGTGCGGTCTAATGTCTACACATGCGCGAAGTGGTTATTCTTACTTCATTACTTTTACGGATGATTTTTCAAGGTTCGGACATGTTTTCTTAATGAAGCATAAATCTGAAGCCTTTGAAAAGTTCCAGGAATACAAGAATGAAGTAGAAAAACAAACAGGAAAAAGTATCAAGACACTAAGATCTGATCGAGGTGATGAATACTTAAGTGCCGAGTTTCTGGATTACTTAAAAGAGAATGGAATTCTCTCTCAGCTTACTCCTCCATACACTCTGCAACATAACGGTGTATCGGAGAGACGGAACCGAACCCTATTGGATATGGTACGTTCCATGATGAGTAACGCTGAGTTGCCACAATCATTCTGGGGATATGCGCTGGAATCAGCTGCATACCTTTTGAACCGAGTTCCAACTAAGACTGTGCCTACCACACCATATGAGATATGGAGTAGGAAGAAACCCTATTTTCAATATCTGAAGATCTGGGGATGTCCAGCTTTTGTCAAAAAGCTGCATGTGGACAAACTTGAGGCACGCTCAGTACTGTGCAAGTTTGTGGGATACCTAAAGAACTCCAAGGGGTATCTTTTCTATTACGCAGAGGAACAAAAGGTCTTTGTTTCTCGTAATGCCCACTTTCTGGAACACCAGTTCTTAGAAAAGGAAATAAGTGGGAGCGCAATAGAACTGTAAGAAATTCCAGAACCACAGACTATTACTGAAAGTTTAGTAGAACCAGAGGGTTCGAAAGAACATGACATTCCTGCACCGCTACGCAGGAGTAGTAGGCAAACTCATCCGCCCGAGAGATACTACGGTTTTCTCATAGACGGGGATAGAGAGGATTGCATCATTGATTATGATGAGCCGACTAGCTTCCAGCAGGTCATTCAGAGCGTTGACTCGGTAAAATGGCTGGATGCAATGCGGACCGAAATGGAGTCCATGTACACCAACAAAGTATGGACTTTGGACGTTGCTCCAGATGGGATAAAACCCATGGGATGCAAATGGATCTTCAAAAGGAAGATAGGTGTAGATGGACAGGTCGAGACCTATAAGGCTAGACTTGTTGCAAAGGGTTTTCGTCAAAGACCTGGTTTGGACTATAACGAAACCTTTTCTCCAGTGGCTATGCTGAAATCCATTCGGATCCTTCTTGCCATTGCTTCCTTCCACGATTATGAGATTTGGCAAATGGACGTAAAGACCGCTTTTCTAAATGGAAATTTAGAGGAGTGTGTCTATATGGACCAGCCAGAAGGTTTCATTCAGAGTGGGAGCAGCGGAAAGGTGTGCATATCCCAAGCATTCGCATGGGAATATCTTCTACCTAACCGAGGAACAAAAGATGTTTTGTTTCTCAACATGCCACCTTTGTGAAAGGGAATTTCTTGTGAAGAAATTAGTGGTCATAAGGTAGAACTGGAAGGAGTTCCAACTATACAAACTATAGAAGATGATTTGGTAGAACCGAAGGATTCAATAGTAACCAACGAACCTCAGCCTCTCCGCCGATCTAGTAGGGTTCCTCACCCACCTGAGAGATACTTCGGTTTCTCTATGACAGTGGGAGTGAGGATTGGATCATGAGATGATGACCCAACCTATTTTCGAGCAGGCCATCAGGAGTGGGACTCTGTAAGAATGGCTGGATGCTTAGTGATCTAAGATGGAATCCTTATACACCAACAAAGTATGGATTTTGGTTGCTTTATCTGAGGGGTTAAATCCCCATCAGGAGCAAGTATATCTTAAGAAGATTACTTGGTGTACATGGAAAAGTTGAGACTTTCAAAGCAATGCTTAACTCCATCCAGATCCTACTTGCCACTGCTACATACCATGACTATGATATCTGGTGGTTGGGTGTCATGACTGCTTTTCTAAATAATGTTTTGGAAGAGAGCGTCTATAAGTACATAGCCAGAGGGCTTCGTAGATAGTGGGAGCAGCGGAAACGTGTGCAAGATATTTTATGTGATAAATCAGGCATCGCGGAGTTGGAACGTCTGTTTTGATGTAGTAGTCAAAGAGTTTGACTTCATCAAAATATTAGATGAACCTTGTATATACAAAAAAGTAGTAGAGAGTATGGTGGTGATCCTCGTAGAGTATGTGGATGACATACTCTTGATAAGGAAGGAGTTTCCTATGCTATGAACGGCCAATCTCCTCTTATCACAAGGATTCTCCATAAGGATCAAACTGATACCTCCTAAATCCTGGGTTTTGGATCTATGAGATAGATGTAATTGGATGTTAGGATTCTCACTAGTTGTAGTGAGATGGTATCAATCGATCCTGTGAAGAAGCACTGGAAAGGTTCCAGGGTGATAAGGACGACCGAATGTAAGTCGCAGGCATTGTCTTTACCCTCAGTAGAGGGACGATATGTTGGAAGAGTTCCAAGCTAGATACCGTGACTCACTAGACGAATAAAGGTAAGATGCATCGTTACCAAGGATGCTACCAAAGAGGCAGTCTGGATAAATATAAGTTCATGAGATGAACTTCGTTCCAACCATTATGTGACAATGGAGTTATGGCTTTGGCCTAGGAACCCCCTGTCCCATCAGAAATCCAGATATAATTCTTAGGCAGTATCACTTGATCATAGAGATGGTTGATCTATAGGGAGATCAAGGTTAGGAGAGTAGACACAGAGGACAACAACGCGGATCCACTCACAAAGGCCTTTTTCCTAGTAGAGACTTTTATGGGATGGTTGAGTATGAGATACTTCAACCACAGCTAATTGTTGGGTATGCGATACCACAACAGATGGCCCTAGTGCAAGTGGGAGATTGTTAGTTATATGTATGCCCTAGAGGCCATTACTTTACATACGATGTATATTGTAGTGGATGCTTGGACATATATAGGGAGGACTTTCTTGCTCGACATGATAGTACGCTATCTGGTTGCTCTTTATCTTAACATGTACTCTGATTGTCTCTATGCTACATGTAGATAAAGACCTTAGGATGAGTACTTGACTACCAGGACTATGATGCGGATCATACTAGTGGGGACAGTGTAGTCGCCAAGTACATCCTTCAAATGTTTCTAGTCGTGGGAGTACCGAGACAGGGCATCGATACTCCACAGTAGACTAGCGTATGCGCTTCTTGACCCATATGATGGGCGATGGATGATCCCATATCCATTGGTGTTTGACATTAGAGAAGGTATATGGGTACTCAGTAGAGACTGTGTACACTGGAATGACTCGCCGAGAACTCCCAGATGGTATTATACCTCACGTCAGATGGCAGTTCTTTGGTGACACTGGTACAGGTTAGTCTGTAGACCCGAGATCGTCATGGAGTCTTGTGTGATTCCCACCGTGCTTTGATTTCCATCATACCACGTCCAAGAGGGCGTGCAAAAAGGCGGCTTTTGGGTACAGTCCCGAATCACATGGAGGCAATGAGCGATAGGAGGGGATTCGTCTCTCCCGGTATAGGGAGTTGATGTTGCACTATGTTCGATTGGCTATAACTGGAAATCCCTGGCCAGGGTTGCTGAGATTTACTGGTAAGTGTTATCAGTAGTTTCTCGAACTGTTATAGACCCCATGTCGATACGAATTATCAAGCTACTGGGGTCTGACGTTTACCGCCCCTAGGCGAGATATGCGACATATCAGACGAAGAGACCGGACTGTATGGGAGTTTTACTGACTGGATTCGCAGGAGAAAGTACATGCTTGCTTGTTGATCTTCTGATCGCTCAATCCCTGGTTGGCTGTTACGTTTAGCTGACCGCTTGCTGCTTGTGGGTGTTTGATATGATCATCACCTACTGCCGGCGTATTGACGATTCTTTAGAGTCCTACACAGAGGTTTCCTGGCTCAGGCAAAACGGAGTAGGAGCACATATATGATATGTGCGGGACCGAGAACAATACGTGTATGTGATACCGTATTAGATTCTCGCGATATGAGATATCGGCCGGGTATATGTGATATAGCCGTGTCATCGGATCAAGTGTTGATTCGATGAACTGATACAGATTATATTAGTCGGTTATTTGTGAAATAGCCGGATTATCGGATCAAGTGTTGATTCGATAATTTAATGTATAATTATATATTTGATATATTAAATTACATTAACTAATATAAGCTCACTAAAAGATTCTTTTTCTCACTCGGGCAATACATTGATATATATGCGATATATGTTAATTGTATTATTTTATTTTGTTACAATAAATATTATGTGATATATAATATTGTAACATGTTATGGTTATTAATGCAACATGTTTAGTGGAGATTAAATATGATTAACGTTTGATTTGGGTTAATTTTTCTAGAAGCTTCTAGAAGCTTTTGTTTTGTTTTTGCAAAGATATTTTGTAAAGATATTTTTGTAGATATTTGTTAACCCAACCCAACCCTTGACCATGGTTCTACATGGGTTAAGTTATCATACTTAACCCATGGTTGCATTTCTAACCATACACTTTCATTATTCATCACAAAAGAAATGGATCATCTTCTTTCTTCTTCCTTCTTGCTTGAAAAGCATTCTAGCTTTTTGAGAAGTGATGAAAATAAGTGAGATTAAGAAAACAAATGAGAGCTAAAATCCTACTTCATCATCCTAATCTATCTTAGCCATTTAGATTAGGGTATTCACTTCATTTGTGAGTGAGAGCTTGTGTTAAAGAAACTTCAAGGTATATCATCTTTGTTATCGAAGATCGGAAGAAAGCTTACATCTTTCTCTTCGTGGAGCCTCTCTAGAGTCTAGGAACTTGATGATCGCAGCGAAGGGACTACTACTCGGAGCTTATGAAGCGAAGGACCGGACTACAAAGGTTGTAATCCCAAACTCTTAGAAGTAAAGTTGTGTACTTGCTATTTGTTTTCACCTAATCTCTAGTAAAGATCTTGGTTAGGGTTGTTCGGCATGTCTAAATTTTAAATCGGGCATGGTTGATGCCTTATAGACCTTTGTGAGAGTGCCCAGTAACCCTACACTAAAGACTCGTCAATACGCCGGCAATAGGTGATGATCATATCAAATACCCATAAACCGTAAGCGGTCTGCTAAACGTAACGGCCACCCGGGTATTGAGCAATCAGAAAATCAACAAGCAATTCTACTCACACTCCTGTGAATCCAATCAGTAACATTACCGTACAGTCCGGTCTCTTCGTCTGATATTTCGCATATCTCTTCTAGGGGTGGTAAACGTCAGACCCCAGTAACTCGATAAGTCGTGTCGATAAGAGGCTCATAAAGGGTCAAGAAACTACTGATAACACTTATCAGTATATCTTTGAAGCAGCCTTTGCGAAGGACTTCCTGTTCTAGCCAATCGAGCACAGCACAACATCAACTCCTAATACCGGGAGAGACGAAACCCCTCCTATCGCTCATTGCCTCCATGTGACTCGGGACTGTACCCAAAAGCCACCGTTTTGCACGTTCTCTTGAACGTGGTAAGGTGGAAATCAAAGCACAGTGGGAATCACACAAGACTCTATGACGATCTTGGGTCTACAGACTAACCTGTACCAGTGTCACCAGAGAACTGCCATCTGACATGAGGTATAATACCATCTGAGAGTTCTCGGCGAGTCCGTCCAGTGTATCCAGTCTCCATAAAGCACCCATATACTATCTCTGATGTCAAACACCAATGGATATGGGATCATCCATCGCCCATCTATATGGGTCGAGAAGCTATACGCTAGTATACTCTGGTATATCGATACCCTGTCTCGATACATCTATGACTAAGAACATTTGAAGGATGTACTTAGCGAATACACTGTCCCAAGTAGTATGATCTACATCATAGTCCTGGTAATCAAGTACTCATCCTAAGGGCTTTATCAACATGTAACATAGAGACAATAAGTGTACATGTTAAGATAAAGAGCAACTAGATAGCATACTATCATGTTGAGCAAGAAAGTCCTCTATATATATGTCCAAGCATCCACTACATTATACATCGTATGTACAGTAATGGCCTCTAGGGCATACATATCACTAACGTTCTTCCTCAAAAAGCTTTCTAGCTTCAATGGACATGTAAGAAAATTTGTGAGAGAAATAAAACTAAAGTGAGCCCACTTCCTAATTCATCATCCTCTACTACTTTCCATTTAGTATAAGGTGTTTGCTTGACTAATTCCATAATTAGTGAAGAGATAGCTTGGGTTAGTGTCTCCTAGACGTAGATCATCTTCGGCCTTGAAGACCTCGAAGTAGGCATGTTCGTTTCTTCATGGGAGCCTATCTAGAGTCCGGAGTTCACGATCGCAGCGAAGGGACTACTACACGGAGCTAATGATGTGAATGACCTGTCTACAAAGGTTGTATTCCTTGTTCACTTTACTTGCAAAGTAGTTTGCATTTCATTCCGTCGATTTCTAGTAATCGATTCTATATTTAGGGTTAGCTAGAATGGCAAAATTTTAATATGGCATGAGAGATGCCTTCCGAAACCTTGCTGCCGTGCTAGGTGACCCTGCAGTGGTATCAGAGCCATGCTAGAAATTTATACGGATTTTGTTAAGATTACGAAAACGAAATACTCCAAAACTTGAAACGCCAAAATGAGGTTTCTGTCGATTTTAAATAATTGTCAATTTTTTTTAAAACAATTACAGAGTGATGTATGAGATATAACATGAACACCATAAAAATTTCAGGAAAAACCAAGAAGTTTTGGCTGGACACTACCCCCATCTCGGCCAAATCCGAGCTTCACCCCCTGAAATTTTTTGTGTGTTCCAATGACTTGGTTTTGATGTTTCAGGTGTTGTTTGTTTTTGCTAATTTTGCATGTGATGTAATCTTACAGTATAAACAATTCTGAATGTTTCGTATTCGTAGTTTTAGCAATGTTTCGGGTTATTCGCATGTTGTCTAGACGAAGTTAAAAAGTTCGATCGAATGTCAAAAACCCATTTTTCCAAGTTTAACGTATTTGGAAAAACATGCAAGTAATTCTATGAACCCTCTAGAGGAATGAAACCTTAACTCGACTTTTTGGATCGCGGAACCGCGGTCAAACCCAATGGTTTTCCGTAGTTCCGTGGAGACATGAGTGAAGCTTAGGTTTGCCCTTCTACGGATGGTGCATAGGTACTGTGGCATATTTTGGGTATTATTGAACTGTGCTCAAGAGTGGAGCTGTCGGGAAATTATGGGACTTTGATGAATCGATCGAAAAGTTTAACGTTCGTCCGGATTTTATGTGATGGGATACAAAATTTGGAATCTACAAAAGTAGTTATGAGATAACTAATTTGAATGTTATAAATCTAGCAATTCAGTCTTATTTGATCGGTTGCCACGGGATTTTGATGTGATCAAAAGTCCATCGCAATCACGTAGCGTACGCGGATACTCGCCGGGTAAACTTAATAGATAACCATGCCCCATTGCCCCAACCAAGTGACTGTAGGAGAACCCTGTCGCCAAAAGCATCCGTTCGGGCGCTCACGGCAATGCTATTCCGCCTTAGTGCACTTCGTCGACGGTATCGAGGGGTGCGGCCGTCTACTATAGTTTCCGACGAGCATTCGATCAGGATGTCGGGAATCTTGTTGAATTTCCCGACAAGATATTAAAAGGTGTTTTGAATATCGAGACTAAAATGCAGGGTTCATAATTGTTAGGCATGCGATGTCTAAGGAATTCATTTGGTTAGGAATGAAATCCAAAGTATGAGATACGTTGGGTTTATGTTGTCTAAGGTGGTTGCGGATTCCAACTGTTGTAGTATTTCACTTTCTTTTCTGCGACCGTAAGTGTAATATTTGGTGTATCACCGGTTTCAGTGCTATATATCAACAACAATTAGGATATGCATATTTACTTACGCTGATGACATGTGATGTTATGTGTTGCCAGGATATGTTATATTGGATCGTCGTGATTGAATAGCCGAGGGTTTTATGTGAGATGAGAGTTTTTCATTTTCATTCATGTAAAATTCATTGTATGTAATATTCTTTTATTGGGGCACTTCCGGGTTGAGGATGATGTCACCATTGTATATTATTTACTTTTCCGCATTAGGATAGACCCAAGGCGGGGAGCACAAGTAACCGGGTTCTAAGGTCCAGTGGGAGACTATCTCGAGGAGTCGAGACCGGGTCTCTTAACTCTAGAATTGGTAGGGTTACTTGCCGCTCTCGTAGGGGTCTAGGGGTGTGAGATTGGCTATTCATCACGACTGTGGAATCCATGTTTTATACAGGCTTAATCTAAAACACAGAAATTTTAGTATATCCAATATTTCATATGTTTTATTTTGCTGCGATATTCTGTGATGTGATCATTGATTATATTATGAGACGAATGCTTATATTATATATATATATATATATATGATATATATTATATATTGTTGCTTTCGTTTCATATGTGATGCTTGGGAAGCATATTAAAATGGGACTTCATTAATGAGATTAATGAAACTAAAAGAAACCTAAAGATGTTGTAGAAATTTGTTTTAAAAACTGGTAGCTCTAGTTCTTGCTTTTCATAGCGGTATTCCTTGTAGAATATCTAGCACCTTATTCGATAAGGAAAGATCCGAGATCCCTTCACCGGGAGTGACCTCTTTAGCAATAACTGGCAGATGCTACAACCCTCGGTTTGTCTTTTGATTGCTTTTATAGTTTTTGCTTTGCACAGTGGTATTTGTGAAATATCCTGCACCTTATTCGATAAGTAAAGAGCCGAGATCCCTTCACCGGGAGTGACCTCTTTAGCAAAACTAGTAAAAGCCTAAAAAATACTCCATTTAAAACCACTCGATTCTACGACGATATCAAGTTCATTACGCAAAAGGTTTTCTTAAAAACCTGTCGTAGCCCTCCGTCATTTCAGATAAGTACTTCATAGTATTCGTGCTACGTTTGTTGACCTCCGTCAAGACGTAGTGTGCGGTAGCTAATTATGCTTATCTGCATAAGCATACGATGCGATTGGATTAGGGTAGTCGTGCGGCCTTGTTGACCTCCGTCAAGGGTCGTGCGGGTGGGTTTAATTCAATCAAGAAATGTACGGGTTGAACTTGACTAGTAGCCTATGATTTGTTGACCTCCGTCAAGGTCATAGCATGCTAGGGGTAAAATATTATCGGGAATTTCAAGTGTTGAAATTTGGAATGTGATTGCATTCCTTCTATGAGATAGTTGGATCCCGATACCCACTGCGAGTAAGAGATACTCCTGGGAGAGTTTTACACAATACAATTAGCCGATCAAGTAGGTGTCTAGAGAGGTGTCAATAAGGTTATGCCCTTGGGAAAACGAGGTTTATTTTAATTAGGTCCGTGTGAAAGTACGGGGAACCTCCCTCAAAGTACCGGAACTGGCCTGGCTGAAAGATTGGCGAACTTGTAGGGTGTAATTAATCCCGGCTAGCCTTTCCTTTTAGGGTTTGAAGAAAGATTTGAATAAAACAGTGGGAGCCATCCTGATTAGATATATTAATAACCAATCTAATCTTGCAAGAGCATACGCTGAGTGTTTTCTTCTCTCTCTCTCCAGGTAGCGACCCGATCACGTCTTAATCAAGATAATAATACGGATGTATTGACCGAACCCGCTTGTTATACTGAGCTAGAGAACGTTGGTCCCGCTCCAACTTATAATTGTTATAAGATCGAGCAGGAAATAGGGGATTACCAGGATTCCCGTGCCGCCAAAACAAAGAAAGTACATGATGATGCATCTTCTTCGGGTGTGTTCATTACCAAGAACTGTTTTTCAATATCCTCTACGTCCTGGGTATGAGATACTGGATCAGGATCCCACATATGTAATATGTTAAATGGGCTACAGATAGGTAGAGAACTGAGAACGGATGATAAACTTTTAAGAGTTGGAAATGGTGCAAGAGTTGCAGCCAAGTTTGTTGGCAGTTATCACCCTGTATTACAAAATACATTGATTCTGAACAAATATTATTAGATACCGAACCTGATATACAATATCATATCAGTCTCTTTATTTAGTAAAGAAGGATATAATTTTGTATAGTTGGATAATGTTTTGAACATTTTTACTATATTGAGAGTTGATCGGTTCAGGCACGTTATCTAAAAGCATATACGTTCTAAATCAAACCACAGTTCTTAATGTACAAAACACACATAAGAGGAAGAGTTCAGAAATGAACGAATCCTTCTTGAGGCATTGTAGACTAGGTCATATCAATGCGATCCGACTAGCTAAGTTACATAAAGATGCATATTTAAATTAGTTTGAATTTACATCTTGTGAAACTTGCCAGTCATGTCACAAAGATAAGATGACCATAGCTCCGTTTATTGAAAACAGAGAAAGAGTTAGTGAACTCTTAGGATTGATACTGTTGGAGATAGTGCCCTCAGAGTCAATTATTGGATCACAGGCACGTGATTGCAGTGATTGAGGGAGGACCTATCCCAGTAGGACAGTCTTACTCAAGATGATAGCATGCTATCTGGTTTACCTTTATCATCGTGTACTGCTTTAGGTGACCTTACGAGTCGCTATTGCACGTTGATAGAGCCCCTAGGATTCTTGCTTGACTACCAGCAGTATGAGGGCGATCATATAAGTGAGAGCTGGAGTTTATAAGCACATCCTTAAAAGGCCCCTAGTCGTGGGAGTTTCAAGACAGGGCATCGATTCTCCAGAGTAGACTAGTGTATACAGTCGAGACCCCGACGAGGGGCGGTGGCCGGTCTCACAAGCCACTGGTGTCAGTTGGTTCACCTAAGATGTATACAGGTGCTCATTGGGTTATGAGTACACCGGACAGGACTCACCGGGAACCTGCTAGTTGGGATTATACCAGACGTCAGATAGCAGTTCCCTGGTGACATGTGAACAGGTTAGTTCATCGACCTGAGATCGTCATTTGTCTCGTGTGAGTTCCCACTGTGCTTTGATTACTACCCTACCACGGCTCAAAGGAGTCGTGCAAAAAGGTTTTAGTTAGGTACAGTCCCGAGCCACATGGAGGCGGTGAGCGGATCTGCAGGGGTTCGTCTCTCCCGGTATTGGGGGTGAGGTCGCGCTGTGTCTAGGAGAGCCATAACATGAAAAGTCCTTGGCCAAGGTAGGAGATTTGCTGGTAGGTATTCCAGTAGTATCTCAGGGTGTTTTGGGCTGCACTCCGACACGACTTGTACCGCTTTTGGGGGTCTGACTTTTACCAACCCCCTAGGCCCGCCATGCGATGCTCATAAACGAATGGACCGGACTGTACGGATATTGTCACTGACAGGCTCAGTAGGGTGTCAGGATGAGTTCGCTCATCGACGTACCTTTTGGTCAATACCTGGTAGCCCGTCACGTATTAGCTTATACCTCTGACGTGCTAGTGGTTAAATCCACAGCCATAGTATTGACGAGTCTTTAGAGTCCACCACACACAGTTACTCAAGTTTCGGGCGAAACGCTGTAGAGGCCGTATGGAAATATGGCAGGGTTCAATCAGATACGTGCGGTATTGCACGGATCGTGATCGGATGGTTTTTACTAGCCGGTTTTGGTTTAAGCCGGATCATAGTATGAGATAGTGTAGTTTTGTCTCTTTGCATTTGTGTTCAGTGGGAATACAAATGTGGGCATGTATTTGCAGTAGTGGGGTTTTCCTGTAATTTATTACGGGATCAGTTTTCTGAAGCTGCCAGCTTGCATTCCGTTCCGGTCGGTTTTTCTTTGTTCCTTCACGGCCGGACTTTTCGTTGGAGGGGGTTAATTGCATGTTTGCAATTAAGTTACTTGTGAGGGGCTTTCTTGCATTTGTGGCTATATGATGAGACTAGAATCATGATGAGATTCTTTTATGGTCTTTTCCTTGGCTTTTCTTGTGATGGTTTTGTGAAAAGATTTAGATGAGAAATGAGTGTGACCTTTTGATAATTATCTTTTTCTTTTCTCCATGATAATTTTTGATTCCTTTATCTCCACCATGGAGGATAAGGCCGGCCACTTGATTAGAGGAGAGAGGGTGAGTTCATTTTGAATGAGGGAAATCTTTGTTCATTTCATTTTTCCTTGCTACACAATTCATGTACCTCTCTCCAAAGTTCTTTCTTGATCCCTCCATACATAGCAACTTCCATAAGCCTCAAAGAGACAAGTTTCTACACTAGTCTACGTCAAACCTTAGACGCGTCGGTGTCACGACCCGCAAGGTACGGAACGTGACTGGCACTTAAGTTTACGAAACGTCTAAAGACGTCCGTAAAATAAGTAAGCCAAAGCCCAGAAAACAAAACCAATTAAGCAAAAGAGTGAAGAAAACCCAATCAATTGAAAACGAGTTATCAAATAAGTCATGTAAAACCCTTTTTTAAAAACAATACCAATTTTTCCCGAAAATTTCGGCAGAGTCTCCTTTGTAAATACTGACCCCCAGAAATGGGTACAACAAAATATATACATGAATCCAACAAAATAGGGCATCCCCAAGCGGGAGCTAGCTCTTCGCCATAAGGCGGTCACAAATCCCACGCAATGTAAATAACAGCAAGCATAATAATCATAATAAAGCATAAGGAAGCATGAAAAAGTAGCATGTCGGCTCAAGCGAGCTCGACCCCCAAAATACAGCATAAAATCCACAAACCTCACAGTCTCATCTCTAGGTCAATATACAATAATCTGGTAGAAACAGTAGATGGAGTACACTAGATGCAAAGAATATACAAGGTGGTACAAAAATATTAACATAACCCACCTATGAGCAAATCTCGAGTCCAGGCAAAAGAGGCAAAAGAAGCAAGCGCACCCGCCGCTACTGAACTGACGGAGCGGACCTGCAACAGGCTATGGCACAACGGGGGTGAGTTGCCAACTCGTGAGTAATAAATAACATTTACACAGGCTATCGAATGCATGCACACAAGCATCCTAGCATCTATATACAGGTAAGGCAGGACATAATGGCGAGTATGTATGCAATATGGATATACTAGCAGGTGTGTATACAACATCAGTGTACGAATATGTATGCAACATGAATATCTGAGGTCTCAATAGGTTTATATATAAAAATATTTTATCAGATGTTGTTTTTGAAACTCTTTTAGAATGCCAGCAAATGTCAATGAATCGACGAAAACCGGTGTCCAGCAACGACACCCCAAAAGCTGTCTCAAATCTCATAAATGTATCGCTGGCCTCAGCCGTCCGGCTGACCCATCTCAAATATCAATATCTCATCATCTAGCGGCCACGGTCGGTATCCTCTGGATATCCGCCGTCCCAAACAGTCACCGGTAGGTAATCCGTCCCCTGCCAGGCTCAACGTCATCACCACATTCCTCTTGCCCCGGGGTACCTTACCGGGCCCACCATGTACCCGTGCCGGTTCCTCCACTCCTCGACACGGATTTCCAAAGCCACAGCAAACTCATGGTGGACGACACTTACATCACTAGAAAACCGCAATTTACATGTTTTAAAAATATCATAAGTTTGGAAATTTTGCGGCTTTCCCCCGAAATCCAGCAATATCATAAAATCTCAAGAAATCCTCATAAGTGCATATATCAGTGATAATGAATGCATATGATATCAATAATCAAGTTGCGATGTGTGATTAATGGATTAAGCATGAACAATTAATATGATGAAGTACATGCACACGAATAGCAATTCTACGGTTTCATTTTAAGGAATTAAAGGCAATAGCACCAGTTTAAGTATCAATTAGTAAAAGGTTTAAATTTAAATGTTATCTAGTGTGGTGGCATGGCAATTACCAGGGTGTGTGTGTAAACATGAATAGTGCTCGTGCTGCATATAAAAACCTGGTAATGGTGCATGTGTCCTACAATTGAGTTTGCGTATATGGGTATAACATATTGATCTAATTGCAGCAATTATCATGCCAGTATTATTATTCTAATGTCACAAGTGGTTATCCAGTTTACTATTTTATTTTCAGTTTACTAAATCTATCGGGCGACTTGCGCCATCCAAACGATCGTCCCCCGTAGATGTTAAATCTACTCACCGGGATCCCTGGCTAGCTGTGTCCAATCACCGCCTTTCCCTTTCGCGCCGCGTCTGACGTTTCCGCGACCGAACCTGGAATTTACATCATTACCAATTATAAGGTTACATATCAAGAACGACGCAAACCCCAACGAAACTACTAAAGTTCGCTAGCTAGGTACAACGTGCACAAAGTGCGCGGAACACACGCGAAAATCGTAAAAACTGCCAAAAACGCCGATTTGGGTCACCCGGCAAAACTAAAACCCGACTACCCAAAAACCGCACTCACGCATCCTAAAAGTCGTAGGACAAGCCATTACAATCATCAAGATATCAAAAATAGTCCATCTCATAATTTATATAAAAATCTAGTAAGCATATACATTCCAAAAATCGGTGCAAAAATCGCCGATTTGCGACAAAACGACTACAATAAAGCATACTCACCCAAGCACACTACAAGCAATCCACACCCACTAATTACAACACATTAATCATGCTCCAAAACCTATATTCCACAACCAAACCCTTTCTTGATTTTTATAAATAGCAATTGCAAATCAAAAACCATACTTGAAAAACTTAATTAACACTAATTTCAACCCCAATTAGCAAGTTCACCTCTTAGATTAAGGTTAGCAAAACACTAGATAGCAAATTAGGTTTAAATCAATTAAATAATGCTTTCTAAAACTTAATCAACTCACTAATCAAGTTTCAAATATCAATTCCATACAAAAACCTTCTCTTGAAAATTTAAAAACAACAATTTACAACTAAAATCAACTTCTAAAATTACCTAAATTAGCATAATTAAAGACTACATAACAAGGTAACCATATAGATTAGTTCACTAACAACTAGATTAACTAATAAACAACTTAATTAATTATCATGGCTTCAAAACCCTAATTTAAACAAACTACTCTTTTAAACTAGATTAGAAATAAGCTAACTTTTAACACTAACCATACAATTAAAGGAATTTTTAGCAAAAGAAAGCAACTTGATGAGAATTATACCTCTTGATCTATGGATCAAGCAAGAAAATTTGCTCCAATTGATGGCCTCAACACCAAGGTCCAAGCAAGAATGGCTAAGGATAATGATAGCATAAGGATTTTTGTTTGGATTTTTGAATTAAATCATGGATTTTGATGTATTTCTTGAAGAAATTGAAGAAAAATGAAAAGAAAAGAGAGGAAGAAGAGGGTGTGCAGGAATTTCGGCCAGAATGAGGTATGGGGGAGGGTGTGGGGTGAGTGGGAAGGTCAAGGGTCAAGTTCCAAAGTCAATGTATCATACTTTATCCATTATAAATTAAAATAAATCCAAAAAACCCCTTAATTCAACTCAAGAAACAACTAAAGAAAAGAGATCAGAATTTTCTGGACTTGGTCATGGTTGGGCTGTCCTAGGGCTGAGGGAAATGAGAGAGGGGTTTTACAAAAGAAATTTTATGCAAAAAGGCCCCCTACAAATCAAAAATTGCAAGTTTTAGCCCAAAATTCAATAAATTCGTTTCAATTCATAAAAATTTGTTAAAAATCAAAATAAATTACTAAAAATTCATGTTATCACTAGATTATAATTATCATAATTTTAGAGATTAAAATTAGCCCGGAAAAATTTGTATCTATCGCTTATTTAATGTATTTTCTTACCGGCTTAAAATAATATTAAAAAATTGAAAAATAGGGAAAAAATTTTAAATGACCAAAATTTCATAAATAACTCATTAGCTACTAAAACCAAGAAATTACCTATCCTTTTTAGGTATAATTAGCCCTAAACTGCAAAATATCGAGAAAGACGGTTTTCGGAAAAATACCGAATTTTCACCGAATTTCAAGAAAACACCAAAACGACTTTTCAAGACGCTACAATCTTCCCCCCTTAAAGAAATTCGGTCCCCGAATTTAAAAATATAGCTACGCGTACCTTCAAAGAGATGGGGATACTTCTTCCTCATCTCGCCCTCGGCCTCCCAGGTAACCTCCTCGCTGCTCGGGCTACGCCAAAGGACCTTGACGGTTGGTATAATCTTCGACCTCAACTTCTTCACCTGCCGATCCAGGATGGCCACCGGCTGCTCTGCAAAAGAAAGGTCGCGCTCTAGCTGGACTGTCGGGTGCTGAATTGCATGCGAAGGGTCGTGAAGGTACTTGCGGAGCATCGAAACATGAAAAACGGGGTGAACATCGGGAAAGCTGGGTGGAAGAGCCAAACGATATGCAACAGCGCCGACACGCTCGAGGATCTCGAAGGGACCTACGAATCTAGGACTAAGCTTCCCCTTTCGCCCAAAACGCATCACGCCCTTCATCGGAGAGACTTTCAGAAAAACATGGTCGCCAACTGCGAACTCTAATCTGCGACGGCGTCTGTCTGCATAGGATTCTGCCTGCTCTGAGCCGCTCTCATCCGGTCTCGGATCAACTGGATCTTCGATGTCGTCTCCTCAACAAGCTGCGGCCCCAAAATGCTGCTCTCGCTGAGCTCTGTCCAACTAACGGGCGATCTGCATCTCCTCCCATACAATGCCTCGAAAGGTGCCATCTGAATAGTATCCTGGAAGCTATTGTTGTAGGAGAACTCCACTAGAGGTAAATGACGATCCCAGCTACCACCAAAGTCTAAAACGCACGCTATGAGCATGTCCTCGAGAGTCTGAAAGGTCCGCTCTGACTGTCCGTCTGTCTGCGGATGAAACGCTGTGCTGAAGCTCAAACGAGTGCCCAAAGCCTCCTGAAGTCTCTGCCAAAGTCGGCTGGTGAACTGAGTGCCTCGATCTGACACGATACAAGTCGGTACGCCATGTAGTCGCACGATCTCGTCAATATAGAGCTGAGCATACTGAGCGAAGCTGAAAGTCGTCTTCACTGGAAGGAAGTGGGCCGCTTTCGTCAATCTATCCACGATCACCCAGATGGAGTTGTACCCTCGACTGGTCCTGGGTAGACCCACAACGAAATCCATCGAAATCTGTTCCCATTTCCACTCTGGAATGGGTAACGGCTGTAGCTCTCCTGCGGGCCTCTGGTGCTCGGCCTTGACTTGCTGACAAGTCAGGCATCTCGAAACGAGCTCCGCAATGTCCCTCTTCATCCCGTCCCACCAGCAGGTCTCTCTCATATCATGGTACATCTTGGTGGAACCGGGGTGGACACTATACACTGATCGGTGTGCCTCCTCGAGAATGTCGCGCCGTAATCCATCAGTATCTGGTACGCACAGTCTAGATCCATATCATAAAATCCCCTGATCGTCAACCATGAACTCGGAAAATCTGCCCTGTCCCATCTGTGCCATGATCTCTGAGCAACGGTCGTCACTACGCTGTGCCTCATATATACGGTCAAGCAACTGTGGGCGTGCACGAACATGCGCGAGCTGTCCCCCTGTCTGAGTGAACTCGAACTCAACTCGGCTGTCGCATAACATCTGCCAATCTGCTGACGACTGCCTCTGCACTGCGCGCAAAAGGATAGACTACCCCCGGGCCTCCTACTCAACGCATCTGCCACCACATTCGCCTTGCCTGGGTGATATAAGATCTCGCAGTCGTAGTCTTTCACCAACTCCATCCAACGACGCTGTCTGAGGTTCAGGTCTCGCTGCTGAAATATGTACTTTAAGCTCTTGTGATCGGTGAATATCTGACACGACTCGCCGTATAGGTAATGTCGCCAAATCTTCAGTGCAAAGACCACTGCAGCCATCTCCAAATCATGAGTGGGGTAGTTCTATTCATGCTTCTTCAACTGCCGAGAAGCATAAGCGATCACCCGGCCATGCTGCATCAAAACGCATCCTAATCCCACTCGCGAAGCATCACAGTAGACAACAAATCCGCCTGATCCCGAAGGCAAAGATAATACCGGCGCCGTAGTCAAACGAGTCCGTAGCTGCTGAAAACTGCGCTCGCACTCCTCTGTCCAGACGAAAGGAACTCCCTTCCGGGTCAAACTGGTCAACGGTGCAGCTATACGGGAGAAGTCCTGAACAAAACGCCTGTAGTAGCCCGCCAGGCCTAGAAAACTACGGATCTCAGTAACCGATGTAGGTCGGGGCCACTGCTGAACAGCCTCAATCTTCTTCGGGTCCACACAAATGCCGTCTCTCGTAACCACGTGACCCAAGAATCCGACGCTGTCCAGCCAGAAGGCACACTTGGAGAACTTCGCGAACAGCTGGTGCTCCCTCAGAGTCTGTAACGTAATCCGCAAGTGCTGCTCGTGCTCCTCTCTGCTCCGGGAGTACACCAAGATATCGTCGATAAACACGATGATGAACAAGTCAAGATACGGCCTGAATGTACGGTTCATCAAATCCATAAATGCTGCTGGGGCGTTGGTGAGTCCGAACGACATCACCAAAAACTCGTAGTGGCCATAGCGTGTACGGAAAGCTGTCCTCGGTATATCCTCCTGTCGAACTCGCAGCTGATGGTATCCTGATCGCAAGTCGATCCTCGAAAAATACCCCGCACCCTGAAGTTGGTCGAACAAATCATCAATGCGCGGCAACGGATATCTGTTCCGAACGGTAACCTTGTTCAGCTGGCGGTAGTCGATACATAAGCGCAAACTTCCATCCTTCTTCTTGACAAACAGGACCGGAGCACCCCACGGAGAAACACTCGGTCGAATAAGCCCCTTGTCCAACAAATCCTGCAACTGATCCTTCAGCTCTCGAAGCTCTGCCGGGGCCATCCGATAAGGCGGTATAGAAATAGGCCCCGAACCGGGAATCAAATCAATGCAGAACTCAACATCGCGCTCAGGCGGTAGCCCAGGTAGCTCATCAGGGAAAACATCAGGGAACTCACAAACTACCGGGACCCGGTCCAACGGAATCTCTGAAGCTCGAGTATCACAAACAAACGCTAAGAATCCCTGACATCCCTTCCGCAAGAGCTGACCAGCGCGAAGAGACGAAATTAAGCTGGGAAGGGCGACACTACGGTCTCCCTGAATAACAAGGACTGGCTCTCCCGGAAAGCTAAATCTGACTGCCTTCTCACGGCAGTCCACCGAAGCATAACAAGTGGCTAGCCAATCCATGCCCAGAAGCACATCAAAGTCCAACATATCGAGGAGTATCAAATCAACTGATGAATCCCTCTCCCCGATACGAACGGAACACAAACGAAATACAAACCGAGCGACAAACGACTCGCCTACCGGAGTAACAACAACAAGCGGCTGATCCAACGACGACGACTCACGGCCCAACATCGGTGCAAAGTGTGTAGAGACGTACGAATGTGTGGAACCTGGGTCGAATAATACCCGTGCGTCGAAAGAACAAACTGGCAAGGTACCTGTCACGACGGCATTGGATGCCTGCGCATCCTGCGGTGTCAAAGCAAAAACTCGGGCCTGTCCTCCACCGATAGCGGGCTGACCTCGACCTCGGCCTCTGCCTCCTCGTCCTCTCTGAACAGGACCGCCACGTCCTCGGCCTCTCGGTGCACCTAACTGGCGTGGAGCATCGCCTGGGGTAGAAAGTAGGGCTCTCTGAGGAGGGGGTGGTGATGGTGGTAGGGTCACATGCGGAACTGTCGCTGCTCCCTGTCGTCTCACCGGACAGTCTCTGATACGATGATGCAGGCTACCACACCAAAAACATCCTAACCATGGCTGCTGACCATATGGGTGAAGGCGATATAACTGGCCCCTAAAGAATCCACCACAGCCTCTGCGAACCCTCCTAGGTGCTAACATATCAGTGCGAATCCGACTCGGTCTCGAAACGACTGCAGGGGGAGTAATATCCGATCTCTGTGCTCGATTGACCTCTACTAACGATTCCACCATCTGTCGTAACTCCTGCATGCCTCCCATCATCTGTCGCAGCTCCTCCATACCGGACTCAAGCCTATCCATGCGACCTGGGGAATGCGGATCAGTCTGTCTCTGCGGCGTAGGCATACCACCCTGCTCAGTCCTAGTCTCGGACGAGCCAGCTCGAATCTCGTCTCTGACGGCAGCCCTCTGTGCCCTCGTAGCCTTCGGCGGCATAGTGGCTGGTACAGGAAAAGGATAATAAGGACAGTGCAATAGGATCATAGGATACACGGAGTTGAAGAAGGAATTTTTCAAGCAAGTATATCCTAAAGTCACTTAGACGGAGTACCGTATCGTAAGTATGCCGCGGACATACGCACGCTACGTCACCCTGCTTAAGTCACTTACTCCATCTACCAAGGGTCATCCTACACTCGCAAAGGTAAAACCTATCGCTCTGATACCAACTTTGTCACGACCCGCAAGGTACGGAACGTGACTGGCACTTAAGTTTACGAAACGTCTAAAGACGTCCGTAAAATAAGTAAGCCAAAGCCCAGAAAACAAAACCAATTAAGCAAAAGAGTGAAGAAAACCCAATCAATTGAAAACGAGTTATCAAATAAGTCATGTAAAACCCTTTTTTAAAAACAATACCAATTTTTCCCGAAAATTTCGGCAGAGTCTCCTTTGTAAATACTGACCCCCAGAAATGGGTACAACAAAATATATACATGAATCCAACAAAATAGGGCATCCCCAAGCGGGAGCTAGCTCTTCGCCATAAGGCGGTCACAAATCCCACGCAATGTAAATAACAGCAAGCATAATAATCATAATAAAGCATAAGGAAGCATGAAAAAGTAGCATGTCGGCTCAAGCGAGCTCGACCCCCAAAATACAGCATAAAATCCACAAACCTCACAGTCTCATCTCTAGGTCAATATACAATAATCTGGTAGAAACAGTAGATGGAGTACACTAGATGCAAAGAATATACAAGGTGGTACAAAAATATTAACATAACCCACCTATGAGCAAATCTCGAGTCCAGGCAAAAGAGGCAAAAGAAGCAAGCGCACCCGCCGCTACTGAACTGACGGAGCGGACCTGCAACAGGCTATGGCACAACGGGGGTGAGTTGCCAACTCGTGAGTAATAAATAACATTTACACAGGCTATCGAATGCATGCACACAAGCATCCTAGCATCTATATACAGGTAAGGCAGGACATAATGGCGAGTATGTATGCAATATGGATATACTAGCAGGTGTGTATACAACATCAGTGTACGAATATGTATGCAACATGAATATCTGAGGTCTCAATAGGTTTATATATAAAAATATTTTATCAGATGTTGTTTTTGAAACTCTTTTAGAATGCCAGCAAATGTCAATGAATCGACGAAAACCGGTGTCCAGCAACGACACCCCAAAAGCTGTCTCAAATCTCATAAATGTATCGCTGGCCTCAGCCGTCCGGCTGACCCATCTCAAATATCAATATCTCATCATCTAGCGGCCACGGTCGGTATCCTCTGGATATCCGCCGTCCCAAACAGTCACCGGTAGGTAATCCGTCCCCTGCCAGGCTCAACGTCATCACCACATTCCTCTTGCCCCGGGGTACCTTACCGGGCCCACCATGTACCCGTGCCGGTTCCTCCACTCCTCGACACGGATTTCCAAATCCACAGCAAACTCATGGTGGACGACACTTACATCACTAGAAAACCGCAATTTACATGTTTTAAAAATATCATAAGTTTGGAAATTTTGCGGCTTTCCCCCGAAATCCAGCAATATCATAAAATCTCAAGAAATCCTCATAAGTGCATATATCAGTGATAATGAATGCATATGATATCAATAATCAAGTTGCGATGTGTGATTAATGGATTAAGCATGAACAATTAATATGATGAAGTACATGCACATGAATAGCAATTCTACGGATTCATTTTACGGAATTAAAGGCAATAGCACCAGTTTAAGTATCAATTAGTAAAAGGTTTAAATTTAAATGTTATCTAGTGTGGTGGCATGGCAATTACCAGGGTGTGTGTGTAAACATGAATAGTGCTCGTGCTGCATATAAAAACCTGGTAATGGTGCATGTGTCCTACAATTGAGTTTGCGTATATGGGTATAACATATTGATCTAATTGCAGCAATTATCATGCCAGTATTATTATTCTAATGTCACAAGTGGTTATCCAGTTTACTATTTTATTTTCAGTTTACTAAATCTATCGGGCGACTTACGCCATCCAAACGATCGTCCCCCGTAGATGTTAAATCTACTCACCGGGATCCCTGGCTAGCTGTGTCCAATCACCGCCTTTCCCTTTCGCGCCGCGTCTGACGTTTCCGCGACCGAACCTGGAATTTACATCATTACCAATTATAAGGTTACATATCAAGAACGACGCAAACCCCAACGAAACTACTAAAGTTCGCTAGCTAGGTACAACGTGCACAAAGTGCGCGGAACACACGCGAAAATCGTAAAAACTGCCAAAAACGCCGATTTGGGTCACCCGGCAAAACTAAAACCCGACTACCCAAAAACCGCACTCACGCATCCTAAAAGTCGTAGGACAAGCCATTACAATCATCAAGATATCAAAAATAGTCCATCTCATAATTTATATAAAAATCTAGTAAGCATATACATTCCAAAAATCGGTGCAAAAATCGCCGATTTGCGACAAAACGACTACAATAAAGCATACTCACCCAAGCACACTACAAGCAATCCACACCCACTAATTACAACACATTAATCATGCTCCAAAACCTATATTCCACAACCAAACCCTTTCTTGATTTTTATAAATAGCAATTTCAAATCAAAAACCATACTTGAAAAACTTAATTAACACTAATTTCAACCCCAATTAGCAAGTTCACCTCTTAGATTAAGGTTAGCAAAACACTAGATAGCAAATTAGGTTTAAATCAATTAAATAATGCTTTCTAAAACTTAATCAACTCACTAATCAAGTTTCAAATATCAATTCCATACAAAAACCTTCTCTTGAAAATTTAAAAACAACAATTTACAACTAAAATCAACTTCTAAAATTACCTAAATTAGCATAATTAAAGACTACATAACAAGGTAACCATATAGATTAGTTCACTAACAACTAGATTAACTAATAAACAACTTAATTAATTATCATGGCTTCAAAACCCTAATTTAAACAAACTACTCTTTTAAACTAGATTAGAAATAAGCTAACTTTTAACACTAACCATACAATTAAAGGAATTTTTAGCAAAAGAAAGCAACTTGATGAGAATTATACCTCTTGATCTATGGATCAAGCAAGAAAATTTGCTCCAATTGATGGCCTCAACACCAAGGTCCAAGCAAGAATGGCTAAGGATAATGATAGCATAAGGATTTTTGTTTGGATTTTTGAATTAAATCATGGATTTTGATGTATTTCTTGAAGAAATTGAAGAAAAATGAAAAGAAAAGAGAGGAAGAAGAGGGTGTGCAGGAATTTCGGCCAGAATGAGGTATGGGGGAGGGTGTGGGGTGAGTGGGAAGGTCAAGGGTCAAGTTCCAAAGTCAATGTATCATACTTTATCCATTATAAATTAAAATAAATCCAAAAAACCCCTTAATTCAACTCAAGAAACAACTAAAGAAAAGAGATCAGAATTTTCTGGACTTGGTCATGGTTGGGCTGTCCTAGGGCTGAGGGAAATGAGAGAGGGGTTTTACAAAAGAAATTTTATGCAAAAAGGCCCCCTACAAATCAAAAATTGCAAGTTTTAGCCCAAAATTCAATAAATTCGTTTCAATTCATAAAAATTTGTTAAAAATCAAAATAAATTACTAAAAATTCATGTTATCACTAGATTATAATTATCATAATTTTAGAGATTAAAATTAGCCCGGAAAAATTTGTATCTATCGCTTATTTAATGTATTTTCTTACCGGCTTAAAATAATATTAAAAAATTGAAAAATAGGGAAAAAATTTTAAATGACCAAAATTTCATAAATAACTCATTAGCTACTAAAAACAAGAAATTACCTATCCTTTTTAGGTATAATTAGCCCTAAACTGCAAAATATCGAGAAAGACGGTTTTCGGAAAAATACCGAATTTTCACCGAATTTCAAGAAAACACCAAAACGACTTTTCAAGACGCTACAGTCGGCTAGCTAACTTCGCGCCCGAGTTGCCTCGGTCCAGAGGTGGGAGCCCGTAAAAGATTCCGTCTACGTGGTGCCCTTTCCGACGAGGAGTTGACGGACGGAGATTCCGCGGGAGATTGGAGTGGAGACGAAGACCGAAGGACACGGATCCCTTGGTATAGCTTCTCTACTCTTTTCTAATTTGCTAGTAGCTAAGTTAATGGCCCGATCCGGGTGAAAAGTGCGCGGTGGTGCCGGTTCAATAGTTTTTGAAAGTTTTTGTTTCCGCGTTTCCGGCGTCGAATCGACGGCCGGGGCGCCGCCGCGGACTTACATTGGTATCAAAGCCACGCCATTAACCATGCCTAGCTTGCTCTAGTATGTTTAAAACCCGATCAAACAAAAATCGCAAAAACCGTATTTCTAGTGCATGTGTTCTCTGTTGAAATTTTTCCAGCTCCAAAATTTTTTCAGGTCATTGCAGAAAGACATGCAAGAAATTCTAAGAATTCTGGGAAAATACGATTCACTGATTCCTTACTATGACCGTGGAAACGCGGCCAAACCCCTGGTTTGGCCGCGGTTCCGCGGTGGGTAAGTGGAATCGTTGAACCAAATTTTTCCAGTGGGCTTTTGAATAGGAAATAGGGGTTTTAGGATATTATTTTTGGGCCCAGATTTTCTGTAAGTGCTACAGTACTGCTTGGGGCCCACTTGATAGAATTTGTTCGATCGGATATTTTAAACATGCCAGTTCACAGTATTGACATTATATCTGCGACCGTGAATGTCACTCGATCGGTAAATCCAGTCTATCTGCTATAGCCCTTTTAGACGGATTTTCGAACGTGACATTCACGTTGATGTTCTGTGTTGTGCTGTGATGTTGCAGATCGATCGGGGGGGGTAGCCTGGTTGCAGTGTTAGTACATTTCTGTTTTATATGTACATTTGATTTTGCGGGGCGAGCGTCCGACATGTGGACTGCCGTCACTGCCTGTTTGTATTATTCTTTTGGGGCACGACCTGGTTGCGGTCGATGTACCCGTTGTATGTATATTTTACTTTCTGTACTAGGATTATCCCGCGGAGGGGTGCACGGACAGCCGGGTTCTAGAAGGCAACGAGCCCGCATCTCATGGCATTGAGACGGAGGGGGCTTTACTCTAGAATTGGCGGGCTGTTCGCCGCACTCATAGGGGATATAGGATTGACCCAGGAGGGGTGCCCAAGTTGCCGGATTCCGTGAAGTGCTGGGTGGTCCATTCACGTTGCTGAAGGGGGCTGCCTCGCTTCAGGTTTTGGCGGGTGACTTGCCGCGCCCGTAGGGGTCTAGGTTTTCATTGCACAGGCTATCCACACGACCAGAGGAACGCCGGGTTTCAGCGGCTCTGTGAAACCCGGGGATCCCAGATACCTGTATTGTTCTGTGATGCTGTACTTTTCTGTGCTGCTGCATTTTTATCACACCTTGAGCGAAAATTATATATTATATATATACTAGTAGATGTTGTATATGTTTTGCATCCGCGCTAGTCCTGTCCCCGCTCTGTCGTTAGTTAGCTAACCTAACGGGTGATGACGGGACCCAGTGGCGAATGCGGATGGCATATACGTACATCAGTATATTTTCGTTCTTTTGTGGTGTGATCAATTGATGGGACTGCGTTGATTCGGATCAATGCAAGATAAACAAACCTATTCTGATGTTGTTGGAACACTTTTTCAAAAGCTGTTATTGCAAGGGCGTTCTCTTTTGTTTTGCATCGTGGTATTCAGTTGGAATATCCTGCTCCTCAGTCGACGAGGCAAGGGCCGAGATCCCTTCACCGGGAGTGACCCCTTGGACAGAAGTTTGCGTCAGGGCAATAACTTCACTATAGCCGATTGCTTTTGCTTTGCATCGTGGTATTCAGTTGGAATATCCTGCACCTCATTCTACGGGGAAAGAGCCGAGATCCCTTCACCAGGAGTGACCTCTTTAGCAAAGGTTTTCGTCACTATATTTTTCAAAGCTATCAGTTCCTTCAACGATATCAAGTTCATTACATTAAAGGTTTTCGCCAGAAACCATTCGTAGCCCTCCGTCGTTTCATATGGATAGTCAATAGTATTCAAGCTGTGTATTTTGGCCAAAGTCAAGGCACAGTGTTTGGTAGCTGTTAGGTATTCATATGCAGCATAGATAGATGCGTTGGTTTGGGGCAGTCGTACTGCCATTTTGGCCAAAGTCAAGGGTAGGTACGGGTGGGTTCAAATTAACCTGGATAATGACGGGTAGAACTTGACATGTGACTTATGATATGTTGGCCAAAGTCAAGGTCATAAGAGCATGGGGTAAAAATCCACATCGGGAGTTTCAAAAGAACTGAAACTTGCCAGATATGCGCATACCTTCTGGAGTGTCATAGCGTGAGCGGATTCCGTCACGTTATCACACGGTGATGGTTGGATCCCGATTCCCACTGATGAGTTGGCTTACTCCTCGGGTGATCCCGGCTAATTCTTCTTTAAGGTTTGGGGAAGAATTTGACGTTACAGTGGGAGGTTTCCAGATTAGATAAAGTGATAACCATTCTGATCTAGGTTAGAGTGCACGCTGAGTGTTTCTTTTCTCTCTCTCTTTGGCAGCGACCATTGACCCGACCCTAGACTATGACTCAGTGACCAAGTTGACCGAACCTTCTTAACACTGGCTTTTGGATTGTCAGAGTTGCAGACCTCATTGCCACTCCTACTTTTACTCTTTTCTCCAGGACACCCCGTATTACTGCGAACGTCCACTTCCATTGGACAAAACCATCGTATGGTTATATACGAACTCGAAGGAATTCGAGGATGGTTTCTGGTTCTGGAGAAAACGAATAGGACTGTTCAGTTGTCTTTTCCTTTTCACCTTCTCTCATTGCGAGTACTCCTTGGTTTATGAGATAATACACCTATTACGCAAATTGGATAGTCTTCTTCCAAACCATAGGCAGGTGACGACCGGTAAGGAATGAAGAAAGCCAATTAGCCCAAATGGTGTACAGAAGGTATTAAGTTAAGACAAAGCAAGGGATTAGTAAGAGGGCAAAGTAAATTGCGACTAATATTCACGACCAAACCAAATATTTCTTCACCAATCCTAAATCACCTTTGTATTTCTCCAGGACACTCCATATCACTACGAAGATCCCAGTTTATTGGATAATCCATCGTATGGTTATATACGAACTCGAAAGGAACTTGTTCCAGTTCGAGGATTGATCCTGGTTCAGGAGAAATAGGAATAAAGTTCATTCAGTTGTCTTTTATCTTCACCTTCTCTCGCATTGCGAGTGCTCCTAGGATTAGAACAGTACACCCATTATTCTTATTGGATAGTCTTCTTCCAAACCATAGGCTGGTGCCGAATGGTAGGGAAGGAAGAAAACCATTTGGCCTAAAGGGGTGTGCAGAAGGTAATGACTAAAGACATATAAAGGGATTTGGAGAGGTGGAAAAGAATTACACGGTTACAGTTGTGAATCTGGATAATGGAAGAGGCATTACTAGGAATACCAGGATACCCCATCGAAACATTTCAATGTTTCAATTTCACTGTGTACTGTTAAAAGGAAACTGATTTCCCGATTAGATACTTACTCCAGGGTATGTATTTACCAGGTATGAGTCTCACATCTGTATGGTTTTACAGATGATGAGTGGGAGTAAGTTATTGGGAATTAGGTGACCATCCTCATTATATCGGGATTCGTTGGAATTGGTGATATTTGAGGAAGCCACCTGGGTTGTTTGCCGGTCGGCAAATATTTGGTTTTGAATATCCGTTGTTGTGCACCAATTTCAAATTGATATATCTGTACGTCTATTTTTATAGAGTGAGATATACCTTTTAAAATTATGTCTATGACATTTACCTATATCAGTGGATGGTTAGGTAAGGAGCATTGAACAACGGTGTAATTCTTCTTAACCATAAGTACAGTTTTCGACCTATGACACACAGTGAATGAGCTGTAAGACTCAGCAGACTTATACAGAGTTTTGTGTATAGTCCAGTGTCCATTAGGACAGAGGGGTTGGTCCTCGTACTATATTCTGTTTACTTATGACTTCTCTAGTTCTTAGACAGGTGTTTCGTAGAAACACAAGGTCAAAGTTTTGAGGAGTTATAGGTATAAGAATAGAGTAGAGAACCAGGTATTGCAAGTATCGGGATTCTTCAAAGTGATCGAAGATGTAGATACTTGTATATGGTATTCCGTTGATAGTAATAGTTAAGAGAACTTGCTTCTCTTTCAGGTTACTCATAATTGGAAGTATTCCTAAGTTGAGTAACGTTGATCGGCCTCCTTCCATTTACTTGACATGCACTAGATACCGCTGCATGATTTGAATCAGGTTCAATTAAATCAGTGCCTCTGTTTCTGTATTGGATATAGAACAGTTCATATCTTAACGATGTTAAGGTACGGGGAGTTATCCGGCTTATGCTTAAAACCAGACACTGGATGACTCAAGGCACGTTTCTGTAATGGCTGTTTGTGGGTTGACCCAGGCTATGACGAGGGTTGACTTTCTACCATCTGGAAGATCAATAGTGATATTGTTCTTGACTCGCCACAGTTTTATCAAAAATGGATTTTTTCAAAAAACAGTAGTGGGAGTATGGTAGAACTGGAAGTGATTCCAGAACCGCAAACGATTACTGAAGAATTGATAACAAACTAAGGATTCAATCTGGTTTGACATTCCATTGGCCACCCCGCAGATATGGTGGGTGACCCCAGGCACCTGAGAGGTACTTCGGTATGCTCAAGGACGGTGACTGGGAAGTTCTTGTTTGCCCAGACTTGCCATTGCTGTTGTTCCAGACTGTGAGACCCGGCAGGAGGATGAGTATAGCGTCGTTCTAAACTAGCTTTAGATGTGTACGTCTATATGACTCTGCCAGAGGGTTGTCGTAATCAGTGGAAGCAGCGGAAGCATTGGTGGACAGTTGGCTTATGTCTATTTATAGACAAAAGCAGATATAGCGGAGATAGATCATCTATTTCTGATGTGACAGTCATAGGTTTGACTTCATCAGAATAGGGGATGGATCTGTTAAGAAGGGAGTAGGGTGTGATGTCCTGGTATTTGATGACATACACAGAGTAGGATGTCATATTCCTATACTACGATCGGTTACACTTTGGTCGTCACACAGTGGTTTCTCCACATAGGACTTGGATATTATATCAGACATTCTGGTTACCAGATCTATGGTTTTAGATCTAGATTTGGGTAGTTTCCCAATCTGGGTACTTTGACAACATTCTAAGAGCGTTTAGAATGGACGACTCCTGGCACGGTAGTATACCTGCAGATGATGGAGTCACCCTCTCTAAAGGTGTCTTACAGACTAAAGGGGAGAGGGATACACATGATTGGCAGATCACTTGCTTAGGCAATTGAGTCAATCATGAGATGTCAAGTACCACACCAGATGTTGTTCTTGCAGTAGGTGCAATAAGTTGATATTAATCCAATCCTGGAGAAACAACCGGAAGCAGTTTTAAAACATAAGTGGATGTTCTAGGGATATGATAACAGCATTCTCCTTCGGGAGACAGTTATCATTCCAGGCTTCCAAGGTGACCTGGGTGGCAGAGTGGCTGTCAGAGTTATAGTTTTTCCCTCTGACGAGGGGCAGTATTTTGGACAGGTGGTCCAGGAGGATACTGAGGGAAGGCATGGCGCAGGATACTGATTAAGTTCAGTTGATGATACAGTCTAAGAAGTTTGGATTTGGAGTTCATTTATGAGCTGGGTCCCATCAGACATCCAGACATTCTAAGACAGGTATTGCTCATTTCAGGAGATGGCTTTCTCCGCGAACTTGAGATATAGAGAGACATAGAAAGAAACACAAGAGCGGATCCACTCACCGAGGCTATTTCTCGAACGCAATAGTTTCGCAAACGAGCTTTGTGAGACTGACTAGTAGAGGAGTTGGGTGTTCGGTATCACACGGGCTGTGAGTATGCGACATCGCAATAATTAGCCTTGAGTGCAAGTGGGGGATTGTTGGAGATAGTGCCCTCAGAGTCAATTATTGGATCACAGGCACGTGATTGCAGTGATTGAGGGAGGACCTATCCCAGTAGGACCGTCTTACTCAAGATGATAGTATGCTATCTGTTTTACCTTTATCATCGTGTACTGCTTTAGGTGACCTTACGAGTCGCTATTGCACGTTGATAGAGCCCCTAGGATTCTTGCTTGACTACCAGCAGTATGAGGGCGATTATATAAGTGAGAGCTGGAGTCTATAAGCACATCCTTAAAAGGTCCCTAGTCGTGGGAGTTTCAAGACAGGGCATCGATTCTCCAGAGTAGACTAGTGTATACAGTCGAGACCCCAACGAGGGGCGGTGGCCGGTCTCACAAACCACTGGTGTCAGTTGGTTCACCTAAGATGTATACATGTGCTCATTGGGTTATGAGTACACCGGACAGGACTCGCCGGGAACCTGCTAGTTGGGATTATACCAGACGTCAGATAGCAGTTCCCTGGTGACATGTGTACAGGTTAGTTCATCGACCTGAGATCGTCATTTGTCTCGTGTGAGTTCCCACTGTGCTTTGATTACTACCCTACCACGGCTCAAAGGAGTCGTGCAAACAGGTTTTAGTTGGGTACAGTCCCGAGCCACATGGAGGCGGTGAGCGGATCTGCAGGGGTTCGTCTCTCCCGGTATTGGGGGTGAGGTCGCGCTGTGTCTAGGAGAGCCAGAACATGAAAAGTCCTTGGCCAAGGCAGGAAATTTGCTGGTAGGTATTCCAGTAGTATCTCAGGGTGTTCTGGGCTGCACTCCGACACGACTTGTACCGCTTTTGGGGGTCTGACTTTTACCAACCCCCGAGGCCCTCCATGCGATGCTCATAGACGAACGGACCGGACTGTACGGATATTGTCACTGACAGGCTCAGTAGGGTGTCAGGATGAGTTCGCTCATCGACCTACCTTTTGGTCAATACCTGGTAGCCCTTCACGTATTGCTTATACCTCTGACGTGCTAGTGGTTAAATCCACAGCCATAGTATTGACGAGTCTTTAGAGTCCACCACACACAATTACTCAAGTTTCGGGCGAAACGCTGTAGAGGCCGTATGGAGATATGGCAGGGTTCGATCAGATACGTGCGGTATTGCACGGATCGTGATCGGACGGTTTTTACTAGCCGGCTTTGGTTTAAGCCGGATCATAGTATGAGATAGTGTAGTTTTGTCTCTTTGCATTTGTGTTCAGTGGGAATACAAATGCGGGCATGTATTTTTAGTAGTGGGGTTTTCCTGTAATTTATTACGGGATCAGTTTTCTAAAGTTGCCAGCTTGCATTCCGTTCCGGCCGGTTTTTCTTTGTTCCTTCATGGCCGGACTTTTCGTTGGAGGGGGTTAATTGCATGTTTGCAATTAAGTTACTTGTGAGGGGCTTTCTTGCATTTGTGGCTATATGATGAGACTAGAATCATGATGAGATTCTTTTATGGTCTTTTCCTTGGCTTTTCTTGTGATGGTTTTGTGAAAAGATTTAGATGAGAAATGAGTGTGACCTTTTGATAATTATCTTTTTCTTTTCTCCATGATAATTTTTTATTCCTTTATCTCCACCATGGAGGATAAGGCCGGCCACTTGATTAGAGGGGAGAGGGTGAGTTCATTTTGAATGAGGGAAAACTTTGTTCCTTTCATTTTTCCTTGCTACACAATTCATGTACCTCTCTCCAAAGTTCTTTCCGGATCCCTCCATACATGGCAACTTCCATAATCCTCAAAGAGACAAGTTTCTATACTAGTCTACAGCAAACCTTGGACGCGTCGGCTAGCCAACTTCGTACCCGAGTTGCCTCGGTCCAGAGGTGGGAGCCCGTAAAAGATTCCGGCTACGTGGTGCCCTTTCCGACGAGGAGTTGACGGACGGAGGTTCCGCGGGAGATTGGAGTGGAGACGAAGACCGAAGGACACGGATCGCTTGGTATAGCTTCTCTACTCTTTTCTAATTTGCTAGTAGCTAGGTTAATGGCCCGATCCGGGTGAAAAGTGCGCGGTGGTGCCGGTTCAATAGTTTTTGAAAGTTTTTGTTTCCGCGTTTCCGGCATCGGATCGACGGTCGGGGCGCCGCCGCGGACTTACAGATACATGATGATGGATGTAAGTTCCCTGTCTACACATGCCAAGACTGGTTCTTTGTACTTCATTACATTCACTGATGATCTCTCAAGATTCTCACATGTGTTCTTGTTGAAACAGAAGTCTGAAGCTTTTGAGAAATTCAAAGAATATAAGTCAGAAGTAGAGAACCAAAATGGTTATAAGTATTATGTCCTTTGATGTGATCAGGGAGGAGAAAACTTGTGCACGAAATTCCTGGACTATTCTAAAGGAGAATGAGATTCTCTCTCAGCATTACTCCTCCGTATACACCACAACACGATGGTGTATTGGGGCGGAGCAATCGCACCCTATGTGATATGGTGTGCTCTATGATGAGTACTACTGAGTTGCCTATTTCCTTTTGGGGGTTATGCACTTGAGAAGTTTCATACCTATTGAATAGGGTTTCAAATCAAATCAGGTGCCTACCACTCCATATGTGATATGGTATGGGAAGAGCCCATCTCTTAAGGAAGATAAGAATTGGGGTTGTTCGGCCTATGTCTAAAAGCAAAATCCGGACAAGCTCAAGGCAAGGTCAGTTCTGTGGAAGTTTGTTAGATATCCGAAGCATTCGCAAGGGAATATCTTCTACCACACTGAGGAGCAAAAGGTGTTTTGTTTCTCAGCATGCCACATTTTGGAATGGGAATTTCTTTTGAAGAAATTAGTGGGGATGAGGTAGAACTGGAAAGAGTTCCAGCTATACAAACTACAGCTGATGATTTGGTAGAACCGGATGATTCAATAGTTCCCAACGAACCTCAGCCTCCGCCGATCTGGTAGGGTTCCTCACCCACCTGAGAGATACTTTGGTTTTCTCTATGACAGTGGGAGCGAGGATGGCATCATAAGATGATGACCCAACTAGTTTCGAGCAGGCCATCAGGAGTGGGGACTCTGTAAGAATGGCTGGATGCTAATTGATCTGAGATGGAATCCATATACACCAATAAAGTATGGACTTTGGTTTCTATATCTGAAGGGTTAAATCCCTATCAGGAGCAAGTATATCTTGAGAAGATCACTTGGTATACATTGAAAAGTTAAGACTTTCAAAGCTAAGACTTATTGCAAAAGGTTCTCGTCATCGACCAGGTGTGGATAACGATGAAACCTTTTCTAGTGCCTATGCTTAAGTCCATCCGGATCCTACTTGCCATTGCTACATACCATAACTACGATATCTGGCGGTTGGGTGTCATGACTGCTTTTCTAGATAGTGATTCAGAAGAGAGCGTCTATAAGTACACAGCCAGAAGGCTTCATAGACAGTGGGAGCAGCGGAAACGTGTGCAAGTTGCTTTACGGGTTAAAGCAGGCATCGCGGAGTTGGAACGTCTGTTTTGATATAGTAGTCAAAGAGTTTGACTTCATCAAAATGGTAGATGAACCTTGTATATACAAAAAGGTAGTAGGGAGTATGGTGATGATCCTCGTATTGTACGTGGATGACATATTCTTGATAGGAAAGGAGTTTCCTATGCTACACTCGGTCAATCTCCTCTTATCACAAGGATTCACCATATAAGATCAAGGTGATACCTCCTAAATCCTGAGTTTTGGATCTATGAGATAGATCTAAGTGGATGTTAGGATTCTCACTAGGTGTAGTGAGATAGTATCAATTGATCCTGGGGAGAACCACTGGATAGCTTCCAGGATGGTAAGGATGACTGAATGTCAGTCACAAGCATTGTCTTTACCCTCAATGGAAGGACGGTATGTTGGAAGAGTTCCAAACTAGATACCGTGACAAACTAGACGATAAAGGCTGGATACATTGCTACCAAGGATGCTACCAAAGAGACAGTCTGGATATTTATAAGTTCATGAGATGAACTTCGTTCCGACCATTGTATGACAATGGAGTTGTGGCTTAGGCCTAGGAACCCCCGTCCCATCAGAGATCCAGACATATTCTTAGGCAGTATCACCTGATCATGGAGATGGTTGATCTCCAGGGAGATCGAGGTTAAGGAGAGTAGACACAGAGGACAACAGGGCGGATCCACTCACAAAGGCCTATACCCAGAAGAGACATTTATGGGATGGTTGTGTATGAGATACTACAACCACTACTGATTGTTGGGTATTGGATACTACAACAGATGGCCCTAGTGCAAGTGGGAGATTGTTAGTTATATGTATGCCCTAGAGGCCATTACTGTACATACGATGTATATTGTAGTGGATGCTTGGACATATATATGGAGGACTTTCTTGCTCGACATGATAGTATGCTATCTGGTTGCTCTTTATCTTAACATGTACGCTGATTGTCTCTATGTTGCATGTTGATAAAGCCCTTAGGATGAGTACTTGACTACCAGGACTATGATGCAAATCATACTAGTGGGGACAGAGTAGTCGCTAAGTATATCCTTCAAATGTTCCTAGTCGAGGGTGTATCGAGACAGGGAATCGATATACCAGAGTAGGCTAGCGTATAGCTTCTCGACCCATGTACATGGGCGATGGATGATCCCATATCCATTGGTTTTTGACATCAGAGACAGTATACTGGTGCTCATTGGAGACTAGGTATACTGGACGGACCCGCCGAGAACTCCTAGATGGTATTATATCTAACGTTAGATGGCAGTTCTCTGGTGACACTGGTACAGGTTAGTTTGTAGACCCGAGATCGTCCTAGAGTCTTGTGTGATTCCCACTGTGCTTTGATTTCCACCTTACCACGTTCAAGAGAATGTACAAAACGGTAGCTTTTGGGTACAGTCGTGAGTCACATGGAGGCAATGAGCGATAGGAAGGGTTTCGTATCACCTGGTATTGGGGGTTGATGTTGCATTATGCTCGATTGGCTATAACAAGAAGTCCCTGGTTCAGAGATATACTGGTAAGTGTTATCAGTAGTTTCTCGACCCGTTATGAGCCTCATATTGACACGACTTATCAAGTTACTGGGGTCTGACGTTTACCACCCCTAGACGAGATATGCGACATATCAGACGAAGAGACCGGACGGTACGGTAATGTTACTGATTGGATTCGCAGGAGTATGAGCAGGCTTGCTTATTGATCTTCTGATCGCTCAATACCCGGGTGGCCGTTACATTTAGCAGACCGCTTGCGGCTTGTGGGTGTTTGATATTGTTATGAACCAAATGTGGCATGTGACCGACACTTAAATCACGTGACATTTAAAGACGTCGATGCGGTTCAAGTAAGCCGAAACCCGGAATCTAAACCCCTTTGAAAATATTGGTGGTGAGTTTAAAATAGTCATCAGATGGAATCAATTTAAATAACATTTAAATTTAACTAAGTATGTTTGAAAAACATCTATGACGTTTTGAAATTTTATAACACCTCCTTTTAAAATTTTACATAAAAACCCGATACAACTACAACAATAAAATAGTATCCCAACGGGAAGTAGCTTCCACGTTCAAACGACGGGGCAGCCCAACAATCTAAATCAGAAGTCGACTCCAAAGAGTGCGACCTCACACTTTCTAAGTCTCGCTTCTAAGTCTACAATATACCATTTCTAAGTTGATGGAGTTTCCTCTAGATACAAGAATATATGAATAATCAAGAGTGAGTACGATACAATAATAACCCACTTAGCAATCAATCACCGAAAGAAATGCGTGTCTAAGCCGCTGATAATCCAAGCGGTAAAACCTACATGAAACTGTGGCATAATGGGGATGAGCTGCCAACTCAGTGAATAAAAGTACATCTAAAGGTAGAAATCGAAATGCACGATGATACCTAGGTCATAAGTATAGTACTACCATAATCTGTACTAATATAATATGATATGCGTGTGTATCATAAGGCAACACCAACTGTCATGAAATCCCAAGTAGAATATATATATAGGTACTATTCCCCGGATTAGTCCTAGTCGAATCCAATAAATGAAATCTAACTGGGTACCTCATGATAACAATCACATCAATATATATATGGATGTCCAGCATCGACATCGAAATCAGAAGTATCTTATGTCCACCATCGACACATAAATGCAGATACCATCGACACCACCTCTATAGATGATCGCCACCCGATATCCCTGGCCCCGGTCGGTATCCCCTGGATATCCGCCGTGCCCATCGAACCCCGGTCAGTATCCCCTGGATATCTGCCGTGCTCATCTTTATCTTCGGTATCGAGTATCCTCGTTAGGCTCCCCGCCTATAATGCGGCTATCCTGCCCCTCAGTCTCGAACCGGGCCCACCATGTATCCAACTGTATACCCCCACCACTCAGTCTGGATAACGTATAAATCCGCAACCGTATTACCTCCCACTCGGTTCGGAATAAAATAACCAGAAAACATAAAACTCATGGTAGACGTTAACTCATCATATCCAGAATTATCAAGTAAAGAATGAGAATATTTTCATAGATTATCCTGATGATATATTATATATATACATATATAACAGCGTCCCATACCACTGATATATATCATCAAAGTAAAACGTCCAGAAAACTCATAAGATCAAATATAACATTCATAGTACTTGTATTCACAATGCTCAACAGATAATAAAGTAAAGTGCGTAAATAAATCATACAAGCAAATAAACGTATCAATTCTACTATGTCATGGCAATACTAATGAAGTGTAGTGTAAAATACGCGTCGGTGCTCGTGCAACTTGGCAATCATTAGTAATTGTGCAAGTATTCTAAAGGTGTAATAGTCTACTCATATCAACATTTATATACGTATTACGGAGTATAACAGTTCTACAATGACATGGCAGTACAAATGAGATGTGGTGTAACATACATGTACGTGCTTATGCAGCATAGTACTCATTGGTATTTGTGCAGTGTTCTATCAGAGTGTTTGTATTACAGAAACGTATACTATCGATAAAAATAATGCGAACATGTAAAGTAATTCTCAGCATAACTAATAACCGTAATTACCTGCTATGGGCTATATCATTATCTTTGAAAAGGAAACGAAACGTTGGTTTTGAGATAAGGAAGATGCCTTAGATTAAAATAGATATTCGTTTTGGAAATTGGCACCGCATCCTTGTATTTTATCATTAAAAGGGAAACGAATCGTAGTTTCTAAAAGAATATAGCTCATACAAGTATTACATCCTAAAACGGAAATTAATCTAACTTTACAAGTCTAAAGGAACACTTGGCCGTTACTCGGCATATAAATCTCATCATTTCCAATACATATAATTTCTCGTATAATGTCTCACCTTATCACTATATCTCAAATCCTCTCTAGTACGGCATGATCCTTCGTACCAACTTACCAAACCATCCATAAACTATATGCACATGAGTACCATACTTGTCACGACCCAAAGTTTGGATGTGATCGGCACTTAGATTGTACAATATCAAAAGATATTTACACAACCCGAGTAAGCCGAAAAACCAAGATCAAATCCTTTTTACGGAATTTTTATAAAAATCTAAATTTTTAAGTAAAAGTCACAGTTTTATGTAATTAAGATCTTAACAGTAACTCACTAGTGAATTCATAATAAAAACAATTATAAAGTGTTAAGTTTGGTTGCTTCTCTAGTTGGGATCAACAATATCAACAGTGGAAATAAATATCCAAGCGTATATGACATCAATAAGAATTTCAGACTTAAGTAAAAGAAATAACAATTCATAGAACTAAACGATCTCATCTGTCAAATAATATACATATAACCATCTCTCACTCTAAGTCATAATACAAAGTTTGATGGAGATTTTCTAGATCCAAAATACAATACCAAAAGAGAAGGTTACTACATATGTAACACACCTATCAAAAGATACGATAAAAGCTGAAAAAGTGGATCTGCACTGCTGCTAACCGTCCACTCTACTCCTGCAAGGAACCGTGGCACAACGGGGGCGAGTTGCCAACTCAGCGAATAAAACTAACATATAACGACTGATAATGTAAATATGACGAACTATAACTAACTTCAATAAGGATAATTATGATGTATGATAACATATGGAAAACATGAATCCGCACTACTAATCACTTAACTAAAACTGAATTCTCATCATTTATTTCCAAATAATTTTCATCTTTCCGTGTCCATCATCGACAAAAATCTTCCATTCTCTCAGGCATCATTCCTTGAACGATCCTGTAATCAACAACACCGGTCGGTATCATCTAAATATCCGCGTGTTTCACAACTATCTCCGGTATCAAGTACCTTCGCTAGGCTCCCCCGCCTCAAATGCGGTTATCCTGCCCTTCGGTCTCGACCGGGTCCACCATGTATCCAACTGTATCCCCACCGACTCAGTCTGGATAAAATTATAAATCCGTAACCGTATACCCACCGACTCAGTCCGGAATAAAAACCAAATCATAAAAACATCTCGTGGTGGACATGTCACTTCAATAATGAACAATCATTGGATTTATGCAATGGTATAGGAAAACTCAAAACAATAAATCCTCAACAATAAAATTTTCTCTTATATCAACTTCAAACAATTAAATATGAAACATGATGTCTTTTATGCAAAGTACTACTGTTAATGATGTTTAAGGTATGATAGAATCATGTTTAACAGGATAATTATTTAGTGTAAAAGTGACATGTTAATATCGACGAGGTGTAGTGTAACATGTAAAGATGTGCACGTGCGGAATAACTCGTCGATAATTGTGCAGTGTTCTAACAACTATTAACATGGTGACGTGTAGGTATATATGAATGCATGTTATTAACTTCGTATATAAAGTCAATCTTTCAACTTAACAAAATAAGGGCGTATCACGCCATCTTTACACAATCTCTCGGTAGATATTTAGTCTACTCACCGGAATACATCGTACTACTCAGGAATCGCCAATCCTTTTCCTTTCCTTGCGGCCTCCGAAGTTCCTGCACTCAAATCTATCATTTAATTAACTTGTATAAGAAAACGGCTACATTCCGATACGGAAAAATTCAAGAAAACACAAGTCTTACGTGCTAATTACACTACGTACGACTATTGCAAACGATCTAACACTTAGCCTCACTGAAATTTAACCCAACGCTGCATCGCGACAGAAAACAGAATGTGTTATGTTTTACCCGTGTCGTATTTTAGAATTTTGATCTCTTTTCCGATATTAGTTCCCAGATTTTATATACTGTTAAACTAACTTGATTAAACAATACCAAAATAACCAAACACCTACACAGAGACATACCCAACAACCCAAATCACTATACCTCCCTACAAACCCGGCGACGCCAGATTTTGCTTATACCTCGCCGGCAAAAATCCGAGCCCCTGGGTTCGTGCTCCTATGGTTTGTTCTAGGTCCAACATACAATATTTAGGCATTGTTTGGTTAAGTTGATTGTATCCTGACTAATAGCAAATTACTACAGAGTCCAGTTTTGCTTAAAAATACGATATTATAGACATTGGATTTCTAATTTAAACTAATTACAGAAGTCGACCAAGTCTCCGGATATAGTGGTTAAATGTATGTTATCGGCTAAGAAAATGCCTTACTATTGCTCTGCGCGCCAGGGCCTATAAGACCTTCTAAGAAGATACGGACCATTTGAAGAGTGATCCAAGATTTTACCTATAAGGAATTGCTGGAAGAACTCCCTCCTAGATGCACAAGCTCCTAGTCCTAGCTTGATGGTGAGAAAATCCTAGACTTAGCTCTTTTCTTCTCTTTTCTCTTGTTCTTCCTTGTTTGCTTTAGTTTTCCTTTTTCTTTCTTTTAATTTTTCCTGATTTTTAATTTGTTAAATGATCTGAATATAATATATATATGAGAAGAGGGAAGGGTGAGGCTACGACGAGGTGTCAAAGACCAAAGGGTGCCGTCCTCATGCAAGGAGGAGGTGTGGGGTGTGGGGTGTGCATGAGAGTAGGAGGTGTCAATTTTTTTATCATTTCTAAATTGATTTATCTTGATAACATTATGAACTAAACCTTATCTAACCTCTTTTCTACTTATACCCTTAACAAATTCCAATTTGCACAAATTCCTAAGCTTTACATAACAACCCCTCACAACTTATGTTATTATATAACCCCATTTTTAATTAAAATGAAGCTAAATTTCACACTAAAACCCTTAAAATTTATTTATGTTGCATATTAAAATTTTAATTTTATTCGTTTTACATACTTTTTATGAAAAAGAATTATTTGGTTTTAATAACTTTTTAAATTAACAATTTATTATTTAATTAATTAATTTTTTTTCTAAATTTTCAGAATGTTACAATATTCCCCCCTTAAGAAAATTCGGTCCCCGAATTTAAACTTAACTAGACGTACCTTCGAAAAGATGTGGATATTGCTTTCGCATCGCATCCTCGGTCTCCCAAGTAATCTCTTCTCGATTTGTTCCTCGCCAAAGAACCTTTATAGATGGAAGTACCCTTGATCTAAGTTTCTTTGCCTTCCGGTCTAGAATAGCTACAGGCTGCACTGTGTAGGATAAATCTGGCTCAAGCTGTAAGGTCTGATTGTGGATCACGTGAGAAGGATCGTGAAGATACTTACAAAGTATCGATACGTGAAACACCGGATGCACATCGAGAAAACTCGGTGGAAGTCCTAAACGATAAGCTACAATACCTACTCTCTCCAGAATCTCGTAAGGTCCGACATATCTGGGGCTGAGCTTCCTCTTTTTCCCGAAACGCACCACACCTTTCCTCGGAGACACACGAAGGAACACATGATCTCCCACATCAAACTCGAGTCTACGACGTCGTCGATCTTCATATGATTTTTATCTGCACTGGGCCGCTCTCATTCTGTCTCGTTGTAGCGTCTTGAAAAGTCGTTTTGGAGTTTTCCTGAAAATCGGTGAAAATTCGGTATTTTTCCGTAAACCGTCTTTTTTTGTTATTTTGCAGTTTAGGACTAGTTATACCTAAAACGGATAGGTAATTGCTTGTTTTTAGTAGCTAATGAGTTACTTATTAAATTTTGGTCATTTAAAAAAATTTCCCTATTTTTCAATTTTTTAATATTATTTTAAGCCGGTAAGAAAATACATTAAATTAGTGATAAATACAAATTTAAATGGGCTAAATTTAATCTTTAAAATTATGTTAATTAAAATCTAGTTGTAACATAAATTTTTAGTATTTTATTTTGATTTTTAACTAATTTTTATTATAGAAAACGAAATTTATTGAATTTAAGCTTAAACTTGCAATTTTGGACTTGTAGGGGGTCTTTTTGCATAAAATTTCTTTTGTAAACCCCTCTCTCTCTTCCCTCAGCCCTAGGCCGGCCCCACCATGATCAGGTCCAGAAAATTGCTTGCCTCACTTTGACTTTAACAATTGTGAATGAATTGTTTTGAATAGGATTAAAATATAGTAATTTAGGTATGGGTTTTGAGTGACATGTGAGAGCTTTGACCTTGGTTTTTCCAACTCCAATTCCTCACTTTCCCCCCCACCCTTTTCCCTGGCCGAGCCTCAAGAATGTGCAGGTCCCCATTTTCCCCCATCTCCTTTTGCTTCAATTTCATCAAAAAAATCCACCGAAATCCCTAATTTTCTTCACAAATTCAACACAAAACCTTATTCTATCTCTTTACAAGCCCAAATTGGTTTAAATCTTGTGGAAAGGAGGCAATTTTAGAGGCAAATGATCATGCTAGATCCATAGATTGTGAGGTATAATTTCAATCTTTGGTTAAATTGTAGTTTAAAGTGTGCTAATTGAACTTTGAAAATTATTTTACTGTTAATTTTAGTGCTATTTGCATACTAGTTTTTTTAAAGTTTGTGGTTTGAAATTAATTTAGGGTTTAGAACCCCATTAAGAGATTAATTAAGCTATTTTGTTATCTAGTTATTTTGTTAGCTTAATCTAAGTGGTTAACTTGCTAATTGGGCTAAAATCTAGTGTTAATTTAGTGTTAGTTTCTAATCTAGTTTTTAAAGGCTTATGGTTAGAGTTAAACTAGGGTTTTTAGAAACCATTATTTAGTTAATTAAAGCTAATTAGCTATCTAGTTGTTTACTTAACCAATCTATATGGTTACTTTGCTTAAGTGGCTTGATGTTATGCTAATCTAAGTTAACTTGTGTTAAATTTTCATTGTTGTTGCTAATTACCAAAAATCAAGAGAAGGGTTTGTGTTGGAATTATGGTTTGATGCATAGTTAATGATTTAAAATTAGTGTAATAGCTAGCTAGTGGGTTAGTTTGGATTGTTGTGTTGGATTGTGTTAATTTTGTCGCTAATTGTCGATGTTTGCACCAAATTTGCAAACTTCTAGCTTACTAGGTTTTTATTATATTATTGTGGCGAATTAATTGCGATGTCTTGACGACATTTTTAGTGTATCCTATGACTTTTAGAATGTGTGAGTGCGGATTTTGAGTGTTCGGGTTTCAGTTTTTTTCCGGGCGACCTAATCGACGATTCTAGTTAGTTTTGCGATTTTCGCGTGCGTTCCGCGCACCTTTGCACGTTGTACCTAACTTGTGAACGTTAGTATCTTTGTTTGGGTTTTGCGTCTTTCTTGATATGTAACCTTATGTTTGGTATTGATGTAATTCTAGGTTCGGTCGCGGAGACGTCAGACACGGCTCGAAAGGGGAAAGCGGTGATCGGACGTGACTAGCTAGGGATTCCGGTGAGTAGATGTAACATCTACGGGGGACTATCGTTAGATGGCGCAAGTCGCCCGATAGTTTTAGTAACTTAAAAGATTCTTAGTGATGTTAGTAATTAGGGGTGTAATACTTATATGATTATTTGCTGCATTCATGCCTTATATTGACATTCATATGCGAACCCATTTTATAGGACACCTGCACCATTGCCAGGGTTTTTATATGCAGCACGAGCACTATTCATGCTTACACACACACCCTGGTAATTGCCATGCCACCACACTAGATAACCTATAATTTGAAACCTTTTACTAATTGATGCTTAAACCTGTGCTATTGCCTTTAATTCCTTAAAATGAAATCGTAGGATTGCTATTCATGTGCATGTACCTCATCATATTATTTGTTCATGCCTAGTCTGTTAATCATACATCGTAGCTTAATTATCGATACCATATGCATTCATCACCATTGATATATGCACTTATGAGAATTTCTTGAGATTTTATGATATTTCTGGATTTCGGGGGAAAGCCGCAAAATTTCTAAACTTATTATGTTTTTAAAATATGTAATTGCGGTTTTCTAGTGATGTAAAGTGTCGTCCACCATGAGTTTGCTGTGGTTTTCGAGATCCGTGTCGAGGAGTGGAGGAACCGTCACGGGTACATGGTGGGCCCGGTATGGTACCCCGGGGCAAGATGAATGTGGTGTTGACGTTGAGCCTGGCAGGGGACGGATTACCTACCAGTGACTTCATTGGGCACGGCGGATATCCAGAGGATACCGACCGGGGCCGCGAGAGGCTGAGATATTGATATTGAGATGGGTCGGCCGGATGGCTGAGGCCAGAGACACTATGACATGGATTTATGATATTTGAGACAGTTTTCAGGTGTCGTTGCTGGACACAGATTGTTGTCGATTCTATGAGTATTATGCTGGCATTTTAAAAGAGTTTCAAAAACAAAAAGAGATAAAATGTTTCTTATATGTACCTATTGAGACCTCAGATATTCATGTTGCATACATACACCTGCTAATACACTGATGTTGTATACACACCTGCTAGTGCATCCAGTCTTACCTGTATTAGAGATGCGAGGACACTTGTGTGCATGCATACGATAGCCTGTGTAGATGTTATTTATTACTCACGAGTTGGCAACTCACCCCCGTTGTGCCACAGTCTTTTGCAGGTCCGCTCCGTCAGTACAGTAGCGGCGGGCGCTCTTGTTTCTTTTGCCTGGATTCGAGGTTTTGCTCTTATGTGGGTTATATGATTATTTTTGCACCACCTTGTATATTCTTTGTATCTAGTGTACTCCATCTACTGTATCTACCAGTATTATTGTATATTGACCTAGAGATGAGACTGTGAGGTTTGTGGACTTTTATGCTGTATTTTAAGGTCGAGCTCACTTGAGTCGACATGCTGTTTTTCTTATGCTTCATTATGATTATTTCGCATGTTGTTGCTTTATATTGCGTGGGATTTGTGACCGCCTTGTGGCGAAGAGCTAGCTCCCGCTTGGGGATGCCTTATTTGTTGGATTCATATTTATTCTTGTTGTACCCATTTTGGGGGCTAGTATTTACAAAGGAGACTCTGCCGAAATTTTCGGAAAAATTTGTATTGTTTTTAAAAAGGGTTGTACATGACTTATTTGTTAAACTCGCTTTCAACTGATTGGGTTTTCTTCACTCTTTTGCTTATTTGGTTTTGGTTTTCTGGGCTTTAGCTTACTTATTTTACGGACGTCTTGAGACGTTTCGTAAACTTAAGTGCCAGTCACGTTCCGTACCCTGCGGGTCGTGACAAAGTTGGTATCAGAGCGATAGGTTTTACCTTTTTGAGTGTAGGATGACCCTTTGTAGATGGAGTAAGTGACTTAAGTAGGGTAATGTAGCGTGTGTATGTCCGCGGCATACTTGCGATACGGTACTCCGCCTAAGTGACTTTAGGATATACTTGCTTGAAAATTCCTTCTTCAATTCCGTGTATCCTATGATCCTATTGCACTGTTCTTACTATCCGTTTTCCTGTAACAGCCACTATGCCGCCGAAGGCTATGAGGGCACAGAGGGCTACCGCCCGAGACGAGATTCGAGCTGGCTCGTCCGAGACTAGGACTGAGCAGGGTGGTATGCCTACGCCGCAGGGACAGACTGATCCGCCTTCCCCAGGCCGTATGGATAGGCTTGAGTCCGGTATGGAGGAGCTGCGACAGATGATGGGAGGCATGCAGGAGCTACGACAGATGGTGGGATCCTTAGTAGAGGTCAATCGAGCGCAGAGATCGGATACTACTCCCCCTACGGTCGTTTCGAGACCGAGTCGGATTCGCACTGATATATTAGCACCTAGGCGTGTTCGCAGAGGCTGTGGCGGATTCTTTAGGGGCCAGTTGTATCGCCTTCACCCATATGGTCAGCAGCCATGGTTAGGATGTTTTTGGTGTGGTAGCCTGCATCATCGTATCAGAGACTGTCCGGTGAGACGACAGGGAGCGGCGAAAGTGCCACATGTTACCTTACCACCATCACCACCCCCTCCTCAGAGAGCTCTGCTTCCTACCACTGGAGATGCTTCACGTCAGATAGGTGCACCCAGAGGCCGTGGACGCGGCGGTCCTATTCAGAGAGGACGAGGAGGCAGAGGCCGAGGTCGAGGTCAACCCTCTATCGGTGGAGGAAAGGCCCGAGTATTTGCTTTGACACCGCAGGATGCGCAGGCATCCAATGCCGTTGTGACAGGTACCTTGCCAGTTTGTTCTTTCGACGCACGGGTATTATTTGACCCAGGTTCCACACATTCGTACGTCTCTGCACACTTTGCACCGAGGTTGGGCCATGAGTCGTCGTCGTTAGATCATCCGCTTGTTGTTAGTACTCCGGTAGGCGAGTCATTTGTCGCTCGTTTTGTTTTTCGATTGTGTTTCGTTCGTATCGGGGAGAGGGATTCATCGGTTGATTTGATTCTCCTCGATATGTTGGACTTTGATGTGCTTCTGGGCATGGATTGGCTAGCCACTTGTTATGCTTCTGTGGACTGCCGTGAGAAGGCAGTCATATTTAGCTTTCCGGGAGAGCCAGTCCTTGTTATTCAGGGAGATCGCAGCGTCACCCTTCCCAGCTTGATTTCGTCTCTTCGCGCTGGTCAGCTCTTGCGGAAGGGATGCCAGGGATTCTTAGCGTATATTTGTGATACTCGAGCTGCAGAGGTTCCGTTGGACCGGGTCCCGGTTGTTTATGAGTTCCCTGATGTTTTCCCTGATGAGCTACCTGGGCTACCGCCTGAGCGCGATGTTGAGTTCTGCATTGATTTGATTCCCGGCTCGGGGCCTATTTCTATACCACCTTATCGGATGGCCCCGGCAGAGCTTCGAGAGCTGAAGGATCAGTTGCAGGATTTGTTAGTTAAGGGGCTTATTCGACCTAGTGTTTCTCCGTGGGGTGCTCCGGTCCTGTTTGTCAAGAAGAAGGACGGAAGTTTGCGCTTATGTATCGACTACCGCCAGCTGAACAAAGTTACCGTTCGGAACAGATATCCGCTGCCACGCATTGATGATTTGTTCGACCAGCTTCAGGGTGCGGGATATTTTTCGAGGATCGACTTGCGATCAGGATACCATCAGCTGCGAGTTTGACAGGAGGATATACCGAGGACAGCTTTCCGCACGCGCTACGGCCACTATGAGTTTTTGGTGATGTCGTTCGGACTCACCAACGCCCCAGCAGCATTCATGGATTTGATGAACCGTACTTTCAGGCCGTATCTTGACTTGTTCATCATCGTGTTTATCGACGATATCTTGGTGTACTCCCGGAGCAGAAAGGAGCACGAGCAGCACTTGCAGATTACGTTACAGACTCTGAGGGAGCACCAGCTGTTTGCAAAGTTCTCCAAGTGTGCTTTCTGGCTGGACAGCGTCGGATTCTTGGGTCACGTGGTTACGAGAGACGGCATTTGTGTGGACCCGAAGAAGATTGAGGCTGTTCAGCAGTGGCCCCGACCTACATCGGTTACTGAGGTCCGTAGTTTTCTAGGCCTGGCGGGCTACTACAGGCGTTTTGTTCAGGATTTCTCCCGTATAGCTGCACCTTTGACCGGTTTGACCCGGAAGGAAGTTCCTTTCATTTGGACAAAGGAGTGCGAGCGCAGTTTTCAGCAGCTACGGACTCGTTTGACTACTGCGCCGGTATTATCTTTGCCTTCGGGATCGGGCGGATTTGTGGTCTACTGTGATGCTTCGCGAGTGGGTTTAGGATGCGTATTGATGCAGCATGGCCGGGTGATCGCTTATGCTTCTCGGAAATTGAAGAAGCATGAACAGAATTACCCCACTCACGATTTGGAGATGGCTGCAGTGGTCTTTGCACTGAAGATTTGGCGACATTACCTATACGGCGAGTCGTGTCAGATATTCACCGATCACAAGAGCTTAAAGTACATATTTCAGCAGCGAGACCTGAATCTCAGACAGCGTCGTTGGATGGAGTTGGTGAAAGACTACGACTGCGAGATCTTATATCACCCAGGAAAGGCGAATGTAGTGGCAGATGCGTTGAGTAGGAGGCCCGGGGGTAGTCTATCCTTTTTGCGCGCAGTGCAGAGGCAGTCGTCAGCAGATTGGCAGATGTTATGCGACAGCCGAGTTGAGTTCGAGTTCACTCAGACAGGGGGACAGCTCGCGCATGTTCGTGCACGCCCACAGTTGCTTGACCGTATATATGAGGCACAGCGCAGTGACGACCGTTGCTCAGAGATCATGGCACAGATGGGACAGGGCAGATTTTCCGAGTTCGTGATTGACGATCAGGGGATTTTACGCTATGGATCTCGACTGTGCGTACCAGATGCTGATGGATTGCGGCGCGACATTCTTGAGGAGGCACACCGATCAGTGTATAGTGTCCACCCCAGTTCCACCAAGATGTACCATGTTATGAGAGACACCTACTGGTAGGACGGGATGAAGAGGGACATTGCGGAGTTTGTATCGAGATGCCTGACTTTTCAGCAAGTCAAGGCTGAGCACCAGAGGCCCGCAGGAGAGCTACATCCGTTACCTATTCCAGAATGGAAATGGGAGCAGATTTCGATGGACTTCGTTGTGGGTCTACCCAGGACCAGTCGAGGGTACGACTCCATCTGGGTGATCGTAGATCGATTGACGAAAGCGGCTCACTTCCTGCCAGTGAAGACGACTTTCAGCCTCGCTCAGTATGCCCAGCTTTACATCGACGAGATCGTGCGACTACATGGCGTACCGACTTGTATCGTGTCAGATAGAGGCACCCAGTTCACCAGCCGACTTTGGCAGAGACTTCAGGAGGCTTTGGGCACTCGTTTGAGCTTCAGCACAGCGTTTCATCCGCAGACCGACGGACAGTCAGAACGGACCATTCAGACTCTCGAGGACATGCTCAGAGCGTGCGTTTTAGACTTCGGCGGTAGCTGGGATCGTCATTTACCTCTAGTGGAGTTTTCCTACAACAACAGCTTCCAGGATACTATTCAGATGGCACCTTTCAAGGCATTGTATGGGAGGAGATGCAGATCGCCCGTCTGTTGGACAGAGCTCAGCGAGAGCAGTATTTTGGGGCCGCAGCTTGTTGAGGAGACGACAGCGAAGATACAGTTGATCCGAGACCGGATGCGAGCGGCTCAGAGCAGGTAGAGATCCTATGCAGACAGGCGCCGTCGCAGGTTAGAGTTCGTAGTTGGCGATCATGTTTTTCTGAGGGTCTCTCCGATGAAGGGCGTGATGCGATTTGGGCGGAAAGGAAAGCTTAGTCCCAGATTTGTGGGTCCCTTCGAGATTCTCGAGCGTGTCGGCGCTGTTGCATATCGTTTGGCCCTTCCACCCAGCTTTTCCGATGTTCACCCCGTCTTCCATGTTTCGATGCTCCGCAAGTACCTTCACGACCCTTCGCATGCGATTCAGCACCCGACAGTCCAGCTAGAGCGCGACCTTTCTTTTGCAGAGCAGCCGGTGGCCATCCTGGATCGACAGGTGAAGAAGTTGAGATCGAAGATTATACTAACCGTCAAGGTCCTTTGGCGTAGCCCGAGCAGCGAGGAGGTTACCTGGGAGACCGAGGGCGAGATGAGGAAGAAATATCCCCATCTCTTTGAAGGTATGCGTAGTTATATTTTTTTAATTCGGAGACCGAATTTCTTTAAGGGGGGAGATTGTAGCGTCTTGAAAAGTCATTTTGGAGTTTTCCTGAAAATCGGTGAAAATTCGGTATTTTTCCGTAAACCGTCTTTTTTTGTTATTTTGCAGTTTAGGACTAGTTATACCTAAAATGGATAGGTAATTGCTTGTTTTTAGTAGCTAATTAGTTACTTATTAAATTTTGGTCATTTAAAAAAATTTCCCTATTTTTCAATTTTTTAATATTATTTTAAGCCGGTAAGAAAATACATTAAATTAGCGATAAATACAAATTTAAATGTGCAAAATTTAATCTTTAAAATTATGTTAATTAAAATCTAGTTGTAACATAAATTTTTAGTATTTTATTTTGATTTTTAACTAATTTTTATTATAGAAAACGAAATTTATTGAATTTAAGCTTAAACTTGCAATTTTGGACTTGTAGGGGGTCTTTTTGCATAAAATTTCTTTTGTAAACCCCCCTCTCTCTTCCCTCAGCCCTAGGCCGGCCCCACCATGATCAGGTCCAGAAAATTGCTTGCCTCACTTTGACTTTAACAATTGTGAATGAATTGTTTTGAATAGGATTAAAATATAGTAATTTAGGTATGGGTTTTGAGTGACATGTGAGAGCTTTGACCTTGGTTTTTCCAACTCCAATTCCTCACTTTCCCCCCCACCCTTTTCCCTGGCCGAGCCTCAAGAATGTGCAGGTCCCCATTTTCCCCCATCTCCTTTTGCTTCAATTTCATCAAAAAAATCCACCGAAATCCCTAATTTTCTTCACAAATTCAACACAAAACCTTATTCTATCTCTTTTCAAGCCCAAATTGGTTTAAATCTTGTGGAAAGGAGGCAATTTTAGAGGCAAATGATCATGCTAGATCCATAGATTGTGAGGTATAATTTCAATCTTTGGTTAAATTGTAGTTTAAAGTGTGCTAATTGAACTTTGAAAACTGTTTTAGTGTTAATTTTAGTGCTATTTGCATACTAGGTTTTTTAAAGTTTGTGGTTTGAAATTAATTTAGGGTTTAGAACACCATTAATAGATTAATTAAGCTATTTTGTTATCTAGTTATTTTGTTAGCTTAATCTAAGTGGTTAACTTGCTAATTGGGCTAAAATCTAGTGTTAATTTAGTGTTAGTTTCTAATCTAGTTTTTAAAGGCTTATGGTTAGAGTTAAACTAGGGTTTTTAGAAACCATTATTTAGTTAATTAAAGCTAATTAGCTATCTAGTTGTTTACTTAACCAATCTATATGGTTACTTTGCTTAAGTGGCTTGATGTTATGCTAATCTAAGTTAACTTGTGTTAAATTTTCATTGTTGTTGCTAATTACCAAAAATCAAGAGAAGGGTTTGTGTTGGAATTATAGTTTGATGCATAGTTAATGATTTAAAATTAGTGTAATAGCTAGCTAGTGGGTTAGTTTGGATTGTTGTGTTGGATTGTGTTAATTTTGTCGCTAATTGTCGATGTTTGCACCAAATTTGCAAACTTCTAGCTTACTAGGTTTTTATTATATTATTGTGGCGAATTAATTGCGATGTCTTGATGAAATTTTTAGCGTATCCTATGACTTTTAGGATGTGTGAGTGCGGATTTTGAGTGTTCGGGTTTCAGTTTTTTTCCGGGCGACCTAATCGACGATTCTAGTTAGTTTTGCGATTTTCGCGTGCGTTCCGCGCACCTGTGCACGTTGTACCTAGATTGTGAACGTTAGTATCTTCGTTTGGGTTTTGCGTCGTTCTTGATATGTAACCTTATGTTTGGTATTGATGTAATTCCAGGTTCGGTCGCGGAGACGTCAGACGCGGCTCGAAAGGGGAAAGCGGTGATCGGACGTGACTAGCTAGGGATTCCGGTGAGTAGATGTAACATCTACGGGGGACTATCGTTGGATGGCGCAAGTCGCCCGATAGTTTTAGTAACTTAAAAGATTCTTAGTGATGTTAGTAATTAGGGGTGTAATACTTATATGATTATTTGCTGCATCCATACCTTATATTGACATTCATATGCGAACCCATTTTATAGGACACCTGCACCATTGCCAGGGTTTTTATATACAGCACGAGCACAATTCATGCTTACACACACACCCTGGTAATTGCCATGCCACCACACTAGATAACCTATAATTTAAAACCTTTTACTAATTGATGCTTAAACCTGTGCTATTGCCTTTAATTCCTTAAAATGAAATCGTAGGATTGCTATTCATGTGCATGTACCTCATCATATTATTTGTTCATGCCTAGTCTGTTAATCATACATCGTAGCTTAATTATCGATACCATATGCATTCATCACCATTGATATATGCACTTATGAGGATTTCTTAAGATTTTATGATATTTCTGGATTTCGGGGGAAAGCCGCAAAATTTCTAAACTTATTATGTTTTTAAAATATGTAATTGCGGTTTTCTAGTGATGTAAAGTGTCGTCCACCATGAGTTTGCTGTGGTTTTCGAGATCCGTGTCGAGGAGTGTGAAAGGTTCCTAGGCACCCTATAGAGGTCTCACAAGGCATCGAACATGCCAATTTAAAAAAAATGGTGCCGAGAAACCCTAGACTACGGATCTTAGACTAGATGTTTAGGCGAAAAGATAATCTAGTTAAAAAATTAACTAAAAGTTAGGATGCTACAACCTTTGTAGATCCGGATACCCACTTCCTTAGCTCCACGAGGGCGTCCTCTCGCTGTCCATCTTGAACCTTGGACTCTCGTGACGGCTTCATCGGAGAAACGTGCGGAATAGGTCGTCGGTTTCGTGTCAAAGACGATCTACGTCGAGGTTGCACAAGCTCAAGCTCCGACTTCACAAAGTAGTGAAACTTGTGAAGAAAACACCCAAAACCACTTGGCAAGAGGTAGAGGAGGAAGAAATAGGAGGTGGGTTCACTTTAGATTTGGATTTCTCTCACTAGATCTCAAGTTGCCATTAATGGCATCTAGGTTTCTCACTTGAAGAAGAAGAAGATGATGATAGAATTGTTATTATAAGTTGTATGTAAAATGAATAATAAATCAATTCTTATCATCTTCTAACCATGGTCAAGTGTAGAGAATAGACCATGGTTAGTGGGAGTGGTTAGGGTTAAGCAAGGAGACAAAATGGCATCATTAGTAAAAGCTTCATGAAGCTTCACCACTCTTCATGATAAGATGAAACCATTTTGTTTTGATAAATCCATTTAAATAAATAATAAATGGATAAAATAATAAGTGAATAAAATATTAACCCTAACCACTTGCATAACCATGGTTGCATTCTATACACAAAGCCAAAACAACATGCATCATCAAACATGATACATTCAAGTGTACACAAAACATATCACATATACAATGTGCACATCAAGTGAGAAAAATCCGTTTAAAGTGAACCAATACTAGTTAATGCAAAGTAATATATCAAATATATAATTATACATTAAATCAACACTTGATTCAATGATCCGGTCATGTCGCACATAACCGACTAGTATTCAATGCATCGATTTATCGAATCAATGATTCGATAACTAGGTCATATCTCATACAACCAATCGAAACATTAATCGCGAGAATCAAATACGGTATCACATACACGCATTGTTCTCGGTCCCGCACATATCTCATATGCACTCCTATTTCGTTTCGCTTGAGCTAGGAAACCTCTGTGTAGGACTCTAAAGACTCGTCAATACGCCGGTAGCAGATGATGATCATATCAAGCACCCACAAGCCGCAAGCAGTCTGCTAAACGTAACGGCCACCCGGGTATTGAGCGATCAGAAGATCGACGAGCTAGCCCGCTCACATTCCTGCGAATCCGACCAGTAACACTTACCATACAGTCTGGTCTCTTCGTCTGATATGTCGCATATCAAGTCTAGGGGTGGTAAACGTCAGACCCCAATAACCCGATAAGTCGTGCCGATGTGAGGCTCATAACGGGTCGAGAAACTACTGGTAACACTTACCAGCATATCTCTGATCAGCCCTGGCCAGGGACTTCCCTGCTACGGCCAATCGAGCACTGCACAACATCAACCCCCAATACCGGGAGAGAAGAAACCCCTCCTATCGCTCATTGCCTCCATGTGACTCGGGACAGTGCCCAAAGACCACCGTTTTGCATGCCCTCATGGACGTGGTAAGGTGGAGATCAAAGCACAGTGGGAATCACACAAGACTCTATGACGATCTCGGGTCTACAGACTATCCTGTACAAGTGTCACCTGAGAACTGCCATCTGACGTGAGGTATAATACCATCTGGGAGTTCTCGGCGAGACCGTCCAGTGTACCCAGTCTCCACTGAGCACCCGTACACCATCTCTGATGTCAAACACCAATGGATATGGGATCATCCATCGCCCATCTCATGGGTCGAGAAGCGTATACGCTAGTCTACTCTGGTATATCGATGCCCCGTCTCGATACACCCACGACTAGGGACCTTGAAGGATGTACTTATGGACTACCATGTCCCCACTAGTATGATCTGCATCACAGTCCAGGTAGTCAAGTACATATCCTAAGGGCTTTACCAACATGTAACTATAAGACAGTATAAAGAGACTAGTGTACATGTTAAGATAAAGAGTAACCAGATAGCATACTATCATATCGAGCAAGAAAGTCATCTCTATATATGTCCAAGCATCCAATATAATATACATCATCTGTACAATACTGGCCTCTAGGGCATACATACAACTAACAATCTCCCACTTGCACTAGGGCCAGCTGCTGTAGTATCGCATACCGAGCATCCCGAAGAGTCTCTCAAACTGTATCTGGGGAATGGCCTTCGTGAGTGGATCCGCGGTGTTGTTCTTCGTGTCAACCCTCCTGACCTCGATCTCCCGGCGATCAACTATCTCCCGGATCAGGTGATACCGCCTCAGAATATGCCTGGACCGCTGATGGGACCTGGGTTCCTTGGCCAAAGCCACCGCTCCATTGTTATCGCAATACAAAGGTATTGGACGCTCAATGGATGGAACCACTCCAAGTTCAGTAATGAACTTCTTGATCCAGACAGCCTCTTTGGCAGCATCGTTGGCAGCGATGTATTCAGCCTCCATCGTCGAGTCTGCCACGGTTTCCTGCTTGGAACTCTTCCAGCTAACCGCCCCTCCGTAAAGGGTAAAGACAAAGCCCGACTGCGACTTAGAGTCGTCCTTATCACTCTGTAAGCTCGAATCGGTAAAGGACTCCACTTGGAGTTCTCCGTTACCATACACCAAGAACATATCTCTAGTCCTTTGCAAGTACTTGAGAATGCTCTTCACAGCTGTCCAGTGACTCTCTCCAGGATCAGCTTGATACCTGCTCACTATACTTAGTGAGTATGCTACATAGGGTCTGGTACATAGCATCGCATACATGATAGAGCCTACTGCCGAAGCATAGGGTATCCCTTGCATGCGAGCTCTCTCCAAATCAGTCTTGGGAGATATCTCTTTGGAGAGAGTGACTCCAGAGATCGTGGGCATGTTCCCACGCTTGGACTCTTCCATACTAAACCTCTTTAGTATGGTGTCAATGTACCTGGATTGGGACAATCCTAAAATCCGTTTGGATCTATCTCTATAGATCCTAATCCCCAATATGCAGGAGGCATCACCAAGATCTTTCATTGAGAATCTTTGTGATAAGAAGAGCTTGACCGATTGCAGCATAGGAATATCATTTCCTATCAAGAGTATGTCGTCCACGTACAATACGAGGAAGACAACCTTACTCTCTGCCACCTTCTTGTAGATACAAGGTTCATCTGGATTTTTGACGAAATCAAACTCTTTGATAACGACATCAAAGCAGATGTTCCAACTCCGCGATGCTTGCTTTAATCCATAAATGGATTTAAGCAGCTTGCACACCTTCCCGCTGCTCCCACTGTCTACGAAGCCCTCTGGCTGAGTCATGTACACGCACTCTTCTAAATCACCATTTAGAAAGGCGGTCTTAACATCCATTTGCCAGATTTCGTAATCATGATAAGCAGCGATGGCAAGCATGATCCGGATGGATTTAAGCATAGCCACTGGAGAAAAGGTCTCGTCATAGTCCACACATGGCCTTTGACGAAAACCTTTTGCTACAAGTCTAGCTTTGAAAGTCTCCACTTTCCCATCTACACCAAGTTTCTTCTTGAAGATCCACTTGCTCCCAATGGGTTTTACCCCTTCAGGAGCAACTTCCAAAGTCCATACTTTGTTGGTGTACATGGATTCCATCTCGGACCGCATAGCATCCAGCCATTTCACTGAGTCACCACTCGTGATGGCCTGCTCGAAACTAGTCGGGTCATCATCTTCCATGATGCAATCCTCGCTTCCACCGTCAATGAGAAAACCGTAGTATCTCTCTGGTGGACGAGAAACCCTACTAGATCGGCGGAGAGGCTGAGGTTCGTCGGGTACTACTGAAACCTCTGGTTCTACCAAGTCCTCTGTTATAGTTTGTGTCGCTGGAACCTCTTCCAGTTCTACCTCAATGCCATCTATCTGTTTCATAAGAAAACCTTTTTCTAAGAAAGTGGCATGCCGAGAAACAAACACTTTTTGTTCCTCGGGATGGTAGAAGATATACCCCTGTGAATTTTTGGGATATCCTACAAACTTACATAAGACAGATCTTGCCTCGAGTTTGTCCGGATTTTGTCTTTTGACATAGGCTGGACAACCCCATATCTTAACATACTTAAGAGATGGTCTCTTCCCTTTCCATATCTCATATGGAGTGGTAGGCACTGATTTGGTAGGAACCATATTCAATAGGTGTATGGCTGTCTCAAGCGCATACCCCCAGAAGGAAATAGGTAACTCAGCTGTACTCATCATTGAACGCACCATATCTAATAGTGTGCGATTCCTTCGTTCCGATACACCGTTGTGCTGTGGTGTATAAGGTGGAGTAAGCTGAGAGAGAATCCCATTCTCTTTTAGATAATCTTGGAACTCATTGCTCAAGTATTCTCCTCCTCGATCAGATCGAAGGATCTTAATACTTTTGCCCGTTTGGTTCTCTACTTCGTGCTTATATTCTCTGAATTTCTCAAAAGCTTCAGACTTGTGTTTCAATAGGAACACATGCCCGTATCTAGAGAGATCGTCAGTGAATGTAATGAAGTAGGAAGAACCGTTCCTGGCAAGGGTAGACATGGGACCGCATACATCAGTATGTACCAGTCCTAAGAGTTCAGTAACTCTTTCTCCGTGTCCACTAAAAGGAGCTTTGGTCATTTTTCCTTTGAGACATGAATGGCAAGTATCATAAGATGATAATTCGAACGGATTCAAATAACCATCCTTATGTAACTTAGCCAGTCGTGTCGCATTGATATGACCAAGTCTACAATGCCACAAGAAGGATTCGTTCATTTCTGAACTCTTCCTCTTGTGTGTGTTTTGTATATTGAGGACTGTATTTTGATTTAGAATGAATATGCCATTATGTAGCGAGCCTGATGCAATCAACTTTTGATCTAGAAATATGTTCATAACATTTTCCTTTACTACAAAATTATATCCTTCTTTACTCAATAAAGAAACAGATATAATGTTGCACATCATGTTTGGTATATAATAGCACTCATTCAGAATTATTGTATCACCACTTGGTAATACCAGGTGATATTCGCCAACTGCTTTGGCTGCAACATTTGCACCGTTCCCTACTTGAACGGAATGATCACCTTTTCCCAGTTCTCTACCTTTTCGCAGCCCATGTAACATCTTACATATGTGGGATCCTGATCCGGTATCTAATACCCAGGACGTAGGGTGAACTGAGAAACAGTTCTCAATGACAAACACACCCGAAGATAATGCATCAACATGCATGTTCTCCGTTTGGGCGGTGTGAGAATCCAGATATTCTCCTGTTTCCTGTTCATTCTTATAACACTTATAAGATAGAACGGGTCCAACGTTCCCCTGCACAGTATAACATGCGGGTTCGGTCAATACATCCATATTATTATCTTGATTAAGGCATGAACTGGTCGCTACCTGGAGAGAGAGAGAAGAAAACACTTTAGCGTATGCTCGTGCAAGATCAGATTGGTTATTATCTTATCTAATCAGGATGGCTCCCACTGCTTTTTATCAAATCTTCCTCCAAACCCTAAAAGGAAAGATTAGCCGGGATTAATTACACACTACAAGTTCGCTAATCTTTCGGCCAGGCCAGTGTCGGTACTTTGAGGGAGGTCCCCCGTGCTTTCACACGAACCTAATTAATGTAAACCTCGTTTTCCCAGAGGCGTAACCCCGTTGACACCTTTCTAGACACCTACTTGATCAGCTAATTGCAATGTGTAAAACTCTCCCAGGAGTAACTCTTACTCGCAGTGGGTATCGGGATCCAACTATCTCATAGAAGGTATGCAATCTCATTGCAAATTTCAACACTTGAAATTCCCGATAATATTTTACCCCTAGTGTTCTATGACCTTGACGAATGCCAAACAACCCATAGTCCACTAGTCAAGTTCAACCCGTACATTTCTTGATTGAATTAAACCCACCCACACGACCCTTGACGAATGCCAAACAACGCCGTACGAATATCCTAATCCAATCTGCATCATATGCATAAGCAGATAAATACTAGTTAGCTACCGTACACTACGCCTTGACGAATGCCAAACTACTGTAGCACGAATACTAAGTAGTACTTATCTGAAATGACGGAAGGCTACGCAGGTTTTCATAAAACCATGAGCGTAATGAACTTGATATCGTTGTAGAATCAAATGAAGTTTTGAAATGGAGTGATTTTGAGGCTTTTCCAGTTTTGCTAAAGGAGTCACTCCCGGTGAAGGGATCTCGGTCCTTTCCTCGTCGAATGAGGTGCGGGATATATCATATATATCACCGTGCAAAGCAAAAACTCTTAAAAGCAATCAAAACCAAACCGAGTGTGTAGCATCTGCCAGTTACTGCTAAAGGAGTCACTCCCGGTGAAGGGATCTCGGTCCTTTCCTCATCGAATAAGGTGCAGGGTATATCATATATACCACTATGCAAAGCAAGAACTGTAGCTACCTGTTTTATTTTAAAATTTGATTCTACAACATCTTAGGTTTCTTATCTTTCATTAATCACATTAATGAAGTCCCATCATTTAAATACCTAAACATCACAGATAGATATGACGTACACTTATGCCATCCGCATTCGCCTCGATGTCCCCTCGTGCACCGTTAGGTTAGGTAACTAACGACAGAGCAGGGCAGGGCTAGCGCGGGTGTAAAACATAAGTAACGTCTATAAAATATATCATATATACTATATATTATATCCATCACAGAGTCACAACACAGATATCGCAGCAGAATAAACATATGAAATATTGGATATACTAGGACGTCCGTGTTTTCAATACGAGCCAGTATAAAACACGGATTCCACGGTCGTGATGAATAGCCAATCCCACACCCCTAGACCCCTACGAGAGCGGTAAGCAACCCAGCCAATCCTAGGGTTAGGAGACCCGGACTCGACTCCTCGAGCTGGTCTCCCACTGAACCCCAGAACCCGGTTACTTGTGCTCCCCTCCTTGGGTCTATCCTAATGCGGAAAAGTAAATAATATACAAAAGGTGACATCTTCCGCTACCTGGAAGTGCCCCAAATAAAAGAATATTACATACAAGTTTTTATATGAATGAAAATGAAAAACACTCATCTCACATAAAAACCCCCGGCTATTCGAATACGACGATCCAATATAACATATCCAGCAACACATAACATCACATGTCATCAACGTAAGTAAGTATGTATACCCCAATTGTCGTTGACGTATAGCAACGAAACCGGCGATATGAACATACTACACTTACGGTCACAGAAAAGAAAGTGTAAAACTACAACAGTTGGAATCCGCAACCTTTTTAGACATCGCATGCCTAATCAAATGAAATACTTAGACATCACATGCCTAACAGATATAAATCCCGCATTTTAGTCTCATTATCGAAAACTCTTTTCAATATCAAGTGAAACCAAACTGCTAGATTTATAACATTCATTCAGTTATCACATAACTGTTTGTGAATTCCAATTATTGTATCACATTCCAGATAAACAGAAAATGTTAAATTTTCCGATCGAACAGTCGAATACCCAAGTTTTCCCGATACAGCTCAACACATGAAATAAGTCTAACAACATTCAGTTCGTGCCTCAGTACCGACGGTCCAGCCGTAGAAGGGTCAAGCCAACGCCTCACATGTGGCACGCCGTACTGCCCCAAACCCGAAGGTTCAAAGGGCAGTTCAAGACGGTCACATAATCGAGTTAAGGTTTGTTGTCTTCTAGAGGGTCCATCGCGTTACTTGCACTACTTAGAATGTCGTTAAACTACGGAAAAATCCAACACTTGGAAATTTCCCGACAGGGGAAAAATTGGGTATTTATATCCGGTCGAACTTTTTAATATATTCAAAAAATTATCCGGAAATACACAAAAGACGAAACTTGATAATCCGATCGAAATACCGAATCCCCAAAACAACCCCAAAAATTCAACTCTTGAATAAATATCAAAAATTCCCAGGAAAACCAGCACTGGAAGATAAGAATTACTGTGCAGAAATATTTATTTAATTGATCCATACGGCCGCGGAACCGCCGCATGAGCCATGCTAATGCCGCGGAACCGCGGCTATTTGATGGATTTACACTGTCGAATTTCACAGTAATTCTTATATTCACCTGCTGATTTTTCTGCATATTTTTAATTTGGAAAAATCCCAGATTTTAGAAAATGTACAGAGAGCAATTTTTGGGGTTCGGTTTTGGTTCGATCGGAGTTCAAATTACGTCTAGACTTCGCCTAAGGCTCTAGCTAGGCTCTGATACCAGTGAAAGGTTCCTAGGCACCCTATAGAGGTCTCACAAGGCATCGAACATGCCAATTTAAAAAAAATGGTACCGAGAAACCCTAGACTACGGATCTTAGACTAGATGTTTGGGCGAAAAGATAATCTAGTTAACAAATTAACTAAAAGTTAGGATGCTACAACCTTTGTAGATCCGGATACCCACTTCCTTAGCTCCATGAGGGTGTCCTCTCGCTGTCCATCTTGAACCTTGGACTCTCGTGACGGCTTCATCGGAGAAACGTGCGGAATAGGTCGTCGGCTTCGTGTCAAAGACTATCTACGTCGAGGTTGCACAAGCTCAAGCTCCGACTTCACAAAGTAGTGAAACTTGTGAAGAAAACACCCAAAACCACTTGGCAAGAGGTAGAGGAGGAAGAAATAGGAGGTGGGTTCACTTTAGATTTGGATTTCTCTCACTAGATCTTAAGTTGCCATTAATGGCATCTAGGTTTCTCACTTGAAGAAGAAGAAGAAGATGATAGAATTGTTATTATAAGTTGTATGTAAAATGAATAATAAATCAATTCTTATCATCTTCTAACCATGGTCAAGTGTAGAGAATAGACCATGGTTAGTGGGAGTGGTTAGGGTTAAGCAAGGAGACAAAATGGCATCATTAGTAAAAGCTTCATGAAGCTTCACCACTCTTCATGATAAGATAAAACCATTTTGTTTTGATAAATCCATTTAAATAAATAATAAATGGATAAAATAATAAGTGAATAAAATATTAACCCTAACCACTTGCATAACCATGGTTGCATTCTATACACAAAGCCAAAACAACATGCATCATCAAACATGATACATTCAAGTGTACACAAAACATATCACATATACAATGTGCACATCAAGTGAGAAAAATCCGTTTAAAGTGAACCAATACTAGTTAATGCAAAGTAATATATCAAATATATAATTATACATTAAATCATTAAATCAACACTTGATTCAATGATCCGGTCATGTCGCACATAACCGACTAGTATTCAATGCATCGATTTATCGAATCAATGATTCGATAACTAGGTCATATCTCATACAACCAATCGAAACATTAATCGCGAGAATCAAATACGGTATCACATACACGCATTGTTCTCGGTCCCGCACATATCTCATATGCACTCCTATTTCGTTTCGCTTGAGCTAGGAAACCTCTGTGTAGGACTCTAAAGACTCGTCAATACGCTGGTAGCAGATGATGATCATATCAAGCACCCACAAGCCGCAAGCGGTCTGCTAAACGTAACGGCCACCCGGGTATTGAGCGATCAGAAGATCGACGAGCTAGCCCGCTCACACTCCTGCGAATCCGACCAGTAACACTTACCATACAGTCCGGTCTCTTCGTCTGATATGTCGCATATCAAGTCTAGGGGTGGTAAACGTCAGACCCCAATAACCCGATAAGTCGTGCCGATGTGAGGCTCATAACGGGTCGAGAAACTACTGGTAACACTTACCAGCAAATCTCTGATCAGCCCTGGCCAGGGACTTCCCTGCTACGGCCAATCGAGCACTGCGCAACATCAACCTCCAATACCGGGAGAGACGAAACCCCTCCTATCGCTCATTGCCTCCATGTGACTTGGGACTGTGCCCAAAGACCACCGTTTTGCACGCCCTCATGGACGTGGTAAGGTGGAGATCAACGCACAGTAGGAATCACACAAGACTCTATGACGATCTCGGGTCTACAGACTATCCTGTACAAGTGTCACCTGAGAACTGCCATCTGACGTGAGGTATAATACCATCTGGGAGTTCTCGGCGAGTCCGTCCAGTGTACCCAGTCTCCACTGAGCACCCGTACACCATCTCTGATGTCAAACACCAATGGATATGGGATCATCCATCGCCCATCTCATGGGTCGAGAAGCGTATACGCTAGTCTACTCTGGTATATCGATGCCCCGTCTCGATACACCCATGACTAGGGACCTTGAAGGATGTACTTATGGACTACCATGTCCCCACTAGTATGATCTGCATCACAGTCCAGGTAGTCAAGTACATATCCTAAGGGCTTTACCAACATGTAACTATAAGACAGTATAAAGGGACTAGTGTACATGTTAAGATAAAGAGTAACCAGATAGCATACTATCATATCGAGCAAGAAAGTCATCTCTATATATGTCCAAGCATCCAATATAATATACATCATCTGTACAATACTGGCCTCTAGGGCATACATACAACTAACAGAGTGGAGGAATCGTCACGGGTACATGGTAGGCCCGGTATGGTACCCCGGGGCAAGATGAATGTGGTGTTGACGTTGAGCCTGGCAGGGGATTGATTACCTACCGGTGACTTCATTGGGCACGGTGGATATCCAGAGGATACTGACCGGGGCCGCGAGAGGCTGAGATATTGATATTGAGATGGGTCGGCCGGATGGCTGAGGCCAGAGACACTATGACATGGATTTATGATATTTGAGACAGTTTTCAGGTGTCGTTGCTGGACACAGATTGTTGTCGATTCTATGAGTATTATGCTAGCATTTTAAAAGAGTTTCAAAAACAAAAAGAGATAAAATGTTTCTTATATGTACCTATTGAGACCTCAGATATTCATGTTGCATACATACACCTGCTAATACACTGATGTTGTATACACACCTGCTAGTGCATCCAGTCTTACCTGTATTAGAGATGCGAGGATACTTGTGTGCATGCATACGATATCCTGTGTAGATGTTATTTATTACTCACGAGTTGGCAACTCACCCCTGTTGTGCCACAGTCTTTTGCAGGTCCGCTCCGTCAGTACAGTAGCGGCGGGCGCTCTTGTTTCTTTTGCCTGGATTCGAGGTTTTGCTTTTAGGTGGGTTATATGATTATTTTTGCACCACCTTGTATATTCTTTGTATCTAGTGTACTCCATCTACTGTTTCTACCAGTATTATTGTATATTGACCTAGAGATGAGACTGTGAGGTTTGTGGACTTTTATGCTGTATTTTGGGGTCGAGCTCACTTGAGTCGACATGCTGTTTTTCTTATGCTTCATTATGATTATTTCGCATGTTGTTGCTTTATATTGCGTGGGATTTGTGACCGCCTTATGGCGAAGAGCTAGCTCCCGCTTGGGGATGCCTTATTTGTTGGATTCATATTTATTCTTGTTGTACCCATTTTGGGGGCTAGTATTTACAAAGGAGACTCTGCCGAAATTTTCGGAAAAATTTGTATTGTTTTTAAAAAGGGTTGTACATGACTTATTTGTTAAACTCGCTTTCAACTGATTGGGTTTTCTTCACTCTTTTGCTTATTTGGTTTTGGTTTTCTGGGCTTTGGCTTACTTATTTTACGGACGTCTTGAGACGTTTCGTAAACTTAAGTGCCAGTCACGTTCCGTACCCTGCGGGTCGTGACACTCGTATCAGCTGAATCTTTTCCGTAGTCTCCTTTACTATCTGCGGTCCTAAATTACTACTCTCGCTCAGTTCCGTCCAGCAAACAGATGATCGACATTTCCTCCCATACAGAGCTTCAAAGGGTGCCATCTGGATCGTCTCCTGAAAACTGTTGTTGTACGAAAATTCTATCAAAGGTAGGTGACGATCCCAATTACCAGCGAAATCAAGACTGCAAGCATGAAGCATATCCTCAAGAGTCTGAATGGTACGCTCTGACTGACCATCCGTCTGTGGGTGAAAAGCTGTACTAAAACTCAATCGTGTACCAAGAGCTTCTTGAAGTTTCTGCCATAGCCTACTAGTAAACTGGGTACCGCTATCTGAAACTATGCACGTCGGAACTTCATGTAATCGTACAATCTCATCGATATAAATCTGAGCATACTGTGCAAACCCATACGCCATCTCTACCGGAAGAAAGTGAGCTGCCTTTGTTAATCTATCTACAATCGCCCAAATGGAATCATACCCTCTGCTAGTCCTGGGTAGACCCACAACGAAATCCATGGAAATCTGTTTCCATTTCCACTCCGGAATGGGCAAGGGCTGCAACTCTCCTGCCGGCTTCTAGTGCTCGGCCTTGACTTGCTGACAAGTCAAGCATCTCAAAACAAACTCCACAACGCCCCTCTTCATTCCTTCCCACCAATAATGTAACATTTCAAAAAAAATAAAATATTATTTTTGGGAATTTTTATAATTTAATGTTATTTTATTGAATATTTTAATATTTCGGTGTAATTAAATACCGATAAATGGGAAAAAATTTGGAAAAATTATGGAAAATTCTAAAATAGGGTAAATTATGGAATTATGCCATTTTTAAGTTTTTATGATTAGTTTGACACTAATTTAGTGCTAATCGCGATTAAAAATCGCTAATTGGATTTTTGGAATTTTTGTGCAAAACATACACATATCATTTTGCTCTACACTTGTGCATTTCTACCATATCACTTTGGGTTTACTATTTGAGTGAGAAGGATTTAGAGGGAAAAGAAAAAGAAAAGAAAAGGAAAAGGGAATAAAGAAATAGGTATGGTGAGAGAGAAAGAGTAGGTGAGGGTGTTTGACTTAGCCATTTCTTCTCATTTCTCTCCCTCTTCCTCATGTTGCTACTGCTGCTCCTGCTCCTCACTTCCTCCTCTCTTTAAACCCTCAAATAACCATGAATATCATCTCAAAACCCCACTCCCATTTCACTAAAAAGGTGCACAAGCTCACAAGCAACCCTATGGACCAAGAAAGTTTGTGTTTTGGTGCTGTAGGAGGATTCATGAGTGTCTATTGAGGTATTTCCTTCACAATTAGTGTAGTATTTCTTGTGTTTAAGCCTCTTTTAAAGTTTAGTATCGATTTGGCGAAGTTTGGCGAACTTTGGAAAACCCAAGAGAGGATTAGGGTTAAATTGAGTTGTGGCTGTGCAATTGGACTTTAATGATGACCTTAGACACCCTATTGCCTAAAACCCTGACCTAACATAACCTGAAAACCAAAAATACGGAATTATAGAACTTTCATGTCAGTTTGTGATGACTTTGAGGGTGCAGGAAAATCTGGAGTGAACCAGGACCAAAACGAGATAAACAAACAACTCCATGGACCAATTCGAGACCATAGGAGACACCCCTGCAAGTTCGAGGCCCCAATTCTTCCCTAAAACCGAGGAGGCCAGTTTTGATAGGCATGTGGCCGGCCCATTGGTGGGTGAGGGTGTCCAGGTTGTTTCCATAGCTCATATGTACCCTATACTTCATCCCAGTATTGTTTGTGCACTTAGTTTGGACCTGAACTAAAATCTGGGGCATGTTTTCTTGGTTTCTGCCTTGTATTTAGTGTTGTTTATGAATTCAAGTTTTGATATTTGGTATTGTACTTGATCGCTTGATGTTTGTACGTCTATATCAAGTGTTATTTGGTGGTTTTGAAAGAGTAGTCCATAGGTTCTAACCTATAGCTTTTAAGCGTATCGTTTTGGTTTTCGTGTGTCGTTTCGTCTTTGAATTTGATTTTAATGCGATACGATACGTTATATGTGTAGGTACCCCACGTGATGTCGAGACGTTGAAGATGAAGATGGAAACATCGGCGTTGGCACACAAGAAGCAATGTGAGTAGATTATATCTATGGGGAGAAGTCGGGTGGATGGCGTATAGCACCCCCGCATTTCGTGGTGATGTATACGAATACGTATACACACATATATTGATTATATATTGTATGAGTTTATTGATGATAAAGATAGATTCTAGGTGTTCTTGGATTGGTTTAGTGTTAGTTGCGAAACCCTAGAGTAGTGGTTGCACTCATACACACGCACACACATACTTGCATAGATTCTTTCCTTTACCTGTGCGTATATGAGGATGTGTATATTTACACATGGGTATGGGACTATGTGTTCATATACTAGATTTGAGGATAGTACTTGGGATTTGAGATGAGTCGATGAGATTGGGCTTGAGGCCATGAGATCGGTGATGTGATTTGGTTCGTATTTGAGATACAACATGATGTTTTAGCAGGTCCTTTGACGTAGTGTTTCATACACCTGCATGCATACATAGATGGTATCAATATTGTACTAGACGTAGGTCATTATCCTGGATCATGATATTTGATAAAGAAGATACCAGATGAATAGTGTAATTGATGTGACTTTGACCCGTACCCAGATTTGGGAAGCCGTACGACGGATTTACGTACGAGCTATATACTGATGATAGATCCGCACACTTGACTTGAGGATGTCATATTATAGATATTGTATCGACTGTTATAGTTTTGAGGCGGGATCACCGACTACTATATATATATATATATATATATATGTATCGACTCAGATGTTAGGCGGTTCCCTTACCTTTTGTTTAGCCGGTTAGCTCAGCCCTGCTGTTAGTGTAGTTGTTAGACTAGATTCGATTCCTACCTATTTCAAAACTAACGAATCTTGGGTATTTTAAAAGACAGGCCAAGGGATTCTACGAATATTTCAAAGGACGCATTTTTTCTTAAAAACACCGTAGCCCTTATTTTCAAAACACCACGATTCGTATTATTTCAAAAGACACTACTGTATGACTTATAATTCGGTTAAATGCAGATTAGTTATCATTGTGTTTATTATTCAGCTCCCGTACATTATTGCTGTTCGCTCCGCATCGCATACTTATATTGTGATTTCATATACCATTATTGATGTCATGCTGTTAGGACACCAGCACCATTACCGATGATGCGTAGGTTCCACGTACACTTACTTGCTGGCTCACACACATCATCATCGGTAATTGCCATGTCACGTACACTTTAGAAAATACTATTACATTGACATAGCTTGTTAGCTAATAACTTCTACATGATATTAGTGTACTTGCTATATATGCCAGTTTAGACATTGCAGTTACTACTTGCTACTTCATGCATATTGTTATTCACTGTTATGCCGCATTCATGGATTATTATGCCTATATTCACTGTTTACATGCTATTGATGATTTGGATTCGGATTTTTATGAGATTTCCTGGATTTGGGGGAAAACCGCAAAAATATTTATAAACTTCTTTTCTCTCTCTTCTTAAATGAAAAGTGTTGTTTTCCCATGATGTATGAGTCGTCCACCATGAGTTTGCTGATGGATTTTGAGACCCGATTCGAGGAGTTGGATGAACCGTTTCGGGTACATGGTGGGCCCGGCGCGGTACCCCGGGGTGAGAAGGCCGCAGAGGATGGCGTTGAGCCTGGCAGGGGAGCACTACCGACCGGTGATTTTACCCGACGCGTCGGATATCCGGAGGATACCATCGTGGTCTTGAGATTGATGGTAGGGGCCGGTCTGGACTGACGGCGCCCTAGATAGTGAGACTGATACATTGAGATTTTGAGATATTGAGGTACTGAGATTTGATGATCCAGGCCAGTCCGGATAGCCGGAGCCTGAGATATTTAGATATTGGGATTTATGTTTTGTGTCGATACTAGACACTGTTTATACTGATTTCATTTATGATACCTCGCTTTAAAAATACAGTAATCTCACTAAGTTATGAAAGCAGTTTCTTCAGTACATGTATTTTGTTTTCATGCATTCATACATCATCCATGTGATATATTGCTATCTGAGGCACTGACACGAGCACTTGGTATTACTGTTGTATAGAGGTATACCCTAGCTATTGTTATAGGCTGCTGGTTTTATATTTGAGGATATATATTGATCGTATGACCTAGGATTGCGTCATACATGTGATTTCTGTTCGTAGATGTTTTCTATTCACGAGTTGGCAACTCACCCCCGTTGTGCCACAGTTTCTTGCAGGTTTTGCCGTACAGGTTTCATTACGGCTTTGTCGGCACTGCTTCCATTTCCGGGTGATTTGCTAGTAGGTGGGTTCACTTGTATCGTGACCATCAATATATTTGGTATATTATTATTCAGTTGTATCTAGAAGTTCCATCAACCAAACATGTATTTATTTCATATAGAGACCAGCGATGTTTATTCTTTCGACCTTAGAGTCACGCGTTGTATTTCTATGGATTTCATGCTGTTTTGAGTTTCCTTTTCTGTTGTGATCCTCGCCTTTCGGCGTTGTATATTATATTGCTTGCGTGGTTGTGACCGTCGATTGACGAAGAGCTAGCTCCCGCTTGGGGATGCTTTTATTCATTATATATGCTTTATCAGGTTTTTTACCCGTTTGGGGTCAGTTTTTACAAAGGAAACTCTGCCGAAATTTTTAAGAAAAGACTTGTGATTTTAAAAATGCATATTTTGGCGTATGTTGCAAACTATTTGATTTAAAATGGTTTTTTCTTCACCCTACTACTTTTCTTGGTTTGGATTTCTGGGTTTTCGGCTTACTTAGATTACGTACGTCTCGAGACGTTTCGTAGTTTAAGTGTCAGTCATGTTCCGTACTTTCGGGTCGTGACAAAGTTGGTATCAGAGCATTAGGTTTTACCTTCGGAGCGTAGGATGACCCTTGGTTGATGGAGTAGGTTGCTTGAGTAGAGTGGCGTACCGTACGTATGTTCCGCGGCATATTTACGATATGCTATTCCACTTAAGAAGAATTAGGATGTACATTTCCTTGCACAGTATTATATTCATTCCTGATCTAGCCTCATCGGTACCAGTTTATGGTTTTGCTACCATGATTACGGGCAGGGAGAGCTACGGCTAGAGTTGCGGTCAGCACGAACGAGGACTGACCAGGGCGTAATTCCGGCGACACACGATTGCAGAGATGTGTCTTTTTATTGTGTTTTGCGCGATTGCAGAGATGTGTCTTTTTATTGTGTTTTGCGCCACGAGCGTTGGATGGATCGCTGTATGAGATTACTCGGACGTGCAGATCAGCACCAGAGGATTGGGCCACTGATAGAGGCCAACCGGATTTTGATGACCGTTGATGTATTGTGTATTCATGATGATTGAGGCACTGTTCAGCGTGCAGACAAGTGAGCCAGTTATTGCTGCGAACGACGAGATATCGCCCCATATGTTGGAGCTATTGCAGTACGGGTTGTACTAAGAAATGATAGAGGTCGCTAGTCACCGAGGATGAATGACTAGGACATGTAGTTTGTTCGTTACCCCGATGCGAGGTCATCAGATAGATTGATTCCAGCTAGAGACGACTTCACGCGGATACGTTGAGAGTCGATAGAGGCGATCGAATGTCAGAAACCTATTATTCCAAGTTTAAAGTATTCGGAAAGACATGCAGGCAATTCTATGGACCCTGTAGAAGAATGAAACCCTAACTCGATATAATGACCGTGTGAAAGCCTTTGAACCTTAGGGTTTTCGGCAGTTCCGCGGCGCCATTAGTAAGGCTTGGGTTTGCCCTTCTACGGCTGGACTACCGATGCTGTGGTATGTACTCGATACTATTAAACTGTGCCCAAGATATTGAGCTCTTGGCGGATTATGAGGTTTTGACAAATCGATCGGATGGTTCGACATGTTTCGGATATCATGTGATGGGATACACTGCTTGGGAGACTCCAGATACGAGTACAGCCGTTAGAGTACAGTCCATGCAGCCACGAAGAGATGAGTCCGAAGCAGTCGACATTTGAGAAAAGTGGAGTAAGAGATTCGTACGAGGTCTTGATGAGATGACGTTCCACTCCACCGACATCAGAGATGTGACACGCGTACAGAGGCATTATTTATGGATATATCTTCCAGCAGGAGTCGCGATGAGTATGCAGCCGTTCCGGAACAAGAAACAGATATAGTAAAGGACGATGACTTCCGGACAGTTCGGCAGAGACGAGATTTGGGAGAGACCTCGACAGGACCTTTCTGGAATACTATACGAGAAGACTTGGACCCAGGAGCGGTCATATTGCGCACACCCAGCAGGCCAGAGTTCCGTATCGTCGACGAGATAGTTAGCCAGAGATCTGTAGAGGATGTGCCAGAGTGGGACTGTTTCCGTCGTCATTCAATATTGGACCGTTGAGCCGAGGAGCTATGTACTTATCAATCTGCAGTGAGGGACGAGAGCCTAAGGGCACTAGACGACATGCCATGATCAGAAGGTAAGTATATATCTTTCTCTGTTAAGCATTGGATGCACCGACACCTTCTCGACTTCGAAGGAGGAACTATCGACGACAGTATTTATGATTTGTGATTTGGTGATTCGATTATCATGTATCCGTCACCTTGGATTTCGGTATTTTGGGCGATCTATTCGCATGATTGATTTTGATGATTGAGTTTCATGATATTTGTTTTGTACACAGTTATTGCACCTGATATCGTTTTGTGCCTTGGTTGCACATGTTTATGACTTCATGGATTTCTTACCGTTGGGTTGATTTTGTGCACATGGTATGCACACGATTTGGCTTTTGCACTCGATATAGCTTATATGTGCTTGTAGTGCATTGGTATGTGTTTTGTGCACACAGTTGCACACGTTTATGATTTTCTTTACACCTGGGTACACTCGGTGTTGCTGCTTACGCATTTGAGTTATTGTTTGGTATTTGTGCACAGGATGCACCGTATTTGTATTTCGTTCCTAGGATGCACCAGTTTTATACTTCGTGCGTTTGTCGCACCAGTTTTATGTTTCGTGCGTTTATCACACCAGATTTATATTTCATGCCTTTGTTGCACCGGATTTATATTTTGTGCACTACGGTTGCACCTGACTTCGATTTGATGTCATTCGATATGTTGATTTTTACTTCATGCCTAGGGCATGCATATGATTTAGCTTATGTTTTCGGCATGGTTTTCATGCACTTTTAGTGTTTTGATTAGATTTTGTGCACACTGATGCACATGGTTGTGAGATTTGATACCACGGTATACCTGATTTGGATTTGAGATGTGTTGTATACCGTCAATTTCGATATTGATACTCGATATTTGTTTTGTGCACCTTGTGCACCTGATTGGATTTTTGCGCATGATTCGGCACATGATATTGGATGTCATGATTTCGTGCATGATGGATGCACCTGATTTGGATTTTCGCGCATGTTGGGCGCATGTTATGAGATACGATTTTGGTGTACACCAGATGCACCAGATCGGGATTCTTCATGCATATCAGATGCACCTGATATGGCTGTCAGGCACACCTGTTGCCCTTGATAGATGTTTCGTGCACACCCGATGCACTTAGATGTTGTTTCTGTGCGCATGTATGGCACATATATGGATTTTGATTTCCGTGCGCACCAGACGCACATAGTATATATATGCATATTTTGGGATTGATTTCTTATTGAGCAGTACGTTTTTATGATGATTGCTATGAGTTTTGTACTGAGCAGGACTAGTCAGATGACAGTGCCTGAATATATTTTGCATTCATTGATAATTACCAAAGGGATTTCCAAAAGCGAGCTATAGTCTCAGTATTTACCTACGTGTCTGATATGGCACGAAACGTTTAAAACAAGGAAACCTTTCTAAATTGTTTCCAAAACGGAGGAACGTACACATTAAACAAAAGGTATATATCTATATGGTTATTTTCTTATGATAGACGTCCGCCACTGTGCAGTGTTATGCGCATCGCACAGCGACTTAAAAAGATTTGGCATGCATTTACTTCAGCTATTTACATGTATAGTTCTGATTTATATCATATTGATTTTACTTTGGATTTGATATTTGTGTCTTTACCATGACTCCGATGATTGCGGGATGCTTGACGGAGTTTTGATTTTGAGTTATTTGCTCATTATTCATGCGCGAGCATTGCGCTATGATGCGTTTTATGTATTGATGATTTCGGAGCCCCGACGACTTGGGCCTTTTATTGAAATGTTTTAGAACTTGGGGGTTTCAATTTAAATTCGGGGACCAAATTTCTTTAAGGGGGAAGATTGTAACATTTCAAAAAAAATAAAATATTATTTTTGGGAATTTTTATAATTTAATATTATTTTATTGAATATTTTAATATTTCGGTGTAATTAAATACCGATAAATGGGAAAAAATTTGGAAAAATTATGGAAAATTCTAAAATAGGGTAAATTATGGAATTATGCCATTTTAAAGTTTTTATGATTAGTTTGACACTAATTTATTGCTAATCACGATTAAAAATCGCTAATTGGATTTTTTGAATTTTTGTGCAAAACATGCACATATCATTTTGCTCTACACTTGTGCATTTCTACCATATCACTTTGGGTTTACTATTTGAGTGAGAAGGATTTAGAGGGAAAATAAAAAGAAAAGAAAAGGAAAAGGGAATAAAGAAATAGGTATGGTGAGAGAGAAAGAGTAAGTGAGGGTGTTTGACTTAGCCATTTCTTCTCATTTCTTCACTCATTTCTCTCCCTCTTCCTCATGTTGCTGCTGCTGCTCCTGCTCCTCACTTCCTCCTCTCTTCAAACCCTCAAATCACCATGAATATCATCTCAAAACCCCACTCCCATTTCACTAAAAAGGTGCACAAGCTACAAGCAACCCTATGGACCAAGAAACTTTGTGTTTTGGTGCTGTAGGAGGATTCATGAGTGTCTATTGAGATATTTCCTTCACAATTAGTGTAGTATTTCTTGTGTTTAAGCCTCTTTTAAAGTTTAGTATCGATTTGGCGAAGTTTGGCGAAATTTGGAAAACCCTAGAGAGGATTAGGGTTAAATTGAGTTGTGGCTGTGCAATTGGATTTTAATGATGACCTTAGACCCCCTGTTGCCTAAAACCCTGACCTAACATAACCTGAAAACCAAAAATACGGAATTATGGAACTTTCAGGTCAGTTTGTGATGACTTTGAGGGTGCAGGGAAATCTGGAGTGAACCGGGACCAAAACGAGATAAACAAACAACTCCGGGGACCAATTTGAGACCATAGGAGACCCCCCTGCAAGTTCGAGGCCCCAATTCTTCCCCAAAACCGAGGAGGCCGGTTTTTATAGGCATGTGGCCGGCCCATTGGTGGGTGAGGGTGTCCATCTTGTTTCCATAGCTCATATGTACCATATACTTCATCCCAGTATTGTTTGTGCACCTAGTTTGGACCTGAACTAAAATCTGGGGCATGTTTTCTTGGTTTCTGCCTTGTATTTAGTGTTGTTTATGAATTCAAGTTTTGATATTTGGTATTGTACTTGATCGGTTGATTTTTGTACGTCTATATCAAGTGTTATTTGGTGGTTTTGAAAAAGTAGTCCATAGGTTCTAACCGATAGGCTTTTAAGCGTATCGTTTTGGTTTTCATGTGTCGTTTCGTCTTTGAATTTGATTTTAACGCGATACGATACGTTATATGTGTAGGTACCCCATGTGATGTCGAGACGTTGAAGATGAAGATGGCGACATCGGCGTCGGCACACAAGAAGCAATGTGAGTAGATTTATATCTACGGGAAGAAGTCGGGTGGATGGCGTATAGCACCCCCACAGTTCGTGGTGATGTATACGAATACGTATACACACATATATTGATTATTTATTGTATGAGTTTATTGATGATAAAGCTAGATTCTAGGTGTTCTTGGATTGGTTTAGTGTTAGTTGCGAAACCCTAGAGTAGTGGTTGCACTCACACACACGCACACATACTTGCATACATTCTTTCCTTTACCTGTGCGTATATGAGGATGTGTATATTTACACATGGGTATGGGACTATGTGTTCATATACTGGATTTGAGAATAGTACTTGGGATTTGAGATGAGTCAATGAGATTGGGCTTGAGGCCATGAGATCGGTGATGTGATTTGGTTCGTATTTGAGATACGAAATGATGTTTTAGCGGGTCCTTTGACGTAGTGTTTCATACACCTGCATGCATACATAGATGGTATCAATATTGTACTAGACATAGGTCATTATCCCGGATCATGATATTTGATAAAGAAGATACCAGATGAATAGTGTGATTGATGTGACTTTGACCCGTACCCAGATTTAGGAAGCCGTACGACGGATTTACGTACGAGCTATATACTGATGATAGATCCACACACTTGACTTGAGGATGTCATATTATAGATATTGTATCGACTGTTATACTTTTGAGGTGGGATCACCGACTACTATATATATATGTATGTATCGACTCAAATGTTAGGCGGTTCCCTTACCTTTTGTTTAGCCGGTTAGCTCAGCCCTGCAGTTAGTGTAGTTGTTAGACTAGATTCGATTCCTACCTATTTCAAAACTAACGAATCGTGGGTATTTTAAAAGACAGGCCAAGGGATTCTATGAATATTTCAAAGGACGCATCTTTTCTTAAAAACACCATAGCCCTTATTTTCAAAACACCACGATTCCTATTATTTCAAAAGGCACTACTGTATGACCTATAATTAGGTTAAATGCAGATTAGTTATCATTGTGTTTATTATTCAGCTCCCGCACATTATTGCTGTTCGCTCCGCATCGCATACTTATATTGTGATTTCATATACCATTATTGATGTCATGCTGTTAGGACACCAGCACCATTACCGATGATGCGTAGGTTCCACGTACACTTACTTGCCGGCTCATACACATCAATGTCATGTACACTTTAGAAAATACTATTACATTGACATAGCTTGTTAGCTAATAACTTCGACATGATATTAGTGTACTTGCGTTATATGCCAGTTTAGACATTGCAGTTACCACTTGCTACTTCATGCATATTGTTATTCACTGTTATGCCGCATTCATGGATTATTATGCCTATATTCACTGTTTACATGCTATTGATGATTTGGATTCAGATTTTTATGAGATTTCCTGGATTTGGGGGAAAACCGCAAAAACATTTATAAACTTCTTTTCTCTCTCTTCTTAAATGAAAAGTGCGGTTTTCCCATGATGTATGAGTCGTCCACCATGAGTTTGCTGATGGATTTCGAGACCCGATTCGAAGAGTTGAATGAACCGTTTCGGATACATGGTGGGCCCGGCGCAGTACCCCGGAGCGAGAAGGTCGCAGAGGATGGCGTTGAGCCTGGCAGGGGAGCACCACCGACCGGTGATATTACCCGACGCGTCGGATATCCGGAGGATACCATCATGGCCTTGAGATTGATGGTAGGGGCCGGTCTGGACTGACGGCGCCCTAGATAGTGAGATTGATATATTGAGATTTTGAGATATTGAGGTACTGAGATTTGATGATCCAGGCCAGTCCGGATAGCCGGAGCCTGAGATATTTAGATATTGGGATTTATGTTTTGTGTCGATGCTAGACACTGTTTATACTGATTTCATTTATGATACCTCGCTTTAAAAATACTGTAATCTCACTAAGTTATGAAAGCAGTTTCTTCGGTACATGTATTCTGTTTTCATGCATTCATACATCATCCATGTGATATATTGCTATCTGAGGCACTAACAGGAGCACTTGGTATTACTGTTGTTTAGAGGTATACCCTAGCTATTGTTATAGGCTGCTGGTTTTATATTTGAGGATATATATTGATCGTATGACCTAGGATTGCGCCATACATGCGATTTCTGTTCGTAGATATTTTCTATTCACGAGTTGGCAACTCACCCCCATTGTGCCATAGTTTCTTGCAGGTTTTGCCGTACAGGTTTCATTATGGCTTTGCTGGCACTACTTCTATTTCCGAGTGATTTGCTAGTAGGTGGGTTCACTTGTATCGTGAATATCAGTATATTTGGTATATTATTATTCAGTTGTATCTAGAAGTTCCATCAACCAAACATGTATTTATTTCAGATAGAGACCAGTGATGTTTATTCTTTCGACCTTAGAGTCGCGCGTTGTATTTCTATGGATTTCATGCTGTTTTGAGTTTCCTTTTCTGTTGTGATCCTCGCATTTCGACATTGTATATTATATTGCTTGCGTGGTTGTGACCGTCGATTGACGAAGAGCTAGCTCCCTCTTGGGGATGCCTTTATTCATTATATATGCTTTATCGGGTTTTGTACCTGTTTGGGGTTAGTTTTTACAAAGGAAACTCTGCCGAAATTTTTAAAAAAAGACTTGTGATTTTAAAAATGCATATTTCGGCGTATGTTGCAAACTATTTGATTTAAAATAGTTTTTCCTTCACTCTACTACATTTCTTGGTTTGGATTTCTGGGTTTTCGGCTTACTTAGATTACGTACGTCTCAAGACGTTTCGTAGTTTAAGTGTCGGTCATGTTCCGTACTTTCGGGTCGTGATAAATAAACATCTTTCAAATCATGATACATCTTGGTGGAACCAGGATGAATACTGTATGCTGATCTATAGGCCTCCTCTAAGATCTCACGTCTCATTCCATCCAAATCTGGCACACAAAGACGAGTCCCAAAATGTAATACTCCACAGTCATCTATCACGAACTCCGACTCTCTGCCCTGCCTAACCTGATCCATAATCTCTAACATAGGAGCATCTGCGGGCTGTGTCTCTCGAATACGATCCAATAACTGAGGACGGGTGCGAACATGTGCTAACTGTCCTCCTGTCGAGGTGAACTCAAACTGTATACGACTATCACATAAAATCTGCCAGTCTGTAGAAGACTGTCTCTGCAAGATGCGCAAATGTGATAAGTTACCCCCAGGCCTCCGACTCAAAGCATCAGCTACAGCATTTGCTTTGCCTGGATGATACAAGATCTCACAATCGTAATCCTTCACGAGTTTCATCCATCTACGCTGCCTTAGATTCAGATCCCTATGGTGAAAAATATACTTTAAGCTCTTATGATCTGTGAAGATTTGGCACGACTCACCGTACAAGTAATGCCTCCAAATCTTCAGTGCGAATACCACATCAGCCATCTCCAAATCATGAGTGGGGTAGTTCTGCTCGTTCCTCTTCAACTGTCGAGAAGCATAAGCAACAACCCCGCCGTGCTGCATTAATACACAGCCTAAACCCACTCGAGATGCATCACAATACACAACAAAACCACGTGACCCAGAAGGTAAAGACATGACTGGTGCAGTCGTCAAGCGAGTCTTCAACTGTTAGAAACTCTGCTCACATGCATCTGTCCAAAGAAATGGAACTTCCTTCCTAGTCAATCCGATCAACGGTGCAGCGACCTGAGAAAAATCCTGCACAAAGCGTCGGTAATAACCCGCCAGACCTAAGAAACTCCGAACCTCGGTAACTGACACAGGTCTGGGCCAGTGCGGTACCGCTTCGATCTTCTTTGGGTCCTCCCGTATCCCATCTCTTATAACTACGTGACCCAAGAAATCCACACTATCCAGCCAGAAAGCACACTTTGAGAATTTAGCGAATAGTTGATGCTCCTTCAAGGTATGCAATGTGATACGTAAATGCTGCTCGTGTTCCTCTCTGCTCAGGGAATAAACGAGAATATCATCAATGAATACTATAATAAACTGATCAAGGAAGGGCTTGAAGATACGGTTCATCATATCCATAAAAATTGCTGGGGCGTTGATGAGTCCGAACGACATCACCATAAACTCATAATGCCCATATTGTGTGCGAAAAGCAGTCTTCGGAATATCATCTTTCCGAACCCTCAACTGGTGATACCCTGACCGCAAATCAATCTTCGAGAAGTACCCAGCTCCATGCAACTGATTGAACAAGTCATCGATACGAGGTAGTGGATACCTATTTCGCACAGTGACGCGATTCAGCTGTCGGTAGTCGATGCACAGTCTCATACTACCGTCTTTCTTCTTTACAAATAAGACAGGAGCTCCCCACGGCGATACAATGGGACGAACAAGTCCTCTATCTAACAACTCTTGCAACTGGTTTTTGAGTTCTTTCAACTCCGTCGGGGCCATCCGATAGGGTGGTATAGAAATAGGCCCCGCACCCGGAATCAAGTCAATGCAAAATTCAATATCGCGATCGGGCGGTAATCCTGGTAATTCAGCAGGAAACACATCCGGAAATTCTCGTGCGATTGGAACCTGGTCCAACGGAATCTCAGCGGCTCCTAAATCCTGAACAAATGCTAAGAACCCATGACAACCCTTCTTCAAGAGTCGTCCTGCACAAAGAGAAGAAATCAGGTTGGCAGGAGTTATATTACAGTTCCCCTACACAACAAAGATCGGTTCACTTGGAAAACAAAATCTAACCACTTTCCCCCGACAATCTACATAGGCATGACAAGCGGCCAACCAATCCATATCGAGAAGTATATCAAAATCTAATAAATCCAGGAGAATCAGGTCAACTAGCGAATCTCTATCACCAATACGTACAGAACATGATCTGAATACGTGTCGAGCTATAAAAGAATCTCCCACCGGAGTAATCACCACTAATGGTAACTCTAACAACGACGACTCTTTCCCCAAAGAAATGGCAAAGCGTAAAGATACATAAGAATGTGTAGAACCGGGATCAAATAAAATATGTGCATCTAACAAACATAATGCAAGAGTACCTGTCACAACTGCATTTGATGCCTGGGCATCCTGTGGAGTCAGCGCAAAAACTCGTGCCTGGCCCCTGCCCGCATCCTGTCGTCCTCTGCCTCTATCTCCTCGACCTCTCTGAAAGTGTCCTACAGAACCTCGACCTCGTGGTGCAACTGTCTGGCACATTGTACCAACTGGGAGAGGAAGTAAAGCCATCGACGTCGAAGGTGGAGGGGGTAAAGCAGCCTGCGGAATAACAGTCCCGCTATGGCGTGTACATTCCCTTGCCATATGCCCTGGAAGTCCGCAATTATAACGAGTAAATGGGGTTCTCTGATCATCGGGGTATGAACTGAACATCTGTCCCTGGGTCCAACCTCGTCCGAAACAGCGGCCTAGAGTATATCTGCCTCTACCTCTGCCAAACTGTTTGGTCATTGGCCCAATCGGTCTACTCCTCTTTGGCTCTGGAACAACCACTGCCTCGCTCAAATGCTCCTCCACTCGTATCGCTGCATCCATGGCCTGCGCATACGTATCAAAATGCTGGGAGCCTATAGCTAGATACAACTACGTGTCCAGACTCCTTAGGAATCTCTTCACCCGAAGCTCCTCCGTAGGAACTAAATATGGAGCATAGCGCGACAGCTGGGTGAATCGTAAATAATAATCTTCCACCGACATACTTGCCGATTTCCACAACGTTTCAAAACTGCTATCTCTAGCGTCCCTCACACTCTGTGGAAGAAATCTGGCAAGAAAGACCTCAGAAAACTCGGTCCACGACATCGGAGGAAGACCCGTAGCTCTCCCTCTTTCCATCGACTCACACCACTCCTGTGCAAGTCCCTCTAAACGAAAGCTAGTCAGCTCAACTGATCTCGCATTAGAACATCGCAATGATTTGCAAATCCTCACCATCCTATCTAGAAAAGACTGAGGATCCTCCGCTACATCGGTCCCTATAAATACCGGAGGTCTCAACCTCATAAACTCTGAAAGTGATACCTCCATCACCCTCGTGTCTACGAGTGCGACCGTCTGCGTGGGCTGTACCTCAGACTCTGCCATGGTCAGTGCCGGATCCTGTCTCTGTACTCGAGTGGCCTCAGCTAACCATCCTACCACTCGCTGCAATCCTAACATGCCCTCCTCTATCCTAGTAATGCGTCTGGAGGAGGAGGATCAACTTGCTCATGCACCGCCGGAATGTCCGGTGTACCAGTCGCCGTCACAGGTGGACTCGCCCTTGCTGCATCTCTGGCTGCGGCTCGCCTAGCTCGCGTAACCATAGCAACTAGAACAAGAAACGAGAGTTGATAAGGCTTACGAATAGGAACAATCAATAACAGAGAGTCAAAGGAAGGACAAATCAAGATATACATCCTAAGGTTAGTTAGGCTAAGTATGGTAACGTAAATATGCCGCGGAACATACGTACGGTACTGCACTCATCCTAAATCACCTACTCCATCAAACCAAAGGTCATCCTAAGTAACTAACTTACGTCAACTTATCTTAACTCACTAATCGATTCCGTAAGGTTAATCTTAAGCTCTGATACCAAGTTTGTCATGACCCAAAGTTTGGATGTGACCGGCACTTAGATTGTACAATATCAAAAGATATTTACACAACCCGAGTAAGCCGAAAAACCAAGATCAAATCCTTTTTACGGAATTTTTATAAAAATTTAAATTTTTAAGTAAAAGTCACAGTTTTATGTAATTAAGATCTTAACAGTAACTCACTAGTGACATCATAATAAAAACAATTATAAAGTATTAAGTTTGGTTGCATCCCTAGTTGGGATCAACAATATCAACAGGAAATAAATATCCAAGCGTATATGACATCAATAAGAATTTCAGACTTAAGTAAAAGAAATAACAATTCATAGAACTAAACGATCTCATCTGTCAAATAATATACATATAACCATCTCCCACTCTAAGTCATGATACAAAGTCTGATGGAGATTTTCTAGATCCAAAATACAATACCAAAAGAGAAGGTTACTACATATGTAACCCACCTATCAAAAGATACGATAAAAGATGAAAAAGTGGATCTGCACTACTGCTAACCGTCCACTCTACTCCTGCAAGGAACTGTGGCAAAACGGAGGTGAGTTGCCAACTCAGTGAATAAAACTAACATATAACGGCTGATAATGTAAATATGACGAACTATAACTAACTGCAATAAGGATAATTATGATGTATGCTAACATGTAGAAAACATGAATCCGCACTACTAATCACATAACCAAAACTGAATTCTCATCATTTATTTCCAAATAATTTTCATCTTTCCGTGTCCATCATCGATAAAAATCTTCCATTCTCTCAGGCATCATTCCTCGAACGATCTGTAATCAATAACACCGGTCGGTATCATCTAGATTTCCGCCGTGTTTCACAACTAATTCCGGTATCGAGTATCCTCGCTAAGCTCCCCCGCCTCAAATGCGGCTATCCTGCCCCTCGGTCTCGACCGGGTCCACCATGTATCCAACCGTATCCACACCGACTCAGTTTGGATAAAATTGTAAATCCGTAACCGTATACCCACCGACTCAGTCCGGAATAAAAACCAAATGATAAAAATATCTCGTAGTGGACATGTCACTTCATTAATGAACAATCACTGGATTTATGCAATGGTATAGGAAAACTCAAAACAATAAATCCTCAATAATAAAATTTTCTCTTATATCAACTTCAAACAATTAAATACGAAACATGATGTCATTTATGCAAAGTACTACTGTTAATGATGTTTAAGGTATGATAGAATCATATTTAACAGGATAATTATTTAGTGTAAAAGTGACATGTTTATATTGACGAAGTGTAGTGTAACATGTAAAGATGTGCACGTGCGGCATAACTCGTCGATAATTGTGCAGTGTTCTAACAACTATTAACATGGTGAAGTGTAGGTATATATGAATGCATGTTATTAACTTCGCATATAAAGTCAATCTTTCAACTTAATAAAATACGGGCGTATTACGCCATCTTTACACAATCCCCCGGTAGATATTTAGTCTACTTATCGGAATACGTCGTGCTACTCAGGAATAGCCAATCCTTTTCCTTTCCTTGTGGCCTCCAAAGTTCCCGCACTCAAATCTATCTTTTAATTAACTTGTATAAGAAAACGGCTACATCCCGATACGGCAAAAATCAAGAAAACATAAGTCGTACATGCTAATTACACTACGTACGACTATTGCAAACGATCTAACACTTAGCCTCACTGAAATTTAACCCAACGCTGCATCGCGTCAGAAAACAGAACGCGTTACGTTTTACCCATGTCGTATTTTAGAATTTTGATCTCTTTTCCGATATTTGTTCCTAGATTTTATATACAGTTAAACTAACTTGATTAAACAATACCAAAATAACCAAACACCTACACAGAGACCTACCCAACAACCCAAATCACTATACCTCCCTACAAATCCGGCGACGCCGGATTTTGCCTATACCTCGCCGGCAGAAATCCGAGCCCCTGGGTTCATACTCCTATAGTTTGTTCTAGGTCCAACATACAATATTTAGGTATTGTTTGGTTAAGTTGATTTTATCCTGACTAATAGCAGATTACTACAGAGTCCAGTTTTGCATAAAAATACGATATTATAGACATTGGATTTCTAATTTAAACTAATTACAGAACTAAATCCTACAGTGATCCAAGATTTTACCTACAAGGAATTGCTGGAAGAACTCCCTCCTAGATACACAAGCTCCTAGTCCTAGCTTGATGGTGAGGAAATCCTAGACTTAGCTCTTTTCTTCTCCTTTCTCTTGTTCTTCCTTGTTTGCTTTAGTTTTCATTTTTCTTTCTTTTAATTTTTCCTGATTTTTAATTTGTTAAATGATCTGAATATAATATATATATATGAGAAGAGGGAAGGGTGAGGTGTAGGAGGAGATGTTAAAGACCAAAGGGTGCCATCCTCATGCAAGGAGGATGTGTGGGGTGTGTGTTGTGCATGAGAGTAGGAGGTATCAATGTTTTATCATTTCTAAATTGATTTATCTTGATAACATTTTGAACTAAACCTTATGTAACCTCATTTCTACTTATACCAATTTGCACAAATTCCTAAGCTTTACATAACAACCCCTCACAGCTTATGTTATTATATAACCCCATTTTTAATTAAAATGAAGCTAAATTACACACTAAAACCCTTAAAATTTATTTATGTTACATATTAAAATTTTAATTTTATTTGTTTTACATACTTTATATGAAAAAGTCTTATTTGGTTTTAATAACTTTTTAAATCAACAATTTATTATTTAATTAATTAATTTTTTTCTCTAAATTTTCAGAATGTTACAATACTAGATGCAATTTAATTCAAATATCCATATCTTAATAAATTTCTAAAACTACTATATAACATAATACTATTTATAAGGTTACGGGAGTGTTATACGCCATCCACCCGAGTTCCCTCATAGATGTAAATCTACTCACCAACTTAATAAGTTTGCTGAAATCCATGCTGCTATATCCGCGAACTCCATCTCGGAAATTCTCGCGACGGCACCTATAATCGTATTTAAAACCACATTGATGTAAATATCATATTGAAATCCAAAACAACGAGATAGGCACCCATAGGTTAGAACCTACAGTATACTTAACCCAAAAATGACAATTGCCTCTGAACTTAACGTACGAACGTCAACGTTTCAGTTGCAGTAAAAATACGAAAACCCGTATCGTAATATCGGAAATTTGATAAAACCTTTACTAATCATTCCCAGATTTTACTGTGTAAATATTTAGACAAAACAAACAATACAGAGACTTATAAAATACCAAAACAAAGCTACAGAAGAAAAACCAACACAAAAATCCTAAAGGAGGCCGACGTCACCGGATTTTGTAGTTATGTCGCCGGATGGACTAGGGAGTTTGGGGCTCGTGTTTTGAGTGAAGTTCCCTTTTTGCCTCATTATAGTTTTGGTCTTACTAGTTTCTAGTGATTACAGATAGTGGTTCCAGACTCAAATTCAGTAGGCTAATTATCAAAAAATCGCAGTTTATGATATTGCACAAACTAAACATGCTACGTGATGATATTATGAGTTAACTGAACTTAAGTTAATCTGAGCTAACCCTATTCTGGTCGTAACGGTAAAAACAGAACTCATGATACGATATATCCGTGTCGTATATAGGATTTTTACTCCAAAACTAATATTAGCTTCCAGATTTCATATACTGTTAAAATAACTTAAACAAACAATACCAAATATCTTAACACCTATACAAAGACCTACCCTCAAAACCAAAACACCTAAATCTCTCAAAAAACCGGCGAGATCAGATTTTGTCTTCGTGTCGCCGGCCAAAATCCGAGCAACGGGGCCCGTCTTCCTATGGTTTATTCTAGGTCCAGTTTATAAGATTATGTAACTGTTTGATCAATTTAGTTATCATCTAAACTATAGCAGATTAACACAGAGCTAAATTTTGCCTAAAATACGATGTTACCGATATTCGATTTCTAAAATAAAACAGTTACAGAATTAAAATTCTACAGGGTTTAAGGATTATACCTACAAAAAGATCACTGGAAAACTCCCTATAAGAAGCACAAACTCAAGGATCCTAGTTTGAGGGTGATGGTGAAATTTTAGCACTTAGCTCTTCTCTTCACTTCTATCTTTCTTTGCTCCTGTTGTGTTCTAATGTTTTCCTTTTTCATTCTAACTCAGTTTCAGTTCCATAAACTAATATATATCAACTGAACACAATTTACCATATTAAGGGATAATAGAGATAAGGTAGTATGTGGTGTCACTATTTAAGATGATGAGATTTCATGCAAGAAGAAGGTGTGGCCATTAGGTTAACCTAGGGTATGTTGTTTAGGAGGTATAACTTGGGCTTAACCATTTTCTAGCCCTATTTGTATAAACACCCTTATACAACTCTAATTTGCATAAGGAAACTAACCTTTTTCACATCAACCCCTCATTACATATGTTATTATATAAACACTATTTTCTTTACTAGTTTAATTCTTCTTTAACTTAAAATCCCTCTTTACTACAATAAAAATTAAATAACATTATCTATTTAATTAAATAATTTAATTAATTATCTAAAATATTTCAAAATGTTACAATATTCCCCCTTAAGAAAATTCGGTCCCCGAATTTAAATTAAATCCCCTTCTTAAAACATTTTCCTTAATCCAATCCGCTCAAAGTCAAAACAATTTTCCGGGGTCTAATCTTAAAACATACAATGTCCGTGCAAATAATGCAACTCCAAATTCCCACATGAGCTAAAACGCATCATATCACAGCAGCGTGTGTGAAATCTCAAAATATATAAAACTCACATAACTGTAACTCTAGCGGACGCTATGAGAATTACTCCAGTTATGATGAAATTTGCCAAATACGAAAACCGTTGTGCATCCTAAGTACACAATCAATGCCATAATCGTAGTGCAACATCGGTGCACACGACCAAGCAAAAATGTATAAATTAGATCTATAACATATCCTATCAAGTGCAAAGCACGAAAACAAAATCAACCCTAATGGGTTTGCGTGTACATCTCAAACCACACGTCATGGGGTGCATGAAAAAAAAACAGCGCTAAGTGCAACAGGCGTGCACGAAACAATTATCCTCTGCATCCACTGTGCATGGAATAAAAGTATACAAAATAGTATCAAGTGCATCGGGGTGCACAAAACTAAAATCAAGTGCATCAGAGTGCACAAATCAAAACGTGCAACTGGTGTGCACGAAATCATACCAAGTATACCTAGGATATATATATATATATATATATATATAAATTCTTAACCATGTGCATCTGATGTGCACGTAAATATCATTATAGTGCATCCGGTGTACACAACACTCCAATCGAGTGCAGTCACCTCGCACTAAAATCTCAACAAGTACACCTGGTGTGCACAAAACATAAATCAAAATGAAATTACCGTACATGGAAATCTCATCAAGTGCACCTTGTGTGCACAAATCATAAATTGTCCCTCAAATCCTCAAAGATGAATATATCAAAATAACGGACGTTGAGTTGTCCTTTCTACAACGTTGAAAATGAAATATTTAGATCATTAAAACACAAATCGAACTCAAATGACATCGAAGTATATCCTCTTCAATGTCGAAAGATGTTTATACAATCGAAACTGGCATAACAAGGATCTATTTGTCATCTGCCACGATCTAAAGTTCTCTGTCTCTGAATTCTGGTTCTCTTGGCGGATCCCTAATACTATGGCTTCTCTATGCAATCGTCCGGTGAGGAGAAACGACACCATTCTTCTTATTACTGATACATCCCATCACATCTTCTTGGCCAGTAGTCCCGTCTCTCGTAACGCAACATGTTCATGACGGATATCTCTATCCTCTGCTTGTGTGCTAAGAACTGATCCTGGATCCGATCTTACTTATTATCAACTTTCAGAAAGAACCCCTTCAAGTCTCCTGCTGATCTCAACTATCCAGCCTGTCCGGAACTAACACTCATTTTTGAATCCACTTTCTCTTTAGTAACGACTGTCATTCCTTAAGATTTTCTCTAAAAGTATGGTCGTACTCGCTTCTGCATTTGCTTTGAATCTTCAACATCGGCGGTGAAGAACAACTGTCCACTAAAACTCGGCATCAATCTCCTATTTCACAATTTCCAATATCAACCACTTAAAGAGCGTATCTCGACTATCCGGCGAGTTGCAAGTCATGCTCAATCATGACCTTGCCTGGAGCCTTACAAGATTTCCAAAAACACGAATCCGGTATCCCTGATACTCTGTAGAAAAATCTGGCTAAGCTCACCTTCGAAAACTCATCCCAATTCGTCGGAGGAAAACTTACTGCACAATCTCTTTCTCGAGCGACTTGCACCGGGTCTGAGCAAGACCCATCGGAAGAAACAAATCAATTTCACCGATATCATAACTGGAGCGCCACAACGGATTAAAAGTCCTAACCATCCCACATCTAATCGGCTACAAATCCTTCTGATCCATCTACTCTTGTAAACATCGTCAACCTTTAACTTCATGAACTCTGGAAACAACCTCTTGATAACCTCAGCAATGTTTGATATCGCTATCAGAATAGAACGCAACACCACGATCTTCGGAGAGGGGAAAAGCATCACGCCTCAAGTCCGGCTGATCTCTAGCAATGACTTTACCATCTGGTGCGGATCCCGAAGAAACTCGCTTCAATATTAGAACTCGATCAATATCAATAAACAACGTGTCTCTATATCACCGGAATGTCATCCTGATCAGTCCTTGTCCCAGACAAGTCTGCTCTAACCGTATTTCTAACTGCAGCCCTCCCGTCTCCCATAAACATGGTGAACAAAACAATCATCATACACTGACGAGGATAGATCAACGGAATGAATATAAGGAAGATCTCAAGATATAAATCCAAAGGTAACTTAGGCGGACTATCATATCGTTAATATGCCGCGGAACATATGTGCAGTACGTCACTCTATTTAGTACCTACTCTATCAACCAAGGTCATCCTATATAACGAAAGTTCAGGTATAAGACCCCCAAAGTCAAGTCTAAGTCCTATAAGGTAAATCCAAGTAACAAAAGTGCATGCCTAGACCCTATATAGACAAACCTAAACTCGAACCAAGGTTAAACAAAACGCTTTGATACCAACCTTGTCACGACCCAAATGTGGCACGTGACCGGCACATAAATCACGTGACATCTAAAGACGTCGACGCGGTTCAAGTAAGCCGAAACCCGGAATCTAAACCCCTTTGAAAATATTGGAGGTGAGTTTAAAATAGTCATAAGATGGAATCAGTTTAAATAACATTTAAATTTAACTAAGTATGTTTGAAAAACATCTATAACGTTTTGAAACTTTATAACACCTCCTTTTAAAATTTTACATAAAAACCCGATACAACTACAACAATAAAATAGTATCCCAACGGGAGCTAGCTTTCACGTTCAAACGACGGGACAGCCCAACAATCTAAATCAAAAGTCGACTCCAAAGAGTGCGACCTCACACTTTCTATGTCTCGCTTCTAAGTCCACAATATACCATTTCTAAGTTGATTGAGTTTCCACTAGATACAAGAATATATGAATAATCAAGAGTGAGTACGATACAATAATAACCCACTTACCAATCAATCACCGAAAGAAATGCGTGTCCAAGCCGCTGATAATCCAAGCGGTAAAACCTGCATGAAACTGTGGCACAACGGGGATGAGTTGCCAACTCAGTGAATAAAAGTATATCTAAAGGTAGAAATCGAAATGCACGACGATACCTAGGTCATAAGTATAGTACTACCATAATCTATACTAATATAATATGATATGCGTGTGTATCATAATGCAACACTAACTGTCATGAAATCCCAAGTAGAATACATATATAGGTACTATTCCCCGGATTAGTCCTAGTCGGATCCAATAAATGAAATCTAACTTGGTACCTCATGATAACAATCACATCAATATATATATGGATGTCCAACATCGACATCGAAATCAGAAATCTCTCATGTCCAGCATCGACACATAAATGCAGATACCGTCGACACGACCTCAATAGATGATCGCCACCCGATATCCCTGGCCCCGGTCGGTATCCCCTGGATATCAGCCGTGCCCATCGAACCCCGGTCAGTATCCCCTGGATATCTGCCGTGCTCATCTCTATCTCCGGTATCGAGTATCCTCGTTAGACTCTCCGCCTATAATGCGGCTATCCTGCCCCTCAGTCTCGAACCAGGTCCACCATGTATCCAACTGTATACCCCCCACTCAGTCTGGATAACGTATAAATCCGCAACCGTATCGCCCCCCACTCGGTTCGGAATAAAATAACCAGAAAACATAAAACTCATGGTGGACGTTAACTCATCATATCCAGAATTATCAAGTAAAGAATGAGAATATTTGCATAGATTATCCTGATGATATATTATATATATACATATATAACAGCGTCCTATACCACTAATATATATCATCTAAGTAAAACGTCTAGAAAACTCATAAGATCAAATATAACATTCATAGTACTGGTATTCACAATGCTTAACAGATAATAAGGTAAAGTGCATAAATAAATCATACAAGCAAATAAACGTATCAATTCTACTGTGTCATGGCAATACTAATGATGTGTAGTGTAAAATACGCGTCGGTGCTCGTGCAACATGGCAATCATTAGTAATTGTGCATGTGTTCTAAAGGTGTAATGGTCTACTCATATCAACATCTATATACGTATTACGGAGTATAACAGTTCTATAGTGACATGGCAGTACCAATGAGATGTGGTGTAACATACATGTACGTACTTGTGCAGCATAATACTCATTGGTATTTGTATAGTGTTCTATCAGAGTGTTAGTATTACAGAAACGTATACTATCGATAAATATAATGCGAACATGTAAAGTAAATCTCAGCATAACTAATAACCATAATTACTTTCTATGGGCTATATCATTATCTTTGAAAAGGAAACGAAACGTTGGTTTTGAGATAAGGAAGCTGCCTTAGATTAAAATAGATATTCGTTTTGGAAATTGGCACCGCATCCTTGTATTTTATCATTAAATGGGAAATGAATCGTAGTTTTTAAAAGAATATAGCTCATATAAGTATTACATCCTAAAGCGGAAATTAATCTAACTCTACGAGTCTAAAGGAACACTTGGCCGTTATTCGGTATATAAATCTCATCATTTCCAAAACATATAATTTCTCGTATAATGTCTCACCTTATCACTATATCTTAAATCCTCTCTAGTACAGCATGATCATTCGTACCAACTTACCAAACCATCCGTAAACTATATGCACATGAGTACCATACTAGATGCAATTTAATTCAAATATCCATATCTTAATAAATTTCTAAAACTACTATATAACATAATACTATTTATAAGGTTACGGGGGTGCTATACTCCATCCACCCGACTTCCCTCGTAGATGTAAATCTACTCACCAACATAATAAGTTTGCTGAAATCCACGCTGCTATATCCGCCAACTCCGTCTCGGAAATCCTCGCGACGACACCTATAATCGTATTTAAAACCACATCGATGTAAATATCATATTGAAATCCAAATCAACGAGATAGGCACCCATAGGTTAGAAACTACAGTATACTTAACCCAAAAACGACAATTGCCTCTGAACTTAACGTACGAACGTTAACGTTTCAGTTGCAGTAAAAATACGAAAACCCGTATCGTAATATCGGAAATTTGATAAAACCTTTACTAATCATTCCCAGATTTTACTGTGTAAATATTTAGACAAAACAAATAATACAGAGACTTATAAAATACCAAAACAAAGCTACAGAAGAAAAACCAACACCAAAATCCCAAAGGAGGCCGACGTCGCCGGATTTTGTGGTTATGTCGCCGGATGGACTAAGGAGTTTGGGGCCCGTGTTTTGAGTGAAGTTCTCTATTTGCCTCATTATAGTTTTGGTCTTACTAGTTTCTAGTGATTACATATAGTCGTTCCAGACTCAAAATCAGTAGGCTAATTATCACAAAATCGCAGTTATGATACCGCACAAACTAAACATGCTACATGATGATATTATGAGTTAACTGAACTTAGGTTAATCTGAGCTAACCCTATTCTGGTCGTAACGGTAAAAACAGAACTCATGATACGATATATCCGTGTCGTATATAGGATTTTAACTCCAAAACTGATATTAGCTTCCAGATTCCATATACTGTTAAAATAACTTAAACAAACAATACCAAATATCTTAACTTCTATACAGAGACCTACCCTCAAAACCAAAACACCTAAATCTCTCAAAAAACCGGCGAGATCGGATTTTGTCTTCGTGTCGCCGGCCAAAATCCGAGCAACGGGGTTCGTCTTCCTAAGGTTTATTCTAGATCCAGTTTATAACATTATGTAACTGTTTGATCAATTTAGTTATCATCTAAAATATAACCGATTAACACAGAGCTAAGTTTTGCCTAAAATACGATATTACCGATATTCGATTTCTAAAATAAAACAGTTACAGAATTAAAATCCTACAGGGTTTAAGGATTATACATACATCAAGATCACTGGAAAACTCCCTCTAAGAAGCACAAACTCAAGGATCCTAGCTTGAGGGTGATGGTGAAATCTTAGCATTTAGCTCTTCTCTTCTCTCTTTCCTTGCTCTTGTTGTGTTCTAATGTTTTCCTTTTTCTTTCTAACTCAGTTTCAGTTCCATAAACTAATATATATCAACTGAATACAATTTACCATATTAAGGGATAATAGAGATAAGGTAGTAAGTGGTGTCATCATTTAAGATGATAGGGTTTCATGCAAGAATGAGGTGTGGCCATTAGGTTAACCTAGGGTATGTTGTCTAGGAGGTATAACTTAGGCTTAACCATTTTCTAGCCCTATTTTCATAAACACCCTTATACAACTCAAATTTGCATAAGGAAACTAACCTTTTTCACATCAACCCCTTATTACATATGTTATTATATAAACACTATTTTCTTTACTAGTTTAATTCTTCTTTAACTTTAAAAGCCCTCTTTACTACAATAAAAACTAAATAACATTATCTATTTAATTAGTTATCTAAAATATTTCAAAATGTTACAGATATGATCATCTTCTACTGCTGGCGTATTGACGATTCTTTCGAGTCCTAAACAGGGGTTTTCTGGCTCAAGCGAAACGGAGTAGGAGCACATATGCGATATGTCCGGGACCGAGATTGATACGATATGAGATACCGTTTTCTATTCTCGCGATATATGACATTGGTCGGTTATATGAGATATAGCTGGGTTATCGGATCTAGTGTTGATTCGATAAGTTGTTATACATGATATTAGTCGGTTATATGTGATATAGCCGGATTATTAAATCAATTGTTGATTTAATAATTTAATGTAGAATTATATATTTGATATATTAATTTACATTAACTAGAATTAGCTCACTTATAATTTCTTTTCTCACTAGTTTTGTGCACATTGTATATATGTGATATATGCAAGTGTACATTATAATGTGTCATGCTTGATGATACATGGACATGGGTGTGTGTATTATTGGATATAGTGCCCTCAAAGTCAATTATTGGATCGCAGGCACGCGAATGCAAAGATTGAGGGAGGACCTATGCCGGTAGGACAATCTTACTCAAGATGATAGTATGCTATCTGGTTTATCTTTATCATCGTGTACTGCTTTAGGTGACCTTACACGTCGCTATTACATGTTGATAGAGCCCTTAGGATTTTTGCTTGACTGCCAGCAGTATGATGGCGATCATATACGTGGGAGGTGGGGTCTATAAGCACATCCTTAAAAGGTCCCTAGTCGTGGGAGTTTTCGAGACAGGGCATCGATACTCTAGAGTAGACTAGTGTATACAGTCGTGACGCCGACGAGGGGCGGTGGCCGGTCTCACAAGCCATTGGTGTCAGTTGGTTCACCTAAGATGTATACAGGTGCTCATTGGGTTATGAGTACACCGTACAGGACTCGCCGGGAACATGCTAGTTGGTATTATACCTGACGTCAGATAGCAGTTCCCCGGTGACAAGTGTACAGGTTAGTTCATCGACTTGAGATCTCATTTGTCTCGTGTGAGTTCCCACTGTGCTTTGATTACTACCCTACCACGGCTCAAAGGAGTCGTGCAAACAGGTTTTAGTTGGGTACAGTCCCGAGCCACATGGAGGCAGTGAGCAGATCGGCAGGGGTTTCGTCTCTCCCGGTATTGGGGGTGAGATCGCGCTGTGTCTATGAGAGCCATTACACGAAGTCCTTGGCCAAGGCAGGAGATTTACTGGTAGGTATTCCAGTAGTATCTCAGGGTGTTCTGGGCTTCACTCCGACACGACTTGTACCGCTTTTAGGGGTCTGACTTTTACCAACCCCCTAGGCCCGCCATGCGATGCTCATAGACGAACAGACCGGACTGTACGGATATTGTCACTGACAGGCTCAGTAGGGTGCCAGGATGAGTTCGCTCATCGACCTCCCTTTTGGTCAATACCTGGTAGCCCGCTACGTATGGCTAGTACCACAGACGTGCTAGTGGTTAAATCCACAGCCAGTGTATTGACGAGTCTTTAGAGTCCCCCACAGACAGTTTTCAAGTTTCGGGCGAAACGTTGTAGAGGCCGTATGATATATGGCAGGGTCCGATCATATACGTGCAGTAGTGTACGGATCATGATCGGGCGGATCATACTAGTAGGCTTTGGTTTAAGCTGGATCCTAGTATTAGATTTGTTGGATTACTGATTAGTCGAAAATATTGCATCTTTTAACCGGCAATTTCCTCATCATTTGCATTCATATAGAAGTGTTCGGCATTCATATTTCACATATTAGCAAATCTGTCGCAAAATATCAAATTACATGTGTTAGACCTTAAAACCGGCATTTCTAAGGAAATTGACTGCATTTCATGGCAACGTATCATCCCTATATTGCGCAACACTTGTTTTGAGATCTGTGCAGGAAAATCCAGAAGAAAGGCCAAAATTTACATGGTACCGATCAAACATGACGCCAACTCAATGATTTGGAATCTGGTATTGATGTAAAGGGAATTCAGGAATTCAATATATCACAAAATACAGATAAGGATATCAGAAGCTAATACATGAAGTTTGATGCCCTAAGTCACCTGCTTGGCCGCGGAACCGCGGCCTAAGCCGCCTTGTGCCGCGGTTCCGCGGTGGCTTGTCAACATCACCACTTCAACTTTGCACCACAACTCTTCCATGTATGCCTACAGCTCAGAATGACACAACAAATTCCAGAAAGCCCCAGAAGCTTCTGCCAGATCAACAAACCCTTGTTCCTACACTAAACTAGCCTTATATTCTAGAAAGTTCTCCCTAAACCCTAGCTTAAACCCTAAGCTAAGCCTAACTAACTACTTCTAGAAGTCTTTCAACAAACTTTTGGAGGGATCTTCTATTTCAAACTCAAGGCCTAGGGTTTGGGAAATCTATAAATAAGACCCTAGACTCACTTGTAAAGGGGATCATCTCTTGGAATTCTATTCATTCAATAGATCCATTCACTCTCTTTCTTCATCTTATTCCACAAGTCTAGTGACAAGGCTTGTGTGAAACCCTAACCCTAATTCCAATCAAAAGCCAAGATCCCGAGTACCAAATCAAGCAAGAAGCCCGTCAACCTTTTATGAGCAGAGCCGATCTTCAACAGAGCAAGTGGTCCGAGCCGATCCATGACTCACGGAGAAAAGCGACGCCAGATCGACAATTTAGTTCTTCCTCTTATAGTTCTTGAGCGACTGTAATCAAATTGTTGATATAAATAAAAGGTGATATTCTTTTATCTTGTTTTCTTTAAATTCTTGCATCATGATATCTTTTCAATTCTTGAATGCTTTCTGTGTGATGATGTGTGAATAAACTCCGCTCGTCGAGGAGTCGAGACGATCAATAGAACGATGATGTAATATATCTGAAAACGATTCTTGATTCCTACGAGTTTTGTAAACCCTAGCAAGTTCAAGAATCGATGACCCAATTTTGTTGCGATGCTTTCTTGGTTGATATCGCTCGAGATTGGGGAGTTACGATCGTTTCTTGAAATTGCTAGAGGCTAGAATGTGAATGATATCGACGAAAGAACAAGGGTTAAATGATGAAATCCTAGTTTCACGAGAAAGCCCTAACTCTCGTCGATCATCATCGATCTAGTATCAATTCTTCGAAGGACAAGAACACGATATCTTGAGATTATATCACATCTATAGATCTGATCGATTCCTACGAGCCTCATTTAGATTCTTGACATTTTGGTTGGAAATATCATCGAAACCCGATTCTTGATTGTTTATCATTTTCTTGATTCTTGAATAGAATAGTGACACTTGAAACAATTGATAAATCTTGAATCATGCTTTCTTTTCTTTTCGATTAACTTTTCAATTCATACAAATCAAACATTGAAATGAATCGCACAATCCCTGTGGACGATCCGCACTCGCTTACGATCTACAACTGACACCGTAATTGATTGCGGTCAAATATAATTCTTTGGTTGTGATTTCTTTATACAATTTTCTAAATACCGATACAAGATACTGTTATCGATTAAATGAAACCGTTATCAGGAAACAATTGATTCGATACTTGCTTTTACTACACAAACAAGAATTTCTATTACAACCAAATGGCGCCGTTGCCGGGGATTACGCGCTAATTCGTTTCTTATTAAAGTTTGAATTGAAAGATTTATTCCATTACATTTCTTGAGATCGAAATTCGCACAAACCCTAACCGATTTGTTGTGGTTTAGTGCAAGGAGATCTGGTGCTTGCTGGGCAAGTGAAATAATTTTTGGAGATTTCCAGAGGACTTAGGAAGTGATCAGGAGTATTCTGCAAATTTTATTTTCAAGTGATCTTGCTACAGTGCGGCGGAAGAGCGGCAATAGCACCATATGCGGCGGTTCCGCGGTCTCCTTGAGGGATCACTGTACAATATTTTCTCTGTAAGCTTCTTACCTTCTCCTCTCTTCTCTTTCTAGCTCCAACTAATATTTTCTGCAGGCTTCTTTGCAGAAATCGCAGCGCCGCAAAAAGCAAAATTAAAATTGTGCGTGATTTTGTTTCTTGGTTGTTTGCATTCTAATACGGATATTAAGGGGCAAGGCCAAATCCAAATTAGGTGGGGAGTTCATTACCCTTCCTAGGCCCCAAAAATCGCAAAACTTGCATCCGCATTGACCCACATTAACTAAAAAATATCTAGAGATGACTCTAAGGACCGTCGCGCTCACTTAGGACAGAAGAAGGCCGTGGGTAATTCATTGCTTATCCGCGTTTTCTTGTGGTGCCTAGGCAAGTGTGTCGAAGGCTAGTGGTTATTAATTAGGCCCACTACTTACGTAGTGGAGTACCTTCCCACTTACCTGGCCACAGGGGGACAAGGAGGCAGTGGAGGATTCTATCCTGCGACTTGTCTTTTGGCAGTTAGGAGCGGTCTAGAGCCGGACCTAGGTGACCACTAGAATTAGGGTTTTGTGTGTTGCATTTGTTGTGTCGCATCATTTTTTCAAAAATCCGTCCCTTTTTCAAAGCAAACACCGCATTCATTCATACCCTTAATTATAAGTCAACGCTGCCACTTGTACTAACCCCTTTTAGTGCAAGATAGGCTGCACACGAGATTCTAGTTTCCGTTTAGTCCGCGTACCCTTTATCGACTCCGAAGTCGATATTTCTCCATTTACTTCTTCTTTACCCACTACCACACCCACACTGATGGATCCGAATCCATCAAACTTCTTTAACCCTAATCTGGCGCCGTCCGTTGGTGCGCAGAATCTACCCCGCATCTCTCTCCAGGAGAGGTGCTACCCTATTCGAGGTCCTCTTTCGACCTGCTTATCCACACCACCAGCCAATGGGGATAACTTTCAGATTAAGCCCCAGTACATCAATCTTTTACCCAAATTCCACGGACTCGAGACTGAGGACGCCTACGTTTTCATTACCAAATTTGAAAACGTATGCGCAATGATGGGTACGTCACAACTTTCAGTGGATGCTATGCGTCTACGACTTCTTCCATTTACATTGTGCGATATAGCCGAGAAGTGGCTATATAACACTACCGCACACTCTATTAGGAATTGGGAAGAATTCGTCACTGCATTCCTTAAGAAATATTACCCAATACAAAAGACAGCTCGAATCCGTAGCGAACTGAATCAATTTGCCCAGCTCCCTACTGAACCATTTTCAAAATGCTTTGAACGTTTCAAGGATCTATTGGTTCAGTGTCCTCATCACGGCATCCCGAGATGGGAATTGTGCCGAATCATTCATGAGGGCATTAACCCAAACACTAAACAGAACCTTGAAAACATGTGTCAAGGTACTTTAATGACCAAAGATGATGGGGAAGCGTGGAAGTATTTAGAAGAGTTCGCTGAAAAATCACTACAGTGGGAGAGTGGAACCCAACCATTGAATAGGGGTGGCGTACACCAAATAGATGTGTCCATAGGTGTTCGAGCTGAGATGGCAGCAATGCAAAAGAAGCTCGACGCTATGGAACACAAATTTGCAGCAGCCTCCCTAAACCCAGTGTTGCTCCCCAAAATTATTTGTGGGTGCTGTTCTGATCTGTCTCATTTAACGGAAGAATGTCCATTAAACTCTGCGTTTCAAGGTCACGAGCATTCTAATGCCGCATTTCAAAGACCTAGAAACGATCCATATTCTTCCACGTACAATAAGGGTTGGAGGAATCACCCAAATTTTGCTTGGAACCAAAACCAATCTCAAAACACGGTTCCAAACACGAATAATTTTCAAAGGGCGCTTCCTCCACCACAACAGCAACCCCTTCAAATCACTCAGCACTCCTACCAGTCACAAAACTTCCAAAATCAGGTCAACACTCCTGCACAGTCTAATCCTATGTAGTTATCCTGTTCTGACGAATTCTCTCAATTCACTCAAACCATGAAATCACTTTTATCAAATTTCATAGAGGTTTCGACTGAGGTTAGATCTTCCGTCAGTGAGATAAAGAAAAACTCAGCGTCCCAAGCTGAGAGTATCAGATCGATGGAAGCTGAAATCGCACGACTCAAAGCCGAAATGAGTGCGAGAGAAAAAGGGAAACTTCCCTCTCAACCCCTACAGAATCCTGGGCATTACAATGTAAATGCCGTCACAACGTTGAGATCGAGAAGAGTGCTGAACAATCATGTCAGGGAAGGAATTGATGATATCGAAAATCCTATCAATAACACCCCGGCTGAGACCTTTCCTCACACACACACTTCTCCTTCTGATCCTTCTTCTTCTACCCCACCACCTTCTCACGAGCCTATTCTCCATTTCCAACTAGGCTCGACACCTCAGTATATCCCTTCTAGTTCTCCACAGACGGTCCCCACACCTCTTTTGGGACCTCATCTACCCCCTCTTCCTTCTCCTATGATGGACCCGACGCTTATTGCAAAAGCACCTTACCCGAATCGGTTAAGGGCTAACAGAACGAGTCCTCATATGGAGAAAATTATAGAAATGTTCAAACAGGTTAACATCAATATCCCTCTCCTATATGCTATTTAGCAAGTCCCCGCTTATGCGAAAATTCTTAAGGACTTGTGCACTAGGAAGAGGAAGACTCAAGTGCCGAAGAAGGTCTTTATGTCTAATAATATTAGCACTGCTTTTATCCCCCAGCTACCAAAGAAACGTAAGGACCCAGGATGTCCTACAATATCGATTTCTATTGGGGGTAAAAACATAAATCATGCTCTTTTAGACCTTGGCGCAAGTGTTAACCTACTTCCATATTCTGTATATGAGCAATTAGGGATTGGAGAGTTGAAACCTGCTCACTGCACTCTCCAAATGGCAGACCGTTCAATCACCAAACCAAGGGGTGAACTAGAGGATGTGTTGATAAAGGTTGGGGAATTTGTTTTCCCTATAGACTTCATTGTACTCGATACACAGCCTGTAGCAAACCCCCGGGGCCAAATTCCGGTGATTCTGGGTCGTCCTTTCCTTGCCACTTCCAATGCTGTTATAAACTGTAGAAATGGTTCAATGAACTTATCATTTGGAAATATGACAATTGAACTAAATATCTACAAAGTTGGAAGTCAGCCATCAGAACCCTCTGCTCATATTCTAGATATGTGCTCTGTCCACGAGATCGCTCCCGATAGTTGTAGAGCTGAGGATCTTTGCTTTCTAGATCTCGACGACATTACCACATCTCTGCTTGATCTTACACATGATCTTAGTGAGGACACTTTTCCTACACTTGAGTCCTGCACTCCTGACTTTACTCCACCCGAGTCTATATCTTTCACAGGCTCTGAGCTTCTTTGTAACTCCAAAAATCATTCGATGATCCCTCCTTCTATTATTTCTCCGCCCACATTAGATCTCAAAATTTTACCTTCTTACCTTAAATATGCATATTTAGGTGAGAATGAGTCCTTACCGGTTATCATATCCGCTTCTCTAGCATCAGAGCAAGAGAATGCACTTTTATCGGTATTGAGATCTAACAAAGAGGCGTTTGGTTGGAGTATGGCGGACATCAAAGGGATTAGTCCCTTGATTGTAGAACATCATATACATGTGATGGATGATGCCAGACCAACCCGAGAACCACAGAGACGGTTGAATCCCGTCATGAAGGAAGCGGTGATGAAAGAGATCGTCAAATGCCTAGATAATAGTATTATATACCCCATCTCCGATAGCCAATGGGTGAGTCCTATACATGTCGTTCCTAAGAAATCCGGCATCACTGTTATAACCAATGAGGCAAATGAGTTGATTCAGACACGCACCCAAACTGGGTGGCGTGTATGTATTGATTATAGAAAACTCAATGCTGCCACGAGGAAAGACCACTTTCCTCTACCATTCATTGATCAAATGCTGGAACGCTTAGCGGGACGAGAGTATTATTGCTTTATGGATGGATACTCAGGCTATAATCAGGTCCCCATCGCCAAAATGGATCAAGATAAAACCACTTTTACTTGTCCTTTTGGTACCTTTGCTTACAGTCGCATGCCCTTTGGGTTATGCAATGCTCCCGCTACCTTTCAGCGGTGTATGATGGGGATATTCTCTGATATGGTAGAGAATTTTCTGGAGATCTTTATGGACGATTTCTCGATTTTTGGAGACTCTTTTTCCGATTGCCTATCGAATCTGGACGCTGTTCTTACTCGTTGCAAAGAGAAGAACTTAACTTTGAACTGGGAAAATGCCATTTTATGGTCCAAGAAGGAATTGTTCTTGGACATGTTATTTCGCAGAAAGGCATTGAGGTTGACAGAGCTAAGATAGATGTCATTCAAAACCTCCCTCATCCCAAAAGCGTCAAAGATATTCGATCTTTCCTTAGCCATGCGGGCTTTTATAGGAGATTCATTAAGGATTTTTGCAAAATTGCTAGACCTTTAACTCTTCTCCTGGCCAAGGATACGACTATCCACTTTGACTCGGACTGTGAGACAGCTTTCGACTCACTTAAACACTCACTCACTTCAGCCCCCGTTCTATCGTCTCCAAATTGGGACTGCCCCTTTGAGCTGATGTGTGACGCATCCGACTTTGCAGTAGGTGCAGTCTTAGGACAGCACATTGAAAAGATGCCACACGTGATCTACTATGCAAGTAAGACCCTGAACGATGCACAAATCAACTATACAACCACCGAGAAAGAACTTTTAGCGGTTGTATTTGCATTCGAAAAATTCAGGCCTTACCTAATTGGCTCATCTATAGTTGTGTACACTGACCATTCCGCCTTAAAATATCTTCTGGCGAAGAAAGATGCAAAAGGTCGACTAATTCGTTGGATCCTTCTGTTACAAGAATTTGATCTTGTTATCAAAGATAAGAAAGGATGTGAAAACGTAGTAGCCGACCATCTTTCACGCATCTCTTCTTCCCTTGTGACCCTACCGACCAATGATTCGTTTCCTGACGAACAACTCTTGAACATATCCGCTGAACCATGGTTCAGAGATATTGTGAACTATCTTGTCACGGGACTTATACCGAGCGATTGGTCAAAACAGGACAAATACCGTTTTTTATCCCAAGTAAAACACTTTTACTGGGATGATCCATATTTGTTTAAGTATTGTCCTGATCTGATCATTCGCCGATGTGTCCCGAAAGAAGAGTTCAAGAGTGTTCTTTCTTTTTGTCATGATCAGGCCTGTGGGGGTCACTTCGGTCCTAAAAAGACGGCGGAAAAGGTTTTGCAATGTGGATTTTATTGGCCGACCTTATTCAAGGACGCATTTGAACATTGCAAAACCTGTACACAGTGTTAGTACACGGGTAGAATCTCCCAGAGGAATGAAATGCCTCAGCAACCCATTCTGGTTGTTGAAATATTCGATGTTTGGGGCATTGATTTTATGGGTCCCTTTCCCAACTCCTTTGGGAATTTGTACATACTGCTGGCGGTTGATTATGTCTCAAAGTGGGTAGAAGCCATTCCATGTCGCACTAATGACAAGAAAGTTGTCATTAAGTTCTTAAAAGAAAATATCTTTTCGCGATTTGGACACCCACGTGCTATATTAGCGATAATGTGACACATTTCTGCAACAGGTCTTTCGAGACTCTGATGCGGAAATACGCAATCAACCACTTACTTTCTACACCCTATCATCCCCAAACGAGCGGGCAGGCTGAGATCTCAAACAGACAAATCAAACTTATCCTGGAGAAAACTGTTTCTAAAAATAGAAAAGACTGGTCGACCAAACTGACGGATGCTCTTTGGGCATTCCGAACTGCATTTAAAACCGACCTAGGGATGTCTCCATACAGGATAGTGTTTGGGAAGGCATGTCATTTACCCGTCGAGATAGAGCATAAAGCATTGTGGGCTATTAAGGAAATAAACTTTGATCTAAAAGAAGCCTGCAACTTTTGGAAGCTGCAACTTAATGAGCTAAGCGAACTCCGCGATGAAACTTATGATAACGCTGTAATTGTAAAGAATAGGACTAAGGTTTTTCACGATAAAAACATTTTGAGGAAAACATTTTCACCTGGTCAATAAGTCCTTCTTTATGATTCACGATTACACCTTCACGCGGGTAAGCTCCGATCTCGGTGGAAGGGACCTTTTGTTGTGCGGTCTGTATACCCGCACGGGGCAGTAGAAGTAGAAAATGTTAAAAACGGCATATTTTTCAAAGTGAATGGACATAGACTAAAGCCGTATTTTTCCACTGAACCCACGAAGGAGCTCTTGTTCTTACAAGAGCCAGTTTATTTGGATTAAAATTCCTCCGTCTCACCTTCATATCCTATATATTATTGCATCATCTTTTGGATGAAGGTGAGTGAAAAGAATAAGTTTGGGGGAAGTTCTTCACTTATATATTTTGCCCCCACTAATAATTCCTCCCAGACTTACAGGTTTTGTTGATCTAGCAGTTGGCAACAGTGAGGACACTGTTGAAAACAAGTTTGGGGGAGGTTTGTGCTTATTTTTGCATCATTTGCATAAGCACAAAACATTTTTTTTTTAAAAAAAATCTATAAAAATTGAAAATTTTTCAAAACCCATAAAAATTTAAAAATTTTCAAGTATAAAAATAATTTTAATATTTACACTTTTTTGTACATAAATAAGATAATAAAAGTTTAGATAGTGAAAAATTACATCCATGAGATTAGAAAAATTTAAGAAAACCAAGAAAATTAGAAGTTTTCTTATACGAACTAGTAATAAATAGTTATGAGCCGTTGTCCCAAGGGTTAGTAAGATGAAGGACGTCACTAATCTGAGGATAAAAATAAGTCTGAAAAATAGTTTCTATTCTGGAAGCCAAACATTTTGAACGTTGATACCCTGCTATTCGTACTTACACACGTCTTGAAGCCTGGGATAGTAGAGGATACCTTGAAATGCTCTTGTCTTAAAACCGATGTATGAAGGAAATAAAAAGAAAAAAAAAGTGAATAAAAATATAAAGTGGTGAGAAAAATGGACAATGGTTTTGTTATCACCGAGGGCAATAAAAATGTATAGCGAGGGTGCTTCTTCACCTAGTGCCCTAAGGCCAACTGGTCTGGGAGTCACTGCTATGCCTGAGGTGGTGCAAGACGAGGAAAATACACCAAGTAAGCAAGCACAGGAGTAATCGGTCGGTTAGTACCTCAAGAAGTATTAACGGCCGCATGAAAGTGTGTAAGCAATCTCATCTAAATATTCATTAATTAAAAGGTACTGAGGCTGATGGGCAAAAGTATGATAGATTGAATTGAATTCTCCGGGTGTAGGGATGTCTTTACACACACGCATGGTGATATGATCGATGTTTGGAAGAAAGATAGGAATGAAGAATAAGACGATGTTTTATTGAGGGAGGACGTGATTTCTAACATCTTTTCATGACCATTAAGATAGGGCTCATGACAACCGAAAAGCTAGCTTAGTTGGAAACCCTAATTTTCAAAGTCTTTCTTTTACGATTCTTTTCTTTAAATGTAATATTCATGATCTTCCTTTTATTATTGGATTTTGTGGGCAATCCGCTGAAAACCCTCAGGAGACAACACTCCTCCTACTAGGGACACCTAGAGGTTTAAAGGCTTGTTGCACGTGCTCAGTGCAATCGTGTTGCCTACGAAAGTGTGCTAGTTAGTTTTTCTCTTTCTTTATTTTCTCCTTTCTTTTTAATAAAAAGTTCGCTCGTGACGATCGAAATTAAGTTTGGGAGAATTTGATTAGTCGAAAATATTGCATCTTTTAACCGGCAATTTCCTCATCATTTGCATTCATATAGAAGTGTTCGGCATTCATATTTCACATATTAGCAAATCTGTTGCAAAATATCAGATTACATGTGTTAGACCTTAAAACGGGCATTTCTAAGGAAATTGACTGCATTTCATGGTATCGTATCATCCCTATATTGCGCAACACTTGTTTTGAGATCTGTGCAGGAAAATTCAGAAGAAAGGCCAAAATTTACATGGTACCGATCAAACATGACGCCAACTCAATGATTTGGAATCTGGTATTGATGTAAAGGGAATTCAGGAATTCAATATATCACAAAATACAGAGAAGGATATCAGAAGCTAATACATGAAGTTTGAAGCCCTAAGTCACCTACTTGGCCACGGAACAGCGGCCTAAGCCGCCTTGTGCCGCGGTTCCGCGGTGGCTTGTCGACATCACCACTTCAACTTTGCACCACAACTCTTCCATGTATGCCTATAGCTCAGAATGACACAACAAATTCCAGAAAGCCCTAGAAGCTTCTGCCAGATCAGCAAACCCTTGTTCCTACACTAAACTAGCCTTGTATTCTAGAAAGTTCTCCCTAAACCCTAGCTTAAACCCTAAGCTAAGCCTAACTAACTACTTCTAGAAGTCTTTCAACAAACTTTTGGAGGGAACTTCTATTTCAAACTCAAGGCCTAGGGTTTGGGAAATCTATAAATAAGACCCTAGACTCACTTGTAAAGGGGATCATCTCTTGGAATTCTATTTATTCAATAGATCCATTCACTCTCTTTCTTCATCTTCTTCCACAAGTCTAGTGACAAGGCTTGTGTGAAACCCTAACCCTAATTCCAATCAAAAGCCAAGATCCCGAGTACCAAATCAAGCAAGAAGCCCGTCAACCTTTTATGAGCAGAGCCGATCTTCAACAGAGCAAGTGGTCCGAGCCGATCCACGACTCACGGAGAAAAGCGACGCCAGATCGACAATTTAGTTCTTCCTCTTGTAGTTCTTGAGCGACTGTAATCAAATTGTTGATATAAATAAAAGGTGATATTCTTTTATCTTGTTTTCTTTAAATTCTTGCATCATGATATCTTTTCAATTCTTGAATGCTTTCTGTGTGATGATGTGTGAATAAACTCCGCTCGTCGAGGAGTCGAGACGATCAATAGAACGATGATGTAATATATCTGAAAACGATTCTTGATTCCTACGAGTTTTGTAAACCCTAGCAAGTTCAAGAATCGACGACCCAATTTTGTTGCGATGCTTTTTTGATTGATATCGCTCGAGATTGGGGAGTTACGATCGTTTCTTGAAATTGTTAGAGGCTAGAATGTGAATGATATCGACGAAAGAACAAGGGTTAAATGATGAAACCCTAGTTTCACGAGAAAGCCCTAACTCTCGTCGATCATCATCGATCTAGTATCAATTCTTCGAAGGACAAGAACACGATATCTTGAGATTATATCACATCTATAGATCCGATCGATTCCTATGAGCCTCATTTAGGTTCTTGACATTTTGGTTGGAAATATCATCGAAACCCGATTCTTGATTGTTTATCATTTTCTTGATTCTTGAATAGAATAGTGACACTTGAAACAATTGATAAATCTTGAATCATGCTTTCTTTTATTTTCGATTAACTTTTCAATTCATACAAATCAAACATTGAAACGAATCGCACAATCCCTGTGGACGATCCGCACTCGCTTACGATCTACAACTGACACCGTAATTGATTGCGGTCAAATATAATTCTTTGGTTGTGATTTCTTTATACAATTTTCTAAATACCGATACAAGATACTGTTATCGATTAAATGAAACTGTTATCGGGAAACAATTGATTCGATACTTGCTTTTACTACACAAACAAGAATTTCTTGCACAATCAATTACTTTAGTCTCGTCGCATTCGCATTTGGTCGGAATGCGGATGCAGGTATGTATATACAGGTGAGGGGTATCCTTGTGTTCCGTCACGAGTTTACTTTAGATGTTGCCGTATCTTATTGTTGTAAACTTTTGGATTAATGTTTACAAATGGAAATTGTGAGCTAGAAATCATCATGAGGTGCATTTATTGTGACACATGCAACCTAGTGACTCATGGTCTCTTTTATTGTGCATATGTCACTTTATTTGATGGATTTGAGTGTTTAAATGAGAAGGAGAGAGAGGGGGCTGCCATATGATAGAGTTTGGTCTTGTATTTTTGTTCTCACACTCTCACTCTCATTATCAACACAACATATAAGAAAAAGAAAAGGGGACTTCTTCTTCTTCCTCTAGCTCACAACCTCCATTAATGGCATCATCTCTAACCTCCATCCATACAATGGATGCAAGAGACAAAGTTATCACACACATTCTCTACATCGCCTTGGACACGTCGGCTAGCGAACTTCGTGCCCGAGTTGCTTCGGATGAAGCGGGAGCCCGTAAAAAGACTCGAAGATGTGGTGCCCTTTTCCGACGATGAGATCGAGACTGGAGATGCCGCGAGGAGCTTAGGATGGTGGCCAAGACCGAAGGACACGGATCGATCGGTATAGCTTTTCCAACCCTTCTCTTGTTAGCTAGTTGTAGGTTAATGGTTCGATCCGGGTTTTAAGCATACGATAGCGCCGGTTTCTAGTTTAAGAAAAGTTTCCGTTTCCGCATTTTGGCCTCGGACAGACGGCCGGGGCGCTACCGTAGACTTACATGGTATCAGAGCCACGCCATTAACCTTTACTAGCTTGCTCTAACATGTTTAGAACTTCGATCGAACGAAATTTCCAAAACCGCGATTCCAATTTATGCAGTTTTTGTCAAATTTTTTTTGTCGTCGAAAAATTATTTTGAGTGTTGCAGAAATTCAGGCAGGCATTTATAAGAGTACTGCAGAAATTTCGTAGCATGATGTCACTGTAGCGCCGCGGAACCGCAGCATTAGCCCTGTTTTGTCCGCGGTTCCGCCGCCGTACTGTAGCATTAGTGCACGAAATTTTCTGCAGTGCTTTCTGGCTTGGAATTGGGGTTTCTGGTATTTTTTGTTTGGGCCCAGATTTGTTTGAGTACTGGGAATTGTGCTTGGGACCCACTTCGGGAAAATTTGTCGATCGAAAATTTTAAACATGTTAGTTCATAGTATTTACATTATATCTGCGACCGTGAATGTCATTCGAGCGGTAAATCTTGTCTAATTGCTATAGTCCTTTTAGAAGGATTTGCGAACGTGACATTCACGTTGATGTTCTGTGTTGTGCTGTGATGTTGCGGATTTGTCGAAGTGGATAGCCTGGATGCAATGGTAGTACAGTTTGGTTATATTTGTATATTTGATATTGCGGGGCGAGCGTCCGACATGTGGACTGCCTGTTAGTGTATATGCCCTAGAGGCCATTACTGTATCATGCTAGTTTGTATATTACTTAATGGAAGCTTGGGATATTCACCTTGTATAAACAATCTTGCTCAATATAGTAGTATGCTACTTGGTTTGTTTCTACTTCAATGTGTACATGTGTTTATTTTGCGATATCACCTATACGCATTAGTGGAGCCCTTAGGATCTTTGCTTGATTACCAGCGTTGTGATGGCAGTCACACTAGTGGGGGCTGGGTAATCTGTAAGCACATCCTTATACAGGTCCCTAGTCGCAGGACTATCGAGACAGGGCATCGATACTCCAGAGTAGACTAGCGTATGCGCTTCTCATCCCAGTATGGGAGATGGTCTTTCCCACAGCCATCAGTACGTCGTACTGGAGATAGTATACGGGTGCTCGTTAGGTTACGAGTACACTGGACAGGACTCGTCGGGAACTGACAGGTTGGTATTATACCTATCGTCAGTTATCAGTTCCCAGGTGACATGAGTACAGCTTAGTCCGCTGACTTGACACTGGCACTTCGCCTCGAGTGTGTTCCCACTGCACTTTGATCACTACCCTACCACAGCTCAAAGGAGTCGTGCAAACAGGTAGTGGTTGGGTGCAGTCCCGAAGCACTTGGAGGCAGTGACGGTTAGACAGGATTCGTCTCTCCCGGTATTAGGGGTTGACATCGCGTTGTGTCTAGGAGAGCCATTACACGAGTAGTCCCTGGCCAGGGCAAGCGAGATATACTGGTAGGCTTCCAGTGTTATCTCAGGGTGTTTTGGGCTTCACTCCGACACGACTTGTACCGCTATTGGGGGACTGACGTTTTACCGCCCCCTAGGCCCGACATACGATGTATCAGACGAACAGACCGGACTGTACGGAGACTGTCACATTCAGACTCAGTAGGAGTTCAGATGGGGTTCACCTCGTCAGCCTTCTTGTCGGCATCTACCTGGGGACCGTTACGCACAGCTAGTGCCGCTTGCGGTCTGTGGTTAAACCCACTTCCAGCGTAGTGTCGAGTCTTTAGAGTCCCACACAGAGGGTATTCGCCTCTGGGCAAAACAGAGTAGAGGTCGCATGGTTTGCGGCAGGGTTCGTTCTCATCCGCGCACTTGTGCACGTTTGGAGTCCGGACGGATTATACTGGCGGGCTCTGGTTTGAGCCAGATACTGGTATATGTTTTGGGGTTGCTTTTATATCTTGGTATTCTTGTTCCTCGGAACGAGAATGCAGGTGTGTATGCACAGTTGCTTGAGGCGGAGGATGAGGTATTTCATTAGGGTTTCGGAACGGGTGCGTATGCACAATTGACAGTCGTCATTTTCCAAACCCTAATAGATTTATGAAATATCAATTAACAAATAGTAATTAAATGAAATATTGTTATGGTTGATTTTGTTGACTTGTTGACCATGGTTGACTTGTTGACCATGGTTGAATGTTGACCACCATCATGCTTTGCAAGGATTCTCCTTGATTCTTGCTTACACTCATTTATTGAAAGTATGATAGTGGTCATTCCAAAACAACCATCAACTATTCTCATTTCAATTATTATTATTAATTAGATAATTCCTTTTCTTTTAGTTATGGTCGCAAAAGAAAAGAGCTCATTCTATCATAATCATTCTCTCTCCTCCTTTCATCTTCTTCTTCCTCAAGCTCAAGGTGATTCCTTCTCATGTATTGAGAATCCCTCACCTTGAAAAAGAAAGCACCCCATAGATACTCTCTACTCTCTCTAGGGTTCAAGGTTTAGCAAGCCGGAGATCCTAGTTCACTCAAAGGTCGAGGAAGAGCCCGAAGGTTGAACCCTCAGGTGGATCCATCTTCGACGGAAGAAGGCGACGAGGAAAGAACCATCAACCTCTACAAAGTTTGAAGAAGAAGGAGTTCAAGTTTAGGTATAACCATCTTTCCGAGTAGCTAACTCTCTTTAGCAAGTTTGCTAGTTTTAGTTTAGGAAAAGATCCCGACTTTGTTTAGTCCATGTTGCCCCATGCGCCAAAATTTGATTTTTATACCGTTTCCGCCTCCCCGTAAGAACCGAGGGTCGCAACGTGGACTTACAGTGGTATCAGAGCCTAACTAAACTTAAACTAGCTTGGTAGTGAAGTGTAACGAAGTTCGGAACCGAAAAAAATCCAAAAACCAAACTTTTGCAAAACCCTAGTTTCTGTTAAAAATTTTTCTGGTCAAAACAAGATTTGTTATACACCTAAAATCGGCTCAGGGTTTTGTGTGAACACCCAAGAAAAACGATCCGCTGATTCCTTCAAACCGCCGCGCATCCGCGGCCTCATCTATTCTCATGGCCGCGGATCCGCCGCCGTTTGGGTCCTTCATGCGATCGTTTTTTGTGCAGTGTTCTTCTGGTAGGATTTTGGGATTTTTAAAATATGTTATATGTGCCCAGATTTTCCAGAACAGAAATTTGCTTTTGGGATCCTATAATTCCGTATTTTTTTCCGAACTTCACTACACTTTGACTATGATGGTTATATCTGTGATGTTTGCATGTATTGAACGTCGGCTAATCGCTATAAGTCGATTAGTCGGGGTTATACATCTCTGTGATCTGTGTTTGATATTGGAATGTGTATATGAATATGTTGGACTGTCGTGGGTGAATAGCCGGGGTGGATGTGAGATGAGCTTTTGTTTTTCTTTCATTCATTTGTAAATGTAAATTGATGTAATAATATTATTTGTATGGCCGCACAACCGGGTCGGGGTTGTAGCCGTCATTGTATAATTCTTTTTACTGTTTTTGCTCCTAGGATAGACCCATGGAGGGGTGCACAAACTACCGGGTTCTTGGCGGGTAGTTTGCCGCACCCGTAGGGGTCTTGGGTGGGGTATTTGCTATTCACCGCGACCGTGTAATCCGCTTTTCGTTGCAGGCTCGAACGGATTGCGGATTCCTAGTATATCAAATGTATTCATCTGTGATCTGTAATGTCTATCATTGCTTTATATTTAGGCGTTGCTTATGTTTTACAGCCGCGCTAGCCTAGCCCCCGCTCTGTCGTTAGTTAAGTAACCTAACGAGTGATGACGGGACCCCGTGGCGAATGCGAATGGCATAAGCGTACGTCATATTTTGGTTGTTTTATGCAATGGTAGGATTAAATGATGGGACGCATTAAAAGAACTAATGCAAGAATATCACGCATTAAAAGAACTAATGCAAGATAATAAACCAAGTTAAAGTCGTTGGAACACTTTCGAAAAACCACTCGGTTCTTTTCAAAACTAACTTTTAAATGCGGAGCTTGAGCCACTCCTTCTAAAAGCTATCTCGTTCCATCGATTATATCAAGTTCACTACGTTCACGGTTTTACCAAAACCATTCGTAGCCCTCCGTTGTTTCACATGAATAGTCAATAGTATTCAAGCTGTGTTTGTTGGCCAAAGTCAAGGCATAGTGATTGGTAGCTATTGGATATTCATGTGCAGCATAGATAGATGCGTTGATTTGGAACAGTCGTACTGCCTTGTTGGCCAAAGTCAAGGGTATGTACGGGTGGATTCAAATTAACCTGGAGAACGACGTGAAGAACTTGACATGTGACTTATGATTTGTTGGCCAAAGTCAAGGTCATAAGAGCATGGGGCAAAAATCCACATCGGGAGTTTCATAAGTACTGAAACTTGCTAGATTTGCATACCATTTGGAGTGTGATGATTCTGGTAGGATTCCTTCAGTTTCGTCACGCGATGATATTTGGATCCCGATCCTACTGTGAGTATATGCTACTCCTCGGGAAATTTCTCACTAAACGATCAATGCTATAAACCTAGTAGGTGCCTAGAAAGGTGTTAGCGGGGCTACGCCCCCAGGGAAAAGAGGTTCTTAAATTAAGGAACTTCGCGAAAGCGTTGGAAAACCTCCCTCGAAGTACCGACACTGGCCTGGCTGAACGGTTAAGCAAGTATTGTGCGGTGGGATTGATCCTGGCTAATTCTTCCTTTGTGGTTTGAGGAGGGATTCGAGAGACAGTGGGAGCCATCCTGTTTAGACAAATTAAAAACCATTCTAAACTTGCAAGAGCATCGTGCTAAGTGTTTCTTCTCTCCCCCTGCAGCGACCAAATCGAAATGACTGGACTTAAGTTACTTCTAGATAAAAACATACTGACAGGGCCAAACTACAAAGATTGGCTCAGGAATGTCAAAATGGCAATCACTTACGACAAGCTGGGGTATCTTCTTACCACCAAAGCTCCCCCCATCCCAGGTCCCACCTCCAGCGTCGCGGATAAGGAAATCCGTAAGACTTGGGAGATTGATTGCGCGAAGGCCAGGTGCCTCGTGCTTGCCTCTATGGACAACGATCACCAGAGGAGGCACGAGAATATGGACTTGGAGTCCATATTTCTCCATACAAAAGAACTGTATGGAGAGCAGTCTCGTATCGCAAGATACGAAGTGTCGAAGAAGTTATTTTCGACAAAGTTGGCCGTCGGATCATCGGTAGCGGACCACGTGCTTAAGATGATTGGCTACACTGAGGAGCTCGCGGAACTTGGGACCACGTTGGACAGTGAACTCTATACGGATTTAATTCTCCAGTCCCTTCCATCCACTTACGCCCAGTTTATACTGAACTTCAACTTACAAGAAAAGGAAGTTGAACTTTCAGAACTCCTCAACATGCTGAGGAGCGCAGAGGGCACCCTACAGAAGGGTAGGGAAACACCCGCTTTGTTTGTAGGAGGATCTTCTTCCTCTAGGTCCAAGGCGAAAGCCAAGGGAAAGAGGAAGAAAGCCCCCGCCAAACCAAGAGGCGGTGTTAGTAAAGTGGGTACGAAGGGAAAGGAAAAGGCAACAAAGATAGCGGGGAAGCTTGTGGGTAAAGAGGAATGCTTCTATTGTCACAAGAGTGGACACTGGAAGAAAGATTGCAGGGCTTGGAAGGCCAGGACACAGGAACTGAAGCAGGTTGCGGTTTCAGCTTCAGGTGTGTATGTTATTGAGAACTGTCTTTCTATAAACTCTACTTCCTGGGTATTGGATACCGGATCAGGATCTCATATCTGTAATTCTTTGCAGGCGTTGAGAAACCGTAGGTTTTTGAAGGCAGGTGACATGACCCTCAGAGTTGCGAACGGAGCTAGCATGGATGCTAAAGCCGTGGGGGACTATCACCTGGGAATGTCAGATGGGCATGTTTTGGTTTTGCGTAATTGCTTTTTTGTACCCAACGCAACTTGTAATATCATTTCTGTATCTTTGGTTTCTAAAGAAGGTTATGAATTTGCGTTTGTAAGTAATGTTGTAAACATTCACCTTAATCAAGTTCTGATTGGGTCAGGTACACTGAGCAATGGTATATACGTATTAAACCAACCACAGATTTTCAATGTCCAGAATACACACAAAAGAAAGTCTCCAGATATCAATCAGACTTTCTTATGGCATTGTAGACTGGGTCACATCAATGAGAGAAGGTTGACTAAGTTACATACAGAAGGATATTTGGATCCGTTCGAATATCAATCATATGCCACTTGTCAATCCTGTCTCAAAGGAAAGATGACAAAGACTCCGTTCACTGGACACGGAGTAAGAGCGAGCGAGCTCTTGGGACTCGTACACAGCGATGTGTGCGGTCCAATGTCTACACATGCGCGAAGTGGTTATTCTTACTTCATTACTTTTACGGATGATTTTTCAAGATACGGTTATGTCTTCTTAATGAAACATAAGTCCGAAGCTTTTGAAAAGTTCCAGGAATATAAGAATGAAGTGGAAAAACAGACCGGCAAAAGTATCAAGATTCTAAGATCGGATCGAGGTGGAGAATACTTAAGTGCCGAGTTCCTGAATTACTTAAAAGAGAATGGAATTCTCTCTCAGCTTACTCCTCCATACACTCCGCAACACAACGGTGTATCGGAAAGACGGAACCGAACCCTATTGGATATGGTACGGTCCATGATGAGTAACGCTGAGTTACCGCGATCTTTCTGGGGCTATGCACTAGAATCAGCTGCATACCTTTTGAACCGAGTTCCTACTAAGACTGTGCCTACTACACCATATGAGATGTGGTGTGGGAAGAAGCCCCATCTCAGTCACATTAAGACTTGGGGATGTCCAGCTTTTGTTAAAAAGCAGCATGCGGACAAGCTTGAGGCACGCTCAGTACAGTGCAAGTTTGTGGGATATCCAAAGAACTCCAAGGGATATTTCTTCTACTGTGAAGAGGAACAAAAAGTTCTTGTTTCTCGTCATGCCTACTTCTTGGAAACTGAGTTTTTGGAAAACCAGATAAGTGGGAGCACAGTAGAACTGGAAGAAATTCCAGAACCTCAGACTATTACTGAAAGCTTAGTGGAACCAGAGGGTTCAAATGAACAGGACATTCCTACGCCGCTCCGCAGGAGTAGTAGGCAGTCTCATCCGCCCGAGAGATACTACGGTTTTCTCATAGACGGGGATAGAGAGGATTGCATCATAGATTATGATGAGCCTACTAGCTTCCAGCAGGCCGTTCAGAGCGTTGACTCGGTAAAATGGCTGGATGCAATGCGGACCGGAATGGAGTCCATGTACACCAACAAAGTATGGACGTTGGACATTGCTCCAGACGGGGTAAAACCCGTAGGATGCAAGTGGATCTTCAAAAGGAAGATTGGTGTAGATGGACAGGTTGAGACCTATAAAGCTAGACTTGTAGCAAAGGGTTTCCGTCAAAGACCTGGCTTGGACTATGACAAAACCTTTTCTCCAGTGGCTATGCTGAAATCCATTCGGATCCTTCTTGCCATTGCTGCCTTCCACGATTATGAGATTTGGCAGATGGACGTAAAAACCGCTTTTCTAAATGGAAATTTAGAGGAGTGTGTCTATATGGATCAGCCAGAGGGTTTCATTCAGAGTGGGAGCAGCGGAAAGGTGTGCAAGTTGCTTAAGTCCATCTATGGACTAAAGCAGGCATCGCGGAGTTGGAACATCTGTTTTGATGAGACGGTCAAGGAATTTGGCTTTATCAAAAATCCAGATGAACCATGCATCTATAGTAGATTTGTAGCGAGAACTGTAGTATTCCTCGTTTTATACGTGGATGACATTCTCTTAATAGGAAATGACATTCCTATGCTACAATCTGTCAAGGGGTTCTTGTCACAAAGCTTCTCCATGAAAGACCTGGGTGATGCTTCGTACATCCTGGGGATCCGGATCCATCGTGATAGATCCAAGAGGATATTAGGACTTTCACAGTCCAGGTACATCGACACTATACTGAAAAGATTCAGTATGGAAGATTCCAAGCGCGGTAACCTACCGGCTTGTCACGGGATCACCCTCTCTAAAGAGATGTCTCCCAAGACTGATTTGGAGAGGGATCGCATGTCTATTATACCCTACGCTTCTGCGGTAGGCTCTATAATGTATGCGATGTTGTGTACCAGACCGGATGTAGCTTATGCACTGAGTGTGGTAAGCAGGTATCAGTCAAACCCTGGGGAGAAACACTGGATAGCAGTAAAGAACATTCTCAAGTACCTAAGGAGGACTAAGGAGATGTTCTTGGTGTATGGCGGAAAAGACCTCCAGATCGAGGCCTTTGCTGACTCCAGCTTCCAGAGTGACAAGGATGATTCCAAGTCCATGTCGGGTTTTATCTTTACCCTCAATGGAGGGGCGGTGTGTTGGAAGAGTTCCAAACAGGAAACCGTTGCAGACTCGACGATGGAAGCGGAATACATCGCTGCATCTGATGCCGCAAAAGAAGCTGTCTGGATAAGGAAGTTCTTAAAAGAACTTCAGGTGGTTCCGTCCATTGTTGACCCAATACCTCTGTATTGCGACAACAACGGGGCTATAGCTTTAGCAAAGGAACCCAGGTCCCATCAGAGATCCAGGCACATCTTGAGGCGGTATCACCTGATCAGGGAGATCGTGGATCGCAAGGAGATCGAGGTTCGGAGGGTTGCTTCAGAAGAAAACACTGCAGATCCATTCACTAAGGCCCTACCCCAGACTCAGTTCGAGCGGCTGATCGAGATGATAGGTCTTCGATACGCCAGTACATGGCCTTAGTGCAAGTGGGAGATTGTTAGTGTATATGCCCTAGAGGCCATTACTGTATCATACTAGTTTGTATATTACTTAATGGAAGCTTGGGATATTCACCTTGTATAAACAATCTTGCTCAATATAGTAGTATGCTACTTGGTTTGTTTCTACTTCAATGTGTACATGTGTTTATTTTGCGATATCACCTATACGCATTAGTGGAGCCCTTAGGATCTTTGCTTGATTACCAGCGTTGTGATGGCAGTCACACTAGTGGGGGCTGGGTAATCTGTAAGCACATCCTTATACAGGTCCCTAGTCGCAGGACTATCGAGACAGGGCATCGATACTCCGGAGTAGACTAGCGTATGCGCTTCTCATCCCAGTGTGGGAGATGGTCTGTCCCACAGCCATCAGTACGTCGTACTGGAGATAGTATACGGGTGCTCGTTAGGTTACGAGTACACTGGACAGGACTCGTCGGGAACTGACAGGTTGGTATTATACCTATCGTCAATTATCAGTTCCCAGGTGACATGAGTACAGCTTAGTCCGCTGACTTGACACTGGCACTTCGCCTCGAGTGTGTTCCCACTGCACTTTGATCACTACCCTACCACGGCTCAAAGGAGTCGTGCAAACAGGTAGTGGTTGGGTGCAGTCCCGAAGCACTTGGAGGCAGTGACGGTTAGACAGGATTCGTCTCTCCCGGTATTGGGGGTTGACATCGCGCTGTGTCTAGGAGAGCCATTACACGAGTAGTCCCTGGCCAGGGCAAGCGAGATATACTGGTAGGCTTCCAGTGTTATCTCAGGGTGTTTTGGGCTTCACTCCGACACGACTTGTACCGCTATTGGGGGACTGACGTTTTACCGCCCCCTAGGCCCGACATGCGATGTATCAGACGAACAGACCGGACTGTACGGAGACTGTCACATTCAGACTCAGTAGGAGTTCAGATGGGGTTCACCTCGTCAGCCTTCTTGTCGGCATCTACCTGGGGACCGTTACGCACAGCTAGTGCCGCTTGCGGTCTGTGGTTAAACCCACTTCCAGCGTAGTGTCGAGTCTTTAGAGTCCCACACAGAGGGTATTCGCCTCTGGGCAAAACAGAGTAGAGGTCGCATGGTTTGCGGCAGGGTTCGTTCTCATCCGCGCACTTGTGCACGTTTGGAGTCCGGACGGATTATACTGGCGGGCTCTGGTTTGAGCCAGATACTGGTATATGTTTTGGGGTTGCTTTTATATCTTGGTATTCTTGTTCCTCGGAACGAGAATGCAGGTGTGTATGCACAGTTGCTTTAGGCGGAGGATGAGGTATTTCATTAGGGTTTCGGAACGGGTGCGTATGCACAATTGACAGTCGTCATTTTCCAAACCCTAATAGATTTATGAAATATCAATTAATAATAGTAATTAAATGAAATATTGTTATGGTTGATTTTGTTGACTTGTTGACCATGGTTGACTTGTTGACCATGGTTGAATGTTGACCACCATCATGCTTTGCAAGGATTCTCCTTGATTCTTGCTTACACTTATTTATTGAAAGTATGATAGTGGTCATTCCAAAACAACCATCAACTATTCTCATTTCAATTATTATTATTAATTAGATAATTCCTTTTCTTTTAGTTATGGTTGCAAAAGAAAAGAGCTCATTCTATCATAATCATTCTCTCTCCTCCTTTCATCTTCTTCTTCCTCAAGCTCAAGGTGATTCCTTCTCATGTGTTGAGAATCCCTCACCTTGAAAAAGAAAGCACCCCATAGATACTCTCTACTCTCTCTAGGGTTCAAGGTTTAGCAAGCCGGAGATCCTAGTTCACTCAAAGTTCGAGGAAGAGCCCGAAGGTTGAACCCTCATGTGGATCCATCTTCGACGGAAGAAGGCGACGAGGAAAGAACCATCAACCTCTACAAAGTTTGAAGAAGAAGGAGTTCAAGTTTAGGTATAACCATCTTTCCGAGTAGCTAACTCTCTTTAGCAAGTTTGCTAGTTTTAGTTTAGGAAAAGATCCCGACTTTGTTTAGTCCATGTTGCCCCATGCGCCAAAATTTGATTTTTATACCGTTTCCGCCTCCCCGTAAGAACCGGGGGTCGCAACGTGGACTTACACTGCCGTCACTGCCTGTTTGTATATTATTCTTTTGGGGCTCGACCGGGCTGAGGTCGATGTACCCGTTGTATATATTTTACTTTCTGTACTAGGATTACCCCGCGGTGGGGTGCACGATAGCTGGGTTCTAGAGGGTAACGGGCCCGCATCTCATAGCTTTGAGACTGAGGGGGCTTCACTCTAGAAGTGGCGGGCTATTCGCTGCACTCGTAGGGGGTACAGGTTGACCCAAGGAGGGGTGCTCAAGTTACTAGATTCCGTGAAGTGCTGGGTGGTCCATTCACGTTGTTGAAGGGGGCTGCCTCGCTTCAGGTTTTGGCGGGTAACTTGCCGCGCCCGTAGGGGTCTAGGATTTCATTGCACAGGCTATCCACATGACCAGGGGAACGTCGGGTTTCAGTAGCGGCTCTATGAAACCCGGGGATCCTAGATTATCTGTATTGTTCTGTGATGCTTATTACTCTTCGTGATGTTGCAATTTATCATGCCATGAGCGAATATTATATATTGATATATATACTAGTAGATGTTATATATGTTTTACACCAGCGCTAGTCCAGTCCCCGCTCTGTCGTTAGTTAAGTAACCTAACGGGTTATGACGGGACCCAGTAGCGAATGCGGATGGCATATACGTACATCGTATTTTCGTTCTTTTGTTGTGTGATTAATTGATGGGATTGCATTGATTCGGATCAATGCAAGCTAAACAAACTTATTCTGATGTTGTTGGAACATTTTTCAAAAAAAACACTGTTATTGCAAGGACGTTCTCTTTTGTTTTGCACAGTGGTATTCGGTTATGAATATCCAGCACCAGGCAAGGGCCGAGATCCCTTCACCGGGAGTGACCCCTTGGACAGAAGTTTGCGTCAGGGTAATAACTTCACCATAGTCGATTACTTTTTGCTTTGCATCGTGGTATTCAGTTGGAATATCCTGCACTTCATTCTACGGGGAAAGAGCCGAGATCCCTTCACCGGGAGTGACCTCTTTAGCAAAGGTTTTCGCCACTATATTTTTATAAAAAGCTATCCGGTTCCTTCAACGATATCAAGTTCGTTAAGTTAAAGGTTTTTCGCTAAAAACCATTCGTATCCCTCCGTCATTTCCTACAAGTGGTACTTAGTATTCGTGCTGCGTTTGTTGACTCCGTCAAGGCGTAGTGTACGGTAGCTAAGTGGTGCTTGTTTGTAGCATGGATATGCGATTGGTTAGGACAGTCGTGCGGCCTTGTTGACTCCGTCAAGAGCACGTACGGGTGGGTTTAATGCAATCAAGATAATGACGGGTTGAACTTGACTAGGACTCTTTGATTTATTGACTCCGTCAAGGTCACTTGGGTCCTAGGGGTAAAAACACACATCGGGAGTTTCTAAAGAAACTGAAACTTGCCAGGCATGCGCATAACTTCTGGAGTATGATAATGTGAGTGGATTCCATCACGTTATCATGCGATGATAGTTGGATCCCGATTCCCACTGATGAGTTGGTTTAATCCTCGGGTGATCCCGACTAATTCTTCTTTCAGGTTTGGAGGAGAATTTGAGGTTACAGTGGGAGGTTTCCTAATTAGATAAATTGGTAACCATTCTGATCTAGGTTAGAGTGCACGCTGAGTGTTTCTTTTCTCTCTCTCTCTCTTTGGCAGTGATCATGGCCCGACCCTAGACTATAACTCAGTGACCAAGTTAACCGAACCTTCTTAAAAAACTGGCTTTTGGATTGTCTGAGTTGCATACCTCATTGCCACTCCTACTTTTACCCTTTTCTCCAGAACACCCCGTATTACTATGAACATCCACTTCCATTGGATAAAACCATCATATGCTTATATACGAACTCGAAGGAACTTGTTCCAGATTCGAGGATGGTTTCCGGTTCTGGAGAAAATGAATAGGACTATTCAGTTGTCTTTTCCTTTTACCTTCTTTCAGGTTGCGAGTGCTCCTTGGATTAGGACGGTACACCTATTATGCTAATTGGATATTCTTCTTCCAAACCATAGGCAGGTTCCGAATGGTGGGGAATGAAGAAAACCAATTAGCCTAACGAAGGTGTGCAGAAGGTATTAAGAAAAGACAAATAAAAGGATTAGTAAGAGGGCAAAGTAAACTGCGACTGCTATTCACAACCAAACCAAGTTTTTCATCGCCACTCCTACTTCACCTTTGTATTTCTCCGGAATACCCCGTATCACTACGAAGATCCACAGTTTATTGGATACTCCATCGTATGGTTATATACGAACTCGAAGGAACTTGTTCCAGTTCGGGGATGGATTCTGGTTCAGGAGAAATAGGAATAAAGTTTTATTCAGTTGTCTTTTATCTTTACCTTCTCTCGGGTTGTGAGTGCTCCTAGGATTAGGACAGTACACCTATTACGCTTATTGTATAGTCTTCTTCCAAACCATAGGCTCGTGCCGAACGGTAGGGAGGGAAGAAAACCGTTTAGCCTAAAGGGGTGTGCAGAAGGTAATGACTAAAGACATATAAAGGGATTTGGAGAGATGGCAAAGAAATATACGGTTACAGTTGTGAATCTGATAATGGAAGAGGCATTACTAGGAATACCCGGATACCCCTCCGAAATATTTACATGTTTCAGTTTTACTGTGTATTGTTAAAAGAAAACTGATTTCCCAATTAGTCCTTGCTCCAGGGTACGTATTTACCAGGGTTGATTCTCACATCTGTATGGTTTTACAGATGATGAGTGGGAGTAAGTTATTGGGAATTGGGTGATCATCCTCATTATATCGGGATTCGTTGTAATTGGTGATATTTGAGGAGATCGCCTGGGTTGTTTGCCGGACGGCAAATATTTGGTTTTGAATATCCGTTGTTATGCACCAATTTCAAATTGATATATCTGTACGTTTATTTTTATAAAGTGAGATATAACTTTTTGAAATTATGTCCATGACATTTACCTATATCAATTGATGGTTAGATAAGGAGCATTAAACAACGGTGTAATTCTTCATAACCATAGTACAGTTTTCAACCTACGACGCACAGGGTTTGAGTTATTCAACTCAGGGGACTTGTACAGAGTATTGTATATTATCCAGTTTCCATTAGGACAGGGGGGTTGGTCCTCGTACTATATTCTGTTTACTTGTGACTTCTCTAGTTCTTAGACATGTGTTTCGTAGAAATACAAGGTCCAAGTTTTGAGAAGTTATAGGTATAAGAGTAAAGTAGAGAACCAGGCATTGCAAGTATCAGGATTCTTCAAGGTGATCGAAGATGTAGATACTTGTGTATGGTATTCAGTTGATAGTAATGATTATGAGAACTTGCTCCTCCTTCAGGCTACTCATAATTGGATGCACTCCTAACTTGAGTAACGCTGATCAGCCTCCTTCCATTTAGTTGACATGCACTGGAGACAGCTGCATGATTTGAATCTGGTTCCAATTAAATCAGTGCCTCTGTTTCTATATTGGATATAGAATAGTTCACATCTTAACAATGTTAAGGTACGGGGAGTTGTCCGGCTTATGCTTAAAACCAGACTCTGGATAACTCAAGACACGTTTCTGTAATGGCTGTTTGTGGGTTGACCCGGGCTATGATGAGGGTTGATTTTCTACCATCTGGAAGATCAATAGTGATATTGTTCTTGACTCGCCACAGTTTTAGCAAAATGTTTTTTTCAGATAACATTAGTGGGAGTATGGTAGAACTGGAAGCGATTCCAGAACCGCAAACGATTACTGAAAATTTAATAGGACCTAAAGATTCAATCTGCTTTGACATTCCATTATCCACTCCGCAGATATGGTGGGTAACCTCAGGCACTCGAGAGGTACTTCGGTATGCTCAAGGATGGTGACAGGGAGGTTCTTGTTTACCCAAACTTGACACTACTGTTGTTCCAGGCTGTGAGACCCGGCAGGAGGATGAGTATAGCGTCATTCTGAACTGGCTTTAGAAGTGCACGTGTATATTATTCTGCCAGAAGGTTGTCGTAGTCAGTAGGAGCAGCGGAAGTATAGTGGACAAGTGGCTTATGTCTATTTATATACTAAAGCAGATATAGCGGAGATAGATCATCTATTTTTGATGTGACAGTCATAGGTTTGACTTCATCAGAATAGGGGATGGATCTGTTAAGAAGGTAGTAGGATGTGATGTCCTGGTATTTAGATGACATACACAGAGTAGGAAGTGAAATTCCTATACTACGATCGGTTATACTTTGGTTGTCACACAGTGGTTTCTCCACATAGGATATAGATATAATATCATACATTCTGGTTACTAGATCTATGGTTTTAGATCTAGATTTGGGAAGTGTCCCAATCTGGGTACTTAGACAGCATTCTAAAGGTGTTTTAGAATGGACGACTCCTGGCACGGTAGTGTACCTGCAGGTGATGGAGTCACCCTCTCTAAAGGTGTCTTACAGACTAAAGGGGAGAGGGATGTGCATGATTGGCAGATCACTTGGTTAGGTAATTGAGTCAATCATAAGATGCCAAGTACCACACCAGACGTTGTTTTTTGCACTAGATGCAATAAGTTGATATTAATCCTATCCTGGAGAAACATTCGGAAGCAGTTTTAGAACATAAGTGGATGTTCTAGGGATATAATAACAACAGGCTCTTTCGGGAGACGGTTATCATTCCAGGCTTCCAAGGTGATCTGGATGACAGAGTGACTGTCAGAGTTATAGTTTTCCCTCTGACGAGGGGCAGTAGTTTGGACAGGTGGTCCAAGCGGATACTGAAGGAGGCATGGCGCAGGATACTGATTAAATTCAGTTGACGATACAGTCTAAGAAGTTTGGATTTGGAGTTCATTTATGAACTAGGTCCCATCAGACATCCAGACATATTCTAAGACAGGTATTGCTCATTTCGAGAGATGGCTTTCTCCGCGAACTTGAGATAAAGAGAGACATAGAAAGAAACATCAGGGCGGATCCACTCACTGAATCTATTCCTCGAACGCAATAGTTTCGCAAACGGGCTTTGTGAGACTGATTAGTGGAGGAGTTGGGTGTTCGATATCACACGGGCTGTGAGTATGCGACATCGCAATAATTAGCCTTGAGTGCAAGTTGGAGATTGTTGGATATAGTGCCCTCAAAGTCAATTATTGGATCGCAGGCACGCGATTGCAATGATTGAGGGAGGACCTATGCTGGTAGGACAGTCTTACTCAAGATGATAGTATGCTATATGGTTTATCTTTATCATCGTGTACTGCTTTAGGTGACCTTACAGGTCGCTATTACACGTTGATAGAGCCCTTAGGATTTTTTCTTGACTGCCAGCAGTATGATGGCGATCATATACGTGGGAGCTGGGGTCTATAAGCACATCCTTAAAAGGTCCCTAGTCGTGGGAGTTTTCGAGACAGGGCATCGATACTCCGGAGTAGACTAGTGTATACAGTCGAGACCCCGACGAGGGGCGGTGGCCGGTCTCACAAGCCATTGGTGTCAGTTGGTTCACCTAAGATGTATACAGGTGCTCATTGGGTTATGAGTACACCGGACAGGACTCGCCGGGAATATGCTAGTTGGTATTATACCTGACGTCAGATAGCAGTTCCCTGGTGACATGTGTACAGGTTAGTTCATCGACCTGAGATCGTCATTTGTCTCGTGTGAGTTCCCACTGTGCTTTGATTACTACCCTACCACGGCTCAAAGGAGTCGTGCAATTAGGTTTTAGTTGGGTACAGTCCCAAGCCATATGGAGGCAGTGAGCGGATCGGCAGGGGTTTCTTCTCTCCCGGTATTGGGGGTGAGATCGCGCTGTGTCTAGGAGAGCCATTACATGAAGTCCTTGGCCAAGGCAGGAGATTTACTGGTAGGTATTCCAGTAGTATCTCAGGGTGTTCTGGGCTTCACTCCGACACGACTTGTACCGCTTTTGGGGGTCTGACTTTTACCAGCCCCCTAGGCCCGCCATGCGATGCTCATAGACGAACGGACCGGACTGTACGGATATTGTCCCTGACAGGCTCAGTAGGGTGTCAGGATGAGTTCGCTCATCGACCTCCCTTTTGGTCAATACCTGGTAGCCCGTTACGTACGGCTAGTACCACTGACGTGCTGGTGGTTAAATCCACAGCCAGTGTATTGACGAGTCTTTAGAGTCCCCCACAGACAGTTTTCAAGTTTCGGGCGAAACGTTGTAGAGGCCGTATGATATATGACAGGGTCCGATCATATACGTGCAGTAGTGCACGGATCATGATCGGGCGGATCATACTAGTGGGCTTTGGTTTAAGCCGGATCCTAGTATTAGATTTGTTGGATTACTTTAGTCTCATCGCATTCGCATTTGGTCGAAATGCGGATGCAGGTATGTATATACAGGTGAGGGGTATCCTTTTGATCCGTCACGAGTTTACTTTAGATGTTGCCGTATCTTTTTATTGTTGTAAACAATTGGATTAATGTTTACAAATGGAAATTGTGAGCTAGAAATCATCATGAGGTGCATTTATTGTGACACATGCATCCTAGTGACTCATGGTCTCTTTTATTGTGCATATGTCACTTTATTTGATGGATTTGAGTGTTTAAATGAGAAGGAGAGAGAGAGGGGCTGCCATATGATAGAGTTTGGTCTTGTATTTTTTATCTCACACTCTCACTCTCATTATCAACACAACACATAAGAAAAAGAAAAAGGGGACTTCTTCTTCTTCCTCTAGCTCACAACATCCATTAATGGCATCATCTCTAACCTCCATCCATACAATGGATGCAAGAGACAAAGTTATCACACACATTCTCTACATCGCCTTGGACACGTTGGCTGGCGAACTACGTTCCCGAGTTGCTTCGGATGAAGCGGGAGCCCGTAAAAAGACTCGAAGATGTGGTGCCCTTTCCGACGAAGAGATCGAGACCGGAGATGCCGTGAGGAGCTTGGGATGGTGGCCAGGACCGAAGGACACAGATCGATCGGTATAGCTTTTCCAACCCTTCTCTTGTTAGCTAGTTGTAGGTTAATGGTTCGATCCGGGTTTTAAGCATACGATAGCGCCGGTTTCTAGTTTAAGAAAAGTTTTCGTTTCCACATTTTGGCCTCGGACAGACGGCCGGTGCGCTACCGTAGACTTACATGTATGACTTACACCATGCTAGAGTTGATCTAGGGTTTTATTTATTTAAAGTTATTCAAAAATGTGTTGGATTTTGTCATGGCAAGAAGCTTTGAGAAGCTTAAGGTTGCATTGACTTAGTCTTCCATTTTTGTTTAGCTTAAGATATTTATAAACCCAACCATCATAGCTAGCCATGGTTAACTCTCTATAAGGGTTAAAGGATGGCATATACTCACCATGGTTTATTTTCTAACCTCATGATTTTATTCTTTCATTCACTTGATAATCATGAGAGTTATCTTCTTCTTCTTCCTTAAAAAGCTTTCTAGCTTCAATGGAGATGCAAGAAAATTTGTGAGAAAAATAAAACTAAAGTGAGCCTACTTCATATTTTATCATCCTTTACTACTTTCCATTTAGTATAAGGTGTTTGTTTCACTAATTCCGTAATTAGTGAAGAGATAGCTTGGGTTAGTGTCTCCTCGACGTAGATCATCTTCGGCCTCGAAGACTTCGAAGCAAGCATGTTCGTTTCTTCATGGGATCCTCTCTAGAGTCCGGAGTTCACGATCGCAGTGAAGGGACTACTACACAGAGCTAATGAAGTGAAGGACCGGTCTACAAAGGTTGTATTCCTTATTCACTTTACTTGCAAAGTAGTTTGCATTTCATTCCGTCGATTTCTAGTAAACGATTCTATGTTTAGGGTTAGCTAGAACGGCAAAATTTTAATATGGCATGAGAGATGCCTCCCGAAACCTTGCTGCCGTGCTAGATGACCCTGCAGACACTAGAAAATATATATTGGCTTGAGAATATGAAATGATAAGTGAATCATGATAGGTATGAATTGAAAGATAACAAGTATGGGTTGATAATGATAGGATATGAGTTCGAGATCGATAAATACGACACAAGATTGAAATAGAGGTGTTGTGGATTTGATAAGATATGATGTTTATACAAATGTGAATTGAGATGTGTGTGTATGTATTTATTTATGAGTAAAATGAGTGATATGCCATACGAGACTTTAGATCCGTACCCTCATTATTGTATAGGTCGATAGATTCCCTATTCTGTTTAATGACCCTGTGCGATACATTACCATACGAGTTGAGATGTACTGGATGATTGATCCGCGCTAGTGATTTGAAGATGATGATCGATGATTATTGTCATATCAGATGTTATGAGGTGGGATCGCCGATATAAAGATTACCATCTGAACCATACCTATTTTCAAAACGACGATGTTTACCATCTAAAAAGTGATCGTATGATTCTTGTGTAGATAGATATACCTATTTATTTTTCATGCTGTGTAGGATATTACCCCTCGTGATGTACATACCACGTGCCGGTATTTAAAGCTATATGATATTATTTGATAATACACCTGCACAGTTACCGTTGATGCGCATGTTACACATACACAGATTTGCCGGCTCACACACATTCCTCATCGGTAATTGCCATGCCACTTATACAGTAGAATTGCCATGTCACATATACAGTAGAATTTCCATGTAACTTATACAGTAGAATTGTCGTGCCATATACACAGGAGAACTGCCCTATCATGATATCAATCTTAAAAGTAAAAGTACCTTCATTGTTCAGTACTATCACTTGACATGCTTGCATGATATACCGATATGCTCATATTACTACTCTAGCATACACCGTTCCTTATGATTATATGCTTGCATGATATACCGATATGCCCATATTACTATTCTATATTGCATACATCATACTTTACGGTTATTTGCTTGATATGCTATTTTCATGAGATCTCTAGATTTTAGAACCGTGGTTATATTTCCAAGGAAATTGCGTATTGTTTTAAAAACACGGTTTCTCTTGATATGATATTTCGAGGCGTCCACCATGAGTTTTCTCAGTTCTAAGCTTGTTTTCGAGACCCGATTCGAGGAGTTGGCAGATGCCAGTTGCAGGTATATGGTGGACCCGGTATGGTACCCCGGGGCAAGAAATGATTTTTGTGGTGTAGACGATGAGCCTGGCAGAGGGTACACTACCTACCGGTGATTGTATAGCGCTCGGCGGATATCCGGAGGATACCGTTTTGGAGTTATGATATGAGATGGATATGGGGACCGATATGAGGATGTGGCGCCTGCGATATGAGGATTTACATGTCGATGCTGGACACGGGTTTTCATGATATTTTGAGTGTCGGTATTGGACACTCAGGTTCTTTAATTTTGATGTGTCGTTGATGGACACACGTGGTTGATAACCTCATATATATATATATATATATATATATATATATATATATATATAGGCATATGTTGTCATGATGTCGAGTGTCGGTGTGGGACACTCAGGTTCCAAGATATTGATTTGTGTCGTTGATGGACACGTCGATGATATCCACATGCTTACAGGAATATGATGTCAGATGTTTATTTATATATGTCGTTGCATTGATAGATTGTTGACATATATACATTTATGGTCACCCTAGATATCATAGTATTACCTTCAGGATATAGTGACCTAGGAAATCGTTGTTTTATTCGATTTCTACCTGCTGATGTTTTCTACTCACGAGTTGGCAACTCACCCCTATTGTGCCACAGTTCTTATAGGTTTGACCGCTTGGGATCAGTTGTGGTATTGCTGGCACAGAGCTTCTTCCAGGGTGCTTTGCTTTGGTAGGTGGGACACATGTTGGATCGTGCCCACTCTCGTACTGTTAAATTCTATTGTATCTAGATAAACTCCATCACATCACATCAAACCAGAGACTGGAATTGTATATTTGTAGACCTAGTCAGACTTGGGTATTGTGCGAGACTTAGAGCGATGGGTTTATGCTCGCTTTTCTTGAGTTTTGATGTCTTGCTTCTTTATTAGTTCTTTCTGGGTTGATTCTTCGCCGTTGGGAGTTGTATATCAGTTACTTGCGTGGTTGTGTTTCCGCCGATTTACGAAGAGCTAGCTCCAGCTTGGGGATGCCTATATATTGTTGTGTATATGTTTTGGGATCAAAATATACAAGGGAGGTGCTGTCCAAATTTTTAAAAGACAAAACAGGATTCATTATACCTTTATTTCAAAACCGCACCCCCACTATTTTCCGCAAAAACATTTAGATTTTCTAGGCTTCGGCTTACTTGATTTACGTCACGCCTTTAGACGTTGCATAATTTAAGTGCCGGTCACGTGCTAAATTACGGGTCGTGACAAATTTGGTATCAGAGTGTTAGGTTTTACCTTGGTTCGAGTCTAGGTTTGACTATGCGGAGTCAAGGGCGTTTATATTTCGGAACATAGGCTTGACCTTACGGAACTTAAATTTGAACATGGGGGTATTAGACCCGAATTTTCATTACATAGATTGACCTTGATTGATGGAGTAGGTAGCTTGAGTAGAGTGACCAGTTTCGGATAGAAGGGCCTCACTAGATGTGTTGTGAGTTGATCGAGAATAGACGAATAAAGTGTATTCCTCCGATGAATTGGACGAGTTCCCAAGGACGTGTTCGGCTAGATATCTTCTACAGAGTGGTGAAGATACCGAGTTGTTAATGTCGAGTTCGTTTGAGAGACTCCAGATTGACCGTAACCGAGAATGAATTGCAATATGCAGACAGCAAGAGATGACGTCGAAGTGGACGATAATAAAGACAAGTGGAACCAAAGGTTCGTGCAAGATGTTAACGAGCGGTTTTTACTTCCGTTAATGCTAGAGGATGGATATGTGTGCATAGGCATTATATACAGCCAAATTTCAGAAGAAAGTCGTGCCGATGACACAGCTGTCCGGTTATGAGAAAAGAGTTGAGCAAGAGTGCCAACCTTCATATAGTTTGGCATAGGTGAGATCGGAAGAGACCTTGAGCAGGTTCCTTCCAGGACACTGCTGCAATAAGATTTGCACTGAGGATCAGTTGTGTCACGTGTATTCAGAAGGCCAGAGGCCGACGCCAGTGACGTGCTGCTTACGAGGGGTCATGCTAATTGGCCAAGAGATGACCAGAGGAGTTCTAGAGCGGGACTGTTCCATTTGTATTCCTGACCAGACCGACGAGCAGAAGGATTGCGGGATTTGTAATCCCTAGAGAAATAAGGACCCAGAGACAGAGAACGCCAGACCGTGAGCAGGAGGCAAGCGGATGTTCTTGCTCTGCCAGTCTTAGGAGCACCGACATTTTTTGACATTGTAGGAGGTGTACTTCAATGTCATTTGTTGCGATTTGCGTTTGTGATCCGAGTATCATGCTTATATCGCTTCGATTTGAGTTTTGATGATTGAGTTTCATGATATTGTTTTCGTGCACTATGGCTGCACCTACCGGGTATTTACATTTTATGTATAGTTATTGCATTTGATTTATGCTTATACACCGTTACATCGGTTTGCGATTTGTGCATATCAATGGCACTTGATATATGCTTTATGCACCGTTGTGTTGGTTTATGATTTATGCATATTTATTGCACATGAGATCAGTTTTGTGCCTTGGCTGCACGTGCTTATGATTTCGTGGATTTCATACGGTTGATTAGATTTTGTGAGTGTGGTACGCACTCGATTTGATATTTCGTGCACTGGATGCACTGGATTGGTATTTCGTGCATTTGATGAACCGGATTTGTTTTTTGTGCATTTGTTGCACCAGATTCGTGTTTCGTGTATTTGTTGCACTAGATTGCATTTCGTACATTTGTTGCACCGGATGGGTATTTTGTGCATTAGTTGCAGTAGATTTATATTCCGTACCTTGGTTGCATCCGATTTATGTCTTTGAGCATTTGTTTCACCATATTTATGTTTTTGTGCGCGTTTGCACTTGATGTTCGTTATTGTGCACACTATTGCATTAGATGTTTTATACGGACCAGACGTATTTGATTTAGATTTTCGCGCATGTTGGGCGCAAGATATGAGATTTTGTGCACACCGGGTGCACTTGATGTAAATTTTTATTCGTGCATGACGGATGCACTTGACTAAGATTTTATTCATGCATGTTGGATGCACTTGACTTAGATTTTACTCGTGCGTGTCGGATGCACTTGATTTGGATTCTAGCGCATGTTGGGCGCATGGTATGAGATGTGATTTGGTGCACACCAGATGCACTCGATTGGGATTTTCATTCGTGCATGGTAGTTGCACTATAGATGCACTTGATATTGTTGTCGTGCACGTCCGTTGCACTGGACAGATGCTTTCGTGCACACTCGTTGCACTTAGTTTTGCTTTTGTGTATATTTGTGGCACTTGTATTGGATTTGGTTTTCCGTGCGCACCAGACGTATGTGATGTTGGATACGCCTTGTGAGGCTGATTTTAATTATGAGTATTGCGTTTTGATGATGGATACTATATTATATAGTAGCCGAGCAGGGCCGGTCTGAGGACAGTGCCTGAGTACTTTTGTATGCATAAAAAGTCACCAAAGGTTTTCAAAAAGAAGCTATAGTCTCGCTATTTAGTACATGTCCGCGAGTGACACGAAATTTTATAAAGGGAACCTTCTGGGATATTTCAAAAAGGCGGGACGTATAAATTAAGCAAAACATATATAAGTATATATTTATTACTTTACAAATAATCGTCCGCCACTTGTGCCGTGAGCTACGCATAGCACAGAGATTTGGGAAAGATTTTGCATGTATTTCATTCAGTTTTTAAAATGGTTTTACCATGATGCGTGCTATATACGTATTATGATTTGACTATAGTGCGTTTGGATTCCAATGGTGGAATTTGAGATTTGGATTTCCATTTTAACTCCGATGATTGCGTGACGCTTAACGGAGTTTGATTTTGAGTTTTGCACTCGTTTTCATGCGCACAGGATGCGCTGCGGTATTTCTGTATCTTCCGTGATTTCGGAGCCCCATTGATTTGAGCTGATTATTGAAATGTTTTAGTATTTGGGCGTTTAAATTTAAATTCGGGGACTGAATTTATTTAAGTGAGGAAGACTGTAACATTTCAGAAATATTAAATATTATTTTTGGAAATTTAATATTAAAATAATATATTTCGTGAAAACTATTCGATTTGCGAATAAGGATTTTTCGTAAAATGGTATAAGTATATACCAATATTTCGAAATTTATCGGAGATTAAAATGATTTATGTATTTTAATGATATTTATCGGATTTTTGGTCAAATCCGTATTTTTACGCTTTTTCATGTCATGTGCATGTTGCATTGTGTTTGTTTTGTGAGTTGTGAGAAAAGAAAAGAGATGCAAAGGAATAAAGGGTTTGAGTGTGAAAGGAAAAGAAAAGAGAAGAGTAAGAAAGAGTGTGTATGTGTGAATGGAGTTATGTATGAAAAACAAAAGCGAGAAGAAACAAGAATAGATATTTTGTGATTGAGAGAGTGAGGATAAGAGAGGGGGAGTGAGACTTGGCTGCCCCAATCCCTTCATTCTCCATTATTTTCTTCATGTCCTCCATGGTTCTTCAATCCCTTACTGCCCCCATACCACATCTCCAAATACTTGCCAAAACCTTATGCCCCCTTCATTAAAAACATGCACACACCCCTCCCAAACCCTTAGAACCTTTCAAGTTTGGACTTTGAAGACTTTGAGCAACTCTAGAATTTTCCTAGGTGACCAAACAAGGTAATCACTTCATTTTTAGATTAGTATTTGTGTTATGTTGTATTTTAGTTAGAAATTGAGTTAATTAGGAAATTTGATCTTGGAAAATTATAAGTTGCTGTCTAGTGTCCAATTGACGTGTACTGAGTGTTTAAAAGACTTTAGAAATTTATTTAGAGGCCTGGAAATGAGTTTAGAACCCGATACACAAAGTTAGAATGGTCCCATGTCGGTTTTGTGACATTTTAGTGGCCTACAGAGAATCTGGAGCAACCCGGGAATTTTCTGAGAAAAACTAGCAACTCCAGAGACCTAGTTAGACCAATAGGAGACCACCCTGAGAAGACGAACCCCAACGGAGCACTTTTGGCCTAGCTGGCCGGATTTTGGGTAAGTGTGGCCGGCCAAATTTTGGTGTTTGGTGTCTAGGTTGGTTTAGTAGCTCACATACTCCATATACAACTCCCTATACTTGCTAGTTTAGTCCCAATTTAACCTGAGATAAATCTAGGAGCATATTGGGGTGTTTTTGGCTATGTTTTACGAGTTTTGAATGCTTGGTTTTGGTGGTTGGATTTGTATTTGGTTGTTGGGTGTTTGTACGTCAACAACAAGGATTTGTTTGGTTGTTTTGCATGCGTAAGCTATAGGTTCTAACCTATAAGCAATCCGTGTGCCGTATCGGTTTTACGGATATTGATTTTAATAGAATTGTATTGCGATTGTGTATTGATTGTAGGTAACTTAGCGTGGTCTTCCGAGATGACGAAGCACATCGACTTCGGCTAAGCGAGGAGTTTAGCAGGTGAGTAGATTTATATCTACGGGGGAAGTCGGGTGGATGGCGTATAGCACCCCCGCAACCATTGATATGGAAGTTGTGTTTAAATTCTAATTTGATTAAGGATATTCTACGAGCTTAATATAACCTTATTATAGGATTTAGTAAGATATGATATGATTAAAGTTGACACTAGAAAATATATATTGACTTGAGAATATGAAATAAGAAGTGAATCATGATAGGTACGAATTGAAAGATAACAAGTATGGGTTGATAATGATAGGATATGAGTTCGAGATCAATAAACACGACACGAGATTGAGATAGAGGTGTTGTGGATTTGATAAGATATGACGTTTATAAAATGTGAATTGAGATATGTGTGTATGTGTGTGTGTGTATTTATGAGTAAAATGAGTGATATGTCGTACGAGACTTTAGATCCGTACCCTCATTATTGTATAGGTCGATAGATTCCCTATTCTGTTTAATGACCCGTATGATGGATTACCGTACAATTTGAGATGTACCGGATGATTGATCTGCGCTAGTGATTTGAGGATGATGATCGATGATTATTGTCATATCGGATGTTATGAGGTGGGATCGCCGATATAAAGATTGCCATCTGAACCATACCTATTTTCAAAACGACGATGTTTACCGTCTAAAAGTGACCGTATGATTCTTGTGTAGATAGATATACCTATTTATTGTTCATGTTGTATAGGATATTACCCCTCGTGATGTACATACCATGTGCCGGTATTTAATGCTATATGATATCATTTGCTAGTACACCTACACAATTACCGTTGATGCGCATGTTACACATACACAGATTTGCCGGGTCACACATATTCTTCATCGGTAATTGCCATGCCACTTATACAGTAGAATTGCCATGTCACTTATACAGTAGAATTGTCGTGCCATTTACACAGGAGAGCTGCCCTATCATGATATCAATCTTAAATGTAAAAGTACCTTCATTATTCAGTACTATCACTTGACATGCTTGCATGATATACCGATATGCTCATATTACTACTCTATGTTGCATACACCGTTCCTTATGATTATATGCTTGCATGATATACCGATATGCTCATATTACTACTCTATGTTGCATACATTGTACTTTATGGTTATTTGCTTGAGATGCTGTTTTCATGAGATCTCTAAATTTGAGAACCGTGGTTATATTTCCAAAGAAATTGCGTATTGTTTTAAAAACATGGTTTCTCTTGATATGATATTTCGAGACCTCCACCATGAGTTTTCTCAGTTCTGAGGTTGTTTTCGAGACCCGATTCGAGGAGTTGGCAGATGCCGTTTGCGGGTATATGGTGGACCCGGTATGGTATCTCGGGACAAGAAATGATTTTTGTGGTGTAGAGGATGAGCCTGGCAGAGGGAACACTACCTACCGGTGATTGTATAGAGCTCGGCGGATATCCGGAGGATACCGTTTTGGAGTTATGATATGAGATGGATATGAGGACCGATATGAGGATGCGGCGCCTGAGATATGAGGATTTATGTGTCGATGTTGGACACGGGTTTTCATGATATTTCGAGTGTCGGTGTTGGACACTCAGGTTCCATGATTTTGATATGTCGTTGATGGACACACGTGGTTGATATCCTCATATATATATATATATATATATATATATATATACAGGCTTATGTTGTCATGATGTCGAGTGTTGGTGTGGGACACTCAGGTTTCATGATATTGATTTGTGTCGTTGATGGACACGTGGATGATATCCACATGCTTACAGGCATATGATGTCATATGTTTATTTATATATGTCGTTGCATTGATAAATTGTTGACATATATGCATTTCTGGTCACCCTAGATATCATAGTATTACCTTCAGGATATAGTGACCCAGGAAATCGTTGTTTTATTCGATTTCTACATTTTGATGTTTTCTACTCACAAGTTGGCAACTCACCCCCGTTGTGCCACAGTTCTTGCAGATTTGACCGCTTGGGTTCAGTTGCGGTATTGCTGGCACACAGCTTCTTCCAGGGTGATTTGCTTTGGTAGGTGGGACACATGTTGAATCGTGCCCACTCTCGTACTGTTATATTCTATTGTATCTACATAAACTCCATCATATCACATCAAACCAGAGACTAGAATTGTATATTTGTAGACCTAGTCAGACTTGGGTATTGTGCGAGACTTAGAGCGATGGGTTTATGCCCGCTTTTCTTGAGTTTTGATGTCTTGCTTCTTTATTAGTTCTTTCTGGGTTGATTATTTGCCGTTGGGCGTCGTATATCTATTACTTGCGTGGTTGTGTTTCCGCCGATTTGCGAAGTGCTAGCTCCCGCTTGGGGATGCCTATATATTGTTGTGTATATGTTTTGGGATCAAAATATAAAAGGGAGGTGCTGTCCAAATTTTTAAAAGACAAAACATGATTCATTATACCTTTATTTCGAAACTGCACCCCCACTATTTTCCGCAAAAAGGTTTAGATTTTCTGGGATTCGGCTTACTTGATTTACGTCACGCCTTTAGACGTTGCGTAATTTAAGTGCCGGCACGTGCTAAATTACGGATCGTGACAAAGTTGGTATCAGAGCGTTAGGTTTGACCTTGGTTCGAGTCTAGGTTTGACTATGCAGAGTCTAGGGCGTTTATATTTCGCAACCTAGGCTTGACCTTACAGAACTTAGACTTGAACATGGGGGTATTAGACCCGAACTTTCATTACATAGGTTGACCCTGATTGATGGAGTAGTTAGCTTGAGTAGAGTGATGTACCGTACGTATGTTTTGCGACATATTTATGATACGATACTCGACTTAAGAAACCTTAGTATGTGCATATTTTGAGATCGGTGATTCTCTTCGTCCCCATGATTATATGTCCAATTGAGATCCTTGATACTATTTGTTCCTATGATCTTATATCCATTTGGGGTATGATGATTTCTTTCGTTCCTGTGATTTATCTTCTTCGATACCTGCTTGAGGTTCCTGTCACCATGGTTTTAGCGCAGATTGAGCTGCTGTTGGTGTTGCGGTCAGGGCGAGCTCGTCATGGACGAGGACTGACCATGTTATTTTCTGGTGACATAGGGACGTGTAGGTATAGTATTGTGTTGTGATCTCTCATTTGAGGCGAGTGTTCGGTTTTGCACCGGATAATTGGGCCATTGATAGAGGCTGCCGGATTGAGAGGACTGTTGATGTACAGCATACCTCAGAGATTGTGATGTTGTCTACTGTGTAGACAGATGACCCAGCTGTTGCTGAGATTGTTGGGATGTCGATTCCAGAGTTTTTGAGCTGAAACCGCAGGAGCTTCCAGGTAGAGATGTGACAGGAGATAGCTAGACTATCTCAAGTGGAGCGACTTTTATGATTCGCCAGATTTGATGTGCCGATGCATACTCAGTTGAGTTGAAGAATTCCAGTTGAAGAATCTTACTCAGATCTAGAGTAATTCGATCAAGAGACGGCGTTGTTCGTCGAATGCTCCGATGTGAGATCGGTAAGTTGACCAGTTTCGGATAGAAAGACCTCACCAGACGTTTTGTGAGTTTATCGAGAACAGACGAATAAATTGTATTCTTCCGATGAATTGGACGAGTTCCCGAGGACGTGTTTGGCTAGATATCTTCTACAGAGTGGTAAAGATACCGAGTTCTTAATGTTGAGTTCGTGTGAGAGACTCCAAATTGACCGTAGCCGAGAATGAATTGCAATATGCAGACAGCAAGAGATGACATCGAAGTGGACGATAATAAAGACGAGTGGAACCAGAGGTTCGTGCGAGATGTTAACGAGCGGTTGTTACTTCCATTGATGCTAGAGGATGGATATGTGTGCATAAGCGTTAGATACACCCAAATTTCAGAGGAAAGCCGTGCTGAGGACACAGCTGTCCGGTTATGAGAAAAGAGTTGAGCAAGAGTGCAAACCTTCGTATAGTTCGGCATAGGTGTGATCGGAAAAGACCTTGAGCAGGTTCCTTCCACGACACTGCTGCGATAAGATTTGCACCGAGGATCAGTTGTGTCACGTGTATTCAGAAGGCCACAGGCTGACGCCAGTGACGTGCTGCTTACGAGGGGTCATGCTAATTAGCCGAGAGATCACCAGAGGAGTTCCAAAGCGGGACTGTTCCGTTTGTATTCCTGACCAGTCCGACGAGCAGAAGGATTGCGAGATTGGTAATCCCTAGAGAAATGAGGACCTAGAGATAGAGAATGACAGACCGTGAGCAGGAGGCAAGTGGATATTTTTGCTCTGCCAGTCTTGGGCGCACCAACATTTTTCGACATTGTAGGAGGTGTACCTCAATGTCATTTGTTGAGATTTGCATTTGTGATCCGAGTATCACCCTTATATCGCTTGGATTTGAGTTTTGATAATTGAGTTTCATGATATTGTTTTCGTGCACCATGGCTGCACCTACTGGGTATTTACATTTTGTGCATAGTTATGGCACTTGATTTATGCTTATATACCGCTACATCGGTTTGCGATTTGTGCATATCTATAGCACTTGATATATGCTTTATGCACCGTTGTGTTGGTTTTTGATTTGTGCATATTTATTGCACTTGATCGGTAATTGCCATGCCACTTATACAGTAGAATTGCCATGTCACTTATACAGTAGAATTTCCATGTCACTTATACAGTAGAATAGCCATGTAACTTATACAGTAGAATTGTCATGCCATTTACATAGGAGAACCGCCCTATCATGATATCAATCTTAAAAGTAAAAGTACCTTCATTGTTCAGTACTATCACTTGACATGCTTGCATGATATACCGATATGCTCATATTACTACTCTAGCATACACCGTTCCTTATGATTATATGCTTGCATGATATACCGATATGCTCATATTACTATTCTATATTGCATACATCGTACTTTATGGTTATTTGCTTGAGATGTTGTTTTCATGAGATCTCTAGATTTGATAACCGTGGTTATATTTCCAAGAAAATTGCGTATTGTTTTAAAAATACGATTTCTCTTGATATGATATTTCGAGGCACCCACCATGAGTTTTCTCAGTTCTGAGCTTGTTTTCGAGACCCAATTCGAGGAGTTGGCAGATGCCGTTTGCAGGTATATGGTGGACCCGGTATGGTATCCCGGGGTAAGAAATGATTTTTGTGGTGTAGACGATGAGCCTGGCAGAGGGTACACTACCTACCGGTGATTGTATAGAGCTCGGCGGATATCCGGAGGATACCGTTTTGGAGTTATGATATGAGATGGATATGGGGACCGATATGAGGATGCGGCGCCTGCGATATGAGGATTTACATGTCGATGCTGGACACGGGTTTTCATGATATTTTGAGTATCGGTGTTGGACACTCAGGTTCTTTGATTTTGATGTGTCGTTGATGGACACACGTGGTTGATATCCTCATATATATATATATATATATATATATATATATACAGGCATATGTTGTCATGATGTCGAGTGTCGGTGTGGGACACTCAGGTTCCAAGATATTGATTTGTGTCGTTGATGGACACGTGGATGATATCCACATGCTTACAGGCATATGATGTCAATGTTTATTTATATATGGCGTTGCATTGATAGTTTGTTGACATATATACATTTGTGGCCACCCTAGATATCATAATATTACCTTCAGGATATAGTGACCTAGGAAATTGTTGTTTTATTTGATTTCTACCTGCTGATGTTTTCTACTCACGAGTTGGCAACTCACCCCCGTTGTGCCACAGTTCTTGCAGGTTTGACCGCTTGGGATTAGTTGTGGTATTGCTGGCACAGAGCTTCTTCCAGGGTGCTTTGCTTTGGTAGGTGAGACACATGTTGGATCGTGCCCACTCTCGTACTGTTATATTCTATTGTATCTAGATAAACTCCATCACATCACATCAAACCAGAGACTAGAATTGTATATTTGTAGACCTAGTCAGACTTGGGTATTGTGCGAGACTTAGAGCGATGGGTTTATGCTCGCTTTTCTTGAGTTTTGATGTCCTGCTTCTTTATTAGTTCTTTCTGGGTTGATTCTTCGCCGTGGGGCGTTGTATATCTGTTACTTGCGTGGTTGTGTTTCCGCCGATTGACGAAGAGCTAGCTCCCGCTTGGGGATGCCTATATATTGTTGTGTATATGTTTTGGGATCAAAATATACAAGGGAGGTGCTGTCTAAATTTTTAAAAGACAAAACAGGACTCATTATACCTTTATTTCAAAACCGCACCCCCACTATTTTCCGCAAAAAGGTTTAGATTTTCTGGGCTTCGGCTTACTTGATTTACGTCACGCCTTTATACGTTGCGTAATTTAAGTGCCGGTCACGTGCTAAATTACGGGTCGTGACAAAGTTGGTATCAGAGTGTTAGGTTTTACCTTGGTTCGAGTCTAGGTTTGACTATGCGGAGTCTAGGGCGTTTATATTTCGGAACATAGGCTTGACCTTACGAAACTTAGACTTGAACATGGGGGTATTAGACCTGAACTTTCATTACATAAATTGACCCTGATTGATGGAGTAGGTAGCTTGAGTAGAGTGACCAGTTTCGGATAGAAGGGCCTCACCAGATGTATTGTGAGTTGATCGAGAACGGACGAATAAAGTGTATTCCTCCGATGAATTGGATGAGTTCCCGAGGACGTGTTCGGCTAGATATCTACTACAGAGTGGTGAAGATACCGAGTTCTTAATGTCAAGTTCGTGTGAGAGACTCCTGATTGACCGTAACCGAGAATGAATTGCAATATGCAGACAGCAAGAGATGACGTCGAAGTGGACGATAATAAAGACGAGTGGAACCAAAGGTTCGTGCGAGATGTTAACGAGCGGTTTTTACTTCCGTTGATGCTAGAGAATGGATATGTGTGCAGAGGCGTTATATACAGCCAAATTTCAGAGGAAAGTCATGCCGAGGACACAGCTGTTCGGTTATGAGAAAAGAGTTGAGCAAGAGTGCCAACCTTCATATAGTTCGGCATAGGTGAGATCGGAAGAGACCTTGAGCATGTTCCTTCCAGGACACTGCTGCGATAAGATTTGCTCCGAGGATCAGTTGTGTCACGTGTATTCAGAGGGCCAGAGGCCGACGCCAGCGACGTGCTGCTTACGAGGGGTCATGCTAATTGGCCAAGAGATGACCAGAGGAGTTCTAGAGCGGGACTGTTCCATTTGTATTCCTGACCAGACCGATGAGCAGAAGGATTGCGGGATTGGTAATCCCTAGAGAAATAAGGACCCAGAGACAGAGAACGCCACACCGTGAGCAGGAGGCAAGTGGATGTTCTTGCTCTGCCAGTCTTGGGCGTACCGACATTTTTTGACATTGTAGGAGGTGTACTTCAATATTATTTGTTGCGATTTGCGTTTGTGATCCGAGTATCACGCTTATATCGCTTCGATTTTAGTTTTGATGATTGAGTTTCATGATATTGTTTTCGTGCACCATGGCTGCACCTACTGATTATTTACATTTTGTGTATAGTTATTGCATTTGATTTATGCTTATTCAACGCTACATCGGTTTGCGATTTGTGCATATCTATGGCACTTGATATATGCTTTATGCACCGTTGTGTTGGTTTATGATTTGTGCATATTTATTGCACATGAGATCAGTTTTGTGCCTTGGCTGCATGTGCTTATGATTTCGTGGGTTTCATACGGTTGATTAGATTTTGTGCATGTGGTATGCACTCGATTTGATATTTCGTGCACTGGATGCACTGGATTGGTATTTCGTGCATTTGATGAACCGGATTTGTATTTTGTGCATTTGTTGCACCAGATTCATGTTTCGTGCATTTGTTGCACTAGACTGCATTTCGTACATTTGTTGCACCGGATGGGTATTTCCTGCATTAGTTGCACTAGATTTATACTCCGTACCTTGGTTGCACCCAATTTATGTCTTTGAGCATTTGTTTCAGTAGATTGATGTTTTTGTGCGCGTTTGCACTTGACTTTCGTTATCGTGCACACTATTGCTGTCACGACCTGAAAAGTTCGGAGCGTGACCGGCACTTAAATTACAGAATGTCTCCAGGCGTACGTAATCCAAGTAAGCCAAAACCCAGAAAACAAAACCAAATAAATCAGTAGAGTGAATGAAAAACCAATTTAAATCAAGTAGTTTAGCCACATAAGCCGAAATATGCATTTTTAAATCTCAAGTCTTTTCTAAAAATTTCGGCAGAGTCTCCTTTGTAAAAACTGACCCCAAATGGATACAAACCTGATAAAGCATATATATAATGAATAAAGGCATCTCCAAGCGGGAGCTAGCTCTTCGCCAATCGACGGTCACAACCACGCAAGCAATATAATATACAACGCCGAAGGGCGAGGATCAAAACTCAAAAGAAACCCAAAATCAACATGAAAACCATAATAATACAACGCATGACTCTAAGCTCGAAATAATAACAAGTCTGGTCTTCTATCTCTATCAAATATACAATATGGTTGATGGAGTTTCACTAGATACAACTGAAATAACAAATATACAATGGTGGTCCTGATGCAAAAGAACCCACCTGCCAAAGCAATCACCCGGAAGGAACAGTGTGCCATCAAAACCGCAACGGAACCTGTACGGCAAAACCTGCAAGGAACTGTGGCACAACGGGGATGAGTTGCCAACTCGTGAGTAGAAGATATCTATGAGAAGAAATCGCATGCATGACGCTATCGTAGGTCATATCAAGTAATATCCTCAAATAATATCCTGATCTATCTACGTATACGTGCAATACCACGTGCTCGTGTCAGTGCCTCAGATAGCTACATAACAGATATATGATGTATGAATGCAATACGAATGAAATCAGAATACATCATGAAATCAACAGAAAAATCAGTGTCAAGCATCGACACAAAAAAAAATCTTAGTATCTCAATATCTCGGTATCTCAATATCTTAAATTTCAATATCTCAGTATCTCAGTATCTTGGGCTCCGTCAGTCCAGATCGGCCCATATCGTCAATCACACGACCAAGAACGGTATCCTCCGGATATCCGACGTGCCAGGTAAAATCATAGGTAGGCAGTCTGCCCCTGCCAGGCTCATCATCCTCCATGAAATCACTCTCGCCCCGGGGTACCATACCGGGCCTACCATGTACTCGAAACGGTTCCTACTCCTTCTCGAATCGGGTCTCGAAATCCAACAACAATCATGAAACTTATGGTGGACGACACATACATCACGAGAAAATTGAATCTTGCATTTTAAAATGAGAGAGAGGGAGAGAGAAGTTTATATATATTCTTGCGGTTTTCCCCCAAATCCAGAAATCTCATGAAAGTCCGAAATCCAAAAATCAAGAGTAAGTAAACAGTAAATATCGGCATAAAACCCCAAGATATTGCATAACCAATGAATATATGAATGCATCTGATATCATGCAAGAAGTATCACAATAATGAATGAAATGTCTAAACTAGCACAGTAATGATAAGTCAAGACTATCAGTTAACAGGCGATATCAATCAAATAATATTCTCTAAAGTGTACGTAACATGGCAATTACCGATGATGATGTGTGTGAGCCGGCAAGTAAGTGTATGTGGAACATACGCATCATCGGTAATGGTACTGGTGTCCTAACAGCACGGTTCATAATCACTAAGTACATAATAACATGCAATGAGGCGATAACAACATAATAAAGGCAAATGAATAGTAAATGCAACAATAATATGCGGAACATGAATAATAACGTAACAATAAGGAATCTACCTTACTATACATGTCTTATACTGTTTTGCCGTTTGAAATAGTACGAATCGTAGTGTTTGAAAATAAGGACTACGGTATTTTTTTAAGAAAAGGTACGTCTTTTGAAATATCCGTAGTATCCCTTGGTATGTCTTTAAAATTCTCACGATTTGTTAGTTTTGGAAATAGGTATGACTCGGGTCCAGTCTAACATCTACTAGGTAAACTACAGGTCTAACTAACAACCAATCGAAAGGGGTATGGAAACAACCTAAATCTGAGTCGATGTATATATATATATATATAATAGTCGGTGATCCCATCTCAATAGTATCCCATACGATATACCATCTAATATGACATCCTCGAGTCAAGAGTGCGGATCTAACATCAATAGCTCGTACGGTAAATCCATTGTACGGCATCCCAAATTAGGGTACGGGTCAATTATCACATTTATCTCATTATTCATCTGTTATCCACATCATCACATATCGAATTAGGGGTACTGAACTACAGTCTAGTACAATACTGATACCATCAACAAAATATATGCGTGTGTATGAAACACATCGCCAACCGATCCGCTATCATCACATGTCGCATCTCATAATACAATCCAAAACACATTACCGATCTCGTGGCATCAAGCCCAAACTCATCGACTCATCTCCAAATATCATCCACTGTCCTCATTATCCATGTATAGGTATACGTATATATATAAATATATAGTCCCATACCTATGTGTGTATAAATATATACGTATCCCCACAAACGCACAAGTAATAAAATGCATGCGGGGGTGTGAGGGTGCGTGTATGCAAAATTCTTACTCTAGGCTTTCATGACTACGAAACCACCTAATTCACTTTCCTCAAATCTTACTAACACTAACCCATGATCTTCTATGGTTTTTCTCACTAAGTAATCATACCTCCCATAACATAAAATGCATATTTACATCACATCACATCATTCCTTGCTACTTTACGGGGGTGCTATACACCATCCACCTAATTTCCCACGTAGATATAAATCTACTCACCTGATCTTCGCTCGTCGATACCAATGTCGCCACGCGTTTGCTTGTCGTCTTGAAATTCTCGTGAGGGTACCTACATATCATAACGCATCGTATCGCATTAAAATCCAACTCATGACCAAAACGACACATGAAATTCACATAGGTCAAAACCTACGGTTTGCTCTCTCAAATCAACCCAAAAACCCTCGACATCGGCGTACAAATGCCGAGTAATCGAGAAAAACTCAAACGCACCATTCGTGGTTTTACAACACACTAAAAATATATATGAAATAGGGTTTAAATCTTCAAAACTTCAAATTCGCTTTAAAAGCTATTTTCCGAAACTCTAGTAAGCAACAATTGCCAATTTAGTTCAAATCTAGTTGTTTTAACAATTCAAGCGGCTACAATATTCACTAAATATCTTGATTAAGCCACCCAAACCATTTCCATAATTTAATCTCATCGATTTCATTAAATTCTAAAACCTAGTTTGCAAAATAGCTTAATTAGTATACATTTAAATTAACAATTTGCAAACTAGCAACTAGATTAGGTTTTACATGCTTTGATGTGTTAAACTACAATTTATAATTTTAATGATGTGATGAAAACCATAACTAGATTTTAAACCTCAAATATTTCATAATATCTAAAAACCTAGTAAGCACCCAATTTGGGAATTTGGTGCAAACATCGTGAGTTAGCGATCTAGTGATCAAAATCACAAGCAAACATCCAACTAAGCTAACTAGATAGCAACTACACTTGATTTAACCTAGTTGTAATGCTTAAAACCCTAATCCAAAATCAAACCCTTTTCTAGAATTTCATAAACTAGCAATTACAACCAAATTAACACTTGAATAATTTAGATTAACATAATTAAACAACAAATTAGCCATTAGGTTAAGAATTTTACCTCATAATTATCTTGAGATCTAACATGAATCTAGCCTCCCAAACTTGCTTCTTTTCACCAAAATCCATACAAGAATAGCCAAGAAAAAATGGGTAAGGGTTGGATTTGGAAATTAGTGAGGTTTTAGTTGATTTTTCATGGGATTTTTGAAGAGAAATGAGATGAGAAGGGGGGCTGCTGCTGAAATGGTGAAGGGGGCTCGGCCAAAATTGAGGGAGAGAGGAGAGAGAGTGAGGTGAGGAAAGCATTAAGTCAACACAAATACCCATACCCCCTTAATTTAACCCCATGCTTTCTTTTCTTTTCTTTCCAAACTTTTAAGTGGGGAAAAGTGGGAGTGGGGGCAGCCCATGGCCGGCCAAGCTCCTTGGTGTGGGTGAGTGGGTGTGTGGGTGTGGGAATTTTCAAGTAAACAAAGCCCAAAACTCAAACAACGAGCCCATGTTTCTTATTCCCTATTATTTCCTTTAAATTTTTCCTTTTCCATTTAACCTTTTCCTACAAATTTTTTGAACCATGATGACAATTTTTTTTTCATTTTAAAAACAATATTTTACATGTTAGTTTAATATGTCATGATGCACAAATTTGTATTAACTCATTCCAATTTATAATTATCACTAATTAAATGTATTAGTGACGGCTTAAAATAATATTAAAATAATTAATTTCGATTTTTTTTCCAGTAAACTAGAAATTTTACAAGTGGCTCAATAAACACCAAATACTAGCAATTACATAGCTAGAATATGTATATTTGATTTTATGATGAAAGATAATTATATCTTGATTTTTGCGGAAAACATCCGTTATTTTACCGATTTTTCCGAAATTTCACCTAAACGATTTTCAATACGTTACAATTGCACTAGATGTTTTATACGGAACAGACACACTTGATTTAGATTTTCGCGCATGTTGGGTGCAGGATATGAGATTTTGTGCACACCGGGTGCACTTGATGTAAATTTTTATTCGTGCATGACTGATGCACTTGACTGAGATTTTATTCATGCATGTTGGATGCACTTGACTTAGATTTTACTAGTAAATGTCGGATGCACTTGATTTGGCATGTTGGGCGCATGGTATGAGATGTGATTTGGTGCACACCAGATGCACTCGATTGGGATTTTCATTCGTGCATGTTAGTTGCACTGGATTGAGATTTTCGTGCACTATAGATGCACTTGATATTGTTGTCGTGCACATCCGTTGCACTGAACAGATGATTTCGTGCACACCCGTTGTACTTAGTTTTGCTTTTGTGCATATTTGTGGCACTTGTATTGGATTTGGTTATCCGTGCACACCAGACGCATGTGATGTTGGATACGCCTTGTGAGGCTGATTTTAATTATGAGTATTGCGTTTTGATGATGGATACTATATTATATAGTAGCCGAGCAGGGATGGTCTGGAGACAGTGCCTGAGTACTTTTGCATGAATAAAAAGTTACCAAAGGTTTTCAAAAAGGAGCTATAGTCTCGCTATTCAGTACGTGTCCACGAGTGACACAAAATTTTATAAAGAGAACCTTCTGGGATATTTCAAAAAGGCGGGACGTATAAATTGAGCAAAACATATATAAGTATATATTTATTACTTTACAAATGATCGTTCGCCACTTGTGCCGTGAGCTATGCATAACACAGATATTTGGGAAAGATTTTGCATGTGTTTCATTCAGATTTTAAAATGGTTTTACAAAGATGCGTGCTATATACGTATTATGATTTGACAATAGTGCATTTGGATTCCAGTGGTGGAATTCGAGATTCGTATTTCCATTTTAACTCCAATGATTGCGTGATGCTTGACGGGGCTTGATTTTGAGTTTTGCACTTGTTTTCATGCGCACAGGATGCGCTGTGGTATTTCTGTATCTTCTGTGATTTCGGAGCTCCGTTTATTTAAGCTGATTATTAAAATGTTTTAGTATTTGGGCGTTTAAATTTAAATTCGGGTACCAAATTTATTTAAGGGGGGAAGACTGTAACATTTCAGAAATTTAAAATATTATTTTTGGAAATTTAATATTAAAATAATATATTTTGCGAAAACTATTCGATTTGCGAATAAGGATTTTTCGTAAAATGGTATAAGCATATACCAATATTTGGAAATTTATCGGAGATTAAAATGATTTATGTATTTTAATGATATTTATCGGATTTTTGGTCAAATCAGTATTTTTACGCTTTTTCATGTCATGTGCATGTTGCACTGTGTTTGTTTTGTGAGTTATGAGAAAAGAAAAGAGAAACAAAAGAATAAAGGGTTTGAGGGTGAAAGGAAAAGAAAAGAGAAGAGAAATAAAGAGTGTGCATGTGTGAATGGAGTTAAGTATGAAAAACAAAAGGGAGAAGAAATAAGAATAGATATTTTGTGATTGAGAGTGTGAGGATAAGAGAGGGGGAGTGAGACTTGGCTGCCCCAATCCCTTCATTCTCTATTATTTTCTTCATCTCTTCCATGGTTCTTCAATCCCTCACTACCCCCATGTCGCATCTCCAAATACTAGCCAAAGCCTTATGTCCCCTTCATTAAAAACATGCACACACCCCTCCCAAACCCTTAGAACCTTTCAAGTTTGGATTTTGAAAACTTTGAGCAACTCTAAAATTTTCCTAGGTGGCCAAACAAGGTAATCACTTCACTTTTAGATTAGTATTTGTCTTATATCGTATTTTAGTTAGAAATTGAGTTAATTAGGAAAATTATCTTGGAAAATTATAAGTTGCTTTCTAATGGCTAATTGAGGTGTAGTGAGTGTTTACAAGACCTTAGAGATTGGTTTAGAGGCCTGGAAATGAGTTTAGAACCAGATACACAAAGTTAGAATGGTCCCATGTCGGTTTTGTGACATTTTAGTGGCCTACAGGGAATCTGGAGCAACTCGGGAAGTTTCTGATAAAAACTAGCAACTCCAGAGACCTAGTTAGACCAATAGGAGCCACCCTTAGAAGACGAACCCCAACGGAGCACCTTTGGCCGAGTTGGCCGGATTTTGGGTGAGTGTGGCCGGCCAAATTTTGGTGTTTGGTGTCTTGGTTGGTTTAGTAGCTCATATACTTCATATACAACTTTCTATACTTGCTAGTTTAGTCCCAATTTAACCTGAGATAAATCTGGGAGCATATTAGGGTGTTTTTGGCTATGTTTTCCGAGTTTTGAATGCTTGGTTTTGGTGGTTGGATTTGTATTTGGTTTTTGGGTGTTTGTACGTCAACAACAAGGATTTGTTTGGTTGTTTTGCATGCGTAAGCTATAGGTTCGAACCTATAAGCAATCCGTCTGCCGTATCGGTTTTCGGATATTGATTTTAATAGAATTGTATTGCGATTATGTATTGATTGTAGGTACCTTCGCGTGGACTTCCGAGATAACGAAGCACATCGACTTCGGCTAAGCGAGGAGTTTAGCAGGTGAGTAGATTTATATCTACGGGGGAAGTTGGGTGGATGGTATATAGCACCCTCGCAACCATTGATATGAAAGTTGTGTTTAAATTCTAATTTGATTAAGGATATGCTACGAGCTTAAGATAACCTTATTATAGGATTTAGTAAGATATGATATGATTAAAGTTGACACTAGGAATATATATTGGCTTGAGAATATGAAATGAGAAGTGAATCATGATAGGTACGAATTGAAAGATAACAAGTATAGATTGATAATGATAGGATATGAGTTCGAGATCGATAAACACGGCACGGGATTGAGATAGAGATGTTGTGGATTTGATAAGATATGACGTTTATACAAATGTGAATTGAGATGTGTGTGTATGTGTGTGTGTGTGTTTATGAGTAAAATGAGTGATATGCCGTACGAGACTTTAGATACGTACCCTCATTATTGTATAGGTCGATAGATTCCCTATTCTGTTTAATGACCCCGTACGATGGATTACCGTACGAGTTAAGATGTACCTGATGATTGATCCGCGGTAGTGATTTGAGGATGATGATCGATGATTATTGTCATATTGGATGTTATGAGGTGGGATCGTCGATATAAAGATTTCCACCAGAACCATACCTATTTTTAAAACGATGATGTGTACCGTCTAAAAATTGACCGTATGATTCTTGTGTAGATAGATATACCTATTTATTGTTCATGTTGTGTAGGATATTACCCCTCGTGATGTACATACCACGTGCCGGTATTTAATGCTATCTGATATCATTTGCTAGTACACCTGCACAATTACCATTGATGTGCATGTTACACATACATAGATTTGCCAGCTCACACACATTCTTCATCGGTAATTACCATGCCACTTATACAGTAGAATTGCCATGTCACTTATACAGTAGAATTGTCGTGCCATTTATATAGGAGAACCGCTCTATCATTATATCAATCTTAAAAGTAAAAGTACCTTCATTGTTCAGTACTATCACTTGACATGCTAGCATGATAACCGATATGCTCATATTATTGTTAGTTATATGTATGTGTCACGACCCGAAATAGCACGTGACTGGCACTTGAATCATATGAAGTCTATAGGACCCCATCTAATTCAAGTAAGCGAAAAATCACAGAAATCTAAACCAATTTTTAAAAAGAGAAGTGAAGAAAACTTATTTTTAAAGCAAGTGTTTTAATAACAAAAGCCGATGTATACATTTTTAAAATCTCAAGTCTTTTCTGAAAAGTTTGGTAGAGTTTCCTTTGTAAATACTGGCCCCAAACAGGGTACAACAAGCAGAATATGAATAAAGGCATCCCCAAGCAGGAGCTAGCTCTTCGTCAATTGATGGTCACAACAACGCAAGCAATATAATATAGAACGCCGAAGGGCGATGATCAAAAGTCAAAAGGAAACTCAAAATCAACATGAAAACCATAATAATACAAGCGCGACTCTAAGGTCGAAATAATATACAACTGGTCTACTAAGGTTATAAAATATACAATTCTAGTTGATTTATGTATATAAAATCGAGATATCATCAATGAAATCAACATAAAACAATGTCTAGCATCGACACAAAAATATATATCTCGTTGTCTCAATATCTAGGGCTCCGACTGTCCGGACTGGCCCCTATCATCAAATCTCAAAACCTCAGGCTCCGGCTATCTGGACTGGCCTGTACTCCGATCGGTATCCTCCGGATATCCATCGAGTCACAAAACAATCACCGGTCAGTAGTGCTCCCCTGTCTCAGGCCCAACGCCATCATCTGCGACCTTCTCGCCCCGGGGTATCGCACCGGGTCCACCATGCACCCACAGACGGTTCCTCCTCCTCCTCGAATCGGGTGTATCATATCGCTTAAGAGCCGAGAAAACTCATGGTGTACTCCTCTCAAATCATATCATGAGAAAACCACAACTTTCATTTTAAAATGATAATCAGTTAATAAAAATCCTTGCGGTTTCTCCAAATCCAGAAATCTCTTGGAAATCCGAAATCCCAATCTTAAGTATAAATAAACAATGAATTCTAAAATATTGGGCTCCGGCAATCCGGAATGGCCCTAATAATAATGCATGAAAATGAACGTATAAATATGCATGGCAATCACAATAATAAATGCAATGTCTAAGCTATCACAATAATAATATATATCGGAACTATCAGCTAACAAGTGTATCAATAAATTAATATTCTCTACAGTGTATGTGGCAGGGTAATTACCGATGATGATGTGTGTGAGCCGGAAAGCAGGTGCACGTGGAACATACGCATCATCGGTAATGGTGCTGGTGTCCTGACAGCATGATTTCAATAATAGCATATGAAAACACAATATAAGCATGCAATGCGATGCGAACAGCAAGAATATCCAGGAGCTGAATAATAAACACAACAAAAAATAATCTACATTAATATATATGGGTCATAAAGTTTGCCGTTGAAATAACATGAATCGTGGTGTTTAGAAAATAGGGCTACAGTGTTTTTAAGAAAAGGTACGTCCTTTAAAATATCCGTTGAATCCCTTGGTCTGTCTTTAAAATACTCACGATTCGTTAGTTTTGAAATAGGTATGACCGAGTCTAGTCTAACATCTACAAGTAGACTACTGGACTAAACTAATAGACTGATCAAAAGGGTAAGGAAAACCACCTAAGTCTGAGTTGATATATATATATATATCTATATATATATATATATATATATATAATAGTCGGTGATCCCGCCTCAATAGTATCTCATATGATACAATATATAACATGACATCCTCGAATCAAGAGTGTGGATCTATCATCAATATATAGCTCGTATGGTAAATCCATCGTACGGCATCCCAAATCTAGGTACGGATCAATTATCGCATTATCTCACTATTCATCTGGTATCCTTTTCATCATATATCATGATCTGGGGGTACTGATCTAAGTCTAGTACATACTGATACCATCTATATATATGTATGCGTGTGTATGAAAACGCATCGCCTAAGGACCTGCTAAATATCATGTCGTATCTCAAATACGAACCATGTCACATCACCGATCTCATGACATCATGCCCAATCTCAATGACTCATCTCCAAATACCATATACTATCCTCATCATCCATGTATATGTATACGTATATATATACATAGTACCATACCTATGCGTATATATATATATACATATCCCCATATATGTACAAATAATAAAATGTATGCATGTGTGTGTGTGCGCGTGTGGGTGTAATCTCTAATCTAGGGTTTCACGACTAAGAAGCTAAACTAAGTTACTTCTAATTACACTAACACTATATCATGAACACCTAGAATCTATCTTGATGATCAATAATCTCACAATAAACATATATATATGTGTGTGTGTGTGTGTGTGTGTGTGTGTGTATACGTATTCGTATACTACACTACGAAACTGTGGGGGTGCTATACGCCATCCAGCCGACTTCCCCCGTAGATATATATCTACTCATTTTGATCCTCGCTTGCCGAAGTCGATGTCGTCTTGCTCTTACTCGTCATCCGAAGTCCACTTGAGGGTACCTATATATATACACATATAGCATCGAAAACAGAAATCTCGCACAAAACCAAACAGTGCACATATCACACATAGGTTTAAACCTATGGTCTACACATGCAAGAAGAACCAATAACCCTCGACATCGACGTACAAACGCCAATCGATCGAGACAAAATGAAATATCAGAATTTCAGGTCATTTAAAAGTCACATTTCAAAACAACAACTCAAGAAAATGGTCCCAGATTTTGTTTCAGGTGAAATTAGCCAATTCTGCACATGGGGTAAGTCTAATTTGCCTAAGATAAAGCCATTGACCAAGCACGGAATGATTCCAGCGTACCAAGGCCGTAAATTGCTGCCAAAATGAGAAAAAGGTGTCCTAAACATGAGCATATGGTCTCGGGTTTCTACGGTAGCTTTTAGGTTGCCTGCACATCTCTCAGGCTTCGCTAAATAATTTTCAGGTCACCCGGGTGTTAGCAGATCTCCAAATTCCATCACAATTTCCACAAAAATACGATATCGAGGTTTCTAAGTTTGTGAATTGGGGGTTTACTCTCAGGTTTAGTCCAATATACCATCACTACAGGGGTTGTATGGCCTCTACTAACATCAATTACACTTCACTACTCAAGTTTTCACCAAAACCCTAACTTGAAAATTTCAAAGTCCACTAAACCACACAATATGGATTCTAAACTAGTATGGATGCTAAAATGAATGAAATACAATGTTAATGGTAAAAAGATTAACTCATTTGGCAACTCAAGAAATTTCTTGAGTTGCCCCAAGTGTCCAAAATCCTTACTTTCTTGGTCCAAAGGGTTTGTAATGAGCTTGTGCATGTTTTTAATGAAAGAGGGATGATGTTTTGAGGAGGGATTGAGGGTGTTTGTGAGGGTTTTGTGGAGGAGGGAGATGAGGCAGCCAAGAGAGGGAGAGGGAGAGGAAAGATGATGATGGGATGAAGAGGAAACAATATGGGTCAAAGGTCAAGACCCCTTACCTCTCTTTCACTTCTCCCTCATGCCCATACCCCATTCTTTATTCCATTTTCTTTTTTCTTTTCTAATCTTTTCTTTTCTTCCTTCTTCTCATTTTAAAAACCAAACCATGAAATGAAAATAAGAAAATATCATGGTAGGAAAAATGTAATAAATGTGACAAATGACTTGGTGCATGTCACATGCACAAAACAAGCTTAATGCACGATTAGCGATATTTAATCGTGATTAGCATTAAAATGGGATATAACTAATTATATAACAATCTATGAATGCTCAAATCTTGTAATCTCTTTCAAATTTAAAAATTAACATAATTTCCAAATATTTCCCAATTTATCGGTATTTAATTACACCGCATCATTAAAATATTCATAATATTTATTATTTAATTATATAAATTCCCAAAAATAATATTTTATTTTTCTGAAATGTTACAGTCTTCCCCCCTTAAAGAAATCCGGTCTCCGAATTTAAATTTAAATCCCTCAAATACTAAAACATTTAAGTAAAAAGATCAAGTCGTTGGTTCCGAAATCATAAATACATTAAACATATCATAGCGCAATGCATGCGCATGAAAAATGAGCATATGACTCAAAATCAAAACTCTGTCAAGCATCCCGCAATCATCGGCGTTATGGTGAAGACACCAATGTCAAAATCCAATACGAAAACCAACATGATATACTCAAGACTAAAATATGTATATAGTATGCATCGTTGTAACTTATCAAAACATCTGAAAGAAATGCATGCCAAACCCTTTTAAGTTGCTGTGCGATGCGCATAACATTGCACAGTGGCGGACGTCTATTGTAAGAAAATAACTATATAGATATATCTTTTGTTTAATATGCATGTCCCGCCGTTTTGAAAATAATTTAAAAGGGTTTCCTTTGTAAACGGTATCGTGTCATCTCGGACACGTAGGTAAATATTGAGACTATAGCTCCTTCTTGGAAATCCCTTCGATAACTATCATTGCATGAAAAAAAATTTCATGTACTGTCCTCGGACTAGTCCTGCTCAGTACTAAAACAATAGTAAATATCATAAGAACGTACTGCTCTATAAGGAATCAATCCCAAAATGTGTATAAAAGAATTCCACGCGCGTCTAGTGCGCACGGAGATTGAAATCCATGAATGGCAATACATGTGAACAAAAACCAAATCTAAGTGCCACGGGTGTGCACGAAACACCTGTCAAAGGCAACGGGTGTGCCTGACAGCAATATCAGGTGCATCTGTATGCATGAAGAATCTCGATTTAGTGCATCTGGCGTGCACCAAAATCGTATCAAGCTCCCAAGTATGCGTAAGAATTCAAAACAAGTGCACAAGGTGCACGAAAACAAATATCGAATATCATAATCGAAATCGACGGTATACAACATATCTCAATCCAAATCCAAATCAGGTATACCATAGTAAGTAATCTCACAACCATGTGCATCAGGGTGTACCAAATTGAATCAAAATACTAAAAGTGCATGAAACTATGCCGAAAGCATAAGTCAAATCACATGCATACCATAGGTATGAAATCAAATCAACATCTCGAATGACATCAAATCGAAGTCAAGTGCAACTGTGGTGCATAAAATCTCAATCATGCAATTAAATCTTCCTAAACACCGAAATCAAAGATGGCGGAAATAGTCCCGCTCCAGCACATCCTCAAAAGATCTTTGGCCTACTGTCATGGTCACGCATAACGTGTCTCGTCGACGATGCCGAACTCTGGCCTACTGGGTGTGCATAATATGACTGATCCTGGGTCTAAGTCTTCTCGTATTGTATTCCAGAAAGGTTCTGTCGAAGTCTCTCCCAAATCTCGTTTCTGCCGAACCGCCCGGATGTTATCATCTTTTACTAAATCTATTTCATGTTCTGGAACGGCTGCATACTCATCGTGACTCCTTCTGGAAGAAATATCCATGTGCAATGCCTCTGCATGCGTATCACATCTCTGGTGTCAGCGGAGTGGAACGTCATCTCATCAAGATCTTATACGAACCTCTTACTCCACTTTTCTCTACTGTCGACTGATTCGGACTCGTCTCTTCGTGGCTGCATGGACTGCGCTCCAATGCCTATGCTCGTATCTGGAGTCTCCCAAGCAATGTATCCCATCACATGATATCCGAATGACATTGAACTTTTTGATCGATTCGTCAAGGTTCCATAATCCCCCAAGAGCTCAACATCTTGAGTACAGTTTAATAGTATTCCAGTACATGCCACAGTACCTATGGACCATCCGTAGAAGGGCAAACCCAAGCCTCATTAATGGCACCGCTGAACTGCTGCAAACCCTAAGGTTTCAAAGCATTCTCATGGTCATTATATCGAGTTAGGGTTTCATTCTTCTAGAGGGTCCACGAAATTACTTGCATGTTTCTCCGAATACTTTACACTTGGAAAATGGGTTTCTGACATTCGATCGTCTTCTTTCGACTTCTAACGTACCTGCATGAAGTTGTCTCTAGCTGGAATCAATCAATCTGATGAACTCGCATCGGGGTAGGCAACGAATCACATGTCCTAGTTATTCCCCCTTGGGTGACTAGCGATCTTCTATCATATCTCTAATTATAACTCGTGCGGCATTAGCTTCAAACATCAGGGGCGGTATCTCGTCAGTCGCAGCAACAACTGAATCATTCGTCCGCATGTTGAATAGTGCCTCAATCATCAAGAATAATCGGTGCATTGACGGTCATCACATTCTGGCTGGCCTCTAGCAGTGGCCCAATCCTCTGGTGCTGATCTGCACATCCGAGAAATCTCATAAAAGCGATCCATCAAACGCTCATGGCGCGAAAATACAATAGAACGACGCATCTATGCAATTGTATGTCCCTGGAATCATGCCCTGGTCAGTCCTCGTCCGTGACGAGCTCGTGCTGACGCAACTCTAGCCGTAGCTCTCTCTGCCCATATAATCGTGGTAGCAACAACCATAAACCGATAACGATGAGGATAGATCATGAATGAATATAATACTGTGCAAGGAAATGTACATCCTAAGGCTTCTTAAGCGGAGTAGCGTATCGTAAGTATGCCGCGGAACATACACACGGTACGTCACTCTCCTTAAGTCACCTACTCCATCAACCAAGGTCAACTTACGTGACGAAATTTCGGGTCTAATACTCCCTCGACCAAGTCTAAGTTCCCTAAGGTCAAGCCTAGATTCTGTATATATACAAACGCCCTAGGCTCCGCATAGTCAAACATAGACTCGAACCAAGGTTAACCTAGCGCTCTGATACCAACTTTGTCATGACCCGAAATAGCACGTGACTGGCACTTGAATCATATGAAGTCTATAGGACCCCATCTAATTCAAGTATGCTAAAAATCCCAGAATTCTAAACCAATTTTTAAAAAGAGAAGTGAAGAAAACTTATTTTTAAAGCAAGTGTTTTAAAAAACAAAAGCAGAAGTATACATTTTTAAAATCTCAAGTCTTTTCTGAAAATTTCGGCAGAGTTTCCTTTGTAAATACTGGCCCCAAACGGAGTACAACAAGCAGAATATGAATAAAAGCATCCCTAAGCGGGAGATAGCTCTTCGTCAATTGAAGGTCACAACCACGCAAGCAATATAATATACAACGTTGAAGGGCGAGGATCAAAACTCAAAAGGAAACTCAAAATCAACATGAAAACCATAATAATACAAGCGCGACTCTAAGGTCGAAATAATATACAACTGGTCTTCTAAGGTTATAAAATATACAGCCTAGTTGATTTATGTATATAAAATCGAGATATCTGTTGGGAATCCTCCCGCGCGCGCAAACGCGTTCGTTTTGAAATATGAGATATGGTTTTAAGAAAGGGAATGCGCGCACGAGATCGTTCTCGTTTTAAATATTTATAACCGCAAGTGCATGGCGCGTTGTAGCGAGCCAGCAAGCACGGGTCGATCCGCAGGGAATTGAGTATTAGGTATCGTTATTTAAGGTTAACAAATTAATGAATTGGTTGGTTGTCACAAATAATTAGAAAAGAATGAAAACAAGAAAAGCAAGAAAACAAGTGTAAGGTAAGAATGGTTGTGGCTTGGTTCGGAAGCTTGAATCGCGACGTTTACCTCTACGCTCCCTTGGTTATGAGTTGTCCGACCTTACCTTGATCCCGACATTGAGAACGACTTGTCAACGCGGTTGCGGAGCACAAACCGTCAAAGTCCGATATTCGCCGCAAAGCACGAAACGAGTCCGTTTTGGTCACTTACCGTTTGTATGTCTGCGCTTTGGGTATCAACACTAAACACGAGGTTTTGCAAGCATACCGCAACAATGAAAACAAAGAGGTTAGTGAGAGCAAAAGATATTGGTGTTGAGTTTGCTAAGGGTTGTGAAGGTATATAGTATATGAAACAAAGAGTTTGTCAAGCTCTTTATCACAACATACCATATCCTAGCTTAGCAACCTTAACACAAAATGGATTTTAAGCACATTAAACATAATCAAGAGGTGGAGGAGGCAAAGACTTTCATCTCACTTCCTCACACACACCACAACCAAAATGAAGATTAGTTAAGCATGGTAATAAAAAGAAAGCAAGAAAAGAGAGCAAGTATATAAAAGAACTAACAATATATTAATCACTTGAGAACAAGATACAAGATTTGGTGACTTGTTCAACCTCCTTAATCAAGCTCTCCAAAGAGTGCTTCAAGAGGGAAGAAGAAGAAGAAACCAAGATGAAGCACACTCACCCTCAAGCTAAACAAAAACAAAGCAAAACAAAATTATGAAATGGTATATACATGGTAAATTCCCTTGCCCACTGATCTGTATTTATAGGCTTAAAAGAAAAATAAACAAACAATAAAAATGAGCTGACGTGGCATTGGGGAAGGGGCTGTGAGAAAATGGGGGCAATTGGGGCAGGTGGGGCCGGCCACACATGTATTGATATTGGCCCAAATCCGAGCTCCAAGGCTCGTTTTTTATGTGTTGTCTTGTTTTGTCCCCCACATCACTCTGATGTTGTTTGCTTGGTCAGTAAAGGCTTAAGGTGCACGCAGGGCTTGGAGGGAAACTTGTAGCTATGAATCACATCAACACTTTATGCATTGAATGCACCATTAATGCACATCACACCATGCCCACTTGTGCCATGATTCATGGCTGCCCCATCATGGTCCTAGCCCAAGAGTTTGGTGTGTACACTTGCCTTGTGTTGGACCATTTATACAAAAAGTGTGTACATATCAATTTATTTCAAACGAACTCTTGGGATATCGGTCGGTTTTCAGTTCCGGTTGCAGTGTCGACTCACAGGCGATATATCCGTGATTTTGAATGTGTTTCCAGTATTTTATCATGAATACCTGTAAACTGTAATTACAGAGCAGACACTGATTAATAGCACCGATATATAACAAAAGAGATAACGAATGAGCGGTATTAAAATGCAGTTTTCAGTGATGATCAATATCATCAACGAAATCAACATAAAACAATATCTAGCATCGACACAAAAATATATATCTCGCTGTCTCAATATCTAAGGCTCCGGCTATCCGGACTGGCCCCTATCATCAAATCTCAAAACCTCAGGTTCCGGCTATCCGGACTGGCCTGTACTCCGATCGGTATCCTCCGGATATCCGTCGAGTCACAAAACAATCACCGGTCAGTAGTGCTTCCCTGTCTCAGGCTCAACGCCATCATCTGCGACCTTCTCGTCCCAGGGTACCGCACCGGGTCCACCATGCACCCACAGACGGTTCCTATTCCTCCTCGAATCAGGTGTATCATATCGCTCAAGAGCCAAGAAAACTCAACGTGGACTCCTCTCAAATCATATCATGAGAAAACTGCAACTTTCATTTTAAAATGATAAACAGTTTATAAAATCCTTGCGGTTTCTCCAAATCTAGAAATCTCATGGAAATCCGAAATCCCAATCTCAAGAATAAATAAACAATGAATTCTAAAATATTGGGCTCCGGCAATCCGGACTGGCCCTAATAAAAATGCATGAAAATGAACGTATAAATATGCATGATAATCACAGTAATAAATGCATTGTCTAAGCTATCACAATAATAATATATATCGGAACTATCAGCTAACAAGTGATATCAATTAATTAATATTCTCTACAGTATACGTGGCATGGCAATTACCGATGATGATGTGTGTGAGCCGGCATGCAGGTGTACGTGGAACATACGCATCATCGGTAATGGTGCTGGTGTCCTGACAGCATGATTTCAATAATAGCATATGAAAACACAATATAAGCATGCAATGCGATGCGAACAGCAAGAATGTGCGTGAGCTGAATAATAAACACAACAATAAATAATCTACAATAATATATATATATGGGTCATACAGTTTGCCGTTGAAATAACATGAATCGTGGTGTTTAGAAAATAGGGCTACGGTGTTTTTAAGAAAAGGTACGTCCTTTGAAATATACGTATAATCCCTTGGCCTGTCTTTAAAATACTCACGATTCGTTAGTTTTGAAATAGGTATGACCGAGTCTAGTCTAACATCTACAAGTAAACTACTGGACTAAACTAACACTGATCAAAAGGGTAAGGAAAACCACCTAAGTCTGAGTCGATATATATATATATATATATATAATAGTCGGTGATCCTGCCTCAATAATATCACATATGATACAATATATAACATGACATCCTCGAGTCAAGAGTGCAGATCTATCATCAACATATAGCTCGTACGGTAAATCCATCGTATGACATCCCAAATCTGGGTACAAGTCAACTATCGCATTATCTCATTATTTATCTGGTATCCTTTTCATCATATATCATGATCTGGAGGTACTAATCTAAGTCTAGTACATACTGATACCATCTATATATATGTAAGCGTGTGTATGAAAACACAACGCCCAAGGACCCGCTAAAATATCATGTCGTATCTCAAATACGAACCATGTCACATCACCGATCTCATGGCATCATGCCCAATCTCATCGACTCATCTCCAAACACCATATATTATCCTCATCATCCATCTATATGTATACGTATATATATATATATAGTCCCATACCTTTGCGTATATATATATATATATATACATATCCCTATATACGCACAAATAATAAAATGTATGCATGTGTGTGTGTGCGCGTGTGGGTGTAATCTCTAATCTAGGGTTTCGCGACTAAGAAGCTAAACTAAGTTACTTCTAATTACACTAACACTATATCATGAACACCTAGAATCTATCTTGATAATCAATAATCTCACAATAAACATATATATATATATATATATATATATATATATATATATATATATGTCACGCCCCGCTTCCCGGTATACGGCGAAGGGGACGCGACGAAGCCCGCTACGTATATACTCAGAAGTACATGCGCTAAGCGTATCTAAGCAATATAAAATAAATACACAAGAGACAAGATATAAAAGGAACAACAACTTTTATTTATTAACATTCTTTTGTACAATGTATGAAAAGAAAATACAACTGAAATAAAATGATGCCTAAACAGAGGCATAACAGGGAATGAAATAAAATACAGAAAGGAAAAGTGTATAATGAAACTAAAGTGTAGGGTCTTCGGCAAACTGCTCCAAGTCTTCTTGAGATGGCTCGATCTCCGCCGGGTCCAAACCACCTGACGACATTCAAAGAAGAAAGAAATAGAATGTCGTCAACGAACAGGTTGCTCGGTAAGTCCCAAATATAAGGGAGAAATAGACAGAGAGTAAGAGAGAGAGAGTAGATTTTAATGTTGTATTATAATATTGTAATGTTGTATTAACGCTGTTGTTTGTAGCCTGGTACAGAAGATGCCAGTGTATACGAGGGGAGTCCCACTTACACCGGGGACCTTAGTAACCTGTAGTACAAGGCTCCGTCGATAATACCACGGAACAACGGCATGAATGTAATTACGTCTTAAGTGACCACCTCGTGCCACCTTTTACATATTCCGTACCAGTCTACCCCTTAAACCCTGCGATGTTTTGTTTGTATTGTTATCTTGTAAATTGTATTGGTTGTAAGATTGATCGACTGACTGACCGAAACCATGATATCAGGAAACGGTTATAACCATAGAGTCATGTAAATGGAATACTGGGAATCATGTAAAAGGAATATATATCCATGGTTCGGTTCAGTCAAGTTGTATAAATTGATAATTGTATTCATGGATTCATGTGTTCATTTTGAATTGGAAACTTATAGATTATAGATTGACTTGAATCATATTCAAGTCAGATTAATCAGACTCAAACCCGAGTCAGACAATCAGGGATGTGAATCGAAGTCTTATAATTGCTAGGGTTCTTAGGGTAATTTATAAAACTTGAGGGGGTTTTATGTAAAAATACTTTTATATACTTTTCAAAATACACCTCAAGTATTTATTGTTCGTCTTTAGAGTTGTAATGAGGGTGGATTTTATGTTGTGACATTTCTAGTGAAAATATCCTAGTTTTATAAATAAGGGTATTTATCTGTAATATTGATTTATTTGATGTTCATGGTATTTTAGTGTAAAATTTATTATTGTGATTTTTAGAAAAAGGTGGAAAATTTGTATTATAATAAAATAGATATTTAAATGATAAATATACATATGTTTATACCAAATATAATTTTAATAAATATTTTATACTCCAAAAATCTCATTTTCTTAAGATGTCGTATTTTAAACCTTTCGAGACCGAATGCTCCTTGCGGAGGTCTGAATCTCGCACTACTAAGCCTGAGGGTGCACGATAAACCGTACTATCCCTAACGGGTTCCCCAAAGGTGGGTTGTAGCGGCGCTTTGCTAAGATTATAAAATACTAATCCTTTAGAAAACGATTTTATAAAGTAAAATGTATTTATTTGCAAAGTGTAATTTTCCGTATTTTAGATTCTAGGGTTTCCTAACCCAACTAGCCTTTTTCTAAAAGGTCTAAACGACAAGTCGTTAGAAACCTCAAATCGTCTCTTCACCGCCAATTGCGGCCAGGTAAGTGCCAGGTAAGTGGGAGGCTCTCCACTACAAGTAGTGGCCCTAATTAAGTAACCACTTGCCTTAGACACACTCGCCTAGACACCACAAAGTCAGGTTTAGATAAACGATCGATGTCCACAACTTATCGTATTTCCTACTAAAAGATATTGTTTTAAAATTGTATAAAACTTAGAACTTTTAGAAAAGGTTTTATTAAGAAAATGGTATTTTAATGTAAAATCTTGTTTTATCGTATTCTAAGTTTTCAAGGTGGCGTGTTATGATTGCATATGAGTTTGTGAGGAGGTAGGTCATTACCTTGTGATCTACTTTAAGGTATAGCAATGTTAACGGGTTAAATGTGAAATTGAAACATGATGGTATTAAAGTGAAAAAAAATACGGTAAGTTAAAAAGGTTATCATTTCATGTGTGAAAAGTTATTCAAATTGATTTTTACAAGTTTAATAATCATGATAAAGATGTTTAGACATGTTTGAATTGATTACAAGTGAAATTTTATAGAAAACCGAATCGGAAATCGGATTTGTTCCGATTCCGTCGGGTTTCGTAATTTCGTATTTTTGAGAATTAGAAAGGGAGATATAATAGGACTTACGGGTTTCGATCTATACTAAAGAGTATAGGGGAAATAGATGAGTTGTCGAGGTGTTGCTTCGTCGCCGGTTGTTTCAAAAAAAACGTCGCCGGAATTCCGTCAGAGCTTCGCCGTGAACTCGATTTTAAAGTACACCCTTCTTGTAAAAATTTTGATAGAGTAAATCTAGTGTTTTAGGATGAGAGGGTAGAGGGTAGGGGGGTCTTATTATAGGGTAGGGTAGATGAAAGGTTTTTATTTAAAAAATTATAAAAATTAAAGAAAAAACATTAAAATTTATAGTAAATAGGGTTTATTTAAGATTCGGGAACCGATCCAAGCATTTAGAGTATACAGGGGAGTTGAGAAGACAAAAAGCCACAACTTTCATTTTGACGACTTGGCCGTCCGGCCGAGTCCGGCCGGCGGCGCCGGCCCGAGTCGGCCGGTCGGCCAAGTCGGGCCGAGTCGGGGTGCCGATGGGTGGGGGGTTTCCTGACGTAGGCTTTGGTATTTTTACTTTTTAGGGTTCAGTTCAACTTTTGGGAGTTATGACCTGTGGACTGTTGGGCTTCCAAGAATTTTAAAAGAAAAATAATTTAAAAAATAATGTGGAGCATGGGATTTGAACTCTGGTGGCTTGGTTCAGCAGTACAAGGTATTACCAATGAGCTACAAGCTCCTTCTTGTAATTATTTTGGTATTTAATTACTTAAAATGATAGCAGCAAGAATAAATACTCCTAGTATACATTAAATCGTTTGCCAAAACGGTTTAGAAAATATCGAAGAAAAAGGCTTTTTTTGGGTGAAATTAGCGAAAACTTGCAATTTGGTAACTTGAGGGGTTCTTTTTGCATGGAATTTTCGTTGCAACCTCACACACATCCTCACCCACTCACATGGCCGGCCCCACCACCAGATGACAGCTGCCCACTCCCTCCCCCTCCTTTTTGTCATCTTTCATGTGAAAAGAATGGTTAAAATCAAGGTTTTATTATATATTTATGTAGGTGGGGGTATTATGGTAATTGGGAGGGGCTTTGACCATGGAATTTTTACCCAAATCTCTCACCTCTCCCCACCCCCATCCTCTGGCCGAAATGATCAGCAGCCCCCCCTCATTTTCCCCACCAAGTTTCCACTTCATTTCATCTCCAAAATCAACCAAAATGCTTGAAAAATCCACAAAAAATCAAGCAAAAATCCAAATCAAAATCCACCTCCTACCCATTTTCCCTTGGCTACCATAGCATGGATCTAGGGATTTAGATTTCAATTTGGGAGGCTAAGTGTGCTTGTGGGATCTTCAAATTTATTTGGGTATAATTCTAACCTTATTAATATATTGTTGTTTAATTGCTTCTATGTTAACAAATTTGATGTTTAATTGGGTTTTATTGCAACTTTAGGAAATTCAAGACTAGGGTTTGAATTTAATTAGGGTTTTTATCATTAGTTTATGGTTGTAATGAGGAGATTAACATGTAATTGTATGCAAAATCTAAGTTGGTTGCTACTTGCTAATTTGTTAAATTAAAATGGTGTTAATTTTGCTAAATTGCTAACTAGGTTTTAAAAAATTGTTTAAATATTGGGTTTAAAAATGTGATTAGGTTTTTCATGACTTCATTAACATTATAAAATATAGTTTAATACTTTAGTTCATGAAAATCCAAGCTAAATTGTTTTTTGTGCATTTTTGCTATAAAATTGTTAAATTTGGGTATATTGTAAACTAGAATTTTGGAATTTATGGAAATTGATGAGAATAAATTATATGAATGGTTTATATGACTTTGTTATGATATTTAGTGAATATTGTGGCCGCTAGATTCGTTTAAACATCAAGAGGTTGTATTAAAGCGGTTAATTTTGCTTATTAGGTTTTCGGAAAAATAGCTTTAAAGCGAATTTGAAGTTTTGGTGATTTTAACCCTATTTTATATATATAATTAAGGTGTTGTGAAACCACGATTGATACGTTTGAGTTTTTCTCGATGGTTTGGCGTTTGTACGCCGACGTCGAGGGTTTTTTGGTTGATTTGTGAAAGCAACCATAGGTTTTGACCTATGTGGGATTCACGTGTCGTTTTTGGGTCATGAGTCGGATTTTAATACGACACGGTGCGTTATGATATGTAGGTACCCCATGTGGACTTCGAGACGACAAGCAAGCGCGTGGCGACGTCGGCACCGGCTAGCGAGGACTAGGTGAGTAGATTTATATCTACGGGGAGAAGTCGGGTGGATGGCGTATAGCACCCCCGCAGTCCATAGTGTAGCTCATATATATATGTTTATATAGGTGTTTTATGATACGAGAATGTTTATTCATGTTATGATTATGTGTTCATGGATTAGCTTTAGGTTAGTTGCGAAACCCTAGAGTAGTTGTTATACCCACATACGCACACACAGACTTGCATACATTACTTTCTTGTGCGCCGATTGGGATGTGTATATATGTATATATGCGTGGGTATGGGACTATGCATATGTACATTCATATACACATGCATGGATAATAAGGATAGTACTTGGGATTTAAGATGAGTCGATGAGATTTGATTTGAGGCCGTGAGATCGGTGATATAGCAGGGTTCGTATTTGAGATACGACATGACGTTGTAACGGGTCTTGACGTAGTGTTTCACACACGTGCATGCATACTTAGGCTGTATCAGTATTGTACTAGACGTAGATCAGTACCCCGATCATGATATTTGATAAAGAGGATACCAGGTGAATAGTATGATGAATGTGATATTAACCCGTACCCAGATTTGGGGATGCCGTACGACGGATTTATGTACGAGCAATATTTTGATGATTGATCCACACTCTTGACTTGGGATGCCTGCTTATAGATATAGTATCGGATATGATATTATTGAGGCGGGATCACCGACTAATATATATACAGGTATGTATATGGATCGACTCAGATGTTAGGCGGTTTCCTTACCTGTAGTCCAGCTTGTTAGCTTAGCCCTTTAGTTTAGTTTAGTTGTTAGATTAGATTCGATTCTTACCTATTTCAAAAACTAACGAATCGTGGGTATTTTAAAAGACAGCCCAAGGGATCCTACGGATATTTCAAAAGACGTATCTTTTCATAAAAACGCCGTAGCCCCTATTTCCAAAACCCCATGATTCGTGTTATTTCAAAAGGCACCATTTGTAGGACTTATATTAGATTAATGCAGATTAGTTATCGTTGCGTCTAGTATTCAGCTCCCGCTCATTATTGTTGTTCGCTCCGCATCGCATGCTTATATTATGCTTCATATTCTACTGTTGATATCTTGTGGTTAGGACACCGGCACCATTACCGATGATGCGTATGTACCACGTACACTTACTTGCCGGCTCACACACATCTTCATCGGTAATTGCCATGTCACGTACACCTTAGAAAATATTATTGCTTGACATAGCCTGTTAGCTAATAGTTTAGACATAATATTAGTGTACTTGCCTTATATGTTAGTTTAGACATTGTAGTTATTACCTGCTACTTCATGCATACTGTTATTCATTGTTATGCCGCATTCATGGATTCTCATGCATATATTCACTTTTACGTGCTATTTAGGTTTTGGATTCGGATTTCCATGAGATTTTCTGGATTTGGGGAAAACCGCAAAACATATACAAACTTCTTCTTTCTCTTTTTAAATAAAAAGCGCGGTTTTTCCCATGATGTATGAGTCGTCCACCATGAGTTTGCTGATGGATTTTGAGACCCGATTCGAGGAGTTGGATGAACCGTTTCGGGTACATGGTGGACCCGGTAAGGTACCTCGGGGCAAGAAGCTCGTGGTGATGACGATGAGCCTGGCAGGGGGAGACTACCTACCGGTGATATTACCCGACGCGTCGGATATCCGGAGGATACCGTCGTGGTCTTGAGATGGATGGTAGGGGCCGGTCTGGACTGACGGCGCCCTAGATATTGTGATTGAGACATTGAGATTTCGAGATATTGAGGTACAGAGACTGTGATACAGAGATATCGAGATATTGGGATTACGTTTTGTGCCGATGCTAGGCACTGTTTTATGCTGATTTCATTATGATACCTCATTTTAAAAATACAAAGGAATTCTCACTAAATTATGAAAACAGTTTCTTCATTTACATGTATTCTGTTTTCATGCATTCATACCTCATTCATATGATATATTGCTACCTGAGGCACTGACACGGGCACATGAGATTATACTCGGATTAGATATTTACCCTAGTCATTGTTATAGACTGCTGGTCATATATTTGAGAATTATATATATTGATCGTATGACCTAGAATTGCGTCACACATGCGATTTCTATTCGTTGATGTTTTTCTATTCACGAGTTGGCAACTCACCCCCGTTGTGCCCCAGTTTCTTGCAGGTTTTGCGGTACAGCTTTCATTACGGCTTTGCTCGCACTGCTTCCCATTTTCGGGTGACTTGCTAGTAAGTGGGTTTACTTGTATCGTATCCCCATTATATATCTTATATATTATTATTCAGTTGTATCTAGAAGTTCCATCAACCAAACATGTATTTATTTTTGAGATAGAGACCAGTGATGTTATTCTTTCGACCTTAGAGTCGCGCGTTGTATTTCTATGGATTTCTTGCTGTTTTGAGTTTCCTTTTGAGTTTTGATCCTCGCCCTTGGCATTGTATATTATATTGCTTGTGTGGTTATAACCGTCGATTGACGAAGAGCTAGCTCCCGCTTAGGGATGCCTTTTTATTGATTTCGTATACTATTCATGTTGTATCCCGTTTGGGAGCCAGTTTTACAAAGGAGACTCTGCCGAAATTTTCAGGAAATACTTGATGTTTTTAAAACCGCATAACTCGGCTTATGCTATTGAAACTACTTGCTTTAAGTTGGTTTTTCCTGCACTCTACATCTTTTCTTGGTTAGGATTTCTGGGTTTTCGGTTTATTTAGATTACGTACGCCTCGAGGCGTTCGTAGTTTAAGTGCCGGTCATGTTCCGTACTTTCGGGTCGTGACAGGGTGTTTGTGAGCGTTTTGTGGAGGAGGGATTGAGGGTGTTTGTGAGCATTTTGTGGAGGAGGGAGAGGAAAGATGATGAAGGGATGAAGAGGAAACAATATGGGTCAAAGGTCAAGACCCCTCACCTCTCTCTCACTTCCCTCTCATGCCGATACCCCATTCTTTATTCCATTTTCTTTTTTCTTTTCTAATCTTTTCTTTTCTTCTCTCTTCTCATTTTAAAAACCAAACCAAAAAATGAAAATAAGAAAACATCATGGTAGGAAAAATGCAACAAATGTGACAAATGACTTGGTGCATGTCACAAGCACAAAACAAGCTTAATACACGATTAATGATATTTAATCGTGATTAGCATTAAAATGGGATATAACTAATTATATAACAATCTATGAATGCTTAAATCTTGTAATCTCTTTCAAATTTAATAATTAACATAATTTCTAAATATTTCCCAATTTATCGGTATTTAATTATACCGCATCATTAAAATATTTATAATATTTATTATTTAATTATATAAATTCCCAAAAGTAATATTTTATTTTTCTGAAATGTTACAGTATGCCCTAAAGGCCATTACTGTACATGTGATGTATATTGTAGTGGATGCTTGGACATATATAGGGAGGGCTTTCTTGCTCGACATGATAGTATGCTATCTGGTTGGACTTTGTTTTAACATGTTGACTTGTATAAGTGATGCTGTCTTGCTCTCACATTTTGATAAAACCCTTAGAATGTGTACTTGACTACCAGGACTATGATGGAGATCATACTAGTGGTGCTAAGGGTAGTCCACAAGTACACCCTATAATTGTTCCTAGTCGTGGGAGTATCGAGACATGGCATCGATACTCCAGAGTAGATTAGCGTATACGTTTCTTGACCCTTATGATGGGCGATGGATGATCTCATATTCATTGGTGTTTTACATCAGAAAAGGTATACGGGTGATCAGTGGAGACTGGGTATACTGGACGGACTCGCCGAGAACTCGTAGATGGTATTATACCTATCATCAGATAGCAGTTCTCTGGTGACACTGGTACAGGTTAGTCTGTCGACTCGAGATCATCATAGAGTCTTGTGTGATTCCCACTGTGCTTTGATTTCCACCATACTACGGTCAAGAGATCATGCAAAAAGGTGGTTTGTGGGTACATTCCCGATTCACATGGATGCAATGAGCGATAAGAGGGGATTCGTCTCTCCTAGTATTGGGAGTTGATGTTGCGCTATGCTCGATTGGCCATAACATGAAATCCCTGGCCAGGATTGTTGAGATTTACTGGTAAGTGTTATCAGTATTTTCTCGAACCGTTATGGACCTTGCATCGGCATGACTTATCAGGTTATTGGGGTCTGACGTTATACCGCTCCCAGGCTTTAATATGCGACATATCTGATGAAGAGACCGGATTTTACGGTAGTGTTACTGATTGGATTTGCAGGAGTACGAGCAGGCTTGCTTGTTGATCTTTTGATCGCTCAATACCCGGGTGACCGTTACATTTAGCAGACCGCTTGCGGCTTATGGGTGTTTGATTGATACGATATGAGACACCGTATTCTATTCTCGCGATATGAGATATTGGTCGGTTATATATGATATAGCCGGGTTATCGGATCAAGTGTTGATTCGATAAGTTGTTACATTTGATATTAGTCGGTTGTATGTGATATAGCCGGATTATTAAATCAAGTGTTGATTTTATAATTTAATGTATAATTATATATGTGATATATTAATTTACATTAACTAATATTAGCTCACTTAAACATTTCTTTTTCTCACTTGTGTGAATATAGTATATATGTGACATATATTAATATACAACTATTGTGTCATGCTTGATGCCATATGCTACATGGGTGTATGAGACTCACACCATGCTTATAATAATGATGGGTTTTTATTTATTTAAAGTAAATCAAAATTGGTTGGAAATTGTCACATGGTTGAAGCTTGTAGAAGCTTGTGGAACCATTGACCAAGTCCACTCTTTTTGTTTTACTTGAAGATATTTATTAACCCAACCATTATTGTTTAGCCATGGTTTATTATCTATATGAGTTAGTGTATGACACTAACTCACACAAGGTTGTTATTCTCACCTAATGAGTTCATTCTCTCATTCTTCACTTGAGCTTCTTCTTCCTCATGAGAAAGCTCACTAGCTTTTCTCAAGGTGAGAAAATATTGTGAGAAAATTAAATCTAAAGTGAGCCCACATCCTACTTCATCATCCTCTACTATTAACCATTTAGTTTAGGATATTTGCTTCACTAATTCACATATTAGTGAAGAGGTAGCATGAGCTTGAGTCTCCTCGTCGTAGATCATCTTCGGCCTTGAAGACATCAAGCAAGCTTGTTCATTTCTTCATGTGAACTCTTAGTACAGTTCGGGTGTTCACTACTTGGAGCGAAGGGGCTACTACACGGAGCCTTAGAACTGAAGGACCAGTCTACAAAGCTTGTATTTCTCATTCACTTAGATGTTAAGATGTTAACATTGCTAGTTTGTTTAAATCTCTAGTTAAAGATTCTACGTTAGGGTTCTTTAGAACGACAAAAATTTGAAAATGGTATGGACGATGCCTCCCGAAACCTTGCTGCCGACCTAGGGAACCCTGCAGTGGTATTAGAGCCAAGCTAGAGTTTTAAACGATATTTGTTAGAATTACGAAACCATAACAACTCCGAAACCCCCGATATAAAATCTAGTTCCTGTCGAATTTTTAAAGGTGTCAATTTTTTTTAAACAGCCGCAGAATGTTGTATGAGGTATAACATGAACACTGTGAAAATTTGAGGCAATTTAACAAAGTTTTGGCCGGCCACATAAGCACTAAAACTGGCCACCTCGGGTCAATTTGGGATTTTGGGCTTCAAATTTTCATGGCGTTCCAGTCTCTGGGTTTTGGTGTTTCAGGTGTTGTTTGTTTTTACTAAATTTGCATGTGATGTTAAATTTCTGCAAAGGCAACTCGGAGTGTTTCGCAGTCGTAATTCTAACATGTATTCGGGTTATTTAGATGATGTTAAAAAGTTTGAACGGATATCAATAACCCAATTTTTCCCCGCTGGAAATTTTCGAAGTGTTGGATTTTTTCCGAGTTTAAAAACTTCATAAAATCTTGCAAGCGATTCTGTGGACCCTCTAGAAGAACGATACCCAAACTTGACTTTTTGGATTGCATAACCACGGTCATACCCTAGGGTTTGCCGTAGTTCCGTAGCGACATGAGTGAGGTATGGGTCGGCCCTTCTACAGATGGTTCATAGGAGCTGTGGCATGTTCTGGGCACTTTTTGAACTCCGCTCAAATGTTGAGCTTGTTGGGAAATTTTTGGTGTTTACTATTCGATTGAAAAGTTTAACTTCATCTAGCTATCTGTGATTGTTATAAAATATTTGGAATCCACAAAATTAGTTATAAGATAACTAGTTTGAATTTTATAAATCTAGCAGTTTAGTCTCGTTTGATCGGTTGTTACGGGATTTTGATGTTGATCAAAAGTCCATCGCAATTACGTAGTATATACGGATACTCGCCGGGTAACCTTAATAGATAGCCACGCCCCATATCCCCGACCAATTGACTGTATAAGAACTTCGTCACCAAAAGCATCCGTTCGGGTGCTCGCAGCCGCGGCGTTCCTCCTTAGTGCACTTCGTCGACAGCATCGGGGGTGCGGCCGTTTACTAAAGTTTCCGACAAGCATTCAATCAGCTTATCAGGAATATGTTGAATTACCCGACAGGTTATTGAAAAGTGTTTTCAATATCGAGACTAAAATGCGGGGTTTATAATTTTTAGGCATGTGATGTCTAAGGAATTCATTTGGTTGGGTATAAAATCCAATGTATGTGATGCGTTGGGTTTATGATGTTTAAAGTGGTTGCGGATTCCAACTGTTGTAGTTTTTCTTTTTCTTTTTTGCGACCATAAGTGTAATATGTGGTGTATCGCCAGTTTCGTTGCTATACGTCAACAACAATTGGGATACGCATATTTACTTACGTTGATGACATGTGATGTTATGTGTTGCTTTGATATGTTATATTGGATCGTCGTGTTCTGATTAGCCGGGTTTTTTTTTATGTGAGATGAGAGTTTTTCATTTTCATTCATGTAAAAGCTTGTATGTGATATTCTTTTGTTGGGGCACTTCCGGGTTGAGGATGATGTCACCATTGATGTATATTATTTACTTTTCCGCATTAGGATAGACCCAAGGAGAGGAGCACAAGTAACCAGATTCTAGGGTCCAGTGGGAGACCATATCGAGGAGTCGAGACCGGGTTTCCTAACTCTAGAATTGGTAGGGTTGCTTGCCGTTCTCGTACAGGTCTAGGGGTGTGGGTTTGGCTATTCATCGCGACCGTGGAATCCGTGTTTTATACTGGCTTAACTTAAAACACGGAATTCCTAGTATATCCAATATTTCATATGTGTTCATCTGCTGCTGATATTTTGTGATATGATCACTTGATATGTTCTGAGATGAATGCTTATATTATATATATATGATATATACTAAATATTGAATCTTTCGTTTCTTCTGTGATGCTTAAGAATCATAAATTGATGGGATTTCACTAATGAGATTAATGAAAGAAAAAGAAACCTAAAGATGTTGTAGAATCTTGTTTTAAAAACAGGTAGCTCTAGTTTTTGCTTTGCATAGCGGTATTCCTTATAGAATATCCAGCACCTTATTCGATAAGGAAAGAGCCGAGATCCCTTCACCGGGAGTGGCCTTTTTAGCGAAACTGGAAGATGCTACAACCCAATCGATTTGTCTTTTGATTGCTTCTATAGTTTTTGCTTTGCATAGTGGTATTTGTGAAATATCCAGCACCTCATTCGATGAGGAAAGAACGAGATCTCTTCACCGGGAGTGACCTCTTTAGCAAAACTAGTAAAGGCCTCAAAAACACTCCTTTTCAAAATCACTCGATTCTACAACGATATCAAGTTCATTACGCTCATGGTTTTCTTAAAAACCTGCGTAGCCCTCCGTCATTTCAGATAAGTACTACTTAGTATTCGTACTACGGTAGTTTGGCCTTCGTCAAGGCGTAGTGTGCGGTAGCTGATTAGTGCTTATCTGCATAAGCTTATGATGCGATTAGATTAGGGTATTCGTACGGCGTAGTTTGGCCTCCGTCAAGGGTCGTGCGGGTGGGTTTAATTCAATCAGAAAATGACGGGTTGAACTTGACTAGCGCCCTATGGATAGTTTGGCCTCCGTCAAGGTCATAGGATGCTAGGGGTAAAAATTATTATTGGGAATTTCAAGTGTTGAAATTTGCAATGAGATTGCATACCTTCTATGAGATGGTTGGATCCCGATACCTACTGCGAGTAAGAGTTACTCCTGGGAGAGTTTTACACATTATAATTAGCCGATCAAGTAGGTGTCTAGAAAGGTATTAACGGGGTTACGCCCTTGGGAAAATGAGGTTTATTTTAATTAGGTCCGTGCGAAAGCACGGAGAACCTCCCTCAAAGTATCGACACTGGCCTGGCCGAAAGATTGGCAAACTTGTAGGGTGTAATTAAACCCGACTAGTCTTACCTTTTAGGTTTTGAAGGAAGATTTGATGAAAATAGTGGGAGCCATCCTGATTACATAAAATAATAACCAATCTGATCTTGCAAGAGCGCACGCAGAGTGTTTGATTGGTACGAAAAAGTGTGTTTGTAGTTAACCGCAATCAATAACGGTGTCGCGCGTAGCTAGACCGAGATGAGTACGGGTCGTCCTCTGGGAAACGTGGAACCTTTTACCCTTACTTTAGATGTGTTGAAAAGAGAGGAGGAAGAAAGAATTTTGTGGAATGGTTTCTAGATCTACGTTAAAAAAGAATGTAAAATATAGATCTAGATTATTTTAAAGATGTAGTTAATATAATAAGAGGGCTTGTAAGGTTCGTTAGGATTTAGTAGTTATGGACGATTAATTAAAAGTTACCCTTTTTATCCATTAATAGATTTAGAACTAGAACGACGGTGATGCGTGTAGATTAGGGTTTCTGGAGGGAAAAGGAATCCCACTCTTAACCCTTATCTCGACACGGAACTCCGTTCATATCTAGCCTTTACCAAAACAATCATTAATCTAATCGCTAATCGCGGTCGGAACTAGCAAAGAATTGTTAGCGCGCCCGATTAGGATGTTAATGATTCTTTTGATAAAATTCCTAAACTTTATAGGACTTAAAAAGGGTTTAGTTATTTTTATCATCCATTAGCCTACCCTAATCCTACGAACCCTAACAAGCGGAGAATTACTCGCGCAAGTTGGGAGAAGAAGATGAAAAGACAAAGAGGGAAAACATAGTGTAAAATGCAAAAAGAATTAAATAAAATAACTACCTTTATTAATCAACTTGAACAATCTACACTTTTAATCCGTAGAAAATGATGACAAACTAGTTGCTTCTCGATCTTTCCTAAGGAGGTAGTCGAACAGTCGATGATCAGCCTGGATGCGTGAGCGTCTGGAGCTTCGTGATCTCGTCGGCTTGATGATTTTCCAAGAGGCTCTCGGTGCCTTTTTATAGTGAAAACCCAGAATCTTATTGTTGAAAAGTTGGTAAAATTCAGCAGTAATCAATCTCCCAAAATCATGCATTCCAACTCCTCATTATTGCGGCGGATCCGCAGCCCAAAGGTGTGTTTGGCCGCGGATCCGCGCTCAAGGGATGTGATCAATTGCTTATTTTTCTTGGTCTTTCATCTGGTGATATGTGGCAATCCTAGGCATCTTCAGAATTCAGAAATCTTCTCTCGGTTGCTTCCATACTTGGTCTCCAAGTTTGCTTCTTAATTTGGCAAGATTTCTTCAACAGCTTGATTTCTTTGATATATTCTGCATAACAACTTGGAAAATTCTGCACAACAACTCAAATAAGATTTTAGTAGACTTTGTTCTACTAGGATTAGGTCAATAATATTTGCATACATTTTCCTACCAAAATGATAATTAAAATATATTAACACATGGAAAATAATGTTTTTACACATAAACCCCCATATGTATAATATATTATAATAAAGTCCTTTTTTAATATGAAAATGGTAGGAAAAATGTAATACAAATGTGCAGTTTTATCAACTGAACAGTGTTTCTTCTCTCTCCTGGTAGCGACTATGTCATGCCTTAATCAAGATAATAATATGGATGCATTGACCGAACCTTCTTATTATACTGTGATAGGGAACGTTGGTTCCTCTCTATCTTATAACTGTTATAAGTCCGAGCAGGAAATAGGGGAATATTCGAATTCCCATGCCACCCAATCGAAGAAAGTGCATGATGATGCATCTTCTTCGTGTGTGTTCATTACCGAGAACTGTTTCTCAGTATTCTCTACGTCTTGGGTATGTGATACCGGATCAGGATCCCGCATATGTAATATGTTACATAGGCTACAGAAAGGTAGAGAACTGAGAATGGGTGATATGTCTCTAAGTGTTAGAGAATGGTGCAATTGTAGCTGTCACGACCCAAAATAGAATGTGACTGGCACTTGAATCATATGAAGTCTATAAGACCCTATCTAATTCAAGTAAGCTAAAATCCCAGAAATCTAAACTATTTAAAAGAAGAAAGAAGGAAAAGTTTAATTTTTAAGTGATTGGTTTTAATAATATAAACCGAAGTATTGCATTTTTAAAATCTCAATTATTTTCTGAAAATTTCGGCAGAGTTTCCTTTGTAAATACTGGCCCCCAAAGGGGTACAACATGCATAATATGAATAAAGGTATCCCCAAACGGGAGCTAGCTTTTCGCCAATTGGCGGTCACAACCAAACAAGCAATGTAATATACAACGCCGAAGAGAGAGGATCAAAACTCAAAAGGAAACTCAAAATCATCAAGAAAACCATAATAATACAACACGCGACTCTATGGTCGAAAGAATATACAACTAGTCTTCTAAGTCTAATAAATATACAAGGCTGGTTGATGGAGTTTACTAGATACAGCTGAATAAATATAAATACAATGGTGGTCACGATACAAGTGAACCCATCTACCAAAGCAATCACCCGGAAAGAAGCAGTGTGCCAGCAAAGCCGCCAAGGAAACTTGTACGCATAACCTGCAAGAAACTGTGGCACAACGGGGGTGAGTTACCAACTCGTGAATATAAAACATCACATAGCAGAAATCACATGTATGACTCAATCCTAGGTCATACGATTATAATATATATCCTCAAAATGATAAGCCTGAAGCATCTAATAATGGCATGGGTAAAGATCTATACATAAGTGTAATACCAAGTGCTCGTGTCAGTGCCTCAGGTAGCAACATATCATAAATATGAGGTATGAATGCATTAAATGAAAACAGAATACATCATGAATGAGAAAACTATTTTCTTTATATAATGAGATTTCTGTATATATAAATCGAGGTATCATCAATGAAATCAACAGAAAATCAGTGTCAAGCATCGACACAAAATATATATCTCAATATCTCAGGCTTCGGCTATCCGGACTGGCCTGTATCATCAAATCTCAATATCTAGGGCTTCAGCTATCCAGACTGGCCCATATCAACAAATCTCAAGACCACGTTGGTATCCTCCGGATATCCGGCGCGTCACAATAAAATCACCAGTCAGTAGTGCTCCCCTGTCTCAGGCTCAACGTTATCATCTACGACCTTCTCGCCCCGGGGTACCGCACCAGGTCCACCATGCACCCACAAACGGTTCCTCTTCCTCCTCGAATCGGGTGTATGATATCGCTCAAGAGCCGAGAAAACTCATGGTGGACATATCTCAATCATATCAGGAGAAAATCGCCAATTCTATCTTTAAAATGATAATCAGTTCATAAAATCTTTGCGGTTTCTCCAAATCCAGAAATCTCATGGAAATCCCAATCTCAAGAGTAAATAATAGTAAATTGCCGGGATAAAACTCCATAATATTTCCTAAAAAATGAATATATGAATTCATCTGATATCAAGCAAGGAATGCAATAATTAAACTAGCATAATAAAGCAATAACATATTGGAACTTTCAGCTAGCAAGCTATGTCAATGAAATAATATTCTCTAAAGTGTACGTGATATAGCAATTACCGATGAAGATGTGTATGAGCCGGCAAGCGAGTGTACGTGGAGCATACCATCATCGGTAATGGTGCTGGTGTCCTAACAACAGGTTTCATCATTTCTAATGAAAATACAGATAAGCATGCAATGCAATACGAACATCAGAATAAATAGCAAATGAATAATAAATGCAGCAATAAAGAAAAGTACATTCCTATATACGAGTCATATAGTTTTTGGTATTTGAAATCGCACGAATCGTGGTGTTTAGAAAAATAGGGCTACGGTGTTTTATGTAAAGGTACATCCTTTGAAATATCCGTAGTATCTCTTGGCCTGTCTTTAAAATACTCACGATTCGTTAGTTTTGGAAATAAGTATGACTCAAGCCCAGTCTAACATCTACAAGTAAACTACAGGACTAAACTAACAGACTAATCGAAAGGGTATGGAAAACCACCTAAGTCTGAATCGATACATATATCTAATAGTCGGTGATCCCGCCTCAATAGTATCATGTACGATACAATATATAATATGACATCCTTGAGTCAAGAGAAGGATCTATCATCATAATCATATCACGTACGGTAAATCCATCGTAAGGCATCCCAAATCTGGGTACGGGTCAAATATCACATTATCTCATTATTTATCTGGTATCCTTATCATCATATCCTGTATTAGGGGTACTGATCTAAAGTCTAGTACATACTGATACCATCTACATATATGTATATGCGTGCGTATGAAAACACAACGCCTAAAGACCCGCTATATATCATGTCGTATCTCATAATACAAACCAAATCATATTACCGATCTCATGGCATCAGGCCCAATCACATCGACTCATCTCCAAGTATCATATACTGTCCTCATAATCCAAGTACATGTATACATATATATATATATATATACATATTCACATACATATATGTATATATATATATATATCTATATCTCCATATACGAACAAGTAAACCAAATGTATGCGTGTGTGTGCGCGTGTGTGCAAATCACTACTCTAAGGTTTCACGACTAAGAAACTAACTAATGATACTATCATCCAAATACACTAAAAAGTAACCCAAGATCTCCTAAAATCGTACTTGCTAATTATCCAAGTTTCACATAACACATAATCATATATAACTATAAAATATCATAGGCTACACTACGACCTGCGGGGGTGCTATACGCCATCCACCCGACTTCCCCTGTAGATATATATCTACTCACCTTGATCCTTGCTTGCCGAAGTCGATGTCTCCATCCTGTTCTTCACCATCCGAAGTCCACGTGGGGATACCTACATATCACATATCGTATCGTAAACCAAAATCGCACACGAAAACCAAAACGGCACGCGTATCATACATAGGTTTAAACCTATGGTCTACATATGCAAGAATGACCAAACAACCCTCGAGATTGACGTTCATGTTAGTGTATATGCCCTAGAGGCCATTACTGTATCATACTAGTATGTATATTACTTGATGGAAGCTTGGGATATTCACAGTTGTATAGACAATCTTGCTCGAAATGGTAGTATGCTACTTGGTTTGTCTCTGCTTTAATGTGTACATGTGTTTCTTTTATTGTATCACCTATACGCATTAGTGGAGCCTTTAGGATCTTTGCTTGATTACCAGTGTTGTGATGGCAGTCACACTCGTGGGAGCTGGGTAATCCACAAGCACATCCTTATATTCTCGTCCCTAGTCGTGGGATTATCAAGACAGGGCATCGATACTCCGGAGTAGACTAGCGCATGCGCTTCTCATCCCAGTGCGGGAGACGGTCTGTCCCACAGCCGTCAGTACGTCGTACTTGAGATAGTATGCGGGTGCTCGTTAGGTTACGAGTACACTGGACAGGACTCGTTGGGAACTGATTGGTTGGTATTATACCTATCGTCAGTTATCAGTTTCCAGATGACATGAGTACAGCTTAGTCCGCTGACTTGACACTGTCACTTCGCCTCAAGTGTGTTCCCACTGTACTTTGATTACTGCCCTACCACGGCTCAAAAGAGTCGTGTAAACAGGTAGTAGTTGGGTGCAGTCCCGAAGCACTTGGAGGCAGTGACGGTTAGACAGGATTCGTCTCTCCCGGTATTGGGGGTTGACATCGCGCTGTGTCTAGGAGAGCCATTACACGAGTAGTCCCTGGCCAGGGCAAGCGAGATATACTGGTAGGTTTCCAGTGTTATCTCAGGGTGTTCTGGGCTTCACTCCGACACGACTTGTACCGCTATTAGGGGACTGATGTTTACCGCCCCCTAGGCCCGCCATGCGATGTATCAGACGAACAGACCGGACTGTACAGAGACTGTCACATACAGGCTCAGTAGGAGTTCAGATGGGTTCACCTCGTCAGTCTTCTTATCGGCGTCTACCTGGGGACCGTTACGTACAGCTAGTGCCGCTTGCGGTCTGTGGTTAAACCCACTGCCAGCGTAGTGTCGAGTCTTTAGAGTCCCACACAGAGAGCTATTCGCCTTTTGGCAAAATGAGTAGAGGTCGCATGGTTTTGCGACAGGGTTCGTTCACATCCGTACACTTGTGCACGTTTGATGTCCGGACAGCTTGTACTAGCGGGCTTTGGTTTAAGCCGGATCCTAGTATATGATTTGGGATTGGTTTTATCTCTTTGTGTTCATGTTTATTGGAACATGAATGCGGGTGTGTATGCACAGTTGATTGAGGCGGAGGAAGAGGTTTTTCATTAGGGTTTTGGAACGGGTGTGTATGCACAGTTGACAGTCGTCTTTTTCCAAACCCTAATGATATTGTGATTTATCAATTAATAATATTAATTAAGTGAAATTGTGTCATGGTTGGGCTTGTTGACTTGTTGACCATGGTTGACTAGTTGACTAGGTTTGAAACATTGACCATCATCATTACTTTTTAGATGCTCTTTGATCTTTGCAAAATCATTTATTGTGATATGATAATGGTCTCTTCAAACTAACCATCACCTTTTCATTTTTGATTAATATTATTATTTGAAAAATCACATATATTTTGTTATGGTTGTAAAAACCATTTCATTCTATCATATGCTTTCTCTCTCTTGCTCTTCCTCTTCCTCAAGCTCTCCCCTCTCATGAGTTGAGAAACACATGAGCTTGAGTAAAACCTCTCCAAAACAATCTCTACTCTCTTCTAAGGTTCTAGGATTAGCACTTCTAGCATCTTAGTTACTTCTAGCTTGAAGTTGAAGCCAAAGGTTGAGGCACTCGGGTGGATCCTTCTTCGACGAGAGAAGACGACAAGGAGATCACTTCCGTTCACTACAAGGAGAAAGGAGAGAAGGACATAAAGCCCTAGGTATAACCTCTTTTCCGAGTAGCTAACTCTCTTTAGCTTGGTATCTAGTTTTGTTTAGAAAAGATCCCGCCTTTAGTTAGTCCATGTTGTCTAGTGTGCTAAAAATTCGATTTTTATACCGTTTCCGCCTCCCCGTAAGCACCGGGGTGGGCAACGTGGACTTACAGTGCAAACATCAAGTGATCGAGATAAAACACAAATTCCAAATTTTCAAATCACTAAAGTCACAAAACATTAAGCAACAACTTAGAAAACTTGCTCCAGATTTTAGTTCAGGTAAAATAGTGATGAACGAACAGTACTTGGGTGTTATATAGGATGTATAGGAGCTACAAACCCAAACTAGACCTCAATTCCCACCACTTGGCCGGCCAAATTTCCCCAATATTCGGCGAGCTCGGCCATACCAGCTCAGATTGGGTTCATGCTTGGTGGTCTCTTAGTGTCCAATCTAGGTCTCTGGGGTTGTTTGCTTTTCTTATAAAATTCCCGGGCCACTCCAGATTCCCTGTAGGCACCTAATCATACACAAAACCGATATTTGAAAGTTCCAATCTCAAGTTTGGTTTTGTTTCTGTTTTGGTCCAGGTTCTTAACACTAAGGGGTGTTTGTGGTCACCAATAACACCTCAATAGCATCTTCACTACCCAAAATCCCCTAATCATTCTCTAGGAATTTCCAAGTATCACTAAACTACACAAAATCGATTCTAATCTTAAATAGATGCTAAGGTAAATGAAATACTACTCTAATAGTGCAGGAATTACCTTATTTGGCAACTTAAGAAATTTCTTGAGTTACCCCAAGTCTTCAAAATTTAATTTTTTTTCGTCCAAAGTGCTTGTAGTGAGCTTGTGTTTGTTTTTAATGAAAGGTAGATGAAGATTTGATGTGTTTTTGGGTGTGTTGTGAGGGGTTGAGATGGTGGAGGGAAGAAGGTTGCCATGGAGATGAAAAGGGAGAAGAAAAGACGAAGATGATGAAATGGGAGCCAAGGTCAATGAACCCCTCACCTCTCTCTCTTTCTTCTTTCTCATGCCCATACCCAATTCTTTAATCATTTTCTTTTTCTTTTATTTTCTTTTGTTTTCTTTTCCTCTCATTTTAAAATCCAAACCAAGCATGAAGAAATAAAGAAAAGCCATGGTAGAAAATGTAAAAATGTGAAACATGACATGGTGCATGTCATGTGCACAAATCAAGTTTAATGCACGATTAGTGATATTTAATCGCGATTAGCATTAAAATGGAATATAATTAATCATAAAGAATTTATAATTTGCTTAAATCATATAAAACACCCTCATTTCAGAAATTCCTATAATTTTCCAAATATTTCCCAATTTATTGGTAATTAATTATACCGCATTATCAAAATATTCATAATATTTATTATTTAAATTATATAATTACTCAAAAACAATATTTTATTTTTCTGAAATGTTACAATCTTCCCCCCTTAAAGATATTCGGTCCCCGAATTTAAATTTAAACCCCTCAAATACTATAACATTTCAGTAAAAAGGTCAAGTCGTCGGGGCTTCGAAATCATAAATACATAAAACGTATCGTAGCGCAATGCATGCGCATGAAAAACGAGTATATATACCAAAATCAAAACTCCATCAAGCATCCCGCAATCATCGGAGTTATGGTGAAGACACCTAAGTCAAAGTCTAATACAAAAATCGACAGGATAAACATCGAAACTATAACATGTACATAGTACGCATCGCTGTACCTTCGTCAAAACATCTGTAAGAAATGCATGCCAAACTCTTTTTCAAATTGCTGTGCGATGCGCGTATCATAACACAAGTGGCGGACGTTTATTGTAAGAAAATAATTCTATATACATACATACATACATATACATACATACATATATATATATATATATATATATATATATATATATATATATATATCCTTTGTTTAACATACGTCCCGCCGTTTGGAAAATAATTTAGAAGGGTTTCCTTTGTAAAATGCTTCGTGTCATCTCGGACACGTAGGTAAATGCTTAGACTATAGCTCCTTTTTAGAAATCCCTTCGGTAACTATCAATGCATGCAAAAATATATTCAGGTACTGTTCTCGGACTAGTCCTGCTCAGCTACTATACCATATAGTAAATATCGTAAAACATACTGCTCCAATCGAAATAAATCCCAAAATGCGTACAAGAATGCCCCGTGCGTCTGGTGCGCACGGAAATCGAAATCAAAAAATGTTCCCTACATGTGCACAGAAACAAAATCTAAGTGCAACGGGTGTGCACGAAACACCTGTCAAAGGCAACGGGTGTGCCTGACAGCAATATTAGGCGCGTCTGACATGCATGAAGAATCCTGATTTAGTGCATCTGGTGTGCACTAAAATCGCATCAAGCGCGTCAAGTATGCGCAAAATCCAACTTAAGTGCACAAGGTGCACGAAAACAAATATCGAATATCATAATCGAAATCGACGGTATACAACACATCTAAATCCAAACCAGGTATACCGTGGTATATAATCTCATAACCATGTGCATCAGCGTGCATCAACTCGAATAAAAATACTAAAAGTGCATGAAAACTATGCCGAAAACATGAGTCAAATCACTTGCATACAATAGGCATGAAATAAAAATCAACATCTCGAATGGCATCAAATCGAAGTCAAGTGCAACTGTGTTGCACAAAATCTCAATCATGCAAATAAATCGCCCAAAATACCGAAATCAAAGATGGCGGAAACAGTCCCGCTCTGGCATATCCTCTAAAGATCTCTGGCCAACTGTCGTAGCCACTCATAACATGTCTCGTCGACGATGCCGAACTCTGGCCTACTGGGTGTGCATAATATGACCGATCCTGGGTCCAAGTCTTCTCGTATAGTATTCCAGAAAGGTTCTATCGAAGTCTCTCCCAAATCTCATTTCTGTCGAACTGCCCGGAAGTTATCATCCTTTACTAAATCTATTTCTTGTTCCGGAATGGCTGCATATTCATCACGACTCCTTCTGGAAGAAAAGAATGAAGTGGAGGGTTATAGTATGAGGTGGAGGGAGGTGAAGGTGTGTGTGTGGTGTGGAGGTTGTGAGGGTTTAATCTAACCCCAACCTTTACCTAACCCTCATACAAAATAAAAACAAACCTTTTTAAATAAGTACCTTCATGTTACACTAAATCAAAATTCATGCTTTTAAAAGAAATAAAACACTTATCATAATACTTAAATACCATAACCTTTTAATAAAATCTCATATATGTAGGGTTACTAGGCACGCTAATGAGGTTCCACAAGGCATCAACCATGCCAATTTCAAATTTTTCGGTGCCGAGAAACCCTAATATAGATCGTTGACTAGAAGTTAAGACGAAAAGCAAGCAAGTAAACAACTTTATTGCTAAGTGAAAGCGATTACAACCTTTGTAGATCCGCTCCACCATTTCTTTAGCGCCGTTTTGACGTCCCTCCGCTGCGATCATCGGATCCTGGACGCTAGCGATGGTTTCGTCGGAGAAATGATCGGGCTAGGTCATTGACTTCGAGGCCGAAGATGATCTACGTCGGGGAGACTCAAACTCAAGCTATTCCTTCACTTGGTCAAAAACTTTGTGAAGAGAACACCCTATACTACATGGCAAGTGATAGAGGATGAAGAAATAGGAAGTGGGTTCACTTTGGAATTGGATTTCTCACTCTTTTTCTCATGATGCCATTGGAGCTAGCAAGCTTTTTCAAGCTTGATGAAGATGATGAAGAAGAAAAGAAAATTTCTATCTAAATGAAAACTTATCACACAAATAATGGCACCATGGTTGAGTTAAGCCCTCATGCTTAACTCATGTAGAGAATTAACCAAACCATTAGGTTAAGGGTTGGGTTAACAAATATCCTATACAAATGACAAAAGGGTTGGCTTTGTCAATGCTTATCAAGCTTCATGAAGCTTGATAACTTTGACTAAAGTCTCAATTCTTTTGTTATTTTCTAGGAAAATAGTAAACCCTAATCTAACCTTGATATGGTTCAAGTCTCTTACACACAACTTGTTTGTATCATCAAGCATGATACAAACATGTACACTTGCATATATCACATATAAACAATGTACACTTTCAAGTGAGAAAATCAATCTTAAGCGAACCAATACTAGTTAATGTAAAGTAATATATCGAATATATAATTATACATTAAATCATTAAATCAACACTTGATTTAACGATCCGGTCATATCGCATATAACCGACTAATATCAATAGTAACAACTTATCGAATCAACACTTGATCCGATAACCCGGCTATATCGCATACAACCGATCAATGTCACAAATCGCGAAAATAGAATACAGTATCACATACTGGTATTATTCTCTGTCCCGCACATATCTCATATGCGCTCCTATTTCGTTTCGCTCGAGCCAGGAAACCCCTGTGTAGGACTCTAAAGACTTGTCAATACGCCGGCAGCAGGTGATGATCATATCAAACACCTACAAGCCGCAAGTGGTCTGCTAAACGTAACGGCCACCCAGGTATTGAGCAATCAGAAAATCAACGAGCAAGCCCGCTCACACTCCTGTGAATCCAACGAGTAACACTACCGTACAGTCCGGTCTCTTCGTCTGATATGTCGCATATCTCGTCTAGGGTTGGTAAACGTCAGACCCCAATAACTCGATAAGTCGTGTCGATATGAGGATCATAACGGGTCGAGAAACTGCTGGTAACACTTACCAGTAAATCCCTAAAGCAGCCTTGGCCAAGGACTTCCTGTTATAGCCAATCGAACACTGCGCAACATCAACTCCCTATACCGGGAGAGACGAAACCCCTCCTATCGCTCATTGCCTCCATGTGATTCGGGACCGTACCCAAAAGCCACCTTTTTACACGCCCTCTTGGACGTGGTATGATGGAAATCAAAGCACAGTGGGAATCACACAAGACTCTATGACGATCTCGGGTCTACAGACTAACCTGCACCAGTGTCACCAGAGAACTGCCATCTGACGTAAGGTATAATACCATCTGGGAGTTCTCGGCGAGTCCGTCCAGTGTACCCAGTCTCTACTGAGCACCCGTATATCATCTCTGATGTCAAACACCTATGGATATGGGATCGCCCATCGCCCATCTGTATGGGTCGAGAAGGTATACGCTAGTCTACTGTGGTATATCGATGCCCTGTCTCGATACACCCACGACTAGGGACCTTGAAGGATGTACTTATGGACAACCATGTCCCAACTAGTATGATCCGCATCATAGTCCAGGTAGTCAAGTACACATCCTAAGGGCTTTACCAACATGTAACAGAGAGACAATCAGTGTACACGTTAAGGTAAAGAGTAACCAGATAGCATACTACCATATCGAGCAAGAAAGTCATCCCTATATATGTCCAAGCATCCACTACAATATACATCCTAAGTATAGTAATGGCCTCTAGGGCATACATATAACTAACAATCTCCCACTTGCGCTAGGGCCATCTGATAGCAGTGGTTGTAGTATCTCATACTCAACCATCCCATAAAAGTCTCTCTCTGGGAAAAGGCCTTTCGTGAGTGGATCCGCCGTGTTGTCCTCTGAGTCTACTCTCCTAACCTCGACCCCTTGGAGATCAACCATCTCCATGATCAGGTGATACTGCCTAAGAATATGTCTGGATCACTGATGGGACGGACGTTCCTTGGCATAAGCCACAACTCCATTGTCACACAATGGGAGGAACGAAGTTCATCTCATGAACTAATATACACCCAGACTGCCTCTTTGGTAGCATCTTAAGTAGCGATGTATCCAGCCTTTATCGTCTAGTATGCCACGGTATTTAGCTTGGAACTCTTCCAACATACCGTCCCTTTACTAAGGGTAAAGACAATGCCTGCGACTGACATTCAGTCGTTCTTATCACCCTGGAACCTTTCCAGTGATTCTCCCCAGGATCGATTGATACCAGCTCACTTCAACTAGTGAGTATCCTAACATCCAATTAGATCTATCTCATAGATCCAAAACCCAGGATTTAGTAGGTATCATTTTGATCCTATATAGAGAATCCTTGCGATAAGCGGAGATTGACCGAGCGTAGCATAGGAAACTCCTTCCCTATCAAGAGTATGTCATCCACGTACTCTACGAGGATCACCACAATACTCCCTACTTCCTTTTTGTATATACAAGGTTCATCTACCATTTTGATGATGTCAAACTCTTTGACTAACTCATCAAAATAGATGTTCTAACTCCGCGATGCCTGCTTTATCACATAAAACATCTTGCATACGTTTCTACTGCTCCCACTGTCTATGAGGCTCTCTGGCTGTGTACTTATAGACGCTTTCTTCCAAATCATCATTTAGAAAAGCAGTCAAGACACCGAACCGCCAGATATCGTAGTCATGGTATGTAGCCATAGCAAGTAGGATCTGGATGGACTTAAGCATATGCCCCAGAAAAGGTTTCATCATTACCTACAACGAGTCTATGATGCAAACCTTTAACGAGTCTAGCTTTGAAAGTCTCAACTTTTCCATGTACACCAAGTAATCTTATCAAGATATACTTGCTCCTGATGGGGATTTAACCCTTCAGATAAAGCAACCAAAGTCCATACTTTATTGGTGTATAAGGATTCCATCTCAGATCGATAAGCATCGAGCCATTCTTACAGAGTCCCACTCCTGATGGCCTGCCCGAAACTAGTTGGGTCATCATCTCATGATGTAATCCTCGCTCCCACTGTCATAGAGAAATCGAAGTATCTCTCAGGTGGGTGAGGAACCCTACTAGATCGGCGGAGAAGCTGAGGTTCTTTGGTTGCTATTGAATCCTTTGGTTCTACCAAATCATCAGCTGCAGTTTGTATAGCTGGAACTGTTTCCAGTTCTACCTCATAACCAATAATTTCTTCACAAGAAATTCCCTTTCACAAAGGTGGCATGCTGAGAAACAAAACATTTTTGTTCCTCGGTTAGGTAGAAATATTCCCTTGCGTATGCTTAGGATATCCAACAAACTTCCACAGATCTGACTTTGCCTCGAGCTTGTCCGGATTTTGCTTTTAGACATAGGCTAGACAACCCCAAATCTTAACTGACTTAAGAGATGTGCTCTTCCCTTTCCATATCTCATATGAAATGGTAGGCATCTGATTTGATCGGAACCCTATTCAATAGGTATGCAACTTCATAAGTGCATAACTCCCTAAAAGGAAATAGGAAACTCAGTAGTACTCATCATAGAGCACACCTTATCATATAGGGTGTGATTGCTCCGCCCCAATATACCATCGTGCTATGGTGTATACGGAGGAGTAATGCTGAGAGAGAATCTCATTCTCCTTTAGAATAGTCCAGGAATCCCGTGCTCAAGTATTCTCCTACTTGATCACATCAAAGGACATAATACTTTTACCCGTATTTTGGTTCTCTACTTCTAACTTATATTCTATAAATATCTCAAAAATTTCGGACTTGTGTTTCAACAGGAACATATGTCTGAATCTTGAGAGATTATCAAAGAATGTAATGAAGTACAAAGAACAGGTCTTGGCATGTGTAGACAGGGAACCTTCATACATCAATATGTATCAACCCAAGAGTTCACTAACTCTTTCTCTGTTTCCAATAAACAGAGCTATGGTCATCTTATCTCTGTGACATGACTGGCAAGTTTCACAAGATATAAATTCAAACTAATTTAAATATGCATCTATGTGTAACTTAGCTAGTCGGGTCGCATTGATATGACCTAGTCTACAATACCTCAAGAAGAATTTGTTCATTTCTGAACTATTCCTCTTGTGTGTATTCTATATACTAAGAACCGTGGTTTGATTTAGAACGTCAATGCTTTTAGATAACGTGTCTGAACCGATCAACTTTTGATATAGGAAATGTTCAAAACATTATCCAACAATACCAAATTATATCATTTCTTTATTAATAAAGAGAGTGATATGATTTTGTATATCATGTTCGGTATCTAATAACATTTGTTCATAATTAATGTATTCTGGTAATACAGGGTGACAGTGACCAACAGACCTGGCTGCAACACTTGCACCGTTTTCTGCCTCATGAAACTTATCACCCGTTCTCAGTTCTTTACCTTTCTGTAGCCCTATGTAACAAATTACATATGCGGGATCCTGATCTGGTATCACATACCCAGGACGTAAAGGATACTGAGAAACAGTTCTCTGTAATGAACACACCCGAAGATGATGCATCAACATGCACTCTCTTCGTTTTGGCGGCACGGGAATTCTGGTAATCCCCTAATTCCTGCTCTGTCTTATAACAATTATAAGTTGGAGCGGGACCAACGTTCCCCAGCTCAGTATAACAAGCGGATTCGGTCAATATATCCGTATTAATATCTTGATTAAGGCGTGATATGGTTGCTACCTGGAGAGAGAGAGAAGAAAACACTCTGCGTGCGCTCTTGCAAGATCAGATTGGTTATTATTTTATCTAATCAGGATGGCTCCCACTGTTTTTATCAAATCTTCCTTCAAACCCTAAAAGGAAAGACTAGCCGGGATTAATTACACGCTACAAGTTCGCCAATCTTTCAGCCAGGCCAGTGTCGGTACTTTGAGGGAGGTCCCCCGTGCTTTCGCACGAACCTAATTAATGTAAACCTCATTTTCGCAGAGGCATAACCCCATTAACACCTTTCTAGACACCTACTTGATCGGCTAATTGTAATGTGTAAAACTCTCCCAGGAGTAAGTCTTACTCGCAGCGGGTATCGGGATCCAACTATCTCATAGAAGGTATGCAATCTCATTGCAAATTTCAACACTTGAAATTCCCGATAATATTTTGCCCCAAGCGATCTATGACCTTGACTGAGTTAACAAACCATAGACCGCAAGTAAAGTTCAACCCGTCATTTTTCGATTGAATTAAACCTACCCGCACGACCCTTGACTGAGTCAACAAGGCCGCACGACTACCCTAATCCAATCACATCATATGCTTTGCAGATAAGCACTAATCAGCTACCGCACACTACGCCTTGACTGAGTCAACAAACGCAGCACGAATACTAACTATTACTTATCTGAAATGATGGAGGGCTACGACAGGTTTTTAAGAAAACCTTTTGCGTAATGAACTTTATATCGTTGTAGAATCAAATGATTTTAAAAATGGAGTGTTTTTGAGGCTTTTCTAGTTTTGCTAAAGGGGTCACTCCCGGTGAAGGGATCGTCGGCCCTTTCCTCGTCGAATGAGGTGCGGGATATATCATATATATCACTGTGCAAAGCAGAAACTATAGAAGCAATCAAAAGACAAACCGAATGTGTAGCATCTGCCAGTTATTGCTAAAGGGGTCACTCCCGGTGAAGGGATCTCGGCCCTTTCCTCATCGAATAAGGTGCAGGATATATCATATATACCGCTGTGCAAAGCAAGAACCGTAGCTACCTGTTTTTGAAAATTCGATTCCACAACATCTTTAGGTTTATTTTCTTTCATTAATCACATTAATGAAGTCCCATCATTTAAGTACCTAAACATCACAGATAAATACGACGTACACTTATGCCATCCGCATTCGCCTCGATGTCCCCTCGTGCACCGTTAGGTTAGGTAACTAACGACAGAGCGGGGCAGGGCTAGCGCGAGTGCAAAACATAAGTAACGTCTATATAATATATCATATATAATATATACAGTATTTATCACAGAACATCAAATGATCACATCACAGATATTGCAGCAGAAGAATCATATGAAACATTGGATATACTAGGTCATCCTTGTTTTCAATACGAGCCAGTATAAAACATGGATTCCACGGTCGCGATGAATAGCCAAACCCACACCCCTAGACCCCTACGAGAGCGGCAAGCAACCCTCCAATTCTAGAGTTAGGAGACCCGGACTCGACTCCTCGAGTTGGTCTCCCACTGGACTCCAGAACCCGGTTACTTGTGCCCTCCTCCTTGGGTCTATCCTAGTGCGGAAAAGTAAATAATATACAAAAGGTGACATCTTCCGCAACCTGGAAGTGCCCCAATAAAAGAATATTACATACAAGTTTTTACATGAATGAAAATGAAAAACACTCATCTCACGTAAAACCCCCGGCTATTCAAAACGCGACGATCCAATATAACATATCCAGCAACACATAACATCACATGTCATCAACGTAAGTAAATGTGCGCATCCCAAATGTCGTTGACATATAGCAACGAAACCGGCGATATCACATATTACACTTACGGTCACAGAAAAGAAAGTGTAAAACTATAACAGTTGGAATCCGCAATCTCCTCACACATCGCATGCCTGACCAAATGAATTCCTTAGACATCACATGCCTAACAATTATAAACCCCGCATTTTAGTCTCTATATCAAAAACACTTTTCAATGTCAAGTCGGGCAATTCAACAAGATTCCCGGCATTTTGATCGAATGCTCGTCGCAAACTTTAGTAGGCAGCCGCACCCCCGATGCCGTCGACGAAGTGCACTAATGCGGAACACCGCTGCCGCGAGCACCCGGACGGATGCTTTCGGCGACGGGGTTCTCCTACAGTCACTTGGTCGGGGCTATGGGACATGGCTATCTATTAAGTTTACCCGGCGAGTATCCGCGTACGCTACGTAATTGCGACGGACTTTTGATCACATCAAAATTCCGTGGCAACCGATCAAGTGAGACTAAAGTGCTATGTTTATAACATCCAAATCAGTTATCTCATAACTATTTGTGGATTCCAAATATTGTATCAAATTCCAGATAAATAGAAAATGTTAAACTTTCCGATCGAACAATTAAACACCCAAGTTTTCCCGAAACAGCTCAACTCTTGAAATAAGTTCAAAAACATCCAGTTCATGCCTCAGTACCAACGGTCCAGCGTAGAAGGGTCAAGCCAACGCCTCACATGTGGCACGCCGTACTGCCCCAAACCCGAAGGTTCAAAGGGCAGTTCAAGACGGTCACATAATCGAGTTAAGGTTTGTTGTCTTCTAGAGAGACCATCGCGTTACTTGCACTACTTAGGACGTTCTTAAACTACGGAAAAATCCAACACTTGGAAATTTTCCGGCAGGGGAAAAATTGGGTATTTATATCCGGTCGAACTTTTTAACATATTCAAAAATTATCCGGAAAAACACATAGACAATGTTTGATAATCCGATCGAATCTACGAACTCCCAATACAACCCAGAAATCTCAACTCTTGAGTAAGATTTAAAAATTCCCAGAAAATTCAGCACTTTCAGATAGACATTACTGTGCAAAAATTATTAAATAATAGGACTATATGGCCGCGGAACCGCCGCCTGAGCCAGGCTCTTGCCGCGGTTCCGCGGCTGTTTAGTGGAATCAGACGGTCGTTTTGCACAGTAACCCTTATAAAACCCTGCTGATTTTTCTGCATATTTTTAATTTGGAAAAATGCACAGTTTCAAAAAAAGTACAGAGAAGGGGTCGGATTAGGGTTTCGGGGTTCGTTCGGATTTCTAACATCGTTTACACTTCGCCTAAGGCTTTAGCTAGGCTCTGATACCACTGTAAGGTTACTAGGCATGCTAATGAGGTTCCACAAGGTATCAACCATGGCAATTTCAAATTTTTCGGTGCCGAGAAACCCTAATATAGATCGTTGACTAGAAGTTAAGGCGAAAAGCAAGCAAGTAAACAACTTTATTGCTAAGTGAAAGCGATTACAACCTTTGTATATCCGCTCCACCAATTCTTTAGCTCCGTGTTGACGTCCCTCCGCTGCGATCATCGGATCCTGGACTCTAGCGATGGTTTCGTCGGAGAAATGATCGGGCTAGGTCATTGACTTCGAGGCCGAAGATGATCTACGTCAGGGAGACTCAAACTCAAGCTATTCCTTCACTTGGTCAAAAACTTTGTGAAGAGAACACCCTATACTACATGGCAAGTGGTAGAGGATGAAGAAATAGGAAGTGGGTTCACTTTGGAATTGGATTTCTCACTTTTTTTCTCATGATGCCATTGGAGCTAGCAAGCTTTTTCAAGCTTGATGAAGATGATGAAGAAGAAAAGAAAAATTCTATCCAAATGAAAACTTATCACACAAATAATGGCACCATGGTTGAGTTAAGCCCTCATGCTTAACTCATGTAGAGAATTAACCAAACCATTAGGTTAAGGGTTGGGTTAACAAATATCCTACACAAATGACAAAAGGGTTGACTTTGTCAATGCTTATCAAGCTTCATGAAGCTTGATAGCTTTGACTAAAGTCTCAATTCTTTTGTTATTTGCTAGGAAAATAGTAAACCCTAATCTAACCTTGATATGGTTCAAGTCTCTTACACACAACTTGTTTGTATCATCAAGCATGATACAAACATGTACACTTACATATATCACATATAAACAATGTACACTTTCAAGTGAGAAAATCAATCTTAAGTGAACCAATACTAGTTAATGTAAAGTAATATATCAAATATATAATTATACATTTAATCCTTAAATCAACACTTGATTTAACGATCCGGTTATATCGCATATAACCGACTAATATCAATAGTAACAACTTATCGAATCAACACTTGATCCGATAACCCGGCTATATCGCATACAACCGATCAATGTCACAAATCGCGAGAATAGAATACAGTATCACATACTGGTATTATTCTCGGTCCCGCACATATCTCATATGCGCTCCTATTTCGTTTCGCTTGAGCCAGGAAACCCCTGTGTAGGACTCTAAAGACTCGTCAATACGCCGGCAGCAGGTGATGATCATATCAAACACCCACAAGCCGCAAGCGGTCTGCTAAACGTAACGGCCACCCGGGTATTGAGCGATCAGAAGATCAACGAGCAAACCCGCTCACACTCCTGTGAATCCAACGAGTAACACTACCGTACAGTCTGGTCTCTTTTTCTGATATGTCGCATATCTCGTCTAGGGGTGGTAAACGTTAAACCCCAATAACTCGATAAGTCGTGTCGATATAAGGCTCATAACGGGTTGAGAAACTACTGGTAACACTTATCAGTAAATCCCTAAAGTAGCCTTGGCCAAGGACTTCTTAATATAGCCAATCGAACACTGCGCAACATCAACTCCCTATACCGGGAGAGACGAAACCCCTCCTATCGCTCATTGCCTCCATGTGATTCGGGACTGTACTCAAAAGCCACCTTTTTGCACGCCCTCTTGGACGTGGTATGATGGAAATCAAAGCACAGTGGGAATCACACAAGACTCTATGACGATCTCGGGTTTACAGACTAACCTGCACCAGTGTCACCAGAGAACTGCCATCTGACGTAAGGTATAATACCATCTGGGAGTTCTCAGCTAGTCCGTCCAGTGTACCCAGTCTCCACTGAGCACCCGTATATCATCTCTGATGTCAAACACCAATGGATATGGGATCATCCATCGCCCATCTGTATGGGTCGAGAAGGTATACACTTGTCTACTCTGGTATATCGATGCCCTGTCTCGATACACCCACGATTAGGGACCTTGAAGGATGTACTTATGGACTACCATGTCCCCACTAGTATGATCCGCATCATAGTCCAGGTAGTCAAGTACGCATCCTAAGGGCTTTACCAACATGTAACAGAGAGACAATCAGTGTACACGTTAAGGTAAAGAGTAACCAGATAGCATACTATCATATCGAGCAAGAAAGTCATCCCTATATATGTCCAAGCATCCACTACAATATACATCCTAAGTATAGTAATGGCCTCTATGGCATACATATAACTAACAATATGATATTAAAATAATATAAATATCGTTTTTATGATATCACACCTTTTTCTCCATTTTTACCAAAATAATTACATTTTTGCGGATATCAATCCGATACCAAAATTCATATGCGATATCATTTTTGTAAACTCATTATATTCATATTTTAAATTATAAATTAATATTTATAATTTTCCAAAATATTACAATTATTATCACAATACAAAGATATTGGATCCACAATGGATGGAACCACACCAAGTTCAATAATGAACTTTTTCATCCAGACAGCCTCTTTGGCAGCATCGTTAACAGCGATGTATTCAGCCTCCATCGTCGAGTCTGCAACGGTATCTTGCTTGGAACTCTTCCAACTTACCGCCCCTCTATTGAAGTTGAAGACAAAGCCCGAGATAGACTTGTTGTTATCCTTATCACTCTGGAAGCTCGAATCGGTAAAGGACTCCACTTGGAGTTTCCATTACCATACACCAAGAACATCACTTTAGTCCTTCTGAAGTACTTAAGAATGTTCTTCACAGCTATCCAGTGCTTCTCCCATGGGTCTGATTGATACCTACTTATCACATTAAGTACGTAAGCTACATTCGGTCTGGTACATAACATCACGTACATGATAGACCCAACTGCAGAAGCATATGGTATCACGTTCATGCGAGCCCTCTCCAAATCAGTCTTGGGAGACATCTCTTTGGAGAGAGTGATTCCGGAACAAGCGAGTAAATTACCACGCTTAGAATCTTCCATACTAAAGCTCTTTAATATGGTGTCTATATACCAGGATTGGGACAATCCCAACATCCTTTTAGATCTATCTCCATAGATCTTTATCCCCGGGATGTAGGAGGCATCACCCAGATCTTTCATGGAGAAATTTTGTGATAGGAAGAGTTTGACCAAGTGCAGCATAGGAACATCATTTCCTATCAAGAGTATATTATCTACGTACAATACAAGGAAGACAACCTTACTCTCTACAACCTTTTTATATATATATGGTTCATCTACATTTTTGATGAAGTCAAACTCTTTGACTACTACATCAAAACAGATGTTCCAGCTCCGCGACACCTGCTTTAATCCGTAAATTGATTTAAGAAGCTTGCACACCTTTCCGCTGCTCCCACTGTCTACGAAGCCCTCTGGCTGTGTCATATGTTGGTTATGGTGCCCTCAAGTTAATTATTGAATCGCAGGCACGCGATTGTGATAATTGAAGGAGGACCTATACAGGGAGAGCAGTCTTACTCGAGATGATAGTATGCTATCTGGTTTGTCTTTATCATCATGTACAGCATTAGGTGGCATTACAGATCACTATTACATGTTGATAGAGACCATAGGAATTTTGCTTGACTACCGGCATTATGATGGCGATCATATACGTGGGAGCTGGGCGGTCTATAAGCACATCCTTAAATGTCTCTAGTCGTGGGATTATCGAGACTGGGCATCGATACTCCGGAGTAGACTAGTGTATACTTATCGAGACCCCGACGAGGGGCGGCGGCCGGTCTCACAAGCCATTGGTGTCAGTTAGTCACCTAAGATAGTATACGGGTGCTCATTGGGTTATGAGTACACTGGACGGACTCGCCGGGAACATGCTAGTTGGTATTATATCTATTGTCAGATAGCAGTTCCCAGGTGACATGAGTACAGATTAGTCTGTCGACTTGAGATCGTCATTTGTCTTGTGTGAGTTCCCACTGTGCTTTGATTACTACCCTACCATATCTCAAAGTAGTCATGCAAACATGTTTTAGTTAGGTACAATCCCGAGCCTCATTGAGGCAATGAGCGGATCATCGGGGATTCGTCTCTCCCGGTATTGGGGGTTGATGTCGCGTTGTGCACAGGTGGCCATCTCCAGAAATCTATGGACACGGTGGACGAGAATTACTGATTTGGATCAGTAGTTTCTCGGTGGGTGATGGGCTTCATACTGAAAAGAAATATCGCGTTATTAGGTGTCTGACTTTATCCACTACCTAGACCCGATATACGATACTCTTAGAAGAACAGACCGGAATGTATGGATATGGAGATTGTCACAGACAGGCTCAGTAAGGGCTTGGATGAGCTTGCTCGTCGGCCTTCCTTTCGCTCAATACCTGAGTAACCGTTACGTACAGCTAGTGTCGCTGACATGCTTATGGTTAAACCCACTGCCAGCGTATTGACGAGTCTTTAGAGACCCATGTTTTCCCAATAAATGAGCAAAGCTTTGTTCAAAACTCAAGAGGCAGCGCCTCATGTGTCTGCCACGAGGGCGCCAGCGCCAGAGTTAAAAAAACTCTTAGAAAAGCAAAGCTCTGTTCAAAACTCAAGAGGTAGCGCCTCACGTATCTGCCACGAGGGCGCCTGTGCCAGAGTTAAAAACTCTTATTGGCGCCGCACGTGCACAGCACGTGAGTGCCGGCGCCTGGTAGAATTAAATTTTACTCTGTTAAACAGAGCCGTTGGATCAAAGATCCAACGGAGATGATAAATCATCAGAGTGCAGAATTAAATTCTGTTGAGTAAATAGTTCTCAAATCTTTCTAAAGAAGAAAGATTACTCTCGGTAAATCAGAGTACCGTTGGATTAAAAAGCCAACGGTGATTAAAGAATCACCGAGCTACAAAATAAATTTTGAATGAGAAAATATTTCCCTAATCTTGTTAAAAACAAGAAAAATATCTTCTGTGAAACAGAAGTCCTTGGATCAAAGATCAAACGGTGGGTAAAATCCCTAAATCAATTAGGATCGCTCAATGAGTGATTTCTTCAACTAATCAACAGACTTGCCTCTACTATATAAAGGACCAAAGACTTCAAGTCTAAAATAGAAGAGTAAGCTTTGAGAAAAAAGAAAGAAAGAGAGAAAGCTTCGAAAGAACAGAGAATTAAATCCTCGAGGAAGAAGAACTTTCTTCTTGGAAATTTTAGGTAAATAAAAGTAGATAAAGATCCTGTGGATCATTCAAAAAAAGAGAGAAATAAAGAGTTCTTAGCATTCAGTGGCTGGCTCTCAGCGCCCAGCGCCTCACGTGCCCCTCACGTGGGCGCTACAACATAAAGAGTGCTTAGCACTCAGTAGCTGGCGCTCAGCGCCCAGCGCCTCGCGTGCCCCAAACATGGGCGCTACAAAATAAGGAGTGCTTAGCACTCAGTGGTGCGGCGCCCGGCGCCCAGCATCCCACGTGACCCTTATATGGGCGCCACAGAACATAAAAGTGCTTGACACTCATCATTCAGCGCCTAGCGCCTCACGTGCCTCGCACGTGGGCGCCATAAAGAGTGCTCAGCACTCCATATAGAGACAAAAGAAAAGAGAGAGTAAAGTGTGAGCGTCAGAACACACATAAGTGCTCAACACTTTTTGCAAGAAAAGGGCACTGAGCCCAAACCAGTTCTTAGTGTTAGTGCATATGCCCTAGGGGTCATTATTGTATCATACTAGATTGTATATTACTTAATGGAAGCTTGGGATATTCACAGTTATATATACAGTCTTGCTAAAAATGGTAGTATGCTACTTGGTTTGTGTCTACTTTAATATGGGCATATGTTTCTTGTAACGTATCACTTATACATATTAGTAGAGCCCATAGGATCTTTGCTTGATTACCAGCGTCGTGATGGCAGTCACACTAGTGGGGGCTGGGTAGTCTGTAAGCAACATCCTGTACAGGTCCCTGGTCGTTGGATTATCAAGATAGGGCATCGATATTTCGGAGTAGACTAAGTGTGTACGCTTCTCATCCCAGTTGGGGAGATGGTATGTTCCACAGCCATCAGTACGTCGTACTGGAGATAGTATGCAGGTGCTCGTTAGGTTACGGGTACACCGGACAGGACTCGCAGGGGAACTGATTGGTTGGTATTATACCCATCGTCAGTTAACAGTTCCCAGATGACATGAGTACAGCATAGTCCGCAGACTTGACACTGCTACTTCGCCTCGAGTGTGTCCCACTGTTCTTAGATTGCTACCCTACCACGGCTCAAAGGAGTCGTGCAAATAGGTAGCAGTTGGGTGCAGTCCCGAGCACTTGGAGGCAGCAGTGGTTGGATAGGATTCGTCTCTCCCAGTATTGGGAGATGATATCGCGCTGTGTCAGAGAGCCCTTACGCAAAGTCCCTGGCCAGGGCAAGCGAGATATACTGGTAGGTTCCAGTAGCTTCTCAGGGTGTAATGGGCTTCGCTCCGACACGACTTATACAGCTATTAGGGGACTGACGCTTGCCGCCCCCTAGGCTTGATATGCGATAATCTTAGACGAACAGACCGGACTGTATGGAGATTGTCACATCAGGTTCAGTGGGAGTTCGGATGATTTTCCTCATCGGCCTTCTTATCGACATCTACCTGGGGACCGTTACGTACAGCTAGTGCCGCTTGCGGTCTGTGGTTAAACCCACTGCCAGCGTAGTGTCGAGTCTTTAGAGTCCCACATAGAGAGTTTCCCTGCTCCAGGCGAAATGATATAGAGGTCGTATGGTTTTACGACAAGGGTTCGGACGCATACGTGTGTTTACGAACGTACGACTTTTTCGGACAGTTTTTACTAGTCGGCTTTGGTTTAAGCCAGATTCTAGTATCGGGTTATTGGATTTATACAGTCTAAAGTTTTTTCGTGTTTTCACGGATTGGAGGGGCGTTCTCGTAATTTGTCGGGAAGCTTCTAGAAGAGTGGTGACTAAGGGGTTAAGGTGGCATTGCATTAAATGAGATTAGTGACTCATTTGTGTGATTCATCCAAAGTCATTAATGCATCATAAATGCTTAATGACTCATGGAGATAAATCACTCATAGATATTTATGAAGCATGGTTGTTAATTCTATTATTTGATTTTTGGATAAATAATAATGCTTCATATATATTATGATAACATCATTATCTCATTTCATTATCATCTTCACCTTCTCTTTCCTCAAGCTCACTCTCTCTTCAAACCCTAACCCTAGCCTCTCATGTGTTGAGATCAAGGGTTAGCTAGACTAATACATCCATAAACTCACTCTATATCCCCTAGGTAGCTTAGATTAGCACTTTAAGCAACCTAGTTATCTCAAGTTTGAGATTAAGCTTGGCGTAGGTGCTTTCGGGTGGATCGTCTTTGATTCGAGGAGGCCGTTGAGGTGCCGATGTTCCAAGGAGCCTACGAGGAGTGGAGGACAGCGATGAAGACCCGAAGGACTAGTATCGTGAGGTATAACTTCGTATCCAAGTAGTTAAAGCTCTAGTTGTTTGTTTGCAATGGTTTAGATAACGATTCATGCGCTCAAGTCCGTGTTACGGAGCTTTGATAATCGTTTTTCATATATTCCGCCTCCCCGCAAGTTCGTGGGGTGCGTGACATGGACTTACAGTGGTATCAGAGCCAACTAAACCATTACTAGCTTGTTAGCAACTGATTAGAAGTTCGATCGACGGAAAACACGAAAACAAAAACCCAGATATTCTTAGTTTCTGTTAATTTTAGAAGTGTCTGTAAAATAATTTGACATACCTTAAAATTCACAGTAGGGAATTGTAAGAATACTGGGAAAATACGAGACCCTAACTCGGCAAGAAGGCCGCGGATCCGCGGCAAGAAGGTGCTTTTGGCCGCGGATCCGCCGCCGAGTTGACTCGGATTTTCACAGTAATTCATATTTTAGTGTTTTTTGTTTTCCTGTATGTTCTGTTTTTACCAAGGTTACTTCAGTGCAGGTTTGCTTTTGGGGTAGACACGGAATATGGTATTCGATCGATGTTCTAAGATATTTGCTGATTGGGTTCTTATCTGTAATGTTTAATGTGTTCGTAAACCTTCCCTAACTGCTAGTATGTCGGTTGGCAGGGGGTTGCACATTTCTGAAATGTTTACTGTTTGTGTATATGAACTGTGTTGAACTGTTGTGATGATTAGCCGGGGTTTGAGATGTTTTTAATATTCATTCATTCAATGTAAATGTAATTTGATGTAATATTCTTTTGCGGGGCACATCCAGGTTATGGTTGTAGCCACCGTTGTATTATTATTTCTTTTTACTGTTTTTGCTCCTAGGATAGACCCAAGGCGGGGTACACAAACTACCGGGTACGTTGAAGTGTTTTGTGGCCTACTCACGTTGTTGAGGGAGACCGCTTCACTTCGGGTACTTGGCGCGTAGTTTGCCATACCCGTAGGGGTCTGGGTAGGGTAATGGCTATTCATCACAACTGTGTAATCTGTCTTTTATTGCAGGCTCAAAGCAAATGCGGATTGCTAGTAAATCCAATAAAGTTCATCTGTGATCTCGAATGCTTATTATTGCGTCTGAAGAATGTACAATATCTATATATGATAGCTATTAGACGTCGCTTATGTTTTACACCCGCGCTAGCCCAGCCCCCGCTCTGTCGTTAGTTAAGTAACCTAACGGGTGATGACGGGACCCAGTGGCGAATGCGGATGGTATAAGAGGACGTGGTATTTTCGTTGTTTTCTGCAATGATAAGATAAATGATGGGATGCATTATTATAATGCAAAGAAAATAAACCAAAGTTGAATCGTTGGAACAAATTTAAAAGAAACCACTCGGTTATTTTAAAAGATCAGAATTTTTTAAATTGCGGAGCTTTAACCACTCCTTTTAAAAAGTATCAGGTTCCTTCAATTATATCAAGTTCACTGCGTTCACGGTTTTGCCAAAACCATTCGTAGCCCTCCGTCATTTCATTTGGGTATTCAATAGTATTCAATCTGTGTTTGTTTGGCCAAAGTCAAGGCACAGTGTTTGGTAGCTGTTGGATAGTCATATGTAGCATAGATAGATGCGTTGTTTTGGGACAGTCGTACTACCTTGTTTGGCCAAAGTCAAGGATATGTACTGGTGGGTTCAAATTAACCTGGACAATGACAGGTAGAACTTGACATGTGACTTATGATTTGTTTGGCCAAAGTCAAGGTCATAAGAGCATGGGGCAAAAATCCAAATCGGGAATTTCTAAAGAAACTGAAATTTGCAGAGAGATGCATACCACTTTGGAGTTTGATGAATGTTGGTAGGATTCTTTCAACATTATCATACGATGATATTTTGGATCCCGATCCAACTGTGAGTATATACTACTTATCAGGAGATTCGTCACTTAACGATCAATGCTATAAACCAAGTAGGTGCCTAGAAAGGTGTCAGCGGGGTTACGCCCCCAGAGAAAAGAGGTTATTTAATTAAGGAACTTCGCGAAAGCGTTGGAAAACCTCCCTCGAAGTATCGACACTGGCCTGGCTGAACGGTTAAGCAAGAATTGTACGGTGAGAATAGTCCTGGCTAGTTCTTCCTTTTTGGTTTGAGGAGGGATTCGAGAAACAGTGGGAGCCATCCTGTTTAGATAAACATAAAACCAATCTAAACTTGCAACATCATCATGCTAAAATGTTTTCTTCTCTCTCACTTAATTGCAGCGACCTTGTGACCACACATAGGTTACATCTAGATAACAATTTGACTGAATCTGACTTATATGACTGGCAAAGGTCTGTCCAGATGTCCATTGGCTATAACAAGCTGGACCACCCTATTACTACTCAAAATCCTGCCGTCCCAGGTCCAGTTTTCACTGTCGCGGATATGGATATCCGTCAGACAAGGGAAAAAGATAAAGCGAAAGCTAAGTACCTCGTGTTAGCTTCAGTTGATGGTGTATACCAGAAGCAGCACGAGAAGATGGACTTAGTTTCCATCTTTCTCCATAATAAAGATTTATATGGAGAGCAATCTCATATCACTAGATATGAAACCTCGAACGAATTAATTCAAGCGAGGATGGCTGACGGGTCATCTGTAGGGGACAACGTCCTTATACTGACTAGCTGTATTGTTGAGCTCCAGGACCTGGAGACCGCGTTAGGAAACGAGTCAAATAATGTCTTGATTCTACAGTCTCTGCCTTCTACCATGAAGGAAACCAGGGAAGGAGAAGGAAAGAGAAAGGCAAAAGTTTCGGGACTGGATATAGTAAAACAGGGATGTTCCTATTGTCACAGGAATGAACATTGGCAGAAAGATTGCAGGGCTTTAGAAGCCAGTAACCAGGATACGAAGCTTGTTGTGGCTTCAACCTCAAGTGTGTTTGTGATTGAGAACTGTTTGTGAATTAACTCTACTTCCTAGGTATTAGATACCGGAGCAGGATCTCATATCTGTAATTCATTACATGCTTTGAGAAACCGTAAAGTTATAAAAATAGGTGATTGGTCTCTCAAAGTTGCAAACGGAATGACAGTAAACGCTGAATCCGTAGGAGAATATCGCCTAGGTTTGACAAGTGGGCATATATTGATTTTACGTAACTATTTATATATACCTAGTATGACTTATAATATCATATCAGTGTCCTCACTTTCAAGAGAGGGATATGATTTTACATTCGTAAGTGATGTAGTTAACATCCACCTAAATCAAGTTCTGATCGGGTCAGGTACATTAGATAACAGAATATACGTATTAAGTCAAGCTCAGGTTTTCAATGTCCAGAATACACTTAAAAGAAAGTCTCCGGAAATAAATTAGGCTTTCTTATGGCATTGTAGACTAGGTCACATCAATGAGAGAAGGTTGACTAAGTTACATACAGAAGGATATTTTAATCCGTTCGAATATCAATTTTATGCTACTTGTGAATCTTGTCTCATGGGAAAGATGACAAAGACTCCATTTTCTGGACACGGAGTAAGAGCAAGCGAGCTCTTAGGACTCATACACAGTGACGTATGCGGTCCAATGTCTACACATGCGCGAGGTGGTTATTCCTACTTCATTACTTTTACGGATGATTTCTCTATGTATGGATATATCTTCTTAATGAAGCATAAATATGAGGCCTTTGAGAAATTCCAAGAATACAAGAATGAAGTGGAAAAACAAACTGGCAAAAGTATCAAGACACTGAGATCTGATCGAGGTAGTGAATACTTAAGTGCCGATTTTCTAGGTTACTTAAAAGAGAATGGAATTCTTTCTCAGCTTACTCCTCCATACACACCACAACACAACGGTGTATCCGAAAGAAAGAATCGAACCCTATTGGATATGGTTCGTTCCATGATAAGTAAGGCTGAGTTACCACGATCATTCTGGGGATATGCACTAGAATCAGCTGCATACCTTTTGAACCGAGTTCCAACTAAGACTGTGCCTACTTCAGCATATCAGATGTGGTGTGGGAAGAAACCTTATCTTAAGCACATTAAGATATGGGGATGTTCAGCTTTTGTAAAGAAGCAGTTTGCGGACAAGCTCGAGGCACGATCAGTACAGTGTAAGTTTGTGGGATATCCAAAGAACTCCAAGGGATATTATTTCTATTACACAGAGGAACAAAAGATTTTTGTTTCTCATAATGCTCTCTTCTTGGAAACTGAGTTTTAGAAAATCAGATAAGTGAGGGCGCAATAGAACTGGAAGAAATTCCAGAACCACAAACTATTACTGAAACCTTAGTAGAACAAGAAGGTTCAGGAGAACAGGACATCCCGACGCCACTCCGCAGGAGTAGTAGGCAATCTCATCCGCCCAGAGATACTACGGTTTTCTCATAGACGGGGATAGAGAGGATTGCACTATTGACTATGATGAGCCTACTAGCTTCCAGCAAGCCATTCAGAGCGGTGACTCAGCAAAATGGCTGGATGCAATGCGGACCGAAATGGAGTCCATGTACACTAACAAAGTATGGACTTTGGACGTTGCTCCAGATGGGGTAAAACCCGTAGGATGCAAATGGATCTTCAAAAAGAAGATTGGTGTAGATAGACTGGTTGAAACCTATAAGGCTACTTATTGCAAAGGGTTTCCGTCAAAGACCTGGTTTGGACTATGACGAAACCTTTTCTCCAGTGGCTATGCTTAAATCTATTCGGGTCCTTCTTGCTATTGTTGCCTTCCACGATTATGAAATCTGGCAGATGGACGTAAAGACGGCCTTTCTAAATGGTAATTTGGAAGAGAGCGTCTATATGGATCAGCCAGAGGGATTCATTCAGAGTGGGAGCAGCGGTAAAGTATGCAGGCTGCTTAAGTCCATTTATGGACTAAAGCAGGCATCGCGGAGTTGGAACATCTGTTTTGATGATGCTGTCAAAGAATTCGACTTCATCAAAAATCCAGATGAACCTTGCATATACAGTAAGATTGTAGGGAGAGCTATAGTATTCCTCGTCTTGTACGTGGATGACATTCTCCTAATAGGAAATGATATTCCTATGTTACAGTCGGTCAAAAGATTCTTGTCATATAAATTCTCCATGAAAGACCTGGGTGATGCCACCCACATCCTGGGGATCCGGATCTATCGTGATAGATCAAAAAGGATGTTGGAACTTTCGCAGTCCAGGTACATAGACACCATAGTGAAGAGATTCAGTATGGATGATTCTAAGCGCTGTAACCTACCGGCTTGTCACGGAATCACCCTCTCCAAAGAGATGTCTCCCAAGACTGATTTGGAAAGGGATCGCATGTCGATTATACCCTACGCTTCTGCGGTAGGCTCTATAATGTATGTGATGTTATGTACCAGACCAGATGTAGCATACGCATTGAGCGTTGTAAGCCGGTATCAGGCAAACCCAGGGGAGAAGCACTGGATAGCAGTAAAGAACATTCTCAAGTACCTGAGAAGGACTAAGGAGATGTTCTTGTTGTATGGTGGAAAAGACCTCCAGATGGAGGCCTTTGCCGACTCCGGCTTCCAGAGTGACAAATATGACTCCAAGTCCATGTCGGGTTATGTATTTACCCTCAATGGAGGGGTGGTCTGTTGGAAGAGTTCCAAACAGGAGACCGTTGCTGACTCAACGATGGAAGCGGAATACATAGCTGCTTGTGATGCCGCAAAAGAAGCTGTCTGGATGAAGAATTTCCTCACAGAACTTCAGGTGGTTCCTTCCAGTGTTGGTCCAATACCTCTGTATTGTGACAACAATGGCGCTATAGCTTTAGCAAAGGAACCCAGGTCCCATCAGAAATCCAGACACATCTTATGGCGGTATCACCTGATCAGGGAGATCGTAGATCGCCGGGAGATCGATGTGAAAAGAGTAGAGACAGAGAATAACATTGCTGATCCATTCACAAAGGCCCTTCCTCAGACGGAGTTCGAGAGGCTATTCGAGATGATAGGTCTACGATATGCCAGCTCATGAACCTAGTGCAAGTGGGAGATTGTTAGTGCATATGCCCTAGGGGCCATTATTGTATCATACTAGATTGTATATTACTTAATGGAAGCTTGGGATATTCACAGTTATATATACAGTCTTGCTAAAAATGGTAGTATGCTACTTGGTTTGTGTCTACTTTAATATGTGCATATATTTCTTGTAACGTATCACTTATACATATTAGTAGAGCCCATAGGATCTTTGCTTGATTACCAGCGTCGTGATGGCAGTTACACTAGTGGGGGTTGGGTAGTCTGTAAGCAACATCCTGTACAGGTCCTTGGTCGTTGGATTATCGAGATAGGGCATCGATATTCCGGAGTAGACTAAGTGTGTACGCTTCTCATCCCAGTTGGGGAGATGGTCTGTCCCACAGCCATCAGTACGTCGTACTGGAGATAGTATGCAGATGCTCGTTAGGTTACGGGTACACCGGACAGGACTCGCAGGGGAACTGATTGGTTGGTATTATACCCATCGTCAGTTAACAGTTCCCAGATGACATGAGTACAGCATAGTCCGCAGACTTGACACTGCTACTTCGCCTCGAGTGTGTCCCACTGTTCTTAGATTGCTACCCTACCACGGCTCAAAGGAGTCGTGCAAACAGGTAGCAGTTGGGTGCAGTCCCGAGCACTTAGAGGCAGTAGTGGTTAGATAGGATTCGTCTCTCCCGGTATTGGGAGATGATATCGCGCTGTGTCAGAGAGCCATTACGCAAAGTCCCTGGCCAGGGCAAGCGAGATATACTGGTAGGTTCCAGTAGCTTCTCAGGGTGTAATGGGCTTCGCTCCGACATGACTTATACAGCTATTAGGGGACTGACGCTTGCCGCCCCCTAGGCTTGATATGCGATAATCTTAGACGAACAGACCGGACTGTATGGAGATTGTCACATTAGTCTCAGTGGGAGTTCGGATGATTTTCCTCATCGGCCTTCTTATCGACATCTACCTGGGGACCGTTACGTACAGCTAGTGCCGCTTGCGGTCTGTGGTTAAACCCACTGCCAGCGTAGTGTCGAGTGTTTAGAGTCCCACACAGAGAGTTTCCCTGCTCCAGGAGAAACAATATAGAGGTCGTATGGTTTTACGACAAGGGTTCGGACGCACGTGTGTTTACGCACGTGCGACTTTTTCGGACAGTTTTTACTAGTCGGCTTTGGTTTAAGCCAGATTCTAGTATCGGGTTATTGGATTTATACAGTCTAAAGTTTTTCCGTGTTTTCACGGATTGGAGGGGCGTTCTCGTAATTTGTCGGGAAGCTTCTAGAAGAATGGTGACTAAGGGGTTAAGGTGGCATTGCATTAAATGAGATTAGTGACTCATTTGTGATCCAAAGTCATTAATGTATCATAAATGCTTAATGACTCATGGAGATGAATCACTCATAGATATTTATGAAGCATGGTTGTTAATTCTATTATTTGATTTTTAGATAAATAATAATGCTTCATATATATTATGATAACATCATTATCTCATTTCATTCTCATCTTCACCTTCTCTCTCCTCAAGCTCACTCTCTCTTCAAACCCTAACCCTAGCCTCTCATGTGTTGAGATCAAGGGTTAGCTAAACTAATACATCCATAACCTCACTCTATATCCCCTAGGTAGCTTAGATTAGCACTTTAAGCAACCTAGTTATCTCAAGTTTGAGATTAAGCTTGGCCTAGGAGCTTTCGGGTGGATCGTCTTTGATTCGAGAAGGCCGTTGAGGTGCCGATGTTCCAAGTAGCCTACGAGGAGTGGAGGACCGCGATGAAGACCCGAAGGACTAGTATCGTGAGGTATAACTTCGTATCCAAGTAGTTAAACCTCTAGTTGTTTGTTAGCAATGGTTTAGATAATGATTCATGCGCTCAAGTCCGTGTTACGAAGCTTTGATAATCGTTTTTCATATATTCCGCCTCCCCGCAAGTTCATGGTGTGCGTGACATGGACTTACACTTAGCACTTCTTTCAAATAAAAGAAAATTGAGTAGGTCAAGCCCAAGTTGGCTAGGTCCCGAATTCAGGTCAATTGAGTCCATGGGTTCATTGCTTCCCAAACATGACTCATGACATCTAAAATGATTCATCCCATATTTTCTAAGTTAATCTTAGTCCCCCAAAAATGGCTAATGATTCTTAGATGATCCACCATGATCTTTTCCCTCAGACACGGGAATTGGTTCAAGGGTACATCTCTCCATACGTCTGATGCATATCGTTGTAATTCCTCAACGTCTTCAGAGAGGTGGCGGGTCCCGACAACCAATTGTTTTTGGGTGAACTTCCCAAGCTGACGTGCACACTTTAAACCAAACCATACCCCAAATAGGTGTATCCCACATCATCGCCGTACATGTCATCACGTAACAAATACACGGGCAAAAAATGGTAATCTACGGACCGTAACTTCCTCAAACTACTACGGACCGTAACGTCCTCAAACTAAATGCTCACCTCAAAAATGGTGATCTACGGACCATAACGTTCTCAAACTACTACTGACTATAATGTCCTCGAACTAAACCTTCATCTAAAAAATGGTGATCTACGGACCGAAACTTTCTTAAACTAACAACGGACCGTAACGTCCCTAAACTAAAATAATGGAGCCTAAATGCTCTTTTGTTGGATCTGAATGATCCTAAAACCCTGTTAAGTAGATTTTAGTCTCAAATTGGACTAACGTATCCTTAACAAAAATTTAAGTTGATCTTAATCTCAAACGAGATTAATGATCCTTACATCAACCTAAACCTAAATCTAAGATATACGGATTTGGACTAATCCATGCCCTACGGGCGACAACATAAATTGGACTTCGTATACAATCCATGGGCAACCAAAAATAAAACAAACACACACGACACAAAGTGAACCTCTGGAGCCGGAGAAAGTGGTTATCGCTATGCGGTAATGTAATTAACTGCAGGGGCATGCGCTTGCAGGGAAGAGCATCCCCACAATCAAAACCCCTCGCAAACGAGTGGGAATCTGATGAAGTCACGCTACAGTGGCCGCATCCATCCAAACCTTCGATATACGGTGCCATAAATCAACTTGGCATCTTCGGAGAGGTGGACGGATAAATCCAAATAGCATCTGCCCCCAAATTCAGGCAAGACGACCTACGCGGTTTCATCTCTGTTTTCAATGGTAAACAGATTTTAGCACGCCCGGTGGGACCTTTTCCTCTTTCCACTCCACACTTCGTGTGTCGTGTTTGCAAACAAATCACGGTTTACTATTGTTTCCTCTGGATTCGAGGTACTAAGATTTGGTGTCTTGCTTCTGTGCAGATAAAAGAAGAATCAATGGCTTCCAAGTGTACCTGCAACAGCAACTCCCACTCCGTCCCCGCTGGAGGAGTGATGTACGGGCTAAATGCGGTCTGCATCTTCTCAATGCCAGTGGAACAGGTGACTCAGACCGCCACTGGATTGTTCTTCGGGACCATGCTCCTGTCGACAAGCTTCAGCGGCCCTGTGCTATCACAGAAAGCTCCAAAGAAGTCGGTCTTCGATCGACTTGCAGCCACCACGGCCCCTCTCAACGGTTCGTCCAAGTCTTCTACCTCAGTCTTCAACAGATTGAGCCAAAGCTCCAGTGGGCTTGCAAAGAGGCTTGCAATATCTGAATGGGTTATCCTGAAATGGATAGTCATTCCAGCTCCGGCGGATAAAGTCGTCAAAGGGGCTTCTCCTACTAAAGGATCGGTCTTTGCAAGATTGGCCGTTCCAACTCATGCTATGGGTGAAGTCGTCAAAGGAGCTTCCCTTACCAGAAAGTCGGCCATCGAAAGATTGGTCGTTCCATCTCAATGGATGTCAGTCTTCAACAGGCTGGCACCCGCAGCAGCCCCTAACCAAAGCAGGGGGCACGATGGAGCCGCTTCTATGACTGAGGAGGTCCCATCGACGAGACATGCTCGACGTCACCACTGGAACCGGGTGAGAAGAGCTGGGGGCAACTCTCCTTCTGTATTTACTCCACCAGCTCCAACGGTGGAAGTCGACGCTGCTGTTCCAACTGGGAACAACTTTGAACCGCTAAGGAGGGTGCGGCAGAACTCCCCAACCGTGGTGCTGAAGAAATCGCCCCCACCTGTTGAAAACATGATACAGGAGAAGCCGGAGCAGCCCCCTCGGCGGCTGTCCTCCTAAGTCCACAGGGTCTGGCGGAAGGTATAAGATTCTGTGATCAACAAAGACTAGTTTCGCCGAATGAAGAAAACAAAGGTTCGGCAAGAGGAGGACCATCCCTCCACCATGCAACGGGGGACTTCTTTCATGAAGGCGCCTGTTACAATGGCTCCTTAAACTTTGACTTCTCACAAAAAGAGAAGGCCGGAGAATCTCTCACCGCCGGCGGAAAATCCTAAGGGTGCTGGATCCAAACGCCTTAAGTCTGGAGGCATGATCGTGCACACGGTGTACATGGCTTCTGGAAAAGAGGAGATCCGTGCTTCCGTGGCTCATCGGCCACAAACTCGGTCATTGACGAAAGCTCAGGAGCAGCAACAAAAGCTCTAAGAGATGCTGACGAAAATGGCAGCACTCACCGGGCAGAAAGAAAGCCTGGAAGCAGCGTCTGAATAGCGCCAAAAGCAGGAGACAGATATGGAAATCTTGCGAAGGGTGCTGGAGAGAAAGGATAAGGAGGCTATGGAACAAGGGGCTAATATAAAACAGATGGCGCTCCTTTTTCAAGACATGGTTGGAATGATGATCCAACCAGAACTTCCAGCCGAAGATCCACCGATAATCATCAAGGAAGACAGAGGAGAAACATCAAACCCTCTTCCGGCCTTATCAGCAGCCAGGGAGGAAACAATATGCAAAACTGCCCTCGATGACTACATAGCTCAGCAAATACGAGCTCATCAGGCAAGCGAAGCGGCTGACCAAGTCGTCAGAACCGGACGACCTTACCCAGGATGGTACGATCAAATCAAGTCCCACCAGGATATACGATCCCTAAGTTCCATGTATACAAGGGGACATGCAACCCGCATCAGCATGTCACCCAGTTCAGAGAATTATGCGGCAATACTGGAGGCGACGATAAATTGCTGCTTCGCCAGTTTGTCGGCAGCTTGTCAGAGACGGCATTTGAATGGTGCTCGGAGCTTCCAAATGACTCCATTAAAACATTCACAGAATTGGAGCTTCTATTCACACAGCGGTTCGCAAGCGCAGGCGAGTGCACCCCGATCACAGCATTAATCAATGCCAGGGTGAAGCCAGGAGAGACCTGGGTTCAATACGCAATCCGGTGGAGGAACCTATGGTCAAAATGTGAAGAACACATAGAAGAAGCTCCTGCCATGGGCATGTTCATAGGGACCCTCGATCCTTAGGCGACTGTATCCCAGTTTATGATGTTCTTCAAGTCGAACACCTTCTAGGCCTTGATCGACAAGCTGGCCCAAATGGAACAGATGGGCCATAGGCCGTCCTCTTCAAAAACGGATCCTCGGAATGAAAAGGGCAAAGGGAAAGCGGCCTTCATTGCTAACGCTCAGCAACAGCCGAGCAAGTTGGAACAGGTTGTTCTCCAAAGCAATGTGTGTCCACGCAAATCCCTCAAGGAGAAACAGGGACGTCCTTACTCGTTTCCCCGTGATAAAACGAGAAGACTATTCAAACTAGCGATGCGCAACAAACTCATCACTCTGCCGGATCCGAGACGGCCACTACAACCTGGTGACGCCAACAGTCCTAGCTATTGCTCCTACCACAGAGTAGTGGGCCACCCAATTGAGGATTGCTACGTCTTCAAAAACTGGGTCGAGGACCAATACCTACAAGGAAAGTTTGTGCTGTCCAAAAACTGGAGGGTGAACCCACCGCAGAAGCACACTCCTAAAAATGTGGACACACCGGGGGCATCATGCTCGTTTGTAGAAGAAGCTCCGTGGGAGGTTGTCCTTTCAGCTAAAACTAAAAGAATACTGAAGGACCTTCAAGCATGTCTGGAGATCAGATGGAAAAGATCACTGGAGCTCGAGATCATTGGAGGAATGCTTAAACCGTGCCCAACACCGAAAACTACTAATGAGGGGAAAGACCTCCAGGCCAACCCTTCGAAGTCTTCGAAGAAAAAGAAGAAGACCAAGAAACCTGTGCAGCTCGACGACAATCGTACGGAACTGCAAAAATACATCGATGCATTGGAGGAATACAACCAAAAGGCGCGGACCCCAGTCACACTCGAAGAGTTTCTCAAACACATACTTGAGAACGGAGATAGTGACATTGATGAGGGAAATGGCTCGTCAGAAGAACCCCAGGATTATGTAGCGAGTTGCCACATGGTCTTTCACTCATCGTTAAAAGACGAAGAAACTCCATCGGCGTCAGAAAGCAACACAGAGGAACCGGGGTCAGGACCGGCGCCAGAATCCCTAGAACTATCAGAAGACCCAATTGACAGGCTGCTAAACGAAGTCGTTCAAAAGAGCAAAGCTGACCGAGAACGTGAAACGACCATATACGAAAAGGCCAAGCATCGGCGTCGGGATGAAGAATCTGCGGTAAGGATGAGTCATAAAATACTCCACCCAAGACAAAGCACACCTGCTACAAACAAGGGCAGGATCAAAGCAGTTCACCAAAGCTCTGTCAATGGGAATGAAGCTGCCTCCTCTCATGGAAAACACTCCCGGGAGTACGTGCCTCGACGAAGCGGACGTACATCCAAACTATTTTGTATACCATCAGAGGGTCACACACCCCACCGAAGAGTGCAATGCCTTCAAGAAGTGGTAGCAAGGATACGTTGTTCACCGACAACACTTCAAGCGGATGAAGCACAAAACCCGTCAACAACAAAGGAGCGCGACAGACGAGTGTGTAGGAACGGCTGGAAACTGTCATATGGTTAATACCAGTTCAACAAAAGGAAAATATTAAGTTCTTACATTCGGGAGTGATTCTGAGGAAGAAATAACCCTCGGCCTTCTCTTCAAAGAATCCACCTCTGGAAAAGAAGAGGAGGAGAAGAACTACGAGAACATTCAGCTGCGTAACCGTACGTTGCCTGAAAAGAACCTCGGGCCTACAAACAAAGGTTCAAACAAGAGAGACGAGGGAAAGGAAAAAGTCCCTGGGGAAATTGCCCTCGATGATAGAGTCGTCAAAGAGCTCACAGCCAAGGATCCTCCTAAGAAAAACAAGGTGGATTACAATGTCCTGGCACATCTGAGGAAGATACCTTCACAACTGAGCATACTGGATGCTCTCCTCCTGTCCAAAGAGGCACGAGATTCTCTGATCAAGGCATTACAAGAGCCTGATCAGTTCCAAGCTTTCCTTACAGAAGAAAAGATGAAGGACGAGCTGACAGAGGTTCATACAACTGACATTACATTCAGCGATGAAGATCTCCTCCTTGGAATGTGTGAGCACAACCATCCTTTATATGTCACCGGATACTGCCACGACATTAAGATAGGGAAGATCCTGGTCGACAACGGGTCTTCTTTCAACCTTCTCAACGTGAAGGTGCTGAAGGAGATTTGCATGAACATTCAGCACCTGGCCCGGGACAAAATTACCATCTCCGGCTTCGACTCGCAGTCATCACGGATGCCTGGGTTCGTGAGATTGACATTGCGCTTTGGGATGCTCGTCACTGACATCAAATTTCATGTCATTGATGCCAAGACTTGCTACAACGCTCTGCTCAGTCGGCCTTGGTTACACGAGTACAACGTCATCCCTTCTACACAACACCAGTGTATGAAGTATTTCAAAGATGGCCTCGAGTACACCATTACGGGGGAGCTAAATCCATTCTCCTTAAACGGAGTCCAAAAATATGAAGACGCAAAGTACTTCCTACCAGACTTCCAAGACACGGAAAGATGTCATAAGCCGGAGGACCAACAAAAAGCCGTCGCCACTATTCCGATCTTTGGGAGCGATGCCGAGGAGGATGAAGAGATAGTCTACTCAGGGAAACCGCAAGGCAACAGGCCAGGACCATCTACTCCTATTTTGGTCTTTAGCAGTGACTCTGAGGACAAAGTCAACGTCGTTTTCTCCATTCGCCCGTCAGTAAAAACCATTACGAGAGCTGATCAGAGCTTGCAAATCACCATAGTTCCGCAGCGTCATTACAAAGAACTCGATGAGCTAGATACATACAACATACAAGAGTTGCAGACTTTCTACGTTCCTCCTAGGCGAAGAGGCGAAAAGGCGAAAAGGCGATCCACTTCTATTAGTCTACGGAGACCAAAGTGGAGAAAGAAATCTGGCATGGTGCCAAACTTGCGCTTGACAGGTTTCAACCAATCCGTCCGCACAGATATTACGCAGAGGGGTTGAAAAGGTTATTAAGCTGCCAAGGCATACCCTTCAAACAAACCGCTCGACAAGCCCAGTTATACAACAAGATTTTGAACGTTCCTGGGACTCAGCGAAAGATGCCCAACGGGTGGATGGAGACGACTGGGCTTGGATACGTTCGGTCCAAGAAATAGGAGCGATTCCATGGCTGCCGTGTCATAAATAACTCTGGTGGAGAAGAGAATGCTTTTCCAGATAGCACTGATATTGAACCAGAGCGAGATCCCGCCGTAAGAATTCTAAGTCCGTCATTCAAAGAACAAATTGACAAGCTAATGAGAGAAGCCGGTCAGAAAGTTTGGGATGACCACAGCCGCGAAATGGCCATCTACAAGAAGTCCAGGATGCAGCATATTACTCAGCAGTCTGCGGAAAGAGAAGACTACGATGCCCTTCACCCTCGGCCCGCTCTGCGCTCTCATAGCAAGGAAAAGGCCCGACGCAAACATAACAACAAGGTGAAGAATGAGAATGGCGTTCGGAAACAGCGAAGCAGATTCAAGAAGCCATGCGATCGAGAAAAAGTTAGCTGGAATCCATCGCTAATAAAGAAGATGGGTCGGGAATACTCTTTCCCACAAGACAAGAGAAGGAAAATATTCAACCTTGTCATTAAGTATCAAATGATGACGCTCCCGGAGTCTCGGCACCCCGAACAAATAAACAAGGTCCATCACCCGGCTTATTGCTCCTACCACCGAGCAATAGGACATCCTCTTGAAGACTGCTTCACCTTCAAAGACTGGGTCGAAGACCAATATCAGCAAGGCAGGTTTGCTCTATACGACAGTTAGAGGGTAACCCCACCATGAAAACATGAGCCAAAAGCAACCTATATTGCGAGGGTAAGTCCAGATCAACATCGAGCTTGGAAACGAACTCGTACCTGCCATGTGATAACATTCTCAAAGGAGGGGGAGCACGAGAATATGGACGACCTCTCCCACTGCTTCGCAGACGAGGATGAGGACGAGGTGATCTCAGAATTTCCACCGGCTCCAAAAGAGCTGGAGGATGGGATACACACTACGGCGGACAATCTAAGGAAAATTGACTTAGGGACGGAAAACGATCCAAAGCCAACGTTCGTCAGTGAGCTATTGTCTAAAACACAGGTGGCCATACTAAAGGACATGCTGATGCAGTATAAAGACTATTTCGCATGGAACTATTCCGAGATGTCAGGATTAGATCCAAAAATGGCTGTGCATAAACTAGCTATATCGCCGGACGTTAAGCCAGTCAAGCAAGCGCCAAGAAGAATGCGGCTCGAACTTGAAATGAGTATCAACGCCGAAGTCAAGAAACTAATTGACTCTGGCTTCATCCAAGAAGTTCAATATCCTGACTGGATCGCCAATATCGTTCCGGTAATGAAGGAAAATGGGACAGTGCGCATCTGCGTGGACTTTCGGGATCTCAACAAAGCTTGTCCGAAGGATGACTTCTCAGTGGCTGTTACCGAGCTGATGATCGATAACACGTCCACTCATGAGATCTTCTCCTTCATGGATGGATCTTCGGGGTATAATCAAATAAAGATACATCCCAGAGACCAAAAGCATACTGCCTTCCGGATTCCGCTGGGCATATTCCGCTATAAAGTGATGCCCTTCGGTCTGAAGAACGCTGGCACTACCTACCAGAGGGCCATGACGAAGATCTTCAATGACCTCATATACGAGATTGTCGAGTGTTATATCGATGAGCTCGTGGTGAAAAGCAAATCGTACGAGGAGCACTGGGAGCATTTGAAAATAGTGTTCCAGCGTCTTCGGAAATATAATCTGAAGATGAACCCTCTGAAATGCGCGTTTGGAGTCTCCTCAGGAAAATTCCTAGGATTCATTGTATGACACCGAGGCATCGAAATTGACCCATCAAAGATCAAGGAGATTATGGAAATGCCCTTGCCAAGAACTCTCAAGCAACTACGGTCTCTTCAAGGAAAGCTCGCGTATATCCGACGGTTCATAACTAACCTCTCCATCAAATGCCGTCATTACAGCCATCTAATGAAGAAGGGGACCCTGTTCGTTTGGGATCGTAAATGCCAAAATGCATTGGACGAAATCAAGCAATATCTGCAGAACCCGCCGGTACTGACCGCTCCAGACAAGGGAAAGCCCATCATCCTGTATACAACAGCCCTTGAAGGTTCTTTAGGCGCGCTATGGGCACAGGAGAATGATCAAGGAAAGGAGAGAGCTCTCTACTATTTAAGTAGAGTCCTTCTGGGGCAGAAAACAACTACTCCCCCATTGAAAAGCATTGCGTGGCACTGATCTTCGCGATAACAAAGCTCAGGCACTATGCCCTGGCACATGAGGTCCATCTCATATCAAAGGTGGATTCTCTCAAATATTTGATACCAAGAGCCATACTAACAGGAAGGCTTGACAAATATGCCCTCTTCTTAATGGATTTCTCGATAACGTATCAACCCCTCAAGGAAGTGAAAGCCTAGGCCATCGCCGACTTTCTCGCTGAACATCCGATACCAGCTGATTCTCCCATAAATTGCGAATTGCCAGACGAACATGCGTTTGACACAATCAAAGGAGAGAAGGAAGGAAATAATGCCCGATGGGAACTATACTTCGACAGAGCATCTTTCTTGAAGAAGCGAAAGCAAAGCACTCCATAATCAAAGCTGGGGTGGGCCTTATCTCCGTGACTCCGCAAGGAGGGATAATTCGTTTCACCATTTCCTTAACAGAACCAGGGATAAACAACGAGGCTGAATATGATGCTTTGATAACGGGTCTTGAGATTGCTGTCGACGTATGAATAGAAGATCTCCTCATATATGGAGATTCTTAGCTGGTCGTTAGCCAAGTAAATGGCGACTATCAGACGTGTAAACCAGAGTTGGTACAACATGGCGAAAGAGTGCTGCAACTGCTGACATAAATTCCCTCCTACATCCTGGAAAGCATACCGCAGGCGGAAAATAGCAAGGCGGATGCGTTAGCCAAGCTCACTAAAGAACCGGCTGATGAAAACGTCGATGATGTAAGGATCATTGTGTAAAGCCGCCAGATTCTCGCTCAAGAAGAAATATCTCCAGAGTCGTCTGAAAGAAAGGAAGCGACCAAACAAGCAGCCTTCCAATTAGAGGATGAAGAAAAGGCGAAGGATTAGTGAGAAGTCTTCATAGACTACTTCAAATCCCATCGAACGCTCGAAAGCGCATCTTTAAGACATCAGCTCATGAAACGAGCTCTGTGTTTTGCCTTCATCAATGATACTCTATATAAGAGATCGTTCGACAATTTGTGGCTAAGGTTCTTGGGACCAGAAGAAGTAAGAAGGGTTATCCAAGAAACTCACGACGGACTCTGCGGTTCCCATCAAGCCGGGCCAAAGATGAAGCTGAAGATCAAGAGAATGAGCCACTATTGGTCTACGATGATTCAGGATTGCCTCGAATATGCGAAGCAGTGTCACTCATGCCAAATTCACGGGGACTTTATTCACCAACATCCAAATCCTCACCACCCAACGGTAGCCAGCTGGCCGTTTGATATGTGGGGAACCGATATAATTGGGCCCATCGAACCAGCATCATCCAAAGGACATCGATTTATATTGGCAACAACCGATTACTTCTCTAAGTGGGCAGAGGCAATACCGCTAAGGGAAGTGAAGACAGAGAACATCCTCCATTTCTTCAGGACACATATCATTTACCGATTCGACACTCTGCGATGGATCATCTCGGATAATGGGCCGGCCTACAGAAGCCATAAGATCATCCGCTTCGCACAGCAGCATAATATAGATTGCAGATACTCTTCAGTCCATAATCCCCGAGCTAATGGTCTAGCTGAGGCTTTCAACAAGACCTTGACGAAGATCATAAAGAAAACGGTGCCCAGAAACAAAAAGAATTGGCACGAGAGACTGCATGAAGCTCTCTGGGCGTAACGAACCACGATCAAAACAACTATGAATACAACACAATACGCGTTGGTATTCGGCACGGAAGAGGAACTTCCTTTGGAGATAGAACTACCCTCTTTACGAGTGGCAGTTCGATATGAGCCGACGGATGAAAAAAATGCCCATCTTCGACTTGAGGAGCTCGATGCCTTCGATGAAACTCGTTTCACGGCACAGCAAAACCTGGAAGCTTACAAAGCAAGGATGATTCGCTCATACGAAATACTAACCAGACCGAGAACATTCTGCCAAGGCAAACTCGTGTTAGTCATAAAAAGACCTATGATCCCCAACCGTGAAAAGCGGGGGAAATTCGAGCCGAACTACGAGGGTCCGTACATCATAGACAAAGTCTACCAAGGTGGGGCTTACTTGCTTATGGATATGCATGGCGAAAGACCCTTCCAGCCAATAAACGGCCGGTTCCTTAAGAAATACTACGCTTGATAAGTCACAACTCAGGTTAATGATAGATGACGACTCTCATGTCCTCTCGCTGTCTTCCTGAGTCAAGACTCCATAAGTAGTATCCGGCAAAACTTCTCCTCGAAGCTGGCCCTGGACCGAGATGTCTCTAAACTAACAACGGACCGAGATGTACTTAAACTAACAATGGACCGTAATGTCCTTAAACTAAATACGTCGCCTCAAACACGACGATAGTGGAATTCAAGTCCACAAGTCCTAGTGGCGATGACTGCAACTCAAGTCCCGCTAGCTGCACAGTTGCCCCGGTGGCGAAGTCCCCCATAAGTTCCATTGGCGAACAGAGGGGTAAAAAACGGTACGTCCACAAGCGAAATGGGTACGGATGAAAACCCGAAAGGGCGCCGTGAGTAAAAACAGCAGGGCTATCGGCGAGCTTGTGAAAACCTGAAAGAGCGCAATCTCGTTGTTAAAAAAAACTGGTACGACCATAAGAGAAATGGGCACGGATGAAAACCCAAAAGGGCGCCATGACTAAAAACAATAAGGCCACCAGCGAGCTTGTGAAAACTCGAAAGAGCGCAATCTCGTAAAATTTTCACTTACGAGATCCTCTCGACTTGTAAAGAGAACTCCCCCTGTGAGACCCTCACGGCTTATAGGATTCAAAGTCTTAAGTTACAGGGATCCAAACCTGTCCTTAAGCCGTCGTATGCCCTAAGTTTCCTACAAGCGGTCCGATATTGGCCCTTGTATATAATCCACGGGCGCAAATAAACGTTCCCCGACCGAGTTCTACTAATCACGAGGAATGTCCTCATATGGTGAACGACACTTGTAAGTCCTCTCGACTTATAAGAAGAAAACACTCTTGTAAGATCCTTACAACTTATAAGAGAACACACACTTAAGAATCCCCATGATTCCTAAGGAGAAAATACGCCTACGAGATCCTCACGACTCACAGTGAGAAATACCTTTATGTGACCCTTATGGCTCGTAAAGTCAAAAAGCCTTAGTCGGCAGGATCTTAACCCTGTTTGCTAAGCCACCATTGTTCAAACCAACAGGGGTAAATGATGATTCGCTCCATAAGGGAGAAAAATATGCATATAAAAACAGCCAAAATGTTTAGGCAACTCGCAATAAAAATCAGCGAGCAAAAAATATGCATATAAAAACAGCCAAAATGTTTGGGCAACTCGCAATAAAAAGCAGCGAGTAAAAAGAAAAAAATAGCCGAAATGATTGGACACCGCGACAAAAAGCCGTAATGATTAGGCAATCGCGACTTTCGCGATATAAAAAGATGAAATGATAGTGCGTCGCGAAAAAAAATGAATGAAAATGAAACTTTTGCCCTGCTGGTCCCCTGTATACAATCCATGGGCACAAACGGGAAGGAAACCACATTTTCTCACCAGGCTCCATCAGAAAGAGAGCCAGGTCTCGACGGCAACATCTACGGCCTAGAGATCAACAACGGCGCTTCTTCTCACTCCAACAGGATGCAAACACAATATCAACAAAACGGAGCCATGGTAAAGTCCCTAGTTCTAAATCTCGACGGTTCAGAGACAACCTAGAGATCAACAACGGTGTTTCTTCTCACTCCAACAGGATGCATACGCGATGTCAACAAGGGACCCCAGGGTCAACAAAACGGAGCCATGGCAAAGTCCCTAGTTCCAAATCTCGATGGTTCACAGACAACTTAGAGACCATCTCAACATTCGTCTCATTACAGCAGACGCAACGTCAACAAAATGGAACCATGGAAAAGTCTCTAGATCCAAATCTCGATGGTTCACAGACAGCCTAGAGATCAACAACGGCGTTTCTTCTCACTTCAACAGGATGCAGACGTGACGTCAACAAGCGACCCCATGGTTAACAAAACGGAGCCATGGCAAAGTCCCTAGTTCCAAATGTCGACGGTTTATAGACAACCTAGAGACCACCTCGACATTCGTCTCGTTACAGCAGACGCAACGTCAACAAAGAGGAGCCACGGCAAAGTCCCTAGTTCCAAGCCTCTACGGTTCACAAACAACCTAGAGATCACCTCGACATTTGTCTCATTACAGCAAACGCGGTGTCAATAAAGGAAGCGAAGGCCGAATTCCTAACTTCAGGGTCTTGACGGCAACTCAAATAAAACTTGAAAGACTATCGGAGATCATCCCACACCAACACGGAGTGGTTATGATTCATCGGGGCTCCTAAACTGAGCCTAACCTCAAGTAATAAGCGTTATGGAAAATTCCTAACGTTTTCTCTTTCGATGGTAATATGACCTAAGGAGATTACTTGAAGATGTCTTGTCCAGCCCCGAAGGGATCAGAGACACGACAGTCGCGGGGCTACTCGAACAGCAGCGTAAAGTCTGAATATTGGGGAATGCATCAGCTAATGCGACGGTATGACAGACAAAACCCTAGTACCACAGACCCTAACGGACCTCTGTCGTAAAGAGCAGGGTTAACTTTGATGTTAGGACATGTTTGTCGACAAGCCCAAGGAAGGTAAACTAAAAACTCCGAAATGAGTTCATAAACTAGAGACTCCGAGATGAGTGAATAAACTACAAACTCCAAAATGAGTATATAAACTACGTCACACTAGATCGAGACACCGAAGAAAATAAAAATGACAGTATGAAATAAAATATGTCTTTTATTCATGAATTCAAGTGAATACAAGATACATTTCATAAAAGAATTGATCAGTCAAAAATACTGCATCTTTAACACGGCAATTTCCCTATCATTTGCACTCATCTAGAAGTGGTCGGTATTCATATTGCACATATTAGCAAAACATCTCTTAAATACCAGATTGCATGTGTTAGACTTTAAAACCGGCATTTCTAGGGAAATTGACTGTATTTCATAGCATGGCATCATTCCTATATAGTGCAACTTGTGTTTCGAAGTCTGTGCAGGAAATTCCAAGAGAATGGACAAATTTGTGAAACAAAGACTGTTAAAAAGACGCCAACTCAAGGATTTGAAATCAGGAAATGATCTAGAAGGAATTCAGGGATTCAGCACATCAGAAAAATACCACTAAGTAAACAAGGAGCAGTACACAGAATCCCATCAAGTGAAGCCACCACTTGGCCGTGGAACCGCGGCCGGAGCCGTTTTTCGCCGCGTTTTCGCGGCGGCCTTGCCACGTCAGCCCCCCTGCTTGACTCCAGAACTCTTCCCTCAGTGTGTATACTTCATTAAGCCTCTGCAATTTCCAGAAAGCTCCTGAACATTCTGCCAGATCATCAAGCCCTTGGGTTCTAAACTAAACATTCCTAGCTTCCAAAGGAAGCTTCACCCTAACTCCATTAAGAGCCTAGAACCTTCTCCGTAACCTCCTAGCTTAAGGTGGAAGTTAAGCTCCTAACTAACTACTTCTAGAAGCCTCTCCCTATAACAAACTTTTGGAGGGAAATTCATGTTAGTTATATGTATGCCCTAGAGGCCATTACTGTACATTGGATGTATATTGTAGTGGATGCTGGGACATATATAGGAAGGACTTTCTTGCTCGACATGATAGTACGCTATCTGGTTGCACTTTATCTTAACATGTATACTTTCTATCTCTCTGATTACATGTTGATAAAGCCCATAGGATGTGTACTCGACTTCCAGGACTATGATGTAGATCATACTAGTGGGGCCTGGGTAGTCCAAGAGTACATCCTTGAAATGTTCCTAGTCGAGGGAATATCGAGACGGGGCATCGATATTCCAGAGTAGACTAGCGCATATCTTCTCGACCCATGCGATGGGCGATGGATGATCCCATATCCATTGGTGTTTGACATCGAAGATGGTATGCGGGTGCTCAGTGGAGACTGGGTACACTGAACGGACTCGCCGAGAACTCCCAGATGGTATTATACCTCACGTCAGACGGCAGTTCTCTGGTGACACTGGTACAGCTTAGTCTGTTGACCCGACATCGTCATAGAGTCTTGTGTGTCACCAACTGTGCTTTGATTTCCACCCTACCACGGCTCTACTGAGTTGTGCAAACAGGTGGTTTTTGGGTACAGTCCCGATTCACATGGAGGCAATGAGCGATAGGAGGGGATTCGTCTCTCCCGGTATTGGGGGTGATGTTGTGCTATGCTCGACTGGCCATAACAGGAAATCCCTGGCCAGGGTTGCAGTGATATACTGGTAAGAGTTTCAGTAGTTTCACGAATGTTATGGACCTCAAGTCGGCATGACTTATCGAGCTATTGGGGTCTGACGTTTACCACCCCTAGGCGAGATATGCGACATATCAGACGAACAGACCGGACTATACGGTAGTGTTACTGGTCGGATTCGCAGGAGTGTGAGCGGGATTGCTCGTCGATCTTCTGATCGCTCAATAACCGGGTGGCCGTTACGTTTGGCAGACCGCTTGTGGCTTGTGGGTGTTTGATATAATCATCATCTGCTGCCGGCGTATTGACGAGTCTTTAGAGTCCTACACAGAGGTTTCCTGGCTCAAGCGAAACGAAATAGGAGCGCATATGAGATATGTGCGGGACCGAGAATAATGCGAGTATGTGATACCGTATCCTATTCTCGCGATGAATGTATCGAATGGTTGTATGCGATATAACCTAGTTATCGAATCAAGGATTGATTCGGTAAGCCGATACATAGGATACTAGTCGGTTATATGCGACATGACCGGATCGTTAAATCAAGTGTTGATTTAATGATTTGATGTATAATTATATATTTGATATATTACTTTGCATTAACTAGTATTGGTTCACTTTAAATGGATTTTCTCACTTGGATTGTGCAAGTTGTATATGTGATATATTTCTTTGTGCACATGATTGTATCATGTTTGATGATACATTCTTGTTTGGTTTTGTGTAAAGTATTAAACCATGGTTAGTTAGTGATTAGGGTTTCATCTTATTCATTTATCTTTTTATTTTATTTATTTATTTCAAAAGAAAAAGAAAATGAGAAATGAATGGTGGCTAATTTTGTTTTTAGTTGAAGATTCATGAAGCATTGACTTAGTCACCATTCTTGTCTCATGCCTAACCCTAACCACTTATCTAACCTAAGTTAAGTCTCTACACTAAACCATGGTTAAAGATATGATAAGTATTGTATTTTCTTTTCTATTTTTAATGAAGTTATCATATCTTCTTCTTCTTCTTCATCTTCTTCAACATTGAAGAAAGCTTGCTACTTCAATGGCAAGTCATGAAGTCTAGTGAGAAATCCAAAACTAAAGTTTACCCACTTCCTATTTCTTCATCCTCTACCTATTGCCAAGTAGTATAGGGTGTTTCCTTCACAAGTTTTTCCGACTTGGTGAAGTTGTAGCTTGTTCTAGCGATGCCTCGACGTAGATCATCTTCGGCATCGAACCGACGATCAAGCCCGCCCATTCTTCGATGATGCCGACGCTAGAGCCTAAGACATGATTTGGACAGCAAGGGGACTTCATTGCGGAGCCATGGAGGTGGTGGACCGGATCTACAAAGGTTGTATATCCGTTCCCTTAGTTAAAATGTTAACTAGTTTGCTTGTTTCGCCTAAATATCTAGTAAACGATCCGTAGTCGGGTTTGTAGGCACCCGTAAAATTTGATTTGTGCATGTTTGATCACTTGTGAGACTTCAATAGAGTGCCTAGGAACCCTACAGTGGTATCAGAGCCTAGCTAGAGCCTTAGGCGATGCGTAGACGGAGTTAGAAGTCCGATCGACCCGAAACCCCGACTTTGAAATGCTCTCTGGACATTTTTGTAAAATGTGGATTTTTGCAAATTAAAAATATGCAGAAAAACAAGCAGGTAAATATAAGAATTACGATGCAAAAATTAACTAATGATCTTTCTAAAGTGCGGCGGAACCGCGGCATTAGCGTGCTAATGCGGCCCTTCCGCCGCACTTTTGTCTTATCTGCCATTGAATTTTGCACAGTAACTCCTATTTTTCAGTGATGGTTTTCCTGGGAATTTTTAATCTGAAATCAAGAGTTGAGTATTTTGGGTTGTATTGGGAGTTCATACATTCGATCGGATTGTCAAACTTTGTCTATGTGTCTTTACGGATAAATTTTAGAATATGTTAAAAAGTTCGACCGGATATAAATACCCAATTTTTCCCCTGTCGGGAAATTTCCAAGTGTTGGATATTTCTGTAGTTTAACGACGTTCTAAGTAGTGCAAGTAACGCGATGGTCCCTCTAGAAGACAACAAACCTTAACTCGATTATGTGACCGTCTTGAACTGCCCTTTGAACCTTCGGGTTTGGGACAGTACGGCGTGCCACATGTGAGGCGTTGGCTTGACCCTTCTACGGCTGGACCGTTGGTACTGAGGCACGAACTGAATGTTGTTAGACTTGTTTCATGTGTGGATCTATATCGGGAAAACTTAGGTGTTCGATTGTTCGATCGGAAAGTTTAACATTTTCTATTTATCTGGAATGGGATACAATAATTGGAATTCACAAAAAGTTATGTGATAACTAAATGAATATTATAAACATAGCAGTTTAGTCTCACTTGATCGGTTGCCACGGAATTTTGATGTGATCAAAAGTCCGTCGCAATCACGTAGCGTACGCGGATACTCGCCGGGTAAACTTAATAGACAGCCTCACTCCATAGCCCCGACCAAGTGACTGCAGGAGAACCCCGTCGCCGAAAGCATCCGTTCGGGTGCTCGCGGCAGCGGTGTTCCGCCTTGGTGCACTTCGTCGACGGCATCGGGGGTGCGGCCGCCTACTAAAGTTTGCGACGAGCATTCGATCAGGATGTCGGGAATCTTGTTGAATTTCCCGACTTGATATTGAAAAGAGTTTTCGATAATGAGACTAAAATGCGGGGTTTATAATTGTTAGGCATGCGATGTCTAAGTATTTCATTTGGTCAGGCATGCGATGTCTGAGGAGGTTGCGGATTCCAACTGTTGTAGTTTTACATTTTCTTTTCTGTGACCGTAAGTGTAATATGTGATATCGCCGGTTTCGTTGCTATATGTCAACGACAATTGGAATGCGCATATTTACTTACGTTGATGACATCTGATGTTATGTGTTGCTGGATATGTTATATTGGATCGTCGTGTTTGAATAGCCGGGGGTTTTTATGTGAGATGAGTGTTTTTCATTTTCATTCATGTAAAAACTTGTATGTAATATTCTTTTATTGGGGCACTTCCAGGTTGCGGAAGTAGTCACCGTTTGTATATTATTTACTTTTCTGCACTAGGATAGACCCAAGGAGGGGAGCACAAGTAACCGGGTTCTGGGGTCCAGTGGGAGACCAACTCGAGGAGTCGAGTCCGGGTCTCCTAACCCTAGAATTGGTAGGGTTGCTTGCCGCTCTCGTAGGGGTCTAGGGGTGTGGGATTGGCTATTCATCACGACCGTGGAATCCGTGTTTTATACTGGCTCGTATTGAAAACACGGACGTCCTAGTATATCCAATATTTCATATGTTTCTTCTGCTGTGTTTTATCTGTGATCATGCGATGTTCTGTGCTCTGTGACAGATTATATAGTATATATGATATATTATATAGACGTTGCTTATGTTTTACACCCGCGCTAGCCCTGCCTCGCTCTGGCGTTAGTTACCTAACCTAACGGTGCAGACGGGACATCGAGGCGAATGCGGATGGCATAAGCGTACGTTAAATTTATCTGTGATGGTTAGGTGGACTTAAATGATGGGATATTCATTAATGAGATTAATGAAAGAAAATAAACCTAATTGATGTTGTGGAATCGAATTTCAAAATAAAACAGGTAGCTACAGTTCTTGCTTTGTATCGCGGTGTTCATTATAGAACATCCTGCACCTTATTCGATGAGGAAAGGACCGAGATCCCTTCATCGGGAGTGACTCCTTTAGCAATAACTGGCAGATGCTACACACTCGGTTTGTATTTGATCGCTTCTATAGTTTCTGCTTTGCACAGTGATATATATGATATATCCCGCACCTCATTCGACGAGGAAAGGGCCGACGATCCCTTCATCGGGAGTGACCCCTTTAGCAAAACTAGAAAAGCCTCAAAAACATTCCATTTAAAAACCATTTGATTCCGCAACGAGATCAAGTTCAAAGCGTTAAAGGTTTTCACAAAAACCATTCGCAACCCTCCGTCATTTTAGAAAGTAGAGTACTTAGTATTCGTGCTGTGTTTGTTGACCATAGTCAAGGCACAGTGTACGGTAGCTAAGTGATGTCTTCCTACACAGCATATGATGCGATTAGTTAGGACAGTCATGTGGCTTTGTTGACCTTAGCCAAAGGTCATGTGGGTGGGTCTAATTAATCACGAAATGACGGATAGAACTTGACTAGTACCTATGATTTGTTGACCTTAGCCAAGGTCATAGGTGCTAGGGGTAAAAACCATTATCGGGAGTTTCAAGTGTTGAAATTTGCAATGAGATTGCATACCTTCTATGTGATAGTTGGATCCCGATACCCACTGCGAGTAATTGTTACTCCTGGGAGAGTTTTGCACTTTACAATTAGCCGATCAAGTAGGTGTCTAGAAAGGTGTCAACGGGGTTACGCCTCTGGGAAAACGAGGTTTGCAGTAATTAGGTCCGTGCGAAAGCACGGGGAACCTCCCTCAAAGTACCGACACTGGCCTGGCTGAAAGATTGGCGAACTTGTAGAGTGTAATTAATCCCGGCTAGTCTTTCCTTTGAAGGTTTGAAGGAAGATTTGATAAAAACAGTGGGAGCCATCCTGATTAGATAAAATATATAACCAATCTGATCTTGCAAGAGCGCACGCAGAGTGTTTTCTTCTCTCTCTCTCCAGGTAGCGACCATATCACGCCTTAATCAAGATAATAATATGGATGAATTGACCGAACCCGCTTGTTATACTGAGCTGGGGAACGTTGGTCCCGCTCCAACTTATAATTGTTATAAGACAGAGCAGGAAATAGGGGAATACCAGATTTCCTATGCCGCCCAAACGAAGAGAGTGCATGTTGATGCATCATCTTCGGGTGTGTTCATTATACAGAACTGTTTCTCAGTATTCTTTACGTCCTGGGTATGTGATACCAGATCAGGATCCCAGATATGTAATCTGTTACATAGGGCTACAGAAAGGTAGAAAAACTGAGAACGGGTGATAAGTTTCATGAGACAGAAAACGGGGCAAATGTTGCAGCCAAGTCTGTTGGTCACTGTCACCCTGTATTACGAATACATTGATTCTGAACAAATGCTATTAGATACCAAATCTGATATACAAAATCATATCAGTCTCTTTATTAGTAAAGAAAGGATATAATTTTGTATTGATGGATAATGTTTTGAACATTTCCTATATCAAAAGTTGATCGGTTCAGGCACGTTATCTAAAAGCATTGACGTTCTAAATCAAACTACAATTCCTCGTATACAGAACACACACAAGAGGAAGAGTTCGGAAATGAACGAATTCTTCTTGAGGTATTGTAGACTAGGTCATATCAATGCGACCCGACTAGCTGAAGTTACATTTAGATGCATATTTAAATCAGTTTGAATTTACATCTTGTGAAACTTGCCAGTCATGTCACAAAGATATAATGACACCAGCTCTGTTTACTGGAAACAGAGAAAGAGTTAGTAAACTCTTGGGACTGATACATGATGATGTATGGAAGGTCTCCTGTCTACACATGCCAGGACTGGTTCTTTTTACTTCATTATATTCTCTGATAATCTCTCAAGATTCAGTCATATGTTCCTGTTGAAACATAAGTCCGAACCTTTTGAGGTATTCACAGAATATAAGTTAGAAGTAGAGAACCAATAACCGGGTATGAGTATTATGTCCTATGATGAGATCAGGGAGGAGAATACTTGAGCATGGAATGCTTGGACTATTCTAAAGGAGAATAAGATTCTCTCTCAGCATTAATCCTCCGTATATACCATAGCACGATGGTATTTCGGGGCGGAGCAATCACACCCTATATAATAAGGTGTGCTCTATGATGAGTACTACTGAGTTACCTATTTCCTTTTGGGAGTTATGCACTTATGAAGTTGCATACCTATTGAATAGGGTTCCAATCAAATCAGCTGCCTACCGCTTCATATGTGCTATGGAAAGAGAAGAGCCCATATCTTAAGATAGTTAAGATTTGGGGTTGTCCGGCCTATGTCAAAAGAAAAATCCGGACAAGCTCGAGGCAAAGTCTGTAATGTAGAACTGGAAAGGTTCCAGCTATACAAACTACAGCAGATAATTTGGTAGAACCAAAGGATTCAGTAGATTCCAACGAACCTCAACCTCTCCGCCGATCTAGTAGGGTTCCTCATCCGCCTGAGAGATACCTCGGTTTCTCGATGACAGTGGGAGCAAGGATTGCATCATGAAATGATGACCCAACTAGTTTCGAGCAGGCCATCGAGAGCAGGGACTCTGTAAGAATGGCTGGATGCTTAGCGATCTGAGATGGAATCCATGTACACCAGCAAAGTATGGACTTTAGCTGCTATATCTGAAGGGTTAAATCCCCATCAGGAGCAAGTATATCTTGAGAAGATTACTTGGTGTAGATGGAAAAGTTGAGACTTTCAAAGCTAGACTTGTTAAAGGTTTTCGTCATCGACCAGGCGTGGATAATGATGAAACTCTTTTCCAGTAGCTATGCTTAAGTCTATCCAGATCCTACTTACCACGGCTACATACCATGACTACGATATCTGGCGGTTGGGTGCCATGACTGCTTTTCTAAATACCGATTTAGAAGAGAACGTCTATAAGAACACAGCCAGAGGCCTTCGTAACTAGTGGGAGCAGCGGAAACGTGTGCAAGTTGCTTTACATAATGAAGCAGGCATCGCGGATTTGGAACGTCTGTTTTGATATGATAGTCAAAGTGTTTGACTTCATCAAAATGGTAGACGAACCTTGTATATACAAAAGGGTAGTAGAGAGTAAGGTGGTCATTTTCGTATTGTACGTAGACAACATACTCTTGATAGGAAAAGAGTTTCCTATACTACGATTGGTCAATCTCCTATTATCACAAGGATTCTCCAAATAGGATAAAGATGATACCTCCTAAATCCTAAGCTTTGGATCTATGAGATAGATCTAATTGGATGTTAGGATACTCACTAGTTGTAGTGAGATGGTATCAATCGATCCTGGGGAGAATCACTGGAAGTGTTCCAGGGTGATAAAGACGACTGAATGTGAGTCACAGGCACTGTCTTTACCCTCAGTAAAGGGACGGTATGTTGGAAGAGTTACAAGCTAGATACCGTGGCAAACTAGACGATAAAGGCTGGTAACATCGCTATTGAAGATACTACCAAAAAGGAAGTTTGGGTGTATATTGGTTCATATGATGAACTAAGTTCCTACCATTGTGTGACAATGGAACTGAGGCTTTGGCCCTGGAACCCTGGTCCCATCAGTGACCCAGACATAATCTAAGGCAGCATCACCTGATCATGGAGATAGTTGATCTCCAGGTTGATCGAGGTTAGGAGAGTAGACTCAGAGGACAACACGGCGGATCCACTCACGAAGGCCTTTTTCCCAAAGAGAGACTTTTAGGGGATGGTTGAGTATGTGATACTGCAACCACTGCCACAGATGGCCCTAGTGCAAGTGGGAGATTGTTAGTTATATGTATGCCCTAGAGGCCATTACTGTACATTGGATGTATATTGTAGTGGATGCTGGGACATATATAGGAAGGACTTTCTTGCTCGACATGATAGTACGCTATCTGGTTGCACTTTATCTTAACATGTATACTTTCTGTCTCTCTGATTACATGTTGATAAAGCCCATAGGATGTGTACTCGACTTCCAGGACTATGATGTAGATCATACTAGTGGGGCCTGGGTAGTCCAAGAGTACATCCTTGAAATGTTCCTAGTCGAGGGAATATCGAGACGGGGCATCGATATTCCAGAGTAGACTAGCGCATATCTTCTCGACCCATGCGATGGGCGATGGATGATCCCATATCCATTGGTGTTTGACATCGAAGATGGTATGCGGGTGCTCAGTGGAGACTGGGTACACTGAACGGACTCGCCGAGAACTCCCAGATGGTATTATACCTCACGTCAGATGGCAGTTCTCTGGTGACACTGGTACAGCTTAGTCTGTTGACCCGAGATCGTCATAGAGTCTTGTGTGTCTCCCACTGTGCTTTGATTTCCACCCTACCACGGCTCTACTGAGTTGTGCAAACAGGTGGTTTTTGGGTACAGTCCCGATTCACATGGAGGCAATGAGCGATAGGAGGGGATTCGTCTCTCCCGGTATTGGGGGTTGATGTTGTGCTATGCTCGACTGGCCATAACAGGAAATCCCTGGCCAGGGTTGCAGTGATATACTGGTAAGAGTTATCAGTAGTTTCACGAATGTTATGGACCTCAAGTCGGCATGACTTATCGAACTATTGGGGTCTGACGTTTACCACCCCTAGGCGAGATATGCGACATATCAGACGAACAGACCGGACTATACGGTAGTGTTACTGGTCGGATTCGCAGGAGTGTGAGCGGGATTGCTCGTCGATCTTCTGATCGCTCAATACCCGGGTGGCCGTTACGTTTGGCAGACCGCTTGCGGCTTGTGGGTGTTTGATATGATCATCATCTGCTGCCGGCGTATTGACGAGTCTTTAGAGTCCTACACAGAGGTTTCCTGGCTCAAGCGAAACGAAATAGGAGCGCATATGAGATATGTGCGGGACCGAGAATAATGCGAGTATGTGATACCGTATCCTATTCTCGCGATGAATGTATCGAATGGTTGTATGCGATATAACCTAGTTATCGAATCAAGGATTGATTCGATAAGCCGATACATAGGATACTGGCCGGTTATATGCGACATGACCGGATCATTGAATCAAGTGTTGATTTAATGATTTAATGTATAATTAAATATTTGATATATTACTTTGCATTAACTAGTATTGGTTCACTTTAAAAGGATTTTCTCACTTGGATTGTGCAAGTTGTATATGTGATATATTTCTTTGTGCACATGATTGTATCATGTTTGATGATACATTCTTGTTTGGTTTTGTGTAAAGTATTAAACCATGGTTAGTTAGTGATTAGGGTTTCATCTTATTCATTTATCTTTTTATTTTATTTATTTATTTCAAAAGAAAAAGAAAATGAGAAATGAATGGTGGCTAATTTTGTTTTTAGTTGAAGATTCATGAAGCATTGACTTAGTCACCATTCTTGTCTCATGCCTAACCCTAACCACTCATCTAACCTAAGTTAAGTCTCTACACTAAACCATGGTTAAAGATATGATATGTATTGTATTTTCTTTTCTATTTTTAATGAAGTTATCATATCTTCTTCTTCTTCTTCATCTTCTTCAACATTGAAGAAAGCTTGCTACTTCAATGGCAAGTCATGAAGTCTAGTGAGAAATCCAAAACTAAAGTTTACCCACTTCCTATTTCTTCATCCTCTACCTATTGCCAAGTAGTATAGGGTGTTTCCTTCACAAGTTTTTCCGACTTGGTGAAGTTGTAGCTTGTTCTAGCGATGCCTCGACGTAGATCATCTTCGGCATCGAACCGACGATCAAGCCCGCCCATTCTTCGATGATGCCGACGCTAGAGCCCAAGACATGATTTGGACAGCAAGGGGACTTCATTGCGGAGCCGTGGAGGTGGTGGACCGGATCTACAAAGGTTGTATATCCGTTCCCTTAGTTAAAATGTTAACTAGTTTGCTTGTTTCGCCTAAATATCTAGTAAACGATCCGTAGTCGGGTTTGTAGGCACCCGTAAAATTTGATTTGTGCATGTTTGATCACTTGTGAGACTTCAATAGAGTGCCTAGGAACCCTACAATTCAAATTCAAATTCAAAATCCTAGATCTAGGGTTTTGGAAACCTATAAAAAGGACCCCAGGCCTCTCTTGAATATGTTGTTCAATTTGTTGTTCCTCAATTCATTTGTTGTTGAGTGTTGTTCTATCACCTCTTCAACCCAACTCTTGCCACCTCAAAACCCTAACCCTAATCCAATCAAGAAACCAAATTCAAGATCCTTTGAGTTCTAGCAAAGCAAGTCTTCAACCATCCTTTAGAAGCGAAGCCGGACTTCAACGGAGCACGAGATCCAAGCCGATCCACGACTCAAGAAGTCGATGCAACACTAGATTCGACAATCTTGTTCCTTCTCAAATTCTTGTAGTCTTGAGCAATGTGTAACAATTTATGGAATAAATAAAGGTGACGATTCTTTTAACTTGCTTATATTTCAATTCAAGCATTATGATTCATCTTCAATTCTTGAATGTATTCTTTGTGATGATGCTTGAATAAAACTCCGCTCGTGGAGGAGTCGAAATGATTGTAGAATGATGATGTTGACGAATCTTTAAACGTTTTCTTAAGTCCTATAACAATTGTAAATTCTTGAAAATTGAATGATCGATGATCTAGATCGATGCGAAATGCGTTCTTGATTCTTTTCGCACGATCTAAAGATCAACGATCAATCATTCGATTTCCAAGAAGCTATCTTGTGAATGCGATTCATCGAAAGGACAAAGTATAGGATGAAGAAACCCTAATTCTTTGCAAGATCCTTAATCCTTGATAAATCGACATCGATTTAGCATCAATTCGTTAATGGATAAGAAACGGTAATTTCTAGTCTTCTTCACATCTACGATCTAATCGATTCCTACGAGCTTTACTTCAAATCTTGAAACATAAATCGATTGGAAATATATCAATTCTTGATTCTTGATGTTTAATGCTTTCTTGATTCTTGATTAGATTAGTTGATTCTTGAAATTCATCGATATAAATCTTGAATCGTTTTTGCTTTTCTTTTCTATTAAATTTTCAATTCAAACAAAACAAAATACGAACGAATCGCACAATCCCTGTGGACGATCCGCACTTACTAACGCGCTACAATTCGACACCGTTATTGATTGCGGTCAAATATTTTTGGTTATGATTTTTACATAATTTTCTAAATACCGACACATCTTAAAAACGATTCAATCAAATGGCGCCGTTGCCGGGGATCATTTGATATACACACACAATCGGAAAATATCATCAATCAAATGGCGCCGTTGCCGGGGATCGCGTGCTAATTCGTTCTATATTGAAATTTGAATTGAAAGATTTATTCCATTACAATTTTGAGATCAAAATTCGCACAAAATCTAAAAGTGTTGTGATTTGATTGCGAAGAATTCTGGAAGCTGTGGAGAAATTGAAATTTTTTTAGACATTTCCAGAGAGCTCAAGGAGTGAACAGCAGTTCACTGTGGAATTTTTGTGCATTGAACAGCATCGACGGCGGCGATTCCGCGGTCTGAGCCAGCATCTGCGGCGGTTCCGCGCCTGGGTAGAGGGTACTCTGTACAAAATTTTGTTCGGTGAATCTCTAACTTTCTTATCTCCTTCCTCATCTGCTCCAATTAACAAATTTCTGCAGGTTTCTTTGCAAAAATCGCAGCGCCGTAAAAAGCAAAATTAAATTGTGCGTGTTTTTGATTTTGTGGTTGTTTGCATATTAATACGGAAATTAAGAGGCAAAGACCAAATCCAGATTAGGTGGGGAGTTCATTACCCTTCCTAAGCCCCAAAAATCACAAAATTTGCATCCGCATTGACCCTCATTAAATAAAAAATATCTAGAGATGACTCTAAGGACCGTCGCACTCACTTAGGACAGAAGAAAGCCGTGGGTAATTCATTGCTTATCCGCGTTTCTTTTGTGGTGTCTAAGACAAGTGTGTCGAAGGGTAATGGTTACTTAATTAGGCCCACTACTTACATAGTGGAGAACCTCCCACTTACCTGGCACATACCTGGCCACAGGAGAGACAAAGAGGCAGTGAAGGATTTATCCAGCGACTTGTCTTTTGGCAGTTAGGAGCGGTCTAGAGCTTTGACCTAGGTGACCACTAGATTTTAGGGTTGCTTGTTGCATTTGTTGTGATCGCATCATATTTTCAAAAATCCGTATCACTTTTCAAAACAAACACAGCATTCATTCATTTCCCCTAATTATAAGTCACGCTGCCACTTGTACTAACCCTTTTTAGTGCAAGATAGGCTGGACACGGGATTCTAGTGCCCGTTTAGTCCGCGTACCCCCGATCGACTCCGAAGTCGGTATTTCTCCATTTACTTCTTGTTTACCCACTACCACACCTACACCGATGGATCCGTCTCCATCGAATTTCTTTAACACTAATCTGCCGCCGTCCGTTGGTGCGCAGAATCCACCCCGCATCTCTCTCCAAGAGAGGTGCTATCCTTTGCGAGGTCCTCTTTCGACCTGCTTATCCATTCCACCAGCCAACGGGGATAATTTTGAAATTAAACCCCAATACATCAACCTTTTACCCAAATTCCACGGACTCGAGACTGAAGACGCTTACGTTTTTATGACCAAATTTGAAAACGTATGCGCAATGATGGGTATGTCACAACTTTCTGTGGATGCTATGTGTCTACGTCTTCTTCTATTTACTTTGTGCGATATGGCCGAGAAGTGGCTATATAACACTACCGCACATTTCATTACGAATTGGGAAGAATTCGTTGCAGCATTCCTTAAGAAATTCTACCCTATGCAAAAGACAGCTCGAATCCGTAGCGAACTAAATCAATTCACTCAGCTTCCGACTGAACCATTCTCAAAATGCTTTGAACGTTTCAAGGATCTTTTGGTTCAATGTCCTCATCACGGCATCCCGAGATGGGATCTTTGCCGAATATATATAAGGGCATTAACCCAAACACTAAACAAAACCTTGAAAACATGTGTCAAGGCACCTTTATGACCAAGAATGATGGGGAAGCTTGGAAATTTTTAGAAGAGTTCGCTGAAAAATCATTATAGTGGGAGAGTGGAACCCAATCATCGAATAGGGGTGGCGTACACCAAATAGATGTGTCCATAGGTGTTCGGGCTGAGATGGCAGCAATGCAAAAGAAGCTCGAGGCTATGGAACACAAATTTTCAGCAGCCTCCCTAAACCCAATGTCACTCCCTAAAACTGTATGTGGCTGCTGTTCTGATCCTTCTCACTTAACGGAAGAATGTCCATTAAACTCTCCGTTTCAAGGTCACGAGCATACCAATGCCGCATTTCAAAGACCTAGAAACGATCCATATTCTTCCACGTACAATCAGGGTTGGAGGAATCACCCGAATTTTGCTTGGAACCAACAACAACAATCTCAAAACACGGTTCCAAGCCAAAATAATTTCCAAAGGGCTCTTCCGCCACAACAGCAACCACTTCAACTCACTCAGCACCCCTACCAGTCACAAAATTTCCCAAACCAGGTCAACACTCCAGCACAGTCTAATCCTATGCAGTTGTCCTGTTCTGACGAATTCTCTCAATTCACTCAAACCATGAAATCACTCTTGTCAAATTTCATAGAGGTGTCGCCTGAGGTTAGATCTTCCGTCAGTGAGATAAAGAAAAACTCAGCGTCCCAAGCTGAGAGTATCAGATCGATGGAAGCTGAAATTGCATGACTTAAAGCCGAAATGAGTGCGAGAGAAAAAGGGAAACTTCCGTCTCAACCCCTACCGAATCCTGGGCATTACAATGTAAATGCCGTCATAACGTTGAGATCGGGAAGAGTGCTGAATAACCATGTTGGGGAAGAAATTGATGATATTAAAAATCCTATCATTAACACCCCGGCTGAGACCTTTCCTCACACACACACTTCTACTTCTGATCCTTGTTCTTCTACCCCCACCGCTTTCTAGCGAGCCTATTCTCCATTTCCCACTAGGCTCGACATCTCAGTATAGCCCTTCTAGTTCTCCACAGATGATCCCCGCTCATCTTTTGGGATCACGTCTACCCCCACTTCCTTCTCTTATGATGGACCCGACACTTATTGCTAAAGCTCCTTACCCAAATCGGTTGAGGGGTAACAGATCGAGTCCACATATGGAGAAAATTATGGAAATGTTCAAACAGGTTAACATCAACATCCCTCTCCTAGATGTGATTCAACAAGTCCCCACTTATGCGAAAATTCTTAAGGACTTGTGCACTAGGAAGAGGAAGACTCAAATGCCGAAGAAGGTCTTCATGTCTAATAACATTAGCACTGCTTTTATCCCACAGCTACCAAAGAAACGTAATGACCCAGGATGTCCTACGATATCGATTTCTATTGGGGGCAAAAACATAAATCGTGCTCTTTTAGACCTTGGCGCAAGTGTTAACCTACTTCCATATTCTGTCTATGAGCAGCTAGGGATTGGAGAGTTGAAACCTGCTTACTGCACTCTCCAAATGGCTGACCGTTCAATCACCAAACCAAGGGGTGAACTAGAGGATGTGTTGATAAAGGTCGGGGAATTTGTATTCCCTGTAGACTTCATTGTACTCGATACACAACCTGTAGTGAACCCCCAGAGCCAAATTCCGGTGATTTTGGGTTGACCTTTCCTTGCCACTTCCAACGCTGTTATTATCTGTAGAAATGGTTCAATGAACTTATCCTTTGGAAATATGACCATTGAACTAAACATCTACAAAGTTAGAAGTCAGCCATCAGAACCCTCTGCTCATATTCTTGATGTGTGCTCTGTCCACGAGATCGCTCCCGAAAGTTGTGGAGTTGAGGAACCTTGCTTTACAGATCTCGACGACACTACCACATCACTATTTGATCTTGCACATGATCTTAGTGAGGACACTTTTCCCACACTTGAGTCCGACACTCCTGACTTTTCACCATCCGAGTCTGTATCTTTCACAATGAGCTTCTTTGTGACTCCAAAAATCACTCGATGATCCCACCTTCTATTATTTCTCCGCCCGCATTAGATCTTAAAATTTTACCTTCTCATCTTAAATATGCTTATTTAGGTGAGAATGAGTCTTTACCGGTTATCATATCCGCTTCTCTAGCATCAGAGCAAGAGAATGCACTTTTATCGGTATTGAGATCTAATAGAGAGGCGTTTGGTTGGACTATGGCGGACATCAAAGGGATTAGTCCCTTGATTGTAGAACATCATATACATGTGATGGATGATGCCAGACCAACCCGAGAACCACAGAGACGGTTGAATCCCGTCATGAAGGAAGGGGTGATGAAAGAGATCGTCAAATGCCTTGATAATGGTATTATATACCCAATCTCCGATAACCAATGGGTGAGTCCTATACATGTCGTCCCTAAGAAATCCGGCATCACTGTTATTACCAATGAGGCAAATGAGTTGATTCAGACACGCGCCCAAACTGGGTGGCGTGTATGTATTGATTATAGAAAAATCAATGCCGCCACGAGGAAAGACCACTTTCCTCTACCCTTCATTGATCAAATGCTGGAACGCTTAGCTAGACGTGAGTATTATTGCTTTATGGACGGATACTCTGGCTATAATCAGGTCCCTATAGCCAAAAAGGATCAAGATAAAACCACTTTTACTTGTCCTTTTGGTACCTTTGCTTATAGACGCATGCCCTTTGGGTTATGCAATGTTCCCGCTACCTTTCAGCGGTGTATGATGGGGATATTCTCTGACATGGTAGGGAATTTTCTGGAGATCTTTATGGACGATTTCTCGATTTTTGGAGAGTCTTTTTTTGATTGCCTAGCGAATCTTGACGCAGTTCTTACTCGTTGCAAAGAGAAGAACTTAACCTTGAATTGGGAAAAATGCTATTTCATGGTCCAAGAGGGAATTGTGCTTGGACATGTGATTTCACAGAAAGGCATTGAGGTTGACAGAGCTAAGATAGATGTCATTCAAAATCTTCCTCATCCCAAAAGCGTCAAGGACATTCGATCGTTTCTTGGCCATGCGGGCTTTTATAGGAGATTCATTAAGGATTTTAGCAAAATTTCTAGACCTTTAACTCTTCTCTTGGCCAAGGATACGACCTTCCACTTTGACTCGGATTATGAGGCAGCTTTCGACTCACTCAAACACTCCCTCACTACAGCCCCCGTTCTATCATCTCCAAATTGGGACTACCCCTTTGAGCTGATGTGTCATGCATCCGATTTTGCAGTTGGTGCAGTCTTAGGACAGCACATTGAAAAGATGTCACACATGATATATTATGCGAGTAAAACCCTGAAAGATGCTCAAATCAATTATACAACTACCGAAAAAGAACTTTGGCGGTTGTATTTACATTAGAAAAATTCAGGCCTTACTTAATTGGCTCTCCAATAGTTGTGTACACTGACCATTCCGCCTTGAAACATCTTCTGGCGAAGAAAGATGCAAAAGGTCGGCTAATACGTTGGATCCTTCTGTTACATGAATTTGATCTTGTTATCAAAGATAAGAAAGGAGGTGAAAACGTTGTAGCCGACCATCTTTCACGCATCTCTTCTTCCCCTGTCACCCTGCCGATCAATGATTCGATCCCAGACGAACAACTCTTGAGCGTATCCAATGAACCTTGGTTCAGGGATATTGTGAACTTTCTTGTCACGGGACTGATACCCAGCGATTGGTAAAAACATGACAAATACCGTTTTCTATCCCAAGTAAAACACTTTTACTGGGATGATCCATATCTGTTTAAATATTGTCCTGATCAGATCATTCGCCGGTGTGTCCCGAAAGAAGAGTTCAAGAGTGTTCTTTCTTTTTGTCATGATTAGGCTTGCGGGGGTCACTTCGGTCCTAAAAAGACGACGGAGAAGGTTTTGCAATGTGGATTTTATTGGCCGACCTTATTCAAGGACGTATTTGATTATTGCAAAACCTGTACACAATGTCAGTACACGGGTAGAATTTCCCGGAGAAATGAAATGCCTCAGCAACCCATCTTAGTGGTTGAAATTTTTGATGTTTGGGGCATTGACTTTATGGGTCCCTTTCCCAACTCCTTTGGGAATTTGTACATGCTGCTGGCGGTTGATTATGTCTCAAAGTGGGTTGAAGCCATTCCATGTCGCACTAATGACAAGAAGGTTGTCATTAAGTTCTTAAAAGAAAATATCTTTTCGCGATTTGGACACTCACGCGCTATCATTAGCGATAACGGGACACATTTCTGCAACAGGTCTTTCGAGACTCTGATGCGGAAATACGCAATCAACCACAGACTTTCTACACCCTATCATCCCCAAACGAGCAGGCAGGCTGAGATTTCAAATAGGCAGATCAAACAAATCCTGGAGACTGTTGCTAAGAATAGAAAAGATTGGTCGACAAAACTGACGGATGCTCTTTGGGCATTCCGAACTGCATTTAAAACCGACGTAGGGATGTCTCCATATAGGATAGTGTTTGGGAAGGCATGTCACTTACCTGTCGAGATTGAGCATAAAGCATTGTGGGCTATTAAGGAAATCAACTTTGACCTAAACCAAGCCTGCAACTTTCGGAAGCTGCAATTAAATGAGCTAAGCAAACTCCGTGATGAAGCTTATGATAACGCTGTAATCGTAAAGAATAGGACTAAGGTTTTTCACGATAAAAACATTTTGAGGAAAACATTTTTACCTGGTCAGCATGTCCTTCTTTATGATTCACGACTACACCTTCACGCGGGTAAGCTTCGAGCTCGGTGGAAAGGACCTTTTGTTGTGCGGTCTGTATACCCGCACGGGGCAGTAGAGGTAGGAAATGTTAAAAACGGCACATTTTTCAAAGTGAATGGACATAGACTAAAACCGTATTTTTCCACTGACCTCACGGAGGAGCTCCTGTTCTTACAGGAGCCATTTTGTTTGGATTAAAATTCCTCCGTCTCACCTTCATGTCCTGTATATCACTGCATCATTTTTTGAATGGAGGTGAGTGAATAGAATAAGTTTGGGGGAGATTCTTCACTTATATATTTTGCCCCCACTAATAAATTCCTCCCAGGCTTACAGGTTTTGTAGATATAGCAATTGGCAACAGTGAGGACACTGTTGAAAACAAGTTTGGGGGAGATTTGTGCTTATTTTTGCATCATTTGCATATCATTTGCATAAGCACAAAACATTTCTTTAAAAACCTATAAAAATTAAAAAAATTCAAAATCCATAAAAATTTAAAATTTTCAAAATATAAAAATATTTTAATATTTAATATTTTTTGTACATAAATAAGATAATAAAAGATTAGATACTGAAAATGTACATCCATTAGATTAGAAAAATTTAAGAAAACCAAGAAAATTAAAAGTTTTCTTATACGAACTAGTAATAAGTAGTTATGAGCCATTGTCCCAAGGGTTAGTCAGATGAAGGAAGTCACTAATCTGAGGATAAAATAAGTCTGAAAAATAGTTTCTATTCTGGAAGCCAAACATTTTGAACGTTGATACCCTACTAGTCGCACTTACACACGTCTTGAAGCCCGGGATAGTAGAGGATACCTTGAAATGCCCTTGTCTTAAAGCCGATGTATGAAGGAAATTAAAAAAATGAAGAAAATACAAAATGGTGAGAAAAATGAACATTGGTTTTGTTATTGTCAAGGCAGAAATAAAAAAATATAGCGAGGGTGCCTCTTCACCTAGTGCCCTAAGGCCAACTGGTCTGGGAGTCACTGCTAAGCCTTAGGTGGTGCAAGACGAGGAAAATACACCAAATAAGCAAACACATGAGTAATCAGTCGGTTAGTACCTTAAGAAGTATTAACGGTCGCATGAAAGTGTGTGAGCAATCTCATCTAATATTCATTAATTAAAAAGTACTGAGGCTGATGGGCAAGAGTATGATAGCTTGAATTGAATTCTCCGGGTGTAGGGATGTCTTTACACACACACAGGGTTATATGATCGATCTTTGGAATAAAGATAGGAATGAAGAATAAGATGATGTTTTATTGAGGGAGGAAGTGATTTCTGACATTTTTTCATGACTATTAAGATAGGGCTCATGACAACCGAAAAGCTAGCTTAGTTGGAAACCCTAACTTTCAAGGCTTTTCTTTTACAATTCTTATCTTTAAATGTAATATTCACGGTCTTCCTTTTATTATTGGATTTTGTGGGTGCAATCTGCTGAAAACCCTCAGGAGACAACACTCCTCCTACTAGGGACACCTAGAGGTTTAAAGGCTTGTTGCACGTGCTCAGTGCAATCGTGTTGCCTACGAAAGTGTGCTAGTTAGTTTTTCTCTTTCTTTATTTACTCCTTCTCTTTTTAATAAAAGGTTCGCTCGAGATGATCGAAAATAAGTTTGGGAGAATTTGATCAGTCGAAAATACTGCATCTTTAACACGGCAATTTCCCTATCATTTGCACTCATCTAGAAGTGTTCGGTATTCATATTGCACATATTAGAAAAACATCTCTGAAATACTAGATGGCATGTGTTAGACTTTAAAACCGACATTTCTAGGGAAATTGACTGTATTTCATAGCATGGCATCATTCCTATATAGCGCAACTTGTGTTTCAAAGTCTGTGCAGGAAATTCCAAGAGAATAGCCAAATTTGTGAAACAAAAACTGTTAAAAAGACGCCAACTCAAGGATTTGAAATCAGGAAATGATCTAGAAGGAATTCAGGGATTCAGCACATCAGAAAAATACTACTAAGTAAACAAGGAGCAGTACACAGAATTCCATCAAGTGAAGCCACCACTTGGCCACGGAACCGCGGCCGGAGCCGGCTTGCGCCGCGGTTCCGCGGCGGCCTTGCCACGTCATCCCCCTGCTTGACTCCAGAACTCTTCCCTCAGTGTGTATACTTCATTAAGCCTCTGCAATTTCCAGAAAGCTCCTGAATATTCTGCCAGATCAGCAAGCCCTTGGGTTCTAAACTAAACATTCCTAGCTTCCAAAGCAAGCTTCACCCTAACTCCATTAAGAGCCTAGAACCTTCTCCCTAACCTCCTAGCTTAAGGTGGAAGCTAAGCTCCTAACTAACTACTTCTAGAAGCCTCTCCCTATAACAAACTTTTGGAGGGAAAATCAAATTCAAAATCCTAGATCTAGGGTTTTGGAAACTTATAAAAAGGACCCTAGGCCTCTCTTGAAAAGGTTGTTCAATTTGTTGTTCCTCAATTCATTTGTTGTTGAGTGTTGTTCTATCACCTCTTCAACCCAACTCTTGACACCTCAAAACCCTAACCCTAATCCAATCAAGAAACCAAATTCAAGATCCTTTGAGTTCTAGCAAAGCAAGTCTTCAACCATCCTTTAGAAGCGAAGCCGGACTTCAACGGAGCACGAGATCCAAGCCGATCCACGACTCAAGGAGCCGATGCAACGCTAGATTCGACAATCTTGTTCCTTCTCAAATTCTTGTAGTCTTGGGCAATGTGTAACAATTTGTGGAATAAATAAAGGTGAAGATTCTTTTAACTTGCTTATATTTCAATTCGAGCATTATGATTCATCTTCAATTCTTGAATGTATTCTTTGTGATGATGCTTGAATAAAACTCCGCTCATGGAGGAGTCGAAACGATTGTAGAATGATGATGTTGACGAATCTTTAAACGTTTTCTTAAGTCCTATAACAATTGTAAATTCTTGAAAATTGAATGATCGATGATCTAGATCGATGCGAAATGCGTTCTTGATTCTTTTCGCACGATCTAGAGATCAACGATCAATCATTCGATTTCCTAGAAGCTATCTTGTGAATGCGATTCATCGAAAGGACAAAGGATAGGATAAAGAAACCCTAATTCTTCGCAAGATCCTTAATCCTCGATAAATCGACATCGATTTAGCATCAATTTGTTAATGGATAAGAAACGGTAATTTCTAGTCTTCTTCACATCTACGATCTAATCGATTCCTACGAGCTTTACTTCAAATCTTGAAACTTAAATCGATTGAAATATATCAATTCTTGATTCTTGATGTTTAATTCTTTCTTGATTCTTGATTAGATTAGTTGATTCTTGAAATTCATCGATATAAATCTTGAATCGTTTTTGCTTTTCTTTTCTATTAAATTTTCAATTCAAACAAAACAAAATACGAACGAATCGCACAATCCCTGTGGACGATCCGCACTTACTAACGCGCTACAATTCGACACCTTTATTGATTGCAGTCAAATATTTTTGGTTGTGATTTCTACATAATTTTCTAAATACCGACACATCCTAAAAACGATTCAATCAAATGGCGCCGTTGCCGGGGATCATTTGATATACACACATAATCGGAAAATATCATCAATGAAGAATCAAAATGAATACATGTTATTCATGAATCACAAGTTTACAACCAATACAAGAAAAGGGGTACAATGACAGTTATTAAGGAGGAGGCGTCTTCAACAAATTGACAAGCCGCTCGCACGCTCCTCTCAATTCTTTCTCGTGGTCAGCTACAACGGCCAATTCCGCTTCGATTTGAGTCCGTTGCTGCAAACAGGATGAAAGCTTTTCATTGATTTCTTGCATGGAAGCTTCACCGTCCTGCGTGACCCACTCGGTGAAGTCAAGCTTCTGCCTTAGCGTCAACCCATCCGAAATACATCGCTGGAGGTTGTCGAAAATAGCTTTTAGCTGCGCAGCATTCGATTCAACCTAGGCGCGCAATTGGATGGATTCGCTGAAAGCCGCCTCATGTTCCTTTCACCTCACGGCCGCCTCTTGTTCAAGATGGCAAATGAAAGGAACACTTTGCTCGACCCACGCGGCCCGCTGAGAGTTCGAGGCCAAAACCTCAGGAGCGAGACGCTTAAGCTCAATCTCGTGCAGGCAAGCCTCGATCTTCCTGCAATAATCAACCCAAGAACTGACGAGATCTTCATTATGGAAGTTCACGAGCATCCCCAGCATTGGTTTGACTTCGATGGAAAAATACGTAGCAGAAGTGGGGGCCTCAGCATTGAGATCTTCGATAAACTCTCTTAACGTTCGCCGTCTATTCGTGCGCCCCTGGAGGATGTACGTTTAGCGAAGGGCCCCGCGGGTATTAGAATGCGAGACTCAAAAGGAGCTGGAGCCGGTGTAATCGCTGCAAAATGAATTATGGTCAAATTTCGACTCGGGAGACAAAGAAAACACCTGAGGGATGGAATCTATCATACCGGCTGTGGCAAGCGGCAGAATAGGGAGTACCGGAGGCGCGGCTATTCTTTCGCTTTCTCCTCCGACCCATGATTCTGTGGTCAATATAAGGAAGGCTTAGAAACAATAAGTCCACTTATAAAAAAAGGGGAGAAACATTAGGTAAAGATTATACTGACCAATACCAGAAGGTGGAATGATTTCCGACTGAAAGGAAAAATGCGGGTTTAACACCCGGTACAAATGGTCGAAAAGTACTCCTGCGGAGTTGTGACAATATACAGTCAATACAAGGAGGATCATATCTACAGTGAAACAAATAAGTGAGAAACCCATACCTTCTAAGATTTGAGGAGGCACCGAAGAAAGCAAAAGGATAGCGACCGTCAAAATAGCTGCCGGTGACACTTCTTCAACCGGCACAGCTTCAGGGTTTACCGCGCCTATACTCAAGACAAACGAAATATCATTAGAAGGGATTAATAGGATTGAAAAACTCAAAAACAATAATCCAAGGACTACCTGATTGATCAGGGACCGAAACCACGCCGGAAGCGTCACCAAGTGTAACGGCTTCCTCACTCTCTCTCTGGGGAATAGATTTTGCACCTATAGCTTCATCCCCTGACTCGACGAGGGCCGTCGTATTGCTTGCGACACCCGCCGATACCAAGAAACCACAAGGAGTAAGAGCAGCAGTCTAGACAGTCCCAGATTCCCGAGAAAGAGTGTCCACTTCGGGCTCTGTAATCATCGGTGTTTCACCTTCCATACCATCGTCAGGTCTCGGCCCTGCTTAAAAGGAAATACGTATGTCAGAATTCGAGGACCAAGTTCTAATAAAGGACTAGGCGTTACATTACCCTGAAGTAGCTTTTCAGTTTCTTCCCGAGCTGCATGTGCAACCTGTCTATGGGCGGTAGACAGGGCGGAAGGAACATCCGCCGAAGGAATGTCAGCAGGCGGAATACTGCTTGAGCCTGAACCTGTGGCCAAAACAGCATCGAGTTCCCTCGCCGCATGCTTCCTGCGCTTCCTTTCAGTCAGAGCAGTGAGAACCGACCTCCTTAAGACCTTCGATAGGGGGACGTCGTCGTCAGAACCGAGCTCTGCCTCTGGAGCCACTACGGCGTCCATTATCGGCCGCTTCTGCAACGCCTCCTGTGGTGACTTTGGGATGGCCATGGCCATAGTAGCTGGCTTTAGAAGCTTTGTTGCATCACCACTTGGGATTGATGCTGCACTTGGAATGACCTGAGTTGCTGTAGTTCCTGCAATAAGGCAAAGAGAAGGGTCAGATCATGAATAAAAAAGTGTAAAGACGTAATGAAACGAATTATACCAAGGCCCAAAGAAGCGCGGAGCCTCTCTTCCTCCTCGAACGTCCTGAGGGAAGCCGCGAGAGCCTCTTCGGCAGAAATACCTGTTGAAGACGAAAGCATTAATAGAAGCATAATAAAGAGAGAAGTGATAGGCGCAGAAGAATATAACTGAAGTATACCTGACTTCGCGATAGAGATCAACGCCGCTTCCTCCCGAGCCAGTCGCTCGGAAGTTGCGAGGGCAGCCTGTAGATCAGTATTGGTCGCAGGCGTGTCGAACAAATCGTCGTTGGTGCCGTATTCTCACAAGCCCCCACTGTAGCGAGCATGTGGCTCCTGGCCGAATATGACATCGGCAGAAAATAGAGACTTCTTCTTTTTCTGCGAACGGACACCAACGGCCGATGACAAGAGCTTGCGCTTGACAGGCATTTTAGGGCGGCGGGTCCTGATTTCCGTACCAGCGCTAGATTTCGGGGATGCCACGGATACCGCAGTTGCGGGAACACCCGATTGAAGCTTCTCAGGGAAAGCTTGTGGGACCACAGCCGTAATATCTTCTCTTAAGGAGGGACGAACGACAGTCCATCGCTTTAAGGGGACAGATGGATTACCAGCGGGGACTGTATCCTTATGATCGAGCAATAACCACCTTTCTTCACTGATAACAGCACCTGTCGCATGCTGGTACCATGCCACGTAAGCGTTCGAAGCTTTCGGCACATAGCTTGGCTCGCTAATGAGAAAATTAGACCCCGTATTCAATCACATAAAGTGGTGCAGCGCGCTGCGAATACCCTCCTCCGTAGCAGCCGGCTCGGCTAAGAATGCCTCGAGAGGAACACCCTAATTATAACTGTTAGTTGTATGTATGCCCTGTTAGTGTATATGCCCTAGAGGCCATTACTGTATCATACTAGTTTGTATATTACTTAATGGGTGCTTGGGATATTCACCTTGTATATACAATCTTGCTCAAAATAGTAGTATGCTACTTGGTTTGTTTCTACTTCAATGTGTACTTGTGTTTATTTCAGTATATCACTTATACGCATTAGTGGAGCCCTTAGGATCTTTGCTTGATTACCAGCGTTGTGATGGCAGTCACACTAGTGGGGGCTGGGTAATCTATAAGCACATCCTTATTCAGGTCCCTGGTCGCAGGACTATCGAGACAGGGCATCGATACTCCGGAGTAGACCAGCGCATGCGCTTCTCATCCCAGTGTGGGAGACGGTCTGTCCCACAGCCGTCAGTACGTCGTACTTGAGATAGTATGCGGGTGCTCGTTAGGTTACGGGTACACTGGACAGGACTCGTAGGGAACTGATTAGTTGGTATTATACCTATCGTCAGTTATCAGTTCCCAGGTGACATGAGTACAGCTTAGTCCGCTGACTTGACACTGTCACTTCGCCTCGGGTGTGTTCCCACTGTACTTTGATCACTACCCTACCACGGCTCAAAGGAGTCGTGCAAACAGGTGGTGGTTGGGTGCAGTCCCGAAGCACTTGGAGGCAGTGACGGTTAGACAGGATTCGTCTCTCCCGGTATTGGGGGTTGACATCGCGCTGTGTCTAGGAGAGCCATTACACGAGTAGTCCCTGGCCAGGGCAAACGAGATATACTGGTAGGTTTCCAGTGTTATCTCAGGGTGTATTGGGCTTCACTCCGGCACGACTTGTACCGCTATTGGGGGACTGACGTTTACCGCCCCCTAGGCCCGCCATGCGATGTATCAGACGAACAGACCGGACTGTACGGAGAATGTCACGCTCAGGCTCAGTAGGAGTTCAGATGGGTTTCGCCTCGTCGGTCTTCTTGTCGGCATTACCTGGGGACCGTTACGCACAGCTAGTGCCGCTTGCGGTCTGTGGTTAAACCCACTGCCAGCGTAGTGTTGAGTCTTTAGAGTCCCACACAGAAAGCTTTTCGCCTTTAGGCAAAAGAGTAGAGGTCGCATGGTATTGCGACAGGTCGCATGGTTTTGCGACAGGGTTCGGTCACATCCGTGCACTTGTGCACGCACAGTGTCCGGACAGTTTACACTAGCGGGCTTTGGTTTAAGCCAGATCCTAGTGTACCTTATGGGATTGGATTTATCCAGTTTGCATTCGTGTTCCTCGGAACGCGGATGCGGGTGTGTATGCACAGTTGACAGGGAGGCAGAGGCAGTGGATTCTCATTAGGGTTGTTGACAGTTGACCGTTGACTTTTGACTTTTTGCTCAACCCTAATGAGAATATGATTTGTGATTAACTATTATATTAATTAAGTATTATGGTGATATGGTTGTTGACTTGTTGACTTTTGTTGACTTGTTGACTTTGGTGACTTGTTGACTTTTGTTGACTTGTTGACCGGTTGACTAGGCTTGACTAGTTGACCATCATGATGACCATGGTTATCATTTCATGCCAAAGACTTTTTTCTTGCTTGCCTTTTTGAGTAAAATGAGTGCATGATATGATAACCTTATGGTTGCTTCTAACCATCACCAAAAGACTTTTTTGATATGATGAGTTATGATCACTTTGGATTATGAGAGGGTGAGAGAGAAAAGAGAGCCTCATTCTTTCTTGCTCATTCTCTCTCTTGTTCTTGAGCTCTCCCCTTGCTCTCACCCTCAACCTCTTGCTCCCTCTCTTGATCTATGGTTCTCTTGTCTCATGAGTTGAGAATCAAGAACCATAGATAAAATCCCATTCTATTTTCCTCTCTACTCATTCTAGTTCACTAGGTTTAGCAAACCAAGTGAACTAGTTTCTTCAAAGACCGAAGAAGGAGCTAAAGGTTGGAGCTTTCAAGTGGATCTATCTTCGGCGTACGGAGACGACGAGAAGGAGCCATCGGACCACCACCGGAGCTTGAAGAGAAGGAGTTCAAGTTTAGGTATAACCATCTTCATCCGAGTAGCTAAATATCTTTAGCTTAGTTTGCTAGTTTTAGTTTAGGTAACGATCCCGACCATAAGTTAGTCCATGTTGCCTCTTGCGATAAAAATTCGTTTTTTATACCGTTTCCGCCTCCCCGTAAGAACCGGGGGTCGCAATATGGACTTACAGTGGTATCAGAGCCTAACTAAACTTAAACTAGCTTGGTAGTGAAGTGTAACGAAGTTCGGAACCGGAAAAATCCAAAAAAAAATCAAACTTTACAAAATCTGAGTTTCTGTTGAAATTTTTCCTGGTCAAAATGAAAAACTTTATACTCCAAAATTCGGCTCAGGGTTTTGTGTGAACACCCAAGAAAAACGATACAGTGATTCGCCTAAAGTGCCGCGCTTCCGCCGCGTGATCCTTCTTGGACGCCGCGGAACCGCCGCGACTTGGTTTCTTCTCTGCATCGTTTTTCGTGCAGTGTGTTTGTGTGTTGGTTTTGGGATTTTTAAAATATATTATATGTGTCCAGATTTTCCAGAAAAGAAATTTCCTTTTGGGGTCCTATAATTCCGTATTTTTTCCGAACTTCACTGCACTTTGACTATGATGGTTATATCTGTGATGCTTGCATGTATTGAACGTCGGCTAATCGCTATAAGTCGATTAGTCGGGGTTATACATGATCTGTAATGTGCTGGAATGTGTATATGAATGTGTTGGACTGTCGCGGGTGAATAGCCGGGGTGGATGTGAGATGAGCTTTTGTTTTTCTTTCATTCATTGTAAATGTAAATTGATGTAATAATATTATTTGTTTGGCCGCACAACCGGGTCGGGGTTGTAGCCGTCATTGTATAATTCTTTTTACTGTTTTTGCTCCTAGGATAGACCCATGGAGGGGTGCGCAAACTACCGAGTACTTGGCGGGTAGTTTGCCGCACCCGTAGGGGTCTTGGGTGGGGTATTTGGCTATTCACCGCGACCGTGTTATCCGCTTTTCGTTTCAGGCTCGAAAGGATTGCGGATTGCTAGTATATCCAATGCATTCATCTGTGATCTGTAATGTCTATCATTGCTTACTATTTAGGCGTTGCTTATGTTTTACAGACGCGCTAGCCCAGCCCCCGCTCTGTCGTTAGTTAAGTAACCTAACGGGTAATGACGGGGCCCAGTGGCGAATGCGAATGGCATAAGCGTACGTCATATTTTGGTTGTTTTCTGCAATGGTAGGGTTAAATGATGGGACGCATTAAAAGAACTAATGCAAGAATATCACGCATTAAAAGAACTAATGCAAGATAATAAACCAAGTTAAAGTCGTTGGAACACTTTCGAAAAACCACTCGGTTCTTTTCAAAACAAACTTTTAAAATACGGAGTTTGAGCCACTCCATTTTAAAGCTATCTCGTTCCATCGACCAAATCAAGTTCACTACGTTCACGGTTTTGCCAAAACCATCCGTAGCCCTCCATCATTTCAGTTAAATATTCGGTAGTATTCAAGCTATGTATTTTGACCTCACGCCAAGGCATAGTGATTGGTAGCTGCCGGATATTTATCTGTTGCATAGATAGAATGCGTTGGTTTGAGACAGTCGTACTGCCATTTTGGCCTACGTCAAGGGTATGTACGGGTGGATTCAAATTAACCTGGATAATGATGGGACGAACTTGACATGTGACTTATGACATTTTGACCTCACGCCAAGGTCATAAGAGCATGGGGCAAAAATCCACATCGGGAGTTTCATAAGTACTGAAACTTGCTAGATTTGCATACCATTTGGAGTGTGATGATTCTGGTAGGATTCCTTCAGTTTCGTCACGCGATGATATTTGGATCCCGATCCTACTGTGAGTATATGCTACTCCTCGGGAAATTTCTCACTTAACGATCAATGCTATAAACCTAGTAGGTGCCTAGAAAGGTGTTAGCGGGGCTACGCCCCCAGGGAAAAGAGGTTCTCTAATTAAGGAACTTCGCGAAAGCGTTGGAAAACCTCCCTCGAAGTACCGACACCGGCCTGGCTGAACGGTTAAGCAAGTATTGTACGGTGGGATTGATCCTGACTAATTCTTCCTTTATGGTTTGAGGAGGGATTCGAGAAACAGTGGGAGCCATCCTGTTTAGACAAACTAAAAACCACTCTAAACTTGCAAGAGCATCATGCTGAGTGTTTCTTCTTCTCTCTCCTAATTGCAGCGACCAATCAACATGACTGGACTTAAGTTACTCCTAGATAAAAACAAACTGACAGGGCCAAACTACAAAGATTGGCTCAGGAATGTCACGATAGCAATCACTTATGACAAGCTGGGGTATCTTCTTACCACCAAAGCTCCCCCTGTCCCTGGTCCAACTTCCAGTGTCGCGGATAAGGAAATCCGCAAGACTTGGGAGATTGATAGCGCGAAGGCCAAGTGCCTCCTGCTTGCCTCGATGGACAACGAACATCAGAGGAGGCATGAGAATATGGACATGGAGTCCATATTGCTCCATACAAAAGAACTGTATGGAGAGCAATCACGTATCGCAAGATACGAAGCGTCGAAAAAGTTATTTTCGACAAGAGTGGCCGTCGGATCATCAGTAGCCGAGCATGTGCTAAAGATGATCGGCTTCATTGAGGAGCTCGCTGACCTAGGGATCACATTGGAGAGTGAGCTATATACGGATATAGTTCTCCAGTCCCTTCCTTCCACTTACGCCCAGTTTATACTGAACTTCAACCTACAAGAAAAAGAGGTTGAACTATCAGAGCTCCTCAACATGCTGAGGAGCGCAGAGGGCACCCTACAGAAAGGTAGGGAAACATCCACTTTGTTTGTAGGAGGATCATCTTCTTCTAGGTCCAAGGCGAAAGCCAAGGGAAAGAAGAAGAAGGCCCCCGCCAAACCAAGGGGCGGTGTTGGTAAAGTGGATACGAAGGGAAAAGGCAAAGCAACAAAGATAGCGGGGAAGCTTGTGGATAAGGAAGAATGCTTCTATTGTCATAAGAAAGGACACTGGAAGAATGATTGCAGGGCCTGGAAGGCCAGAACACAGGAATTGAAGCAGGTTGCAGCTTCAGCTTCAGGTGTGTATGTTATTGAAAACTGTCTTTCAATAAACTCTACTTCCTGGGTATTGGATACCGGATCAGGATCTCATATCTGTAATTCTTTGCAGGCGTTGAGAAACCGTAGTGTTTTGAAAGCAGGTGACATGACCCTCAGAGTTGCAAACGGAGCTAGCATGGATGCTAAAGCCGTGGGGGACTATCACCTGGGAATGTCAGATGGACATGTTTTGGTTTTGCGTAATTGCTTTTTTGTACCCAACGCAACTTGTAATATCATTTCTGTATCTTTAGTTTCTAAAGAAGGTTATGAATTTGCGTTTGTAAGTAATGTTGTAAACATTCACCTTAATCAAGTATTGATTGGGTCAGGTACTCTGAGTAATGGTATATACGTGTTAAACCAACCACAGATTTTTAATGTCCAGAATACACACAAAAGAAAGTCTCCAGAAATAAATCAGACTTTCTTATGGCATTGTAGATTGGGTCACATCAATGAGAGAAGGTTGAAGAAGTTACATACAGAAGGGTATTTGAATGCGTTCGAATATCAGTCGTATGCCACTTGTCAATCCTGTCTCAAGGGAAAGATGACAAAGACTCCGTTTACTGGACATGGAGTAAGAGCGAGCGAGCTCTTAGGACTCGTACACAGTGACGTGTGCGGTCCAATGTCTACACATGCCCGAAGCGGACATTCTTACTTCATTACTTTTACGGATGACTTCTCAAGGTACGGTTATGTCTTCTTAATGAAACATAAGTCCGAGGCCTTTGGAAAATTCCAGGAGTATAAGAATGAAGTAGAGAAACAGACCGGCAAAAGTATTAAGATTCTAAGATCGGATCGAGGTGGAGAATACTTAAGTGCCGAGTTCCTGGACTATTTAAAAGAGAACGGAATTCTCTCTCAGCTTACTCCTCCATACACCCCGCAACATAACGGTGTATCGGAGAGACGGAACCGCACCCTATTGGATATGGTGCGGTCCATGATGGGTAATGCTGAGTTACCGCGATCATTCTGGGGGTATGCGCTAGAATCAGCAGCGTACCTTTTGAACCGAGTTCCGACTAAGACTGTGCCTTCCACACCATATGAAATGTGGTGTGGGAAGAGACCCTATCTTAAGCACATTAAGACATGGGGATGTCCGGCTTTTGTCAAAAAGCAGCATGCGGACAAGCTCGAGGCACGCTCAGTACAGTGCAAGTTTGTGGGGTATCCAAAGAACTCAAAAGGATATTTCTTCTACTGTGAAGAGGAACAAAAAGTTCTTGTTTCTCGTCATGCCTACTTCTTGGAAACTGAGTTTTTGGAAAACCAGATAAGTGGGAGCACAGTAGAACTGGAAGAAATTCCAGAACCACGGACTGTTACTGAAAGTTTAGTGGAACCAGAAGGTTCGGAAGAACAGGACATTCCCACGCCGCTCCGTAGAAGTAGTAGGCAGTCTCATCCGCCCGAGAGATACTACGGTTTTCTCATAGACGGGGATAGAGAGGATTGCATCATAGATTATGATGAGCCTACTAGCTTCCAGCAGGCCGTTCAGAGCGTTGACTCAGTGAAATGGCTGGATGCAATGCGGACCGAAATGGAGTCCATGTACACCAACAAGGTATGGACGTTGGACATTGCTCCAGACGGGGTAAAACCCGTAGGATGCAAGTGGATCTTCAAAAGGAAGATTGGTGTAGATGGACAGGTTGAGACCTATAAAGCTAGGCTGGTAGCAAAGGGTTTTCGTCAAAGACCTGGCTTGGACTACGACGAAACCTTTTCTCCAGTAGCCATGCTGAAATCCATTCGGATCCTTCTTGCCATTGCTGCCTTCCACGATTATGAGATCTGGCAAATGGACGTAAAGACAGCTTTTCTAAATGGAAATTTAGAGGAGTGTGTCTATATGGACCAGCCAGAGGGTTTCATTCAGAGTGGGAGCAGCGGAAAGGTGTGCAAGTTGCTTAAGTCCATCTATGGACTAAAGCAGGCATCGCGGAGTTGGAACATCTGCTTTGATGAGACGGTCAAAGAATTTGGCTTTATCAAAAATCCAGATGAACCATGCATCTATAGTAGATTTGTAGCGAGAACTGTAGTATTCCTCGTTTTATACGTGGATGACATTCTCTTAATAGGAAATGACATTCCTATGCTACAATCTGTCAAGGGGTTCTTGTCACACAGGTTCTCCATGAAAGACCTGGGTGATGCCTCGTACATTCTGGGTATCCGGATCTACCGTGACAGATCCAAGAGGATATTAGGACTTTCACAGTCCAGGTACATCGACACCATACTGAAGAGGTTCAGTATGGAAGATTCCAAGCGCGGTAACCTACCGGCTTGTCACGGGATCACCCTCTCTAAAGAGATGTCTCCCAAGACTGATTTGGAGAGGGATCGCATGTCTATTATACCCTACGCTTCTGCGGTAGGCTCTATAATGTATGCGATGTTATGTACCAGACCGAATGTAGCTTATGCACTGAGTGTGGTAAGCCGGTATCAGTCTAACCCAGGGGAGAAACACTGGATAGCGGTAAAGAACATTCTCAAGTACCTGAGAAGGACTAAGGAGATGTTCTTGGTGTATGGCGGAAAAGACCTCCAGATCGAGGCCTTTGCTGACTCCAGCTTCCAGAGTGACAAGGATGATTCCAAGTCCATGTCGGGTTTTGTCTTTACCCTCAATGGAGGGGCGGTGTGTTGGAAGAGTTCCAAACAGGAAACCGTTGCAGACTCGACGATGGAAGCGGAATACATCGCTGCATCTGATGCCGCAAAAGAAGCTGTCTGGATGAGGAAGTTCTTGAAAGAACTTCAGGTGGTTCCGTCCATTGTTGATCCAATACCTCTGTATTGCGACAACAACGGGGCTATAGCTTTAGCGAAGGAACCCAGGTCCCATCAGAAATCCAGGCACATCTTAAGGCGGTATCACCTGATCAGGGAGATCGTAGATCGCCAGGAGATCGAGGTTCGGAGAGTCGCTTCAGAAGACAACACTGCAGATCCATTCACCAAGGCCTTGCCCCAGACTCAGTTCGAGCGGCTGATCGAGATGATAGGTCTTCGATACGCCAGTACATGGCCTTAGTGCAAGTGGGAGATTGTTAGTGTATATGCCCTAGAGGCCATTACTGTATCATACTAGTTTGTATATTACTTAATGGGTGCTTGGGATATTCACCTTGTATATACAATCTTGCTCAAAATAGTAGTATGCTACTTGGTTTGTTTCTACTTCAATGTGTACTTGTGTTTATTTCAGTATATCACTTATACGCATTAGTGGAGCCCTTAGGATCTTTGCTTGATTACCAGCGTTGTGATGGCAGTCACACTAGTGGGGGCTGGGTAATCTATAAGCACATCCTTATTCAGGTCCCTGGTCGCAGGACTATCGAGACAGGGCATCGATACTCCGGAGTAGACCAGCGCATGCGCTTCTCATCCCAGTGTGGGAGACGGTCTGTCCCACAGCCGTCAGTACGTCGTACTTGAGATAGTATGCGGGTGCTCGTTAGGTTACGGGTACACTGGACAGGACTCGTAGGGAACTGATTAGTTGGTATTATACCTATCGTCAGTTATCAGTTCCCAGGTGACATGAGTACAGCTTAGTCCGCTGACTTGACACTGTCACTTCGCCTCGGGTGTGTTCCCACTGTACTTTGATCACTACCCTACCACGGCTCAAAGGAGTCGTGCAAACAGGTGGTGGTTGGGTGCAGTCCCGAAGCACTTGGAGGCAGTGACGGTTAGACAGGATTCGTCTCTCCCGGTATTGGGGGTTGACATCGCGCTGTGTCTAGGAGAGCCATTACACGAGTAGTCCCTGGCCAGGGCAAACGAGATATACTGGTAGGTTTCCAGTGTTATCTCAGGGTGTATTGGGCTTCACTCCGGCACGACTTGTACCGCTATTGGGGGACTGACGTTTACCGCCCCCTAGGCCCGCCATGCGATGTATCAGACGAACAGACCGGACTGTACGGAGAATGTCACGCTCAGGCTCAGTAGGAGTTCAGATGGGTTTCGCCTCGTCGGTCTTCTTGTCGGCATTACCTGGGGACCGTTACGCACAGCTAGTGCCGCTTGCGGTCTGTGGTTAAACCCACTGCCAGCGTAGTGTTGAGTCTTTAGAGTCCCACACAGAAAGCTTTTCGCCTTTAGGCAAAAGAGTAGAGGTCGCATGGTATTGCGACAGGTCGCATGGTTTTGCGACAGGGTTCGGTCACATCCGTGCACTTGTGCACGCACAGTGTCCGGACAGTTTACACTAGCGGGCTTTGGTTTAAGCCAGATCCTAGTGTACCTTATGGGATTGGATTTATCCAGTTTGCATTCGTGTTCCTCGGAACGCGGATGCGGGTGTGTATGCACAGTTGACAGGGAGGCAGAGGCAGTGGATTCTCATTAGGGTTGTTGACAGTTGACCGTTGACTTTTGACTTTTTGCTCAACCCTAATGAGAATATGATTTGTGATTAACTATTATATTAATTAAGTATTATGGTGATATGGTTGTTGACTTGTTGACTTTTGTTGACTTGTTGACTTTGGTGACTTGTTGACTTTTGTTGACTTGTTGACCGATTGACTAGGCTTGACTAGTTGACCATCATGATGACCATGGTTATCATTTCATGCCAAAGACTTTTTTCTTGCTTGCCTTTTTGAGTAAAATGAGTGCATGATATGATAACCTTATGGTTGCTTCTAACCATCACCAAAAGACTTTTTTGATATGATGAGTTATGATCACTTTGGATTATGAGAGGGTGAGAGAGAAAAGAGAGCCTCATTCTTTCTTGCTCATTCTCTCTCTTGTTCTTGAGCTCTCCCCTTGCTCTCACCCTCAACCTCTTGCTCCCTCTCTTGATCTATGGTTCTCTTGTCTCATGAGTTGAGAATCAAGAACCATAGATAAAATCCCATTCTATTTTCCTCTCTACTCATTCTAGTTCACTAGGTTTAGCAAACCAAGTGAACTAGTTTCTTCAAAGACCGAAGAAGGAGCTAAAGGTTGGAGCTTTCAAGTGGATCTATCTTCGGCGTACGGAGACGACGAGAAGGAGCCATCGGACCACCACCGGAGCTTGAAGAGAAGGAGTTCAAGTTTAGGTATAACCATCTTCATCCGAGTAGCTAAATATCTTTAGCTTAGTTTGCTAGTTTTAGTTTAGGTAACGATCCCGACCATAAGTTAGTCCATGTTGCCTCTTGCGATAAAAATTCGTTTTTTATACCGTTTCCGCCTCCCCGTAAGAACCGGGGGTCGCAATATGGACTTACATGCCCTAGAGGCCAGAATTGTACAGATGATGTATATTATATTGGATGCTTGGACATATATAGAGATGACTTTCTTGCTCGATATGATAGTATGCTATCTGGTTGCTCTTTATCTTAACATGTACACTTGTCTCTTTAAACCGTCTTATGGTTACATGTTGGTAAAGCCTTTAGGATGTGTACTTGACTACCTGGACTATGATGCAGATCATACTAGTGGGGACATGGTAGTCCATAAGTACATCCTTCAAGGTCCCTAGTCGTGGGTGTATCGAGACGGGGCATCAATATACCAGAGTAGACTAGCGTATACGCTTCTCGACCCATGAGATGGGCGATGGATGATCCCATATCCATTGGTGTTTGACATCAGAGATGGTATACGGGGGCTCAGTGGAGACTGGGTACACTGGACGGACTCGCCGAGAACTCCCAGATGGTATTATACCTCACGTCAGATGGCAGTTCTCAGGTGACACTTGTGCAGGTTAGTCTGTAGACCCGAGATCGTCATAGAGTCTTGTGTGATTCCCACCGTGCTTTGATCTCCACCTTACCACGTCCATGAGGGCGTGCAAAACGGTGTTCTTCGGGTACAGTCCCGAGTTAAATGGAGGCAATGAGCAATAGGAGGGGTTTCGTCTCTCCTGGTATTGGGAGTTGATGTTGCGCTGTGCTCGATTGGCCGTAACAGGGAAGTCCCTGGCCAGGGCTGATCAGAGATTTGCTGGTAAGTGTTACCAGTAGTTTCTCGACCCGTTATGAGCCTCACATCGGCATGACTTATCGGTTATTGGGGTCTGACGTATACCACCCCTAGACTTGATATGCGACATATCAGACGAACAGACCGGACTGTACGGTAAGTGTTACTGGTTGGATTCACAGGAGTGTGAGTGGGCTAGCTCGTCGATCTTCTGATCGCTCAATACCCGGATGGCCGTTACGTTTAGCAGACCGCTTGCGGCTTGTGGGTGCTTGATATGATCATCATCTGCTACCGGCGTATTGACGAGTCTTTAGAGTCCTACACAGAGGTTTCCTGGCTCAAGCGAAACGAAATAGGAGCGCATATGAGATATGTGCAGGACCGAGAATGATGCGTGTATGTAATACCGTATTCCATTCTCGCGATGGTTGTATCGATTGGTTATATTCGATATGACCTAGTTATCGAATCATTGATTCGATAAAACGATACATTGGATACTAGTCGGTTATATGCGATATGACCGGATCATTAAATCAAGTGTTGATTTAATGATTTAATGTATAATTATATATTTGATATATTGCTTTGCATTAACTAGTATTGGTTCATTTTAAAAGGATTTTCTCACTTGATGCACATTGTATATGTGATATATTTTTTGTGCACATATTTGTATCATGTTTGATGATACTTGATCATTTAGTTAAGTGTATAGAATTAAACCATGGTTAATTTGATAATTAGGGTTTTGCATATTCATTTATTTATTTATTTGTACATTTATTTATTTGGAAATGAATTAGATAAGAATGGTGGCTTTATTTGTTTCTAGTTGAAGCTTCATGAAGCTTTGACTTCTTAACCATTCTTGTCTTCATGCTTAATCCTAACCCATCCAAGTAACCATGGTATATTCTCTACACTCAACTATGGTTAGCTTATGATAAGTATTGAATTATTTTTCATTTTAATTCAACACTTATCATATTCTTTCTTCTTCTTGACCTTCTTCTTCAAGATAGAAAGCTTGATGCCATCAATGGCAACTTGAGATCTAAAGTGAGAAATCCAATTCTAAAGTGAACCCACCTCCTATTTCTTGAACCTATACCTCTTGCCAAGTTGTTTTGGGGTGTTTTCTTCACAAGTTTCACAACTTAGTGAAGTCAGAGCTTGAACTTGTGATGCCTCGACGTAGATCATCTTCGGCACGAAGCCGACGACCTAGTCCGTCCATTTGTCCGATCAAGCCGACGCATGAGTTCGGGATTCGAGATGGACAGCGAGAGGACACCTACGTGGAGCTAAGGAAGTGGAGAACCGGATCTACAAAGGTTGTAGTCTTTCTCCTTTAGTTAAAGTGTTAACTAGTTTCGTTTTTCGCCTAAATTTCTAGTTAACGATCCGTATTAGGGTTTCTCGGCACCCCTAAAATTTGAAATTGGTATGGTTGATGCATTGTGAGACCTCTTGAGAGTGCCTAGGAACCCTACAGTGGTATCAGAGCCTAGCTAGAGCCTTAGGCGAAGTCTAAACGACGTTTGAAACCCGAATACACATCGAAACACGAACACATCATGCTCTCTGGACTTTTTCTAAAAACTGGGTTTTTTCAAGATTAAAAATGCTTAAAAAATTCAGCAGGGAATTCTAAGAATTACGGTGCAAATTTTTTCCAATGAACAGTAGAATGTGCGGCGGAACCGCGGCAGAAGCATGGCTTCTGCGGCGGTTCCGCGGCCTAATGATGACGTCATCTCTCCTTCTTTGCACAGTAATTCATCATTTCAGCAGCTGAGTTTTATGGGTATTTTTAATATTTATTCAAGAGTTGAATTTTCTGGGGTGTTTTAGAGCTTCGATGTTTCGATCGGATTATCAAATTTCGTCTTTGTGTTTTTCCGGATGACTTTAGAATATGTTAAAAAGTTCGACCGGATATAAATACCCAACTTTTCCCCTGCCGGAAAATATCCAAGTGTGGGATTTTTATGTGGTTTAAGGACGTTCTAAGTAGTGCAAGTAATGCGATGGTCCCTCTAGAAGACAACAAACCTTAACTCGATTATGTCACCGTCTTGAACTGCCCTTTGAACCTTCGGGTTTGGGGCAGTACGGCGTGCCACATGTGAGGCGTTGGCTTGACCCTTCTACGGCTGGACCGTTGGTACTGAGGCATGAAGTGAATGTCTTTGAACCTATTTCATGTGTTGAACGGTTTCGGGAAAACTTGGGTGTTCGAATGTTCGATCGGAAAGTTTAATATATATTCTATTTATCCGGAATGGGATACAATAATTGGAATTCACAAAAAGTTATGAGATAACTGAATGAATGATATAAATCTAGCAGTTTTGTTTCATTTGATATTGAAAAGAGTTTTCGATAATGAGACTAAAATGCGGGGTTTATAACTGTTAGGCATGTGATGTCTAAGAATTTCATTTTGATTAGGCATGTGATGTCTAAACAGATTGCGGATTCCAACTGTTGTAGTTTTACACTTCCTTTCCTGTGACCGTAAGTGTAATATGTGATATCGCCGGTTTCGTTGCTATATGTCAACGACAATTGGGATGCGCATGTTTACTTACGTTGATGACATGTGATGTTATGTGTTGCTGGATATGTTATATTGGATCGTCGTGTTTGAATAGCCAGGGGTTTTTATGTGAGATGAGTGTTTTTCATTTTCATTCATGTAAAAACTTGTATGTAATATTCTTTTATTTTGGGGCACTTCCAGGTTGCGGAAGATGTCACCTTTTGTATATTATTTACTTTTCCGCATTAGGATAGACCCAAGGAGGGGAGCACAAGTAACCGGGTTCTAGGGTTCAGTGGGAAACCATCTCGAGGAGTCGAGTCCGGGTCTCCTAACCCTAGAATTGGTAGGGTTGCTTGCCGCTCTCGTAGGGGTCTAGGGGTGTGGGATTGGCTATTCATCACGACCGTGGAATCCGTGTTTTATACTGGCTCGTATTGAAAACACGGACGTCCTAGTATATCCAATGTTTCATATGTTTCTTCTGCTGCGATATCTGTGATGTGATCATGTGATGTTCTGTGATAGATACAGTATATAGTATATATGATATATTATATAAACATTACTTATGTTTTGCACCCGCACTAGCCCTGCCCTGCTCTGTCGTTAGTTACCTAACCTAACGGTGCATGAGGGGACATCGAAGCGAATGCGGATGGCATAAGTGTACGTCATATCTATCTGTGATGTTTAGGTATTTAAATGATGGGACTTCATTAATGTGATTAATGAAAGAAAAGAAACCAAATGATGTTGTAGAATCAAATTTTAAATAAAACAGGTAGCTACAGTTCTTGCTTTGCATAGCGGTATATATGATATACCCTGCACCTTATTCGATGAGGAAAGGACCGAGATCCCTTCACCGGGAGTGACTCCTTTAGCGATAACTGGCAGATGCTACACACTCGGTTTGACTTTTGATTGCTTCTATAGTTTCTGCTTTGCACAGTGATATATATGATATATCCCGCACCTCATTCGACGAGGAAAGGGCCGACGATCCCTTCACCGAGAGTGACCCCTTTAGCAAAACTAGAAAAGCGTCAAAATCACACCATTTCAAAACTACATTTGATCCTACAACGATATCAAGTTCATTACGCAATTGGTTTTCTGAAAACCTGCGTAGCCCTCCGTCATTTCAGATAAGTACTAATTAGTATTCGTGCTACGGTAGTTTGGCATTCGTTAAGGCGTAGTGTACGGTAGCTAACTAGTATTTATCTGCTTATGCATATGATGCAGATTGGATTAGGGTATTCGTACGGCGTTGTTTGGCATTCGTCAAGGGTTGTGCGGGTGGGTTTAATTCAATCAAGAAATGTACGGGTTGAACTTGACTAGTGGACTATGGGTTGTTTGGCATTCGTCAAGGTCATAGAACACTAGGGGTAAAATATTATAGGGAATTTCAAGTGTTGAAATTTGCAATGAGATTGCATACCTTCTATGAGATAGTTGGATCCCGATACCCACTGCTAGTAAGAGTTACTCCTGGGAGAGTTTTACACATTACAATTAGCCGATCAAGTAGGTGTCTAGAAAGGTGTTAACGAGGTTACACCTCTTGGAAAACGAGGTTTACATTAATTAGGTTCGTGCGAAAGCACGGGGGACCTCCCTCAATGTACCGACACTGGCCTGGCTGAAAGATTAGCGAACTTGTAGTGTGTAATTAATCCCGGCTAGTCTTTCCTTTTAGGGTTTGAAGGAAGATTTGATAAAAGCCAGTGGGAGCCATCCTGATTAGATAAGATAATAACCAATCTGATCTTGCACGAGCATACGCTAAAGTGTTTTCTTCTCACTCTCTCCAGGTAGCGACCAGTTCATGCCTTAATCAAGATAATAATATGGATGTATTGACCGAACCCGCATGTTTTACTGTGCAGGGGAACGTTGAACCCGTTCTATCTTATAAGTGTTATAAGAATGAATAGGAAACAGGAGAATATCTGGATTCTCACACCGCCCAAAAGGAGAACATGCATGTTGATGCATCATCTTCGGGTGTGTTTGTCATTGAGAACTGTTTCTCAGTTCATCCTACGTCCTGGGTATTGGATACCGGATCAGGATCCCACATATGTAAGATGTTACATGGGCTACGGAAAGGTAGAGAACTGGGAAAAGGTGATCATTCCGTTCAAGTAGGGAATGGGGCAAATGTTGCAGCCAAAGCAGTTGGCGAATATCACCTAGTATTACCAAGTGGTGATACACTGATTCTGAATGAGTGCTATTATATACCGAACATGATGTGCAACATTATATCAGTTTCTTTATTGAGTAAAGAAGGATATAATTTTGTAGTACAGGATAATGTTATGAACATATTCCTAGATCAAAAGTTGATTGCATCAGGCTCGTTACATAATGGCATATTCATTCTAAATCAAAATACAGTCCTCAATATACAAAACACACACAAGAGGAAAAGTTCAGAAATGAACGAATCCTACTTGTGGCATTGTAGACTTGGTCACATCAATGCGACACGACTGGCTAAGTTACATAAGGATGGTTATTTGAATCCGTTCGAATTATCATCTTATGATACTTGCCATTCATGTCTCAAAGGAAAAATGACCAAAGCTCCGTTTAGTGGACACGGAGAAAGAGTTACTGAACTCTTAGGACTAGTACATAGTGATGTATGCGGTCCCATGTCTACCCATGCCAGGAACGGTTCTTCCTACTTCATTACATTCACTGACGATCTCTCTAAATACGGGCATGTGTTCCTTTTAAAACACAAGTCTGAAGCTTTTGAGAAATTCAGAGAATATAAACAAGAAGTAGAGAACCAGCAAAAGTATTAAAATCCTTCGATCTGATCGAGGAGGAGAATACTTGAGCAATGAGTTCCAAGATTATCTAAAAGAGAATGGGATTCTCTCTCAGCTTACTCCACCTTATACACCACAGCACAACGGTGTATCGGAACGATGGAATCGCACCCTATTAGATATGGTGCGTTCAATGATGAGTACAGCTGAGTTACCTATTTCCTTCTGGGGGTATGCGCTTGAGACAGCCATACACCTATTGAATATGGTTCCTACCAAATCAGTGCCTACCACTCCATATGAGATATGGAAAGGGAAGAGACCATCTCTTAAGTATGTTGAGATATGGGGTTGTCCAGCCTATGTCAAAAGACAAAATCCGGACAAACTCGAGGCAAGATCAGTCTTATATAAGTTTGTACGATATCCCAAAAATACACAAGGGCATATCTTCTACCACCCCGAGGAACAAAAGGTGTTTGTTTCTCGACATTCCACTTTCTTAGAAAAAGGTTTTCTTATGAAATAGATTAGTGGCATTGAGGTAGAACTGGAATAGGTTCCAGCAACACAAACAATAACTGAAGAATTAGTAGAACCAGAGGACTCAGTAGTACCCGACGAACCCCAGCCTCTCCGCCGATCTAGCAGGGTTTCTCGTCCACCTGGGAGATACTATGGTTTTCTCATTGACGGTGGAAGCGAAGATTGCATCATGGAGGATGATGACCCAACTAGCTTCGAGCAGGCCATCACGAGTAGGGACTCGGTGAAATGGCTGGATGCTATGCGGTCCGAGATGGAATCCATGTACACCAACAAAGTATGGACTTTGGAAATTGCTCCTGAATGGGTAAAACCCATTGGGAGCAAGTGGATCTTTAAGAAGAAACTTGGTGTAGATGGGAAAGTGGAGACTTTCAAAGCTGGACTTGTTGCAAAGGGTTTTCGTCAAAGACCAGGTGTGGACTACGACGAAACCTTTTCTCCAGTGGCTATGCTTAAATCCATCCGGATCATGCTTGCCATCGCTGCATATCATGATTACGAAATCTGGCAAATGGATGTTAAGTCCGCCTTTCTAAATGGTGATTTAGAAGAGTGCGTGTACATGACTCAGCCAGAGGGCTTCATAGACAGTGGGAGCAGCGGGAAGGTGTGCAAGCTGCTTAAATCCATTTATGGATTAAAGCAAGCATCGCGGAGTTGGAACATCTGCTTTGATGTCGTTATCAAAGAGTTTGATTTCGTCAAAAATCCAGATGAACCTTGTATCTACAAGAAAGTGGCAGAGAGTAAGGTTGTCTTCCTCGTATTGTACGTGGACGACATACTCTTGATAGGAAATGATATTCCTATGCTGCAATCGGTCAAGCTCTTCTTATCACAAAGATTATCAATGAAAGATCTTGGTGATGCCTCCTGCAAATTGGGAATCAGGATCTATAGAGATAGATCCAAACGGATATTGGGATTGTCCCAATCCAGGTACATTGACACCATACAAAGAGGTTTAGTATGGAAGAATCCAAGCGTGGGAACTTGCCCACGATCTCTGGAGTCACTCTCTCCAAAGAGATGTCTCCCAAGACTGATTTGGAGAGAGCTCGCATGCAAGGGATACCCTATGCTTCGGCTGTAGGCTCTATCATGTATGCGATGCTATGTACCAGACCCGATGTAGCATACTCACTAAGTGTAGTGAGCAGGTATCAAGCTGATCCTGGAGAGAGTCACTGGACAGCTGTGAAGAGTATTCTCAAGTACTTGCGAAGGACTAAAGAGATGCTCTTGGTGTATGGTAATGGAGAACTCCAAGTCGAGTCCTTTACCAATTCGAGCTTCCAGAGTGATAAGGACGACTCTAAGTCGCAGTCGGGCTTTGTCTTTACCCTTTACGGAGGGGCGGTTAGCTGGAAGAGTTCCAAGCAGGAAACCGTGGCAGACTCGACGATGGAGGCTGAATACATCGCTGCCAACGATGCTGCCAAAGAGGCTGTCTGGATTAAGAAATTCATTACTGAACTTGGAGTGGTTCCATCCATTGAGCATCCAATACCTTTGTATTGCGATAACAATGGAACGGTGGCTTTGGCCAAGGAACCCAGGTCCCATCAGCGATCCAGGCATATTCTGAGGCGGTATCACCTGATCCGGGAGATAGTTGATCGCCGGGAGATCGAGGTCAGGAGGGTTGACACGAAGAACAACACGGCGGATCCACTCACGAAGGCCATTCCCCAGATACAGTTTGAGAGACTCTTCGGGATGCTCGGTATGCGATACTACAGCAGCTGGCCCTAGTGCAAGTGGGAGATTGTTAGTTGTATGTATGCCCTAGAGGCCAGTATTGTACAGATGATGTATATTATATTGGATGCTTGGACATATATAGAGATGACTTTCTTGCTCAATATGATAGTATGCTATCTGGTTGCTCTTTATCTTAACATGTACACTTGTCTCTTTAAACTGTCTTATGGTTACATGTTGGTAAAGCCCTTAGGATGTGTACTTGACTACCTGGACTATGATGCAGATCATACTAGTGGGGACATGGTAGTCCATAAGTACATCCTTCAAGGTCCCTAGTCGTGGGTGTATCGAGATGGGGCATCGATATACCAGAGTAGACTAGCGTATACGCTTCTCGACCCATGAGATGGGCGATGGATGATCCCATATCCATTGGTGTTTGACATGAGAGATGGTATACGGGTGCTCAGTGGAGACTGGGTACACTGGACGGACTCGCCGAGAACTCCCAGATGGTATTGTACCTCACGTCAGATGGCAGTTCTCAGGTAACACTTGTGCAGGTTAGTCTGTAGACCCGAGATCGTCATAGAGTCTTGTGTGATTCTCACTGTGCTTTGATCTCCACCTTACCACGTCCATGAGGGCATGCAAAACGGTGGTCTTTGGGTACAGTCCTGAGTCACATGGAGGCAATGAGCGATAGGAGGGGTTTCGTCTCTCCCGGTATTGGGAGTTGATGTTGCGCTGTGCTCGATTGGCCATAACAGGGAAGTCCCTGGCCAGGGCTGATCAGAGATTTGCTGGTAAGTGTTACCAGTAGTTTCTCGGCCCGTTATGAGCCTCACATCGGCACGACTTATCGGTTATTGGGGTCTGACATATACCACCCCTAGACTTGATATGCGACATATCAGACGAACAGACCGGACTGTACGGTAAGTGTTACTGGTTGGATTCACAGGAGTGTGAGCGGGCTAGCTCGTCGATCTTCTGATCGCTCAATACCCGGATGGCCGTTACGTTTAGCAGACCGCTTGCTGCTTGTGGGTGGTTGATATGATCATCATCTGCTACCGGCGTATTGACGAGTCTTTAGAGTCCTACACAGAGGTTTCCTGGCTCAAGCGAAACGAAAAAGGAGCGCATATGAGATATGTGCAGGACCGAGAATGATGCGTGTATGTGATACCGTATTCCATTCTCGCGATGGTTGTATCGATAGGTTATATTCGATATGACATAGTTATCGAATCATTGATTCGATAAAACGATACATTGGATAATAGTCGGTTATATGCGATATGACCGGATCATTAAATCAAGTGTTGATTTAATGATTTAATGTATAATTATATATTTGATATATTGCTTTGCATTAACTAGTATTGGTTCATTTTAAAAGGATTTTCTCATTTGATGCACATTGTATATGTGATATATTTTTTGTGCACATATTTGTATCATGTTTGATGATACTTGATCATTTAGTTAAGTGTATAGAATTAAACCATGGTTAATTTGATAATTAGGGTTTTGCATATTCATTTATTTATTTATTTGTACATTTATTTATTTGGAAATGATTTAGATAAGAATGGTGGCTTTATTTGTTTCTAGTTGAAGCTTCATGAAGCTTTGACTTCTTAACCATTCTTGTCTTCATGCTTAACCCTAACCCATCCAAGTTACCATGGTCTATTCTTTACACTCAACTATGGTTAGCTTATGATAAGTATTGAATTATTTTTCATTTTAATTCAACACTTATCATATTCTTTCTTCTTCTTGACCTTCTTCTTCAAGATAGAAAGCTTGATGCCATCAATGGCAACTTGAGATCTAAAGTGAGAAATCCAATTCTAAAGTGAACCCATCTCCTATTTCTTTACCCTCTACCTCTTGCCAAGTTGTTTTAGGTGTTTTCTTCACAAGTTTCACAACTTAGTGAAGTCGGAGCTTGAACTTGTGATGCCTCGACGTAGATCATCTTCGGCACGAAGCCGACGACCTAGTCCGCCCATTTCTCCGATCAAGCCGACGCATGAGTTCGGGATTCGAGATGGACAGCGAGAGGACACCTACGTGGAGCTAAGGAAGTGGAGAACCGGATCTACAAAGGTTGTAGTCTTTCTCCTTTAGTTAAAGTGTTAACAAGTTTCGTTTTTCGCCTAAATTTCTAGTTAACGATCCGTATTAGGGTTTCTCGGCACCCGTAAAATTTGAAATTAGCATGGTTGATACCTTGTGAGACCTCTTGAGAGTGCCTAGAAACCCTACAGTGGTATCAGAGCCTAGCTAGAACCTTAGACGAAGTCTAGACGACGTTTGAAACCCGAATACACATCGAAACCCTAACACATCATGCTCTCTGGACCTTTTCTAAAAACTGGGTTTTTTCAAGATTAAAAATGCTTAAAAAATTCAGCAGGGAATTCTAAGAATTACGGTGCAAATTTTTTCCAATGAACAGTAGAATGTGCGGCGGAACCGCGGCAGAAGCATGGCTTCTGCGGCGGTTCCGCGGCCTAATGATGACGTCATCCCTCCTTCTTTGCACAGTAATTCATCATTTCAGCAGCTGAGTTTTATGGGTATTTTTAATATTTATTCAAGAGTTGTATTTTCTGGGGTGTTTTAGAGCTTCGATGTTTCGATCGGATTATCAAATTTCGTCTTTGTGTTTTTCCGGATGACTTTAGAATATGTTAAAAAGTTCGACCGGATATAAATACCCAACTTTTCCCCTGCCGGAAAATATCCAAGTGTTGGATTTTTGTGTGTTTTAAGGACGTTCTAAGTAGTGCAAGTAATGCGATGGTCCCTCTAGAAGACAACAAACCTTAACTCGATTATGTGACCGTCTTGAACTGCCCTTTGAACCTTCGGGTTTGGGGCAGTACGGCGTGCCACATGTGAGGCGTTGGCTTGACCCTTCTACGGCTGGACCGTTGGTACTGAGGCATGAAGTGAATGTCTTTGAACCTATTTCATGTGTTGAACGGTTTCGGGAAAACTTGGGTGTTCGAATGTTCGATCGGAAAGTTTAATATATATTCTATTTATCCGGAATGGGATACAATAATTGGAATTCATAAAAAGTTATGAGATAACTGAATGAATGATATAAATCTAGCAGTTTTGTTTCATTTGATATTGAAAAGAGTTTTCGATAATGAGACTAAAATGCGGGGTTTATAACTGTTAGGCATGCGATGTCTAAGAATTTCATTTTGATTAGGCATGTGATGTCTAAAGAGATTGCGGATTCCAACTGTTGTAGTTTTACACTTCCTTTCCTGTGACCGTAAGTGTAATATGTGATATCGCCGGTTTCGTTGCTATATGTCAACGACAATTGGGATGCGCATATTTACTTACGTTGATGACATGTGATATTATGTGTTGCTGGATGTGTTATATTGGATCGTCGTGTTTGGATAGCCGGGGGTTTTTATGTGAGATGAGTTTTTTTCATTTTCATTCATGTAAAAACTTGTATGTAATATTTTTTTATTTTGGGGCACTTCCAGGTTGCGGAAGATGTCACCTTTTGTATATTATTTACTTTTCCGCATTAGGATAGACCCAAGGAGGGTAGCACAAGTAACCGGGTTCTAGGGTTCAGTCGGAGACCATCTCGAGGAGTCGAGTCCGGGTCTCCTAACCCTAGAATTGGTAGGGTTGCTTGCCGCTCTCGTAGGGGTCTAGGGGTGTGGGATTGGCTATTCATCACGACCGTGGAATCCGTGTTTTATACTGGCTCGTATTGAAAACACGGACGTCCTAGTATATCGAATGTTTCATATGTTTCTTCTGCTGCGATATCTGTGATGTGATCATGTGATGTTCTGTGATAGATACAGTATATAGTATATATGATATATTATATAAACGTTACTTATGTTTTGCACCCGCACTAGCCCTGCCCTGCTCTGTCGTTAGTTACCTAACCTAACGGTGCATGAGGGGACATCGAGGCGAATGCGGATGGCATAAGTGTACGTCATATCTATCTGTGATGTTTAGGTATTTAAATGACGGGACTTCATTAATGTGATTAATGAAAGAAAAGAAACCAAATGATGTTGTAGAATCAAATTTTAAATAAAACAGGTAGCTACAGTTCTTGCTTTGCATAGCGGTATATATGATATACCCTGCTCCTTATTCGATGAGGAAAGGACCGAGATCCCTTCACCGGGAGTGACTCCTTTAGCGATAACTGGCAGATGCTACACACTCGGTTTGACTTTTGATTGCTTCTATAGTTTCTGCTTTGCACAGTGATATATATGATATATCCCGCACCTCATCCGACGAGGAAAGGGCCGACGATCCCTTCACCGAGAGTGACCCCTTTAGCAAAACTAGAAAAGCCTCAAAATCACTCCATTTCAAAACTACATTTGATCCTACAACGATATCAAGTTCATTACGCAATAGGTTTTCTGAAAACCTGCGTAGCCCTCCGTCATTTCAGATAAGTACTAATTAGTATTCGTGCTACGGTAGTTTGGCATTCGTCAAGGCGTAGTGTACGGTAGCTAACTAGTATTTATCTGCTTATGCATATGATGCAGATTGGATTAGGGTATTCGTACGGCGTTGTTTGGCATTCGTCAAGGATCGTGCGGGTGGGTTTAATTCATTCAAGAAATGTACGGGTTGAACTTGACTAGTGGACTATGGGTTGTTTGGCATTCGTCAAGGTCATAGAACACTAGGGGTAAAATATTATCGGGAATTTCAAGTGTTGAAATTTGCAATGAGATTGCATACCTTCTATGAGATAGTTGGATCCCGATACCTACTGCGAGTAAGAGTTACTCCTGGGAGAGTCTTACACATTACAATTAGCCGATCAAGTAGGTGTCTAGAAAGGTGTTAACGAGGTTACGCCTCTGGGAAAACGAGGTTTACATTAATTAGGTTCGTGCGAAAGCACGGGGGACCTCCCTCAAAGTACCGACACTGGCCTGGCTGAAAGATTGGCGAACTTGTAGTATGTAATTAATCCCGGCTAGTCTTTCCATTTAGGGTTTGAAGGAAGATTTGATAAAAGCCAGTGGGAGCCATCCTGATTAGATAAGATAATAACCAATCTGATCTTGCACGAGCATATGCTAAAGTGTTTTCTTCTCTCTCTCTCCAGGTAGTGACCAGTTCATGCCTTAATCAAGATAATAATATGGATGTATTGACCGAACCCGCATGTTTTACTGTGCAGGGGAACGTTGAACCCGTTCTATCTTATAAGTGTTATAAGAATGAACAGGAAACAGGAGAATATCTGGATTCTCACACCGCCCAAAAGGAGAACATGCATGTTGATGCATCATCTTCGGGTGTGTTTGTCATTGAGAACTGTTTCTCAGTTCACCCTACGTCCTGGGTATTGGATACCGGATCAGGATCCCACATATGTAAGATGTTACATGGGCTACGGAAAGGTAGAGAACTGGGAAAAGGTGATCATTCCGTTCAAGTAGGGAATGGGGCAAATGTTGCAGCCAAAGCAGTTGGCGAATATCACCTAGTATTACCAAGTGGTGATACACTGATTCTGAATGAGTGCTATTATATACCGAACATGATGTGCAACATTATATCGGTTTCTTTATTGAGTAAAGAAGGATATAATTTTGTAGTACAGGATAATGTTATGAACATATTCCTAGATCAAAAGTTGATTGCATCAGGCTCGTTACATAATGGCATATTCATTCTAAATCAAAATACAGTCCTCAATATACAAAACACACACAAGAGGAAAAGTTCAGAAATGAACGAATCCTACTTGTGGCATTGTAGACTTGGTCACATCAATGCGACACGACTGGCTAAGTTACATAAGAATGGTTATTTGAATCCGTTCGAATTATCATCTTATGATACTTGCCATTCATGTCTCAAAGGAAAAATGACCAAAGCTCCGTTTAGTGGACACGGAGAAAGAGTTACTGAACTCTTAGGACTAGTACATAGTGATGTATGCGGTCCCATGTCTACCCATGCCAGGAACGGTTCTTCCTACTTCATTACATTCACTGACGATCTCTCTAGATACGGGCATGTGTTCCTTTTAAAACACAAGTCTGAAGCTTTTGAGAAATTCAGAGAATATAAACAAGAAGTAGAGAACCAAACGGGCAAAAGTATTAAGATCCTTCGATCTGATCGAGGAGGAGAATACTTGAGCAATGAGTTCCAAGATTATCTAAAAGTGAATGGGATTCTCTCTCAGCTTACTCCACCTTATACACCACAGCACAACGGTGTATCGGAACGAAGGAATCGCACCCTATTAGATATGGTGCGTTCAATGATGAGTACAGCTGAGTTACCTATTTCCTTCTGGGGGTATGCGCTTGAGACAGCCATACACCTATTGAATATGGTTCCTACCAAATCAGTGCCTACCACTCCATATGAGATATGGAAAGGGAAGAGACCATCTCTTAAGTATGTTAAGATATGGGGTTGTCCAGCCTATGTCAAAAGACAAAATCCGGACAAACTCGAGGCAAGATCAGTCTTATGTAAGTTTGTAGGATATCCCAAAAATTCACAAGGGTATATCTTCTACCACCCCGAAGAACAAAAGGTGTTTGTTTCTCGACATGCCACTTTCTTAGAAAAAGGTTTTCTTATGAAACAGATTAGTGGCATTGAGGTAGAACTGGAAGAGGTTCCAGCAACACAAACAATAACTGAAGATTTAGTAGAACCAGAGGATTCAGTAGTACCCGACGAACCCCAGCCTCTCCGCCGATCTAACAGGGTTTCTCGTCCACCTGAGAGATACTACGGTTTTCTCATTGACGGCGGAAGCGAAGATTGCATCATGGAGGATGATGACCCAACTAGCTTCGAGCAGGCCATCACGAGTAGGGACTCAGTGAAATGGCTGGATGCTATGCGGTCCGAGATGGAATCCATGTACACCAACAAAGTATGGACTTTGGAAATTGCTCCTGAAGGGGTAAAACCTGTTGGGAGCAAGTGGATCTTTAAGAAGAAACTTGGTGTAGATATGAAAGTGGAGACTTTCAAAGCTAGACTTGTTGCATAGGGTTTTCGTCAAAGACCAGGTGTGGACTACGACGAAATATTTTCTCCAGTGGCTATGCTTAAATCCATCCGGATCATGCTTGCCATCGCTGCATATCATGATCACGAAGTCTGGCAAATGGATGTTAAGACCGCCTTTCTAAATGGTGATTTAGAAGAGTGCGTGTACATGACTCAGCCAGAGGGCTTCGTAGACAGTGGGAGCAGCGGGAAGGTGTGCAAGCTGCTTAAATCCATTTATGGATTAAAGCAAGCATCACGGAGTTGGAACATCTACTTTGATGTCGTTATCAAAGAGTTTGATTTCGTCAAAAATCCATATGAACCTTGTATCTACCAGAAGGTGGCAGAGAGTAAGGTTGTCTTCCTCGTATTGTACGTGGACGACATACTCTTGATAGGAAATGATATTCCTATGCTGCAATCGGTCAAGTTCTTCTTATCACAAAAATTCTCAATGAAAGATCTTGGTGATGCCTCCTGCAAATTTGGAATCAGGATCTATAGAGATAGATCCAAACGGATATTGGGATTGTCCCAATCCAGGTACATTGACACCATACTAAAGAGGTTTAGTATGGAAGAATCCAAGCGTGGGAACTTGCCCACGATCTCTGGAGTCACTCTCTCAAAAGAGATGTCTCCCAAGACTGATTTGGAGAGAGCTCGCATGCAAGGGATACCCTATGCTTCGGCTGTAGGCTCTATCATGTATGCGATGCTATGTACCAGACCCGATGTAGCATACTCACTAAGTGTAGTGAGCAGGTATCAAGCTGATCCTGGAGAGAGTCACTGGACAGCTGTGAAGAGTATTCTCAAGTACTTGCGAAGGACTAAAGAGATGCTCTTGGTGTATGGTAATGGAGAACTCCAAGTCGAGTCCTTTACCGATTCGAGCTTCCAGAGTGATAAGGGCGACTCTAAGTCGCAGTCGGGCTTTGTCTTTACCCTTTACGGAGGGGCGGTTAGCTGGAAGAGTTCCAAGCAGGAAACCGTGGCAGACTCGACGATGGAGGCTGAATACATCGCTGCCAACGATGCGGCCAAAGAGGCTGTCTGGATCAAGAAGTTCATTACTGAACTTGGAGTGGTTCCATCCATTGAGCATCCAATACCTTTGTATTGCGATAACAATGGAGCGGTGGCTTTGGCCAAGGAACCCAGGTCCCATCAGCGATCCAGGCATATTCTGAGGCGGTATCACCTGATCCGGGAGATAGTTGATCGCCGGGAGATCGAGGTCAGGAGGGTTGACACGAAGAACAACACGGCGGATCCACTCACGAAGGCCATTCCCCAGATACAGTTTGAGAGACTCTTCGGGATGCTCAGTATGCGATACTACAGCAGCTGGCCCTAGTGCAAGTGGGAGATTGTTAGTTGTATGTATGCCCTAGAGGCCAGTATTGTACAGATGATGTATATTATATTGGATGCTTGGACATATATAGAGATGACTTTCTTGCTCGATATGATAGTATGCTATCTGGTTGCTCTTTATCTTAACATGTACACTTGTCTCTTTAAACTGTCTTATGGTTACATGTTGGTAAAGCCCTTAGGATGTGTACTTGACTACCTGGACTATGATGCAGATCATACTAGTGTGGACATGGTAGTCCATAAGTACATCCTTCAAGGTCCCTAGTCGTGGGTGTATCGAGATGGGGCATCGATATACCAGAGTAGACTAGCGTATACGCTTCTCGACCCATGAGATGGGCGATGGATGATCCCATATCCATTGGTGTTTGACATCAGAGATGGTATACGGGTGCTCAATGGAGACTGGGTACACTGGACGGACTCGCCGAGAACTCCCAGATAGTATTATACCTCACGTCAGATGGCAGTTCTCAGGTGACACTTGTGCAGGTTAGTCTGTAGACCCGAGATCGTCATAGAGTCTTGTGTGATTCCCTCTGTGCTTTGATCTCCACCTTACCACGTCCATGAGGGCATGCAAAACGGTGGTCTTTGGGTACAGTCCCGAGTCACATGGAGGCAATGAGCGATAGGAGGGGTTTTGTCTCTCCCGGTATTGGGAGTTGATGTTGCGCTGTGCTCGATTGGCCGTAACAGGGAAGTCCCTGACCAGGGCTGATCAGAGATTTGCTGGTAAGTGTTACCAGTAGTTTCTCGACCCGTTATGAGCCTCACATCGGCATGACTTATCGGTTATTGGGGTCTGACGTATACCACCCCTAGACTTGATATGCGACATATCAGACGAACAGACCGGACTGTACGGTAAGTGTTACTGGTTGGATTCACAGGAGTGTGAGCGGGCTAGCTCGTCGATCTTCTGATCGCTCAATACCTGGATGGCCGTTACGTTTAGCAGACCACTTGCGGCTTGTGGGTGCTTGATATGATCATCATCTGCTACCGGCGTATTGACGAGTCTTTAGAGTCCTACACAGAGGTTTCCTGGCTCAAGCGAAACGAAATAGGAGCGCATATGAGATATGTGCAGGACCAAGAATGATGCGTGTATGTGATACCGTATTCCATTCTCGCGATGGTTGTATCGATTGGTTATATTCGATATGACCTAGTTATCGAATCATTGATTCGATAAAACGATACATTGGATACTAGTCGGTTATATGCGATATGACCGGATCATTAAATCAAGTGTTGATTTAATGATTTAATGTATAATTATATATTTGATATATTGCTTTGCATTAACTAGTATTGGTTCATTTTAAAAGGATTTTCTCACTTGATGCACATTGTATATGTGATATATTTTTTGTGCACATATTTGTATCATGTTTGATGATACTTGATCATTTAGTTAAGTGTATAGAATTAAACCATGGTTAATTTGATAATTAGGGTTTTGCATATTCATTTATTTATTTATTTGTACATTTATTTATTTGGAAATGATTTAGATAAGAATGGTGGCTTTATTTGTTTCTAGTTGAAGCTTCATGAAGCTTTGACTTCTTAACCATTCTTGTCTTCATGCTTAACCCTAACCCATCCAAGTAACCATGGTCTATTCTCTACACTCAACTATGGTTAGCTTATGATAAGTATTGAATTATTTTTCATTTTAATTCAACACTTATCATATTCTTTCTTCTTCTTGACCTTCTTCTTCAAGATAGAAAGCTTGATGCCATCAATGGCAACTTGAGATCTAAAGTGAGAAATCCAATTCTAAAGTGAACCCACCTCCTATTTCTTCACCCTCTACCTCTTGCCAAGTTGTTTTGGGTGTTTTCTTCACAAGTTTCACAACTTAGTGAAGTCGGAGCTTGAACTTGTGATGCCTCGACGTAGATCATCTTCGGCACGAAGCAGACGACCTAGTCCGCCCATTTCTCCGATCAAGCCGACGCATGAGTTCGGGATTCGAGATGGACAGCGAGAGGACACCTACGTGGAGCTAAGGAAGTGGAGAACCGGATCTACAAAGGTTGTAGTCTTTCTCCTTTAGTTAAAGTGTTAACTAGTTTCGTTTTTCGCCTAAATTTCTAGTTAACGATCCGTATTAGGGTTTCTCGGCACCCGTAAAATTTGAAATTGGCATGGTTGATGCCTTGTGAGACCTCTTGAGAGTGCCTAGGAACCCTACAATAACCCAACTGTTGGGCGAAGCGGTGCAGGTTGTACTTCATGAACAGTGCCGAGGCATTCTGTCTGAATAATAAAAAGCCCAGCCTGATAGAATAAAAGTGCAAGATTTCCCGAGCCTTCAACGTAGAAGCCCCGTCTTTGAAAGTGTTACGCAACGGTTGCACCACCTTAGTATATTCCTTGCCCATAGTCAAGACTCTATCGACAAAGGTCATGCTATCCCCAACCATTCACGGGCGGAGGACTAGTCGCCGAGCCTCTCGCTGCAACGGGTCTGACGCAGAAGCATCAGCCAGATACATGACCCGAAGAAAGTTGTAGCTGTCATAGAAGCGGGGTAGTTTGTGAACACCGAAAGCGCCTAGAACATGCATCTCGATCCACGACATGAAGTAGTGCAACGGAAGATATACGGCCTTTAACCCCGGCTGAGCATTGTCTGCCGCTAAGCTCAAGCCGTGATATAGATGAGCCAGCCCTGCGATCCCAACAGCCACATGCGTCCTTGCAATCATGCGGTGGGCCGGATAAAAGACGGATGACCTCATATAGCAAGGATGCGTCGGAAGCACAAACCAATTCAACCACAGGCCGATGAACACCATATAGAACGTCTCTTCATCGGTGTCTAGAGCCGCAAGCTCTGCGAAAGGGATGACCGGAACCTCTGGAATGAAGTAATTCTTCAAATTCGCCTCTTCCGTCGGCAAGTTATCCAAACCTAAACCGAACGGGTCATCAAGCTTAGCGAATTTCGTGGCTTGTTTTGACAAGACTTCTGGGTGAAGAAAGCGGGCAATGAAATCAGAAAAGCCAACTCCGTGCCCTCAAGACTCTAAGAACAAACTCTCATAAATGTTCGACACCTTGATTAGACTTGGGAACTGGTGTTGAACAACATTCTCTGGAGTAAGGCCCATCACCACTGATTTGGTGGCAAAGATGTACTCATCAGGGGGAAGTATCTCCTCGTAATGTTTTCCTCTGACGGGTACGCCGAAAATTTTCGCAAACTCCTCTAAGAAAATTGAGACCTCCTGGTCCGAAAGAAGAAATGTGTGGGTTGGGATGTTCCACTGTTCCAGAAAAGCCTTAGCCCACCATACATGAGGCGCGGGATATTGGAAAAAGGGACGCATATGTTGCAGGATACAGCCCAAGCTTCAGCAGCAACGATATCTTGGCTGACAAGATATATCGAGCCCACTGTAGGTAGCTGGCTGAATGGCGAGGAGTCAACCCTATTGTCACGACCCGAATTTGGCACGTGACGACCCTTAAACTACGCAATGTCTACAGGCGTAACGCAATTTAAGTAAGCCAAAAACCCAGCAATCTAAACCATCAAAAGTAGTAAGAAATAATAGCATTTTTAAAACCTTTAAAATCTCAACCCAAATTCTTTAAAAGTCCAACTTTATTTCCTTTAAAATTTTGGCATCACCTCTTTTGTAAAAACCAACCCAAAAAATGGGTACAACATAAATATAAGTAAAGCATCCCCAAATGGGAGCAAATCCACGCCCAACGGCAGAAGAAAACCACCACAACAGATATACGACGCCGTAGCGAAGACATAAAAGACGATATAAATAAAACAGCATAAAAGACATCCAAGTCACAAAATAATATACAATATCGTCCTCACATCAAGTCTCTAAGTCATACAAGATAATGGTAGATGGAGAGTACATGGTACAACGAATATACAATAAGCAACATGAACGGATAACCATAAAACCCACCTAAAGCAAAACTGCACACTGTGAGTCGAAGCGGTATCCGCAGCAAAAGATAATATGATAGATGATGATAGCCCTGCCTCTGACTACTGTGAGGAACAACCTGCAAAATACTGTGGCACAACGGGGGAGAGTTACCAACTCGTGAATAGTAAATAACATATGCAGGTAATCGCAAGTATGCACGTACAATGCGAATCTAACATATGCAAGCTAAAAGCAATAAAAGGTCATATGTATGCAATAGTCATGAAAGGTACACTAGCAGGTATAACTAATACATGAAGCAATAATATGACAATCTGTATGCAACAATCATGTAAGGTACTCCATCAGGTACCACCAATATATGACGTAATGATATGACAATGTATATATGCAACAGTCATGAAAGGTACTCTATAAGGTACAATTAATACATGAAGCAATGCATATAAAATAAGGTATGTAATGTAGGGTTCCTAGGCACACTTGTGAAGGTTCATAACGCCTCAAACATGCACGAATAAAAATTTACATGTGCCGAACAACCCAAAGACAGGATCTTTGCTAGATAATTAGGGTTAAGCATATAAGATTACATCTTTTAAGCTAAGTGTGAGGGATTACAACCTTTGTAGTCCGCTCCTTCGCTTCACAAGCACCGAGTAGAAGTCCCTTCGCCGTGATCCACGATCTCCCGGACTCAAGAGAGGCTCCACGACTCGAACGATCCATGCTAGCTTGAAGTGTTCCAAATCTCCGATGATCTACGTCGAAGTATCAATAACTCAAGCTTTCTCACTCTAAAGAGATGAACACACTAATCTCATGGGCTAGATGAGATGAGGATGAGAGAGTAGTATTTATGCTTTTTTTTAAAATCATTTTCTCATAATTTATCATCACAAAATGAATTTCTAGTGAGCTCAAAAATCAAGAGAGAAGAAGATGATAATGGAAATGATAATTCCTTTTGTGATGAATAGAAAGAAATGTATATGATTGATATATCAACCATGGTCAAGGATGAGTGGCTAAGAGTTTGTAGAGAATAAACTAGAGTTAGGGTTTGGTTAGGTTAAGTTATGAGTCATGTAAAAATATCAACCATAATATCTTAAGCATGACAAAAACAAAGCTTCTAGAAGGTGCAAGAAGAAGCTAACCCTAATCAAACCCTAATCCCATTTAATCATCCTTAAACATGTTTAATAATAAATCATATCATGTCACAATAATATATATCACATATATATTATATATTTGCAACAAAAGAAAATAATACAATTAACATATATCGCATATATATCAATGTATCATCCAGTGAGAAAATGAAATAATAAAGCAAGCCAATATTAGATAATGTAATAATATATCATATATATTATTATACATTAAATCATCGAATCAACACTTGATCCGACGATCCGGCTATATCGAATATAACCGACTAATATATCATGTACCGATTCATCGAATCAACACTTGATACGTTGTCCCGGTTCATATCTAAATATCACGAGAATATAATACGGTATCTCATATCGCATTATCCTCGGTCCTGCACATATCACATATGTGCCTCTACTCCGTTTCGCCTGAGCCAAGAAACCTCTGTGTAGGACTCTAAAGTTTCGTCAATACGCCGGTAGCAGGTGATGATCATATCAAACACCCACAAGCTGCAAGCGGTCAGCTAAACACAACAGCCACCCAGGTATTGAGCGATCGGAAGATCAACAAGCTAGCCTGTGCGTTCTCCTGTGAATCCAATCAGTAACACTCCCGTACAGTCCGGTCTGTTCGTCTGATATGTCGCATATCAAGTCTAGGGGTGGTAAACGTCAGACCCCAGTAACCGATAAGTCGTGTCGATGTGTGGCTCATAACGGGTCGAGAAACTACTAGTAACACTTACCAGTAAATCTCTATATCAGCCCTGGCCAGGGACTTCCAGTTATAGCCAATCGAACACAGCACAACATCAACTCCCTATACCGGGAGAGACGAATCCCCTCCTATCGCTCATTGCCTCCATGTGATTCAGGACTGTACCCAAAAGCCACCGTTTTGCACGCCCTCTTGGACATGGTAAGGTGGAAATCAAAGCACAGTGGGAATCACACAAGACACTATGACGATCTCGGGTCTACAGACTACCCTGTACCAGTGTCACCGGAGAACTGCCATCTGACGTGTGGTATATCACCATCTGGGAGTTCTCGGCGAGTCCGTCCAGTGTACCCAGTCTCCACTGAGCACCCGTACACCATCTCTGATGTCAAACACCGATGGATATGGGATCATCCATCGCCCATCATATGGGTCAAGATGCGTATACGCTAGTCTACTCTGGTGTATCGATGCCCCGTCTCGATATACCCTCGACTAGGAACAGTTATAGGATATACTCATCGACTACCGTGGCCCCACTAGTATGATCTCATCATAGTCCCAGTAGTCGAGTACAGATCCTAACGGCTTTATTAACATGTGAGAGAAAAACAGTAAACCAATACAAGTCAACATGTTAAGATAAAGTGAAACCAAATAGCATACTATAATGACGAGCAAGAAAGTCATCTCTATATATATCCAAGCATCCATTATAATATACATCATATGTACAACAATGGCCTCTAGGGCATATATATAACTAACAATCTCCCACTTGCACTAAGGCCAGCTGCTGTAGTATCTCATACCTAGCATCCCGAATAATCTCTCAAACTATATCTGGGGAATAGCCTTCATGAATGGATCCGCAGTGTTGTCCTTCGTATCTACTCTCCTGACCTCGATCTCCCGGCGATCAACTATCTCCCTGATCAGGTGATACCGCCTCAGAATATGTCTGGACTTCTGATGGGATCTGGGTTCCTTGGCCAAAGCCACAGCTCCATTGTTATCGCAATACAGAGGTATTGGATGCTCAATGGATGGAACCACACCACGTTCACTAATGAACTTCTTTATCCAGACAGCCTCCTTGGCAGTATCGTTGGCAGCGATGTATTCAACCTCCATCATCGAGTCTGCAACGGTATTCTGTTTGGAACTCTTCCAACATACCGCCCCTCCATTGAGGGTAAAGACAAATCCCGAGTGCGACTTAGAGTCGTCCTTATCACTTTGGAAGCTGGAATCGGTAAAGGACTCCACCTGGAGTTCTCCGTTACCATACACCAAGAACATCTCCTTAGTCCTTCGTAAGTACTTGAGAATGTTCTTTACAGCTGTCCAGTGACTCTCTCCAGGATCTGCTTGATACCGACTCACTACACTTAGTGAGTATGCTACATCGGGTCTGGTACATAGCATCGCATACATGATAGAGCCTACTGCCGAAGCATAGGGTATCCCTTGCATGCGAGCTCTCTCCAAATCAGTCTTGGGAGACATCTCTTTGGAGAGAGTGAGTCCAGAGATCGTGGGTTGGTTCCCACGCTTGGATTCTTCCATACTAAACCTCTTTAGTATGGTGTCAATATACCTGGATTGGGACAATCCCAGTATCCATTTAGATCTATCTCTATAGATCATGATTCCCATTATGCAGGAGGCATCACCTAGATCTTTCATTGAGAATCTCTGTGATAAGAAGAGCTTGACTGATTGCAGCATAGGAATATCATTTCCTATCAAGTGTATGTCATCTACGTACAATACGAGGAAGCCAACCTTACGCTCTGCTGCCTTCTTATAGATACAAGGTTCATCTATATTTTTGATGAAGTCAAACTCTTTGACTACAACATCAAAACAGATGTTCCAACTCCGCGATACTTGCTTTAACCCATAAATGGATCTAAGCAGCTTGCACACCTTTCCGCTGCTCCCACTATCTACGAAGCCCTCTGGCTGAGTCATGTACACGCACTCTTCTAAATCACCGTTTAGAAAGGCGGTCTTAACATCCATTTGCCAGATTTCATAGTCATGGTATGCAGAAATTGCAAGTAAGATCCGGATGGAATTAAGCATAGCCACTGGAGAAAAGGTTTCGTCATAATCCACACCTGGTCGTTGACGAAATCTCTTTGCTACAAGTCTAGCTTTGAAAGTCTCAACTTTTCCATCTACACCAAATTTCCTTTTAAAAATCCACTTGCTCCCAATGGGTTTTACCCCTTCAGGAGCATTTTCCAAAATCAATACTTTATTGGTGTACATGGATTCCATCTCAGATCGCATTGCATCCAGCCATTTCACAGAGTCACCACTCGTGATGGCCTGCTCGAAACTAGTTGGGTCATCATCTTCCATGATGCAATCCTCGCTTCCACCATCAATGAGAAAACCGTAGTATCTCTTAGGTGGACGAGAAACCCTACTAGATCGGCGGAGAGGCTGGGGTTCGTCGGGTACTACTGAATCCTCTGGTTCTACCAAGTCTTCTGTTATAGTTTGTATTGCTGGAAACTCTTCCAGTTCTACCTCCTTACCTCAAATTTCTTTTCCAAGAAATTCCTTTTCTAAAAAGGTAGCATGTTTAGAAACAAACACCTTTTGTTCCTCAGTGTGGTAGAAGATATACCCTTGTGAGTTCTTGGGATATCCTACAAACTTACATAAGACAGATCTTGCCTCGAGTTTGTCCGGATTTTGTCTTTTGATATAGGCTGGACAACCCCATATCTTAACATACTTAAGAGATGGTCTCTTCCCTTTCCATATCTCATATGGAGTGGTAGGCACTGATTTGGTAGGAACCATATTCAGTAGGTGTATGGCTGTCTCAACCGCATACCCCCAGAAGGAAATAGGAAACTCAGCTGTACTCATCATTGAACGCACCATATCTAATAGGGTGTGATTCCTTCACTCCGATACACCGTTGTGCTGTGGTGTATAAGGAGGAGTAAGCTGAAAGAGAATCCCATTCTCTTTTAGATAATCTAGGAACTCACTGCTTAAGTATTCACCTCCTCGATCAGATCGAAGAATCGTAATACTTTTGCCCGTTTGGTTCTCTACTTCGTGCTTATATTCTCTGAATTTCTTAAAAGCTTCAGACTTGTGTTTAATCAGAAACACATGTCCGTATCTAGAGAGATCGTCAGTGAATGTAATGAAGTAGGAAGAACCGTTCCTGGCATGCGTAGACATGGGACCACATACATCACTATGTATTAGTCCTAAGAGTTCAGTAACTCTTTCTCCGTGTCCACTAAACGGAGCTTTGGTCATTTTTCCTTTGAGACATGAATGGCAGGTATCATAAGATGATAATTCGAACGGATTCAAATAACCATCCTTATGTAACTTAGCCAGTCGTGTCGTATTGATATGACCAAGTCTACAATGCCACAAGTAGGATTTGTTCATTTCTGAACTTTTCTTCTTGTGTGTGTTTTGTATATTCAGGACTGTATTCTGATTCAGAATGAATATGCCATTATGTAACGAGCCTGATGCAATCAACTTTTGATCTAGGAATATGTTCATAACATTATCCTTTACTACAAAATTATATCCATCTTTACTTAATAAAGAAACTGATATAATATTGCACATCATGTTCGGTATATAATAGCACTCATTTAGAATCAGTGTATTACGATTTGGTAATACAAGGTGATATTCGCCAACTGCTTTGGCTACAATACTTGCACCGTTCCCTACTTGAACGGAATGATCACCTTTTCCCAGTTCTCTACCTTTTCGTAGCCCATGTAACAATTTACATATATGGGATCCTGATCCGGTATCCAATACCCAGGACGTAGGGTGAACTGAGAAACAGTTCTCAATAACTAACACACCTGAAGAAGATGCATCAACATGTATGTTCTTTTGGGTGGTGTGAGAATCCAGACATTCTCCTGTTTCCTGTTCAGTCTTATAACTCTTATAAGAAAGAACGGGTCCAACGTTCCCTTGCTCAGTACAATAATTAGGTTCAGTCAATACATCCATATTATTATCTTGATTATGGCCTGACATGGTCGCTACCTGGAGAGAGAGAGAAGAAAACACTTTAGCGTATGCTCTTGCAAGATTAGATTGGTTATTATCTTATCTAATCAGGATGTCTCCCACTGTTTTTATCAAATCTACCTTCAAACCCAAAAAGGTAAGATTAGCCGGGATTAATTACACCCTACAATTTCATCAATCTTTCAGCCAGATCAATGTCGGTACTTTAAGGGAGGTTCCCCGTGCTTTCGCACGGACCTAATTAAAGTAAACCTCGTTTTCCCAGAGGCGTAACCCCGTTAAGACTTTTCTAGACACCTACTTGATCGGCTAATTTGTTAGTGTATATGCCCTAGAGGCCATTACTGTATCATACTGGTTTGTATATTACTTAATGGATGCTTGGGATATTCACCTTGTATATACAATCTTGCTCAAAATAGTAGTATGCTACTTGGTTTGTTTCTACTTCAATGTGTACATGTGTTTATTTTTGTATATCGCCTATACACATTAGTAGAGCCCTTAGGATCTTTGCTTGATTACCAGCGATGTGATGGCCGTCACACTAGTGGGGCTGGGTAATCTATAAGCACATCCTTATGCAGGTCCCTGGTCGCAGGACTATCGAGACAGGGCATCGATACTCCGGAGTAGACCAGCGCATGTGCTTCTCATCCCAGTGTGGGAGACGGTCTGTCCCACAGCCGTCAGTACGTCGTACTTGAGATAGTATGCGGGTGCTCGTTAGGTTACGGGTACACTGGACAGGACTCGTCGGGAACTGACTAGTTGGTATTATACCTATCGTCAGTTATCAGTTCCCAGGTGACATGAGTACAGCTTAGTCCGCTGACTTGACACTGTCACTTCGCCTCGAGTGTGTTCCCACTGTACTTTGATCACTACCCTACCACGGCTCAAAAGAGTCGTGCAAACAGGTAGTGGTTGGGTGCAGTCCCGAAGCACTTGGAGGCAGTGACGGTTAGACAGGATTCGTCTCTCCCGGTATTGGGGGTTGACATCGCGCTGTGTCTAGGAGAGCCATTACATGAGTAGTCCCTGGCCAGGGCAAACGAGATATACTGGTAGGTTTCCAGTGTTATCTCAGGGTGTTTTGGGCTTCGCTCTGGCACGACTTGTACCGCTATTGGGGGACTGACGTTTACCGCCCCCTAGGCCCGCCATGCGATGTATCAGACGAACAGACCGGACTGTACGGAGAATGTCACACTCAGGCTCAGTAGGAGTTCAGATGGATTTCGCCTCGTCGGTCTTCTTGTCGGCATTACCTGGGGACCGTTACGCACAGCTAGTGCCGCTTGCGGTCTGTGGTTAAACCCACTGCCAGCGTAGTGTCGAGTCTTTAGAGTCCCACACAGAAAGCTTTTCGCCTTTAGGCAAAAGAGTAGAGGTCGCATGGTATTGCGACAAGTCGCATGGTTTTGCGACAGGGTTCGGTCACATCCGTGCACTTGTGCGCGTACAGTGTCCGGACAGTTTACACTAGCGGGCTTTGGTTTAAGCCAGATCCTAGTGTACCTTTTGGGATTGGATTTATACAGTGTGCATTCGTGTTCCTCGGAACGCGGATGCGGGTGTGTATGCACAGTTGACAGGGAGGCAGAGGCAGCGGATTCTCATTAGGGTTGTTGACAGTTGACCGTTGACTATTTGACTTTTTGCTCAACCCTAATGAGAATATGATATGTGATTAACTATTATATTAATTAAGTATTATGGTGATATGGTTGTTGACTTTGTTGACTTGTTGACTTTTGTTGACTTGTTGACTTTGTTGACTTGTTGACTTTTGTTGACTTGTTGTCTTTGTTGACCGATTGACTAGGCTTGACTAGTTGACCATCATGATAACCATAGCCATCATTTCATGGCAAAGACTTTTTCTTGCTTGCTCATTTGTGTAAAATGAGTGCATGAAATGATATGGTTATGGTTGCTTCAAACCATCACATAAGACTTTTTTAGTATGATGAGTTATCATGACTTTGGATTATGAGAGGGTGAAAGACAAAAGAGAGCCTCATTCTTTCTTGCTCATTCTCTCTCTTGTTCTTGAGCTCTCCTTTTGCTCTCACCCTCTTGCTCTTTTTCCCTCTCTTTAATCTATGGTTCTCTTGTCTCATGAGTTGAGAATCAAGAACCATAGATAAAATCCCACACAAAGTATTCTCTACTCATTCTAGTTCACTAGGTTTAGCAAACCAAGTGAACTAGTTTCTTCAAAGAACGAAGAAGGAGCTAAAGGTTGGAGCTTTCAGGTGGATCTATCTTCGGCGTACGGAGACGACGAGAAGAAGCCAATCGGACCACCACCGGAGCTTGAAGACGAAGGAGTTCAAGACAAGCAAGGTATAACCCCCTAACCGAGTAGCTAGAAACTCAAAGTTAGGTTGTTAGATAGATGTTTAACCAAGATCCGGGTTATAGGTCCATGTTACCACCTCCGTAAAAATTGTTTTTTACCAAATTCCGCATTCCCGAAAGTACCGGGAGAGGTAGCATGGACTTACAGTGGTATCAGAGCCAGGTTAAACTCTATCTAACATGTTAGCAAGTAACTAGAAGATCGATCAACGAAAAAGTCCCGAAACGAACCCGGAATTTTAAACTTTCTGTCGATTTTAAAAGTGCTGGAAAACCTTTTTGAAATACACCAAAAATCGACTCAGGCTTTTTTAAAGAAACTGCAAAATTTTGGGCCCCTGACTCGATCAAAGCGCCGCGTTTCCGCGGCGGGAGCACGCTCCCGCCGCGGAAACGCGGCCGAGTTGACTCGGTCAGGGGTTTTCTCTTTTGCAGTTTACAAGTGGGGGTATTTTGGGATTTTTGGTATATATATTTTCAACCCAGATTTTCCAGAATGAAAATTTTACTTTGGGGTCCCGAAAATCCGTATTTTTGATCGAACTTCTAAAAGACTTAAGCTAACGGGTTTTCTGTAATGTGATATTTGTATTGAACGTCTACTAATCGCTATATGTCGATTAGTGGGGGTTATACAAATCTGTGATCTGTAATGTTGCTGGAATGTGGATATGAATATGTTGGATTGTCGCGGGTGAATAGCCGGGGGTTGTGAGACGAAAGTTTTCTTTTCTTTCAATTCATGTAAATTTGTAAATTGATGTAATAATTATTTGTATGGCCGCACAACCGGGTCGGGGTTGTAGCCGTCATTGTATAATTTCTTTTTTCTGTTTTTGCTCCTAGGAAGACCCGTGGAGGGGGTGCACAAACTACCGGGTATGCCGAAGTGTCGAGTGGCCTACTCATGGAGATGAGGGAGGTTACTACGCTTCGGGTACTTGGCGGGTAGTTTGCCGCACCCGTAGGGGTCTTGGGTGGGGTATTTGGCTATTCACCGCGACCGTGTAATTTGTCTTTCGTTACAGGCTCGTACGAATTACAGATTCCTAGTATATCCAATGTATTCATCTGTGATCTGAAATGTTTATCATTGCAGTATATCTATATATGATATTATTTAGGCGTTGCTTATGTTTTACAGACGCGCTAGCCCAGCCCCCGCTCTGTCGTTAGTTAAGTAACCTAACGGGTAATGACGGGGCCCCGTGGCGAATGCGAATGGCATAAGCGTACGTCATATTTTGGTTGTTTTCTGCAATGGTAGGATTAAATGATGGGACGCATTAAAAGAACTAATGCAAGAATATCACGCATTAAAAGAACTAATGCAAGATAATAAACCAAGTTAAAGTCGTTGGAACACTTTCGAAAAACCACTCGGTTCTTTTCAAAACAACTTTTAAATGCGGAGCTTGAGCCACTCCTTTTTAAAAGCTATCTCGTTCCATCGACTATATCAAGTTCACTACGTTCACGGTTTTGCCAAAACCATCCGTAGCCCTCCGTCGTTTCACATAAATAGTCAATAGTATTCAAGCTGTGTATGTTGGCCAAAGTCAAGGCACAGTGATTGGTAGCTATTGGGTGTTCATGTGTAGCATAGATAGATGCGTTGGTTTGGGACAGTCGTACTGCCATTTTGGCCAAAGTCAAGGGTAGGTACGGATGGATCCAAATTAACCTGGATAATGACGGGTAGAACTTGACATGTGACTTATGATATTTTGGCCAAAGTCAAGGTCATAAGAGCATGGGGCAAAAATCCACATCGGGAGTTTCATAAGTACTGAAACTTGCTAGATTTGCATACCATTTGGAGTGTGATGATTCTGGTAGGATTCCTTCAGTTTCGTCACGCAATGATATTTGGATCCCGATCCTACTGTGAGTATATGCTACTCCTCGGGAAATTTCTCACTTAACGATCAATGCTATAAACCTAGTAGGTGCCTAGAAAGGTGTTAGTGGGGCTACGCCCCCAGGGAAAAGAGGTTCTCTAATTAAGGAACTTCGCGAAAGCGTTGGAAAACCTCCCTCGAAGTACCGACACCGGCCTGGCTGAACGGTTAAGCAAGTATTGTGCGGTGGGATTGATCCCGGCTAATTCTTCCTTTATGGTTTGAGGAGGGATTCGAGAAACAGTGGGAGCCATCCTGTTTAGACAAACGAAAAACCACTCTAAACTTGCAAGAGCATCATGCTGAGTGTTTCTTCTTCTCTCTCCTAATTGCAGCGACCAATCAACATGACTGGACTTAAGTTACTCCTAGATAAAAACAAACTGACAGGGCCAAACTACAAAGATTGGCTCAGGAATGTCAAGATAGCAATCACTTACGACAAGCTGGGGTATCTTCTTACCACCAAAGCTCCCCCTGTCCCTGGTCCAACTTCCAGCGTCGCGGATAAGGAAATCCGCAAGACTTGGGAGATTGATAGCGCGAAGGCCAAATGCCTCCTGCTTGCCTCGATGGACAACGAACATCAGAGGAGGCATGAGAATATGGACATGGAATCCATATTGCTTCATACAAAAGAACTGTATGGAGAGCAATCTCGTATCGCAAGATACGAAGCGTCGAAAAAGTTATTTTCGACAAGAATGGCCGTCGGATCATCAGTAGCCGAGCACGTGCTAAAGATGATCGGCTACATTGAGGAGCTCACAGACCTAGGGATCACATTGGAGAGTGAGCTATATAAGGATATAGTTCTCCAGTCCCTTCCTTCCACTTACGCCCAGTTTATACTGAACTTCAACTTACAAGAAAAAGAGGTTGAACTTTCAGAGCTCCTCAACATGCTGAGGAGCGCAGAGGGCACCCTACAGAAAGGTAGGGATACATCCACTTTGTTTGTAGGAGGATCATCTTCTTCTAGGTCCAAGGCGAAAGCCAAGAGAAAGAAGAAGAAGGCCCCCGCCAAACCAAGGGGCGGTGTTAGTAAAGTGGATACGAAGGGAAAAGGTAAAGCAACAAAGATAGCGGGGAAGCTTGTGGATAAGGAAGAATGCTTCTATTGTCATAAGAGAGGACACTGGAAGAATGATTGCAGGGCCTGGAAGGCCAGAACACAGGAATTGAAGCAGGTTGCAGCTTCAGCTTCAGGTGTGTATGTTATTGAAAACTGTCTTTCAATAAACTCTACTTCCTGGGTGTTGGATACCGGATCAGGATCTCATATCTGTAATTCTTTGCAGGCGTTGAGAAACCGTAGGGTTTTGAAGGCAGGTGACATGACCCTCAGAGTTGCGAATGGAGCTAGCATGGATGCTAAAGCCGTGGGGGACTATCACCTGGGAATGTCAGATGGACATGTTTTGGTTTTGCGTAATTGCTTTTTTGTACCCAACGCAACTTGTAATATCATTTCTGTATCTTTAGTTTCTAAAGAAGGTTATGAATTTGCGTTTGTGAGTAATGTTGTAAACATTCAACTTAATCAAGTTTTGATTGGGTCAGGTACATTGAGTAATGGTATATACGTATTGAACCAACCACAGATTTTCAATGTCCAGAATACACACAAAAGAAAGTCTCCAGAAATAAATCAGACTTTCTTGTGGCATTGTAGACTGGGTCACATCAATGAGAGAAGGTTGACTAAGTTACATACAGAAGGATATTTGAATGCGTTCGAATATCAATCGTATGCCACTTGTCAATCCTGTCTCAAAGGAAAGATGACAAAGACTCCGTTTACTGGACATGGAGTAAGAGCGAGCGAGCTCTTGGGACTCGTACACAGTGACGTGTGCGGTCCAATGTCTACTCATGCCCGAAGCGGACATTCTTACTTCATTACTTTTACGGATGACTTCTCAAGGTACGGTTATGTCTTCTTAATGAAACATAAGTCCGAGGCCTTTGGAAAATTCCAGGAGTATAAGAATGAAGTAGAGAAACAGACCGGCAAAAGTATTAAGATTCTAAGATCGGATCGAGGTGGAGAATACTTAAGTGCCGATTTCCTGGACTATTTAAAAGAGAACGGAATTCTCTCTCAGCTTACTCCTCCATACACCCCGCAACATAACGGTGTATCGGAGAGACGGAACCGCACCCTATTGGATATGGTGCGGTCCATGATGAGTAACGCTGAGTTGCCGCGATCATTCTGGGGATATGCGCTAGAATCAGCCGCATACCTTTTGAACTGAGTTCCCACTAAGACTGTGCCTACTACGCCATTTGAGATGTGGTGTGGGAAGAGACCCCATCTTAATCACATTAAGACATGGGGAAGTCCAGCTTTTGTCAAAAAGCAGCATGCGGACAAGCTCGAGGCACGCTCAGTACTGTGCAAGTTTGTGGGATATCCAAAGAATTCCAAGGGATATTTCTTCTACTGCGAAGAGGAACAAAAATTTCTTGTTTCTCGTCATGCCCACTTTCTAGAACACCAGTTCATAGAAAAGGAAATAAGTGGGAGCGCAGTAGAACTGGAAGAGATTCCAGAACCACGGACTATTACTGAAAGTGTAGTGGAACCAGAGGGTTCGGAAGAACAGGACATTCCTACGCCGCTCCGCAGGAGTAGTAGGCAGACTCATCCGCTCGAGAGATACTGCGGTTTTCTCATAGACGGGGATAGAGAGGATTGCATCATAGATTATGATGAGCCTACTAGCTTCCAGCAGGCTGTTCAGAGCTTGACTCAGTGAAATGGCTGGATGCAATGCGGACCGAAATGGAGTCCATGTACACCAACAAGGTATGGACGTTGGACATTGCTCCAGACGGGGTAAAACCCGTAGGATGTAAGTGGATCTTCAAAAGGAAGATTGGTGTAGATGGACAGGTTGAGACCTATAAAGCTAGGCTGGTAGCAAAGGGTTTTCGTCAAAGACCTGGCTTGGACTATGACGAAACCTTTTCTCCAGTAGCCATGCTGAAATCCATTCGGATCCTTCTTGCCATTGCTGCCTTCCACGATTATGAGATCTGGCAAATGGACGTAAAGACAGCTTTTCTAAATGGAAATTTAGAGGAGTGTGTCTATATGGACCAGCCAGAGGGTTTCATTCAGAGTGGGAGCAGCGGAAAGGTGTGCAAGTTGCTTAAGGCCATCTATGGACTAAAGCAGGCGTCGCGGAGTTGGAACATCTGCTTTGATGAGACGGTCAAAGAATTTGGCTTTATCAAAAATCCAGATGAACCATGCATTTATAGTAGATTTGTAGCGAGAACTGTAGTATTCCTCGTTTTATACGTGGATGACATTCTCTTAATAGGAAATGACATTCCTATGCTACAATCTGTCAAGGGGTTCTTGTCACACAGGTTCTCCATGAAAGACCTGGGTGATGCCTCATACATTCTGGGTATCCGGATCTACCGTGACAGATCCAAGAGGATATTAGGACTTTCTCAGTCCAGGTACATCGACACCATACTGAAAAGATTCAGTATGGAAGATTCCAAGCGCGGTAACCTACCGACTTGTCACGGGATCACCCTCTCTAAAGAGATGTCTCCCAAGACTGATTTGGAGAGGGATCGCATGTCTATTATACCCTACGCTTCTGCGGTAGGCTCTATAATGTATGCGATGTTGTGTACCAGACCGGATGTAGCTTATGCACTGAGTGTGGTAAGCCGGTATCAGTCAAACCCTGGGGAGAAACACTGGATAGCGGTAAAGAACATTCTCAAGTACCTGAGAAGGACTAAGGAGATGTTCTTGGTGTATGGCGGAAAAGACCTCCAGATCGAGGCCTTTGCTGACTCCAGCTTCCAGAGTGACAAGGATGATTCCAAGTCCATGTCGGGTTTTGTCTTTACCCTCAATGGAGGGGCGGTGTGTTGGAAGAGTTCCAAACAGGAAACCGTTGCAGACTCGACGATGGAAGCGGAATACATCGCTGCATCTGATGCCGCAAAAGAAGCTGTCTGGATGAGGAAGTTCTTGAAAGAACTTCAGGTGGTTCCGTCCATTGTTGATCCAATACCTCTGTATTGCGACAACAACGGGGCTATAGCTTTAGCAAAGGAACCCAGGTCCCATCAGAGATCCAGGCACATCTTGAGGCGGTATCACCTGATCAGGGAGATCGTGGATCGCCAGGAGATCGAGGTTCGGAGAGTCGGTTCAGAAGATAACACTGCAGATCCATTCACCAAGGCCCTGCCCCAGACTCAGTTCGAGCGGCTGATCGAGATGATAGGTCTTCGATACGCCAGTACATGGCCTTAGTGCAAGTGGGAGATTGTTAGTGTATATGCCCTAGAGGCCATTACTGTATCATACTGGTTTGTATATTACTTAATGGATGCTTGGGATATTCACCTTGTATATACAATCTTGCTCAAAATAGTAGTATGCTACTTGGTTTGTTTCTACTTCAATGTGTACATGTGTTTAATTTTGTATATCGCCTATACACATTAGTAGAGCCCTTAGGATCTTTGCTTGATTACCAGCGATGTGATGGCCTTCACACTAGTGGGGCTGGGTAATCTATAAGCACATCCTTATGCAGGTCCCTGGTCGCAGGACTATCGAGACAGGGCATCGATACTCCGGAGTAGACCAGCGCATGCGCTTCTCATCCCAGTGTGGGAGACGGTCTGTCCCACAGCCGTCAGTACGTCGTACTTGAGATAGTATGCGGGTGCTCGTTAGGTTACGGGTACACTGGACAGGACTCGTCGGGAACTGACTAGTTGGTATTATACCTATCGTCAGTTATCTGTTCCCAGGTGACATGAGTACAGCTTAGTCCGCTGACTTGACACTGTCACTTCGCCTCGAGTGTGTTCCCACTGTACTTTGATCACTACCCTACCACGGCTCAAAGGAGTCGTGCAAACAGGTAGTGGTTGGGTGCAGTCCCGAAGCACTTGGAGGCAGTGACGGTTAGACAGGATTCGTCTCTCCCGGTATTGGGGGTTGACATCGCGCTGTGTCTAGGAGAGCCATTACACGAGTAGTCCCTGGCCAGGGCAAACGAGATATACTGGTAGGTTTCCAGTGTTATCTCAGGGTGTTTTGGGCTTCGCTCCGGCACGACTTGTACCGCTATTGGGGGACTGACGTTTACCGCCCCCTAGGCCCGCCATGCGATGTATCAGACGAACAGACCGGACTGTACGGAGAATGTCACACTCAAGCTCAGTAGGAGTTCAGATGGGTTTCGCCTCGTCGGTCTTCTTGTCGGCATTACCTGGGGACCGTTACGCACAGCTAGTGCCGCTTGCGGTCTGTGGTTAAACCCACTGCCAGCGTAGTGTCGAGTATTTAGAGTCCCACACAGAAAGCTTTTCGCCTTTAGGCAAAAGAGTAGAGGTCGCATGGTATTGCAACAGGTCGCATGGTTTTGCGACAGGGTTCGGTTACATCCGTGCACTTATGCGCGTACAGTGTCCGGACAGTTTACACTAGCGGGCTTTGGTTTAAGCCAGATCCTAGTGTACCTTTTGGGATTGGATTTATCCAGTGTGCATTCGTGTTCCTCGGAACGCGGATGCGGGTGTGTATGCACAGTTGACAGGGAGGCAGAGGCAGCGGATTCTCATTAGGGTTGTTGACAGTTGACCGTTGACTATTTGACTTTTTGCTCAACCCTAATGAGAATATGATATGTGATTAACTATTATATTAATTAAGCATTATGGTGATATGGTTGTTGACTTTGTTGACTTGTTGACTTTTGTTGACTTGTTGACTTTGTTGACTTGTTGACTTTTGTTGACTTGTTGACTTTGTTGACCGGTTGACTAGGCTTGACTAGTTGACCATTATGATAACCATAGCCATCATTTCATGGCAAAGACTTTTTCTTGCTTGCTCATTTGTGTAAAATGAGTGCATGAAATGATATGGTTATGGTTGCTTCAAACCATCACATAAGACTTTTTTAGTATGATGAGTTATCATGACTTTGGATTATGAAAGGGTGAAAGACAAAAGAGAGCCTCATTCTTTCTTGCTTATTCTCTCTCTTGTTCTTGAGCTCTCCTTTTGCTCTCACCCTCTTGCTCTTTTTCCCTCTCTTTAATCTATGGTTCTCTTGTCTCATGAGTTGAGAATCAAGAACCATAGATAAAATCCCACACAAAGTATTCTCTACTCATTCTAGTTCACTAGGTTTAGCAAACCAATTGAACTAGTTTCTTCAAAGAACGAAGAAGGAGCTAAAGGTTGGAGCTTTCAGGTGGATCTATCTTCGGCGTACGGAGACGACGAGAAGAAGCCAATCGGACCACCACCGGAGCTTGAAGACGAAGGAGTTCAAGACAAGCAAGGTATAACCCCCTAACCGAGTAGCTAGAAACTCAAAGTTAGGTTGTTAGATAGATGTTTAACCAAGATCCGGGTTATAGGTCCATGTTACCACCTCCGTAAAAATTGTTTTTTACCAAATTCCGCATTCCCGAAAGTACCGGGAGAGGTAGCATGGACTTACATAATTGTCCTGTGTAAAACTCTCCCATGAGTAACTCTTACTCACAGTAGGTATCGGGATCCAACTATCTCATAGGACGTATGCAATCTCATTGCAAATTTCAACGCTTGAAATTCCCGATAACATTTTGCCCCTAACGTTCTATGACCTTGACGAAAGCCAACAAACCATAGTCCGCTAGTTAAGTTAAACCCGAACATTTCTTGATTGAATTAAACCCAGCCGTACGTCCCTTGACGAAAGCCAACAAAGCCGCACGACTACCCTAACCCAATCTCATCATATGTAACAGATAAGTAATAATTAGCTACCGCACACTATGCCTTGACGAAAGCCAACAAACGTAGCACGAATACTAAGTATTACCTATCTGAAATGTCAGAGGGCTACGCAGGTTTTTCAGAAAACCCTGAGCGTAATGAACTTGATATCGTCGTAGAATCGAGTAGTTTTTGAAAAGGAGTGTTTTTGAGGCTTTTCTTAGTTTCGCTAAAGGGGTCACTCCCGGTGAAGGGATCATCGGCCCTTTCCTCATCGAATAAGGTGTAGGATATATCATATATACCGCTGTGCAAAGCAAAACTCTAAAAGCAATCAAAAGACAAACCGAGTTTTGTAGCATCTGCCAGTTTCGCTAAAGAGGTCACTCCCGGTGAAGGGATCTCGGCTCTTTCCTCATCGAATAAGGTGCAGGATATATCATATATACCGCTGTGCAAAGCAAAACTGTAGCTACCCTTTTTATAAAGTTTTGATTCTACAACATCTTTAGGTTTCTTTCCTTTTTATTAATCTCATTAATAAAATCCCATCAGCTTATGCTTCCTAAGCATCACAGAAGAAACGAAAGCAGTAATATTTATATATCAGCATATATATATAGTATAAGCATTCGTCTCAGGCAGTAATATGATCTCATCACAGAACATGGCAGCAGAAGAACATATATGAAATATTGGATATACTAGGACGTCCGTGTTTTCAATACGAGCCTGTATAAAACACAGATTCCACGGTCGCGACGAATAGCCAAACCCACATCCCAAGACCCCTACGAGAGCGGCAAGTAACACTGCCAATTCTAGGGTTTGGAGACCCGGTCTCGACTCCTCGAGATGGCCTCCCACTGGACCCTAGAACCCGGTTACTTATGCTCCCCTCCTTGGGTCTACCTAATGCGGAAAAGTAAATAATATACATTGGTGACATCATCCGCAACCTGGAAGTGCCCCAATAAAATAATATTACTTTACAAATGAATTTTACATAAATGAAAATAAAAACCCTCATCTCACATAAAACCCCCGGCTATTCAGAACGCGACGATCCAATATAACATATCACAGCAACACATAATATCACATATCATCAACGTAAGTAAATATGCGCATCCCAATTGTCGTTGACGTATAGCAACGAAACCGGCGATATCACATATTACACTTACGGTCACAGAAAAGAAAGTGTAAAACTACAACATTTGGAATCCACAATCACTTTAGACATCGTAAATCTGAAATATCACATACTTCGCATTTCATGCCTAACTCTATGAATTCCACATATTGTATCACATTCCAGATAAATAGACAGTATTAATCTTTCCGAACAGATAATCAAATACCCAAAATTTCCTAAATAGCTCAACACTTGAGCGGAGTTCAAATAATCCCAGAAAATGTTACAGTACCAGTGATCCAGCCGTAGAAGGGTCAAGCCAACGCCTCACATGTGGCACGCCGTACTGCCCCAAACCCGAAGGTTCAAAAGGCAGTTCAAGACGGTCACATAATCGAGTTAAGGTTTGTTGTCTTCTAGAGGGTCCACCGCTTAACTTGTACAATTTCTCCGAAAGATTTAAACCCGATAAAAATTTAACACTTGAAAGTTTGCCGTGCCGGGATAAAGTGGGTTAATGATATCCGTTCAAATAGTTTAACAGTTTCTAAATATCCGGAAATAAAACGAATTTAAATTTTCTGATCGAATCTTCGATTACAAAATAAACCCCAGATTAAACAACACTTGAATCACTTTTAAAAATACCCAGAAGTATCAACAAGCACCTACGGACATTACCATGAAAACCACGTGTCACAATTCCAAAATTCTGCCGCGGAACCGCCGCGGAAACCATGTTTTTGCCGCGGTTCCGCCGCGGTTTAGTGGAGTTGTGGGCCCGTGTTTCATGGTAATTCTTAGAATTCCCTGCTGATTTTTTTAAGTATTTTTAATTCAGAAAAATCCCAGATTTTGAAAAATTTCCAGAGAGGGGGTAAATTTTGTCGGTTCGGGTTCGATCGGCGTTTTAACTTCATTAACACGTCGCCTAATGCTCTAGCTAGGCTCTGATACCACTGTAGGGTTCCTAGGCACACTTGTGAAGGTTCATAACGCATCAAACATGCACGAATAAAAATTTACATGTGCCGAACAACCCAAAGACAGGATCTTTGCTAGATAATTAGGGTTAAGCATATAAGATTACATCTTTTAAGCTAAGTGTGAGGGATTACAACCTTTGTAGTCCGCTCCTTCGCTTCACAAGCTCCGAGTAGAAGTCCTTTCGCCGCGATCTACGATCTCCCGGACTCAAGAGAGGCTCCACGACTCGAACGATCCATGCTAGCTTGAAGTGTTCCAAATCTCCGATGATCTACGTCGAAGTATCAATAACTCAAGCTTTCTCACTCTAAAGAGATGAACACACTAATCTCATGGGCTAGATAAGATGAGGATGAGAGAGTAGTATTTATGCTTTCTTTTTAAATCATTTTCTCATAATTTATCATCACAAAATGAATTTCTAGTGAGCTCAAAAATCAAGAGAGAAGAAGATGATAATGGAAATGATAATTCCTTTTGTGATGAATAGAAAGAAATGTATATGATTGATATATCAACCATGGTCAAGGATGAGTGGCTAAGAGTTTGTAGAGAATAAACTAGAGTTAGGGTTTGGTTAGGTTAAGTTATGAGTCATGTAAAAATATCAACCATAATATCTTAAGCATGACGAAAACAAAGCTTCTAGAAGGTGCAAGAAGAAGCTAACCCTAATCAAACCCTAATCCCATTTAATCATCCTTAAACATGTTTAATAATAAATCATATCATGTCACAATAATATATATCACATATATATTATATATTTGCAACAAAAGAAAATAATACAATTAACATATATCGCATATATATCAATGTATCATCCAGTGAGAAAATGAAATAATAAAGCAAGCCAATATTAGATAATGTAATAATATATCATATATATTATTATACATTAAATCATCGAATCAACACTTGATCCGACGATCCGGCTATATCGAATATAACCGACTAATATATCATGTACCGATTCATCGAATCAACACTTGATATGATGTCCCGGTTCATATCTAAATATCGCGAGAATATAATACGGTATCTTATATCGCATTATCCTCGGTCCTGCACATATCACATATGTGCCTCTACTCCGTTTCGCCTGAGCCAAGAAACCTCTGTGTAGGACTCTAAAGAATCGTCAATACGCCGGTAGCAGGTGATGATCATATCAAACACCCACAAGCTGCAAGCGGTCAGCTAAACGTAACAGCCACCCAGGTATTGAGCGATCAGAAGATCAACAAGCTAGCCTATGCGTTCTCCTGTGAATCCAATCAGTAACACTCCCGTACAGTCCGGTCTGTTCGTCTGATATGTCGCATATCAAGTCTAGGGGTGGTAAACGTCAGACCCAGTAACCGATAAGTCGTGTCGATGTGTGGCTCATAACGGGTCGAGAAACTACTAGTAACACTTACCAGTAAATCTCTATATCAGCCCTGGCCAGGGACTTCCAGTTATAGCCAATCGAACACAGCACAACATCAACTCCCTATACCGGGAGAGACGAATCCCCTCCTATCGCTCATTGCCTCCATGTGATTCAGGACTGTACCCAAAAGCCACCGTTTTGCACGCCCTCTTGGACGTGGTAAGGTGGAAATCAAAGCACAGTGGGAATCACACAAGACACTATGACGATCTCGGGTCTACAGACTACCCTGTACCAGTATCACCGGAGAACTGCCATCTGACGTGTGGTATATCACCATCTGGGAGTTCTCGGCGAGTCCGTCCAGTGTACCCAGTCTCCACTGAGCACCCGTACACCATCTCTGATGTCAAACACCGATGGATATGGGATCATCCATCGCCCATCATATGGGTCAAGATGCGTATACGCTAGTCTACTCTGGTGTATCGATGCCCCGTCTCGATATACCCTCGACTAGGAATAGTTATAGGATGTACTCATCAACTACCGTGGCCCCACTAGTATGATCTCATCATAGTCCCAGTAGTCGAGTACAGATCCTAAGGGCTTTATCAACATGTGAGAGAAAAACAGTAAACCAATACAAGTCAACATGTTAAGATAAAGTGAAACCAAATAGCATACTATCATGACGAGCAAGAAAGTCATCTCTATATATATCCAAGCATCCATTATAATATACATCATATGTACAACAATGGCCTCTAGGTCATATACATAACTAACATGTAAATGCAACAGTCATGGAAGGTACTCTAATACATGAAGCAGTGCATAAACAATAAATGTGGAGTATGGGATGAAACATGTCATTTCCATGGAATCCTGACATCGTGGTAGGACCAAAATCCATCAAGACAATCCAAATCCCAATTTCCTCAAATCAGCCCCCAAATTGCCTCTCATATCATATAAGTCTCATAAATCCGGAATGTACAATATCGAATAAATCTCATATATCCTGAATATAAAAAATCAAGTAAATCTCATATATCCTTTATCCAATATTAAGTCAATCTCATATATCCTGAATCGAATATCAAGTGAATCTCAAATATCCTAAGTATATTTGCATGAATAATTATGATGATGTATATGAATTGATATATATACATATATATTAGTGTCCCATTCCACAAATATATATATATATATATATATGTATATATAACAGCGTCCCATTCCACTGTTATATAGACTCAAGAGTAAAAATAGCATGAAAACAAGTGTCTAGCATCGACACATAAAGGTTGATCTATCAGGTGCTGTCACCAAGACTGGAACCCTGATAGGTACGTATCATATGCTATCCGAAAACCCAAGTGCCCAGCTTCGACCCTCGTCCTTCAACGTATCTATACGTACATGACTCCCGTCGGTATCCCCACGATAACCGCCGAGTTATAGGTACTGTCATCGGAGAGTATGGTTCCACTGCCAGGCCTCAACGGCATGTTACATCGACCTTCTTGCCCCGGGGTACCTCCGGGCCCCACCATGTACCCTCATACGGCCCACGACGCTCCTCGCATGGGGTATATATATCAGAACCGATAAAACTCATGGTGGCTGCTGAAATATCATATCAAGAGAAACCAGGTTTTTCAAATAATGCATAATTTCATGAAACTACCACGGTCCTCAAATCCAGAAAATATCATGAAAAATCCATATCTCAATGCGAAAATCCATGAATATAATATACGCAATATAAAACTGAAGTGCGAGCATATAAAGGAAAAGCCGCAATTTAACTGCAACAAGTTAATATATAAATCATGCGATTCCTAATTTCTTCATGTGTATATAATATCAAGTAAACGTAAACATGTAGCTATAACAAGATATATGTGTAAACATAAAGGTATAGCAAGGTATATGTATCTACCTATCAGTAATGGTGAAATATACCCTCCGGGTATAAGTGAAGTATGTATGCAAGGTATACATGTAGCTGTGTCAATATGTGTGTATATACCTATCGCTAATGGTACAATACCCTATAGGTATACAGGTAACTAGCATGTAAGCATGTCAAGGCATATATGTAAGCATGTAGGTATACAGGTATGCTATATGTCATATGCATAAAGAAGTATTAATCAATGTCACAATGTCCCTAACCAAACAATATCATATCTATATATGTGTTGTGCGTGTCATGGAAATTATTGACGGTGTGTGTGGCATACAATCAGTGCTCGTGCAACATGAGCCGTCAATAATAGTGCAGTGTCCTAAGGGTACTTGTCTAAGCACAACAAGTAACTAAGCAATAAGGTGTATGCGCAACTCTATATATGAAATAGAATATGCGACAAGTCAAGTCATCTCTAGCCCAGATGCATAACGCCATGCGGGCGTTCCCCTGTAGATGTTAAATCTATTCATCAACGCTCCTGGCTAAGTGAAGCCAACCACCTGTTTTCCTTTCGTCGCAGCGCCCGAAGTCCCCGCCTGCGAACTTAAAACAATAAAACAACAAAGCAAGTATATATTAGCAATAGACCCAAAACACGTACAAACTACATTTGACAGACGCAACAACACAAAACATACTCTCAAGTGTTCGTATTGTGGCTAACGTGCGTAGCGACACGACGAAACCAACCCAAGAGCAGAATCACACAAAGTGCACGATCCGTGTCGTATAACGTATCGTGCGTAAACGCAACACAAGAAACTACCCATGTGATCCCAGATTTCGTATACAGAGAAAAATCAACAACTAAACAAGACCAAACACACCTAAACCACTGCAGACACCTACCCACAAAAACCCAAACCCCAACTCCACCCAGGGGCCGGGGTCTCCGAAAATTCCCACCTAGTCTCCGGCCATGGTCCGAGTAGGGTGGTTCGGGCATGAGGTGAAGGCTCAGGGTCCTAGGTATAACACAGCTACAATGTTTGGTTTTCTAGTAAACTCCCGGGGTCACAGCAGATCATAGATGTCATATAATGACACTAAAAATACGATATTTGCACGAAAACTTAACTTTAAACGATCTAAACTGAAACTAACAAGATACGCAACACAATAAGCACTTAAAGAACAGAAAGAGATCATTACCTAACCAACAGAACTCAAAGATCCTATCTTCCCAAGCTCCAAGGCATTCAAGGGGCAAAACCAAGCAAAAGATGTGATTTTTGTGAGTTTTTGTGAATATTTGTGATGGATTGTGAAGGAAATGAAGAAGTGTTCAGTTGAGATGAGAGAGGAATGAGAGAATAAAAGAGATAGAGAGATGAGAGAGGAATAAGAGAGAGTGAATGATAAAGAGAGAGGGAGGTGAGTGTAGGGTGAGGGTGAGTGTAACCTTGCATTAATGCACCATCAATGTATTCACACTACCTCATCATGCCACCTCCTCACACAAACAAAAACCTAAGAAAATATCTCTCTCTCACCAACAAATATCTAGGATTAGGGTAATGATTAGATTAAAACAAGGATTAGGATAAAGCAAAGGGTTAGATTAAAGCAAGATTAGATTAGGCTAAGTTGTCATGGCCACTAATCTAGATTAGCACAAACAAACCCTCACATTAACATGCACACGTGCGTGCATGCCATAACAAATAATAATAAATTATTAATTAAATGTTATAAAATATGAGGAACCCGAATTGGTAAACTTTTTACAGTAAACCCGCATTATCGTCTAATCTATCACTAACCGAAATCTAAGGCGTTACAATCTCCCCCTATAAAAATTCGTCCACGAATTTAAAATTTTCACTAAGCGTACCTTCAAAGAGAAGATTACAAAACTCTCATATCTTGCTCGCAGCCTCCCAAGTGATCACCTCACTATACGGCTACGTCCAAGACAACCCTCCACAGATGGCAAGACCCTTGACCGAAGTTTCTCCACCAGCCGAACCACTAACACAAATGGCTGCCGGTGAACGAAAAGATCGCATCCAAGCTAAATGGTCTGGAGCCGAATCATGTGAGAATGGTCATGAGGGTATTTTCAAAGTATCGACACAAGGAAATACGGGGTGAATACTCATAATCTGGGCGGAAGTGCCAAATTAAAGGCAACGGAACTAACTCTCTTTAAGGATCTCGAAAGGACCTACAATCCTGGGATAAGCTTCCCAAAACACAACACGTCACTGATCGGAAAAATCTGTTGGAATACATGATCTCCCACTACGAACTTAAGTCTGCGACCACCACGGTCAGCATAAGACCTCTGTCTGCACTAGGCTACTCTCATCCTGACCTAAACCAACTGGATCATCTTTGAAGTCTCTAGACTAGCTGGGGTCTAAAAATCCTACCTACGCAGAGTCAGAAAAACAGAATGGCGATCGACACGACCTAACAACTAAACCTAAAGGTTGCCAATTGGAATGTCTCCTGATAACAGCTGTCGAAGGATAATCCTAATAATGGCAAGTGACGATCCCAACTGCCGACAACACTTAGTACGTACGCACAAGCATATCCTCCAGATTCTGTATAGTCCATTCTGTCTAACCATCAGCCAATGGATGGAAAGCGGAGCTAAATCTCAACCAGTACCCAAGGCTTCCTGAAGCTTCTGCCCAAGACGGCAAGCGAACATGGTGCCTCCATTGGATACAACGCATGAAGGAACTCCATGCAAACACACAAACTTAACAAAGAACAACCGAGCAAACTGAGCATAACCGGACAACAAACACCCGAATGGACTCACACCCTGTCTAGACCTGGGTAGACACCATAACGAAATTCGTTGAGATCTACTCCCATTCCCACTCCGGAACAGTTAAAGGTTGCAACTCTCGAGCCGGTCTCAGATGCTCAACCTTAGCTCACAACAAAACAGACACCTCGAAATGAAATCCGAAATTTCACTCTTCAGCCCTGCCCACCCATAACTATCTCACAAGTCACGTCAAATGTTGGTGGAACTTGAATGAACACAGAAAGCTGACCGATGTGCCTGCTCTAGGATTTCGCATCTCTGCCCATCTGCAACAGGCACACACAAACGCGTCCCAAAATGTAGCACATCCTAGTCATAAATCAAGGACTCTGAATCTTTACCCAGCCGAGTATGCTCAAGAATCTCTGACAAACGAGCATAGGCGAGCTGTGCCTCACGAAAGTGATTAAGGAAAAGTGGACGGGCGCGGACATGAGCAAACTGTCCTCTCAGTAGAGGCAAACTTAAGCTATACTCCACGATCGCACAAGAACTGTAAATCTGCAGAAAACTGTCTCAACACTCAAAATCCGCTGCAGGAAGATGTATATTAAACTCTGGTGGTCCGTGAAAATCCGACACGACTCTCCGTACAAGTAGTGTCCTCAGATCTTCAACGCACGACCACCGCGGCCATCTCTTGATCAGGAGTGGGATATCCTACTCGTACTTCCTCCAACTGTAGGGAAGCATAAGCGATAACTCTATAGTGTCACATCAGTACACAATCGAGCCCCACTCGCGAAACATCACAGTTAAATAACAAAGTCGCCCGAACCAGAAAACAAAGAAAGAACTGGTGCGGTTCTCAACCGAGTCTTCGACTGCCGAAAACTCTGCACGCATGCCTCAGTCCAAAGAAAAGGAGCTTCCTTTCCGGTCTGTTCAGTCAACGGTGCAGCGATACACTAGCAATCCTGCACGAAACGGCAGTAAAAACCTGTAAAGCCCAAAAATCTGCGGGCCTCCGTCCCGTACACAGGTCTGGGCCTAAGCTGTATGGTCTCGATCTTCCTCAGGATCATACGAAAACCGTCACCCGTAACTTCAAGACCTAGGAGTCAACACAATCAAGCCTGAAGGAAAAATCCGAGAATCTAGCAAACAGCTGGCGCTCTCCCAATGTCCCCAAAACAAATCCTCAAGTGCTACCCTAGTTCCTCACGACCCTTGGAAAAGACCAGAATGTCATCAATGGCACAATAATAAACTGGTCGAGGAACGTCCTGAAGAAATCTGGTTCATCACATCCACGAATTCTGCTAGGGCATTGGTGAGTCCAACGACACCACCAAAACATGTACTGTCCGTAGCACGCGCAAAAGCAGACTTCGGAATGACATCTCTCCGAACCCGTAACAATGATGACCCGATCCCAAACAACTTAGAAAATGCCTCGCACTCTAGAGCTGATCGAAAAAATCATCAATGCGAGGTAAATGATACCTATCCGCACCGTAAGCCGGTTCAATCGACGATCCATCGATACACAACCACAACTGCCGTCCTTCTCCTTAGCGAACAGAATAGGAGTTCCCCAAAGCGAAACACTCAGACGCACAAGACCCCCCAACAAACAACTCTGCAGCTGATCCTTAAGTTCCCTAAGCTCCGTCGGCTCATCTGGAACAACGTCGGAAAACTCTCGCACGAAAGGAACCCGGTCCAACAAACCCGCTGTGGCTCCAGTATCACGAATGAACGCCAAGAATCCTCGACATCCTCTCCTCAAAAGCCGACTAGCGAAAAGGCTGAATTCAAGCTGTGAGAGGCGGCACCACTGTCCCCCCTGCACAACAAGAAATGACTCACCGGGAAAACAAAACCTGACTGTTTTCTCGCGGCAGTCCACAGACGCCTAGCATGTAGCTAACCAGTCCGTGCCCAGGAGAACTTCAAATCCAACATCTCTAGAACGATCAAACGACGGACGAATCTCTATCTCCTATCCGGTTGGCACACGACCGAAACACGTGTCCCGCAACAAAAGAATCGCTGACAGAAATTAACACAACAAACGGCTGATCTAGCTAACACGACTCTAGGCCCAACCACGTCACAAAGTGTAAAACAAGCAAGTACATCAAAAGAACATACGAATTAAGAATACCTGAAAACTCTACATTGGACGACCGCGTGTCTCGTGAGTAGAAACAAACTCTCGTGTCTGCCCCCTACCCGCAACTGGCTGAACTCCTCCTCTTTGCGGTACAGCTGTCCCGCGCTCACGTGGCTCCATACAAACTCGAACCCGATGATCCAAACTCCTGCACCGATAGCATCCACGCGATGACTGCTGACCCTCCTATGGATGAGAACTGAACGACTGTCCTCGTCCCAAGCCTCTGCTACTCCCGCGACGGTCACGAAATCTGTCTTGGCGACTAGGCCTCCGTCTCTAGGCTGGTACACCGGCATGAGTCCTCCACTGTTCCGGAACTCCCAAAGTCTCGGAAAGACGTGCCTCGTCAACTAGGGCTGCATCCATTGGTGCTGTGTAGGTGACGGAATGTTGTGTACTGATCGCAAGGAACAACTGGGTAACAGGGGTGGCAACCTCCTGTCGCTGCGCTCGAATGGCCTCAACCAATGAACTCATCGTCTGGCGCATGTCCTGCATATCTGCCACAATCCTAGCGAGATGATCTATCGAAGGCGGATCCATCTGCTCCTGCGCAACGAGCATGCCATCCTGGTCAGTCCTCATCCCACCCGAGTCAATCCTGACCTCGACCCTCCCTGCACCTCTCTGAGTCCCCATCGTCATCGGCGGCAAAGGCTATAAATGGAAATTGTAAGTCTATGATCGCACCCCGGCCGTCGATCCGAGGCCAAAATGCAGAAACAAAAACTTTTTCTAAACTTGAAACTAGCGCTTACGCAGACTTTAATCCCGGATCGAACCATTAACATTAGACTAGCGATCTAGAAGAAGGTTAGAAAGGTTATACCGATCGATCCGTGTTCTTCGGTCATTAGCCACCATCTTCAGCTCCTTGCGGCATCTCCGATCTCGCTCGATCTCCGGTCTCCTCGTCGGAAAGGGCACTGCATCTTCGAATCCTTTTACGAGCTCCCGCTTCGAACCAAAGCAACTCGGACACGAAGTTTGCTAACCGACGTGTCCAAGGTGGAGTAGAGAATGTGTGTGATAACTTGTCTCTTAACACTCCAGGATTCTCAACACATGAGATGGGTAGAGCGGAGGTAGAAGTTGATGCCATGGATAAGGAACTTATGAGCTTCAAGAGAAAAAGAGAGAAGAAGGTGATGAAGCCTTTTGTTATTCTTGTGTGAGATAATGTTGTGAGTGCTTAGAAAAAATAATCTAAGAGCTTACCCCAATATAGTGTGGCTGCCTTCTCTCTCCTTCCATCACAATCTCACACAATAATCAACCATGAAAAGATGGCATGCACAAAGAATAATACCATGAGTCACTACCCTTGCACATGCCACATTTAATGCACTCCATCATGACTTTGAGCTCACAATTTCCATTTGCAAACATTAATCCAAACGTTTGCAACAATAAAAAGAGAATGGCATCTACTAAAGTAAACTCATAACGGATCACAAGAGTACCCCTCACCTGTATATACATACCTGCATCCGCATTCCGACTGAATGCGAATGCAATGAGACTAAAGTAATCCAACAAATCTAATACAAGGATCCGGCTTAAACCAAAGCCCACTAGTATGATCCGTCCGATCATGATCCGTGCACTACTGCACATATATGATCGAACCCTGCTATAATATCATACGGCCTCTACAACGTTTCGCCCGAAACTTGAGAAACTGTCTGTGGGGGACTCTAAAGACTCGTCAATACACTGGCTGTGGATTTAACCACTAGCCCGTCAGTGCTACTAGCTGTACATAACGGGCTACCAGGTATTGACCAAAAGGGAGGTCGAACAGCGAACTCATCCTGATACCCTACAGGGCCTGTCAGTGAAAATAGCCGTACAGTCCGGTCCGTTCGTCTATGAGCATCGCATGTCGGGCCTAGGGGGTTGGTAAAAGTCAGACCCCCAAAAGCGGTACAAGTCGTGTCAGAGTGTAGCCCAAAACACCCTGAGATACTACTGGAATACCTACCAGTAAATTTCCTTCCTTGGCCAAGGACTCCGTGTAATGTCTCTCCTAGACATAGCGCGATCTCACCCCCAATACCGTGAGAGACGAAACCCCTGCCGATCAGCTCACTACCTCCATGCGGCTCGGGACTGTACCCAACTAAAACCTGTTTGCACGACTCCTTTGAGCCATGGTAGGGTAGTAATCAAAGCACAGTGGGAACTCACAAGAGACAAATGACGATCTCAGTTAGATGAACTAACCTGTACACATGTCACCAGGGAACTGCTATCTGACGTCAGGTATAATACCAACTAGCATGTTCCCGACGAGTCCTGTCCGTTGTACTCATAACCCAATGAGCACCTGTATACATCTTAGGTGAACCAACTGACACCAATGGCTTATGAGACCGGCCACCGCCCCTCGTCGGGGTCTCGACTGTATACACTAGTCTACTAATGGAGTATCGATGCCCAGTCTCGAAACTCCCATGACTAGGGACCACTTTAAGGATGCGCTTATAGACTACCCAACTCTCACGTATATGATCACCATCATACTGCTGGTAGTCAAGCAAGAATCCTAAGGGCTCTATCAACGTGTAATTGTGATCTGCAATATCACTTAAAGCTGTACACGATGATGAAATATACCCTCCGGGTATAAGTGAAGTATGTATGCAAGGTATACATGTAGCTGTGTCATTATGTGTGTATGTACCTATCGCTAATGGTACAATACCCTATAGGTATACAGGTAACTAGCATGTAAGCATGTCAAGGTATATGTGTAAGCATGTAGGTATACAGGTATGCTATATGTCATATGCATAAAGAAATATGAATCAACGTCACAATGTCCCTAACCAAACAATATCATATCTATATATGTGTTGTGCATGTCATGGAAATTATTGACGGTGTGTGTGTGGCATACAATCAGTGCTCGCGCAACATGAGCCGTCAATAATAGTGCAGTGTCCTAAGAGTACTAGTCTAAGCACAACAAGTAACTAAGCAATAAGGTGTATGCGCAACTCTATATATGAAATAGAATATGCGACAAGTCAAGTCATCTTTAGCCTAGACGCATAACCCCATGTCGGCGGTTCCCTTGTAGATGTTAAATCTACTCACCAACGCTCCTGGCTAAGTGAAGCCAACCACCTGTTTTCCCATCGTCGCAACGCCCGAAGTCCCCGCCTGCGAACCTAAAACAATAAAACAAAAAAGCAAGTATATATTAGCAATAGAACCAAAACACGTACAAACTACATTTGACCGACGCAACAACATAAAACATACTCTCAAGTGTTCATATTGTGGCTAACGTGCATAGCGACACGACGAAACCAACCCAAGAGCAGAATCACACAAAGTGCATGATCCGTGTCGTATAACGTATCGTGCGTAAACGCAACAAAAGAAACTACCCATGTGATCCCAGATTTCGTATACAGAGAAAACTCAACAACCAAATAAGACCAAACACACCTAAACCACTGCAGACACCTACCCACAAAAACCCAAACCCCAACTCCACCCAGGGGCCGAGGTCGCCGGAAATTCCCACCTAGTCACCGGCCATAGTCCGAGCAGGGTGGTTTGGGCTTGAGGTGAAGGCTCAGGGTCCTAGGTACAACACAACTACATTGTTTGGTTTTCTAGTAAACTCCCAGAGTCACAGCAGATCACAGATGTCATATAGTGACACTAAAAATACGATATTTGCATAAAAAACTTTAAACGATCTACACTGAAACTAACATGCTACGCAACATAATAAGCACTTAATGAACAGAAAGAGATCATTACCTAACCAAAATAACTCAAAGATCCTAGCTTCCCAAGCTCCAAGGCATCCAAGAGGCAAAACCAAGCAAAAGATGTGATTTTTGTGAGTTTTTGTGAACATTTGTGATGGATTGTGAAGGAAATGAAGAAGTGTTCAGTTGAGATGAGAGAGGAATGAGAGAATAAAAGAGATAGAGAAATGAGAGAGAGTGAATGATAAAGAGAGGGGGAGGTGAGTGTAGGGTGAGGGTGAGTGTAACCTTGTATTAATGCACCATCAATACATTCACACTACCTCATCATGCCACCTCCTCACACAAACAAAAACCTAAGAAAATATCTCTCTCACACCAACAAATATATAGGATTAGGGTAAGGATTAGATTAAAATAAGGATTAGGATAAAGCAAATGATTAGATTAAAGTAAGATTAGATTAGGCTAAGTTGTCATGGCCACTAACCTAGATTAGCACAAACAAACCCTCACATTAACATGCACACGTGCGTGCATGCCATAACAAATAATAATAAATTATTAATTAAATGTTATAAAATGTGAAGAACTCGAATTGGTAAACTTTTTACATTAAACCCGCATTATCGTCTAAACTATCACTAACCGAAATCTAAGGTGTTACACCTATCATATAGACTTGCCCCCAAGGCCGCGACTCGCCTTGGCATATGCGCCGCCCCAAAATATCCAAAGCCATCGGTGGCTATATGGATATTGATGCCATAGAGGGCTGAAGGCGACCCTCCGAGGTCCAGTTGACCTCTTCTACGGTATAAATCACTTGAGGCGAATCAGCGTAATGAATTGCTAAAATTGGCTCTGAAGGCGCTGCACAAGAAAAACTGCTCCTACCCCGAATGATCTGATTATACCATGACCCCCACAGGTGAAGTGATTTCAGCACCGGGTCATGATCTTTAATAAGCGCCAAGTCTTCTCGATCCACGGGCGCATCGGCAAAGGCGCTCTTTGAATGTACGAAAGGGAAGGAAGAGTCGAAGGCCATTGCACTTGCGCAAAAGGAGAAGGTTCAGCTATTGACGTTATGTTTAGAACTTTAACGTTCTTTGATACATAAAAAAAATTGTACTGCATTGCAGTGGGACAAAGGGGGCCCCACAAAATTAAGGTGACTCCCCATTATTGATGGGGCAGTCACTCATTAAGAATAGAATCCTAAAAGGATTCTCTTTTAATGAGAAATATCATTGGACTAAGGAGTTAAACTCCTTCGAGAGCTGTGCTCTGCAAACAGATTTTGTAGGGTTACTAGGCACTCTAAGAAGGTTCTACAAGGCATCAACTATGCCCGATTAAAATTTTAGCCGTGCCGAATAACTCTAAACAAGATCTTTGCTAGATAATTAGGGTAGCATATGCTAGTAAATAACAATTATCACTAAGTGAATACGAAATACAACCTTTGTAGATCGGTCATTCACTTCTAAAGCTCCTTGTTGTAGTCCCTTCACTGCGATCATCGAACTCCCGAACGGTTCCATGAGAAGATTGCGACGGTATTGCTTGAAGTCTTCGAGGCCGAAGATGATCTAAGTCGAGGGAATACGAACTCAAGCTTCTACTTCACTAACTAGAGAATTAGTGAAGCAAACACCCTAAACTAAAGTGCTAATCTAGTAGAGGATGATGAAATAGGAAATGGGTACACTTTAGAATTTCTTTTCTCACTATATATCTCTCTCTTTATTAAACCCTAGAAAGAAATTGAAGGAGGAAGAAGATGAGCTCAAAATGAGAATCAAAACTAATCAAGAGAGAGAGTTAGCTAACCATGTGTGAGTGGGTATCATATACTAACTCATGTAGAGACATAACCATGGCTAATTATAGTGGTTAGGTTAATTAATATCTTAAGTAAAACAAAACTAGTAGACTAAGTCAATGCAACCATAAGCTTCATGAAGCTTCATGCATGTGAGCTCATTATCCATTTGTTTTTAGAATTACCTTAAATATAAAAACCTAACCAATATAATTATAATGGTGTATGTCTCATACACCAATGTAGTGTGTATCAATAACCATGATACAAAATGAACACAAATTAATATATATCACATATATATTAAGTTGTGCACAAGTGAGAAAAACAAATGCTTAAGTGAACCAATGTTAGTTAATGTAAATTAGTATATCATATATACAATTATACACTAAATTATTAAATCAACACTTGACTTAATAATCCGGTTATATCACATATAACCGACTAACATCCAATGTATCGACTTATCGAATCAATCTTTGATTCGATAACCTGGTTATATCACATATAACCGATCGATACAAACATCGTGAGAATAGAATACGGTATCACATACTAGCATAATTCTCGGTCCTGCACATATCACATATGCGCTCCTATTTCGTTTTGCCTGAGCCAGTAAAACCTTTATGTAGGACTCTAAAGACTCGTCAATGCGCCGGCAGTAGGTGATGATCATATCAAGCACCCACAAGCCGTCAGCGGGGCTAGCTGGACGTAACGGCTACCCGGGTATTGAGTGATCAGAAGATCAGCAAGCAAGCTCGCTCCAACTCCAGCAAAAAGCCTGACAGTGACACTACCGTACAGTCCGGTCTCCTCGTCTGATATGTCGCATATCATGTCTAGGGATGGTAAACGTCAGACCCCAATAACCGATAAGTCATGCCGATATGAGGCTCATAACGGGTCGAGAAACTACTGGTAACACTTACCAGTAAATTTCTAAACCAGCCCTGGCCAGGGACTTCCCTGTTATGGCCAATCGAGCATAGCGCAACATCAACCCCCAATACCGGAAGAGACGAAACCCCTTCTATCGCTCATTGCCTCCATGTGACTCGGGACTGTACCTAAAAACCACCATTTTGCATGCCCTCTTAGACGTGGTAAGGTGGAAATGAAAACACAGTGGGAATCACATAAGACTCTATGACGATCTAGGGTCTGCAGACTAACCTGTACCAGTGTCACCAGAGAACTGCCATCTGACGTAAGGTATAATACCATCTGGGAGTTCTCGGCGAGTCCATCCAGTGTACCCAGTCTCCACCGAGCACCCGTATATCATCTCTGATGTCAAACACCAATGGATATGGGATCATCCATCGCCCATCTGTATGGGTCGAGAAGGTATACGCTAGTCTACTCTGGTATATCGATGCCCCGTCTCGATACACCCATGACTAGGGACCTTGAAGGATGTACTTATGGACTACCATGTCCCCACTAGTTTGATCCGCATCATAGTCCAGGTAGTCAAGTACACATCCTAAGGGCTTTACCAACATGTAACATAGAGACAATCAGTGTACACGTTTAGGTTAAGAGTAACCAGATAGCATACTATCATGTTGAGCAAAAAAGTCCTCCCTATATATGTCCAAGCATCAACTATAATATACATCTCATCTATAGTAATGGCCTCTAGGGCATACATATAACTAACAGATTTCACATCTGTCAGAAAATTAAAGAGGGAATAAAATTCCCCAAAATTTCTTAGAGCCATACCCTGTAAAACAATGGGGTAATCTACTAGAACCCTCAAAAGAAAAGCTTTTTAACAGGGTAAAAGCCCAAGATCTTTAAGATCTACAAGAAAAATCCTAAAAACTCTAAGAGTTCTTCATGAAAGATGAGCAAAGCTCTGATTAACGGGTTAAGAAACCCTAAAATACATTTTTAAGATCTACGATCTAAGAACAGCAAAGCTCTGTTAATGGGTTCGATTATAATCCTTACCAAGTTTTTGGCAAAGTTCTAACTCTAAAAGATTTTCCTTAGGCAGAGATCTAAGCTCTGGAAAGAGAATTATATTCTCAGAAAGAAAAAGTTTAGGGAAGATGAACAGCAGTCATCTCAAGGGCCAAAGGCCCTACTTATAGGCACCAGGTGACGGTTCCACTTTCGAGAAGATCAAAGGGTGGAAAAGATGCCACCGCTGCACTCAAGTGTGAGCCACGTGAGCGCGGCGTTGGGGGGCATTTGTTTCCCCAATAAAAGAGCAAAGCTCTGTTTAAAACTCAAGAAGCAGTGCCTCACGTGTCTGCCACAAGGGCGCCAGTGCCAGAGTTAAAAACTCTTATTGGCGCCGCACGTGCACAGTACGTGAACGCCGGCGCGTGGTAGACTTAAATTCTACTCTATGTTAAACAGAGCCATTAGATCAAAGATCCAACAGAGATGATAAATCATCAGAGTGCAGAATTAAATTCTGTTGAGGAAATATTTCTCAAATCTTTCTAAATAAGAAAGATTACTCTCTGTAAAAAAAGTACCGTTAGATTAAAAATCCAATAGTGATTAAAGAATCACCGAGCTACAGAATAAATTCAGTATGGGAAAATATTTCCCTAATCTTTTTAAAAACAAGAAAAATATTTTCTGTAAAACAGAAGTCCTTGGATCAAAGATTCAACGGTGGGTAAAATCCCCAAATCAATTAAGATCTCTCAATGATAGATTTCTTCAACTAATCAACAGACTTGCATCTACTATATAAAGGATCCAAGACTTAAGTCTAAAAAAGATATGGAACCCCGCATAAGCTTTGAGGAAAAAAGAAAGAAAGAGAGAAAGCTTCGAAAGAACAGAGAATTAAATTCTCGAGGAAGAAGAACTCTCTTCTTAGAAATTTTAGGTAAATAAAAGTAGATAAAGTTCCTGTGGATCATTCAAAAAAAGAGAGAAATAAAGAGTGCTTAGCACTCAGTAGGTGGCGCTCAGCGCCCAGCGCCTCACGTGCCCCTCATGTGGGCACTACAACATAAAGAGTGCTTAGCACTCAGTGGCTGGCGCTCATCGCCCAACGCCTCGCGTGCCCCTCACGTAGGTGCTACAAAATAAGGAGTGCTTAGCACACAGTGGTGCGGCGCCCAACGCCCATCATCCTACATGACCCTCTCGTGGGCGTTACAGAACATAAAAGTGCTTGACACTCATCATTCAGCTCCTAGTGCCTCACGTGCCTCGCATGTGGGCACCATAAAGAGTGCTCAGCACTCCATATAGAGACAAAAGAAAAGAGAGAGTAAAGTGTGAACGTCAGAACTCATATAAGCGTTCAACACTTTTTGCAAGAAAAGGGGACTGATCCCAAACCAGTGCTTAGCACTTCTTTCAAATAAAAGAAAATTGAGTAGGTCAAGCCCAAATTGGCTAGGTCCCTAATTCAGGTCAACTGAGCCCATGGGTTCATTGCTTCCCAATCATGACCCATGACATCTAAAATGATTCATCCCACATATGCTAACTTAATCTTAGTCCCCTAAAAATGGCTAATGATTCTTAGATGATCCACCATGATCTCTTCCCTTAGACACGGGAATTGGTTCAAGGGTACATTTCTCTATACCTCTGATGCATGTCATTGTAATTCCTCAATGTCTTCAGAGAGGTGGCGGGTCCCAAAAACCAACTATCTTTGGGTGCACTTCCCAAGCTGACGTGCACACCTTAAACCAAACCACACCCTAAATAGGTGTATCCCACATCATCGCCGTACATCCCGCCACGTAACAAATACACGGGCATAAAATGGTGGTCTACGGACCGTAATGTCCTCAAACTACTACGGACCGAAACGTCCTCGAACTAAACCCTCACCTCAAAAATGGTGATCTACGGACTGTAACGTCCTCAAAGTACTATGGACCGTAATGTCCTCAAACTAAACCCTCACCTCAAAAGTGGTGATCTACGGATCGAAACGTCCTTAAACTAACAACGGACCGTAACGTCTCTAAACTAAAATAATGGAGCCCAAATGCTCTTTTGTTGGATCTGAATGATCCTAAAACCCCGTTAAGTAGATCTTAGTCTTAAATTGGACTAACATATCCTTAAAAAAAATTTAAGTTGATCTTAATCTCAAATGGGATTAATGACCCTTAAATCAACCCAAACCCAAATTTAAGATATACGGGTTTGGGCTAATCCGTGCCCTACGGGCGACAATATAAATTACTCTCCGTATACAATCTACGGGCAACCAAAAATAAAACAAACACATACGACACAAAGGGAACCTCTGGAGCCGGAGAAAGTAGTTATCGCTACGCGGTAACGTAATTAACTGCAGGGGCTTGCGCCTGCAGCGAAGAGCATCCCAATAATCAAAACCCCCTCGCAAACAAGGGGGAATCTAACAAAGTCAAGCTACAACCGCCGCATCCGTCCAAACCTTCGATATACGGTGCCATAAATCAACTTGGAATCTTCGGAGAGGTGGACAGATAAATCCAAATAGCAATTTCCCCCAAATTCATGAAAGAAGACCTACGCGGTTTCGTCACTGTTTTCGGCGGTAAACATCCCACACAGAGGGTTTCCCTGGTTCTGGCGAAATGATGTTGTAGCCTTATTGGATACGTGCAGGATTTCGATCGATCGATTGTACTTTGTACCCGGACTTTCGATCTGACTGTTGATGATACTAGACGGCTCGGGTTTCAGCCGGATTATTAAATCATGTATTGATTTAATAATTTACATATATATATTTCGATATGTATATTCTAATATTATGTTCTTTGTGTTATTCTATCTCTTTGGATATTCGTATTTCGGTACGAATACATGTATGTATATACTATAGAATGCAATCCGTATTTTTCCGGAAAACATTCCAGAAGGTGGACAGCTCATTTTTTTGGTTTGACCATTTATTTGAAAATGGTAAATGAGGTGGAAATTGAGAATGGGGAGTATGGTGAGAACCATGCTTGCATAGTGTAGGGTTCCTAGGCACACTATAGAGGTCTCACAAGGCATCAACCATGCCAATTTCAAATTTTATGGGTGCCGAGAAACCCTAATACGGATCGTCGACTAGAAATTTAGGCGAAAAGATAATCTAGTTAACTACTTAACTAAAAGTTAGATGCTACAACCTTTGTAGATCCGGTTCTCCACTTCCTTAGCTCCACGTAGGTGTCCTCTCGCTGTCCATCATGAATCCCGAACTCAATCGTCGGCTTCATCGGAGAAACGGGCGAGCTAGGTCGTCGGCTTCGTGTCAAAGACGATCTACGTCGAGGCATCACTAGTTCAAGCTCCGACTTCACAAAGTTGTGAAACTAGTGAAGAAAACACCCAAAACAACTTGGCAAGAGGTAGAGGGTGAATAAATAGGAGGTGGGTTCACTTTAGAATTGGATTTCACTCACTTTTGCTCAAGTTGCCATTGATGGCATCTAGTTTTCTTTCTTGAAGAAGAAGGAGAAGATGAAGCTAGAATATGATAACTGTTTTCATAATAGAAAAATAAATCAATACTTATCATATCTTAACCAAGGTTAAGTGTAGAGAAAAGACCATGGTAAATGAGAAGGGTTAGGGTTATTCTAGAAGACAAAATGGTTTCTTTAGTCAAAGCTTCATGAAGCTTCAACAAGCTTCATGATAAAAAGAAACCATTATGTTTTCATTTATCCATTTATATAAATAAAGAATGGATAAATAAATGAGAGAATAAATCAAAACCCTAATTATCTACTTAACCATGGTTTAATTCTTTACACTTAACCATGTGAGCAAGTATCATCAAACATGATACAAACATGTGCACAAAAGTATATCATATATACAACTTGCACATCAAGTGAGAAAATCCATTTAAAATGAACCAATACTAGTTAATGCAAAGTAATATATCAAATATATATAATTATACATTAAATCATTAAATCAACACTTGATTTAACGATCCGGTCATATCGCATATAACCGACTAGTATCCTATGTATCGATTTATCGAATCAATGATTCGATAACTAGGTCATATATAATATAACCAATCGAAACATATATCGCGAGAATGAAATGCGGTATCACATACACGCATTGTTCTCGGCCCTGCACATATCTCATATGCGCTCCTATTTCGTTTCGCTTGAGCCAGGAAACCTCTGTGTAGGACTCTAAAGACTCGTCAATACGCCGGTAGCAGATGATGATCATATCAAGCACCCACAAGCCGCAAGCGGTCTGCTAAATGTAGGGTTCCTAGGCACTCTCAAGAGGTCTCACAAGGCATCAACCATGCCAATTTAAAATTTTAACGTGCCGAGAAACCCTAGTGTACGGATCGTTGGCTAGATATCTAGGCGAAAAAGCAAACTAGTTAACACTTAACTAAGAGATACGGAAATACAACCTTTGTAGATCCGGTTCTCCACCTCCATAGCTCCGCAATGAAGTCTCCTCGCTGTCCATAACAAGACCCGGGCTCTAGCGTCGGCTTCATTGGAGAAAGAGCGGGCAAGGTCGTCGGCTTCGTGCCGAAGATGATCTACGTCGAGGCATCGCTAGATCAAGCTCTCACTTCACCAAGTCAAGAAACTTGTGAAGAAAACACACTCTACTACTTGGCAAGAGGTAGAGGATGAAGAAATAGGAAGTGGGTAGACTTTAGAATTGGATTTCTCACTTGTTTTCATCAATCACCATTGATGAAGCAAGCTTCTTCAAGGAAGAAGAAGATGAAGAAGATGAATATTGTTATGATAAGTTAATTCCAAAATAGAAAATAAAAGGAATGCTTATCATAAACTAACCATGGTGAAGTGTAGAGAATAAACTAGGGTTAAATCAAATGGTTAGGGTTAAGCATGAGATAAGAATGGTGGACAAAGTTAAAGCTTCATGAATCTTCAAATACAAACAAAGAAAGCCACCATTCTTCTCATTTCTTTTTCCAAAAAGAAAATAAATAAATAAATGAATAAATAGATATGAAAAACAAAACCCTAACCATTTAAATAACCATGGTTTAATCTTTACACAAACTCAAGTAAACATGTATCATCAAACATGATACAATCAAGTGCACAAAAGTATATCACATATACAACATGTGAACTTCAAGTGAGAAAATCCATTTAAAGTGAACCAATATTAGTTAATGCAAAGTAATATATCAAATATATAATTATACATTAAATCATTAAATCAACACTTGATTTAACGATCCGGTCATATCACATATAACCGACTAATATCCAATGTATCGATTTATCGAATCAATCCTTGATTCGATAACTAGGTTATATCGCATACAACCATTCGACACATACATCGCGAGAATAGAATACGGTATCACATACACGCATTATTCTCGGTCCCGCACATATCTCATATGCGCTCCTATTTCGTTTCGCTTGAGCCAGGAAACCTCTGTGTAGGACTCTAAAGACTCGTCAATACGCCGGCAGCAGATGATGATCATATCAAACACCCACAAGCCCAAGCGGTCTGCTAAACGTAACGGCCACCCTGGTATTGAGCGATCTGAAGATCAACGAGCAAGCCCGCTCACACTCCAGTGAATCCGACCAGTAACACTACCGTACAGTCCGGTCTGATCGTCTGATATGTCGAATATCTCGCCTAGGGGTGGTAAACGTCAGACCCCAATAGCTCAATAAGTCGTGTCGATATGAGGTCTATAACACTTCGAGAAACTACAGGTAACACTTACCAGTAAATCTCAGCAACCCTGTCCAGGGATTTCCTGTTATAGCCAATCGAACACAGCGCAACATCAACTCCCTATACCAGGAGAGACGAATCCCCACCTATCGCTCATTGCCTCCATGTGACTCGGGACTGTACCCAAAAACCACCGTTTTGCACGCCCTCTTGGACGTGGTAAGATGGAAATCAAAGCACAGTGGGAACCACACAAGACTCTATGACGATCTCGGGTCAACAGACTACTCTGTACCAGTGTCACCAGAGAACTGCTATCTGACGTGAGGTATAATACCATCTGGGAGTTTTCGGCGAGTCCGTCCAGTGTACCCAGTCTCTACTGAGCACCCGTATATCATCTCTGATGTCAAACACCAATGGATATGGGATCATCCATCGCCCATCTGTATGGGTCGAGAAGGTACACGCTAGTCTACTCTGGTATATCGATGCCCTGTCTCGATATACCCACGACTAGGGACTGTGAAGGATGTACTTATGGACTACCATGTCCCCACTAGTATGATCCGCATCATAGTCCAGGTAGTCAAGCACACATCCTAAGGGCTTTACCAACATGTAACAGAGAGACAATCAGTATACACGTTAAGGTAAAGTTCAACCAGATAGCATACTATCATGTCGAGCAAGAAAGTTCTCCCTATATACGTCCCAGCATCCACTACAATATACATCCTATGTACAGTAATGGCCTCTAGGGCATACATATAACTAACATCTCCCACTTGCACTAGGGCCATCTGTAGCAGTGGTTGTAGTATCTCATACTCAACCATCCCATAAAAGTCTCTCTCTGGAAACAGGCCTTTGTGAGTGGATCCACTGTGTTGTCCTCTGAGTCTACTCTCCTAACCTCGATCTCCCTGGAGATCAACCATCTCCATGATCAAGTGATACTGCCTTAGAATATGTCTGGATCACTGATGGGACGGACGTTCCTTGGCATAAGCCACAACTCCATTGTCTCACAATGGTTGGAACGTAGTTCATCTCATGAACTAATATACACCCAAACAGCCTCTTCGGTAGCATCTTAAGTAGCGATGTATCCAACCTTTATCGTCTAGTATGCCACGGTATCTAGCTTGGAACTCTTCCAACATACCGTCCCTTTACTTAGGGTAAAGACAATGCCTGTGACTGACATTCAGTCGTCTTTATCACCCTGGAACCCTTCCAGTGATTCTCCTCAGGATCGATTATTACCATCTCACTACATCTAGTGAGTATCCTAACATCCATTTAGATCTATCTCATAGATCCAAAACCCAGGATTTAGTAGGTATCACTTTGATCCTATATGGAGAATCCTTATGATAAGCGGAGATTGACCGAGCGTAGCATAGGAAACTCCTTTCCTATCAAGAGTATGTCATCCACGTACTCTACGAGGATCACCACCATACTCCATACTACCTTTTTGTATATACAAGGTTCATCTATTATTTTGATGATGTCAAACTGTTTGACTTATCCATCAGAACAGATGTTCCAACTCCGCGATGCCTGCTTTATCCTATAAAACATCTTGCACACGTTTCTGCTGCTCCCACTGTCTACGAAGCCCTCTGGCTGTGTACTTATAGACGCTTTCTTCTAAACATCATTTAGAAAAGCTGTCATGACACCCAACCACCAGATATCGTAGTCATGGTATGTAGCCGTGGCAAGTAGGATCTGGATGGACTTAAGCATAGCCACCTGAAAAGGTTTCATCATAATCCACGCCTTTCACAAGTCTAGCTTTGAAAGTCTCAACTTTTCCATCTACACCAAGTAATCTTCTCAAGATATACTTGCTCCTGATGGGGATTTAACCCTTCAGATATAGCAACCAAAGTCCATACTTTGTTGGTGTATATGGATTCCATCTCAGATCACTAAGCATCCAGCCATTCTTACAGAGTCTTACTCTCGATGGCCAGCTTGAAACTAGTTGGGTCATCATCTCATGATGCAATCCTCGCTCCCACTGTCATAGAGAAACCGAAGTATCTCTCAGGTGGGTGAGGAACCCTACTAGATCGGCGGAGAGGCTGAGGTTCGTTGGAATCTACTGAATCCTTTGGCTCTATCAAATCATCTGCTGTAGTTTGCATATCTGGAACCTTTCCAGTTCTACATTACAGACCTTGCCTCGAGCTTGTCCGGATTATGCTTTTAGACATAGGCCGGACAACCCCAAATCTTAACTAACTTAAGACATGGGTTCTTCCCATACCATATCAAATATGAAGTGGTAGGAAACAGATTTGATTTGAACCCTATTCAATAGGTATGCAGCTTCTCAAGTGCATAACTCCCAAAAGGAAATAGGTAACTCAGTAGTACTCATCATAGAGCACACCTTATCAAATAGGGTGTATCTGCTCCGCCCCGATATACCATCGTGCTATGGTGTATACGGAGGAGTAATGCTGAGAGAGAATCTCATTCTCCTTTAGAATAGTCCAGGAATTCCGTGCTCAAGTATTCTCCTCCTTGATCTCATCAAAGGACATAATAGTTATACCGGTATTGGTTCTCTACTTCTAACTTATATTCTGTGAATATCTCAAAAGGTTCGGACATGTGTTTCAACAGGAACATATGTCTGAATCTCGAGAGATTATCAGAGAATGTAATGAAGTATAAAGAACCTGTCTTGGCAAGTGTAGACAGGGGACCTTACATACATCAACATGTATCATCCCAAGAGTTTGCTAACTCTTTCTCTGTTTCCAATAAACAGAGCTATGGTCATCTTATCTTTGTGACATGACTGGCAAGTTTCATAAGATGTAAATTCAAACTGATTTAAATATGCATCTACATGTAACTTCAGCTAGTCGGGTCACATTGATATGACCTAGTCTACAATGCCTCAAGAAGGATTCGTTCATTTCTGAACTCTTCCTCTTGTGTGTGTTCAGTATACTAAAGAACTGTAGTTTGATTTAGAACATTAACGCTTTTAGATAACGTGCCTGAACCGATCAACTTTTGATATAGGAAATGTCCAAAACATTATCCAACAATACAAAATTATATCCTTTCTTTACTAATAAAGAGAGAGATATGATTTTGTATATCAGGTTCGGTATCTAATAACATTCGTTCAGAATCAATGTATTGGTAATACAGGGTGACAGTGACCAACAGACTTGGCTGCAACTCTTGCCCCGTTTTCTGCCTCATGAAACTTATCACCCGTTCTCAGTTCTCTACCTATCTGTAGCCCTATGTAACAGATTATATATCTGGGATCCTGATCCGGTATCATATACCCAGGACGTAGAGGATACAGAGAAACAGTTCTTTGTAATGAACACACCCGAAGATGATGCATCAGCATGCACTCTCTTCGTTTGGGCGGCACGGGAATTCTGGTAATCCCCAATTTCCTGCTCTGTCTTATAACATTTATAAGTTGGAGCGGAACCAACGTTCCCCAGCTCAGTATAACAAGCGGGTTCGGTCAATAATCCGTATTATTATCTTGATTAAGGCGTGATATGGTCGCTGCCTGGAGAGAGAGAGAAGAAAACACTCAGCGTGCGCTCTTGCAAGAATAGATTGGTTATTATTTTATCTAATCAGGATGGCTCCCACTGCTTTTTATCAAATCTTCCTTCAAACCCTAAAAGGAAAGACTAGCCGGGATTAATTACACACTACAAGTTCGCCAATCTTTCAGCCAGGCCAGTGTCGGTACTTTAAGGGAGGTCCCCCGTGTTTTCGCACGAACCTAATTAATGTAAACCTCGTTTTCCCAGAGGCGTAACCCCATTGACACCTTTCTAGACACCTACTTGATCGGCTAATTGTAATGTATAAAACTCTCCCAGGAGTAACTCTTACTCGCAGCGGGTATCGGGATCCAACTATCTCATAGAAGGTATGCAATCTCATTGCAAATTTCAACACTAGAAATTCCCGATAATGTTTTGCCCCTAGCGTCCTATGACCTTGACGCAGGCCAACAAACCATAGTCCGCTAGTCAAGTTCAACCCGTCATTTCCTGATTGAATTAAACCCACCCGCACGACCCTTGACGCAGGCCAACAAAGTCGCACGACTACCCTAATCCAATCACATCATATGCTTATGCAGATAAGCACCAGTTAGCTACCGCACACTACGCCTTGACGCAGGCCAACAAACGTAGCACGAATACTAACTACTACTTATCTGAAATGACGGAGGGCTACGACAGGTTTTTCTGAAAACCTATTGCGTAATGAACTTGATATCGTTGTAGAATCAAATGGTTTTAAAATGGAGTGCTTTTGAGGCTTTTCTAGTTTTGCTAAAGGAGTCACTCCCGGTGAAGGGATCGTCGGTCCTTTCCTCGTCGAATGAGGTGCGGGATATATCATATATATCGCTATGCAAAGCAGAAACTATAGAAGCTATCAAAAGAAAAACCGAATGTGTAGCATCTGCCAGTTATTGCTAAAGGAGTCACTCCAGGTGAAGGGATCTCGGTCCTTTCCTCATCGAATAAGGTGCAGGATATATCACATATACCACTGTGCAAAGCAAGAACTGTAGCTACCTGTTTTATTTTGAAATTCGATTCTACAACATCTTTAGGTTTCTTTTATTTCATTAATCACATTAATGAAGTCCCATCATTTAAGTACCTAAACATCACAGATAAATACGACGTACACTTATGCCATCCGCATTCGCCTCGATGTCCCCTCATGCACCGTTAGGTTAGGTAACTAACGGCAGAGCAGGGCAGGGCTAGCGCGGGTGTAAAACATAAGTAACATCTATATAATATATCATATATACTATATACAGTATCTATCACAGAACATCACATGATCACATCACAGATAACGCAGCAGAAAAATCATATGAAATATTGGATATACTAGGACGTCCGAGTTTTCAATACGAGCCAGTATAAAACACGGATTCCACGGTCATGATGAATAGCCAAACCCACACCCCTAGACCCCTACGAGAGCGGCAAGCAACCCTACCAATTTTGGAGTTAGGAGACCCGGACTCGACTCCTCGAGTTGGTCTCCCTCTGGACTCCAGAACCCGGTTACTTGTGCTCCCCTCCTTGGGTCTATCCTAGTGCAGAAAAGTAAATAATATACAAAAGGTGACATCTTCCGCAACCTGGAAGCGCCCCAATAAAAGAATATTACATACAAGTTTTTACATGAATAAAAATGAAAAAACACTCATCTCACATAAAAACCCCCGGCTATTCAAACACGACGATCCAATATAACATATCCAGCAACACATAACATCACATGTCATCAACGTAAGTAAATATGCGCACCCCAATTGTCGTTGACATATAGCAACGAAACCGGCGATATCACATATTACACTTACGGTCACAGAAAAGAAAGTGTAAAACTACAACAGTTGGAATCCGCAACCTCCTCAGACATCGCATGCCTGACCAAATGAATTACTTAGACATCGCATGCCTAACAATTATAAACCCCGCATTTTAGTCTCAAAATCGAAAACACTTTTCAATATCAAGTCGGGCAATTCAACAAGATTCCCGACATCCTGATCGAATACTCGTCGCAAACTTCAGTAGACGGCCGCACCCCCGATACCGTCGACGAAGTGCACCAAGGCGGAACACCGCTGCCGCGAGCACCCGAACGGATGCTTTCGGCGACGGGGTTCTCCTACAGTCACTTGGTCGGGGCTATGGAGCGAGGCTGTCTATTAAGTTTATCGGCGAGTATCCGCGTACGCTACGTGATTGCGACAGACTTTTGATCACATCAAAATTCCGTGGCAACCGATCAAGTGAGACTAAACTGCTATGTTTATAACATTCATTCAGTTATCTCATAACTTTTGTGAATTCCAATTATTGTATCCCATTCCAGATAAATAGAAAATGTTAAACTTTCCGATTGAACATTTGAACACCCAAGTTTTCCCAATACAGATCAACACATGAAACAAGTCTAACAACATTCAGTTCGTGCCTCAGTACCAACGGTCCAGCCGTAGAAGGGTCAAGCCAACGCCTCACATGTGGCACGCCGTACTGCCCCAAACCCGAAGGTTCAAAGGGCAGTTCAAGACGGTCACATAATCGAGTTAAGGTTTGTTGTCTTCTAGAGGGTCCATCGCGTTACTTGCACTACTTAGAACGTCGTTAAACTACGGAAAAATCCAACACTTGGAAATTTCCCGACAGGGGAAAAATTGGGTATTTATATCCGGTCGAACTTTTTAACATATTCTAAAAATTATCCGGAAAGCCACACAGACAAAATTTGATACCCCGATCGAAACACCGAATCCCCAAAACAACTCCAGAAAATTCAACTCTTGAATAAATTTTAAAAATACCCAGAAAATCCAGCATAATTTAATAAGAGTTACTGTGCAAACATACGAGGATGACGTCATCAAGGTGCGGCGGAACCGCCGCATAATTCAGGATTATGCAGCGCTTCCGCCGCGGGATTTACTGTTCATGGGAAAAAAATTGCACCGTAATTCTTATAATTCCCTGCTAAATTTTTTACGCATTTTTAATTTGGAAAAATCCCAGAATTTGGAAAAAGTGCAGAGAGCTATTTTGGGTTCGGATTTGTGTTTCGATCGGACTTCAAAGTCCGTCTGGACTTCGCCTAAGGCTCTAGCTAGGCTCTGATACCACTGTAGGGTTCCTAGGCACTCTCAAGAGGTCTCATAAGTCATCAACCATGCCAATTTAAAATTTTAACGTGCCGAGAAACCCTGGTGTACGGATCGTTGGCTAGATATCTAGACGAAAAAGCAAACTAGTTAACACTTAACTAAGAGATACGGAAATGCAACCTTTGTAGATTCGGTTCTCCACCTCCATAGCTCCGCAATGAAGTCTCCTCGCTGTCCATAACAAGTCCCGGGCTCTAGCGTCGGCTTCATCGGAGAAAGAGCGGGCAAGGTCGTCGGCTTCGTGCCGAAGATGATCTACGTCGAGGCATCGCTAGATCAAGCTCTCACTTCACCAAGTCAAGAAACTTGTGAAGAAAACACACTCTACTACTTGGCAAGAGGTAGAGGATGAAGAAATAGGAAGTGGGTAGACTTTAGAATTGGATTTCTCACTTGTTTTCATCAATCACCATTGATGAAGCAAGCTTCTTCAAGGAAGAAGAAGATGAAGAAGATGAATATTGTTATGATAAGTTAATTCCAAAATAGAAAATAAAAGGAATGCTTATCATAAACTAACCATGGTGAAGTGTAGAGAATAAACTAGGGTTAAATCAAATGGTTAGGGTTAAGCATGAGATAAGAATGGTGGACAAAGTCAAAGCTTCATGAATCTTCAAATACAAACAAAGAAAGCCACCATTCTTCTCATTTCTTTTTCCAAAAAGAAAATAAATAAATAAATGAATAAATAGATATGAAAAAAAAAAACCTAACCATTTAAATAACCATGGTTTAATCTTTACACAAACTCAAGTAAACATGTATCATCAAACATGATACAATCAAGTGCACAAAAGTATATCACATATACAACATGTGAACTTCAAGTGAGAAAATCCATTTAAAGTGAACCAATATTAGTTAATGCAAAGTAATATATCAAATATATAATTATACATTAAATCATTAAATCAACACTTGATTTAACGATCCGGTCATATCACATATAACCGACTAATATCCAATGTATCGATTTATCGAATCAATCCTTGATTCGATAACTAGGTTATATCGCATACAACCATTCGACACATACATCGCGAGAATAGAATACGGTATCACATACACGCATTATTCTCGGTCCCGCACATATCTCATATGCGCTCCTATTTCGTTTCGCTTGAGCCAGGAAACCTCTGTGTAGGACTCTAAAGACTCGTCAATACGCCGGCAGCAGATGATGATCATATCAAACACCCACAAGCCGCAAGCGGTCTGCTAAACGTAACGGCCACCCGGGTATTGAGCGATCTGAAGATCGACAAGCAAGCCCGCTCACACTCCAGTGAATCCGACCAGTAACACTACCGTACAGTCCGGTCTGATCGTCTGATATGTCGCATATCTCGCCTAGGGGTGGTAAACGTCAGACCCCAATAGCTCAATAAGTCGTGTCGATATGAGGTCTATAACACTTCGAGAAACTACAGGTAACACTTACCAGTAAATCTCAGCAACCCTGGCCAGGGATTTCCTGTTATAGCCAATCGAACACAACGCAACATCAACTCCCTATACCGGGAGAGACGAATCCCCTCCTATCGCTCATTGCCGCCATGTGACTCGGGACTGTACCCAAAAACCACCGTTTTGCATGCCCTCTTGGACATGGTAAGATGGAAATCAAAGCACAGTGGGAACCACACAAGACTCTATGACGATCTCGGGTCAACAGACTACTCTGTACCAGTGTCACCAGAGAACTGCCATCTGACGTGAGGTATAATACCATCTGGGAGTTCTCGGCGAGTCCGTCCAGTGTACCCAGTCTCTACTGAGCACCCGTATATCATCTCTGATGTCAAACACCAATGGATATGGGATCATCCATCGCCCATCTGTATGGGTCGAGAAGGTACACGCTAGTCTACTCTGGTATATCGATGCCCTGTCTCGATACACCCACGACTAGGGACTGTGAAGGATGTACTTATGGACTACCATGTCCCCACTAGTATGATCCGCATCATAGTCCAAGTAGTCAAGCACACATCCTAAGGGCTTTACCAACATGTAACAGAGAGACAATCAGTATACACGTTAAGGTAAAGTTCAACCAGATAGCATACTATCATGTCGAGCAAGAAAGTCCTCCCTATATACGTCCCAGCATCCACTACAATATACATCCTATGTACAGTAATGGCCTCTAGGGCATACATATAACTAACACTAAACGTAACGGCCATCTGGGTATTGAGCGATCAGAAGATCGACGAGCTAGTCCGCTCACACTCCTGTGAATCCAACCAGTAACACTTACCGTACAGTCCGGTCTGTTCGTCTGATATGTCGCATATCAAGTCTAGGGGTGGTAAACGTCAGACCCCAATAACCGATAAGTCGTGCCGATATGAGGCTCATAACGGGTCGAGAAACTACTGGTAACACTTACCAGCAAATCTCTGATCAGCCCTGGCCAGGGACTTCCCTGTTACGGCCAATCGAGCACAGCGCAACATCAACCCCCAATACCGGGAGAGACGAAACCCCTCCTATCGCTCATTGCCTCCATGTGACTCGGGAATGTACCCAAAGACCACCGTTTTGCACGCCCTCATGGACGTGGTAAGGTGGAGATCAAAGCATAGTGGGAATCACACAAGACTCTATGACGATCTCGGGTCTACAAACTAACCTGTACAAGTGTCACCTGAGAACTAACATCTGACGTGAGGTATAATACCATCTGGGAGTTCTCGGCGAGTCCGTCCAGTGTACCCAGTCTTCACTGAGCACCCGTATACCATCTCTGATGTCAAATACCAATGGATATGGGATCATCCTGTTAGTTATATGTATGCCCTAGAGGCCATTACTATACATAGGATGTATATTGCAGTGGATGCTGGGACATATATAGGGAGGACTTTCTTGCTCGACATGATAGTATGCTATCTGGTTGAACTTTACCATAACGTGTATACTGATTGTCTCTCTATTACATGTTGGTAAAGCCCTTAGGATGTGTACTTGACTACCTGGACTATGATGCGGATCATACTAGTGGGGACATGGTAGTCCATAAGTACATCCTTGAAAATCCCTAGTCGTGGGTGTATCGAGATGGAGCATCGATATACCAGAGTAGACTAGCGTATACCTTCTCGACCCATACAGATGGGCGATGGATGATCCCATATCCATTGGTGTTTGACATCAGATATGATATACGGGTGCTCAGTAGAGACTAGGTACACTGGACGGACTCGCCGAGAACTCCCAGATGGTATTATACCTAACGTCAGATGGCAGTTCTCTGGTGACACTGGTACAGAGTAGTCTGTTGACCCGAGATCGTCATAGAGTCATGTGTGGTTCCCACTGTGCTTTGATTTCCATCTTACCACGTCTAAGAGGGCGTGCAAAACGGTGGTTTTTGGGTACAGTCCCGAGTCACATGGAGGCAATGAGCGATAGGAGGGGATTCGTCTCTCCCGGTATAGGGGGTTGATGTTGCGCTGTGTTCGATTGGCTATAACAGGAAATCCCTGGCCAGGGTTGCTGAGATTTACTGGTAAGTACTACCAGTAGTTTCTCGAATAGTTATAGACCTCATATCGACACGACTTATCGAGCTATTGGGGTCTGACGTTTACCACCCCTAGGCGAGATATGCGACATATCAGACGGACAGACCGGACTGTATGGTAAGTGTTACTGGTTGGATTCACAGGAGTATGAGCGGGCTTGCCCGTCGATCTTCTGATCGCTCAATACCCGGGTGGCCGTTACGTTTAGCAGACCGCTTGCGGCTTGTGGGTGCTTGATATGATCATCATCTGCTGCTGGCGTATTGACGAGTCTTTAGAGTCCTACACAGAGGTTTCCTGGCTCAAGCAAAATGAAATAGGAGCGCATATGAGATATGTGCGGGACCGAGAATAATGCATGTATGTGATACCGTATTTCATTCTCGCGATGAATGTGTCGAATGGTTGTATGCGATATAACCTAGTTATCGAATCGAGGATTGATTCGATAAGCCGATACATTGGATACTAGTCGGTTATATGCGATATGACCGGATCGTTAAATCAAGTGTTGATTTAATGATTTAATGTATAATTATATATTTGATATATATTACTTTGCATTAACTAGTATTGGTTCACTTTAAATGGATTTTCTCACTTGTATGTGCACATTGTATATGTGATATATTTTTGTGCACATATTTGTATCATGTTTGATGATACTTGCTTCTTTGGTTAAGTGTATAGAATTAAACCATGATTAAGATGATGATTATGGTTTTGCATAATCTTTTATTTATTTATTGATTTATTTGGAAATGATTTTGGAGAGAATGGTGGCTTTCTTTGTTTCTAGTCAAAGCTTCATGAAGCTTTGACTTTGTAACCATTCTTGTCTCCATGCTTAACCCTAACCATTCCTTTAACCTTGGTCAATTCTCTACACATAACTATAGTTAAAATTATGATAAGTATTGATTTTATATTCTATTCAAATAACTTATCATAAGATAATCTTCTTCTTCTTCTTCATTTCTTCATGGAAGAAAGCTTGCTCCATTAATGGCAAGCGATGATAAAGAGTGAGAAATCCAATTCTAAAGTGAACCCACTTCCTATTTCTTCATCCTCTACCTCTTGCCAAGTAGTATAGGGTGTTTCCTTCACAAGTTTTCATGGCTTGGTGAAGGTGGAGCTTGATTTAGCGATGCCTCGACGTAGATCATCTTCGGCATGGACATCGACGACCTAGCTCGCCATTTCTCCGACAAAGCCGACGCTAGAGCCCGGGAATTCATTTGGACAGCGAGGGGACTTCGTTGTGGAGCTATGGAGGTGGAGCACCGGATCTACAAAGGTTGTATTTCCGTTTAAACTTTAGTTATGTTGTTAACTAGTTTCATTTTCGCCTATTTATCTAGCCAACGATCCGTATTAGGGCTTCTCGGCACCGTTAAATTTTGAAATTGGCATGGTTGATGCCTTGTGAGACCTCTAGTGTGTGCCTAGGAACCCTACAGTGGTATTAGAGCCTAGCTATAGCCTTAGGCGAAGTCTAGACGGAGTTTGAAGTCCGATCGACCCGAAACCCCAACCCCAAAAATTGCTCTCTGTACTTTTTCTAAAATCGTGGATTTTTCCAAATTAAAAATATGCAGAAAACTCAGCAGGGAAATCTAAGAATTACGGCGCAAAAAGTTTTGCATGAACAGTGTAATCGGCGGCGGAACCGCGGCATAAGCCTAGCTTATGCGGCGGTTCCGTGGCAGAATTGTGACGTCAGCCCTAACTGTTTGCATAGTAATTCATTGTTTCAGGTGCTGAGTTCTCTGGGTATTTTTAAAATTTATTCAAGAGTTGAATTTTCTGGAGTTGTTTTGGAGATTCGGTGTTTTGATCGGAGTATCAGATTTTGTCTAAGTGGCTTTCCGGATAATTTTTTGAATATGTTAAAAAGTTCGACCGGATATAAATACCCAATTTTTCCCCTGTCGGGAAATTTCCAAGTGTTGGATTTTTCCGTAGTTTAACGACGTTCTAAGTAGTGCAAGTAACGCGATGGACCCTCTAGAAGACAACAAACCTTAACTCGATTATGTGACCGTCTTGAACTGCCCTTCGAACCTTAGGGTTTGGGGCAGTACGGCGTGCAACATGTGAGGCGTTGGCTTGACTCTTCTACGGCTGGACCGTTGGTACTGAGGCACGAACTGAATGTTGTTAGACTTATTTCATGTGTTGAGCTGTATCGGGAAAACTTAGGTGTTTGACTGTTCGATCGAAAAGTTTAACATTTTCTAATTATCCGGAATGGGATACAATAATTGGAATTCACAATGAGTTATGAGATAACTGAATGAATGTTATAAACATAGCACTTTAGTCTCACTTGATCGGGTGCCACGGAATTTTGATGTGATCAAAGGTCCGTCGCAATCACGTAGCGTACGCGGATACTCGCCGGGTAAACTTAATAGACAGCCTCACTCCATAGCCCCGACCAAGTGACTGTAGGAGAACTCCGTCGCCGAAAGCATCCGTTCGGGTGCTCGCGGTGGCGGTGTTCCGCCTTGGTGCACTTCGTCGACGGCGTCGGGGGTGCGGCCGCCTACTGAAGTTTGCGACGAGCATTCGATCAAATTGTCGGGAATCCTGTTGAATTGCCCGACTTGGTATTGAAAAGTGTTTTCGATAATGAGACTAAAATGCGGGGTTTATAATTGTTAGGCATGCGATGTCTAAGGAATTCATTTGATTAGGCATGCGATGTCTATGCAGATTGCGGATTCCAACTGTTGTAGTTTTACACTTTCTTTTCTGTGACCGTAAGTGTAATATGTCATATCGCCGGTTTCGTTGCTATATGTCAACGACAATTGGGATACGCATGTTTACTTACGTTGATGACATGTGATGTTATGTGTTGCTGGATATGTTATATTGGATCGTCGTGTTTGAATAGCCGGGGGTTTTTATGTGAGATGAGTGTTTTCATTTTCATTCATGTAAAAACTTGTATGTAATATTCTTTTATTGGGGCACTTCCAGGTTGCGGAAGTTGTCACCCTTTGTATATTATTTACTTTTCCGCACTAGGATAGACCCAAGGAGGAGGGCACAAGTAACCGGGTTCTGGAGTCCAGTGGGAGACCAACTCGAGGAGTCGAGTCCGGGTCTCCTAACTCTAGAATTGGTAGGGTTGCTTGCCGCTCTCGTAGGGGTCTAGGGGTGTGGGTTTGGCTATTCATCGCGACCGTGGAATCCGTGTTTTATACTGGCTCGTATTGAAAACACGGACGTCCTAGTATATCCAATATTTCATATGTTTCTTCTGCTGCGATATCTGTGATGTGATCATGTGATGTTCTGTGATAGACACAGTATATAGTATATATGATATATTATATAGGCGTTACTTATGTTTTACACCCGCGCTAGCCCTGCCCCGCTCTGCCGTTAGTTACCTAACGTAACGGTGCATGAGGGGACATCGAAGCGAATGCGGATGGCATAAGCGTACGTCGTATTTATCTGTGATGTTTAGGTACTTAAATGATGGGACTTCATTAATGTGATTAATGAAATAAAAGAAACCTAAGATGTTGTAGAATCGAATTTCAAAATAAAACAGGTAGCTACAGTTCTTGCTTTGCACAGCGGTATATATGATATATCCTGCACCTTATTCGATGAGGAAAGGACCGAGATCCCTTCACCGGGAGTGACTCCTTTAGCAATAACTGGCAGATGCTACACACTCGGTTTGTCTTTTGATTGCTTTTAAGAGTTATGCTTTGCACAGCGGTATATATGATATATCCTGCACCTCATTCGACGAGGAAAGGACCGACGATCCCTTCACCGGGAGTGACTCCTTTAGCAAAACTAGAAAAGCCACAAAAACACTCCATTTCAAAATTCATTTGATTCTACAACGATATCAAGTTCATTACGCAATAGGTTTTCAGAAAAACCTGTCGTAGCCCTCCGTCATTTCAGATAAATCCTGTTTAGTATTCGTGCTGCGTTTGTTGACCTTGTCAAGGCGCAGTATGCGGTAGCTAACCAGTATTTATCTGCTTATGCATATGATGCAAATTGGGTTAGGGTAGTCGTGCGGCCTTGTTGACCTTGTCAAGGGTCGTGCGGGTGGGTTTGATTCAATCAAGAAATGACGGGTTGAACTTGACTTGCGGTCTATGGTTTGTTGACCTTGTCAAGGTCATAGATCGTTCGGGGCAAAATATTATCGGGAATTTCAAGTGTTGAAATTTGCAATGAGATTGCATACCTTCTATGAGATAGTTGGATCCCGATACCCGCTGCGAGTAATTGTTACTCCTGGGAGAGTTTTATACATTACAATTAGCCGATCAAGTAGGTGTCTAGAAAGGTGTCAACGAGGTTACGCCTCTAGGAAAACGAGGTTTACATTAATTAGGTTCGTGCGAAAGCATGGGGGACCTCCCTCAAAGTACCGACACTGGCCTGGCTGAAAGATTGGCGAACTTGTAGTGTGTAATTAATCCCGGCTAGTCTTTCCTTTTAGGGTTTGAAGGAAGATTTGATAAAAAGCAGTGGGAGCCATCCTGATTAGATAAAATAATAACCAATCTATTCTTAAAAGAGCGCACGCTGAGTGTTTTCTTCTCTCTCTCTCCTGGTAGCGACCATATCACGCCTTAATCAAGATAATAATACGGATTATTGACCGAACCCGCTTGTTATACTGAGCTGGGGAACGTTGGTCCCGCTCCAACTTATAATTGTTATAAGACAGAGCAGGAAATTGGGGAATACCAGATTTCCCGTGCCGCCCAAACGAAGAGAGTGCATGCTGATGCATCATCTTCGGGTGTGTTCATTATACAGAACTGTTTCTCAGTATCCTTTACGTCCTGGGTATATGATACCGGATCAGGATCCCACATATGTAATATGTTACATGGGCTGAAGAAAGGTAAAGAACTGAGAACGGGTGATAAGTTTCATGAGGCAGAAAACGGGGCAAGTGTTGCAGCCAAGTCTATTGGTCACTGTCACCCTGTATTATGAATACATTGATTCTGAACGAATGTTATTAGATACCGAACCTGATATACAAAATCATATCAGTCTCTTTAGAAGTAAAGAAATGATAAAATTTTGTATTGTTGGATAATGTTGTGAACATTTCCTATATCAAAAGTTGATCGGTTCAGGCACGTTATCTAAAAGCATTGATGTTCTAAATCAAACTACAGTTCTTACTATACAGAACACACACAAGAGGAAGAGTTCAGAACTGAACGAATCCTTCTTGAGGTATTGTAGACTAGGTCAGATCAATGTGACCCGACTAGCTAGAGTTACATAAAGATGCATATTTAAATCTGTTTGAATTTACATCTTATGAAACTTGCCAGTCATGTCACAAAAAATACGATGACCACAGCTCTGTTTACTGGAAACAGAGAAAGAGTTAGTAAACTCTTGGGACTGATACATGATGATGTATGTAAGGTCTCCTGTCTACACATGCCAGGACTGGTTCTTTATACTTCATTACATTCTCTGATGATCTTTCGAGATTCAGACCTATGTTCCTGTTGAAACACAAGTCCGAACCTTTTGAGATATTCACAGAATATAAGAGAGAAGTAGAGAACCAGAATACGGGTATAAGTATTATGTCCTATGATGAGATCAAGTAGGAGAATACTTGAGCACGGAATTCCTGGATTATTCTAAAGGAGAATGAGATTCTCTCTCAGCATTACTCCTCCGTATACACCATAGCACGATGGTATATCGAGGCGGAGCAATCACACCCTATATGATATGGTGTGCTCTATGATGAGTACTACTGAGTTACCTATTTCCTTTTTGGGGGTTATGCACTTATGAAGTTGCATACCTATTGAATAGGGTTCGAATCAAATCAGTTGCCTACCACTTCATATGTGATATGGAAAGGGAAGCGCCCATATCTTAAGTTAGTTAAGATTTGGGGTTGTCCGGCCTATGTGTGAAAGCAAAATCCGGACGAGCTCGAGGCAAGGTCTGTAATGTAGAACTGGAAAGGTTCCAGCTATACAAACTACAGCTGATGATTTGATAGAACCAAAGAATTCAATAGTTACCAATGAACCTCAGCCTCTCCGCCGATCTAGTAGGGTTCCTCACCCACCTAAGAGATACTTCGATTTCTCGATGACAGTGGGAGCGGGGATTGCATCATGTGATGATGACCCAACTAGTTTCGAGCTGGCCATCAGGAGTAAGACTCTATAAGAATGGCTGGATGCTTAGTGATCTGAGATGGAATCCTTATACACCAACAAAGTATGGACTTTGGTTGCTATATCTGAAGGGTTAAATTCCCATCAGGAGCAAGTATATCTTGAGAAGATTACTTGGTGTACATGGAAAAGTTGAGACTTTCAAAGCTAGACTTGTTAAAAGTTTGCATCATTGACCAGGTGTGGATAATGATGAAACCTTTTCAAGTAGCTATGCTTAAGTCCATCCAGATCCTACTTGTCACGGCTACATACCATGACTGCGATATCTGGTGGTTGGGTGTCTTGACTGCTTTTCTAAATGATATTTTAGAAGAGTGCGTCTATAAGTACACAGCCAGAGGGCCTCGTAGACAGTGGGAGCAGCGGAAACGTGTGCAAGATACTTTATAGGATAAAGCAGGCATCGTGGAGTTGGAACATCTGTTTTGATGGATTAGTCAAAGAAGTTGACATCATCAAAATAGTAGATGAACCTTGTATAAACAAAAAGGTAGTAGGGAGTATGGTGACGATCCTCGTAGAGTACGTGGATGACATACTCTTGATAGGGAAGGAGTTTCCTATGCTACGCTCGATCAATCTCCGCTTATCACAATGATTCTCCATATAGGATGAAAGTGATACCTCCTAAATCCTGGGTTTTGGATCTATGAGATAGATCTAATTGGATGTTAGGATTCTCACTACTTGTAGAGAGATGGTATCAATCGATCCTGGGGAGAATCACTGGAAGGGTTCCAGGGTGATAATGACGACTGAATGTCAGTCGCAGGCATTGTCTTTACCCTCAGTAAAGGGATGGGATGTTGGAAGAGTTCCAAGCTAGATACCGTGGCAAACTAGACGATAAAGGCAAGATACATCGCTATTTAAGATGCTACCAAAGAGGCTGTTTGGGTGTATATTGGTTCATGAGATGAACTACGTTCCTACCATTGTGAGACAATGGAGTTGTGGCTTATGCCAAGGAACGACGGTCCCATCAGTGATCCAGACATATTCTAAGGCAGTGTCACCTGATCAAGGAGATGGTTGATCTCCAGGGTGATCGAGGTTTGGAGAGTAGACTCAGAGGACAACACAGCGGATCCACTCACAAAGGCCTGTTCCCAGAGAGAGACTTTTATGGGATGGTTGAGTATGAGATACTACAACCACTGCTATCAGATGGCCCTAGTGCAAGTGGGAGATTGTTAGTTATATGTATGCCCTAGAGGCCATTACTATACATAGGATGTATATTGTAGTGGATGCTGGGACATATATAGGGAGGACTTTCTTGCTCGACATGATAGTATGCTATCTGGTTGAACTTTACCTTAACGTGTACACTGATTGTCTCTCTATTACATGTTGGTAAAGCCCTTAGGATGTGTACTTGACTACCTGGACTATGATGCGGATCATACTAGTGGGGACATGGTAGTCCATAAGTACATCCTTGAAAATCCCTAGTCGTGGGTGTATCGAGATGGGGCATCGATATACCATAGTAGACTAGCGTATACCTTCTCGACCCATACAGATGGGCGATGGATGATCCCATATCCATTGGTGTTTGACATCAGAGATGATATACGGGTGCTCAGTAGAGACTGGGTACACTGGACGGACTCGCCGAGAACTCCCAGATGGTATTATACCTAACGTCAGATGGCAGTTCTCTGGTGACACTGGTACAGAGTAGTCTGTTGACCCGAGATCGTCATAGAGTCTTGTGTGGTTCCCACTGTGCTTTGATTTCCATCTTACCACGTCCAAGAGGGCGTGCAAAACGGTGGTTTTTGGGTACAGTCCCGAGTCACATGGAGGCAATGAGCGATAGGAGGGGATTCGTCTCTCCCGGTATAGGGGGTTGATGTTGCGCTGTGTTCGATTGGCTATAACAGGAAATCCCTGGCCAGGGTTGCTGAGATTTACTGGTAAGTACTACCAGTAGTTTCTCGAATAGTTATAGACCTCATATCGACACGACTTATCGAGCTATTGGGGTCTGACGTTTACCACCCCTAGGCGAGATATGCGACATATCAGACGGACAGACCGGACTGTACGGTAAGTGTTACTGGTTGGATTCACAGGAGTGTGAGCGGGCTTGCTCGTCGATCTTCTGATCGCTCAATACCCGGGTGGCCGTTACGTTTAGCAGACCACTCGCGGCTTGTGGGTGCTTGATATGATCATCATCTGCTGCCGGCGTATTGACGAGTCTTTAGAATCCTACACAGAGGTTTCCTGGCTCAAGAAAAATGAAATAGGAGCGCATATGAGATATGTGCGGGACCGAGAATAATGCGTGTATGTGATACCGTATTTCATTCTCGCGATGAATGTGTCGAATGGTTGTATGCGATATAACCTAGTTATCGAATCGAGGATTGATTCGATAAGCCGATACATTGGATACTAGTCGGTTATATGCGATATGACCGGATCGTTAAATCAAGTGTTGATTTAATGATTTAATGTATAATTATATATTTGATATATTACTTTGCATTAACTAGTATTGGTTCACTTTAAATGGATTTTCTCACTTGTATGTACACATTGTATATGTGATATATTTTTGTGCACATATTTGTATCATGTTTGATGATACTTGCTTTTTTGGTTAAGTGTATAGAATTAAATCATGATTAAGATGATGATTAGGGTTTTGCATAATCTTTTATTTATTGATTGATTTATTTGGAAAAGATTTTGGAGAGAATGGTGGCTTTCTTTGTTTCTAGTCAAAGCTTCATGAAGCTTTGACTTTGTAACCATTCTTGTCTCCATGCTTAACCCTAACCATTCCTTTAACCTTGGTCAATTCTCTACACATAACTATAGTTAAAATTATGATAAGTATTGATTTTATATTCTATTCAAATAACTTATCATAAGATAATCTTCTTCTTCTTCTTCATTTCTTCATGGAAGAAAGCTTGCTCCATTAATGGCTAGTGATGATAAAGAGTGAGAAATCCAATTCTAAAGTGAACCCACTTTCTATTTCTTCATCCTCTACCTCTTTCCAAGTAGTATAGGGTGTTTCCTTCACAAGTTTTCATGGCTTGATGAAGGTGGAGCTTGATTTAGCGATGCCTCGACGTAGATCATCTTCGGCATGGACATCGACGACCTAGCTCGCCATTTCTCCGACGAAGCCGACGCTAGAGCCCGGGAATTCATTTGGACAGCGAGGGGACTTCGTTGCGGAGCTATGGAGGTGGAGCACCGGATCTACAAAGGTTGTATTTCCGTTTAAACTTTAGTAAAGTTGTTAACTAGTTTCATTTTCGCCTATTTATCTAGCCAACGATCCGTATTAGGGTTTCTCGGCACCGTTAAATTTTGAAATTGGCATGGTTGATGCCTTGTGAGACCTTTAGTGTGTGCCTAGGAACCCTACACATCCATCGCCCATCTCATGGGTCAAGAAGCATATACGCTAGTCTACTCTGGTGTATCGATGCCCCGTCTCGATATACCCACGACTAGGGACCTTGAAGGATGTACTTATGGACTACCATGTCCCCACTAGTATGATCTGCATCATAGTCCAGGTAGTCAAGTACACATCCTAAGGGCTTTACCAACATGTAACTATAAGACAGTTTAAAGAGACTAGTGTACATGTTAAGATAAAGAGTAACCAGATAGCATACTATCATATCGAGCAAGAAAGTCATCTCTATATATGTCCAAGCATCCAATATAATATACATCATCTGTACAATACTGGCCTCTAGGGCATACATACAACTAACAATCTCCCACTTGCACTAGGGCCAGCTGCTGTAGTATCGCATACCGAGCATCCCGAAGAGTCTCTCAAACTGTATCTGGGGAATGGCCTTCGTGAGTGGATCCGCCGTGTTGTTCTTCGTGTCAACCCTCCTGACCTCGATCTCCCGGCGATCAACTATCTCCCGGATCAGGTGATACCGCCTCAGAATATGCCTGGATCGCTGATGGGACCTGGGTTCCTTGGCCAAAGCCACTGCTCCATTGTTATCGCAATACAAAGGTATTGGATGCTCAATGGATGGAACCACTCCAAGTTCAGTAATGAACTTCTTGATCCAGACAGCCTCTTTGGCAGCATCGTTGGCAGGGATGTATTCAGCCTCCATCGTCGAGTCTGCCACGGTTTCCTGATTGGAACTCTTCCAGCTAACCGCCCCTCCGTAAAGGGTAAAGACAAATCCCGACTGCGACTTAGAGTCGTCCTTATCACTCTGGAAGCTCGAATCGGTAAAGGACTCCACTTGGAGTTCTCCGTGTTAGTTATATGTATGCCCTAGAGGCCATTACTGTACATAGGATGTATATTGTAGTGGATGCTGGGACATATATAGGGAGGACTTTCTTGCTCGACATGATAGTATGCTATCTGGTTGATCTTTACCTTAACGTGTACACTGATTGTCTCTCTATTACATGTTGGTAAAGCCCTTAGGATGTGTGCTTGACTACCTGGACTATGATGCAGATCATACTAGTGGGGACATGGTAGTCCATAAGTACATCCTTCAAAGTCCCTAGTCGTGGGTGTATCGAGACGGGGCATCGATATACCAGAGTAGACTAGCGTGTACCTTCTCGACCCATACAGATGGGCGATGGATGATCCCACATCCATTGGTGTTTGACATCAGAGATGATATACGGGTGCTCAGTAGAGACTGGGTACACTGGACGGACTCGCCGAGAACTCCCAGATGGTATTATACCTCACGTCAGATGGCAGTTCTCTGGTGACACTGGTACAGAGTAGTCTGTTGACCCAAGATCGTCATAGAGTCTTGTGTGGTTCCCACTGTGCTTTGATTTCCATCTTACCACGTCCAAGAGGGCGTGCAAAACGGTGGTTTTTAGGTACAGTCCCGAGTCACATGGAGGCAATGAGCGATAGGAGGGGATTCGTCTCTCCCGGTATAGGGAGTTGATGTTGTGCTGTGTTCGATTGGCTATAACAGGAAATCCCTGGCCAGGGTTGCTGAGATTTACTGGTAAGTGTTACCAGTAGTTTCTCGAATTGTTATAGACCTCATATCGACACGACTTATCGAGCTATTGGGGTCTGACGTATACCACCCCTAGGCAAGATATGCGACATATCAGACGATCAGACCGGACTGTACGGTAGTGTTACTGGTCGGATTCACTGGAGTGAGAGCGGGCTTGCTCGACGATCTTCAGATCGCTCAATACCCGGGTGGCCGTTACGTTTAGCAGACCGCTTGCGGCTTGTGGATGTTTGATATGATCATCATCCACTGCCGGCGTATTGACGAGTCTTTAGAGTCCTACACAGAGGTTTCCTGGCTCAAGCGAAATGAAATAGGAGCGCATATGAGATATGTGCGGGACCGAGAATGATACCAGTATGTGATACTGTATTCGATTCTCGCGATTTGTGACATTGATCGGTTATATGTGATATAGCCGGGTTATCGGATCAAGTGTTGATTCGATAAGTTGTTACTGATGATATTAGTCGGTTATATGCGATATGACCGGATCGTTAAATCAAGTGTTGATTTAATGATTTAATGCATAATAATATATTTGATATATTACTTTGCATTAACTAGTATCGGTTCACTTTAAAATGGATTTTCTCACTCGGGTGTGCACATTGTATATTCGATATAGTTTTGTGCACTTGCTTGTATCATGTTTGATGATACATGCATTATGGTTAAGTGTTAAGAATTAAACTATAGTTAAGTGGGTGATTAGGGTTTTTGATTTCATTTTATTCATTTAACTTTTTGGAAAAAGAAAAGGCAAAAAGAGGAAAATGGTTGCTTTCTTTTGTTCATTCATGAACCTTCATGAAGACTTTGACCAAATGACCATTTTGTCTCATGCTTAACCCTAACCACTCACTTAAACCTTAGTTAACTCTCTACATCTAACCATGGTTTATTATATGATAAGGATTGGTTTTTCTTTTCTTTTCTAATTAATCTTATCATATTATTCTTCTTCTTCTTCCTTGCTTCAAGTGAAGAAACCTTCACTCCATCAATGGTGATTGTTGGATTTGAGTGAGAAATCCAATTCTAAAGTCTACCCACTTCCTATTTCTTCATCCTCTACCTCTTGCCAAGTAGTAGAGTGTGTTTCCTTCACAAGTTTTCATGACTTGGTGAAGGTGGAGCTTGATTCATCGATGCCTCGACGTAGATCATCTTCGGCATGGACATCGACGACCTAGCTCGCTTATTCTCCGACGAAGCCGACGCTTGAGCCCGGATTTGATTTGGACAGCGGAGAGGACCTCATTGCGGAGCTATGGAGGTGGAGCACCGGATCTACAAAGGTTGTATTTCCGTATCTTGTAGTTAAGTGTTAACTAGTTAGCTTTTTCGCCTAGAAATCTAGCAAACGATCCGTAGTCGGGTCTCTCGGCACCCATAAATTTTTATATTGGCATGTTCGATGCCTTGTGAGACCTCACTAGGGTGCCTAGGAACCCTACAGTGGTATCAGAGCCAAGCTAGAGCCTTAGGCGAAGTCCAGACGGAATTTGAAGTCCGAACGAACCCGAAACCCCGAACCAATATTGCTCTCTGTCCTTTTTGCAAAAATGTGGATTTTTGTGTATTAAAAATGGCCAAAAAATTCAGCAGGTAATTGCATGAGTTACTATGAAGCACATGACAGTAACTCGACGACAGAGGAGCGGATCCGCGGCCCCACCATAGGATTCGCGGCGTTTCCGCGGCCACTGTGTCGAGTTACACCACGTGTCTTGCACAGTAATTCATGTCTTGTAATGCTGAGTCATCTGGAAATTTTTAATTTTTATTCAAGAGTTGAATTTTCTGCAGTTGTTTTGAGGATTCGGTGTTTCGATCGGGGTATCAAATTTTGTCTGTGTGGCTTTCCGGATAAATTTTAGAATATATTAAAAAGTTCGACCGGATATAAATACCCAATTTTTCCCCTGTCGGGAAATTTCCAAGTGTTGGATTTTTCCGTAGTTTAACGACGTTCTAAGTAGTGCAAGTAACGCGATGGTCCCTTTAGAAGACAACAGACCTTAACTCGATTATGTGACCGTCTTGAACTGCCCTTTGAACCTTCGGGTTTGGGGCAGTACGGCGTGCCACATGTGAGGCGTTGGCTTGACCCTTCTACGGCTGGACCGTTGCTACTGAGGCACGAACGGAATGTTGTTAGACTTGTTTCATGTGTTGAGCTGTATCGGGAAAACTTGGGTGTTAGATTGTTCGATCGAAAAGTTTAACATTTTCTGTTTATCCGGAATGGGATACAATAATTGGAATTCACAAGTAGTTATGAGATAACTAAATGAATGTTATAAATGTAGCAGTTTAGTCTCACTTGATCGGTTGCCACGGAATTTTGATGTGATCAAAAGTCCGTCGCAATCACGTAGCGTACGCGGATACTCACCGGGTAAACTTAATAGACAGCCTCGCTCCATAGCCCCGACCAAGTGACTGTAGGAGAACCCCGTCGCCGAAAGCATCCGTTCGGGTGCTCGCGGTAGCGGTGTTCCGCCTTGGTACACTTCGTCGACGGTATCGGGGGTGCGGCCGTCTACTGAAGTTTGCGACGAGTATTCGATCAGTATTTCGGGAATCTTGTTGAATTGCCCCACTTGATATTGAAAAGTGTTTTCGATAATGAGACTAAAATGCGGGGTTTATAATTGTTAGGCATGCGATGTCTAAGTAATTCATTTGGTCAGGCATGCGATGTCTGAGGTGGTTGCGGATTCCAACTGTTGTAGTTTTACACTTTCTTTTCTGTGACCGTAAGTGTAATATGTGATGTCGCCGTTTTCGTTGCTATATGTCAACGACAATTGGGATGGACATATTTACTTACGTTGATGACATGTGATGTTATGTGTTGCTGGATATGTTATATTGGATCGTCGTGTTTGAATAGCCGGGGTTTTTTATGTGAGATGAGTGTTTTTCATTTTCATTCATGTAAAAACTTGTATGTAATATTCTTTTATTGGGGCGCTTCCAGGTTGCGGAAGTTGTCACCGTTTGTATATTATTTACTTTTCCGCACTAGGATAGACCCAAGGAGGGGAGCACAAGTAACCGGGTTCTGGAGTCCAGTGGGAGACCAACTCGAAGAGTCGAGTCCGGGTCTCCTAACTCCAGAATTGGTAGGGTTGCTTGCCGCTCTCGTAGGGGTCTAGGGGTGTAGGTTTGGCTATTCATCACGACCGTGGAATCCGTGTTTTATACTGGCTCGTATTGAAAACACGGACGTCCTAGTATATCCAATATTTCATATGATTCTTCTGCTGCGATATCTGTGATATGATCATGTGATGTTCTTTGATAGATACAGTATATAGTATATATATGATATATTATATAGACGTTACTTATGTTTTACACCCGCGCTAGCCCTGCCCCGCTCTGACGTTAGTTACCTAACCTAACGGTGCACGAGGGGACATCGAGGCGAATGCGGATGGCATAAGTGTACGTCGTATTTATCTGTGATGTTTAGGTATTTAATGATGGGACTTCATTAATGTGATTAATGAAATAAAAGAAACCTAAGATGTTGTAGAATCGAATTTCAAAATAAAACAGGTAGCTACAGTTCTTGCTTTGCACAGCGGTATATGTGATATATCCTGCACCTTATTCGATGAGGAAAGGACCGAGATCCCTTCACCGGGAGTGACTCCTTTAGCAATAACTGGCTGATGCTACACACTCGGTTTGTTTTTTGATTGCTTTTAAGTGTTTTTGCTTTGCACAGTGATATATGTGATATATCCCGCACCTCATTCTACGAGGAAAGGACCGACGATCCCTTCACCGGGAGTGACTCCTTTAGCAAAACTAGAAAAGTCTCAAAAACACTCCATTTCAAAATTCATTCGATCCTACAACGATATCAAGTTCATTACGCAATAGGTTTTCAGAAAAACCTGTCGTAGCCCTCCGTCATTTCAGATAAGTTGTATATAGTATTCGTGCTGCATTTGTTGGCTTTCGTCAAGGTGCAGTGTGCGGTAGCTATATGCTGCTTATCTGTCAGCATACGATGCGATTGGATTAGGGTAGTCGTGCGGCTTTGTTGGCTTTCGTCAAGGGTCGTGCGGGTGGGCTTAATTCGATCAAGAAATGTACGGGTTGAACTTGACTAGCGGGCTATGGTTTGTTGGCTTTTGTCAAGGTCATAGCACGTTAGGGGCAAAATATTATCGGGAATTTCAAGTGTTGAAATTTGCAATGAGATTGCATACCTTCTATGAGATAGTTGGATCCCGATACCCGCTGCGAGTAAGAGTTACTCCTGGGAGAGTTTTATACATTACAATTAGCCGATCAAGTAGGTGTCTAGAAAGGTGTCAACGGGGTTACGCCTCTGGGAAAACGAGGTTTACATTAATTAGGTTCGTGCGAAAGCACGGGGGACCTCCCTCAAAGTACCGACACTGGCCTGGATGAAAGATTGGCGAACTTGTAGTGTGTAATTAATCCCGGCTAGTCTTTCCTTTTAGGGTTTGAAGGAAGATTTGATAAAAAGCAGTGGGAGCCATCCTGATTAGATAAAATAATAACCAATCTATTCTTGCAAGAGCGCACGCTGAGTGTTTTCTTCTCTCTCTCTCCTGGTAGCGACCATATCACGCCTTAATCAAGATAATAATACGGAATATTGACCGAACCCGCTTGTTATACTGAGCTGGGGACGTTGGTCCCGCTCCAACTTATAATTGTTATAAGACAGAGCAGGAAATTGGGGAATACCAGATTTCCCGTGCCGCCCAAACGAGGAGAGTGCATGCTGATGCATCATCTTCGGGTGTGTTCATTATATAAAACTGTTTCTCAGTGTCCTTTACGTCCTGGGTATGTGATACCAGATCAGGATCCCAGATATGTAATCTGTTACATAGGGCTACAGATAGGTAGAGAACTGAGAACGGGTGATAAGTTTCATGAGGCAGAAAACGGGGCAAGAGTTGCAGCCAAGTCTGTCGGTCACTGTCACCCTGTATTATCAATACATTGATTCTGAACGAATGTTATTAGATACCGAACCTGATATACAAAATCATATCAGTCTCTTTATTAGTAAAGAAATGATAAAATTTTGTATTGTTGGATAATGTTTTGAACATTTCCTATATCAAAAGTTGATCGGTTCAGGCACGTTATCTAAAAGCGTTGATGTTCTAAATCAAACTACAGTTCTTTAGGATACGGAACACACACAAGAGGAAGAGTTCAGAAATGAACGAATCCTACTTGAGGCATTGTAGACTAGGTCAGATCAATGTAACCCGACTAGCTAGAGTTACATATAGATGCATATTTAAATCAGTTTGAATTTACATATTGTGAAACTCGCCAGTCATGTCACAAAGATAAGATGACCATAGCTCCGTTTACTGGAAACAGAGAAAGAGTTACTGAACTCTTGGGATGATACATGTTGATGTATGTAGGTCCCCTGTCTACACATGCCAAGAACGGTTCTTTGTACTTCATTACATTCTCTGATAATCTCTCAAGATTCAGACATATGTTCCTGTTGAAACATGAGTCCGAACCTTTTGAGATATTCATAGAATATAAGTAAGAAGTAGAGAACCAAAATACGGGTATAAGTATTATGTCCTTTGATGAGATCAAGGAGGAGAATACTTGAGCACGGAAATCCTGGATTATTCTAAAGGAGAATGAGATTCTCTCTCAGCATTACTCCTCCGTATACACCATAGCACGGTATATCGGGGTGGAGCAATCACACCCTATATGATAAGGTGTGCTCTATGATGAGTACTACTGTGATACCTGTTTCCTTTTTGGGAGATATGCGCTTGAGAAGCAGCATACCTATTGAATAGGGTTCCAATCAAATCAGTTGCCTACCATTTCATATGTGATATGGAAAGGGAAGAGCCCATGTCTTAAGCTAGTTAAGATTTGGGGTTGTCCGGCTAATGTCTAAAAGCAAAATCCGGACAAGCTCGAGGCAAGGTCTGTAATGTAGAACTGGAAAGGTTCCAGCTATACAAACTACAGCGGATGATTTGGTAAAACCAAATGATTCAATAGTTACCAACGAACCTCAGCCTCTCCGCCGATCTAGTAGGGTTCCTCACCCACCTGAGAGATACTTCGGTTTCTCTATGACAGTGGGAGTGAGGACTGCATCATGAGATGATGACCCAACTAGTTTCGAGCTGGCCATCAGGAGTAAGACTCTATAAGAATGGCTGGATGCTTAGTGATCTGAGATGGAATCCTTATACACCGACAAAGTATGGACTTTAGTTGCTATATCTGAAGGGTTAAATCCCCATCAGGAGCAAGTAAATCTTGAGAAGATTACTTGGTGTACATGGAAAAGTTGAGACTTTCAAAGCTAGACTTGTTAAAAGTTTGCATCATTGACCAGGTACGGATAATGATGAAACCTTTTCAAGTAGCTATGCTTAAGTCCATCCAGATCATACTTGTCACGGCGCATACCATGACTGCGATATCTGGTGGTTGGGTGTCTTGACTGCTTTTCTAAATGATGTTTAGAAGAGAGTGTCTATAAGTACACAGCCAGAGGGCTTCGTAGACAGTGGGAGCAGCGGAAACGTGTGCAAGATGCTTTATAGGATAAAGCAGGCATCGCGGAGTTGGAACATCTGTTTTGATGGATTAGTCAAAGAGTTTGACATCATCAAAATGGTAGATGAACCTTGTATAAACAAAAAGGTAGTAGGGAGTATGGTGGTGATCCTCGTAGAGTACGTGGATGACATACTCTTGATAAGAAAGGAGTTTCTTATGCTACGCTCGATCAATCTCCGTTTATCACATGGATTCTCCACATAAGGATCAAAGTGATACCTACTAAATCCTGGATTTTGAATCTATGAGATAGATCTAAATGGATATTAGGATTCTCACTAGTTGTTGTGAGATGGTATCAATCGATCCTAGGGAGAATCACTGGAAGGGTTCCAGGGTGATAAAGACGACTGAGTGTCAGTCACAGGCATTGTCTTAATCCTCAGTAAAGGGACGGTATGTTGGAAGAGTTCCAAGCTAGATACCGTGACATACTAGAAGATAAAGGCTGGATACATCGCTACTTAAGATGCTACCAAAGAGGCAGTCTGGGTGTATATTGGTTCATAAGATGAACTACGTTCCTCCCATTGTGTGACAATGGAGCTGTGGCTTATGCCAAGGAACGTCCGTCCCATCAGTGATCCAGACATATTCTAAGGCAGTATCACTTGATCATGGAGATGGTTGATCTCCAGGGAGATCGAGGTTAGGAGAGTAGACTCAGAGGACAACACAGCGGATCCACTCACAAAGGCCTGTTCCCAGAGAGAGACTTTTATGGGATGGTTGAGTATGAGATACTGCAACCACTGCTATCAGATGGCCCTAGTGCAAGTGGGAGATTGTTAGTTATATGTATGCCCTAGAGGCCATTACTGTACATAGGATGTATATTGTAGTGGATGCTGGGACATATATAGGGAGGACTTTCTTGCTCGACATGATAGTATGCTATCTGGTTGATCTTTACCTTAACGTGTACACTGATTGTCTCTCTATTACATGTTGGTAAAGCCCTTAGGATGTGTGCTTGACTACCTGGACTATGATGCGGATCATACTAGTGGGGACATGGTAGTCCATAAGTACATCCTTCAAAGTCCCTAGTCGTGGGTGTATCGAGACGGGGCATCGATATACCAGAGTAGACTAGCGTGTACCTTCTCGACCGATACAGATGGGCGATGGATGATCCCACATCCATTGGTGTTTGACATCAGAGATGATATACGGGTGCTCAGTAGAGACTGGGTACACTGGACGGACTCGCCGAGAACTCCCAGATGGTATAATACCTCACGTCAGATGGCAGTTTTCTGGTGACACTGGTACAGAGTAGTCTGTTGACCCGAGATCGTCATAGAGTCTTGTGTGGTTCCCACTGTGCTTTGATTTCCATCTTACCACGTCCAAGAGGGCGTGCAAAACGGTGGTTTTTGGGTACAGTCCCGAGTCACATGGAGGCAATGAGCGATAGGAGGGGATTCGTCTCTCCCGGTATAGGGAGTTGATGTTGTGCTGTGTTCGATTGGCTATAACAGGAAATCCCTGGCCAGGGTTGCTGAGATTTACTGGTAAGTGTTACCAGTAGTTTCTCGAATTGTTATAGACCTCATATCGACACGACTTATCGAGCTATTGGGGTCTGACGTATACCACCCCTAGGCAAGATATGCGACATATCAGACGATCAGACCGGACTGTACGGTAGTGTTACTGGTCGGATTCACTGGAGTGAGAGCGGGCTTGCTCGTCGATCTTCAGATCGCTCAATACCCGGGTGGCCGTTATGTTTAACAGACCGCTTGCGGCTTGTGGATGTTTGATATGATCATTATCCGCTGCCGGCGTATTGACGAGTCTTTAGAGTCCTACACAGAGGTTTCCTGGCTCAAGCGAAATGAAATAGGAGCGCATATGAGATATGTGCGGGACCGAGAATGATACTAGTATGTGATACTGTATTCGATTCTCGCGATTTGTGACATTGATCGGTTATATGCGATATAGCCGGGTTATCGGATCAAGTGTTGATTCGATAAGTTGTTACTGATGATATTAGTCGGTTATATGCGATATGACCGGATCGTTAAATCAAGTGTTGATTTAATGATTTAATGCATAATAATATATTTGATATATTACTTTGCATTAACTAGTATCGGTTCACTTTAAAATGGATTTTCTCACTCGGGTGTGCACATTGTATATTCGATATAGTTTTGTGCACTTGCTTGTATCATGTTTGATGATACATGCATTATGGTTAAGTGTTAAGAATTAAACTATAGTTAAGTGGGTGATTAGGGTTTTTGATTTCATTTTATTCATTTAACTTTTTGGAAAAAGAAAAGGCAAAAAGAGGAAAATGGTTGCTTTCTTTTGTTCATTCATGAACCTTCATGAAGACTTTGACCAAATGACCATTTTGTCTCATGCTTAACCCTAACCACTCACTTAAACCTTAGTTAACTCTCTACATCTAACCATGGTTCATTATATGATAAGGATTGGTTTTTCTTTTCTTTTCTAATTAATCTTATCATATTATTCTTCTTCTTCTTCCTTGCTTCAAGTGAAGAAACCTTCACTCCATCAATGGTGATTGTTGGATTTGAGTGAGAAATCCAATTCTAAAGTCTACCCACTTCATATTTCTTCATCCTCTACCTCTTGCCAAGTAGTAGAGTGTGTTTCCTTCACAAGTTTTCATGACTTGGTGAAGGTGGAGCTTGATTCATCGATGCCTCGACGTAGATCATCTTCGGCATGGACATCGACGACCTAGCTCGCTTATTCTCCGACGAAGCCGACGCTTGAGCCCGGATTTGATTTGGACAGCGGAGAGGACCTCGTTGCGGAGCTATGGAGATGGAGCATGGGATCAACAAAGGTTGTATTTCCGTATCTTGTAGTTAAGTGTTAACTAGTTAGCTTTTTCGCCTAGAAATCTAGCAAACGATCCGTAGTCGGGTCTCTCGGCACCCATAAATTTTTATATTGGCATGTTCGATGCCTTGTGAGACCTCACTAGGGTGCCTAGGAACCCTACACTCCGTTACCATACACCAAGAGCATCTCTTTAGTCCTTCGTAAGTACTTGAGAATGCTCTTCACAGCTGTCCAGTGACTCTCTCCAGGATCAGCTTGATACCTGCTCACTACACTTAGTGAGTATGCAACATCGGGTCTGGTACATAGCATCGCATACATGATAGAGCCTACTGCCGAAGCATAGGGTATCCCTTGCATGCGAGCTCTCTCCAAATCAGTCTTGGGAGACATCTCTTTGGAGAGAGTGACTCCAGAGATCGTGGGCAAGTTCCCACGCTTGGATTCTTCCATACTAAACCTCTTTAGTATGGTGTCAATGTACCTGGATTGGGACAATCCCAATATCCGTTTGGATCTATCTCTATAGATCCTGATTCCTAATATGCAGGAGGCATCACCAAGATCTTTCATTGAGAATCTTTGTGATAAGAAGAGCTTGAACGATTGCAGCATAGGAATATCATTTCCTATCAAGAGTATGTCGTCCAAGTACAATACGAGGAATACAACCTTACTCTCTGCCACCTTTTTTTAGATACAAGGTTCATCTGGATTTTTGACGAAATCAAACTCTTTGATAACGACGTCAAAGCAGATGTTCCAACTCCGCGATGCTTGCTTTAATCCATAAATGGATTTAAGCAGCTTGCACACCTTCCCGCTGCTCCCACTATCTACGAAGCCCTCTGGCTGAGTCATGTACACGCACTCTTCTAAATCACCATTTAGAAAGGCGGTCTTAACATCCATTTGCCAGATTTCGTAATCATGATATGCAGCGATGGCAAGCATGATCTGGATGGATTTAAGCATAGCCACTGGAGAAAAGGTCTCGTCATAGTCCACACCTGGTCTTTGTCGAAAACCCTTTGCTACAAGTCTAGCTTTGAAAGTCTCCACTTTCCCATCTACACCAAGTTTTTTCTTGAAGATCCATTTGCTCCCAATGGGTTTTACCCCTTCAGGAGCAACTTCCAAAGTCCATACTTTGTTGGTGTACATGGATTCCATCTCGGACCGCATAGCATCCAGCCATTTCACTGAGTCTCCACTCGTGATGGCCTGCTCGAAGCTAGTTGGGTCATTATCCTCCATGATGCAATCCTCGCTCCCACCGTCCATAAGAAAACCGTAGTATCTCTCAGGTTGGCGAGGAACCCTACTAGATCGGCGGAGAGGCTGGGGTTCGTCGGGTACTACTGAATCCTCTGGTTCCACTAAATCTTCAGTTTGAGTTTGTGTAGCCGGAATTTCTTCCAGTTCTACCATATCCCCACTAATTTCTTTTGCAAGAAATTCCTTTTCTAAAAAGGTGGCATGTCGAGAAACAAACACTTTTTGTTCCTCTGTATGGTAGAAAAGATATCCATGTGAATGTTTGGGATATCCCACAAACTTACATAGAACTGACCGTGCCTCGAGCTTGTCCGGATTTTGCCTTTTGACATAGGCCGGGCAACCCCATATCTTAACTCGTTTAAGACATGGTCTCTTCCCACTCCATATCTCATATGGTGTGGTAGGTACAGATTTAGATGGAACTTGATTCAATAGGTATGCTGATGTCTCCAGCGCATAACCCAAGATGGAAATAGGTAACTCAGCTGTACTCATCATAGAGCGCACCATATCTAATAGGGTGAGATTTCTCCGCTCCGATACACCGTTGTGCTGTGGTGTATAAGGAGGAGTAAGCTGAGAGAGAATCCCATTCTCTTTTAGGAAGTCCAGGAATTCATTGCTTAAGTATTCTCCTCCTCGATCAGATCGTAGGATTTTAATACTTTTTCCGGTTTGGTTCTCAACTTCTTGTTTATATTCCCTAAATTTCTCAAAAGCTTCTGATTTGTGTTTCATCAGGAACACATACCCGAACCTAGAGAGATCGTCAGTGAATGTAATGAAGTATGAAGAACCATCCCTAGCATGTGTAGACATGGGACCGCATACATCACTATGTATCAGTCCCAAGAGTTCGGTAACTCTTTCTCTGTGTCCCGTAAACGGAGTTTTGGTCATCTTGCCTTTGAGACATGACTGGCAAGTGTCATAGGATGAAAATTCAAATGGATTTAAATATCCATCTTTATGCAACTTAGATAGTCGTGTCGCATTGATGTGACCCAGTCTACAATGCCACAAGAAGGATCCGTTCAGTTCAGAACTCTTCCTCTTGTGTGTGTTTGTTATGTTCAGAACTGTTGATTGATTTAGAACATAAATGCCATTGCACAACGTGCCTGATCCAACCAACTTTTGGTTATGGAAAATGTTCATAACATTATCCTGTAATACAAAATTATATCCCTCTTTACTTAATAAAGAAACCGATATAATGTTGCATATCAGGTTCGGCATGTAATAGCATTCGTTCAGAACCAATGTATTACCAGTTGGTAATACAAGGTGATATTCCCCGACAGTCTTAGCTGCAACAATTGCACCATTTTCAACTCTAATGTCTTTATCACCTTCTCCAAGTTCTCTACCTTTTCTAAGCCCATGTAACTGATTACATATATGGGATCCTGACCCTGTATCTAATACCCAGGACGTAGGGCAAATGGAGAAACAGTTCTCTGTAACGAACACACCCGAAGAAAATGCATCATCATGTACTTTCTTCTTTCGGGTGGCATGGGAATCCTGGTATTCCCCTATATCCTGTTCAGTCCTATAACTCTTATAAAGAACGGAACCAACATTCTCCAGCACAGTATAACATGCGGGTTCGGTCAATACATCCATATTATTATCTTTATTAGGGCATGAAATGGTCGCTACCTGGAGAGAGAGAGAAGAAAACACTTTAGCGTAAGCTCATGCAAGATCAGATTGGTTATTATCTTATCTAATCAGGATGGCTCCCACTGCTTTTTATCAAATCTTCCTTCAAACCCTAAAAGGAAAGACTAGCCGGGATTAATTACACACTACAAGTTCGCCAATCTTTCAGCCAGGCCAGTGTCGGTACTTTGAGGGAGGTCCCCCGTGCTTTCGCACGAACCTAATTAATGTAAACCTCGTTTTCCCAGAGGCGTAACCTCGTTAACACCTTTCTAGACACCTACTTGATCGGCTAATTGTAATGTGTAAAACTCTCCCAGGAGTAACTCTTACTCGCAGTGGGTATCGGGATCCAACTATCTCATAGAAGGTATGCAATCTCATTGCAAATTTCAACACTTGAAATTCCCGATAATATTTTGCCCCTAGCGTCCTATGACCTTGACAAAGGCCAACAAATCATAGCATGCTAGTCAAGTTCAACCCGTCATTTCTTGATTGAATCAAACCCACCCGCACGGCCCTTGACAAAGGCCAACAAGGTCGCACGACTACCCTGAAACAATCTGCATCATATGCATAAGCAGATAATCACTATTCAGCTACCGCACACTACGCCTTGACAAAGGCCAACAAACGCAGCACGAATACTGAACAGTTCTTATCTGAAATGACGGAGGGCTACGACAGGTTTTTCTGAAAACCTATTGCGTAATGAACTTGATATCGTTGTAGAATCAAATGAAGTTTTAAAATGGAGTGATTTTGAGGCTTTTCTAGTTTTGCTAAAATGGTCACTCCCGGTGAAGGGATCGTCGGCCCTTTCCTCGTCGAATGAAGTGCGGGATATATCATATATATCACTGTGCAAAGCATAAACTATAGAAGCAATCAAAATCAAACCGAGTGTGTAGCATCTGCCAGTTATTGCTAAAGGAGTCACTCCCGGTGAAGGGATCTCGGTCCTTTCCTCATCGAATAAGGTGCAGGATATATCACATATACCGCTGTGCAAAGCAAGAACTGTAGCTACCTGTTTTGTTTAAAATTTGATTCTACAACATCTTAGGTTTCTTTTCTTTCATTAATCACATTAATGAAGTCCCATCATTTAAATACCTAAACATCACAGATAAATACGACGTACACTTATGCCATCCGCATTCGTCTCGATGTCCCCTCGTGCACCGTTAGGTTAGGTAACTAACGACAGAGCAGGGCAGGGCTAGTGCGGGTGCAAAACATAAGTAACGTCTATATAATATATCATATATACTATATACTGTATCTATCACAGAACATCACATGATCACATCACAGATAAAGCAGCAGAAGAAACATATGAAACATTGGATATACTAGGACGTCCGTGTTTTCAATACGAGCCAGTATAAAACACGGATTCCACGGTCGTGATGAATAGCCAATCCCACACCCCTAGACCCCTACGAGAGCGGCAAGCAACCCTGCCAATTCTAGGGTTAGGAGACCCGGACTCGACTCCTCGAGTTGGTCTCCCTCTGGACCCCAGAACCCGGTTACTTGTGCTCCCCTCCTTGGGTCTATCCTAGTGCAGAAAAGTAAATAATATACAAAGGGTGACAACTTCCGCAACCTGGAAGTGCCCCAATAAAAGAATATTACATACAAGTTTTTACATGAATGAAAATGAAAAACACTCATCTCACATAAAAACCCCCGGCTATTCAAACACGACAATCCAATATAACATATCCAGCAACACATAACATCACATGTCATCAACGTAAGTAAGTATGCATACCCCAATTGTCGTTGACGTATAGCAACGAAACCGGCGATATGAACATACTACACTTACGGTCACATAAAAGAAAGTGTAAAACTACAACAGTTGGAATCCGCAACCTCTTTAGACATCACATGCCTAATCAAATGAAATTCTTAGACATCACATGCCTAACTGATATAAATCCCGCATTTTAGTCCCATTATCGAAAACTCTTTTCGATATCAAGTGAAACTAAACCGCTAGATTTATAACATTCATCCAGTTATCTCATAACTGTTTGTGAATTCCAATTATTGTATCCAATTCCGGATAAATAGAATATATTAAACTTTCCGATCGAACATTCGAACACCCAAGTTTTCCCGACACCGATCAACACATGAAATAAGTTCAAAGACATTCATTTCATGCCTCAGTACCAACGGTCCAGCCGTAGAAGGGTCAAGCCAACGCCTCACATGTGGCACGCCGTACTGCCCCAAACCCGAAGGTTCAAAGGGCAGTTCAAGACGGTCACATAATCGAGTTAAGGTTTGTTGTCTTCTAGAGGGACCATCGCGTTACTTGCACTACTCAGAACGTCTTTAAACCATAGAAAGATCCAACACTTGGAAATATTCCGGCAGGGGAAAAGTTGGGTATTTTCATCCGGTCGAACTTTTTAACATATTCTTAAAATATCCGGAAAAACACATAGACGAAATTTGATAATCCGATCGAACTATCGAAGCTCCAAAACAACCCCAGAAAATGCAACTCTTGAAAAAATTTTAAAAATTCCCAGGAAAACCAGCACTGGAAAATAAGAATTACTGTGCAGAATTCATTGTTTAATGAGGCCGTACGGCCGCGGAACTGCCGCATGAGCTATGCTCATGCCGCGGAACCGCGGCGACTTGGTGGATTTGGGCTGTCGAATTTCACAGTAACTCTTAGAATCACCTGCTAATTTTTCTGCATATTTCTAATTTGGAAAAATCCCAGATTTTAGAAAATGTACAGAGAGCATTTTGTGAGTTAGAGTTTCGGTTCGTTCGGACTTCAAACTCTGTCTAGACTTCGCCTAAGGCTCTGATACCACTGTAGGGTTCCTAGGCACACTATAGAGGTCTCACAAGGCATCAACCATGCCAATTTCAAATTTTATGGGTGCCGAGAAACCCTAATACGGATCGTCGACTAGAAATTTAGGCGAAAAGATAATCTAGTTAACTACTTAACTAAAAGTTAGATGCTACAACCTTTGTAGATCCGGTTCTCCACTTCCTTAGCTCCACGTGGGTGTCCTCTCGCTGTCCATCATGAATCCCGAACTCAATCGTCGGCTTCATCGGAGAAACGGGCGAGCTAGGTCGTCGGCTTCGTGTCAAAGACGATCTACGTCGAGGCATCACTAGTTCAAGCTCCGACTTCACAAAGTTGTGAAACTTGTGAAGAAAACACCCAAAACAACTTGGCAATAGGTAGAGGGTGAAGAAATAGGAGGTGGGTTCACTTTAGAATTGGATTTCACTCACTTTTGCTCAAGTTGCCATTGATGGCATCTAGTTTTCTTTCTTGAAGAAGAAGGAGAAGATGAAGCTAGAATATGATAAGTGTTTTCATAATAGAAAAATAAATCAATACTTATCATATCTTAACCAAGGTTAAGTGTAGAGAAAAGACCATGGTAAATGAGAAGGGTTAGGGTTATGCTAGAAGACAAAATGGTTTCTTTAGTCAAAGCTTCATGAAGCTTCAACAAGCTTCATGATAAAAAGAAACCATTATGTTTTCATTTATCCATTTATATAAATAAAGAATGGATAAATAAATGAGAGAATAAATCAAAACCCTAATTATCTACTTAACCATGGTTTAATTCTTTACACTTAACCATGTGAGCAAGTATCATCAAACATGATACAAACATGTGCACAAAAGTATATCATATATACAACTTGCACATCAAGTGAGAAAATCCATTTAAAATGAACCAATACTAGTTAATGCAAAGTAATATATCAAATATATATAATTATACATTAAATCATTAAATCAACACTTGATTTAACGATCCGGTGATATCGCATATAACCGACTAGTATCCTATGTATCGATTTATCGAATCAATGATTCGATAACTAGGTCATATATAATATAACCAATCGAAACATATATCGCGAGAATGAAATGCGGTATCACATACACGCATTGTTCTCGGCCCTGCACATATCTCATATGCGCTCCTATTTCGTTTCGCTTGAGCCAGGAAACCTCTGTGTAGGACTCTAAAGACTCGTCAATACGCCGGTAGCAGATGATGATCATATCAAGCACCCACAAGCCGCAAGCGGTCTGCTAAACGTAACGGCCATCCGGGTATTGAGCGATCAGAAGATCGACGAGCTAGTCCGCTCACACTCCTGTGAATCCAACCAGTAACACTTACCGTACAGTCCGGTCTGTTCGTCTGATATGTCGCATATCAAGTCTAGGGGTGGTAAACGTCAGACCCCAATAACCGATAAGTCGTGCCGATATGAGGCTCATAACGGGTCGAGAAACTACTGGTAACACTTACCAGCAAATCTCTGATCAGCCCTGGCCAGGGACTTCCCTGTTACGGCCAATCGAGCACAGCGCAACATCAACCCCCAATACCGGGAGAGACGAAACCCCTCCTATCGCTCATTGCCTCCATGTGACTCGGGACTGTACCCAAAGACCACCGTTTTGCACGCCCTCATGGACGTGGTAAGGTGGAGATTAAAGCACAGTGGGAATCACACAAGACTCTATGACGATCTCGGGTCTACAGACTAACCTGTACAAGTGTCACCTGAGAACTGCCATCTGACGTGAGGTATAATACCATCTGGGAGTTCTCGGCGAGTCCGTCCAGTGTACCCAGTCTTCACTGAGCACCCGTATACCATCTCTGATGTCAAACACCAATGGATATGGGATCATCCATCGCCCATCTCATGGGTCGAGAAGCATATACGCTAGTCTACTCTGGTGTATCGATGCCCCGTCTCGATATACCCACGACTAGGGACCTTGAAAGATGTACTTATGGACTACCATGTCCCCACTAGTATGATCTGCATTATAGTCCAGGTAGTCAAGTACACATCCTAAGGGCTTTACCAACATGTAACTATATGACAGTTTAAAGAGACTAGTGTACATGTTAAGATAAAGAGTAACCAGATAGCATACTATCATATCGAGCAAGAAAGTCATCTCTATATATGTCCAAGCATCCAATATAATATACATCATCTGTACAATACTGGCCTCTAGGGCATACATACAACTAACACATAGTGTGCACAAATGAATTGTTAATTCATTTGTGCATTCTATACAAGTATGGCTTGGATTTAAAAATTGAAAGAAATGTTTTACAAAACCAATTCTTGATGTGAGAATTTTCTTCACTTTGTCACTTATTGGAAAAATGAGATGGTTCATTCTTGAGCTCTCTTCTCTCACCATTTGAGCTTCACTCCCACTCTCTTGAGTTTCCTTAGTTCATCCACCTTTAATCTCTACCTCCTCTCAACCCTCTCTTATGTTGAGAATCATGAGAGGATGTGAGATGAGATAGATAAACACTTAACCACTACATCCTAGGCATTCTATACTAGCATCCTAGAATCCCTAGTTGCTTCACTTTCTTTCGATATGGAGATAGAGCCATTACTACATCCCTCAGGTGGATCATCTTCGACAGAGGAAGACCGGCGGTCCAGCTTGTTCGAGCACGCCTTAAGGAGCTAAGGAAGTTGATAGAAGACCTAAGGACTTGGTTTATTCGGTATAACCCCTTTAGCCATTTAGTTTAGCTCTCTGTTATATGCTATTATAGGTTTATGGTTTGATCTTGAGAGGGTTTTGTTTGTGCCAAAATTTTAAACGCCAGTTTTTGTTCTACATCGGCCACGGTAGATGGCCAGGGCGAAGGCGAAAACCCAACATGGTATCAGAGCCACCCATAAACCAATACTAGCTAGTTTGTACGAAGTTAGAATATCGATCGACCAATTTTTCCGAATCAAAATTCCGTGTTGCCATGCTTGCTGTCGATTTTGAAAAGTGTTCAAAAAATCTTTCAAAGGGTCTTAAAAATTCGTGCAGGCAATATGAGAGCACCTGAAGAAATTTGGACAAGTAAGACCACTAAACGGCCGCGGAACCGCCGCAATATACCCTCATTGGCTGCGGTTCCACGGCGGATTTTTGGTCACATTGTGCCAAATTTCTTCTGGCACTCTCTGCGATGGAATTTTGATTTTTGGGATATTTAGTTTTAGCCCAAATTTGTTTAAAGTGTTGGTTTGCATTTGGGGCCAATTTGGAAAAGTTTAGTCGATCAAAATTTTAACTGAGTTTATTAGTACATGCGATGATATCTGCGACCGTGAATATTATTAAGCGGTAAAACCCGACTAGTTGCTATATGTTCAACTAGACGGGTTTGCGAACATAATATTCACGTTGATGTTCTGTGTTGTGCTGATATTATGGTTGGATTGTCGTGGTGGATAGCCTGGAGTGCAATTATAGTAGTATAGTTCAGATTCATTTATATATTTAGTATTACGGGGCGAGCGTCCGATATGTGGACTGCCGTTTCTGCCAGATTGTATATTCTTTTATTGGGGCACGACCGTGTTGAGGTCGATGTCGCCATTGCATATATTTTTCTTTTCTGTACTAGGATTACTCCACGGTGGAGTGCACGAATAGCCGGGTTCTAGAGGGCAATGGGTCCGCATATCATGGCGTTGAGATGGAGAGACCTTACTCTAGAATTGGCGGGCTATTCTCCACACTCGTATAGGGTTTAGGATGACCCATGGAGGGGTGCACAAGTTACCGGATTCTATGAAATGTTGGGTAGCCTATTCACTTTATTGATTGGGGTTGCCTCACTTCTGGGATTGGCAGAAACTTGCTGCACTCGTAGGGGTCCAGGGTTTCAATGCACAGGCTATCCACACGACCGAGGAACGTAGGGTTTCATTTGCAGCTCAAAGGAAACCCGGGGTTCCTAGATTATCCGTTATTCTGTGATATTTCTGTGATATTTCTGTGATGTTGCTTATATCATGTTTGGGACGAATGTTATATATATATTTATATATACTAGTAGATGTTGTATATGTTTTACATCCGCGCTAGTCTAGCCCCCGCTCTGTCGTTAGTTAAGTAACCTAACGGGTGATGACGGGGCCCAATGGCGAATGCGGATGGCACATACGTATATTTTATTTTCGTTCCTTTTCTGTGGTGTGATATGGATTAATTTATGGGACTGCATTGATTCTGATCAATGCAAGGAAAGATAAACCCATTTGATGTTGTTGGAACCAAGTTTTCAAAAAACTGTTATTACAAGACGTTTCCTTTTACTTTGCACAGTGGTATTCGGTTCAGAATATTCAGCACCTCATTCGAAAAGGCAAAAGCCGGGATCCCTACATCGGGAGTGACCTCTTGGGAAATAATTTTCATCATCGTAATAACTTCACTATATTCGATTCTTTTTCTTTGCATCGTGGTATTCGATTGGGAATATCCTGCACCTCATTTGATGAGGAAAGAGCCGAGATCCCTTCATCGGGAGTGACCTCTTTAGCAAAAGTTTATACACTATATATTTGTAAAACCACCCAGTTCCTTCAACGATATCATGTTCATTACGTTAAAAGTTTTTCGCCAAAAACAATCCATAGCCGTCCGTCATTTCTTACAAGTGTTGCTTAGTATTCGTGCTGCGTTTGTTGACTGTGTCAAGGCGTAGTGTGCGGCAGCTAAGTAGTGCTTGTTTGTGGTATATAGATGCGATTGGTTAGGACGGTCGTGCGGCCTTGTTAACTATGTCAAAGGCTCATGCGGGTGGGTTTAATGCAATCTTGTATAATGACAGGTTGAACTTGACTAGAACTCTTTGATTTGTTGACTGTGTCAAGGTCACTTGGGTCCTAGGGGTAAAAACCACATCGGGAGTTTCAAATATACATGAAACTTGCTAGGCATGCGAATACCTTCTGGAGTGTGGTGACTTGAGTAGCTTCCATCAAGTTATCATGAGATGATAGTTGGATCCCGATTCCCACTGATGAGTAGGTACTAGTCCTCGGGTGATTTTAGATGATTCCGACTAATTCTCCTTTTGGGTTTGGAGGAGAATTCGAGGAACCAGTGGGAGACATCTAGATTAGATAAATTGATTAACCAGTCTAATCTAGATTAGAGTGCATGCTAAGTGTTTCTTTTCTCTCCCTCTTTGGCAGCAATCAAGACCCAACCTAAACTGAAACTCATGAACCAAGATAATCAAACCTTCTTAAAATACTTTGGCTTTTGGATTGTCAGAGTCGCATAACTCATTACCGCTCCTACTTTTCCTCTGCATTTCTCCTAAACATTCCGTATCACTACGAAATCCACATTTATTAGATATGCCATCTTATAGTTACATACGAACTCGAAAGAACTTATTCCAGTTCAAGGATGGTTTCCGGTTCAGGAGAAATTGAATATGATTATTCGAGTTGTCTTTTATTTTTACCTTCTCTCAGGTTGCGAGAGCTCCTAGGTTTAGGAGGGTACACCTATTACGCTTATTGGATAGTCTTCTTCCAAACCTTAGACTAGTGCTAAAAGGTAGGGAAGGAAGAAAACCATTTAGCCTAAGGGTGGTGTACAGAAGGTAATAAGTAAACACAAATAAAAGGATTAGAATGTGGGAAAAGGAAATTACGACTGCTATCATTCACGACGAAGCCGCGTATATCTCTGCCACTCTTACCTCGCTTTTGCATTTCTCCGGAACACTTCGTATCACTACGAAGATCTACAATTATTGTATATGCCATCGTATATTTACATACAAACTCGATAAATGTGTTTCAGTTCGAGGATGGTTTTCGGTACTGGAGAAATTGAATATGATTATTCAGTTGTCTTTTCTCTTTACCTTCTCTCAGGTTGCGAGAGCTCCTAGTATTAGGAGAGTACTCCTATTACGCTTATTGGATAGTCTTCTTCCAAACCATAGGTAGACGCAGAAAGGTAGGGAATGAAGAAAACCATTTAGCCTTAAGTAAGGTGTACAGAAGGTAATAGGTAAAGACATATAAAGGGATTGGAGTGAGGGAAATAAAATATACGGTTACTGTCATAAATTTGGATAGTGGAAGATACATTACTTGGGATACCCGGCTACCCCTTTGAAACATTTTTATGTTTCATTTTTACTGTGCGGTGTTAATTAAAATCTGTTTTTCTAATTAGATTCTGACTCCAGTGTATGTATTTACCAGATTTGATTCTCACATCTGTATGGCGTTACGGATGCTGAGTGGGAGTAAGATACTGGGAATTGGGTGATTATATCCTCATTATATCGGAATTCTTTGTAATTGGTGATATTTGAGGAAATCACCTGGGTTTTTCCTGACGGCAAATATTTGGTTTTGAATATCCGTTGTTATGCACCAATTTTAAACTAAAATATCTGTATGTTTATTTATAAAGTGAGATATAACTTTTTGAAATTATGTCTATGACATTTACCTATATCAGTTGATGGTAAGGTAAGGAGTATTCAACAGCGGTGTAATTCTTCTTAGCTATAGCATAGTTTTCAACCTACGATACACATGGTTTGAGTTATTAAACTCAGAGGACTTATACAAAGTATTGTATATTGTCCGATGTCCATTAAGACAGAGGGGTTGGTACTCATACTATATTCTATTTACTCATGACTTCTCTAGTTTTAGACAAGTATTTCGTTGAAATACAAGGTCCATGTTTTGAGAAGTTATAGGTATAAGAATATAGTTGAGAACCATATGTTGCAAAGTATCAGGATTCTTCAAGTTGATCGAAGATGTAGATACTTGTGCTAGGTATTCCGTCGGAAGTAAAAGTTTTTGAGAACTTGCTTCTCTTTTAGGTTACTCATACGTGGGTGCATTCCTTGATGAGTAATGCTGCTTGGCTTCCTTCCATTTTGTTGATATACACTGGAAACGATTGCATGTATTTTGAATCTGGTTCCAATTAAATTAGTGCCTTTGTTTCTATAGTGGATATAGAAAGGAAAATATCTTAACGATGTTAAGGTATACGGAGTTGTCCGGCTTATGCTTAAAACCAGACTATAGATAAACTCAAGGCACGTTTCAGTAATGGAAGTTTGTGGGTTATCCCGGGCATTGACGAGGGTTAACATTCTACCATCTGTAAGATCAATAGTTATATTGTTCTTGACTCGCCACCGGTTTTAGTAAAATGGATTCTTTTCAGAAAACATTAGTGGGAGTATGGTTGAACTGGAAGTTATTCCAGAACCACAAACGATTACTGAAGATTTAATAGAACCTAAAGATTCAAATTGGATTCGACATCCATTAGCCACTCTTCAAATTTGGTGGGTAACCTCAGCCACCCGAGAGGTACTTTGATCTCCTCAAAGACGGTGGCATGGAGGTTTTTACTACACAAACTTGCTGCTACTGTTGTTCTAGACTATGAGATCTGGCAGGAGGATGAGTATAAAGTCGTTCTAAATTAGCTTTAGAAATGCACATGTATATGAATTTGCTGGATGGTTGTTGTAGTCAGTGGGAGCAGCGGAAGCATAGTGGGCAAGTTGCTTTTGTCTATTTATAGACTAAAACAGGAATAGCGGAAATAGATCATCTATTTTTTATGTAACAGTCATAGATTTTGACTTCATCAGGATAACAGATGGATCTGGTAAGAAGCTAATAGGGAGTGATGTCCTGATATTTGGATGACATGCTCTTGATAGGAAGTGATATTCCTATATTACGATCGGTTATACTATGGTTGTCACACGGTGTTTCTCAACATAGGATCTGGATAAAATATCAGAGATTCTGGTTACTAGATCTATGGGTTTAGATCTAAATTTGGGAAGTGTCCCAATTTGGGTACTTTGACACTATTCTAAAGTGTTTTAGAATGGACGACTCCTGGCATGGTGGTGTACCCGCATATGATGGAGTCACCCTCTCTAAAGAGATGTCTTCTAGACTGATGAGGAGAGGGATTTGCTTGATTGACATATCTTTTGCTTAGGCAATTGAGTCAACCATGAAATTTCAAGTACCACACCAGATTTTGTTTTTGCACTGGCTGCAATAAGCCTATTTTAATCCAATCCTGGAGAAACGTTGGGAAGCAGTTATGAACATAAGTGGATGTTCTTGGTATATGATAACGGTAGCCTCCTTCGGGAGGCGTTTATCATTTTAGGCTTCCAAGGTGATCTGGATGACAGAGTGACTGTCAGAGTTATAGTTTTCCCTCTTTTGAGGGGCAGTATGTTGGACTGGTGGTCCAAGTTGATACTGAAGAAGGTATGGCGCAGGATACTGATTAAATTCCGTGGATGATATAGTCTAATAAGTTTGTTGGATTTGGAATCCATTTATGAACTGGGTCCCATCAGATATCCAGACAAATTCTAAGACTGGTATCGGTCATTTCGGGAGATAGTATTTCTCCGTGAAGTTGAGATATAGAGAGATAAAGAAAGAAACACTGGAGCGGATCCACTTACTGAGGCTATTTCTCGAACGCAATAGTTTCACAAACGGGCTTTGTTAGACCGACCAGTAGAGAAGTTGGGTGTAACATTTTAAAAATAATTAAATAAATAAAAAAAAAATTAAGTGAATTTTAGGATTTTCGGTAAAGTAAAATGTATTTTTCGTAAAACTAAACCGTAATTATTTTTCACTATAAATTTAAAAATATCTATTTTAATTATGTTATTACTAGTAAATGGTGTTTATTTAGCCACTTATAAATTTTTAGTTCAATTAAATATTTTTCCTAAATTAAATATTTTAAATATTAACATAAGCTTTATTTATTATTTAAATTAGTGTAAATTACAAATTTGAATGGTTTTAATTTGTAAAAATGAGCCATGGTATATTAGAATCAAGTGTGTAATATGCAAAATCTTTTCCAAAATCTCTCCATGGTTCTAGAAATTTCTAGGAAAAGGGTTAAATTGAAAAAGTTAGATAATAAAGGGTTTAAGTGAAAAAAATGCATTATTTATGAACTTTCTACACAATACCACACATTTTTTCTCTCTCTCCACCCTCCTCCCTCTCCATGGTCGGCCTCCCCTCCATGGGTAGCACCAAAATTTTTCCCCCATCATTTTTGCATTAAAAATCATCAAAATTCATCAAAAGTTCCAAAAATAAATCTCAAAAATCAACATTCAACCTCTACCATTTTCCTTTGACCTATTTAGCATGGATTTTGAAGATGGAAAGCATGCATTTTGGAGGCTTATTTCATGTTTGGGTTTCATATTTTGGAGGTATAAATTTCCTTCTTTTGATTTATTGTTATTAGATGTTCATTTAAGCATAATTAGATTAATTAGATTAATTCTAGTTGCAAATTCTAAAATTCAAGTTAGGTTTGTAAATTCAAGTTATGATTTTTATTAATTAATTAGGGTTATAATAGTTAGTTTAACACTTTTAGAATTGGAAAATTTTGCATGTTTGTTGAATTGTAAATTTTTTCATTTAAAATTGTTTAAATGAAGCTTTTTAGCTAACTAGTTTTTGTAAAATATATATGTGGGTGATATAAAATTCCAATTAAGGTGGATATCATTAGATTGTAGTTTTAGTGAGAACTTTAGCATGTTAATGGAAAGAAAAACTTAGTGTGATTGCTAGTTTCTATTGATAATTGATAAATTGTGATAAAAATTGCTATTTTGTAAACTAGATTTTAGAAATTTCTAAATAAATGTGATTAAAAATATAATTTATGGTTTCATTAAATCATTATCATTATAATTATGGTTTAATACATTAATTCAAGAAAAATCACGTTTTGTGGTGGAATTGTGGTATTTTGCTTGAAAAATGTTAAAAATTGTTAAAAGTTGCAAACTAGAAATTTCAAATAAATGCAAAATTGTGTAATAAAAATAAAGTAAGGGGTTGTATAGTCTAGTTATGCTATTTAATGAGTTTTATAACCATTGGTTTCATTTAAATGTCAAGTTTTGATGAAAAAGGTAAATTGGCATTTTCGGGTTTTATGAAATCGGGCGATTTGATGGATTTTAGGGTTTCGATGGATTTAATCATGTTTTATAATATAAATAATGTGTTTTAAAACTACGAGTTAATTGTTGATGTTTATCTCGATCCATCGGAGTTTGTACGCCGATATCGAGCGATATTTGGTTCTTTTGCGTGGACGGGACATAGGTTTTAACCTATGCTTGTTCCTTGTATCGTTTGACTTTCGTATGTGATTCAGTTTACGATGCTATTTATATGTTTGCGTCTAGGCACCCTCACGTGGACTGCGGGCGATGAAGAGGAGGATGGCGACACTGTCTTCGGCAGACATGGACCAGGTGAGTAGATGCATATCTACGGGGGGAAGTCGGGTGGATGGCGTTTAGCACCACCGCAACGTAGAATAGGAATAGTACTTATTGACATTAGGAAAACAGATGTGACCCTAGATTCTTAATGAGTAGGACCCTAGTAATGACCCTAGGCTGGACCAGACTGATTTAGGAAGACCATACCAGAGGATGAATACCCTGGAAGAGGTTCGTAGGTTTCAGGTAGAAACACACACACGCACACACTGAAACTCGACATGGTGTATACGGGTATGTGTATATATATATAGGACTAGGTATAGGTATATATATAGATATATACAAGACGTATGTGAGATACATTGATACACGGGAATGAAACAGGATAATTGGGCTTGATGCTGTGATTCTTGACTATACAGTCGTATTAAAGTGTTAGCGGATCATTAGAGAATGAGATAATGAACAGGTATACATAAATTATAATGGGTGGTGATGATATTGAGGTACATGGGACTCTAAAATAGCACCCGGACTGTAACTTGTGACTGATCATGATATGATATATGCATGACTTGATTACGACATCATATAGGTGTGACCAGATGTCGATATCATATAAGTGTGACTTGATGACGATATGATATCAGTATGACTTAATCACAATATGATACATATGACATGATATTTCCGAGGATAAACTAATGATGCATATTATGATGGCAATGATATATGATTGATGTAGGCGGTTACAGTTTAGCACCTTGATCATGAGATGTGTTGATGATGACATTATACGAATGATGAGACACCTAGGAGATACTTGACCCGTACCCCGATATTGGGATGCCGTACGATGGATTTTACCGTACGAGGCATAGATGTGATGATTGATCCGCACTCCTGATTTGAGGAAGTCGTACTATGTACGTGACGCTATTGAGGCAGGATCGCTGACTATTAGAGATATGGACTCAGGCGTTAGGTGTACTTCTATCGACCAGTTCTTAGGTTTAGTTTTCCTTAGGAGGGTTAGATGAACACTAGGTTAGGTTTGAGCCATATAGTGGTAGTGGTATTTGTATATCAAATGAGTGGATAACACACATCCGTCTTTACTTTTTTTTCACTGTAATCATAATGTTGCATGTTCATACATATGTTGCTATAATCAGTATAAACTTTACCTGTTAGGACACCAGCACCATTACCGATGATGTGCATATTCCACGCACACTCATTTGCCGGCTCACACACATCATCATCGGTAATTGCTATGTCACGTACACTTTAGATCATATTGTCTTTTATTGATAAAATCAGTTAACAACTAGACCGATATAATATCGTGATTAATCTCTGATGTTAGTATAGACATGATATTTATTACTTGACATTCATGCATTCATATTTTCATGTTATCATGCAGTATCATGGGCATATGCCGACACTTATCATATACTTACTCATGATTTTAAGATTTGGATTCCTATGAGATTTCTGGATTTTTGGGGAAAACCGCAAGAAATTATAAAAACTTCTCTCTCTCTCCTCCTCTCTTTTTAAAATAAGATGCGGTTTTCTCGTGATGTATGTGTCGTCCACCATGAGATTTCATGTTTTCTGTTGGATTTCGAGACCCGATTCGAGGAGTGGATGAACCGTCTCGGGTACATGGTGGGCCCGGTATGGTACCCCGGGGCAAGAAGATCGAGTTGTAGACGATGAGCCTGGTAGGGGAAGGCTACCAACCGGTGATGTCTGGCGCGGCGGATATCCGGAGGATACCGACCGTTGTCGTGAGATTTGATGATATGGGCCGATCCGGACTGACGGAGCCCGAGGTATTGAGACTATGAGACTTGAGATTTACATGTTTGTGTCGATGCTTGACATGGATTTCCATGGATTTCATTGTTGAGATTTCAGATTCCTATACATATTTTACTATGATAACAGCTAAAGATTTCTTATACAGATATTTCAGGATTTCAGGATTGATTATTTTATATTCATGATGCATGCATATCCATTCATATGACATAGAATGATATGAGGCACTGACATGTGCACGGGGTATCTATATTTACACGTAATTTTTACCCTGCTATTACTAGATGATTAGGATATAATAGTGTATTATTATGACCTAGGATAGCGTCGTGCATTCGATTTCTTTTCGTAGATGTCTTCTACTCACGAGTTGGCAACTCACCCCGTTGTGCCAAATTTTATTACAGGTTCTATGTACATGTTTCCCTTGGCAGTTGCTGGCACATCATTTTCATTTCGGGTGATTTGCACGGTAGGTTGGTTCACTTGTATCTGAACCGCCATTGTATTTTTTTATTCTTTCATTTGTATCTAGTAAGCTCCATCAACCATACTTGTATTACTTGATAAGTTTATTGGACCAGTCTTTTATTTCGACCTTAGAGTCGCGCATGTATTATTCTGATCTGGTGGTTTTGTTTTATTTTGAGTTTTGAGCCTCGCCCTTTGGCGTTGTATATTATTGTGCTTATTGTGGTTGTTTCCGCCTGTTGGCGTTGAGCTAGCTCCCGTTGGGGATGCTTTTTATTGTTTATGTATATTATACTTGTTGTACCCATTTGGGGGCCAGTTTTTACAGAGGAGACTCTGCCGAAATTTTTGGGAAATTTGCTGATTCTTTTAAACTTGTTTCCTTTTTCTTCTTCTTGTTCTTCTTCTTCTATGGTTTAGATTTCTGGGCTTCGGCTTACTTAGGTTACGTGGCGCCTCTAGACGCTTCGTAATCTAAGTGCCGGTCACGTTCCGTACTTTCGGGTCGTGACAAAGTTGGTATCAGAGCGCTAGGTTTAACCTTGTATAAGTCTAGGTGACCCTTGGGTGATGGAGTAGGCGATTTAGGTAGAGTAACGTACCGTGGGTATGGTCCGCGGCATACTTACGATACACTACTCTGCTTAAGGAGCCTTAGAATGTACAATTGTTTGCACCGTATTCCATTCGTTCTTTTGATCTATCTTTGTCAATGTTGGAGGGTGGTTTCTGTTACCACGGGCACACTGGCAGAGGGAGCTGCGGCTCGAATGCGATAACCATTAGAGTATTGGTTATTCTTAAGGATTGAAGTATTGCTTAGCGTGCGGACGAAGGGTATTCACATGCCGTCCGGATGAAGTTAAAGGGTTCGAACGATTATCAGAAAACCATTTTCCCAAGTTTAAAGTATTCGGAAGAACATGCAGGTATTTCGATGGACCCTCTAGAAGAATGAAACCCTAACTCGACATAATGACCACGAGAACGCCCTTGAACCTTAGGGTTTACGGCAGTTCCGCGGTGTCATTAGTGAGGCTTGGGTTTGCCCTTCTACGGCTGGATCATCGATGCTGGGGTATGTACCGGATATTTTTAAACTGTACTTGAGTGTTGAGCTCTCAGGGACTTATGGGATTTTGATGGATTGATCGAAAAGTTTAATGTAGTCCGGATATCATGTGAAGGGATCGACTACGTGGGAGACTCTAGACATGAGTATTGCCGTTGGTAGCGCAGTCAGCACATCTACGAAGAGACGAGTTCGAAGTAATCGACATCAGAGGAAAGATGCGTACATTGACGATAGTGTTTACGATTGTGATTTAGTGATTTGAATTTCATATTTTCGTTGATTGGATTTTGGTATTTAGAGGACTTTGTTCTACGATTGGTATTTCATGTGTGTACCTTCATTACATTCTATTTGTGTTTCATATATCAGTTGTATTGATGTTATTTAGTACACACCCAGTACACTTGATTTGGTTTTATATATTTCGAGATTTTTGATTTGATTTCGTGCATAGGGGTTACACATGATTTTGACATATGTTTCGACCTAGTTTTCATGCATATTTGTACTGTGATTTCGATTTTGATATTCGATGTATGTTTTCTTGCACCATGTGCACCTGATTAGGATTCTTGCGCACACTTGGCGCACTTGATGCGATTTTGTGCACACCAGATGCACTAAATCGGGGTTTTGTGCAGATTAGATGCACCTGATAGTGAGTCGTGCACGCCCGTTGCACTTGACAGATGTTTTTGTGCACACCTGTTGCACTTATTTTGTTTTTGTGTGTATTCATGGTATCTGTATTTGGTTTCGATTTCAGTGCGCACCGGACGCACATGATATTTTATTGATGTGATTGGGATTGATTTCAGTTTGAGCAGTATGTTTCATAATCATTATTATTTGATTTAGTAACCAGGCGGGACGTGTATGTTAAATAAAAGATATATATATATATAGCTATTTTTTTAAAAAAAATAAATGTCCGCTACTTATGCCGTGACACGTGCATCACACGGCGATTTTCAAAAGGGGTTTTTGCATATTTCCTTATCCAGATATTTGGATGGTTTTACTATGATGCGCACTATATATAAGTTATAGATTGATGTATATTAAGATGGTTTTCATATTGGGTTTTTGTTGGAGATAGTGCCCTCAGAGTCAATTATTAGGTCACAGGTACGTGATTGTAATGATTGAGGGAGGACCTATCCCGGTAGGACAGTCTTACTCGAGATGATAGTATGCTATCTGGTTTACCTTTATCATCGTGTACTGCTTTAGGTGACATGACACGTCGCTATTACACGTTGATAGAGCCCCTAGGATTCTTGCTTGACCACCAGCAGTATGAGGGCGATCATATAAGTGGGAGCTGGGGGTCTACAAGCATATCCTTAAAAGGTCCCTAGTCGTGGGAGTTTCGAGACCGGGCATCGATACTCCATTAGTAGACTAGTGTATGCAGTCGAGACCCCGACGAGGGGCGGTGGCTGGTCTCACAAGCCACTGGTGTCTGTTGGATCACCTAAGATGTATACAGGTGCTCATTGGGTTATGAGTACACCGGACAGGACTCGCCGGGAACATGCTAGTTGGTCATATACCAGACGTCAGATGGCAGTTCCCTGGTGACATGTGTGCAGGTTAGTTCATCGACCTGGGGATCGTCATTTGTCTCGTGTGAGTTCCCACTGTACTTTGATTACTACCCTACCACGGCTCAAAGGAGTCGTGCAAACAGGTTTTAGTTGGGTACAGTCCCGAGCCACATGGAGGCAGTGAGCGTATCTTCAGGGGTTCGTCTCTCCCGGTATTGGGGGTGAGGTCGTGCTGTGTCTAGGAGAGCCATTACACAAAGTCCTTGGCCAAGGCAAGGAGATTTACTGGTAGGTATTCCAGTAGTATCTCAGGGTGTTCTGGGCTACACTCCGACACGACTTGTACCGCTTTTGGGGGTCTGACTTTTACCAACCCCCTAGGCCCGCCATGCGATACTCATAGACGTACGGACCGGACTGCACGGATATTGTCACTGACAGGCTCAGTAGGGTGTCAGGATGAGTTCGCTCATCGACGTCCCTTTTAGTCAATAGCTGGTTGCCCGTTACGTATTGGCTTATACCTCTGACGGGCTAGTGGTTAAATCCACAGCCATTGTATTGACGAGTCTTTAGAGTCCACCACACTTTCAGTTACTCAAGTTTCGGGCGAAACGCTGTAGAGGCCGTATGGAGATATGGCAGGGTCCGATCAGATACGTGCGGTATTGTACGGATCAGGATCGGACGGTTTGTACTGGTAGCCGTATGGTTATATGGCAGGGTTCGATCAGATACGTGCGGTATTGCACGGATCAGGATCGGACGGATATTACTAGCCGGCTTTGGTTTAAGCCGGTCCTAGTTTAGTACAGTGTAGATTTTGTCTCTTTGCATTTGTATCCGGACGGAATACAGATGCGGGTGTGTATGCACAGTATCGGGGTTTTCCTGTAATTTATTACGGGACCAGTTTTCTGGAGTTGCCAGTTTGCATTCCGTTCCGGCCGGTTTTCCTTTGTTCTTTCCCGGCCGGACTTTTTCGATGGAGGGGGTTATTTGCAGTTTTGCAAATAACTATTTGTGGGGGGGTTTCTTGCAATTGTATTGATTATGATGGCTTTCATATCTTGCACCATTGACTTGCTTTTTATTGTGATTGAAAGGGTATGGGTTGAATAGTAGAACAAGCATGGTTCATGTTTGTTTGTGGTCACCTCTTGACTTCTCCTACACTCACCTCCCTTCTAGCTTCATATGGTTATTCCTCCACCCTTTATTTCTCACTTGATGAATAAGTCTTTCATGGTTGTGAGAAGAAGAAGAGAGAGCTTCATTTCATGAGAGTTTTCTTTCTTGATCTAGTTTTCATGCTAGAAAAATGCAAGCACCATTTTTCTAATCCTTGTTTCCTCCATCATCCTCATTGGCAACAACATAACCCCAAAGAGACAAGCATCTTCTACACTACATTCTACAGCATATCTTGAGCATGTCGAGTTGCCGGCTTCATGCTCGAGTCGCCTCGGTATTGAGGCGGGAGCCCGTAAAAGACGAAGGCGATGTGGTGCCCTTTCCGGCGAGGAGGCGACGATGTGGACGGAGATCCCGCGAGGAGATCGGAGTGGAGATGAAGACCGGAGGACTTGGATCGTCGGTATATCTCTAACCCATCTTCTAGTTAGCTTAGACTAGTTTAATGGTTACGATCCGGTTAAAGTGCGCGGTGGTGCCGGTTTGCAAAGTCCGCAAAATTTAAGTTATTCACCGCTTCCGCATTCCGGCGTCGGATTGACGGCCGGGGCGCCGCCGTGCACTTACAGTGGTATCAGAGACTCCCCATTAACTTAGTCTAGCTTTGTGTAATGTGTTTTTGAGTTCCGATCGATCGAAATGTCCAAAAACCCGTATTTGCCCACGACAGTTTCTGTTGAAATTTTTCAGTCTCAAAAAATTTTTCAGGTTGCATAAAAGTACTGTGCTAGAAATTATAAGAACACTGTTCAAATTCGACGCACTGATCTTCTCATTTGACCGCGGAAGGGCGGCCAAAACCCACGTTTGGCCGCGCTTCCGCCGCAGCCTACAGGAATCAGTGGGTTGGGTTTTTACAGTGGGCTTCTGGGCTTAAATTAGGGGTTTTGGGATATTAAAATTGGGTCCAGGTTTTCTTTAACTGCTACAGTATTCTTTGTGGGCCCACTTGTTAAAGTTTGATCAATCGGAATATTTTAAACACATTTTTCACAGTATTTACATTATATCTGCGACCGTGAATGTCACTCGATCGGTAAATCCGGTCTAACTGCTATAGCCCGGTTAGACGGATTTGCGAACGTGATTTTCACGTTGATGTTCTATGTATTTGCTGTGATGTTGCGGATCGGTCGTGGGGATAGCCTGGATGCAATGCTAGTACAGTTGTGATTGTATTATGTACATTTGTTATTGCGGGGCGAGCGTCCGACATGTGGACTGCCGTCACTGCCTGTTTGTATTATTATTTTGGGGCACGACCTGGTTGCGGTCGATGTACCCGTTGTATGTATATTTTACTTTCTGTACTAGGATTACCCCGCGGAGGGGTGCACGGATAGCCGGGTTCTAGAGGGCAGCAAGCCCGCATCTCATGGCATTGGGACGGAGGGGGCTTCACTCTAGGATTGGCGGGCTATTCGCCGCACTCGTAGGGGGTACAGGTTTGACCCAGGAGGGGTGCCCAAGTTACCGGATTCCGTGAAGTGCTGGGTGGTCCATTCACGGTGCTGAAGGGGGCTGCCTCGCTTCAGGTTTTGGCGGGTGACTTGCCGCGCCCGTAGGGGTCTAGGATTCTCATTGCACAGGCTATCCACACGACCAGGGGAACGTCGGGTTTCAGTAGTGGCTCTGTGAAACCCGGGGATCCCAGATATCTGTATTGTTCTGTGATGCTGTACATTTCTGTGATGTTGCATTTTATTCACGCCTTGAGCGAAATACTATATATTGGTATATATATTAGTAGATGTTGTATATGTTTTTCATCCGCGCTAGTCCAGTCCCCGCTCTGCCGTTAGTTAGCTAACCTAACGGGTGATGACGGGACCCAGTGGCGAATGCGGATGGCATATACGTACGTCAGTATATTTTCGTTCTTTGTGGTGTGATCAATTGATGGGACTGCATTGATTCGGATCAATGCAAGATAAACAAACCTAATCTGATGTTGTTGGAACACTTTTCAAAAAAGCTGTTATTGCAAGGACGTTCACTTTTGTTTTGCATCGCGGTATTCATTTAGAATATCCTGCTCCTCAGTCGACGAGGCAAGGGCCGAGATCCCTTCACCGGGAGTGACCCCTTGGACAAAAAGTTTGCGTCAGGGCATTAACTTCACTATAGCCGATTACTTTTGCTTTGCACCGTGGTATTCATTTGGAATATCCTGCACCTCATTCTACGGGGAAAGAGCCGAGATCCCTTCATCGGGAGTGACCTCTTTAGTAAAGGTTTTCGTCACTATATTTTCTAAAAAGCTATCCGTTCCTTCAACGATATCAAGTTCATTACGTTAAAGGTTTTCGCCAGAAACCATTCGTAGCCCTCCGTCATTTCAGTTAAATATTCGGTAGTATTCAAGCTATGTATTTTGACCTCACGCCAAGGCATAGTGTTTGGTAGCTGCCGGTTATTTATCTGTTGCATAGATAGATGCGTTGGTTTGGGACAGTCGTACTACTATTTTGGCCTACGTCAAGGGTATGTACGGGTGGGTTCAAATTAACCTGGATAATGACGGGCAGAACTTGACATGTGACTTATGATATTTTGACCTCACGCCAAGGTCATAAAAGCATGGGGCAGAAATCACATCGGGAGTTTCAAAAGAATTGAAACTTGCCAGATATGCGCATACCTTCTGGAGTGTGATACCGTGAGCGGATTCCGTCACGTTGTCATGCGATGAGAGTTGGATCCCGATTCCCACTGATGAGTTGGTTTACTCCTCGGGTGACCCCGACTAATTCTTCTTTAAGGTTTGGAGGAGAATTTGAGGTACAGTGGGAGGTTTCCAGATTAGATAAATTGGTAACCATTCTGATCTAGGATAGAGTGCACGCTGAGTGTTTCTTCTCTCTCTCTCTTTGGCAGCGACCATTGACCCAACCCCAAGACTTTGACTCAGTGACCAAGTTGACCGAACCTTCTTAAACACCGGCTTTTGGATTGTCAGAGTTGCAGACCTCATTGCCACTCCTACTTTTACCCTTTTCTCCAGGACACCCTGTATTACTACGAACGTCCACTTCCATTGGACAAAACCATCGTATGGTTAGATACGAACTCGAAGGAATTCGAGGATGGTTTCCGGTTCTGGAGAAAACGGATAGGATTATTCAGTTGTCTTTTCTTTTCACCTTCTCTCAGGTTGCGAGTACTCCTTGGTTTAGGAGTAGTACACCTATTACGCAAATTGGATAGTCTTCTTCCAAACCATAGGCTGGTGCCGACCGGTAGGGAATGAAGAAAACCAATTAGCATAACGATGGTGTGCAGAAGGTATTAAGTTCAGACAAAGCAAGGGATTAGTAAGAGGGCAAAGTAAATTGCAACAGATATTCACGACCAAACCAAATATTTCGTTACCACTCCCACATCACCTTTGTATTTCTCCAGGACACTCCGTATCACTACGAAGATCCACGGTTTATTTGGATATTCCATCGTATGGTTATATACGAACTCGAAAGGAACTTGTTCCAGTTCGGGGATGGATCCTGGTTCAGGAGAAATAGGAATAAAGTACATTCAGGTGTCTTTTATCCTCACCTTCTCTCGCATTGCGAGTGTTCCTAGGATTGGGACAGTACAACCATTATGCTTATTGGATAGTCTTCTTCCAAACCATAGGCTGGTGCCGAACGGTAGGGAAGGAAGAAAACCATTTGGCCTAAAAGGGTGTGCAGAAGGTAAAGACTAAAGACATATGAAGGGATTTGGAGAGGTGGCAAAGAATTATACGGTTACAGTCGTGAATCTGGAAGAGGCATTACTAAGAATACCAGGATACCCCATCGAAACATTTCAATGTTTCAGTTTCACTGTGTACAGTTAAAGGAAAACTGATTTCCCGATTAGACACTTGCTCCAGGGTATGTATTTACCAAGTATGATTCTCACATCTGTATGGTTTTACAGATGATGAGTGGGAGTAAGCTATTGGGAATTACGTGATTGTCCTCATTATATCGGGATTCGTTGTAATCGGTGATATTTGAGGAAATCACCTGGGCTGTTTGCCGGTTGGCAAATATTTGGTTTTGAATATCCACAGTTATGCACCAATTTCAAATTGATATATCTGTACGTCTATTTTCATAGAGTGAGATATACCTTTCTGAAATTATGTCTATGACATTTACCTATATCAGTGGATGGTTAGGTAAGGAGCATTAAACAGCGGTGTAATTCTTCTTAACCATAAGTACAGTTTTCAACCTACGACACACAGTGAAAGAGTTGTTAGACTCAGCGGACTTATACAGAGTATTGTATGTTGTCCAGTGTCCATTAGGACAGAGGGGTTGGTCCTCATACTATATTCTGTTTACTTTTAACTTCTCTAGTTCTTAGACATGTGTTTCGTAGAAACACAGGGTCTAAGTTTTGAGGAGTTATAGGTATTTGAATAGAGTAGAGAACCAGGTGTAGCAAGTATCGGGATTCTTCAAGGTGATCGAAGATGTAGATACTTGTGTATGGTATTCAGTTGATAGTAATGATAAAGAGAAATTGTTTCTCTTTCAGGTTACTCATAATTGGAAGCATTCCTAAGTTGAGTAACGCTGACCGGCCTCTTTCCATTTAGTAAACATGCACTGGAGACAGCTGCATGATTTGAATCTGGTTCAATTAAATCAGTGCCTCTGGTTCTATATTGGATATAGTACAGTTCATATCTTAACATTGTTAAGGTACGGGGAGTTGTCCGGCTTATGATTAAAACCAGACTCTGGATAACTCAAGGCACGTTTCTGTAATGGCTGTTTGTGGGTTGACCCAGGCTATGACGAGGGTTGATTTTCTACCATCTGGATGAACAATAGCGATATTGTTCTAGACTCGCCACAGTTTTATTAAAAATGGAGTTTTTCAGAAAACAGTAGTGGGAGTATGGTAGAACTGGAAGTGATTCCAGAACCACAAACGATTACTGAAGATTTGATAAGGAACCTAAAGATTCAATCTGGATTGACATTCCATTGGCCACTCCGCAGATAAGGTGGGTAACTTCAAGCACCCGAGAGGTACTCCGGTAGCCTCAAGGACGGTGACAGGGAAGTTCTTGTTTACCCAAAATTACCATTGCTGTTGTTCCAGGTTGCGAGACCCGGCGGGAGGATGAGTATAGCGTCGTTCTAAACTAGCTTTAGAAGTACGTGTATATCACTCTGCCAGAGGGTTGTCGTAGTCAGTGGGAGCAGCGGAAGCATTGGTGGACAGGTAGCTTATGTCTATTTATAGACTGGAGCACCAGTAGCGGAGATAGATCATCTATTTCTGACGTGACAGTCATGGGTTTGACTTCATCAGAAAAGGGGATGGATCTGTTGAGAAGGTAGTAGGGTGTGATGTCCTGGTATCTGGATGACATACACAGAATAGGAAAAGAAACTCCTATACTACAATCGGTTATACTTTGGTCGTCACACATTGTTTTCTCCACAAAGGAAATGGATTTTATATCTGACATACTGGTTACTGGATCTATGGTTTTAGATCTAGATTTGGGTGGTTTCCCAATCAGGGTACTTGACAGCATTCTAAGAGTATTTAGGATGGACGACTCCTGGCACGGTAGTGTACCTGCAGGTAATGGAGTCACCCTCTCCAAAGGTGTCTTACAGACTAAAGGGGAGAGGGACGTGCATGATTGGCAGATCACTTGCTTAGGCAATTGAGTCAATCATGAGATGTCAAGTACCACACCAGATGTTGTTCTTGCACTAGATGCAATAAGTTGACATTAATCCAATCCTGGAGAAACAGTCGGAAGCAGTTTTAGAACATAAGTGGATGTTCTAGGGATATGATAACGACAGCCTCATTCAGGAGACAGTTATCATTCCAGGCTTCCAAGGTGACATGGACGACAAGGAGGTTGTCAGAGTTATAGTTTTTCCTTCTGATGAGGGGCAGTATTTTGGACAGGTGGTCCAAGGCAATACTGAGGGAGGCATGGCGCGCAGGATACTGATTAAGTTCAGTTGACGATACAGTCTAAGAAGTTTGGATTTGGAGTTCTTTTATGAGCTATGTCCCATCAGACATCCAGACACATTCTAAGACAGGTATTGCTCATTTCGGGAGATGGGTTTCTCCGCGAACTTGAGATATAGAGAGACATAGAAAGAAACAACTAAGCGGATCCACTCACTGAGGCTATTCCTCGAACGCAATAGTTTCGCAAACGAGCTTTGTGAGACTGACTAGTAGAGGAGTTGGATGTTCGGTATCACACGGGCTGTGAGTATGCGACATCACAATAATTAGCCTTGAGTGCAAGTGGGAGATTGTTGGAGATAGTGCCCTCAGAGTCAATTATTAGGTCACAGGTACGTGATTGTAATGATTGAGGGAGGACCTATCCCGGTAGGACAGTCTTACTCGAGATGATAGTATGCTATCTGGTTTACCTTTATCATCGTGTACTGCTTTAGGTGACATGACACGTCGCTATTACACGTTGATAGAGCCCCTAGGATTCTTGCTTGACCACCAGCAGTATGAGGGCGATCATATAAGTGGGAGCTGGGGGTCTACAAGCATATCCTTAAAAGGTCCCTAGTCGTGGGAGTTTCGAGACCGGGCATCGATACTCCATTAGTAGACTAGTGTATGCAGTCGAGACCCCGACGAGGGGCGGTGGCTGGTCTCACAAGCCACTGGTGTCTGTTGGATCACCTAAGATGTATACAGGTGCTCATTGGGTTATGAGTACACCGGACAGGACTCGCCGGGAACATGCTAGTTGGTCATATACCAGACGTCAGATGGCAGTTCCCTGGTGACATGTGTGCAGGTTAGTTCATCGACCTGGGGATCGTCATTTGTCTCGTGTGAGTTCCCACTGTACTTTGATTACTACCCTACCACGGCTCAAAGGAGTCGTGCAAACAGGTTTTAGTTGGGTACAGTCCCGAGCCACATGGAGGCAGTGAGCGTATCTTCAGGGGTTCGTCTCTCCCGGTATTGGGGGTGAGGTCGTGCTGTGTCTAGGAGAGCCATTACACAAAGTCCTTGGCCAAGGCAAGGAGATTTACTGGTAGGTATTCCAGTAGTATCTCAGGGTGTTCTGGGCTACACTCCGACACGACTTGTACCGCTTTTGGGGGTCTGACTTTTACCAACCCCCTAGGCCCGCCATGCGATACTCATAGACGTACGGACCGGACTGCACGGATATTGTCACTGACAGGCTCAGTAGGGTGTCAGGATGAGTTCGCTCATCGACGTCCCTTTTAGTCAATAGCTGGTTGCCCGTTACGTATTGGCTTATACCTCTGACGGGCTAGTGGTTAAATCCACAGCCATTGTATTGACGAGTCTTTAGAGTCCACCACACTTTCAGTTACTCAAGTTTCGGGCGAAACGCTGTAGAGGCCGTATGGAGATATGGCAGGGTCCGATCAGATACGTGCGGTATTGTACGGATCAGGATCGGACGGTTTGTACTGGTAGCCGTATGGTTATATGGCAGGGTTCGATCAGATACGTGCGGTATTGCACGGATCAGGATCGGACGGATATTACTAGCCGGCTTTGGTTTAAGCCGGTCCTAGTTTAGTACAGTGTAGATTTTGTCTCTTTGCATTTGTATCCGGACGGAATACAGATGCGGGTGTGTATGCACAGTATCGGGGTTTTCCTGTAATTTATTACGGGACCAGTTTTCTGGAGTTGCCAGTTTGCATTCCGTTCCGGCCGGTTTTCCTTTGTTCTTTCCCGGCCGGACTTTTTCGATGGAGGGGGTTATTTGCAGTTTTGCAAATAACTATTTGTGGGGGGGTTTCTTGCAATTGTATTGATTATGATGGCTTTCATATCTTGCACCATTGACTTGCTTTTTATTGTGATTGAAAGGGTATGGGTTGAATAGTAGAACAAGCATGGTTCATGTTTGTTTGTGGTCACCTCTTGACTTCTCCTACACTCACCTCCCTTCTAGCTTCATATGGTTATTCCTCCACCCTTTATTTCTCACTTGATGAATAAGTCTTTCATGGTTGTGAGAAGAAGAAGAGAGAGCTTCATTTCATGAGAGTTTTCTTTCTTGATCTAGTTTTCATGCTAGAAAAATGCAAGCACCATTTTTCTAATCCTTGTTTCCTCCATCATCCTCATTGGCAACAACATAACCCCAAAGAGACAAGCATCTTCTACACTACATTCTACAGCATATCTTGAGCATGTCGAGTTGCCGGCTTCATGCTCGAGTCGCCTCGGTATTGAGGCGGGAGCCCGTAAAAGACGAAGGCGATGTGGTGCCCTTTCCGGCGAGGAGGCGACGATGTGGACGGAGATCCCGCGAGGAGATCGGAGTGGAGATGAAGACCGGAGGACTTGGATCGTCGGTATATCTCTAACCCATCTTCTAGTTAGCTTAGACTAGTTTAATGGTTACGATCCGGTTAAAGTGCGCGGTGGTGCCGGTTTGCAAAGTCCGCAAAATTTAAGTTATTCACCGCTTCCGCATTCCGGCGTCGGATTGACGGCCGGGGCGCCGCCGTGCACTTACAGTTTTAATATTTTATTCTCGCCATAACTCCGATGATTGCGTAATGCTTGACGGAGTTGATTTTTGTTATGTATTGATGATTTCGGAGCCCCGACGATTTGAGTGTTTGCTAAATGATTTAATATTTGGAGGGGGAGTTTTAATTTAAATTCGGGGACCGAGTTTCTTAAAAGGGGGGAAGACTGTAACATTTTAAAAATAATTAAATAAATAAATAAAATTTTAAGTGAATTTTAGGATTTTCGGTAAAGTAAAATGTATTTTTCGTAAAACTAAACCGTAATTATTTTTCACTATAAATTTAAAAATATCTATTTTAATTATGTTATTACTAGTAAATGGTGTTTATTTAGCCACTTATAAATTTTTAGTTCAATTAAATATTTTTCCTAAATTAAATATTTTAAATATTAACATAAGCTTTATTTATTATTTAAATTAGTGTAAATTACAAATTTGAATGGTTTTAATTTGTAAAAATGAGCCATGGTATATTAGAATCAAGTGTGTAATATGAAAAATCTTTTCCAAAATCTCTCCATGGTTCTAGAAATTTCTAGGAAAGGGTTAAATTGAAAAAGTTAGATAATAAAGGGTTTAAGTGAAAAAAATGCATTATTTATGAACTTTCTACACAATACCACACATTTTTTCTCTCTCTCCACCCTCCTCCCTCTCCATGGTCGGCCTCCCCTCCATGGGTAGCACCAAAATTTTTCCCCCGTCATTTTTGCATTAAAAATCATCAAAATTCATCAAAAATTCCAAAAATAAATCTCAAAAATCAACATTCAACCTCTACCATTTTCCTTTGACCTATTTAGCATGGATTTTGGAGATGGAAAGCATGCATTTTGGAGGCTTATTTCATGTTTGGGTTTCATATTTTGGAGGTATAAATTTCCTTCTTTTGATTTATTGTTATTAGATGTTCATTTAAGCATAATTAGATTAATTAGATTAATTCTAGTTGCAAATTCTAAAATTCAAGTTAGGTTTGTAAATTCAAGTTATGATTTTTATTAATTAATTAGGGTTATAATAGTTAGTTTAACACTTTTAGAATTGGAAAATCTTGCATGTTTGTTGAATTGTAAATTTTTTCATTTAAAATTGTTTAAATGAAGCTTTTTAGCTAACTAGTTTTTGTAAAATATATATGTGGGTGATATAAAATTCCAATTAAGGTGGCTATCATTAGATTGTAGTTTTAGTGAGAACTTTAGCATGTTAATGGAAAGAAAAACTTAGTTTGATTGCTAGTTTCTATTGATAATTGATAAATTGTGATAAAAATTGCTATTTTGTAAACTAGATTTTAGAAATTTCTAAATAAATGTGATTAAAAATATAATTTATGGTTTCATTAAATCATTATCATTATAATTATGGTTTAATACATTAATTCATGAAAAATCACGTTTTGTGGTGGAATTGTGGTATTTTGCTTGAAAAATGTTAAAAATTGTTAAAAGTTGCAAACTAGAAATTTCAAATAAATGCAAAATTGTGTAATAAAAATAAAGTAAGGGGTTGTATAGTCTAGTTATGCTATTTAATGAGTTTTATAACCATTGGTTTCATTTAAATGTCAAGTTTTGATGAAAAAGGTAAATTGGCATTTTCGGGTTTTATGAAATCGGACGATTTGATGGATTTTAGGGTTTCGATGGATTTAATCATGTTTTATAATATAAATAAAGTGTTTTAAAACTACGAGTTAATTGTTGATGTTTATCTCGATCCATCGGAGTTTGTACGCTGATATCGAGCGATATTTGGTTCTTTTGCGTGGACGGGACATAGGTTTTAACCTATGCTTGTTCCTTGTATCGTTTGACTTTCGTATGTGATTCAGTTTACGATGCTATTTATATGTTTGCGTCTAGGTACCCCTCACGTGGACTGCGGGCGATGAAGAGGAGGATGGCGACACTGTCTTCGGCAGACATGGACCAGGTGAGTAGATGCATATCTACGGGGGGAAGTCGGGTGGATGGCGTTTAGCACCCCCGCAACGTAGAATAGGAATAGTACTTATTGACATTAGGAAAACAGATGTGACCCTAGATTCTTAATGAGTAGGACCCTAGTAATGACCCTAGGCTGGACCAGACTGATTTAGGAAGACCATACCAGAGGATGAATACCCTGGAAGAGGTTCGTAGGTTTCAGGTAGAAACACACACACGCACACACTGAAACTCGACATGGTGTATACGGGTATGTGTATATATATAGGACTAGGTATAGGTATATATATAGATATATACAACACGTATGTGGGATACATTGATACACGGGAATGAAACAGGATAATTGGGCTTGATGCTGTGATTCTTGACTATACAGTCGTATTAAAGTGTTAGCGGATCATTAGAGAATGAGATAATGAACAGGTATACATAAATTATAATGGGTGGTGAAGATATTGAGGTACATGGGACTCTAAAATAGCACCCGGACTGTAACTTGTGACTGATCATGATATGATATATACATGACTTGATTACGACATCATATAGGTGTGACCAGATGTCGATATCATATAAGTGTGACTTGATGACGATATGATATCAGTATGACTTAATCACAATATGATACATATGACATGATATTTCCGAGGATAAACTAATGATGCATATTATGATGGCAATGATATATGATTGATGTAGGCGGTTACAGTTTAGCACCTTGATCATGAGATGTGTTGATGATGACATTATACGAATGATGAGACACCTAGGAGATACTTGACCCGTACCCCGATATTGGGATGCCGTACGATGGATTTTACCGTACGAGGCATAGATGTGATGATTGATCCGCACTCCTGATTTGAGGAAGTCGTACTATGTACGTGACGCTATTGAGGCAGGATCGCTGACTATTAGAGATATGGACTCAGGCGTTAGGTGTACTTCTATCGACCAGTTCTTAGGTTTAGTTTTCCTTAGGAGGGTTAGATGAACACTAGGTTAGGTTTGAGCCATATAGTGGTAGTGGTATTTGTATATCAAATGAGTGGATAACACACATCCGTCTTTACTTTTTTTTCACTGTAATCATAATGTTGCATGTTCATACATATGTTGCTATAATCAGTATAAACTTTACCTGTTAGGACACCAGCACCATTACCGATGATGTGCATATTCCACGCACACTCATTTGCCGGCTCACACACATCATCATCGGTAATTGCTATGTCACGTACACTTTAGATCATATTGTCTTTTATTGATAAAATCAGTTAACAACTAGACCGATATAATATCGTGATTACTCTCTGATGTTAGTATAGACATGATATTTATTACTTGACATTCATGCATTCATATTTTCATGTTATCATGCAGTATCATGGGCATATGCCGACACTTATCATATACTTACTCATGATTTTAAGATTTGGATTCCTATGAGATTTCTGGATTTTTGGGGAAAACCGCAAGAAATTATAAAAACTTCTCTCTCTCTCCTCCTCTCTTTTTGAAATAAGATGCGGTTTTCTCGTGATGTATGTGTCGTCCACCATGAGATTTCATGTTTTCTGTTGGATTTCGAGACCCGATTCGAGGAGTGGATGAACCGTCTCGGGTACATGGTGGGCCCGGTATGGTACCCCGGGGAAAGAAGATCGAGTTGTAGACGATGAGCCTGGTAGGGGAAGGCTACCTACCGGTGATGTCTGGCGCGGCGGATATCCGGAGGATACCGACCGTTGTCGTGAGATTTGATGATATGGGCCGATCCGGACTGACGGAGCCCGAGGTATTGAGACTATGAGACTTGAGATTTACATGTTTGTGTCGATGCTTGACACGGATTTCCATGGATTTCATTGTTGAGATTTCAGATTCCTATACATATTTTACTATGATAACAGCTAAAGATTTCTTATACAGATATTTCAGGATTTCAGGATTGATTATTTTATATTCATGATGCATGCATATCCATTCATATGACATAGAATGATATGAGGCACTGACATGAGCACGGGGTATCTATATTTACACGTAGTTTGTACCCTGCTATTACTAGATGATTAGGATATAATAGTGTATTATTATGACCTAGGATAGCGTCGTGCATTCGATTTCTTTTCGTAGATGTCTTCTACTCACGAGTTGGCAACTCACCCCGTTGTGCCAAATTTTATTACAGGTTCGATGTACATGTTTCCCTTGGCAGTTGCTGGCACATCATTTTCATTTCGGGTGATTTGCACGGTAGGTTGGTTCACTTGTATTTGAACCGCCATTGTATTTTTTTATTCTTTCATTTGTATCTAGTAAGCTCCATCAACCATACTTGTATTACTTGATAAGTTTATTGGACCAGTCTTTTATTTCGACCTTAGAGTCGCGCATGTATTATTCTGATCTGGTGGTTTTGTTTTATTTTGAGTTTTGAGCCTCGCCCTTTGGCGTTGTATATTATTGTGCTTATTGTGGTTGTTTCCGCCTGTTGGCGTTGAGCTAGCTCCCGTTGGGGATGCTTTTTATTGTTTATGTATATTATACTTGTTGTACCCATTTGGGGGCCAGTTTTTACAGAGGAGACTCTGCCGAAATTTTTGGGAAATTTGCTGATTCTTTTAAACTTGTTTTCTTTTTCTTCTTCTTCTTCTTCTATGTTTAGATTTCTGGGCTTCGGCTTACTTAGGTTACGTGGCGCCTCTAGACGCTTCGTAATCTAAGAGCCGGTCACGTTCCGTACTTTCGGGTCGTGACATTGGGTGTTCGGTATCACACGGGCTGTGAGTATGCGACACCGCAATAATTAGCCTTAAGTGCAAGCGGGAGATTGTTGGCTATAGTGCCCTCAAGTCAATTATTGAATCGCAGGCACGTGATTGTGATGATTGAGGGAGGACCTATACGGGGAGAGCAGTCTTACCCGAGATGATAGTATGCTATCTGGTTTGTCTTTATCATATTGTACAGCATTAGATGGCATTACAGATCATTATTACATGTTTATAGAGCCTATAAGATTCTTGCTTGACTACCAACATTATGATGGCGATCATATACGCTGGAGCTGGGTGGTCTATAAGCACATCCTTAAATGTCTCTAGTCGTAGGAGTATCGAGACTGGGCATCGATACTCCGGAGTAGACTAGTGTATACTTATCGAGACCCGACTGTTAGTGTATATGCCCTAGAGGCCATTACTGTATCATACTAGTTTGTATATTACTTGATGGAAGCTTGGGATATTCACAGTTGTATATACAATCTTGCTCGAAATGGTAGTATGCTACTTGGTTTGTCTCTGCTTTAATGTGTGCATGTGTTTCTTTTAGCATATTGCTGATATACATATTAGTAGAGCCCTTAGGATCTTTGCTTGATTACCAGCGTGGTGATGGCGCTCACACTCGTGGGAGCTGGGTGATCTATAAGCACATCCTTATACAGGTCCCTAGTCGTTGGACTATCGAGACAGGGCATCGATACTCCGGAGTAGACTAGCGTATGCGCTTCTCATCCCAGTGTGGGAGACGGTCTGTCCCACAGCCGTCAGTACGTCGTACTTGAGATAGTATACGGGTGCTCGTTGGGTTACGAGTACACTGGACAGGACTCGTCGGGAACTGTTGGTTGGTATTATACCTATCGTCAGTTATCAGTTCCCAGGTGACATGAGTACAGCTTAGTCCGCTGACTTGACACTGTCACTTCGTCTCGAGTGTGTTCCCACTGCACTTTGATTACTACCCTACCACGGCTCAAAGGAGTCGTGCAAACAGGTAGTTTTTGGGTGCAGTCCCGAAGCACTTGGAGGCAGTGACGGTTAGACAGGATTCGTCTCTCCCGGTATTGGGGGTTGACATCGCGCTGTGTCTAGGAGAGCCATTACACGAGTAGTCCCTGGCCAGGGCAAGCGAGATATACTGGTAGGTTTCCAGTGTTATCTCAGGGTGTTCTGGGCTTCACTCCGGCACGACTTGTACCGCTATTAGGGGACTGACGTTTACCGCCCCCCTAGGCCCGCCATGCGATGTATCAGACGAACAGACCGGACTGTACGGAGATTGTCACATACAGGCTCAGTAGGAGTTCAGATGGGGTTCACCTCGTCAGTCTTCTTATCGACATCTACCTGGGGACCGTTACGTACAGCTAGTGCCGCTTGCGGTCTGTGGTTAAACCCACTGCCAGCGTAGTGTCGAGTCTTTAGAGTCCCACACACAGAGCTATTCGCCTTTAGGCTAAATGAGTAGAGGTCGCATGGTTTTGCGACAGGGTTCGTTCACATTCGCGCACTTGTGCACGTTTGCTGTCCGGACAGTTTATACTAGCGGGCTTTGGTTTAAGCCGGATCCTAGTATATGATTTGAGATTGGTTTTTCTCATTGTGTTCGTGTTCCTCGGATCACGAATGCGGGTGCGTATGAACAGTTGCTTGAGATTGAGGGAGAGGACCTTGATTAGGGTTAATGGCTATTGTCATTTTATTAACCCTAATGTTTATGTGTGTGTTATTATTAATTAGTAATTAGTTTAATAATTGTCCATGGTTGTGGTTGTTGACCATTTGACTTCTTTGACTTGTTGACCTAGGTTGACACTTTGACCATCGTCATTTCTTTTGGAAGATGCTTTTTGATCTTTGCAAATTGAAATGATAATGGTCATGTCATGATTTACCATGACAATTATCTAGCTAATTATTCAATTAAATTAATTCACACATATTAGTGAGAATGGCTCTATTATTTTCTCATTCTCTCATATCATTTCTCTCTCTTGCTCATCCTCTCCCTCAAGCTCTCTCCCTCTCATGTGTTGAGAAACAAAAGGGCTTGAGAAAAACCCTCACTTGATCTTCTCTACTCTCTTCTAGGGTTCAAGTCTTAGCATTTCTTGCACTCTAGTTACTCCTAGCTTGGAGTTGAAGCTAAAGGTCGAGGCTTTCGGGTGGATCCTTCTTTGACGGGAGAAGACAAGCTAGGTGACCTCTTTCTACCATTCCAAGGAGCAAGGAGAGAAGGACTAAAGACCAAAGGTATAACCTTTCTACCACTTAGCTACTTTGTAGTTAGGTTTAGCTTGTTTTTGTTTAGCAAAGATCCTCACAAGCTTGGTCCATGTTGCCTAAGTCCTTAAAAATCCAATTTTTATTATGTTTTCCGCCTCCCCGTAAGCACCGGGGTGGGCAACGTGGACTTACAGTGGTATCAGAGCCTAACTAAACCTAAACTAGCTAAGTAGTTAAGTGTAACGAAGTTTCGAAACCGGAAAATCGAAAAACCAAACTCGCAAAACCCTAGTTTCTGTTAATATTTTTTCTGGTCAAAATAAAATTTGTTATACACCAAAAATTATCTCAGGGTTTTGTGTAAAAAACCACCAAAGACGAACCAGAGAGGCGACTAAAGGACCGCGGATCCGCGGCAATAGGAAGCTCTTGCCGCGGAAGCGCGGCCGTATTGTCCCCTCTCTGCATCGTTTTTGGTGCAGTATGTTTCTGTGTTGGTTTTGGGATTTTTAGGATATGTTATATGTGCCCAGATTTTCCAGAACTAAAATTTACTTTTGGGGGCCTATAAATCCGTATTTTTTCGAAACTTCACTACACTTTAACTATATCGGTTATATCTGTGATGCTTGTATGTATTGAACGTCGGCTAATCGCTATAAGTCGATTAGTCGGGGTTATACATCTCTGTGATCTGTGATTGTTATTGGTTTGTGGATATGAATGGATTGGATTGTCGCGGGTGAATAGCCGGGGTGGATGTGAGATGAGCGTTATTTTTCTTTCATTCATTTGTAACCTGTAAATTGATGTAATAATATTATTTGTATGGCCGCACAACCGGGTCGGGGTTGTAGCCGTCATTGTATAATTCTTTTTACTGTTTTTGCTCCTAGGATAGACCCATGGAGGGGGTGCACAAACTACCAGGTATCTCGAAGTGCCGAGTGGCCTACTCACGGTGGTGAGGGAGGTTTCTTCGCTTCGGGTGCTTGGCGGGTAGTTTGCCGCACCCGTAGGGGTCTTGGGTGGGGTATTGGCTATTCACCGCGACCGTGTAATCCGCTTTACGTTGCAGGCTCGAACGCATTGCGGATTCCTAGTATATCCAATGTATTCATCTGTGATCTGTAATGTCTATCATTGCTATATACTTATATATAATAACTATTTAGGCATTGCTTATGTTTTACAGCCGCGCTAGCCCAGCCCCCGCTCTGTCGTTAGTTAAGTAACCTAACGGGTGATGACGGGGCCCCGTGGCGAATGCGAATGGCATAAGCGTACGTCATATTTTGGTTGTTTTCTGCAATGGTAGGATTAAATGATGGGATGCATTAAAAGAACTAATGCAAGAAAATAAACCAAGTAAAAGTCGATTGGAACACTTTGAAAACCACTCGGTTCTTTTCAAAACTAAAACTTTTAAACGCGGAGCTTGAACCACTCCTTTTAAAAGCTATCTCGTTCCATCGATTAGATCAAGTTCACTACGTTCACGGTTTCGCCAAAACCATCCGTAGCCCTTCGTCATTCCACATGAATGGTCAAAAAGTATTCAAGCTATGTATTTTGGCCAAAGTCAAGGCATAGTGATTGGTAGCTATTGGGTATTCATATGCAGCATAGATAGATGCGTTGGTTTGGGACAGTCGTGCTGCCATTTTGGCCAAAGTCAAGGGTAGGTACGGGTGGGTCCAAATTAACCAGGAGAATGACGGGTAGAACTTGACATGTGACTTATGATATTTTGGCCAAAGTCAAGGTCATAAGAGCATGGGGCAAAAATCCACATCGGGAGTTTCATAAGTACTGAAACTTGCTAGCTTTGCATACCATTTGGAGTGTGATGATTCTGGTAGGATTCCTTCGGTTTTATCACGCGATGATATTTGGATCCTGATCCTACTGTGAGTATATGCTACTCCTCGGGAAAACTCTCACTTAACGATCAATGCTATAAACTTAGTAGGTGTCTAGAAAGGTGTTAGCGGGGCTACGCCCACAGGGAAAAGAGGTTACTTAATTAAGGAACTTCGCGAAAGCGTTGGAAAACCTCCCTCGAAGTACCGACACTGGCCTGGCTGAACGGTTAAGCAAGTATTGTACGGTGAGAGTAATCCTGACTAATCCTTCCTTTACGGTTTGAGAAGGGATTCGAGAGACAGTGGGAGCCATCCAGTTTAGACAAATTAAAAACCACTCTAAACTTGCAAGAGCATCATGCTAAAGTGTTTCTTTTCTCTCTCCTAATTGCAGCGACCATTCAAGATGACAGGACTTAAGTTATTACTAGATAAAAACATATTGACAGGGCCAAACTACAAAGATTGGCTCAGGAATGTCAAGATGGCAATCACTTACGACAAGTTGGGGTATGTCCTTACCACCAAAGCACCCCCTGTCCCAGGTCCCACCTCCAGCGTCGCGGATAAGGAAATCCGTAAAACATGGGAGATGGATTGCGCGAAGGCCAAATGCCTCGTATTAGCCTCGATGGACAATGAACATCAGCGGAGGCACGAGAATATGGACCTAGAGTCCATATTTCTTCATACAAAAGAACTGTATGGGGAGCAGTCTCGTATCGCAAGATACGAAGTGTCGAAGAAGCTATTTTCGGCAAGGTTGGCCGTCGGATCATCGGTAGCGGAACACGTGCTTAAGATGATTGGCTACATTGAGGAGCTCGCGGACCTTGGGACCACGTTGGAGAATGAGCTCTATACTGATTTGATTCTCCAGTCCCTTCCTTCCACTTACGCCCAGTTTATTCTGAACTTCAACATGCAAGGAAAGGAGGTAGAACTTTCCGAACTTCTGAACATGTTGAGGAGTGCTGAGGGCACCCTACAGAAAGGTAGGGAGACATCCGCTTTGTTTGTAGGAGGATCTTCCTCTTCTAGATCCAAGGCGAAAGCCAAGGGTAAGAAGAAGAAAGCCCCCGCCAAACCAAGAGGAGGTGTCGGTAAAGTGGATACGAAGGGAAAAGGTAAAGCAACAAAGATAGCGGCGAAGCTGGTGGGGAAGGAAGAATGCTTCTATTGTCACAAAAGTGGTCACTGGAAACAGGATTGCAAGGCTTGGAAAGCCAGAACACAGGATTTGAAGCGAGTTGCAGCTTCAGCTTCAGGTGTGTATGTTATTGAAAACTGTCTATGAATAAACTCTACTTCCTGGGTATTGGATACCGGATCTGGATCTCATATCTGTAATTCTTTGCAGGCGTTGAGAAAGCGTAGAGTTTTGAAGGCAGGTGACATGACCCTCAGAGTTGCGAACGGTGCTAGCATGAATGCTGAGGCCGTGGGGGACTATCACCTGGGATTGTCAGATGGACATTTTTTGGTTTTGCGTAGTTGTTATTATGTACCAAATGCAACCTGTAATATCATTTCTGTATCTTTATTATCTAAAGAAGGTTATGAATTTGCATTTGTAAGTAATGTAGTGAACATTCACCTTAATCAAGCTTTGATTGGGTCAGGTACATTGAACAACGGTATATACGTATTAAACCAACCACAGATTTTCAATGTCCAGAATACACACAAAAGAAAGTCGCCAGAAATTAATAAAACTTTCTTATGGCATTGTAGACTGGGTCACATCAATGAGAGAAGGTTGACTAAGTTACACACAGAAGGATATTTGGATTCGTTCGAATATCAATCGTATGCAACTTGTCAATCCTGTCTCAAGGGAAAGATGACAAAGACTCCGTTTACTGGACACGGAGAAAGAGCGAGCGAGCTCTTGGGACTCGTACACAGCGACGTGTGCGGTCCAATGTCTACACATGCGCGAAGCGGTTATTCTTACTTCATTACTTTTACGGATGACTTTTCAAGGTACGGTTATGTCTTCTTAATGAAACATAAATCCGAGGCTTTTGAAAAATTCCAAGAATATAAGAATGAAGTAGAAAAACAAACAGGCAAAAGTATAAAGACACTGAGATCTGATCGAGGTGGTGAATACTTGAGTGCCGAGTTCCTGTGTTACTTAAAAGAGAATGGAATTCTCTCTCAGCTTACTCCTCCATACACTCCGCAACATAATGGTGTATCGGAGAGACGGAACCGAACCCTATTGGATATGGTACGGTCCATGATGAGTAATGCTGAGTTGCCGCGATCGTTTTGGGGATATGCGCTAGAATCAGCGGCATACCTTTTGAACCGGGTTCCAACTAAGACTGTGCCTACTACACCATATCAGATGTGGTGTGGGAAGAAACCCTATCTTAATCATATTAAGACATGGGGATGTCCAGCTTTTGTAAAAAAGCAGCATGCGGACAAGCTCGAGGCACGCTCAGTACAGTGCAAGTTTGTGGGATATCCAAAGAACTCCAAGAGATATTACTTCTATTGCGAAGAGGAACAAAAAGTCCTTGTTTCTCGCCATGCCCACTTTCTAGAACACCAGTTCATAGAAAAAGAATCAAGTGGGAGCGCAATAGAACTGGAAGAAATTCCAGAACCACGAGCTATTACTGAAAGCTTGGTTGATCCAGAGGGTTCGAAAGATCAGGACATTCCCACGCCACTCCGCAGAAATAGTAGGCAGTCTCATCCGCCCGAGAGATACTACGGTTTTCTCATTGACGGGGATAGAGAGGATTGCATCATAGACTGTAATGAGCCTACTAGCTTCCAGCAAGCCATACAGAGCGTCGACTCGGTAAAATGGCTGGATGCAATGCGGACCGAGATGGAGTCCATGTACACCAACAAAGTATGGACGTTGGACATTGCTCCAGACGGGGTAAAACCCGTAGGATGCAAGTGGATCTTCAAAAGGAAGATTGGTGTAGATGGACAGGTTGAGACCTATAAAGCTAGACTGGTAGCAAAGGGTTTTCGTCAGCGACCTGGTTTGGACTATGACGAAACCTTTTCTCCAGTAGCTATGCTGAAATCCATTCGGATCCTTCTTGCCATTGCTGCCTTCCACGATTATGAGATTTGGCAGATGGACGTAAAGACAGCTTTTCTAAATGGTCATTTAGAGGAGTGTGTCTATATGGATCAGCCAGAGGGTTTCATTCAGAGTGGGAGCAGCGGAAAGGTGTGCAAGTTGCTTAAGTCCATTTATGGACTAAAGCAGGCATCGCGGAGTTGGAACATCTGTTTTGATGAGACGGTCAAGGAATTTGGCTTTATCAAAAATCCAGATGAACCATGCATCTATTGTAGATTTGTAGCGAGAACTGTAGTATTCCTCGTTTTATACGTGGATGACATTCTCTTAATAGGAAATGGCATTCCTATGCTACAATCTGTCAAGGGGTTCTTGTCACACAGGTTCTCCATGAAAGACCTGGGTGATGCCTCTTACATTCTGGGTATCCGGATCTACCGTGACAGATCCAAGAGGATATTAGGACTTTCGCAGTCCAGGTACATCGACACCATACTGAAGAGATTCAGTATGGAAGATTCTAAGCGTGGTAATTTACCGGCTTGTCACGGGATCACCCTCTCCAAAGAGATGTCTCCCAAGAATGATTTGGAGAGGGATCGCATGTCTATTATACCCTACGCTTCTGCGGTAGGCTCTATAATGTATGCAATGTTGTGTACCAGACCGGATGTGGCTTATGCACTGAGTGTGGTAAGCAGGTATCAGTCAAACCTAGGGGAGAAACATTGGATAGCAGTAAAGAACATTCTCAAGTACCTAAGAAGGACTAAGGAGATGTTCTTGGTGTATGGCGGAAAAGACCTGCAGATTGAGGCCTTTGCTGACTCCAGCTTCCAGAGTGACAAGGATGATTCCAAGTCCATGTCGGGTTTTGTCTTCACCCTCAATGGAGGGGCGGTGTGTTGGAAGAGCTCCAAACAGGAAACCGTTGCTGACTCGACGATGGAAGCGGAATACATCGCTGCATCTGATGCCGCAAAAGAAGCTGTCTGGATAAGGAAGTTCTTGAGAGAACATCAGGTGGTTCTGTCCATTGTTGACCCAATACCTCTGTATTGCGACAACAACGGGGCTATAGCATTAGCAAAGGAACCCAGATCCCATCAGAGATCCAGACACATCTTAAGGCGGTATCACCTGATCAGGGAGATTGTGGATCGCCAGGAGATCGAGGTCCGGAGAGTTGCATCAGAGGATAACACAGCAGATCCATTCACCAAGGCCTTGCCCCAGACTCAGTTCGAGCGGCTGATCGAGATGATAGGTCTTCGATACGCCAGTACATGGCCTTAGTGCAAGTGGGAGATTGTTAGTGTATATGCCCTAGAGGCCATTACTGTATCATACTAGTTTGTATATTACTTGATGGAAGCTTGGGATATTCACAGTTGTATATGTAAGTCCATGCTACCTCTCCCGGTACTTTCGGGAATGCGGAATTTGGTAAAAAACGATTTTCTTAAAGATGGTAACATGGACCTAAAACCCGGATCTTGGTTAAACATCTATCTAACATCCTAACTATGAGTTTCTAGCTACTCGGTTAGGGGGTTATACCTTGCTTGTCTTGAACTCCTTCGTCTTCAAAGCTCCGATGGTGGTCCGATGGCTTCTTCTCGTCGTCTCCGTACGCCGAAGATAGATCCACCTGAAAGCTCCAACCTTTAGCTCCTTCTTCGTTCTTTGAAGAAACTAGTTCACTTGGTTTGCTAAACCTAGTGAACTAGAATGAGTAGAGAAGAAATAGAATGGGATTTTATCTATGGTTCTTGATTCTCAACTCATGAGACAAGAGAACCATAGATCAAGAGAGAGAGCAAGAGGTTGAGGGTGAGAGCAAGAGGAGAGCTCAAGAACAAGAGAGAGAATGAGCAAGAAAGAATGAGGCTCTCTTTTGTCTTTCACCCTCTCATAATCCAAAGTGAGCATAACTCATCATATCAAAAAAAAGTCTTATGTGATGGTTTGAAGCAACCATAACCATATCATTTCATGCACTCATTTTACACAAATGAGCAAGTAAACAAAAGTCTTTGCCATGAAATGATGGCTATGGTTATCATGATGGTCAACTAGTCAAGCCTAGTCAACCGGTCAACAAGTCAACAAAAGTCAACAAGTCAACAAAGTCAACAAGTCAACAAAAGTCAACAAGTCAACAACCATATCACCATAATACTTAATTAATATAATAGTTAATCACATATCATATTCTCATTAGGGTTGAGCATAAAGTCAAATAGTCAACGGTCAACTGTCAACAACCCTAATGAGAATCCGCTGCCTCTGCCTCCCTGTCAACTGTGCATACACACCCGCATTCGCGTTCCGAGGAACACGAATGCAAACTGGATAAATCCAATCCCATAAGGTACACTAGGATCTGGCTTAAACCAAAGCCCGCTAGTGAAAACTGTCCGGACACTGTACGTGCACAAGTGCACGGATGTGACCGGACCCTGTCGCAAAACCATGCGACCTGTCGCAATACCATGCGACCTCTACTCTTTTGCCTAAAGGTGAAAAGCTTTCTGTGTGGGACTCTAAAGACTCGACACTACGCTGGCAGTGGGTTTAACCACAGACCGCAAGCGGCACTAGCTGTGCGTAACGGTCCCCAGGTAATGCGGACAAGAAGACCGACGAGGCGAAACCCATCTGAACTCCTACTGAGCCTGAGTGTGACATTCTCCGTACAGTCCGGTCTGTTCGTCTGATACATCGCATGGCGGGCCTAGGGGGCGGTAAACGTCAGTCCCCCAATAGCGGTACAAGTCGTGCCGGAGCGAAGCCCAAAACACCCTGAGATAACACTGGAAACCTACCAGTATATCTCGTTTGCCCTAGCCAGGGACTACTCGTGTAATGGCTCTCCTAGACACAGCGCGATGTCAACCCCCAATACCGGGAGAGACGAATCCTGTCTAACCGTCACTGCCTCCAAGTGCTTCGGGACTGCACCCAACCACTGCCTGTTTGCACGACTCCTTTGAGCCGTGGTAGGGTAGTGATCAAAGTACAGTGGGAACACACTCGAGGCGGAATGACAGTGTCAAGTCAGCGGACTAAGCTGTACTCATGTCACCTGGGAACTGATAACTGACGATAGGTATAATACCAACTAGTCAGTTCCCGACGAGTCCTGTCCAGTGTACCCGTAACCTAACGAGCACCCGCATACTATCTCAAGTACGACGTACTGACGGCTGTGGGACAGACCGTCTCCCACACTGGGATGAGAAGCGCATGCGCTGGTCTACTCCGGAGTATCGATGCCCCTGTCTCGATAGTCCTGCGACCAGGGACCTGCATAAGGATGTGCTTATAGATTACCCAGCCCCACTAGTGTGATGGCCATCACATCGCTGGTAATCAAGCAAAGATCCTAAGGGCTCTACTAATGTGTATAGGCGATATACAAAAATAAACACATGTACACATTGAAGTAGAAACAAACCAAGTAGCATACTACTATTTTGAGCAAGATTGTATATACAAGGTGAATATCCCAAGCATCCATTAAGTAATATATAAACTAGTATGATACAGTAATGGCCTCTAGGGCATATACACTAACAATCTCCCACTTGCACTAAGGCCATGTACTGGCGTATCGAAGACCTATCATCTCGATCAACCGCTCGAACTGAGTCTGGGGTAGGGCCTTGGTGAATGGATCTGCAGTGTTATCTTCTGAAGCGACTCTCCGAACCTCGATCTCCTGGCGATCTACGATCTCCCTGATCAGGTGATACCGCCTTAAGATGTGCCTGGATTTCTGATGGGACCTGGGTTCCTTCGCTAAAGCTATAGCCCCGTTGTTGTCGCAATACAGAGGTATTGGATCAACAATGGACGGAACCACCTGAAGTTCTTTCAAGAACTTCCTCATCCAGACAGCTTCTTTTGCGGCATCAGATGCAGCGATGTATTCCGCTTCCATTGTCGAGTCTGCTACGGTTTCTTTTTTGGAACTCTTCCAACACACCGCCCCTCCATTGAGGGTAAAGAAAAAACCCGACATGGACTTGGAATCATCCTTGTCACTCTGGAAGCTGGAGTCAGCAAAGGCCTCGATCTAGAGGTCTTTTCCGCCATACACCAAGAACATCTCCTTAGTCCTTCTCAGGTACTTGAGAATGTTCTTTACCGCTATCCAGTGTTTCTCCCCAGGGTTTGACTGATACCGGCTTACCACACTCAGTGCATAAGCTACATTTGGTCTGGTACACAATATCGCATACATTATAGAGCCTACCGCAGAAGCGTAGGGTATAATAGACATGCGATCCCTCTCCAAATCAGTCTTGGGAGACATCTCTTTAGAGAGGGTGATCCCGTGACAAGCCGGTAGGTTACCGCGCTTGGAATCTTCCATACTGAATCTCTTCAGTATGGTGTCGATGTACCTGGACTGTGATAGTCCTAATATCCTCTTGGATCTGTCACGGTAGATCCGGATACCCAGAATGTACGAGGCATCACCCAGGTCTTTCATGGAGAACCTGTGTGACAAGAACCCCTTGACAGATTGTAGCATAGGAATGTCATTTCCTATTAAGAGAATGTCATCCACGTATAAAACGAGGAATACTACAGTTCTCGCTACAAATCTACTATAGATGCATGGTTCATCTGGATTTTGATAAAGCCAAATTCTTTGACTGTCTCATCAAAGCAGATGTTCCAACTCCGCGATGCCTGCTTTAGTCCATAGATGGACTTAAGCAACTTGCACACCTTTCCGCTGCTCCCACTCTGAATGAAACCCTCTGGCTGGTCCATATAGACACACTCCTCTAAATTTCCATTTAGAAAAGCTGTCTTCACGTCCATTTGCCAGATTTCATAATCGTGGAAGGCAGCAATGGCAAGAAGGATCCGAATGGATTTCAGCATGGCTACTGGAGAAAAGGTTTCGTCATAGTCCAAGCCAGGTCTTTGACGGAAACCTTTTGCTACCAGCCTAGCTTTATAGGTCTCAACCTGTCCATCTACACCAATCTTCCTTTTGAAGATCCACTTGCATCCTACGGGTTTTACCCCGTCTGGAGCAATGTCCAACGTCCATACCTTGTTGGTGTACATGGACTCCATTTCGGTCCGCATTGCATCCAGCCATTTTACTGAGTCAACGCTCTGAACGGCCTGCTGGAAGCTAGTAGGCTCATCATAATCTATGATGCAATCCTCTCTATCCCCGTCTATGAGAAAACCGTAGTATCTCTCGGGCGGATGAGATTGCCTACTACTCCTGCGGAGCGGCGTAGGAATGTCCTGTTCTGTTGAACCCTCTGGTTCCACTAAACTTTCAGTAATAGTCTGTGGTTCTGGAATTTCTTCCAGTTCTATTGTGCTCCCACTTATCTGGGTTTCCAAAAACTCAGTTTCCAAGAAGTAGGCATGACGAGAAACAAGAACTTTTTGTTCCTCTTCACAGTAGAAGAAATATCCTTTGGAGTTCTTCGGATACCCCACAAACTTGCACTGTACCGAGCGTGCCTCGAGCTTGTCCGCATGCTGCTTTTTGACAAAAGCCGGACATCCCCATGTCTTAATGTGCTTAAGATAGGGTCTCTTCCCACACCACATCTCATATGGTGTAGTAGGCACGGTCTTAGTAGGAACTCGGTTCAAAAGGTATGCGGCTGATTCTAGCGCATATCCCCAGAATGATCGCGGCAACTCAGCGTTACTCATCATGGACCGCACCATATCCAATAGGGTGCGGTTCCTTCTCTCCGATACACCGTTATGTTGCGGGGTGTATGGAGGAGTAAGCTGAGAGAGAATTCCGTTCTCTTTTAAATAGTCCAGGAACTCGGCACTCAAGTATTCTCCACCTCGATCCGATCTTAGAATCTTAATACTTTTGCCGGTCTGTTTCTCTACTTCATTCTTATACTCCTGGAATTTTCCAAAGGCCTCGGACTTATGTTTCATTAAGAAGACATAGCCGTACCTTGAGAAGTCATCCATAAAAGTAATGAAGTAAGAATGTCCGCTTCGGGCATGTGTAGACATTGGACCGCACACGTCACTGTGTACGAGTCCCAAGAGCTCGCTCGCTCTTACTCCTTGTCCAGTAAACGGAGTCTTTGTCATCTTTCCTTTGAGACAAGATTGACAAGTGGCATACGATTGATATTCGAACGCATTCAAATATCCTTCTGTATGTAACTTAGTCAACCTTCTCTCATTGATGTGACCCAATCTACAATGCCATAAGAAAGTCTGATTCATTTCCGGAGACTTTCTTTTGTGTGTATTCTGGACGTTGAAAATCTGTGGTTGGTTTAACAGGTATATACCATTACTCAATGTACCTGACCCAATCAAAACTTGATTAAGGTGAATGTTTACAACATTACTTACAAACGCAAATTCATAACCTTCTTTAGAAACTAAAGATACAGAAATGATATTACAAGTTGCGTTGGGTACAAAAAAGCAATTACGCAAAACCAAAACATGTCCATCTGACATTCCAAGGTGATAGTCCCCCACGGCTTTAGCATCCATGCTAGCTCCGTTCGCAACTTTGAGGGTCATGTCACCTGCCTTCAAAACCCTACGGTTTCTCAACGCCTGCAAAGAATTACAGATATGAGATCCTGATCCGGTATCCAATACCCAGGAAGTAGAGTTTATTGAAAGACAATTTTCAATAACATACACACCTGAAGCTGAAGCTGCAACCTGCTTCAATTCCTGTGTTCTGGCCTTCCAGGCCCTGCAATCATTCTTCCAGTGTCCTTTCTTATGACAATAGAAGCATTCTTCCTTATCCACAAGCTTCCCCGCTATTTTTGTTGCTTTACCTTTTCCCTTCGTATCCACTTTACTAACACCGCCCCTTGGTTTGGCGGGGGCTTTCTTCTTCTTTCCCTTGGCTTTCGCCTTGGACCTAGAAGAAGATGATCCTCCTACAAACAAAGTGGATGTATCCCTACCTTTCTGTAGGGTGCCCTCTGCGCTCCTCAGCATGTTGAGGAGCTCTGAAAGTTCAACCTCTTTTTCTTGTAAGTTGAAGTTCAGTATAAACTGGGCGTAAGTGGAAGGAAGGGACTGGAGAACTATATCCGTATATAGCTCACTCTCCAATGTGATCCCTAGGTCAGCGAGCTCCTCAATGTAGCCGATCATCTTTAGCACGTGCTCGGCTACTGATGATCCGACGGCCATTCTTGTCGAAAATAACTTTTTCGACGCTTCGTATCTTGCGATACGAGATTGCTCCCCATACAGTTCTTTTGTATGAAGCAATATGGATTCCATGTCCATATTCTCATGCCTCCTCTGATGTTCGTTGTCCATCGAGGCAAGCAGGAGGCATTTGGCCTTCGCGCTATCAATCTCCCAAGTCTTACGGATTTCCTTATCCGCGACGCTGGAAGTTGGACCAGGGACAGGGGGAGCTTTGGTAGTAAGAAGATACCCCAGCTTGTCGTAAGTGATTGCTATCTTGACATTCCTGAGCCAATCTTTGTAGTTTGGCCCTGTCAGTTTGTTTTTATCTAGGAGTAACTTAAGTCCAGTCATGTCGATTTGGTCGCTGCAATTAGGAGAGAGAAGAAGAAACACTCAGCATGATACTCTTGCAAGTTTAGAGTGGTTTTTAGTTTGTCTAAACAGGATGGCTCCCACTGTTTCTCGAATCCCTCCTCAAACCATAAAGGAAGAATTAGTCAGGATCAATCCCACCGTACAATACTTGCTTAACCGTTCAGCCAGGCCGGTGTCGGTACTTCGAGGGAGGTTTTCCAACGCTTTCGCGAAGTTCCTTAATTAAAGAACCTCTTTTCCCTGGGGGCGTAGCCCCGCTAACACCTTTCTAGGCACCTACTAGGTTTATAGCATTGATCGTTAAGTGAGAAATTTCCTGAGGAGTAGCATATACTCACAGTAGGATCGGGATCCAAATATCATTGCGTGACGAAACTGAAGGAATCCTACCAGAATCATCACACTCCAAATGGTATGCAAATCTAGCAAGTTTCAGTACTTATGAAACTCCCGATGTGGATTTTTGCCCCATGCTCTTATGACCTTGACTTTGGCCAACAAATCATAAGTCACATGTCAAGTTCTGCCCTGTCGTTCTCCAGGTTAATTTGAATCCACCCGCACCTACCCTTGACTTTGGCCAACAAGGCAGTACGACTGTTCCAAACCAACGCATCTATCTATGCTGCACATGAATACCCAATACCTACCAATCACTGTGCCTTGACTTTGGCCAACAAACACAGCTTGAATACTATTGACTATTCATGTGAAACGACGGAGGGCTACGGATGGTTTTGGCAAAACCGTGAACGTAGTGAACTTGATTTGGTCGATGGAACGAGATAGCTTTTAAAAAGAGTGGCTCAAGCTCCGCATTTAAAAGTTGTTTTGAAAAGAACCGAGTGGTTTTTCGAAAGTGTTCCAACGACTTTAACTTGGTTTATTATCTTGCATTAGTTCTTTTAATGCGTGATATTCTTGCATTAGTTCTTTTAATGCGTCCCATCATTTAATCCTACCATTGCAGAAAACAACCAAAATATGACGTACGCTTATGCCATTCGCATTCGCCACGGGGCCCCGTCATTACCCGTTAGGTTACTTAACTAACGACAGAGCGGGGGCTGGGCTAGCGCGTCTGTAAAACATAAGCAACGCCTAAATAATATCATATATAGATATACTGCAATGATAAACATTTCAGATCACAGATGAATACATTGGATATACTAGGAATCTGTAATTCGTACGAGCCTGTAACGAAAGACAAATTACACGGTCGCGGTGAATAGCCAAAACCCCACCCAAGACCCCTACGGGTGCGGCAAACTACCCGCCAAGTACCCGAAGCGTAGTAACCTCCCTCATCTCCATGAATAGGCCACTCGACACTTCGGCATACCCGGTAGTTTGTGCACCCCCTCCATGGGTCTATCCTAGGAGCAAAAACAGTAAAAAGAAATTATACAATGACGGCTACAACCCCGACCCGGTTGTGCGGCCATACAAATAATTATTACATCAATTTACAAATTTACATGAATTGAAAGAAAAGAAAATTCTCGTCTCACAACCCCCGGCTATTCACCCGCGACAATCCAACATATTCATATACACATTCCAGCAACATTACAGATCACAGATTTGTATAACCCCCACTAATCGACATATAGCGATTAGTAGACGTTCAATACAAATATCACATTACAGAAAAACCCGTTAGCTCAAGTCTTTTAGAAGTTCGATCAAAAATACGGATTTTCGGGACCCCAAAATAAAATTTTCTTTCTGGAAAATCTGGGCAGAAAATATATATTCCAAAAATCCTAAATTACCCCCAGAAGAACACTGCACCAAAAAGGGACCACGGCCGAGTCAACTCGGCCGCGGATCCGCGGCGGGAGCGTGCTCCCGCCGCGGATCCGCGGCGCTTTGACTCGATCGTGGGACCAATTTTGGTGGGTGTTCACAGAAAAGCCTGAGCCGATTTTAGGTGTTAAGATAATCAACTTTTGAACAGTGGAAAAATCGACAGAAACTGCAAAATTTTTGGGGTTAGTTTCGGGACTTTTTCGTTGATCGATCTTCTAGTTACTTGCTAACATGCTAGATAGAGTTTAACTAGGCTCTGATACCACTGTAAGTCCATGCTACCTCTCCCGGTACTTTCGGGAATGCGGAATTTGGTAAAAAACGATTTTCTTAAAGATGGTAACATGGACCTAAAACCCGGATCTTGGTTAAACATCTATCTAACATCCTAACTATGAGTTTCTAGCTACTCGGTTAGGGGGTTATACCTTGCTTGTCTTAAACTCATTCGTCTTCAAAGCTCCGATGGTGGTCCGATGGCTTCTTCTCGTCGTCTCTGTATGCCGAAGATAGATCCACCTGAAAGCTCCAACCTTTAGCTCCTTCTTCGTTCTTTGAAGAAACTAGTTCACTTGGTTTGCTAAACCTAGTGAACTAGAATGAGTAGAGAAGAAATAGAATGGGATTTTATCTATGGTTCTTGATTCTCAACTCATGAGACAAGAGAACCATAGATCAAGAGAGAGAGCAAGAGGTTGAGGGTGAGAGCAAGAGGAGAGCTCAAGAACAAGAGAGAGAATGAGCAAGAAAGAATGAGGCTCTCTTTTGTCTTTCACCCTCTCATAATCCAAAGTGATCATAACTCATCATATCAAAAAAAAGTCATATGTGATGGTTTGAAGCAACCATAACCATATCATTTCATGCACTCATTTTACACAAATGAGCAAGTAAACAAAAGTCTTTGCCATGAAATGATGGCTATGGTTATCATGATGGTCAACTAGTCAAGCCTAGTCAACCGGTCAACAAGTCAACAAAAGTCAACAAGTCAACAAAGTCAACAAGTCAACAAAAGTCAACAAGTCAACAACCATATCACCATAATACTTAATTAATATAATAGTTAATCACATATCATATTCTCATTAGGGTTGAGCATAAAGTCAAATAGTCAACGGTCAACTGTCAACAACCCTAATGAGAATCCGCTGCCTCTGCCTCCCTGTCAACTGTGCATACACACCCGCATCCGCGTTCCGAGGAACACGAATGCAAACTGGATAAATCCAATCCCATAAGGTATACTAGGATCTGGCTTAAACCAAAGCCCGCTAGTGAAAACTGTCCGGACACTGTACGTGCATAAGTGCACGGATGTGACCGGACCCTGTCGCAAAATCATGCGACCTGTCGCAATACCATGCGACCTCTACTCTTTTTCCTAAAGGCGAAAAGCTTTCTGTGTGGGACTCTAAAGACTCGACACTACGCTGGCAGTGGGTTTAACCACAGACCGCAAGCGGCACTAGCTGTGCGTAACGGTCCCCAGGTAATGCCGACAAGAAGACCGACGAGGCGAAACCCATCTGAACTCCTACTGAGCCTGAGTGTGACATTCTCCGTACAGTCCGGTCTGTTCGTCTGATACATCGCATGGCGGGCCTAGGGGGCGGTAAACGTCAGTCCCCCAATAGCGGTACAAGTCGTGCCGGAGCGAAGCCCAAAACACCCTGAGATAACACTGGAAACCTACCAGTATATCTCGTTTGCCCTGGCCAGGGACTACTCGTGTAATGGCTCTCCTAGACACAGCACGATGTCAACCCCCAATACCGGGAGAGACGAATCCTGTCTAACCGTCACTGCCTCCATGTGCTTCGGGACTGCACCCAACCACTGCCTGTTTGCACGACTCCTTTGAGCCGTGGTAGGGTAGTGATCAAAGTACAGTGGGAACACACTCGAGGCGGAATGACAGTGTCAAGTCAGCGGACTAAGCTGTACTCATGTTACCTGGGAACTGATAACTGACGATAGGTATAATACCAACTAGTCAGTTCCCGACGAGTCCTGTCCAGTGTACCCGTAACCTAACGAGCACCCGCATACTATCTCAAGTACGACGTACTGACGGCTGTGGGACAGACCGTCTCCCACACTGGGATGAGAAGCGCATGCGCTGGTCTACTCCGGAGTATCGATGCCCTGTCTCGATAGTCCTGCGACCAGGGACCTGCATAAGGATGTGCTTATAGATTACCCAGCCCCACTAGTGTGACGGCCATCACATCGCTGGTAATCAAGCAAAGATCCTAAGGGCTCTACTAATGTGTATAGGCGATATACAAAAATAAACACATGTACACATTGAAGTAGAAACAAACCAAGTAGCATACTACTATTTTGAGCAAGATTGTATATACAAGGTGAATATCCCAAGCATCCATTAAGTAATATACAAACTAGTATGATACAGTAATGGCCTCTAGGGCATATACACTAACAGTATATACAATCTTGCTCGAAATGGTAGTATGCTACTTGGTTTGTCTCTGCTTTAATGTGTGCATGTGTTTCTTTTAGCATATTGCTGATATACATATTAGTAGAGCCCTTAGGATCTTTGCTTGATTACCAGCGTGGTGATGGCGCTCACACTCGTGGGAGCTGGGTGATCTATAAGCACATCCTTATACAGGTCCCTAGTCGTTGGACTATCGAGACAGGGCATCGATACTCCGGAGTAGACTAGCGTATGCGCTTCTCATCCCAGTGTGGGAGACGGTCTGTCCCACAGCCGTCAGTACGTCGTACTTGAGATAGTATACGGGTGCTCGTTGGGTAACGAGTACACTGGACAGGACTCGTCGGGAACTGTTGGTTGGTATTATACCTATCGTCAGTTATCAGTTCCCAGGTGACATGAGTACAGCTTAGTCCGCTGACTTGACACTGTCACTTCGCCTCGAGTGTGTTCCCACTGCACTTTGATTACTACCCTACCACGGCTCAAAGGAGTCGTGCAAACAGGTAGTTTTTGGGTGCAGTCCCGAAGCACTTGGAGGCAGTGACGGTTAGACAGGATTCGTCTCTCCCGGTATTGGGGGTTGACATCGCGCTGTGTCTAGGAGAGCCATTACACGAGTAGTCCCTGGCCAGGGCAAGCGAGATATACTGGTAGGTTTCCAGTGTTATCTCAGGGTGTTCTGGGCTTCACTCCGGCACGACTTGTACCGCTATTAGGGGACTGACGTTTACCGCCCCCCTAGGCCCACCATGCGATGTATCAGACGAACAGACCGGACTGTACGGAGATTGTCACATACAGGCTCAGTAGGAGTTCAGATGGGGTTCACCTCGTCAGTCTTCTTATCGACATCTACCTGGGGACCGTTACGTACAGCTAGTGCCGCTTGCGGTCTGTGGTTAAACCCACTGCCAGCGTAGTGTCGAGTCTTTAGAGTCCCACACAGAGAGCTATTCGCCTTTAGCCTAAATGAGTAGAGGTCGCATGGTTTTGCGACAGGGTTCGTTCACATTCGCGCACTTGTGCACGTTTGCTGTCCGGACAGTTTATACTAGCGGGCTTTGGTTTAAGCCGGATCCTAGTATATGATTTGAGATTGGTTTTTCTCATTGTGTTCGTGTTCCTCGGATCACGAATGCGGGTGCGTATGCACAGTTGCTTGAGATTGAGGGAGAGGACCTTGATTAGGGTTAATGGCTATTGTCATTTTATTAACCCTAATGTTTATGTGTGTGTTATTGTTAATTAGTAATTAGTTTAATAATTGTCCATGGTTGTGGTTGTTGACCATTTGACTTCTTTGACTTGTTGACCTAGGTTGACACTTTGACCATCATCATTTCTTTTGGAAGATGCTTTTTGATCTTTGCAAATTGAAATGATAATGGTCATGTCATGATTTACCATGACAATTATCTAGCTAATTATTCAATTAAATTAATTCACACATATTAGTGAGAATGGCTCTATTATTTTCTCATTCTCTCATATCATTTCTCTCTCTTGCTCATCCTCTCCCTCAAGCTCTCTCCCTCTCATGTGTTGAGAAACAAAAGGGCTTGAGAAAAACCCTCACTTGATCTTCTCTACTCTCTTCTAGGGTTCAAGTCTTAGCATTTCTTGCACTCTAGTTACTCCTAGCTTGGAGTTGAAGCTAAAGGTCGAGGCTTTCGGGTGGATCCTTCTTTGACGGGAGAAGACAAGCTAGGTGACCTCTTTCTACCATTCCAAGAAGCAAGGAGAGAAGGACTAAAGACCAAAGGTATAACCTTTCTACCACTTAGCTACTTTGTAGTTAGGTTTAGCTTGTTTTTGTTTAGCAAAGATCCTCACAAGCTTGGTCCATGTTGCCTAAGTCCTTAAAAATCCAATTTTTATTATGTTTTCCGCCTCCCCGTAAGCACCGGGGTGGGCAACGTGGACTTATACCGACGAGGGGCGGTGGCTGGTCTCATAAGCCATTGGTGTCAGTTAGTCACCTAGGATAGTATACAGGTGCTCATTGGGTTATAAGTACACTAGACGGACTCGCCGGAAATATATTAGTTGGTATTATACCTATTTTCAGATAGCAGTTCCCAGGTGACATGAGTACAGGTTAGTCTATCGACCTAAGATCGTCATTTGTCTCGTGTGAGTTCCTACTGTGCTTTGATTACTATCCTACCATGGCTCAAAGGAGTCGTGCAAACAGGTTTTAATTGGGTACAGTCCTGAGCCACATGGAGGCAGTGAGCAGATCGTCGGGGATTCGAATCTCTAGGTATTGGGGGTTGATGTCGCATTGTGAACGGGTGGACATCACCAAAAATTCGTGGCCACGGTGGACGAGAATTACTGATTTGGATGAGTAGTTTCTCAGTGGGTGATGGGCTTCATACCGACACGAATTATCGCATTATTAGGGGTCTGACTTTATCCACCTCCTAGACCCGATATGCGATACTCTTAGATGAACAGACCGGACTGTACGGAGATTTTCACAGACAGGCTCAGTAGGGGCTTGGATGGGCTTGCTCGTCAGCCTTCCTTTCGCTCAATACCTGGGTAGCCGTTACGTACAGCTAGTGCCACCGACGTGTTTGTGGTTAAACCCACTGTCAACGTATTGACGAGTCTTTAGAGTCCCACACAGAGGGTTTCTGTGGTTCTGGCAAAATGATGCAGTAGCCATATTGGATACGTGCAGGGTTCCGATCAATCGATTGTACTTTGTACCCGGATTTTTGATCGGACAGTTGATGATACTAGCCGGCACGGGTTTGAGCCGGATTATTAAATCAGTTATTGATTTAATAATTTACAAGTATATATTTCGATATGTATATTCTAGTATTATGTTCTTTGTGTTATTCTATATCTTTGGGTATTCGTATTTGGGTACAAAGATAGGTATGTATATACTATAGAATGTAATCCGTATTTTTTTCGTAAAACATTCTAGAAGGTGGACACCTTATTTTTGGGTTTAACCATTTATTTGAAATTGGTAAATGAGGTGGAAGTTGAGAATGGGGAGTATGGTGTGAACCATGCTTGCATAGTTTGCACAAATGAATTGTTAATTCATTTGTGCATAATATTCAAGTATGGCTTGGATTTAAAAATTGAAAGAAATGTTTTACAAAACAAATTCTTGATGTGAGAATTTTCTTCACATGGTCACTTGTTGGAAAAATGAGATGGTTCATTCTTGAGCTCTCTTCTCTCACCATTTGAGCTTCACTCCCACTCTCTTGAGTTTCCTTAGTTCATCCACCTTTAATCTTCACCTCCTCTCAACTCTCTCATGTGTTGAGAATCATGAGAGGAGGTGAGATGAGATAGATAAACACTTAGACCACTACATCCTAGGCATTCTAGACTAGCATCCTAGAATCCCTAGTTGCTTCACTTGCTTTTGATGTGGAGCTAGAGCCATTACTACATCCCTCGGGTGGATCATCATCGACGGAGGAAGACCGGCGGCCAAGCTTGTTCGAGCAAGCCTCAAGGAGCTAAGGAAGTTGATGGAAGACCGAAGGACTTAGTTCATTCGGTATAACACCTTTAACCCTTTAGTTTAGCGCTTTGTTATATGTTAGTATAGGTTTATGGTTCGATCTTGAGAGGGTTTTGTTTGCGCCAAAATTTTAAATGCCAGTTTTTGTTCTGCATCGGCCACGGTAGATGGCCAGGGCGCAGGCGAAAACCGAACATCATATGCACGCTCTCTTATAAATCACCATTTAGAAAAGCGATCTTAACGTCCATCTACAAGATTTCATATTCATGATATGCAGCAATAGAAAGTATGTTCATGATGGACTTAAGCATAGCCACTAGAGAAAAGGTCTCATCATAGTCGACACCAGGTCGTTGACGAAAACCTTTTGCTACAAGTCTAGCTTTGAAGGTCTCAACCTTTCCATCTACACCAATTTTCTTCTTGAAGGTCCACTTGCTCCAAATGGGTTTTACCCCTTTAGGAGAAACTTCCAAAGTCCATACTTTATTGGTGTACATGGATTCCATCTCAGATCGCATAGCATCCATCCATCTCACAGAGTCCTTACTTGTGATTGTCTGCTCGAAACTAGTTGGGTCATCATCTTCCATGATGCAACCCTCACTCCCACCGTCTATGAGAAAACCGCAGTATCTCTCAGGTGGATGAGAAACCCTACTAAATCTGTGGAGTGGCCGAGCTTCGTCTGGGACTATTGAATCCTCCGGTTCTTCCAAATCTTCTATTGCAGTTTGTGTTTCTGGAACTTATTCCAGTTCCACTGTACTTCCACTAATTTCTTTTGAAAGAAATTCCTTTTCTAAAAAGGTGGCGTGTTGAGCTACAAACACCTTTTGTTCCTTAATGTGGTAGAAGATATGACCTCGTGAATGTTTGGGATATCCAACAAACTTACATAGAATAAACCTTGCCTCGAGTTTGTTCGGATTTTGCTTTTTAACATAAGCCAGACAACCCCATATCTTAATGAATTTAAGACAAGGTCTCTTCCCCTCCCATATCTTATATAGATTGGTAGGCGCAGACTTGGTAGGAACCCTATTCAATATATAAGCAGCTGTTTCAAGTGCAAATCCCCAGAAGAAACTAGGCAACTCAACAATACTCAACATAGAGCGCACCATATCTAATATGGTGCAATTCCTCCGCTTCGATACACCAATGTGCTATGGTGTATACGGAGGAGTAAGCTAAGAGAGAATCTCATTCTCTTTTAGATAATCTAGAAATTCCGTGTTTAAGTATTCGCCTTCTCGATCAGATCGAAAGATTCTAATACTTTTACCCGTTTGGTTTTTTACTTCGTTCTTATGTATGTATGCCCTAGAGGCCATTATATGATACTGTATGTACCGGTATATATATATATATATATATATATATATATATATATAAATATTCAGGGGGCATTCTTACTCAACATGATAGTATGCTATCTGGTTGCACCTTTTATCTTGACATATTCATTTGATCGTGCTTTCATTCATTTGGTACATGTTGATATAGCCCTTAGGATATGCAGGACTACTGAGATTATGATGCGGATCATACTAGTAGGACATGTGTAGTCTATGAGCATATCCTTGAAATGTTCCCAGTCGTGGGTGTATCGAGATGGGGCATCGATATTACCAGAGTAAACTAGCATATACGTTGCTTGTCCCATATGATGGGCGATTGATGATCCCATATCCATTGGTGTGGTGACACTAAAGATCGTATACGGGTGCTCAGTGAGATTGGGTACACTGAACGGACTCGCCGAGAACTCTTATGTGGTATTACATCTATCGTCGGATAGCAGTTCTTAGGTGACACTGACATTAGTACAGGTTAGTCTGTAGACCCGAGATTGTCATAGAGTCTTGTGTGACTCCCACTATACTTTGATCTCCACCCTACCACGACTCTACTGAGTCATGCAAACAGGTGGATTTTGGGTACAATCCCGAGGCACATGGAGGAAATGAGCGATAGGAGGGGTTTCGTCTCTCCCGGTATTGGGGGTTGATGTTGCACCATGTACGATTGGCTATAACAGGAAGTCCCTGGCCAGGGCTGCTGAGATTTTCTGATAAGTGTTATCAGTAGTTTCTCGATCTGTTTTGAGCCATATATCAGCATGACTTATTGGGTTATTGGGGCCGACGATACCATCCCTAGACTCACATATGCAGTATATTTGACGAAGAGACCGGACTGTACGGTAAGTGTTAGCAGTTGGCTCGATGGGAGTTTTAGTAGGTTTGCTTGTGTTTCTTCTAGTCGCTCAATACCTGACGGTTTGTGGGTATGTGATGTGATCACTGCCTACTGCTAGCGTATTGACGAGTCTTAAAGTCCCACAAAGGGCCTCCTAGCTCAGGCGAAAAGATGTGGGGGTGCATATGAGATATGCACGAGAGCTCGATTAAATGCGTGTATTGGATACCGTATTTTAATCGGGCGTTTTCTATAGGACGGGTCGTATGTGATATGACCGGGTTATTAAATCAAGTGTTGATTTAATATTAAGTCTATTAGCTCATTTATTAACACCTATTTCTTTATGGTGCATGCATGAGTGTATGTATATGTTGATATGGATGCACACATGCAAGCATACATGTGTCATGGTTGATGATACATTGGTGGTGGCAATGCAAGACTCACATTGTAACTTTTTTAGATATTTTGATTATTTGAGAAAAGAAAAATGGCAATATAATCATGGTTGACTATTCAACTCTCTTGAGTTGACAATAGTTAATGGTTTTTTAGCCCATGGTTTTTCTTAACCTCAAGTTACAAAATATCTAGATATTTTGTAACCATAGTTTAGCATGGATAACTTCACTTACTCTCTTGAGTTTAGGAAGAGTTATCACATTATTCTCTTGAGTTTAGTTTGAGCCATCTCCTTCTTCCTCTCTCTCCTTAAAGATCTCTAGTGTTTTAAAAGAAAGGGAAAGAATTAAAAAGAAAAGGTTTTGTAGTGAGATCCAAACCCACATCACAATTCCACTTTAGTCTAGACCACTAGTGAGGAGTGTTTGCTTCATCTTCATCCTTGATCAAGTGAAGCTTGGAGCTTGGTGCAAAGGGACTTCGTGGTGGATCATCGTGGACTTGGAAGGACACAAGCTAACCGGTTCAAACCCTACTCGATCCAAGGAGTCTAGGAGGAGGTTTACAAAGATTGTATTCTCTCCCCACTTAGTGTTAGACACTTTATAGTATGTGATACTATAGTTTGTTACTCTATTTTTCTAGTTCGATTCATGTTTGGAATTGTTTAGCACCCTCTAAATTTTTGTTATAGAATGTGTGATGCAACCTTTAACCTAGGATGGTGCTAAAGAATCCCTACAGTGGTATCAGAGAAAAGCTAGAAACTTAGACGATGTTAGATTTATTGCAAAACCGAAACAACTCCGAATTAACAAAAACTGAAACTCTCAAAATAGCTTCTCTGTCGATTTTTAAATATGCTCGAAATTTTTTTCAAACAACTGCAGGAGCTTACTAGTAATGCACTGAGAACACAGAACAAATTTGAGGCAATTCCTTCGGAATTTGGCCAAGCACCACTCCCCAAAATCAGCCGAGGTCGGCCCCTTTAACCCCGAATTCCCTCGAATTTTTCCTGTGCTCTGGTGTCTAGGTTTTGGGGTTTCAGGTATTGTTTGTTTAGGCCAAAATTTCATGTGATGCTAATTTTGCTTAGAGGCTTATTCGGAGTGTTTCGTAGTCATATATTTTAACATTGTATTGGTAACTTGGACGATATTTAACAGTTCGAGCGAACATCAATCACCTCCTATTACCCCGCAGAAAATTTCCATGTGTTGGAATTTTCTAAGTTAAATATATTTGAATGTTCGTGCAAGTAACCCTATGGACCCTCTAGAGGAACAAAACCCTAACTCGATTCTATAACCATGGTACAACGGTTAAACCTTAGGGTTTTCTGTAGTCCTGTGGCACCATAGGTGAGGCAAGGGTTGACCCATCTATGACTTGTCCAGAGACATTGTGGCACGTTTTTGGATATTTTAGTTTTGCTCAAGTGTTGAGCTTTCGGGGTAATTTGAGGGTGTTTGTTGACTCGATCGAAATGTTTAACATTGTCTAGATATTTGTGATGTGATACAATAAATGGAATATACACTAATTAGTTTTATGAAAAGTAATTAGTTGCGTGTAAGTCTAATATTTCGGTCTCGGTAGAGTCGGGAATCTTGTTGAATTACCCGGATTCTTTTGAAAATGTGTTTTCAAAGTTGAGACCTAAATATAAGATTTGTATTGTTAGGCATGAAATCCGGAATATGTGATATTCCAGATTTATTATGTTTAAAGGCAGTGTTGCTTCAAATTGTTGTAGTTTTTCATTTTCTTTTCTGCGACCGTAAGTGTAGTATGTGGTGTATCGCCGGTTTCGTTGCTATACATCAACGACAATTGGGGTACGTATACTTACTTACGTTGATGATATATGATATTATGTGTTGCTGAGATATGATGTACAGGATCATCGTGAATGAATAGCCGGGGGTTTTATGTGAGATGTGAGTTTTTCTTTTGATTCATGTAAAATTAATTGTATGTAATATTATTTTATTGGGGCACTTCCGGATTGAGGATAATGTCACCATTGTTGTATATTATTTACTTTTCCGCATTAGGATAGACCTAAGGAGGGGAGCACAAGTGACCGGGTTTTAGGGTTCAGTGGGAGGCCATCTCGAGGAGTCGAGTCCGGGTCTCCTGAACTCTAGAATTGGTAGGGTCACTTGCCGCTTTTGTAGGGGTCTACGGGTGTGGGCTTGGCTATTCATCGTGACCGTGGAATCCGTATTTTCTTATTGTTGGCTAAATACAAAATACGGACCTCCTAGTATATCCTGTATTTTCGTATATGTGCTTCTGCTGTGGGTATTCTATGATATGATCACTTTATATGTTGAGACGAATGATGTATTATATATATGATATATAATAAACGTTGCTTATGTTTTACATCCACGCTAGTCCCATCCCGCTATGCCGTTAGTTATGTAACCTAATGGTACATAATGGGACGTTGTGGCGAATGCAGATGGCATAAGCGTACGTTCTATTTTCGTTTCTTTTTTTGTAATGGCTTAAGGACTTAAATGATGGGGCTACATTAATAAGATTAATGTAAACAAAAACAAAACTAAAAAGATGTTGTAGAATCAGATTTGAAACCTACTCGGCTTTTTATGAAAAAGCAAGATTTTAAAAGGCGGAGCTTAATCCACTCCTTTTTTCAAACCATTGGATTCTACAATGATATAAAGTTCAAAGCGTTAAAGGTTTCTTAAAAACTATTCGCAACCCTCCGTCATTTTAGGAAGTAGAGTACTTAGTATTCGTGCTACGTATGTTGATTATAGTCAAGGCGTAGTGTACGGTAGCTAAGTGATGTCTTCCTACACAGCATAAGATGCGATTAATTAGGACATTCATATGATTATGTTGATTATAGTCAAGGGTCATATGAGTGGGTCTTATTAATCATGAAATGGCGGGTAGAACTTCACTGGTACTTATGATATGTTGATTATAGTCAAGGTCATAAGTTACTAGGGGTAAAAACCATATCGGGGGTTTCAAGTGATGAAATTTGCAAGGAGATTGCATACCTATTATATGATAGTAGGATCCCGATCCCACTGTGAGGAATAGTTGCTCTCGGAAGAGTTTTGCATTTTATAATTAGCTAACTCATTAGGTGTCTAGAAAGGTGTCAACGGGGCTATGCCTTTGGGAAAATGAGGTTTATTTTAATTTGGTCCGTGCGAAAGCAAGGGGAACCTCCCTCAGAAGTACCGGCACTGGTCTGGTTGAACGGTTAGCGAAGTTGTAGAATGTAATTAATCCTGGCTAATTTTTTCCTTTTAAGGTTTGAAGTAAAATTTGATAAAAGCAGTGGGAGACATCGATTAGATAAGATAATAAACCAATCTAATCTTTGCAAGAGTTTTCGCTGAGTGTATTCTTTTCTCTCTCCTAATGGCAGATAACCATGACTGTACTTAAGCTACTGTTAGAGAAAAATAAGGTTACTGGACCGAATTATAAAGATTGGCTGAGGAACATTAAGATTTCTCTCACATATGATAAAGTATCATATGTCCTCACTGCCACAGCCCCGTTCAAACCAGGCCCTGAATCTTCTGTTGTGGGTAGGGAAATCCACAAAATGTGGGATATTGACTGTGCCACCACCAAATGCCTCGCGCTTGCATCGATGGACAATACACATCAAAAGCAACACGAGGAAATGGATGTTCAATCCATCTTTCTCCATACAAAGGAGTTGTATGGAAAGCAATCTCGTATCCTACGGTACGAAGTATCTCGAAAGTTATTTCAGATGCGGATGGCTCCTGGCACATCAGTAGGTGACCATGTTCTGAAGATGAAATCTCTTATTGAAGAGCTTAAGGGCCTCGGATGGATAGTGGATAACGAGCAATATACGGATATGGTTCTACAGTCGCTCCCCTCTGCCTTTGCTCCTTTTGTAATGAACTTCAACATGCATAGCATGGAGAAATCACTACCCGAACTTCTCAATATGTTGAGAAATGCGGAGAGCACGCTTAAGTCAAAGTCTCCCTCCCTGCTGTTGGACAATCTTCCTCTTCCATCCCAAAAGCCAAGGCTAAGGGAAAGAACAAGAAGAAATCCACCGAGCCGTGAGGTGGAATCAAGAAAGAAAAGGAGAAAGACAAATCCAAAGCTGCGGAGTCAAAAAAAGGAGAATGTTTCTTCTGCAAGAAGACGGGACACTGGAAGCGGAACTGTACTGAGAACCTTGGTATCAAGAAAAAGAAGCATGGTGATACTTCAGCTTCAGGTGTGTTCGTAACAGAAAACTGTTTTTCTATAAACTCTGTTTCCTGGGTATTGGATACCGGTTCGGGTTCTCATATCTGCAATTCTGTGCAGGGGCTGAGAAATAGCAGTGTTTTGAAGACAGGTGATCATACTCTCCGGGTTGGAAATGGTTCCAATGTACATGCAGTTTCAGTGGGAGAGTATCATCTGGGGTTGCCATCGGGTTGTATATTGGTTTTGAACCCATGTTATTTTGTACCAAGCATGCTTTGTAATATAATATCCATTTCTTTGTTAGACAATGAAGGATTTCATTTTATATTGCAGCATAATGTTATGAACATTAAATTGAATCAAGAGTTGATTGGTTATGGTACACTTAATAATGGGATATACGTCCTGAATCAACACAAAGTTTTCAACATACAACACACAAATAAAAGAAAATTTTCAGATATAAATGAAGCTTTTCTTTGGTATTGTAGACTTGGTCATATTAATGAAACAAGACTAAACAAGCTTCATAAAGATGGATATTTAAATTCTTTTGAGTATAAATCTTATGCGACTTGTCAGTCTTGTATCAAAGGGAAAATGACCAAAACTCCGTTTACTAGACACGGAGAAAGAGCTATTGAGTTTTTGGGCCTCATACATAGTAATTTATGTGGGCCAATGTCTACACATGCAAGAGGCGTTTTTTCTTACTTCATAACTTTTATTGATGATTTCTCAAGATTCGATCATGTGTTTTTGTTAAAGCATAAGTCTGAAGCTTTCGAGAAATTCAAGGAGTACAAACTTGAAGTAGAAAAACAAACTGGAATGAGCATCAAGATACTTCGATCAGATCAAGGTGGTGAGTATCTTAGTACAGAGTTTTCGAACTTCCTAAAAGAGAATGAGATTCTCTCTCAGCTCACTCCCTCTTACACACAACAGCACAATGGTGTGTCAGAGCGGCGGAATCGAACCCTATTGGATATGGTACGATCCATGATGAGTGATGCTGAGTTTCCCCTCTCCTTTTGGGGGCACGCATTGGAGACTGCAGCTTTTCTGTTGAACAGGGTTCCAACCAAGACCGTGTCTACCACTCCATATGAGATATGGTATAGGTTGAGACCATCTCTTAAGCGAGTTAAGATTTGGGGTTGTCCGGCTTTTGTCAAAAAGCAGAATCCGGACAAACTCGAGACACGATCAATCAAGTGTATATTTATGGGATATCCAAAAGATTCATATGGATATCTTTTCACCACAAGGAGGAAGAAAAGGTGTTTGTTTCTCGAACGGCCATATTTTTAGAAAATGAGATTTTTCCAAACGATGTTGATGACAATGTGGTAGATCTAGAAGAGGTTCTAGAAACACAAGTTACAAATGACGACTTGGTTGAACCTGAAGTTGCAACAGAACCTAATGAACCTCGGCCACAACGTAGGACTTCTCGTCCACCGGAGAGATACTACGGTTTTCTCGTTGATGGTGATGGAGAAGATTGCATCATGGATGATGATGACCCTACCAGTTTTCAGTAAGCTATCACGAGTGGTGACTCTGTGAAGTGGCTGGATGTCATGAGATCCGAATGGAGTCTATGTACACCAAAAAAGTATGGAATTTGGATGTTGTGCCCTCGGGGGTAAACCCGTAGGGTGCAAATGGATCTTTAAGAGAAAGATCGGTGTAGATGGGCAGGTGAAGACCTATAAGGCAAGGCTTGTGGCGAAAGGATTTCGACAAAGACCGGGACTGGACTATGACGAAACTTTTTCTCCTGTAGCCATGCTTAAATCCATTCGGATCCTACTTGCTATTGCTGCTCACTACGACTATGAAATCTGGCAGATGGACGTTAAAACAGCCTTTCTAAATAGTGATTTAGAAGAGTGCGTTTATATGGATCAGCCAGAGGGCTTCATCAATAGTGGGAGCAGCGGGAAAGCATGTAGGTTGATTAAATCCATTTATGGATTAAAGCAGGGATCACGGAGTTGGAACATCTGTTTTGATGATGTTATCAAAGAGTTTGATTTCGTCAAAAATCCAGATGAACCTTGTGTTTATAAGACGATTGTAGGAAGTACTGTTACATTCCTTGTATTGTACGTGGATGACATTCTTCTGATAGGAAACAATGTTCCTATGCTACAATCAGTCAATCTGTTCTTATCACAAAGGTTCTCCATAAAGGACCTGGGTGATGCCTCATACATACTGGGCATGAAGATCTATAGGGATAGATCTAAATGATTATTGGGATTGTCCAAAACCAGATACATTAACACCATCCTAAAGAGGTTTAGTAAGGAAGACTCCAAGCAGGGTTCCTGTAGGGTTAGCATAGCACCTTAGCAAGGTTTTGGCAAGCATCAATCATGCTACTTTAAAATTTTTGGGTGCTAAACAAACCCTAACCAAGATCTTAACTAGAGAATTAGGGTTAAACAAGATATGTAAACTCTTTACATCTAAGTGAACAAGGAATACAACCTTTGTAGACCGGTCCCTCACTTCAATAGCTCCGTGTAGTAGTCCCTTCGCTGCGATCACAATCCCGGACTTTGGAAAGGCTCCCATGAAGAAACGAACAAGCTTGCTTCGAAGTCTTCACGGCCGAAGATGATTTAGGTCGAGGAGACACTAGCTCATGCTATCTCTTCAGTTGTTGTGTAGATTAGTGAAGCAAACACCCTAAACTAAATGGCTAATAGTAGAGGATGATGAAGTAGAAAGTTGGCTCACTTTAGATATATTCTCATAAGTTATCATCACTTTCACAAAAGCTAGAAATCTTGAATGAGGAAGAAGAAGATGAAGCTCAAGTGATGAATGAATCCATGAGGTTAGAAATGCAACCATAGTTAGTGTATATCATCCACTAACCATTGTAGAGACCTAACCATAGCTATGAGTTAAGGGTTGGGTCAAAAAATATCTTAAGCTAGACAAACAAGTGGACTAAGTCAAAGTTTTCCACAAGCTTCTCCAAGCTTCCACCATGACTCATTATCCAAGTGTTTGAATTACTTAAAACAAATAAAACCCTAACTTAATCTTAGCATGGTGTGAGTCTCATACATACATGTTGCATATGTAACCTAGCATGACACAACAATATATATCACATATATATTTTGTGAAAAAAGAAAACAATACATTTAACATATATCACATATATATCAATGTATCATAAAGTGAGAAAAGAAATCTTAAGTGAGCTAATATTAGTTAATGTAATTTAATATATCAAATATATAATTATACATTAAATTATTAAATCAACTCTTGATTTAATAATCCGGTTATATCACATATAACCGACTAATATCAAATGCAACAACTTATCGAATCAACACTTGATCCGATAACCCGGCTATATCACATACACCCGACTGATATCACATATCGCGAGAATAGAATATGGTATCACATACTCGTATTAATCTCGGTCCCTCACATATCACATATGTGCTCCTACTCCGTTTCGCATGAACCAGGAAACCTCTGTGTAGGACTCTAAAGACTCTTCAATACGACGGCAAAAGGTGATGATCATATCAAACACCCACAAGCCGCAAGCGGTCTGCTAAACATAACGGCCACCCAGGTATTGAGTGATCAGAAGATCAATAAGTAAGCATGCTCATACTCCTGCGAATCCAATCAGTAACACTACCGTACAGTCCGGTCTCTTCGTCTGATATGTCGTATATCACAGCCTGGGGGTGGTATAACGTCAGACCCCAATAGCCGATAAGTCATGCCGATGCAAGGTCCATAACGGTTCGAGAAACTACTGATAACACTTACCAGTAAATCTCAGCAGCCCTGGCAAGGGATTTCCTATTATGGCCAAACGAGCATAGCGCAACATCAACTCCCAATACCGGGAGAGACGAAACCCCTCCTATCGCTCATTGCCTCTATGTGACTCGGGACTGTACCCAAAAGCCACCGTTTTGCACGATTTCTTGACCATGGTATGGTAGAAATCAAAGCACAGTGGGAATCACACAAGACTTTATGACGATCTCGGGTCTACAGACTAACCTGTACCAGTGTCACCAGAGAACTGCTATCCGACGATAGGTATATTACCATCTAGGAGTTCTCGGCAAGTCCGTCCAGTGTACCCAATCTCTACTGAGCACCCATATACCTTCTCTGATGTCAAACACCAATGGATATGTGATCACCCATCGTCCATCATATGGGTCAAGAAGCGCATACGCTAGTCTACTCTGGAGTACCGATGCCCTGTCTCGATAGTCCCACGACTAGGAACATTTGAAGGATGTACTTATCGACTACCCTATCCCCACTAGTATGATCTCCATCATAGTCCTGGTAATCAAGTACTCATCCTAAGGGCTTTATCAACATGTGATCACAAAACAGTATTTGTTAACATGTTAAGATAAAGTGCAACCAGATAGCATACTATCATGTCGAGCAAGAAAGTCCTCCTTATATATGTCCAAGCATCCACTACAATATACATCGCATGTACAGTAATAGTCTCTAGGGCATACATATAACTAACAATCTCCCACTTGCACTAAGGCCATCTGTCGTAGTATCCAATACCCAACAATATAGCAGTGGTTGTAATATCACATTCTCAACCATTGTAGAGAAGTATCTCTAGGGGTAAGGCCTTTGTGAGTGGATCCGCCGTGTCATCTTTCTTTTCAACTCTTCTAACCTCGATCCCATGGAGATCAACCATCTCCCTGATCAGGTTATACTTGCCTCAGAATATGTCTGGAACGCAGATGGGACTGGTGTTCCTAGGTCAAAGCCACAACTCCATTGTTGTCACAATAACAGTTATTGGACGCTCAATGGTAGGAATCTTGTTCATCTCATGAACAAGAAATGTCCTGACAACCACTTTGGTAGTATCGTTGGTAGCAATGTATTAAGCCTTTATCGTCTAGTATGTCACGGTATCTAGCTTGGAACTCTTCCAACATATCGTCCCTCCACTGAGGGTAATGGCAATGCCTGTGACTGACTCTCAGTCGAACTTATCACTCTCGAAGCTAGAACTAAGAACTTTCTTTTAGTGCTTCTCAAGTACTTAAGAATGTCCTCCACAGCTGTCCAGTGATTCTCCCAAGATCCTATTGATTCCTTATCATTACACCTAGTGAGTCATCTACATCTAGTATGGTACATAACATCGCATTCTCTGATAGAGCCTACTGCCGAAGCATAGGGTATCCCTTGCACCCGAGCTCTCTTCAAATCAGTCTCGGAAGACTTCTTTTTGGAGAGAGTGATTCAAGAGTAAGTGGGAAAACCACCACGCTTAGAATCATCCATACTAAACGCCTTTAGTATGGTGTTTATGTACCTGGATTTGGGACACTCCTAACATCCACATAGATCTACCACCATAGATCACCTATATCATATATAACAAGATGTAGTAGGTATCATCCAGATCTTCTATTGAGAATCCTCCTGATAAGAGGAGCTTGACCGAGTGTAGCATAGGCAACCATTTCCTATCAAGAGTATGTCATCTACGTACAATACGTGTAAGACAACCTTACTCTCTACAACCTTCTTGTATATATAAGGTTCATCAACCATTTTGATGAAGTCAAACTCTTTGACTATCACATCAAAATATATGTTCCAACTCCGCGATGCTTGTATTGATCCTGATGGACTTAAGCATAGCTTTGAAAGTCTCAACTTTTCCATTTACACCAAGAATCTTCTCAAGATTCAATTTGCTCCCAATGGGTTTTATCCCTTCAGGTGCAACATACAAAGTCATACTTTGTTGGTATACATGGATTCCATCTTTGATCGCATAGCATCCAGCCATTTCACAGAGTCACCACTTGTGATGGCTTGCCTGAACCCGGTTGGGCCATCATCTCATGATGCAATCATTGCTCCCACTATCACCGAGAAAACCGCAGTATCTCTCAAGTGGATGAGGAACCCTACCAGATTCGCGGAGAGGCTGAGGTTCGTTGGAGACTATTGAATCCTTTGGTTTCTCCAAATCATCAGCTGTTAGTTTGTCTAGCTGGAACTGCTTCTAGTTCTACCTCATGTCCACAAATTTCTTCATAAGAAATACCTTTTCTCAAAAGGTGGCATGCTGAGAAACAAAACACCTTTTACTCCTCAGATTGATAGAATATATTCCCTCACAAATGTTTGGGATATCCTAACAAACTTATACAGAACTGACCTTGCCTCGAGCTTGTCCGGATTTTTGTTTTTTCAACATAGGCCGGACCACCCATATCTTAACTCGTTTAAGACATGGTCTCTTCCCATTCCATATCTCATATGTAGTGCTAGGCCCTGATTTGGATGGAACCCCATTCAATAGGTATGCAGCTTTTCAAGTGCATAACACCCAAAAGAAAACAGGTAACTCAGTAGTACTCATCATAGAGTGCGCCATATCTCATAGGGTGTGATACCTCCGCCCCGATACACCGTTGTGCTGTGGTGTATATGAAGGAGTAAGCTGAGAGAGAATCTCATTCTCCTTTTAGAAAGTCTAGGAACTCCATGCTCAATTATTCTCCTCCTCGATCACATCGTAGGACTTAATTCTTCTACCCGTCTGGTTCTTTAACTTCAAAACTTATATTTCTTGAATTTCTCAAAAGTTTCAGACTTGTGTTTGAACAGGAACACATGTCCGAATCTTGAGAGATGATCGATGAATGTAAATGAAGTACTAAGAATCAACCATAGCATTTGTAGACATATGACCGTATACATCATCATGTATGCATTCCAAGAGTTCATTAACTCTTTCTCTGTTTCCAGTAAACGGAGTGTTGGTCATATTACCTTTGAGACAAGACTGGCACGTAGCATAAGATGAAAATTCGAACGAATTCTTATATTCATCCATATGTAACTTAGCTGGTTGTGTTGCATTGATACGACCTAGTCTACAATGCCACAAGAAGGATTCGTTCATTCTTGAACTGCTCCTCTTGTCTGTGTTCTATATGCTTTGAACTGTGGTTTGATTTAGAACGTATATGCTATTATATAACGTGTCCGATTGAATCAACTCTTGATTCAGGAAAATGTTCACAACATTATCCTCCATACAGAATTATATCCTTCTTTAACTCATTAAAGAAACCGATGTAATGTTGTATGTCAGGTTTGGTATCTACTAACATTTGTTCAGAATCAATGTATCTAAATACAAGGTGATATCTGCCAACAGACTTGGCTGCAACAATTGCACCATTCTATAACACTTAGAGACATATCACTCATTCTCGGTTCTCTACCTTTCTATAGACCATGTAACATATTACATATGCGGGATCCTGATCTGGTATCACATACCCAGGATGTAGAGGATACTGAGAAACAGTTCTCGGTAATAAGGACACTTGAAGAATATGCATCAACATGCACTTTCTTCGATTGGGTGGCATGGAAATCCGGATATTCCCGTATTTCCTTCTCGGACTTATAACAGTTATAAGATTGAGTGGAACCAACGTTCCCTAGCTCAGTATATTAAGCAGGTTCGGTCAATGCATCCATATTATTATCTTGATTAATGCGTGGCATGGTCGCTACCAGGAGAAAGAGAGAAGAAAACACTCTGCGTGCGCTCTTGCAGGATTAGATTGGTTATTATTTTATCTAATCAGGATGACTCCCACTGCTTTAGTCAAATCTACATTCATACCCTAAAAGGTAAGACTCGCCGGGATTAATTACACCGTACAAGTTCGCCAATCTTTCGGCCAGGCAGGTGTCGTGTAACACCTTAGGATGTGATTAATGGCTAATTATACTTTAATATTTGGTTTTTAATAAAAAGTTTACCAAATCGATATTTAAATATTTTATCAAAATTAATGAATATTTTATTAGAATTTATTTAGGCTTGCACACACATGTGCATGTAAACTAGGGTTAAATTGGGGTTAGACCATGGTTAGCAACCATGGTGGACTAACCATTTTGTTAAGCCAATTTGATTTTAATTAAGTGTTTTGGTTAATTGTTTTCTTTAAAATAAAAAATGATATGGTTTTGGTTGACATGGAGAGAGAGAGAGAGAGAGAGAGAGAATGGGCATCATGGCTTGAGCCATGCTCTCATTTAATGAGGAGAGAGAGAGAGGGTTGAATAGCTTGAATCTCATTTCTTTTGTTTCTACACTTTTTCTCATATCTCTCTCACCCTCACTCACACATACACTGAACACAACAACAACAAGCAGCAGCAACAGCAGAAGAAGCAGCAGTAGCAGCCACAGCAGCAGCACCAGCACCACCAGCAGCAGCACCAGCAGCATCAGCACAGCAGCACCAGCAGTATCAGCACAGCAGCACCATCTCCAGGCAGCAAAAGCAGTAGCAAGCAGATTATCTCCTCCTCTTCTTCTCCTTCTCCTTGCACCTAGGGTCAAGTGAGGTATACTTCTTAGACTTAACTTCTTTGTTGCTAAACTTACGTGTTAATTAGCATCGGTTAGTGTTAAAAGTGAGCTTTAGTGCTAGAAATGGGGATTAGTGTGGATTTTTGGCCAAGTGATGATTTTGGCGGTTAGCCTAGCTTAACTAGGTGTTGTTAGGGCCACGTAAACCTAGTCTTACCCCAGATTTCACTGAAATACCATAGGGTTTCATTAGTGCAAAATTTAGCCTTTCTATGATCTGTTGTAGACTCGTGTGCTTCAGACAAAATCTAAGTTAACTGTAGCATACTTTATAGACCTTGATCACACACCCAGAGAGCGAGACCCCCTACCCACATTCTGGCCGTCGATTTATTCATTCTGGTCGCAAATTGCGGCCAGATGAGGGTATTTTTGTGTTGGGTTTGGGTGGGTAGGAGTCTGCTGTATATTTAAGGTATATGGTATATGCAACTTTTTGAGTTTTCACCCGAGTCAAAATCTGGAGCGATATATCGTTTTTCCTATAGGTTTAGTTTGCGCGACACATGTGATACGTGAGTGGGTTTAGTGTTGCTGCGTGTCGAGACGTGTCGGGGTAGTTTCAGACTCGTATACACACGTTTCAGCGTATCGGACACACGCGCGTTTAGTTCGCGACGCGAGTTTCTCGTTTGGCTTCGATATCGCGTTTTTGTATGATTTTACTTATATTGATTCCTTGTGTAAATTCTAGGTTCGCAGGCGGGTACATCGGACTCCGCAAAGAAAGGGAAGCAAGTGGTCGGCTACGCTTAGCACGAGACCAGGTGAGTATATTTAACATCTATGGAGAAATCGCCCGTATGGCGTTAAGCGTCAGGGCGTGATAGGAAATTTTAGTCGTATATATTCATATATACTATTGTAGCATACCATCTTTGTTGCATATAGAATGGTAGTTATATAACACTGCACTGTCACTAACGGTTTAAGCTGCACGAGCACTATTTGTATGATACACTCACACCGTTAGTGATTGCCATGACACTGGCACTAAAGGATTGCTACGAATCATATATCATTTGATCACCGCATCATTGATGATTAGACATGACTTTGTCACATATTGGCATATATTTACATTGATATATCCCTACTTGCGCATATGCACACTGTATATATTCGTATTAGTGAATACATTCATTGATATATCCCTACTTGCGCACATGCACACTGTATATTCATATTAGTACATACATTCATTGATATATCCCTACTTGAGCACATGCACACTGTATATTCATATTAGTGCATACATTCATTGATATATCCCTACTTGCGCACGTGCATACTGTATATTCATAGTAGTGCTTACATACATTGATATCTTCAGACTTGCGCACCTGCACACTGTATATTCATAGTAGTGCTTACATACATTGTTATCTTCGTACTTACGCACATGCACACTGTATATTCATATTAATGCATGCATTCATTGATATATCCCTACTTGCGCACATGCACACTGTATATTCATATTAGTGTATACATTCATTGATATATCCCTACTTGCGCACCTGCACACTGTATATTCATAGTAGTGCTTACATACATTATCTTCATACTTGCGCACATGCACACTGTATATTCATAGTAGTGCCTATATACCTTGATATCTACATACTTGCGCACATGCACACTGTATATTCATACTGGTGCACACATACATTAATATCTTCATACTTGCGCACCTGCACACTGTATATTCATAGTAGTGCTTACATACATTGATATCTTCATACTTGCACACAAGAACACTGTATATTCATACTGGTGCACACACACATTGATCTCTTCATACTTGCGCACCTGCACACTGTATATTCATAGTGGTTCTTACATACATTGATATCTTCATACTTACGCACCTGCACACTGTATATTCATAGTAGTGCTTACATACATTGATATCTTCATACTTGCGCACATGCACACTATATATCCATATTAGTGCACATATACATTGGCACACTCATATTTGCATATGTATCCACATGCACATCCATACCTATATACATACATATGTTACATACATGGATGATATTGACTTGATTTAAAAATAGGGACCACATGCGATTTTTTCAAAAACTGGATTCTTTTAAAGAGCGGTTTTCCCTTTTTTACTCTCAGTGTCATACGACACATTGCATGGATTTATGCATTAAGTTTTGGATTCGAGTGATTTCTGAATTTGAGAACCGAGGTACTATTTTAAGGAATTACGCACTGTTTTTAAAACCCGGCTTCTCTTGATATGATATTTTAGTGTGTCCACCATGAGTTTTCTCGGTTCTTGAGATCTTTTGTGATTATATCCGATTCGAGGAGTGGTAGGCACCGTCTGCGGGTACATGGTAGACCCGGTATGGTACCCCGGGGCAAGAAGACTCGTATAGTTAGACGATGAGCCCGGCGGAGGGACTACTACCTACCGGTGATTGGTTGGACCTGGCGATTATCCGGAGGATACTGACCAGAGCTGAGAGATGGATACGGGCCGACCCGTACTGCCGGGGCCAAGGGCCGATTCCGCAGACGGAGCCCGTGGGCCGATCCAGACTGACGGAACCCGATACATGAGGATTTGCTTGTCGATGCTGGACACGATTATTTTATGATATTTCGAGTGCCGATGTTGGGCGCTCACGATTACATGAGCTGTATAGGAATTGAGGGCCGATTAGAGAGACGACGCCTGTGTTTTTACTGGGATTTGGGTGTATTGGATGGACCCCGGTTATTCATCCACGTTGATATTCCGTGTAGATGATATTTATTCCCATGCTCAGCATTCAGTGTTATGCATCTCATCCTGTATCTGTAGTACCTGATAGAGTACTTTTGCATGATTATTGCATACCCTGCTCATCCTATATAGATGTTATTAGATTGCATTTGCTATGCATGACTATTGTATACCCTGCTCTTCTTATATAGATGTTATTAGATTGCATTTGCTATGCATGATTATTGCATACCCTGCTCATCATGTAGAGATGTTATTAGATCGCACTTGTTGCATGATTATTGCATCCAGCTCATCATATAGATGTTATTTGTTGGCATAGGTTAGAGTATCGCAGTACGTGCATACTCGCGATTACCTTTACATGTTATCTACTATTCACGAGTTGGCAACTCACCCCCGTTGTGCCACAGTATTTGCAGGTTGCCCCTCAGAGTAGTCACGGCAGGCTGCTTTCTTGCATCTTTTGTTACGGATACCACTGCAGTTGGCGCGTGAGCCCTTTTGCTGATAGGTGGGTCTTTGCGGTATCCTTTTATTTTCCAGTTGTATACACTGTTGTATCTAGTACTCTCCATCTACTTTTCATTTATTGACTTAGAGACAAGTTACGACGACGATGTATATTATTTTGTACTCTGGTGTCGAGCTCGTTGTGAGACGACTTTATTTATGTAGTTTTATCTTTCATGATACTTGTTTTCACTTATATTGCTCATTTCTTCGCTACGGCGTCGTATATTATTATTGTGGTGGTTGTTTCCGCCGTTGGGCGTGATTTCTCCCGTTTGGGGATGCTTTATTCTTTTTATATGCCATCTTTATTTATATCTTGTCTTGTACCCGATTTTCGGGGTTAGTTTTTACAAAGGAAATACTGCCGAAATTTTAAAAGAAAACAACTTAAACTTTAAAGAATTTTACTAAATTACTAAGGTTTTCTAAATGTTTTAACAAATGTTTTAATACTCATTACTTTTAATGCTTTTGATTTCTGGGTTTCTGCTTACTTAGTCGCGTTACGCCAGTAGATGTCACGTGGTTAAGTGCCGGTCACAGGTCGAACTTTGGGTCGTGACAAAGTTGGTATCAGAACGTAGGTTTTACCTTTCGGAGTGTAGGAAGACCCTGGTATGATGGAGTAGGTAGCTGAAGCAGAGTGGCATATCGTGTGTATGTTCCGTGGCATACTCATGACACGCTATTCCGCCTAAGTGACCTTAGGACTTATTGATTGAAATTCCTTCATGATTATATACATTCTTGTGATTCGATTTCCGTATCCTTATCGAATCCTACCTTCTTTTCAACCATTATGCCGCCAAAGACTACGAGTGCGCAGAGAGCGGCCGCGAGAGTTGAGATTCGAGTTGACTCGTCTGAGACGAGGACTGACCCGGGCAGTACACCCATTGAACCAGAGCAGACTGTTCCTCCTACGACTGATCAGATCGCTATGCTAGGGGCCGGTATGCAGGAGATACGCCAGATGATAGGGTCGTTAGTCGAGACACTTCGTGCGCAGCGACCAGAGGTAGTTCCACCCATTACGGGGATCGCGATGGTACGTATAGTACAGGCGGTTGCCCCAGTAGCCATAGCGGTTATTACGGTATCGCTATCAGAGTTTATGAGGCTGAAGCCTCCGGTCTTCACAGGCACTGATCCCGCCGAGGACCCAGAGTCTTTTATTAATAGGATGGCCCGGATATGTCGTTCACTCAGATGCTCAGATGCGAGATGGGTAGAGTTCGCGAGCTTTCGCTTGGAAGGTCTTGCACAAAAATGGTGCGAATCGGTCGAGAAGGGCAGAGCAGCAGGTCTTCCTTCTATGACCTGGACCGAGTTTGTGACGGTATTTATAGCCTATTTCCTTCCCCAGAGTGTCAGGGATGCCCGAGCGTGTAGGTTCAAGTCTTTACATCAGACTCCGGAGATGACAGTGGCAGACGATGTACTGTTCACCGATCTATCTGTTTATACCCCATACTTAGTGGCTACTGACGAGATGCGAGTCAAGAGATTTGTTCGAGGCTTACTTACCCCACTATTCCTGGCGATCAGCGCACAGCATTGCGAGACGTATGTAGCAGCCGTAGACACAGCCCTATTAGTCGAGGAGCGCCTTGCTGAGACTTCGGTAGTTCCAGGGCCGAAGAGGGTTCATACTGACACAGAAGCACTGAGACTTCCATTCGGACGACGTGATAGATGTCGTACAGGTGGCAGAGACTCGGGGTGAGGTCAGATGTTTAGCATTTATCCCCAGGAAGGTCAGCAGTCGTCGCATGGAGCTTTAGGTGTGGTAGTCCCCGTCACCGCATCAGAGATTGTACCGAGATACGATGGAGGGAGGCAGTAGTACCACATGTCACACTTCCACCTTCACCACCCCAGAGGGCGTTGCCTATTGTACCTACTGTTGCTCCGCGTCAGACTCATGCACAGAGAGGTCGTGGTAGTAGAGGGTTTGCTCATAGAGGCCGAGGTGGCCGAGGCAGAGGACAGCCAGCTGCCGGCAGAGTACAGCCAGTTGCTAGTAGGGGACCGCCAGTCGTAGGTGAAGGACAGGCACGGGTTTTCGCTTTGACGCATTAGGACGCACAGGCGTCCAATGCAGTGGTCTCAGGTACCCAATCAGTATGTTCTGTTGACGCATACGTGTTGTTTGATCCCGGATCCTCGCACTCGTACGTTTCCACACACTTCGTGCCGAGTTTGGGTAGAGAGTCCGGTTTGCTTGATCAGCCGCTTGTTGTGACCACAACTGTAGGCGAGTCGTTTGCTGCTAGACAAGTGTTCCGATCCTGTGTTGTCCGTGTTGGCGAGAGAGAGTTGCCTGTCGACTTGATCCTTCTTGAGATGTTGGACTTCGACGTTCTTTTGGGCATGGATTGGTTAGCCACGTGCTATGCGTCTGTGGACTGCCGCGAGAAAACAGTTAGGTTTTGTTTTCCCGGCGAGTCGGCTTTTGTTGTGCAAGGGGACCAAGGTGCCGCCCCTCACAGTTTGATTTCTTCTCTTCGCGCTGGACAACTTTTGAGGAAGGGATGTCAGGTATTTCTAGCCTATGTTTGCGATACTAGAGCTACGGATGTACCGTTGGACCAGGTTCCGATTGTTCATGAGTTCCCTGATGTTTTCCCTGACGAGCTTCCTGGGCTGCCGCCTGAGCGCGATATTGTTTTCTGCATTGACTTGATTCCCGGCATGGGGCCTATTTCCATACCGCCTTATCGGATGGCCCCGGCGGAGCTTAGAGAGTTGAAGGGTCAGTTGCAAGATTTTCTGGATAAGAGACTTATTCGACCCAGTGTGTCTCCTTGGGGTGCTCCGGTCCTGTTTGTCAAGAAGAAGGACGGCAGTTTGCATTTGTGTATCGACTATCGCCAGCTGAACAGGGTTACCGTGCGGAACCGATATCCCTTGCCACGCATCGACGACTTGTTCGACTAGCTTTAGGGCGCAGGGTATTTTTCGAAGATCGACTTGCGATCAGGATACCATCAGTTGCGGGTTCGACAGGAGGATATTCCGAGGACAACTTTCCGCACGGGTTACGGCCATTATGAGTTTTTGGTGATGTCGTTCGGACTCACCAACGCCCCAGCAGCATTATGGACTTGATGAACCGTATTTTCAGGTCGTATCTTGATTTGTTCATCATCGTATTCATTGACAATATTTTGGTGTATTCCCGGAGCCGAGAGGAGCACGAGCAGTAAGTCGATGTGCAACACCCCACGAGTTGCGGGGAGGCGGAAATATGAAAAACGATCTTGTTCTTTAAGCATACATCGACTAACCGAAGATCTTTGTTAAACGATAATTAACAACAACCATAGAAGTTCTTAGCTACCATGCAAAGAGATTATACCTAGTGAATTGTGTCCCTCGTCTTTTCGATCTCTACGTCCTCCTCGGCCTCCTTCCCATGATAGATGATCCACTCGAGAACCCTAATCCAAGCTTCTCCTCCAAACTTGAGGTAACTAAGTTTCTCTAGTTGCTAATCAAAGGAACTTAGATCATATAGAGTTTGTTGGATATAGTGCCCTCAGAGTCAATTATTGGATCACAGGCACGTGATTGCAATGATTGAGGAGGACCTATGCCGGTAGGACAGTCTTACTCGAGATGATAGTATGCTATCTGGTTTATCTCTATCATCGTGTACTGCTTTAGGTGACCTTACGAGTCGCTATTACACGTTGATAGAGCCCCTAGGATTCTTGCTTGACCACCAGCAGTATTATGGCGATCATATACGTGGGAGCTGGGGTCTATAAGCACATCCTTAAAAGGTCCCTAGTCGTGGGAGTTTCGAGACAGGGCATCGATACTCCGGAGTAGACTAGTGTATACAGTCGAGACCCCGACAAGGGGCGGTGGCCGGTCTCATAAGATACTGGTGTCAGTTGGTTCACCTAAGATGTATACAGGTGCTCATTGGGTTATGAGTACACCGGACATGACTCGCCGGGAACCTGCTAGTTGGTATTATACCTGACGTCAGATAGCAGTTCTCAGGTGACATGTGTACAGGTTAGCTCATCGACCTGAGATCGTCATTTGTCTCGTGTGAGTTCCCACTATACTTAGATTACTACCCTACCACGCTCAAAGGAGACGTGCAAACAGGTTTTAGTTGGGTACAGTCCCGAACCACATGGAGGCAGTGAGCGGATCTGCAGGGGTTCGTCTCTCCCGGTGTTGGGGGTAAGGTCGTGCTGTGTCTAGGAGAGCCAGTACATGAAAAGTCCTTGGCCAAGGCAGGAGATTTACTGGTAGGTATTCCAGTAGTATCTCAGGGTGTTCTGGCTACACTCCGACACGACTTGTACCGCTATTAGGGGTCTGACTTTTACCAACCCCTTAGTTTGCTCATCGACCTCCCTTTTGGTCAATAGCTGGTGGCCCGTCACGTATGGCTAATATCTCTGACGTGCTAGTGGTTAAATCCACAGCCATAGTATTGACGAGTCTTTAGAGTCCACCACACTCAGTTACTCAGGTTTCGGGCGAAACGCTGTAGAGGCCGTATGGAGATATGGCAGGGTTCGATCAGATACGTGCGGTATTGCACGGATCGTGATCGGACGGTTTTTACTAGCCGGCTTTGGCTTAAGCCGGATCATAGTATTAGATAGTGTAGATTTTGTCTCTTTGCATTTGTATTCAGTGGGAATACAAATGCGGGCATGTATTTGCAGTAGCGGGGTTTTCCTGTAATTTATTACGGGATCAGTTTTCTGAAGTTGCCAGTTTGCATTCCGTTCCGGCCGGTTTTCCTTTGTTCCTTTTGTTGCGCCACTGCAGCGCCCCGGCCGTCTATCCGAGGCCAAAATGCGGAATCGAAATTTTTTATTAACTTTAAACCGGCGCTACCGCAGACAATATACCCGGATCGTAACCATTAACCTATACTAGCTAACTAGAGATGGGGTGAGAGATATACCGAGCGATCCGTGTCCTTCGGTCTTCTCGTCGTCGTCCCGATCTCCCGCGGAATCACCATTCGTCGTCTTCTCGTCGGAAAGGGCACCACGTAGCCGAATACTTTTACGGGCTCCTACCTCTGGACCGAGGCAACTCGGGCGCGAAGTTGGCTAGCCGACGCGTCCAAGGGTACGGTAGGCTAAGTGTAGTAGCATTGTCTCTAGGGGTTGTGAAGTTGCCTTGATGGAGGAATCAAAGAATGAACTATGGAGAGATGTGTGGAATCACTTTTCTAGCAAAGGAAAAATGAAATGAGATGAAGATATCACTCTACAAAAATGAATCCCCTCCTCTTCTCTCAAGTGGCCGGCCACACATAAGAATGGGGTGGGTTTCAACAAGGGAGGTGACTGTAGGAGATCAAAGAGGTAACCACATCAAAAGCAAGTTTCACATCCCTTTCTAATCTCAAAAAGCAAAAGGATAAGAAAGAAAAAGGATCTCATGATACTTGTCAAATCATGAAGCCATCATAATCAATCCATATGCAAGAAACCCCCTCCACAAATGTTATTTGCAAACTTGCAAATAACCCCCTCCATCAGAAAAGTCCGGCCGGGAAGGAACTAAGGAAACTGGCCGGAACGGAATGCAAACTGGCAACTTCAGAAAACTGATCCCGTAATAAATTACAGGAAAACCCCGCTACTGCATATACATGCCCGCATTTGTATTCCCATTGAACAGAAATGCAAAGAGACAAAATCTACACTGTCTAAAACTAGGATCCGGCTTAAACCAAAGCCGGCTAGTAAAAACCGTCCGATCACGATCCGTGCAATACCGCACGTATTTGATCGAACCCTGCCATATCTCCATACGGCCTCTACAGCGTTTCGCCCGAAACTTGAGTAACTGTGTGTGTGGTGGACTCAAAAGACTCGTCAATACTATGGCTGTGGATTTAACCACTAGCACGTCAGAGGTATTAGCCATACGTGACGGGCTACCAGCTATTGACCAAAATGGACGTCGATGAGCGAACTCATCCTAACACCCTACTGAGCCTGTCAGTGACAATATCCGTATAGTCCGGTCCGTTCGTCTGTCACGTCCCGAAAGTACGGAATATGACCGGCACTTAAACTACGAACGTCTCGAGGCGTACGTAATCTAAGTAAGCCGAAAACCCAGAAATCCAAACCAAGAAAAGTAGTAGAGTGAAGGAAAACCAATTAAAACAAGTGGTTTCAATAGCATAAGCCGAATTATGCAGTTTAAAAAAAACCTCAAACATTTCCCGAAAATTTCGGCAGTCTCCTTTGTAAAAACTGGCCCCCAAACGGGATACAACATGAATAGTATACGAAATCAAAAAGGCATCCCCAAGCGGGAGCTAGCTCTTCGTCAGTCGACGGTCACAACCACACAAGCAATAATATACAACGCCAAGGGCGAGGATCAAAACTCAAAACCACAAGAAAACCACAGAAATAAAACGCGCGACTCTAAGGTCGAAAGAATAACATCACTGGTCTCTATCTCTGAAATAAATACATGTTTGGTTGATGGAACTTCTAGATACAACAGAGTAATAATATACAAGTTATATAATGGGGGGTACGATACAAGTAAACCCACCTACTAGCAAATCACTCGAAGGAAACTATGCCCGCAAGCCGTAATGAAACCTGTACGGCAAACCTGCAAGAAACTGGGGCACAACGGGTGTGAGTTGCCAACTCGTGAATAGAAAAACATCTACGCACAGAAATCGCATAAATAACGCAACCTAGGTCAAAGATCATAATATATCCTCAATATATATAACATGCAACCTATAACAAGGCTAGGGTAAATATCTAACCCGAGTGTAATCTCATGTGCCCGTATCAGTGCCTCAGGTAGCAATATATCATATGAATGAGGTATGAATGCATGAAAACAGAATACATGTAAATGAAGAACTGTTTTCATAATTTAGTTAGATTTCCTTTGTATTTTTAAAATGAGGTATCATAATGAAATCAGCATAAAACAGTGCCTAGCATCGGCACAAAACGTAATCCCAATATCTGGATATCTTTGTATCACAGTCTCTATACCTCAATATCTCGAAATCTCAATGTCTCAATCACAATATCTAGGGCGCCGTCAGTCCAGACCGGCCCCTACCATCCATCCCAAGACCACGACGGTATCCTCCGGATATCCGACGCGTCGGGTAAAATCACTGGTAGGTAGTGCTCCCCTGCCAGGCTCACATCGTCACCATCACGCGCTTCTTGCTCCGGGGTACCTTACCGGGTCCACCATGTACCCGAAACGGTTCATCCGCCTCCTCGAATCGGGTCTCGAAATCCATCAGCAAACTCATGGTGGAAGACTCATACAGCATGGGAAAAACCGCACTTTTTATTTAAAAAGAGCAAAATCAGTTTATATAAGTTTTGCGGTTTTCCCCCAAATCCAGAAAATCTCATAGAAATCCGAATCCAAATCGTCAATAGCATATAAACCCATGAATATAGGCATAAGAATCCATGAATACGGCATAACAATGAATAACAGTATGCATGAAGTGACAAGTAATAACTACAATATCTAAGCTGGCATATAAGTTAAGTACACTAATATTATGTCACACTACTAGCTATCAAGCTAAGTTAAGCAATAATATTTTCTAAGGTGTACGTGACAAGGCAATTACCGATGAAGATGTGTGTGAGCCGACAAATAAGTGTACGTGGTACATACGCATCATCGGTAATGGTGCTGGTGTCCTAACAGCATAATGTCAACAATGCAATATGAAAAGTATGCGATGCGGAGCGAACCACAATAATAAGCGGGAGCTGAATACTAGACGCAACTGTAACTAACCTGCATTAATCTAATATAAGTCCTACAGATGGTGCCTTTTGAAATAACACGAATCATGGGGTTTTGAAAATAGGGGCTACGGTGTTTTTATGAAAAAATACGTCTTTTGAAATATCCGTAGGATCCCTTGGGCTGTCTTTTAAAATACCCACGATTCGTTAGTTTTTGAAATAGGTAAGAAGTCTAATCTAATCTAACAACTACACTAAACTATACGGCTGAACTAACAAGCTGAACTACAGGTAAGGAAACCGCCTATCATCTGAGTCGATACATATACATACCTGTATATGTATAGTCGGTGATCCCGCCTCAATAATATCATATCTATAACTAGACATCCCAAGTCAAGAGTGCGGATCAATCATCAATATATAGCTCGTACGTAAAACCGTCGTACAGCATCCCAAATCTGGGTACGGGTCAAAATCATATTTATAACACTATTCACCCATATCGCCGCCCCAAGATCCGCTATAATACCAGAACGTATCTCAAGTACGAATCCTGCCGTATTACCGATATCACAACCACAAAACAAATCTCATCGACTCAGCTCAATACCAAGTATCATCCTCAAATCCGTATGTGAACACATAGTCCCATACCCATGTGAACACATAACTATAAAGAATCCCATGAGCACATATAAATAGGAATGTATGCAAGTATGTATGCGTGTATGTGTAGTGCAACACTACCCTAGGGTTCGCGACACTAAAATAATCCAACACGCTAATATCCATCCTAAACATCGTTATTAATCCCAAATAACATATAATAATTGCTGGTGTGTATACGCATCCGTATGCACCACAACGGACTGCGGGGGTGCTATACGCCATCCACCCGACTTCTCCCCGTAGATATAAATCTACTCACCTGGTCCTCGCTCGCCAGTGCCGACGTCGCCACGCGCTTGCTTGTCGTCTCGAAGTCCACATGGGGTACCTACATATCATAACGCATCGTATCGCATTAAAATCCGACTCATGACCAAAACGACGCACGAATCCCACATAGGTCAAAACCTATGGTTTCTTTCACAAATCGACCCAAAAACCCTCGACGTCGGTGTACAAAGGCCAAACCATCGAGAAAAACCCAAACACACCCATTTATACATTCAAAAACACTAATTATAATATGAAATAGGTTGCAATTCACAAAAACCTCAAACTCACTTTAAAAGCTATTTTTCCGAAAATCTAGCAAGCAAAATTAACCGTTTTAGTACAAAACTCGATGTTTAAACAAATTTAGCGGCCACAATATCCACTAAATATCATAACTAAGTCATATAAACCATTTCTATAATTTATTCTCATAAATTTGCATAATTTCCAAAATCCTAGTTTGCAAAAAAATCAATTTTTAACACCTTTTATAGCAAAATTCACAATTCATCAATTAAGATTGGTTTTGCATGATCTAAATTTCTAAACAACAAATTAAAATGTTAATAAAGTCATCAAAACCTTAATTAGATTTTAAATCACCCATTTGGAACCAAAAGCTAAAAACTAGTTTGTTTAAATAAAACTAAATTGGATATTTTAATGTTACAATTAGCACTAAGCAACAAGATTACATTTTGCATGTCCTAAGATACAAAAATACATCACATAACCATGCACAATTGATCACCATTCAACTCCAAAACAAAACCTCACTTCAATTTCATAAACCCTAATCTTGAATTTGGACTTGAAATTTAAAATCTAAACTAAACCCTTCATTAACATAATTTGAAGTAATAACAAACAACTCAAAAAAAAAGAACAAGATTTATACCTCATAACCATCTTGAGATCAACATGAAACTTGTCTCCAAAATGTTAACTTTTCACCAAGATCCATGCTTGATAGGTTAAGGAGAAATGGGTAGGACTCGGATTTGAGTTTTAGCTTGATTTTTGATGGAATTTTAAGCATTTTGATGAATTTTTTGTGATGAAATGAGAGGAGAAAAAATGGGGGCAGCAAGAGGGAGGGGTTTCGGCCAGAATTTTTGAGGGAGGATGAGAGAGAGTGAGGTGGGGGTGTTGGTAAGGTCAAAGGAGCCATATCTCAAGTCAACACTTAAACATCTTTTCCTTTATTTTATTTTTTTTTCCTTTCCTTTTCTTTTCTTTTGCAAAACAAGTGGGGACAAGAGAGGGGGGCTCCTGAATTCAGCCAGGGGAGGGGGAAATGGGGGTGTGTGAGTGTGGGTATGTGTGTGGGGTGATGGAAAATGATAAATACTATACCCCCAAACATCCATTAACACTAAATTCACTATTTAAGCCTTTTTCTTCGATATTTTCTAAACCGTTTTGGCAAACTATTTCATTTCAAAAACCACATGATAAAATTTTGTTTAATGTGTTATGATGCACAAAATTTGTTTCAACTCATTCCAATTTGTAATTTTTCCTAATTAAATGTATTAGTGACAGCTTAAAATAATAATAAAATAATTTTTTTTCAGAAAATTTAAAATTTCACCAGTGGCTCAATAAATACCAAATACTAGCAATTACATAGCTAGAATATGTATATTTAATTTTTATAATAAGATATTTGCATTTTGACTTTTTACAGAAAACCCCCTTATTTTACCGATTTTCCGAAATTTCACCGAAAAAATTTTCAAAACGCTACAATCTTCCCCCCTTAAAATAATTCGGTCCCCGAATTTAAAGTAAAACTCCCCCCAAATATTAAAACATCTAAACCAAAACCATCAAGTCGTCGGGGCTGCGAAATTGTAAGTATATAAAACAAATCGTAGCGCAGCGCATGCGCATGAAAAATGAGCATATAACTCAAATCAAAACTCCGTCAATCATCCCGCAATTATCGGAGTCATGGGGAAGACATCAATGCCAAATCCAAAGCAAAACCAATATGATATAACTCGAAACTATACATGTAAATATCGAATCTATATATGTAAATATCTGAAGGAAATAAATGCCAAATATATTCAGGTACTGTCCTCTGGCTAGTCCTGCCCAGTATGAAAACACATAGCAAATATCATAAAAACGTACTGCTCTATAGGTTAAATCAATCCCAAAATACGCGTATGAATAGTACGTGCGTCTGGTGCGCACGGAAATCAAAATCCATATACGTGCCATACAAGCGCACAGAAACAACATCTAAGTGCATCGGTTGTGCACACAACATCTGTCATAGGCAACGTGTGTGCCTGACAACAAGGACAGGTGCATCTTACACGCACGAAGAATCTCGATTTAGTGCATCTGGTGTGCACCAAAATCGTATCTCATAACATGCGCCCAACATGCGCGAAAAACCCCAAATCAGGTGCATCCATCATGCACGAAATCATGAAATCCAATATCAAGCACCGAACATGCGCAAAATCCAATCAAGTGCACAAAGTGCACGAAACAAATATCGAACATCACAATCGAAATCGAAGTCCAGTGCATCTAAGTGCACAAAATGCGTATCACTGCACTGCAACCATATATGAACTATACCGAGTGCAAAAACCAAATCGTGTACGTACATGCGCACAAAATCAACTCAACTGTATGAAACCCATAAAATCATAAACATGAGAAACCAAGGCACGAAAACGATATCAAGTGCAACACTCTGCAGAAATCATAAATACTCAGTAGGTGCAACCATGGCGCATGAAAATGATATCATGAAACTCAATCATCAAAACCAAATCATGCGAATATATCGCTCAAAATACCAAAATCAAGTATGGCGGAATAGTCCAGCTCAAGAACATCCTCCAAGAATCTCTGGCCAACTGTCGGGGTCACTCATAGCATATCTTGTCGACGATCCTGAACTCTGGCCTGCCGGTGTGCGCAACATGACCACTCCTGGGTCCTAGTCTTCTCGTAATTCATTCCAGAAAGGTCCTGTCGAGATCTCTCCCAAATTTCGTCTCTGCGGAACCGTCCGGAAGTCATCGTCCTTTACTATATCTGTTTCTTATTCCGGAACGGCTGCATACTCATCGCGACTCCTTCTGGAAGGTATATCCATGCACAATGCCTCGGCATGCGTATCGCATCTCTGATGTCGGCGGAGTGGAACGTCGTTTCATCAAGATCTCGTATGAACCTCTTACTCCACTTTTCTAATGTCGACTGCTCTGGACTCGTCTCGTCGTGGCTGCATGGACTGAGCTCCAACGGCTATCCTCGTATCTGGAGTCTCCCAAGAATGCATCTCACCACATAGCATCCGATTGAAGTCGAACCATCCGATTGATTTTTCAGAACCTCATAATCCCCCAAAAGCTCAACATCTTGGGTACAGTTTAACAGTATCGAGTACGTACCACAGCATCGATGGTCCAGCCGTAGAAGGGCAAACCCAAGCCTCACTAATGGCGCCGTGGAACTGCCGCGGAACCGAAGGTTCAAAGGCTTTCACACGGTCATTATGTCGAGTTAGGGTTTCATTCTTCTAGAGCGTCCATAGAATTGCCTGCATGTCTTTCCGAATACTTTAAACTTGGAATAATAGGTTTCTGACATTCGATCGTCTCTGTCGACTCTCAACGTCTCCGCGTGAAGTCTTCTCTTGCTGGAATCAATCTATCTGATGACCTCTCATCGGGTAGGCGAACGAACCACATGTCCTAGTCATCCATCCTCGGATGACTAGCGACCTTCTAGCATCTCTTAGTACAACCTGAACTGCAATAGCTCCAACAAATGGGGCGATATCTCGTCGCTCGCAGCAACGACTGGCTCACTCGTCTGCACGCTGAACAGTGCCTCAATCATCATGAGTAAGCAATACACCAACGGTCATCAAAATCTGGCTGGCCTCTGTCAGTGGCTCAATCCTCTAGTGCTGATCGGCACGTCCAAGTAATCTCATACAGCGATCCATCAAACGCTCGGGGCGCGAAACACAATAAAAAGACACATCTCCGCAATCGTGTGTCGCCGGAATTTCGCCCTGGTCAGTCCTCGTTCGTGACAAGCTCGTGCTGACCGCAACTCTAGCTGTAGCTCTCCCTGCCCGTAATCGTGGCAGCAGAACCATAACTGATACTGATGAGGCTAGATCGGAATGAATATAATACTGAGCAAAGAAATGTACATCCTAAGGCTTCTTAAGTGGAGTAGCGTATCGTAAATATGCCGCGGAACATACCTACGGTATGTCACTCTACTTTAGTCACATATTCCATCAACCAAGGGTCATCCTACGCTCCGAAGGTAAAACCTAACGCTCTGATACCAACTTTGTCACGTCCCGAAAGTACGGAATATGACCGGCACTTAAACTACGAACGTCTCGAGGCGTACGTAATCTAAGTAAGCCGAAAACCCAGAAATCCAAACCAAGAAAAGTAGTAGAGTGAAGGAAAACCAATTAAAACAAGTGGTTTCAATAGCATAAGCCGAATTATGCGGTTTAAAAAAAAACATCAAACATTTCCCGAAAATTTCGGCAGAGTCTCCTTTGTAAAAACTGGCCCCCAAACGGGATACAACATGAATAGTATACGAAATCAAAAAGGCATCCCCAAGCGGGAGCTAGCTCTTCGTCAATCGACGGTCACAACCACACAAGCAATAATATACAACGCCAAGGGCGAGGATCAAAACTCAAAACCACAAGAAAACCACAGAAATAAAACACGCGACTCTAAGGTCGGAAGAATAACATCACTGGTCTCTATCTCTGAAATAAATACATGTTTGGTTGATGGAACTTCTAGATACAACAGAGTAATAATATACAAGTTATATAATGGGGGGTACGATACAAGTAAACCCACCTACTAGCAAATCACCCAAAGGAAACTATGCCCGCAAGCCGTAATGAAACCTGTACGGCAAACCTGCAAGAAACTGGGGCACAACGGGGGTGAGTTGCCAACTCGTGAATAGAAAAACATCTACGCACAGAAATCGCATAAATAACGCAACCTAGGTGAAAGATCACAATATATCCTCAATATATATAGCATGCAACCTATAACAAGGCTAGGGTAAATATCTAACCTGAGTGTAATCTCATGTGCCCGTGTCAGTGCCTCAGATAGCAATATATCATATGAATGAGGTATGAATGCATGAAAACAGAATACATGTAAATGAAGAACTGTTTTCATAATTTAGTGAGATTTCCTTTGTATTTTTAAAATGAGGTATCATAATGAAATCAGCATAAAACAGTGGCTACCATCGGCACAAAACGTAATCCCAATATCTGGATATCTCTGTATCACAGTCTCTATACCTCAATATCTCGAAATCTCAATGTCTCAATCACAATATCTAGGGTGCCGTCAGTCCAGACCGGCCCCTACCATCAATCCCAAGACCACGACGGTATCCTCCGGAAATCCGACGCGTCGGGTAAAATCACCGGTAGGTAGTGCTCCCCTGCCAGGCTCACATCGTCATCATCATGCGCTTCTTGCCCCGGGGTACCTTACCGGGTCCACCATGTACCCGAAACGGTTCATCCGCCTCCTCGAACCGGGTCTCGAAATCCATCAGCAAACTCATGGTGGACGACTCATACGGCATAGGAAAAACCGCACTTTTTATTTAAAAAGAGCGAAATCAGTTTATATAAGTTTTGCGGTTTTCACCCAAATCCAGAAAATCTCATAGAAATCCGAATCCAAATCATCAATAGCATATAAACCCATGAATATAGGCATAAGAATCCATGAATACGGCATAACAATGAATAACAGTATGCATGAAGTGATAAGTAATAACTACAATATCTAAGGTGGCATATAAGGTAAGTACACTAATATTATGTCACACTACTACCTATCAAGCTAAGTTGAGCAATAATATTTTCTAAGGTGTACGTGACATGGCAATTACCGATAAAGATGTGTGTGAGCCGGCAAGTAAGTGTACGTGGTACATACGCATCATCGGTAATGGTGCTGGTGTCCTAACAGCATAATGTCAACAATGCAATATGAAATAACAATGTAAGTATGCGATGCGGAGCGAACCACAATAATAAGCGGGAGCTGAATACTAGACGCAACTGTAACTAACCTGCATTAATCTAATATAAGTCCTACAAATGGTGCCTTTTGAAATAACACGAATAATGGGGTTTTGAAAATAGGGGCTACGGTGCTTTTATGAAAAGATACGTCTTTTGAAATATCCGTAGGATCCCTTGGGCTGTCTTTTAAAATACCCACGATTCGTTAGTTTTTGAAATAGGTAAGAAGTCTAATCTAATCTAACAACTACACTAAACTATACGGCTGAACTAACAAGCTGAACTACAGGTAAGGAAACCGCCTATCATCTGAGTCGATACATATACATACCTGTATATGTATTGTCGGTGATCCCGCCTCAATAATATCATATCTATAACCAGACATCCCAAGTCAAGAGTGCGGATCAATCATCAATATATAGCTCGTACGTAAAACCGTCGTACGGCATCCCAAATCTGGGTACGGGTCAAAATCATATTTATAACACTATTCACCCATATCGCCGCCCCAAGATCCGCTATAATACCAGGACGTACCTCAAGTACGAATCCTGCCATATCACCGATATCACAACCACAAAACAAATCTCATCGACTCAGCTCAATCCCAAGTATCATCCTCAAATCCGTATGTAAACACATAGTCCCATACCCATGTGAACACATAACTATAAAGAATCCCATGAGCATATATAAATAGGAATGTATGCAAGTATGTATGCGTGTATGTGTAGTGCAACACTACCCTAGGGTTCGCGACACTAAAATAATCCAACACGCCAATATCCATCCTAAACATCGTTATTAATCCCAAATAACATATAATAATTGCTGGTGTGTATACGCATCCGTATACACCACCACGGACTGCGAGGGTGCTATACGCCATTCACCCGATTTCTCCCCGTAGATATAAATCTACTCACCTGGTCCTCGCTCGCCGGTGCCGACGTCGCCACGCGCTTGCTTGTCGTCTCGAAGTCCACATGGGGTACCTACATATCATAACGTATCGTATCGCATTAAAATCCGACTCATGACCAAAACGACGCACGAATCCCACATAGGTCAAAACCTATGGTTTCTTTCACAAATCGACCCAAAAACCCTCGACGTCGGCGTACAAAGGCCAAACCATCGAGAAAAACCCAAACACACCCATTTATACATTCAAAAACACTAATTATAATATGAAATAGGTTGCAATTCACAAAAACCTCAAACTCACTTTAAAAGCTATTTTTCCGAAAATCTAGCAAGCAAAATTAACCGTTTTAGTACAAAACTCGATGTTTAAACAAATTTAGCGGCCACAATATCCACTAAATATCATAACTAAGTCATATAAACCATTTCTATAATTTATTCTCATAAATTTGCATAATTTCCAAAATCCTAGTTTGCAAAAAAAATCAATTTTTAACACCTTTTATAGCAAAATTCACAATTCATCAATTAAGCTTGGTTTTGCATGATCTAAATTGCTAAATAACAAATTAAAATGTTAATAAAGTCATCAAAACCTTAATTAGATTTTAAATCACCCATTTGGAACCAAAAGCTAAAAACTAGTTTGTTTAAATAAAGCTAAATTGGATATTTTAACGTTACAATTAGCACTAAGCAACAAGATTACATTTTGCAATGCCCTAAGATACAAAAATACATCACATAACCATGCACAATTGATCACCATTCAACTCCAAAACAAAACCTCACTTCAATTTCATAAACCCTAATCTTGAATTTGGACTTGAAATTTAAAATCTAAACTAAACCCTTCATTAACATAATTTGAAGTAATAACAAACAACTCAAAAAAAAAAGAACAAGATTTATACCTCATGACCATCTTGAGATCAACATGAAACTTGTCTCCAAAATGCAAACTTTTCACCAAGATCCATGCTTGATAGGTTAAGGAGAAATGGGTAGGACTCGGATTTGAGTTTTAGCTTGATTTTTGATGGAATTTTAAGCATTTTGAAGAATTTTTTGTGATGAAATGAGAGGAGAAAAAATGGGGGCAACAAGAGGGAGGGGTTTCGGCTAGAATTTTTGAGGGAGGATGAGAGAGAGTGAGGTGGGGGTGTTGGTAAGGTCAAAGGAGCCATATCTCAAGTCAACACTTAAACATCTTTTCCTTTATTTTTTTTTTTTCCTTTTCCTTTATTTTGCAAAACAAGTGGGGACAAGAGAGGGGGGCTGCTGAATTCAGCCAAGGGGGAGGGAAAATGGGGGGGGTGAGTGTGGGTATGTGTGTGGGGTGATGGAAAATGATAAATACTATACCCCCAAACATCCATTAACACTAAATTCACTATTTAAGCCTTTTACTTCGATATTTTCTAAACCGTTTTGGCAAACCATTTCATTTCAAAAACCACATGATAAAATTTTGTTTAATGTGTTATGATGCACAAAATTTGTTTCAACTCATTCCAATTTGTAATTTTCCCTAATTAAATGTATTAGTGACGGCTTAAAATAATAATAAAATAATTTTTTTCAGAAAATTTGAAATTTCACCAGTGGCTCAATAAACACCAAATACTAGCAATTACATAGCTAGAATATGTATATTTAATTTTTATAATAAGATATTTTCATTTTGACTTTTTACAGAAAACCCCCTTATTTTACCGATTTTCCGAAATTTCACCGAAACGATTTTCAAAACGCTACATCGTCTATGAGTATCGCATGGCGGGCCTAGGGGGTTGGTAAAAGTCAGACCCCCAAAAGCGGTACAAGTAGTGTCGGAGTGAAGCCCAGAACACCCTGAGATACTACTGGAATACCTACCAGTAAATCTCCTGCCTCGGCCGAGGGCTTTGTGTAATGGCTCTCCTAGACACAGCGCGACCTCACCCCCAATACCGGGAGAGACGAACCCCTGCAGATCCGCTCACTGCCTCCATGTGGCTCGGGACTGTACCCAACTAAAACCTGTTTGCACGACTCCTTTGAGCCGTGGTAGGGTAGTAATCAAAGCACAGTGGAAACTCACACGAGACAAATGACGATCTCAGGTCGATGAACTAACTTATACACATGTCACCTGGGAACTGCTATCTGACGTCTGGTATAATCCCAACTAGCATGTTCCCGGCGAGTCCTGTCCGATGTACTCATAACCCAATGAGCACCTGTATACATCTTAGGTGAACCAACTGACACCAGTGGCTTGCGAGACCGGCCACCGCCCCTCGTCAGGGTCTCGACTGTATACACTAGTCTACTAATGGAGTATCGATGCCCAGTCTCGAAACTCCCACGACTAGGGACCATTTAAGGATGTGCTTATAGACTACCAGCTCTCACGTATATGATCGCCATCATACTGCTGGCCGTTAACCAAGAATCTTAGGGGCTCTATCAACGTGTAATAGCGACCTCTCAGGTCACCTAAAGCAGTACATGATGATAAAGATAAACCAGATAGCATACTATCATCTTGAGTAAGACTGTCCTACTGGGACAGGTCCTCCCTCAATCATTGCAATCACGTGCCTGTGATCCAATAATTGACTCTGAGGGCACTATCTCCAGCAATCTCCCACTTGCACTCAAGGCTAATTATTGCGATGTCGCATACTCACAGCCCATGTGATACCGAACACCCAAGTCCTTTACTAGTCAGTCTCACAAATCTCATTTGCGAAACTATTGCGTTCGAGGAATAGCCTCAGTGAGTGGATCCGCTGTGATGTTTCTTTCTATGTCTCTCTATATCTCAAGTTTGCGGAGAAAGCCATCTCCCGAAATGAGCAATACCTGTCTTGGAATGTCTGGATGTCTGATGGGACCTGGTTCATAAATGAACTCCAAATCCAAGCTTCTTAGACTGTATCGTCAACTGAACTTAATCAGTATCCTGCGCCATGCCTTCCCTCAGTATCTCCTTGGACCACCTGTCCAAAATACCGCTCCTCGTCAGAGGGAAAACTATAACTCTGACAGCCACTCCGCCATCCAGGTCACTTTGGAAGCCTGGAATGATAACCGTCTCCCGAAGGAGAATACCGTTATCATATCCGTAGAACATCAACTTATGTTCTATAACTGCTTCCGACTGTTTCTCCAGAATTGGATCAATATCAACTTATTGCATCTACTTCAAGAACAACATCTGGTGTGGTACTTGATATCTCATGATTGACTCAATTGCCTAAGCAAGTGATCTGCCAATCATGCACATCCCTCTCCCCTTTAGTCTGTAAGACACCTTTAGAGAGGGTGACTCCATCACCTGCAGGTACACTACCGTGCCAGGAGTCGTCCATTCTAAATACTCATAGAATGCTGTCAAAGTACCCAGATTGGGAAACCACCCAAATCTAGATCTAAAACCATAGATCCAGTAACCAGAATGTCTGATATAATATCCAAGTCCTATGTGAAGAAACCACTGTATGACAACCAAAGAATAACCGATCGTAGTATAGGAATATCACTTCCTACTCTGTGTATGTCATCCAAATACCAGGACATCACACCCTACTACCTTCTTAACAGATCCATCCCCTATTCTGATGAAGTCAAACCTATGACTGTCACATCAGAAATAGATGATCTATCTCCGCTATATCTGCTTTAGTCTATATATAGACATAAGCCTCTTGCCCACTATGCTTCCGTTTCTCCCACTGACTACGACAACCCTCTGGCAGAGTCATATAGACGTACGCTTCTAAAGCCAGTTTAGAACGACGCTATACTCATCCTCCTGCCAGGTCTCACAGTCTGGAACAACAGCAATGGCAAGTCTGGGTAAACAAGAACCTCCCTGTCACCATCCTTGAGGCTACCGAAGTACCTCTCGGGTGCCTGAGGTTACCCACCATATCTAAGGAGTGGCCAATGGAATGTCAAATCAGATTGAATCTTTAGGTTCTTATCAAATCTTCAGTAATCGTTTGCGGTTCTGGAATCACTTCCAGTTCTACCATACTCCCACTACTGTTTTCTGAAAAAATCCATTTCTTTTAAAACTGTGGTGAGTCAAGAACAATATCACTATTGATCTTCTAGATGGTAGAAAATCAACCCTCGTCATAGCCCGGGTCAACCCACAAAACAGCCATTACAGAAACGTGCCTTGAGTTATCCGGAGTCTGGTTTTAAGCATAAGCCGGACAACTCCCCGTACCTTAACATCGTTAAGATATGAACTGTTCTATATCCAACAGAGGCACTGATTTAATTGAACCAGATTCAAATCATGCAGATGTCACCAGTGCATGTCAACTAAATGGAAGGAGGCCGATCAGCGTTACTCAACTTAGGAATGCTTCCAATTATGAGTAACCTGAAAAAGAAGCAAGTTCTCATAAACACTACTATCAACTGAACACCATTCACAAGTATCTACATCTTCGATTACCTTGAAGAATCCCGATACTTGCAATACTTGGTTCTCTACTTTACTCTTATACCTATAACTTCTCAAAATTCGGACCTTGTGTTTCTACGAAACACTGTCTAAAACTAGAGAAGTCATAAGTAAGCCGAATATAGTACGAGGACCAACCCCTCTGTCCTAATGGACACTGGACAATATACAATACTTTGTACAAGTCCCTTGAGTCTAATAACTCATTCACTGTGTGTCGTAGGTTGAAAACTGTACTATGGTTATGAAGAATTACACCGCTATTCAATGCTCCTTACCTAACTATCCACTGATATAGGTAAATGTCACAGACATAATTTCAAAAAGGTACATCTCACTCTATAAAAATAGACGTACAGATATATCAATTTGAAATTGGTGCATAACAACGGATATTCAAAACCAAATATTTGCCGTCCGGCAAACAACCCAGGTGACTTCCTCAAATATCGCCAATTACAACGAATTCCGATATAATGAGGACGATCACCTAATTCCCAATAACTTACTCCCACTCATCATCTCTAAGAGAATCAAACCTGGTAAATACATACCCTGGAGCAAGTGTCTAATTGGGAAATCAGTTTTCTTTTAACAGTACACAGTGAAACAGAAACATTGAAATATTTCGATGGGGTATCCTGGTATTCTTAGTAATGCCTCTTCCATTATCCAGATTCACAACTGTAACCGTGTAATTCTTTTCCATCTTTCCAAATCCCTTTATATGTCTTTAGTCATTACCTTCTGCACACCCCTTTAGGCCAAATGGTTTTCTTCCTTCCCTACCGTTCGGCACCAGCCTATGGTTTGGAAGAAGACTATCCAATAAGCATAATGGGTGTACTGTCCTAATCCTAGGAGCACTCGCAATGCGAGAGAAGGTGAAGATAAAAGACAACCGAATAAACCTTATTCCTATTTCTCCTGAACCAGAATCCATCCCCGAACTGGAACAAGTTCCTTTCGAGTTCGTATATAACCATACGATGGAATATCCAATAAACTGTGGATCTTCGTAGCGATACGGAGTGTCCTGGAGAAATACAAAGGTGATTTAGGATTGGCGAAGAAATACTTGGTTTGGTCGTGAATAGCAGTCGCAATTTACTTTGCCCTCTTACTAATCCCTTTCTTTGTCTTAACTTAATACCTTCTGTACACCATCGTTATGCTAATTGGTTTTCTTCATTCCCCGCCGTTCGGCACCAGCCTAAGGTTTGGAAGAAGACTATCCAATTTGCATAATAGGTGTACTATCTCCTAAACCAAGGAGTACTCGCAACCTGAGAGAAGGTAAAAGGAAAAGACAACTGAATAGTCCTATTCGTTTTCTCCAGAACCGGAAACCATCCTCGAATTCCTTCGAGTTCGTATATAACCATACAATGGTTTTGTCCAATGGAAGTGGACGTTCGTAGTAATACGGGGTGTCCGGGAGAAAAGGGTAAAAGTAGGAGTGGCAAAGAGGTCTGCAACTCTGACAATCCAAAAGCCGGTCTTATAAGAAGGTTCGGTTAACTTGGTCACTGAGTCATAGTCTAGGGTCGGGTCAATGGTCGCTGCCAAAGAGAGAGAGAAAAGAAACACTCAGCGTGCACTCTAACCTAGATTAGAATGGTTATCACTTTATCTAATCTGGAAACCTCTCACTGTACCGTCAAATTCTCCTCCAAACCTGAAAGTAGAATTAGTCGGGATCAGCCGAGGAGTAAACCAACTCATCAGTGGGAATCGGGATCCAACTATCATCGCATGATAACGTGACGTAATCCACTCACGTCACCACACTCCAGAAGGTATGCGCATGCCTGGCAAGTTTCAGTTTCTTTAGAAACTCCCGATGTAGGTTTTTAGCCCTAGGACCCAAGTGACCTTGACTGAGCCAACATATCAAAGGATCCTAGTCAAGTTCAACCCGTCATTATCTTGATTGCATTAGACCCACCCGCACGAGTCCTTGACTGAGCCAAAATGACCGTACGACTGTCCTAACCAATCACATATCCATAAGACAGAAAAGCATTACAGAGCTACCGCACACTACGCCTCGGCTGAGCACGACATACGTAGCACGAATACTAAGCAATACCAATCTGAAAAGACGGAGGGCTACGGCTGGTTTGTGGCGAAAAACCTTTAACGTAATGAACTTGATATCGCTGAAGGAACCGGATAACTTTTTATAAAAATATAGTGACGAAAACCTTTGCTAAAGAGGTCACTCCCGATGAAGGGATCTCGGCTCTTTCCCCGTAGAATGAGGTGCAGGATATTCCAACTGAATACCACGATGCAAAGCAAAAGTAATCGGCTATAGTGAAGTAATTGCCCTGACGCAAACTTCTGTCCAAGGGGTCACTCCCGATGAAGGGATCTCGGCCCTTGCCTCGTCGACTGAGGAGCAGGATATTCCAACTGAATACCACGATGCAAAACAAAAGAGAACGCCCTTGCAATAACAGCTTTTTGAAAAGTGTTCGAACAACATCAGAATAGGTTTGTTTATCTTGCATTGATCCGAATCAACGCAGTCCCATCAATTGATCACAACACAAAAGAACGAAAATAATGACGTACGTATATGCCATCCGCATTCGCCACTGGGTCCCGTCATCACCCGTTAGGTTTCTTAACTAACGACAGAGCGGGGACTGGACTAGCGCGGATGCAAAAAATATACAACATCTACTAGTAAATATATAATATATAATTTTCGCTCAAGGCGTGATAAAATGCAACATCACAGAAATGTAACCAGCATCACTGAATAATATAGATATCTGTGATCCCCGGGTTTCATAGAGCCGCTACTGAAACCCGACGTTCCCCTGGTCGTATGGATAGCCTGTGCAATGAAAATCCTAGACCCCTACGGGCGCGGCAAGTCACCCGCCAAAACCTGAAGCGAGGCAGCCCCCTTCAGCAACGTGAATGGACCACCCAGCATTTCACGGAATCCGGTAACTTGGGCACCCCTCCTGGGTCAACCTTTACCCCCTACGAGTGCGGCGAATAGCCCGCCAATTCTAGAGTAAAGCCCCCTCCGTCTCAATGCCATGAGATGCGGGCCCGTTGCTCTCTAGAACCCGGCTATCCGTGCACCCCTCCGCGGGGCGATCCTAGTACAGAAAGTAAAATATACATACAACGGGTACATCGACCGCAACCTGATCGTGTCCTAAAAGAATAATACAAACAGGCAGTGACGGCAGTCCACATGTCGGACGCTCGCCCCGCAATATCAAATGTACATAATACAACAAAACTGTACTAACATTGCATCCAGGCTATCCCCCACGACCAATCCGCAACAACACAGCACAATCACAGAACATCAACGTGAATGTCACGTTCGCAAATCCGTCTAACCGGGCTATAGCAGTTAGACAGGATTTACCGATCAAGTGACATTCACGGTCGTAGATATAATGTAAATACTGTGAACTAGCGTGTTTAAAATTTCCGATCGAACAAATTTACCAAGTGGGCCCCAAAGCATTACTGTAGCACTTACAGAAAATCTGGGCCCAAAAATAATATTCCAGAAACCCTATTTTCTAGTGTAAGACAATCTGGAAAAATTTGGTGCAGTGAGGAGCCTAAGTGGCGGCAGAACCGCGGCCCAAGCATGGCTTTGGCCGCGGTTCCGCGGTGGTATGATGGATTCAGGCGACCAAATTTTACCAGAATTCTTATACTTCCCTGCACATCATTCTGCAACTACCTGAAAAATTTTTAGAGTCCAAAAAATTTCGACAGAAACCTGATGCACACGAAATACGGTTTTTAGGATTTTTGTTCGATCGGGTCTTTAAACATACTAGAGCAAGCTAGACTAGGTTAATGGCGTGGCTCTGATACCAAGTTGCGCCACGGCAGCGCCCCAGCCGTCTATCCGAGGCCAAAATGCGGAATCAAAATTTTTTATTAACTTTAAACCGTCGCTACCGCGGACAATATACCCGGATCGTAACCATTAACCTTTACTAGCTAACCAGAGATGGGGTGAGAGATATACCGAGCGATCCGTATCCTTCGGTCTTCTCGTCGTCGTCCCGATCTCCCGCGGAATCACCATTCGTCGTCTTCTCGTCGGAAAGGGCACCACGTAGCCGAATACTTTTACGGGCTCCCACCTCTAGACCGAGGCAACTCGGGCGCGAAGTTGGCTAGCCGACGCGTCCAAGGGTACTGTAGGCTAAGTGTAGTAGCATTGTCTCTAGGGGTTGTGAAGTTGCCTTGATGGAGGAATCAAAGAATGAACTATGGAGAGATGTGTGGAATCATTTTTCTAGCAAAGGAAAAATGAAATGAGATGAAGGTATCACTCTACAAAAATGAATCCCCTCCTCTTCTCTCAAGTGGCCGGCCACACATAAGAATGGGGTGGGTTTCAACAAGGGAGGTGAGTGTAGGAGATCAAAGAGGTAACCACATCAAAAGCAAGTTTCACATCCCTTTCTAATCTCAAAAGGCAAAAGGATAAGAAAGAAAAAGGATCTCATGATACTTGTCAAATAATGAAGCCATCATAATCAATCCATATGCAAGAAACCCCCTCCACAAATGTTATTTGCAAACTTGCAAATAACCCCCTCCATCAGAAAAGTCCGGCCGGGAAGGAACAAAGGAAAACTGGCCGGAACGGAATGCAAACTGGCAACTTCAGAAAACTGATCCCGTAATAAATTACAGGAAAACCCCGCTACTGCATATACATGCCCGCATTTGTATTCCCATTGAACACAAATGCAAAGAGACAAAATCTACACTGTCTAATACTAGGATCCGGCTTAAACCAAAGCCGGCTAGTAAAAACCGTCCGATCACGATCCGTGCAATATCGCACGTATCTGATCGAACCCTGCCATATCTCCATACGGCCTCTACAGCGTTTCGCCGGAAACTTGAGTAACTGTGTGTGTGGTGGACTCTAAAGACTCGTCAATACTATGGCTGTGGATTTAACCACTAGCACGTCAGAGGTATTAGCCATACGTGACGGGCTACCAGCTATTGACCAAAAGGGACGTCGATGAGCGAACTCATCCTGACACCCTACTGAGCCTGTCAGTGACAATATCCGTACAGTCCGGTCCGTTCGTCTATGAGTATCGCATGGCGGGCCTAGGGGGTTGGTAAAAGTCAGACCCCCAAAAGTGGTACAAGTCGTGTCGGAGTGAAGCCCAGAACACCCTGAGATACTACTGGAATACCTACCAGTAAATCTCCTGCCTCGGCCGAGGGCTTTGTGTAATGGCTCTCCTAGACACAGCGCAACCTCACCCCCAATACCGGGAGAGACGAACCCCTGCAGATCCGCTCACTACCTCCATGTGGCTCGGGACTGTACCCAACTAAAACCTGTTTGCACGACTCCTTTGAGCCCTGGTAGGGTAGTAATCAAAGCACAGTGGGAACTCACACGAGACAAATGACGATCTCAGGTCAATGAACTAACCTGTACACATGTCACCTGGGAACTGCTATCTGACGTCTGGTATAATCTCAACTAGCAGGTTCCCGACGAGTCCTGTCCGATGTACTCATAACCCAATGAGCACCTGTATACATCTTAGGTGAACCAACTGACACCAGTGGCTTGCGAGACCGGCCACCGCCCCTCGTCGGGGTCTCGACTGTATACACTAGTCTACTAATGGAGTATCGATGCCCAGTCTCGAAACTCCCACGACTAGGGACCATTTAAGGATGTGCTTATAGACTACCAGCTCTCACGTATATGATCGCCATTATACTGCTGGCCGTCAAACAAGAATCCTAGGGGATCTATCAACGTGTAATAGCGACCTCTCAGGTCACCTAAAGCAGTACATGATGATAAAGATAAACCAGATAGCATACTATCATCTTGAGTAAGACTGTCCTACTGGGACAGGTCCTCCCTTAATCATTGCAATCACGTGCCTGTGATCCAATAATTGACTCTGAGGGCACTATCTCCAACACCTTCACGGCCGGACTTTTGTGATGGAGGTGGTTATTTGCAAGTTTGCAAATAACTTATTGAGGAGGGGGTTTCTTGCTTTTGTGGCTTTATCATCATGAGTATTTGACTTTGGTGTGACCATTTTCTTTTTCCTAATTATCACACCTTATTCTCTTGTCACAATCTATTTGATTCCCTCCACCATTTTTGAGAAGAAATGGCCGGCCACATCCTAGAGGATGAGAGAGGTTTCATTATGTGTAGGAATTGATCATCTCATTTTCATTCTTGGCTTGCAAAAGTTCCAAACCTCTCTCCATTGTTCTTTCTCTATCCCTCCATCATGGCAACATAAACCCTAAAGAGACAACCCACTATACTATATCTACAGCAAATCTTGGACGCGTCGGCTAGCCAACTTCGCGCCCGAGTTGCCTCGGTCCACAGGTGGGAGCCCGTAAAAGACTTTGGCTACGTGGTGCCCTTTCCGACGAGGAGGTGATGAACGGAGTTTCCGCGGGAGATCGGAGTGGAGACGAAGACCGAAGGACACGGATCGCTTGGTATACTTCTCTACTCTTATTCTAGTTTGCTAGTAGCTAGGTTAATGGCCCGATCCGGGTTAAAAGTGCGCGGTGGTGCCGGTTTGCTAGTTTGCAAAGTTTTTCGTTTCCGCATTCCGGCGTCGGATCGACGGCCGGGGCGCCGCCGCGGACTTACAGAGTTAGGTTATGGAGTGTTTAGTCTATTCTAATCCTTGATCTCAACACATGAGTGGTAGGATTAGAGTTTGAAGAGAGAGTGAGCTTGAGGAGAGAGAAGGTGAAGATAATAATGATAATGATATTGCTTCTCACTTGAATATATGAAGCATAATGAATAAACAAATAAATGAATAAATGTGATTATTCATCATGCTACATTAATTCAATATGAGTGATTCACTATGTAAGTCATTAAGCATTTAATAATGCATTAATGACATGATGAATCACACTAAATGAATCACAATATCATTTAATGATAATGCCACCTAAACCCTCAAGTCACCATGCTTCGAGAAGCTTCCCGTAGCATTACGAGAACGCCCCTCCTATTCGTGAAAACACGGAAAAACATTAGACTGTATAAATCCAATAACCTGATACTAGAATCTGGCTTAAACCAAAGCCGTCTAGTAAAAACTGTCTGAATGTCGTACGTGCGTTTAAACACGTATTCGTCCGAACCCTTTGTCGTAAAACCATACGACCTCTATATTGTTTCGCCTGGAGTTGAGAAATCTCTGTGTGGGACTCTAAAGACTCGACTACTACGCTGGCAGTGGGTTTAACCACAGACCGCAAGCGGCACTAGCTGTACGTAACGGTCCCCAGGTAGATGTCGATAAGAAAGCCGATGAGGAAACCCATCCGAACTCCTACTGAGCCTGTCCGTGACAATATCCACGCAGTCCGGTCTGTTCGTCTAAGAGTATCGCAAGTATGGTCTAGGGGGTGGTAAAAGTCAGACCCCTAATAACCGTACAAGTCGTGCCGGCATGGCTCAAAACCATCCGAGAATCTACTGATCAGTCCATCAATAATTCTCAATCAGTCCTGGCCAGGGACTTATGGTAATGACCAACCGATCACAGTGCGATATCAACTCCTTAGACCGGGAGAGACGAATCCCTAACAGTCGCTCACTGCCTCCACGTGGCTCGGGACTGTGCCCAACTAAAACCTGTTTGCACGACTCCTTTGACCCGTGGTAGGGTAATAATCAAAGCACAGTGGGAACTAACACGAGGCAAATGATGACTTTAAGTCAACAGACTATCTTCACACATGTCACCTGAGAACTGCTATCTGACGTTAGGTATAAAACCATCCATTCAGCTCTCGGCGAGTCCTGTCCGGTGTACTCACATGAAGTGAGCACTGTATACAATCTTAGGTGCACATCACCAATGGCTGTAGGACCAATCCAGGTCTAGATATGTATACACTAGTCTACTCTGGAGTATTGATGCCCTGTCTCGATACTCCTGCGACGAGGGAAATTTTAAGGATGTGCCTATTGACTATCCAGCTCCCACAAGTATGACTGCCATCATGACGCCGGTAGTCAGGCAAAACACCCTATGGGCTTTATCAACATGTTTATAAATACAAAGTAAAATATATCACACGTTTAAGATAAAGTCAAACCGAATAGCGTACTATCATTAGCAAGATTGTTATGTACACACATATCCCTAACTGTCTATACAATGAAGGCCTCTAGGGCATATATATATCCAACAATCTCCCACTTGCACTAAGGCCTATAATGTAGGGTTCCTAGGCACTCTAATGAAGTCTCATAAGTGATCAAACATGCACAAATCAAATTTTACAAGTGCCTATAAACCCTAATACGGATCGTTAACTAGATAAATAGGCGAAGCAAGCAAGTAAACGGAAATATAGCTAAAGGAAAGCGGCTACAACCTTTGTAGATCCGGTCCACCACTTCCTAAGCTCCACGATGATCTCCCTCCACTGTCCAAATCGAACCCTTGACTCTAGCATTGGCATCATCGAAGAATGGGTGGGCTTGATCGTCGGTTCGATGCCGAAGATGATCTACGTCGAGGCATCACAAGAACAAGCTCCAACTTTACCAAGCCATGAAAACTTGTGAAGGAAACACCCTATACTACTTGGCAAGAGGTAGAGGATGAAGAAATAGGAATTGGGTAGACTTTAGTTTTGGATTTCCCACACTTTTTCATCAATCACCATTGATGTAGCAAGATTTTTTCTCATGTTGAAGAAGAAGAAGATGAAGAAAAAAAATATGATAAGTATTAAGTAAATGATAAATAAATCAATACTTATCATTTACTAACCCTTGGTTAGTTGTAGAGAATGGACCATGGTTAACTTGAATGGTTAGGGTTAAGGATGAGACAAGAATGGTGGACTAATTCAAAGCTTCAAGAATCTTCAACTAGCAAACAAAAATAGCAACCATTCTTTTCTCATCTTTTTCCAAAATAAATAAATAAATAAATAAATAAGAAAAAAGAAAACCCTCATCATAATCTTAACCATGGTCTAATTCTTTACACTAACCCTAGCTTGCATGTATCATCAAACATGATACAATCATGTGCACAAAATATATCACATATGCAATGTGCACAAACCAAGTGAGTAAATCCATTTAAAGTGAACCAATACTAGTTAATGCAAAGTAATATATCAAATATATAATTATACATTAAATCATTAAATCAACACTTGATTCAATGATCCGGTCATGTTGCATATAACCGGCTAGTATCCAATGTATCGGCTTATCGAATCAATCCTTGATTCGATAACTAGGTTATATCGCATACAACCATTCGACACATTCATCGCGAGAATGAAATACGGTATCACATACACGCATTATTCTCTGTCCCGCACATATCTCATATGCGCTCCTATTTCGTTTCGCTTGAGCCAGGAAACCTCTGTGTAGGACTCTAAAGACTAGTCAATACGCCGGTAGCGGATGATGATCATATCAAGCACCCACAAGCCGCAAGCGGTCTGCTAAACGTAACGGCCACCCGGGTATTGAGCGATCAGAAGATCGACGAGCAAGCCCGCTCACACTCCTGCGAATCCAACCAGTAACACTTACCGTACAGTCCGGTCTGATCGTCTGATATGTCGCATATCTCGCCTAGGGGTGGTAAACGTCAGACCCCAGTAGCTCGATAAGTCATGCTGACGTGAGGTCCATTACATGTGTGAAACTACTGATAACACTTACCAGTAGGTCACTGCAACCCTGGCCAGGGATTTCCTGTTATGGCCAGTCGAGCATAGCACAACATCAACCCCCAATACCGGGAGAGACGAATCCCTTCCTATCGCTCATTGCCTCCATGTGAATCAGGACTGTACCCAAAAACCACCTATTTGCATGACTCAGTAGAGCCGTGGTAGGGTGGAAATCAAAGCACAGTGGGAGACACACAAGACTCTATGACGATCTTGGGTCAACAGACTAAGCTGTACCAGTGTCACCAGAGAACTACCATCTGACGTGAGGTATAATACCATCTGGGAGTTCTCGGCGAGTCCGTTCAGTGTACCCAGTCTCCACTGAGCACCCGCATACTATCTTCGATGTCAAACACCAATGGATATGGGATCATCCATCGCCCATCGCATGAGTCGAGAAGATATACGCTAGTCTACTCTGGAATATCGATGCCCCGTCTCGATATTCCCTCGACTAGGAACATTTGAAGGATGTACTCATGGACTATCCAGGCCCCGCTAGTATGATCTGCATCATAGTCCTGGAAGTCGAGTACACATCCTAAGGGCTTTATCAACATGTAACAGAGAGACGGAAAGTATACACGTTAAGACAAAGAGCAACCAGATAGCGTACTATCATGTCGAGCAAGAAAGTCCTACCTATATATGTCCCAGCATCCACCACAATATACATCCAATGTACAGTAATGGCCTCTAGGGCATACATATAACTAACAATCTCCCACTTGCACTAGGGCCATCTGTAGCAGTGGTTGCAGTATCACATACTCAACCATCCCCTAAAAGTCTCTCTTTAGGAAAAGGCCTTCGTGAGTGGATCCGCCGTGTTGTCCTCTGAGTCTTCTCTCCTAACCTCGATCACCCCGGAGATCAACTATCTCCATGATCAGGTGATGCTTCCTCAGAATTTGTCTGGGTCACTGATGGGACCAGGGTTCCAGGGCCAAAGCCACACTTCCCTTGTCATACAATGGCAGGAACCTAGTTCATGTTATGAACCAATATACACCCAAACTTCCTCTTTGGTAGTATCTTTAATAGCGATGTTACCAGCCTTTATCGTCTAGTTTGCCACGGTATCTAGCTTGGAACTCTTCCAACATACCGTCCCTCTACTGAGGGTAAAGACAATGCCCGTGACTGACATTCAGTCGTCTTTATCACCCTGGAACTCTTCCAGTGATTCCCCCCAGGATCGATTGATACCATCTCACTACATCTAGTGAGAATCCTAACATCCAATTACATCTATCTCATTGATGAAAACTCAGGATTTAGGAGGTATCACTTTGATCCTATTTGGGGAATCCTAGTGATAATAGGAGATTGACCGATCGTAGTATAGGAAACTCTTTTCCTATCAAGAGTATGTTGTTTACGTACAATACGAAGATGACCACCTTACTCTCTACTACCCTTTTGTATATACAAGGTTCGTCTACCATTTTGATGAAGTCAAACACTTTGACTATCACATCAAAACAGACGTTCCAACTCCGTGATGCCTGCTTCATTATGTAAAGCAACTTGCACACGTTTCCGCTGCTCCCACTGTTTTACGAAGACCTCTGGCTGTGTTCTTATAGACGTTCTCTTCTAAATCAGTATTTAAAAAGTAGTCATGGCACCCAACCACCAGATATCGTAGTCATGGTATGTAGCCGTGGCAAGTAGGATCTGGATGGATTTAAACATAGTCCCTGGAAAAGGTTTCATCATTATCCGTGCCTGGTTGATGACGAAAACCTTTAACAAGTCTAGCTTTGAAAGTCTCAACCTTTCCATATACACCAAGCAATCTTCTCAAGATATACTTGCTCCTGATGGGGATTTAACCCTTCAGTTATAGCAACCAAAGTCCATACTTTGTTGGTGTATAAGGATTCCATCTCAGATCACTAAGCATCCAGCCATTCTTACAGAGTCCCTACTCTCGATGGCTTGCTCGAAACTGGTTGGGTCATCATTTCATGATGCAATCCTCGCTCCCACTGTCATCGAGAAACCGAGGTATCTCTCAGGTGGGTGAGGAACCCTACTAGATCGGCGGAGAGGCTGAGGTTCGTCGTAAACTATTGAATCCTTTGGTTCTGTCAAATCATTAGCAGTTTTGTACAGCTGGAACCTTTCCAGTTCTACAGAACTGATCTTGCCTCGATCTTGTCCGGATTTTTCTTTTGACATAGGACGGACAATCCCAAATCTTAACTTACTTAAGAGATAGGATCTTCCCGCACCATATCTTATATGGAGTGGTAGGCACTGATTTGATTCGAACCTAATTCAATAGGTATGCAGCTTCTCAAGCGCATAACTCCCAAAGGAAAAAGGTAACTCAGTAGTACTCATCATAGAGCACACCATATCAAATAGGATGTATCTGCTCCGCCCCGACATACCATCGTGCTATGGTGTATTCGGAGGAGTAATGCCGAGAGAGAATCTCATTCTCCTTTAGAATAATCCAGGAATTCCGTGCTCAAGTATTCTCCTCTTCGATCACATCAAAGGACATAATACTTATACCCGTATTTTGGTTCTCTACTTCCAACTTATGTTCTGTGAATACCTCAAAAGCTTCGGACTTATGTTTCAATAGGAACATACGACTGAATCTTGAGAGATTATCAGAGAATATAATGAAGTATAAAGAACCAGTCCTGGCATGTGTAGACTGGGGACCTACATACATCAAAATGTATCATCCCAAGAGTTCACTAACTCTTTCTCTGTTTCCTTTAAACAGAGCTATGGTCATCTTATCTTTGTGACATGACTGGCAAGTTTCACAAGATGTAAATTCAAACTGATTTAAATATGCATCTAAATGTAACTTCAGCTAGTCGGGTCGTATTGATATGACCTAGTCTACAATACCTTAAGAAGAATTTGTTCATTTCTGAACTCTTCCTCTTGTGTGTGTTCAGTATACAAGGAACTGTAGTTTGATTTAGAACGTCAATGCTTTTAGATAACGTGCCTGAACCGATCAACTTTTGATATAGGAAATGTTCAAAACATTATCCATCAATACAAAATTATATCCTTTCTTTACTAATAAAGAGACTGATATGATTTTGTATATCAGGTTCGGTATCTAACAGCATTTGTTCATAATCAATGTATTCGTAATACAGGGTGACAGTGACCAACAGACTTGGCTGCAACACTTGCCCCGTTTTCTGTCTCATGAAACTAATCACCCGTTCTCAGTTTTTCTACCTTTTTGTAGCCCTATGTAACAGATTACATATCTGGGATCCTGATCCGGTATCATATACCCAGGATGCAGAGGATACTGAGAAACAGTTCTTTGTAATGAACACACCCGAAGGAGATGCATCATATGCACTTTCTTCGTTTGGGCGGCATAGGAATTCTGGTATTCCCCAATTTCCTGCTCTGTCTTATAACAATTATAAGTTGGAGTGGAACCAACGTTCCCCAGCTCAGTATAACAAGCGGGTTCGGTCAATACATCCATATTATTATCTTGATTAAGGCGTGATATGGTCGCTACCAGGAGAGAGAGAGAAGAAAGCACTCTGCGTGCGCTCTTGCAAGATCAGATTGGTTATATATTTTATCTAATCAGGATGGCTCCCACTGTTTTTATCAAATCTTCCTTCAAACCCTAAACGGAAAGACTAGACGTGATTAATTACACTCTACAAGTTCGCCAATCTTTCAGCCAGGCCAGTGTCGGTACTTTGAGGGAGGTTCCCCGTGCTTTCGCACAGACCTAATTACAGTAAACCTCGTTTTCCCAGAGGCGTAACCCCGTTGACACCTTTCTAGACACCTACTTGATCGGCTAATTGCAAAGTGCAAAACTCTCCCAGGAGTAACAATTACTCGCAGTGGGTATCGGGATCCAACTATCACATAGAAGGTATGCAATCTCATTGCAAATTTCAACACTTGAAACTCCCGATAAAGGTTTTTACCCCTAGCACCTATGACCTTAACTATGGTCAACAAATCATAAGTACTAGTCAAGTTCTACCCGTCATTTCGTGATTAATTAGACCCACCCACATGACCCTTAACTAAGGTCAACAAAGTCACGCGACTGTCCTAACTAATCGCATCTTATGCGGTGTAGGAAGACATCACTTAGCTACCATACACTGTGCCTTGACTATGGTCAACAAACACAACACGAATACTAAGTACTCTACTTCCTAAAATGACGGAGGGTTGCGAATGGTTTTTGTGAAAACCTTTAACGCTTTGAACTTGATCTCGTTGCGGAATCAAATGGTTTTTAAATGGAATGTTTTCGAGGCTTTTCTAGTTTTGCTAAAGGGGTCACTCCCGGTGAAGGGATCGTCGGCCCTTTCCTCGTCGAATGAGGTGCGGGATATATCATATATATCACTCTGCAAAGCGGAAACTATAGAAGCGATCAAAGACAAACCGAGGGTTGTAGCACCTGCCAGTTATTGCTAAAGGAGTCAATCCCGGTGAAGGGATCTCGGTCCTTTCCTCATCGAATAAGGTGCAGGATGATCTATAATGAACACCGCGATGCAAAGCAAGAACTGTAGCTACCTGTTTTTATTTTGAAATTCGATTCCACAACATCAATTAGGTTTATTTTCTTTCATTAATCTCATTAATGAATATCCCATCATTTAAGTCCACCTAAACATCACAGATAAATATAACGTACGCTTATGCCATCCGCATTCGCCTCGATGTCCTGTCTGCACCGTTAGGTTAAGTAACTAACGGCAGAGCGGGGCAGGGCTAGCGCGGATGTAAAACATAAGCAACGTCTATATAATATATCATATATACTATATATAATATCAGTCACAGAACATCACATGATCTCATCACAGATAAAACACAGCAGAAGAAACATATGAAATATTGGATATACTAGGACGTCTGTGTTTTCAATACGAGCCAGTATAAAACACGGATTCCACGGTCGTGATGAATAGCCAATCCCACACCCCTAGACCCCTACGAGAACGGCAAGCAACCCTACCAATTCTAGGGTTAGGAGACCCGGACTCGACTCCTCGAGATGGTCTCCCACTGGACCCCAGAACCCGGTTACTTGTGCTCCCCTCCTTGGGTCTATCCTAGTGCAGAAAAGTAAATAATATACAAATGGTGACAACATCCGCAACCTGGAAGTGCCCCAATAAAAGAATATTACATACAAGTTTTTACATGAATGAAAATGAAAAACACTCATCTCACATAAAAAAACCCCGGCTATTCAAACACGACGATCCAATATAATATATCCAGCAACATATAACATCACATGTCATCAACGTAAGCAAACATGCGTATCCCAATTGTCGTTGACATATAGCAACGAAACCGGCGATATCACATATTACACTTACGGTCACAGAAAAGAAAGTGTAAAACTACAACAGTTGGAATCCGCAACCACCTCAGACATCGTATGCCTGATCAAATGAATTCTTTAGACATCGCATGCCTAACATTTATAAACCCCGCATTTTAGTCTCATTATCGAAAACACTTTTCAATATCAAGTCGGGCAATTCAACAGGATTCCCGACATTCTGATCGAATGCTCGTCGCAAACTTTAGTAGGCAGCCGCACCCCCGACCCCGTCGACAAAGTGCACCAAGGCGGAACACCGCTGCCGCGAGCACCCGAACGGATGCTTTCGGCGACGGGGTTCTCCTACAGTCACTTGGTCGGGGCTATGGAGTGAGGCTGTCTATTAAGTTTACCCGGCGAGTATCCGGGTACGCTACGTGATTGCGACGGACTTTTGATCACATCAAAATTCCGTGGCAACCGATCAAGTGAGACTAAACTGCTACGTTTATAATATTCATTCAGTTATCTCATAACAATTTGTGAATTCCAATTATTGTATCACATTCCGGATAAATAGAAAATGCTAAACTTTTCGATCGAACAATCGAACACCCAAGTTTTCCCGATACAGCTCAACACATGAAATAAGTCTAACAACATTCAGTTCGTGCCTCAGTACCAACGGTCTAGCCGTAGAAGGGTCAAGCCAACGCCTCACATGTGGCACGCCGTACTCCCCCAAACCCGAAGGTTCAAAGGGCAGTTCAAGACGGTCACATAATCGAGTTAAGGTTTGTTGTCTTCTAGAGGGTCTATCGCGTTACTTGCACTACTTAGAACGTCGTTAAACTACGGAAAAATCCAACAATTGGAAATTTCCCGGCAGGGGAAAAAGTGGGTATTTATATCCGGTCGAACTTTTAACATATTCTAAGATTTATCCGGAAAAACACACCGACAAAATTAGACAATCCGATCGATACACCGAGTTCCCAATACAACCCAGAAAATGCAACTCTGGAAAAATTATTAAAAATCCCCAGGAAAACCAGCACAGACAACTAAGAATTACTGTGCAAAATAGGATGCACAAAAAGACAAAATGGCCGCGGATCAGCCGCATGAGCATGCTCATGCCGCGGATCCGCGGCTCCTTTATGGAATCAGGCGCTCGAATTTTACAGTAACCCTTGTATCTTCCTGCTGATATTTCTGAATATTTTTAATCTACAAAAATCCACATTTTACAGAAAAGTCCAGAGAGCATTTTTCAAGTCGGGTTCTGGGTCGATCGGACTTCTGATTCCGTCGGGACTTCGCCTAAGGCTCTAGCTAGGCTCTGATACCACTGTAGGGTTCCTAGGCACTCTAATGAAGTCTCACAAGTGATCAAACATGCACAAATCAAATTTTACAAGTGCCTATAAACCCTAATACGGATCGTTAACTAGATAAATAGGCGAAGCAAGCAAGTAAACGGAAATATAGCTAAAGGAAAGGGGCTACAACCTTTGTAGATCCGGTCCACCACTTCCTAAGCTCCACGATGATCTCCCTCCGCTGTCCAAATCGAACCCTTGACTCTAGCATTGGCATCATCGAAGAATGGGCGGGCTTGATCGTCGGTTCGATGCCGAAGATGATCTACGTCGAGGCATCACAAGAACAATCTCCAACTTCACCAAGCCTTGAAAACTTGTGAAGGAAACACCCTATACTACTTGGAAAGAGGTAGAGGATGAATAAATAGGAATTGGGTAGACTTTAGTTTTGGATTTCCCACACTTTTTCATCAATCACCATTGATGTAGCAAGCTTTTTTCTCATGTTGAAGAAGAAGAAGATGAAGAAAAAAAATATGATAAGTATTAAGTAAATGATAAATAAATCAATACTTATCATTTACTAACCCTTGGTTAGTTGTAGAGAATGGACCATGGTTAACTTGAATGGTTAGGGTTAAGGATGAGACAAGAATGGTGGACTAATTCAAAGCTTCAAGAATCTTCAACTAGCAAACAAAAATAGCAACCATTCTTTTCTCATCTTTTTCCAAAATAAATAAATAAAAAAATAAAAAAAAAAGAAAACCCTAATCATAATCTTAACCATGGTCTAATTCTTTACACTAACCCTAGTTTGCATGTATCATCAAACATGATACAATCATGTGCACAAAATATATCACATATGCAATGTGCACAAACCAAGTGAGTAAATCCATTTAAAGTGAACCAATACTAGTTAATGCAAAGTAATATATCAAATATATAATTATACATTAAATCATTAAATCAACACTTGATTCAATGATCCGGTCATGTTGCATATAACCGGCTAGTATCCAATGTATCGGCTTATCGAATCAATCCTTGATTCGATAACTAGGTTATATCGCATACAACCATTCGACACATTCATCGCGAGAATGAAATACGGTATCACATACACGCATTATTCTCGGTCCCGCACATATCTCATATGCGCTCCTATTTCGTTTCGCTTGAGCCAGGAAACCTCTGTGTAGGACTCTAAAGACTCGTCAATACGCCGGTAGCGGATGATGATCATATCAAGCACCCACAAGCCGCAAGCGGTCTGCTAAACGTAACGGCCACCCGGGTATTGAGCGATCAGAAGATCGACGAGCAAGCCCGCTCACACTCCTGCGAATCCAACCAGTAACACTTACCGTACAGTCCGGTCTGATCGTCTGATATGTCGCATATCTCGCCTAGGGGTGGTAAACGTCAGACCCCAATAGCTCGATAAGTCATGCTGACGTGAGGTCCATAACATGTGTGAAACTACTGATAACACTTACCAGTAGGTCACTGCAACCCTGGCCAGGGATTTCCTGTTATGGCCAGTCGAGCATAGCACAACATCAACCCCCAATACCGGGAGAGACGAATCCTCTCCTATCGCTCATTGCCTCCATGTGAATCAGGACTGTACCCAAAAACCACCTGTTTGCACGACTCAGTAGAGCCGCGGTAGGGTGGAAATCAAAGCACAGTGGGAGACACACAAGACTCTATGACGATCTTGGGTCAACAGACTAAGCTGTACCAGTGTCACCAGAGAACTGCCATCTGACGTGAGGTATAATACCATCTGGGAGTTCTCGTCGAGTCCGTTCAGTGTACCCAGTCTCCACTGAGCACCCGCATACCATCTTCGATGTCAAACACCAATGGATATGGGATCATCCATCGCCCATCGCATGGGTCGAGAAGATATACGCTAGTCTACTCTGGAATATCGATGCCCCGTCTCGATATTCCCTCGACTAGGAACATTTCAAGGATGTACTCATGGACTATCCAGGCCCCGCTAGTATGATCTGCATCATAGTCCTGGAAGTCGAGTACACATCCTAAGGGCTTTATCAACATGTAACAGAGAGACGGAAAGTATACACGTTAAGACAAAGAGCAACCAGATAGCGTACTATCATGTCGAGGAAGAAAGTCCTACCTATATATGTCCCAGCATCCACCACAATATACATCCAATGTACAGTAATGGCCTCTAGGGCATACATATAACTAACATATAATTGGCGCAATGAGTATCCACTGTCTGCGCTAGATCCCGTTGTTGGCGTACCGCATGCCCAACATCTCAAACAGCCCCTCAAACTGGACTTGAGGGACGGCCTTGGTGAATAGATCTGCCGTGTTGTCTTTTGTGTCCACTCTCCGTATCTCGATCTCTCGACGATCTACGATCTCCCTGATCAGGTGATACCGCCTTAAGATATGCCTGGATTTCTGATAGGACCTTGGTTCCTTCGCTAATGCTACAGCCCCATTGTTATCACAATACAAAGGTATTGGATTGGCAATGGACGGAACCACCTGAAGTTCAGAGATGAACTTCTTTATCCAGACAGCTTCATTTGCGGCTTCACTAGTAGCTATATATTCAGCCTCCATAGTCGAGTCTGCGACGATATCCTGTTTGGAACTCCTCCAAGATACTGCCCCTCCATTCAAGGTAAACACAAAACCCGAAATGGACTTAGAGTCATCTTTGTCACTTTGGAATCCGGAGTCGGTAAAAGCCTCAACCTGGAAGTCCCCATTACCGTAAATCAAGAACATATCTTTAGTCCTTCTTAGGTACTTGAGAATGTTCTTTACCGCTATCCAATGCTTCTCACCTGGGTCAGACTGACACCTGCTTACCACACTAAGTGCGTAAGCTACATCTGGTCTGGTACATAACATTGCATACATTATAGATCCTACTGCCAAAGTGTAGGGTATAATGCCCATGCGAGCCTTCTATTCATCAGTCTTTGGAGACATCTCTTTGGAGAGGGTGATCCCGTGACAAGCGGGTATATTACCGCGCTTGGAATCTTCCATACTAAATCTCTTTAGTATAGTGTCAATATACCTGGACTGTGAAAGTTCCAACATTCTATTAGATCTATCACGATAGACTTAATGCCCAGAATGTATGATGCATCTCCTAAGTCTTTCATGGAGAATTTCTATGACAAAAAGAGCTTTACTGATTGTAGCATAAGGACATCATTCCCTATCAGTAGTATGTCGTCGACATATAAAACGAGGAAGACTACTGCTCCTTCTACAATCTTCCTATAAATACATGGTTCATCTACATTTTTGATAAAGTCAAATTCCTTGACCGTCTCATCAAAGTAGATGTTCCAACTCCGTGATGCTTGCTTTAATCCATAAATGGATTTAAGCAATTTGCACACCTTTCCGCTGCGCCTACTGTCTAAGAAACCTTCTGGTTGATCCATGTAAACACTCTCTTCTAAATGTCCATTTAGAAAAGCTGTTTTTACGTCCATCTGCCAGATTTCATAGTCATGGAAGGCAGCAATAGCAAGCAGGATCCGAATGGATTTAAGCATAGCTACGGGTGAAAAGGTTTCATCATAGTCCAATCCTGGTCTTTGACGAAAACCTTTTGCAACGAGTCTAACTTTGTACGTTTCCACTTGTCCAAATGTACCAATCTTCTTTTTGAAGATCCATTTGCATCCAACTGGTTTCACCCCAGGAGGAGTAATTTCTAAAGTCCAAACTTTATTGGTATACATGGATTCCATTTCGGATCTCATAGCATCCAGCCACTTCACTGAGTCGCTACTCGTGATAGCCTGCTGAAAACTAGTAGGCTCAACATCATCGATGATGCAATCCTCTCGATCCCCATCCAGAAGAAAACCATAGTACCTTTCAGGAGGATGAGAAAACCTACTAGATCTGCGGAGTGGCGTTGATTCGTCATGTTCTATTGAAATCTGAGGTTCTACTAAGTCCTCGGTAGTAGTTTGAGGTTCTGGAATTTCTTCCAGCTCTACCGCGCTCTCACTAATTTCTTTTGCGAGAAATTCGCTCTCTAAGAAGACAATGTGGCCAGCGACAAACACCTTTTGTTCTTGAGTGTGGTAGACCATATACCCTCTTGAATGCTTGGGGTATCCTACAAACTTACACAAAACCGATCGTGCCTCGAGCTTGTCCGGATTATGTTTTTTAACATATGCCGGACACCCCCATATCTTGACATACTTGAGATATGGTCTCTTCCCGCTCCACATTTCATATGGAGTGGTAGGCACAGACTTAGTCGGAACTCTATTCAATAGGTATGTTGCTGATTCTAGAGCAAAACCCCAGAAGGAAAGTGGCAACTCAGCACTACTCATCATTGAACGCACCATATCTAATAGCGTGCGATTCCTCCTTTCTGATACACCATTATGCTGAGGTGTATAAGGCGGAGTAAGCTGAGTGAGAATTCCATTCTCTTTTAAGCATTCAAGGAAACTGGTACTTAAGTATTCTCCACCTCGATCAGATCGAAGTGTCTTGATGTTTTTACCAGTCTGTTTCTCTACTTCATTTTTATACTCCTTAAACTTCTCAAAGGCCTCGGATTTATGTTTCATTAAGAACACATGTCCATACCTAGAGAAGTCATCAGTAAAAGTGATGAAGTAGGAGTGACCGCTTCTCACATGCGTAGACATTGGACCACATACATCACTGTGTACAAGTCCTAAGAGTTCTTTGGCTCTTTCTCCGTGTCCGGTGAACGGAGATTTGGTCATTTTTCCTTTGATACATGATTGACAAGTTGCATATGATGAATATTCAAACGGATCTAAATATCCATCTTTATGTAACTTAGTCAACCTTGTTTCGTTTATATGACCAAGTCTAAAATTCCATAGGAAGGCTTGGTTTGAATCTGGAGCCTTTCTTTTAAGCGTGTTTTGAATATTGAAAACTTGAGGTTGATTAAGTATGTATATGCCGTTTTCCAGTGTGCCAAACCCAATCATTTCTTGATTTAGGAGAATGTTCATGACATTTCTTTCAATCGCAAAATTATATCCTTTATTAGACAATAAAGATACTGATATAATATTACACAGCATACTGGGAATACAAAAACAGTTGTACAATACCAAAATGTTCCCACTAGTCAACCCTAGGTGATATTCTCCTATTGCAACAGCATTTATGTGCATTCCATTGCCCATCCGGAGAGTCATATCACCTGTCTCCAGTACTCTACTATTTCTCAAATCCTGCAAAGAATTACAGATGTGAGAACCAGAACCGATATCAAGTACCCATGATGTAGAGTTTACTGAAAGACAATTTTCGATTACAAATACACCTGAAGCAGAAGCAACAGCCTGCTTCATGTCCTTTGCCTTGAAGGCCATACAGTCCTTCTTCCAGTTCCCTTGCTTGTGACAATAATAGCATTCATTCTTATCCGCCTTCACCCTTCCTGCCTTGTTCGTTCCCTGTACCTTCTTGACCCCGCCTTTCGGTTTGGTGGCTTTCATCTTCTTCTTCCCTTTAGCTTTCGTTTTAGATTTAGAAAAGGATGATTGGCCAACATACAGAACATGGGTCTTCTCCTTTTTCAAGGAGGTCTCTGCTACCCTCAACATGTTGAGGAGCTTTGGAAGATCAGCTTCCATTTCGTGCATATTGAAGTTCAGCATGAACTGAGAGAAGGTGTGGGGAAGGGACTGCAAAATCAAGTTGATGTACAAATCATTCTCTAGTACGCATCCCAGGTTTGCGAGTTCCTCAACGAGGCTGATCATTTTGAGGTCATGCTCTTCTACTGGTGATCCTGGAGCTAATTTCATCTGGAAGAGTTTCCTTGAGGTCTCGTACCTCGCGATACGGGAGTGCACCCCATACAATTCCTTGCAATGGAGAAAGATGGATACAATATCCATACTCTCGTGCTGTTTTTGGAGTTCATTGTTCATGGATGCCAGCACGATACACTTAGCTTTCTCACAGTCTAGATCCCAGGTTTTGCGAACTTCCTTGTCCGCAACTGAGGAATCTAGTCCTAGGATAAGGGGAGGAACAGCGGTGGTAACATATGCTATTTTTTCATAAGTCAGTGCAATGTTGACGTTCCTTAGCCAATCTTTATAGTTCTGTCCGGTCAGTATATATTTTTCAAGTAATAGTTTTAGTCCTGTCATGGTAGCTGCCAGAGAGAGAGAAAAGAAACACTCAGCATATGCTTTTGCAAGTTTAGATTGGTTTATTAATTTATCTAAACAGGATGGCTCCCACTGTTTCCTCAAATCCTTCTTAAAAGCCTAAAAGAAGAACCAGTCAGGATTTAATCATACGTCACAATACTTGCTTAACCTTTCAGCCAGGCCAGTGTTGGTACTTCGAGGGAGGTTTTCCAACGCTTTCGTGAAGTTCCTTAATTAAATAACCTCTTTTCCCTGGAGGCGTAGCCCCTCTAACACCTTTCTGGACACCTACTTGATTTATAGCATTGATTGTTAAGTGAGAAAACTTCCCGAGAGTAATCCAACTCATCAGTGGGATCGAGATCCAACTATCATTGTATGATGCCCTAGATGGAAGCCACTCTAGTCACCATACTCCAGAAGGTATGCTAAATCTGCAAGTTTCAATTTTGAAACTCCCGATGTGATTTTTACCCCAAGCTCTTATGACCTTGACGTAGGCCAACAAATCATAAGATGCAAGTCAAGTTCTACCTGTCGTTGTCCTGATTAATTTAGGTCCATCATACATGCCCTTGACGTAGGCTAACAAGGCTGTACGTCTGTCCTAAATTAATGCATCTATCTATGCAACAAAAAAGCAACACATTGCTACCATGCACTATGCCTTGACGTAGGCCAACAAACATAGCATGAATACGATGTGCTGTTTTATTTGAAACGACGGAGGGTTACGATTGGTTTTTGGCAAAAAACCGTTAACGTAGTGAACTTGATATGATCGAAGGAACCATGATAGATGTTTTTAAAAGGAGTGGTTTAAGCTCCGTTTTTAAAATTTTGCCTTTTTTGAAGAAAACCGAGTGGTTTTGAAATTGTTCCAACGATTAAGTTTAGGTTTTATTTTCTTTGCATTAATAATAATGTGTCCCATCATTAACCTATCATTACAGATAACAACGAAAATACAACGTCCTCTTATGCCATCCGCATTCGCCATGGGGTCCTGTCATTACCCGTTAGGTTACTTAATTAACGGCAGAGCGGGGGCTGGGCTAGCGCGGGTGTAAAACATAAGTGACGTCTAAATAGCTGTCATATATAGATATTGTACATTCGTCAGACGCAATAATAGGCATTCCAGATCACAGATGAACATTATTGGATTATGCAAGTGTAGGGTTCCTAGGCACACTAATGAGGTCTCACAAGGCATCAACCATGCCAATTTCAAAAATTACAAGTGCCGAGAAACCCTAATACGGATCATTAACTAGAATTTTAGGCGAAAGATGCAACTAGTTAACAACTTAACTAAAAGAACGGAAATACAACCTTTGTAGATCCGGTCCTCCACCTCCATAGCTCCGCAATGAAGTCTCCTCGCTGTCCAAATCGAACCCCGGGCTCTAGCGTCGGCTTCATCGGAAAAATGGGCGGGCTTGGTCGTCGGCTTCGATGCCGAAGATGATCTACGTCGAGGCATCACTAGATCAAGCTCCCACTTCACCAAGTCATGAAACTTGTGAAGAAAACACCCTATACTACTTGGCAAGAGGTAGAGGATGATGAAATAGGAGGTGGGTTCACTTTAGAATTGGATTTCTCACACTTTTGCTCAAATCACCATTGATCAAGCAAGCTTTTCTTCTTGTGAAGAAGAAGAAGAAGATAAAGATAATCATATGATAAGTGAAAAGAAAATAATACTTATCATATATTTAACCATGGTCAAGTGTAGAAAATTAACCAAGGTTATGTGAATGGTTAGGGTTAAAAGAAGAAGACAAAATGGTCACTTGGTCAAAGCTTCATGAAGCTTCAACAAGCTTCATGAAAGAAAAAAACAAAGAAAGAAACCATTTTGCTTTTCTTTTATCCATTTCTCAAAAAGAATAGATAAAAAAATAAATGAATAAGTAAAAACAAAACCCTAACCATTACACAACCAAGGTTTAATCTTTACACTTAGCCAATTTTGCATGCATCATCAAACATGATACAAACTAGTGCACAAAATTATATCGTATATACAATGTGCACATCCGAGTGAGAAAATCCATTTAAAGTGAACCAATACTAGTTAATGCAACGTAATATATCAAATATATAATTATACATTAAATCATTAAATCAACACTTGATTTAACGATCCGGTCATATCGCATATAACCGACTAATATCCAATGTATCGACTTATCGAATCAATCCTTGATTCGATAACTAGGTTATATCGCATACAACCATTCGATACATTCATCGTGAGAATAGAATACGGTATCACATACACGCATTATTCTCGGTCCCGCACATATCTCATATGCGCTCCTATTTCGTTTCGCTTGAGCCAGGAAACTCTGTGTAGGACTATAAAGACTCGTCAATACGCCGGCAGCAGGTGATGATCATATCAAACACCCACAAGCCGCAAGCGGTCTGCTAAACGTAACGGCCACCCGGGTATTGAGCGATCATAAGATCGATGAGCAAGCCCGCTCACACTCCTGTGAATCCAACCAGTAACACTTACCGTACAGTCCGGTCTGTTCGTCTGATATGTCGCATATCTCGCCTAGGCGTGGTAAACATCAGACCCCAATAGCTCGATAAGTCGTGTCGATATGAGGTCTATAACATTTCGAGAAACTACTGGTAACACTTACCAGTAAATCTCGGCAACCCTGACCAAGGATTTCCGGTTATAGCCAATCGAACACAGCGCAACATCAACCCCCCTATACCGGGAGAGACGAATCCCCTCCTATCGCTCATTGCCTCCATGTGACTCGGGACTGTACCCAAAAACCACCGTTTTACACGCCCTCTTGGACGTGGTAAGGTGGAAATCAAAGCACGGTAGGAACCACACAAGACTCTATGACGATCTCGGGTCAACAGACAACTCTGTACCAGTGTCACCAGAGAACTGCCATCTGATGTAAGGTATAATACCATCTGGGAGTTCTCGGCGAGTCCGTCCAGTGTACCCAGTCTCCACTGAGCACCCGTATATCATCTCTGATGTCAAACACCAATGGATATGGGATCATCCATCCCCCATCTGTATGGGTCGAGAAGGTATACGCTAGTCTACTCTGGTATATCGATGCCCCGTCTCGATACACCCATGACTAGGGACCTTGAAGGATGTACTTATGGACTACCCTGTCCCCACTAGTATGATCCGCATCATAGTCCAGGTAGTCAAGTACACATCCTAAGGGCTTTACCAACATGTAACAGAGAGACAATCAGTGTACACGTTAAGGTAAAGAGCAACCAGATAGCATACTATCATGTCGAGCAAGAAAGTCCTCCCTATATATGTCCAAGCATCCACTACAATATACATCCTATGTATAGTAATGGCCTCTAGGGCATACATATTGTAAGTCCATGCTACCTCTCCCGGTACTTACGGGCATGCGGAATTTGATAAAAAACGATTTTTATAGAGGTGGTAACATGGACTTATAACCCGGATCTTGGTTAAACATCTAACTAACAACCTAACTACGAGTTGCTAACTACTCGGTTAGGGGGTTATACCTTGCTTGTCTTGAACTCCTTCATCTTCAAACTCCAATGGAGGTCCAGATCGGCTTCTTCCTGTCGTCTCCTTACGACGAAGATAGATCCACCTGAAAGCTCCAACCTTTGGCTCCTTCTTCGTTCTTTGAAGAAACTAGTTCACTAGGTTTGCTTAACCTTGTGAACTAGAATGAGTAGAGAAGAGTTTGTATGGGATTTTATCTATGGTTCTTGATTCTCAACTCATGAGACATATGAACCATAGAGTCAAGAGAGGGAGCAAGAGGAAGAGGGTGAAAGCAATAGCAAGAGAGCTCAAGAACAAGAGAGAGAATGAGCAAGTAAGAATGAGCCTTTCTTTTGTCTTTCACCCTCTCATAATCCAAAACAATGATAACTCATTATACCAAATCAAGTGTTATGTGATGGTTGAAGCAACCATAACCATATCATTTCATGCACTCATTTTGCACAAATGAGCAAGCAAGCAAAAGTCTTTGCCATGAAATGATGGCTATGGTTATCATGATGGTCAACTAGTCAAGCCTAGTCAACCGGTCAACAAAGTCAACAAGTCAACAAAAGTCAACAAGTCAACAAAGTCAACAAAAGTCAACAACCATGTCACCATAATACTTAATTAATATAATTGTTAATCACATATCATATTCTCATTAGGGTTGAGCAAAAAGTCAATAGTCAACGGTCAACTGTCAACAACCCTAATGAGAATCTGCTGCCTCTGTCTCCCCGTCAACTGTGCATACACACCCGCATCCGTGTTCCGAGGAATACGAACGCAAACTGGATAAATCCAATCCCAATACGTACACTAGGATCTGGCTTAAACCAAAGCCCGCTAGTGCAAACTGTCCGGACACTGTACGTGCACAAGTGCACGGACATGACCGAACCCTGTCGCAAAACCATGCGACCACTACTCTTTTGCCTAAAGGAGAAAAGCTTTCTGTGTGGGACTCTAAAGACTCGACACTACGCTGGCAGTGGGTTTAACCACAGACCGCAAGCGGCACTAGCTGTGCATAGCGGTCACCAGGTAATGCCGACAAGAAGACTGACGAGTCGAAACCCATCTGAACTCCTACTGAGCCTGAATGTGACATTCTCCGTATAGTCCGGTCTATTCTTCTGATACATCGCATGGCGGGCCTAGGTGGCGGTAAACGTCAGTCCCCCAATAGCGGTACAAGTCTTGTCGGAGCGAAGCCCAAAACACCCTGAGATAACACCGGAAGCCTACCAGTATATCTCGTTTGCCCTGGCCAGGGACTACTCGTGTAATGGCTCTCCTAGACACAGCGCGATGTCAACCCCCAATACCGGGAGAGACGAATCCTGTCTAACCGTCACTGCCTCCAAGTGCTTCGGGACTGCACCCAACTACAACCTGTTTGCACGGCTCCTTTGAGCCGTGGTAGGGTAGTAATCAAAGTGCAGTGGGAACACACTCGAGGCGAAGTGACAGTGTCAAGTCAGCGGACTAAGCTGTACTCATGTCACCTGGGAACTGATAACTGACGATAGGCATAATACCAACTAGTCAGTTCCCGACGAGTCCTGTCCAGTGTACCCATAACCTAACGAGCACCCGCATACTATCTCAAGTACGACGTACTGACGGCTGTGGGACAGACCGTCTCCCACACTGGGATGAGAAGCGCATGCGCTAGTCTACTCCGGAGTATCGATGCCCTGTCTCGATAGTCCTGCGACTAGGGACCTGCATAAGGATGTGCTTATAGATTACCCAACCCCACTAGTGTGACTGCCATCACATCGCTGGTAATCAAGCAAAGATCCTAAGAGCTCCACTAATGTATATAGGTGATATACTAAAATAAACACATGTACACATTGAAGTAGATACAAACCAAGTAGCATACTACTATTTTGAGCAAGATTGTATATACAAGGTGAATATCCCAAGCATCCATTAAGTAATATACAAACTAGTATGATACAGTAATGGCCTCTAGGGCATATACACTAACAATCTCCCACTTGCACTAAGGCCATGTATTGGCGTATCGAAGACCTATCATCTCGATCAGCCGCTCGAACTGAGTCTAGGGCAGGGCCTTAGTGAATGGATCTGCAGTGTTATCTTCTGAAGTGACTCTCCGAACCTCGATCTCCTGGCGATCCACGATCTCCCTGATCAGGTGATACCGCCTCAAGATGTGCCTGGATCTCTGATGGGACCTGGGTTCCTTCGCTAAAGCTATAGCCCCGTTGTTGTCGCAATACAGAGGTATTGGATCAACAATGGACGGAACCACCTGAAGTTCTTTCAAGAACTTCCTCATCCAGACAGCTTCTTTTGCGGCATCAGATGCAGCGATGTATTCCGCTTCCATCGTCGAGTCTGCAACGGTTTCCTGTTTGGAACTCTTCCAACACACCGCCCCTCCATTGAGGGTAAAGACAAACCGCGACATGGACTTGGAATCATCCTTGTCACTCTGGAAGCTGGAGTCAGCAAAGGCCTCGATCTGGAGGTCTTTTCCGCCATACACCAAGAACATCTCCTTAGTCCTTCTCAAGTACTTGAGAATGTTCTTTACCGCTATCCAGTGTTTCTCCCCAGGGTTTGACTGATACCGGCTTACCACACTCAGTGCATAAGCTACATCCGGTCTGGTACACAACATCACATACATTATAGAGCCCACCGCAGAAGCGTAGGGTATAATAGACATGCGATCCCTCTCCAAATCAGTCTTGGGAGACATCTCTTTAGAGAGGGTGATCCCGTGACAAGCCGGTAGGTTACCGCGCTTGGAATCTTCTATACTGAATCTCTTCAGTATAGTGTCGATGTACCTGGACTGTGAAAGTCCTAATATCCTCTTGGATCTATCACGATGGATCCGGATCCCCAGGATGTATGAGGCATCACCCAGGTCTTTCATGGAGAACCTGTGCGACAAGAACCCCTTGACAGATTGTAGCATAGGAATGTCATTTTCTATTAAGAGAATGTCATCCACGTATAAAACGAGGAATACTACAGTTCTCGCTACAAATCTACTATAGATGCATGGTTCATCTGGATTTTTGATAAAGCCAAATTCCTTGACCGTCTCATCAAAACAGATGTTCCGACTCCGCGATGCCTGCTTTAGTCCATAGATGGACTTAAGCAACTTGCACACCTTTCCGCTGCTCCCACTCTGAATGAAACCCTCTGACTGGTCCATATAGACACACTCCTCTAAATTTCCATTCAGAAAAGCTGTCTTTATGTCCATCTGCCAAATCTCATAATCGTGGAAGGCAGCAATGGCAAGAAGGATCCGAATGGATTTCAGCATAGCCACTGGAGAAAGGGTTTCGTCATAGTCCAAGCCAGGTCTTTGACGGAAACCCTTCGCTACCAGCCTAGCTTTATAGGTCTCAACCTGTCCATCTACACCAATCTTCCTTTTGAAGATCCACTTGCATCCTACGGGTTTTACCCCGTCTGGAGCAATGTCCAACGTCCATACTTTGTTGGTGTACATGGACTCCATTTCGGTCCGCATTGCATCCAGCCATTTTACTGAGTCAACGCTCTGAACGGCGTGCTGGAAGCTAGTAGGCTCATCATAATCTATGATGCAATCCTCTCTATGCCCGTCTATGAGAAAACCGTAGTATCTCTCGGGCGGATGAGACTGCCTACTACTTCTGCGGAGTGGCGTAGGAATGTCCTGTTCTTTTGAACCCTCTGGCTACACTAAGCTTTCAGTAATAGTCTGTGGTTCTGGAACTTCTTCCAGTTCTATTGTGCTCCCACTTATCTGGGTTTCCAAAAACTCAGTTTCCAAGAAGCGGGCATGCTGAGAAACAAAAACCTTTTGTTCCTCAGCGGAATAGAAAAGATACCCCCTGGTCCTTGGGTATCCCACAAACTTACACTGTACTGAACGTGCCTCAAGCTTGTCCGCATGCTGCTTTTTTACAAAAGCTGGACATCCCCATACCTTAAGATACTTAAGACAGGGTTTCTTCCCAGTCCACATCTGATATGGGGTGGTAGGCACAGTCTTGGTGGGAGCCTTGTTCAAGAGATACGCAGCTGCTTCAAGTGCATATCACCAGAATGATCGCGGTAACTCAGCGTTACTCATCATGGACCGTACCATATCCAATAGGGTCCGGTTCCGTCTCTCCGATACACCGTTATGTTGCGGGGTGTATGGAGGAGTAAGCTGAGAGAGAATTCCGTTCTCTTTTAAGTAATTCAGGAATTCGGCACTTAAGTATTCTCCACCTCGATCCGATCTTAGAATCTTGATACTTTTGCCGGTTTGTTTCTCTACTTCATTCTTATACTCCTGGAATTTTCCAAAGGCTTCGGACTTATGTTTCATTAAGAAGACATAACCGTACCTTGAGAAGTCATCCGTAAAAGTAATGAAGTAAGAATAACCGCTTCGTGCATGTGTAGACATTGGACAGCACACGTCACTGTGTACGATTCCCAAGAGCTCGCTCGCTCTTACTCCATGTCCAGTAAACGGAGTCTTTGTCATCTTTCCTTTGAGACAGGATTGACAAGTGGCATACGATTGATATTCGAACGGATTCAAATATCCTTCTGTATGTAACTTAGTCAACCTTCTCTCATTGATGTGACCCAGTCTACAATGCCATAAGAAAGTCTGATTAATTTCCGGAGACTTTCTCTTGTGTGTATTCTGGACGCTGAAAATCTGTGGTTGGTTTAACACGTATATACCATTACTCAATGTACCTGACCCAATCAAAACTTGATTAAGGTGAATGTTTACAACATTACTTACAAACGCAAATTCATAACCTTCTTTAGAAACTAAAGATACAGAAATGATATTACAAGTTGCGTTGGGTACAAAAAAGCAATTACGCAAAACCAAAACATGTCCATCTGACATTCCCAGGTGATAGTCCCCCAAGGCTTTAGCATCCATGCTAGCTCCGTTCGCAACTCTGAGGGTCATGTCACCTGCTTTCAAAACACTACGGTTTCTCAATGCCTGCAAAGAATTACAGATATGAGATCCTGATCCGGTATCCAATACCCAGGAAGTAGAGTTTATTGAAAGACAGTTTTCAATAACATACACACCTGATGCTGAAGCTGCAACCTGCTTCAATTCCTGTGTTCTGGCCTTCCAGGCCCTGCAATCATTCTTCCAGTGTCCTTTCTTATGACAATAGAAGCATTCTTCCTTATCCACAAGCTTCCCCGCTTTCTTTGTTGCTTTTGCTTTTCCCTTCGTATCCACTTTACTAACACCGCCCGTTGGTTTGGCGGGGGCTTTCTTCTTCTTTCCCTTGGCTTTCGCCTTGGACCTAGAAGAAGATGATCCTCCTACAAACAAAGTGGATGTTTCCCTACTTTTCTGTAGGGTGCCCTCTGCGCTCCTCAGCATGTTGAGGAGCTCTGAAAGTTCAACCTCTTTTTCTTGTAGGTTGAAGTTCAGTATAAACTGGGCGTAAGCTGAAGGAAGGGACTGGAGAACTATGTCCGTATAGAGCTCACTCTCCAATGTGGTCCCTAGGTCCGCGAGCTCCTCAATGTAGCCGATCATCTTTAGCACGTGCTCAGCTACTGATGATCCGACGGCCATCTTTGCCGAAAATAACTTTTTCGACGCTTCGTATCTTGCGATACGAGATTGCTCTCCATACAGTTCTTTTGTATGGAGAAATATGGATTCCAGGTCCATATTCTCGTGCCTCCTCTGATGTTCATTGTCCATCGAGGCAAGTACGAGGCACTTGGCCTTCGCGCTATCAATCTCCCAAGTCTTGCGGATTTCCTTATCCGCGACACTGGAAGTGGGACCAGGGACAGGGGGAGCTTTGGTGGTAAGAAGATACCCCAGCTTGTCGTAAGTGATTGCCATCTTGACATTCCTGAGCCAATCTTTGTAGTTTGGCCCTGTCAGTATGTTTTTATCTAGAAGTAACTTAAGTCCAGTCATGTCGATTGGTCGCTGCAATTAGGAGAGAGAAGAAGAAACACTCAGCATGATGCTCTTGCAAGTTTAGAATGGTTTTTAGTTTGTCTAAACAGGATGGCTCCCACTGTTTCTCGAATCCCTCCTCAAACCAAAAAGGAAGAATTAGTCGGGATCAATCCCACCGCACAATACTTGCTTAACCGTTCAGCCAGGCCAGTGTCGGTACTTCGAGGGAGGTTTTCCAACGCTTTCGCGAAGTTCCTTAATTAAATAACCTCTTTTTCCTGGGGGCGTAGCCCCGCTAACACCTTTCTAGGCACCTACTAGGTTTATAGCATTGATCGATTAGTGAGAAATTTCCCGAGGAGTAGCATATACTCACAGTAGGATCGGGATCCAAATATCATTGCGTGACGAAACTGAAGGAATCCTACCAGAATCATCACACTCCAAATGGTATGCAAATCTAGCAAGTTTCAGTACTTATGAAACTCCCGATGTGAATTTTTGCCCCATGCTCTTATGACCTTGACGAAGGTCAACAAATCATAAGTCACATGTCAAGTTCTGCCCGTCATTATCCAGGTTAATTTGAATCCACCCGTATATACCCTTGACGAAGGTCAACAAGGTAATGCGAATGTCCCAAACCAACGCATCTATCTATGCTACATATGAACACCCAACAGCTACCAATCACTATGCCTTAACGAAGGTCAACAAACATAGCTTGAATACTATTGAATATTCATACGAAACGACGGAGGGCTATGAATGGTTTTGGCAAAACCGTGAACGTAGTGAACTTGATTTGGTCGATGGAATGAGATAGCTTTTAAAAGGAGTGGCTCAAGCTCCGCATTTAAAAGTTGTTTTTGAAAAGAACCGAGTGGTTTTTCGAAAGAGTTCCAACGACTTTTACTTGGTTTATTATCTTGCATTAGTTCTTTTAATGCGTGATATTCTTGCATTAGTTCTTTTAATGTGTCCCATCATTTAATCCAACCATTGCAGAAAACAACCAAAATATGACGTACACTTATGCCATTCGCATTCGCCACTGGGCCCCGTCATTACCCGTTAGGTTACTTAACTAACGACAGAGCGGGGGCTGGGCTAGCGCGTCTGTAAAACATAAGCAACGCCTAAATAATATCATATATAGATATACTGCAATGATAAACATTTCAGATCACAGATGAATACATTGGATATACTAGGAATCTGCAATTCGTACGAGCCTGTAACAAAAAACAGATTACACGGTCGCGGTGAATAGCCAATACCCCACCCAAGACCCCTACGGGTGCGGCAAACTACCCGCCAAGTACCTGAAGCGAAGCAACCTCCCTCATCCCCGTGAGTAGGCCACTCGGCACTTCGGCATACCCGGCAGTTTGTGCACCCCTCCATGGGTCTATCCTAGGAGCAAAAACAGTAAAAAGAAATTATACAATGACGGCTACAACCCCGACCCGGTTGTGCGGTCATACAAATAATATTACATCAATTTACAAATTTACATGAATTGAAAGAAAAGAAAAACTCTCGTCTCACAACCCCCGGCTATTTACCCGCGACAATCCAACATATTCATATACACATTCCAGCAACATTACAGATCACAGATTTGTATAACCCCCACTAATCGACATATAGCGATTAGCAGACGTTCAATACAAATATCACATTACAGAAAAAACCCGTTAGCTTAAGTCTTTTAGAAGTTCGATCAAAAATACGGATTTTCGGGACCCCAAAAACAAAATTTTCGTTCTGGAAAATCTGGGCAGAAAATATATATTCCAAAAATCCCAAAACAACCCCAGAATAACACTGCACCAAAGATGGACCTCGGCCGAGTCAACTCGGCCGCGGATCCGCGGCGGGAGCGTGCTCCCGCCGCGTTTCCGTGGCTCTTTGACTCGATCGTTGGACCAAATTTGGTGGTTATTCTAATAAAAGCCTGAGCCGATTATAGAGATGAAAATAATCAACTTTTAAACAGTATAAAAATCGACAGAAACTTGAAATTCTCGGGTTCGTTTTCGTGACTTTTTCTTTGATCGATCTTCTAGTTACTTGCTAACATGTTAGATAGAGTTTAACTAGGCTCTGATACCACTGTAAGTCCATGCTACCTCTCCCGGTGCTTACGGGCATGCGGAATTTCATTAAAAACGATTTTTATAGAGGTGGTAACATGGACTTATAACCCGGATCTTAGTTAAACATCTAACTAACAACCTAACTACGAGTTGCTAACTACTCGGTTAGGGGGTTATACCTTGCTTGTCTTGAACTCCTTCGTCTTCAAACTCCAATGGAGGTCCGGATCGGCTTCTTCCCGTCGTTTCCTTACGCCGAAGATAGATCCACCTGAAAGCTCCAACCTTTGGCTCCTTCTTCGTTCTTTGAAGAAACTAGTTCACTTGGTTTGCTAAACCTTGTGAACTAGAATGAGTAGAGAAGAGTTTGTATGGGATTTTATCTATGGTTCTTGAATCTCAACTCATGAGACATATGAACCATAGAGTCAAGAGAGGGAGCAAGAGGAAGAGGGTGAAAGCAAGAGCAAGAGAGCTCAAGAACAAGAGAGAGAATGAGCAAGTAAGAATGAGCCTTTCTTTTGTCTTTCACCCTCTCATAATCCAAAACAATGATAACTCATTATACCAAATCAAGTGTTATCTGATGGTTGAAGCAACCATAACCATATCATTTCATGCACTCATTTTGCACAAATGAGCAAGCAAGCAAAAGTCTTTGCCATGAAATGATGGCTATGGTTATCATGATGGTCAACTAGTCAAGCCTAGTCAACCGGTCAACAAAGACAACAAGTCAACAAAAGTCAACAAAGTCAACAAAAGTCAACAACCATGTCACCATAATAATTAATTAATATAATTGTTAATCACATATCATATTCTCATTAGGATTGAGCAAAAAGTCAATAGTCAATGGTCAACTGTCAACAACCCTAATGAGAATCTGCTGCCTCTGTCTCCCCGTCAACTGTGCATACACACCCGCATCCGTGTTCCGAGGAACACGAACGCAAACTAGATAAATCCAATCCCAATACGTACACTAGGATCTGGCTTAAACCAAAGCCCGCTAGTGTAAACTGTACGTGCACAAGTGCACGGACGTGACCGAACCCTGTCGCAAAACCATGCGACCACTACTCTTTTGCCTAAAGGCGAAAAGCTTTCTGTGTGGGACTCTAAAGACTCGACACTACGCTGGCAGTGGGTTTAACCACAGACCGCAAGCGGCACTAGCTGTGGATAGCGGTCCCCAGGTAATGCCGACAAGAAGACTGACGAGGCGAAACCCATCTGAACTCCTACTGAGCCTGAATGTGACATTCTCCGTACAGTCCGGTCTGTTCTTCTGATACATCGCATGGCGGGCCTAGGGGGCGGTAAACGTCAGTCTCCCAATAGCGGTACAAGTCGTGTCGGAGCGAAGCCCTAAACACCTTGAGATAACACAGGAAGCCTACCAGTATATCTCGTTTGCCCTGGCCAGGGACTACTCGTGTAATGGCTCTCCTAGACACAGCGCGATGTCAACCCCCAATACCGGGAGAGACGAATCCTGTCTAACCGTCACTGCCTCCAAGTGCTTCGGGACTGCACCCAACTACTACCTGTTTGCACGGCTCCTTTGAGCCGTGGTAGGGTAGTAATCAAAGTGCAGTGGGAACACACTCGAGGCGAAGTGACAGTGTCAAGTCAGCGGACTAAGCTGTACTCATGTCACCTGGGAACTGATAACTGACGATAGGCATAATACCAACTAGTCAGTTCCCGACGATTCCTGTCCAGTGTACCCGTAACCTAACGAGCACCCGCATACTATCTCAAGTACGACGTACTGACGGCTGTGGGACAGACCGTCTCCCACACTGGGATGAGAAGCGCATGCGCTAGTCTACTCCGGAGTATCGATGCCCTGTCTCGATAGTCCTGCGACTAGGGACCTGCATAAGGATGTGCTTATAGATTACCCAGCCCCACTAGTGTGACTGCCATCACATCGCTGGTAATCAAGCAAAGATCCTAAGAGCTCCACTAATGTGTATAGGTGATATACTAAAATAAACACATGTACACATTGAAGTAGATACAAACCAAGTAGCATACTACTATTTTGAGCAAGATTGTATATACAAGGTGAATATCCCAAGCATCCATTAAGTAATATACAAACTAGTATGATACAGTAATGGCCTCTAGGGCATATACACTAACACATATAACTAACAATCTCCCACTTGCACTAGGGCCATCTGATAGCAGTGGTTGTAGTATCTCATACTCAACCATCCCATAAAAGTCTCTCTCTGGGAAAAGGCCTTTGTGAGTGGATCCGCCGTGTTGTCCTCTGAGTCTACTCTCCTAACCTCGATCACCCTGGAGATCAACCATCTCCATGATCATGTGACACTGCCTTAGAATATGTCTGGATCACTGATGGGACGGGTGTTCCTTGGCATAAGCCACAACTCCATTGTCACACAATGGGAGGAACGAAGTTCATCTCATGAACTAATATACACCCAAACATCCTCTTTGGTAGCATCTTAAGTAGCGATGTATTCTGCCTTTCTTGTCTAGTATGCCACGGTATCTAGCTTGGAACTTTTCCAACATACCGTCCCTTTACCAAGGGCAAAGACAATGCCTGTGACTGACATTCAGTCGTCTTTATCACCCTGGAACACTTCCAGTGATTCTCCCCAGGATCGGTTGGTACCATCTCACTACAACTAGTGAGAATCCTAACATCCAATTAGATCTATCTCATAGATCCAAAACCTAGGATTTAGGAGGTATCATCAAATCCTATATGGAGAATCCTTGTGATGAGCGGAGATTAACCGAGCGTAGCATAGGAAACTCCTTTCTTATCAAGAGTATGACATCCACGTACTCTACGAGGATCACCACCATACTCCCTACTACCTTTTTGTTTATACAAGGTTCAACTACCATTTTGATGATGTCAAACTCTTTGACTAATCCATCAAAACAGATGTTCCAACTCCGCGATGCCTGCTTTATCACATAAACCATCTTGCACACGTTTCCGCTGCTCCCACTGTCTACGAAGCCCTCTGGCTGTGTACTTATAGACGCCCTCTTCTAAAACATCATTTAGAAAAGCAGTCATGACACCCAACCGCCAGATATCGTAGTCATGGTATGTTGCCATGGCAAGTAGGATCTGGATGGACTTAAGCATAGCCACTTAGAAAAGGTTTCATCATAATCCATACCTGGTCAATGATGCAAACCTTTAACAAGTCTAGCTTTGAAAGTCTCAACTTTTCCATGTACACCAAGTAATCTTCTCAAGATATACTTGCTCCTGATGGGAATTTAACCCTTTAGATATAGCAACCAAAGTCCATACTTTGTTGGTGTACATGGATTCCATCTCAGATCACTAAGCATCCAACCATTCTTACAGAGTCTTACTCCTGATGGCCAGCTTGAAACTAGTTGGGTCATCATCTCATGATGCATTCCTCGCTCCCACTGTCATCGAGAAACTGAAGTATCTCTCAGGTGGGTGAGGAACCCTAGATCGGCGGAGAGGCTGAGGTTTGTTGGTAACTATTGAATCCTTTGGTTCTACCAAATCATCTGCTGTTATTTGTATAGCTGGAACCTTTCTAGTTGTACATAACAGACCTTGCCTCGAGCTTGTCCGGATTATGCTTTTAGACATAGCCCGGACAACCCCAAATCTTAACCAACTTAAGATATGGGCTCTTCCCTTTCCATATCACATATGAAGCGGTAGGCTACTGATTTGATTGGAACCCAATTCAATTGGTATGCAGCTTCTCAAGTGCATAACTCCCAAAAAGGAAATAGGAAACTCAGTAGTACTCATCATAGAGCACACCATATCACATAGGGTGCTATTGCTCCGCCCCGATATACCATCGTGCTATGGTGTATACGGAGGAGTAATGCTGAGAGAGAATCTCATTCTCCTTTAGAATAGTCCAGGAATTCTATGCACAAGTATTCTCCTCCCTGATCTCATCATAGGACATAATACTTATACCCGTATTTTGGTTCTCTACTTCTAACTTATATTCTGTGAATATCTCAAAAGGTTCGGACTTGTGTTTCAACAGGAACATAGGTCTGAATCTCGAAAGATCATTAGAGAATGTAATGAAGTAAAATGAACCGGTCTTGGCAAGTATAGACAGGGGACCTACATACATCAACATGTATCATCCCAAGAGTTCACTAACTCTTTCTCTGTTTCCAGTAAACGGAGCTATGGTCATCTTATCTCTGTGATATGACTGGCAAGTTTCACAAGATGTAAATTCAAACTGATTTAAATATGCATCTAAAATGTAACTTCAGCCAGTCGGATCGCATTGATATGACCTAGTCTACAATGCCACAAGAAGGATTCGTTCATTTCTGAAATCTTCCTCTTGTGTGTGTTGAATGTACTAAAGAACTGTAGTTTGATTTAGAACATCAATGCTTTTAGATAACGTGTCTGAACCGATCAACTTTTGATATAGGAAATGTTCAAAACGTTATCCAACTATACAAAATTATATCCTTTCTTTACTACTAAAGAGACTGATATGATTTTGTATATCAGGTTCGGTATCTAATAGCATTTGTTCAGAATCAATGTATTGGTAATACAGGGTGACAATGACCAACAGACTTGGCTGCAACACTTGCCCCGTTTTCTGTCTCATGAAACTTATCACCCGTTCTCAGTTTTTCTACCTTTTTATAGCCCTATGTAACAGATTACATATCTGGGATCCTGATCCGGTATCATATACCCAGGATGCGGAGGATACTGAGAAACAGTTCTTTGTAATGAACACACCCGAAGATGATGCATCGGCATGCATTCTCTTCGTTTGGGCAGCACGGGAATTCTGGTAATCCCCAATTTCCTGCTCTGTCATATAACAATTATAAGTTGGAGCGGGACCAACGTTCCCCAGCTCAGTATAACAAGCGGATTCGGTCAAAAATCCGTATTATTATCTTAATTAAGGCGTAATATGGTCGCTACCTGGAGAGAGAGAGAAGAAAACACTCAGCGTGCGCTCTTGCAAGATCAGATTGGTTTTTATTTTATCTAATCAGGATGGCTCCCACTGCTTTTTATCAAATCTTCCTTCAAACCCTAAAAGGAAAGACTAGCCGGGATTAATTACACAATACAAGTTCGCCAATCTTTCAGCCAGGCCAGTGTCGGTACTTTGAGGGAGGTCCCCCGTGCTTTCGCACGAACCTAATTAATGTAAACCTCGTTTTCCCAGAGGCGTAACCCCGTTGACACCTTTCTAGACACCTACTTGATCGGCTAATTGTAATGTGTAAAACTCTCCCAGGAGTAACTCTTACTCGCAGCGGGTATCGGGATCCAACTATCTCATAGAAGGTATGCAATCTCATTGCAAATTTCAACACTTGAAATTCCCGATAATTTTGCCCCTAGCCTCCTATGACCTTGACAAAGGCCAACAAACCATAGGCTGCTAGTCAAGTTCAACCCGTCATTTCTTGATTGAATTAAACCCACCCGCACGGCCCTTGACAAAGGCCAACAAGGTCGCACGACTACCCTAACCCAATCTGCATCATATGCATAAGCAAATAAGCACCAGTCAGCTACCGCACACTGCGCCTTGACAAAGGCCAACAAACGCAGCACGAATACTAACTACTACTTATCTGAAATGACGGAGGGCTACGACAGGTTTTTCTGAAAACCTATTGCGTAATGAACTTGATATTGTTGTAGAATCAAATGATTTTAAAATGGAGTGTTTTTGAAGCTTTTATAGTTTTGCTAAAGGAGTCACTCCCGGTGAAGGGATCGTCGGTCCTTTCCTCGTCGAATGAGGTGCGGGATATATCATATATATCACTGTGCAAAGCAGAAACTATAGAAGCAATCAAAAGACAAACCGAGGGTTGTAGCATCTGCCAGTTATTGCTAAAGGAGTCACTCTCTGTGAAGGGATCTCGGTCCTTTCCTCATCGAATAAGGTGCAGGATATATCATATATACCTCTGTGCAAAGCAAGAACTGTAGCTACCTATTTTATTTTGAAATTCGATTCTACAACATCTTTAGGTTTCTTTTATTTCATTAATCACATTAATGAAGTCCCATCATTTAAATACCTAAACATCACAGATAAATACGACGTACACTTATGCCATCCGCATTCGCCTCGATGTCCCCTCGTGCACCGTTAGGTTAGGTAACTAACGACAGAGCGGGGCAGGGCTAGCACGGGTGTAAAACATAAGTAACGCCTATATAATATATCATATATACTATATACAGTATCTATCACAGAACATCACATGATCACATCACAGATATCGCAGCAGAAGAAACATATGAAATATTGGATATACTAGGACGTCCGTGTTTTCAATACGAGCCAATATAAAACACGGATTCCACGGTCGTGATGAATAGCCAATCCCACACCCCTAGACCCCTACGAGAGCGGCAAGCAACCCTTCCAATTCTAGAGTTAGGAGACCCGGACTCGACTCCTCGAGTTGGTCTCCCACTAGACTCCAGAACCCGGTTACTTGTGCCCTCCTATTTGGGTCTATCCTAGTGCGGAAAAGAAAATAATATACAAAAGGTGACATCTTCCGCAACCTGGAAGTGCCTCAATAAAAGAATATTACATACAAGTTTTTACATGAATGAAAATTAAAAACACTCATCTCACATAAAAAACCCCGGCTATTCAAACACGACGATCCAATATAACACATCCAGCAACACATAACATCACATGTCATCAACGTAAGTAAACATGCGTATCCCAATTGTCGTTGACATATAGCAACGAAACCGGCGATATCACATATTACACTTACGGTCACAGAAAAGAAAGTGTAAAACTACAACAGTTGGAATCCGCAACCTGCATAGACATCGCATGCCTAATCAAATGAATTCCTTAGACATCACATGCCAAACAATTATAAACCCCTCATTTTAGTCTCATTATCGAAAACTCTTTTCAATATCAAGTCGGGCAATTCAACAAGATTCCCGACATCCTGATCGAATGCTCGTCGCAAACTTCAATAGACGGCTGCACCCCCGATGCCTCCGACGAAGTGCACCAAGGCAGAACACCGCTGCCGCGAGCACCCGAACGGATGCTTTCGGCGACGGGGTTCTCCTACAGTCACTTGGTCGGGGCTATGGAGTGAGGCTGTCTATTAAGTTTACCCGGCGAGTATCCGCGTACGCTACGTGATTGCTACGGACTTTTGATCGCATCAAAATTCCGTGGCAACCGATCAAGTGAGACTAAAGTGCTATGTTTATAACATTCAAATCAGTTATCTCATAACTACTTGTGAATTCCAATTATTGTATCCCATTCCAGATAAATAGAAAATGTTAAACTTTCCGATCGAACATTCAAACACCCAAGTTTTCCCGAAACAGCTCAACACAAGAAACATGTTTAAAAACATCCAGTTCATGCCTCAGTACCAACGGTCCAGCCGTAGAAGGGTCAAGCCAACGCCTCACATGTGGCATGCCGTACTGCCCCAAACCCGAAGGTTCAAAGGGCAGTTCAAGACGGTCACATAATCGAGTTAAGGTTTGTTGTCTTCTAGAGGGTCCATCGTGTTACTTGCACTACTTAGAACGTCTTTAAACCACGAAAAAATCCAACACTTGGAAATTTCCCGATAGGGGAAAAGATGGGTATTTATATCCGGTCGAACTTTTTAACATATTCTAAAAATACCCGGAAAGCCACATAGACAAAGTCTGATAATCCGATGGAATCTACGAACTCCCAATACAACCCAGAATATTCAACTCTTGAATAAATATTAAAAATTCCCAGAAAATACAGCAAACAAAATAAGACATTACTGTGCAAACAGTGTTTCAAGAAGAGATATTTTGGCCGCGGAACCGCCGCAGAAGCCATGCTTCTGCTGCGGTTCCGCCGCGCTTTAATCATATCTTTTGGTCATTTTTTCACCGTAATTTTTAGAATTTCCTGCTGAATTTTTTAAGCATTTTTAATCTGGAAAAAACCCAGTTTTTGAAAAAAGTCCAGAGAGCATGAAATTTTGAGGTTTCGAGTTCGATCGGGTTTCTAACATCGTCTACGCATCGCCTAAGGCTCTAGCTAGGCTCTGATACCACTGTAGGGTTCCTAGGCACACTAATGAGGTCTCACAAGGCATCAACCATGCCAATTTCAAAAATTACAAGTGCCGAGAAACCTTAATACGGATCGTTAACTAGAATTTTAGGCGAAAGATGCAACTAGTTAACAACTTAACTAAAAGAACGGAAATACAACCTTTGTAGATCCGGTCCTCCACCTCCATAGCTCCGCAATGAAGTCTCCTCGCAATCCAAATCGAATCCTGGGCTCTAGCGTCGGCTTCATCGGAAAAATGGGCGGGCTTGGTCGTCGGCTTCGATGCCGAAGATGATCTACGTCGAGGCATCACTAGATCAAGCTCCCACTTCACCAAGTCATGAAACATGTGAAGAAAACACCCTATACTACTTGGCAAGAGGTAGAGGATGATGAAATAGGAGGTGGGTTCACTTTAGAATTGGATTTCTCACACTTTTGCTCAAATCACCATTGATCAAGCAAGCTTTTCTTCTTGTGAAGAAGAAGAAGAAGATAAAGATAATCATATGATAAGTGAAAAGAAAATAATACTTATCATATATTTAACCATGGTGAAGTGTAGAGAATTAACTAAGGTTATGTGAATGGTTAGGGTTAAAAGAAGAAGACAAAATGGTCACTTGGTCAAAGCTTCATGAAGCTTCAACAAGCTTCATGAAAGAAAAAAACAAAGAAAGAAACCATTTTGCTTTTCTTTTATCCATTTCTCAAAAAGAATAGATAAAAAAATAAATGAATAAGTAAAAACAAAACCCTAACCATTACACAACCATGGTTTAATCTTTACACTTAGCCAATTTTGCATGCATCATCAAACATGATACAAACTAGTGCACAAAATTATATCGTATATACAATGTGCACATCCGAGTGAGAAAATCCATTTAAAGTGAACCAATACTAGTTAATGCAACGTAATATATCAAATATATAATTATACATTAAATCATTAAATCAACACTTGATTTAACGATCCGGTCATATCGCATATAACCGACTAATATCCAATGTATCGACTTATCGAATCAATCCTTGATTCGATAACTAGGTTATATCGCATACAACCATTCGATACATTCATCGCGAGAATAGAATACGGCATCACATACACTCATTATTCTCGGTCCCGCACATATCTCATATGCGCTCCTATTTCGTTTCGCTTGATCCAGGAAACCTCTGTGTAGGACTCTAAAGACTCGTCAATACGCCGGCAGTAGGTGATGATCAGATCAAACACCCACAAGCCGCAAGCGGTCTGCTAAACGTAACGGCACCCGGGTATTGAGCGATCAGAAGATCGATGAGCAAGCTCGCTCACACTCCTGTGAATCCAACCAGTAACACTTACCGTACAGTCCGGTCTGTTCGTCTGATATGTCGCATATCTCGCCTAGGCGTGGTAAACGTCAGACCCCAATAGCTCGATAAGTCGTGTCGATATGATGTCTATAACATTTCGAGAAACTACAGGTAACACTTACCAGTAAATCTCGGCAACCCTGGCCAGGGATTTCCGGTTATAGCCAATCGAACACACCGCAACATCAACCCCCTATACCGGGAGAGACGAATCCCCTCCTATCGCTCATTGCCTCCATGTGACTCGGGACTGTACCCAAAAACCACCGTTTTACACGCCCTCTTGGACGGGGTAAGGTGGAAATCAAAGCACAGTGGGAACCACACAAGACTCTATGACGATCTCGGGTCAACAGACTACTCTGTACCAGTGTCACCAGAGAACTGCCATCTGACGTAAGGTATAATACTATCTGGGAGTTCTCGGCGAGTCCGTCCAGTGTACCCAGTCTCCACTGAGCACCCGTATATCATCTCTGATGTCAAACACCAATGGATATGGGATCATCCATCCCCATCTGTATGGGTCGAGAAGGTATACGCTAGTCTACTCTGGTATATCGATGCCCCGTCTCAATACACCCACGACTAGGGACCTTGAAGGATGTACTTATGGACTACCCTGTCCCCACTAGTATGATCCGCATCATAGTCCAGGTAGTCAAGTACACAACATAAGGGCTTTACCAACATGTAACAGAGAGACAATCAGTGTACACGTTAAGGTAAAGAGCAACCAGATAGCATACTATCATGTCGAGCAAGAAAGTCCTCCCTATATATGTCCAAGCATCCACTACAATATACATCCTATGTATAGTAATGGCCTCTAGGGCATACATATAACTAACAGCAAGCAATCTGCGTTTCTTTTGAGCCTACAACGAAAGACGGATTACACAGTTGTGATGAATAGCCATTACCCCACCCAAGACCCCTACGGGTACGGCAAACTACCCGTCAAGTGCCCGAAGTGAAGCGGTCTCCCTCAAACGTGAGTAGGCCACTAAACACTTCAAACTACCCGGTAGTTTGTGCTCCCCACCTTCGGTCTATCCTAGGAGCATAAACAGTAAAATGAAATAATACAACGGTGGCTACAACCGCAACCTGGATGTGCACCGCAAATTAATATTACAACATATTACAATTGCATCGAATGAATTAATATAATAACCCATCACAAAACCCCAGCTAATCATCACAACAATCGAATACAGTTCATAAACAAAAACAGTTAAAACATTACAGATATGTGCAACCCCCTGCCAACCGACATACTAGCAGTTAGAGGAGGTTTACGAACACATAATACAGTTCACAGATATAATCAAACAAGCAAATATCGTATAATTTCGATCGATCAAACACATTAGATTCTACTCCAAAACTTCTCTGTAAATCTGAAACTTGAGCAGAAAATAAATCATTCCAGAAAAGACAAAACATCACAGAAGATTCACAAGGAAAAACCGGGCTGAATCGGCTCCAACTCGGCCGCGGATCTGCGGCGGATCGGTGGGATCGGCCGCGGTTCCGCGGCACTTTGGCCGATTCAGGAGCCTATTTTTTTCCTGTGTTCTTATAATTTCATGTAGGTTATTCTGGAGGTCCCTGAAAAATTTTTATGCCTCATTTTAAAATCGACAGAAACTATGTGATATCGTTATATTTTCCGGTTCGTTTTGCGATCGAAATTCATACGACTTTGCAAATGAGTTAATTATTGTTTAGTGAGGCTCTGATACCACTGTAAGTCGATGTGCAACACCCCACGAGTTGCGGGGAGGCGGAAATATGAAAAACGATCTTGTTCTTTAAGCATACATCGACTAACCGAAGATCTTCGCTAAACGATAATTAATAACAACCATAGAAGTTCTTAGCTACTATGTAAAGAGATTATACCTAGTTAATCGTGTCCCTCATCTTTTCGATCTCTACGTCCTCCTCGGCCTCCTTCCCATGATAGATGATCCACTCGAGAACCCTAATCCAAGCTTCACCTCCGAACTTGAGGTAACTAAGTTTCTCTAGTTGCTAATCAAAAGAACTTAGATCATATAGAGTTAGGTTATGGAGTGTTTAGTCTATTCTAATCCTTGATCTCAACTCATGAGTGGTAGGATTAGAGTTTGAAGAGAGAGTGAGCTTGAGGAGAGAGAATGTGAAGATAATAATGATAATGATATTGTTTCTCACTTGAATATATGAAGCATAATGAATAAACAAATAAATGAATAAATGTGATTATTCATCATGCTACATTAATTCAATATGAGTGTTTCACTATGTGAGTCATTAAGCATTTAATAATGCATTAATGACATAATGAATCACACTAAATGAGTCACAATATCATTTAATGATAATGCCACCTAAACCCTCAAGTCACCATGCTTCTAGAAGCTTCCCGTAGAATTACGAGAACGCCCCTTCTATCTGTGAAAACACGGAAAAACTTTAGACTGTATAAATCCAATAACCAGATACTAGAATCTGGTTTAAACCAAAGTCGTCTAGTAAAAACTGTCTGAATGTCGTACGTGCGTTTAAACACGTATTCGTCCGAACCCTTTATCGTAAAACCATACGACTTCTATATTGTTTCGCCTGGAGTTGGGAAATCTCTGTGTGGGACTCTAAAGACTCGACTACTACGCTGGCAGTGGGTTTAACCACAAACCGCAAGCGGCACTAGCTGTACGTAACGGTCCCCAGGTAGATGTCGATAAGAAAGCCGATGAGGAAACCCATCCGAACTCCTACTGAGCCTGTCCGTGACAATATCCGCGCGGTCCGGTCTGTTCGTCTAAGAGTATCGTATGTATGGTCTAGGGGTGGTAAAAGTCAGACCCCTAATAACCGTACAAGTCGTGCCGGCATGGCTCAAAACCATCCGAGAATCTACTGATCAGTCCATCAGTAATTCTCAATCAGCCCTGGCCAGGGACTTATGGTAATGACCAACAGATCACAGTGCGATATCAACTCCCTAGACCGGGAGAGACGAATCCTTAACAGTCGCTCACTGCCTCCATGTGGCTCGGGACTGTGCCCAACTAAAACCTGTTTGCATGACTCCTTTGAGCCGTGGTAGGGTAATAATCAAAGCACAGTGGGAACTCACACGAGACAAATGATGACTTTAAGTCAACAGACTATCTGCATACATGTTACCTGAGAACTGCTATCTGACGTTAGGTATAATACCATCCAGTCAGTTCTCGGCGAGTCCTGTCCGGTGTACTCACATGAAGTGAGCATCTGTATACAATCTTAGGTGCACATCACCAATGGCTGTGGGACCAATCCATCGCCCTTCGTCAGGGTCTAGATATGTATACACTAGTCCACTCTGGAGTATCGATGCCCTGTCTCGATACTCCTGCGACCAGGGACATTTTAAGGATGTGCCTATTGACTATCCAGCTCCCATAAGTATGACTGCCATCATGACGCCGGTAGTCAGGCAAAACACCCTATGGGCTTTATCAACATGTTTATAAATACAAAGTAAAATATATCAAAGGTTTAAGATAAAGTCAAACCAAATAGCTTACTATCATTAGCAAGATTATTATGTACACACATATCCCTAACTTTCTATACAATGAAGCCCTCTAGGGCATATATATATCCAACACGAGCAGCACCTGCGGATCACACTACAGACTTTGAGGGAGCACCAGCTATTCGCAAAATTCTCCAAGTGCGCATTCTGGCTTGACAGCGTAGACTTCTTGGGTCACGTGATTACACGAGATGGTATATGTATGGACCCGAAGAAGATCGAGGCCGTTCAGCATTGGCCCAGACCGGTATCAATTACTGAGATACATATCTTTTTAGGACTGGCCGGCTACTATAGGCGATTTGTGCAGGACTTCTCCCGTATTGCTGCACCTATGATCGGGTTGATCCAGAAGGGAGTTCCTTTCGATTGGACGGAGGAGTGCAAGCATAGCTTTCAGCAGTTGCGGACTCGTTTGACTACGGCGCGGTGTTATCATTGCCATCAGAATCGGGCGGATTTGTGGTCTATTGTGACGCTTCTCGAGTGGGGCTAGGATGCGTATTGATGCAGCACGACAGGGTGATCGCGTATGCTTCTCGTTAGCTGAAGAAACATGAACAGAACTACACCACTCACGATTTAGAGATGGCTGCAGTGGTCTTTGCACTCAAGATCTGGTGACATTACCTATACGACGAGTCATGCCAGATATTCACTGATCACAAGAGGTTAAAGTATATATTTCAGCAGCGAGACCTGAATCATATACAGCGACGTTGGATGGAAAAAGTAAAGGACTACAATTGCGAGATCTTGTATCTCCCGGGCAAGGCTAATGTAGTGGCGGTGTAACCTTTCGAAAATCGTTTAGGCAGTTTTTCGGTAATCGGCTAATTTTTCGGCTTTTTCCGTAAAAAGTCGAAATAGGTATTTTTCATTGTAGATCTAATTATACAAAATTTAGATAAGATATTACTATAATTTTGTCACTAAAATGTTACTTATAATTTTCTAGTTAAATAAAAAAAAAATTCGTAATTAATTAATTTTTTTATTATTTTAAGCCTTTTTAAATACATTTAATTAGGGATAAATACAAATTTAATTAGGTAAATTTCTTATTTAGGAGTCTTTATAAGCTAAAATATGGTGTTAATAAAATTATATCATGGCTTGCAAACTTTTAGTTTTAAGGAAGGAAATTTAATGAAAAATGAGGTAAAATAAGGGTTTTTTTTGTAAAATGTTGAAAAGAAATGCATTAAATGATAACATGGGGGTGTTTTGGTCCTAGAAACTTCTCCCAAAAATCCCAAACTCCTCTTCATTGCTGCAGCCGACCCCTTCCAGCTGCAATTCCCCACTTCCCACTCCATTCTTGCTCCTTTTTTCTTGCTAAAAATCAACAAAAATTCACATTTTTCCATCTCCTTTCAAAGCCAATCCCTAATCCATGCCCTCTTCAACCCAAATTAGTTTAAAAACTTGATGAAAGGAGGCTTCTTGGTGACTTGATCATGCTAGGATTCAATTGGGGAGGTAAAAATTCTAAACTAGTTTGCTTACTTGTGGTTTAATTGTGCTAGAATTTCAATTCTAAATATTAGTTTAGTAGTAAATGTTTGATTAGGAAAAATCAAGAGAAGGTTTTGATTTTAGAAATTAGGGTTTGTAGCATAATGGTTGGATTATGTTAGGGATGGTTATCTAGGTGATTGGAGTGGTTAATGTTAGTGTATATGCCCTAGAGGCCATTACTGTATCATACTGGTTTGTATATTACTTAATGGATGCTTGGAATATTCACCTTGTATATACAATCTTGCTCAAAATAATAGTATGCTACTTGGTTTGTTTCTACTTCAATGTGTACATGTGTTTATTTTTGTATATCGCCTATACACATTAGTAGAGCCCTTAGGATCTTTGCTTGATTACCAGCGATGTGATGGCCGTCACACTAGTGGGGCTGGGTAATCTATAAGCACATCCTTATGCAGGTCCCTGGTCGCAGGACTATCGAGACAGGGCATCGATACTCCGGAGTAGACCAGCGCATGCGCTTCTCATCCCAGTGTGGGAGACGGTCTGTCCCACAGCCGTCAGTACGTCGTACTTGAGATAGTATGCGGGTGCTCGTTAGGTTACGGGTACACTGGACAGGACTCGTCGGGAACTGACTAGTTGGTATTATACCTATCGTCAGTTATCAGTTCCCAGGTGACATGAGTACAGCTTAGTCCGCTGACTTGACACTGTCACTCCGCCTCGAGTGTGTTCCCACTGTACTTTGATCACTACCCTACCACGGCTCAAAGGAGTCGTGCAAACAGGTAGTGGTTGGGTGCAGTCCCGAAGCACTTGAAGGCAGTGACGGTTAGACATGATTCGTCTCTCCCGGTATTGGGGGTTGACATCGCGCTGTGTCTAGGAGAGCCATTACACGAGTAGTCCCTGGCCAGGGCAAACGAGATATACTGGTAGGTTTCCAGTGTTATCTCAGGGTGTTTTGGGCTTCGCTCCGGCACGACTTGTACCGCTGTTGGGGGACTGACGTTTACCGCCCTCTAGGCCCGCCATGCGATGTATCAGACGAACAGACCGGACTGTACGGAGAATGTCACACTCAGGCTCAATAGGAGTTCAGATGGGTTTTGCCTCATCGGTCTTCTTGTCGGCATTACCTGGGGACCGTTACGCACAACTAGTGCCGCTTGCGGTCTGTGGTTAAACCCACTGCCAGCGTAGTGTCGAGTCTTTAGAGTCCCACACAGAAAGCTTTTCGCCTTTAGGAAAAAGAGTAGAGGTCGCATGGTATTGCGACAGGTCGCATGGTTTTGCGACAGGGTTCGGTCACATCCGTGCACTTGTGCACGTACAGTGTCCGGACAGTTTACACTAGCGGGCTTTGGTTTAAGCCAGATCCTAGTGTACCTTTTGGGATTGGATTTATCCAGTGTGCATTCGTGTTCCTCGGAACGCGGATGCGGGTGTGTATGCACAGTTGACAGGGAGGCAGAGGCAGCGGATTCTCATTAGGGTTGTTGACAGTTGACCGTTGACTATTTGACTTTTTGCTCAACCCTAATGAGAATATGATATGTGATTAACTATTATATTAATTAAGTAATATGGTGATATGGTTGTTGACTTTGTTGACCTGTTGACTTTTGTTGACTTGTTGACTTTGTTGACTTGTTGACTTTTGTTGACTTGTTGACTTTGTTGACCGGTTGACTAGGCTTGACTAGTTGACCATCATGATAACCATAGCCATCATTTCATGGCAAAGACTTTTTCTTGCTTGCTCATTTGTGTAAAATGAGTGCATGAAATGATATGGTTACGGTTGCTTCAAACCATCACATAAGACTTTTGTTAGTATGATGAGTTATGATTGCTTTGGATTATGAGAGGGTGAAAGACAAAAGAGAGCCTCATTCTTTCTTGCTCATTCTCTCTCTTGTTCTTGAGCTCTCTTGTTTTTGCTCTCACCCTCAACCTCTTCCTCCTTCTCTTGATTCTATGGTTCTCTTGTCTCATGAGTTGAGAATCAAGAACCATAGATAAAATCCCATACAAACTCTTCTCTACTCATTCTAGTTCACTAGGTTTAGCAAACCAAGTGAACTAGTTTCTTCAAAGAACGAAGAAGGAGCCAAAGGTTGGAGCTTTCAGGTGGATCTATCTTCGGCGTACGGAGACGACGAGAAGAAGCCATTCCGGACCACCATCGGAGCTTGAAGACGAAGGAGTTCAAGACAAGAAAGGTATAACCCCCTAACCGAGTAGCTAGAAACTCATAGTTAGGTTGTTAGATAGATGTTTAACCAAGATCCGGGTTTTAGGTCCATGTTACCACCTCCGTAAAAATCGTTTTTTACCAAATTCCGCATTCCCGAAAGTACCGGGAGAGGTAGCTTGGACTTACAGTGGTATCAGAGACTATTTAAACTCTATCTAACATGTTAGCAAGTAACTAGAAGATCGATCAACGAAAAAGTCCCGAAACGAACCCCGGAATTTTAAACTTTCTGTCGATTTTAAAAGTGCTGGAAAACTTTTTTGAAATACACCTAAAATCGACTCAGGCTTTTTTAAAGAAACTGCAAAAATTTGGGCCCCTGACTCGATCAAAGCGCCGCGTTTCCGCGGCGGGAGCACGCTCCCGCCGCGGAACCGCGGCCGAGTTGACTCGGTCAAGGGTTTTCTTTTTTGCAGTTTACTCATTGGGATATTTTGGGATTTTTGGAATATATATTTTCTGCCCAGATTTTCCAGAACGAAAATTTTATTTTGGGGTCCCGAAAATCCGTATTTTTGATCGAACTTCTAAAAGACTTAAGCCAACGGGTTTTTCTGTAATGTGATATTTGTATTGAACGTCTACTAATCGCTATATGTCGATTAGTGGGGGTTATACAAATCTGTGATCTGTAATGTTGCTGGAATGTGTATATGAATATGTTGGATTGTCGCGGGTGAATAGCCGGGGGTTGTGAGACGAGAGTTTTCTTTTCTTTCAATTCATGTAAATTTGTAAATTGATGTAATAATTATTTGTATGGCCGCACAACCGGGTCGGGGTTGTAGCCGTCATTGTATAATTTCTTTTTACTGTTTTTGCTCCTAGGATAGACCCATGGAGGGGGTGCACAAACTACCGGGTATGCCGAAGTGTCGAGTGGCCTACTCATGGAGATGAGGGAGGTTACTACGCTTCGGATACTTGGCAGGTAGTTTGCCGCACCCGTAGGGGTCTTGGGTGGGGTTTTGGCTATTCACCGCGACCGTGTAATTTGTCTTTCGTTACAGGCTCGTACGAATTACAGATTCCTAGTATATCCAATGTATTCATCTGTGATCTGAAATGTTTATCATTGCAGTATATCTATATATGATATTATTTAGGCGTTGCTTATGTTTTACAGACGCGCTAGCCCAGCCCCCGCTCTGTCGTTAGTTAAGTAACCTAACGGGTAATGACGGGGCCCCGTGGCGAATGCGAATGGCATAAGCGTACGTCATATTTTGGTTGTTTTCTGCAATGGTAGGATTAAATGATGGGACGCATTAAAAGAACTAATGCAAGAATATCACGCATTAAAAGAACTAATGCAAGATAATAAACCAAGTTAAAGTCGTTGGAACACTTTCGAAAAACCACTCGGTTCTTTTCAAAACAAACTTTTAAAATACGGAGTTTGAGCCACTCCATTTAAAAGCTATCTTGTTCCATCGACCAAATCAAGTTCACTACGTTCACGGTTTTGCCAAAACCGTCCATAGCCCTCCATCATTTCAGTTAAATATTCGGTAGTATTCAAGCTATGTATTTTGACCTCACGCCAAAGCATAGTGATTGGTAGTTGCCGGATATTTATCTGTTGCATAGATAGAATGCGTTGGTTTGAGACAGTCGTACTGCCATTTTGGCCTACGTCAAGGGTATGTACGGGTGGGTTCAAATTAACCTGGATAATGATGGGACGAACTTGACATGTGACTTATGACATTTTGACCTCACGCCAAGGTCATAAGAGCATGGGCAAAAATCCACATCGGGAGTTTCATAAGTACTGAAACTTGCTAGATTTGCATACCATTTGGAGTGTGATGATTCTGGTAGGATTCCTTCAGTTTCGTTACGCAATGATATTTGGATCCCGATCCTACTGTGAGTATATGCTACTCCTCGGGAAATTTCTCACTTAACGATCAATGCTATAAACCTAGTAGGTGCCTAGAAAGGTGTTAGCGGGGCTACGCCCCCAGGGAAAAGAGGTTCTTTAATTAAGGAACTTCGCGAAAGCGTTGGAAAACCTCCCTCGAAGTACTGACACCGGCCTGGCTGAACGGTTAAGCAAGTATTGTACGGTGGGATTGATCCTGACTAATTCTTCCTTTATGGTTTGAGGAGGGATTCGAGAAACAGTGGGAGCCATCCTGTTTAGACAAACTAAAAACCACTCTAAACTTGCAAGAGCATCATGCTGAGTGTTTCTTCTTCTCTCTCCTAATTGCAGCGACCAATCGACATGACTGGACTTAAGTTACTCCTAGATAAAAACAAACTGACAGGGCCAAACTACAAAGATTGGCTCAGGAATGTCAAGATAGCAATCACTTACGACAAGCTGGGGTATCTTCTTACCACCAAAGCTCCCCCTGTCCCTGGTCCAACTTCCAGCGTCGCGGATAAGGAAATCCGCAAGACTTGGGAGATTGATAGCGCGAAGGCCAAATGCCTCCTGCTTGCCTCGATGGACAACGAACATCAGAGGAGGCACGAGAATATGGACATGGAATCCATATTGCTTCATACAAAAGAACTGTAAGGAGAGCAATCTCGTATCGCAAGATACGAAGCATCGAAAAAGTTATTTTCGACAAGAATGGCCGTCGGATCATCAGTAGCCGAGCACGTGCTAAAGATGATCGGCTACATTGAGGAGCTCGCGGACCTAGGGATCACATTGGAGAGTGAGCTATATACGGATATAGTTATCCAGTCCCTTCCTTCCACTTACGCCCAGTTTATACTGAACTTCAACTTACAAGAAAAAGAGGTTGAACTTTCAGAGCTCCTCAACATGCTGAGGAGCGCAGAGGGCACCCTACAGAAAGGTAGGGATACATCCACTTTGTTTGTAGGAGGATCATCTTCTTCTAGGTCCAAGGCGAAAGCCAAGGGAAAGAAGAAGAAGGCCCCCGCCAAACCAAGGGGCGGTGTTAGTAAAGTGGATACGAAGGGAAAAGGTAAAGCAACAAAGATAGCGGAGAAGCTTGTGGATAAGGAAGAATGCTTCTATGGTCATAAGAAAGGACACTGGAAGAATGATTGCAGGGCCTGGAAGGCCAGAACACAGGAATTGAAGCAGGTTGCAGCTTCAGCTTCAGGTGTGTATGTTATTGAAAACTTTCTTTCAATAAACTCTACTTCCTGGGTATTGGATACCGGATCAGGATCTCATATCTGTAATTCTTTGCAGGCGTTGAGAAACCGTAGGGTTTTGAAGGCAGGTGACATGACCCTCAGAGTTGCGAACGGAGCTAGCATGGATGCTAAAGCCGTGGGGGACTATCACCTGGGAATGTCAGATGGACATGTTTTGGTTTTGCGTAATTGCTTTTTTGTACCCAACGCAACTTGTAATATCATTTCTGTATCTTTAGTTTCTAAAGAAGGTTATGAATTTGCGTTTGTAAGTAATGTTGTAAACATTCACTTTAATCAAGTTTTGATTGGGTCAGGTACATTGAGTAATGGTATATACGTGTTAAACCAACCACAGATTTTTAATGTCCAGAATACACACAAAAGAAAGTCTCCAGAAATAAATCAGACTTTCTTATGGCATTGTAGATTGGGTCACATCAATGAGAGAAGGTTGACGAAGTTACATACAGAAGGGTATTTGAATGCGTTCGAATATCAGTCGTATGCCACTTGTCAATCCTGTCTCAGAGGAAAGATGACAAAGACTCCGTTTACTGGACATGGAGTAAGAGCGAGCGAGCTCTTGGGACTCGTACACAGTGACGTGTGCGGTCCAATGTCTACACATGCCCGAAGCGGACATTCTTACTTCATTACTTTTACGGATGACTTCTCAAGGTACGGTTATGTCTTCTTAATGAAACATAAGTCCGAAGCCTTTGGAAAATTCCAGGAGTATAAGAATGAAGTAGAGAAACAGACCGGCAAAAGTATTAAGATTCTAAGATCGGATCGAGGTGGAGAATACTTAAGTGCCGAGTTCCTGGACTATTTAAAAGAGAACGGAATTCTCTCTCAGCTTACTCCTCCATACACCCCGCAACATAACGGTGTATCGGAGAGACGGAACCGCACCCTATTGGATATGGTGCGGTCCATGATGAGTAACGCTGAGTTACCGCGATCATTCTGGGGATATGCGCTAGAATCAGCAGCATACCTTTTGAACCGAGTTCCGACTAAGACTGTGCCTACCACCCCCATATGAAATGTGGAGTGGGAAGAAACCCTATCTTCAATATCTGAAGATCTGGGGATGTCCAGCTTTTGTCAAAAAGCAGCATGCGGACAAACTCGAGGCACGCTCAGTACTGTGCAAGTTTGTGGGATACCCAAAGAACACCAGGGGGTATCTTTTCTACTACGCAGAGGAACAAAAAGTCCTTGTTTCTCGTAATGCCCACTTTCTAGAACACCAGTTCTTGGAAAAGGAAAATAGTGGGAGCGCAGTGGAACTGGAAGAAATTCCAGAACCACAGACTATTACTGAAAGGTTAGTGGAACCAGAGGGTTCAACAGAACAGGACATTCCTACGCCGCTCCGCAGGAGTAGTAGGCAGTCTCATCCGCCCGAGAGATACTGCGGTTTTCTCATAGACGGGGATAGAGAGGATTGCATCATAGATTATGATGAGCCTACTAGCTTCCAGCAGGCCGTTCAGAGCGATGACTCAGTGAAATGGCTGGATGCAATGTGGACCGAAATGGAGTCCATGTACACCAACAAGGGATGGACGTTGGACATTGCTCCAGACGGGGTAAAACCCGTAGGATGCAAGTGGATCTTCAAAAGGAAGATTGGTGTAGATGGACAGGTTGAGACCTATAAAGCTAGGCTGGTAGCAAAAGGTTTCCGTCAAAGACTTGGCTTGGACTATGACGAAACCTTTTCTCCAGTAGCCATGCTGAAATCCATTCGGATCCTTCTTGCCATTGCTGCCTTCCACGATTATGAGATCTGGCAAATGGACGTAAAGACAGCTTTTCTAAATGGAAATTTAGAGGAGTGTGTCTATATGGACCAGCCAGAGGGCTTCATTCAGAGTGGGAGCAGCGGAAAGGTGTGCAAGTTGCTTAAGTCCATCTATGGACTAAAGCAGGCGTCGCGGAGTTGGAACATCTGCTTTGATGAGACGGTCAAAGAATTTGGCTTTATCAAAAATCCATATGAACCATGCATCTATAGTAGATTTGTAGCGAGAACTGTAGTATTCCTCGTTTTATACGTGGATGACATTCTCTTAATAGGAAATGACATTCCTATGCTACAATCTGTCAAGGGGTTCTTGTCACACAGGTTCTCCATGAAAGACCTGGGTGATGCCTCATACATTCTGGGTATCCGGATCTACCGTGACAGATCCAAGAGGATATTAGGACTTTCTCAGTCCAGGTACATCGACACCGTGCTGAAAAGATTCAGTATGGAAGATTCCAAGCGCGGTAACCTGCCGGCTTGTCACGGGATCACCCTCTCTAAAGAGATGTCTCCCAAGACTGATTTGGAGAGGGATCGCATGTCTATTATACCCTACGCTTCTGCGGTAGGCTCTATAATGTATGCGATGTTGTGTACCAGACCAGATGTAGCTTATGCACTGAGTGTGGTAAGCCGGTATCAGTCAAACCCTGGGGAGAAACACTGGATAGCGGTAAAGAACAATCTCAAGTACCTGAGAAGGACTAAGGAGATGTTCTTGGTGTATGGCGGAAAAGACCTCCAGATCGAGGCTTTGCTGACTCCAGCTTCCAGAGTGACAAGGATGATTCCAAGTCCATGTCGGGTTTTGTCTTTACCCTCAATGGAGGGGCGGTGTGTTGGAAGAGTTCCAAACAGGAAACCGTTACAGACTCGACGATGGAAGCGGAATACATCGCTGCATCTGATGCCGCAAAAGAAGCTGTCTGGATGAGGAAGTTCTTGAAAGAACTTCAGGTGGTTCCGTCCATTGTTGATCCAATACCTCTGTATTACGACAACAACGGAGCTATAGCTTTAGCGAAGGAACCCAGGTCCCATCAGAGATCCAGGCACATCTTGAGGCGGTATCACCTGATCAGGGAGATCGTGGATCGCCAGGAGATCGAGGTTCGGAGAGTCGCTTCAGAAGATAACACTGCAGATCCATTCACCAAGGCCCTGCCCCAGACTCAGTTCGAGCGGCTGATCGAGATGATAGGTCTTCGATACGCCAGTACATGGCCTTAGTGCAAGTGGGAGATTGTTAGTGTATATGCCCTAGAGGCCATTACTGTATCATACGGGTTTGTATATTACTTAATGGATGCTTGGGATATTCACCTTGTATATACAATCTTGCTCAAAATAGTAGTATGCTACTTGGTTTGTTTCTACTTCAATGTGTACATGTGTTTATTTTTGTATATCGCCTATACACATTAGTAGAGCCCTTAGGATCTTTGCTTGATTACCAGCGATGTGATGGCCGTCACACTAGTGGGGCTGGGTAATCTATAAGCACATCCTTATGCAGGTCCCTGGTCGCAGGACTATCGAGACAGGGCATCGATACTCCGGAGTAGACCAGCGCATGCGCTTCTCATCCCAGTGTGGGAGACGGTCTGTCCCACAGCTGTCAGTACGTCGTACTTGAGATAGTATGCGGGTGCTCGTTAGGTTACGGGTACACTGGACAGGACTCGTCGGGAACTTACTAGTTGGTATTATACCTATCGTCAGTTATCAGTTCCCAGGTGACATGAGTACAGCTTAGTCCGCTGACTTGACACTGTTACTCCGCCTCGAGTGTGTTCCCACTGTACTTTGATCACTACCCTACCACGGCTCAAAGGAGTCGTGCAAACAGGTAGTGGTTGGGTGCAGTCCCGAAGCACTTGGAGGCAGTGACGGTTAGACAGGATTCGTCTCTCCCGGTATTGGGGGTTGACATCGCGCTGTGTCTAGGAGAGCCATTACACGAGTAGTCCCTGGCCAGGGCAAACGAGATATACTGGTAGGTTTCCAGTGTTATCTCAGGATGTTTTGGGCTTCGCTCCGGCACGACTTGTACCGCTATTGGGGGACTGACGTTTACCGCCCCCTAGGCCCGCCATGCGATGTATCAGACGAACAGACCGGACTGTACGGAGAATGTCACACTCAGGCTCAGTAGGAGTTCAGATAGGTTTCGCCTCGTCGGTCTTCTTGTCGGCATTACCTGGGGACCGTTATGCACAGCTAGTGCCGCTTGCGGTCTGTGGTTAAACCCACTGCCAGCGTAGTGTCGAGTCTTTAGAGTCCCACACAGAAAGCTTTTCGCCTTTAGGCAAAAGAGTAGAGGTCGCATGGTATTGCGACAGGTCGCATGGTTTTGCGACAGGGTTCGGTCACATCCGTGCACTTGTGCATGTACAGTGTCCGGACAGTTTACACTAGCGGGCTTTGGTTTAAGCCAGATCCTAGTGTACCTTTTGGGATTGGATTTATCCAGTGTGCATTCGTGTTCCTCGGAACGCAGATGCGGGTGTGTATGCACAGTTGACAGGGAGGCAGAGGCAGCGGATTCTCATTAGGGTTGTTGACAGTTGACCGTTGACTATTTGACTTTTTGCTCAACCCTAATGAGAATATGATATGTGATTAACTATTATATTAATTACGTATTATGGTGATATGGTTGTTGACTTTGTTGACTTGTTGACTTTTGTTGACTTGTTGACTTTGTTGACTTGTTGACTTTTGTTGACTTGTTGACTTTGTTGACCGGTTGACTAGGCTTAACTAGTTGACCATCATGATAACCATAGCCATCATTTCATGGCAAAGACTTTTTCTTGCTTGCTCATTTGTGTAAAATGAGTGCATGAAATGATATGGTTATGGTTGCTTCAAACCATCACATAAGACTTTTGTTAGTATGATGAGTTATGATTGCTTTGGATTATGAGATGGTGAAAGACAAAAGAGAGCCTCATTCTTTCTTGCTCATTCTCTCTCTTGTTCTTGAGCTCTCTTGTTTTTGCTCTCACCCTCAACCTCTTCCTCCCTCTCTTGATTCTATGGTTCTCTTGTCTCATGAGTTGAGAATCAAGAACCATAGATAAAATCCCATACAAACACTTCTCTACTCATTCTAGTTCACTAGGTTTAGCAAACCAAGTGAACTAGTTTCTTCAAAGAACGAAGAAGGAGCCAAAGGTTGGAGCTTTCAGGTGGATCTATCTTCGGCGTACGGAGACGACGAGAAGAAGCCATTCCGGACCACCATCGGAGCTTGAAGACGAAGGAGTTCAAGACAAGAAAGGTATAACCCCCTAACCGAGTAGCTAGAAACTCATAGTTAGGTTGTTAGATAGATGTTTAACCAAGATCCGGGTTTTAGGTCCATGTTACCACCTCCGTAAAAATCGTTTTTTACCAAATTCCGCATTCCCGAAAGTACCGGGAGAGGTAGCATGGACTTACAGTTAATTGTGTATTGGTATGCTCGCAAAAACGACAAATTTCAATGTTTGTATCGATTTGGTTTGAAAATCGCTTACTAGATTTTTACGAAAAATAGTATGCGTTCAAATTGCGTTAGGTTAGCAATATTATTAGCTTCGTATAGGATTATTAGAGTGCGCGAACGCGGGGTTTCATCTAGTCGGGTTGTACTTTTGTCGATTTCCCCGAAATGACGATTTTAGCTAAAAATTAGCGATTTTCGTGCGTTTTCCCGCGCACCGAGGGCGTGCTATGATTAATTTGAGAGCGTTGATAATTGTATATATTGACTTGCATCGTTTTAGGTGTTGTAATCTTATACTTGGTATTGTGCAAATTTAGGATCGGTCGGAGAAACATCGGACACGGCGCGCAAAGGCGAAGCGGTGGCCGGATCAGATTAGCAGGGATTTCTGGTGAGTAGATATATTCATCTATGGGGGAATCGTCTGGATGGCATGAGGCCCCCCCCTCGCTAGTTAGGATTACCCTACTTTATGCAATAATTATATTGTTAGCTAGCTTATCCATTTATGTACATGGCATACCCTCACAGCTAACCCTATACTAGATTGCATGGACATTCATATGACATTCATATATACATATGCGATATCATTTCGTAGGACACGAACACCTTACCATTGGCATCTATTGCACGCGCACTATTCATGTGACACACACGCCTTTGGTATTTGCCATGCCACGTGCACTATAAAACCTGTTTAGCTTAGTAACGCCATTTCATTCATGCATGATATTTGAGATTGTATCGCATGCATATACCTCGCATTACTATCATATTTACATAGATTTCTAGCCAAACTCTCACATCATATACATTGATATCATAGACACTTATCATATATAACATGTGGACATTATGATTTCTTGAGGATTTCAGTTTGCTGCGATTTCTGGATTTTTTGGGGAAAACCACAAGAATTTAACAAAGCTTATATTTATCATTTTTTTTAAAACAAAGTTGCGGTTTTCTCATGACGTATGTGTCGTCCAACATGAGTTTTCATGTTTTCTGTTGGATTTCGAGACCCGATTCAAGGAGTGGATGAACCGTCTCGGGTACATGGTGGGCCCGGTATGGTACCCCGGGGCAAGAAGATCGAGTTGTAGACGATGAGCCTGGCAGGAGAAGACTACCTACCGGTGATGTCTGGCGCAGCGGATATCCGGAGGATACCGACCGTTGTCGTGAGATTTATGATATGGGCCGATCCGGACTCACGGAGCCCGATATTGAGACAGATATGATTCCTTTTTGGTGTCGATGCTTGACACGGGTTTTCAGATGATTTCTTGATGATATTTAGCCATTATACAGATATTCATGTTCTAAAGTTAAGAATTCAATAACCTTAGGAGTTAAAACACTTAAAGACTTAATAATGACATTGCATACCTGTGCATGCATACTAGAGATATCATAGCACATATGGACATGCATGTTGTGGTGCATTGCGTGCATTCTTACGATTGCCTTATTAGATGTTATATTTACTCACGAGCTGGCAACTCACCCCCATTGTGCCACAGTGTCTTGCAGGTCGGACCCGTCAGTCTTGTAGCGGCGGGCTATCTTGTCATCAGTTCCTTTTGCTCAGACTCGCGACATCGCCCGTAGGTGGGTTGCGAGTATACTTTATTTCTTTTTGCTTTATCATTGTATCTAGTATTCTCCATCTACCACTTGTATTGTATATGCGACCTAGTGATGAGGATCAGAGATATGTATATTTGTGGTTTCTTTTGGGTCGAGCTCACTTGAGCCGACGTGTGTTTTCTGGTATTTGCATCTCTTTTATGCTCTTTTTCTTGATATTACTATTATATTGCATGTGGTTATGATCCGCCTTGGGCGAAGAGCTAGCTCCCGCTTGGGGATGCCATTTTTATGATTACAGGTTTATTATCTTGTTGTACCCATTTTGGGGGATAGAAAATACAGGGGAGACTCTGCCGAAATTTTCAGAAATTTTTGATGTTCTTTTTTTGGATTCTATGCAACTTAATTGATTTCAAAACCGTTTTCATTTAAGGTTTTCCTTCACTCTCTTTTGATTTTGGGTTAGATTTCTGGGCTTTGGCTGACTTAGGTTACGGTACGCCTTTAGACGTTTCGTAATCTAAGTGCCAGTCACGTTCCGTACTTTCGGGTCGTGACAAAGTTGGCATCAGAGCGTAGGTTTTACCTTTCTGAGTGTAGGACGACCTTGGTAGATGGAGTAGGTGACTTAAGCAGAGTGGCGTAGCATGGGTATGATCCGCGGCATACGTATGATACGGTACTCCGCCTAAGTGACCTTAGGACATAATTGCTTGTATTTCCTTTCGTGATTCTTCGCATCCCTTGATCCAATTGCAATGTCCTTATCAGTTCTATTTCTTATTCCAGCTTCGATGCCGCCAAAGACTACGAGAGCTCAGCGGGCTGCCGCTAGGGATGAGATACGGGCGGGCCCGTCTGAGGCAAGGATCGAGCGGGAGGATACGCCTACCCCTCAGGGTCCTACTGATCCGCCTTATCCTGACCGTATTGCCAGATTAGAGGCCGGTATGCAAGAGTTGCGGCAGATGATGGGATCTTTAGTTGAGTCCAGCCGGGCACAGAGATCCGAGGACGTTCCTTCCACCGCACAGACCACGATCGTACCTGCTGCACAGATGGTCACTCCTGCTGCTATTACGGAGACTATCCCTGTTTCACTACAGGAGTTTATGAGATTGAGACCTCTAGCTTTTACCGGTACAGATGCGACAGAGGACCCACAGGCTTTTCTTGATACGATGGCTCGGATTTGCCGTTCGTTGAGGTGTTCTGATGATAGATTGGTGGAGTTTGCGAGTTTTCGTCTGGAGGGTCTTGCCCAGACATGGTACGACTCAGTAGAGAGAGGCCGAGCTGCAGGTCTGCCTTCTATGACCTGGAATGAGTTTACAGCTGCATTTCTTGCCCGTTTTCTTCCGGAGAGTGTTCGAGATGCTCGAGCCCGTAGTTTTGAGTCTTTGCGCAAGACTCCTGGGATGATGATAGTGTCGGAGTATGATATACAGTTTACCCAGTTGTCTCGATATGCTCCGTACCTAGTCGACACAGAAGAGAAGAGAATAAAGAGGTTTGTGCGAGGGCTTGATACACAGCTATTCCTTGCCATCGGCACCCAGCACTTTGATACATACGCAGCCGCGATGGATGCAGCCTTACTTTTGGAGGAGCGTATTTCTGAGACTCCGGTCGTTTCTGGGCCGAAGAGGATCCGTACTGATACGCCAGCTCAGCGGCAGATGGGCAGACATCATGATAGATTATTTCCGGGAGATGGCGGAGGCAGAGGATTGAGACGAGGTCAGTTATTTGGTTCATATCCACAGACCCAGCAGTCGTCTCCAGGATGTTTTCGGTGTGGGAGTCAGTACCACCGTGTCAGAGACTGTACCATGGGACGTCCGGGCACGGCGACAGTCCCGCATGTGACTTTACCACCCTCACCACCTTCTCAGAGAGCTTTACTTCCTACTCCTGATGATGCTTCACGCCAGCCAGATGCTTCTAGAGGCCGTGGGCGTGGCGGTCCGGTTCCGAGAGGACGAGGCGACAGAGGCAGAGGCAGAGGCCGAGGTAGAGGCAGAGCACAGCCAGCTATTAGTGGTGGACAGGCCCGAGTGTTCGCGTTGACTCCTCAGGATGCACAGGCATCCAATGCCGTCGTGACAGGTACTCTGCCAGTATGTTCTTTTGATGCACGGGTATTATTTGATCCAGGCTCCACACATTCCTATGTATCCACGTATTTTGCACCGAGGTTGGGCCGAGAGTCTTGTCCGTTAGATCAGCCGCTTGTCGTTATTACCCCGGTAGGCGAGTCTTTTGTTGCCCGTTTTGTATACCGATCTTGTTCCGTTCGTATCGGGGAGAGAGATTCTTCAGTAGATTTGATTCTCCTCGATATGCTAGACTTTGACGTTCTTCTTGGTATGGACTGGTTAGCCACCTGTTATGCATCCGTGGACTGCCGTGAAAAAGCAGTCAGATTCAGTTTTCCTGGTGAGCCGGTTCTTATTATTCAGGGAGATCGTAGTGCTACCCTTCCCAGCTTGATTTCTTCTCTTCGCGCTGGTCAGCTCTTAAGGAAAGGGTGTCAGGGATTCTTAGCTTATGTTTGTCACACTAGCTCTACAGAGGTTCCGTTGGACCAGGTCCCTGTTGTGAGAGAGTTTCCTGATGTATTCCCTGACGAGCTGCCTTGTTTGCCACCAGAACGCGAGATTGAGTTCTGTATTGACTTGATCCCCGGCACAGGGCCTATCTCTATACCGCCTTATCGGATGGCCCCGGCGGAGCTGAGAGAGCTAAAGGATCAGTTACAGGACTTGCTGGACAAAGGGCTTATTCGACCGAGTGTGTCACCTTGGGGTGCTCCCGTCTTGTTTGTTAAGAAGAAGGACGGAAGTATGCGTTTATGCATTGATTATCGTCAGCTGAACCGGGTTACTGTGCGGAACAGGTATCCCCTACCCCGCATTGATGACTTATTTGATCAGCTCCAGGGTGCAGGGTTTTTCTCGAAGGTTGATTTACGGTCAGGTTATCACCAGTTGCGGGTTCGGAAGGAGGATATTCCGAAGACCGCTTTCCGTACTCGATATGGTCATTATGAGTTCTTGGTGATGTCGTTCGGGCTCACTAATGCCCCGGCAGCATTTATGGATTTGATGAACCGCGTATTTAGGCCGTATCTCGATCAGTTTATTATCGTGTTCATTGACGACATCTTGGTTTATTCTCGGAGCCGGGAGGAGCATGAGCAGCACTTACGTATCACATTGCAGACTTTGAGGGAGCATCAGCTGTTCGCCAAATTTTCCAAGTGCGCATTCTGGTTAGACAGTGTCGACTTCTTGGGTCATGTGGTGACGAGAGATGGTATTTGCGTGGACCCGAAGAAGATCGAGGCAGTTCAGCGTTGGCCTAGACCGGTATCAGTTACAGAGGTTCGTAGCTTTCTAGGTCTGGCCGGCTATTATCGACGTTTCGTCCAGGATTTCTCCAGCATTGCTGCACCACTGACCGGGTTGACCCGGAAGGGGGTTCCTTTTGATTGGACCCAGGCATGTGAGGATAGCTTCCAGCAGTTGAAGACTCGTCTGACTACTGCTCCAGTATTAGCATTGCCTTCAGGATCAGGTGGGTTCGTGGTATATTGTGATGCTTCTAGAGTAGGGCTGGGCTGTGTATTGATGCAGCACGACAGAGTTATCGCGTATGCTTCTCGGCAGCTGAGGAAACACGAGCAGAACTACCCCACCCATGATTTAGAGATGGCTGCAGTGGTATTTGCACTTAAGATCTGGAGACATTACCTATACGGTGAGTCATGCCAGATATTCACTGACCACAAGAGTTTGAAGTATATCTTCCAGCAGTAAGACCTGAACCTGAGACAGCGCCGTTGGATGGAGTTGGTGAAGGATTATGACTGCGAGATTTTATACCATCCGGGCAAGGCGAATGTGGTGGCAGATGCTTTGAGTAGGAGGCCCGGAGGTAGCTTATCTTGTTTGAGCGCAGCACAGATGCAGTCGACGGCGGATTGGCAGGTTTTATGTGATAGCAGAGCGCAGTTCGAGTTTACTCCTACAGGAGGACAGCTGGCCCATTTCAGAGCACGCCCACAGTTACTTGACCGTATCCGCGAGGCACAGTCCGGCAATGCCCGTACATTAGAGATCATTGAGCAGATTCGACAGGGCAGAGTTTCTGAGTTCGTGATTGATGATCAGGGGATACTTCGATTGGGGATTCGACTGTGTGTGCCAGATTCAGAGGGACTGAGGCGTGATATTCTCGAGGAGGCACATAGATCAGTATACAGCGTTCACCCAGTTTCCACCAAGATGTATCGTGATTTGAGAGAGGTTTACTGGTGGGACGGGATGAAGAAGGATATTACAGACTTTGTGTCGAGATGCCTGACTTGTCAGCAAGTTAAGGCTGAGCACCAGAGGCCAGCCGGCGAGTTACAGCCTTTGCCCATCCCTGAGTGGAAGTGGGAGCAGGTCTCCATGGACTTCGTTGTGGGTCTACCCAGGACCAGTCGAAGGTATGACTCTATTTGGGTGATTGTGGATCGACTGACGAAAGCGGCTCACTTTCTGCCAGTGAAGACCACTTTTGGATTTTCTCAGTACGCCCAGGTTTATATTGATGAGATTGTGCGACTGCATGGTGTTCCGACTTGCATCGTGTCCGACCGTGGCACCCAGTTTACCAGCCGATTGTGGCAGAAACTACAGGAAGCTTTGGGCACCCGATTGAGTTTTAGCACAGCCTTTCATCCTCAGACTGACGGTCAGTCGGAGCGTACGATTCAGACTCTTGAGGACATGCTCAGAGCTTGTGTTTTAGATTTCGGTGGTAGCTGGGATCGTCATTTGCCTTTGATCGAGTTCTCCTACAATAATAGCTTCCAGGAGACGATTCAGATGGCACCTTTCGTGGCTTTATATGGGAGGAGATGTCGATCGCCGGTATGTTGGACAGAGATCAGGGAGAGCAATATTTTGGGGCCGCAGATCGTACAGGAGACGACTGAGAAAATACAGCTGATTCGGGACAGGATGAGAGCGGCACAGAGCAGGCAGAAATCTTATGCTGACAGGCGTCGTCGCCGACTCGAGTTCGCTGTTGGCGATCATGTTTTCCTGAAGGTCTTTCCGATGAAGGGTGTGATGAGATTTGGGCGGAAAGGAAAACTGAGTCCTAGATATGTTGGTCCTTTCGAGATCCTAGAGCGTGTTGGTCCAGTCGCTTATCGGTTAGCTCTTCCGCCCAGCTTCCCCGATATTCACCCCGTATTCCATGTCTCGATGCTCCGCAAGTACCTTCATGATCCTTCCCAGGCGATTCAGCACCAGACTATCCGGTTAGAGCGTGACCTTTCTTTCACCGAGCAGCCGGTTGTCATCTTGGATCGGCAGGTGAAGAAATTGAGGTCGAAGGTCATACCGTCTGTCAAGGTCTTTTGGCGTGGCCCGAACAGCGAGGAGGTCACCTGGGAGACCGAGGTCGAGATGAGGAAGAGATATCCCCATCTTTTTGAAGGTACGCGAAGTTAAATTTTAAATTCGGGGACCGAATTTCTTTAAGGGGGGAAGATTGTAACCTTTCGAAAATCGTTTAGGCAGTTTTTCGGTAATCGGCTAATTTTTCGGCTTTTTCCGTAAAAAGTCGAAATAGGTATTTTTCATTGTAGATCTAATTATACAAAATTTAGATAAGATATTACTATAATTTTGTCACTAAAATGTTACTTATAATTTTCTAGTTAAATAAAAAAAAAATTCGTAATTAATTAATTTTTTTATTATTTTAAGCCTTTTTAAATACATTTAATTAGGGATAAATACAAATTTAATTAGGTAAATTTCTTAATTAGGAGTCTTTATAAGATAAAATATGGTGTTAATAAAATTATATCATGGCTTGCAAACTTTTAGTTTTAAGTAAGGAAATTTAATGAAAAATGAGGTAAAATAAGGGTTTTTTTGTAAAATGTTGAAAAGAAATGCATTAAATGATAACATGGGGGTGTTTTGGTCCTAGAAACTTCTCCAAAAAATCCCAAACTCCTCTTCATTGCTGCAGCCGACCCCTTCCAGCAGCAATTCTCCACTTCCCACTCCATTCTTGCTCCTTTTTTCTTGCTAAAAATCAACAAAAATTCACATTTTTCCATCTCCTTTCAAAGCCAATCCCTAATCCATGCCCTCTTCAACCCAAATTAGTTTAAAAACTTGATGAAAGGAGGCTTCTTGGTGACTTGATCATGCTAGGATTCAATTGGGGAGGTAAAAATTCTAAACTAGTTTGCTTACTTGTGGTTTAATTGTGCTAGAATTTCAATTCTAAATATTAGTTTAGTAGTAAAAGTTTGATTAGGAAAAATCAAGAGAAGGTTTTGATTTTAGAAATTAGGGTTTGTAGCATAATGGTTGGATTATGTTAGGGATGGTTATCTAGGTGATTGGAGTGGTTAATTGTGTATTGGTATGCTCGCTAAAACGACAAATTTCAATGTTTGTATCGATTTGGTTTGAAAATCGCTTACTAGATTTTTACGAAAAATAGTATGCGTTCAAATTGCGTTAGGTTAGCAATATTATTAGCTTCGTATAGGATTATTAGAGTGCGCGAACGCGGGGTTTCGTCTAGTCGGGTTGTAGTTTTGTCGATTTTCCCGAAATGACGATTTTAGCTAAAAATTAGCGATTTTCGTGCGTTTTCCCGCGCACCGAGGGCGTGCTATGATTAATTTGAGAGCGTTGATAATTGTATATAGTGACTTGCATCGTTTTAGGTGTTGTAATCTTATACTTGGTATTGTGCAAATTTAGGATCGGTCGGAGAAACATCGGACACGGCGCGCAAAGGCAAAGCGGTGGCCGGATCAGATTAGCAGGGATTTCTGGTGAGTAGATATATTCATCTATGGGGGAATCGTCTGGATGGCGTGAGGCCCCCCCTCGCTAGTTAGGATTACCCTACTTTATGCAATAATTATATTGTTAGCTAGCTTATCCATTTATGTACATAGCATACCCTCACAGCTAACCCTATACTAGATTGCATGGACATTCATATGACATTCATATGACATTCATATATACATATGCGATATCATTTCGTAGGACACGAACACCTTACCATTGGCATCTATTGCACGCGCACTATTCATGTAACACACACGCCTTTGGTATTTGCCATGCCACGTGCACTATAAAACCTGTTTAGCTTAGTAACGCCATTTCATTCATGCATGATATTTGAGATTGTATCGCATGCATATACCTCGCATTACTATCATATTTACATAGATTTCTAGCCAAACTCTCACATCATATACATTGATATCATAGACACTTATCATATATAACATGTGGACATTATGATTTCTTGAGGATTTCAGTTTGCTGCGATTTCTGGATTTTTTGGGGAAAACCGCAAGAATTTAACAAAGCTTATATTTATCATTTTTTTAAAACAAAGTTGCGGTTTTCTCGTGACGTATGTGTCGTCCACCATGAGTTTTCATGTTTTCTGTTGGATTTCGAGACCCGATTCGAGGAGTGGATGAACCGTCTCGGGTACATGGTGGGCCCGGTATGGTACCCCGGGGCAAGAAGATCGAGTTGTAGACGATGAGCCTGGCAGGGGAAGACTACCTACCGGTGATGTCTGGCGCGGCGGATATCCGGAGGATACCGACCGTTGTCATGAGATTTATGATATGGGCCGATCCGGACTGACGGAGCCCGATATTGAGACAGATATGATTCCTTTTTGGTGTCGATGCTTGACACGGGTTTTCAGATGATTTCTTGATGATATTTAGCCATTATACAGATATTCATGTTCTAAAGTTAAGAATTCAATAACCTTAGCAGTTAAAACACTTAAAGACTTAATAATGACATTGCATACCTGTGCATGCATACTAGAGATATCATAGCACATATGGACATGCATGTTGTGGTGCATTGCGTGCATTCTTACGATTGCCTTATTAGATGTTATATTTACTCACGAGCTGGCAACTCACCCCCGTTGTGCCACAGTGTCTTGCAGGTCGGACCCGTCAGTCTTGTAGCGGCGGGCTATCTTGTCATCAGTTCCTTTTGCTCAGACTCGCGACATCGCCCGTAGGTGGGTTGCGAGTATACTTTATTTCTTTTTGCTTTATCATTGTATCTAGTATTCTCCATCTACCACTTGTATTGTATATGCGACCTAGTGATGAGGATCAGAGATATGTATATTTGTGGTTTCTTTTGGGTCGAGCTCACTTGAGCCGACGTGTGTTTTCTGGTATTTGCATCTCTTTTATGCTCTTTTTCTTGATATTACTATTATATTGCATGTGGTTGTGATCCGCCTTGGGCGAAGAGCTAGCTCCCGCTTGGGGATGCCACTTTTATGATTACAGGTTTATTATCTTGTTGTACCCATTTTGGGGGATAGAAAATACAGGGGAGACTCTGCCGAAATTTTCAGAAATTTTTGATGTTCTTTTTTTGGATTCTATGCAACTTAATTGATTTCAAAACCGTTTTCATTTAAGGTTTTCCTTCACTCTCTTTTGATTTTGGGTTAGATTTCTGGGCTTTGGCGGGCTTTGGTTACGGTACGCTTTTAGACGTCTCGTAATCTAAGTGCCAGTCACGTTCCGTACTTTCGGGTCGTGACAGGCGGATGCTTTGAGCAGGAGGCCCGGGGGTAGTCTATCTTATTTGAGCGTAGTGCAGAGGCAGTCGTCAGCAGATTGGCAGATTTTATGCGACAGCCGAGTGCAGTTCGAGTTCACGCTGATTGGGGGACAGCTTGCGCATGTTCGTGCACTGTAACGTTTCCAAAATAATAAAATATTATTTTTGGGAATTTTTATAATTTAATATTATTTTAATGCATATTTTAATATTCCGGTATAATTAAATACAAATAATGGGGGGAAATTACGGAAAATTCAAAAATAGGGTATTTTATGGAATTTTGCCATTTTTTAAGTTTTTATGATTAGTTATATGCTAATTTAGTGCTAATCGCGATTAAAAATCGCTAATCGGTTTTTTTGCATTTTTGTGCGAAACATGCACTTATCTTTTTCTACACTTGTGTTACATTATTCTTACCATGGCTTTTACTTTGTGTCTACTATTTGAGTGAGAAAGGCTTTGGAAAAGAAAAGAAAAGAATTTGAATTAGAATAATGGGGTAGTAGGTGGGTGAGAGAGAGAGTGAGGTGAGGGGTCTCTTGACTTAGTCTCCCTTCATTATCTCCTTCATTTTCTCCCCTCTCCCTCCCTCTTCTTCAGTTGCTGTTGCTGCTGCCCCCTTGCTCTCCCTCCTCACTAAAATCATCTCCACCACACTCAAAACAACTCCGAAACCTCACTCCCTCTTCACAAAAAGTGTGCACGAGCCCTCAAGCAACCATTTGGACCAAGAAAGTTTATGTTTTGGCGCTGTTGAGGATTCCTGAGTCTCTTTTGAGGTAATTCCTTCACAATTGTTGTATCATTTCTCGTGATTAAGCCTCTTTTAATGTTTGATGTCGTTTCGACGAAGTTTTGTGAACTTTGGACTACCCTAGAGAGGATTAGGGTAAAATTGAGTTGTAATGTGAAATTGAGACTTGTTGTGACCATAGAACTCGGGTGTGATGTTATATTGGACCTTAACCTAAAGCTTTAACCCAGAATACGGATTTACGGAATCGATATCGGAGAAAACTGTATTTCTGTGATCGTATTTAGGAATCTGCTATCACTCCGAGAACCCTAAAATAAAATTGAGTTGACAGTGAGATGTGCAGGCACCCTGGAACCACCACACCAAACCCTAGCCCCTAACTCCAAATTCCGGCCGTAGATTTATTCCTTCTGGCCTCAATTTGCGGCCAGAGCAGGAGGGATTTGGTTCGTTTTTGGTGCATGGCCCTATTTCCAGTAGTCTTGACCCATGGCATGTGCAATTTTGTATGATTCCATCTAGGGTAAAATCTGGGTTGATTTTCCTATGTTGGCGCATGGTTTACGACTTGTTTTATCATGGATTTTGGTATTTGGTGATTCGTTTCTGTCGGGTGGCGTTTGAACGTCAACGACAAGTGGATATTGATCGTGTTTACATGCGAGACGATAGGTTTTTACCTATGCGAGTAGCGTGTGCTGTTTTGGTTTTCCGATGTGATTTTCATGTGCTTTAGCGTTGTGATATACTTGTAGGTACCCTACGTGATGTTGAGGCGAAGAAGATGAAGATGGCGACATCTGCATCGGCACACGAGAAGTTAGGTGAGTAGATTTATATCTACGGGGAGAAGTCGGGTGGATGGCGTATAGCACCCCCGCAGTCCGTGGTGATGTATACGAATACGTATACACACATATATAATTATTATGTGTTGCTTAAGATTATTGATGATAAGGATGTATTGGTTTACTATAATGCGAAAACCTAGAGTAGTGGTTGCACCCACTCGTACACGTACACATATACTTGCATGCATTCTTTCATTTATCTGTGCGCACATAGAGGTGTGTATATCTACACATGGGTATGGGACTATGTGTTCATATACGGGATTTAAGGATGATACGTTGGATTACGATGAGTCGATGAGATTTGATCTGAGGCCGTGAGATTCGGCGATATGACAGAGTTCGTATTTGAGATGCGACATGATGGTTTTAGCGGGCCTTTGGGCATGTGTTTTACCCCGCATTCATATTTATATAGATGGTATCGATGGTACTAGACTTAGAGTTGTACCCTAGATTATATGATACGATGGTAGTGATACCTGATATGTGATGAGACAATGTGATATTGACCCGTACCCAACTATTGGGATGCCGTACGACGATTTACCGTACGAGCTTTGTATTAATGTTAGATCCACACTCATGACTCAAGGATGTTATATGATATACTGTATCGTACATGATACTATTGAGGCGGGATCACCGACTATTGTATATATATGTATATATTGACTCAGATTTAGGTGGTTTTCATACCCCTCCCGATTGACTTGATTATTGGGTCCGTAGTTCGCATAGTAGGCATTAGACTAGACCCGAGTCATACCTATTTCAAAACTAACGAATCGGGGATATTTTAAAGATAGGCAAAGGGATTCTACGAATATTTTCAAACGACACATCTTTTCTTAAAACACCGTAGCCCTTATTTTACCAAAAACCCTGATTCGTCTTATTTCAAAAGGCAAGGCTGCATGATATATTTATTGAGATAGAGTCTGTACTGTTGCGTTGATTATTCGATTCCGCATACTCATGCTATTTGCATTGCATTGTTTGTGTTTATTGATATATTACAGTCATGCTGCTAGGACACCAGCACCATTATCGATGATGCGTATGTTCCACGTACACTTGTTTGCCGGCTCACACACTTCATCATCGATAATTGCCATGTCACTACACTGTAGTACTGTTGCATTCAGGATATGATTCTTGCATGACAGACTGATGTGCTTACATTTCTTTTACATGTCACATACATCATGCTTTCTGATTATACGCATTGAGAGTTGCTGTTTCCATGATATTTCTGGATTTTGGGAACCGTGGGTATTTCAAAAGAGAATATGTCATTGCTTTAAAAACCCAGTTACCCTTGATATGATATTTCAGTGCGTCCACCATGTGTTTTCTCGGTGCTGAAAGCGACATGTGAAACCCAATTCGAGGAGTGGACGAGCCAATAGCGGGTACATCGTGGACCCGGTATGGTTCCCCTCGGCAAGATGATCGAAGGATTTTGCCGATTGAGCCTGGAGGTGGGCGAGTACCTACCGGTGATTTGTTGGACCTGACGGTTATCCGGAGGATACCGACCAGAGTCGATAGATGGATATGGGCGTACTGCTGGGGCCGAGGGCCGATTCCGCAGATGGAGCCCGATATATGAGGATTTACGTGCCGATGCTGGGCACAGTTTTCATGATGTTTTCGAATGTTGATGCTGGGCACTCCGGTTCCATGATTTTGATGTGTCGTGAGGGACACAGGTGGTTTATATCCTCATATTTCCATGTATATGCTGATGATATTTACATGCATGATGGTTACTGTCATTGGGTGATGAGTGGACGGGATCCACGTACATGCAGATTGATTTCATTGATCATACCTCACATTTATGATATGCTATTACCTGAGGCACTGGCACGAGCACTTGGCACTACACTCATGTATAGAGATTACCTTGCCAGTTTAGCATGCTTCAGACTTGTTCATATCGAGTTTTATTTATATATCTGATTGTACTGACCTAGGATGGGTCATACATTCGATCTCTGCTTGTAGATATTTTCTATTCACGAGTTGGCAACTCACTCCCGTTGTGCCACAGTTCTTGCAGGTTTTGCCGTACAGATTCTATAGTGGCATTTCTGGCACACTGCTTCCATATGGGTGACTTGCTTGGGTAGGTGGGTTCTTTTGTATCAGAACCGTCATTATATCTGTACTATTCATTTGTATCTAGAATTCCATCCAACCAAAACTTGTATATTGTTTCAGACTTAGACACAGTGATGTCTTATTTCGACCTTAGAGCCGCGCTTGTATTTTTATGGTTTTCTGGCTGTTTTGAGTTTCTTTTGGGTTTTGATCCTCGCCCTTTGGTGTTGTATATTATTATTGCTTGCGTGGTTGTGACCGTCGATTGACGAAGAGCTAGCTCCCGTTTGGGGATGCCTTTTATCATTTCATATATATTATTCTTGTTGTACCCCGTTCGGGGCCAGTTTTTATAAAGGAAACTCTGCCGAAATTTTCAGGAAAGGTTACACATTTTAAAAATGCATATTCGGCTTAGTTACTTAAAAACTTTGATTTTCAAAACATGATTTCTTTACTTCTTAAAACCAGTTTTCCTTATTTACTCTTTAAAATGGTTTTAGATTTCTGGGCTTTTGGCTTACTTGGATCAGATGGAGTCCTATAGACTTTATATGGTTCAAGGGCCAGTCACGTGCTCTTTCGGGTCGTGACAAAGTTGGTATCATAGCGCTAGGTTAACCTTGGTTCGAGTCTAAGTTTGACTATGTGGAGCCTAGGGCGGTTATATATATACAGAACTTAGGCTTGATCTTACGGAACTTAGACTTAGTCGAGGGGGTATTATACCCAAACTTTCGTCGCATAGGATGACCCTTGGTTGATGGAGTAGGTAGCTTGAGTAGAGGGATGTACCATACGTATGTTCCGTGGCATACTTACGATACGCCACTCCTCTTAAGAAACCTTAGGATGTACATTTCCTTGCACCGTATTATATTCCTTCCTATGATCTATCCTTATCGATACTGGTTATGGTTTTGCTGCCACGATTGCACGGCAGAGTGAGCTACGGCTCGAGTTGTGTCAGCATGAGCTCGTCGTGGACGAGGACTGACCAGGGCATGTTTCCAGAGACATACGATTGCATATAGAGCCGTCGTCTTATTGTGCTTTCGCGCCATGAGCGTTTGACAGATCGCTTTTACGAGATTTCTCGGACGTACCGATCGGTACCAGAGGATTGAGCCACTGAAAGAGGCCAGCCAGGATGTGATGACCATTGATATATCGCTTAATCATGATGATTGAGGCGCTGTTCAGCGTACGGACGAATGAGCCAGTTGCTGCTGCAAATGACGAGATATCACCCAGATGGTTGGAGCTACCGCAGCTTGAACATATACTTAGAGATATGATGGTGAGTCGCTAGTCACCGAGGATGAATGACTAGAACATGTGGTTCGTTCTCTTACCCCGATGCGAGGTCATCAGGTAGATTGATTCCAGCTAGAGGCGACTTCACGCAGATTCGTTGAGAGTTGATTGAGACGATCGAATGTCAGGAACCCATTTTCCAAGTTTAAAGTATTCGGAAAGACATGCAAGCGATTCTATGGACCCTCTAGAAGAATGAAACCCTAACTCGACATAATGACCGTGTGAAATCCTTTGAACCTTAGGGTTTGCGGCAGTTCCGCGGCGCCATTAGTGAGGCTTGGGTTTGCCCTTCTACGGCTGGACCACCGATGCTGTGGTATGTACTCGATACTATTAAACTGTACCCAAGGTGTTGAGCTGTTGTGGGATTATGAGGTTCTGACGAGTCGATCGGATGGTTCGACATCTTTCGGATATTGTGATGGGACACTGCTTGGGAGACTCCAGATACGAGCATAGCCGTTGGAGCGTAGTCCATGCAGCCACGAGTAGACGAGTCCGAATCAGTCGATATTGGAGCAGGTGGAGTAAAGATTCCGCATGAGATTTTGACGAGATGACGTTCCACTCTGTTGACATTAGAGATGCGATACGCACGCTGAGGACATGTTCGGCTAGATATCTTCTACTGAGTGATGAAGGTACCGAGTTCGTGATTTCGAGTCCGTGTGAGAGACTTCGGATGGACCGTAGCCGAGAACATTGCAGGACGCAGATGTCCAGAGAGCGAGAAAAGATTACGCCAAAGTACCAGCCTCCGTACAGTTTGGCTTAGGCGAGATCAGAAGAGACCTTGAGCAGGATTCCTTCCAGTACACTGCTGCAATAAGATTTGCACCAGGAGAAGATGTGTGATGTGCATTCAGAGGACAAGAGGTCGGCGCCAGAGATGTACTGCCTTACTAGTGGTCGTGCGAATTGACCGAGAGATGACCAGAGAAGTGCCAGAATGGAATCGTTTCCGTTAGCACACCTGACAGGGCCGATGAGCTGATAGATTGCGAGATTGGTAATCCACAGGGAAGATAAGGAACCAGAGGCAGAGGACGCCACCCGCGAGCATGAGGAAAGTAGATATCTTGCACCGCTAGCATTGGATGTACTGGCACCTTCTCGACTTTGAAGGAGGATATACCGACGATGGTATTTATGATTTATGATTTTTTGATTTGACTATCACGTATCCATCACTTTGGATTTCGGTATTTTGGGCGATCTATTCGTATGATTTGGTCCTGATGGCTGAGTGCCATGATTTTTGTTTTCGTGCACCATGGTTGCACTTACTGGGTATTTATACCTTGCGCATAGTTATTATTCTTGAGGTATTGATTGTGATTTCATGCCTATTTTATGCCGGCGATGTGATTTACGCTTCCAGCATAATTTTCAAGAACTTTTAGTGTTTTGATTTGATTTGTGCACACTGATGCACACGGTTGTGAGATTTTCCATTACGGCATACTTGATTTTGATTGAGCCGCTGTAAGTCCATGCTACCTCTCCCGGTACTTTCAGGCATGCGGAATTTGGTGAAAAACAATTTTCTAGAGGCGGCAACATGGACTCAAAACCGGATCTTGGTTAAACATCTAACTAACAACCTAACTAGGAGTTGTTAACTACTCGGTTAGGGGGTTATACCTTTCTTTCTTGAACTCCTTCGTCTTCAAGCCTCGATGGTTGTCCGGATCGGCTTCACCCCGTCGTCTCCTTGCGCCGAAGATCGATCCACTTGAAAGCTTCTACCTTTGGCTTCTTCTTCGGTCTTTGAAGAAACTAGTTCACTTGGTTTGCTAAACCTTATGAACTAGAGTGAGTAGATAAGAGTGTGTTGGGATTTTCACTATGGTTCTTGGTTCTCAACACATGAGACAAGTGAACCATAGACTAAAGAGAGGGAGAGTAAGAGGAAGAAGATGAGAGCTCAAGAACTGTAGGGTTCCTAGGCACCCTAATGAGGTCTCACAAGGCATCGATCATGCCAAATTAATGTTTTTAACGGTGCCGAGAGACCCGACTACGGATCGTTGGCTAGATGTTTAGGCGAAAACATAAACTAGTTAACACTTAACTAAGGAAATACGGAAATACAACCTTTGTAGATCCGGTCCTCCACCTCCACGGCTCCGAGATGAGGTCCTTTCCGCTGTACAAATCAAATCCGGGCTCTAGCGTCGGCTTCGTCGGAGAATGGGCAAGCTAGGTCGTCGATGTCCATGCCGAAGATGATCTACGTCGAAGCATCGCTAGATCAAGCTCCAACTTCACCATGTCAAGAAAACTTGTGAAGGAAACACACTCTACTACTTGGCAAGAGGTAGAGGATGAAGAAATAGGAAGTGGGTAGACTTTAGATTTGGATTTCACACTCTTTTTCATCACTTGCCATTGATGGAGGCAAGCTTTCTTCACTTGAAGAAATGAAGAAGAAGAAGGTAAATATTATGATAAGTTATTAGAAAATATAAAATAAAAGAATACTTATCATAATCTTTAACCATGGTAATGTGTACAAAATCAATCATGGTTAAAGGAATGGTTAGGGTCAAGCTAAAGACAAAATGGTCACTTAGTCAAAGTGTTCATGAAGCTTCATGAAAACAACAAAGAAAGCCACCATTTAATCTTTATGCAAATCATTTTCCAAAAAGAATAAATAGATAAATAAATGAATAAGGAAATAGTAAACCCTAACCATTTCATTAACCAAGGTTTAATTCTTTACACTTAACCAAAAGGCATGTATCATCAAACATGATACAAGCAAGTGCACAAAATCATATCGCATATGCAATGCGCACATCCGAGTGAGAAAATCCATTTAAAGTGAACCGATACTAGTTAATGCAAAGTAATATATCAAATATATAATTATGCATTAAATAATTAAATCAACACTTGATTCAATGATCCGGTCATGTCGCACACAACCGACTAGTATACAATGTATCGGCTTATCGAATCAATCATTGATTCGATATCTAGGTTATATCGAATATAACCAATCAATACATTCATCGCGAGAATAGAATACGGTATCACATACACGTATTATTCTCGGTCCCGCACATATCTCATATGCGCTCCTATTTCGTTTCGCTTGAACCAGGAAACCTCTGTGTAGGACTCTAAAGACTCGTCAATACGCCGGCAGCAGGTGATGATCATATCAAGCACCCACAAGCCACAACCGGTCTGCTAAACGTAACGGCCACCCGGGTATTGAGCGATCTGAAGATCGACGAGCAAGCCCGCTCACACTCCAGTGAATCCAACCAGTAACACTACCGCACAGTCCGGTCTGATCATCTGATATGTCGCATATCTCGCCTAGGGGTGGTAAACGTCAGACCCCAATAGCTCAATAAGTCGTGTCGATATGAGGTCTATAACCATTCGAGATACTACTGGTAACACTTACTAGTAAATCTCAGCAACCCTGGCCAGGGATTTCCTGTTATAGCCAATCGAACACAGCGCAACATCAACTCCCTATACCGGGAGAGACGAATCCCCTCCTATCGCTCATTGCCTCCATGTGATTCGGGACTGTACCCAAAAGCCACCGTTTTGCACGCCCTCTTGGACGTGGTAAGATGGAAATCAAAGCACAGTGGGAACCACACAAGACTCTATGACGATCTCGGGTCAACAGACTACTCTGTACCAGTGTCACCAAAGAACTGCCATCTGACGTGAGGTATAATACCATCTGGGAGTTCTCGGCGAGTCCGTCCAGTGTACCCAGTCTCTACTGAGCACCCGTATATCATCTCTGATGTCAAACACCAATGGATATGGGATCATCCATCGCCCATCTGTATGGGTTGAGAAGGTATACGCTAGTCTACTCTGGTATATCGATGCCCCGTCTCGATACACCCACGACTAGGGACTTTGAAGGATGTACTTATGGACTACCATGTCCCCACTAGTATGATCCGCATCATAGTCCAGGTAGTCAAGTACAGATCCTAAGGGCTTTACCAACATGTAACAGAGAGACAAACAGTGTACACGTTAAGGTAAAGAGCAACCAGATAGCATACTATCATGTCGAGCAAGAAAGTCCTCCCTATATATGTCCCAGCATCCACTACAATATACATCCTATGTACAGTAATGGCCTCTAGGGCATACATATAACTAACAATCTCCCACTTGCACTAGGGCCATCTGTAGCAGTGGTTGTAGTAACTCATACTCAACCATCCCATAAAATTCTCTCTCTGGGAACAGGCCTTTGTGAGTGGATCCGCCGTGTTGTCCTCTGAGTCTACTCTCCTAACCTCGATCTCCCTGGAGATCAACCATCTCCATGATCAGGTGACACCGCCTTAGAATATGTCTGGATCACTGATGGGACGGACGTTCCTTGGCATAAGCCACAACTCCATTGTCTCACAATGGTTGGAACGTAGTTCATCTCATGAACCAATATACACCCAGACTGCCTCTTTGGTAGCATCTTAAGTAGCGATGTATCTAGCCTTTATCGTCTAGTATGTCACGGTATCTAGATTGGAACTCTTCCACCATACCGTCCCTCTACTGAGGATTAAGACAATGCCTGTGACTGACACTCAGTCATCTTTATCACCCTGGAACCCTTCCAGTGATTCTTCCCAGGATCGGTTGATACCGTCTCACTACAACTAGTGAGAGTCCTAACATCCAATTAGATCTATCTCATAGATCCAAAAACCCAGGATTTAGGAGGTATCATTTTGATCCTATATGGAGAATCATTGTGATAAATGGAGATTGATCGAGCGTAGCATAGGAAACTCCTTCCCTATCAAGAGTATGTCATCCACGTACTCTATGAGGATCATCACCATACTCCCTACTACCTTTTTGTATATACAAGGTTCATCTACCATTTTGATGATGTCAAACTGTTTGACTTATCCATCAAAACAGATGTTCCAACTCCGCGATGCCTGCTTTATCACATAAAACATCTTGTACACGTTTTCGCTGCTCCCACTGTCTACGAAGCCCTCTGGCTGTGTTCTTATAGACGTTCTCTTCTAAATCATTATTTAGAAAAGTAGTCATGGCACCCAACCGCCAGATATCGTAGTCATGGTATGTAGCCGTGGCAAGTAGGATCTGGATGGACTTAAGCATAGCCACTTGAAAAGGTTTCATCATAATCCACGCCTGGTCGATGACGAAAAGCTTTAACAAGTCTAGCTTTGAAAGTCTCAACTTTTCCATCTATACCAAGTAATCTTCTCAAGATATACTTGCTCCTGATGGGGATTTAACCCTTCAGATATAGCAACTAAAGTCCATACTTTGTTGGTGTATAAGGATTCCAACTCAGATCGCTAAGCATCCAGCCATTCTTACAGAGTCCCACTCCTGATGGCCAGCTCGAAACTAGTTGGGTCATCATCTCATGATGCAATCCTCGCTCCCACTGTCATAGAGAAACCGAAGTATCTCTCAGGTGGGTGAGGAACCCTACTAGATCGGCGGAGAGGCTGAGGTTCGTTGGAATCTACTGAATCCTTTGGTTCTACCAAATCATCTGCTTTAGCTTGTATAGCTGGAACTATTCCAGTTCTACATAACAGACCTTGCCTCGAACTTGTCCGGATTATGGTTTTAGACCTAGGCCGGACAACCCCAAATCTTAACCAACTTAAGATATGGGCTCTTCCCTTTCCATATCATATATGAAGTGGTAGGCAACTGATTTGATTCGAACCCTATTCAATAGGTATGCAACTTCTCAAGTGCATAACACCCAATAGGAAAAAGGTAACTCAGTAGTACTCATCATAGAGCACACCATATCCAATAGGGTGTATCTGCTCCACCCCGATATACCATCGTGCTATGGTGTATACGGAGGAGTAATTCTGAGAGAGAATCTCATTCTCCTTTAGAATAGTCCAGGAATTCCATGCACAAGTATTCTCCTCCCTGATCTCATCATAGGACATAATACTTATACCCGTATTTTGGTTCTCTACTTCTCGCTTATATTCTGTGAATATCTCAAAAGGCTCGGACTCATGTTTCAACAGGAACATATGTCTGAATCTTGAGAGATTATCAGAGAATGTAATGAAGTACAAAAAACCTGTCCTGGCATGTATAGACAGGGGACCTTACATACATCAACATGTATCATCCCAAGAGTTTACTAACTCTTTCTCTGTTTCCAATAAACAGAGCTGTGGTCATCTTATCTTTGTGACATGACTGGCGAGTTTCACAAGATGTAAATTCAAACTAATTTAAATATACATCTTTATATAACTCTAGCCAGTCGGGTCGCATTGATCTGACCTAGTCTACAATACCTCAAGAAGGATTCGTTCATTTCTGAACTCTTCCTCTTGTGTGTGTTCTGTATACTAAAGAACTGTAGTTTGATTTAGAACATCAATGCTTTTAGATAACGTGCCTGAACCGATCAACTTTTGATATAGGAAATGTTCAAAACATTATCCAACAATACAAAATTTTATCATTTCTTTACTGATAAAGAGACTGATATGATTTTTTATATCAGGTTCGGTATCTAATAATATTCGTTCAGAATCAATGTATTGGTAATACAGGGTGACAGTGACCAACAGACTTGGCTGCAACACTTGCCCCGTTTTCTGCCTCATGAAACTTATCACCCGTTCTCAGTTCTCTACCTTTCTTTAGCCCTATGTAACAGATTACATATCTGGGATCCTGATCTGGTATCACATACCCAGGACGTAAAGGATACTGAGAAACAGTTCTGTATAATGAACACACCCGAAGATGATGCATCAGCATGCACTCTCTTCGTTTGGGCGGCACGGGAATTCTGGTAATCCCCAATTTCCTGCTCTGTCCTATAACATTTATAAGTTGGAGCGGGACCAACGTTCCCCAGCTCAGTATAACAAGCGGGTTCAGTCAATAATCCGTTTTATTATCTTGATTAAGGCGTGATATGGTCGCTACCTGGAGAGAGAGAGAAGAAAACACTCAGCGTGCGCTCTGTCAAGAATAGATTGGTTATTATTTTATCTAATCAGGATGGCTCCCACTGCTTTTTATCAAATCTTCCTTCAAACCCTAAAAGGAAAGACTAGCCGGGATTAATTACACACTACAAGTTCGCCAATCTTTCAGCCAAGCCAGTGTCGGTACTTTGAGGGAGGTCCCCCGTGCTGTCGCACGAACCTAATTACTGTAAACCTCGTTTTCCCAGAGGCGTAACCCCGTTGACACCTTTCTAGACACCTACTTGATCGGCTAATTGTAATGTATAAAACTCTCCCAGGAGTAACTCTTACTCGCAGCGGGTATCGGGATCCAACTATCTCATAGAAGGTATGCAATCTCATTGCAAATTTCAACACTTGAAATTCCCGATAATATTTTGCCCCTAGCGTCCTATGACCTTGACAGAGGTCAACAAACTATAGGCTGCTAGTCAAGTTCAACCCGTCATTTCCTGATTGAAGTAAACCTACCCGCACGACCCTTGACAGAGGTCAACAAGGTCGCACGACTACCCTAAATCAATCACATCATATGCTTATGCAGATAAGCACTAATCAGCTACAGCACACTACGCCTTGACAGAGGTCAACAAACGCAGCACGAATACTAACCAGTACATATCTGAAATGACGGAGGGCTACGACAGGTTTTTCTGAAAACCTATTGCGTAATGAACTTGATATCGTTGTAGAATCAAATGATTTTAAAATGGAGTGCTTTTGAGGCTTTTCTAGTTTCGCTAAAGGAGTCACTCCCGGTGAAGGGATCGTCGGTCCTTTCCTCGTCGAATGAGGTGCGGGATATATCATATATATCACTGTGCAAAGCAAAAACACTTAAAAGCAATCAAAAGACAAACCGAGTGTGTAGCATCTGCCAGTAATTGCTAAAGGAGTCACTCCCGGTGAAGGGATCTCGGTCCTTTCCATATCGAATAAGGTGCAGGATATATCACATATACCGCTGTGCAAAGCAAGAACTGTAGCTACCTGTTTTAGTTTTGAAATTTGATTCTACAACATCTTATGTTTCTTTTATTTCATTAATCACATTAATGAAGTCCCATCATTTAAATTACCTAAACATCACAGATAAATACGACGTACACTTATGCCATCCGCATACGCCTCGATGTCCCCTCGTGCACCGTTAGGTTAGGTAACTAACGGCAGAGCAGGGCAGGGCTAGCACGGGTGTAAAACATAAGTAACGTCTATATAATATATCATATATACTATATACTGTATCTATCACAGAACATCACATGATCACATCACAGATATCGCAGCAGAAGAATCATATGAAATATTGGATATACTAGGACGTCCGTGTTTTCAATACGAGCCAGTATAAAACACGGATTCCACGGTCGTGATGAATAGCCAAACCCACACCCCTAGACCCCTACGAGAGCGACAAGCAACCCTACCAATTCTGGAGTTAGGAGACCTGGACTCGACTCCACGATTTGGTCTCCCACTGGACTCCAGAACCCGGTTACTTGTGCCCTCCTCCTTGGGTCTATCCTAGTGCAGAAAAGTAAATAATATACAAAGGGTGACATCTTCCGCAACCTGGAAGTGCCCCAATAAAAGAATATTACATACAAGTTTTTACATGAATGAAAATGAAAAACACTCATCTCACATAAAAACCCCCGGCTATTCAAATACGACGATCCAATATAACATATCCAGCAACACATAACATCACATGTCATCAACGTAAGTAAATATGCGTATCCCAATTGTCGTTGACATATAGCAACGAAACCGGCGATATCACATATTACACTTACGGTCACAGAAAAGAAAGTGTAAAACTACAACAATTGGAATCCGCAACCACCTCAGACATCGCATGCCTGACCAAATGAATTCCTTAGACATCACATGCCTAACAATTATAAACCGCGCATTTTAGTCTCAAAATCGAAAACACTTTTCAATATCAAGTCGGGTAATTCAACAAGATTCCCGACATCCTGATCGAATGCTCGTCGCAAACTTCAGTAGACGGCCGCATCCCCGATACCGTCGACGAAGTGCACCAAGGCGGAACACCGCTGCCGGGAGCACCCGAACGGATGCTTTTGGCGACGGGGTTCTCCTACAGTCACTTGGTCGGGGCTATGGGGTGAGGCTGTCTATTAAGTTTACCCGGCGAGTATCCGCGTACGCTACGTGATTGCGACGGACTTTTGATCACATCAAAATTCCGTAGCAACCGATCAAGTGAGACTAAACTGCTATGTTTATAACATTCATTCAGTTATCTCATAACTTATTGTGAATTCCAATTATTGTATCCCATTCCGGATAAATAGAAAATGTTAAACTTTTCGATCGAACAATCGAACACCCAAGTTTTCCCGATACAGCTCAACACATGAAATAAGTCTAACAACATTCCGTTCGTGCCTCAGTACCAACGGTCCAGCCGTAGAAGGGTCAAGCCAACGCCTCACATGTGGCACGCCGTACTGCCCCAAACCCTAAGGTTCAAAGGGCAGTTCAAGACGGTCATATAATCGAGTTAAGGTTTGTTGTCTTCTAGAGGGTCCATCGAGTTACTTGCACTACTTAGAACGTCGTTAAACTACGGAAAAATCCAACACTTGGAAATTTCCCGACAGGGGAAAAATTGGGTATTTATATCTGGTCGAACTTTTTAACATATTCTAAAATTTATCCGGAAAGCCACACAGACAAAATTTGAAACCCCGATCGAATCTTTGATTCCCAATACAACCCAAAAATGCTCAACTGTTTACTGCATATTAAAAATTCCCAGAAAACTCAGCATATTAAAATAGGAATTACTGTGTAAACAGGAGTCAACGAGTCAACAAAACGGCCGCGGAACCGCTACGCCACGTGGGCTTAGGCCGCGGTTCCGCGGCGTTATGACGGAGTTAAGTCTCCGTTTTTCACAGTATTTCATAAAAAACCCTGCTTGATTTTCTGGATATTTTTAATCTTGAAAAATCCACAATTTTAAAATCTGGACAGAGAGCATTTTTGAATATGGGTTTCGGGTTCGTTCGGATTTCAAACTCCGTCGGGACTTCGCCTAAGTCTCTAGCTAGGCTCTGATACCACTGTAGGGTTCCTAGGCACCCTAATGAGGTCTCACAAGGCATCGATCATGCCAAATTAATGTTTTTAACGGTGCCGAGAGACCCGACTACGGATCGTTGGCTAGATGTTTAGGCGAAAACATAAACTAGTTAACACTTAACTAAGGGAATACGGAAATACAACCTTTGTAGATCCGGTCCTCCACCTCCACGGCTCCGAGATGAGGTCCTCTCCGCTGTCCAAATCAAATCCGGGCTCTAGCATCGGCTTCGTCGGAGAATGGGCAAGCTAGGTCGTCGATGTCCATGCCGAAGATGATCTACGTCGAAGCATCGCTAGATCAAGCTCCAACTTCACCAAGTCAAGAAAACTTGTGAAGGAAACACACTCTACTACTTGGCAAGAGGTAGAGGATGAAGAAATAGGAAGTGGGTAGACTTTAGATTTGGATTTCACACTCTTTTTCATCACTTGCCATTGATGGAGGCAAGCTTTCTTCACTTGAAGAAATGAAGAAGAAGAAGGTAAATATTATGATAAGTTATTAGAAAATATAAAATAAAAGAATACTTATCATAATATTTAACCATGGTAATGTGTAGAGAATCAATTATGGTTAAAGGAATGGTTAGGGTCAAGCTAAAGACAAAATGGTCACTTAGTCAAAGTGTTCATGAAGCTTCATGAAAACAACAAAGAAAGCCACCATTTAATCTTTATGCAAATCATTTTCCAAAAAGAATAAATAGATAAATAAATGAATAAGGAAATAGTAAACCCTAACCATTTCATTAACCAAGGTTTAATTCTTTACACTTAACCAAAAGGCATGTATCATCAAACATGATACAAGCAAGTGCACAAAATCATATCGCATATGCAATGCGCACATCCGAGTGAGAAAATCCATTTAAAGTGAACCGATACTAGTTAATGCAAAGTAATATATCAAATATATAATTATGCATTAAATAATTAAATCAACACTTGATTCAATGATCCGGTCATGTCGCACACAACCGACTAGTATACAATGTATCGGCTTATCGAATCAATCCTTGATTCGATATCTAGGTTATATCGAATATAACCAATCAATACATTCATCGCGAGAATAGAATACGGTATCACATACACGTATTATTCTCGGTCCCGCACATATCTCATATGCGCTCCTATTTCGTTTCGCTTGAACCAGGAAACCTCTGTGTAGGACTCTAAAGACTCGTCAATACGCCGGCAGCAGGTGATGATCATATCAAGCACCCACAAGCCGCAAGCGGTCTGCTAAATGTAACGGCCACCCGGGTATTGAGCGATCTGAAGATCGAAGGGCAAGCCCGCTCACACTCCAGTGAATCCAACCAGTAACACTACCGCACAGTCCGGTCTGATCGTCTGATATGTCGCATATCTCGCCTAGGGGTAGTAAACGTCAGACCCCAATAGCTCAATAAGTCGTGTCGATATGAGGTCTATAACCATTCGAGATACTACTGGTAACACTTACCAGTAAATCTCAGCAACCCTGGCCATGGATTTCCTGTTATAGCCAATCGAACACAGCGCAACATCAACTCCCTATACCGGGAGAGACGAATCCCCTCCTATCGCTCATTGCCTCCATGTGATTCGGGACTGTACCCAAAAGCCACCATTTTGCACGCCCTCTTGGACGTGGTAAGATGGAAATCAAAGCACAGTGGGAACCACACAAGACTCTATGACGATCTCGGGTCAACAGACTACTCTGTACCAGTGTCACCAGAGAACTGCCATCTGACGTGAGTTATAATACCATCTGGGAGTTCTCGGCGAGTCCGTCCAGTATACCCAGTCTCTACTGAGCACCCGTATATCATCTCTGATGTCAAACACCAATGGATATGGGATCATCCATCGCCCATCTGTATGGGTTGAGAAGGTATACGCTAGTCTACTCTGGTATATCGATGCCCCGTCTCGATACACCCACGACTAGGGACTTTGAAGGATGTACTTATGGACTACCATGTCCCCACTAGTATGATCCGCATCATAGTCCAGGTAGTCAAGTACAGATCCTAAGGGCTTTACCAACATGTAACAGAGAGACAAACAGTGTACACGTTACGGTAAAGAGCAACCAGATAGCATACTATCATGTCGAGCAAGAAAGTCCTCCCTATATATGTCCCAGCATCCACTACAAAATACATCCTATGTACAGTAATGGCCTCTAGGGCATACATATAACTAACAAGAACAAGAGAGAGAATCAAAAAAATAGAATGAGAAAGACTTTTCTCACTTGGCTCTCATAATCCAAAACCATCATCACAAAAATAGTAATCAAGTATTGTGTAAAATGGTTCAAGTCAAAATGGCTAAATCATTTCATGCACTCATATTGCATAAGAGAACAAGCAAGTGAAAAGTCTTTGCCATGAAATGATAGCCATTGTCATCATGATGGTCAACTAGTCCAACCTAGTCAACCGGTCAACAAAGTCAACAAGTCAACAAAGTCAACCCCTCAACAACCATGTCACCACAATACTTAATTAATATTATTGTTAATCATATATCATATTCTCATTAGGGTTGAACAAAAAGTCAATAGTCAACAGTCAACGGTCAACAACCCTAATGAGGATCCTCTGCCTCTGTCTCTCCGCCAACTGTGCATACATACCCGCATCCGCGTTTCGAGGAACACGAATACAAACTGGATAAAACCAATCCCAATACGTACACTAGGATCTGGCTAAAACCAAAGCCCGCTAGTGTAAACTGTTCGGACACTAAACGTGCACAAGTGCACGGATGTGACTGAACCCTGTTGCAAAACCATGCGACCTGTCGCAAAACCATGCGACCTCTACTCTTTTGCCTAAAGGCGAATAGCTTTCTGTGTGGGACTCTAAAGACTCGACACTACGCTGGCAGTGGGTTTAACCACAGACCGCAAGCGGCACTAGCTGTGCGTAACGGTCCCCATGTAGATGCCGACAAGAAGACTGACGAGGTGAAACCCATCTGAACTCCTACTGAGCCTGAATATGACAATCTCCGTACAGTTCAGTCTGTTCGTCTGATACATCGCATGGCGGTCCTACGGGGCCGGTAAACATCAGTCCCCTAATAGCGGTACAAGTCGTGTCTGAGTGAAGCCCAAAACACCCTGAGATAACACTGGAAGCCTACCAGTATATCTCGCTTGCCCTGGCCATGGACTACTCGTGTAATGGCTCTCCTAGACACAGCGCGATGTCAACCCCCAATACCGGGAGAGACGAATCCTGTCTAACCGTCACTGCCTCCAAGTGCTTCGGGACTGCACCCAACTACAACCTGTTTGCACGACTCCTTTGAGCCGTGGTAGGGTAGTAATCAAAGTACAGTAGGAACACACTCGAGGCGAAGTGATTGTGTCAAGTCAGCGGACTAATCTGTACTCATGTCACCTGGGAACTGATAACTGACAATAGGTATAATACCAATCGGTCAGTTCCCGACAAGTCCTGTCCAGTGTACTCATAACCCAACGAGCAACCGCATACTATCTCCAGTACGACGTACTGACGACTGTGGGACAGACCGTCTCCCACACTGGGATAAGAAGCGCATGCGCTAGTCTACTCCGGAGTATCGATGCCCTGTCTCGATAGTCCTGCGACTAGGGACCTGCATAAGGATGTGCTTATAGATTACCCAGCCTCACTAGTGTGACTGCCATCACAACGCTGGTAATCAAGCAAAGATCCTAAGGGCTCCACTAATGTGCATAGGTGATATACTAAAATAAACACATGTACACATTGAAGTAGAAACAAACCAAGTAGCATACTACTATTTTGAGCAAGATTGTATATACAAGGTGAATATCCAAAGCTTCCATTAAGTAATATACAAACTAGTATGATACAGTAATGGCCTCTAGGGCATATACACTAACAATCTTCCACTTGCACTAAGGCCATGTACTGGCGTATCGAAGACCTATCATCTCGATCAGCCGCTCGAACTGAGTCTGGGGCAAGGCCTTGGTGAATGGATCTGCAGTGTTATCTTCTGAAGCAACCCTCCGAACCTCGATCTCCTGGCGATCCACGATCTCCCTGATCAGGTGATACCGCCTCAAGATGTGTCTGGATCTCTGATGGGACCTGGGTTCCTTCGCTAAAGCTATAGCCCCGTTGTTGTCGCAATACAGAGGTATTGGATCAACAATGGACGGAACCACCTGAAGTTCTTTCAAGAACTTCCTCATCCAGACAGCTTCTTTTGCGGCATCAGATGCAGCGATGTATTCCGCTTCCATCGTCGAGTCTGCAACGGTTTCCTGTTTGGAACTCTTCCAACACACCGCCCCTCCATTGAGGGTAAAGACAAAACCCGACATGGACTTGGAATCATCCTTGTCACTCTGGAAGCTGGAGTCAGCAAAGGCCTCGATCTGGAGGTCTTTTCCGCCATACACCAAGAACATCTCCTTAGTCCTTCTCAGATACTTGAGAATGTTCTTTACCGCTATCCAGTGTTTCTCCCCAGGGTTTGACTGATACCGGCTTTCAACACTCAGTGCATAAGCTACATCCGGTCTGGTACACAACATCGCATACATTATAGAGCCTACCGCAGAAGCGTAGGGTATAATAGACATGCGATCCCTCTCCAAATCAGTCTTGGGAGACATCTCTTTAGAAAGGGTGATCCAGTGACAAACCGGTAGGTTACCGCGCTTGGAATCTTCCATACTGAATCTTTTCAGTATGGTGTTGATGTACCTGGACTGTGAAAGTCCTAATATCCTCTTGGATCTATCACGATGGATCCGGATCCCCAGGATGTATGAGGCATCACCCAGGTCTTTCATGGAGAACCTGTGTGACAAGAACCCCTTGACAGATTGTAGCATAGGAATGTCATTTCCTATTAAGAGAATGTCATCCACATATAAAATGAGGAATAATACAGTTCTCGCTACAAATCTACTATAGATGCATGGTTCATCTGGATTTTTGATAAAGCCAAATTCCTTGACCGTCTCATCAAAACAGATGTTCTAACTCCGCGATGCCTGCTTTAGTCCATAGATGGACTTAAGCAACTTGCACACCTTTCCACTGCTCCCACTCTGAATGAAACCCTCTGGTTGGTCCATATAGACACACTCCTCTAAATTTCTATTTAGAAAAGCAGTCTTTACGTCCATCTGCCAGATCTCCTAATCGTGGAAAGCAGCAATGGCAAGAAGGATCCGAATGGATTTCAGCATAGCCACTGGAGAAAAGGTTTCGTCATAGTCCAAACCAGGTCTTTGACGAAAACCCTTTGCTACAAGTCTCGCTTTATAGGTCTCAACCTGTCCATCTACACCAATCTTCCTTTTGAAGATCCACTTGCATCCTACGGGTTTTACCCCGTCTGGAGCAATGTCCAACGTCCATACCTTGTTGGTGTACATGGACTCCATTTCGGTCCGCATTGCATCCAGCCATTTTACAGAGTCAACGCTCTGAACAGCCTGCTGGAAGCTAGTAGGCTCATCATAATCTATGATGCAATCCTCTCTATCCCCGTCTATGAGAAAACCGTAGTATCTCTCGGGCGGATGAGACTGCCTACTACTCGGAGCGGCGTAGGAATGTCTTGTTCTTTCGAACCCTCTGGTTCCACTAAGCTTTCAGTAATAGTTCGTGGTTCTGGAATTTCTTCCAGTTCTACTGTGCTCCCACTTATCTGGTTTTCCAAAAACTCAGTTTCCAAGAAGTAGGCATGACGAGAAACAAAAACCTTTTGTTCCTCTTCGCAGTAGAAGAAATATCCCTTAGAGTTCTTTGGATATCACACGAACTTGCACTGTACTGAGCGTGCCTCGAGCTTGTCCGCATGCTGCTTTTTAACAAAAGCTGGACTTCCCCATGTCTTAATGTGGTTAAGATAGGGTCTCTTCCCACACCACATCTCATATGGTGTAGTAGGCACAGTCTTAGTGGGAACTCGGTTCAAAAGGTATGCGGCTGATTCTAGCGCATACCCCCAGAATGATCGCGGTAACTCAGCGTTATTCAACATGGACCGTACCATATCCAATAGGGTTCGGTTCCGTCTCTCCGATACACCGTTATGTTGCGGAGTGTATGGAGGAGTAAGCTGAGAGAGAATTCCGTTATCTTTTAAATAGTCCAGGAACTCGGCACTCAAGTATTCACCACCTCGATCCGATCTTAGGATCTTGATACTTTTGCCAGTTTGTTTTTCTACTTCATTCTTATATTCCTGGAATTTTCCAAAGGTTTCGGACTTATGTTTCATTAAGAAGACATAACCGTACCTTGAAAAGTCATCCGTAAAAGTAATGAAGTAAGAATAACCGCTTCGCGCATGTGTAGACATTGGACCGCACACGTCGCTGTGTACGAGTCCCAAGAGCTCGCTCGCCCTTACTCCGTGTCCAGTGAACGGAGTCTTTGTCATCTTTTTTTGAGACAGGATTGACAAGTGGCATACGATTGATATTCGAACGCATTCAGATATCCTTCTGTATGTAACTTCATCAACCTTCTCTCATTGATGTGACCCAGTCTACAATGCCACAAGAAAGTCTGATTTATTTCCGGGGACTTTCTTTTGTGTGTATTCTGGACATTGAAAATCTGTGGTTGGTTTAATACGTATATACCATTGCTTAATGTACCTGACCCAATCAGAACTTGATTAAGGTGAATGTTTACAACATTACTTACAAACGCAAATTCATAACCTTCTTTAGAAGTCAAAGATACAGAAATGATATTACAAGTTGCGTTGGGTACAAAATAGCAATTACGTAAAACCAAAACGTGTCCATCTGACAACCCCAGGTGATAGTCCCCCACGGCCTTAGCATCCATGCTAGTTCATTTGCAACTTTGAGGGTCATGTCACCTGCCTTCAAAACCCTACGGTTTCTCAACGCCTGCAAAGAATTACAGATATGAGATCCTGATCCGGTATCCAATACCCAGGAAGTAGAGTTTATTGAAAGACAGTTTTCAATAACATACACACCTAAAGCTGAAGCCGCAACCTGCTTCAGTTCCTGTGTTCTGGCCTTCCAAGCCCTGCAATCATTTTTCCAGTGTCCCTTCTTACGACAATAGAAGCATTCTTCCTTATCCACAAGCTTTCCTACTTTCTTTGTTGCTTTTGTCTTTCCCTTCGTATCCATTTTACTAACACCGCCCCATGGTTTGGCGGGGGCTTTCTTCTTCTTTCCCTTGGCTTTCGCCTTCGACCTAGAAGAGGAAGATCCTCCTACAAACAAAGTGGATGTTTCCCTACTTTTCTGTAGGGTGCCCTCTGCGCTCCTCAGCATGTTGAGGAGTTCTGAAAGTTCAACTTCTTTTTCTTGTAAGTTGAAGTTCAGGATAAACTGGGCGTAAGTGGAAGGAAGGGACTGGAGAATCAAGTCCGTATAGAGCTCATTCTCCAACGTGGTCCCAAGGTCCGCGAGCTCTTCTATGTAGCCAATCATCTTAAGCACGTGTTCCGCTACCGATGATCCGACGGCCAACCTTGCTGAAAATAACTTCTTCGACACTTCGTATCTTGCGATACGAGACTGCTCTCCATACAGTTCTTTTGTATGGAGAAATATGGATTCGAGGTCCATATTCTCGTGCCTCCTTTGATGTTCGTTGTCCATAGAGGCAAGCACGAGGCATTTGGCCTTCGCGCAATCTAGTTCCTAGGTCTTACGGATTTCCTTATCCGCGACGCTGGTTTTGGGACCTGGGACAGGGGGAGCTTTGGTGGTAAGAAGATACCCCAGCTTGTCTTAAGTGATTGCCATCTTGACATTCCTGAGCCAATCTTTGTAATTTGGCCCTGTCAGTATGTTTTTATCTAGAAGTAACTTAAGTCCAGTCATGTCGATTGGTCGCTACAATTAGGAGAGAGAAGAAACACTCAGCATGATGCTCTTGCAAGTTTAGAATGGTTTTTAGTTTGTCTAAACAGGATGGCTCCCACTGTTTCTCGAATCCCTCCTCAAACCAAAAAGGAAGAATTAGTCAGGATCAATCTCACCGTACAATACTTGCTTAACCGTTCAGCCAGGCCAGTGTCGGTACTTCGAGGTAGGTTTTCCAACGCTTTCGCGAAGTTCCTTAATTAAATAACCTCTTTTCCCTGGGGGCGTAGCCCCGCTAACACATTTCTAGACACCTACTTGGTTTATAGCATTGATCGTTAAGTGAGAAATTTCCCGCGGAGTAGCATATACTCACAGTAGGATCGGGATCCAAATATCATCGCGTGACGAAACTGAAGGAATCCTACCAGAATCATCACACTCCAAATGGTATGCAACACTAGCAAGTTTCAGTTCTTTTGAAACTCCCGATGTGGATTTTTGCCCCATGCTCTTATGACCTTGACTTTGGCCAAAATATCATAAGTCACATGTCAAGTTCTACCCGTCATTCTCCAGGTTTATTTGGATCCATCCGTACCTATCCTTGACTTTAGCAAAAATGGCAGTACGACTGTCCCAAACCAACGCATCTATCTATGCTACACATGAATACCCAATAGCTACCAATCACTATGCCTTGACTTTGGCCAACATACACAGCTTGAATACTATTGACTATTCATGTGAAACGACGGAGGGCTACGAATGGTTTTGGCAAAACCGTGAACGTAGTGAACTTGATATAATCGATGGAACGAGATAGCTTTTAAAAGGAGTGCTCAAGCTCCGCATTTAAAAGTTAGTTTTGAAAAGAACCGAGTGGTTTTCCGAAAGTGTTCCAACGATTTTAACTTGGTTTATTTTCTTGCATTAGTTCTTTTAATGCGTGATATTCTTGCATTAGTTCTTTTAATGCGTCCCATCATTTAATCCTACCATTGCAGAAAACAACCAAAATATGACGTACGCTTATGCCATTCGCATTCGCCACGGGGCCCCGTCATTACCCGTTAGGTTACTTAACTAACGACAGAGCGGGGGCTGGGCTAGCGCGGCTGTAAAACATAAGCAACGCCTAAATAATATCATATATAGATATATTGCAATGATAGCCATTTCAGATCACAGATGAACACATTGGAAATACTAGGAATCTGCAATTCGTACGAGCCTGTAACGAAAAGCTGATTACACGGTCGCGGTGAATAGCCAAAACCCCACCCAAGACCCCTACGGGTGCGGCAAACTACCCGCAAAGTACCCGAAGCGAAGCAACCTCCCTCAACTCCGTGAGTAGGCCACTCGGCACTTCGGCATACCCGGTAGTTTGTGCACCCCCTCCATGGGTCTATCCTAGGAGCAAAATGTAACACCTTAGGATATGTTTAGTGAATAATTATATTTAAATATTGGGTTTTAATAAAAAGTTTACCAAATTGTGTTTTAAATATTTTTCCTAATTTAATAAATATTTTTCTAAAATTTTCCTAGGCTTGCACACACATGTGCATGTAAATTAGGGTTTTTAAATGAGTTATTACCATGATTATTAACCATGGCGGGTTAATCATGGGATTAAGTCTTTTGGGTTTAAATTAAGTTATTTAGTTAATTAGTAGTTGTTTTAATTTGAATTTTCTTAGAGTGTTGACTTGTGAGAGAGAGAGAGAGAGAGTGCATCATGGCTTTAAGCCATGCTTGCAATCATGAGGAGAGAGAGAGAGGAGGGTTGACAATTGGGTGATAATTGTTCCTCTCATTTCCTTGTTTCTCTCAAGTCTCACACACACTCACACACCCACTTACCTTCAGCTCCAGAACCAAGCAACACAGCAGCAGCAACAGCAAGAAGCAGCAGCAACAACAGCAAGAAGCAGTAGCAGCAGCACAGTGAGCAGCAGCAGCACCAGCACCAAGTGCAGCCCTTCCCTGCACCTCCTTCTTCTTCCTCCAGCTCCCTAGGGTTAAGTATGAGGTATATTTCCTAAACTTATTCCCTAGTTTGCTTGGTTAGTGTAGCTTTGCATCGGTTAGTGGTTTTTAGTGCGTTTTAGTGCGATATGAGGTGTTTAGTGGGAACCTTGTGCTAGTGTGGTGTAAATTGGTTTCAGTAGGTTGTTAGTGGGTTATTGAGACCATATTAACCTAGTTTAACCCCAATTGCACTAAAATACCACCAGTTTTCCAAATTGATGCAAATCCGTCGTTTTTAAGAAAAACTGAGTTTTCTGGAACTGCTTTTGACCCGATGAGTTCTGAGTGAAATTGGGAATACTACAGTATAGTGGAGATATTCTGATACCCCAGATTTAACCCGACCCCCTAACTGCTACAGTAGGCCGCCAATTATTTCATTCTGGCCGCCAATTGCGGCTAGATGGGTAGGGTTTGGGTTGGGGTTTGGTCCTGTAGGTGTCTGCTAGTGTGTAGAGTGCTGTGATGTATATATTTTTGTAAGTTTAGTTCTGTATAGAAATCTGGGACCAAATACCTATTTTGCCGTTTTTCTAAACCTTCGCGACACGCGTGATACGTGAGTAGGTTTGGGGCTTTTGCGTAGCGCGACGCGTCGGGGTAGTTTCAGGCATGTGATCACACGTTTTAGCGTATCGCGCACACGCGCGATTGGTTTGCGACACGGGTCTCTAGTTGGACCGTAATGTCGCGTTTCTGTGAAATTGAGCTTATGTATGATATCTGTTATGTGATTCTAGGTTCACAGGCCAGTGAGACGGACGCTGCGAAGAAGGGCAAGCAAGTTGTCGGATACACTTAGCGCGAGACACAGTGAGTAGATTTCACATCTATGGGGATATCGCCCGCATGGCGTTATGCGTCAGGGCTGATAGGACTTTATTATTATTATATGTTGCATGTACTCTATAGACTGTCATCGCATATTGCATTCCCTGCTACATATATATATATATGCTTAGAACTGATAGAACACCGCACTATTACTAACGGTCTATGTTGCACGGGCACTATTTGCATGCTACACACACACCGTTAGTAATTGCTATGCCACACTCACTGTAGAGCTGCCATGATTATATTGCTGTAGTTTATCTTACATATGATTGGTGGTGATTTCCTGGAAATTGGGAGCCGCATGACAGCTTTAAAAACGGAAACTATTTTAAAAAGCAGTTTTTTTCCCTTATACCCATACCATGGATTGATTTACATTGTACCACTCATTGGATTTACTCAGTGATGGATTTTCATGTGATTTCTGGTTTTGAGGACCATGGAATTACTTAAGAAAAGATGCACCATTTTGAAAAACCCGGTACCTCGTGATATAATATTTTGGTGCGTCCACCACGCGTTTTCTCGGTCCTGAGACGTGTGCTTGAAACCCGATTCGAGGAGATGGATGATCCCTTTGCGGGTTCGTGGTGGGCCCGGTATGGTACCCCGGGGCGAGAACGGTTTCGCTGTGCAGTAGACGGTGAGCCCGGCGGAGGGACTACTACCTACCGGTGATTGGTTGGACCTGGCAGTTGTCCGGAGGATACTGACCAGAGTCGAGAGATGGATGCGGGATGATCCGTACTGCCGGGGCCAAGGGCCGATACCGCAGACGGACCCCGTGGGCCGATCCGGACTGACGGAGCCCGATATACGAGGATTTGCGTGTCGATGCTGGACACGAGTATTTTATGATATTTTGGGTGCCGATGTTGGGCACTCGTGATTTCTCAGAGATATACAGGATTTGAGGGCCGATGGGTGTGCCGGCGCCTGAGTGTATTTGGGATTTGGTTGCAGTCTGAGGCACCGATTATTGCTTTCCATGTTGACATATCCATGTAGATGTTATTTATCCCATGCTCAGTATTGATTACTATATACCTCATCCTGTAGCATTTACCTGATAGAGCACTTGCATTACTATTGCATCCACTGTTTGTCATGCATTGATATTATCTGCTGGCATTAGTAGAGCCGCGCTATATGTGCATGCTCGCGATCACCTATATATGTTATCTCTATTCACAAGTTGGCAACTCACCCCGTTGTGCCACAGTATTTGCAGGTTGCCCTTGGGAGTAGTCACGGCTGGCTGTTTACCGCATCTTTTGGCACAGATACCTTTCTGAGGCGAGTTAGCCTTTTTGCTGATAGGTGGGTTTTTGTATGGTATCTGTTATCTTTCAGTTGTATATTGATGTATCTAGTATTCTCCATCTACCTTTCTGTATTAACTTAGAGACAGTTGTGAGGACGATATGTATGATTTTATACTCTGGTGTTGAGCTCGCATGTGACCCGACTTTATTTTATGCAGTCTTATCTTTGTGATATTTGTCCTTGCTTTACTGTGTATTCTTCGCTACGGCGTCGTATATCATATTATGATGCTTTATTCTTTTTACTTGTTATTCCTGCTACACCTTGCTTTTACCCGACTCACGGGATAAATGTTTTTAAAGGAAATGTTGCCAAAATTATAAAATTATAACTCTTGAACTAAAAAGGATTTCTACTAAATTAATTAAAGTTTTCTAGACATGTACGACTGATTTCACAACATGCTTTAATCACTCTTTATTTATTGGTTTCGATTTCTGGGTTCGGCTTACTTAGCCGCGTTACGCCTGTAGACGTTGCGTGGTTAAGTGCCGGTCACGAGTCGAAACTCTCGGGTCGTGACAAAGTTGGTATCAGAGCGTAGGTTTTACCTTCGGAGTGTAGGATGACCCTGGTATGATGGAGTAGGTAGCTGCAGCAGGGTAGCGTAGCGTGTGTATGTTCCGCGGCATACTCACGACACGGTACTCCGCCTACGCGACCTTAGGACTTGTTGATTTAAATTCCTTCCTGAATACATGCATTCTTGCGATTCGATTTCCGTGTTCTTATCGAATTCTAATTTTCTTTCAGCCATTATGCCGCCTAAGACTACAAGGGCACAGAGAGCGGCCGCGAGGGCCGAGATTCGTGTTGACTCGTCCGAGACGAGGACTGATCCGGGCAGTGCACCCGTTGTACCCGAGCAGACTGTTCCTCTTGTGACAGTTCAGATCGCCACGCTAGGGGCTGGTATGAAGGAGATGCGCCAGACGGTGGGATCTAGCATGCAGGAGATGCGCCAGATGATAGGATCGCTAGTTGAGACGCTTCGAGCCCAGCGACCAGAGGTAGCTCCACCTGTTCCAGCGACCGCGATGGTACTTACCGCACAGCCAGTTGCCCCTGCAGCCACGGAGGTGATTACAGTATCGCTATCAGAGTTCATGAGGCTGAAGCCTCCGATCTTCACAGGCACCGATACAGCCGAGGACCCACAGTCTTTCATCGACAGGATGGCCAGGATATGTCGTTCCCTCAGATGCGCAGATGCGAGATGGGTCGAGTTCGTGAGCTTTCGCCTAGAAGGTCTTGCGCAGAAGTGGTGTGATTCAGTTGAGAAGGGCAGAGCAACAGGTCTTCCTCCTATGACCTGGACGGAGTTCGTGACAGTATTTCTAGCCCGTTTCCTTCCCCAGAGTGTTAGGGATGCCCGAGCACGCAGATTTGAGTCCTTGCGCCAGACGCCAGGGATGACAGTGGCAGAGTATGACGTGCTGTTTACAGAGCTAGCAGTCTATGCTCCATATTTAGTGGCTACCGAGGAGTTGCGAGTCAGGAGATTTGTTCGAGGCTTGCTTACACCACTGTTCCTTGCGATTAGCGCACAGCACTACGAGACCTATGCAGCAGCTGTAGATGCAGCTTTATTGGTTGAGGAGCACCTTGCTGAGACTTCGACAGCCCCAGAGCCGAAGAGAGTTCGTGCAGGTACATCGGTGCAGAGACAGCCTTTTCGACGCCGTGACAGACACCTAGCAGGTGGCAGAGATTCGAGGCGAGCCCGATTGTTCAGCTCTTATCCCCAGGAGGGTCAGCGACCATTATCGGGATGTTTCCATTGCGGGAGTTCTTATCATCGTGTGCGAGATTGTCCCGAGACACATCGGAGGGAGGCAGCAGCACCGCATGTTACTTTACCGCCTTCACCACCCCAGAGGGCGTTGCCTGTTGTACCTACCGTTGCTCCGTGCCAGACTCATACACAGAGAGGTCGTGGGCGTGGAGGAGTTGCTCAGAGAGGACGAGATGACCGAGGCAGAGGGCAGTCAGTTACAGGTGGTGGACAGGCACGGGTCTTTGCTTTGACACATCAGGACGCGCAAGCGTCCAATGCAGTGGTTTCAGGTATCCTTCCTGTATGTTCAATTGATGCACACGTACTGTTCGATCCCGGATCCACGTACTCGTACGTATCCACACACTTTGTGCCGAGTTTGGGTAGAGAGTCCGGTTTGCTTGATCAGCAGGTTGTGGTGACCACTCCTGTGGAAGAGTCGTTTGTTGTTAGGCACGTGTTCCGATCCTGTATCGTCTGTATTGGCGAGAGAGAGTTGCCTGTCGACTTGATCCTTCTGGAGATGTTGGACTTCGACGTTCTTTTGGGCATGGATTGGTTAGCCACGTGCTATGCTTCTGTGGACTGCCGTGAGAAGACAGTTAGATTCTGCTTTCCCGGCGAGTCAGTTTTTGTTGTGTTGGGGGACCGTGGTGCCGCCCCTCACAGTGTGATTTCTTCTTTTCGCGCTAGACAGCTTTTGAGGAAGGGATGTCAGGGATTTCTCGCCTATGTTTGCGATGCTCGCGCTACAGAGGTTCCATTAGATCAGGTTCCGGTTGTCAGCGAGTTTCCTGATGTGTTCCCTGCCGAGCTTCCAGGGTTGCCGCCCGAGCGCGACATTTCTTTCTGCATTGATTTGGTTCCTGGCTCGGGGCCTATTTCCACACCGCCTTATCGGATGGCCCCGGCGGAACTTAGAGAATTGAAGGGTCAGTTGCAAGATTTGCTGGACAAGGGACTTATTCGACCCAGTGTTTCTCTTTGGGGTGCTCCAGTCCTGTTCGTTAAGAAGAAAGATGGCAGTTTGCGTCTGTGTATCGACCACCGCCAGCTGAACAGGGTGACAGTGCGGAACAGGTATCCTTTGCCGCGTATCGACGATTTGTTTGACCAGCTTCAGGGGGCAGGGTACTTTTCGAGGATCGATTTACGATCGGGCTATCATCAGCTGCGGGTTCGACAGGAGGACATTCCCAGGACAGCTTTCCGTACGCGCTACGGCCATTACGAGTTTTTGGTGATGTCGTTCGGACTCACCAATGCGCCAGCAGCCTTCATGGACTTGATGAACCGTATTTTCCGGCCATATTTGGATCTTTTCATCATAGTCTTCATTGACGATATCTTGGTGTATTCCCAGAGTAGTGAGGAGCACGAGCAGCACCTGCGGATTACATTGCAGACCTTGAGGGAGCACCAGCTTTATGCGAAATTTTCCAAGTGTGCTTTTTGGCTGGACAGCGTAGATTTCTTGGGACACGTGATTTCACGAGACGGTATATGTGTAGACCCGAGGAAGATCGAGGCCGTTCAGCGTTGGCCCAGACCCACATCGGTGACGGAGATTCGCAGCTTTTTGGGGCTGGCCGGTTACTACAGACGTTTTGTGCAGGACTTCTCCCGTATTGCTACACCGTTGACCGGGTTGACCCGGAAGGGAGTTCCTTTCGATTGGATGGAGGAGTGCGAGCACAGTTTCCAGCAGTTACGGACTCGGCTGACGACAGCACCGGTGTTATCTTTACCTTCCGGATCGGGCGGATTTGTGGTATATTGTGATGCTTCTCGAGTGGGGTTAGGGTGCGTACTGATGCAGCATGACAGGGTGATCGCGTATGCCTCGCGACAACTGAAGAAACATGAGCAGAACTACCCCACTCACGATTTGCAGATGGCAGCAGTGGTCTTCGCACTTAAGATCTGGCGACATTACCTATACGGCGAGTCGTGCCATATATTCACGGATCACAAGAGTCTGAAATACATATTCCAGCAGCGAGAGCTGAACCTTCGACAGCGCCGATGGATGGAGTTAGTGAAGGATTATGACTGCGAGATCTTATATCACCCGGGCAAGGCAAATGTGGTGGCGGATGCTTTGAGTAGGAGGCCCGGGGGTAGTTTATCTTGTTTGAGCGCAGTACAGGAGCAGTCATCCGCGGACTGGAAGATATTATGCGACAGCCGGATAGATTTCGAGTTCACGCCGATTGGAGGACAGATAGCGCATGTCCGTGCACGCCCACAATTGATCAATCGTATACGTGAGGCACAGCTCAGTGATGACCGATGTTCAGAGATCATGGAACAGATTGGACAGGGCAGATTTTCCGAGTTCGTGATCGATGATCAGGGGATACTACGATTTGGAGTCAGACTGTGCGTACCTGATGCTGAGGGACTGAGGCACGAGATTCTTGAGGAGGCACATCGATCGGTGTACAGCGTCCATCCCGGTTCCACCAAGATGTATCATGATATGAGAGGTGTTTACTGGTGGGACGGAATGAAGCAGGACATCGCAGATTTTGTGTCGAGATGCCTGACTTGTCAGCAAGTCAAGGCTGAACACCAGAGGCCCGCGGGAGAGCTACAGCCGTTACCCATTCCGGAGTGGAAATGGGAACAGATTTCGATGGACTTCATTGTGGGACTACCCAGGACTAGTCGGGGGTATGACTCCATCTGGGTGATCGTGGATCGTTTGACGAAAGCGGCTCACTTCCTACCGGTGAAGACGACTTTCGGATTTACTCAGTATGCCCAGATCTACATTGACGAGATAGTACGACTACACGGAGTCCCGACATGTATTGTGTCCGACAGAGGCACCCAATTTACCAGTCGACTATGGCAGAGGCTTCAGGAGGCTTTGGGCACTCACTTGAGTTTCAGCACAGCATTTCATCCGCAGACCGACGGACAGTCAGAGCGGACCATTCAGACTCTCGAGGACATGCTCAGAGCTTGTGTATTGGATTTCGGAGGTAGCTGGGATCATCACTTACCCTTAGTAGAGTTCTCCTACAATAACAGCTACCAGGAGACCATTCAGATGGCACCATTTGAGACTCTTTATGGGAGGAGATGCAGGTCGCCCACTTGTTGGACAGAGCTCAGTGAGAGCAGTATCTTAGGGCCACAGATCGTTGAGGAGACGACAGCGAAGATCCAGTTGATTCGCGATAGGATGAGAGCAGCCCAGAGTAGGCAGAGATCTTATGCGGACCGTCGGCGATGCAGACTTGAGTTTTCTGTTGGTGATCATGTTTTCTTGAGGGTCTCCCCAATGAAAGGTGTGATGAGATTTGGAAAGAAGGGGAAGCTCAGTCCCAGGTATGTGGGCCCCTTCGAGATCCTCGAGCGTGTTGGTGCAGTAGCATACCGGTTAGCCCTTCCGCCCAGCTTTCCAGATGTGCATCCCGTATTTCATGTCTCGATGCTCCGCAGATATCTTCATGATCCTTCGCATGCGATTCAGCACCCGACGATCCAGCTTGAGCGCGACCTTTCCTATGCAGAACAGCCAGTGATGATCTTGGATCGACAAGTGAAGAAATTGAGATCAAAGGACATTCCATCAGTCAAGGTACTTTGGCGTGGCCAGAACCGTGAGGAGGTCACTTGGTAGACCGAAAGCGAGATGTTGAAGACGTATCCCCATCTTTTCAAAGGTACGTGTAGTAAGATTTTTGAAATTCGGGGACGAATTTCTTTAAGGGGGAGAGATTGTAACACCTTAGGATATGTTTAGTGAATAATTATATTTAAATATTGGGTTTTAATAAAAAGTTTACCAAATTGCGTTTTAAATATTTTTCCTAATTTAATAAATATTTTTCTAAAATTTTCCTAGGCTTGCACACACATGTGCATGTAAACTAGGGTTTTTAAATGAGTTATTACCATGATTATTAACCATGGTGAGTTAATCATGGGATTAAGTCTTTTGGGTTTAAATTAAGTTATTTAGTTAATTAGTAGTTGTTTTAATTTGAATTTTCTTCGAGTGTTGACTTGTGAGAGAGAGAGAGAGTGCATCATGGCTTTAAGCCATGCAAGCAATCATGAGGAGAGAGAGAGAGGAGGGTTGACAATTGGGTGATAATTGTTCCTCTCATTTCCTTGTTTCTCTCAAGTCTCACACACACTCACACACCCACTTACCTTCAGCTCCAGAACCAAGCAACACAGCAGCAGCAGCAGCAACAACAGCAAGAAGCAGTAGCAGCAGCACAGTGAGCAGCAGCAGCACCAGCACCAAGTGCAGCCCTTCCCTGCACCTCCTTCTTCTTCCTCCAGCTCCCTAGGGTTAAGTATGAGGTATATTTCCTAAACTTATTCCCTAGTTTGCTTGGTTAGTGTAGCTTTGCATCGGTTAGTGGTTTTTAGTGCGTTTTAGTGCGATATGAGGTGTTTAGTGGGAACCTTGTGCTAGTGTGGTGTAAATTGGTTTCAGTAGGTTGTTAGTGGGTTATTAAGACCATATTAACCTAGTTTAACCCCAATTGCTCTAAAATACCACCAGTTTTCCAAATTGATGCAAATCCGTCGTTTTTAAGCAAAACTGAGTTTTCTGGAACTGCTTTTGACCCGATGAGTTCTGAGTGAAATTGGGAATACTACAGTATAGTGGAGATGTGCTGATACCCCAGATTTAACCCGACACCCTAACTGCTACAGTAGGCCGCCAATTATTTCATTCTGGCCGCCAATTGCGGCCAGATGGGTAGGGTTTGGGTTGGGGTTTGGTCCTGTAGGTGTCTGCTAGTGTGTAGAGTGCTGTGATGTATATATTTTTGTAAGTTTAGTTCTGTATAGAAATCTGGGACCAAATACCTATTTTGCCGTTTTTCTAAACCTTCGCGGCACGCGTGATACGTGAGTAGGTTTGGGGCTTTTGCGTAGTGCTACGCGTCGGGGTAGTTTCAAGCGCGTGATCACACGTTTTAGCGTATCGCGCACACGCGCGATTGGTTTGCGACACGGGTCTCTAGTTGGACCGTAATGTCGCGTTTCTGTGAAATTGAGCTTATGTGTGATATCTGTTATATGATTCTAGGTTCACAGGCCAGTGAGACGGACGCTGCGAAGAAGGGCAAGCAAGTTGTCGGATACACTTAGCGCGAGACACAGTGAGTAGATTTCACATCTACGGGGATATCGCCCGCATGGCGTTATGCATCAAGGCTGATAGGACTTTATTATTATTATATGTTGCATGTACCCCATAGACTGTCATCGCATATTGCATTCCCTGCTACATATATATATATGCTTAGAACTGATAGAACACCGCACTATTACTAACGGTCTATGTTGCACGGGCACTATTTGCATGCTACACACACACCATTAGTAATTGCTATGCCACACTCACTGTAGAGCTGCCATGATTATATTGCTGTAGTTTATCTTACATATGATTGGTGGTGATTTCCTGGAAATTGGGAGCCGCATGACAGCTTTAAAAACGGAAACTATTTTAAAAAGCGGTTTTTTCCCCTTATACCCATACCATGGATTGATTTACATTGTACCACTCATTGGATTTACTTAGTGATGGATTTTCATGTGATTTCTGGTTTTGAGGACCGTGGAATTATTTAAGAAAAGATGCACCATTTTGAAAAACCCGGTACCTCGTGATATGATATTTTGGTGCGTCCACCACGCGTTTTCTCAGTGCTGAGATGTGTGCTTGAAACCCGATTCGAGGAGATGGATGATCCGTTTGCGGGTTCGTGGTGGGCCCGGTATGGTACCCCAGGGCGAGAACGGTTTCGCGGTGCAGTAGACGGTGAGCCCGGCGGAGGGACTACTACCTACAGGTGATTGGTTGGACCTGGCAGTTGTCCGGAGGATACTGACCAGAGTCGAGAGATGGATGCGGGATAATTCGTACTGCCGGGGCCAAGGGCCGATACCGCAGACGGACCCCATGGGCCGATCCGGACCGACGGAGCCCGATATACGAGGATTTGCGTGTCGATGCTGGGCACGAGTATTTTATGATATTTTGGGTGCCGATGTTGGGCACTCGTGATTTCTCAGAGATATACAGGATTTGAGTGCCGATGGGTGTGCCGGCGCCTGAGTGTATTGGGATTTGGGTGCAGTCTGAGGCACCGATTATTTCTTTCCATGTTGACATATCCATGTAGATGTTATTTATCCCATGCTCAGTATTGATTACTATATACCTCATCCTGTAGCATTTACCTGATAGAGCACTTGCATTACTATTGCATCCACTGTTTGTCATGCATTGATATTATCTGCTGGCATTAGTAGAGCCGCGCTATATGTGCATGCTCGCGATCACCTATATATGTTATCTCTATTCACGAGTTGGCAACTCACCCCCGTTGTGCCACAGTATTTGCAGGTTGCCCTTGGGAGTAGTCACGGCTGGCTGTTTACCGCATCTTTTGGCACAGATACCTTTCTGAGGCAAGTTAGCCTTTTTGCTGATAGGTGGGTTTTTGTATGGTATCTGTTATCTTTCAGTTGTATATTGATGTATCTAGTATTCTCCATCTACCTTTCTGTATTAACTTAGAGACAGTTGTGAGGACGATATGTATGATTTTATACTCTGGTGTCGAGCTCGCATGTGAGCCGACTTTATTTTATGCAGTCTTATCTTTGTGATATTTGTCCTTGCTTTACTGTGTATTCTTCGCTATAGCGTCGTATATCATATTGTGATGCTTTATTCTTTTTACTTGTTATTCCTGCTACACCTTGCTTTTACCCGACTCACGGGATAAATGTTTTTAAAGGAAATGTTGCCGAAATTATAAAATTATAACTCTTGAACTAAAAAGGATTTCTACTAAATTAATTAAAGTTTTCTAGACATGTACGACTGATTTCACAACATGCTTTAATCACTCTTTATTTATTGGTTTTGATTTCTGGGTTCGGCTTACTTAGCCGCGTTACGCCTGTAGACGTTGCGTGGTTAAGTGCCGGTCACGAGTCGAAACTCTTGGGTCGTGACACAAAAACAGTAAAAAGAAATTATACAATGACGGCTACAACCCCGACCCGGTTGTGCGGCTATACAAATAATTATTACATCAATTTACAAATTTACATGAATTGAAAGAAAAGAAAACTCTCGTCTCACAACCCCCGGCTATTCACCCGCGACAATCCAATGAATTCATATACACATTCCAATAACATTACAGATCACAGATTTGTATAACCCCCACTAATCGACATATAGCGATTAGCAGACGTTCAATACAAATATCACATCACAGAAAAAACCCGTCAGCTTAAGTCTTTTAGAAGTTCGATCAAAAATACGGATTTTCAGGCCCCAAACACAAAATTTTCGTTCTGGAAAATACATATTCCAAAAATCTCAAAATACCCCTATGAACAAACTGCAAAAATAATACCCCACGACCGAGTCAACTCGGCCGCGGTTCCGCGGCGGGGGCAAGCTCCTGCCGCGGAAACGCGGAGCGTTGATCGATTCAGTGGGTCGAATTTTTGCAGTTTCTTCTAAAAACCCTGAGTCTATTTTTGGTATATCTCAAATAATTTTTGCAGCACTTTGAAAATCGACAGAAAGTTTGAAATCCGGGTGTATTTCACGACTTTTTCTCCGATCGAATTTCTAGTTACTATGCTAACATGTTAGGTAGTGTTTAACCTGGCTCTGATACCACTGTAAGTCCATGCTACCTCTCCCGGTACTTTCGGGCATGCGGAATTTGGTGAAAAACAATTTTCTAGAGGCAGTAACATGGACTTAAAACCGGATCTTGGTTAAATATCTAACTAACAATCTAACTAGGAGTTGTTAACTACTCGGTTAGGGGGTTATACCTTTCTTTCTTGAACTCCTTCGTCTTCAAGCCTCGATGGTTGTCCGGATCGGCTTCACCCCGTCGTCTCCTTGCGCCGAAGATCGATCCACCTGAAAGCTTCTACCTTTGGCTTCTTCTTCGGTCTTTGAAGAAACTAGTTCACTTGGTTTGCTAAACCTTATGAACTAGAGTGAGTAGAGAAGAGTGTGTTGGAATTTTCTCTATGGTTCTTGGTTCTCAACACATGAGACAAGTGAACCATAGACTAAAGAGAGGGAGAGCAAGAGGAAGAAGATGAGAGCTCAAGAACAAGAGAGAGAATCAAAAAAATAAAATGAGAAAGACTTTTCTCACTTGGCTCTCATAATCCAAAACCATCATCACAAAAATAGTAATCAAGTATTGTGTAAAATGGTTCAAGTCAAAATGGCTAAATCATTTCAAGCACTCATATTGCACAAGAGAACAAGCAAGTGAAAATTCTTTGCCATGAAATGATAGCCATTGTCATCATGATGGTCAACTAGTCCAACCTAGTCAACCGGTCAACAAAGTCAACAAGTCAACAAAGTCAACCCCTCAACAACCATGTCACCACAATACTTAATTAATATTATTGTTAATCATATATCATATTCTCATTAGGGTTGAGCAAAAAGTCAATAGTCAACAGTCAACGGTCAACAACCCTAATGAGAATCCTCTGCCTCTGTCTCTCCGCCAACTGTGCATACACACCCGCATCCGCGTTCCGAGGAACACGAATACAAACTGGATAAAACCAATCCCAATACGTACACTAGGATCTGGCTTAAACCAAAGCCCGCTAGTGTAAACTGTCCGGACACTAAACGTGCACAAGTGCACGGATGTGACTGAACCCTGTCGCAAAACCATGCGACCTCTACTCTTTTGCCTAAAGGCGAATAGCTTTCTGTGTGGGACTCTAAAGACTAGACACTACGCTGGCAGTGGGTTTAACCACAGACCGCAAGCGGCACTAGCTGTGTGTAACGGTCCCCAGGTAGATGCCGATAAGAAGACTGACGAGGTGAAACCCATCTGAACTCCTACTGAGCCTGAATATGACAATCTCCGTACAGTCCGGTCTGTTCGTCTGATACATCGCATGGCGGGCCTAGGGGGCCGTAAACGCCAGTCCCCTAATAGCGGTACAAGTCGTGTCGGAGTGAAGCCCAAAACACCCTGAGATAACACTGGAAGCCTACCAGTATATCTCGCTTGCCCTGGCCAGGGACTACTCGTGTAATGGCTCTCCTAGACACAGCGCGATGTCAACCCCTAATACCGGGAGAGATGAATCCTGTCTATCCGTCACTGCCTCCAAGTGCTTCGGGACTGCACCCAACTACTACCTGTTTGCACGACTCCTTTGAGCGGTGGTAGGGTAGTAATCAAAGTACAGTGGGAACACACTCGAGACGAAGTGATAGTGTCAAGTCGGCGGACTAAGTTGTACTCATGTCACCTGGGAACTGATAACTGACGATAGGTATAATACCAACCGGTCAGTTCCCGATGAGTCCTGTCCAGTGTACTCGTAACCCAACGAGCACCCGCATACTATCTCCAGTACGACGTACTGACGGCTGTGGGACAGACCGTCTCCCACACTGGGATAAGAAGTGCATGCGCTAGTCTACTCCAGAGTATCGATGCCCTGTCTCGATAGTCCTGCGACTAGGGATCTGCATAAGGATGTGCTTATAGATTACCCAGCCCCACTAGTGTAACTGCCATCACAACGCTGGTAATCAAGCAAAGATCCTAAGAGCTCCACTAATGTGCATAGGTTATATACTAAACTAAACACATGTACATATTGAAGTAGAAACAAACCAAGTTGCATACTACTATTTTGAGCAAGATTGTATATACAAGGTGAATATCCCAAGCTTCCATTAAGTAATATACAAACTAGTATGATACAGTAATGGCCTCTAGGGTATATACACTAACAGCCGCATTGTATATCGTTGACTTTGACCCTGATATTTATGATGCTGCACTCCGTGCTTTTGACTAGACTTGCGCATGTTCGGCGTTGCTATTGGATTTCGTGGTTCCGTCCATGTTGAGTGCGCAGGGTTTAGATTTTCATTCGTGCACGATGGATGCGCCGATTTGGATTTGTGCGTATGTTGGGCGCATGTTTTGAGATACGATTTTGGTGCACACCAGATGCACTAAATCGAGATTCTTCGTGCATGTCAGATGCACCTGATTTGGCTGTTAGGCACACACGTTGCCTATGACAGATACTTCGTGCACACTCGTTGCACCTAGATATTGTTTTGTGCACCTGTATGGCACATATATGGATTTTGATTTCCGTGCGCACCAGACGCACAGGGTGGTGTTATGTGCATTTTTGGGATTTATTCCTTTTGGAGCAGTGCTTTTTTATGATATTTGATATTCGTTTCGTACTGAGCAAGACTAGTCAGAGGACAGTACCTGGATATATTTTGCATGCATTGATAGTTATCGAAGGGATTTCCAAAGAGCGAGCTATAGTCTCAGCATTTATACCTACGTGTCCGATATGACACGAAACGTTTTAAAAACAAGGAAACCCTTCTAAATTGTTTTCGAAACGGCGGAACGTACATATTAAACAAAAGATATATACGTATATAGTTATTTTTTTTAATGAAAAACGTCCGCCACTGTGCAGTGTTATGCGCATCGCATAGCGACTTAAAAAGATTTGGCATGCATTTACATCATCTATTCACATGTATAGCTTGGATGTCTACATGTATAGTTCTGATCTATATCATATTGGTTTTATATTGGATTTGACATTTGTGTCTTTACCATGACTCCGATGATAGCGGGATGCTTGACGGAGTTTTGCTTTTGAGTTATCTACTCAGTACTCATGCGCATGCATTGCTCTATGATGTTTTATGTATTGACGATTTGGAGCCCCGACAACTTGGAATTTGTATTGAAATATTTTAGTATTTGGTGGTTTAAATTTAAATTCGGGGACCGAATTTCTTTAAGGGGGTAGATTGTAACGTTTCCAAAATAATAAAATATTTTTTTTAGGAATTTTTATAATTTAATATTATTTTAATGAATATTTTAATATTCCGGTATAATTAAATACAAATAATGGGGAAAAATTATGGAAAATACAAAAATAGGGTATTTTATGGAATTATGCCATTTTTTAAGTTTTTATGATTAGTTATATGCTAATTTAGTGCTAATCGCGATTAAAAATCGCTAATCGGTTTTTTGGCATTTTTGTGCAAAACATGCACTTATCTTTTTCTACACTTGTGTTACATTATTCTTACCATGGCTTTTACTTTGTGTCTACTATTTGAGTGAGAAGGGCTTTGGAAAAGAAAAGAAAAGAATTTGAATTAGAATAATGGGGTAGTAGGTGGGTGAGAGAGAGAGTGAGGTGAGGGGTCTCTTGACTTAGTCTCCCTTCATTATCTCTTTCATTTTCTCCCCTGTCCCTCCCTCTTCTTCAGTTGCTGCTGCTGTTGCCCCCTTGCTCTCCCTCCTCACTAAAATCATCTCCAGCACACTCAAAACAACTCCGAAACCTCACTCCCTCTTCACAAAAAGTGTTCACGAGCCTTCAAGCAACCATTTAGACCAAGAAAGTTTGTGTTTTGGCGCTGTTGAGGATTCCTGAGTCTCTTTTGAGGTAATTCCTTCACAATTGTTGTATCATTTCTTGTGATTAAGCCTCTTTTAAAGTTTGATGTCGTTTCGACGAAGTTTTGTGCACTTTGGACTACCCTAGAGAGGATTAGGGTAAAATTGAGTTGTAATGTGAAATTGAGACTTGTTGTGACCATAGAATTCGGGTGTGGTGTTATATTGGACCTTAACCTAAAGCTTTAACCCAGAATACGGATTTACGGAATCGATATCGGAGAAAACTGTATTTCTGTGATCGTATTTAGGAATCTGCTATCACTCCGAGAACCCTAAAATAAAATTGAGTTGACAGTGAGATGTGCAGGCACCCTGGAACCACCACACCAAACTCTAGCCCCCAACTCCAAATTTCGGCCGCAGATTTATTCTTTCTGGCCGCAATTTGCGGCCAGAGCAGGAGGGATTTGGTTTGTTTTTGGTGCATGGCCCTATTTCCAGTAGTCTTGACCCATGGCATGTGCAATTTTGTCTGATTCCATCTAGGGTAAAATCTGGGTTGATTTTCCTATGTTGGCGCATGGTTTACGACTTGTTTTAGCATGGATTTTGGTATTTGGTGATTCGTTTCTGTCGGGTGGCATTTGGACGTCAACGACAAGTGGATATTGATCGTGTTTATATGCGAGACGATAGGTTTTTACCTATGCGAGTAGCGTGTGCTGTTTTTGTTTTCCGATGTGATTTTCATGTGCTTTAGCGTTGTGATATACTTGTAGGTACCCTACGTGATGTTGAGGCGAAGAAGATGAAGATGGCGACATCTGCATCGGCACACGAGAGCAAGGTGAGTAGATTTATATCTACGGGGAGAAGTCAGGTGGATGGCGTATAGCACCCCCGCAGTCCATGGTGATGTATACGAATACGTATACACACATATATAATTATTCTGTGTTGCTTAAGATTATTGATGATAAGGATCTATTGGTTTAGTATAGTGCGAAGCCCTAGAGTAGTGGTTGCACCCACTCGTACACGTACATATATACTTGCATGCATTCTTTCATTTATCTGTGCGCACATGGAGGTGTGTATATCTACACATGGGTATGGGACTATGTGTTCATATACGGGATTTGAGGATGATACGTTGGATTACGATGAGTCGATGAGATTTGATCTAAGGCCGTGAGATTCGGCGATATGACAGAGTTCGTATTTGAGATGCGACATGATGGTTTTAGCGGGCCTTTGGGCTTGTGTTTTACCCCGCATTCATATTTATATAAATGGTATCGATGGTACTAGACTTAGAGTTGTACCCTAGATTATGTGATACGATGGTAGTGATACCTGATATGTGATGAGACAATGTGATATTGACCCGTACCCAACTATTGGGATGCCGTACGACGATTTACCGTACGAGCTTTGTATTGATGTTAGATCCGCACTCATGACTCGAGGATGTTATATGATATACTGTATCGTACGTGATACTATTGAGGCGGGATCACCGACTATTGTATATATATGTATATATTGACTCAGATTTAGGTGGTTTTCATACCCCTACCGATTGACTTGATTATTGGGTCCGTAGTTCGCATAGTAGGCGTTAGACTAGACCCGAGTCATACCTATTTCAAAACTAACGAATCAGGGATATTTTAAAGATAGGCAAAGGGATTCTATGGATATTTTCAAACGACACATCTTTTCTTAAAACAACGTAGCCCTTATTTTACCAAAAACCCTGATTCGTCTTATTTCAAAAGGCAAGGCTGCATGATATATTTATTAAGATAGAGTCTGTACTGTTGCGTTGATTATTCGATTCCGCATACTCATGCTATTTGCATTGCATTGCTAATGTTTATTGATATATTACAGTCATGCTGCTAGGACACCAGCACCATTATCGATGATGCGTATGTTCCACGTACACTTGTTTGCCGGCTCACACACTTCATCATCGATAATTGCCATGTCACTACACTGTAGTACTGTTGCATTCAGGATATGATTCTTGCATGACAGACTGATGTGCTTACATTTCTTTTACATGTCCCATACATCATGCTTTCTGATTATACGCATTGAGAGTTGCTGTTTCCATGATATTTCTGGATTTTAGGAACCGTGGGTATTTCAAAAGAGAATATGTCATTGCTTTAAAAACCCGGTTACCCTTGATATGATATTTCAGTGCGTCCATCATGTGTTTTCTCGGTGCTGAAAGCGACATGTGAAACCCGATTCGAGGTGTGGACGAGCCGATTGCGGGTACATGGTGGACTCGGTATGGTTCCCCTCGGCAAGATGATCGAAGGATTTTGCCGATTGAGCCTGGAGGTGGGCGAGTACCTACCAGTGATTGGTTGGACCTGGCGGTTATCCGGAGGATACCGACCAGACTCGATAGATGGATATGGGCATAATGCTGGGGCCGAGGGCCGATTCCGCAGATGGAGCCCGATATATGAGGATTTACGTGCCGATGCTGGGCACTGTTTTCATGATGTTTTCGAGTGTTGATGCTGGGCACTCCGGTTCCAAGATTTTGACGTGTCGCAAGGGACACAGGTGGTTTATATCCTCATATTTCCATGCATATGCTGATGATATTTACATGCATGATGGTTATTGTCATTGGGTGATGAGTGGACGGGATCCACGTACATGCAGATTGATTTCATTGATCATACCTCACATTTATGATATGCTATTACCTGAGGCACTGGCACGAGCACTTGGCACTACACTCATGTACATGTATAGAGATTACCTTGCCAGTTTAGCATGCTTCAGACTTGTTCATATTGAGTTTTAGTTATATATCTGATTGTATTGACCTAGGATGGGTCATACATTCGATCTCTGCTTGTAGATATTTTCTATTCACGAGTTGGCAACTCACCCCCGTTGTGCCACAGTTCTTGCAGGTTTTTGCCGTACATATTCTATAGCGGCATTTCTGGCACACTGCTTCCATATGGGTGACTTGCTTTGTCACGACCCGAAAGTACGGAACGTGACCGGCACTTAGATTACGAAGCGTCTAGAGGCGCAACGTAATCTAAGTAAGCCGAAGCCCAGAAATCTAAACCATAAAAGAAGAAGAAGTAAAGGAAAACATGAAGAAAACAAGTTTAAAAGCATCATCAAATTTTCTCAAAAATTTCGACAGAGTCTCCTTTGTAAAAACTGGCCCCAAACGGGTACAAACAAGTATAAATACATATAACAATAAAAAGGCAACCCCAAGCGGGAGCTAGCTCTACGCCAACAGGCGAAAACAACCACACCAAGCAAAACAGTATACAACGGCTCAAAACTCAAAGAAAACAAAACCACCAGATATCATAATAATACAAGCGCGACTCTAAGGTCGAAATAAACAACTGATCTAGTAAACTATCAAGTAATACAAGTTTGGTTGATGGAGTTTTCTAGATACAAATGAAATAATAAAAGTACAATGGCGGTCCAGATACAAGTGAACCAACCTACCATGCAAATCACCCTGAATGAAAAGATATGTCAGCAAGCTGCCAGGAAAACCTGTACATCGAACCTGTAATAAAATTTGGCACAACGGGGGTGAGTTGCCAACTCGTGAGTAGAAGATATCTGCGAAAAGAAATCGAATGCACGACGCTGTCCTAGGTCATAATAATATACTAATATACTACTAGTCATCAAGTAAAGACAGGATAATAAGCTACGTGTAAGTGCAAATGCTCTGTGCTCGTATCAGTGCCTCATATAGTACTATGTCATATGAATGAGTATGCATGCACCATGAATGTAAAATAACCAATCCTGAAATCTAGATATATCTATATAAGAAATCTTTAGCTTTTATCATGGTAAAATATGTATAGAAACCTGAAATATCAACGATGAAATCCATGGAAATCCGTGTCAAGCATCGACACAAAACATGTAAATCTCAAGTCTCAATACCTCATAGTCTCAATATCTCGGGCTCCGTCATTCCGGATCGGCCCATATCATCAAATCTCACGACAACGGTCGGTATCCTCCGGATATCCGCCGCGCCAGACATCACCTGTAGGTAGTCCTCCCCTGCCAGGCTCATCGTCTACAACTCGATCTTCTTGCCCCGGGATACCATACCGGACCACCATACCGGGCCCACCATGTATCCGAGACGGTTCATCCACTCCTCAAATAAGGTCTCGAAATCCAACAGAAAACATGAAATCTCATGGTGGACGACACATACATCACGAGAAAACCGCATCTTATGTTTTAAAAAGAGAGGAGGAGAGAGAGATATGTTTTTATATATTCTTGCGGTTTTCCCCAAAAATCCAGAAATCTCATAGAAATCCAAAATCCCAAAATCATGAGTAAGTATATGATAAGTGTCGGCATATGCCCCATAATACTGCATGATAACATGAAAATGCGAATGCATGAAATGTCCAAGTAATAAATACCATGTCTACACTAATACCAGAGAGTAATCACTATATTATATCGATCTAGCTGTTAGCTGATTGTGTCAATAAAAGATAATATGATCTAAAGTGTACGTGACATAGCAATTACCGATGATGATGTGCGTGAGCCGGCAAATAAGTGTGCGTGGAATATGCGCATCATCGATAATGCTGCTGGTGTCCTAACAGACAAAGTTTTATACTGATTATAGAAACATATGTATGAACATGCAACATTATGATTACGGTATGAATGTAAAGACGGATGTGTAATAACCACTCATCTGTGATATACAAGTACAACTACCACTATAAGACTTGAACCTAAACTAGTGTCCATCTAACTGTAAGTCCACGTTACCGACCCCGGTTCTTGCGGGGAGGCGGAAACGGTATAAAAATCAAATTTTTAGCGCACTAGGCAACATGGACTAACAAAAGTCGGGATCTTTTCTAAACAAAACTAGCTACCAAGCTAAAGTGAGTTAGCTACTCGGAAAAGGTGTTATACCTCACTTGAACTCCTTCTTCTTGAAACCTTTGTAGAGGTTGGATGGTGCTTTCTTCGTCGCCTTCTTTCGTCAAAGATGGATCCACCTCAGGGTTCAACCTTGGGCTCCTTTCTCGAACTTTGAGAGAACTAAGGTCTTTGGCTTGCTAGACCTTCAACCCTAGAGTGAGTAGAGAGTGGCTTAGGGTATTTTTATCTCAAGGAGAGGTTTCTCAACACATGAGAATGAATCTCCTTGAACTAGAGGAGGAGGAAGAAGAAGAGAGGAGAGAGAGTGAATATGATAGAATGAAATGGTTTTTACAACCATAACAAAATATAAGTGATTTATCAAAAATAATATTAATCAAAAATGAAAAGGTGATGGTTAGTTTGAATAGATCATTATCATATCACCACAAATGATTTTGCAAAGATCAAAGAGCATCTAAAAAGCCAATGATGATGGTCAAAGTTTCAAACCTAGTCAACTAGTCAACCTTGGTCAACAAGTCAACAAGCCCAACAATTACACAATTTCATTTAATTAATATTATTAATTGATAAATCACAAGATTATTAGGGTTTGGAAAAAGAAGGCTGTCAACTGTGCATACACACCCGTTCCAAAACACCAATGAAAAATCTTTTCCTCCGCCTCAATCAACTGTGCATACACACCCGCATTCATGTTCCGAGGAACACGAACACAAAGAGATAAAACCAATCCCAAATCATATACTAGGATCCGGCTTAAACCAAAGCCCGCTAGTATAAGCTGTCCGGACAACAAACGTGCATAAGTGCACGGATGTGAACGAACCCTGTCGCAAAACTATGCGACCTCTACTCATTTTGCCTAAAGGCGAATAGCCCTCTGTGTGGGACTCTAAAGACTCGAGACTACGCTGGCAGTGGGTTTAACCACAGACCGCAAGCGGCACTAGCTGTACGTAACGGTCCCCAGGTAGATGCCGATAAGAAGACTGACGAGGTGAACCCTATCTGAACTCCTACTGAGCCTGAATGTGACAGTCTCCATACAGTCCGGTCTGTTCGTCTGATACATCGCATGGCGGGCCTAGGGGGGCGGTAAACGTCAGTCCCCTAATAGCGGTACAAGTCGTGTCGGAGTGAAGCCCAGAACACCCTGAGATAACACTGGAAACCTACCCGTTTATCTCGCTTGCCCTGGCCAGGGACTACTCGTGTAATGGCTCTCCTAGACATAGCGCAATGTCAACCCCCAATACCGGGAGAGACGAATCCTGTCTAACCATCACTGCCTCCAAGTGTTTCGGGACTGCACCCAACTACTACCTGTTTGCACGACTCTTTTGAGCCATGGTAGGGTAGTAGTCAAAGTACAGTGGGAACACACTTGAGGCAAAGTGACAGTGTTAAGTCAGCGGACTAAGCTGTACTCATGTCACCTGGGAACTGATAACTGATGATAGGTATAATACCAACCAACAGTTCCCGACGAGTCCTGTCCAGTGTACTCGTAGCCTAACGAGCACCCGTATACTATCTCAAGTACGACGTACTGATGGCTGTGGGACAGACCGCCTCCCGCACTGGGATGAGAAGCGCATACGCTAGTCTACTCTGGAGTATCGATGCCCTGTCTCGATAATCCCAAGACTAGGGACGTGTATAAGGATGTGCTTGTAGATTGCCCAGCCCCCATGAGTGTGACTGCCATCACAACGCTGGTAATCAAGCAAAGATCCTAAGGGCTCCACTAATGTGTATAGATAATATGCTAAAAGAAACACATGTACACATTAGAGTAGAAACAAACCAAGTAGCATACTACCATTTTGAGAAAGATTGTATATACAACTGTGAATATCCCAAGCTTCCATTAAGTAATATACAAACTAGTATGATACAGTAATGGCCTCTAGGGCATATACACTAACAATCTCCCACTTGCACTAAGGCCATGTACTGGCGTATCGAAGACCTATCATCTCGATCAGCCGCTCGAACTGAGTCTGGGGCAAGGCCTTGGTGAATGGATCTGCAGTGTTATCTTCTGAAGCAACCCTCAGAACCTCGATCTCCTTGCGATCCACGATCTCCCTGATCAGGTGATACCGCCTCAAGATGTGTCTGGATTTCTGATGGGACCTGGGTTCCTTCGCTAATGCTATAGCCCCGTTGTTGTCGCAATATAGAGGTATTGGATCAACAATGGATGGAACCACCTGAAGTTCTTTCAAGAACTTCCTTATCCAGACGGCTTCTTTTGCGGCATCTGCAGCAGCGATATATTCCGCTTCCATAGTCGAGTCAGCAACGGTTTCCTGTTTGGAACTCTTCCAACACACCGCCCCTCCATTTAGGGTAAAGACAAAGCCCGACATGGACTTGGAATCATCCTTGTCCCCCTGGAAGCTGGAGTCAGCAAAGGCCTCGATCTGGAGGACTTTTCCTCCATACACCAAGAACATCTCCTTAGTCCTTCTCAGGTACTTGAGAATGTTCTTTACCGCTATCCAGTGTTTCTCCCCAGGGTTTGACTGATACCTGCTTACTATACTCAGTGCATAAGCCACATCTGGTCTGGTACACAACATCGCATACATTATAGAGCCTACCGCAGAAGCGTAGGGTATAATAGACATGCGATCCCTTTCCAAATCAGTCTTGGGAGACATCTCTTTGGAGAGGGTGATCCCGTGACAAGCCGGTAGATTACCGCGCTTGGAATCTTCCATACTGAATCTTTTCAGTATGGTGTCGATGTACCTGGACCGCGAAAGTCCTAATATCCTCTTGGATCTATCACGATAGATCCGGATCCCCAGAATGTAGGAGGCATCACCCAGGTATTTCATGGAGAACCTGTGTGACAAGAACCCCTTGACAGATTGTAGCATAGGAATGTCATTTCCTATCAACAGAATGTCATCCACGTATAAAACGAGGAATACGACAGTTCTTGCTACAAATCTACTATAGATGCATGGTTCATCTGGATTTTTGATAAAGCCAAATTCTTTGACCGTCTCATCAAAACAGATGTTCCAACTCCGCGATGCCTGCTTTAGTCCATAGATGGACTTAAGCAACTTGCACACCTTTCCGCTGCTCCCACTCTGAATGAAACCCTCTGGCTGGTCCATATAGACGCACTCTTCTAAATTTCCATTTAGAAAAGCGGTCTTTACGTCCATCTGCCAAATCTCATAATCGTGGAAAGCAGCAATGGCAAGAAGGATCCGAATGGATTTCAGCATAGCTACTGGAGAAAAGGTTTGATCATAGTCCAAACCAGGTCTTTGACGAAAACCCTTTGCAACAAGTCTAGCCTTATAGGTCTCAACCTGTCCATCTACACCAATCTTCCTTTTGAAGATCCACTTGCATCCTACGGGTTTTACCCCATCTGGAGCAATGTCCAACGTCCATACCTTGTTGGTGTACATGGACTCCATTTCGATCCGCATTGCATCCAGCCATTTTTCCGAGTCAACGCTCTGAATGGCTTGCTGGAAGCTAGTAGGCTCATAACTATCAATGATGCAGTCCTCTCTATCCCCGTCTATGAGAAAACCGTAGTATCTCTCGGGCGGATGAGACTGCCTACTACTCCTGCGGAGCGGCGTAGGAATGTCCTGATCTTTCGAACCCTCTGGTTCTACTAAGCTTTCAGTAATAGCTTGTGGTTCTGGAATTTCTTCCAGTTCTACCGCGCTCCCACTAATCTCCTTTTCTAAGAACCGGTGTTCTAGGAAGTGGGCATTACGAGAAACAAATACCTTTTGTTCCTCTGCGTGGTAGAAAAGATACCCCCTGGTGTTCTTTGGGTATCCCACAAACTTGCACAGTACTGAGCGTGCCTCGAGTTTGTCCGCATACTGCTTTTTGACAAAAGCTGGACATCCCAGATCTTCAGGTATTGAAGACAGGGTTTCTTCCCACTCCATAATTCATATGGTGTGGTAGGCACAGTCTTAGTTGGAACTCGGTTCAAAAGGTATGCAGCTGATTCTAGAGCATATCCCCAGAATGATCACGGTAACTCAGCGTTACTCATCATGGACCTTACCATATCCAATAGGGTTCGGTTCCGTCTCTCCGATACACCGTTATGTTGCGGAGTGTATGGAGGAGTAAGCTGAGAGAGAATTCCATTCTCTTTTAAGTATTTCAGGAACTCGGCACTCAAGTATTCACCACCTCGATCAGATCTTAGTGTTTTGATACTTTTGCCTGTTTGTTTTTCTACTTCATTCTTGTATTCCTGGAATTTTTCAAAGGCTTCAGATTTATGTTTCATTAAGAAGACATGTCCGAACCTTGAAAAATCATCCGTAAAAGTAATGAAGTAAGAATAACCGCTTCGTGCATGCGTAAACATTGGACCGCACACGTCGCTGTGTACGAGCCCCAAGAGCTCGCTTGCTCTTACTCCGTGTCCAGTGAACGAAGTCTTTGTCATCTTTCCTTTGAGACAGGATTGACAAGTTGCATAAGATTGATACTCGAACGGATCCAAATATCCTTCTTTATGTAACTTAGTCAACCTTCTCTCATTGATGTGACCCAGTATACAATGCTATAAGAAAGTTTTATTGATTTCCGGAGACTTTCTTTTGTGTGTATTCTGGACATTGAAAATCTGTGGTTGGTTCAATACGTATATACCGTTGTTTAATGTACCTGACCCAATCAGAACTTGATTAAGGTGAATGTTCACAACATTACTTACAAATGCAAATTCATAACCTTCTTTAGATAATAAAGATACAGAAATGATATTACAAGTTGCATTTGGTACAAAATAACAACCACACAAAACCAAAAAATGTTCATCTGACAAACCCAGGTGATAGTCCCCCACGGCCTCAGCATCCATGCAAGCTCCGTTTGCAACTCTGAGGGTCATGTCACCTGCTTTCAAAAACCTACGCTTTCTCAACGCCTGCAAAGAATTACAGATATGAGATCCTGATCCGGTATCCAATACCCAAGAAGTAGAGTTTATTGATAGACAGTTTTCAATAACATACACACCTGAAGCTGAAGCCGCAACCTGCTTCAGATCCTGTGTCCTGGCTTTCCAAGCCCTGCAATCCTTTTTCCAGTGTCCACTCTTATGGCAGTAAAAGCATTCTTCTTTCCCCACAAGCTTCCCCGCTACCTTTGTTGCTTTTGTCTTTCCCTTCGTATCCACTTTACTGACACCGCCCCTTGGTTTGGCGGGGGCTTTCTTCTTCTTTCCCTTGGCTTTGGCCTTGGACTTAGAAGAGGAAGATCCTCCTACAAACAAAGTAGATGTCTCCCTACCTTTCTGTAGGGTTCCCTTTGCACTCCTCAGCATGTTGAGGAGCTTTGAAAGTTCAACTTCCTTTTCTTGCAAGTTGAAATTCAGGATGAACTGGGTGTAAGTGGAAGGAAGGGACTGAAGAATCAAGTCCGTATAGAGCTCATTCTCCAACGTGGTCCCAAGGTCCGTGAGCTCCTCTATGTAGCCAATCATCTTAAGCACGTGTTCCGCTACCGATGATCCGACGGCCAATCTTGCCGAAAACAACTTCTTCGACACTTCGTATCTTGCGATACGAGATTGCTCTCCATACAGTTCTTTTGTATGGAGAAATATGGATTCGAAGTCCATATTCTCATGCCTCCTCTGATGTTCGTTGTCCATAGAGGCAAGCACGAGGCACTTGGCCTTCGCGCAGTCGATTTCCCAGGTCTTACGGATTTCCCTATCCGCGACGCTGGTTTTGGGACCTGGGACAGGGGAGCTTTGGTAGTAAGAAGATACCCCAACTTATCATAAGTGATTGCCATCTTGACATTTCTAAGCCAATCTTTGTAGTTTGGCCCTGTCAGTATATTTTTATCTAGTAGTAACTTAAGTCCAGTCATGATGTTTGGTCGCTGCAATTAGGAGAGAGAGAAGAAACACTTTAGCATGATGCTCTTGCAAGTTTAGAGTGGTTTTTAATTTGTCTAAACAGGATGGCTCCCACTGTCTCTCGAATCCCTCCTCAAACCATAAAGGAAGAATTAGTCGGGATCAATCTCACCGCACAATACATGCTTAACCGTTCAGCCAAGCTAGTGTTGGCACTTCGAGGGAGGTTTTCCAACGCTTTCGCGAAGTTCCTTAATTAAATAACCTCTTTTCCCTGGGTGCGTAGCCCCGCTAACACCTTTCTTGACACCTACTAGGTTTATAGCATTGATCGTTAAGTGAGAAATTTCCCGAGGAGTAGCATATACTCACAGTAGGATCGGGATCCAAATATCATTGCGTGATAAAACTGAAGGAATCCTACCAGAATCATCACACTCCAAATGGTATGCAACGCTAGCAAGTTTCAGTACTTATGAAACTCCCGATGTGATTTTTGCCCCATGCTCTTATGACCTTGGCGTGAGGTCAAAATGTCATAAGTCACATGTCAAGTTCTACCCATCATTATCCAGGTTAATTTGAACCCACCCGTACCTACCCTTGACGTAGGCCAAAATGGCAGTACGACTGTCTCAAATCAACGCATTCTATCTATGCAACAGATAAATATCCGGCAGCTACCAATCACTATGCCTTAGCGTGAGGTCAAAATACATAGCTTGAATACTACCGAATATTTAACTGAAAGGATGGAGGGCTACGAATGGTTTTGGCAAAACCGTGAACGTAGTGAACTTGATATAATCGATGGAACGAGATAGCTTTTAAAAGGAGTGGCTCAATCTCCACATTTAAAAGTTTAGTTTTGAAAAGAACCGAGTGGTTTTCAAAGTGTTCCAATCGACTTTTGCTTGGTTTATTTTCTTGCAATAGTTCTTTTAATGCGTCCCATCAATTAATCCTACCATTGCAGAAAACAACCAAAATATGACGTACGCTTATGCCATTCGCATTCGCCACGGGGCCCCGTCATCACCCGTTAGGTTACTTAACTAACGACAGAGCGGGGGCTGGGCTAGCGCGGCTGAAAAACATAAGCAACGCCTAAATAGTTATTATATATAAATATATAGCAATGATAGACATTACAGATCACAGATGAATACTTTGGATATACTAGGAATCCGCAATCCGTTCGAGCCTGCAACGATAAGCGGATTACACGGTCGCGGTGAATAGCCAATACCCCACCCAAGACCCCTACGGGTGCGGCAAACTACACGCCAAGTACCCGAAGCGAAGCAACCTCCCTCAACTCCGTGAGTAGGCCACTCGGCACTTCGAGATACCCTGTAGTTTGTGCACCCCCTCTATGGGTCTATCCTAGGAGCAAAAACAGTAAAAAGAATTATACAATGACGGCTACAACCCCGACCCGGTTGTGCGGCCATACAAATATTATTACATCAATTTACATATTACATGAATGAAAGAAAAAGAAAAACTCATCTCACATCCACAACGGCTATTCACCCGCGACAATCCAACGCATTCATATACACATACCATCATCAAACACAGATCACAGATATGTATAACCCCCACTAATCGACATATAGCGATTAGCCGACGTCCAATACATAAAAACATCACAGATATAACCGATTAGTCAAAGTATAGTGAAGTTCGATAAAAAATACGGATTTATAGGCCCCCAAATACAAATTTCTTTTCTGGAAAATCTGGGCTGAAATAAACCATCTTAAAAATCCCAACACCACAACCTAAAAACACTGCACCAAACTCGGTCATGAGCAGAGTCAAAACGGCGGCGGTTCCGCGGCAAATGTATACCCATTGCCGCGGAATCGCGGCGCTTTGAAGGGATCACTCGACCGTTTTTGGTGGGCTTCTTCACAAAACCCTGAGATGATTTTTGGAGTATAACTTTTTATTTTTAGAACAGTAAAAAATTTAACAGAAACTTAGGGTTTTGCATGTCGTAGTTTTGTGATTTTTCCGATCGAACTTCTATACACTTTACTACCTAACTAGTTTATGTTTTGTTAGGCTCTGATACAACTGTAAGTCCACGTTGCTGACCCCGGTTCTTGCGGGGAGGCGGAAATGGTATACAAATCAAATTTTTAGCGCACTAGGCAACATGGACTAACAAAAGTCGGGATCTTTTCTAAACAAAACTAGCTACCAAGCTAAAGAGAGTTAGCTACTCGGAAAAGGTGTTATACCTCACTTGAACTCCTTCTTCTTGAAACCTTTGTAGAGGTTGGATGGTGCTTTCTTCGTCGCTTTCTTTCGTCAAAGATGGATCCACCTGAGGGTTCAACCTTGGGCTCCTTTCTCGAACTTTGAGAGAACTAAGGTCTTTGGCTTGCTAGACCTTCAACCCTAGAGTGAGTAGAGAGTGGCTTAGGGTATTTTTATCTCAAGGAGAAGTTTCTCAACACATGAGAATGAATCTCCTTGAACTAGAGGAGGAGGAAGAAGAAGAGAGGAGAGAGAGTGAATATGATAGAATGAAATGGTTTTTACAACCATAACAAAATATAAGTGATTTATCAAAAATAATATTAATCAAAAATGAAAAGGTGATGGTTAGTTTGAATAGACCATTATCATATCACCATAAATGATTTTGCAAAGATCAAAGAGCATCTAAAAAGCTAATGATGATGGTCAAAGTTTCAAACCTAGTCAACTAGTTAACCTTGGTCAACAAGTCAACAAGCCCAACCATGACACAATTTCATTTAATTAATATTATTAATTGATATAACACAAGATCATTAGGTTTTGGAAACAGACGACTGTCAACTGTGCATACACACCCGTTCCAAAACCCCAATGAAAAATCTCTTCCTCCGCCTCAATCAACTGTGCATACACACCCGCGTTCATGTTCCGAGGAACACGAACACAAAGAGATAAAACCAATCCCAAATCATATACTAGGATCCGGCTTAAACCAAAGCCCTCTAGTATAAGCTGTCCGGACAACAAACGTACACAAGTGCGCGGATATGAACGAACCCTGTCGCAAAACTATGCGACCTCTACTCATTTTTCCCAAAGGCGAATAGCCCTCTGTGTGGGACTCTAAAGACTCGACACTACGCTGGCAGTGGGTTTAACCACAGACCGCAAGCGGCACTAGCTGTACGTAACGGTCCCCAGGTAGATGCCGATAAGAAGACTGACGATGTTAATCCCAACTGAATTCCTACTGAGCCTGAATGTGACAGTCTCCGTACAGTCCGGTCTGTTCGTCTGATACATCGCATGGCGGGCCTAGGGGGCGGTAAAAGTCAGTCCCCTAATAGCGGTACAAGTCGTGTCGGAGTGAAGCCCAGAACACCCTGAGATAACACTGGAAACCTACCAGTATATCTCGCTTGCCCTGGCCAGGGACTACTCGTGTAATGGCTCTCCTAGACACAGCGTGATGTCAACCCCCAATACCGGGAGAGACGAATCCTGTCTAACCGTCACTGCCTCCAAGTGCTTCGGGACTGCACCCAACTACTACCTGTTTGCACGACTCTTTTGAGCCATGGTAGGGTAGTAGTCAAAGTACAGTGGGAACACACTTGAGGCGAAGTGACAGTGTCAAGTCAGCGGACTAAGCTGTACTCATGTCACCTGGGAACTGATAACTGACGATAGGTATAATACCAACCAACAGTTTCCGACGAGTCCTGTCCAGTGTACTCGTAGCCTAACGAGCACCCGTATACTATCTCAAGTACGACGTACTGACGGCTGTGGGACAGACGGCCTCCCGCACTGGGATGAGAAGCGCATACGCTAGTCTACTCCGGAGTATCGATGCCCTGTCTTGATTATCCCACGACTAGGGACGTGTATAAGGATGTGCTTGTAGATTACCTAGCCCCCACGAGTGTGACTGCCAACACAACGTTGGTAATCAAGCAAAGATCCTAAGGGCTCCACTAATGTGTATAGATAATATGCTAAAAGAAACACATGTACACATTAAAGTAGAAATAAACCAAGTAGCATACTACCATTTTGATCAAGATTGTATATACAACTGTGAATATCCCAAGCTTCCATTAAATAATATACAAACTAGTATGATACAGTAATGGCCTCTAGGGCATATACACTAACACTAACTTCCTAAGGAACTAAACCTAAGAAACTAGTCAATAAGAAATAAGAGTCCACCTAAGGTCTGAATCTATATCTCTAATAGTCGGCGATGCAGCCTCAACAGTGTCACGTACGTAGTACGGCTTCCTCGAATCAAGAGTCAGGATCTATCATCATATCAACGCCTCGTACAGTAAAATCCATCGTACGGCATCCCAATATCGGGGTACGGGTCAAGTATCTCCAACGTGTCTCATCATTCGTATAATATCATCATCAACACATGTCAAGATCAAGGTGCTATACTGTAATCGCATACATCAATCATATATCATTGTCAGCATAAATATACATCGTTAATTTATCCTCAGAAATATCATGTCATATGTATCATATTGTGATTAAGTCACACATAGATCATATCGTAATCAAGTCACACCTATATGATATCGTATCAGAATTTCAGGCACAGGTTACGGTCCGGATTCTATTTTAGAGTCCCATATACTTCAATATCATCACCACCCTTTATTATTATTCTAAGTATACAAATCCATTATCTCATTTTCTAATGATCCGCTAACATCATAACACGACTGTATAGCCAAGAATCACGGCATCAGTCCAGTTATATTGTTTCATCCCCATGTATCATATCACATCCTTATATCATATATATGTATTATGTATATATATATATACCTACACCTAGTCCTATATATATATACACATACACGTATACACCACGTCGAGTCTCAGTGTGTGCGTGTGCGTGTATCTACCTGAAACCTACGAATCTTTTCCAAAGTATTCATTCTCTGGTATGGTCTTTCTAAATCAGTCTAGTCCAACCTAGGGTCATTACTAGGGTCCTACTCATCAAGAATCTAAGGTCACGTCTGGCTTCCTAATGACAATAAGTACTATCCCTATTCTACGTTTGCGGGGGTGCTAAACGCCATCCACCCGACTTCCCCCCGTAGATATACATCTACTCACCTGGTCCTTGTCTGCCGAAGACGATGTCGCCCTCCTCTTCTTCTTCGTCCGAAGTCCATGTGAGGGGTACCTATATGCAAACACAAATAATATCGTAAACTGAATCACGGACAACATCAAAACGACGCACGAAACGCGCATAGGTTAAAACCTATGTCCCGCTCATGCAAAAGAACCAAATATCGCTCGATATCGGCGTACAAACGCCGATTGATCGAGATATGCATCAACAAACAACTCATAATTATAAAACTCATTACTTATAATATAAAATATGATTTAATTCATCGAAACCCTAAAAATCAATCAAATCGTCCGATTTCGAAAAACCCAAAAACGCCAAATTACCGTTTTACTTCAAAACTTGACATTTAAATGAAACTAATGGTCATAAACTCATTAAATATCAAAAATAGATTATACAACCCAATACTATATTTTTAACGCCCCAATTGTATTAATTGGAAAATTCTAGTTTGCAAACTTGTTCGATTTCGATACTTTTAAGCACAATTTCACAATTTCACAACTAAACTTGATTTTGCATGAATTAATGTATTAAACTACAATTCATGATGATAATAATATAATGAAATCATAATTTAGATTTTAAACCTCATTTATTTAAGAATTTCCAAAATCTAGTTAGCAAAAATAGCATTTTTATTAGTATTTTTCAATTATCAATAGAAACTAGTAACCAATTTAAGTTTTTCAATCAACTAACAAGTTAATATCCTCATTAAAATCACAATCTAGTGTTTCAAATATTAATTGGAAATTTATCTCACCAATAAATATAATATACATAAATCTAGTTTTCAAAATGGATTAATTTAAACAATTTACAATATATCATCCATACAAGATTTTCCACTTCTAAAACTGTTAAACTAGTTATTATAACCCTACTTAATTAATAAAATCCATAACTTAATTTTATAAAGCCTAACTTGAATTTTAAAACTTGTAGATAGAAATCATTTATTAAATCTAATTATGCTTAAATGAAACATCTAATAACAATAAATCAAAAGAAGAAGATTTATACCTCCACAACATGAAATCCAAACATGAAAATATGCCTCCAAAATGAATGCTTTCCATCTCCAAAATCCATGTAAAGATGAGCAAAGAATAGAGGGTAGGAATTAATTAGGATTTTGTGGGTTTTTTTATTGATTTTTTGATGAATTTTGATGATTTTTAATACAAAAATGATGGGGGGAAAATATTAGGGCAGCCTATGGTGGTGAGGCCGACAATGAGGTGAGGAAAAGAGAGGAGAGTGAGAAAAGGTGAAGAAAAGTGTAGAAGGTTTCATAAAAATATCATTCCATTAAGTCTTTTCGTGATTTAATAAAAAATTCTTTATTTTCCTAACTCCATTTAACCTAGAATGGTCTAGAACCTTGGAAAATTTTGAAAATAAATTTTGCATGAAACACACTTGATTCTAATATGTAATGGTTCACTTTTGCTAATTAAACCCATTCAAATTGTAATTTACACTAATTTAGTGTAAAAATAAAGCTTATGTTAACATTTAAAATAATTAATTTAAGAAAAATATTAAATTAAACTAAAAATTTATAAGTGGCTAAATAAACACCATTTACTAGTAATTACATAATTAAAATAGGTATTTTTAAATTTATAGTGAAAAATAATTACGGTTTAGTTTTATGAAAACTATGTTTTACTTTACCGAAAATTATAAAATTCACTTAAACGATTTTATTTATTTATTTATTTATTTAATTATTTTTAAAACGTTACAATCTTCCACCCTTTAAGAAATTCGGTCCCCGAATTTAAATTAAAACTCCCCCCACAATTACTAAAACATTCAGCCAAAATACTCAAATCGTCGGGACTCCGAAATCATCAATACATAACTAAATCAACTCCGTCAAGCATAACGCAATCATCGGAGTTATGGAGAAAATAAAATATCAAAACCCAATATGAAAACCAACATAATATACATCAAAACTACAACTTATATATAGTGCGCATCATAGTAAAATCGTCCAAACATCTGGATAAAGAAGCATGCAAGAATCCCTTTTGAAAATCGCCGTGGGATGCACGTGTCACGGCATAAGTAGCGGACGTTTATTTTAAAAAAAATAGCTATATATATATATATATCTTTTATTTAACATACACGTCCCGTCTGGTTACTAAATCAAATAGTAATGATTATAAAAACATACCGCTCAAACTGAAATCAATCCCAATCACCTCATAAAAATATCATGTGCGTCCGGTGCGCACTGAAATCGAAACCAAATACAGATACCACGAATACACACAAAAACAAAACTAAGTGCAACAGGTGTGCACCAAAAACATCTGTCAAGTGCAACGGGCGTGCACGACTCAATATCAGGTGCATCTAATCTGCACAAAACCTCGATTTAGTGCATCTGGTGTGCACAAAATCGCATCAAGTGCACCAAGTGTGCGCAAGAATCTCAATCAGGTGCACATGGTGCACGAAATCATACACCGAATATCAAGATCGAAATCACCGTACGAAAGTGCATGAAAACTAGGTCGAAGCATATGTCAAAATCATGTATAACCATATGCAAGAAATCAAATCAAAATCTCAAAATGTATTAAAACCAAATCAAGTGCACTGGGTATATACTAAACAGCATCAATACAACTGATATATAAAACACAGATAGAATATAATGAAGGTACATATAAGAAATACCAATCGTAGAACAAAGTCCTCAAAATACCAAAATCCAATCAACGAAAATATGAAATTCAAATCACCAAATCACAACTGTAAACACTATCGTCAATGTGCGCCTCTTTCCCCCTGTCCTCTGGTGTCGACTGTTTCGAACTCGTCTCTTCATAGGTGTGCTGACTGCGCTACCAACGGCAATACTCATATCTAGAGTCTCCCACGTAGTCGAACCCTTCACCTGATATCCGGACTACATTAAACTTTTCGATCGATCCATGAAAATCCCATAATTCCCCAAGAGCTCAACACTCAAGTACAGTTTTAAAAATATCCGGTACATACCCCAGCATCGAAGGTCCAGCCGTAGAAGGGCAAACCCAAGCTTCACTAATGGCATTGCGGAACTGCCGTAAACCCTAAGTTTCAAGGGCGTTCTCGGGGTCATTATGTCGAGTTAGGGTTTCATTCTTCTAGAGGGTCCATTGAAATACCTGCATGTTCTTCCGAATACCTTAAACTTGGGAAAATGGGTTTCTGACAATCGTTCGAATCCTTTAATTTCGTCTGGACGGCATGTGAATACCCTTCGTCCGCACGCTAAACAATGCTTCAATCCTCAAAAATAACCAATACCCTAATGGTTATCGCATTCGAGCCGCAGCTCCCTCTGCCTGTGCGCCCGTGGTAACCGAAACCACCCTCCGATATCGACGAAGATAGATCAAAAGAATGAATGAAATGCGGTGAAAAAAAATGTACATCCTAAGGCTACTTAAGAAGAGTAGCGTATCGTAAGTATGCCGCGGATCATACCCACGGTACGTCACTCAACCTAAGTCGCCTACTCCATCAACCAAGGGTCACCTAGACTTATACAAGGTTAAACCTAGCGCTCTGATACCAACTTTGTCACGACCCGAAAGTACGGAACGTGACCGGCACTTAGATTACGAAGCGTCTAGAGGCGCAACATAATCTAAGTAAGCCGAAGCCCAGAAATCTAAACCATAAAAGAAGAAGAAGTAAAGGAAAACATGAAGAAAACAAGTTTAAAAGAATCATCAAATTTTCTCCAAAATTTCGGCAGAGTCTCCTTTGTAAAAACTGGCCCCAAACGGGTACAAACAAGTATAAATACATATAACAATAAAAAGGCATCCCCAAGCGGGAGCTAGCTCTACGCCAACAAGCGAAAACAACCACACCAAGCACAATAGTATACAACGCCAAACGGCGAGGCTCAAAACTCAAAGAAAACAAAACCATCAGATATCATAATAATACAAGCGCGACTCTAAGGTCGAAATAAACAACTGATCCAGTAAACTATCAAGTAATACAAGTTTGGTTGATGGATTTTTCTAGATACAAATGAAACAATAAAAGTACAATGGCGGTCCAGATACAAGTGAACCAACCTACCGTGCAAATCACCCAGAATGAAAAGATGTGCCAGCAAGCTTCCAGGAAAACCTGTACATCGAACCTGTAATAAAATTTGGCACAACGGGGGTGAGTTGCCAACTCATGAGTAGAAGATATCTGCGAAAAGAAATCGAATGCACGACGCTGTCCTAGGTCATAATAATATACTAATATACTACTAGTCATCAAATAAAGACAGGATAATAAACTACGTGTAAGTGCAAATGCTCCATGCTCGTATCAGTGCCTCATATAGTACTATGTCATATGAATGAGTATGCATGCACCATGAATGTAAAATAACCAATCCTGAAATCTAGATATATCTGTATAAGAAATCTTTAGCTTTTATCATGGTAAAATATGTATAGAAACCTGAAATATCAACGATGAAATCCAAAGAAATCCGTGTCAAGCATCGACACAAAACATGTAAATCTCAAGTCTCAATACCTCATAGTCTCAATATCTCGGGCTCCGTCAGTCCGGATCGGCCCATATCATCAAATCTAACGACAACGGTCGGTATCCTCCGGATATCCGCCGCGCCAGACATAACCAGTAGGTAGTCCTCCCCTGCCAGGCTCATCGTCTACAACTCGATCTTCTTGCCCTGGGGTACCATACCGGGCCCACCATGTACCCGAGACGATTCATCCACTCCTGAATCGGGTCTCGAAATCCAACAGAAAACATGAAATCTCATAGTGGACGACACATACATCACGAGAAAACCACATCTTATGTTTTAAAAAGAGAGGAGAAGAGAGAGATGTTTTTATATATTCTTACGGTTTTCCCCAAAAATCCAGAAATCTCATAGAAATCCAAAATCCCAAAATCATGAGTAAGTATATGATAAGTGTCGGCATATGCCCCATAATACTGTATAATAACATGAAAATGCAAATGCATGAAATGTCTAAGTAATAAATACCATGTCTATACTAACACCAGAGACTAATCACAATATTATATCGATCTAGCTGTTAGCTGATTGTGTCAATAAAAGATAATATGATCTAAAGTGTACGTGACATAGCAATTACCGATGATGATGTGCTTGAGCCGGCAAATAAGTGTGCGTGGAATATGCGCATCATCGGTAATGGTGCTGGTGTCCTAACAGACAGAGTTTTATACTGATTATAGAAACATATGTATGAACATGCAACATTATGATTACGGTATGAATATAAAGACGATGTGTAATAACCACTCATCTGTGATATACAAGTACAACTACCACTATAAGACTTGAACCTAAACTAGTGTCCATCTAACTTCCTAAGGAACTAAACCTAAGAAACTAGTCAATAAGAAATAAGAGTCCACCTAAGGTCTAAATCTATATCTCTAATAGTCGGCGATCCAGCCTCAATAGCGTCACGTACGTAGTACGGCTTTCTCGAATCAAGAGTGCGGATCAATCATCATATCTACGCCTCGTACGGTAAAATCCATCTTACGGCATCTCAATATCGGGATACGGGTCAAGTATATCCTATGTGTCTCATCATTCGTATAATATCATCATCAACACATGTCAAGATCATGGTGCAATACTGTAATCGCATACATCAATCATATATCATTGTCAGCATAAATATACATCGTTAATTTATCCTCAGAAATATCATGTCATATGTATCATATTGTGATTAAGTCACACATAGATCATATCGTAATCAAGTCACACCTATATGATATCGTATCAGAATTTCAGGCACAGGTTACGGTCCGTGTTCTATTTTAGAGTCCCATATACTTCAATATCATCACCACCCTCTATTATTGTTCAAGTATACAAATCCATTATCTCATTTTCTAATGATCCGCTAACATCATAACACGACTGTATAGCCAAGAATCACGGCATCAGCCCAGTTATATTGTTTCATCCCCGTGTATCATATCACATCCTTGTATCACATATATGTATTGTGTATATATATATACCTACACCTAGTCCTATATATATATACACATACACGTATATACCACGTCGAGTCTCAGTGTGTGCGTGTGCGTGTATCTACCTGAAACCTACGAATCTTTTCCAAGGTATTCATCCTCTGGTATGGTCTTTCTAAATCAGTCTAGTCTAACCTAGGGTCATTACTAGGGTCCTACTCATCAAGAATCTAAGGTCACGTCTGGCTTCCTAATGACAATAAGTACTAACCCTATTCTACGTTTGCGGGGGTGCTAAACGCCATCCACCCGACTTCCCCCCGTAGATATACATCTACTCACCTGGTCCTTGTCTGCCGAAGACGATGTCGCCCTCCTCTTCTTCTTCGTCCGAAGTCCACGTGAGGGGTACTTAGATGAAAACACATATAATATCATAAACTGAATCACGGACAACATCAAAACGACGCACGAAACGCGCATAGGTTAAAACCTATGTCCCGCTCATGCAAAAGAACAAAATATCGCTCGATATCGGTGTACAAACGCCGATTGATCGAGATAAGCATCAACAAACAACTCATAGTTATAAAACTCATTACTTATAATATAAAACATGATTTAATTCATCGAAATCCTAAAAATCAAACAAATCGTCCGATTTCGAAAAACCCGAAAACGCCAAATTACCGTTTTACTTCAAAACTTGACATTTAAATGAAACTAATGGTCATAAAACTCATTAAATAGAATAACTAGATTATACAACCCATTACTTTATTTTTAACGCCTCAATTGTTTCAATTGGAAAATTCTAGTTTGGAAACTTGCCCGATTTCGATACTTTTAAGCACAATTTCACAATATCACAACTAAACTTGATTTTGCATGAATTAATGTATTAAACTACAATTCATGATGATAATAATAGAATGAAATCATAATTTATCACAACTAAACTTGATTTTTCTAACTAGAATTTCCAAAATCTAGTTAGCAAAAATAGCATTTTTATTAGTATTTTTCAATTATCAATAGAAACTAGTAACCAATTTAAGTTTTTCATTCCACTAATAAATTAATATTCTTATTAAAACCACAATCTAGTGTTTCAAACATTAATTGGAATTTTATCTCACCAATAAATATAATATACACAAATCTAGTTTTCAAAATGGATTAATTTAAACAATTTTGGATAAACAATTTACAATATATCATCCATATAAGATTTTTCACTTCTAAAAATGTTAAACTAGTTATTATAACCCTACTTAATTAATAAAAACCATAACTTAATTTTATAAACTCTAACTTGAATTTTAAAAGTTGTAGATAGAAATCATTTATTAAATCTAATTATGCATAAATGAAACATCTAATAACAATAAATCAAAAGAAGAAGATTTATACCTCCACAACATGAAATCCAAACATGAAAATAAGCCTCCAAAATGAATGCTTTCCATCTCCAAAATCCATGTAAAGATGAGCAAAGAATAGAGGGTATGAATTAATTAGGATTTTGTGGGTTTTTTTATTGAATTTTTGATGAATTTTGATGATTTTTAATACAAAAATGATGGGGGGGGAAATATTGGGGCTGCCTATGGTGGTGAGGCCGTCTATGAGGTGAGGAAAAGAGAGGAGAGTGAGAAAAGGTGAAGAAAAGTGTAGAAGGTTTCACAAAATTATCATTCCATTAAGTCTTTTCATGATTTAATAAAAAATTCTTTATTTTCCTAACTCCATTTAACCTAGAATGGTCTAGAACCATGGAAAATTTTGAAAATAAATTTTGCATGAAACACACTTGATTCTGATTTGTAATGGTTCACTTTTGCTAATTAAACCCATTCAAATTGTAATTTACACTAATTTAGTGTAAAAATAAAGCTTATGTTAACATTTTAAATAATTAATTTAAGAAAAATATTTAATTAAACTAAAAATTTATAAGTGGCTAAATAAACACCATTTACTAGTAATTACATAATTAAAATAGGTATTTTTAAATTTATAGTGAAAAATAATTACGGTTTAGTTTTATGAAAACTTCGTTTTACTTTACCAAAAATTATAAAATTCACTTAAACGATTTTATTTATTTAATTATTTTTAAAACGTTACATGCTTGGGTAGGTGGGTTCTTTTGTATCAGAACTGCCATTGTACCTGTACTATTCATTTTTATCTAGAATTCCATCAACCAAAACTTGTATATTGTTTCAGATTTAGACACAGTGATGTATTATTTCGACCTTAAAGTCGCGCTTGTATTTTTATGGTTTTCTGGCTGTTTTGAGTTTCTTTTGGGTTTTGATCCTCGCCCTTTGGCGTTGTGTATTATTATTGCTTGCGTAGTTGTGACCGTCGATTGACGAAGAGCTAGCTCCCGTTTGGGGATGCCTTTTATCATTTCATATATATTATTCTTGTTGTACCCCGTTCGGGGCCAGTTTTTACAAAGGAAACTCTGCCGAAATTTTCAGGAAAGCTTACACATTTTAAAAATGCATATTCGGCTTAGTTATTTAAAAACTTTGATTTTTAAAACATGATTTCTTTACTTTTTAAAACCAGTTTTCTTTATTTACTCTTTAAAATGGTTTTAGATTTCTGGGCTTTTGGCTTACTTGGATCAGATGGAGTCCTATAGACTTTATATGGTTCAAGGGCCAGTCACGTGCTCTTTCGGGTCGTGACATGCACGCCCACGGTTGCTTGACCATATACATGAGGCACAGTACAATGATGACCGTTGTTCGGAGATCATGGCATAGATTGGACATGGCAGATTTTCCGAGTTCATGATTGATGATCAGGGGATACTGCTATTTGGGACTAGACTGTGCGTACCAGATGCTGAGGGACTGTGGCATGAGATTCTTGAGAAGGCACATCGATCGGTGTATAGTGTTCATCCGGATTCCACCAAGATGTACCATGATATGAGAGACGTTTACTGGTGGGACGGGATGAAGAGGGACATCACAGACTTCGTGTCGAGATGCCTGACTTGTCAGCAAGTCAAGGCCTAGCGCCAGAGGCTAGCGAGAGAGCTACAGTCGTTACCCATTCCGGAGTAAAAATGGGAGCAGATTTCTATGGACTTTATTGTGGGTCTACCCAGGACTAGTCGAGGATATGACTCTATTTGGGTGATCGTGGACCGACTGACGAAAGCGGCTCACTTCCTGCTGGTGAAGACTACTTTCGGATTTGCTCAGTATGCCCAGATTTACATCGACGAGATTGTACGACTGCATGAGGCCCCGACATGTATCGTGTCCGACCGAGGCACCCAGTTTACCAGCCGACTATGGCAGAGGCTTCAGGAGGATTTGGGCACCCGCTTGAGTTTCAGCACAGCATTTCATCCGCAGACCGACGGCCAGTCAGAGCGGACTATTCAGACTCTCGAGGACATGCTCCGAGCTTGCGTTTTAGACTTTGGTGGTAGCTGGGATCATCATTTACCCTTGGTGGAGTTCTCCTACAAAATTAGTTTCCAGGATACTATTTGGATGGCACCTTTCGAGGCCTTGTATGGGAGGAGGTGTAGATCGCCCGTCTGTTGGACAGAGCTCGATGAGAGCAGTATTTTGGGCCGCAGATCGTACAGGAGACGACCGAGAAGATACAGCTGATTCGAGATAGGATGAGGACAGCTCAGAGCAGGCAGAAATCGTACGCTGACAGACGCCGCCACAGATTAGAGTTCGCAGTTGGCGATCACGTTTTTCTGAGGGTCTCTCCAATGAAGGGAGTGATGAGGTTTGGATGGAAAGGGAAGCTTAGCCCCAGATTCATAGGTCCCTTCGAGATCCTCGAGCGTGTGGGCGCAGTAGCATATCGTTTAGCTCTTCCACCCGACTTCCCAGATATTCACCCCGTATTTCACGTGTCGATGCTTTGCGGATACCTGCATGACCCTTCTCACATGATTCAGCATCAGACCGTACAGCTCGAGCGCGATCTTTCGTTCACCGAGCAGCCAGTCGTGATATTGGACCGGCAGGTGAAGAAACTTCGATCGAAGGTCTTGCCATCTGTGAAGGTGCTTTGGCGCAGCCCAAATGGTGAAGAGATCACTTGGGAGGCTGAGGGCGAGATGCGGAAGAAGTCCCCTCATCTCTTTGAAGGTACGCGTAGCTATATATTTTAAATTTGGGGACGAATTTCTTTAAGGGGGAAGATTGTAACACCTTAGGATGTGATTAATGGCTAATTATACTTTAACATATGGTTTTTAATAAAAAGTTAACCAAATCGATCTTTAAATATTTTATCAAAATTAATGAATATTTTATTAGAATTTATTTAGGCTTGCACACACATGTGCATGTAAACTAGGGTTAAATTGGGGTTAGACCATGATTAGAAACTATGGTGGACTAACCATTTTGTTGAGCCAATTTGATTTTAATTAAGTGTTTTGGTTAATTCTTTTTTTTAAAATGAAAAATGATTTGGTTTTTTTATTGACTTGGAGAGAGAGAGAGAGAGAATGGGCATCATGGCTTGAGCCATGCTCTCATTTAATGAGGAGAGAGAGAGAGAGAGAGAGAGAGTTGACTAGCTTAAACTCTCATTTCTTTTGTTTCTACACTTTTTTTCACATCTCTCTCACCCTCACTCACTCACACACTCAACACAACAACAACAAGCAGTAGCAACAGCAGAAGAAGCAGCAGCAGCAGCAGCCACAGCAGCAGCAGCATCAGCACAGCTGCACCAGCAGCATCAGCACAGCTGCACCAGCTCCAGGCAGCAACAACAGTAGCAAGCAGATCTTCTCCTCCTCTTCTTCTCCTTCTCCTTGCTCCTAGGGTCAAGTGAGGTATACTTCTTAGACTTAACTTCTTTGTTGCTAAACTTACGTGTTAATTAGCATCGGTTAGTGTTAAAAGTGAGCTTTAGTGCTAGAAATAGGGATCAGTGTGGATTTTTGGCCAAGTGATGATTTTTGTGGTTAGCCTAGCTTAACTAAGTGTTGTTAGGGCCACGTAAACCTAGTCTTACCCCAGATTTCACTAAAATACCATAAGGTTTCATTTAGTGCAAAATTTAACATTTTTAAGCAAAATTTGGCCTTTCTGTGATCTGCTGTAGACTCGTGTGCTTCAGACATAATCTGAGTTAACTGTAGCATACTTTATAGACCTTGATCACACACCCAGAGAACGAGACCCTCTACCCACATTCCGGCCTCCGATTTATTCATTCTGGACACAAATTGCGGCCAGATGAGGGTATTTTTGTGTTGGGTTTGGGTGGGTAGGAGTCTGCTGTATATTTAAGGTCTGTGGTATATGAAACTTTTTGAGTTTTCACCCGAGTCAAAATCTGGAGCGATATATCGTTTTTTCTATATGTTTAGTTTGCGCGACACGTGTGATACGTGAGTGGGTTTAGTGTTGCTGCGTGTCGCGACGTGTCGGGGTAGTTTCAGACTCGTATACACACGTTTCAGCATATCGGACACACGCGCGTTTAGTTCGTGACGCGAGTTTCTCGTTTGGCTTCGATATCACGTTTTTGTAGGATTTTACTTATATGGATTCTTTGTGTAAATTCTAGGTTCGCAGGCGGGTACGTCGGACGCCGCAAAAATAGGGAAGCAAGTGGTCGGCTACGCTGAGCATGAGACCGGGTGAGTAGATTTAACATCTATGGGGAAATCGCCCGTATGGAATAAGCGTCAGGGCGTGATAGGATATTTTAGTCGTATATATTCATATATACCATTGTAGCATACCATCTTTTTTGCATATAAAATGGTAGTTATATAACACTGCACTGTCACTAACGGTTTAAGCTGCACGAGCACTATTTATATGATACACTCACACCGTTAGTAATTGCCATGACACTCGCACTATAGAATTGCTACGAATCAAATATCATTTGATCACCGCTTCATTGATGACTAGACATGACTTTGTCACATATTGGCATATATTTATATTGATATATCCGTACTTGCGCACATGCACACTGTATATTCGTATTAGTGCATACATTCATTGATATATCCTTACTTGCGCACATGCACACTGTATATTCATATTAGTGCATACATTCATTGATATATCTCTACTTGCGCACATGCACACTGTATATTCATATTAGTGCATACATTCATTGATATATCCCAACTTGCGCACCTGCACACTGTATATTCATAGTAGTGCTTACATACATTGATATCTTCAGACTTGCGCACCTGCACACTGTATATTCATAATAGTGCTTACATACATTGATATCTTCATACTTGCGCACATGCACACTGTATATTCATATTAGTGCATACATTCATTGATATATCCCTACTTGCGCACATGCACACTTTATATTCAATTAGTGTATACATTCATTGATATATCCCTACTTGCGCACATGCACACTAAATATTCATAGTAGAGCTTACATACATTGATATCTTCATACTTGCGTACATGCACATTGTATATTCATAGTAGTGCCTACATACCTTGATATCTTCATACTTGCGCACATGCACACTGTATATTCATACTGGTGCACACATACATTAATATCTTCATACTTGCGCATCTGCACACTGTATATTCATAGTAGTGCTTACATACATTGATATCTTCATACTTGCGCACAGGCATACTGTATATTCATACTGGTGCATACACACATTGATATCTTAATGCTTGCGCACCTGCACTCTGTATATTCATAGTAGTGCTTACTTAAATTGATATTTTCGTACATGCGCACCTGCACACTGTATATTCATGGTAGTGCTTACATACATTGATATTTTCATACTTGCACACATGCACACTATATATCCATATTAGTGCATAAATACATTGGCACACTCATATTTGCGTATGTATCCACATGCACATCCATACCTATATACATACATATGTTACATATATGGATGCTATTGATTTGATTTAAAAACAGAGACCGCATGAGATATTTTCAAAAACTGGATCCTTTTAAAAGAGCGGTTTTCCCTTTTTTACTCTTAGTGTCATACGACACATTGCATGGATTTACACATTGAGTTTTGGATTCGTGTGATTTCTGGATTTGAAAACCGAGGTACTATTTTAAGGAATTACACACTGTTTTTAAAACTCGTTTTCTCTTGATAAGATATTTTAGTGCGTCTACCATGAGTTTTCTCGGTTCTTGAGATCTTGTGTGATTATACCCGATTCGAGGAGTGGTAGGCACCGTCTGCGGGTACATGGTGGACCCGGTATGGTACCCCGGGGCAAGAAGACTCGTATAGTTAGACGGTGAGCCCAGCGGATGGACTACTACCTACCGGTGATTGGTTGGACCTGGCGATTATCCGGAGGATACTGACCAGAGGTGAGAGATGGATACGGGCCGACCCTTACTGCCGGGGCTGAGGGCCGATTCCGCAGACGGAGCCCGTGGGCCGATCCGGACTGACGGAGCCCGATACATCAGGATTTGCATGTCGATGCTGCACACGATTATTTTATGATATTTCGAGTGCCGATGTTGGGCACTTACGATTCCATGAGCTGTACAGGATTTGAGGGCCGATTAGAGAGACGGCGCCTGAGTTTTTACTGGGATTTGGATGTATTGGATGGACCCCGGTTATTCTTCCACGTTGATATTCCGTGTAGATGATATTTATTCCCTTGCTGAGCATTCAGTGTTATGCATCTCATCCTGTATCTGTAGTACCTGATAGAGTACTTTTGCATGACTATTTCATACCCTGCTCATCCTATAAATATGTTATTAGATTGCATTTGCTATGCATGACTATTGTATACCATGCTCATCCTATATAGATGTTATTAGATTGCATTTGCTATGCATGATATTGCATACCCTGCTCAACATGTAGAGATGTTATTAGATCGCACTTGTTGCATGATTATTGCATCCAGCTCATCATATAGATGTTATCTGTTGACATAGGTTAGAGTATCGCAGTACGTGCATACTCGCGATTACCTTTACATGTTATCTACTATTCACGAGTTGGCAACTCACCCCCGTTGCACCACAGCGTTTGCAGGTTGCCCCTCAGAGTAGTCGCGGCAGGCTGCTTTCTTGCATCTTATGCTACGGATACCACTGTTGTTGGCGCGTGAGCCTTTTTGCTGATAGGTTGGTTTTTGCGGTATCCGTTTATTTTCCAGTTGTATACACTGTTGTATCTAGTACTTTCCATCTACTATTCATGTATTGACTTAGAGACCAGTTGTGAGGACGATGTATATTATTTTGTACTCTGGTGTCGAGCTCGTTGTGAGCCGACTTTATTTTTGCAGTTTTATCTTTCATGATACTTGTTTTCACTTATATTGCTCATTTCATCGCTACGGCGTCGTATATTATTGTTGTGGTGGTTGTTTCCGCCGTTGGGCGTGATTGCTCCCGTTTGGGGATGCTTTATTCTTATTATATGCCATCTTTATTTATATCTTGTCTTGTACCCGATTTTCGGGGTTAGTTTTTACATAGGAAATGCTGCCGAAATTTTAAAAGAAAACAACTTAAACTTCAAAGAATTTTACTAGATTACTAAGGTTTTCTAAATGTTTTAACAAATGTTTCCATAAAATGTTTTAACACTCATTACTTTTAATGGTTTTGATTTCTGGTTTCGGCTTACTTAGTCGCGTTACGCCTGTAGACGTCACGTGGTTAAGTGCCGGTCACGGGCCGAACTTTGGGTCGCGACAAAGTTGGTATCAGAGTGTAGGTTTTACCTTTCGGAGTGTAGGATGTCGCTGGTATGATGGAGTAGGTAGCTGAAGCAGAGTGGCGTAGCGTGTGTATGTTCTGCGGCATACTCACGACACGGTATTCCGCCTAAGTGACCTTAGGACTTATTGATTGAAATTCCTTCATGATTATATACATTCTTATGATTCGATTTCTGTATCCTTATCGAATCCTACCTTCTTTTCATCCATTATGCCGCCAAAGACTACGAGGGCGCAGAGAGCGGCCGCGAGAGCCGAGATTCGAGTTGACTCATCTGAGACGAGGACTGACCCGGGCAGTACACCCGTTGTACCAGAGCAGACTGTTCCTCCTACGACAGATCAGATCGCTATGCTAGGGGCCGGTATGCAGGAGATGCGCCAGATGATAGGGTCGTTAGTCGAGACACTTCGAGCGCAGCGACCAGAGGTAGTTTTACCCGTTACGGGGACCGCGATGGTACCTACAGTATAGGCGGTTGCCCCTGCAGCCACAGAGGTTATTACGGTATTGCTATCGGAGTTTATGAGGCTGAAGCTTCCGGTCTTCACAGGCACCGATGCCGCCGAAGACCCACAGACTTTTATTAATAGGATGGCCCAGATATGTCGTTCGCTCAGATGCTCAGATGCGAGATGGGTAGAGTTCGCGAGCTTTCGCCTGGAAGGTCTTTTGCAGAAATGGTGCGAATTGGTTGAGAAGGGCAGAGCAGCAGGTCTTCCTCCTATGACCTGGACCGAGTTTGTGAGGGTATTTCTAGCCCGTTTCCTTCCCCAGAGTGTCAGGGATGCCCGAGCACGCAGGTTCGAGTCTTCACGTCAGACTCCGGAGATGACAGCGGCAGAGTACGATGTACTGTTCACCGAGCTATCTGTTTATGCCCCATACCTTGTGGCTAGTGAGGAGATGCGAGTCAAGAGATTTTTTCGAGGCTTACTTACCTCACTGTTCCTGGCGATCAGCGCACAACATTGCGAGACTTATGCAGCAGCCGTAGACGCTGCCCTATTAGTCGAGGAGCGCCTTGCTGAGACTTCGGTAGTTCCAGGGCCGAAGAGGGTTCGTACTGACACAGCAGCATGGAGACTTCCATTTGGACGCTGTGATAGATGTCGTACAGGTGGCAGAGACTCGGGACGAGGTTAGATGTTTAGCTCTTATCCCCAGGAGGGTCAGCAGTCATTGCGTGGATGCTTTGGGTGTGGTAGTCCCCGTCACCGCATCAGAGATTGTACCGAGATACGCCGGAGGGAGGCATCAGTACCACATTTCACACTTCCACCTTCACCACCCCAGAGGGCATTGCCTATTGTTCCTACTATTGCTCCACGTCAGACTCATGTACAGAGAGGCCGTGGTTGCGGAGGGTTTGCTCATAGAGGACGAGGTGGCCGAGGCACAGGACAGCTAGCTGCCGGCAGAGTACAGCCAGTTGATAGTAGGGGACCGCCAGTCGCAGGTGGAGGACATGCATGGGTTTTCACTTTGACGCATCAGGACGCGCAGGCGTCCAATGCAGTGGTCTCAGGTACCTTATCAGTATGTTCTGTTGTCACACACGTGTTGTTTGATCCCGGATCCACGCACCCGTACATTTCCACACACTTCGTGCCGTGTTTGGGTAGAAAGTACGGTTTGCTTGATCAGCCGCTTGTTGTGTCCAATCCTGTAGGCGAGTCGTTTGTTGCTAGACACGTGTTCCGATCCTGTGTTGTCCGTATTGGCGAGAGAGAGTTTCCTATCGACATGATCCTTCTTGAGATGTTAGACTTCGACGTTCTTTTGGGCATGGATTGATTAGCCACGTGCTATTCGTCAGTAGACTGCCGCGAGAAAACAGTTAGGTTTTGTTTTCCCGGCAAGTCGGCTTTTGTTGTGCAAGGGGATCGTGGTGCCGCCCCTCACAGTTTGATTTCTTCTCTTCGTGCTAGACAGCTTTTGAGGAAGGGATGTCAGGGATTTCTAGCCTATGTTTGCTATACTAGAGCAACGGATGTACCGTTGGACCAGGTTCCGATTGTTCGTGAGTTCCTTGATGTTTTCCCTGATGAGCTTCCTGGACTGCCGCCTGAGCGCGATATTGTTTTCTGCATTGACTTGATTCCCGGCACGGGGCCTATTTCCATACCGCCTTATCGGATGGCCCTGGCGGAGCTTAGAGAGTTGAAGGGTCAGTTGCAAGATATGCTGGATAAGGGACTTATTCGACCCAGTGTGTCTCCTTGGGGTGCTCCGGTCCTGTTTGTCAAGAAGAAGGACGGCAGTTTGCGTTTGTGTATCGACTACCGCCAGCTGAACATGGTTACCGTGCGGAACCGATATCCCTTGCCACGCATCGACGACTTGTTCGACCAGCTTCAGGGCGCAGGTTATTTTTCGAGGATCGACTTGCGATCGGGATACCATCAGTTGTGGGTTCGACAGGAGGATATTCCGAGGACAGCTTTCCGCACGCGTTACAGCCATTATGAGTTTTTGGTGATGTCGTTCGGACTCACCAATGCCCCAGCAGCATTTATGGACTTGATGAACCGTATTTTTAGGCCGTATCTTGATTTGTTCATCATCGTATTCATTGACGATATTTTGGTGTATTCTCGGAGCCGATAGGAGCACGAGCAGCCCTTGCGGATCACACTACAGACTATGAGGATGCACCAGCTATTCGCAAAATTCTCCAAGTGCGTATTCTGGCTTGACAACGTAGACTTCTTGGGTCACGTGATTACACGAGATGGTATATGTGTGGACCCGAAGAAGATCGAGGCCATTCAGCGTTGGCCCAGACCCGCATCAGTTACTTAGATCCGCAGCTTTTTAGGACTGGCTGGCTGCTACAGGAGATTTGTTCAGGACTTCTCCTGTATTGCTGCACCTTTGACCGGGTTGACCCGGAAGTGAGTTCCTTTCGATTGGACGGAGGAGTGCGAGCATAGCTTTCAGCAATTGCGGACTCGTTTGACTACGGCGCCGGCGTTATTATTTCCTTCAGGATCGGGCGGATTTGTGGTCTATTGTGATGCTTCTCGATTGGGGCTAGGGTGAGTATTGATGTAGCACGATAGGGTGATCGCGTATGCTTCTCGACGGCTGAAGAAACATGAAAAGAACTACCCCACTCACGATTTGGAGATGGCTGCAGTGGTCTTTGCACTCAAGATCTGGCGACATTACCTATATGCCGAGTCGTGCCAGATATTCACTGATCACAAGAGCTTAAAGTATATATTTCAGCAGCGAAACCTGAATCTTAGACAGCGCCGTTGGATGGAACTAGTAAAAGACTACGATTGCGAGATCTTGAATCACCCAGGCAAGGCTAATGTAGTGGCGGATGCTTTAAGCAGGAGGCCTGGGGGTAGTCTATCTTATTTGAGCGCAGTGCAGAGGCAGTCGTCGGCAGATTGGCAGATTTTATGCGACAGCCGAGTGCAGTTCGAATTCAAACCGATCGGGGGACAGCTTGTGCATGTTCGTGTACGCCCACAGTTGCTTGACCGTATACATGAGACACAGTACAGTGATGACCGTTGTTCGGAGATCATGGCACAGATTGGACAGGGCAGATTTTCCGAGTTTATGATTGATGGTCAGGGGATACTGTGATTTGGGACTAGACTGTGCGTACCAGATGCTGAGGGACTGCTGCGTGAGATTCTTTAGGAGGCACATCGATCGGTGTATAGTGTTCATCTGTGTTTCACCAAGATGTACCATGATATGAGAGACGTTTACTGGTGGGATTGGATGAAGAGGACATCACAGACTTCGTGTCGAGAAGCCTGACTTGTCAGCAAGTCAAGGCCGAGCACCAGAGGCCAGTGGGAGAGCTACAGCCGTTACCTATTCCGGAGTGGAAATGGGAGTAGATTTCTATGGACTTCATTGTGGGTCTACCCAGGACTATTCGAGGATATGGCTCCATTTAGGTAATCGTGGACCGATTGACGAAAGCGGCTCACTTCCTGCCGGGGAAGACTACTTTCGGATTTGCTCAGTATGCCCAGATTTACATCGACGAGATTGTATGACTGCATGGGGTCCCGACATGTATCGTGTCCGACTGAGGCACCCAGTTTACCAGCCAACTATGGCAGAGGCTTCAGGAGGCTTTGGGCACCCGCTTGAGTTTCAGCACAGCATTTCTTCCGCAGACCGACGGCCAGTCAGAGCGGACTATTCAGACTCTCGAGGACATGCTCCGAGCGTGCGTTTTAGACTTTGGTGGTAGCTGGGATCATCATTTACCCTTGGTGGAGTTCTCCTACAACAATATTTTCCAGGATACTATTCGGATGTCACCTTTCGAGGCCTTGTATGGGAGGAGGTATAGATCGCCCGTCTGTTGGACAGAGCTCAGTGAGAGCAGTATTTTGGGGCCGCAGATCGTACAGGAGACGACCGAGAAGATACAGCTGATTCGAGATAGGATGAGGACAGCTCAGAGCAGGCGGAAATCGTATGCTGACAGACGCCGCCGCAGATTAGAGTTCGCAGTTGGCGATCACGTTTTTCTGAGGGTCTCTCCGAAAAAGGGAGTGATGAGGTTTGGACGGAAAGGGAAGCTTAGCCCCAGATTCATAGGTCCCTTCGAGATCCTCGAGCATGTGTGCGCAGTAGCATATCGTTTGGCGCTTCCACCCGACTTCCCAGATGTTCACCCCCTATTTAACGTGTCGATGCTTCGCGGATACCTGCATGACCCTTCTCACATGATTCAGCATCAGACCGTACAGCTCGAGCGCGATCTTTCGTTCACCGAGCAGCCAGTCGTGATATTGGACCGGCAGGTGAAGAAACTTCGATCGAAGGTCTTGCTATCTGTGAAGGTGCTTTGGCGCAGCCCAACTGGTGAAGAGATCACTTGGGAGGCCGAGGGCGAGACACGGAAGAAGTTCCCTCATCTCTTTGAAGGTACGCGTAGCTATATATTAAATTCGGGGACGGATTTCTCTAAGGGGGAAGATTGTAACACCTTAGGATGTGATTGATGGCTAATTATACTTTAAGATATGGTTTTTAATAAAAAATTTACCAAATTGATCTTTAAATATTTTATCAAAATTAATGAATATTTTATTAGAATTTGTTTAGGCTTGCACACATATGTGCATGTAAACTAGGATTAAATTGGGGTTAGACGATGATTAGCAACCATGGTGGACTAACCATTTTGTTAAGCCAATTTGATTTTAATTAAGTGTTTTGGTTAATTGTTTTTTTTAAAATGAAAAATGATTTGGTTTTGGTTGACTTGGAGAGAGAGAGAGAGAGAGAATGGGCATCATGGCTTGAGCAATGCTCTCATTTGATGAGGAGAGAGAGAGAGGGTTGACTAGCTTGAACTCTCATTTCTTTTGTTTCTAGACTTTTTCTCACATCTCTCTCACCCTCACTCACTCACACACTCAACACAACAACAACAAGCAGCACCACCAGCAGAAGAAGCAGTAGCAGCAGCCACAGCAGCACCAACAGCAGCAGCACCAGCAGCATCAGCACAGCAGCACCAGCAGCATCAGCACAGCAGCAGCATCAGCACAGCAGCAGCAAGCAGATCTTCTCCTCCTCTTCTTCTCCTTCTCCTTGCACCTAGGGTCAAGTGAGGTATACTTCTTAGACTTAACTTCTTTGTTGCTAAACTTACGCGTTAATTAGCACCGGTTAGTGTTAAAAGTGAGCTTTAGTGCTAGAAATGGGGATTAGTGTGGATTTTTGGCCAAGTGATGATTTTGGTGGTTAGCCTTGCTTAACTAAGTGTTGTTAGGGCCACGTAAACCTAGTCTTACCCTAGATTTCACTAAAATACCATAGGGTTTCATTTAGTGCAAAATTTAGCCTTTCTGTGATCTGCTGTAGACTCGTGTGCTTCAGACAAAATCTGAGTTAACTGTAGCATACTTTATAGACCTTGATCACACACCCAGAGAACGAGACCCCCTACCCACATTCTGGCCGCCGATTTATTCATCCTGGCCGCAAATTGCGGCCAGATGAGGGTATTTTTGTGTTGGGTTTGGGTGGGTAGGAGTCTGCGGTATATTTAAGGTCTGTGGTATATGAAACTTTTTTAATTTTCACCCGAGTCAAAATCTGGAGCGATATATCGTTTTTCCTATACGTTTAGTTTGCGCGACACGTGTGATACGTGAGTGGGTTTAGTGTTGCTGCATGTCGCGACGTGTCGGGGTAGTTTCAGACTCGTATACACACGTTTCAGCGTATCGGACACACGCGCGTTTAGTTCGCGACGCGAGTTTCTCTTTTGGCTTCGATATCGCGTTTTTGTTTGATTTTACTTCTATGGATTCTTTGTGTAAATTCTAGGTTCGGAGGCGGGTACGTCGGACGCCGCAAAGAAAGGGAAGCAAGCGGTCGGCTATGCTTAGCACGAGACCGGGTGAGTAGATTTAACATCTATAGGGAAATCGCTCGTATGGCGTTAAGCGTCAGGGCGTGATGGGATATTTTAGTCGTATACATTCATATATACTATTGTAGCATACCATCTTTCTTGTATATAGAATGGTAGTTATATAACACTGCACTATCACTAACGGTTTAAGCTGCACGAGCACTATTTGTATGATACACTCACACCTTTAGTGATTGCCATGACACTCGCACTATAGGATTGCTACGAATCATATATCATTTGATCACCGCATCATTGATGATTAGACATGACTTTGTCACATATTGGCATATATTTATATTGATATATCCCTACTTGCGCACATGCACATTGTATATTCGTATTAGTGCATACATTCATTGATATATCCCTACATGCGTACATGCACACTGTATATTCATATTGGTGCATACATTCATTGATATATCCCTACTTGCGCACATTCACACTGTATATTCATATTAGTGCATACATTCATTGATATATCCCAACTTGCGCACCTGCACACTGTATATTCATAGTAGTGCTTACATACATTGATATCTTCAGACTTGCGCACCTGCACACTGTATATTCATAATAGTGCCTACATACATTGATATCTTCATACTTGTGCACATGCACACTGTATATTCATATTAGTGCATACATTCATTGATATATCCCTACTTGCGCACATGCATACAGTATATTTATATTAGTGTATACATTCATTGATATATCCCTACTTGTGCACCTGCACACTGTATATTCATAGTAGTGCTTACATACATTGATATCTTTAAACTTGCGCACTTGCACACTGTATATTCATAGTAGTGCCTACATACCTTGATATCTTCATACTTGCGCGCATGCACACTGTATATTCATACTGGTGCACACATGCATTAATATCTTCATACTTGCGCACCTGCACACTGTATATTCATAGTAGTGCTTACATACATTGATATCTTCATACTTGCGCACAAGCACACTGTATATTCATACTGGTGCACACATACATTGATATCTTCATACTTGCGTACCTGCACACTGTATATTCATAGTAGTGCTTACATACATTGATATATTCATACTTGCGCACCTGCACACTGTATATTCATGATAGTGCTTACATACATTGATATCTTCATACTTGCGTACATGCACACTATATATCCATATTAGAGCACATATACATTGGCACACTCATATTTTCCTCATGCACATCCATACCTATATACATACATATGTTACATATATGGATGATATTGACTTGATTTAAAAATAGGGACCGCATGAGATATTTTCAAAAACTGGATCCTTTTAAAAGAGCGGTTTTCCTTTTTTTACTCTTAGTGTCATACGACACATTGCATGGATTTACACATTGAGTTTTGGATTCGTGTGATTTCTGGATTTGAGAACCGAGGTACTATTTTAAGGAATTACGCACTGTTTTTAAAACCCGGTTCCTCTTGATATGATATTTTAGTGCGTCCACCATGAGTTTTCTCGGTTCTTGGGATCTTGTGTGATTATACCCAATTCGAGGAGTGGTAGGCACCGTCTGCGGGTACGTGGTGGACCCGGTATGGTACCCCGGGGCAAGAAGACTCGTATAGTTAGACGGTGAGCCCGGCGGAGGGACTACTACCTACCGGTGATTGGTTGGACCTTGCGGTTATCCGGAGGATACTGACCAGAGCTGAGAGATGGATACGGGCCGACCCGTACTGCTGGGGCCGAGGGCCGATTCCGCAGACGGAGACCGTTGGCCGATCCGGATTGACGGAGCCCGATAGATGAGGATTTGCGTGTCGATGCTGGACATGATTATTTTATGATATTTCGAGTGCCGATGTTGGGCACTCACGATTCCATGAGCTGTACAGGATTTGAGGGCCGATTAGATAGACGGCGCCGGAGTTTTTATTGGGATTTGGGTGTATTGGATGGACCCCGGTTATTCTGCCACGTTGATATTCTGTGTAGATGATATTTATTCCCATGCTCAGCATTCAGTGTTATGCATCTCATCCTGTATCTGTAGTACCTGACAGAGTACTTTTGCATGACTATTGCATACCCTGCTCATCCTATATAGATGTTATTAGATTGCATTTGCTATGCATGACTATTGTATACCCTGCTCATCCTATATAAATGTTATTAGATTGCATTTGCTATGCATGATTATTGCATACCGTGCTCATCATGTAGAGATGTTATTAGGTCGCACTTGTTGCATGATTATTGCATCCAGTTCATCATATAGATGTTATCTGTTGGCATAGGTTAGAGTATCGCTGTACGTGCATACTCACGATTAGTTTTACATGTTATCTAATATTCACAAGTTGGAAACTCACCCCCGTTGTGCCACAGTGTTTGCAGGTTGCCCCTAAGAGTAGTCGCAGCAGGCTGCTTTCTTGCATCTTTTGCTACGGATACCACTACAGTTGGCGCGTGAGCCCTTTTGATGATAGGTGGGTTTTTGCGGTAACCGTTTATTTTCCAGTTGTATACACTGTTGTATCTAGTACTCTCCATCTATTATTCATGTATTGACTTAGAGACTAGTTGTGTAACATTTTCAAAAATATAAAATATTAATTTTGGGAATTTTTATAATTTAATATTATTTTATTGATTATTTTAATATTAAATGCAAATAAATAGGAAAAATGTTAGAAAAAAATTATGAAAAATTATGGAAAATTCTAAAATAGGGTAAATTAGTGGATTATGGCATTTTTAAGTTTTTGTGATTAGTTTGACAATAATTTAGTGCTAATCGCGATTAAAATCGCTAATCGGGTTTTTTGGCAATTTTGTGCAAAACTTGCACATATCACTTTTTCTACACTTGTGCATTTTTCTAGCCATGGTTTTCTTTTGGGATTACTATTGATGTGAGAAGGTTTGGATTTTAAAAGAAAAGGAAAAGAAAGGAAAATATAACGATGAGGGTAAGTGAGAGAGAGAGGTGGACTTTGACTTAGCATACTTAGCCATTCTCCTCGTTTTCTGTGCACAGCCCCTGTTCCTCTAGTGTTGACCCAGGGTACTTCTAGTTTTGACAGATTCTATCTAGGGTGAAATCTGGGACATATATCCTAAGTTGCTATTTTGGATTCGTGTTTCCGTATTCCGTATTTTTGATTCTGAAATGGTGGAATGTGTTTTGCCTCGACTAATTGTCGTTTATACGACGATGTAGAGGATTTATTGATGGTTTTGAAGGAGTGCCATAGGTTCTCACCTATAGGCCCCCTTATCGTATCGTTTTGGATTTCATGCGCCGTTTTAGATTGGATTTGGTTTTAATGCGCATATACGATATTTTGATGTGTAGGTACCCATGAAGACTTCGGGACGACAAGCAAATACGTGGTGACGTCCGCAATTGGTGATGCAAGGTGAGTAGATTATATCTACAGGGGGAAGTCGGGTGGATGGCGTATAGCACCCCCGCAGTCCGTAGATAGATTACTATGTAGTTTATTGTGATATTAGGTGTATTGTGGATAATGTAGGGTTAGAAGTGACTAGTGTAGTTCATAGTCGCGAACCCTAGGGTAGAATTACACCTACACACACACCCTTGCTTATCACTTGTACTTGCACTGTGATTGATGATATGTGATGACTTTGGAGATGAGTCGATGATGTGGGCTGGGTGCCCTGGGATCGGTGATTTTATACGATTCATATGTGGGATATGACTTGTGATTCTTGCGGGCTTGGGATATGTGTTTACCCCCGCATGCATACTTACTGAGGTTACCGTTTTGTACTAGACATAGAGTAGTACTCCAGACTATATGATCTGACGATGGTGATATCTGTTATGTGATGAGACAGTGAGATACTGACCCCTACCCAGCTATGGGGATGCCGTACGATGATTTACCGTACGAGCCGATATTGATGATAGATCCGCACTCATAACTCGAGGATATCTTATGATATGACATTGAGGCGAGATCACCGACTGTATACTTTTATACATGTATCGACTCAGATTTAGGTGGTTTCCACACCTACCCCTCCTGATTGACCGGATACTTAGATATAGTTTGCATAGTAGATACTTCACTGTGGTGTTGACTACTAGATATCTGCATTTTCCTGCTATTCGCATTGCTGGCATATGTTCATTGTTATATTATTATCATGCTGTTAGGACACCAGCACTATTATCGATGATGCGTATGTTTCACGTACACTATTTGCCGGCTCACACACTTCATCATCGATAATTGCCATGCCACTACACTGTAGTACTGTTGCATTCATGATATGATTACTGCTTGGCATATTGTACACATGTACCTGTACACAAACATAGATGATTCTGACTTGATTGAGATTGAGGACCGCAAGATATTCTTTAAACTGATTCATTCTAAAGGAGCGGTTCCTCCCGACATATGTACATTACTATTCCAAGTTGCATGATTTCTGATATGATTATCTCTCTTTACATGTCGCATACATCATGGATTGATTGCATAGCACATTGCATTGGATTTACTTCTTGATGTGGATTTTCATGTGATTTCTGATTTTGAGGACCGTGGGATTATTTAAGAAAAGATGTTCTTTTATGAAAACCCGGTACCTCGTGATATGATATTTGGGTGCGTCCACCACGCGTTTTCTCGGTGCTGAGACGTGTGCTTGAAACCCGATTCGAGGAGTGATGATCCGTTTGCTGGTTCGTGGTGGGCCCGGTATGGTTCCCCTCGGCGAGATGATCGTTGGGTTATGCCGATTGAGCCTGGAGGCGGGCGAGTACCTACCGGTGATTGTATTTGAGCTCGGCGGATATCCGGGGGATACCGCCTGGAGCCGAGAGATGGGCGTACTGCCGGGGGCCGACGGGCCGCTACCGCAGACGGAGCCCAGAGATGGACATGGGTTGACTCGTGCTGCCGGGGCCGAGGGCCGATACCGCAGACGGAGCCCCATATGGATGAGGATTTACGTGTCGATGCTTGGCACGGGTTTCATGATGTTTTCCATGATATTGTTTATATCCTCATACTTGCATACATGATGCTTACTGTCAGTGGGTGACAGGTGGACGGGTTCCACATATATACAGACATGGATCATATACAGACTGGATTTACACTTGTCATACTTCATTTGTATATATAACAGGGTATGAGGGCGCTGTTATATATACCCTTACACCAATATTAGTGGTATGGGACGCTAATATATGTGTATTGATATCATTGATATTTCATCATACTTACCTCATGCAGGCATACCTTACACTGATGACATGTTATTACCTGAGTACCTGGCACTACATACATGATTAGATGTTACCTTGCCACCTTATTACACTCAGATGCACTCTTGTGGATTGTATTACTGATCGTTGACTTAGGTTTATGTCTTGCATTCGGTTTCTGCTTGTAGATATTTCTATTCACGAGTTGGCAACTCACCCCCGTTGTGCCACAGTCCTTGCAGGTTCTGCCGTACAGGTTTCATTGCGGCATTTCTGGCACACTACCTTCTTGCGGGTGATTTGCTTTGGTAGGTGGATTCTTTCGCATCAAGAATCACCGTTTTATTCATGTATTTCATTGTATCTAGAAATTGTCCATCAACCAAAAACTTGTATATTCTTTCAGACTTAGAGACAGTGTGGTATTATTCGACCTTAGAGTCGCGCTTAGTAGTATTGCGGTTTTCTTGCTGCTTTTTGAGCTTTCCTTGATTTTGATCCTCGCCACTTGGCGTTGTATATTATCATATCATCGTGTGGCTGTGACCGTCGATTGACGAAGAGCTAGCTCCCGCTTGGGGATGCCTTTATCATTTTATATATTGTTATTCATGTTGTACCCCATTCGGGGCCAGTTTTACAAGAGAAACTCTGCCGAAAATTTTAGAAAAGACTGTACGGTTTTCAAATGCACATTCGGCTTAGTTATTTAAAAACCTTGATTTCAAACATGTTTTTCTTCATTTCTTTAAACCGGTTTTTTTTACTTATTCTCAAAAATGGTTTTAGATTTCTGGGCTTTTGGCTTACTTGGATCAGATGGAGTCCTATAGACTTCATATGGTTCAAGGGCCAGTCACGTGCTCTTTCGGGTCGTGACAAAGTTGGTATCAGAGCCAGGTTGACCTTGGTTCGAGTCTAAGTTTGACTATATGGAGCCTAGGGTGTTGTTTATATACGGAACTTAGGCTTGACCTTACGGAACTTAGACTTGGTCGAGGGGGTGTAAACCCGAACTTTCGTCGTTTTAGGATGACCCTTGGTTGATGGATTTGGTGACTAAAGTAGAGTGACGTACCGTTGGTATGTTCCGCGGCATACTTACGACACGCCACTCCGCTTAAGGAACCTTAGGATGTACATACTTTCGAGATCAGTGATTCTCTTTATATCCACGATTATTCATCCATTTGAGATCCCCGATTCTATTAGTTTCATGATCATACCTTCATTGATACTGTTCCTTCCTATGATCATGTATCCACTTTGGATCTGTTGTTTCCCTTCTTGCCACTGATGTGCTCTCTTTGATACTCGATTGAGATTCCTGTCACCGTGTTTGAGCGCAGTTTGGGCTGCTGCTAGGGTTACGGCCGGTGTGAGCTCGTTTGGTACGAGGGCCGACCTTTGTGTTTTCTGGTGACATGGGAACGTCTCGAGTTAGTGTTGGTGATTGTGACCTCTAGTGGAGGCGAGTGCTTGGTCTTGCACCGGATGATCGGGCCTTTGTTAGAGCTGCCAGTTGAGAGAGGACTGTTGATGTACAGCATACCTCAGAGATGGTGATGTCGCCTACCGTGCAGACAGATGGACCAGCTGTCGCTGAGATTGACAGGGTGTTGCTTTCGGAGCTTACGAGCTGAGATTGCCGGAGCTTTCAGGCAGTTATGCGACAGATGATAGCTAGTCTACCCGATTTGAGAGACGAAGGTGATTCGTCCGATTTTGCGCCAGAGCGGGCCCAGTTGAGTTGAAGATTTCCAGTGTGGAGAGTCTTACTCAGATCTAGAGCAGGCTGATTCAGAGATGACCGCTTATGTATTTCCTTTCCTGGAGGATTGAGGCGTTGTTCGGCGTACAGGTATATGAGCCAGTTGTTGCTGCAAATGATGAGATATCGCCCAGATGATTGGAGCTACTGCAGCATGAGCATGTTCTTAGAGAGATGATAGCGAGTTGCTAGTCACCGAGGATGGATGACTAGGACGCGTGGTGAGTTCGCTTACCCCGATGCGAGGTCATCAGGTGGATTGATTCCAGCTAGAGACGACTTCACGCAGATTCGTTGAGAGTCGATTGAGACGATCGAATGTCAGGAGCCTATTTTCCAAGTTTAAAGTATACGGAAAGACATGCAGGTGATTCTATGGACCCTCTAGAAGAATGAAACCCTAACTCGACTTAATGACCGTGTGACAGCCTTGGAACCTTAGGGTTTACGGCGGTTCCGCGGCGCCATTAGTGAGGCTTGGGTTTGCCCTTCTACGGCTGGACCACCGACGCTGTGGCATGTACTCGATACTATTAAACTGTACCCGAGATGTGAGCTCTTGGGGGATTATGAGGATCTGACGAGTCGATCGGATGGTTCGACATCTTTCGGATATCGTGATGGGACACTGCTTGGGAGACTCCAGGTGCGAGCATAGCCATCGGAGCGCAGTTCGTGCAGCCATGATGAGACGAGTCCGAATCAGTCGACACTGATGCAGAGTGAAGAAAAGAGTTCGCAAGATATTTCGACGAGATGACGTCCCACTCCGCCGACATCAGAGATGTTATACGCACCCAGAGGCATGGTATATGGATATACCTTCCAGAAAGAAGCGCAATAGGTATGCAGCCGTTCCGGAATAAGCTTTAGCTTCAGCATTGGATGATGACTTCCGGGCATTTCGGCAGGATTGAGATTTGAGAAAGGAACCTCGGCAGGACCTTTCTGGAGTACGATACGAGAAGACCTAGACCAGGAGTGGTCGTGTTGCGCACACCCAGCAGGCCAGAGTTCGGCATTGTCGACGAGGTAGTTGACCAAGTTCGGATAAAGGAACTTACCCAGATGCGTTGCGAATGGATCAAGGACGGACGAGTGATGAGTATTCCTCCGATGGTTGGGACGTGTTCCCGAGGACCAGTTCGGCCTGACATCTGCTACAGAATGATGAAGCTACAGAGTACGCGATTTCGAGTCCGTGTGAGAGACTTCAGATTGACCATGGCCGAGAGCAGTGCAGTGTATAGTAGCTTGGCGTGACGTCATAGTGGACGACGATGGAGACAAGTGGAACCAGAGGTTCGTGTGAGACACTGACGAGCTGTCATTGCTTCCCGTCGAAACTAGAGACCTGATATGCTTACAGAAACGTTGGGATGTGACCAATTTTCGAGAAATGTTGTGCTGAGGACACAGATGTCTTTCCAGCGAGAAGAGATAGTACAAGAGAGCCAGCCTCTGTACAGATCGGCATAGGCATGATTGGAAGAGACCTTGAGCAGGATTCCTTCCAGGACATTGCTGCAATGATGTTTGCACCCAGGATCAGATGTGTGACGTGCATTCAGATAGCCAGAGACCGACGTCAGTGATATGCTGCCTTACAAGTGGTCGTGAGGTTTGACCGAGAGGTGACCAGAAAAGTGCCAGAACGGAATCGTCCCCGTTAGCACACCTGACAGGGCCGATGAGCCGATTGACCGCGTGATAGGTAATCCGCAGAGAAGATAAGGACCTAGAGAGTCAGAAGACGCCAGACCGTGAGCAAGAGGCAGGTAGATATCCTGCGCTGCTAGCAGTGGATTACACTGACTCCTTCTCGACCTTGAAGGAGAAACTACCGAAGACGGTATTTATGATTTGTGATTTTGTGATTCGATTATCACGTATCCGTCATTTTGGATTTCGGTATTTTGTGCGTTCTATTTGCACGATCTAGTTTTGGTGACTGAGTTTCATGATATTGGTTTCATGCACCCACTGGATATTTATATATTTTGCGCAGAGTTTTCATGCATTTTAGTGTTAGGCTTTGATTCGTGCACGCTGATGCACACGGTTGTGAGATTTTCCTTGCGGTACCCTGATTTTGGTTTGAGCCGCATTATATCGTTGATTTTGACCCGGATTTTGATGGTTGATTTTTGCACTCCGTGCTGGCGATGTGCTTTACGCCTGTTCGGTGTTTGCTATTGGATTTCGTGATTTCCGTGCATGTTGAGTGCGCAGGGTTTAGATTTTCATTCGTGTACGATGGATGCACCGGTTTGGATTTTCGCACATGTTTGGCGCATGTTTTTAGATACGATTTTGGTGCACGCCAGATGCGCTAAATCGGGATTCTTCGTGCATATCACATGCACCTGATTTATTTTGCTGTCAGGCACATACGATGCCCATGACAGATGCTTCGTGCACACCCGTTGCACTTGGATGTTGTTTTGTGCACCTGTTTAGCACATATATGGATTTTTTTTTGATTTCAGTGCGCACCAGACGCACAGGATGGTGTTATGTTTAGATTGGATGTCTACATGTGTAGTTCCGATCCATATCATATCGGTTTTGTATTGGAATTGACATTGTGTTTTTTTTACATTGACTCCGATGATTGCGGGATGCTTGACGGAGTTTTGTTTTCGAGTTATCTGCTCAGTACCCTTGCGCATGCATTGCGCTGTGACGTTCTATGTGTTGATGATTTCGGAGCCCCGACGACTTTGGTTTATTACTGAGATGTTTTTGTATCTGGGGGTTTAAATTTAAAATTCGGGGACCGAATTTCTTTAAGGGGGGTAGATTGTAACATTTTCAAAAATATAAAATATTAATTTTGGGAATTTTTATAATTTAATATTATTTTATTGATTATTTTAATATTAAATGCAAATAAATAGGAAAAATGTTAGAAAAAAATTATGAAAAATTATGGAAAATTCTAAAATAGGGTAAATTAGTGGATTATGGCATTTTTAAGTTTTTGTGATTAGTTTGACAATAATTTAGTGCTAATCGCGATTAAAATCGCTAATCGGGTTTTTTGGCAATTTTGTGCAAAACTTGCACATATCACTTTTTCTACACTTGTGCATTTTTCTAGCCATGGTTTTCTTTTGGGATTACTATTGATGTGAGAAGGTTTGGATTTTAAAAGAAAAGGAAAAGAAAGGAAAATATAACGATGAGGGTAAGTGAGAGAGAGAGGTGGACTTTGACTTAGCATACTTAGCCATTCTCCTCGTTTTCTGTGCACAGCCCCTGTTCCTCTAGTGTTGACCCAGGGTACTTCTAGTTTTGACAGATTCTATCTAGGGTGAAATCTGGGACATATATCCTAAGTTGCTATTTTGGATTCGTGTTTCCGTATTCCGTATTTTTGATTCTGAAATGGTGGAATGTGTTTTGCCTCGACTAATTGTCGTTTATACGACGATGTAGAGGATTTATTGATGGTTTTGAAGGCGTGCCATAGGTTCTCACCTATAGGCCCCCTTATCGTATCGTTTTGGATTTCATGCGCCGTTTTAGATTGGATTTGGTTTTAATGCGCATATACGATATTTTGATGTGTAGGTACCCATGAAGACTTCGGGACGACAAGCAAATACGTGGTGACGTCCGCAATTGGTGATGCAAGGTGAGTAGATTATATCTACAGGGGGAAGTCGGGTGGATGGCGTATAGCACCCCCGCAGTCCGTAGATAGATTACTATGTAGTTTATTGTGATATTAGGTGTATTGTGGATAATGTAGGGTTAGAAGTGACTAGTGTAGTTCATAGTCGCGAACCCTAGGGTAGAATTACACCTACACACACACCCTTGCTTATCACTTGTACTTGCACTGTGATTGATGATATGTGATGACTTTGGAGATGAGTCGATGATGTGGGCTGGGTGCCCTGGGATCGGTGATTTTATACGATTCATATGTGGGATATGACTTGTGATTCTTGCGGGCTTGGGATATGTGTTTACCCCCGCATGCATACTTACTGAGGTTACCGTTTTGTACTAGACATAGAGTAGTACTCCAGACTATATGATCTGACGATGGTGATATCTGTTATGTGATGAGACAGTGAGATACTGACCCCTACCCAGCTATGGGGATGTCGTACGATGATTTACCGTACGAGCCGATATTGATGATCGATCCGCACTCATAACTCGAGGATATCTTATGATATGACATTGAGGCGAGATCACCGACTATATACTTTTATACATGTATCGACTCAGATTTAGGTGGTTTCCACACCTACCCCTCCTGATTGACCGGATACTTAGATGTAGTTTGCATAGTAGATACTTCACTGTGGTGTTGACTACTAGATATCTGTATTTTCCTGCTATTCGCATTGCTGGCATATGTTCATTGTTATATTATTATCATGCTGTTAGGACACCAGCACCATTATCGATGATGCGTATGTTTCACGTACACTATTTGCCGGCTCACACACTTCATCATCGATAATTGCCATGCCACTACACTGTAGTACTGTTGCATTCATGATATGATTACTGCTTGGCATATTGTACACATGTACCTGTACACAAACATAGATGATTCTGACTTGATTGAGATTGAGGACCGCAAGATATTCTTTAAACTGATTCATTCTAAAGGAGCGGTTCCTCCCGACATATGTACATTACTATTCCATGTTGCATGATTTCCGATATGATTATCTCTCTTTACATGTCGCATACATCATGGATTGATTGCATAGCACATTGCATTGGATTTACTTCTTGATGTGGATTTTCATGTGATTTCTGATTTTGAGGACCATGGGATTATTTAAGAAAAGATGTTCTTTTATGAAAACCCGGTACCTCGTGATATGATATTTGGGTGCGTCCACCACGCGTTTTCTCGGTGCTGAGACGTGTGCTTGAAACCCGATTCGAGGAGTGATGATCCGTTTGCGGGTTCGTGGTGGGCCCGGTATGGTTCCCCTCGGCGAGATGATCGTTGGGTTATGCCGATTGAGCCTGGAGGCGGGCGAGTACCTACCGGTGATTGTATTTGAGCTCGGCGGATATCCGGGGGATACCGCCTGGAGCCGAGAGATGGGCGTACTGCCGGGGGCCGACGGGCCGCTACCGCAGACGGAGCCCAGAGATGGACATGGGTTGACTCCTGCTGCCGGGGCCGAGGGCCGATACCGCAGACGGAGCCCCATATGGATGAGGATTTACGTGTCGATGCTTGGCACGGGTTTCATGATGTTTTCCATGATATTGTTTATATCCTCATACTTGCATACATGATGCTTACTGTCAGTGGGTGACAGGTGGACGGGTTCCGCATATATACAGACATGGATCATATACAGACTGGATTTACACTTGTCATACTTCATTTGTATATATAACAGGATATGAGGGCGCTGTTATATATACCCTTACACCAATATTAGTGGTATGGGACGCTAATATATGTGTATTGATATCATTGATATTTCATCATACTTACCTCATGCAGGCATACCTTACACTGATGACATGTTATTACCTGAGTACCTGGCACTACATACATGATTAGATGTTACCTTGCCACCTTATTACACTCAGATGCACTCTTGTGGATTGTATTACTGATCGTTGACTTAGGTTTATGTCTTGCATTCGGTTTCTGCTTGTAGATATTTCTATTCACGAGTTGGCAACTCACCCCCGTTGTGCCACAGTCCTTGCAGGTTCTGCCGTACAGGTTTCATTGCGGCATTTCTGGCACACTACCTTCTTCCGGGTGATTTGCTTTGGTAGGTGGATTCTTTCGCATCAAGAATCACCATTTTATTCATGTATTTCATTGTATCTAGAAATTGTCCATCAACCAAAAACTTGTATATTCTTTCAGACTTAGAGACAGTGTGGTATTATTCGACCTTAGAGTCGCGCTTAGTAGTATTGCGGTTTTCTTGCTGCTTTTTGAGCTTTCCTTGATTTTGATCCTCGCCACTTGGCGTTGTATATTATCATATCATCGTGTGGTTGTGACCGTCGATTGACGAAGAGCTAGCTCCCGCTTGGGGATGCCTTTATCATTTTATATATTGTTATTCATATTGTACCCCATTCGGGGCCAGTTTTACAAGAGAAACTCTGCCGAAAATTTTAGAAAAGAATGTACGGTTTTCAAATGCACATTCGGCTTAGTTATTTAAAAACCTTGATTTCAAACATGTTTTTCTTCATTTCTTTAAACCAGTTTTTTTTACTTATTCTCAAAAATGGTTTTAGATTTCTGGGCTTTTGGCTTACTTGGATCAGATGGAGTCCTATAGACTTCATATGGTTCAAGGGCCAGTCACGTGCTCTTTCGGGTCGTGACAAGTTGTGAGGACAATGTATATTATTTTGTACTCTCGTGTCGAGCTCGTTGTGAGCCGACTTTATTTATGTCATGACCCGAAAGTACGGAACATGACCGGCACTAAAACTACGAAATGTCTCGAGGCGTACGTAATCTAAGTAAGCTGAAAACCCAGAAATCCAAACCAAGAAAAGTAGTAGAGTGAAGGAAAACCATTTTAAATCAACTAGTTTGCAACACATGCCGAAATGTGCACTTTAAAATCACAAGTCTTTTCTAAAAATTTCGGCAGAGTTTCCTTTGTAAAAACTGACCCCAAACAGGTACAAAACCTGACAAAGCATATATAATGAATAAAGGTATCCCCAAGCGGGAGCTAGCTCTTCGTCAATCGACGGTCACAACCACGCAAGCAATATAATATACAACGCCGAAGGGTGAGGATCACAACAGAAAAGGAAACTCAAAACAACATGAAATCCATAGAAATACAACGTGCGACTCTAAGGTCGAAAGAATAACATCACTGGTCTCTATCTCTGAAATAAATATATATTTGGTTGATGGAACTACTAGATACAACAGAATAATAATATACAAAGTATAATGATGGTCACGATGCAAGTGAACCCACCTACTAGCAAATCACCAGGAAAAGGAAGTAGTGCCAGCAAAGCCGTAATGAAATCTGTACGGCAAAACCTGCAAGAACTGTGGCACAACGGGGGTGAGTTGCCAACTTGTGAGTAGAAAACATCTACGAGCAGAAATCGCATGAACAACGCAATCCTAGGTCATACGATCACTATATATATATAATCCTCAAATATAACAAGTCTGGAGCATGAAAGGTGGCAAGGGTAAATATCTTACCCAAGTATAATCCCATGTGCTCGTGTCAGTGCCTCAGGTAGCAATATATTATATGGATGATGTATGAATGCATGAAAACAGAATACATGTAAATGAAGAAACTGCTTTCATAACTTAGTGAGATTTCTGTATTTTTAAAAACGAGGTATCATAAATGAAATCAGCATAAACAGTGTCTAGTATCGACACAAAACATAAATCCCAATTTCTTAAAATCTCAAGCTCCGGCTATCCGGACTGGCCTGTATCATCAAACCTCAGTACCTCAATATCTCAAAAACTCAGTATCTCAATCTCACTATCTAGGACGCCGTCAGTCCAGATCGGCCCCTACCATCAATCTCAAGACCACGACGGTATCCTTCGGATATCCGACGCGTCGGGTAAAATCACCGGTAGGTAGTCTTCCCCTGCCAGGCTCAACGCCATCATCTGCGACCTTCTCGCCCCGGGGTACCATACCGGGTCCACCAAGTACCCAAAATGGTTCATCCAACGCCTCGAATCGGGTCTCGAAATCCATCAGCAAACTCATGGTGGACGACTCATACATCATGGGAAAACCGCACTTTTCATTTAAAAAGAGAGAGAAAAGAAGTTTATAAATGTTTTTGCGGTTTTCCCCCAAATCCTGGAAATCTCATGAAAATCCGAATCCAAATCATCGATGGCATGTAAAAAAATGAATATAAGCATAAAACCCATGAATGCGGCATAACAGTGAATAACAATATGCATGAAGTAGCAAGTAGTAACTGCAATGTCTAAACTGGCATATAAGGCAAGTACACTAATATCATGTCGAAACTATTAGCTAGCAAGCTATGTCAATGTAATAGTATTCTCTAAAGTGTACGTGACATGGCAATTACCGATGAAGATGTGTCTGAGCCGGAACGGAAGTGTACGTGGTACATACGCATCATCGGTAATGGTGCTGGTGTCCTAACAGCATGACATCAACAATGGAATATGAAATCACAACATAAGTATGCGATGCGGAGCGAACAGCAATAATGTGCGGGAGCTGAATACTAAACACAAGGATAACTAATCTAGTCTAACAACTACACTAAACTATAAAGCTGAACTAACAAGCTGAATTAAAGGTAAGGCAACTGCCTAACATCTGAGTCGACACACACACACACACAGATATATATATATATATTAGTCGGTGATCTCGCCTCGATAATATCACATCCGATACTATATCTATAATCAGATATTCCCAAGTCAAGAGTGCGGATCAATCATCAATATATAGCTCGTACGTAAATCCGTCGTACGGCCTCCCAAATCCGGGTACGGGTCAATATCACATTCATCATATTATTTATCTGGTATCCTCTTTATCAAAGATCATAATCCGGGTACTGATCTATGTCTAATACAATACTAATATCATCAATATAATCATGATCTGACTACTGATCGACAGTCTCGTACAAACCGATATCATCAGCACATATCATCATAAAGAAGTATACATCGCCCAATGCGACCCATTATAGCTATCTTAACATATCTTATCTCATGTCCCGATCACAAGTCAACTATTCTATATACATCACCATTCACATGGCATCGTCGTCCACAGATCCGCTATAACATCATGACGTATCTCAAATACGAATCCTGCTATATCACCGATCTTACGGTCTCAAATCAAATCCCATCGACTCACATCAGTCCCAAATACTATCCTCAAATCCAGTATATGAACACATAGTCCCATACCCATATGAACACATAAAAATATATTTCCATATACGCACATACGAAAGAAGAATGTGTGCAAGTATAGGTGTGTTTGTATAGTATATGAACACATAGTCCCATACCCATTAAACGGCGGAATGTACACATTAAACAAAAGATATATACGTATATGCTTATTTTCTTATGATAGACGTCCGCCACTGTGCAGTGTTATGTGCATTGCACAGCGACTCTAAAAGATTTGGCATGCATTCCCTTATGATATTTACATGTATAGATTTGATATTTACATGCATAGTTCTGATTTATATCATATTGGTTTTGCTTTGGATTTGGCATTCATGTCTTTACCTTGACTCCGATGATTGCTGGACGCTTGACGGAGTTTCGATTTTGAGTTATCTGCTCATTACTCATGCGCATGCATTGCGCTATGGTGCGTTGTATGTATTGATGATTTCGGAGCCCCGACGACTTGGACTTTCATTTGAAATGTTTTAGAATTTGGGGGTTTAAATTTAAATTTGGGGACCGAATTTCTTTAAGGGGGGAAGATTGTAACATTTCAGAGAAATAAAATATTATTTTTGGGAATTTTTATAATTTAATATTAATTTTTAATGAATATTTTAATATTTCGGTATAATTAAATATCGACAAATGGGGAAAATTTGGAAAAATTATGGAAAATTCTAAAATAGGGTATTTTGTGGAATTATGCCATTTTTAAGTTGTTATGGTTAATTATATGCTAATTTAGTGCTAATCGCGATTAAAAATCGCTAATCGGTTTTTTAGCATTTTTGGTGCAAAGCATGCACATATCATTTTTCCACACTTGTTACATTTTCTTACATGTTGTGGGTATATGGTTGCCTAGGGTTATCATTGGGTGAGAAGGAATAAAGGAAAAAGAAAAGAAAAGAAAAAGGTATGGTATGATTATGAGAGAGAAAGAGTAGGTCAACCATTTTGTTTGAAACCATCCCCATCATTTCTTATTCTCATCTTCTCTCTCCCCCTAGTGAGCTGCTGCTGCTCCTGCTCCTCTTCTCACTCCCCTCCTCTTCAATCCCCAAAAACACCATGGATCCAACCCCCAAACCCCATTCCCACTTCATAAAAATTGTTCCCAAGCTCACTAGCTACACATTGGACCTAGAATGAGATAATTTTGAGGATATTGAGCAACTCAATAAAATTCAGGAGTTGCCAAAGGAGGTAAATTCTGCACCCTTAGAGTAGTATTTCGATTTCTTGTGCATATATACTTGTTTCATGTCGATATGGTGTGGTTTTGAGGATTTTGGAAATTTCAAGTTAAGGTTTAGGGTTTGATTTGAAATCAAAGGTGAATTGAGGTGTAATTAGGGACTTCAACCCCTGTTGTGATATTACATTGGACCAAACCAGAGATTAAAATCCAGAATACGGATTTATAGAAATGATTTCGGGAAAAACTGTAATTCTGCGAATATTTTTGGAAATCTGCTATCAACCGAGCCACCTGAAAATAATTTTGGTTTGACAGTGAGATGTGCTGGCAACTAGGAACCACCACCCAAAGCCCTAGCCCATACCCCCTCTTCGAGGCTGCCAATTAATCCCTTCTGGCCGCAATTTGCGGCCAGAGCATGGGTTCTGGGGTCCGTTCTTGTTCTGTAGCTTTATACCCTATAAAATAGACCCTTGGCATATGCAATTTTGAAAGATTCTATCTAGGGTAGAATCTGGGGTAGTTTTCTTGTGTTGGCGCATGGTTTACGACTTGTTTTAGCATGGATTTTGGTAATTGGTGATTCGTTTCTGTCGGGTGCCGTTTGAACGTCAACGGCAAAGGGTTATTGATCGTGTTTGCATGCGAGACTATAGGTTTTTACCTATGGGCGTAGCGTATGCCGTTTTTGTTTCCGATGTGATTTTCATGTGCTTTAGCATTTGTGATATCCTTGTAGGTACCCCACGTGACGTCGAGGCATTGAAGATAAAGATGGCGACATCGGGATCGGCATACAAGAAGCAGGGTGAGTAGATTTATATCTACGGGGAGAAGTCGGGTGGATGGCGTATAGCACCCCCGCAGTTCGTGGTGATGTATACGAATACGTATACACACATATATTTATTATTTGTTGTTTGAGATTATTGATGATAAAGATGGATTCTAGGTGTGATTGATTGGTTTAGGTGTTGCTAAACCCTAGAGTAGTGGTCGCACCACACATACACACACACCTATACTTGCACACATTCTTCTTTCCTTGTTTTAAACATTTCGTGTCATATCAGACACGTAGGTAAATACTGAAACTATAGCTAGCTTTTGGAAATCCCTTTGAAATCTATCAATGCATGCAAAATATACTCAGGTACTGTCATCTGACTAGTCCTGCTCAGTGCGAATACAATAATAAAACATCATAAAAACGTACTGCTCCAAAAGAAATCAATCCCAAAATGTGCATATGAATACTACGTGCGTCTGGTGCGCACGGAAATCAAAATCCATATATGTGCCATACATGTGCACAGAAACAACATCTAGGTACAACGGGTGTGCATATAACATCTGTCAAGGGCAACAGGTGTGCCTGACAGCAAAAACAGGTGCATCTGACATGCACGAAGAATCTCGATTTAGCGCATCTGGTGTGCACCAAAATCGAATCTCATAACATGCGCCCAACATGCGCGAAAACCCAAATCAGGTGCACAAGGTGCACAAAACAAATATCGAACATCACAATCGAAATCGAAGTCCAGTGTATCTAAGTGCACAAAATGTGTACCCCTGCACTGGAAGCGTATGTGAACTATACCGAGTGCAAAACCAAATCGTATGCATACATATGCACAAAATCAACTCAACTGTATGAAACCTATAAAATTATAAACATGAGAAACCAAGGCACGAAAACGATATCAAGTGCAACAACTGTGCAAAAATCGTAAATACTTAGTAGGTGCAACCATGGTGCATGAAAACAATTATCATGAAACTCAATCATCAAAATCAGTCATGTGAATATATCGCCTAAAATACCAAAATCAAGTATGGAGGAATAGTCCCGCTCAAGCACATTCTCTAAGAATCTCTGGCCAATTGTTGTGGTCACTCATAGCATGTCTCGTCGACGATCCTGAAATCTGGCCTACTGGTGTGCGTAACATGATCACTCCTGGGTCTAAGTCTTCTCGTAATTCATTCCAGAAAGGTCTTGTCGAGGTCTCCCCCAAATCTCGTCTCTGCCGAACTTTCCGGAAGTCATCGTCCTTTACTAAATCTGTTTCTGGCTCCGGAACGACTGCATACTCATCGCGACTCCTTCTGGAAGGTATATCCAAGTACAATGCCTCGGCATGCGTTCCGCATCACTGATGTCGGCGGAGTGGAATGTCATCTTATCCAGATCTTGTAGGAACCTCTTACTCTACTTTTCTCTAATGTCGACCGCTTCGGACTCTTCTCGTCGTGGCCGCATGGACTAAGATCCAACGGCTATCCTCGTATCTGGAGTCTCCCAAGAATTGTATCTCACCACCTAGCATCCGAATGAAGTCGAACCATCCGTTCGATTTGTCAAAACCTCATAATCCCCCAAGAGCTCAACATCTTGGGTACAGTTTAATAGTATCGAGTACATACCACATCATCGGTGGTCCATCCGTAGAAGGGCAAACCCAAGCCTCACTAATGGCGCCTCGGAACTGCCGCAAAGCCTGAGGTTCAAAGGCTTTCACACGGTCATTATGTTGAGTTAGGGTTTCATTCTTCTAGAGGGTCCATAGAATTGCCTGCATGTCTTTCCGAATACTTTAAACTTGGAATAATAGGTTTTTGATATTCGATCGCCTATGTCGACTCTCAACGTATCCGTGTGAAGTCGTCTCTAGCTGGAATCAATCTATCTGATGACCTCGCATCGGGGTAGGCGAACGAACCACATGTCCCAGTTATTCATCCTCGGTTACTAGAGACCTTCTATCATCTCTTAGTACAACTCGTACTGCAATAGCTCCAACATCTGGGGCGATATCTCGTCGTTCGCAGCAACAACTGGCTCACTCGTCTGCACGCTGAACAGTGCCTCAATCATCATGAATAAGCAATACTTCAACGGTCATGAAAATATGGCTGGCCTCTGTCAGTGGCCTAATCCTCTGGTGCTGATCTGCACGTCCGAGTAATCTCATACAGCAACCCATCAAACGCTCGTGGCGCGAAAACACAATAAAAAGGCACATGTCTGCAATCGTGTGTCGCTAGAATTACGCCCTGGTCCGTCCACGTTCGTGACGAGCTCGTGCTAACCACAACTCTAGCCGTAGCTCTCCCTGCCCGTAATCATGGCAGCAAAACCATAACTGGTACCGATGAGGCTAGATCATGAATGAATATAATACTGAGCAAAGAAATGTACATCCTAAGGCTTCTTAAGTGGAGTAGCGTATCGTAAATATGCCGCGGAACATACGTACGGTACGTCACTCTACTCAAGTTACCTACTCCATTAACCATGGGTCATCCTACGCTCCGAAGGTAAAACCTAACGCTCTGATATCAACTTTGTCATGACCCGAAAGTACGGAACATGACTGGCACTTAAACTACGAAACGTCTCGAGGCGTACGTAATCTAAGTAAGCCGAAAACCCAGAAATCCAAACCAAGAAAAGTAGTAGAGTGAAGGAAAACCAATTTAAATCAAATAGTTTGCAACACACGTCGAAATGTGCACTTTAAAATCACAAGTCTTTTCTAAAAATTTCGGCAGAGTTTCCTTTGTAAAAACAAACCCCAAACGGGTACAAAACCTGATAAAGCATATATAATGAATAAAGGCATTCCCAAGCGGGAGCTAGCTCTTCGTCAATCGACGGTCACAACCACGCAAGCAATAGAATATACAACGACGAAGGGCGAGGATCACAACAGAAAAGGAAACTCAAAACAGCATGAAATCCATAGAAATACAACGCGCAACTCTAAGGTCGAAAGAATAACATCACTGGTCTCTATCTTTGAAATAAATACATATTTGGTTGATGGAACTACTAGATACAACAGAATAATAATATACAAAGTATAATGATGGTCACGATGCAAGTGAACCAATCTACTAGCAAATCACCCGGAAAAGGAAGTAGTGCTAGCAAAGCCGTAATGAAACCTGTACGGCAAAACCTGCAAGAACTGTGGCACAACGGGGGTGAGTTGCCAACTCGTGAGTAGAAAACATCTACGAGCAGAAATCGCATGAACAACGCAATCCTAGGTCATACGATCACTATATATATATAATCCTCAAATATGACAAGTCTGGAGCATGAAAGGTGGCAAGGGTAAAAATCTAACCCAAGTATAATCCCTTGTGCTCGTGTCAGTGCCTCATGTAGCAATGTATCATATGGATGAGGTATGAATGCATGAAAACAGAATACATGTAAATGAAGAAACTGCTTTCATAACTTAGTGAGATTTCTGTATTTTTAAAAACGAGGTATCATAAATGAAATCAGCATAAACAGTGTCTAGCATCGACACAAAACATAAATCCCAATGTCTCAAAATCTCAGGCTCCGACTATCCGGACTGGCCTGTATCATCAAACCTCAGTACCTCAATATCTCAAAAACTCAGTATCTCAATCTCACTATCTATGGCGCCGTCAGTCCAGACCGGCCCCTACTATCAATCTCAAGACCATGATGGTATCCTCCGGATATCGGACGCGTCGGGTAAAATCACCGGTAGGTAGTCTTCCCCTGCCAGGCTCAACGCCATCATCTGCGACCTTCTCGCCCCGGGGTACCATACCGGGTCCACCATGTACCCGAAACGGTTCATCCAACTCCTCGAATCGGGTCTCGAAATCCATCAGCAAACTCATCGTGGATGATTCATACATCATGGGAAAACCGCACTTTTCATTTGAAAAGAGAGAGAAAAGAAATTTATAAATGTTTTTGTGGTTTTCCCCCAAATCCAGGAAATCTCATGAAAATCCGAATCCAAATCATCGATAGGATGTAAAACAATGAATATAGGCATAAAAATCCATGAATACGGCATAACAGTGAATAACAATATGCATGAAGTAGCAAGTAGTAACTGCAATGTCTAAACTGGCATATAAGGCAAGTACACTAATATCAGGTCAAAACTATTAGCTAACAAGCTATGTCAATGTAATAGTATTCTCTAAAGTGTACGTGACATGGCAAATATTGACGAAGATGTGTGTGAGCCGGTAAGGAAGTGTACATATGCATCATCGGTAATGGTGCTGGTGTCCTAACAGCATGATATCAACAATGGAATATGAAATCACAACATAAGTATGCGACGCGGAGCGAACAGCAATAATGTGCGGGAGCTGAATACTAAACACAAGGATAACTAATCTAGTCTAACAACTACACTAAACTATACAGCCGAACCAACAAGCTGAATTAAAGGTAAGGCAACCGCTTAACATCTGAGTCGACACACACACACACACACACATATATATTAGTCGGTGGTCCCGCCTCGATAATATCACATCCGATACCATATCTATAATCAGATATTCTCAAGTCAAGAATGCGAATCAATCATAATTATATAGCTCGTACGTAAATCCGTCGTACGGCCTCCCAAATCTGGGTACGGGTTAATATCACATTCATCATATTATTCATCCGGTTTCCTCTTTATCAAAGATCATAATCCGGGTACTAATCTATGTCTAGTACAATACTAATATCATTAATATAATCATGATCTGACTACTGATCGACAGTCTCGTACAAACCGATATCATCAGCACATATCATCATAAAGAAGTATACATCGCCCAATGTGACCCATTATAGCTATCTTAACATATCTTATCTCATGTCCCGATCATAAGTCAACTATTCTATATACATCACCATTCACATGGCATCGTCGTCCAAAGATCCGTTATAACATCATAACGTATCTCAAATACGAATCCTGCCATATCACCGATCTCACGGTCTCAAATCAAATCCCATCGACTCACCTCAAGTCCCAAATACTATCCTCAAATCTAGTATATGAACACATAGTCCCATACCCATGTGAACACATAAAAATATATTCCCATATACGCACATACGAAAGAAGAATGTATGCAAGTATGGGTGTGCGTGTATGTGTGGTGCGACCACTACTCTAGGGTTTCGCAACACTTAAACCAATCCGATCACACCTAGAATCCATCTTTATCATCAATAATCTCAAACAACATATAATAAATATATGTGTGTATACGTATTCGTATACATCACCACGAACTGCGGGGTTGCTATACGCCATCCACCCGACTTCTCCCCGTAGATATAAATCTACTCACCTTGCTTCTTGTGTGCCGATGCCGATGTCGCCATCTTTATCTTCAACGCTTCGACGTCACGTGGGGTACCTACAAGGATATCACAAATGCTAAAGTACATGAAAATCACATCGGAAACCAAAACGGCATACGCTACGCCCATAGGTAAAAACCTATAGTCTCGCATGTAAACACGATCCATAACCCTTTGCCGTTGACGTTCAAACGCCACCCGATAGAAACGAATCACCAGTTACCAAAATCCATGCTAAAACAAGTCATAAACCATGCGCCAACACAAGAAAACTATCCCAGATTCTACCCTAGATGGAATCAGTCAAAATTGCATATGCCAAGGGTCTATTTTATAGGGTATAAAGCTACAGAACAAGAACGGACCCCAGAACCCATGCTCTGGCCGCAAATTGTGACCAGAAGGGATTAATTGGCGGCCTGGAAGAAGGGGTGGAGGCTAGGGCTTTGGGTGGTGGTTCCTAGTTGCCTGCACATCTCACTGTCAAACCAAAATTATTTTCAGGTGGCTCGGGTGATAGCAGATTTCCAAAAACATTCGCAGAAGTACAGTTTTCCCCGATATCGTTTCTATAAATCCGTATTCTTGGTTTTAATCTCTGGTTTGGTCCAATGTAACATCACAACAGGGGTTGTTGTCCCTAATTACACCCCAATTCACCTTTGATTTCAAATCAAACCCTAAACCCTAACTTGAAATTTCCAAAATCCTCAAAACCACACCATTTCGACATGAAACAAGTATAGATGCACAAGTAATCGAAATACTACTCTAAGGGTGCAGAATTTACCTCCTTTGGCAACTCAAGAATTTTCTTGAGTTGCTCAAAGTCCTCAAAATCATCTCTTTCCAGGTCCAATGTGTTGCTAGTGAGCTTAGGAACAATTTTTGTGAAGTAGGAATGGGGTTTTGGGGTTGGATCCATGTTGTTTTTGGGGATTGAAGAGGAGGGGAGTGAGAAGAGGAGCAGGAGCAGCAGCAGCTCACTAGGCGGGAGAGAGAAGATGAGAAGAAGAAATGATGGGGATGGTTTCAAATAAAAGGGTTGACCTACTCTTTCTCTCTCATAATCATACCATACCTTTTTCTTTTCTTTTCTTTTTCCTTTATTCCTTCTCACCCAATGATAACCCTAGGCAACCACATACCCACAACATGTAAGAAAATGTAACAAGTGTGGAAAAATGATATGTGCATGCTTTGCACCAAAAATGCTAAAAAACCGATTAGCGATTTTTAATCGCGATTAGCACTAAATTAGCATATAATTAACCATAACAACTTAAAAATGGCATAATTCCACAAAATACCCTATTTTAGAATTTTCCATAATTTTTCCAATTTTTTCCCATTTTTCGGTATTTAATTATACCGAAATATTAAAATATTCATTAAAAATTAATATGAAATTATAAAAATTCCCAAAAATAATATTTTATTTTTCTGAAATGTTACAATTTATCCAGTTTTATCTTTCATGATACTTGTTTTCACTTATATTGCTCATTTCTTCGATACGGCGTCATATATTATTATTGTGGTGGTTGTTTCCGCCGTTGGGCGTGATTGCTCCCGTTTGGGGATGCTTTATTCTTATTATATGCCATCTTTATTTATATCTTGTCTTGTACTCGATTTTCGTGGTTAGTTTTTACAAAGAAAATGTTGCTGAAATTTTAAAAGAAAACAACTTAAACTTTAAAGAATTTTACTAAATTACTAAGGTTTTCTAAATGTTTTAACAAATGTTTCCGTAAAATGTTTTAACACTCATTACTTTTAATGGTTTTGATTTCTGGGTTTCGGCTTACTTAGTCGCGTTACGCCTGTAGACGTCACGTGGTTAATTGCCGATCACGGGCCGAACTTTGGGTCGTGACATGTCGGTCCTTTGAGGGAGGTTCCTCGTGCTTTCGCACGGACCTAATTAAAATAAACCTCATTTTCCCAGAGGCATAACCCCGTTAACACCTTTCTAGACACCTACTTGTGTAGGGTTCCTAGGCACTCTCAAGAGGTCTCACAAGGCATCAACCATGCCAATTTCAAAAATTATGGGTGCCGAGAAACCCTAATACGGATCGTTGACTAGAAGTTTAGGCGATATGTGAATCTAGTTAACAACTTAACTAAAAGAAGAGAGCTACAACCTTTGTAGATCCGGTTATCCACTTCCTTAGCTCCATGTAGGCATCCTCTCGCTGTCCATCTCGAATCCCGAACTCATACGTCGGCTTCATCGGAGATTTGGGCGGACTAGGTCGTCGGCTTCATGCCGAAGATGATCTACGTCGAGGCATCACAATTTCAAGCTCCAACTTCACAAAGTTGTGAAACCTGTGAAGAAAACACCCAAAACAACTTGGCAAGAGGTAGAGGGTGAAGAAATAGGAGGTGGGTTCACTTTAGAATTGGATTTCTCTCACTTTAGCTCAAGTTGCTATTGATGGCATCAAGCTTTCTTTCTTGAAGATGAAGATGAAGAAGAAGAAAAGAATATGATAAGTGTTGAGTTAAAATGAATAATAACTCAATACTTATCATAAGCTAACTATAGTTAAGTGTAGAGAATAGACCATGGTTACTTGGATGAGTTAGGGTTAAGCATGAAGACAAGAATGGTTACAAAAGTCAAAGCTTCATGAAGCTTCAACTTAAAACAAAGAAAGCCACCATTCTCATCATAATCCTTTTCAAATAAATAAATAAATAAATAAATGAATATGCAAAACCCTAATCAACACTTAACCATGGTTTTAATTCTTTACACTTAACTAAATCATCAAGTATCATCAAACATGATACAAATATGTGCACAAAAGTATATCACATATACTTCTTGCACATCAAGTGAGAAAATCCATTTAAAGTGAACCAATACTAGTTAATGCAATGCAATATATCAAATATATAATTATACATTAAATCATTAAATCAACATTTGATTCAATGATCCGGTCATGTCGCACATAACCGACTAGAATCCAATGTATCGATTTATCGAATCAATGATTCGATAACTAGGTCATATCGAATATAACCAATTGAAACATATATCGCGAGAATGAAATGCGGTATCACATATACGCATTATTCTCGGTCCTGCACATATCTCATATGCGCTCCTATTTCGTTTCGCTTGAGCCAGGAAACCTCTGTGTAGGACTCTAAAGACTCGTCAATACGCCGGTAGCAGATGATGATCATATCAAGCACCCACAAGCCGCAAGCGGTCTGCTAAACGTAACGGCCATCCGGGTATTGAGCGATCAGAAGATCGACGAGCTAGCCCGCTCACACTCCTGTGAATCCAACCAGTAACACTTACCGTACAGTCCGGTCTGTTCGTCTGATATGTCGCATATCAAGTCTAGGGGTGGTAAACGTCAGACCCCAATAACCGATAAGTCGTGCCGATGTGAGGCTCATAACGGGTCGAGAAACTACTGGTAACACTTACCAGCAAATCTCTGATCAGCCCTGGCCAGGGACTTCCCTGTTACGGCCAATCAAGCACAGCGCAACATCAACCCCCAATACCGGGAGAGACGAAACCTCTCCTATCGCTCATTGCCTCCATGTGACTCGGGACTGTACCCAAAGACCACCGTTTTGCACGCCCTCATGGACGTGGTAAGGTGGAGATCAAAGCACAGTGGGAATCACACAAGACTCTATGACGATCTCGGGTCTACAGACTAACCTGTACAAGTGTCACCTGAGAACTGCCATCTGACATGAGGTATAATACCATCTGGGAGTTCTCGGCGAGTCCGTCCAGTGTACCCAGTCTCCACTGAGCACCCGTATACCATCTCTGATGTCAAACACCAATGGATATGGGATCATCCATCGCCCATCTCATGGGTCGAGAAGCGTATACGCTAGTCTACTCTGGTATATCGATGCCCCGTCTCGATACACCCACGACTAGGGACCTTGAAGGATGTACTTATGGACTACCATGTCCCCACTAGTATGATCTGCATCATAGTCCAGGTAGTCAAGTACACATCCTAAGGGCTTTACCAACATGTAACCATAAGACAGTTTAAAGAGACAAGTGTACATGTTACGATAAAGAGCAACCAGATAGCATACTATCATATCGAGCAAGAAAGTCATCTCTATACATGTCCAAGCATCCAATATAATATACATCATCTGTACAATACTGGCCTCTAGGGCATACATACAACTAACAATCTCCCACTTGCACTAGGGCCAGCTGCTGTAGTATCGCATACCGAGCATCCCGAAGAGTCTCTCAAACTGTATCTGGGGAATGGCCTTCGTGAGTGGATCCGCCGTGTTGTTCTTCGTGTCAACCCTCCTAACCTCGATCTCTTGGCGATCAACTATCTCCCGGATCAGGTGATACCGCCTCAGAATATGCCTGGATCGCTGATGGGACCTGGGTTCCTTGGCCAAAGCCACCGCTCCATTGTTATCGCAATACAAAGGTATTGGATGCTCAATAGATGGAACCACTCCAAGTTCAGTAATGAACTTCTTGATCCAGACAGCCTCTTTGGCAGCATCGTTGGCAGCGATGTATTCAGCCTCCATCGTTGAGTCTGCCACGGTTTCCTGCTTGGAACTCTTCCAGCTAACCGCCCCCTCCGTAAAGGGTAAAGACAAATCCCGACTGCGACTTAGAGTCGTCCTTATCACTCTGGAAGCTCGAATCGGTAAAGGACTCCACTTGGAGTTCGCCGTTACCATACACCAAGAGCATCTCTTTAGTCCTTCGTAAGTACTTGAGAATGCTCTTCACAGATGTCCAGTGACTCTCTCCAGGATCAGCTTGATACCTGCTCACTATACTTAGTGAGTATGCTACATCGGGTCTGGTACACAGCATCGCGTACATGATAGAGCCTACAGCCGAAGCATAGGATATCCCTTGCATGCAAGCTCTCTCCAAATCAGTCTTGGGAGACATCTCTTTGGAGAGAGTGACTCCAGAGATCGTGGGCAAGTTCCCACGCTTGGATTCTTCCATACTAAACCTCTTTAGTATGGTGTCAATGTACCTGGATTGGGACAATCCCAATATCCTTTTGGATCTATCTCTATAGATCCTGATTCCCAATATGCAGGAGGCATCACCAAGATCTTTCTTTGAGAATCTTTGTGATAAGAAGAGCTTGACCGATTGCAGCATAGGAATATCATTTCCTATCAAGAGTATGTCGTCCACGTACAATACGAGGAAGACAACCTTACTCTCTGCCACCTTCTTGTAGATACAAGGTTCATCTGTGTTTTTGACGAAATCAAACTCTTTGATAACGACGTCAAAGCAGATGTTCCAACTCCGCGATGCTTGCTTTAATCCATAAATGGATTTAAGCAGCTTGCACACCTTCCCGCTCCTCCCACTGTCTACGAAGCCCTCTGGCTGAGTCATGTACACGCACTCTTCTAAATCACCATTTAGAAAGGCGGTCTTAACATCCATTTGCCATATTTCGTAATCATGATATGCAGCGATGGCAAGCATGATCCGGATGAATTTAAGCATAGCCACTGGAGAAAAGGTCTCGTCATAGTCCACACCTGGTCTTTGACGAAAACCCTTTGCTACAAGTCTAGCTTTGAAAGTCTCCACTTTCCCATCTACATCAAGTTTTTTCTTGAAGATCCACTTGCTCCCAATGGGTTTTACCCCTTCAGGAGCAACTTCCAAAGTCCATACTTTGTTGGTGTACATGGATTCCATCTCGGACCGCATAGCATCCATCCATTTCACCGAGTCCCTACTCGTGATGGCCTGCTCGAAGCTAGTTGGGTCATCATCCTCCATGATGCAATCCTCGCTTCCACCATCCATGAGAAAATCGTAGTATCTCTCAGGTTGGCGAGGAACCCTACTAGATCGGCGGAGAGGCTGAGGTTCATTGGGAGCTGCTGAATCCTCTGGTTCCACTAAATCTTCAGTTTGAGTTTGTGTAGCCGGAATTTCTTCCAGTTCTACCATATCCCCACTAATTTCTTTTGCAAGAAATTCCTTTTCTAAAAAGGTGGCATGTCGAGAAACAGACACTTTTTGTTCCTCTGTATGGTAGAAAAGATATCCATGTGAATGTTTGGGATATCCCACAAACTTACATAGAACTGACCGTGTCTCGAGCTTGTCCGGATTTTGCCTTTTGACATAGGCCGGGCAACCCCATATCTTAACTCGTTTAAGACATGGTCTCTTCCTACTCCATATCTCATATGGTGTGGTAGGTACAAATTTAGTTGGAACTTGATTCAATAGGTATGCTGCTGTTTCCAGCGCATATCCCCAGAAGGAAATAGGTAACTCAGCTGTGCTCATCATAGAGCGCACCATATCTAATAGGGTGCGGTTCCTCCGTTCTGATACACCGTTGTGCTGTGGTGTATAGGGAGGAGTCAACTGAGAGAGAATCCCATTCTCTTTTAGGAAGTCCAGGAATTCATTGCTCAAGTATTCACCTCCTCGATCAGATCGAAGGATTTTAATACTTTTTCCGGTTTGGTTCTCGACTTTTTGTTTATATTCTCTAAATTTCTCAAAAGCTTCAGACTTGTGTCTTATCAAGTACACATGTCCGTATCTTGAGAGATCGTCAGTGAATGTAATGAAGTACGAAGAACCATCCCTGGCATGTGTAGACATGGGACCGCATACATCACTATGTATCAGTCCCAAGAGTTCGGTAACTCTTTCTCCGTGTCCCGTAAACGGAGTTTTGGTCATCTTGCCTTTGAGACATGACTGGCAAGTGTCATAAGATGAAAATTCAAACGGATTTAAATATCCATCTTTATGCAGCTTAGCTAGTCGTGTCGCATTGATGTGACCCAGTCTATAATGCCACAAGAAGGATTCGTTCATTTCAGAACTCTTCCTCTTGTGTGTGTTTGTTATACTCAGAACTGTTGATTGATTAAGAACATAAATGCCATTGCACAACTTTCCTGATCCAACCAACTTTTGGTTACGGAAAATGTTCATAACATTGTCCTGTAATACAAAATTATATCCCTCTTTACTTAATAAAGAAACTGATATAATGTTGCATATCAGGTTCGGCATGTAATAGCATTCGTTCAGAACCAATGTATTACCAGTTGGTAACACAAGGTGATATTTCCCGACAGTCTTAGCTGCAACAATTGCACCATTTCTAACTCTAATGTCTTTATCACCTTCTCCAAGTTCTCTACCTTTTCTAAGCCAATGTAACTGATTACATATATGGGATCCTGACCCGGTATCTAATACCCAGGACATAGGGCAAATGGAGAAACAGTTCTCTGTAACGAACACACCCGAAGAAAATGCATCATCATGTACTTTCTTTATTCGGGTGGCATGGGAATCCTGGTATTCCCCTATATCCTGTTCAGTCCTATAACTCTTATAGGTAAGAACGGAACCAACGTTCCCCAGCACAGTATAACATGCGGGTTCGGTCAATACATCCATATTATTATCTTTATTAGGGCATGAAATGGTCGCTACCTGGAGAGAGAGAGAAGAAAACACTTTAGCGTATGCTCTTGCAAGATCAGATTGGTTTTTATCTTATCTAATCAGGATGGCTCCCACTGCTTTTTATCAAATCTTCCTTCAAACCCTAAAAGGAAAGACTAGCTGGGATTAATCACACACTACAAGTTCGCCAATCTTTCAGCCAGGCCAGTGTCGGTACTTTGAGGGAGGTCCCCCGTGCTTTCGCACGAACCTAATTAATGTAAACCTCGTTTTCCCAGAGGCGTAACCTCGTTAACACCTTTCTAGACACCTACTTGATCGGCTAATTGTAATGTGTAAAACTCTCCCAGGAGTAACTTTTACTCGCAGTGGGTATCGGGATCCAACTATCTCATAGAAGGTATGCAATCTCATTGCAAATTTCAACACTTGAAATTCCCGATAATATTTTGCCCCTAGCGTCCTATGACCTTGACAAAGGCCAACAAATCATAGCATGCTAGTCAAGTTCAACCCGTCATTTCTTGATTGAATCAAACCCACCCGCACGGCCCTTGACAAAGGCCAACAAGGTCGCACGACTAACCTGAAACAATCTGCATCATATGCATAAGCAGATAATTACTATTCAGCTACCGCACACTACGCCTTGACAAAGGCCAACAAACGCAGCACGAATACTAAACAGTTCTTATCTGAAATGACGGAGGTCTACGACAGGTTTTTCTGAAAACCTATTGCGTAATGAACTTGATATCGTTGTAGAATCAAATGAAGTTTTAAAATGGAGTGATTTTGAGGCTTTTCTAGTTTTGCTAAAGGGGTCACTCCCGGTGAAGGGATCGTCGGCCCTTTCCTCGTCGAATGAGGTGCGGGATATATCATATATATCACTGTGCAAAGCAGAAACTATAGAAGCAATCAAAAGTCAAACCGAGTGTGCAGCATCTGCCAGTTATTACTAAAGGAGTCACTCCCGGTGAAGGGATCTCGGTCCTTTCCTCATCGAATAAGGTGCAGGGTATATCATATATACCGCTATGCAAAGCAAGAACTGTAGCTACCTGTTTTGTTTAAAATTTGATTCTACAACATCTTAGGTTTCTTTTCTTTCATTAATCACATTAATGAAGTCCCATCATTTAAATACCTAAACATCACAGATAAATACGACGTACAGTTATGCCATCCGCATTCGCCTCGATGTCCCCTCGTGCACCGTTAGGTTAGGTAACTAACGACAGAGCAGGGCAGGGCTAGTGCGGGTGCAAAACATAAGTAACGTCTATATAATATATCATATATACTATATATAGTATCTATCACAGAACATCACATGATCACATCACAGATATCGCAGCAGAAGAAACATATGAAACATTGGATATACTAGGACGTCCGTGTTTTCAATACGAGCCAGTATAAAACACGGATTCCACGGTCGTGATGAATAGCCAATCCCACACCCCTAGACCTCTACGAGAGCGGCAAGCAACCCTTCCAATTCTAGGGTTAGGAGACCCGGACTCGACTCCTCGAGTTGGTCTCCCACTGGACTCCAGAACCCGGTTACTTGTGCTCCCCTCCTTGGGTCTATCCTAATGCGGAAAAGTAAATAATATACAAAAGGTGACGACTTCCGCTACCTGGAAGTGCCCCAAATAAAAGAATATTACATACAAGTTTTTACATGAATGAAAAGGAAAAACACTCATCTCACATAAAAACCCCCGGCTATTCAAACACGACGATCCAATATAACATATCCAGCAACACATAACATCACATGCCATCAACGTAAGTAAACATGTGTATCCCAATTGTCGTTGACATATAGCAACGAAACCGGCGATATCACATATTACACTTACGGTCACAGAAAAGAAAGTGTAAAACTACAACAGTTGGAATCCGCAAGCCTTTTTAGACATCACATGCCTAATCAAATGAAATACTTAGACATCACATGCCTAACAGTTATAAACCCCGCATTTTAGTCTCATTATCGAAAACTCTTTTCAATATCAAGTGAAACTAAACCGCTAGATTTATAACAATCATTCAGTTATCTCATAACTGTTTATGAATTCCAATTATTGTATCATATTCCAGATAAACAGAAAATGTTAAACTTTCCGATCGAACAGTCGAATACCCAAGTTTTCCCGATACAGCTCAACACATGAAATAAGTCTAACAACATTCAGTTCGTGCCTCAGTACCAACGGTCCAGCCGTAGAAGGGTTAAGCCAACGCCTCACATGTGGCACGCCGTACTGCCCCAAACCCGAAGGTTCAAAGGGCAGTTCAAGACGGTCACAAAATCGAGTTAAGGTTTGTTGTCTTCTAGAGGGTCCATCGCGTTACTTGCACTACTTAGAACGTCGTTAAACTACGGAAAAATCCAACACTTGGAAATTTCCCGAAAGGGGAAAATTTGGGTATTTATATCCGGTCGAACTTCTTAACATATTCTAAAATTTATCCGGAAAGCCACATAGACAAAATTTGATAATCCGATCGAACTATCGAAGCTCCAAAACAACCCCAGAAAATGCAACTCTTGAATAAATTTTTAAAAATTCCCAGGAAAACCAGCACTATCAATTAGGAGTTACTGTATAAAATATATTGAATAAGGAGGCCGTACGACCGCGGAACCGCCGCACGAGCCATGCTCGTGCCGCGGAACCGCGGTGGTTTGATGGAGTTAGGCACACGAAATTCACAGTAACTCTAAAAAACACCTGCTGATTTTTCTGCATATTTTTAATATTGAAAAATCCTGATTTTTAAAAATTGGACAGAGAGCATTTTGTGAGTTAGGGTTTCGGTTCGTTCGGGTTTCAAACGTCGTCTAGACTTCGCCTAATGCTCTAGCTAGGCTCTGATACCACTGTAGGGTTCCTAGGCACTCTCAAGAGGTCTCACAAGGCATCAACCATGCCAATTTCAAAAATTATGGGTGCCGAGAAACCCTAATACGGATCGTTGACTAGAAGTTTAGGCGATATGTGAATCTAGTTAACAACTTAACTAAAAGAAGAGAGCTACAACCTTTGTAGATCCGATTATCCACTTCCTTAGCTCCATGTAGGCATCCTCTCGCTGTCCATCTCGAATCCCGAACTCATACGTCGGCTTCATCGGAGATTTGGGCGGACTAGGTCGTCGGCTTCGTGCCGAAGATGATCTACGTCGAGGCATCACAAGTTCAAGCTCCAACTTCACAAAGTTGTGAAACCTGTGAAGAAAATGCCCAAAACAACTTGGCAAGAGGTAGAGGGTGAAGAAATAGGAGGTGGGTTCACTTTAGAATTGGATTTCTTTCACTTTAGCTCAAGTTGCCATTGATGGCATCAAGCTTTCTTTCTTGAAGATGAAGATGAAGAAGAAGAAAAGAATATGGTATTGTGTTGATTAGGGTTTTGCATATTCATTTATTTATTTATTTATTTATTTGAAAAGGATTATGATAAGAATGGTGTCTTTCTTTGTTTTAAGTTGAAGCTTCATGAAGCTTTGACTTTTGTAACCATTCTTATCTTCATGCTTAACCCTAACTCATCCAAGTAACCATGGTCTATTCTCTACACTTACTGTTAGTGTATATGCCCTAGAGGCCATTACTGTATCATACTAGTTTGTATATTACTTAATGGATGCTTGGGATATTCACCTTGTATATACAATCTTGCTCAAAATAGTAGTATGCTACTTGGTTTGTTTCTACTTCAATGTGTACATGTGTTTATTTTTGTATATCGCCTATACACATTAGTAGAGCCCTTAGGATCTTTGCTTGATTACCAGCGATGTGATGGCCGTCACACTAGTGGGGCTGGGTAATCTATAAGCACATCCTTATGCAGGTCCCTGGTCGCAGGACTATCGAGACAGGGCATCGATACTCCGGAGTAGACCAGCGCATGCGCTTCTCATCCCAGTGTGGGAGACGGTCTGTCCCACAGCCGTCAGTACGTCGTACTTGAGATAGTATGCGGGTGCTCGTTAGGTTACGGGTACACTGGACAGGACTCGTCGGGAACTGACTAGTTGGTATTACACCTATCGTCAGTTATCAGTTCCCAGGTGACATGAGTACAGCTTAGTCCGCTGACTTGACACTGTCACTCCGCCTCGAGTGTGTTCCCACTGTACTTTGATCACTACCCTACCACGGCTCAAAGGAGTCGTGCAAACAGGTAGTGGTTGGGTGCAGTCCCGAAGCACTTGGAGGCAGTGACGGTTAGACAGGATTCGTCTCTCCCGGTATTGGGGGTTGACATCGCGCTGTGTCTAGGAGAGCCATTACACGAGTAGTCCCTGGCCAGGGCAAACGAGATACACTGGTAGGTTTCCAGTGTTATCTCAGGGTGTTTTGGGCTTCGCTCCGGCACGACTTGTACCGCTATTGGGGGACTGACGTTTACCGCCCCCTAGGCCCGCCATGCGATGTATCAGACGAACAGACCGGACTGTACGGAGAATGTCACAATCAGGCTCAGTAGGAGTTCGGATGGGTTTCGCCTCGTCGGTCTTCTTGTCGGCATTACCTGGGGACCGTTACGCACAGCTAGTGCCGCTTGCGGTCTGTGGTTAAACCCACTGCCAGCGTAGTGTCGAGTCTTTAGAGTCCCACACAGAAAGCTTTTCGCCTTTAGGCAAAAGAGTAGAGGTCGCATAGTATTGCGACAGGTCGCATGGTTTTGCGACAGGGTTCGGTCACATCCGTGCACTTGTGCACGTACAGTGTCCGGACAGTTTACACTAGCGGGCTTTGGTTTAAGCCAGATCCTAGTGTACCTTATGGGATTGGATTTATCCAGTTTGCATTCGTGTTCCTCGGAACGCGGATGCGGGTGTGTATGCACAGTTGACAGGGAGGCAGAGGCAGCGGATTCTCATTAGGGTTGTTGACAGTTGACCGTTGACTATTTGACTTTTTACTCAACCCTAATGAGAATATGATATGTGATTAACTATTATATTAATTAAGTATTATGGTGACATGGTTGTTGACTTGTTGACTTTGTTGACTTTTGTTGACTTGTTGACTTTGTTGACCGGTTGACTAGGCTTGACTAGTTGACCATCATGATAACCATAGCCATCATTTCATGGCAAAGACTTTTGTTTACTTGCTCATTTGTGTAAAATGAGTGCATGAAATGATATGGTAATGGTTGCTTCAACCATCACATAAGACTTTTTTTGATATGATGAGTTATGATCACTTTGGATTATGAGAGGGTGAAAGACAAAAGAGAGCCTCATTCTTTCTTGCTCATTCTCTCTCTTGTTCTTGAGCTCTCCTTTTGTTCTCACCCTCAACCTCTTGCTCCCTCTCTTGATCTATGGTTCTCTTGTCTCATGAGTTGAGAATCAAGAACCATAGACAAAATCCCATTCTATTTCTTCTCTACTCATTCTAGTTCACTAGGTTTAGCAAACCAAGTGAACTAGTTTCTTCAAAGAACGAAGAAGGAGCTAAAGGTTGGAGCTTTCAGGTGGATCTTTCTTCGGCGTACGGAGACGACGAGAAGAAGCCATCGGACGACCATCGGAGCTTTGAAGACGAAGGAGTTCAAGACAAGCAAGGTATAACCCCCTAACCGAGTAGCTAAAACTCATAGTTAGGATGTTAGATAGATGTTTAACCAAGATCCGGGTTTTAGGTCCATGTTACCACCTCCGTAAAAATCGTTTTTTACCAAATTCCGCATTCCCGAAAGTACCGGGAGAGGTAGCATGGACTTACAGTGGTATCAGAGCCTAGTTAAACTCTATCTAACTTGTTAGCAAGTAACTAGAAGATCGATCAAAAGAAAAAGTCCCGAAAACGAACCCCGAAAATTTGCAGTTTCTGTCGATTTTTTTACTGTTCAAAAATTGATTATTTTAACACCTAAAATCGGCTCAGGCTTTTCTGTGAATAACCACCAAAGATGGACCCACGATCGAGTCAAAACGCCGCGGAAGCGCGGCGGGAGCACGCTCCCGCCGCGGATCCGCGGCCGAGTTGACTCGGCCGAGGTCAATCTTTGGTGCAGTGTTATTCTGGGGGTATTTTGGGATTTTTAGTACATATATTTTCAACCCAGATTTTCCAGAACGAAAAATTTACTTTGGGGTCCCGAAAATCCGTATTTTTGATCGAACTTCTAAAAGACTTAAGCTAACGGGTTTTCTGTAATGTGATATTTGTATTGAACGTCTACTAATCGCTATATGTCGATTAGTGGGGGTTATACAAATCTGTGATCTGTAATGTTGTTGGAATGTGGATATGAATATGTTGGATTGTCGCGGGTGAATAGCCGGGGGTTGTGAGACGAGAGTTTTCTTTTCTTTCAATTCATGTAAATTTGTAAATATGTAATAATTATTTGTATGGCCGCACAACCGGGTCGGGGTTGTAGCCGTCATTGTATAATTTCTTTTTACTGTTTTTGCTCCTAGGATAGACCTATGGAGGGGGTGCACAAACTACCGGGTATGCCGAAGTGTCGAGTGGCCTACTCATGGAGATGAGGGAGGTTACTACGCTTCGGGTACTTGGCGGGTAGTTTGCCGCACCCGTAGGGGTCTTGGGTGGGGTATTTGGCTATTCACCGCGACCGTGTAATTTGTCTTTCGTTACAGGCTCGTACGAATTACAGATTCCTAGTATATCCAATGTATTCATCTGTGATCTGAAATGTTTATCATTGCAGTATATCTATATATGATATTATTTAGGCGTTGCTTATGTTTTACAGACGCGCTAGCCCAGTCCCCGCTCTGTCGTTAGTTAAGTAACCTAACGGGTAATGACGGGGCCCCGTGGAGAATGCGAATGGCATAAGCGTACGTCATATTTTGGTTGTTTTCTGCAATGGTAGGATTAAATGATGGGACGCATTAAAATAACTAATGCAAGAATATCACGCATTAAAAGAACTAATGCAAGATAATAAACCAAGTTTAAAGTCGTTGGAACACTTTCGAAAAACCACTCGGTTCTTTTCAAAAACAACTTTTAAATGCGGAGCTTGAGCCACTTCTTTTAAAAGCTATCTCGTTCCATCGACCATATCAAGTTCACTACGTTCACGGTTTTGCCAAAACCATCCGTAGCCCTCCGTCGTTTCACATGAATAGTCAATAGTATTCAAGCTGTGTATGTTGGCCAAAGTCAAGGCACAGTGATTGGTAGCTATTGGGTGTTCATGTGTAGCATAGATAGATGCGTTGGTTTGGGACAGTCGTACTGCCATTTTGGCCAAAGTCAAGGGTAGGTACGGATGGATCCAAACTAACCTGGATAATGACGGGTAGAACTTGACATGTGACTTATGATATTTTGGCCAAAGTCAAGGTCATAAGAGCATGGGGCAAAAATCCACATCGGGAGTTTCATAAGCACTGAAACTTGCTAGATTTGCATACCATTTGGAGTGTGATGATTCTGGTAGGTTTCCTTCAGTTTCGTCACGCGATGATATTTGGATCCCGATCCTACTGTGAGTATATGCTACTCCTCGGGAAATTTCTCACTAATCGATCAATGCTATAAACCTAGTAGGTGCCTAGAAAGGTGTTAGCGGGGCTACGCCCCCAGGGAAAAGAGGTTCTCTAATTAAGGAACTTCGCGAAAGGGTTGGAAAACCTCCCTCGAAGTACCGACACCGGCCTGGCTGAACGGTTAAGCAAGTATTGTGCGGTGGGATTGATCCCGGCTAATTCTTCCTTTATGGTTTGAGGAGGGATTCGAGAAACAGTGGGAGCCATCCTGTTTAGACAAACTAAAAACCACTCTAAACTTGCAAGAGCATCATGCTGAGTGTTTCTTCTTCTCTCTCCTAATTGCAGCGACCAATCGAAATGACTGGACTTAAGTTACTCCTAGATAAAAATAAACTGACAGGGCCAAACTACAAAGATTGGCTCAGGAATGTCAAGATAGCAATCACTTACGACAAGCTGGGGTATCTTCTTACCACCAAAGCTCCCCCCGTCTCTGGTCCAACTTCCAGCGTCGCGGATAAGGAAATCCGCAAGACTTGGGAGATCGATAGCGCGAAGGCCAAATGCCTCCTGCTTGCCTCGATGGACAACGAACATCAGAGGAGGCACGAGAATATGGACATAGAGTCCATATTGCTTCATACAAAAGAACTGTATGGAGAGCAATCTCGTATCGCAAGATACGAAGCGTCGAAAAAGTTATTTTCGACAAGAATGGCCGTCGGATCATCAGTAGCCGAGCATGTGCTAAAGATGATCGGCTACATTGAGGAGCTCGCTGACCTAGGGATCACATTGGAGAGTGAGCTATATACGGATATAGTTCTCTAGTCCCTTCCTTCCACTTACGCCCAGTTTATACTGAACTTCAACTTACAAGAAAAAGAGGTTGAACTTTCAGAGCTCCTCAACATGCTGAGGAGCGCAGAGGGCACCTTACAGAAAGGTAGGGAAACATCCACTTTGTTTGTAGGAGGATCATCTTCTTCTAGGTCCAAGGCGAAAGCCAAGGGAAAGAAGAAGAAGGCCCCCGCCAAACCAAGGGGCGGTGTTAGTAAAGTGGATACGAAGGGAAAAGGTAAAGCAACAAAGATAGCGGGGAAGCTTGTGGATAAGGAAGAATGCTTCTATTGTCATAAGAAAGGACACTGGAAGAATGATTGCAGGGCCTGGAAGGCCAGAACACAGGAATTGAAGCAGGTTGCAGCTTCAGCTTCAGGTGTGTATGTTATTGAAAACTGTCTTTCAATAAACTCTACTTCCTGGGTATTGGATACCGGATCAGGATCTCATATCTGTAATTCTTTGCAGGCGTTGAGAAACCGTAGGGTTTTGAAGGCAGGTGACATGACCCTCAGAGTTGCGAACGGAGCTAGCATGGATGCTAAAGCCGTGGGGGACTATCACCTGGGAATGTCAGATGGACATGTTTTGGTTTTGCGTAATTGCTTTTTTGTACCCAACGCAACTTGTAATATCATTTCTGTATCTTTAGTTTCTAAAGAAGGTTATGAATTTGCGTTTGTAAGTAATGTTGTAAACATTCACCTTAATCAAGTTCTGATTGGGTCAGGTACATTGAGTAATGGTATATACGTGTTAAACCAACCACAGATTTTCAACGTCCAGAGTACACACAAAAGAAAGTCACCAGAAATAAATCAGACTTTCTTATGGCATTGTAGATTGGGTCACATCAATGAGAGAAGGTTGACTAAGTTACATACAGAAGGATATTTGAATGCGTTCGAATATCAATCGTATGCCACTTGTCAATCTTGTCTCAAAGGAAAGATGACAAAGACTCCGTTTACTGGACAAGGAGTAAGAGCGAGCGAGCTCTTGGGACTCGTACACAGTGACGTGTGCGGTCCAATGTCTACACATGCCCGAAGCGGACATTCTTACTTCATTACTTTTACGGATGACTTCTCAAGGTACGGTTATGTCTTCTTAATGAAACATAAGTCCGAGGCCTTTGGAAAATTCCAGGAGTATAAGAATGAAGTAGAGAAACAGACCGGCAAAAGTATTAAGATTCTAAGATCGGATCGAGGTGGAGAATACTTAAGTGCCGAGTTCCTGGACTATTTAAAAGAGAACGGAATTCTCTCTCAGCTTACTCCTCCATACACCCCGCAACATAACGGTGTATCGGAGAGACGGAACCGCACCCTATTGGATATGGTGCGGTCCATGATGAGTAACGTTGAGTTGCCGCGATCATTCTGGGGATATGCGCTAGAATCAGCCGCATACCTTTTGAACCGAGTTCCCACTAAGACTGTGCCTACCACGCCATTTGAGATGTAGTGTGGGAAGAGACCCCATCTTAATCACATTAAGATATGGGGAAGTCCAGCTTTTGTCAAAAAGCAGCATGCGGACAAGCTCGAGGCACGCTCAGTACTGTGCAAGTTTGTGGGATATCCAAAGAATTCCAAAGGATATTTCTTCTACTGTGAAGAGGAACAAAAAGTTCTTGTTTCTCGTCATGCCCACTTTCTAGAACACCAGTTCATAGAAAAGGAAATAAGTGGGAGAGCAGTAGAACTGGAAGAAATTCCAGAACCATGGACTATTACTGAAAGTTTAGTGGAACTAGAGGGTTCGGAAGAACAGGACATTCCTACGCCGCTCCGCAGGAGTAGTAGGCAGTCTCATCCGCCCGAGAGATACTACGGTTTTCTCATAGACGGGGATAGAGAGGATTGCATCATAGATTATGATGAGCCTACTAGCTTCCAGCAGGCCGTTCAGAGCGTTGACTCAGTGAAATGGCTGGATGCAATGCGGACCGAAATGGAGTCCATGTACACCAACAAGGTATGGACGTTGGACATTGCTCCAGACGGGGTAAAACCCGTAGGATGCAAGTGGATCTTCAAAAGGAAGATTGGTGTAGATGGACAGGTTGAGACCTATAAAGCTAGGCTGGTAGCAAAGGGTTTTCGTCAAAGACCTGGCTTGGACTATGACGAAACCTTTTCTCCAGTAGCCATGCTGAAATCCATTCGGATCCTTCTTGCCATTGCTGCCTTCCACGATTATGAGATCTGGCAAATGGACGTAAAGACCGCTTTTCTAAATGGAAATTTAGAGGAGTGTGTCTATATGGACCAGCCAGAGGGTTTCATTCAGAGTGGGAGCAGCGGAAAGGTGTGCAAGTTGCTTAAGTCCATCTATGGACTAAAGCAGGCATCGCGGAGTTGGAACATCTGCTTTGATGAGACGGTCAAAGAATTTGGCTTTATCAAAAATCCAGATGAACCATGCATCTATAGTAGATTTGTAGCGAGAACTGTAGTATTCCTCGTTTTGTACGTGGATGACATTCTCTTAATAGGAAATGACATTCCTATGCTACAATCTGTCAAGGGGTTCTTGTCACACAAGTTCTCCATGAAAGACCTGGGTGATGCCTCGTACATTCTGGGTATCCGGATCTACCGTGACAGATCCAAGAGGATATTAGGACTTTCACAGTCCAGGTACATCGACACCATACTGAAGAGATTCAGTATGGAAGATTCCAAGCGCGGTAACCTACCGGCTTGTCACGGGATCACCCTCTCTAAAGAGATGTCTCCCAAGACTGATTTGGAGAGGGATCGCATGTCTATTATACCTTACGCTTCTGCGGTAGGCTCTATAATGTATGCGATGTTGTGTACCAGACCGGATGTAGCTTATGCACTGAGTGTGGTAAGCCGGTATCAGTCAAACCCTGGGGAGAAACACTGGATAGCGGTAAAGAACATTCTCAAGTACCTGAGAAGGACTAAGGAGATGTTCTTGGTGTATGGCGGAAAAGACCTCCAGATCGAGGCCTTTGCTGACTCCAGCTTCCAGAGTGACAAGGATGATTCCAAGTCCATGTCGGGTTTTGTCTTTACCCTCAATGGAGGGGCGGTGTGTTGGAAGAGTTCCAAACAAGAAACCGTTGCAGACTCGACGATGGAAGCGGAATACATCGCTGCATCTGATGCCGCAAAAGAAGCTGTCTGGATGAGGAAGTTCTTGAAAGAACTTCAGGTGGTTCCGTCCATTGTTGATCCAATACCTCTGTATTGCGACAACAACGGGGCTATAGCTTTAGCGAAGGAACCAAGGTCCCATCAGAAATCCAGGCACATCTTAAGGCGGTATCACCTGATCAGGGAGATCGTAGATCGCCAGGAGATCGTGGTTCGGAGAGTCGCTTCAGAAGATAACACTGCAGATCCATTCACCAAGGCCCTGCCCCAGACTCAGTTCGAGTGGCTGATCGAGATGATAGGTCTTCGATACGCCAGTACATGGCCTTAGTGCAAGTGGGAGATTGTTAGTGTATATGCCCTAGAGGCCATTACTGTATCATACTAGTTTGTATATTACTTAATGGATGCTTGGGATATTCACCTTGTATATACAAACTTGCTCAAAATAGTAGTATGCTACTTGGTTTGTTTCTACTTCAAGGTGTACATGTGTTTATTTTTGTATATCGCCTATACACATTAGTAGAGCCCTTAGGATCTTTGCTTGATTATCAGCGATGTGATGGCCGTCACACTAGTGGGGCTGGGTAATCTATAAGCACATCCTTATGCAGGTCCCTGGTCGCAGGACTATCGAGACAGGGCATCGATACTCCGGAGTAGACCAGCGCATGCGCTTCTCATCCCAGTGTGGGAGACGGTCTGTCCCACAGCCGTCAGTACGTCGTACTTGAGATAGTATGCGGGTGCTCGTTAGGTTACGGGTATACTGGACAGGACTCGTCGGGAACTGACTAGTTGGTATTATACCTATCGTCAGTTATCAGTTCCCAGGTGACATGAGTACAACTTAGTCCGCTGACTTGACACTGTCACTCCGCCTCGAGTGTGTTCCTACTGTACTTTGATCACTACCCTACCACGGCTCAAAGGAGTCGTGCAGACAGGTAGTGGTTGGGTGCAGTCCCGAAGCACTTGGAGGCAGTGACGGTTAGACAGGATTCGTCTCTCCCGGTATTGGGGGTTGACATCGCGCTGTGTCTAGGAGAGCCATTACACGAGTAGTCCGTGGCCAGGGCAAACGAGATATACTGGTAGGTTTCCAGTGTTATCTCAGGGTGTTTTGGGCTTCGCTCCGGCATGACTTGTACCGCTATTGGGGGACTGACGTTTACCGCCCCCTAGGCCCGCCATGCGATGTATCAGACGAACAGACCGGACTGTACGGAGAATGTCACACTCAGGCTCAGTAGGAGTTCGGATGGGTTTCGCCTCGTCGGTCTTCTTGTCGGCATTACCTGGGGACCGTTACGCACAGCTAGTGCCGCTTGCGGTCTGTGGTTAAACCCACTGCCAGCGTAGTGTCGAGTCTTTAGAGTCCCACACAGAAAGCTTTTCGCCTTTAGGAAAAAGAGTAGAGGTCGCATAGTATTGCGACAGGTCGCATGGTTTTGCGACAGGGTTCGGTCACATCCGTGCACTTGTGCACGTACAGTGTCCGGACAGTTTACACTAGCGGGCTTTGGTTTAAGCCAGATCCTAGTGTACCTTATGGGATTGGATTTATCCAGTTTGCATTCGTGTTCCTCGAAACGCGGATGCGGGTGTGTATGCACAGTTGACAGGGAGGCAGAGGCAGCGGATTCTCATTAGGGTTGTTGACAGTTGACCGTTGACTATTTGACTTTTTACTCAACCCTAATGAGAATATGATATGTGATTAACTATTATATTAATTAAGTATTATGGTGACATGGTTGTTGACTTGTTGACTTTGTTGACTTATTGACTTTTGTTGACTTGTTGACTTTGTTGACCGGTTGACTAGGCTTGACTAGTTGACCATCATGATAACCATAGCCATCATTTCATGGCAAAGACTTTTGTTTACTTGCTCATTTGTGTAAAATGAGTGCATGAAATGATATGGTTATGGTTGCTTCAACCATCACATAAGACTTTTTTTGATATGATGAGTTATGATCACTTTGGATTATGAGAGGGTGAAAGACAAAAGAGAGCCTCATTCTTTCTTGCTCATTCTCTCTCTTGTTCTGAGCTCTCCTTTTGTTCTCACCCTCAACCTCTTGCTCCCTCTCTTGATCTATGGTTCTCTTGTCTCATGAGTTGAGAATCAAGAACCATAGATAAAATCCCATTCTATTTCTTCTCTACTCATTCTAGTTCACTAGGTTTAGCAAACCAAGTGAACTAGTTTCTTCAAAGAACGAAGAAGGAGCTAAAGGTTGGAGCTTTCAGGTGGATCTTTCTTCGGCGTACGGAGACGACGAGAAGAAGCCATCGGACGACCATCGGAGCTTTGAAGACGAAGGAGTTCAAGACAAGCAAGGTATAACCCCCTAACCGAGTAGCTAAAACTCATAGTTAGGATGTTAGATAGATGTTTAACCAAGATCCGGGTTTTAGGTCCATGTTACCACCTCCGTAAAAATCGTTTTTTACCAAATTCCGCATTCCCGAAAGTACCGGGAGAGGTAGCATGGACTTACACTTAACTATAGTTAGCTTATGATAAGTATTGAATTATTATTCATTTTAACTCAACACTTATCAACTTGATCGGCTAATTGTCATGTGTAAAACTCTCCCAGGAGTAACTCTTACTCGCAGTGGGTATCGGGATCTAACTATCACATAGAAGGTATGCAATCTCATTGCAAATTTCAACACTTGAAATTCCCAATAATATTTTACCCCTAGCGTCCTATGACCTTGGCGGAGGTCAAAAACCATAGGCTGTTAGTCAAGTTCTACCCGTACATTTCATGATTGAATTAAACCCACCCGCATGACCCTTGACGGAGGTCAACAAGGCCGCACGACTACCCTAATCTAATCGCATCGTATGCAGTAGATAAGCACTGGTCAGCAACCGCACATTACATCTTGACGGAGGTCAACAAACGTAGCACGAATACTAAGTAGTACCTATCTGAAATGACGGAGGGCTACGACAGGTTTTTGAGAAAACCCTTTGCGTAATGAACTTGATCTAGTTGTAGAATCGAGTGATTTTGAAAAGGAGTGTTTTTTAGGCTTTTACTAATTTCGCTAAAGAGGTCACTCCCCGGTGAAGGGATCTCGGCTCTTTCTTATCGAATATGGTGCAGGATATTTCACAAATACCATTATGTAAATCAAAAACTATAAAAGCAATCAAAAGAAAAACCGTGTTTGTAGCATCTGCTAGTTTCTCTAATAAGGCCACTCCCGGTGAAGGGATCTCGGCTATTTCCTTATCGAATAAGGTGTTGGATATTCTACAAGGAATACGCTATTGTCATGACCCGAAATTGGCACGTGACGGCCCTAATACTATGCAACGTCTACAGGCGTAACGCAGTAAAAGAAAGCCAAAACCCAGAAATCTAAACCATCAAAAGTAATAAGAAATAATAGCATTTTCAAAACCTTTGAAATCTCAACCCAAATTCTTTAAAAGTCCAACTTATTTCCTTTAAAATTTTGACAGCACCTCCTTTGTAAAACAGCCCCCAAAAATGGTACAACATAAATATAAAGTAAAGCATCCCCAAATGGAAGCAAAAACATGCCCAAAGGCGGAAAAACAACCACCACAACAATATACGACGCCGTAGCGAAAAAATAAAAGACGATAGAAAGGAAACTGTATAAAAGACAACAAGTCATAAAATAATATACAATATCGTCCTCACACAAGTCTCTAAGTCAAACATGAAAGTAGTAGATGGAGAGTACAAGGATACAACGAATATACAATACAACACGAATAACCACAAAACCCACCTAAGCAAAACAGCACACTGTGAGCCGATGCGGTATCTGTAGCAAAGGATGATAGATAGATGAATAGTCTGCCTCGACTACTCTGGGGAACACCCTGCAAAACAACTGTGGCACAACGGAGGTGAGTTGCTAACTCGTGAATGTTGGAGATAGTGCCCTCAGAGTCAATTATTGGATCACAGGCACGTGATTGCAATGATTGAGGGAGGACCTATCCCGGTACGACAGTCTTACTCGAGATGATAGTATGCTATCAGGTTTACCTTTATCATCGTATACTGCTTTAGGTGACCTGACAGGTCGCTATTACACGTTTGATAGAGCCCCTAGGATTCTTGCTTGACTGCCCAGCAGTATGAGGGCGATCATATAAGTGAGAGCTGGAGTCTATAAGCACATCCTTAAAAGGTCCCTAGTCGTGGGAGTTTCGAGACAGGGCATCGATTCTCCAGAGTAGACTAGTGTATACAGTCGAGACCCCGACGAGGGGCGGTGGCCGGTCTCACAAGCCACTGGTGTCAGTTGTGATCACCTAAGATGTATACAGGTGCTCATTGGGTTATGAGTACACCGGACAGGACTCGCCGGGAACATGCTATTTGGTCTTATACCTGACGTCAGATAGCAGTTCCCAGGTGACATGTGTACAGGTTAGTTCATCGACCTGGGGATCGTCATTTGTCTCGTGTGAGTTCCCACTGTGCTTTGATTACTACCCTACCACGGCTCAAAGGAGTCGTGCAAACAGGTTTTAGTTGGGCACAGTCCCGAGCCACATGGAGGCAGTGAGCGGATCTTCGGGGGTACGTCTCTCCCGGTATTGGGGGTGAGGTCGCGCTGTGTCTAGGAGAGCCATTACACGAAGTCCTTGGCCAAGGCAGGAGATTTACTGGTAGGTATTCCAGTAGTATCTCAGGGTGTTCTGGGCTACACTCCGACACGACTTGTACCGCTTTTTGGGGTCTGACTTTTACCACCCCCTAGGCCCGACATGCGATGCTCATAGACGAACGGACCGGACTGTACGGATATTGTCACTGAGCGGCTCAGTAGGGTGTCACGATGAGCTCGCTCATCGACGTCCCTTTTGGTCAATAGCTGGTGGCCCGTTACGTATTGGCTTATACATCTGACGTGCTAGTGGTTAAATCCACAGCCATAGTATTGACGAGTCTTTAGAGTCCACCACACTTTCAGTTACTCAGGCTTTCGGGCGAAACGCTGTAGAGGCCGTATGGAGATATGGCAGGGTCCGATCAGATACGTGCGGTATTATACGGACCAGGATCGAACAGTATGTACTAGTGGCCGTATGGATATATGGCAGGGTTCGATCAGATACGTGCGGTATTGCACGGATCAGGATCGAACGGATATTACTAGCCGGCTTTGGTTTAAGCCGGATCCTAGTATAGTACAGTGTAGATTTTATCTCTTTGCATTTGTATCCGGACGGAATACAGATGCGGGTGTGTATGCACAGTATCGGGGTTTTCCTGTAATTTATTACGGGACCAGTTTCTGGAGTTGCCAGTTTGCATTCCGTTCCGGCCGGTTTTCGTTTGTTCTTTCCCGGCCGGACTTTTTCGATGGAGGGGGTTATTTGCATTTGTGCAAATAACAATTGTGAGGGGGGTTTCTTGCAATTGTGTTGATTATGATATCTTTCTTCCATCATTTGCATTAAATGAGATTTGATGTGATTAAGGTGTAAGCATGGTTGATGTTTTCTTGTCTTTGATATGGTCACATTCTCTTTCTCCTACCATCACCTCCCTCTTGTAATATATTTTGTTTCCCTCCACCAATTCCTAAGGAGAATTGGCCGGCCACATTCAGATGAGGGGAGAAAAATATGAGAGGGATTCATTTTGGTTGTGGTGGCATCATTCTTGTTCTCATATTTCTCTTGCTAGAAAATTGAAAGCACCAATTTTCCTAACCTCCTCCTTCATCCTCCATGGCAACTAAAACCCCAATGAGACATAGACTCTACACATCCTACAGCAAGTCTTGGGCATGTCGACTTGCCGGCTTCATGCCCGAGTTGCCTCGGTATTGAGGCGGGAGCCCGTAAAAGATGCAGGCGATGTGGTGCCCTTCCGGCGAGGAGGCGACGACCGGAGTTTCCGCGAGAGATCGGGACGATGACGAGAAGACCGGAGGACTCGGAATCACTCGGTATATCTCTTCCACATCTTGTAGTTAGCTAGATCTAGTTTAATGGCCCGATCCGGAGTCTAGTGCGCGGTGGTGCCGGTTTGCAAAGTCCGCAAAATTAAAGTTTATCACCGTTTCCGCATTTGGCCGTCGGATTGACGGCCGGGGCGCCGCCGTGCACTTACAGTGGTATCAGAGCCTCGCCATTAATTTCGTCTAGCTTCGTTTGATGTATTTTTCAGTTCCGATCGACCAAAATTCTAAAACCCAATTTTAGTTCACGACAGTTTTCTGTTGAATTTTTTTCGTCTCCAAAAATTTTTCAGGTTGTATAAATTGATGTACTGGAGACTATAAGACTACTGGAAAAATTCGATAATTCAGTCGACGATTGGAGCGCGGAACAGCGGCCAAACCCCCCCTGGGGCCGCGGTTCCGCCGCACATTGGAGTCGTCAATGCATCATTTTTTTCAGTGGGCTTCTGGGCTATTTTTAGGGGTTTTAGAATATTATAATAGGGCCCAGAATTTCTGTGAGTGCTACAGTATTACTTGGGGGCCCACTTGTTAATTTTTGATCGATTGGATATTTTAACACATTATTTCACAGTATTTACATTATATCTGCGACTGTGAATGTCACTCGATCGGTAAATCCGGTCTAACTGCTATAGCCCGGTTAGACGGATTTGCGAACGTGACTTTCACGTTGATGTTCTATGTTTATGCTGTGATGTTGCGGATCGGTCGTGGGGATAGCCTGTTTGCAATGCTAGTACAGTTGTTGTTGTATTTTGTACATTTGATATTGCGGGGCGAGCGTCCGACATGTGGACTGCCGTCACTGCCTGTTTGTATTATTCTTTTGGGGCACGACCTGGTTGCGGTCGATGTACCCGGTGTATGTATATTTTACTTTCTGGACTAGGGTTACCCCGCGGAGGGGTGCACGGATAGCCGGGTTCTAAAGGGCAACGGGCCGCATCTCAGGGCATTGAGACGGAGGGTGCTTCAGTCTGGAATTGGCGGCTATTCGCCGCACTCGTAGGGGGTACAGGTTGACCCAGGAGGGGTGCCCAAGTTACCGGATTCCCTGAAGTGCTGGATGGTCATTCACGGTGCTGCCTCGCTTCAGGTTTTGGCGGGTGACTTGCCGCGCCCTTAGGGGTCTAGGATTTCATTGCACAGGCTATCCATACGACCAGGGTAACGTCGGGTTTCAGTAGTGGCTCTGTGAAACCCGGGGATCCCAGATATCTGTATTGTTCTGTGATGCTGTACATTTCTGTGATGTTGCATTTTATTCACGCCTTGAGCGAAATACTATGTATTGGTATATATATTAGTAGATGTTGTATATGTTTTTCATCCGCGCTAGTCCAGTCCCCGCTCTGCCGTTAGTTAGCTAACCTAACGGGTGATGACGGGACCCAGTGGCGAATGCAGATGGCATATACGTACGTCAGTATATTTTCGTTCTTTGTGGTGTGATCAATTGATGGGACTGCGTTGATTCGGATCAATGCAAGTTAAACAAACCTATTCTGATGTTGTTGGAACACTTTTCAAAAAGCTGTTATTGCAAGGACGTTCACTTTTGTTTTGCATCGTGGTATTCATTTAGAATATCCTGCTCCTCAGTCGACGAGGCAAGGGCCGAGATCCCTTCACCGGGAGTGACCCCTTGGACAGAAGTTTGCGTTAGGGCATTAACTTCACTATAGCCGATTACTTTTGCTTTGCACAGTGATATTCAGTTATGAATATCCAGCACCCCATTCGACGGGGAAAGAGCCGAGATCCCTTCACCGGGAGTGACCTCTTTAGCGAAGGTTTTTCGTTACTATATTTTCTAAAAAGCTATCCGTTCCTTCAACGATATCAAGTTCATTACGTTAAAAGTTTTCGCCAGAAACCATTCGTAGCCCTCCGTCGTTTCATATGGATAGTCAATAGTATTCAAGCTGTGTATGTTGGCCAAAGTCAAGGCACAGTGTTTGGTAGCTGTTGGGTATTCATATGCAGCATAGATAGATGCGTTGGTTTGGGACAGCCGTTCTGCCATTTTGGCCAAAGTCAAGGGTATGTACGGGTGGACTCAAATTAACCTGGAGAATGACGGGTTGAACTTGACATGTGACTTATGATATGTTGGCCAAAGTCAAGGTCATAAGAGCATGGGGTAGAAATCACATCGGGAGTTTCAAAAGAACTGAAACTTGCCAGATATGCGCATACCTTATGGAGTGTGATACCGTGAGCGGATTCCGTCACGTTATCATGCGATGATAGTTGGATCCCGATTCCCACTGATGAGTTAGTTTACTCCTCGGGTATTCCCGACTAATTCTTCTTATAGGTTTGGAGGAGAATTTGAGGTACAGTGGGAGGTTTCCAGATTAGATAAATTGGTACCGTTCTGATCTTGGTTAGAGTGCACCGCTGAGTGTTTCTTTTCTCTCTCTCTTTGGCAGCGACCATTGACCCGACCCTAAAACTATGACTCAGTGACCAAGTTGACCGAACCTTCTTAACACAGGCTTTTGGATTGTCAGAGTTGCAAACCTCATTGCCACTCCTACTTTTTACCCTTTTCTCCAGGACACCCCGTATTACTACGAACGTCCACTTCCATTGGACAAAACCATCGTATGGTTATATACGAACTCGAAGACTTCGAGGATGTTTTCTGGTTCTGGAGAAAACGGATAGGATTATTCAGTTGTCTTTTCCTTTTAGCCTCCTCTCAAGTTATGAGTACTCCTTGGTTTAGGAGATAGTACACCTATTATGCAAATTGGACAGTCTTCTTCCAAACCTTAGGCTGGTGCCGACCGGTAGGGAATGAAGAAACCAATTAGCCTAAACGGTGTGCAGAAGGTATTAAGATTAAGACAAAGCAAGGGATTAGTAAGAGGGCAAAGTAAATTGCGACTGATATTCACGACCAAACCAAGTATTTCTTCGCCAATCCTAAAATCACCTTTGTATTTCTCCAGGACACTCCGTATCACTACGAAGATCCACAGTTTATTGGATACTCCATCGTATGGTTATATACGAACTCGAAAGGAACTTGTTCCAGTTCGGGGATGGATTCTGGTCCAGGAGAAATAGGAATAAGGCTTATTCGGTTGTCTTTTATCTTCACCTTCTCTCGCATTGCGAGTGCTCCTAGGACTAGGACAGTACACCCATTATGCTTATTGGATAGTCTTTTTCCAAACCATAGGCTGTGCCGAACGGTAGGGAAGGAAGAAAACCAGTTGGCCTAAGGGGTGTGCAGAAGGGTAACGACTAAAGACATATAAAGGGATTTGGAGAGGTGGCAAAGAATTATACGGTTATAGTTCTGAATCTGAACAATGGTAGAGGCATTACTACGAATACCAGGATACCCCATCAAAACGTTTCAATGTTTCAGTTCAACTGTGTACTGTTAAAAGAAAACTGATTTCCCGATTAGATACTTACTCCAGGGTATGTATTTACCAGGTATGATTCTCACATCTGTATGGTTTTACAGATGATGAGTGGGAGTAGGTTATTGGGAATAGGGTGATCATCTCATTATATCGGGATTCGTTGTAATCGGTGATATTTGAGGAGATCATCTGGGCTGTTTGCCGGTCGGCAAATTTTTGTTTTGAATATCCGCTGTTGTGCACCAATTTCAAATTGATATATCAGTACGTCTATTTTCATAGAGTGAGATATACCTTTTGATATTATGTCGATGACATTTACCTATATCAGTGGATGGTTAGGTAAGGAGCATTAAACAGCGGTGTAATTCTTCTTAATCATAAGTACAGTTTTCAACCTACGACACACAGTGAAAGAGTTGTTAGACTCAGCGGACTTATACAGAGTATTGTATGTTGTCCAGTGTCCATTAGGACAGAGGGGTTGGTCCTCATACTATATTCTGTTTACTTTTAACTTCTCTAGTTCTTAGACATGTGTTTCGTAGAAACACAGGGTCTAAGTTTTGAGGAGTTATAGGTATTTGAATAGAGTAGAGAACCAGGTGTAGCAAGTATCGGATTCTTCAAAGTGATCGAAGATGTAGATACTTGTGTATGGTATTCAGTTGATAGTAATGATAAAGAGAAATTGCTTCTCTTTCAGGTTACTCATAATTGGAAGCATTCCTAAGTTGAGTAACGCTGATCGGCCTCCCTCCATTTAGTTGACATGCACTGGAGATAGCTGCATGATTTGAATCTGGTTCAATTAAATCAGTGCCTCTGGTTCTATATTGGATATAGTACAGTTCATATCTTAACATTGTTAAGGTACGGGGAGTTGTCCGGCTTATGATTAAAACCAGACTCTGGATAACTCAAGGCACGTTTCTGTAATAGCTGTTTGTGGGTTGACCCAGGCTATGACGAGGGTTGACTTTCTACCATCTGGAAGATCAATAGTGATATTGTTCTTAACTCGCCACATTTTAAAAGGAAATGGTTATTTTCAGAAAAACTGTAGTGGGAGTATGGTAGAACTGGAAGTGATTCCAGAACCGCAAACGATTACTGAAGATTTGATAAGGAACCTAAAGATTCAATTGATTTGACATTCCATTGGCCACTCCGCAGATAAGGTGGGTAACTTCAGGCACCCGAGAGGTACTCCGGTAGCCTCAAGGACGGTGACAGGGAAGCTCTTGTTTACCCACACTTGCCATTGTTGTTCCAGGCCGCGAGACCCGGCAGGAGGATGAGTATAGCGTCGTTCTAAACTAGCTTTAGAAGTACACGTCTATATGACTCTGCCAGAGGGGTTGTCGTAATCAGTGGGAGCAGCGGAAGCATTGGTGGACATCAGGCTTATGTCTATATATAGACTAAAGCGGATGTAGCGGAGATAGATCATCTATTCTGATGTAACAGTCATAGGTTTGACTTCATCAAAATAGGGGATGGATCTGTTGAGAAGGTAGTAGGGTGTGATATCCGGGTTTTGGATGACATACACAAGGTAGGAAGTGACATTCCTATACTACGATCGGTTATACTTTGGTCGTCACACAGTGGTTTCTCCACAAGGGACTTGGACACAATATCAGACATACTGGTTACTAGATCTATGGTTTTTAGATCTAGATTTGGGTGGTTTCCCAATCAGGGTACTTTGACAGCATTCTAAGAGTATTTAGAATGGACGACTCCTGGCACGGTAGTGTACCTGCAGGTAATGGAGTCACCCTCTCTAAAGGTGTCTTATAGACTAAATGGGAGAGGGATGCGCATGATTGGCAGATCACTTGCTTAGGTAATTGAGTCAATCATGAGATGTCAAGTACCACAACCAGATGTTGTTCTTGCATGAGATGCAATAAGTTGACATTGATCCAACCCTGGAGAAGCAGTCGGAAGCAGTTTTAGAACATATGTGGATGTTCTAGGGATATGATAACGACAGCCTCATTTGGGAGACAGTTATCATTCCAGCTTCCAAGGTGACATGAACGACAAGGAGGTTGTCAGAGTTATAGTTTTCCTTCTGTCAAGGGGCAGTATTCTGGACAGGTGATCCAAGGCAATACGAGGGAGGCATGGCGCAGGATACTGATTAAGTTCAGTTGACGATACAGTCTAGAAGTTTGGATTTGGAGTTCATTTATGAGCTCGGTCCCATCAGACATCCAGACATTCTAAGACAGGTATTGCTCATTTCGGGAGATGACTTTCTCCGCGAACTTGAGATATAGAGAGACATAGAAGGATACATCAGAGCGGATCCACTCGCTGAGGCTATTCCTCGAACGCAATAGTCTCGCAAACGAGCTTTGTGAGACTAACTTGTTGAGGAGTTGGGTGTTCGGTATCACACGGGCTGTGAGTATGCGACATCGCAATAATTAGCCTTGAGTGCAAGTGGGAGATTGTTGGAGATAGTGCCCTCAGAGTCAATTATTGGATCACAGGCACGTGATTGCAATGATTGAGGGAGGACCTATCCCGGTACGACAGTCTTACTCGAGATGATAGTATGCTATCAGGTTTACCTTTATCATCGTATACTGCTTTAGGTGACCTGACAGGTCGCTATTACAACGTTGATAGAGCCCCTAGGATTCTTGCTTGACTGCCAGCAGTATGAGGGCGATCATATAAGTGAGAGCTGGAGTCTATAAGCACATCCTTAAAAGGTCCCTAGTCGTGGGAGTTTCGAGACAGGGCATCGATTCTCCAGAGTAGACTAGTGTATACAGTCGAGACCCCGACGAGGGGCGGTGGCCGGTCTCACAAGCCACTGGTGTCAGTTGGATCACCTAAGATGTATGCAGGTGCTCATTGGGTTATGAGTACACCGGACAGGACTCACCGGGAACATGCTAGTTGGTCTTATACCAGACGTCAGATAGCAGTTCCCAGGTGACATGTGTACAGGTTAGTTCATCGACCTGGGGATCGTCATTTGTCTCGTGTGAGTTCCCACTGTGCTTTGATTACTACCCTACCACGGCTCAAAGGAGTCGTGCAAACAGGTTTTAGTTGGGTACAGTCCCGAGCCACATGGAGGCAGTGAGCGGATCTTCGGGGGTTCGTCTCTCCCGGTATTGGGGGTGAGGTCGCGCTGTGTCTAGGAGAGCCATTACACGAAGTCCTTGGCCAAGGCAGGAGATTTACTGGTAGGTATTCCAGTAGTATCTCAGGGTGTTCTGGGCTACACTCCGACACGACTTGTACCGCTTTTGGGGGTCTGACTTTTACCCACCCCCTAGGCCCGACATGCGATGCTCATAGACGAACGGACCGGACTGTACGGATATTGTCACTGAGCGGCTCAGTAGGGTGTCACGATGAGCTCGCTTATCGACGTCCCTTTTGGTCAATAGCTGGTGGCCCGTTACGTATTGGCTTATACCTCTGACGTGCTAGTGGTTAAATCCACAGCCATAGTATTGACGAGTCTTTAGAGTCCACCACACTTTCAGTTACTCAGCTTTCGGGCGAAACGCTGTAGAGGCCGTATGGAGATATGGCAGGGTCCGATCAGATACGTGCGGTATTATACGGACCAGGATCGAACAGTATGTACTAGTGGCCGTATGGATATATGGCAGGGTTCGATCAGATACGTGCGGTATTGCACGGATCAGGATCGAACGGATATTACTAGCCGGCTTTGGTTTAAGCCGGATCCTAGTATAGTACAGTGTAGATTTTATCTCTTTGCATTTGTATCCGGACGGAATACAGATGCGGGTGTGTATGCACAGTATCGGGGTTTTCCTGTAATTTATTACGGGACCAGTTTTCTGGAGTTGCCAGTTTGCATTCCGTTCCGGCCGGTTTTCGTTTGTTCTTTCCCGGCCGGACTTTTCCGATGGAGGGGGTTATTTGCATTTGTGCAAATAACAATTGTGGAGGGGGTTTCTTGCAATTGTGTTGATTATGATATCTTTCTTCCATCACTTGCATTAAATGAGATTTGATGTGATTAAGGTGTAAGCATGGTTGATGTTTTCTTGTCTTTGGATATGGTCACATTCTCTTTCTCCTACCATCACCTCTCCTACCATCACCTCCCTCTTGTAATATATTTTGTTTCCCTCCACCATTTCCTAAGGAGAATTGGCCGGCCACATTTAGATGAGGGGAGAAAAATATGAGAGGGATTCATTTTGGTTGTGGTGGCATCATTCTTGTTCTCATATTTCTCTTGCTAGAAAATTGAAAGCACCAATTTTCCTAACCTCCTCCTTCATCCTCAATGGCAACTAAAACCCCAATGAGACATAGACTCTACACATCCTACAGCAAGTCTTGGGCATGTCGACTTGCCGGCTTCATGCCCGAGTTGCCTCGGTATTGAGGCGGGAGCCCGTAAAAGATGCAGGCGATGTGGTGCCCTTCCGGCGAGGAGGCGACGACCGGAGTTTCCGCGAGAGATCGGGACGATGACGAGAAGACCGGAGGACTCGGATCACTCGGTATATCTCTTCCCCATCTTGTAGTTAGCTAGATCTAGTTTAATGGCCCGATCCGGAGTCTAGTGCGCGGTGGTGCCGGTTTGCAAAGTCCGCAAAATTAAAGTTTATCACCGTTTCCGCATTTGGCTGTCGGATTGACGGCCGGGGCGCCGCCGTGCACTTACAGTGAATAGTAAATAACATATGCAGGTAATCGCAAGTATGCACGTACAACGCGAATCTAACATATGTAGGTTAAAAGCAGTAACATGTCATATGAATGCAATAGTCATGAAAGGTACACTAACAGGTAAAACTAATACATTAAGCAATAGTAATATGACAATCAGTATGCAATAGTCATGCAATAATGTTATGAAAATGTATATATGCAACTGTCTTGAAAGGTACGCTAACAGGTACAACTAACATATGAAGCAATGCATATAAAATAAAGCATGTAAATGCAACAATCATGAAAGGTACGCTAACAGGTACTACTAATACATGAAGCAGCGCATAAACAATAAATGTGGAGTATGGAATGAAATAAGTCATTTCCACGGAATCCTGACATCGTGGTATGATCACTATCCAACAAGACAATCCAAATCCCAAATCCTCAAATCAGCCCCAAAATTGGCTCTCATATCATATAAGTCTCACAATTCCTTAATGTACAATATCGAGTAAATCTCCTATATCCTGAATGTACAAAATCAAGTGAATCTCATATATCCTTTAGGTACAAGATCAAGTAAATATCATATGTCCTAAATCCAATATCAAGTGAATTTCTTATAACTAGGTATATTTGCTTGAATAAATATGATGATGTATATAAATTGATATCAATACACATATATTAGCATCCCATTCCACTAATATTGGTGTAAAGGCATATATAACAACGTCCCATTCCACTGTTATATATACTAAGGAGTAAAAAGAAATATCACGAAACCAATGTGTCAAGCATCGACACAGAAATGTTGATCTATCAAGTGTTGTCACCAAGACTGGCTCCCTGATAGGTACGTATCACACACTATCCGAAAGCTTGAGTGCCTAGCTCCGACCCTCGCCTTTCGACGTATCCATACGTACATGACCCCCGTCGGTATCCCCATGATAACCTCCGAGTCATTGGTAATGTCACCGGATGGTATGGTTCCCCTGCCAGGCCTCATCGGCATATTACATCGACATCCCTTTCTTACCTCGGGGTACCTCCGGGCCCCACCAACTACCCGCAGACGGTGCCTCCCGCTCCTCGAATCGGGTATATAATCAGAACCGCCAAATCTCATGGTGGATGCTGAAATATCATATCAAGGGAAACCGGGTTTTTCAAATAATGCATAATTTCATGAACTACCACGGTTCCCAAATCCAGAAAACATCATGAAAAATCCATATCTCAATGCGAAAATCCATGACTATAATATATGCAACACAAAACTGAAATGAAGCATATAAAGGAAAAGCCGCTAATTAACTGCAACAAGTTAATATAAATATCATGCGGTTCCTATTTTCTCCAATTCTAAATAAATTGAGGGTAGGTCTATGCTGTGGTTTGGATGTTTTTGGTCTTGTTTGATTGTTGAGTTTTCTCTGTATGCAAAATCTGGGATCACTTAGGTAGTTTCTAGTGTTTTATGTCCGCGCGATACATTATACGACACGGATCGTGCACTTTGTGTGGTTTTGCTCTTAGGTTAGTTTCGTTGTGTCGCTACGCACGTTAGCCACAATACGAACACTTGAGAGTATGTTTTGTGTTATTGCGTTGGTCTAATGTAGTTTGTACGTGTTTTGTGTCTACTATTAATATATATTTCCTTTATTGTTTTGATGTGTTAGGTGTAGGGTGTTTTTCGTCACCCCAGTGAGATGGGAATACGCGCGCGCTTGTCAGGTGTACTATAGATTCCCCCGGCCTAGGGTAGGCTAGGGTTTATTGATTGTGGGGATCCGAATGTCCGGCAGCCGCGGACTAAGCTGCCGTTAATTACCCCACGCCTTTGGGGCGAGGGAACCTCCGATTAACGGGTTAAACTGGTCATGCGAACCCAATGTGCGGTGTGCGTGTGTTCTGTTTTGAAAGGGGGGTTTTGGATATATCGGGAGTCACGCAGAGTTTTTACGGGGGTCCCGCTACCCGGATAGCGGGCTGGGGGTCAAGGGGGCTAGCAGCCCCCTTGCGGGGTTCGGGGCAGCGCCCCGGCCCGAAAATTTTTTGGAGGGGGAGAATGTTGCGGAGTATGTGTATGTGTACATTTTTATACAAATGTATATATACATATATATATAAATAAAGGGGAAAAGGCATCCAAAGGATGCGTGGGGCAGCACCTTGGGCGCTGTGCGCTTAGGTGCTGTGCGCTCAGGCGCAATCGCGCCACGTGTCGGCACGTGGGCGCTTTGCGCATGAGCGCTGCGCGCAGGTGCGCAAGCGCGCGCGCCACGTGTCGGCACGTGGGCGCTTTGCGCAATGCGCGTTGCGCGCAGGTGCGCAAGCGAGCGCGCGCGCCACGTGTCGGCACGTGGGCGCTTTGCGCAATGCGCGTTGGAGCGCAAGCGCGCGCGCGCCACATGTCGGCACGCGGGCGCTTTGCGCACTTGCGCAAGCGCGCAGGTGCGCAAGCGCGCGCGCCACGTGTCGGCATGCGGGCGCTTTGCGCACTTGCGCTGCGCGCTGGAGAGGACAAGAGGCTTTTAGCCTGAAAAAAGGATTTCTCAAAAGAGAAATCAGAGAGGAGCCGGGCTCCTGAATGTGTTTTGGGTTTAATGGAAGTGGTTCTTCTTCTTCCTCCTGTTGCTTGCTGGATCTTGAAGATCAAGAGATGTGAAATCTCAAAATCTCTCCTTTTTAAGATCTGATGACAGATCCAAGTTCCCCTTTGTGGGTTTTGTGGTGAAAAACTAATTTGTTTTATAAAAAGAGGAGTAAAACTCTTGATTTAATTCAAGAGAAAGAAGAAGGTTTTGAAACCTTGAAGAAGAAGAAGAATAGATCTCATATCTGGAAACTTTTTTTTTTAGAAAGAGAAAAAAGTTGTTAGATATTTCATTATCTTTGCCTTTATAGGCGATACATTTTACACATAGCCCCTTGGGCTTCACAAAATGGCATTTTGCCTATCCCATGGCTCATGTGCCATTTCTTTTTGCACATAAGCCACGAGCTTTATAAAAATTTGGCTTTATGCCTATTTTTCTTACATTTATCCGAAAATAAAATAAAAGAAAATGCAACAAAATTATTTATTACAAAAATTTTATCTTGGCGTGGGGGAGGCCGGCCGCTTCATGTTCGGGCTCGACCCGGGCATGGGCCCACTGGATCTGGGCTTGGGCCCACTTGGCTTGGGGTTGACTTTGACTTTGACTCGGTCAACGGGGGTGTAAATTTTTACCCCAACAAAGTGCCTCCCATCAATAAATGCACACCGCACATGTGGGTCGTGTGCATGAAATTGATGGATCTTCTTTCACGTGGAGGCGACTTGCTTTGGTTCCCACTTTTTGGAATGCACTGCCCTTTTTACGACATGGACGGTCGATGCTTGACGCGCCTCCGAGACAGAGTGTTCGTGGTAGACGTTTCCCTTGCCCGGAGCGATCCGGTTCCTGCTTTGTAGGAAGCTTGCACTGCCCTTTTTACGACATGGACGGTCGACGCTCTGATCCGGAGCGATTTGGGGTTCCCAATTTGCGGGAGCCTGCACTGCCCTTTTTACGACATAGACGGTCGACGCTCTGTTATGAAGCGATTTGGGTTCCCAGTTTGCGGGAGCCTGCACTGCCCTTTTTGCGACATAGACGGTCGACGCTCTGATCCTGAACGATTTGGGTTCCCAGTTTGCGGGAGCCTGCACTGCCCTTTTTGCGACATAGATGGTCGACGCTCTGTTACGAAGCGATTTGGGTTCCCAATTTGCGGGAGCCTGCACTGCCCTTTTTGCGACATAGACGGTCGACGCTCTGATCCGAAGCGATTTGGGTTCCCAATTTGCGGGAGCCTGCACTGCCCGTTTTACGACATGGACGGTCGACGCTCTGATCCGAAGCGATTTGGGTTCCCAATTTGCGGGAGCCTGCACTGCCCTTTTTGCGACATAGACGGTCGACGCTCTGATCCGAAGTGATTTGGGTTCCCAATTTGCGGGAGCCTGCACTGCCCTTTTGCGACATAGACGGTCGACGCTCTGTTACGAAGCGATTTGGGTTCCCAATTTGCGGGAGCCTGCACTGCCCGTTTTACGACATGGACGGTCGACGCTCTGATCCGAAGCGATTTGGGTTCCCAATTTGCGGGAGCCTGCACTGCCCGTTTTACGACATGGACGGTCGACGCTCTGATCCGAAGCGATTTGGGTTCCCAATTTGCGGGAGCCTGCATGCCCTTTTTGCGACATAGACGGTCGACGCTCTGATCCGAAGCGATTTGGGTTCCCAATTTGCTGGAGCCTGCACTGCCCTTTTTGCGACATAGACGGTCGACGCTCTGTTACGAAGAGATTTGGGTTCCCAATTTGCGGGAGCCTGCACTGCCCGTTTTACGACATGGACGGTCGACGCTCTGATCCGAAGCGATTTGGGTTCCCAATTTGCGGGAGCCTGCACTGCCCTTTTTGCGACATAGACAGTCGACGCTCTGTTACGAAGCGATTTGGGTTCCCAATTTGCGGGAGCCTGCACTGCCCGTTTTACGACATGGACGGTCGACGCTCTGATCCGGAGCGATTTGGGTTCCCAATTTGCGAGAGCCTGCACTGCCATTTTTGCGACATAGACGGTCGACGCTCTGATCCTGAACGATTTGGGTTCCCAGTTTGCGGGAGCCTGCACTGCCCTTTTTGCGACATAGACGGTCGACGCTCTGATCCTGAACGATTTGGGTTCCCAGTTTGCGGGAGCCTGCACTGCCCTTTTTGCGACATAGACGGTCGACGCTCTGATCCGAAGCGATTTGGGTTCCCAATTTGCGGGAGCCTGCACTGCCCGTTTTACGACATGGACGGTCGACGCTCTGATCCGAAGCGATTTGGGTTCCCAATTTGCGGGAGCCTGCACTGCCCTTTTTACGACATAGACGGTCGACGCTCTGTTACGAAGCGATTTGGGTTCCCAGTTTGCGGGAGCCTGCACTGCCCTTTTTGCGACATAGACGGTCGACGCTCTGATCCTAAACGATTTGGGTTCCCAGTTTGCGGGAGCCTGCACTGCCCTTTTTGCGACATAGACGGTCGACGCTCTGTTACGAAGCGATTTGGGTTCCCAATTTGCGGGAGCCTGCACTGCCCGTTTTACGACATGGACGGTCGACGCTTGATTTGACTTGCTCTGCTTCTTGCAGTGTCAGGGGTAGACTTGACTTTCTCCGCTTCTTGCGGTGTCAAGATTGGATTCTGACTTGCTCCGCTTTCTGCGGTGTCGGGGTGGAAGTTGACTTGTTGATTTTGATTTCGAGGCGGAGCATAATTCCGATGAGGAGGTCGTTATCCCGAGGCAAAGCATGATTTCGACACGGGGTAAATTCTGGGACGAAGCGTGATTCCGCCGCAGAGGTTGTTGGTTTGATTTGATTTGGTGTTGACATCAGCATCGCTATACTGGAATATGGTACCAGGAGCGAATCATCATCTGTCTTGAGAGGATTTAGGAATTGGTTTTGTTTTGGCATCTGCATTGCTGCACTGGAATAAAGGAGCAACTCATCATTTGCCCCGAGAAGATTTAGGAATTGGTTTTTGTTTATTTGGCATCTGCATTGCTGCACTGGAATAATGCCAGGAGCAACTCATCATGTGCCCCGAGAGGATTTGGGAATTGGTGGCTTACGAGACAGGTTTAGATCCCTGTCACCTAAGGCTATTCAATTTTATGGGCCGTGAGGGTCCCATAAAAGCATTTTCTCCCTACGAGTCGAAAGGATCTCATAGGTGTATTTTCTCCTTAGGAGTCGTGGGGACTCCTAAGTGTATTGCTCCTTTATGAGTCGTAAAGATCTCACGCGGGAATTTTCTCCTCACAATGTCGAGAGGACTTTGCGAGTGCATTTCATTTCTTTTTTTTTTTACGGGTTTTCGCCCTTTCGGGTTTTCACAAACTCGTCGGCAGTCCTTCTGTTTTTACTCACGGAACCCTTTCGGGTTTTCATCCGTGCCCATTTTGCTTGTGGACATACCGTTCTTCTTTTTTTTTTTTCCCTTTTTTTTTCTTTTTTTTTTCTTTTTTTTCATTTTTTTTTCTTTTTTCTCTTTTTTTTGGAATCTTCCCTGCCGGTGGGACTTTGAATATGGTCTCGCCGGTAGGACTTGGGAGAGATTGGTATCGTTTTACGCCCGTGGATTGTATACGGTTTTGCAGGATGTATGATCCAGACCGTAGGCCAAAAACATTTTGGGACTTTGTTGGCGTCTGCATCGCTGCACTGGAATATGGTACCATGAGCGACTCATCATTCGCCGTTGGGGTATGGGAGTTGGAATTTGGTTGGCGTCTGCATCACTGCACTGGAATATGGTACCAGGAGCGACTCATCATTCGCCACTTAGGAATTTGGATTTGGGATTTGGTTGGCGTCTGCATCGCTGCACTGGAATATGGTACCAGGAGCAACTCATCATTCGCCACTTGGGGATTGGGGAGAGATGGCTTAGGAGACAGGTTTAGATCCTTATCGCCTAAGACTTTTCAATTTTATGGGCTGTGAGGGTCCCATAAAGGTATTTTCTCCCTGCGAGTCGTAAGGATCCCGCAGGTGTATGTTCTCCTTAGGAGTCGTGGGGACTCCTAAGTGTGATTTTCCTTCGTGAGTCGTAAGGATCCCACAAAGGTTTGTTCTCCTCATGTATCGTGAGGACACATGAGTGGATTTCTCTTGTTCCCAGTTTAATGACTTAGAGGTTGTCTGTTTCCAGTTTAACGACTTAGAGGTCGTATGTTTCCAGTTTAACGACTTGGAGGTCATCTGTTTCCAGTTTAACGACTTAGAGGTCATCTGTTTCCAGTTTAACGACTTAGAGGTCGTATGTTTCCAGTTTAACGACTTAGAGGTCTTTTGATGGCTAGCTTGGAATTTTAGGGTAGGGGCCGGCATTAGTGTTGCTAACACTGAAGCAGAGGTGCCAGGACACATGAGTGGGTCTTTCCAATGGAGCATAATTCCACAGGTGGAGATCAGCCGCGTAACTGGTGGTTGCGGTGGGGCATGGGTATGCCGAGGATTATTTGAGCCCGTGGATTGTATATGGCAGTCAATTTGGGGACTAGCCGTAGGGCCGGAAGAATTTTGGGAGATTGGATTTTGGTTGGCGTCTGCATCGCTGCACTGGAATATGGTGCCAGGAGCGACTCATCATTCGCCGTTTTTTTTGTTTTTATTTCTTTTATTTTTTTTTTATTTTACCGCGATTGCTTTATCATTTCAGCTTTTCTTATCACGAAGGTCGCGATTGCCCTATCATTTCGGCTATTTATTCACGGTTGCCCCATCATTTTGGCTTTATTTTCATTTTTACTCGCTGATTTTTATTGCGAGTTGCCCCATCATTTCGGCTTTTCTTTATTTTTCTTTTATTTACACATTTTTTTATTTACATTTTTTTTTACATTCCCCAGTTTAACGACTTAGAGGTCGATTGTTTCCCAGTTTAACGACGTGGTGGTCCTCTTTGCTTATCCCAGCTCCTTGAACATTGATCTTGGCGGAGCTGTGTTGATGACCCAGCTCTGTGGCTTGCCGATACATCCGAGGATTGAGAGGTTTTTCCAAGCTTATATTGGTCCTCTGCCCAATCTTTGAAAACACAGCAGTCTTCAATGGTATGACTCAGCACTCTATGGTATGGGCAGTATATGGGATTGCCAGTCATATTCATTTCATGTGGCCTCTTTGGAATAGGCAGTTGCAGGCCATTGTTCAGGGCTTCCTCGAATATATCGCGGACCTCATCCCTCCTAAAGGAGTACACCTTCTTCCTTCTCTCCATCAGAGTAGGTGCCCTCACTGACGCCGGTCCCTGAGGCCGATCAATCTTTGGTTCGCCCTGCACATGTCTGGAAGGGTTAGGTTCCCGAAAGGTTTCGGTCTCCATTTGCATGAAATCGGCGGTCGTAGCTTGACTGTTTGCTAACACGCCTTTAGACAGTTCTATCTCTCCCGTCTTGTATTGCTTTTCGACCCAATCTTTGAAGACGAAGCAGTCCTCAATGGAATGACCTATCACCCTATGATAGGGGCAATATTTTGGGTCGTCGATCATATTCTCTTCTTGCGGTCTCTTTGATTCTGGCAGTTGTAGACCGTTTCTTAGGGCGTCCCTGAATATCTTGTGGACCTTTTCCCTCTTGAAGGAATAGACCTTTTCCAGCTTCTCTTTCAGAGGCGATTCCCCCCCGGCGTATCTATCGGAGGGACTGGAGGCTAATTGCGGCCGTTTTTCGTGAAGGCGCTCCGCTTTTAGATTTAAAGGGATATCAGTTGGCTGCTCCCGGGTACCAATCCCTGGCTCATGAGCCAAAATTTGATTCTGCTGTAATTGCAATTGGGCGACTTGGGTCGCGAGATTTGCCACGACGTTTGCCAGCTCGTCGACTTTGGAATAGACCTCGGCCATCTTCTCATCCCTGTCCTGAAATTGCCTTTGAAGCCATTGGAATAATGCTTGTTCTGTAGTTCCGGCTATGACAACCGGGTAATCTTTATTGACTGAGCTCCATTCCATAGGAACCACGGGATCCTCTGGCTTATCGGCCTGAGCGGGCTCTTCATCATTTAGATCGAGCCGATGCTGGGTAGCGTCAACCGTATCATCACCATGGCTGTGAAGAAGAAGAGGGTTCGTTTCTTCATGTCCGGCCATGTAGACAGTGTGGATAACACATTCAGCCATTCTTTCATCACTGGCAGCTGGTTTCGCGGAGCGGTCCGGGCTTTGGAAATTCATAAATTTTAACATCGCCAGAGCCCGAGCCCTTTTGTTGGCTCTATATCTGAGCCGCTTCTGCCTCAGCTTCTCGATTTTGAAGGCTTGGCGGGCATCCGCTATCCGGGAAGCCATTGTGAGTTGATCAGCGGGGAGCATAGAGAAGACACCCGATCGAGCATTTGTCAGGGGCGCCGCTGGAGCTTGCTCGGGACGCGTTGTAGCTTTGTTGGTGTTGGTGGCCTTGCCCCCAGCTGGGGCCATGGAGAGTCGTTCGGAAACGGACTTGCGCTTGGGCTGAGGTGCCCTCGCGACCACCACATTTGGTCTCCTGCCTTTTGAGACCGGTTTGTCTGCCACCGGGGCTTGAGGAGCCGGGATGGTGCCAACAGGCATGAACATAATAGAGCCGAATGGTAGCAGCGGCTCCTCCCATTGTCGCCCGAGACTGGCCGGAAGGACCGTCCTGGAGTCTATCTTCATCGTGTAGGAGACAGGAGCTGAGTTCATCATCGAAGACATCGTCAAAAGGTGATTGCTTGAAAATCTGCATGAAAGAGCATTATTTTAGTATAAATATATACATGTAAATTGATTGAGTTCGCATGAACGTTTAACCCGAAATATGGGAGGAGAGATGGTCCCACCGGGCGTGCCAGAATCTGTAGGGTGTTTTTCGTCACCCCAGTGAGATGGGAATACGCGCGCGCTTGTCAGGTGTACTACAGATTCCCCCGGCCTAGGGTAGGCTGGGGTTTATTGATTGTGGGGATCCGAATCTCCGGCAGCCGCAGACTAAGCTGCCGTTAATTACCCCTCGCCTTTGGGGCGAGGGAAGCTCCGATTAACGGGTTAAACTGGTCATGCGAACCCAATGTGCGGTGTGCGTGTGTTCTGTTTTGAAAGGGGGGTTTTGGATATATCGGGAGTCACGCAGAGTTTTTACGGGGGTCCCGCTACCCGGATAGCGGGCTGGGGGTCAAGGGGGCTAGCAGCCCCCTTGCGGGGTTCGGGGCAGCGCCCCGGCCCGAAAATTTTTTGGAGGGGGAGAATGTTGCGGAGTATGTGTATGTGTACATTTGTATACAAATGTATATATACATATATATATAAATAAAGGGGAAAAGGCATCCAAAGGATGCGTGGGGCAGCACCTTGGGCACTGTGCGCTTAGGTGCTGTGCGCTCAGGCGCAATCGCGCCACGTGTCGGCACGTGGGCGCTTTGCGCATGAGCGCTGCGCGCAGGTGCGCAAGCGCGCGCGCCACGTGTCGGCACGTGGGCGCTTTGCGCAATGCGCGTTGCGCGCAGGTGCGCAAGCGCGCGCGCGCGCGCCACGTGTCGGCACGTGGGCGCTTTGCGCAATGCGCGTTGGAGCGCAATGCGCGTTGGAGCGCAAGCGCGCGCGCGCCACGTGTCGGCACGCGGGCGCTTTGCGCACTTGCGCAAGCGCGCAGGTGCGCAAGCGCGCGCGCCACGTGTCGGCACGCGGGCGCTTTGCGCACTTGCGCTGCGCGCTGGAGAGGACAAGAGGCTTTTAGCCTGAAAAAAGGATTTCTCAAAAGAGAAATCAGAGAGGAGCCGGGCTCCTGAATGTGTTTTGGGTTTAATGGAAGTGGTTCTTCTTCTTCCTCCTGTTGCTTGCTGGATCTTGAAGATCAAGAGATGTGAAATCTCAAAATCTCTCCTTTTTAAGATCTGATGACAGATCCAAGTTCCCCTTTGTGGGTTTTGTGGTGAAAAACTAATTTGTTTTATAAAAAGAGGAGTAAAACTCTTGATTTAATTCAAGAGAAAGAAGAAGGTTTTGAAACCTTGAAGAAGAAGAAGAATAGATCTCAGATCTGGAAACTTTTTTTTTTAGAGAGAGAAAAAAGTTGTTAGATATTTCATTATCTTTGCCTTTATAGGCGATACATTTTACACATAGCCCCTTGGGCTTCACAAAATGGCATTTTGCCTATCCCATGGCTCATGTGCCATTTCTTTTTGCACATAAGCCATGAGCTTTACAAAAATTTGGCTTTATGCCTATTTTTCTTACATTTATCCGAAAATAAAATAAAAGAAAATGCAACAAAATTATTTATTACAAAAATTTTATCTTGGCGTGGGGGAGGCCGGCCGCTTCATGTTCGGGCTCGACCCGGGCATGGGCCCACTGGATCTGGGCTTGGGCCCACTTGGCTTGGGGTTGACTTTGACTTTGACTCGGTCAACGGGGGTGTAAATTTTTACCCCAACAGTAGGTTCACAGGCGGGGACTTTGGACACATCTATAAGGGGAAAACAAGTGGTTGGCTTCACTTACCCAGGAGCGTGGGTGAGTAGATTTAACATCTACAGGGGAATCTCCCGCATGGCGTTATGCGTCTGGGCTAGAAATGACTTAACTTGTCGCATATTCTATGTCATAATTAGAATTGCGCATTTACCCTACTGCTTAGTAAATTGTTGTGCTTGGACTATTATCCTTAGGACACTGCACTATTATTGATGGCTCATGTTGCACGAGCACTGATTGTATGCCACACACACCGTCAATAATTGCTTTGTCACGCACAACCCACATATAGAAATGTTATTGTCTGGTTAGGGACATTAAGACATTGATTCATATTTCTTTATGCATATGACTTAAAGCATACCTGTATACCTACATGCTTACATATATGCCCTGACATACTTACATGCTAGTTACCTTTATACCTATAGAGTATTGTACCATTAGCGATAGGTACATACACACTTCATGACATAGCTACAGGTATACCTTGAACACATACTTCACTTATACCTATGGGATACATTACATCATTACTGATAGGTAGACACATATACCTTGCTATACCTTTATGTTTGCATATATATCTGATTATAGCTACAGGTTTACCTACTTGATGTTATTTAGAATTGGAGAAATTAGGAACCGCATGATTTATATGTTAGCTTGTTGCAGTTAAATAGCGGTTGTTCCTTTATATGCTCTCATTTCAGATTTATGATGCGTATATTATATTCATGGATTTTCGTATTGAGATATGGATTTTTCATGATGTTTTATGGATTTGGGGACCGTGGGAGTTTAATGAAATTATGCATTTTTTGAAAAACCCGGTTTCTCTTGATATGATATTTCAGCAGCCACCATGAGATTTATCGGTTCGGATATATATATATATATATATACCCCACGCGAGGAAAGGAGGGATCCGTGTGCGGGTACATGGTGGGGCCCGGAGGTACCCCGGGGCAAGAATCTCAGTGAGGTGATGAGTTAGTGGGGGAACCATATTTTCCGGTGACATTACCAATGACTCGACGGTTATCATGGGGATACCGACGGGAGTCATGTGCGTATGGATGCGTCGAGAGGCGAGGGTCAGAGCTAGGCACTCGAGCTTTCGGGATAGCGTATGATACGCACCTATCAGGGGCCTGTCAAGGAGACAGCACCTGATAGATCAGCCTTTCTGTTTCGATGCTTGACAGATTGTGTTCATGACATCTTACTTCTAAGTATATATAACAGTGGAATGGGACGATGTTATATATGCCTTTACACCAATATTAGTGGAATGGGACGCTAATATATGTGTATTGATATCAATTTAGATATACATCATCATATTTACTCATGCAAATATACCTAGGATATAAGAGATGCACTTGATCTTGGATTTAGGACATTTGAGATATACTTGATATGGAATACAGGATATATGTGAGATCTACTTGATGTTGTACATTCGGGGTATACGAGATATACTTGATATTCTACAAATGGGATATCTGAGATCTACTTGATATTGTACATAAGGGATATGCGAGATCTACTTGATGTTGTACATTCGGTGTATACGAGATATACTTGATATTGTACATACGGGATTTATGAGATCTACTTGATGTTGTACATTCGGGATATATGAGATTTACTTGATGTTATACATTAAGGATATGTGAGACTTACTTGATATGATAGCCAATTTGGGGGATGATTTGAGGAAATTGGGATTTGGATTGTCTTGATGGATTTTGATCCTACCACGATGTCAGGATTCCATGGAAATGACATGTTTCATTCCTTACTCTACATTTACTTTTTATACATTGCTTCATGCATTAGTGTACCTGTTAGAGTACCTTCCATGACTGTTGCATTTACATGTCTTTATTCATATCATTTCTTCATGTATTAGTAGTACCGGTATAGTACCTTACATGATTGCTGCACACAGATTGTCATACTATTATCGATTCAGGTATTAGTTGTACCTGTTGGTGTAAGTGCACGGCAGCGCCCCGGCCGTCATTCCGAGGCCAAAATGCGGAAACGATACTTTCCTTTAAACTTTTAAACCGGCGCTACTGCGTACTTTAAACTCGGATCGGGCCATTAACCTACTCCTAGCAAACTAGAGAAAGGGTAGAGAGATATACCGAGCGATCTGTGTCCTTCGGTATTCTCGTCGTCATCCCGATCTCCCCGCGGAATCTCCGGTCTTCATCTCCTCGTCGTAAGGGTACCACATCGCCGGGTTCTTTTACGGGCTCCCACCTCTGGACCGAGGAAACTCGGGCACGAAGTTGGCGAGTCAAGGTGTCCAAGAATGCTGTAGGATAGTGTAGAACTATATGTCTCTATTGGGGTTGAAGTTGCCATGGTTTTTGGTGGTGGAATGAGATGCAAGTTTTTGGATGAACAAAGGGATTTTTGTGCAAACAAAATGAGAACCCCCCACCCAAAAATGGGACATCCCCCTTATCATCTTGTGGCCGGCCCCCTTCCTCAAGAATGAGAGAGGGGAGTTAGCAAAAAGAATAATGCAAGAGAGAGAGAGAGAGAGAGAGAGAGAAAAGGCTTATGATGCTGAATCATGATCACAACTCAAGTTCAATCCTCATCAACCATCTCATCAAGCAAAAGTCAAGCAATCATGAGCTAAGAAGTCAAAATGGTGGTAGAATCATCATGAAACTATCATGTGCCATAAAAAGTCTTCTCCTTTGTTAATTGCACAATTGCAAATAACCCCCTCCACCAATTTTCAGCCAAAGAAAAATACAAAGGAAAATGGCCAAAACGGAAAGCAAACTGGCAACTTCAGAAAACTGATCCCGTAATAAATTACAGGAAAATTCCGTGACTGTATATACATACCCACATTTGTATTCCGACCGAATACAAAAGCAATGAGACAAAATCTATACTGTATAATACTAGGATCTGGCTTAAACCAAAGCCCGCTAGTATTATCTATCCGATCATGATCCGTGCAATACCGCACAGATAAGATTGAACCCTGCTATATCTCTATACGGCCTCTACAGCGTTTCGCACGAAACTTGAGAAACGGTCTGTGGGGGACTCTAAAGACTCGTCAATACTTTGGTTGTGGATTTAACCACTAGCACGTCAGAGGTATTAGGCATACGTAACGGGCTACCAGGTATTGACCAAAAGGGACGTCGATGAGGGAACTCATCCTAACACCCTACTGAGCCTGTAAGTGACAATATCCATACAGTCCGGTCCATTCGTCTATGAGCATCGCATGGCGGGCCTAGGGGGTTGGTAAAAGTCAGACCCCCAAAAGCGGTACAAGTCGTGTCGGAGTGTAGCCCAGAACACCCTGAGATACTACTGGAATACCTACCAGTAAATCTCCTGCCTTGGCCAAGGACTTCGTGTAATGGCTCTCCTAGACACAGCGTGACCTCACCCCTAATACCGGGAGAGACGAACCCCTGTAGATCCACTCACTGCCTCCATGTGGCTCAGGACTGTACCCAACTAAAACCTGTTAGCACGACTCCTTTGAGCCGTGGTAGGGTAGTAATCAATGTATAGTGGGAACTCACACGAGACAAATGACGATCTCAGGTCGATGAACTAACCTGTACACATGTCACCAGGGAACTGCTATCTGACGTCAGGTATAAGACCAACTAGCATGTTCCCGGCGAGTCCTGTCCGGTGTACTCATAACCCAATGAGCACCTGTATACATCTTAGGTGAACCAACTGACACAAGTGGCTTATGAGACCGGCCACCGCCCCTCATCGGGGTCTCGACTGTATACACTAGTCTACTCTGGAGTATCGATACCCTGTCTCGAAAACTCCCACGACTAGGGACCTTTTAAGGATGTGCTTATAGACCCCAGCTCCCACGTATATGATCGCCATCATACTCTGTCCGTCAAGCAAGAATCCTAAGGGCTCTATCAACGTGCAATAGTGACCTGTAAGGTCACTTAAAGCAGTACACGATGATAAAGATAAACCAGATAGCATACTATCATCTTGAGTAAGACTGTTCTAACGGTATAGGTCCTCTCTCAATCATTGCAATCACGTGCCTGTGATCCAATAATTGACTCTGAGGGCACTATCTCCAACAATCTCCCACTTGCACTCAAGGCTAATTATTGCGATGTCTCATACTCACAGCCCGTGTAATACCGAACACCCAACTCCTCTACTAATCAGTCTCACAAAACCCGTTTGCGAAACTAATGCGTTCGAGTAATAGCCTCAGTGAGCGGATCCGCTCTGATGTTTCTTTCTATGTCTCTCTTAATCTCAAGTTCGCGGAGAAACCCATCTCCCGAAATGAGTAATAGCTGTCTTAGAATATGTCTGGATATCTGATGGGACCTAGTTCATAAATGAACTCTAAATCCAAACTTCTTAGACTGTATCGTCAACTGAACTTAATCAGTATCCTGCGCCATGCCTCCTTCAGTATCCTCCTGGACCACCTGTCTAAAATACTGCCCCTCGTCAGAGGGAAAACTATAACTCTGACAGCCACCCTGTCATCCAGGTCACCTTGGAAGCCTAGAATGATAACTGTCTCCTAAAAGAGGCTGTTGTTATCATATCCCTAGAACATCCACTTATGTTCTAAAACTGCTTCCTAATGTTTCTCAAGGATTGGATTAATATCAACTTATTGCATCTACTGTAAAAACAACATCTGGTATGGTAATTGACATCTCATGATTGACTCAATTGCCTAAGCAAGTGATCTGCCAATCATGTACATCCCTCTCCCCTTTAGTCTGTAAGACACCTTTAGAGAGGGTGACTCCATCACCTGCAGGTACACTACCGTACCAGGAGTCGTCCATTCTAAAACACCTTTAGAATGCTGTCTAAGTACCCTGATTGGGACACTTTCTAAATCTAGATCTAAAGCCAAAGATCTAGTATGTCTGACATAATACCCAATTCCTATATGGAGAAACCACTGTGTGACAACCAAAGTATAACCGATCGTAGTATAGGAATATCACTTCCTACTCAGTGTATGTCATCCAAATACCAGGACATCACACCCTACTACCTTCTTAATAGATCCATCCCCTATTCTGATGAAGTCAAACCTATGACCGTCACATCAGAAATAGATGATATATCTCCTCTATATCTGCTTTAGTCTATAAATAGGCATAAGCCACTTGTCCACCATGCTTCCGCTGCTCCCACCGACTACAACAACCCTCTGGAAGAGTCATATACACATGCACTTCTAAAGCCAGTTCAGAACGACTTTATACTCATCCTCCTGCCGGGTCTCACAGTCTGGAACAACAGCAATGGAAAGTCTGCGTAAACAAGAACCTCCTTGCCACCATCCTTGAGCATACCGAAATACCTCTCGGGTGCCTGAGGTTACCCACCTTATCTGTGGAGTGGCCAATGGAATGTCAAACCAGATTGAATCTTTAGGTTCTTATCAAATTTTCAGTAATCATTTGCGGTTCTGGAATCACTTCCAGTTCTACCATACTCGCACTTCTGTTTTCTGAAAAAATCCATTTTTATTAAAACTGTGGCGAGTCAAGAACAATATCACTATTGATCTTCCAGATGGTAGAAAATCAACCCTCGTCATAGCCCGGGTCAACCTACAAACAGCTATTACAGAAACGTGCCTTGAGTTATCCAGAGTCTGGTTTTAAGAATAAGCCGGACAACTCCCCGTACCTTAACATCGTTAAGATATGAACTGTTCTATATCCAATACAGAAACAGAGGCACTGATTTAATTGAACCAGATTCAAATCATGCAGCTGTCTCGAGTGCATGTCAACTAAATGGAAAGAGGCCGATCAACATTACTCAACTTAGGAGTAGTTCCAATTATGAGTAACCTGAAAGGGAAGCAAGTTCTCTTAATCATTACTATCAACTGAATACCATACACAAGTATCTACATCTTCGATCACCTTGAAGAATCCTGATACTTGCAATACCTGGTTCTCTACTTTATTCATATACGTATAACTTCTCAAAACTTGGACCTTGTGTTTCTACGAAACAATTGTCTAAAAACTAGAGAAGTCACAAGTGAACAGAATATAGTACGAGGACCAACCCCTCTGTCCTAATGGACATTGGACAACATACAATACTCTGTATAAGTCCCTTGAGTCTAATAACTCAATCCCTGTGTGTCGTAGGTTGAAAACTGTACTTATGGTTCAGAAGAATTACACCGTTGTTTAATGCTCCTTACCTAACCATCCACTGATATAGGTAAATATCATAGAAATAATTTCAAAAAGTTATATCTCACTCTATAAAAATAGACGTACAGATATATCAATTTGAAATTGGTGCATCACAACGGATATTCAAAACCAAATATTTGCCGTCCGGCAAACTACCCAGGCGATTTCCTCAAATATCACCAATTACAACGAATCCCGATATAATGAGGACAATCACCTAATTCCCAATAACTTACTCCCACTCATCATCTGTAAAACCATACAGATGTGAGAATCATACCTGGTAAATACATACCCTGGAGCAAGTGTCTAATTGGGAAATCAGTTTTCTTTTAACAATATACAGTGAAACTGAAACATCGAAATGTTTCGTAGGGGTATCCGGGTATTTCTAGTAATGCCTCTTCCATTATCCAGATTCACAACTGTAACCGTATATTTCTTTGCCATCTCTCCAAATCCCTTCATATGTCTTTAGTCATTACCTTCTGCACACCATCGTTAGGCTAAATGGTTTTCTTCCATCCCTACCGTTCTGCACCAGCCTATGGTTTGGAAGAAGACTATCCAATAAGCGTAACAGGTGTACAGTCCTAATCCTAGGAATACTCGCAATGAGAGAAGGTGAAGATAAAAGACAACCGAATAAACCTTATTTCTATTTCTCCTGAACCAGAATCCATCCCCGAACTGGAACAAGTTCCTTTCGAGTTCGTATATAACCGTACGATGGAGTATCCAAATAACTGTGGATCTTCGTAGTGATACGGAGTGTTGTGGAGAAATACAAAGGTGAAGTGGGAGTGGTAATGAAATACTTGGTTTGGTCGTGAATAGCAGTCGCAGTTTACTTTACCCTCCTTCTAATCCCTTTATTTGTCTTTACTTAATACCTTCTGTACACCACACTTAGGCTTAATTGGCTTTCTTCATTCCCTACCGTTCGGCACCAGCCTAAGGTTTGGAAGAAGACTATCCAATAAGCGTAAAAGGTGTACTATCCCCTAATCCAAGGAGCACTCGCAACCTGAGAGAAGGTAAAAGGAAAAGACAGCTTAATAGTCCTATTCGTTTTCTCCAGAACCAGAAACCATCCTCGAATAAGTTCCTTCGAGTTCGTATATAACCATATGATGGTTTTATCCAATGGAAGTGGACGTTTGTAATAATACGGGGTGTTCTAGAGAAAAGGGTAAAAGTAGGAGTGGCAATGAGTTATGCAACTCTGACAATCCAAAATCCAGTGTTTAAGAAGGTTCGGTTAACTTGGTCACTTAGTCATAGTCAAGGGTCGGGCCATGGTCGCTGCCAAAGAGAGAGAGAGAAAAGAAACACTCAGCGTGCACTCTAACCTAGATCAGAATGGTTATCAATTTATCTAATCAGGAAACCTCCAACTGTAACGTCAAATTCTTCTCCAAACCTGAAAGAAGAATTAGTCGGGATCACCCGAGGAGTAAACCAACTCATCAGTGGGAATCGGGATCCAACTATCATCGCATGATAACATGACGGAATCCGCTCACGTTATCACACTCCAGAAGGTATGCGCATATCTGGCAAGTTTCAGTTTCTTTAGAAACTCCCGATGTGATTTTTGCCCCATACTCTTTTGACCTTGACTATGGCCAACAAATCATAAGTCACATGTCAAGTTCTACCCATCATTTTCCAGGTTAATTTGAACCCACCCGTACAAGCCCTTGACTAGGGCCAACAAGGCTGTACGACTGTCCCAAACCAACGCATCTATCTATGCAGCAGAAAGGTAACAAGCAGCTACCATACATTATGCCTTGACTAAGGCCAACAAACATAGCATGAATACAACGTGCTACCCGTCTGAAATGACGGAGGGCTACGAATGGTTTTTGGCGAAAAATCTTTAACGTAATGAACTTGATATCGTTGAAGGAACCGGATAGCTTTATAAAAATATAGTGGCGAAAACATTTGCTAAAGAGGTCACTCCCGGTGAAGGGATCTCGGCTCTTTCCCCGTAGAATGAGGTGCAGGATATTCCAACTGAATACCACGATGCAAAGCAAAAGTAATCAACTATAGTGAAGTTATTTCCCTGATGCAAACTTCTGTCTAAGGGGTCACTCCCGGTGAAGGGATCTCGGCCCTTGCCTCGTCGACTGAGGTGCGGGATATTCCAACTGAATACCACTGTGCAAAACAAAAGAGAACGTCCTTGCAATAACAGCTTTTTGAAAATTGTTCCAACAACATTAGAATAGGTTTGTTTAGCTTGCATTGATCCGAATCAATGCAGTCCCAACAATTGATCACACCAATAAAGAACGAAAATATTGATGTACGTATATGCCATCCGCATTCGCCACTGGGTCCCATCATTACCTGTTAGGTTACTTAACTAACGACAGAGCGGGGACTGGACTAGCGCGGATGCAAAACATATACAACATCTACTAGTATATATATCAATATATAATATTCGCTCAAGGCGTGATAAAAATGCAACATCACAGAAATGTAATAAGCATCACCGAATAATACAGATATCTGGGATGCCCGGGTTTCATAGAGCCGCTACTGAAACCCGACGTTCCCATGGTCGTATGGATAGCCTGTGCAATGAAATCCTAGACCCCTACGGGCGCGGCAAGTTACCCGCGAAAACCTGAAGCGAGGCAGCCCCCTTCAACAACGTGAATGGACCACCCAGCACTTCACGGAATCCGGTAACTTAGGCACCCCTCCTTGGGTCAACCTGTACCCGCTACGAGTGCGGCAAATAGCCCGCCAATTCTAGAGTAAAGCCCCCTCCGTCTCAACGCCATGAGATGCGGGCCCGTTGCCCTTTAGAACCCGGCTATCCGTGCACCCCACCGCGGGGTAATCCTAGTTCAGAAAGTAAAATATACATACAACGGGTACATCGACCTCAGCCCGGTCGTGCCCCAAAAGAATAATATACAATCAGGCAGTAACGCCAGTCCACATGTCGGACGCTCGCCCCGCAATATCAAATGTACATAAACTACCAAACTGTACTAACATTGCAACCAGGCTATCCCCACGGCAAATCCGCAATATCACATCATAACACAGAACATCAACGTGAATGTCACGTTCGCAAATCCGTCTAAAAGGGATATAGCAGTTAGACAGGATTTACCGATTAAGTGACATTCACGGTCGCAGATATAATGTAAATACTGTGAACTAACATGTTTAAAATTTTCGATCGACTAAATTTTCTGAAGTGGGCCCCCAAGTACAACTGCAGCACTCAAAGAAATCTGGGCACAAACAGAACATTCCAAAAACCCTATTTCCAACTCAGAAGCTCACTGTAAAAATTTGATGCATTGAACAGTCAAAGTGGCGGCGGAACCGCGGCCAAAGCATGGGTTTGGCCGCGGTTCCGCGGCTAAACAGTAATAACATGCGACCAAATTTTTACAGAACTCTTAAAACTTCCTGCACGAATTTCTGCAACACTCAAAATAATTTTTCGAGCCAAAAATAATTCGACAGAAAACTGATACTTTGAAAATGCAGTTTTGGGATATTTGTTCGATCGAAGTTTTAAACACACTAGAGTAAGCAAGACCAGGTTAATGGCGTGGCTCTGATACCAGTGTAAGTGCACGGCAGCGCCCCGGCCGTCATTCCGAGGCCAAAATGCGGAAACGATACTTTTCTTTAAACTTTTAAACCAGCGCTCCCGAATACTTTAAACCCGGATCGGGCCATTAACCTACTCCTAGCAAACTAGAGAAAGGGTAGAGAGATATACCGAGCGATTCGTGTCCTTCGGTCTTCTCGTCGTCGTCCGGATCTCCCCGCGGAATCTGCGGTCTTCATCTCCTCGTCGAAAGGGCACCACATCGCCGGGTTCTTTTACGGGCTCCTACCTCTGGACCGAGGCAACTCGGGCATGAAGTTGGCGAGTCGACGTGTCCAAGAATGCTGTAGGATAGTGTAGAACTATATGTCTCTATCGGGGTTGAAGTTGCCATAGTTTTTGGTGGAGGAATGAGATGCAAGTTTTTGGATGAACAAAGGGATTTTTGTGCAAAAAAAATGAGAACCCCCCGCCCAAAAATGGGACATCCCCCTTATCATCTTATGGTCGGCCCCCTTCCTCAAGAATGAGAGAGGGGAGTTAGCAAAAAGAATAATGCAAGAGAGAGAGAGAAAAGGCTTATGATGATGAATCATGATCACAACTCAAGTTCAATCCTCATCAACCATCTCATCAAGCAAAAGTCCAGCAATCATGAGCTAAAAAGTCAAATGGTGGTAGAATCATCATGAAACTATCATGTGCCATAAAAAATCTTCTCCTTTGTTAATTGCACAATTGCAAATAACCCCCTCCATCAATTTTCAGCCAAAGAAAGATACAAAGGAAAATGGCCGAAACGGAAAGCAAACTGACAACTTCAGAAAACTGATCCCGTAATAAACTACAGTAAAACCCCGTGACTGTATATACATATCCGCATTTGTATTCCGACCGAATACAAATGCAATGAGACAAAATCTACACAGTACAATACTAGGATCTGGCTTAAACTAAAGCCCGCTAGTATTATCTGTCCGATCATGATCCGTGCAATACCGCATGGATAAGATCGAACCCTGCCATATCTCTATATGGATTCTACAGCGTTTTGCCCGAAACTTGAGAAACGGTCTGTGGGGGACTCTAAAGACTCGTCAATACTTTGGTTGTGGATTTAACCACTAGCACGTCAGAGGTATTAGCCATACGTAACGGGCTACCAGCTATTGACCAAAAGGGACGTCGATGAGCGAACTCATCCTGACACCCTACTGAGCCTGTCAGTGACGATATCGGTACAGTCCGGTCCGTTCGTCTATGAGCATCGCATGGCGGGCCTAGAGGGTTGGTAAAAGTCAGACCCCCAAAAGCGGTACAAGTCGTGTCGGAGTGTAGCCCAGAACACCCTGAGATACTACTGGAATACTTACCAGTAAATCTCCTGCCTTGGCCAAGGACTTCGTGTAATGGCTCTCCTAGACACAGCGCGACCTCACCCCCAATACCGGGAGAGACGAACCCCTGCAGATCCGCTCACTGCCTCCATGTGGCTCGGGAGAGTACCCAACTAAAACCTGTTTGCACGACTCCAATGAGCCCTGGTAGGGTAGTAATCAAAGTACTGTGGGATCTCACACGAGACAAATAACGATCTCAAGTCGATGAACTAACCTGTACACATGTCACCAGGGAACTGCTATCTGACGTCAGGTATAAGACTAACTAGCATGTTCCCAGCAAGTCCTGTCCGGTGTACTCATAACCCAATGAGCACCTGTATACATCTTAGGTGGACCAACTGACACCAGTGGCTTGTGAGACCGGCCAACGCCCCTCGTCGGGGTCTCAACTGTATACACTAGTCTACTCTGGAGTATCGATGCCCTGTCTCGAAAACTCCCACGACTAGGGACCTTTTAAGGATGTGCTTATAGACCCCAGCTCCCACGTATATGATCGTCATCATACTGTTGGCCGTCAAGCAAGAATCCTAAGGGCTCTATCAACGTGCAGTAGTGACCTGTAAGGTCACCTAAAGCAGTAAACGATGATAAAGATAAAGTAGATAGCATATTATCATCTTGAGTAAGATTGTTCTAGCGGTATAGGTCCTCTCTCAATCATTGCAATCACGTGCCTGTGATCCAATAATTGACTCTGAGGGCACTATCTCCAACAGTTAGCGTACCTTTCATGACTATTTCATTCATATGACATGTTACTGCTTTTAACCTTCTTATGTTAGATTCGCGTTGTACGTGCATACTCGCGATTACCTGCATATGTTATTTACTATTCACGAGTTGGAAACTCACCCCCGTTGTGCCACAGTGTTTGCAGGTGTTCCTCAGGATAGTCAGAGGCAGGGCTATTTTCATCCATCATATCATCTTTGCTGCGGATACCGCTTCGCCTGACAGTATGCAGTTTTGCTTAGGTAGGTTTTGCGCTTATCCAATGTTGCTTGTTGTGTATTCGTTGTAACATATACTCTCCATCTACCATTATCTTGTATGACTTAGAGACTTGGTGTGAGGACGGCATTGTATATTATTTTTGTGACTTGGAGGTGTTTATGAAGTTTTATTTATATCGTCTCTTTCTTCTCTACGGCGTCATATATCTGTTGTGGTGGTTGTTTTCCGCCTTTTTGGCGTGGATTTGCTCCCGTTGGGGATGCTTTACTTTATATTTATGTTGTACCTATTTTGGGGGCTTGTTTTACAAAGGAGGTGCTGTCAAAATTTTAAAGGAAATAAGTTGGACTTTTAAAGAATTTGGGTTGAGATTTCAAAGGGTTTGAAAATGCTATTATTTCTTCTTACATTTGATGGTTTAGATTTCTGGGTTTTGGCTTTCTTTTACGGCGTTACGCCTGTAGACGTTGCGTAGTATTAGGGCCGTCACGTGCCAATTTCAGGCCGAGACAAAGTTGGTATCAGAGCGCTAGGTTTTACTTTTCGGAGTGTAGGATGACCTTGGTATGATGGAGTAGGTAGCTTAAGCAGAGTAAGGTAGTGTGTGTATGTCTGCAGCATACTCACGATGCGGTACTCCACCTAAAGTGACCTAAATACAAATTGCTTGAAATTCCTTCCTTGATGATTCATATCCTTGTGATTCAATTTCCGTGTTCATATCGAATACTATCTCTATTTATAGCCTTTGCCGCCGACGACTATGGGGACTCAGAGTGATGCGGCGAGGGTCGAGGTCAGAGTAGACTCGGGTGGGACGAGGACTGACCAGGATGGCACGCTCGTTGCACAGGAACAGACGGATCCGACTTTGACAGATGTATTGCTAGGCTTATGGCAGAGATGCAGGACATGCGCCAGACTATGAGTTCATTGGTTGAGACCGTTCGAGCGCAGCGACAGGAGGTTTTCACCCCTGTTACCCAGTTGTTCCTTGCGATCAGCACACAGTATTCCGTCACCTACATAGCACCAGTGGATGCAGCCCTAGTTGACGAGACACGTATTCCAAAAAGTTTGAGAGTTCCGGAATATTGGAGGACTCGTACCAGGGTACTAGCCTAGAGACAGAGGCTTAGTTGTCGTGACAGCTTTCGTGACCGTTGCGGGAGTACAAGAGGTTTTGGACGAGGAGAGTCGTGTTAGCTAGATCAGCCGTTTGTTGTGTTAACTTCTGTCAGCGATTCTTTTGTTGCGCAACACGTATTTCAGTCGTGTGCCAATCGGTTAGGAGATTCATCCGTTATTTGATCCTTCTAGAGATGTTGGATTTGACGTTCTCCTGGGCATGGATTGGTTAGCTACGTGATAGGCGTCTGTGGACTACCGCGAGAAAACAGTCAGGTATGTTTTTTCTGGCAAGTCAGTCCTTGTTGTGTAGAGGGACAGTGGTGCCGCCTCTCACAGCTTGAATTCAGCATTTTTCGCTAGTCGGCTTTTGAGGAGAGGATGTCGTGGATTCTTGGTGTTCATTCAGGATACCGGATGCCACAGTTGGTTTGTTGGACCGGGTTCCTTTCGTGCGAGAGTTTTCTGACGTTGTTCCAGATGAGCCGGCGAAGCTTAAGGAGCTTAAGGATCTGCTGCAGAGTTGTTTGTTGGTGGGTTTGTGCGTCTGATGTTTCGCATTGGGGAGCTCCTATTTCTGTTCGTCAAGGAGAAAGACGGCAGTTTGAGGTTGTGTATTGATTGATCATCAATTTAACCGGCTTACGGTGCGGATATGTATCCTTTACCTCGCATTGACGATTTCTTCGATCAGTTCCAGAGTGCGAGACATTTTCTAAGTTGGTTTGGGATCAGGTCATCATTGTTGCGGGTTCGGAGTAATGACATTCTGAAGACTGCCTTATGCGTGCTACGGGCTTTGTGTGTTTTGGTGGTGCCATTGGACTCACTAATGCCCTAGCAGCATTCGTAGCTATGATGAACCAGATTTCTTCAGGCCGTTCCTCGACCAGTTATTGTTGTGTTATTAACGACATTATGGTCTATTCAATTTGTCGTGAGGGACATGAGTAACACTTTAGGATTTGTTTTGCAGACATTGGGAGAGCCCCAGCAGTTTGCTAGATTCTCGGAGTGTTCCTTCAGGCTTGCTTGTGTTAACTCCTAGGTCTTGTAGTTACGGGAGACGGTTGTCGTATGGTTCCGAGGAAGATCGAGACCGTACAGCTTTGGCCCAGACTTGTGTACGGACGGGGGTCCGCAGATTTTTGGGCTTAGCAGGTTTTTACCGCCGTTTCGAGCAGGATTGCTAGTGTAGTGCTGCACCGTTGACTGAACTGACCGGAAAGGAGGTTCTTTTTCTTTGTACTGAGGCATGCGTGCAGAGTTTTCCAGCAGTTGGAGATTCGGTTGACAACTGCACCGGTTCTTTCTTGCTTTCTGGTTCGAGAGTCTTTGTTGTTTAACTTTGATATTTCGCGAGTGGGGCTCGATTGTGTACTGAGGTGACACTATAGAGTTATCGCTTTTGCTTCCCTACATCTGAAGGAAGTACGAGCAGGATATTCCACTCATGAATTGGAGATGGCCGCGGTGGTCTTGCGTTAGAGATTTGGAGACACTACTTGTTCGAGAGTCGTGTCATATTTTCACGGACCACCAGAGCTTAATGTACATCTTCCTGCAGCGGGTTGATTATTGAGATAGTCTTCTGCAGATTTACAGTTCTAGTGCGATCGATGAGTACAGTTTAAGTTTGCCTCTACTGAGGGGACAACTTACTCATGTCCGCGTCCGACCACTTTTCCTTAATCGCTTTCGCGAGGCACAGCCCGCCGATGCTCGTTCGTCAGAGATACTTGAGCATACTCGGCTGGGTAATGATTCAGAGTCTTTGATTTGTGACCAGATGTGCTACATTTGGGGACGCGTTTGTGTACCTGTTACTGATAGGCAGAGACGCGAAATCCTAAAACAGGCACATCAGTTAGCTTTAGGTGTTCATTCGAGTTCCACCATTATGTGACGTGACTCGTGAGGTAGTTACGGGTGGGCAGGAATGAAGAGTGAAGTTCGGATATCGTTTCGAGGTGTCTGTCTTGTTGTTGTGGTTTTTGGTTGAGCATCTGAGACCGGCTGGAGAGTTGCGACCTTTAACCGTTTCCTGAGTGGGAATGGGAGCAGATCTCCACGAATTTTGTTGTGGCACCTACCCAGGTTTAGAGAGGGTGTGACTCCATTTGGGTGCTTGTTGTCCGGTTATACTCGGTTTGCTCAGTTGTTCTTTGTTAAGTTGGTGCGTTTGCACGGAGTTCCTTCATGTATTGTATCCAATAGAGGAACCATGTTCGCTTGCCGTCTTGGGCAGGAGTTTCAGTAAACCATGGGTACCGATTGAGCTTTAGCTCCGTTTTTCCATCCGCGGGACGATGGTTTTGTGAGAGCGGGCTATACCGACTCTGGAGGATATGCTTATGCATACATGCTAATTCTTGTCGACAGTTGGGATCGTCACTTGCCATTGTTAGGGTTCTCCATCGATAGTAGTTATCAGGAGACATTCTAATTGGCAACCCTTTGGTTTAGTTGTTAGGTTGTGTCGATCACCATTCTGTTTTTCTGGCTCTGTGTAAATAGGATTTTTGGACTCCAGCTAGTCTAGAGACTTCGGAAATGATCCAGTTGGTTCAGGTCAGGATGCTGACAGTCCTGTGCGGACAGAGGTCTTATGCCGACCATAGTGGTCGCAGACTTGAATTCGCATTGGGAGATCATGTATTCCTACGGATTTTCCGATAAATAACGTGTTGAGTTTTGAGGAGCTTATCCCAGGATTTTAAGTCCTTTTGAGATCCTTTTAGCGAGTTAGTTTCCTTGCCTATAACTTGGCACTTCCACCCAGATTATTGAGTTTTCACCCCCTATTCCTTGTGTCGTTACTTTGCAAATACCTTCATGACCTTTCTCATATGACTCAGCATCAGACCATTAGCTTTGACGCGATCTTTTCATTCACCGGCAGCCATTTATTTTAGTGGCTCGGCAGGTGGAGAAACTTCGGTCAAGGGTCTTGACATCTATGAAGAGTTTTCTTGGACGTAGCCATATAGTGAGGTGGTCACTTGGGAGGCTGCGAGCAAGATATGAGACTTTGTAATCTGTTCTTTGAAGGTACGCTTAGTGAGAATTTTAAATTCGAGGATGAATTTTTATAAAGGGGGAGATTTTAACGTTTTAGAAAATCGTTATGCGAATTTTTCCGTTTTAGGGTAAAATTGTCGGTATTTTCTGTTTTAACCCGACTGTGATCAAACGACCATATAGACTTGCCAGTACCTAGTTTAGCTAAAATAAAGCTAGTGCGCAAGCTTTGGGGATATATGGGACATTTTGGTTCAATTTGATTTTTCCCAATTTAAATATTATTTTAATGTGGTATTTACATTTTGGGAAATTTCTCCAGAATTGGAATCTTTTCAAATAAATCAAGTTGGGTAAAACAAAGCTTTCCTTATAATATCTAGTTTTTTGTTGTGCATGGGTTTTTAAGTTTTAAAAGAAAATAAATGAAATGAATGAGGTGGCTTCATGCATGCATATGCATTTATGAGCATTCAATGCAAGAATGAGCTAGAAAACCCTACACAATTCCCTCACCTTCCTCCATTATTTGCCGAGCCTCCTCCTTCCTCTGCCTTTGAGTTTTTCTTTCTCCATTTACAACAATTCCAAGCTAATTAAATCTCCAAAATTCCAAAACAAATCACAAAAATACCCCAAGTCTTGAATTAGCATCTAGGAGATTGGATAGCTTGGATCTTTGTGTTCTTGAGGATAGGTATGATCTCTATATGTTCATTATATTGTAGTAGTGATGTGTAACCTTTTTATTTCAGTTTTGATAGTGTAAAGTTAGGATTTGTGCATAATATCTTATTTTTAGTGTCGGTTTGTGATATCTGTGACCTGCTGTGACCCCGAGATTTTTCTAGAAAACCAAACAATGTGGTTGTGTTGTACCAGTGAACCTAAGACCCCACCTGAGACATGAGACCCATCCCACCGGCTAGGGCCGACTGTTAGGTTTACCTAGCACCTCATGAAGGGTTTGGAAGCATCACATGTACCAAACATTAAAATTTTAGGGTGCTAAGTGTTAGTTGTATGTATGCCCTAGAGGCCAGTATTGTACAGATGATGTATATTATATTGGATGCTTGGACATATATAGAGATGACTTTCTTGCTCGATATGATAGTATGCTATCTGGTTACTCTTTATCTTAACATGTACACTAGTCTCTTTAAACTGTCTTATAGTTACATGTTGATAAAGCCCTTAGGATGTATACTTGACTACCTGGACTATGATGCAGATCATACTAGTGGGGACATGGTAGTCCATAAGTACATCCTTCAAGGTCCCTAGTCGTGGGTGTATCGAGACAGGGCATCGATATACCACAGTAGACTAGCGTATACGCTTCTCGACCCATGAGATGGGCGATGGATGATCCCCTATCCATTGGTGTTTGACATCAGAGATGGTGTACGGGTGCTCAGTAGAGACTGGGTACACTGGACGGACTCGCCGAGAACTCCCAGATGGTATTATACTTCACGTCAGATGGCAGTTCTCAGGTGACACTTGTGCAGGTTAGTCTGTAGACCCGAGATCGTCATAGAGTCTTGTGTGATTCCCACTGTGCTTTGATCTCCACCTTACCACGTCCATGAGGGCGTGCAAAACGGTGGTCTTTGGGTACAGTCCCGAGTCATATGGAGGCAATGAGCGATAGGAGGGGTTTCGTCTCTCCCGGTATTGGGGGTTGATGTTGCGCTGTGCTCGATTGGCCGTAACAGGGAAGTCCCTGGCCAGGGCTGATCAGAGAATTGCTGGTAAGTGTTACCAGTAGTTTCTCGACCCGTTATGAGCCTCACATCGGCACGACTTATCGGTTATTGGGGTCTGACGTATACCACCCCTAGACTTGATATGCGACATATCAGACGATCAGACCGGACTGTACGGTAAGTGTTACTGGTTGGATTCACAGGAGTGTGAGCGGGCTAGCTCGTCGATCTTCTGATCGCTCAATACCCGGATGGCCGTTACGTTTAGCAGACCTCTTGCGGCTTGTGGATGCTTGATATGATCATCATCTGCTACCGGCGTATTGACGAGTCTTTAGAGTCCTACACAGAGGTTTCCTGGCTCAAGCGAAACGAAATAGGAGCGCATATGAGATATGTGCAGGACCGAGAACAATGCGTGTATGTGATACCGCATTTCATTCTCGCGATATATGTTTCGATTGGTTATATTCGATATGACCTAGTTATCGAATCATTGATTCGATAAATCGATACATTGGATTCTAGTCGGTTATGTGCGACATGACCGGATCATTGAATCAAATGTTGATTTAATGATTTAATGTTTAATTATATATTTGATATATTACTTTGTATTAACTAGTATTGGTTCACTTTAAATGTATTTTCTCACTAGATGTACATATTGTATATGTGATATATTTTTGTGCACATCTTTGTGTCATGTTTGATGATGCATGTCGTTTGGTTTTGTGTTAAGACTTAAAACCATGGTTATGATAATAGTTAGGGTTTTTATTTATTTACTTATTTATTTATCTATTCTTTTTTGATAAATAAATAAAAGATAACAAAATGGTTTCTTTCATGAAGCTTGATGAAGCTTCATGAAGCTTTGACTAAAGTGACCATTTTGTCATCATCCTTAACCCTAACCATTCTCATTTGACCATGGTTTATTCTCTACACTTAACCAAGGTTAGAAGATGATAAGTATTGATTTTATTATTCTTTTTAGACAATACTTATCATATTCTATTTTACTTCTTCTTCTTCATCTTCAAGAGAGAAAGCTTGATGCCATCAATGGCATCTTGAGTTCTAAAGTGAGAAATCCAATTCTAAAGTGAACCCACCTCCTATTTCTTCACCCTCTACCTCTTGCCAAGTTGTTTTGGGTGTTTTCTTCACAAGTTTCATAACTTTGTGAAGTCGGAGCTTGAACTTGTGATGCCTCAACGTAGATCGTCTTTGACACGAAGCCGACGACCTAGCTCGCCCGTTTCTCCGATGAAGCCGACGATTGAGTTCGGGATTCATGATGGACAGCGAGAGGACACCCACGTGGAGCTAAGGAAGTGGAGAACCGGATATACAAAGGTTGTAGCATCTAACTTTTAGTTAAGTAGTTAACTAGATTATCTTTTCGCCTAGAATTCTAGTCTACGATCCGTATTAGGGTTTCTCGGCACCCATAAAATTTAAAATTGGCATGGTTGATGCCTTGTGAGACCTCTATTGCGTGCCTAGGAACCCTACAAGTGGTATCAGAGCCTAGCTAAAGCCTTAGGCGAAGTCTAGACGGAGTTTGAAGTCCGAACGAACCCGAAACCCTAAAACCCATGAGCTCTCTGGACTTTTTCTAAAATCTGGGATTTTTCCATATTAAAAATGCTTAAAAAATTCAGCAAAGAATTCTAAGAATTACAGTGCAATTTGTTTCCAATGAACAATACACTGTGCGGCGGAACCGCGGCAGAAGCATGGCTTCTGCGGCGGTTCCGCGGCTCTATGGTGACGTCAGCCCTAATTTTTTGCACAGTAATTCCTGATAAATTATGCTGAGTTTTCTGGGAATTTTTAAATTGACTCAAGGGTTGAGTGCTCTGGGGTTGTATTGGGAATCGACGATTCGATTGGATTATCAAACCTTGTCTAAGTGTTTTTCCGGATAACTTTAGAATATGTTAAAAAGTTCGACCGGATATAAATACCCAACTTTTCCCCTGCCGGAAACTATCCAAGTGTTGGATTTTTGTGTGGTTTAAGGACGTTCTGAGTAATGCAAGTAACGCGATGGTCCCTCTAGAAGACAACAAACCTTAACTCGATTATGTGACCGTCTTGAACTGCCCTTTGAACCTTAGGGTTTGGGGCAGTACGGCGTGCCACATGTGAGGCGTTGGCTTGACCCTTCTACGGCTGGACCGTTGGTACTGAGGCATGAAGTGAATGTCTTTGAACCTATTTCATGTGTTGAACGGTTTCGGGAAAACTTGGGTGTTCGAATGTTCGATCGGAAAGTTTAATATATTCTATTTATTCGGAATGGGATACAATAATTTGAATTTACAAACAGTTATGAGATAACTGAATGAATGTTATAAATCTAGCAGTTTAGTCCCATATGATATTGAAAAGAGTTTTCGATAATGAGACTAAAATGCGGGGTTTGTAACTGTTAGGCATGTGATGTCTAAGTATTTCATTTGATTAGGCATGTGATGTCTAAAGAGGTTGCGGATTCCAACTGTTGTAATTTTACACTTTCTTTTCTGTGACCGTAAGTGTAATATGTGATATCGCCGGTTTCGTTGCTATATGTCAACGACAATTGGGATGCGCATATTTACTTACGTTGATGACATGTGATGTTATGTGATGCTGGATATATTATATTGGATTGTCGTGTTTGAATAGCCGGGGGTTTTATGTGAGATGAGTGTTTTTCATTTTCATTCATGTAAAAACTTGTATGTAATATTCTTTTATTGGGGCACTTCCAGGTTGCGGAAGCTGTCACCCTTTGTATATTATTTACTTTTCTGCACTAGGATAGACCCAAGGAGGGGAGCACAAGTAACCGGGTTCTAGGGTCCAGTGGGAGACCATCTCGAGGAGTCGAGTCCGGGTCTCCTAACCGTAGAATTGGTAGGGTTGCTTGCCGCTTTCATAGGGGTCTAGGGGTGTGGGATTGGCTATTCATCACGACCGTGGAATCCGTGTTTTATAATGGCTCGTATTGAAAACACGGACGTCCTAGTATATCCAATATTTCATATGTTTCTTCTGCTGCGATATCTGTGATGTGATCATGTGATGTTCTGTGATAGATACAGTATATAGTATATATGATATATTATATAGACGTTACTTATGTTTTGCACCCGCACTAGCCCTGCCCTGCTCTGTCGTTAGTTACCTAACCTAACGGTGCACGAGGGGACATCGAGGCGAATGCGGATGGCATAAGTGTACGTCGTATTTATATGTGATGTTTAGGTATTTAAATGATGGGACTTCATTAATGTGATTAATGAAAGAAAAGAAACCTAAGATGTTGTAGAATCAAATTTTAAACAAAAAAGGTAGCAACAGTTCTTGCTTTGCATAGCGGTATATATGATATACCCTGCACCTTATTCGATGAGGAAAGGATCGAGATCCCTTCACCGGGAGTGACTCCTTTAGCGATAACTGGGAGATGCTACACACTCGGTTTGTTTTTTGATAGCTTCTATAGTTTCTACTTTGCACAGTGATATATATGATATATCCCGCACCTCATTCGACGAGGAAAGGGCCGACGATCCCTTCACCGGGAGTGATCCCTTTAGCAAAACTAGAAAAGCCTCAAAATCACTCCATTTCAAAACTTCATTTGATTCTACAACGATATCAAGTTCATTACGCAATAGGTTTTCAGAAAAACCTGTCGTAGCCCTCCGTCATTTCAGACAAGTACTAGTTAGTATTCGTGCTGCGGTTGTTTGGCATGCGTCAAGGCGTAGTGTACGGTAGCTAACTAGTGCATATCTGCTAGCATACGATGCGATTGGATTAGGGTATTCGCACGGCGTTGTTTGGCATGCGTCAAGGGTCATGCGGGTGGGTTTGATTCAATCAGGAAATGACGGGTTGAACTTGACTAGCGGACTATGGGTTGTTTGGCCTCCGTCAAGGTCATAGGACGCTAGGGGCGAAAACATTATCGGGAATTTCAAGTGTTGAAATTTGCAATGAGATTGCATACCTTCTATGAGATAGTTGGATCCCGATACCTACTGTGAGTAAGAGTTACTCCTGGGAGAGTTTTACACATTGCAATTAGCCGATCAAGTAGGTGTCTAGAAAGGTGTTAACGAGGTTACGCCTCTGGGAAAACGAGGTTTACATTAATTAGGTTCGTGCGAAAGCACGGGGGACCTCCCTCAAAGTACCGACACTGGCCTGGCTGAAAGATTGGCGAACTTGTAGTGTGTAATTAATCCCGGCTAATCTTTCCTTTTAGGGTTTGAAGGAAGATTTGATAAAAAGCAGTGGGAGCCATCCTGATTAGATAAGATAATAACCAATCTGATCTTGCACGAGCATACGCTAAAGTGTTTTCTTCTCTCTCTCTCCAGGTAGCGACCATTTCATGCCCTAATGAAGATAATAATATGGATGTATTGACTGAACCCGCATGTTATACTGTGCAGGGGAACGTTGAACCCGTTCTATCTTATAAGTGTTATAAGAATGAACAGGAAACATGAGAATATCTGGATTCTCAAGCCGCCCAAAAGAACATGCATGTTGATGCATCTTCTACAGGCGTGTTAGTTATTGAGAACTGTTTCTCAGTTCACCCTACGTCCTGGGTATTAGATACCGGATCAGGATCCCACATATGTAAGATGTTACATGGGCTACGGAAAGGTAGAGAACTGGGAAAAGGTGATCATTCCGTTCAAGTAGGGAATGGTGCAAATGTTGCAGCCAAAGCAGTTGGCGAATATCACCTAGTATTACCAAGTGGTTGTTGGAGATAGTGCCCTCAGAGTCAATTATTGGATCACAGGCACGTGATTGCAATGATTGAGGGAGGACCTATTCCGGTAGAACAGTCTTACTCGAGATGATAGTATGTTATCTGGTTTACCTTTATCATTGTGTACTGCTTTAGGTGACCTGACAGGTCACTATTGCACGTTGATAGAGCCTCTAGGATTCTTGCTTGACGACCAGCAGTATGAGGGCGATCATATACGTGAGAGCTGGGGTCTACAAGCACATCCTTAAATGGTCCCTAGTCGTGGGAGTTTCGAGACAGGACATCGATTCTCCAGAGTAGACTAGTGTATACAGTCGAGACCCCGACGAGGGGCGGTGGCCGGTCTCACAAGCCACTGGTGTCTGTTGGTTCACCTAAGATGTATACAGGTGCTCATTGGGTTATGAGTACACCGGACAGGACTCACCGGGAACATGCTAGTTGGTCTTATACCTGACGTCAGATAGCAGTTCCCAGGTGATATGTGTACAGGTTAGTTCATCGACCTGAGATCGTCATTTGTCTCGTGTGAGTTCCCACTGTGCTTTGATTACTACCCTACCACGGCTCAAAGGAGTCATGCAAACAGGTTTTAGTTGGGTACAGTCCCGAGCCACATGGAGGCAGTGAGCGGATCTTCAGGGGTTCGTCTCTCCCGGTATTGGGGGTGAGGTCGCGCTGTGTCTAGGAGAGCCATTACACGAAGTCCTTGGCCAAGGCAGGAGATTTACTGGTAGGTATTCCAGTAGTATCTCAGGGTGTTCTGGGCTACACTCCGACATGACTTGTACCGCTTTTGGGGGTCTGACTTTTACCAACCCCCTAGGCCCGACATGCGATGCTCATAGACGAACGGACCGGACTGTACGGATATTGTCACTGACAGGCTCAGTAGGGTGTCAGGATGAGTTCGCTCATCGACGTCCCTTTTAGTCAATAGCTGGTGGCCCGTTACGTATTGGCTTATACCTCTGACGTGCTAGTGGTTAAATCCATAGCCATAGTATTGAAGAGTCTTTAGAGTCCACCACACTTTCAGTTACTCAGGCTTTCGGGCGAAACGCTGTAGAGGCCGTATGGAGATATGGCAGGGTCCGATCAGATACGTGCGGTATTGCACGCATCAGGATCGGACGGTTAGTACTAGAGGCCGTATGCTTATATGGAAGGGTTCGATCAGATACGTGCGGTATTGCACGGATCAGGATCGGACGGATTTTACTAGCCGGCTTTGGTTTAAGCCGGAAACTAGTTTAGTACAGTGTAGATTTTGTCTCATTGCATTTGTATCCGGACGGAATACAGATGCGGGTGTGTATGCACAGTATCGGGGTTTTTCCTGTAATTTATTACGGGACCAGTTTTCTGGAGTTGCCAGTTTGCATTCCGTTCCGGCCGGTTTTCCTTTGTTCTTTCCGGGCCGGACTTTTTCGATAGAGGGTGTTATTTGCAAGTTTGCAAATAACAATTGTGGAGGGGTTTTCTTGCATATGGATTAATTATGAAAGCATCTTTTGATACCATTCTTATCTATCGTCATCACTTGCTTTTTGTTGATTTGAGATGATTAGTAGTTGATGTGAGTTAGTTATGATGATGTTTGGATATGATCACCCTCTCTCTTTTCCTACACTCACCTCCCTCTTGCTTATGTATTCTTTCCTCCACCATTCTCATATGATAAGGATTTCATTTTTGAGAAAAGAGAAGATGAGAGTTTCATTCTTGAGAGTGTGGCATTCTTGATCTCATTTCATGCTAGAAAAATGCAAGCACCATTTTTCTTATCTTGATTCCTCCATCATCTTCAAAGGCAACAAACCCCAAATGAGACATAGCCTCTACACCACACATTCTACAGCAAATCTTGGACACGTCGGCCAGCCAACTTCGCGCCCGAGTTGCCTCGGTATTGAGGTGGGAGCCCGTAAAAGATGCTGGCGATGTGGTGCCCTTCCGGCGATGAGGCCACGACCGGAGTTTCCGCAGGAGATCGGGACGACGACGAGAAGACCGGAGGACTCGGATCACTCGGTATATCTCTTCCCATCTTGTAGTTAGCTAGATCTAGTTTAATGGCCCGATCCGGGGTTTAGTGTGCGGTGGTGCCGGTTTGCTAAGTTCGCAAAATTAAAGTTTATCACCGTTTCCGCATTTGGCCGTCGGATTGACGACCGGGGCGCTGCCGTGCACTTACAGTGGTATCAGAGCCTCGCCATTAACTTCGTCTAGCTTTGTTTGATGTGTTTGCATTTCCGATCGACCAAAATTCCAAAAACCCGCGTTTTTCTTTACATCAGTTTTCTGTAGAAATTTTTTGAAGTCCAAAAATTTTTCAGGTTGTCTCAGAATGATGTGCAGCGAGTTCTAAGAACACTGGAAAAATTCGACAACACGATCCCTCCGTACGACCGCGGAACCGCGGCCATTACCACTCTCGAGGCCGCGGATTCGCCGCATGAATGAGGGATCATGTCATCATTTTTTTGCAGTGGGCTTGTGGGCTAAAAATAGGGGTTTTGGAATATTAAAATTGGGCCCAGAATTTCTGTGAGTGCTACAGTATTGGTTGGGGGCCCACTTGTTAATTTTTGATCGATCGGATATTTTAAACACATTATTTCACAGTATTTACATTATATCTGCGACCGTGAATGTCACTCGATCGGTAAATCCGGTCTAACTGCTATAGCCCGGTTAGACGGATTTGCGAACGTGACTTTCACGTTGATGTTCTGCGTTTTGCTGTGATGTTGCGGATCGGTCGTGGGGATAGCCTGGATGCAATGCTAGTACAGTTTTGTTGTATTATGTACATTTGATATTGCGGGGCGAGCGTCCGACATGTGGACTGCCGTCACTGCCTGTTTGTATTATTCTTTTGGGGCACGACCTGGTTGCGGTCGATGTACCCGTTGTATGTATATTTTACTTTCTGGACTAGGGTTATCCCGCGGAGGGGTGCACGGATAGCCGGGTTCTGGAAGGCAACAAGCCCGCATCTCATGGCATTGGGACGGAGGGGGCTTCACTCCAGGATTGGCGGGCTATTCGCCGCACTCGTAGGGGGTACAGGTTGACCCAGGAGGGGTGCCCAAGTTACCGGATTCCGTGAAGTGTTGGGTGGTCCATTCACGGTGCTGAAGGGGGCTGCCTCGCTTCAAGTTTTGACGGGTGACTTGCCGCGCCCGTAAGGGTCTAGGATTTCATTACACAGGCTATCCACACGACCAGGGGAACGTCGGGTTTCAGTAGTGGCTCTGTGAAACCTGGGGATCCCAGATATCTGTATTGTTCTGTGATGCTGTACATTTCTGTGATGTTGCATTTTATTCACGCCTTGAGCGAAATACTATATATTGGTATATATATTAGTAGATGTTGTATATGTTTTTCATCCGCGCTAGTCCAGTCCCCGCTCTGCCGTTAGTTAGCTAACCTAATGGGTGATGACGGGACCCAGTGGCGAATGCGGATGGCATATACGTACGTCAGTATATTTTCGTTCTTTGTGGTGTGATCAATTGATGGGACTGCATTGATTCGGATCAATGCAAGATAAACAAACCTAATCTGATGTTGTTGGAACACTTTTCAAAAAGCTGTTATTGCAAGGACGTTCACTTTTGTTTTGCATCGTGGTATTCATTTAGAATATCCTGCTCCTCAGTCGACGAGGCAAGGGCTGAGATCCCTTCACCGGGAGTGACCCCTTGGACAGAAGTTTGCATCAGGGCATTAACTTCACTATAGCCGATTACTTTTGCTTTGCACCGTGGTATTCATTTGGAATATCCTGCACCCCATTCTACGGGGAAAGAGCCGAGATCCTTTCACCGGGAGTGACCTCTTTAGTAAAGGTTTTCGTCACTATATTTTCTAAAAAGCTATCCGTTCCTTCAACGATATCAAGTTCATTACGTTAAAGGTTTTCGCCAGAAACCATTCATAGCCCTCCATCATTTCAATTAAATATTCGGTAGTATTCAAGCTATGTATTTTGACCTCACGCCAAGGCATAGTGTTTGGTAGTTGCCGGGTATTTATCTGTTGCATAGATAGATGCGTTGGTTTGGGACAGTCGTACTACTATTTTGGCCTACGTCAAGGGTATGTACGGGTGGGTTCAAATTAACCTGGACAATGATGGGTAGAACTTGACATGTGACTTATGATATTTTGACCTCACGCCAAGGTCATAAGAGCATGGGGTAAAAATCACATCGGGAGTTTCAAAAGAACTGAAACTTGCCAGATATGCGCATACCTTCTGGAGTGTGATGACGTGAGCGGATTACGTCACGTTATCATGCGATGAGAGTTGGATCCCGATTCCCACTGATGAGTTAGTTTACTCCTCGGGTATTCCCGACTAATTCTTCTTTTAGGTTTGGAGGAGAATTTGAGGTACAGTGGGAGGTTTCCAGATTAGATAAATTGGTAACCATTCTGATCTTGGTTAGAGTGCACGCTGAGTGTTTCTTTTCTCTCTCTCTTTGGCAGCGACCATTGACCCGACCCTAAGACTATGACTCAGTGACCAAGTTGACCGAACCTTCTTAACACAGGCTTTTTGGATTGTCAGAGTTGCAAACCACGTTGCCACTCCTACTTTTACCCCTTTCTCCAGGACACCCCGTATTACTGCGAATGTCCACTTCCATTAGACAAAGCCATCGTATGGTTAGATACGAACTCGAAGGAATTCGAGGATGGTTTCCGGTTCTGAAGAAAACGGATAGGATTATTCAGTTGTCTTTTCCCTTTTACCTTCTCTCAAGTTGTGAGTACTCCTTGATTTAGGAGATAGTACACCTATTATGCAAATTGGATAGTCTTCTTCCAAACCTTAGGCTGGTGCCGACCGGTAGGGAATGAAGAAAACCAATTAGCCTAAACGGTGTGCAGAAGGTATTAAGATTAAGACAAAGCAAGGGATTAGTAAGAGGGCAAAGTAAATTGCGACTGATATTCACGACCAAACCAAGTATTTCTTCGCCAATCCTAAATCACCTTTGTATTTCTCCAGGACACTCCGTATCACTACGAAGATCCACAGTTTATTGGATAATCCATCGTATGGTTATATACGAACTCGAAAGGAACTTGTTCCAGTTCGGGGATGGATTCTGGTCCAGGAGAAATAGGAATAAGGTTTATTCAGTTGTCTTTTATCTTCACCTTCTCTCGCATTGTGAGTGCTCCTAGGACTAGGACAGTACACCCATTATTCTTATTGGATAGTCTTCTTCCAAACCATAAGCTGGTGCCGAACGGTAGGGAAGGAAGAAAACCAATTAGCCTAAAGGGGTGTGCAGAAGGTAATGACTAAAGACATATAAAGGGATTTGGAGAGGTGACAAAGAATTATACGGTTATAGTTGTGAATCTGGATAATGGTAGAGGCATAACTAGGAATACCAGGATACCCCATCGAGACATTTCAATGTTTCAGTTCAACTGTGTACTGTTAAAAGAAAACTGATTTCCTGATTAGACACTTGCTCCAGGGTATGTATTTACCAAGTTTGATTCTCACATCTGTATGGTTTTACAGATGATGAGTGGGAGTAAGTCATTGGGAATAGGGAGATCATCCTCATTATATCGGGATTCGTTGTAATCGGTGATATTTGAGGAGATCATCTGGGCTGTTTGCCGGTCGGCAAATATTTGGTTTTGAATATCCGCTGTTGTGCACCAATTTCAAATTGATATATCTGTACGTCTATTTTCATAGAGTGAGATATACCTTTTGATATTATGTCGATGACATTTACCTATATCAGTGGATGGTTAGGTAAGGAGCATTAAACAGCGGTGTAATTCTTCTTAACCATAAGTACAGTTTTCAACCTACGACACACAGTGAAAGAGTTGTTAGACTCGGCGGACTTATACAGAGTATTGTATGTTGTCCAGTGTCCATTAGGACAGAGGGGTTGGTCCTCATACTATATTCTGTTTACTTTTAACTTCTCTAGTTCTTAGAAATGTGTTTCGTAGAAACACAGGGTCTAAGTTTTGAGGAGTTATAGGTATTTGAATAGAGTAGAGAACCAAGTGTAGCAAGTATCGAGATTCTTCAAAGTGATCGAAGATGTAGATACTTGTGTATGGTATTCAGTTGATAGTAATGATAAAGAGAACTTGCTTCTCTTTCAGGTTACTCATAATTGGAAGCATTCCTATGTTGAGTAACGCTGATCGGCCTCTCTCCATTTAGTTGACATGCACTGGAGATAGCTGCATGATTTGAATCTGGTTAAATTAAATCAGTGCCTCTGGTTCTATATTAGATGTAGAACAGTTCATATCTTAACGTTGTTATGGTACGGGGAGTTGTCCAGCTTATGATTAAAACCAGACACTGGACAACTCAAGGCACGTTTCTGTAATGGCTGTTTGTGGGTTGACCCAGGCTATGACGAGGGTTGACTTTCTACCATTTGGCAGATCAATAGAAATATTGTTCTAGACTCGCCACAGTTTTATTAAAATTGGATTTTTTCAAAAACAGTAGTGGGAGTATGGTAGAACTGGAAGTGATTCCAGAACCGCAAACGATTACTGAAGATTTGATAAGGAACCTAAAGATTCAATCTGATTTGACATTCCATTGGCCACTCCGCAGATAAGGTGGGTAACTTCAGGCACCCGAGAGGTACTCCGGTAGGCTCAAGGACGGTGACAGGGAAGTTCTTGTTTACCCACACTTGCCATTGCTGTTGTTCCAGGCTGCGAGACCCGGTGGGAGGATGAGTATAGCGTCGTTCTAAACTAGCTTTAGAAGTGCACGTCTATATGACTCTGCCAGAGGGTTGTCGTAGTCAGTGGGAGCAGCGGAAGCATTGGTGGACATCAGGCTTATTTCTATTTATAGACTAAAGCAGATGTAGCGGAGATAGATCATCTATTTCTGATGTGACAGTCATAGGTTTGACTTTATCAGAATAGGGGATGGATCTGTTGAGAAGGTAGTAGGGTGTGATATCCTGGTATTTGGATGACATACACAGAGTAGGAAAAGAAACTCCTATACTACGATCGGTTATACTTTGGTCGTCACACAGTGATTTCTCCACAAAGGACTTGGACATTATATCAGACATACTGGTTACTAGATCTATGGTTTTAGATCTAGATTTGGGTGGTTTCCCAATCAGGGTACTTTGACAGCATTCTAAGAGTATTTAGAATGGACGACTCTTGGCACGGTAGTATACCTGCAGGTAATGGAGTCACCCTCTCTAAAGGTGTCTTATAGACTAAAGTAGAGAGGGATGCGCATGATTGGCAGATCACTTGCTCAGGCAATTGAGTCAATCATGAGGTGTCAAGTACCACACCAGATGTTGTTCTTGCAGTGGGTGCAATAAGTTGATATTGATCCAATCCTGGGGAAACAGTCGGAAGCAGTTTTAGAACATAAGTGAATGTTCTAGGGATATGATAACGACTGCCTCCTTTAGGAGACGGTTATCACTCCAGGCTTCCAAGGTGACATGGACGACAGGGTGATCGTCAGAGTTGTATTTTTCCTTCTGACGAGGGGCAGTATTTTGGACAGGTGGTCTAAGGCAATACTGAGGGTGGCATGGCGCAGGAAACTGATTAAGATCAGTTGACGATACAGTCTAAAGAAGTTTGGATTTGGAGTTCATTTATGAGCTAGGTCCCATCAGACGTCCAGACATTCTAAGACAGGTATTGCTCATTTCGGGAGATGGTTTTCTCCGCGAACTTGAGATATAGAGAGACATAGAAAGAAACATCTAGGCAGATCCACTCACTGAGGCTTTTCCTCGAACGCAATAGTTTCGCAAACAGGCTTTGTGCGACTGACTAGTAGAGGAGTAGGGTGTTCGGTATCACACGGGCTGTGAGTATGCGACATCGCAATAATTAGCCTTGAGTGCAAGTAGGAGATTGTTGGAGATAGTGCCCTCAGAGTCAATTATTGGATCACAGGCACGTGATTGCAATGATTGAGGGAGGACCTATCCCGGTAGAACAGTCTTACTCGAGATGATAGTATGCTATCTGGTTTACCTTTATCATCGTGTACTGCTTTAGGTGACCTGACAGGTCACTATTGCACGTTGATAGAGCCCCTAGGATTCTTGCTTGACTACCAGCAGTATGAGGGCGATCATATACGTGAGAGCTGGGGTCTACAAGCACATCCTTAAATGGTCCCTAGTCGTGGGAGTTTCGAGACAGGGCATCGATTCTCCAGAGTAGACTAGTGTATACAGTCGAGACCCCGACGAGGGGCGGTGGCCGGTCTCACAAGCCACTGGTGTCTGTTGGTTCACCTAAGATGTATACAGGTGCTCATTGGGTTATGAGTACACCGGACAGGACTCGCCGGGAACATGCTAGTTGGTCTTATACCTGACGTCAGATAGCAGTTCTCAGGTGACATGTGTACAGGTTAGTTCATCGACCTGAGATCGTCATTTGTCTCGTGTGAGTTCCCACTGTGCTTTGATTACTACCCTACCACGGCTCAAAGGAGTCGTGCAAACAGGTTTTAGTTGGGTACAGTCCTGAGCCACATGGAGGCAGTGAGCGGATCTTTAGGGGTTCGTCTCTCCCGGTATTGGGGGTGAGGTCGCGCTGTGTCTAGGAGAGCCATTACACGAAGTCCTTGGCCAAGGCAGGAGATTTACTGGTAGGTATTCCAGTAGTATCTCAGGGTGTTCTGGGCTACACTCCGACACGACTTGTACCGCTTTTGGGGGTCTGACTTTTACCAACCCCCTAGGCCCGACATGCGATGCTCATAGACGAACGGACCGGATTGTACGGATATTGTCACTGACAGGCTCAGTAGGGTGTCAGGATGAGTTCGCTCATCGACGTCCCTTTTAGTCAATAGCTGGTGGCCCGTTACGTATTGGCTTATAACTCTGACGTGCTAGTGGTTAAATCCACAGCCATAGTATTGACGAGTCTTTAGAGTCCACCACACTTTCAGTTACTCAGGCTTTCGGGCGAAACGCTGTAGAGGCCGTATGGAGATATGGCAGGGTCCGATCAGATACGTGCGGTATTGCACGCATCAGGATCGGACGGTTAGTACTAGAGGTCGTATGCTTATATGGCAGGGTTCGATCAGATACGTGCGGTATTGCACGGATCAGGATCGGACGGATTTTACTAGCCGGCTTTGGTTTAAGCCGGATCCTAGTTTAGTACAGTGTAGATTTTGTCTCATTGCATTTGTATCCGGGCGGAATACAGATGCGGGTGTGTATGCACAGTATCGGGGTTTTTCCTGTAATTTATTACGGGACGAGTTTTCTGGAGTTGCCAGTTTGCATTCCGTTCCGGCCGGTTTTCCTTTGTTCTTTCCGGGCCGGACTTCTTCGATAGAGGGTGTTATTTGCAAGTTTGCAAATAACAATTGTGGAGGGGTTTTCTTGCATATGGATTAATTATGAAAGCATCTTTTGATACCATTCTTATCTATCATCATCACTTGCTTTTTGTTGATTTGAGATGATTAGTAGTTGATGTGAGTTAGTTATGATGATGTTTGGATATGGTCACCCTCTCTCTTTTCCTACACTCACCTCCCTCTTGCTTATGTATTCTTTCCTCCACCATTCTCATATGATAAGGATTTCATTTTTGATAAAAGAGAAGATGAGAGTTTCATTCTTGAGAGTGTGGCATTCTTGATCTCATTTCATGCTAGAAAAATGCAAGCACCATTTTTCTTATCTTGATTCCTCCATCATCTTCAAAGGAAACAAACCCCAAATGAGACATAGCCTCTACACTACACATTCTACAGCAAATCTTGGACGCGTCGGCCAGCCAACTTCGCGCCCGAGTTGCCTCGGTATTGAGGTGGGAGCCCGTAAAAGATGCAGGCGATGTGGTGCCCTTCCGGCGAGGAGGCGACGACCGGAGTTTCCGCAGGAGATCGGGACGACGACGAGAAGACCGGAGGACTCGGATCACTCGGTATATCTCTTCCCATCTTGTAGTTAGCTAGATCTAGTTTAATGGCCCGATCCGGGGTTTAGTGCGTGGTGGTGCCGATTTGCTAAGTTCGCAAAATTAAAGTTTATCACCGTTTCCGCATTTGGCCATCGGATTGACGACCGGGACGCCGCCGTGCACTTACAGTGGTGATACAATGATTCTGAATGAGTGCTATTATATACCGAACATGATGTGCAACATTATATCAGTTTCTTTATTGAGTAAAGAAGGATATAATTTTGTAGTACAGGATAATGTTATGAACATATTCCTAGATCAAAAGTTGATTGCATCAGGCTCGTTACATAATGGCATATTCATTCTAAATCAAAATACTGTCCTCAATTTACAAAACACACACAAGAGGAAGAGTTCTGATCTGAACGAATCCTTCTTGTGGCATTGTAGACTGGGTCACATCAATGCGACACGACTAGTTAAGTTGCATAAAGATGGATATTTAAATCCGTTTGAATTTTCATCTTATGACACTTGCCAGTCATGTCTCAAAGGCAAGATGACCAAAACTCCGTTTACGGGACACGGAGAAAGAGTTACTGAACTCCTGGGACTGATACATAGTGATGTATGCGGTCCCATGTCTACACATGCCAGGGATGGTTCTTCGTACTTCATTACATTCACTGACGATCTCTCTAGATTCGGATATGTGTTCCTGATGAAACACAAATCAGAAGCTTTTGAGAAATTTAGAGAATATAAACAAGAAGTCGAGAACCAAACCGGAAAAAGTATTAAAATCCTACGATCTGATCGAGGAGGGGAATACTTGAGCAATGAATTCCTGGACTTCCTAAAAGAGAATGGGATTCTCTCTCAGCTGACTCCTCCATATACACCACAGCACAACGGTGTATCTGAACGGAGAAACCGCACCCTATTAGATATGGTGCGCTCAATGATGAGTACAGCTGAGTTACCTATTTCCTTCTGGGGATATGCGCTTGAGACAGCCATGGACCTATTGAATAGAGTTCCTACCAAATCAGTGCCTACCACTCCATATGAGATATGGAAAGGGAAGAGACCACATCTTAATTATATTAAGATATGGGGTTGTCCGGCCTATGTCAAAAGACAAAATCCGGACAAACTCGAGGCAAGATCTGTCTTATGTAAGTTTGTAGGATATCAAAAAAATTCACAAGGGTATATCTTCTACCACCCCGAGGAACAAAAGGTGTTTGTTTCTCGACATGCCACTTTCTTAGAAAAAAGTTTTCTTATGAAACAGATAAGTGGCATTGAGGTAGAACTGGAAGAACTTCCAGCGACACAGACTACAACAGAAGATTTGGTTGAACCAGAGGATTCCGTAGTTCCCGATGAACCCCAGCCACTCCGCCGATCTAGTAGGGTTCCTCGACAACCTGAGAGATACTACGGTTTTCTCATGGATGGAGGGAGCGAGGATTGCATCATGGAGGATGATGACCCAACTAGCTTCGAGCAGGCCATCACGAGTAGGGACTCAGTGAAGTGGCTGGATGCTATGCGGTCCGAGATGGAATCCATGTACACCAACAAAGTATGGACTTTGGAAGTTGCTCCTGAAGGGGTAAAACCCATTGGGAGCAAGTGGATCTTCAAGAAGAAACTTGGTGTAGATGGGAAAGTGGAGACTTTCAAAGCTAGACTTGTTGCAAAAGGTTTTCGCCAAAGACCAGGTGTGGACTATGACGAAACCTTTTCTCCAGTGGCTATGCTTAAATCCATCCGGATCATGCTTGCCATCGCTGCATATCATGACTACGAAATCTGGCAAATGGATGTTAAGACCGCCTTTCTAAATGGTGATTTAGAAGAGTGCATGTACATGACTCAGCCAGAGGGCTTCGTAGACAGTGGGAGCAGCGGGAAGGTGTGTGATTGAAACGAATTCTTGATGTGTAGTATGAAATTGTAAAGAAATCACAATCAAAAATTATTTGACCGCAATCAACTACGGTGTCTGATGTAGATTGTTAGTGAGTGCGGATCGTCCACAGAGAAAGTGTAATCGTTCGTCTTTTCGAATTTAGATGAGTCGAAACTTTAAAGAAAAGAAAACAAACAATTCATGATTTAAATTTTGTATTTCAAGAAAAAGAAAATATCTAGATCTAATAACAAGAAAAGATAGAATCAAGAATTTATAGTTTGTTGATTTTTCCAAACCAAATATCAAGAATCGAAATGAGGCTCGTAGGAATCGATAGGATCTATAGATGTGATGTAATCTTACAATTACGTATTCTTATCCTTCGATAAATTGATACTAGATCGATGATAATCGATGAGAATTAGAGACTTCTTGTGAAACTAGTGTTTCATCTTATCTCTTGTTCTTTCATTGATACCATTCATATTCTAGACTCTAGTAAATTCAAGAAACGATCGTAGATCCCTAATTTCGAGCGATCACAATCAAGAAAGCATCGCTACGAAACTAGGTCATCGATTCTTGAACTTTCTAGGGTTTACAAAACTCGTAGGACTTAAAAATAGTATTAAGATTTGTTACATCATCATTCTACAATCGTCTCGACTCCTTTACGAGCGGAGTTTTACTCAAACATCACAACAAGAACAACAATTACAAATTGAGATCTAATCATGATGCAAGAATTAAAAGAAAGCAAGATTAAAGAATTTCACCTTTTATTTATATCAACAATTTCATTACATTCGCTCAAGAACTACAAGAGGAAGAATTCGATCGTCGACTTGGCTTCGCTCGTCTCCGTGGATCGCGGATCGGCTTGGATCACTTGCCCGATTGAAGATCGGCTCGGCTCCTAAAAGGTTGAAGGCTTCTCGCTTGATTTGGTACTCAAGATCTTGAAGTTGGAGTGGAATTAGGGTTAGGGTTTCGCACAAGCCTTGTCACGAGACTTGTGGAAGAAAATGGTGTAGAATGAACCAATGATTATTGATTAGCCTTTAACCCTAGGTCTAGGTTCCTATTTATAGATAACTAACCCTAGATCTAGGATTTCAAATTCTAAGTTTCCCTCCAAAAGTTTGTTGAGGGAATTCAAATTTCCCTCCAAAAGTTAGTTAGGGGAGAAGCTTCTAGATGTGATTAGTTAGGAGGAGCTTCTAGAAGAGGATTAATTAGGAGCTTAATTGGGATTAGCCTTCCTTAATTTTCTTTGCTGATCTGGCAGTATCTTCGAGTGTATTCTAGAACTTGATGTATCACAATGAGGTGTGGGTCCCGCTGTGAGAATTTTGTACTGAAAATGAGATGATGATGTGGCAGAAGCGCGGCGGATCCGCGGCGCAAGCCTGTTCCCGCCGCGCTTCCGCGGCTTCTTTGGGGATTTAGAGCTTGGGCTTTCAGGTTTGGTCTTGGGCTCACTTTTGGGCTTTTCTTTTATATGCTGAATTTAATAATTCCTTCTGAAATGTTACCAGATCTGAAAGTATGGAGTTGGTGTAATGTTGATCAGCTCTTTGGTTTTTCTTCCGTATTTTCCTGCACAGACTCAAGACAAGTGTTGCGCAAATACAGAAATGATGCGATGCCATGAAATGCGGTTAAATTCCTTTAAAGTGTCGGTTTAAAAGTCTAACACATGCAATCTCATATTTTGTGACAGATTTGCTAATATGTAGAATATGAATGCCGAACACTTCTAAATGTATGCAAATGTTAAGGAAATTGCCGGCTAAAATATACAATATTTTCGACTGATCAAATACCCCCAAACTTAATTTCGATCGTCTCGAGCGAATGTTTTATTAAAAAGAGAAGGAGAAAATAAAGAAAGAGAAAAACTAACTAGCACACTTTCGTAGGCAACACGATTGCACTGAGCACATGCAACAAGCCTTTAAACCTCTAGGTGTCCTTAGTAGGAGGAGTGTTGTCTCCTGAGGGTTTTCAGCGGATTGCACCCACAAAATCCAATAATAAAAGCAAGATCATGAATATTACATTTAAAGAAAAGAATCGTAAAAGAAAAACTTTGAAAATTAGGGTTTCCAACTAAGCTAGCTTTTCGGTTGTCATGAGCCCTATCTTAATGGTCATGAAAAGATGTTAGAAATCACGTCCTCCCTCAATAAAACATCGTCTTATTCTTCATTCCTATCTTTCTTCCAAACATCGATCATATAACCCTGCGTGTGTGTAAAGACATCCCTACACCCGGAGAATTCAATTCAAGCTATCATACTCTTGCCCATCAGCCTCAGTATTTTTTTTTTTGGATAAACGAGATTGCTCACACACTTTCATGCGACCGTTAATACTTCTTGAGGTACTAACCGACCGATTACTCATGTGATTGCTTATTTGGTGTATTTTCCTAATCTTGCACCACCTTAGGTATAGCAGTGACTCCCAGACCAGTTGGCCTTAGGGCACTAGATGAAGAGGCACCCTTGCTATATATTTTTTTATTTCCCTTGGTGATAACAAAACCAGTGTCCATTTTTCTCACCATTTTTTTTTCATACTTTTGGCTTTAAGACAAGAGCATTTCAAGGTATCCTCTACTATCCCAGGCTTTAAGACGTGTGTAAGTGCGAATAGCAGGGTAGCAACGCTCAAAATGTTTGGCTTCCAGAATAGAAACTATTTTTCAGACTTATTTTTATCCTCAGATTAGTGACGTCCTTCATCTTACTAACCCTTGGGACAACGGTTCATAACTACTTATTACTAGTTCATATAAGAAAACTTCTAATTTTCTTAGTTTTCTAAAATTTTTCAAATCTCATGGATGTAATTTTTCACTATCTAAACTTTCATTATCTTATTTATATACAAAAATATTTTTATAGTTTTGCAATTTTTTAAATTTTTATAGGTTTTCGAAAAAAATGTTTTGTGCTTATGCAAATGATATGCAAATGATGCGAAAATAAGCACAAACCTCCCCCAAACTTGTTTTCAACAGTGTCCTCACTGTTGCCTTCTGTTAAATCTCGAAAAACCTGTAAGCTTGGGAGGAATTTATTAGTGGGGGCAAAATATTTAAGTGAAGAACCTCCTCCAAACTTATTTTTGGCTCAAAATTTTGTAAAATTTTCTCTTCAGGAGCCCGATCATATACCCCCCCAAACTTATGCAATGTTAATCTTTCAAAATCATAAGTGGGGGTCAAAAATCAGTGGTCGATGCCAAGCTTTGCAAAGACCGAAAGTTAACACCAACCATTCAAAAATTTTATCAATGCAGTGCTCTGGTTGGTGGAAGAAGAAGTGGGGAAAAGGTAAGTGGTGGAAGAGAATGTGTGTGCGTCTCATTTTGGAGAGACGATGCAGTGAATGTGATGGATTACTCGCATTCTTTTTACAGTTCAAAAGAAGGGGTGGAGGTTCAATTTCAGTGATTGGGAGATGATTCATCTCAACACCCGTGTCATTTAAAAATGCGAGTTCATCAGCGAAGATCTCCTCAAAAGTTCCATCAATACCCCGGTGAATAATGTCATCACAAAGTGCGGGGTGATCTTCAGACTCTAAAAGCAGTTCATAATCAGTGTTAATTGTTGACCCGGACATCTCGGTAGAAGAGTCCATATGTGTATGATACATAATTGGGTCAAACAATAACGTATGAAAAGAGTCAAGATCGATATGAGGAGGATCATCAAATTCGCTGCTGTCGACATCCATTAAGTCGACAGAACAGACCTGAGCAGTAGGTTCGGAGGGTACACTTCCCAACTTGTAAATGTTTAGTTCTATTGACCTATTCCCAAAAGATAGGGTCATAGAACCATTACGACAGTTGATAATAGCATTGGAAGTGGCCAAAAATGGGCGACCTAAAATCACCGGAATTTGATTCCGTGGGTTCGCTACAGGCTGTGTATCAATTACAATAAAATCTACCGGGAATATAAATTCTCCGATTTTTATTAACACATCCTCCAGTTCACCCCAAGGTTTGGTGATTGATCGGTCAGCCATCTGGAGAGTGCAATTGGTTGGCTTCAACTCTCCGATTCCTAATTGCTCATAAACTGAATATGGAAGCAAGTTAACACTAGCGCCAAGGTCCAGTAGAGCACGGTTGATGTGTTTTTCCCCAATAGAAACGGAAATAGTAGGATATCCAGGATCCTTACGTTTCCTCGGTAATTGTTGGGGGAAAGCCGTGTCTATTGTTTTTTCCATAAAAATCTTCTTGGGCACTGGATTCTTCCTCTTCCTAGTGCACAAGTTCTTAAGAATTTTCGCATAGGACGGAACTTGTTGGATGGCATCTAGGAGAGGGATGTTGGTATTTACTTGCTTAAAAATGTTCATAATCTTCTCCATATGTGGACTTGGTGTGTTAGCCCTTAACCGATTAGGATAAGGTGCTTTAGCAATAAGCGCAGGGTCCATCATAGGAGAAGAAAGTGTTTGTGGAATCGATCCCATAATAGAAGTGGGGATCGTCCGTGGAGGGGTAAAAGAGGTGGGCTGTAGTGGCGAGCCTTTTGGGAAACGAAGAATAGGCTTGGAAGAAGGTGGGGTAGAAGAACTGGGGTAAGAAGTGTGTGTGTGAGGAAAGGTCTCAGCCGGGGTGTTATTGATTGATTTATCAGTGACATCAAACTCTTCCCCAACATGAGTGTCAAGCACTCTTCCAGATCTCAACGTGATCTCATCCACATGATGTGAATAGCCAGGATTGGGTAAAGGTTGAGCTGGAAGTTTCCCTTTCTCTCGTGCACTCATTTCGGCTTTTAGTTGTGCAATTTGTTCTTCCATCGATTTAATACTCTCGCTTTGGGACGTAGAGTTTTTCTTTATATAATCGACAGAAGACTTCATTTCAGCCGAAACTTGCATGAGATTTGTTAAGACCAAATTCATGCATTGTGCAAATGAATAGGTTTCATCAGTCCCAGTCAACTGCAAAGGACTAGATGGAACAAAAGTGTTGACCGGATTTTGAAAATTTTGTGCTTGAAAGGGGTGCTGACTCAATTGTGGTGGCTGCTGTTGTGGTGGAGGGATCCCTTGGAAATTGTTTTGGTTTGGAACCGTGTTTTGAAAATGGGATTGGTTCCAATCAAAATTAGGGTGATTCCTCCAACCCTGATCATATGTGGAGGAAGATGGATTGTTTCTAGGTCTTTGAAATGCGGCATTTGTATGCTCAGGACCTTGAAATGGACATTCTTCCGTCAAGTGAGACGGATCAGAACAGCATCCACATACAGTTTTGGAGAGTGATATTTGACTTAGGGCGGCTAAGAATTTGTTTTCAATAGTCTCGAGTTTCTTTTGCATAGCTGAAATGTCAGCTCTAACTCCTATGGAAATATCATTGCCATCCCTAGATGATTGACTCACACCCTCCCACTGTAAAGATTTTTCAGCGAAATTTTCTAGAAAGTTCCAGGCTTCCCCATCATCTTTGGTCATAAAATTGCCTTGACACATTGATTCAAGGGTCTGTCTTGTGTAAGGAGTAATGCCCTCATAAATGATTCGGCAAAGATCCCATCTCGGGATGCCGTGATGTGGACATTGGATTAACAGATCCTTGAAGCGGTCAAGACATTTTGAAAATGTTTCATTTGGAAGCTGGGTGAATTGATAGATTTCGCTACGGACTCGAGCTGTTTTGTGATGTGGGTAGAATTTATTAAGGAATGCTTTGACGAATTCGTCCCAATTTGAAATGGAATGTGCGGTAGTGTTATATAGCCACTTCTCGGCTAAATCGCACAAGGTGAATGGGAGAGGACGAAGACGGAAAGCATCCACAGAAAGCTGTGAAGTACCCATCATTGCGCATACATTTTCAAATTTCGTGATAAACACGTATGCGTCTTCAGACTCGAGACCGTGAAATTTTGGTAGAAGGTTGATGTATTGGGGTTTTATTTGAAAATTTTCCCCGTTGGCTGGTGGAATGGAAAGACAGGTGGAAAGTGGGCCTCGTGTAGGATAACATCTCTCTTGGAGAGAGATGCGAGATGGATTCTGCGCACCAACGGACGGCGGCACGGTAGTGGAAAAGAAGTTCGATGGAGGTGGATCCATCGATGTGGGTGTGGTGGTGGGTAAAGAAAAGTAAGTGTAGAAATACCGACTTTTGGGTCGATCGGGGGACGCGGACTAAACAGGCACTAGAATCCTGTTGTCCAGCCTATCTTGCACTAAAAAGGGTTAGTACAAGTGGCAGCGTGAATTTATAAATAGGGGAAATGATGTATGCGGTGTTTGTTTTGAAAATTGATACGGATTTTTTAAAAAATGATGCAACACAACAAATGCAACACACAAAACCCTAGAATCTAATGGTCACCTAGGTCAAACTCTAGACCGCTCCTAACTGCCAAAAGACAAGTCGCAGGATAAATCCTCCACTGCCTCTTTGTCCCCCTGTGGCCGGATAAGTGCCAGGTAAGTGGGAAGGTACCACCACTACAGTGGGCCTAATTAATAACCACTAGCCTTAGACACACTCGCCTTAGGCACCACAAGAAAACGCGGATAAGCAATGAATTACCCACGGCCTTCTCTTGTCCTAATTGAGCGCGACGGTCCTTAGAGTCATCTCTAGATATTTTTTAATTAATGAGGGTAAATGCGGATGCAGGTTTGTGATTTTCGGGGCCTATGAAGGGTAATGAAATCCCCACCTAATTTGGATTTGGCCGTGCCCCTTAATTTCCGTATTAATATGCAAACAACCAAGAATCAAAACACGCACAAATTTTTATTTTGCTTTTGCGGCGCAGCGATTTATTTGCAAAGAAACCTGCAATAAAATGTTAATTGGAGCAGATGAGGGGAGAGATAAGAAAGTACAGAGAGTTACTGAGAAAAATTGGTGCAGTGAACAGTCACCACAGCCGCGCTTCCGCCGCAATTGAAGGTATTTAGCCGCGGAAGGGCGGTTGAATGAGCTGATCTCTGCACAAAAATTTCTGTCACTGTTCCACTTGAACTGCTTGGCTCTCTGGATATTTCAGAAAAAAATTTCCACATCTCCAATGATTCCAGATTTTCTCGCAACAAATCACAACACACGTATTAGTGTTTGCACGAATTTTGATCACAAAATTTAGATGGAATAAAATTTTCAACTCAAATTTCAAAATACGAACTATTAGCGCACTATCCCCGGCAACGGCGCCATTTGATTGAAACGAATTCTTGATGTGTAGTATGAAATTGTAAAGAAATCACAATCAAAAATTATTTGACCGCAATCAACTACGGTGTCAGATGTAGATTGTTAGTGAGTGCGGATCGTCCACAGGGAAAGTGTAATCGTTCGTCTTTTCGAATTTAGATGAGTCGAAACTTTAAAGAAAAGAAAACAAACAATTCATGATTTAAATTTTGTATTTCAAGAAAAAGAAAATATCTAGATCTAATAACAAGAAAAGATAGAATCAAGAATTTATAGTTTGTTGATTTTTCCAAACCAAATATCAAGAATCGAAATGAGGCTCGTAGGAATCGATAGGATCTATAGATGTGATGTAATCTTACAATTACGTATTCTTATCCTTCGATGAATTGATACTAGATCGATGATAATCGATGAGAATTAGAGACTTCTTGTGAAACTAGGGTTTCATCTTATCTCTTGTTCTTTCATTGATACCATTCATATTCTAGACTCTAGTAAATTCAAGAAACGATCGTAGATCCCTAATTTCGAGCGATCACAATCAAGAAAGCATCGCTACGAAACTAGGTCATCGATTCTTAAACTTTCTAGGGTTTACAAAACTCGTAGGACTTAAAAATAGTATTAAGATTTGTTACATCATCATTCTACAATCGTCTCGACTCCTTTACGAGCGGAGTTTTACTCAAACATCACAACAAGAACAACAATTACAAATTGAGATCTAATCATGATGCAAGAATTAAAAGAAAGCAAGATTAAAGAATTTCACCTTTTATTTATATCAACAATTTCATTACATTCGCTCAAGAACTACAAGAGGAAGAATTCGATCGTCGACTTGGCTTCGCTCGTCTCCGTAGATCGCGGATCGGCTTGGATCACTTGCCCGATTGAAGATCGGCTCGGTTCCTAAAAGGTTGAAGGCTTGTCGCTTGATTTGGTACTCAAGATCTTGAAGTTGGAGTGGAATTAGGGTTAGGGTTTCGCACAAGCCTTGTCACGAGACTTGTGGAAGAAAATGGTGTAGAATGAACCAATGATTATTGATTAGCCTTTAACCCTAGGTCTAGGTTCCTATTTATAGATAACTAACCCTAGATCTAGGATTTCAAATTCTAAGTTTCCCTTCAAAAGTTTGTTGAGGGAATTCAAATTTCCCTCCAAAAGTTAGTTAGGGGAGAAGCTTCTAGATGTGATTAGTTAGGAGGAGCTTCTAGAAGAGGATTAATTAGGAGCTTAATTGGGATTAGCCTTCCTTAATTTTCTTTGCTGATCTGGCAGTATCTTCGAGTGTATTCTAGAACTTGATGTATCACAATGAGGTGTGGGTCCCGCTATGAGAATTCTGTACTGAAAATGAGATGATGACGTGGCAGAAGCGCGGCGGATCCGCGGCGCAAGCCTGTTCCCGCTGCGCTTCCGCGGCTTCTTTGGGGATTTAGAGCTTGGGCTTTCAGGTTTGGTCTTGGGCTCACTTTTGGGCTTTTCTTTTATATGCTGAATTTAATAATTCCTTCTGAAATGTTACCAGATCTGAAAGTATGGAGTTGGTGTAATGTTGATCAGCTCTTTGGTTTTTCTTCCGTATTTTCCTGCACAGACTCAAGACAAGTGTTGCGCAAATACAGAAATGATGCGATGCCATGAAATGCGGTTAAATTCCTTTAAAGTGTCGGTTTAAAAGTCTAACACATGCAATCTCATATTTTGTGACAGATTTGCTAATATGTAGAATATGAATGCCGAACACTTCTAAATGTATGCAAATGTTAAGGAAATTGCTGGCTAAAATATACAATATTTTCGACTGATCAGTGTGCGAGCTGCTTAAATCCATTTATGGATTAAAGCAAGCATCGCGGAGTTGGAACATCTGCTTTGACGTCGTTATCAAAGAGTTTGATTTCGTCAAAAACCCAGATGAACCTTGTATCTACAAGAAGGTAGCAGAGAGTAAGGTTGTCTTCCTCGTATTGTACGTGGACGACATACTCTTGATAGGAAATGATATTCCTATGCTGCAAGCGGTCAAGCTCTTCTTATCACAAAGATTCTCGATGAAAGATCTTGGTGATGCCTCCTGCATATTGGGAATCAGGATCTATAGAGATAGATCCAAACGGATATTGGGATTGTCCCAATCCAGGTACATTGACACCATACTAAAGAGGTTTAGTATGGAAGAATCCAAGCGTGGGAACTTGCCCACGATCTCTGGAGTCACTCTCTCCAAAGAGATGTCTCCCAAGACTGATTTGGAGAGAGCTCGCATGCAAGGGATACCCTATGCTTCAGCTGTAGGCTCTATCGTATATGCGATGCTATGTACCAGACCCGATGTTGCATACTCACTAAGTGTAGTGAGCAGGTATCAAGCTGATCCTGGAGAGAGTCACTGGACAGCTGTGAAGAGCATTCTCAAGTACTTACTGAGGACTAAAGAGATGCTCTTGGTGTATGGTAACGGAGAACTCCAAGTGGAGTCCTTTACCAATTCGAGCTTCCAGAGTGATAAGGACGACTCTAAGTCGCAGTCGGGATTTGTCTTTACCCTTTACGGAGGGGCGGTTAGATGGAAGAGTTCCAAGCAGGAAACCGTGGCAGACTCGACGATGGAGGCTGAACACATCGCTGCCAACGATGCTGCCAAAGAGGCTGTCTGGATCAAGAAGTTCATTACTGAACTTGGTGTGGTTCCATCCATTGAGCATCCAATACCTTTGTATTGCGATAACAATGGAGCGGTGGCTCTGGCCAAGGAACCCAGGTCCCATCAGCGATCCAGGCATATTCTGAGGCGGTATCACCTGATCCGGGAGATAGTTGATCACCGGGAGATCGAGGTCAGGAGGGTTGACACGAAGAACAACACGGCGGATCCACTCACGAAGGCCATTCCCCAGATACAGTTTGAGAGACTCTTTGGGATGCTCGGTATGCGATACTACAGCAGCTGGCCCTAGTGCAAGTGGGAGATTGTTAGTTGTATGTATGCCCTAGAGGCCAGTATTGTACAGATGATGTATATTATATTGGATGCTTGGACATATATAGAGATGACTTTCTTGCTCGATATGATAGTATGCTATCTGGTTACTCTTTATCTTAACATGTACACTAGTCTCTTTAAACTGTCTTATAGTTACATGTTGATAAAGCCCTTAGGATGTATACTTGACTACCTGGACTATGATGCAGATCATACTAGTGGGGACATGGTAGTCCATAAGTACATCCTTCAAGGTCCCTAGTCGTGGGTGTATCGAGACAGGGCATCGATATACCAGAGTAGACTAGCGTATACGCTTCTCGACCCATGAGATGGGCGATGGATGATCCCATATCCATTGGTGTTTGACATCAGAGATGGTGTACGGGTGCTCAGTGGAGACTGGGTACACTGGACGGACTCGCCGAGAACTCCCAGATGGTATTATACCTCACGTCAGATGGCAGTTCTCAGGTGACACTTGTGCAGGTTAGTCTGTAGACCCGAGATCGTCATAGAGTCTTGTATGATTCCTACTGTGCTTTGATCTCCACCTTACCACATCCATGAGGGCGTGCAAAACGGTGGTCTTTGGGTACAGTCCCGAGTCACATGGAGGCAATGAGCGATAGGAGGGGTTTCGTCTCTCCCGGTATTGGGGGTTGATGTTGCACTGTGCTCGATTGGCCGTAACAGGGAAGTCCCTGGCCAGGGCTGATCAGAGATTTGCTGGTAAGTGTTACCAGTAGTTTCTCGACCCGTTATGAGCCTCACATCGGCACGACTTATCGGTTATTGGGGTCTGACGTATACCACCCCTAGACCTGATATGCGACATATCAGACGATCAGACCGGACTGTACGGTAAGTGTTACTGGTTGGATTCACAGGAGTGTGAGCGGGCTAGCTCGTCGATCTTCTGATCGCTCAATACCCGGATGGCCGTTACGTTTAGCAGACCGCTTGCTGTTGGATATATATGCCCTAGAGGCCTACATTGTATAGGATGCTTGGGATATGTATGTACATGACAATCTTGCTTGATATGATAGTACGCTATTTGGTTTGACTTTGTCTTAACGTATGATATTTTTTACTTGGTATCTATATATATATATATGTTGATAAAGCCCATAGGGTGTTTTGTCTGACTACCGGCGTTGTGATGGCTGTCATACTAGTGGGAGCTGGATAGTCAATAGGCACACCCTTAGATGTCCCTGGTCGCTGGAGTATCGAGATTGGGCATCGATACTCCGGAGTAGACTAGTGTATACATATCTAGACCCTGATAAGGGGCAATGGATTGGTCCCGCAACCATTGGTGGTGTTCACCTAAGATTGTATACAGATGCTCACTGGGTGTGAGTACACCGGACAGGACTCGCCGAGAACTGACTGGATGGTATTATACCTAACGTCAGATAGCAGTTCTCAGGTGACATGTGTGCAGATAGTCCGTTGACTTAAGGTCATCATTTGTCTCGTGTGAGTTCCCACTGTGCTTTGATTATTACCCAACCACGGCTCAAAGGAGTCGTGCAAACAGGTTTCAGTTAGGCACAGTCCCGAGCCACATGGAGGCAGTGAGCGACTGTTAGGGATTCGTCTCTCCCGGTATAGGGAGTTGATATCGCACTGTGGTCGTTTGGTCATTACCATAAGTCCCTGGCCAGGGCTGATTGAGAATTACTGATGGAATGATCAGTAGATTCTCGGGTGGTCTTGAACCATACCGACACGACTTGTACGGTTATTAGGAGTCTGACGTCCACCACCTCCCTAGACCATACATGCGATACTCTTAGACGAACAGACTTGTACGGTTATTAAGGGTCTGACGGCTCAGTAGGATTTCAGATGGGTTACCTCATCAGCTTTCTTATCGACAACTACCTGGGGACCGTTACGTACAGCTAGTGCCGCTTGCGGTCTGTGGTTAAACCCACTGCCAGCGTAGTAGTCGAGTCTTTAGAGTCCCACACAGAGATTTCCCAAACCCAGGCGAAAAGATATAGAGGTCATATGGTTTTACGACAAAGGTTCGGACGCATACGTGCTTGAACGCACGTACGACATTCGGACAGTTTTTTACTAGCCGGCTTTGGTTTAAGCCAGATTCTAGTATCAGGTTATTGGATTTATACAGTCTAAAGTTTTTCCGTGTTTTCATGGATGAGAGGGGCGTTCTCATAATTTTCCGAGAAGCTTCTAGAAGGATGTGACATGAAGGGAGAGGTGGCATTTTCATTTAATGATTTAGTGACTCATTGTGAGTGATTCATCATGTCATTAATGCATTATTAAATGCTTAATGACTCACATAATGAATCACCCACTTGCATTAATGAAACATGATGAATAATCTCTTATTATTCATTTCTTTTTATTCATTATGTTTCATATATCAAGTGAGAAGCTATTTCATTATTATTATTATTATCATTATCATCTTCTCACACTCTCTCTTCAAGTTCTCTCTCCTTCACCAAGCCTAATCCTATCCCTCATGAGTTGAGAACAAGGATTAGGAAAGACTAATTACTCCATAACCTATCTCTACATCACCTTAGCTACTCTATTTAGCAACTAGAGAAACTAAGTAACCTCAAGTTTAGAGGTTATAGCTTGGATTAGGGTTCTCGGGTGGATCGTCTATCATGGAAGAAAGCCGAAGAGGACGTGGAGATCTAAAGAGGCCGTAGATAACATTAAGACGAAGGACTAGAACCGTTTGGTATAATCTCTTAACATAGTAGTTTAGAACTCTATTGCTTTTGTTAAAACTTGTTTAGCAAACGATTCATACGGTTAATCGATGTTTGATCATAGAACAAGATTGTTATTCATATTTCCGCCTCCCCATAAGTATTGGGGTGTTGAACATCGACTTACAGTGGTATCAGAGCCTAGCTAAACAGTATTTAACACACTTGCAAATTTGTATGAATTTCGAACGGAAAAACAAACCGGAAAAACCCCGATATCATGTACTTTCTGTCGAATTTTAAATAAGGTCCAAAAATTTTTCAGGGAGCTTCAGAATGACCTAAATGAATGTATTAGAACACCCAAGAAAATTGGGCTCATGAATCGGCCATAGCGCCGCGGAACCGCGGCCGATCCCACCGATCCGCCGCGATTCCGCCGCGCTTTGGACGATTCATCATCCCAACTTTCTTGTGTTGTTTCTCTGTGATATTTGGTGTTTTCTGGTAATTTTTATTTTTGCTCAGGTTTCAGATTTACAGAGAAGTATTGGAGCAAGTTTAAATGTGTTTAATCGATCGAAATTATACAGTATTTGCTTGTTTGATTATATCTGTGAATTGTTATATGTGTTCGTAAACCTCCCCTAACTGCTAGTATGTCGGTTGGCAGGGGGTTGCACATATCTGTGATGTTATATATAACTGTTTGTGTATATAAACTGTATTGGACTGTTGTGGTGTTTAGCCGGCTTTTGTAATGGGTTTTTGTATCAATTTATTTGATGTAAATGTAATAAGTTGTAATATTATTTTGCGGGGCACATCCAGGTTGCGGTTGTAGCCACCGTTGTATTATTTCTTTTTACTGTTTTTGCTCCTAGGATAGACCCAAGGTGGGGTGCACAAACTACCAGGTATTTTGAAGTGTTGGGGCAGACCGCTTCACTTCTGGTACTTGGCGGGTAGTTTGCCGTACCCGTAGGGGTCTGGGGTGGGAAAATGGCTATTCATCACAACTGTGTAATCCGTCTTTCATTGCAGGCTCAAAAGAAATGCGGATTGCTTGCAAATCCAATATTGTTTATCTGTGATCTGGAATGCCTATTATTGCGTCTGACGAATGTACAATATCTATATATGATAGCTATTTAGACGTCGCTTATGTTTTACACCCGCGCTAGCCTAGCCCCCGCTCTGTCGTTAGTTAAGTAACCTAACGGGTGATGACGGGACCCCGTGGCGAATGCGGATGGCATAAGAGGACGTTGTATTTTCGTTGTTATCTGTAATGATAGGTTAAAGATGGGACGCATTATTGTTAATGCAAAGAAAATAAAACCTAAACTGAAATCGTTGGAACAATTTCTAAAAACCACTCGGTTTTCTTGAAAAAGAAAATTTTAAATGCGGAGCTTAAACCACTCCTTTTAATAAAAGCTATCTTAGTTCCTTCGATCAAATCAAGTTCACTATGTTAACGGTTTTTTTCCAAAAACCAGCCGTAACCCTCCGTCGTTTCAGATAGACAGCACATCGTATTCATGCTATGCTTGTTGGCCTACGTCAAGGCATAGTGTATGGTAGCAGTGTGTGTGCCTATTTGTTGCATAGATAGATGCATTAGTTTAATACAGATGTACACCTTGTTGGCCTACGTCAAGGGCATGTACGATATATTTAAATTGATCAGGACAATGACGGGTAGAACTTGACTTGCGTTTTATGACTTGTTGGCCTACGTCAAGGTCTATAAGAGCTTGGGGTAAAAATCACATCGGGAGTTTCAAACATAAAGGAAACTTGCAGATTTAGCTTACCTTCTGGAGTGTGGTGACTAGAGTGGCTTCCATCTAGGGCATCATGCAATGATAGTTGGATCCCGATCTCACTGATGAGTAGGATTACTCTCGGGAATTTCTCTCACTTAACAATCAATGCTATAAACCAAGTAGGTGCCTAGAAAGGTGTTAGAGGGGCTACGCCTCCAGGGAAAAGAGGTTCTTTAATTAAGGAACTTCGCGAAAGCGTTGGAAAACCTCCCTCGAAGTACCAACACCAGCCTGGCTGAAAGGTTAAGCAAGAATTGTGACGTGTGATTAAATCCTGACTAGTTCTTCTTTTAGGTTTTGAAAAAGGATTTGAGGAAACAGTGGGAGCCATCCTGTTTAGATAAAATAATAACCAATCTAAACTTGCAAGAGCATATGCTGAGTGTTTCTTTTCTCTCTCTGTGGCAGCTACCATGACTGGACTAAAACTATTACTTGAAAAGAATATACTGACCGGGCAGAACTATAAAGATTGGCTAAGGAACGTCAATATTGCGCTGACTTATGACAAAGTTGCATATGTTACCACCGTTGTTCCTCCCCTTATCCCAGGACCAGATTCCTCAGTTGCGGACAAGGAAGTTCGTAAAACCTGGGATCTAGACTGTGAGCGAGCTAAGTGTATCGTGCTGGCATCCATGAATAATGAACTCCAGAAACAGCACGAGAGTATGGATATTGCATCCATATTCCTCCATTGCAAGGAATTGTATGGTGAACACTCCCGTATCGCGAGGTACGAAACCTCAAGGAAACTTTTCCAGATGAGGTTAGCTCCAGGATCGCCTGTTGGAGAGCACGTCCTCAAAATGATCACCCTCATTGAGGAACTCGCAAACCTGGGATGCGTGCTAGAGAATGATTTGTATATCGACTTGATTTTGCAGTCCCTTCCCCACACCTTCTCTTAGTTCGTGCTGAACTTCAACATGCACGAAATGGAAGCGGATCTTCCAAAGCTTCTCAATATGTTGAGGGTAGCAGAGACCTCCTTGAAAAAGGAGAAGACCCCCGTTCTGTATGTTGGCCAATCATCTTCTTCTAAATCTAAAGCGAAAGCTAATGGGAAGAAGAAGATGAAAGCCACCAAACCGAAGGGTGGGGTCAAGAAGGTGCAGGGAAAGAACAAGGCAGGAAGGGTGAAGGCAGAAAAGAACGAGTGCTTCTATTGTTACAAGCAAGGGCACTGGAAGAAGGACTGTATGGCCTTCAAAGCCAAGGACATGAAGCAAGCAGTTGCTTCTTCTTCAGGTGTGTCCGTAATCGAAAATTGTCTTTCAGTAAACTCTACTTCATGGGTACTTGATACCGGTTCTGGTTCTCACATCTGTAATTCTTTGCAGGATCTGAGAAATAGTAGAGTACTGGGGGCAGGTGATATGACTCTCCGGATGGGCAATGGAATGCATGTAGATGCAGTTGCAATAGGGGAATATCACCTAGGGTTGAATAGTGGACACATTTTGGTATTGTATAACTGTTTTTGTATTCCCAGTATGTTGTGTAATATTATATCAGTATCTTTGTTGTCTAATAAAGGATATAATTTTGTGCTTGAAAGAAATGTTATGAACATTCTCCTAAATCAAGAACTGATTGGGTTTGGCACACTGGAAAACGGCATATACATACTTAATCAACCTCAAATTTTCAATATTCAAAACACGCGTAAAAGAAAGGCTCCAGATTTGAATCAAGCCTTCCTATGGCATTGTAGACTTGGTCATATAAATGAAACAAGGTTGACTAAGTTACATAAAGATGGATATCTAGATCCGTTTGAATATTCATCATATGCAACTTGTCAATCATGTATCAAAGGAAAAATGACCAAATCTCCGTTCACCGGACACGGAGAAAGAGCCACTGAACTCTTGGGACTAGTACACAGTGATGTATGTGGTCCGATGTCTATACATGCACGAAGCGGTCACTCCTACTTCATCACTTTTACTGATGACTTCTCTAGGTATGGACATGTGTTCTTAATAAAGCATAAATCCGAGGCTTTTGAGAAGTTTAAGGAGTATAAAAATGAAGTAGAGAAACAAACTGGTAAAAGCATCAAGACACTTCGTTCTGATCGAGGCGGAGAATACTTAAGTACCAGTTTCCTTGAATACTTAAAAGCGAATGGAATTCTCTCTCAGCTTACTCCACCTTATACACCTCAGCATAATGGTGTATCAGAAAGAAGGAATCGCACGCTATTAGATATGGTGCGTTCAATGATGAGTAGTGCTGAGTTACCACTTTCCTTCTGGGGATTTGCTCTAGAATCAGCCGCATACCTATTGAATAGAGTTCCAACTAAGTCTGTTCCTACCACTCCATATGAAATATGGTGTGGTAAAAGACCATATCTCAAGTATATCAAGATATGGGGGTGTCCGGTATATGTTAAAAAGCATAATCCGGACAAGCTCGAAGCACGATCGGTTTTATGCAAGTTTGTAGGATACCCCAAGCATTCAAGGGGGTACATGGTCTACCACACTGAAGAACAAAAGGTGTTTGTCGCTCGTCACATTGTCTTCTTAGAAAGCGAATTTCTTGCAAAAGAAATTAGTGGGAGCGCGGTAGAACTGGAAGAAATTCCAGAACCTCAAACTGCAACCGAAGACTTAGAAGAATCTCAGATTTCAATAGAACATGACGAACCAACGCCACTCCGCAGATCTAGTAGGCTTTCTCATCCTCCTGAAAGATACTATGGTTTTCTTCTTGATGGAGATCGAGAGGATTGCATCATCGATGATGATGAGCCTACTAGTTTTCAGCAGGCTATCACGAGTAGCGACTCAGTGAAGTGGCTGGATGCAATGAGATCCGAAATGGAATCCATGTACACCAATAAAGTATGGACTTTAGAAGTTGCTCCTCCTGGGGTAAAACCAGTTGGGTGCAAATGGATCTTCAAAAAGAAGATTGGTACATTTGGACAAGTGGAAACCTACAAAGCTAGACTAATAGCAAAAGGTTTTCGTCAAAGACCAGGATTGGACTATGATGAAACTTTTTCACCAGTAGCTATGCTTAAATCCATTCGGATCATGCTTGCCATTGCTGCCTTCCATGACTATAAAATCTGGCAAATGGATGTAAAAACAGCTTTTCTAAATGGACATCTAGAAGAGAGTGTTTACATGGATCAACCAGAAGGTTTCTTAGACAGTAGGAGCAGCGGAAGAGTGTGCAAATTGCTTAAATCCATTTATGGGTTAAAGCAAGCATCGCGGAGTTGGAACATCTGCTTTGATGAAACAGTCAAGGAATTTGACTTTATCAAAAATGTAGATGAACCATGTATTTATAGGAAGATTGTAGAAGGAGTAGTAGTCTTCCTCGTTTTATACGTCGACGACATACTACTGATAGGGAATGATATCCCTATACTACAATCAGTAAAGCTCTTCTTGTCACAGAAATTCTCTATGAAAGACTTGGGAGATGCATCATACATTCTGGGCATTAAGATCTATCGAGATAGATCTAATAGAATATTGGGACTTTCACAGTCCAGGTATATAGACACTATACTAAAGAGATTTAGTATGGAAGATTCCAAACGCGGCAATATGCCCGCTTGTCACGGAATCACCCTCTCCAAAGACTGATAAAGAGAGGGCTCGCATGGGCATTATACCCTACGCTTCGGCGGTAGAATCAATAATGTATGCGATGTTATGTACCAGACCGGATGTAGCTTACGCACTTAGTGTGGTAAGCAGGTATCAGTCTGACCCAGGTAAGAAACATTGGAGAGCGGTGAAGAACATTCTCAAGTACCTGAGAAGGACTAAGGAGATGTTCATGATTTACGGTAATGGGGACCTCCAGGTAGAGGCTTTTACCGACTCCGGCTTCCAAAGTGACAAGGATGATTCTAAATCCATTTCGGGTTTTGTGTTTACCCTCAATGGAGGAGCGGTATGTTGGAAGAGTTCCAAACAAGATACCGTCGCAGACTCAACTATGGAAGCTGAGTATATAGCTGCTAGTGAAGCCGCAAAAGAGGCTGTCTGGATGAGGAAGTTCATTTCTGAACTTCAGGTGGTTCCGTCCATTGCCAATCCAATACCTTTGTATTGCGATAACAATGGCGCTGTAGCTTTAGCGAAGGAACCAAGGTCCCATCAGAAATCCAGGCATATCTTAAGGCGGTTTCACCTGATCAGGGAGATCGTGGATCGTCGGGAGATCGAGATACGGAGAGTAGACACAAAAGACAACACGGCAGATCCATTCACCAAGGCCATTCCTCAAGTACAGTTCGAGAGGCTTTTTGAGATGTTGGGCATGCGGTACGCAAGCAACTGGATCTGGTAGAGACAGTGGGTACTCATTGCGCCAATTATAGGCCTTAGTGCAAGTGGGAGATTGTTGGATATATATGCCCTAGAGGCCTACATTGTATAGGATGCTTGGGATATGTATGTACATGACAGTCTTGCTTGATATGATAGTACGCTATTTGGTTTGACTTTGTCTTAACGTATGATATTTTTTACTTGGTATCTATATATATATATGTTGATACAGCCCATAGGGTGTTTTGGCTGACTACCGGCGTTGTGATGGCAGTCATACTAGTGGGAGCTGGATAGTCAATAGGCACACCCTTAGATGTCCCTGGTCGCAGGAGTATCGAGATTGGGCATCGATACTCCAGAGTAGACTAGTGTATACATATCTAGACCCTGATAAGGGGCAATGGATTGGTCCCGCAACCATTGGTGGTGTTCACCTAAGATTGTATACAGATGCTCACTGGGTGTGAGTACACCGGACAGGACTCGCCGAGAACTGACTGGATGGTATTATACCTAACGTCAGATAGCAGTTCTCAGGTGACATGTGTGCAGATAGTCCGTTGACTTAAGGTCATCATTTGTCTCGTGTGAGTTCCCACTGTGCTTTGATTATTACCCTACCACGGCTCAAAGGAGTCGTGCAAACAGGTTTCAGTTGGGCACAGTCCCGAGCCACATGGAGGCAGTGAGCGACTGTTAGGGATTCGTCTCTCCCGGTATAGGGAGTTGATATCGCACTGTGGTCGTTTGGTCATTACCATAAGTCCCTGACCAGGGCTGATTGAGAATTACTGATGGAATGATCAGTAGATTCTCGGGTGGTCTTGAACCATACCGACACGACTTGTACGGTTATTAGGGGTCTGACGTCCACCACCTCCCTAGACCATACATGCGATACACTTAGACGAATAGACCGGACTGCGCGGATATTGTCACAGACAGGCTCAGTAGGATTTCAGATGGGTTACCTCATCAGCTTTCTTATCGACAACTACCTGGGGACCGTTACGTACAGCTAGTGCCGCTTGCGGTCTGTGGTTAAACCCACTGCCAGCGTAGTAGTCGAGTCTTTAGAGTCCCACACAGAGATTTCCCAAACCCAGGCGAAAAGATATAGAGGTCGTATGGTTTTACGACAAAGGTTCGGACGCATACGTGCTTGAACGCACGTACGACATTCGGACAGTTTTTTACTAGCCGGCTTTGGTTTAAGCCAGATTCTAGTATCAGGTTATTGGATTTATACAGTCTATAGTTTTTCCGTGTTTTCACGGATGAGAGGGGCGTTCTCGTAATTTTCCGAGAAGCTTCTAGAAGGATGTGACATGAAGGGAGAGGTGGCATTTTTATTTAATGATTTAGTGACTCATTGTGAGTGATTCATCATGTCATTAATGCATTATTAAATGCTTAATGAATCACCCAACTTGCATTAATGAAACATGATGAATAATCTCTTATTATTCATTTCTTTTTATTCATTATGTTTCATATATCAAGTGAGAAGCTATTTCATTATTATTATTATTATCATTATCATCTTCTCACTCTCTCTCTTCAAGTTCTCTCTCCTTCACCAAGCCTAATCCTACCCCTCATGAGTTGAGAACAAGGATTAGGAAAGACTAATTACTCCATAACCAATCTCTACATCACCTTAGCTACTCTATTTAGCAACTAGAGAAACTAAGTAACCTCAAGTTTAGAGGTTATAGCTTGGATTAGGGTTCTCGGGTGGATCGTCTATCACGGAAGAAAGCTGAAGAGGACGTGGAGATCCAAAGAGGCCGTAGATAACATTAAGACGAAGGACTAGAACCGTTTGGTATAATCTCTTAACATAGTAGTTTAGAACTCTATTGCTTTTGTTAAAACTTGTTTAGCAAACGATTCATACGGTTAATCGATGTTTGATCATAGAACAAGATTGTTATTCATATTTCCGCCTCCCCATAAGTATTGGGGTGTTGAACATCGACTTACACTTGCGGCTTGTGGATGCTTGATATGATCATCATCTGCTACCGGCGTATTGACGAGTCTTTAGAGTCCTACACAGAGGTTTCCTGGCTCAAGCGAAATGAAATAGGAGCGCATATGAGATATGTGCAGGACCGAGAACAATGCGTGTATGTGATACCGCATTTCATTCTCGCGATATATGTTTCGATTGGTTATATTCGATATGACCTAGTTATCGAATCATTGATTCGATAAATCGATATATTGGATTCTAGTCGGTTATGTGCGACATGACCGGATCATTGAATCAAATGTTGATTTAATGATTTAATGTATAATTATATATTTGATATATTACTTTGCATTAACTAGTATTGGTTCACTTTAAATGGATTTTCTCACTAGATGTACATATTGTATATGTAATATATTTTTGTGCACATCTTTGTGTCATGTTTGATGATGCATGTCGTTTGGTTTTGTGTTAAGACTTAAAACCATGGTTATGATAATAGTTAGGGTTTTTATTTATTTACTTATTTATTTATCTATTCTTTTTTGATAAATAAATAAAAGATAACAAAATGGTTTCTTTCATGAAGCTTGATGAAGCTTCATGAAGTTTTGACTAAAGTGACCATTTTGTCATCATCCTTAACCCTAACCATTCTCATTTGACCATGGTTTATTCTCTACACTTAACCAAGGTTAGAAGATGATAAGTATTGATTTTATTATTCTTTTTAGACAATACTTATCTTATTCTATTTTACTTCTTCTTTTCATCTTCAAGAGAGAAAGCTTGATACCATCAATGGCATCTTGAGTTCTAAAGTGAGAAATCCAATTCTAAAGTGAACCCACCTCCTATTTCTTCACCCTCTACCTCTTGCCAAGTTGTTTTGGGTGTTTTCTTCATAAGTTTCACAACTTTGTGAAGTCGGAGCTTGAACTTGTGATGCCTCAACGTAGATCGTCTTTGACACGAAGCCGACGACCTAGCTCGCCCGTTTGTCCGATGAAGCCGACGATTGAGTTCGGGATTCATGATGGACAACGAGAGGACACCCACGTGGAGCTAAGGAAGTGGAGAACCGGATATACAAAGGTTGTAGCATCTAACTTTTAGTTAAGTAGTTAACTAGATTATCTTTTCGCCTAGAATTCTAGTCTACGATCCGTATTAGGGTTTCTCGGCACCTATAAAATTTAAAATTGGCATGGTTGATGCCTTGTGAGACCTCTATTGCATGCCTAGGAACCCTACACTAAGTAAGCATACAAAGAATCATTCCTAGAAATATTAGGGTTTCAAAAAACAACACTTCAACACAAGTAGGTAAAACTAGGGTTTTGAGAGTACAACCTTTGTAGCTCCCTACGCTAGACTCCTCGGCTACTTGGGGTTTGGAAAAGGTCCGCTTGAACTCCTCTAGGTCCACGATGATCCACCCGGAGTCCGCTTTGTCCAAGCTTGCAACTTCACAAGATCAAGAGAAAGAAATGAAGCTAACACTCTAAACAAGTGGGCAAGACTTGTTTAGAATGATGTTGTGGTGGCTTTTCTCCCTTCAAAATCCTAACATGGTGAGTGTTTTGCTCACTAGAAAAATCTAGAGAGCAAAGGAAGAAGGAGAAAGAAGATGATGGCCTTTTAGAACAAGAGAGAAAGATAATCCACTTTGAAAAATAGAAAATATATGAATATATATTTTCCACTTCTCATCTCAAACCATGGTTAAACAATAAAGATATTATTGAACTTGAGTTAAAACACAAAAGGAAAGTTAATCCATGGTTAAATGGTGGGTGAGCATGGTTAGGTCAAAGAAGAGTGTAGAAAGAAACCATGAATTATCCTTTCCTTTTTCTTTTGTTTTAAAACAAATGCAATAATAATACATATATATAAAACCATGGTGTGAGTCTTATATTGCCACCATTTTCTATGTATATACAACCATGAAGGATGATGTATGTATGTATGTGTACATGCACATCCATATGTGCATGAATCAAGAAAGAATGCATACATAAATGCATACATCCATAAATACAAGAAAGGATTTCTAGTGAGAAACTAATGGTCAAGTGATAAATCAACACTTGATTTATCAATCCGGCCATATCACATACGACCCGACCAAAAAAAAGCCGCCCGATCAATATACGGTATCTTATACACGCATTTTGACCGGGTCCATGCACATATCGCATACGCGCACCACAACGTTTCTCCTGGACTAGGTAACTCCTTTGTAGGACTCTGAGACTCGTCAATACGCCGGCAGTGGGTGATGATCATATCAAGCACCACCAAGCCGCAAGCGGTCAGCTAAACGTAACGGCCACCCGGGTATTGAGCGATCAGAAGAAAACAAGAAAACCTGCTACAACACCCGTCGAGCCATCCGGCAACACTACCCTTGCAGTCCGGTCTCCTCGTCTGATATGTTGCATATCAAGTCTAGGGGTGGTAAACGTCAGACCCCAATAACCGATAAGTCGTGCCGATGTGAGGCTCATAATGGGTCGAGAAACTACTGGTAACACTTACCAGTAAATCTCTAATCAGCCCTGGCCAGGGACTTCCCTGTTACGGCCAATCGAGCACAGTGCAACATCAACCCCCAATACCGGGAGAGAAGAAACCCCTCCTATCGCTCATTGCCTCCATGTGACTCGGGACTGTACCCAAAAACCACCGTTTTGCACGCCCTCATGGACGTGGTAAGGTGGAAATCAAAGCACAGTGGGAATCACACAAGACTCTATGACGATCTCGGGTCTACAGACTAACCTGCACAAGTGTCACCTGAGAACTGCCATCTGACTTGAGGTATAATACCGTCTGGGAGTTCCCGGCGAATCCCTCCAGTGTACCCAGTCTCCACTGAGCACCCGTATACCATCTCTGATGTCAAACACTACTGGATATGGGATCATCCATCGCCCATCTCATGGGTCGAGAAGCGTATACGCTAGTCTATACTGGTATATCGATGCCCCGTCTCGATACACCCACGACTAGAGACCTTGAAGGATGTACTTATGGACTACCATGTCCCCACTAGTATGATCCGCATCATAGTCCAGGTAGTCAAGTACACATCCTAAGGGCTTTACCAACATGTAACTATAAGACAGTATAAAGAGACAAGTATACATGTTAAGATAAAGAGCAACCAGGTAGCATACTATCATATCGTGCAAGAAAGTCATCTTTATATATGTCCAAGCATCCAATATAATATACATCATCTGTACAATACTGGCCTCTAGGGCATACATACAACTAACAATCTCCCACTTGCACTAGGGCCAGCTGCTGTAGTATCGCATACCGAGCATCCCGAAGAGTCTCTCAAACTGTATCTGGGGAATGGCCTTCGTGAGTGGATCCGCTGTGTTATTCTTCTTGTCAACCCTCCTGACCTCGATCTCCCGGCGATCAACTATCTCCCGGATCAGGTGATACCGCCTCAGAATATGCCTGGATCGCTGATAGGACCTGGGTTCCTTGGCCAAAGCCACCGCTCCATTGTTATCGCAATACAAAGGTATTGGATTCTCAATGGATGGAACAACTCCAAGTTCAGTAATGAACTTCTTGATCCAGACAGCCTCTTTGGCAGCATCGTTGGCAGCGATGTATTCAGCCTCCATCGTCGAGTCTGCCACGGTTTCCTGCTTGGATCTCTTCCAGCTAACCGCCTCTCCATAAAGGGTAAAGACAAATCTCGACTGCGACTTAGAGTCGTCCTTATCACTCTGGAAGCTCGAATCGTTAAAGGACTCCACTTGGAGTTCTCCATTACCATACACCAAGAGCATCTCTTTTGTCCTTCGTAAGTACTTGAGAATGCTCTTCACAGTTGTCCAGTGACTCACTCCAGGATCAGCTTGATACCTGCTCACTACACTTAGTGAGTATGCTACATCGGGTCCGGTACATAGCATCGCGTACATGATAGAGCCTAAAGCCGAAGCATAGGGTATCCCTTGCATGCGAGCTCTCTCCAAATCAGTCTTGGGAGACATTTCTTTGGAGAGAGTGACTCCAGAGATCGTGGGTAAGTTCCCACGCTTGGATTCTTCCATACTAAACCTCTTTAGTATGGTGTCAATGTACCTGGATTGGGACAATCCCAATATCCGTTTGGATCTATCTCTATAGATCCTAATTCCCAATATGCAGGAGGCATCACCAAGATCTTTCATTGAGAATCATTGTGATAAGAAGAGCTTGACCGATTGCAGCATAGGAATGTCATTTCCTATCAAGAGTATGTCGTCCACATACAATACGAGGAAGACAACCTTACTCTCTGCTACCTTCTTGTAGATACAAGGTTCATCTACGTTTTTGACGAAATCAAACTCTTTGATAACGACGTCAAAGCAGATGTTCCAACTCCACGATGCTTTCTTTAATCCATAAATGGATTTAAGCAGCTTGCACACCTTCCCGCTGCTCCCACTATCTACGAAGCCCTCTGGCTGAGTCATGTACACGCACTCTTCTAAATCACCGTTTATAAAGGCGGTCTTCACATCCATTTGCCAGATTTCGTAGTCATGATATGCAGCTATGGCAAGCATGATCCGGATGGATTTAAGCATAGCCACTGGAGAAAAGGTCTCGTCATAGTCCACACCTGGTCTTTGACGAAAACCCTTTGCAACAAGTCTAGCTTTGAAAGTCTCCACTTTCCCATGTACACCAAGTTTTTTCTTGAAGATCCACTTGCTCCCAATGGGTTTTACCTCTTCAGGAGCATCTTTCAAAGTCCATACTTTGTTGGTGTACATGGATTCCATCTCGGACCGCATTGCATCTAGCCATTTCACCGAGTCCCCACTCGTGATGGCCTGCTCGAAGCTAGTTGGGTCATCATCCTCCATGATGCAATCCTCGCTCCCACCATCCATGAGAAAACCGTAGTATCTCTCAGGTTGGCGAGGAACGCTACTAGATCGGCGGAGAGGCTGAGGTTCGTTGGGAGCTACTGAATCCTCTGGTTCCACTAAATCTTCTGTTGTGGTTTGTACAGCTGGAACCTCTTCCAGTCTACCTCAGGGCCACTAATCTCTTTTGGAAGAAATTCCTTTTCTAAAAAAGTGGCATGTTGAGCAACAAACACTCTTTGTTCCTCACTGTGGTAGAAGATATACCCTCGCGAATGCTTGGGATATCCAACAAACTTACACAAAATAGACCTAGCCTCGAGTTTGTCCGGTTTTTGTCTTTTAACATAGGCCGGGCAACCCCATATCTTAATAAAATTAAGATATGGTCTCTTCCCCTCCTATATCTCATATGGGGTGGTAGGCACAGATTTGGTAGGAACCCTATTCAGTAGGTATGCTGCTGTATCCAGTGCATATCCCTAGAAGGAAATAGGTAACTCAGCTGTGCTCATCATAGAGCGCACCATATCTAATAGGGTGCAGTTCCTCCGTTCTGACACACCGTTGTGCTGTGCTGTATATGGAGGAGTCAGCTGAGAGAGAATCCCATTCTCTTTTAGGAAGTCTAGGAATTCAATGCTCAAGTATTCACCTCCTCGATCAGATCGTAGGATTTTAATACTTTTTTCGGTTTGGTTCTCGACTTCTTGTTTATATTCTCTAAATTTCTCAAAAGCATCTGATTTGTGTTTCATCAGGAACACATACCCAAACCTAAAGAGATCGTCAGTGAATGTAATGAAGTACGCAGAACCATCCCTGGCATGTGTAGACATGGGAGCGCATACATCACTATATATCAGTCCCAAGAGTTCCGTAACTCTTTCTCCGTGTCCCGTAAACGGAGTTTTGGTCATCTTGCCTTTGAGACATGACTGGCAAGTGTCATAAGATGAAAATTCAAACGGATTCAAATATCCATCTTTATGCAACTTAGCTAGTCGCGTCGCATTGATGTGACCCAGTCTACAATGCCACAAGAAGGATTCGTTTAGTTCTGAACTCTTCCTCTTGTATGTGTTTGTTATGCTCAGAACTGTTGATTGATTTAGAATATAAATGCCATTGCACAAGGTGCCTGATCCAACCAACTTTTGGTTATGGAAAATGTTCATAACATTATCCTGTAATACAAAATTATATCCCTCTTTACTCAACAAATAAACTGATATAATGTTGCATATCAGGTTCGGCATGTAATAGCATTCGTTCAGAATCAATGTATTACCAGTTGGTAATACAAGGTGATATTCCCCGACGGTTTTAACTGCAATAATTGCACCATTTCCAACTCTTATGTTTTTATCACCTTCTCCAAGTTCTTTACCTTTCTTAAGCCCATGTAACTGATTACATATGTGGGATCCTGACCCGGTATCCAATACCCAGGACGTAGAGGAAATGGAGAAACAGTTCTCTGTAACGAACACACCCGAAGAAAATGCATCATCATGTACTTTCTTCATTCGGGTGGCATGGGAATCCTGGTATTCCCCTTTGTCCTGTTCAGTCCTATAACTCTTATATGAAAGAACGGAACCAACGTTCCCCAGCACAGTATAACATGCGGGTTCGGTCAATACATCCATATTATTATCTTGATTAAGGCATGACATGGTCGCTACCTGGAGAGAGAGAGAAGAAAACACTTTAGCGTATGCTCTTGGAAGATTAGATTGGTTAATATCTTATCTAATCAGGATGGCTCCCACTGTTTTTTATCAAATCTTCCTTCAAACCCTAAAAGGAAAGACTAGCCGGGATTAATTACACCCTACAACTTCGCCGATCTTTCAGCCAGGCCAGTGTCGGTACTTTGAGGGAGGTTCCCCGTGCTTTCGCACGGACTTAATTAAAATAAACCTCGTTTTCCCAGAGGCGTAACCCCGTTGACACCTTTCTAGACACCTACTTGATCGGCTAATTGTCCTGTGTAAAACTCTCCCAGGAGTAACAATTACTCGCAATGGGTATCGGGATCCAACTATCTCATAGAAGGTATGCAATCTCATTGCAAATTTCAACACTTGAAACTCCCGATAATCTTTTGCCCCAAGCATCCCATGACCTTAACGGAGGTCAACAAACCACAGGGTGCAAGTCAAGTTCAACCCGTCATTTCTTGATTGAATCAAACCCACCCGCACGACCCTTGATGGAGGTCAACAAGGTCGTACGACTACCCTAATTCAATCTGCATCATATGCATAAGCAGATAAATACTAGTTAGCTACCGCACACTACGCCTTGACGGAGATCAACAAACGTAGCACGAATACTAAGTAGGACTTATCTGAAATGACGCAGGGCTACGACAAGTTTTTCTGAAAACCTATTGCGTAATGAACTTGATATCGTTGTAGAATCATGTGAATTTTGAAATGGAGTGATTTTGAGGCTTTTATTAGTTTTGCTAAAGAGGTCACTCCCGGTGAAGGGATCTCGGCTCTTTCCTCATCGAATAAGGTGCGGGATATATCATATATATCACTGTGCAAAGCAAAACTCCAAAAGCAATCAAAAACCAAACCGAGTTTTGTAGCATCTGCTAGTTTTGCTAAAGAGGTAACTCCCGGTGAAGGGATCTTGGCACTTTCCCCATCGAATAAGGTGCAGGGTATATCATATATACCGCTATGCAAAGCAAGACTGTAGCTACCCTTTTTGAAAAAATTTGATTCTACAACATCTTTTAGGTTTTTTTTCTTTCATTAATCACATTAATGATGTCCCATCATTTAAGTCACCTAAACATCATAGATAAATACGACGTACACTTATGCCATCCGTATTCACCTCGATGTCCCCTCGTGCACCGTTAGGTTAGGTAACTAACGACAGAGCAGGGCAGGGCTAGTGTGGGTGTAAAACATAAGTAACGTCTATATAATATATCATATATACTATATACTGTATCCATCAGAACATATCAAATGATCACATCACAGATATCGCAGCAGAAACATAGATATAATGTGGGATATACTAGGACGTCCGTATTTAGTATTTAGCCAACAATAGAAAATATGGATTCCACAGTCGCGATGAATAGCCAAGCCCACACCGTGGACCCCTACGAGAGCGGCAAGCGACCCTACCAATTCTGGAGTTTAGGAGACCCGGTCTCGACTCCTCGAGATGGCCTCCCACTGAACCCCAGAACCCGGTCACCTGTGCTCCCCTCCTTAGGTCCATCCTAATGCGGAAAAGTAAATAATATACAACACTGGTGGCATCGACCTCAACCCGGAAGTGCCCCAAATAAAAGAATATTACATTACATTTGAATTTACATGAATGAAAATATAAAACTCTCATCTCGCATAAAACCCCCCGGCACATCATATCCCAGCAACACATAATATCTCATATCATCAACGTAAGTAAGTATGCATACACTGATCATCGTCGATGTATAGCAACGACAATCGGTAAATACATACTACACTTACGGTCACAGAAAAGAAAGTGTAAAACTGCAATATCTGGAATCCACATTCTCTTTAGATATCGTAAATGCGAAATATCACATACTTCGTATTTCATGTCTAGCTATATGAATTCCACACATTGCATCACATTCCAGATAAATAGAAAGTATTAAAGTTTTCGAACGAATGATCAAATACTCAAAATTCCCTAAAGCTCAACACTTGAGCGGAGTTCAAAAACCAGGAGTGTGTCACAGTAGTAGCGGTCCAGCCATAGAAGGGTCAAGCCAACGCCTCACATGTGGCACGCCGTACTGCCCCAAACCCTAAGGTTCAAAAGGCAGTTCAAGACGGTCATATAATCGAGTTAAGGTTTTTTGTCTTCTAGAGGGTCCACCACAAAACTTGCACGTATTTCCGCAAGATTTAAACCCCGTGAAAAGTGAGCAAATGATACTCGTTCGAACAATTCAATACTTTTTAATTTACCCGGAAAAGACACGAAATCAAAATTCCGATCGAAATTCCGACTCCAAAACAATCTCCAGAACAAACAGCACAAAATTCAGATTAAAAGTACCCCAAAAAATATACAAGCCGACATAAGCATTACTGTATAAAATTCATGCACTGATTCATGTGTACGGCCGCGGAACTACGGCCCAAGCAAGCTTTGGCCGCGTTTCCGCGGTAAGAATGACTGTTCACTGCATCGTTTTTAACAGTGTTTCTTATATTTACCTGCTGAATTTTTTACATATTTTTAATTCTGAAAATAACCAGGTTTTAAAAATTGTCCAGAGAGTGTCCGAAAAGTTCGTATTTGGTTCGATCGGAGTTTTAACTTCGCTAAAGTGTCGCCTAATGTTCTAGGTCGGCTCTGATACCAATGCTAGGTTTACCTAGCACCTCATGAAGGTTTTGGAAGCATCACATGTACCAAAGATTAAAATTTTAGGGTGCTAAGTAAGCATACAAAGAATCATTCCTAGAAATATTAGGGTTTCAAAAAACAACACTTCAACACAAGTAGGTAAAGCTAGGGTTTTGAGAGTACAACCTTTGAAGCTCCCTACGCTAGACTCCTCGGCTACTTGGGGTTTGGAAAAGGTCCGCCTGAACTCCTCTAGGTCCATGATGATCCACCCGGAGTCCGCTTTGTCCAAGCTTGCAACTTCACAAGATCAAGAGAAAGAAATGAAGCTAACACTCTAAACAAGTGGGCAAGACTTGTGTAGAATGATGTTGTGGTGGCTTTTCTCCCTTCAAAATCCTAACTTGGTGAGTGTTTTGCTCACTAGAAAAATCTAGAGAGCAAAGGAAGAAGGAGGAAGAAGATGATGGCCTTTTAGAACAAGAGAGAAAGATAATCCACTTTGAAAAATAGAAAATATATGAATATATATTTTCCACTTCTCATCTCAAACCATGGTTAAACAATAAAGATATTATTGAACTTGAGTTAAAACACAAAAGGAAAGTTAATCCATGGTTAAATGGTGGGTGAGCATGGTTAGGTCAAAGAAGAGTGTAGAAAGAAACCATGAATTATCCTTTCCTTTTTCTTTTGTTTTAAAACAAATGCAATAATAATACATATATATAAAACCATGGTGTGAGTCTTATATTGCCACCATTTTCTATGTATATACAACCATGAAGGATGATGTATGTATGTATGTGTACATGCACATCCATATGTGCATGAATCAAGAAAGAATGCATACATGCATGCATACATCCATAAATACAAGAAAGGATTTCTAGTGAGAAACTAATGGTTAAATGATAAATCAACACTTGATTTATCAATCCGGCCATATCACATACGACTCGACCAAAAACAAGCCGCCCGATCAATATACGGTATCTTATACACGCATTTTGACCGGGTCCATGCGCATATCGCATACGCGCACCACAACGTTTCGCCTGGACTAGGTAACTGCTTTGTGGGACTCGAAGACTCGTCAATATGCCGGCAGTGGGTGATGATCATATCAAGCACCCCCAATCCGCAAGCAGTCAGCTAAACGTAACGGCCACCTGGGTATTGAGCGATCAGAAGAAAATAAGCAAACCTGCTACAACTCCCGTCGAGCCATCCGGAAACACTACCCGTGCAGTCCGGTCTCCTCATCTGATATGTCGCATATCAAGTCTAGGGGTGGTAAACGTCAGACCCCAATAACCGATAAGTCGTGCCGATGTGAGGCTCATAACGGGTCGAGAAACTACTGGTAACACTTACCAGTAAATCTCTAATCAGCCCTGGCCAGGGACTTCCCTGTTACGGCCAATCGAGCACAGTGCAACATCAACCCCCAATACCGGGAGAGACGAAATCCCTCCTATCGCTCATTGCCTCCATGTGACTCGGGACTGTACCCAAAAACCACCGTTTTGCACACCCTCATGGACGTGGTAAGGTGGAAATCAAAGCACAGTGGGAATCACACAAGACTCTATGACGATCTCGGGTCTACAGACTAACCTGCATAAGTGTCACCTGAGAACTGCCATCTGACGTGAGGTATAATACCATCTGGGAGTTCTCGGCGAGTCCGTCTAGTGTACCCAGTCTCCACTGAGCACCCGTATACCATCTCTGATGTCAAACACGAATGGATATGGGATCATCCATCGCCCATCTCATGGGTCCAGAAGCGTATACGCTAGTCTACACTGGTATATCGATGCCCCGTCTTGATACACCCATGACTAGGGACCTTGAAGGATGTATTTATGGACTACCATGTCCCCACTAGTATGATCCGCATCATAGTTCTGGTAGTCAAGTACACATCCTAAGGGCTTTACCAACATGTAACTATAAGACATTATAAAGAGACAAGTATACATGTTAAGATAAAGAGTAACCCGATAGCATACTATCATATCGAGCAAGAAAGTCATCTCCATATATGTCCAAGCATCCAATATAATATACATCATCTGTACAATACTGGCCTCTAGGGCATACATACAACTAACACCGGTGATGTATGAAGGGGATTCCGGCGACCTCGGCTCGGGGAAAGAGTTGGGGTGTGGGTTTTTGAGGGTAGGTCTATACTGTGGTTTGGATGTTTTTGGTCTTGTTTGATTGTTGAGTTTTCTCTGTATGCAAAATCTGGGTTCTCTTAGGTAGTTTCTAGTGTTTTATGTCCGCGCGATACGTTATACGACATGGATCGTGCACATTGTATGGTTTTGCTCTTGGGTTAGTTTCGTCGTGTCGCTACGCACGTTAGCCACAATACGAACACTTGAGAGTATGTTTTGTGTTGTTGCGTCGTTCTAATGTAGTTTGTACGTGTTTTGGGTCTACTATTGATATATATTTGCTTTATTGTTTTGATGTGGTAGGTTCACAGGCGGGGACTTCGGACACATCTACAAGGGGAAAACAAGTGGTTGGCTTCACTTAGCCAGGAGCGTTGGTGAGTAGATTTAACATCTACAGGGGAATCGCCCGCATGGCGTTATGCGTCTGGGCTAGAAATGACTTAACTTGTCGCATATTCTATGTCATATTTAGAATTGTGCATTTACCCTACTGCTTAGTAAATTGTTATGCTTGGACTAGTATCCTTAGGACACTGCACTATTATTGACGGCTCATGTTACACGAGCACTGATTGTATGCCACACACACCGTCAATAATTGCCTTGTCATGCACAACCCAGATATAGAAATGATATTGACTAGTTAGGGACATTGAGACATTGATTCATATTTCTTTATGCATATGACTTATAGCATACCTGTATAGCTACATGCTTACACATATGCCCTGACATACTTACATGCTAATTACCTGTATACCTATAGAGTACTGTACCATTAGCGATAGGTACATACACACTTCGTGACATAGCTACAGGTATACCTTGCACACATACTTCACTTATACCCAAGGGGTATATTACATCATTACTGATAGGTAGACACATATACCTTGCTATACCTTTATGTTTACACATATATCTGGTTATAGCTACAGGTTTACCTTTACTTGATGTTATTTAGAATTGGAGAAATTAGGAACCGCATGATTTGTAAGTTAGCTTATTGCAGTTAAATAGCGGTTGTTCCTTTATATGCTCGCATTTCAGATTTATGATGCGTATATTATATTCATGGATTTTCGCATTGAGATATGGATTTTTCATGATGTTTTCTGGATTTGGGGACCGTGGGAGTTTCATGAAATTATGCATTTTTTGAAAAACCCGGTTTCCCTTGATATGATATTTCAGCAGCCACCATGTGATTTATCGGTTCGGATATATATATATATACCCCACGCGAGGAAAGGAGGGATCCGTGTGTGGGTACATGGTGGGGCCCGGAGGTACCCCGGGGCAAGAATCTCAGTGAGGAGATGAGTTAGTGGGGGAACCATACTTTCCGGTGACATTACCAATGACTCGGCTGTTATCATGGAGATACCGATGGGAGTTATGTGCGTATGGATGCGTCGAGAGGCGAGGGTCAGAGCTAGGCACTCGAGCTTTCGGGATAGCGTATGATACGTACCTATCAGGGGCCAGTCATGGTGACAGCACCTGATAGATCAGCCTTTCTGTGTCGATGCTTGACACATTGTGTTCATGATATTTTACTTCTAAGTATATATAACAGTGGAATGGGACGCTGTTATATATGCCTTTACACCAATATTAGTGGAATGAGACGCTAATATATGTGTATTGATATCAATTTAGATATACATCATCATATTTACTCATGCAAATATACCTAGGATATAAGAGATGCACTTGATCTTGGATTTAGGACATTTGAGATATAGTTGATATGGAATACAGGATATATATGAGGTCTACTTGATGTTGTACATTCGGGGTATACGAGATATACTTGATATTGTACATACAGGATATGTGAGATCTACTTGATATTGTACATACGGGATATGTGAGATCTACTTGATGTTGTACATTCAGGGTATACGAGATATACTTGATATTGTACATACGGGATATGTGAGATCTACTTGATGTTGTACATTCGGGATATATGAGATTTACTTGACGTTATACATTAAGTATATGTGAGACTTACTTGATATGATAGCTAATTTGGGGGCTGATTTGAGGAAATTGGGATTCGGATTGTTGTGATGGATTTTGATCCTACCACGATGTCAGGATTCTTGGGAAATGACATGTTTCATTCCTTACTCTACATTTACTATTTATGCACTACTTCATGCATTAGTGTACCTGTTAGAGTACCTTCCATGACTGTTGCATTTACATGCCTTTATTCATATCATTTCTTCATGTATTAGTAGTACCGGTATAGTACCTTCCATGATTGCTGCATACAGATTGTCATACTATTATTGCTTCATGTATTAGTTGTACCTGTTAGCATACCTTTCATGACTATTTCATTCATATGACATGTTACTGCTTTTAACCTGCTTATGTTAGATTCGCGTTGTACGTGCATACTCGCGATTACCTGCATATGTTATTTACTATTCACGAGTTGGCAACTCACCCCCGTTGTGCCACAGTGTTTGCAGGTGTTCCTCAGGATAGTCAAAGGCAGGGCTATTCTCATCCATCATATCATCTTTGCTGCGGATACCTCTTCGCCTGATAGTGTGCAGTTTTGCTTAGGTAGGTTTTGTGGTTATCCAATGTTGCTTGTTGTGTATTTGTTGTAACATGTACTCTCCATCTACCATTATCTTGTATGACTTAGAGACTTGGTGTGAGGATGACATTGTATATTATTTTTGTGACTTGGAGGTGTTTATGAAGTTTTATTTATATCGTCTCTTTCTTCGCTACGGCATCGTATATCTGTTGTGGTGGTTGTTTTCCGCCTTTTTGGCGTGGATTTGCTCCCGTTGCGGATGCTTTACTTTATATTTATGTTGTACCCATTTTGGGGGCTTGTTTTGCAAAGGAGGTGCTGTCAAAATTTTAAAGGAAATAAGTTGGACTTTTAAAGAATTTGGCTTGAGATTTCAAAGGGTTTGAAAATGCTATTATTTCTTCTTACTTTTGATGGTTTAGATTTCTGGGTTTTGGCTTTCTTTTACCGTGTTACGCCTGTAGACGTTGCGTAGTATTAGGGCCGTCACGTACCAATTTCGGGTCGTGACATTCTGGGTGTTCACTGTATACAAAATCTGGGATCACTTAGCTTGTTTCTTGTGTTACGAATACGTGTGTTACATTATCCGACACGGTGCATGTACTTTGTGTAGTTTTTGCTCTTAGGTTGGTTTCGTAGTGTCGCTACGCACGTTAGCTACTAGACGAACACTTGAGAGTATGTTTGGAGTTGGTGCGTTGGTCAAACGTAGTTTGTACGTGCTATTGGTTGTTTACTAATATACACTTGTTATATTATTATTTTATGATCTTAGGGTCGTAGGCGAGGACTTCGGACGCTGCGAAGAAGGGAAAGCAAGTGGTTGGCTTTACTTAGCCAGGATCGTTGGTGAGTAGATTCAACATCTATAGGGGAATCGCTTGCATGGCGTTATGCGTCTGGGCTAGATTAATGACATGACTATTAGTTGTTAAGTATATGGACATTGATTGTGCATGTGTACCTTTGTTGCATATATCATTTCCTATTGTTTATGGACTTAGTATTAATAAGACACAACACCATTATTGACGGTTCATGTTTCACGAGCACTAATTGCATGCTACACACACTCCGTCGATAATTGCCATGACACACACAACACCTATACATTGTGATATTGTATTGGTTAGATACATTTAGACATTGATTCATATTCCATTGTGCATATAACATATAGCATACCTGTATACATATATGCTTACACATATGCCTTGCCATGCCTACATGTTAGCTACCCTATACCGATATGGTATTGTACCATTAGTGATCGGTATATACACATATGAGACTTAGCTACATGTATATCTTGCATACATACTTACATACACCCGTATGGTTTTACATCATTATCTATATGTACATACTCATAAACCTTGCTACAGCTACAGGTACCTTATGCACACATACATACCTATACACTCACTTACCTTGCTAGGGTTACATATACCCCTATGTGGTATTGTTTTTTCACCGACATGGAGACATTGATTCTTATGCTATTGCGCATATGAGATGCATCATACATACATACATGTTACATATAGATACACCTATCTTGCTATACCGACATGGTTACACACACCTGGCTATAGCTACATGTTCACCTTTATATGATGTTGTATGGATTTTGGAGAAATTTGGAACCGCATGATATATTTAATAACTTGTTGCAGTTAAATAGCGGTTTTTCCTTTATATGCTCATATTACTGTTCATGTTGCATATATTATATTTCATGGATTTCGCATTGATATATGGATTTCATATGATGTTTTCTAGATGTTTTATTCCTGTGTATATATATCAGTGGTATGGGATGCTGATATATATATATGTATATATATGGTATATATATCAGTGGTATGGGACGCTGTTATATATGTACACCTACCTAATATATCATGATAATGATCTATTCAAATATACTTATTCATTATTTGATGTTTTCTTGATTTGAGAACCGTGGTAGTTTTCATGAAATTATGCATTATTTGAAAAACCTGGTTTCTCTTGATATGATATTTCGATGCGTCCACCATGAGATTTCTCGATTCTGAGATTTATGATATATACCCGATGCGAGGAGTGGAGTGGGCCGTGTGCGGGTACATGGTGGAGCCCGGAGGTACCCCAGGGCAAAAAGATCGCTGATAATGGTAATGAGTTAGTGGGGGAGTCCTACCTACCGGTGATAGTATTTTGGACTCGGCGGTTATCGTGGTGATACCGACCGGAGTTATGTATGTATGGATACACGGAATTTCGAGTGTCGAAGCTGGGCACTCGGATTTCCAAGAGACGTATGATACATACCTATCAGGGCCAGTCGTGGTGACAGCACCTGATAGAGGAGTATTTATGTGTCGATGCTAGACACTAGTTTTCATGATGTTTTCGGGTGTCGATGTTAGACACTCAGGATTCATGAGACTTACAGGATGTGTTTTATTTCATACTCCGCATTTATTTGATATGCATTGCTTCATGTATTAGTAGTAACAGTTAGAGTACCTTTCTTGACTGTTGCATATACATATTGCCATTTATTTCTATCAGCTTGCATGTGATAAACCATCGCAGTACGTGCATATTTGCGATTACCTGCATATGTTATTTACTATTCACGAGTTGGCAACTCACCCCCGTTGTGCCACAGGGTTTTACAGGTTGTCCCTCAGAGCAGTCAGATGTAGGGTTTTCATCTATCGTATCATCTTTTGCTGCGGATATCGCTACGGCTAACTGTGTGCAGTTTTGCTATAGGTGGGTTTTGCGGTTATCCAATATTGCTCATTGTATATTCGTTGTATCTAGTACTCTCCATATACTATTTCATGTATTGACTTAGAGATGAGTTGTGAGGACGATATTGTATATTATTTTAGTGTCTTTTATGATGTTTCACTTTATATCGTCTTTTCTTCGCTACGGCGTCGTATATCTGCTTGTGGTGGTTGTTTTCCACCTTTGGGCGTGGTTTTGCTCTCGTTGGGGATGCTTTTACTTTTATTTAGGTTGTACCCTTTTGGGGGGCTTGTTTTACAAAGGAGGTGCTGCCAAATTTTAAAGAAAGTAAATTTGGACTTTAAAGAATTTTGATCGAGATTTCAAAAGTTTTATCAATTTTATTATCACTTACTACTTTTGATGGTTTAGATTGCTGGGTTTTTGGCTTACTTAGATTGTGTTACGCCTGTGGATGTTGCGTGGTTTAAAGGCCGTCATGTGCCAATTTCGGGTCGTGACAATATCTTAAGCTAAACAAACAAGTGGACTAAGTCAAAGTTTTCTACAAGCTTCTCCAAGCTTCCATCTTGACTCATTATCCAAGTGTTTGAATTTCATAAAACTAATAAAACCCTAACTAAATCCTAGCATAGTGTGAGTCTCATACATACATGTTGCATGTGTAACCTAGAAAGACACAGCAAGATATATCACATATATATTTTGTGCAAAAAGAAAACAATACATTTAACATATATCACATATATATCAATGTATCATAAAGTGAGAAAAGAAATCTTAAGTGAGATAATATTAGTTAATGTAATTTAATATATCAAATATATAATTATACATTAAATTATTAAATCAACTCTTGATTTAATAATCCGGCTATATCACATATAACCGACTAATATCAAATGCAACAACTTATCGAATAAGCACTTGATCCGATAACCCGGCTATTTCACATATACCCGACCGATATCACATATCGTGATAATAGAATATGGTATCACATACTCGCATTAATCTTAGTCCCTCACATATCACATATGTTCTCCTACTCCGTTTCGCATGAACCAGGAAACCACTGTGTAGGACACTAAAGACTCGTCAATACGCCGACAGTAGGTGATGATCATATCAAACACCCACAAGCCGCAAGCGGTCTGCTAAACGTAACGGCCACCCGGGTATTGAGTGATCATAAGATCAACAAGCAAGCCTGCTTGCACTCCTGCGAATCCAATCAGTAACACTACTGTACAGTCCGGTCTCTTCGTCTGATATGTCGCATATCACAATCTGGGGGTGGTATAACGTCAGACCCCAATAGCCTGATTGTTAGTTATATGTATGCCCTAGAGGCCATTACTATACATTGGATGTATATTATAGTGGATGCTGGGACATATATAGGTAGGACTTTCTTGCTCGACATGATAGTACGCTATCTGGTTGCTCTTTATCTTAACGTGTATACTTTCTGTCTCTCTGTTACATGTTGATAAAGCCCTTAGGATGTGTACTCGACTTCCACGACTGTGATGCAGATCATACTAGTGGGGCCTGGATAGTCCATGAGTACATCCTTCAATGTTCCTAGTCGAGGGAATATCGAGACGGGGCATCGATATTCCAGAGTAGACTAGCGTATATCTTCTTGACCCATGCGATGGGCGATGGATGATCCCATATCCATTGGTGTTTGACATCAGAGATGGTATACGGGTGCTCAGTGGAGACTGGGTATATTGAACGGACTCGCTGAAAACTCCTAGATGGTATTAAACCTCACGTCAGATGGCAGTTCTCTGGTGACACTGGTACAGCTTAGTCTGTTGACCTGAGATCGTCATAGAGTCTTGTGTGTCTCCCACTGTGCATTGATTTCCACCTTACCACGGCTCTACTGAGTCGTGCAAACAGGTGGTTTTTGGGTACAGTCTCGATTCACATGGAGGCAATGAGCGATAGGAGGGGATTCGTCTCTCCCGGTATTGGGGGTTGATGTTGCGCTATGCTCGACTGGCCATAACAGGAAATCCCTGGCCAGGGTTGCAGTGACCTACTGATAAGTGTTATCAGTAGTTTCATACATGTCATGGACTTCACGTCGGCATGACTTATCGAGCTACTGGGGTCTGACGTTTACCACCCCTAGGCGAGATATGCGACATATCAGACGAACAGACCGGACTGTACGGTAAGTGTTACTGGTTGGATTCACAGGAGTGTGAGCAGGCTTGCTTGTCGATCTTCTGATCGCTCAATACCCGGGTGACCGTAACGTTTAGCAGACTGCTTGCGGCTTGTGGGTGCTTGATATGATCATCATCTGCTGCCGGCGTATTGACGAGTCTTTAGAGTCCTACACAGAGGTTTCCTGGCTTAAGCGAAACGAAATAGGAGCGCATATGAGATATGTGCAGGACCGAGAATAATGCGTGTATATGATATCGTATTTCATTCTCGCGATGAATGTATCGATTGGTTATATGCGATATAACCTAGTTATCGAATCAAGGATTGATTCGATAAGCCGATACACAGGATACTGGTTGGTTATATGCGATATGACCGGATCGTTAAATCAAATGTTGATTTAATGATTTAATGTATAATTATAAATTTGATATATTACTTTGCATTGACTAGTATTGGTTCACTTTAAGTGGATTTTCTCACTTGATTTGTGCAAGTTGTATATGTGATATACTTTTGTGCACTTCATTGTATCATGTTTGATGATACATGCTTATTTGGTTAAGTGTAAAGAATTAAACCATGGTTAAGTTGTTGATTAGGGTTTTACTTATTCATTTATCTTATTTATTTATTCATTTTGAATAAATTGAAAGATAAATGAATGGTGGCTTGATTTGTTTTTAGTTGAAGCTTCATGAAGCTTTGACTAAATGACCTTTTTGTTCTCATCCTTAACCCTAACCATTTAAACTAACCCTAGTCTATTCTCTAAACTTAACTAAGGTTAGAATATGATAAGAATCAATTCTTTTTCAATTATTCTTTAACACTTATCATATTCTTTCTTCATCTTCTTCTTCATGAGCAAGAAAGAAAAGCTTGCATCATCAATGGCAAGTGATGAAATCATGTGAGAAATCCAATTCCAAAGTGAACTCACTTCGTATTTCTTCATCCTCTACCTCTTGCCAAGTAGTATAGGGTGTTTCCTTCACAAGTTTCATGACTTGGTGAAGTGGGAGTTTGATCTTGTGATGCCTCGACGTAGATCATCTTCGGCATCGAAGCCGACGACCAAGCCCGCCCATTTTTCCGATGAAGCCGATGCTAGAGTCCGGAATCCGATTTGCACAGTGGAGGGACATCATCACGGAGCTTAGGAAGTGGTGGATCGGATCTACAAAGGTTGTAGCCCCTTTCCTTTTAAGTTAAAGTCGTTAACATGCATCGCATAGCCTATATATCTAGTTAACGATCCGTATTAGGGTTTCTCGGCACTCGTAAAACTTTGAATTAGCCATGTTTGATGCCGTGTGAGACTTCATTAGTGTGCCTAGGAACCCTACAGTGGTATCAGAGACTAGCTATGGCCTTAGGCGATGCGACAGAGTTAGAAGTCCGATTGAACCGAAACCCTAATCGTATTTTGCTCTCTGGACAATTTTGAAAATCGTGGTTTTTTCCAGATTAAAAATATGCAGAAAAAACAGCAGGAATATCTAAGAGTTACTGTGAAATTTGACAGCCCAATTCCACTAAGTCGCCGCGGTTCCGCGGCACGATCATGGCTCGTGCGGCGGTTCCGCGGCCGTACGGCCTCATTATATAAAGAATTTTGCACAGTAATTCTTAGTTTCCAGTGCTGGTTTTCCTGGGAATTTTTAATATTTATTCAAGAGTTGAATTTTCTGGGTTGTATTGGGGACTCGGTGTATCGATCGGATTGTCTAATTCTGCCTGTGTGCCTTTCCGGATAATTTTAGAATATGTTAAAAAGTTCGACCGGATATAGATACCCATTTTTTCCCCTGCCGGAAAATTTCCAACTGTTGGATTTTTCCGAGGTTTAAGGACGTTCTGAGTAGTGCAAGTAACGCGATGGTCCCTCTAGAAGACAACAAACCTTAACTCGATTATGTGACCGTCTTGAACTGCCCTTTGAACCTTAGGGTTTGGGGCAGTACGGCGTGCCACATGTGAGGCGTTGGCTTGAGCCTTCTACGGCTGGACCGTTGGTACTGAGGCATGAAGTGAATGTCTTTGAACTTATTTCATTCGGTTGATCGGGAAAACTTGGGTGTTCGATTGTTCGATCGGAAAGTTTAACATTTGCTATCTTATCCGGAATGTGATACAATAATTGGAATTCACAAGCAGTTATGAGATAACTGAATGAATATTATAAACATAGCAGCTTAGTCCCACTTGATCGGTTGCCACGGAATTTTGATGTGATCAAAAGTCCGTCGCAATCACGTAGCGTACGCGGATACTCGCCGGGTAAACTTAATAGACAGCCTCACCCATAGCCCCGACCAAGTGACTGTAGGAGAACCCCGTCGCCGAAAGCATCCGTTCGGGTGCTCGCGGCAGCGGTGTTCCGCCTTGGTGCACTTCGTCGACGGCTTCGGGGGTGCGACTGCCTACTGAAGTTTGCGACGAGCATTCGATCAGGATGTCGGGAATCTTGTTGAATTGCCCGACTTGATATTGAAAAGAGTTTTCGATAATGAGACTAAAATGCGGGGTTTATAATTGTTAGGCATGTGATGTCTAAGTATTTCATTTGATTAGGCATATGATGTCTAAAGAGGTTGCGGATTCCAACTGTTGTAGTTTTACACTTTCTTTTCTGTGACCGTAAGTGTAGTATGTTGTGGTATTGACGATTGTCGTTGCTATACGTCGACGACAATCGGTGTATGCATACTTACTTACGTTGATGACATGTGATGTTATGTGTTGCTGGATATGTTATATTGGATCGTCGTGTTTGAATAGCCGGGGGTTTTTATGTGAGATGAGTGTTTTTCATTTTCATTCATGTAAAAACTTGTATGTAATATTCTTTTATTGGGGCACTTCCAGGTTGCGGGAGATGTCACCTTTTGTATATTATTTATTTTCCGCATTAGGATAGACCCAAGGAGGGGAGCACAAGTAGCCGGGTTCTAGGGTCCAGTGGGAGACCATCTCGAGGAGTCGAGTCCGGGTCTCCTAACCCTAGAATTGGTAGGGTTGCTTGCCGCTCTCGTAGGGTCTAGGGGTATGGGATTGGCTATTCATCACGACCGTGGAATCCGTGTTTTATACTGGCTCGTATTGAAAACACGGACGTCCTAGTATATCCAATATTTCATATGTTTCTTCTGCTGTGATTTATCTGTGATGTGATCATGTGATGTTCTGTGACAGATATTATATATAGTATATATGATATATTATATAGACGTTGCTTATGTTTTACACCTGCGCTAGCCCTGCCTCGCTCTGGCGTTAGTTACCTAACCTAACGGTGCAGACGGGACATCGAGGCGAATGCGGATGGCATAAGCGTACGTTATATTTATCTGTGATGTTTAGGTGGATTTAAATGATGGGATATTCATTAATGAGATTAATGAAAGAAAATAAACCTAATTGATATTGTGGAATCGGATTTCAAAATAAAACAGGTAGCTACAGTTCTTGCTTTGCATCGCGGTGTTCATTATAGAACATCCTGCACCTTATTCGATGAGGAAAGGACCGAGATCCCTTCACTGGGAGTGACTCCTTTAGCAATAACTGGCAGATGCTACACACTCGGTTTGTCTTTTGATCGCTTCTATAGTTTCCGCTTTGCACAGTGATATATATGATATGTCCCGCACCTCATTCGACGAGGAAAGGGCCGACGATCCCTTCACCGGGAGTGACCCCTTTAGCAAAACTAGAAAAGCTTCGAAAAACATTCTATTTAAAAACCATTTGATTCCGCAACGAGATCAAGTTCAAAGCGTTAAAGGTTTTCATAAAAACCATTCGCAACCCTCCGTCATTTTAGGAAGTAGAGTACTTTGTATTCGTGCTGTGTTTGTTGACCATAGTCAAGGCACAGTGTACGGTAGCTAAGTGATGTCTTCCTACACCGCATATGATGCGATTAGTTAGGACAGTCATGTGACTTTGTTGACCTTAGTTAAGGGTCATGTTGGTGGGTCTAATTAATCATGAAATGACGGGTAGAACTTGACTAGTACTTATGATTTGTTGACCTTAGTTAAGGTCATAAGTGCTAGGGGTAAAAACCATTATCGGGAGTTTCAAGTGTTGAAACTTGCAATGAGATTGCATACCTTCTATGTGATAGTTGGATCCCGATACCCACTGCGAGTAATTGTTACTCCTGGGAGAGTTTTGCACTTTGCAATTACCCGATCAAGTAGGTGTCTAGAAAGGTGTCAACGGGGTTACGCCTCTGGGAAAATGAGGTTTACTGTAATTAGGTCCGTGCGAAAGCACGGGGAACCTTCCTCAAAGTACCGACACTGGCCTGGCTGAAAGATTGGCGAACTTGTAGAGTGTAATTAATCCCAGCCAGTCTTTCCTTTTAGGGTTTGAAGGAAGATTTGATAAAAACAGTAGGAGCCATCCTGATTAGATAAATACATAACCAATCTAATCTTGCAAGAGCGCACGCAGAGTGTTTTCTTCTCTCTCTCCCCTGGTAGCGACCATATCACGCCTTAATCAAGATAATAAAATGGATGTATTGACCGAACCCGCTTGTTATACTGAGCTGGGGAACGTTGGTCCCGCTCCAACTTATAATTGTTATAAGGCAGAGCAGGAAATAGGGGAATACCAGAATTCCTATGCCGCCCTAACGAAGAAAGTGCATATGATGCATCTCCTTCGGGTGTGTTCATTACAAAGAACTGTTTCTTAGTATCCTCTGCATCCTGGATATTTGATACCGGATCATGATCCCAGATATGTAAGCTGTTACATAGGGCTACAAAAAGGTAGAAAAACTAAGAACGGGTGATAAGTTTCATGAGACAGAAAACGGGGCAAGTGTTGCAGCCAAGTCTGTTGGTCACTGTCACCCTGTATTACCAATACATTGATTCTGAACAAATGCTATTAGATACCGAACTTGATATACAAAATCATATCAGTCTCTTTATGAGTAAAGAAATGATAAAATTTTGTATTGATGGATAATGTTTTGAACATTTCCTATATCAAAAGTTGATCGGTTCAGGCACGTTATCTAAAAGCATTGATGTTCTAAATCAAACTACAGTTCCTAGTATACAGAACACACACAAGAGGAAGAGTTCAGAAATGAATGAATCCTTCTTGAGGCATTGTAGACTAGGTCATATCAATGCGACCCGACTGGCTAAAGTTACATTTTAGATGCATATTTAAATCAGTTTGAATTTACATCTTGTGAAACTTGCCATTCATATCACAAAGATAAGATGACCGTAGCTCTATTTATTGGAAACAGAGAAAGAGTTAGTAAACTCTTGGGACTAATACATGATGATGTATGAAAAGTCTCATGTCTACAAATGCCAGGACTGGTTCTTTGGACTTCATTACGTTCTCTGATAATCTCTCAAGATTCAGACATATGTTCCTGTTGAAACACAAGTCCGAACCTTTTGAGATATTCACAGAATATAAGTTAGAAGTAGAAAACCAAAATATGGGTATAAGTATTATGTCCTATGATGAGATCAGGGAGGAGAATACTTGGGCATGGCATTCCTGGAATATTCTAAAAGAGAATGAGATTCTCTCTCTCCGTATTACTCCTTAGAATATACCACAGCACATCGGTGTATCAGGGCAGAGCAATCGCACCGTATCAGATATGGTGTGCTCTATGATGAGTACTACTGAGTTACCTATTTCCTTTTGGGGTTATGCACTTGAGAAGCTGCATACCTATTGAATAAGGTTCGAATCAGATCATTGCCTACCACTCCATATAAGATATGGTATGGGAAGAGCCTATCTCTTAAGTAAGTTAAGATTTAGGATTGTCCGGCCTATGTCTAAAGCAAAATCCGGACAAGATTGAGGCAAGGTCAGTTCTGTAGAATTGGAAAGGTTCCAGCTATACAAAACTGTAGCTAATTTGAAAGAACCAAAGGATTCAATAGTTTCCAACGAGCTTCAGCCTCTCCGCCGATCTGGTAGGGTTCCTCATCCGCCTGAGAGATACCTCGGTTTCTCGATGACAGTGGGAGCGAGGAATGCATCATGAGATGATGACCCAACTAGTTTCGAGCAGGCCATCGAGAGTATGGACTCTGTAAGAATGGCTGGATGCTTAGCAATCTGAGATAGAATCCATGTACACCAGCAAAGTATGGACTTTAGTTGCTATATCTGAAGGGTTAAATCCCCATCAGGAGCAAGTATATCTTGAGAAGATTACTTGGTGAACATCGAAAAGTTGAGACTTTCAAAGCTAGACTTGTTAAAGGTTTGCATCATTGACCAGGTATGGATCATGATGAAACCTTTTCTAAGGAGCTATGCTTAAGTCCATCCAGATCCTAATTGCCACGGTTACATACCATGACTACGATATCAGGTGGTTGGGTGCCATGACTGCTTTTCTAAATGATGTTTTGGAAGAGAGCGTCTATAAGTACACAGCCAGAGGGCTTCATAGACAGTGGGAGCAGCGGAAACGTGTGCAAGATGTTTTATGTGATGAAGCAGGTGTCGCGGAGTTGGAACGTCTGTTTTGATGAATTAGTCAAACAGTTTGACATCATCAGAATAGTAGATGAACCTTGTATATACAAAGAGGTAGTAGAGAGTATGGTAGTGATCCTCGTAGAGTACGTGGATGACATACTCTTGATAGGTAAGGCGTTTCTTATGCTACGCACGGTCAATCTCCGCTCATCATAACTATTCTCTAAATAGGATAAAGGTGATACCACCTCGATCCTGGGGAGAATCACTGGAAAAGTTCCAGGGTGATGAGGACGACTGAATGTCAGTCGCAGGCATTGTCTTTACCCTCGGTAAAGGGACGGTATGTTGGAAGAGTTCCAAGCTAGATACCGTGGCAAACTAGACGATAAAGGCTGGTAACATCGCTATTAAAGATACTACCAAAGAGGCAGTTTGGGTGTATAATGGTTCATAAGATGAACTAGGTTCCTACCATTGTATGACAATGGAACTGTGGCTTTGACTTAGGAACCCTGGTCCCATCAGTGACCCAGACATATTCTGAGGCAGCATCACCTGATCATGGAGATAGATGATCTCCGGGGTGATCGAGGTTAGGAGAGTAGAATAAGAGGACAACATGGCGGATCCACTCACGAAGGCTTTTTCCCAGATAGAGACTTATATGGGATGGTTGAGTATGTGATACTGCAACCACTGCTACAGATGGCCCTGGTGCAAGTGGGAGATTGTTAGTTATATGTAAGCCCTAGAGGCCATTACTATACATTGGATGTATATTGTAGTGGATGCTGGGACATATATAGGTAGGACTTTCTTGCTCGACATGATAGTACGCTATCTGGTTGCTCTTTATCTTAACGTGTATACTTTTTTTCTCTCTCTGTTACATGTTGATAAAGCCCTTAGGATGTGTACTCGACTTCCAGGACTGTGATGCAGATCATACTAGTGGGGCCTGGATAGTCCATGAGTACATCCTTCAATGTTCCTAGTCGAGGGAATATCGAGACGGGGCATCGATATTCCAGAGTAGACTAGCGTATATCTTCTCGACCTATGCGATGGGCGATGGATGATCCCATATCCATTGGTGTATGACATCAGAGATGGTATACGGGTGCTCAGTGGAGACTGGGTACACGGAACGGACTCGCCGAGAACTCCCAGATGGTATTATACCTCACGTCAGATGGCAGTTCTCTGGTGACACTGGTACAGCTTAGTCTGTTGACCTGAGATCGTCATAGAGTCTTGTGTGTCTCCCACTGTGTATTGATTTCCACCCTACCACGGCTCTACTGAGTCGTGCAAACAGGTGGTTTTTGGGTACAGTCCCGATTCACATGGAGGCAATGAGCGATAGGAGGGGATTCGTCACTCCCGGTATTGGGGGTTGATGTTGCGCTATGCTAGAATGGCCATAACAGGAAATCCCTGGCCAGGGTTGCAGTGACCTACTGGTAAGTGTTATCAGTAGTTTCGCACATGTCATAGACTTCATGTCGGCATGACTTATCGAGCTACTGGGGTCTGACATTTACCACCCCTAGGCGAGATATGCGACATATCAGACGAACAGACCGGACTGTACGGTAAGTGTTACTGGTTGGATTCACAGGAGTGTGAGCAGGCTTGCTCGTCGATCTTCTGATCGCTCAATACCCGGGTGGCCGTTACGTTTAGCAGACCGCTTGCGGCTTGTGGGTGATTGATATGATCATTATCTGCTGCCGGCGTATTGACGAGTCTTTAGAGTCCTACACAGAGGTTTCCTGGCTTAAGCGAAACGAAATAGGAGCGCATATGAGATATGTGCAGGATCGAGAATAATGCGTGTATGTGATATCGTATTTCATTCTCGCGATGAATGTATCGATTGGTTATATGCGATATAACCTAGTTATCCAATTAAGGATTGATTCGATAAGCCGATACATAGGATACTGGTCGGTTATATGCGATATGACCGGATCGTTAAATCAAGTGTTGATTTAATGATTTAATGTATAATTATACATTTGATATATTACTTTGTATTAACTAGTATTGGTTCACTTTAAGTGGATTTTGTCACTTGATTTGTGCAAGTTGTATATTTGATATACTTTTGTGCACTTCATTGTATCATGTTTGATGATACATGCTTATTTGGTTAAGTGTAAAGAATTAAACCATGGTTAAGTTGTTGATTAGGGTTTTACTTATTCATTTATCTTATTTATTTATTCATTTTGAATAAATTGAAAGATAAATGAATGGTGGCTTGATTTGTTTTTAGTTGAAGCTTCATGAAGCTTTGACTAAATGACCTTTTTGTTCTCATCCTTAACCCTAACCATTTAAACTAACCCTAGTCTATTCTCTACACTTAACCAAGGTTAGAATATGATAAGAAACAATTCTTTTTCAATTATTCTTTAACACTTATCATATTCTTTCTTCATCTTCTTCTTCATGAGCAAGAAAGAAAAGCTTGCCTCATCAATGGCAAGTGATGAAATCATGTGAGAAATCCAATTCCAAAGTGAACCCACTTCCTATTTCTTCATCCTCTACCTCTTACCAAGTAGTATAGGGTGTTTCCTTCACAAGTTTCATGACTTGGTGAAGTGGGAGTTTGATCTTGTGATGCCTTGACGTAGATCATCTTCGGCATCGAAGCCGACGACCAAGACCGCCCATTTTTCCGATGAAGCCGTTGCTAGAGTCCGGAATCTGATTTGCACAGCGGAGGGACATCATCGCAGAGCTTAGGAAGTGGTGGATCGGATCTACAAAGGTTGTATCCCCTTTCCTTTTAAGTTAAAGTCGTTAACTTGCATCGCATAGCCTATATATCTAGTTAACGATCCGTATTAGGGTTTCTCGGCACTCGTAAAACTTTGAATTAGCCATGTTTGATGCCTTGTGAGACTTCATTAGTGTGCCTAGGAACCCTACACTGATAAGTTATGCCGATGCAAGGTACATAACGATTCGAGAAACTACTGATAACACTTACCAGTAAATCTCAGCAACCCTGACCAGGGATTTCCTGTTATTGCCAATCGAGCATAGCGCAACATCAACTCCCAATACCGGGAGAGACGAAACCCCTCCTATCGCTCATTGCCTCTATATGACTCGGGACTGTACCCAAAAGCCACCGTTTTGCACGATCTCTTGACCGTGGTAAGGTGGAAATCAAAATACAGTGGGAATCACACAAGACTCTATGACGATCTCGGGTCTACAGACTAACCTGTACCAGTGTCACTAGAGAACTGCTATCCGACGATCACAAAACAGTATTTGTTAACATGTTAAGATAAAGTACAACCATATAGCATACTATCATGTCGAGCAAGAAAGTCCTCCCTATATATGTCCAAGCATCCACTACAATATACATCGCATGTATAGTAATGGCCTCTAGGGCATACATATAACTAACAGTTCCTTACCTGCTAGTCATGGAGTCACTCTCTCCAAGGACTTTTGCCTAAAGACTGATGAAGAGAGAGCTCGCATGAGCATTATACCCTACGCTTCTGCTGTAGGATCTATAATGTATGCGATATTATGTACACGCTCTGATATAGCTTACGCACTGGGTGTAGTAAGCAGGTATCAATCCAACCCAGGGGCGAATCACTGGACTACTGTGAAGAACATTCTTAAGTACTTGCGAAGGACTAAAGAAATGTTCTTGGTGTATGGTAACGGGGATCTCCAAATGGAGGCCTTTACTGATTCGAGCTTCCAGAGTGATAAGAATGACAACAAATCTATTTCGGGGTTTGTCTTTATCCTCAATGGAGGGGAGGTGTGTTGGAAGAGTTCCAAACAAGATACCGTTGCAGACTCCACGATGGAAGCTTAGTATATTGCTGCAGATGATGCTGCCAAGGAAGCCGTCTGGATGAGGAAGTTCATCTCGGAGCTAGGAGTGGTTCCGACCATTATTGATCCAATACCTTTGTATTGTGATAATAATGCGGCTATGGCGTTAGCCAAAGAGCCCAGGTCCCATCAGCGATCCAGACACATCCTCAGGTGATATCATCTGATCCGAGAGATAGTTGATCGCCGCGAGATTGTGATTCAGAGAGTAGATACAAAAGATAACACCACGGACCACTCACCAAGGCCCTCCCTCTGCCGCAGCATGAGCGACTTTTTGAGATGTTGGGTATGAGATACGCCAATAATTGGCCTTAGTGCAAGTGGGAGATTGTTGGATATATGTATGCCCTAGAGGCCATTATATAATAGTGTATGTACCGGTATGTGTGTGTGTGTATTCAGGGGACATTCTTGCTCGACATGATAGTATGCTATCTGGTTGCACCTTTTATCTTGACATGTTCATTTGATCGTGCTTTCATTCATTTGGTATATGTTGATATAGCCCTTAGGATATGCAGGACTACTGAGATTATGATGCGGATCATACTAGTGGGACATGTGTAGTCTATGAGCATATCCTTGAAATGTTCCTAGTCATGGGTGTATCGAGACGGAGCATCGATATTACCAGAGTAGAATGGCGTATACGTTGCTTGTCCCATATGATGGGCGATGGATGATCCCATATCCATTGGTGTGGTGACACCAAAGACTGTATACGGGTGCTCAGTGTGTAACACCTTAGGATGTGATTAATTGCTAATTATACTTTAAGATATGGTTTTTAATAAAAAGTTTACCAAAACGATTTTCAAATATTTTATCAAAATTAATGAATATTTTATTAGAAATTATTTAGGCTTTCACACACTTGTGCATGTAAACTAGGGTTAAATTGGGGTTAGATCATGATTAGCAACCATGGTGGACTAACCATTTGGTTAAGCCAATTTAAATTTTTATTAGGTGTTTTGGTTAATTGTTTTTTTTTTGTGGAAATTGATTAGATTTGGGTTGACTTGGAGAGAGAGAGAGAGAGAGAGAGAGAGAGGGCATCATAGCTTGAGCCATGCTCTCATTTAATGAGGAGAGAGAGGGGGGGTTGACTAGCTTAGACTCTCATTTCTTTCTTTGCCTCACTCTTTTCTTTTCCTCACATCTCTCTCACTCTCACTCACAAGCAGCAACAGCGTCAGAAGCAGTAGCAGCAGCAGGAGCTTCAGCAGCAGCAGCAGCCAGCACCAACACTAGCAATACCAAGTAGCAGTAACAGCATCGGCACCAGCACCAGCAGCATCAGCACCAGCACCAGCAGCATCAGGCAGCAGCAGCTGCTCCTTCTCTTCTTCTTCTTCTTCTCCTTCTCCTTGCACCTAGGATCAAGTTAGGTATAATCTCTTAAATCCAACTCCTTTCTTTGCTTGCATGTGTTAATTAGCATCGGTTAGTGTTAATAGTGAGATTTAGTGCTAGAAATGGCGATTTGTGTGGTGTTTTGGCCAATGGTGATTTTGATGGTTAGCCTAGCTTAACTAAGTGTTGTTAGGGCCACGTAATCATAGTCTTACGCCAGATTTCACTAAAATACCATAGGATTTCATTTGGTGTAAAATTTAACGTTTTAAACCAAAATTTAGCCTTTCTGTGATCTGCTGTTGGCCCGTATGCTTCAGAGAAAATCTGGGATAACTGGAGCATACACACTAGACCTAGACCACACACACAAACCACGAGCCCCAAATTCCCAACCTGGGCCGCCGAAATATTCGTTCTGGCCGCAATTTGCGGCTAGATTGCGGAGTTAGGTGCTGGGGTTGGGTCTAGGGTAGTCTGCGGTATATTTAAGTAGTTTGGCATATGCAACTTTTTATGTTTTCACCCGAGTCAAAATATGGAGCGATATATCGTTTTTCCTATATGTTTAGTTTGCGTGACACGTGTGATACGTGAGTGGGTTTAGTGTTTCTGCGTGTCGCGACGTGTCGGGGTAGATTCAGACTCGTATACACACGTTTTAGCGTATCGGACACACACGCGTTTAGTTCGCGACGCGAGTTTCTCGTTTGATTTCGATATCGCATTTTTGCAGGATTTTTCTTATGTGTATTCCTTGTGTAAATTCTAGGTTCACAGGCGGGTACGTCGGACGCAGCAAAGAAGGGGAAACAGGTGGTCGGCTACGCTTAGCACGAGACCAGGTGAGTAGATTTAACATCTACAGGGAAATCGCCCGTATGGCGTTAAGCGTCAGGGCATGATAGAATATTTTAGTCGTATATATTCATATATACTATGGTACCATACCCATTCCTTGTTGCATATAGAAATGGTAGTTAGATGACACTGCACTGCCACTAACGGTTTAAGCTGCACGAGCACTATTTGTATGATACATTCATACCGTTAGTAATTGCCATGACACTCGCACTATAGGATTGCTACGAATTATATATCATTTGACTACCGCATCATTGATGATTAGACATGACTTAGTCACATATTTGCTTACATATATTAATATCTTCGTAGTTGCGCACATGCACACTATATATTCATACTGGTGCACACATATATTCATATCTTCATACTTGCGCACATGCATACTATATATTCATACTGGTGCACACATATATTGATATCTTCATACTTGCACACATGCACACCGTATACTCATATTAGTGCATACATTTATTGATATATCCCTACTTGCGCACATGCACACTGTATACTCATATTAGTGCATACATTTATTGATATATCCCTACCTGCGCACATGCACACTGTATACTCATATTAGTGCATACATTTATTGATATATCCCTACCTGCGCTCATGCACACTGTATACTCATATTAGTGCATACATTTATTGATATATCCCTACCTGCGCACATGCACACTGTATACTCATATTAGTGCATACATTTATTGATATATCCCTACTTGAGTACATGCACACTGTATACTCATATTAGTGCATACATTTATTGATATATCCCTACTTGCGCACATGCACACTGTATACTCATATTAGTGCATACATTTATTGATATATCTCTACTTACACACATGCATACTGTATACTCATATTAGTGCATACATTCACTGCAATATCCCTACTTGCGCATATACACACTCTGTATCCATATTAGTGCACCTATACATTTCTACACTCATATTCGTGTATATATCCATTTGCACATCCATACCTATATACATACATATGTTACATACATGAATGATATTTACTTGAATTCTAGAATAATAGGGACCGCATGAGATATTTTCAAAACTGGATATTCATTTTTAAACGAGCGGTTTTCCCTTTTTACTCTTGGTGTCATATGATACATTGCATGGATTTACGCATTGAGTTTTGGATTCATGTGATTTCTGGATTTGAGAACCGTGGTATTATTTTAAGAAAATACGCAATGTTTTAAAAATCCGGTTTCTCTTGTTATGATATTTCAGTGCGTCCACCATGCGTTTTCTCGGTTCTGAGACGTATGATACATGAAACCCGATTCGAGGAGGAGGACGATCCGTTTGCGGGTACATGGTGGACCCGGTATGGTACTCCAGGGCGAGATAGAGATTTCGTGTGCATGACGATGGGCCCGGAAGAGGGACTACTATCTACCGGTGATTGGTTGGACCTGACGGTTATCTGGAGGATACTGACCAGAGTCGATAGATGAATACGGGCCGACCCGTACTGCCGGGGCCGAGGGCCGATTCCGCAGACGGAGCCCGTTGGCCGATCCGGACTGACGGAGCCCGATACTTGAGGATTTGTGTGTCGATGCTAGACACGATAATTTCATGATATTTTCGAGTGCCGATGCTAGGTATTCACGATTTCATGAGCTGTACAGGATTTGAGGGCCGATTAGAGTGATGGCGCCTGAGTTTTTACTGGGATTGGGTGCATTGATGGACACCGGTGATTTTTTCACGTTGACATTCCGTGTAGATGTTATTTTATCCCATGCTCAGCATTCAATGTTTTACATCTCATCCTGTATCTGTAGTACCTGGCAGAGTACTTTTGTACGACTATTGCATACCCTGCTCATCCTATATAGATGTTATTAGATTGCACCTGCTATGCATGACAGTACCCTGCTCATCCTATATAGATGTTATTAGATTGCACTTGCTATGCATGATTATTGCATACCCTGCTCATCCTATATAGATGTTATTAGATTGCATCTGCTATGCATGATTATCTCATACCCTGCTCATCATATAGAGATGTTATTAGATCGCACTTGTTGCATGATTATTCCGCATCCAGCTCATCATATAGATGTTATCTGTTGGAATAGGTTAGAGTATCGCAGTACGTGCATACTCACGATTACCTTTATATGTTATCTACTATTCACGAGTTGGCAACTCACCCCCGTTGTGCCACAGTGTTTGCAGGTTGCCCCTCAGAGTAGTCGCGGCAGGCTGCTTTCTTGCATTTTTTGATACGGATACCACTGCAGTTGGCGTGTGAGCCCTTTTGCTGATAGATAGGTTTTTGCGGTATCCGTTTATTTTCCATTTGTATACACTGTTGTATCTAGTACTCTCCATATACTATTCATGTATTGACTTAGAGACCAGTTGTGAGGACGATGTATATTATTTTGTACTCTGGTGTCGAGCTCGTTGTGAGCCGACTTTATTTATGCAGTTTTATCTTTCATGATACTTGTTTTCACTTGTATTCCTCATTTCTTCGCTACGGCGTCGTATATTATTGTGGTGGTTGTTTCCGCCGTTGGGCGTGATTGCTCCCGTTTAGGGATGCTTTATTCTTATTATATGTCATCTTTATTTACATCTTGTCTTGTACTCGATTCTCAGGGTTAGTTTTTACAAAAGAAATGCTTCCGAAACTTTAAAAGAAAATAACTTAAACTTTAAAGAATTTTACTAAATTACTAAGGTTTTCTAAATGTTTTAACAAATGTTTCCATAAAATGCTTTAACACTCATTGCTTTTAATGGTTTTGATTTCCGGGTTTCGGCTTACTTAGCCGCGTTACGCCTGTAGACGTTACGTGGTTAAGTGCCGGTCACGGGCCGAACTTTGGGTCGTGAAAAAATTGGTATCAGAGCGCAGGTTTTACTTTCGGAGTGTAGGATGACCCTGGTATGATGGAGTAGGTAGCTGACGCAGAGTGGCATAGCGTGTGTATGTTCCGCGGCATACTCACGACACGGTATTCCGCCTATGCGACCTTAGGACTTATTGATTGAAATTCCTTCATGATTACATACATTCTTGCGATTCGATTTCCGTATCCTTATCGAATCCTACTTCATTTTCAGCCATTATACCGCCAAAGAATACGATGGCGCAGAGAGCGGCCACGAGAGCCGAGATTCGAGTTGACTCGTCTGAGACGAGGACTGACCCGGGCAGTACACCCGTCGTGCCAGAGAAGGCTATTCCTCCTACGACAGATCAGATCACTATTCTAGGGGCCGGCATGCAGGAGATGCGCTAGATGATAGGGTCGCTAGTTGAGACGCTTCGAGCGCAGCGACCAGAGGTAGTTCCACCCGTTACAGGGACCGCGATGGTACCTACAGTACAAGCAGTTGCCCCTGCAGCCACCGAGGTTATTACAGTATCGCTATAAGAGTTCATGAGGCTGAAGTCTCCGGTCTTCACAGGCACCGATGCAGCCGAGGACCCACAGTCTTTTATTGATAGGATGGCCCAGATATGTCGTTCACCCAGATGCTCAGATGTGAGATGGGTAGAGTTCGCGAGCTTTCGCCTGGAAGGTCTTGCGCAGAAATGGTGTGAATCGGTCGAGAAGGGCAGAGCAGCAGGTCTTCCTCCTATGACCTGAACCGAGTTTGTGACGGAATTTCTTGCTCGTTTCCTCCCCCAGAGTGTCAGGGATGCCCGACCGCGCAGGTTCGAGTCTTTACGTCAGACGCCGGAGATGACAGTAGCAGAGTACGACGTACTGTTCTCCGAGCTATCTGTTTATGCCCCATACTGTTAGTTGTATGTATGCCCTAGAGGCCAGTATTATACAGATGATGTATATTATATTGGATACTTGGATTGTTAGTGTATATGCCCTAGAGGCCATTACTGTATCATACTAGTTTGTATATTACTTGATGGAAGCTTGGGATATTCACCTTGTATAAACAATCTTGCTCAATATAGTAGTATGCTACTTGGTTTGTTTCTACTTCAATGTGTACTTGTGTTTATTTCAGTATATCACTTATACGCATTAGTGGAGCCCTTAGGATCTTTGCTTGATTACCAGCATTGTGATGGCAGTCACACTAGTGGGGGCTGGGTAATCTATAGGCACATCCTTATACAGGTCCCTAGTCGTAGGACTATCGAGACAGGGCATCGATACTCCGTAGTAGACTAGCGTATGCGCTTCTCATCCCAGTATGGGAGATGGTCTGTCCCACAGCCATCAGTACGTCGTACTGGAGATAGTATACGGGTGCTCGTTAGGTTACGAGTACACTGGACAGGACTCGTCGGGAACTGACAGGTTGGTATTATACCTATCGTCAGTTATCAGTTCCCAGGTGACATGAGTACAGCTTAGTCCGCTGACTTGATACTGGCACTTCGCCTCGAGTGTGTTCCCACTGCACTTTGATCACTACCCTACCACGGCTCAAAGGAGTCGTGCAAACAGGTGATGATTGGGTGCAGTCCCGAAGCACTTGGAGGCAGTGACGGTTAGACAGGATTCGTCTCTCCCGGTATTGGGGGTTGACATCGCGCTGTGTCTAGGAGAGCCATTACACGAGTAGTCCCTGGCCAGGGCAAGCGAGATATACTGGTAGGTTTCCAGTGTTATCTCAGGGTGTTTTGGGCTTCACTCCGACACGACTTGTACCGCTATTGGGGGACTGACGTTTTACCGCCCCCTAGGCCCGACATGCGATGTATCAGACGAACAGACCGGACTGTACGGAGAATGTCACATTCAGACTCAGTAGGAGTTCAGATGGGGTTTCACCTCGTCAGCCTTCTTATCGACATCTACCTTGGGACCGTTACGCACAGCTAGTGCCGCTTGCGGTCTGTGGTTAAACCCACTGCCAGCGTAGTGTCGAGTCTTTAGAGTCCCACACAGAGGGTATTCTCCTCTGGGCAAAACAGAGTAGAGGTCGCATGGTTTTGCGACAGGGTTCGTTCTCATCCGCGCACTTGTGCACGTTTGGAGTCCGGACGGATTATACTGGAAGGCTCTGGTTTGAGCCAGATACTGGTATATGTTTTAGGGTTGCTTTTATCTCTTGGTATTCTTGTTCCTCGGAACGAGAATGCAGGTGTGTATGCACAGTTGCTTGAGGCGGAGGATGAGGTATTTCATTAGGGTTTCGGAACGGGTGCGTATGCACAGTTGACAGTCTTCATTTTCCAAACCCTAATGGATTTATATATTATCTATTAATAATAGTAATTAAATAAGAATTTTGTTATGGTAGATTTTGTTGACTTGTTGACCATGGTTGACTTGTTGACCATGGTTGAATGTTGACCACCATCATGCTTTGAAAGATCCTCCTTGATTCATGCTTACACTTCATTTAAAGAAGCATGATAGTGGTCATTCCAAATTACCATCAACTATTCTTATTTTCAATTATTATTATTTAGATAATTCTTTTCTTTTGGCATTATGGTTGCAAGAAAGAAAAATATAGCTCATTCTATCATAACCTCTCTCTCTCCTCATTTCATCTTCTTCTTCCTCTAGCAAAAGAGAACCCTTCTCATGTGTTGAGAATCCTTCTCTTTAAAAAGAAAAGCAAACCCTAGTCACTCTCTACTCATTCTAGGTTCAAGGTTTAGCAAGCCGGAAACCCTAGTTCACTCAAAGATCGAGGAAGAGCCCAAAGGTCGAACCTTCGAGGTGGATCCATCTTCGACGGAAGAAGGCGACGAAAAGAGAACCATCAACCTCTACAAGATTTCAAGAAGAAGGAGTTCAAGTTTAGGTATAACCTTCATCCGAGTAGCTAACTCCCTTTAGTATATTTGCTAGTTTAGTTTAGACACGATCCCGACCTTGTTTAGTCCATGTTGCCTCTTGCGATAAAAATTTGTTTTTTATACCGTTTCCGCCTCCCCGTAAGCACCGGGGGTCGCAATATGGACTTACAGTGGTATCAGAGCCTAACTAAACTTAAACTAGCTTGGTAGCGAAGTGTATGGAAGTTCGAAACCGAAAAATCACAAAACCGGAAAAACCAAAACCCTAAGTTTCTGTTGAATTTTTTTCTGCTCTAAATGAAAAACTTTATACTTGTAAATTCGGCTCAGGGTTTTGTTTGAACACACAAGAAATACGATGCCATAATTCGTTTAAACCGCCGCGCTTCCGCGGCACGAGGTAGGCATGTGCCGCGGAAGCGCCGCAGTTTGGTTTCCTCTCTGCATCGTTTTTCGTGCAGTGTTCTTCTGGTGGTGTTTTGGGATTTTTCAGATATATTATATGTACCCAGATTTTCCAGAACAGAAATTCACTTTTGGGGTCCTATAATTCCGTATTTTTTCCGAACTTCACTGCACTTTGGCTATGTTGGTTATATCTGTGATGTTTGCATGTATTGAACGTCGGCTAATCGCTATAAGTCGATTAGTCGGGGTTATACATGATCTGTGTTTGATATTGGATTGTGTATATGAATCTGTTGGACTGTCGCGGGTGAATAGCCGGGGTGGATGTGAGATGAGCTTTTGTTTTTCTTTCATTCATTTGTAAATGTAAATTGATGTAATAATATTATTTGTTTGGCCGCACAACCGGATCGGGGTTGTAGCCGTCATTGTATAATTCTTTTTACTGTTTTTTGCTCCTAGGATAGACCCATGGAGGGGTGCACAAACTGCCGAGTACTTGGCGGGTAGTTTGCCGCACCCGTAGGGGTCTTTGGTGGGGTATTTGGCTATTCACCGCGACCGTGTAATCCGCTTTTCGTTGCAGGCTCGAAAGGATTGCGGATTGCTAGTATATCCAATGTATTCATCTGTGATCTGTAATGTCTATCATTGCTTTCTATTTAGGCGTTGCTTATGTTTTACAGCCGCGCTAGCCCAGCCCCCGCTCTGTCGTTAGTTAAGTAACCTAACGAGTGATGACGGGACCCCGTGGCGAATGCGAATGGCATAACCGTACGTCATATTTTGGTTGTTTTCTGCAATGGTAGGATTAAATGATGGGACGCATTAAAAGAACTAATGCAAGAATATCACGCATTAAAAGAACTAATGCAAGATAATAAACCAAGTTAAAATCGTTGGAACACTTTCGAAAAACCACTCGGTTCTTTTCAAAACTAACTTTTAAATACGGAGCTTGAGCCACTCCTTCTAAAAGCTATCTCGTTCCATCGATTATATCAAGTTCACTACGTTCACGGTTTCGCCAAAACCATTCGTAGCCCTCCATCATTTCAGTTAAATATACGGTAGTATTCAAGCTATGTATTTTGACCTCACGCCAAGGCATAGTGATTGGTAGCTGCCGGATATTTATCTGTTGCATAGATAGAATGCGTTGTTTTGAGACAGTCGTACCGCCATTTTAGCCTACGTCAAGGGTAGGTACGGGTGGATTCAAATCAACCGGGATAATGATGGGAAGAACTTGACATGTGACTTATGACATTTTGACCTCACGCCAAGGTCATAAGAGCATAGGGCAAAAATCCACATCGGGAGTTTCATAAGTACTGAAACTTGCTAGATTTACATACCATTTGGAGTGTGATGATTATGGTAGGATTCCTTCATTTTCGTCACGCGATGATATTTGGATCCCGATCCTACTGTGAGTATATGCTACTCCTCAGGAAATTTCTCACTAAACGATCAATGCTATAAACCTAGTAGGTGCCTAGAAAGGTGTTAGCGGGGCTACGCCCCCAGGGAAAAGAGGTTCTTAAATTAAGGAACTTCGCGAAAGCGTTGGAAAACCTCCCTCGAAGTACCGACACTGGCCTGGCTGAACGGTTAAGCAAGTATTGTACGGTGGGATTGATCCCGACTAATTCTTCCTTTATGGTTTGAGGAGGGATTCGAGAGACAGTGGGAGCCATCCTGTTTAGACAAATTAAAAACCATTCTAAACTTGCAAGAGCATCGTGCTAAGTGTTTCTTCTCTCCCCCTGCAGCGACCAAATCGAAATGACTGGACTTAAGTTACTTCTAGATAAAAACATACTGACAGGGCCAAACTACAAAGATTGGCTCAGGAATGTCAAATTGGCAATCACTTACGACAAGCTGGGGTATCTTCTTACCACCAAAGCTCCCCCCGTCCCAAGTCCCACCTCCAGCGTCGCGGATAAGGAAATCCGTAAGACTTGGGAGATTGATTGCGCGAAGGCCAGGTGCCTCGTGCTTGCCTCTATGGACAACGAACATCAGAGGAGGCATGAGAATATGGACCTCGAGTCCATATTTCTCCATACAAAAGAACTGTATGGAGAGCAGTCTCGTATCGCAAGATACGAAGTATCGAAGAAGTTGTTTTCGACAAAGTTGGCCGTCGGATCATCGGTAGCGGACCACGTGCTTAAGATGATTGGCTACACTGAGGAGCTCGCAGAACTTGGGACCACGATGGATAGTGAACTCTATACAGATTTAATTCTCCAGTCCCTTCCATCCACTTACGCCCAGTTCATACTGAATTTCAACTTGCAAGAAAAGGAAGTTGAACTTTCAGAACTCCTCAACCTGCTGAGGAGCGCAGAGGGCACCCTACAGAAGGGTAGGGATACACCCGCTTTGTTTGTAGGAGGATCTTCTTCCTCTAGGTCCAAGGCGAAAGCCAAGGGAAAGAGGAAGAAAGCCCCCGCCAAACCAAGAGGCGGTGTTAGTAAAGTGGGTACGAAGGGAAAGGAAAAGGCAACAATGATTGCGGGGAAGCTTGTTGGTAAAGAGGAATGCTTCTATTGTCACAGAAGTGGACACTGGAAGAAAGATTGCAGGGCTTAGAAAGCCAGGACACAGGAACTGAAGCAGGTTGCGGCTTCAGCTTCAGGTGTGTATGTTATTGAAAACTGTCTTTCTATAAACTCTACTTCCTGGGTATTGGATACCGGATCAGGATCTCATATCTATAATTCTTTGCAGTCGTTGAGAAACCGTAGGGTTTTAAAGGCAGGTGACATGACCCTCAGAGTTGCGAACGGAGCTAGCATGGATGCTAAAGCCGTGGGGGACTATCACCTGGGAATGTCAGATGGGCATGTTTTGGTTTTGCGTAATTGCTTTTTTGTACCCAACGCAACTTGTAATATCATTTCTGTATCTTTGGTTTCTAAAGAAGGTTATGAATTTGCGTTTGTAAGTAATGTTGTAAACATTCACCTTAATCAAGTTCTGATTGGGTCAGGTACATTGAGCAATGGTATATACGTATTAAACCAACCACAGATTTTCAATGTCCAGAATACACACAAAAGAAAGTCTCCAGATATCAATCAGACTTTCTTATGGCATTGTAGACTGGGTCACATCAATGAGAGAAGGTTGACTAAGTTACATACAGAAGGATATTTGGATCCGTTCGAATATCAATCATATGCCACTTGTCAATCCTGTCTCAAAGGAAAGATGACAAAGACTCCGTTCACTGGACACGGAGTAAGAGCGAGCGAGCTCTTGGGACTCGTACACAGCGACGTGTGCGGTCCAATGTCTACACATGCGCGAAGCGGTTATTCTTACTTCATTACTTTTACGGATGATTTTTCAAGATACGGTTATGTCTTCTTAATGAAACATAAGTCCGAAGCTTATGAAAAATTCCAGGAATTTAAGAATGAAGTAGAAAAACAAACCGGCAAAAGTATCAAGATTCTAAGATCGGATCGAGGTGGAGAATACTTAAGTGCCGAGTTCCTGAATTATTTAAAAGAGAATGGGATTCTCTCTCAGCTTACTCCTCCATACACCCCGCAACATAACGGTGTATCGGAGAGGCGGAACCGAACCCTATTGGATATGGTACGGTCCATGATGAGTAACGCTGAGTTACCGCGATCATTCTGGGGGTATGCGCTAAAAACAGCTGCATACCTATTGAACCGAGTTCCTACTAAGACTGTGCCTACCACACCATATGAGTTATGGAGTGGGAAGAAACCCTATTTTCAGTACCTGAAGATTTGGGGATGTCCAGCTTATGTCAAAAAGCAGCATACGGACAAGCTCGAGGCGCGCTCAGTACTGTGCAAGTTTGTGGGATACCCAAAGAACTCCAGGGGGTATCTTTTCTATTACGCAGAGGAACAAAAAGTCCTTGTTTCTCGTAATGCCCATTTTCTGGAACATCTGTTCTTAGAAAAAGAAGTAAGTGGGAGCGCAATAGAACTGGAAGAAATTCCAGAACCACAAACTATTACTGAAAGCTTAATGGAACCAGATGGTTCAAATGAACAGGACATTCCTATGCCGCTCCGCAGAAGTAGTAGGCAGTCTCATCCGCCCGAGAGATACTACGGTTTTCTCATAGACGGGGATAGAGAGGATTGCATCATAGACTATGATGAGCCTACTAGCTTCCAGCAGGCCGTTCAGAGCGTAGACTCGGTAAAATGGCTGGATGCAATGCGGACCGAAATGGAGTCCATGTACACCAACAAAGTATGGACGTTGGACATTGCTCCAGACGGGGTAAAACCCGTAGGATGCAAGTGGATCTTCAAAAGGAAGATTGGTGTAGATGGACAGGTTGAGACCTATAAAGCGAGACTTGTAGCAAAGGGTTTCCGTCAAAGACCTGGCTTGGACTATGACGAAACCTTTTCTCCAGTGGCTATGCTGAAATCCATTCGGATCCTTCTTGCCATTGCTGCCTTCCACGATTATGAGATTTGGCAGATGGACGTAAAAACCGCTTTTCTAAATGGAAATTTAGAGGAGTGTGTCTATATGGATCAGCCAGAGGGTTTCATTCAGAGTGGGAGCAGCGGAAAGGTGTGCAAGTTGCTTAAGTCCATCTATGGACTAAAGCAGGCATCGCGGAGTTGGAACATCTGTTTTGATGAGACGGTCAAGGAATTTGACTTTATCAAAAATCCAGATGAACCGTGCATCTATAGTAGATTTGTAGCGAGAACTGTGGTATTCCTTGTTTTATACGTGGATGACATTCTCTTAATAGGAAATGACATTCCTATGCTACAATCTGTCAAGGGTTTCTTGTCACACAGGTTCTCCATGAAAGACCTGGGTGATGCCTCTTACATCCTGGGGATCCGGATCCATCGTGATAGATCCAAGAGGATATTAGGACTTTCACAGTCCAGGTACATCGACACCGTACTGAAAAGATTCAGTATGGAAGATTCCAAGCGCGGTAACCTACCGGCTTGTCACGGGATCACCCTCTCTAAAGAGATGTCTCCCAAGACTGATTTGGAGAGGGATCGCATGTCTATTATACCCTACGCTTCTGCGGTAGGCTCTATAATGTATGCGATGTTGTGTACCAGACCGGATGTAGCTTATGCACTGAGTGTAGTAAGCCGGTATCAGTCAAACCCTGGGGAGAAACATTGGATAGCAGTAAAGAACATTCTCAAGTACCTGAGAAGGACTAAGGTGATGTTCTTGGTGTATGGCGGAAAAGACCTCCAGATTGAGGCCTTTGCTGACTCCAGCTTCCAGAGTGACAAGGATGATTCCAAGTCCATGTCGGGTTTTGTCTTTACCCTCAATGGAGGGGCGGTGTGTTGGAAGAGTTCCAAACAGGAAACCGTTGCAGACTCGACTATGGAAGCAGAATACATCGCTGCATCTGATGCCGCAAAAGAAGCTGTCTGGATAAGGAAGTTCTTAAAAGAACTTCAGGTGGTTCCGTCCATTGTTGACCCAGTACCTCTGTATTGCGACAACAATGGGGCTATAGCTTTAGCAAAGGAACCCAGGTCCCATCAGAGATCCAGGCACATCTTGAGGCGGTATCACCTGATCAGGGAGATCGTGGATCGCAAGGAGATCGAGGTTCGGAGGGTTGCTTCAGAAGAGAACACTGCAGATCCATTCACCAAGGCCCTACCCCAGACTCAGTTCGAGCGGCTAATCGAGATGATAGGTCTTCGATATGCCAGTTCATGGCCTTAGTGTAAGTGGGAGATTGTTAGTGTATATGCCCTAGAGGCCATTACTGTATCATACTAGTTTGTATATTACTTGATGGAAGCTTGGGATATTCACCTTGTATAAACAATCTTGCTCAATATAGTAGTATGCTACTTGGTTTGTTTCTACTTCAATGTGTACTTGTGTTTATTTCAGTATATCACTTATACGCATTAGTGGAGCCCTTAGGATCTTTGCTTGATTACCAGCGTTGTGATGGCAGTCACACTAGTGGGGGCTGGGTAATCTATAGGCACATCCTTATACAGGTCCCTAGTCGTAGGACTATCGAGACAGGGCATCGATACTCCGGAGTAGACTAGCGTATGCGCTTCTCATCCCAGTATGGGAGATGGTCTGTCCCACAGCCATCAGTACGTCGTACTGGAGATAGTATACGGGTGCTCGTTGGGTTACGAGTACACTGGACAGGACTCGTCGGGAACTGACAGGTTGGTATTATACCTATCGTCAGTTATCAGTTCCCAGGTGACATGAGTACAGCTTAGTCCGCTGACTTGATACTGGCACTTCGCCTCGAGTGTGTTCCCACTGCACTTTGATCACTACCCTACCACGGCTCAAAGGAGTCGTGCAAACAGGTGGTGATTGGGTGCAGTCCCGAAGCACTTGGAGGCAGTGACGGTTAGACAGGATTCGTCTCTCCCGGTATTGGGGGTTGACATCGCGCTGTGTCTAGGAGAGCCATTACACGAGTAGTCCCTGGCCAGGGCAAGCGAGATATACTGGTAGGTTTCCAGTGTTATCTCAGGGTGTTTTGGGCTTCACTCCGACACGACTTGTACCGCTATTGGGGGACTGACGTTTTACCGCCCCCTAGGCCCGACATGCGATGTATCAGACGAACAGACCGGACTGTACGGAGAATGTCACATTTAGACTCAGTAGGAGTTCAGATGGGGTTTCACCTCGTCAGCCTTCTTATCGACATCTACCTGGGGACCGTTACGCACAGCTAGTGCCGCTTGCGGTCTGTGGTTAAACCCACTGCCAGCGTAGTGTCGAGTCTTTAGAGTCCCACACAGAGGGTATTCGCCTCTGGGCAAAACAGAGTAGAGGTCGCATGGTTTTGCGACAGGGTTCGTTCTCATCCGCGCACTTGTGCACGTTTGGAGTCCGGACGGATTATACTGGAAGGCTCTGGTTTGAGCCAGATACTGGTATATGTTTTAGGGTTGCTTTTATCTCTTGGTATTCTTGTTCCTCGGAACGAGAATGCAGGTGTGTATGCACAGTTGCTTGAGGCGGAGGATGAGGTATTTCATTAGGGTTTCGAAACGGGTGCGTATGCACAGTTGACAGTCTTCATTTTCCAAACCCTAATGGATTTATATATTATCTATTAATAATAGTAATTAAATAAGAATTTTGTTATGGTAGATTTTGTTGACTTGTTGACCATGGTTGACTTGTTGACCATGGTTGAATGTTGACCACCATCATGCTTTGAAAGATCCTCCTTGATTCATGCTTACACTTCATTTAAAGAAGCATGATAGTGGTCATTCCAAATTACCATCAACTATTCTTATTTTCAATTATTATTATTTAGATAATTCTTTTCTTTTGGCATTATGGTTGCAAGAAAGAAAAATATAGCTCATTCTATCATAACCTCTCTCTCTCCTCATTTCATCTTCTTCTTCCTCTAGCAAAAGAGAACCCTTCTCATGTGTTGAGAATCCTTCTCTTTAAAAAGAAAAGCAAACCCTAGTCACTCTCTACTCATTCTAGGTTCAAGGTTTAGCAAGCCGGAAACCCTAGTTCACTCAAAGATCGAGGAAGAGCCCAAAGGTCGAACCTTCGAGGTGGATCCATCTTCGACGGAAGAAGGCGACGAAAAGAGAACCATCAACCTCTACAAGATTTCAAGAAGAAGGAGTTCAAGTTTAGGTATAACCTTCATCCGAGTAGCTAACTCCCTTTAGCGTATTTGCTAGTTTAGTTTAGACACGATCCCGACCTTGTTTAGTCCATGTTGCCTCTTGCGATAAAAATTTATTTTTTATACCGTTTCCGCCTCCCCGTAAGCACCGGGGGTCGCAATATGGACTTACATGGATATATATAGAGAGCACTTTCTTGCTCGAAATGATAGTATGCTATCTGGTTGCACTTTACTTTAACATGTATACTTGTCTCTTTATACTGTCTTATCGTTACATGTTGGTAAAACCCTTAGGATGTGTACTTGACTACCTGGACTATGATGCGGATCATAATAGTGGGGACATGGTAGTCCATAAGTACATCCTTCAAGGTCCCTAGTCGTGGGTGTGTCGAGACGGGGCATCGATATACCAGTGTAGACTAGCATATACGCTTCTCGACCCATGAGATGGGCAATGGATGATCCTATATCCATTGGTGTTTGACATCAGAGATGGTATACGGGTGCTCAGTGGAGACTGGGTACACTGGACGGACTCGCCGAGAACTCCCAGATGGTATTATACCTCACGTCAGATGGCAGTTCTCTGGTGAAACTTGTGCAGGTTAGTCTGTAGACCCGAGATCGTCATAGAGACTTGTATGATTCCCACTGTGCTTTGATTTCCACCCTACCGCGTCCATGAGGGCATGCAAAACGGTGGTTCTTGGGTACAGTCTCGAGTCATATGGAGGCAATGAGCGATAGGAGGGGTTTCGTCTCTCCCAGTATTGGGGGTTGATGTTGCGCTGTGCTCGATTGGCCGTGACAGGGAAGTCCCTGGTCAGGGCTGATTCAGAGATTTACTGGTAAGTGTTACCAATAGTGTCTCGACCCGTTATGAGCCTCACATCGGCACGACTTATCGGTTATTGGGGTATGATGTTTACCACCCCTAGACTTGATATGCGACATATCAGACGAAGAGACCGGACTGTACGGGAAGTGTTACCGGTAGGCTTTTACAGGAGTTGGAGCGGGCTTGCTTGCTGATCTTCTGATCGCTCAATACCCGGATAGCCGTTACGTCCAGCTAGTACCGCTGACGGCTTGTGGGTGCTTGATGTGATCATCACCTACTGCCGGCGTATTGACGAGTCTTTAGAGTCCTACATAGAGGTTATACTGGCTTAGGCAAAACGAAATAGGAGCGCATATGTGATATGTGCCGGACCGAGAATAATGCGTGTATGTGATACCGTATTATATTCTCGTGACTTTTTGTATCGGTCGGTTATATATGATATGGCCGGGTTATCGAATCAAGTGTTGATTCGATAAGTCGATATATTGGGTGTTAGTCGGTTATATGTGATATGACCGGATTATTAAGTCAAGAATTGATTTAATAATTTATTGTATAATTGTATATTTGATATACTAGTTTACATTAACTAACACTTGTTCTCTTTAGGTATTTTCTCATATGTACACTTGAATATATATATATATATATGTGATATATATATTAAAAGTGTTTTCTTTTGTATCATGGTTGATGATACACTATACATGGGTGTGCAAGACATACACAATACTATTTTAGATGGTGGTTAATATTTATTTAAAGTAATTACAAATTAGTGATGCTTAGGTCATAAGCATGAAGCTTGTAGAAGCTTATGGATGCTTTGACAAAGTCCACTTAATTTGTTTTACTTTAGATTTTTATTAACCTAACCATTTTGAATTAGCTATGGTTATGGCTCTACAAGAGTTAGTATATGATACTCACTCACCATGGTTAACCTTCTCACTTGATCATTATCCTCATCTCATTCTTTTCTTCTTCTTCTTCTTCATTTTTGAAAAGAGAAAAAGCTTGCTAGGGTTTGATCCAAAGTGAGATAGATTGTGAGAAATAAAATTCTAAAGAGAACCCACTTCCTATTTCTCCATCCTCTACTAGACTAGCAATTTAGTTTAGGGTGTTTATTTCACTAATTCTCAAGTTAGTGAAGTAGAAGCTTGAGTTGGCATCCCCTCGACGTAGATCATCTTTGGCCTCGAAGACTTCAAGCAAGGACGCGTCTTTCGCCTCGTGAAGCCATGCAAGTGTCCGGGAGAACCACGATCGCAGCGAAGGGACTTCAACAAGGAGCAATAGAAGTGAAGGACCGATCTACAAAGGTTGTATATCGTGTTCCCTTAGAAGTAAAGTTGTTTACTTACTATTATTTTCGCCTAAACTCTAGTATACGATCTTGCTTAGGGTTGTTCGGCACATAAAAATTTAATTTTGGCATGGTCGATGCCTTGTAGAGCCTTGTTAGTGTGCCTAGTAACCCTACAGTGGTATCAAAGCCTAGCTAGAGCATTAGGCGATGTGTTAACGAAGTTAAAACCCCGATCGAACCCGACAATGTCAAAGTTAACCCCTTCTCTGTACAATTTTTTAAAACTATGTATTTCCAGTATTAAAAATACCTAAAAAATTCAGCAGGGTTTTCTAAGAATTGTGGTGAAAAACGAACAAATAATACGCCTAAACCGCCGCGGAACCGCGGCCGTACCGCGCTTGGGCCGCGGAACCTTGGCAGTACAGTGGACTTATGTGCTCGTTTTTCAACTGTAATTCCTATTTCTGTTATTTATATTTTCTGGGTATATTTAAATTAACTCAAGTGTTGAGTATTTTGGGGTTTATTTTGTAATCGTCAATTCGCTCGGAGAATTTAATTTTGTTATGTTATTCCGGATAATTTAGAAAGTATTAAAATGTTCGAACTGATATCATTAACTCATTTTTTCCCGGCATGAAAAACATTCAAGTGTTGAATTTTTCTCGGGTTTAAATCTTTCGGAAAAACGTGCATGTGACGCGATGGACCCTTTAGAAGACAACAAACCTTAACTCGATTATGTGACCGTCATGAACTGCCCTTTGAACCTTAGGGTTTGGGGCAGTACGGCGTGCCACATGTGAGGCGTTGACTTGACCCTTCTACGGCTGGACCGTTGCTACTGTGACGTTTTCTGAAATTTTTGAACTCCGCTAAAGTGTTGAGCTATTATGGAAATCTTAGGTATTTGATTATTCGATCGGAAAGTTTAATACTGTCTATTTATCTGGAATGTGATACAATATGTGGAATGCATACAGTTAGACATGAAATGCGAAGTATGTGATATTTCGGATTTACGATGTCTAAAAAGATTGTGGATTCCAAATGTTGTAGTTTTACACTTTCTTTTCTGTGACCGTAAGTGTAATATGTGATATCGCCGGTTTCGTCGTTATATGTCAACGACAATTGGGATGCGCATATTTACTTACGTTGATGACATGTGATGTTTTGTGTTGCTGGATATGTTATATTGGATCGTCGCGTTCTGAATAGCCGGGGGGTTTTATGTGAGATGAGAGTTTTCATTTTCATTCATGTAAAATTAAATGTATGTAATATTCTTTTATTGGGGCACATCCGGGATGAAGTCGATGTCACCATTTGTATATTATTTACTTTTCCGCACTAGGATAGACCCAAGGAGGAGAACACAAGTAACCGGGTTCTGGAGTCCAGTGGGAGACCAACTCGAGGAGTCGAGTCCGGGTCTCCTAACTCTAGAATTGGTAGGGTTGCTTGCCGCTCTTGTAGGGGTCTAGGGGTATGGGTTTGGCTATTCATCACGACCGTGGAATCCGTGTTTTATAGTGGCTCAAAATAAAACGCGGACGTCCTAGTATATCCAATATTTCATATGTTTCTTCTGCTGCAATATCTGTGATATGATCATTTGATGTGCTGTGATAAATACTGTATATAGTATATATGATATATTATATAGGCGTTACTTATGTTTTACACCCGCGCTAGCCCTGCCCCGCTCTGCCGTTAGTTACTTAACCTAACGGTGCACGAGGGGACATCGAGGCGAATGCGGATGGCATAAGTGTACGTCGTATTTATCTGTGATGTTTAGGTGACTTAAATGATAGGACTTCATTAATGTGATTAATGAAAGAAAAGAAACCTAAAAGATGTTGTAGAATCAAATTTTTCAAAAAGGGTAGCTACAGTTTTGCTTTGCATAGCGATATATATGATATATCCTGCACCTTATTCGATGAGGAAAGAGCCGAGATCCCTTCACCGGGAGTGACCTCTTTAGCAAAACTGGCAGATGCTACAACACTCGGTTTTCATTTGATTGCTTTTGGAGTTTTGCTTTGCATAGTGATGTATATGATAAATCCTGCACCTTATTCCATAAGGAAAGAGCCGAGATCCCTTCACCGGGAGTGACCTCTTTAGCAAAACTAATGAAAGCCTCAAAATCACTCCATTTAAAATTCACTCGATTCTACGACGATATCAAGTTCATTACGCAATAGGTTTTCAGAAAAACCTATCGTAGCCCTCCGTCATTTCAGATAAGTCCTACTTAGTATTCGTGCTACGTTTGTTGGCCTGCGTCAAGGCGTAGTGTGCGGTAGCTAACTAGTATTTATCTGCTTATGCATATGATGCAGATTGGATTAGGGTAGTCGTGTGACTTTGTTGGCCTGTGTCAAGGTCCGTACGGGTGGGTTTAATTCAATCAAGAAATGACGGGTTGAACTTGACTAGCGCACTATGGTTTGTTGGCCTGCGTCAATGTCATGGGACACTAGGGGCAAAATTTTATCGGGAATTTCAAGTGTTGGAATTTGCAATGAGATTGCATACCTTCTATGAGATAGTTGGATCCCGATAGCCACTGCGAGTAATTGTTACTTCCGGGAGAGTTTTACATAGGACAATTAGCCGATCAAGTATGTGTCTAGAAAGGTGTCAACGGGGTTACGCCTCTGGGAAAACGAGGTTTACTTTAATTAGGTCCGTGCGAAAGCACGGGGAACCTCCCTCAAAGTACCGACACTGGCCTGGCTGAAAGATTGGTGAAGTTGTAGGGTGTAATTAATCCCGGCTAGTCTTTCCTTTTAGGGTTTGAAGGAAGATTTGATAAAAAACAGTGGGAGCCATCCTGATTAGATAAAATAATAACCAATCTGATCTTGCAAGAGCATACGCTAAAGTGTTTTCTTCTCTCTCACTCCAGGTAGCGACAATATCATGCCTTAATCAAGATAATAATATGGATGTATTGACCGAACCCGCATGTTATACTGTGTTGGGGAACATTGGTTCCGTTCTTTCTTATAAAAGTTATAAGACTGAACAGGATATAGGGGAATACCAGGATTCCCATGCCACCCGAATGAAGAAAGTACATGTTGATGCATTTTTTCCGGGTGTGTTCGTTACAGAGAATTGTTTCTCTATTTGCTCTACGTCCTGGGTATTAGATACCGGGTCAGGATCCCATATATGTAATCAGTTACATGGGCTTAGGAAAGGTAGAGAACTTGGAGAAGTTGATAAAGACATAAGGGTTGGAAATGGTGCATTTGTTGCAGCTAAAACCATCGGGGAATATCACCTTGTATTGCCAACTGGTAATACATTGATTCTGAACGAATGCTATTTCATGCCGAACCTGATATGCAACATTATATCGGTTTCTTTGTTGAGTAAAGAGGGATATAATTTTGTATTACAGGATAATGTTATGAATATTTTCCTAAACCAAAAGTTGGTTGGATCAGGCACGTTGTGCAATGGCATTTATGTTCTAAATCAATCAACAGTTCTGAGCATAACAAACACACACAAGAGGAAGAGTTCAGAACTGAACGAATCCTTCTTGTGGCATTGTAGACTGGGTCACATCAATGTGACACGACTAGCTAAGTTGCATAAAGATGGATATTTGAAACCATTCGAATTTTCATCTTATGACACTTGCCAGTCATGTATCAAAGGCAAGATGACCAAAATCCATTTACAGGACACGGAGAAAGAGTTACTGAACTCTTGGGACTGGTACATAGTGATGTATGCGGTCCCATGTCTACACATGCCAGGGACGGTTTTGCGTACTTCATTACATTCACTGACGATCTCTCTAGATTCAGATATGTGTTCCTAATGAAACACAAATCAGAAGCTTTTGAGAAATTTAGAGAATATAAACAGGAAGACGAGAACCAAACCGGAAAAAGTATTAAAATTCTACGATCTGATCGAGGAGGAGAATACTTGAGCAATGAATTCCTGGACTTCCTAAAAGAGAATAGGATTCTCTCTCAGCTAACTCCTCCATATACACCACAGCACAACGGTGTATCGGAACGGAGGAACCGCACCCTATTAGATATGGTGCGCTCTATGATGAGCACGGCTGAGTTACCTATTTCCTTCTGGGGATATACACTGGAAACAGCTGCAGACCTATTGAATATGGTTCGCACCAAATCTGTGCCAACCACTCCATATGAGATATGGAAAGGAAAGAGACCATGTCTTAATTATGTTAAGATATGGGGTTGTCCGGCCTATGGAAAAACAGAAAATCCGGACAAACTCGCGGCAAGGTCCATTCTGTTTAAGTTTATTGGATATCACAAACATTCGCGCGGGTATATCTTCTACCAAACCGAGGAACAAAAAGTGTTTGTTTCTCGACATGCCACCTTTTTAGAAAAGGAATTTCTTGAAAAAGAGATTAGTGGCATGGAGGTAGAACTGGAAGAGGTTCCAGCAATACAGACTACAACAGAAGATTTGGTTGAACCAGAGGATTCGGTAGTTCCCGATGAACCCCAGCCACTTCGCAGATCTAGTAGGGTTCCTCACCCACCGGAGAGATACTACGGTTTTCTCATGGATGATGGGAGCGAGGATTGCATCATGGTTGATGATGACCCAACTAGTTTCGAGCAGGCCATCACGAGTGGGGACTCAGTGAAATGGTTGGATGCAATGCGGTCCGAGATGGAATCCATGTACACCAACAAAGTGTGGACTTTAGAAGTTGCTCCTGAAGGGGTAAAACCCATTGGGAGCAAGTGGATCTTCAAGAAAAAACTTGGTGTAGATGGGAAAGTGGAGACTTTCAAAGCTAGACTTATTGCAAAAGGTTTTCGTCAAAGACCAGGTGTGGACTATGACGAAACCTTTCCTCCAGTGGTTATGCTTAAATCCATCCGGATCATGCTTGCCATCGCTGCATATCATGACTATGAAATCTGGCAAATGGATGTTAAGACCGCCTTTCTAAACGGTGATTTAGAAGAGTGCGTGTACATGACTCAGCCAGAGGGCTTCGTAGATAGTGGGAGCAGCGGGAAGGTGTGCAAGCTGCTTAAATCAATTTATGGATTAAAGCAAGCATCGCGGAGTTGGAACATCTGCTTTGACGTCGTTATCAAAGAGTTTGATTTCGTCAAAAACGTAGATGAACCTTGTATCTACAAGAAGGTGGCAGAGAGTAAGGTTGTCTTCCTCGTATTGTACGTGGACGACATACTCTTGATAGGAAATGACATTCCTATGCTGCAATCGGTCAAGCTCTTCTTATCACAAAGATTCTCAATGAAAGATCTTGGTGATGCCTCCTGCATATTGGGAATTATGATCTATAGAGATAGATCTAAAAGGATATTGGGATTGTCCCAATCCAGGTACATTGACACCATACTAAGGAGGTTTAGTATGGAAGAGTCCAAACGTGGGTTTTTACCCACGATCTCAGGGCTCACTCTCTCCAAAGAGATGTCTCCAAAGACTGATTTGGAGAGAGCTAGCATGCAAGGGATACCCTATGTTTCGGCTGTAGGCTCTATCATGTACGCGATGCTATGTACCAGACCCGAAGTTGCATACTCACTAAGTGTAGTGAGTAGGTATCAAGCTGATCCTGGAGAGAGTCACTGGTCAGCTGTGAAGAGCATTCTCAAGTATTTACGAAGGACTAAAGAGATGCTTTTGGTGTATGGTAATGGAGAACTCCAAGTGGAGTCCTTTACCTATTCGAGCTTCCAGAGTGATAAGGACGACTCTAAGTCGCAGTCGGGATTTGTCTTTACCCTTTATGGAGGGGCGGTTAGCTGGAAGAGTTCCAAGCAGGAAACCGTGGCAGACTCGATGATGGAGGCTGAGTACATCGCTGCCAACGATGCTGCCAAAGAGGCTGTCTGGATCAAGAAGTTCATTACTGAACTTGGAGTGGTTCCATCCATTGAGCATCCAATACCTTTGTATTGCGATAATAATGGAGCGGTGGCTTTGGCCAAGGAACCCAGGTCCCATCAGCGATCCAGGCATATTCTGAGGTGGTATCACCTGATCCGGGAGATAGTTGATCGCCGGGAGATCGAGGTCAGGAGGGTTGACACAAAGAACAACACTGCGGATCCACTCACGAAGGCCATTCCCCAGATAAAGTTTGAGAGACTTTTCGAGATGCTTGGTATGCGATATTACAGCAGCTGGCCCTAGTGCAAGTGGGAGATTGTTAGTTGTATGTATGCCCTAGAGGCCAGTATTGTATAGATGATGTATATTATATTGGATGCTTGGACATATATAGAGAGGACTTTCTTGCTCGATATGATAGTATGCTATCTGGTTGCACTTTACGTTAACATGTATACTTGTCTCTTTATAATGTCTTATCGTTACATGTTGGTAAAGCCCTTAGGATGTGTACTTCACTACCCGGACTATGATGTGGATCATACTAGTGGGGACATGGTAGTCCATAAGTACATCCTTCAAGATCCCTATTCATGGGTGTATCGAGACGGGGCATCGATATACCAGTGTAGACTAGCGTATACGCTTCTCGACCCATGAGATGGGCAATGGATGATCCCATATCCATTGGTGTTTGACATCAGAGATGGTATACGGGTGCTCAGTGGAGACTGGGTACACTGGACGGAATCGCCGAGAACTCCTAGATAGTATTATACCTCACGTCAGATGGCAGTTCTCTGGTGACACTTGTGCAGGTTAGTCTGTAGACCCGAGATCGTCATACAGTCTTGTGTGATTCCCACAGTGCTTTGATTTCTACCTTACCACGTCCATGAGGGCGTGCAAAACGGTGGTTCTTGGGTACAGTCCCGAGTCACATGGAGGTAATGAGCGATAAGAGGGGTTTCGTCACTCCCGGTATTGGGGGTTGATGTTGCACTATGCTCGATTGGCCGTGACAGGGAAGTCCCTGGCCAGGGCTGATTCAGAGATTTACTGGTAAGTGTTACCAGTAGTTTCTCGACCCGTTATGAGCCTCACATCGGTACGACTTATCTGTTATTGCGGTCTGACGTTTACCACCCCTAGACTTGATATGCGACATATCAGACGAGGAGACCGGACTGTACGGGAAGTGTTACCGGTAGGCTTTTACAGGAGTTGGAGCGGGCTTGCTTGCTGATCTTCTGATCGCTCAATCCCGGGTAGCCGTTACATCCAGCTACTACCGCTGACGTCTTGTCGGTGCTTGATGTGATCATCACCTACTGCTGGCCTATTGACGAGTCTTTAGAGTCCTACATAGAGGTTATACTGGCTTAGGCAAAACGAAATAGGAGCGCATATGTGATATATGCGGGACCGAGAATAATGCGTGTATGTGATACCGTATTATATTCTCGTGACTTTTTGTATCGTTCGGTTATATATGATATGGCCGGGTTATCGAATCAAGTGTTGATTTGATAAGTCGATATATTGGGTGTTAGTCGGTTATATGTGATATGACCGGATTATTAAGTCAAGTATTGATTTAATAATTTATTGTATAATTGTACATTTGATATACTAGTTTACATTAACTAACACTTGTTCTCTTTAGGTATTTTCTCATATGTACACTTGAATATATATATATATATATGTGATATATATATTAAAAGTGTTTTCTTTTGTATCATGGTTGATGATACATTATACATGGGTGTGCAAGACATACACCATACTATTTTAGATGGTGGCTAATATTTATTTAAAGTAATTACAAATTAGTGATGCTTAGGTCATAAGCATGAAGCTTGTAGAAGCTTATGGATGCTTTGACAAAGTCCACTTAATTTGTTTTACTTTAGATTTTTATTAACCTAACCATTTTGAATTAGCTATGGTTATGGCTCTACAAGAGTTAGTATATGATACTCACTCACCATGGTTAACCTTCTCACTTGATCATTATCCTCATCTCTTTCTTTTCTTCTTCTTCTTCATTTTTGAAAAAAGAAAAAGCTTGCTAGCGTTTGATCCAAAATGAGATAGATTTTGAGAAATAAAATTCTAAAGAGAACCCACTTCCTATTTCTCCATCCTCTACTAGACTAGCACTTTAGTTTAGGGTGTTTACTTCACTAGTTCTCAAGTTAGTGAAGTAGAAGCTTGAGTTGGCATCCCCTCGACGTAGATCATCTTCGGCCTCGAAGACTTCAAGCAAGGACGCGTCTTTCGCCTCGTGAAACCATGCAATGGTCCGGGAGAACCACGATCGCAGCGAAGGGACTTCAACAAGGAGCAATAGAAGTGAAGGACCGATCTACAAAGGTTGTATATCGTGTTCCTTTAAAAGTAAAGTTGTTTACTTACTATTTGTTTCACCTAAACTCTAGTATATGATCTTGCTTAGGGTTGTTCGGCACATAAAAATTTAATTTTGGCATGGTCGATGCCTTGTAGAGCCTTGTTAGTGTGCCTAGTAACCCTACACATACCTAGTGGCTACTGATGAGATGCGAGTCAAGAGATTCTTTTGAGGCTTACTTACCACACTGTTCCTGGCGATCAGGGCACAGCATTGCGAGACTTATGCAGCAGCTGTAGATGCAGCCCTATTAGTAGAGGAGCGCCTTGCCGAGACTTCGGTAGTTCCGGGACCGAAGAGAGTTCGCACTGACGTGTCTTCTCAGAGGCAGATGGGTAGGCACCGAGGCAGATCCCCTCCACGACGTGATGACGACAGAGGTTCGAGACGAGGACGATTATATAACACCTGTCCACAGGGTCGGCCGACACCATCTAGATGTTTCCGATGCGGGATTACTTATCATCATGTTCGAGATTGTCACGACCCGAAATTGGCACGTGACGGCCCTAATACTACGCAACGTCTACAGGCGTAACGCAGTAAAAGAAAGCCAAAACCCAGAAATCTAAACCATTAAAAGACTAGAAAAGATAAGAAACATTGTTTAAAAGTCTTTGAAATCACAACCCAAATTCTTTAAAAGTCCAACTTTATTTCCTTTAAAATTTTGGCAGCACCTCCTTTGTAAAAGCTAGCCCCAAAATGGGTACAACATAAATATAAAGTAAAGCATCCTCAAACGGGAGCAAATACACGCCCAAAGGCAGAAAACAACTACCACAACAAATATACGACGCCGTAGCGAAGAAATAAAAGACGATAGAAAGGAAACTGTATAAAAGACAACAAGTCACAGATAATATACAATATCGTCCTTACCAAGTCTCTAAGTCAACAAGAAAATATAGTAGATGGAGAGTACAAGGATACAACGAATATACAATACAACAAACGAATAACCACAAAACCCACCTAACCAAACTGCACACTGTGAGCTGATGCGTTATCCGTAGCAAAAGATGATAGAAGGATAGCCTGCCTCGACTACTCTGGGGAACACCCTGCAAAACAAACTGTGGCACAATGGGGGTAAGTTGCCAACTCATGAATAGTAAATAACATATGCAGGTAATCGCAAGTATGCACGTACAGCGTGAATCTAACATGTGCAATTAATAGCAATAAAAAGTCATATGAATGCAATAATCATGAAAGGTACACTAGCAGGTACAACTAATACATGAAGTAATGCATGTAAATAAAGGTATGTAAATGCAACAGTCATGAAAGGTACTCTAACAGGTACTACTAATACATGAAGCAGTGCATAAACAATAAATGTGGAGTATGGAATAAAATATGTCATTTCCACGGAATCCTGACATCGTGGTAGGATCACAATCCATCAAGACAAATCCAAATCCCAATTCCTCAAATCAGCCCCCAAATTGGCTCTCATATCATATAAGTCTCACAAATCCTGAATGTACAATATCGATAAAATCTCATATATCCTGAATGTACAAATCAGCAATCTCATAAATATCCTGTATCCAATATCAAATGAATCACCTATATCCCAAATCAAATTATCAAGTAAAAATCTACCTGGGGACCGTTACGCACAGCTAGTGCTGTTTGCGGTCTGTGGTTAAACCCACTGCCAGCGTAGTGTCGAGTCTTTAGAGTCCCACACAGAAAGCTATTCGCCTTTAGGCAAAAGAGTAGAGGTCGCATGGTTTTGCGACAGGTCGCATGGTTTTGCGACAGGGTTCGGTCACATCCGTGCACTTTTGCACGTTTAGTGTCCGGACAGTTAACACTAGCGGGCTTTGGTTTAAGCCAGATCCTAGTGTACGTTTTGGGATTGGTTTTATCTCGTTTGTATTCGTGTTCCTCGGAACGCGGATGCGGGTGTGTATGCACAGTTGACAGAGAGACAGAGGCAGAGGATTCTCATTGGGGTTGTTGACTGTTGACTGTTGACTTTTGCTAAAAACCCTAATGAGAATATGAAATATGATTAACAATAATATTAATTAAGTATTATAGTGACATGGTTGTTGAGGGGTTGACTTTGTTGACTTGTTGACTTTGTTGACCGGTTGACTAGGTTGGACTAGTTGACCATCATCATTACAATGGCTATCATTTCATAGCAAAGACTTTTGCTTGCTTGTTTCTTTTTGCAAAATGAGTGCATGAAATGATATGGCCATTTTGACTTGAACCATCACATAATACTCAATTACTATTATGAGTTATTATGATTTTGGATTATGAGAGCTTGGATGGCAAAAGGCTTGCTCATTCTCTCAATTGCTTTTCTCTCTCTTGCTTGAGCTCTCCCACTTCATCTTCCTCTCTCTCTAGTCTATGGTTCACTTGTCTCATGTGTTGAGAAGCAAGGACCATAGAGATAAATCCCAACACACTCCTCTACACATCCAAGTTCACAAGGTTTAGCAAACCAAGTGTTCTAGTTTCTTCTAGTTTGAAGAGAGGCCAAAGGTAGAAGCTTTCAGGTGGATCCATCTTCGGCGCAAGGAGACGACGAGGTGAGGCCGATCCGACCACCGCAAGGAGTTGAAGATGAAGGAGTTCAAGTTAAGGTATAACCACCTAACCGAGTAGGTAAAACTCTTGTTAGGATTGTTAGATAGTTGTTTAATAATGATCCGTATTTTGAGTCCATGTTACCACCTCTAAACAAATCGTTTTTCATCATTTCCGCAAGCCCGTAAGTACCGGGATAGGTAACGTGGACTTACAGTGGTATCAGAGCCAGGTTAAACACTATCTAACATGTTAGCAAAGTAACTAGAAGTTCTATCGGAGAAAAAGTCGCGAAACGAACCCGAAAAATCAAGTTTCTGTCGATTCTGTATTCTGTTCAAAATTAATAAATCTTGCACCAAAAATCGACTCAGGCTTTTTAAAAGACACCCAAGAAATTTGGTCCACTGGCTCGAACAAAGCGCCGCGGAATCGCGGTAGGAGCATGCTCCCGCCGCGGATCCGCGGCCGAGTTGACGGCCGAGTTAACTCGGCCGTGGCACAAATTTCCTGCAGTGTGGTTCTTGGGTTGTTTTGGGATTTTTACAATATGATTTTTCTGCCCAGATTTTCCAGAAAGAAAAATTTGTGTTATATGTATTGAACGTCTGCTAATCGCAATACGTCGATTAGTGGGGGTTATACATATCTGTGATCTGTTATATTGATGGTATGTGTATATGAATTCATTGGATTGTCGCGGATGAATAACCAGGGGTTGTGAGATGAGAGTTTTTCTTTTTCTTTCAATTCATGTAAATTTGTAATTGATGTAATATTATTTTGGCCGCACAACCGGTGTGAGGTTGTAGCCGTCATTGTATAATTTCTTTTACTGTTTTTTCTCCTATGATAGACCCAAGGTGGGGTGCACAAACTACCGGGTATCTCGAAGTGCCGAGTGGCCTGCTCACGTCGTTGAGGGAGGTTGCTCCACTTCGGATATTTGGCGGGTAGTTTGCCGCACCCGTAGGGGTCTAGGGTGGGGTTTTGGCTATTCATCGCGACTGTGTAATCCGTTTTTCGTTACAGGCTCGTACGAATTGCGGATTCCTAGTATATCCAATGTGTTCATCTGTGATCTGGAATGGCTATCATTGCTATATATCTATATATGATATCTATTTAGGCGTTGCTTATGTTTTGCATCCGTGCTAGTCCAGCCCCCGCTCTGTCGTTAGTTAAGTAACCTAACGGGTAATGACGGGGCCCCGTGGCGAATGCGGATGGCATAAGCGTACGTCATATTTTGGTTGTTTTCTGCAATGGTAGGATTAAATGATGGGACACATTAAAATTAATGCAAGAAAAATAAACCAAGTAAAAGTCGTTGGAACACTTTCAAAACCACTCGGTTCTTTTCAAAACCAAATTTTAAATGCGGAGCATGAACCACTCCTTTTTGAAAGCTATCTCGTTCCTTCGATTATATCAAGTTCACTACGTTCACGGTTTCGCCAAAACCATTCGTAGCCCTCCGTCGTTTCACATGAATGGTCAATAAGTATTCAAGCTATGTATGTTGGCCAAAATCAAGGCATAGTGATTGGTAGCTATTGGGAATTCATGTGTAGCATAGATAGATGTGTTGGTTTGGGACAGTCGTACTGCCATGTTGGCCAAAGTCAAGGGTAGGTACGGGTGGATTCAAATTAACCTGGAGAATGACGGGTAGAACTTGACATGTGACTTATGATATTTGGCCAAAGTCAAGGTCATAAAAGCATGGGGCAAAAATCCATATTGGGAGTTTCAAAAGAACTGAAACTTGCTAGCACTACATACCATTTGGAGTATGATGATTCTGGTAGGATTCCTTCAGTTTTGTCATGCGATGATATTTGGATCCCGATCTTACTGTGAGTATATGCTACTCCTCAGGAAATTTCTCACTTAACGATCAATGCTATAAACCAAGTAGGTGTCTAGAAAGGTCTTAGCGGGGCTACGCCCCTAGGGAAAAGAGGTTATTTAATTAAGGAACTTCACGAAAGCGTTGGAAAACCTCCCTCGATGTACCGACACTAGCCTGGCTGAACGGTTAAGAAAGTATTGTAACGGTGAGATTGATCCTGACTAATTCTCCCTTTTTGGTTTGAGGAGGGATTCGAGAGACAGTGGGAGCCATCCTGTTTAGACAAACTACAAACCACTCTAAACTTGCAAGAGCATCATGCTAAAGTGTTTCTTCTCTCTCTCCTTATTGCATTGACCAAATATCATGACCGGACTTAAGTTACTACTAGATAAAAACATACTGACAGGGCCAAACTACAAAGATTGTCTCAGGAATGTCAAAATGGCAATCACTTATGACAAGTTAGGGTATCTCCTTACCACCAAAGTGTTGGAGATAGTGCCCTCAGAGTCAATTATTGGATCACAGGCACGTGATTGCAATGATTGAGGGAGGACCTATCCCGGTACGACAGTCTTACTCGAGATGATAGTTTGCTATCTGGTTTACCTTTATCATCGTGTACTGCTTTAGGCGACCTGACAGGTCGCTATTGCACGTTGATAGAGCCCCTAGGATTCTTGCTTGACTGCCGGCAGTATGAGGGCGATCATATACGTGGGAGCTGGTAGTCTATAAGCACATCCTTAAAAGGTCCCTAGTCGTAGGAGTTTCGAGACAGGGCATCGATTCTCCAGAGTAGACTAGTGTATACAGTCGAGACCCCGACGAGGGGCGGTGGCCGATCTCACAAGCCACTGGTGTCAGTTGGTTCACCTAAGATGTATACAGGTGCTCATTGGGTTATGAGTACACCAGACAGGACTCGCCGGGAACATGCTAGTTGGTCTTATACCTGACGTCAGATAGCAGTTCCCTGGTGACATGTGTGCAGGTTAGTTCATCGACCTGGGGATCGTCATTTGTCTCGTGTGAGTTCCCACTGTGCTTTGATTACTACCCTACCACGGCTCAAAGGAGTCGTGCAAACAGGTTTTAGTTGGGTACAGTCCCGAGCCACATGGAGGCAGTGAGCGGATCTTCAGGGGTTCGTCTCTCCCGGTATTGGGGGTGAGGTCGCGCTGTGTCTAGGAGAGCCATTACACGAAGTCCTTGGCCAAGGCAGGAGATTTACTGGTAGGTATTCCAGTAGTATCTCAGGGTGTTCTGGGATACACTCCGACACGACTTGTACCGCTTTTGGGGGTCTGACTTTTACCCACCCCCTAGGCCCGACATGCGATGCTCATAGACGAACGGACCGGACTGTACGGATATTGTCACTGACAGGCTCAGTAGGGTGTCAGGATGAGTTCGCTCATCGACGTCCCTTTTAGTCAATAGCTGGTGGCCCGTTCCGTATTGGCTTATACCTCTGACGTGCTAGTGGTTAAATCCACAGCCATTTGAGGAGGGGGTGGCCCGTTCCGTTCCGGCCGGTTTTCCTTTGTTCTTTCCCGGCCGGACTTTTCCGATGGAGGGGGTTATTTGCAATTGTGCAAATAACATTTGAGGAGGGGGGTTTCTTGCATTTGTCTTCGTTATGATAGGATTAGAATCTTTCATCAATACTTTTGCATTAATGAGGTTAAGGTGTGAATAGAAGTGAAGTATGGTTGATGTTTTGGATGTGGTCACCATATGCTTTTTCTACACTCACCTCCCTTATACATGTTGCTTTTCCCTCCACCATTTCTAAAAAAAGCATGGCCGGCCATTCATTTGAGTGAGAGAGAGAGTTCATTTTGAGATGAGAGAATGGTTTCATATCATTCTTACATGCTACACAAATTCCATCTCCACTTGAAAAGTCTAGTTCATACCTTCACCTCCATCAAAGGCAACATAACCCCAAAGAGACAAAGCACTACACATTCTACAGCAAACCTTGGGCACGTCGACTTGCCAGCTTCGTGCCCGAGTTGCCTCGGTATTGAGGTGGGAGCCCGTAAAAGATGCAGACGATGTGGTGCCCTTCCGGCAAGGATATGACGACCGGAGGATCCGCGGGAGATCGGGACGACGACGAGAAGACCGGAGGACTCGGATCACTCGGTATATCTCTAACCCGTCTTGTAGTTAGCTAGATCTAGTTTAATGGCCCGATCCGGATGTTTAGTGCGCGGTGGTGCCGGTTTGCAAAGTTCGCAAAATTAAAGTTTATCACCGTTTCCGCATTTGGCCGTCGGATTGACGGCCGGGGCGCCGCCAGAGCCTCGCCATTAACTTCGTCTACCTTCGTTTGATGTGTTTTTCAGTTCCGATCGACCAAAATTCCAAAAATCCAATTTTAGCTCACATCAGTTTTCTGTTAAAATTTTTTGTTGTCTAAAAATTTTTCAGGTTGTCTCAGATGATGTGCAGGGAGTTCTAAGAACTCTGGGAAAATTCGAGACAATGATCCCTCAGCTCGAGCGCGGAACCGCGGCAAAACCCCCCTTGTTGCCGCGGTTCCGCCGCAGGTTGGTGGGATCAATGCTTCGAAATTCTCCAGTGGGCTTCTGGGCTGTAATTAGGGGTTTTGGAATATTAAGATTGGGCCCAGAATTTCTGTGAGTGCTACAGTATTGCTTGGGGGCCTACTTGTTAATTTTTGATCGATCGGATATTTTAAACACATTATTTCATAGTATTTACATTATATCTGCGACCGTGAATGTCACTCGATCGGTAAATCCGGTCTAACTGCTATAGCCCGGTTAGACGGATTTGCGAACGTGACTTTCACGTTGATGTTCTGTGTTTTGCTGTGATGTTGCGGATCGGTCGTGGAGGATAGCCTGGATGCAATGCTAGTACAGTTTTGTTGTATTATGTACATTTGATATTGCGGGGCGAGCGTCCGACATGTGGACGGCCGTCACTGCCTGATTGTATTATTCTTTTGGGGCACGACCTGTTTGCGGTCGATGTACCCGTTGTATGTATATTTTACTTTCTGTACTAGGGTTACCCCGCGGAGGGGTGCACGGATAGCCGGGTTCTAGAGGGCAACGTGCCCGCATCTCAGGGCATTGAGACGGTGGGGCTTCATTCTGGAATTGGCGGGCTATTCGCCGCACTCGTAGGGGGTACAGGTTGACCCAGGAGGGGTACCCAAGTTACCGGATTCCGTGAAGTGCTGGGTGGTCCATTCACGGCGCTGAAGGGGGCTACCTCGCTTCAGGTTTTGGCGGGTGACTTGCTGCGCCCGTAGGGATCTAGGATTTCATTGCACAGGCTATCCACACGACCAGGGGAACGTCGGGATTTCAGTAGTGGCTCTGTGAAACCCGGGGATCCCAGATATCTGTATTGTTCTGTGATGTTGTACATTTCTGTGATGTTGCATTTTATTCACGCCTTGAGCGAAATACTATATATTGGTATATATATTAGTAGATGTTGTATATGTTTTTCATCCGCGCTAGTCCAGTGCCCGCTCTGCCGTTAGTTAGCTAACCTAACGGGTGATGACGGGACCCAGTGGCGAATGCGGATGGCATATACGTACGTCAGTATATTTTCGTTCTTTGTGGTGTGATCAATTGATGGGACTGCGTTGATTCGGATCAATGCAAGTAAAACAAACCTATTCTGATGTTGTTGGAACACTTTTCAAAAAGCTGTTATTGCAAGGACGTTCACTTTTGTTTTGCATCGTGGTATTCATTTGGAATATCCTGCTCCTCAGTCGACGAGGCAAGGGCCGAGATCCCTTCACCGGGAGTGACCCCTTGGACAGAAGTTTGCGTCAGGGCATTAACTTCACTATAGCCGATTACTTTTGCTTTGCACCGTGGTATTCAGTTGGAATATCCCGCACCTCATTCTACGGGGAAAGAGCCGAGATCCCTTCACCGGGAGTGACCTCTTTAGTAAAGGTTTTCGTCACTATATTTTCTAAAAAGCTATCCGTTCCTTCAACGATATCAAGTTCATTACGTTAAAGGTTTTCGCCAGAAACCATTCGTAGCCCTCCGTCGTTTCATATGGGTAGTCAATAGTATTCAAGCTGTGTTTGTTGGCCAAAGTCAAGGCACAGTGTTTGGTAGCTGTTGGTTATTCATATGCAGCATAGATAGATGCGTTGGTTTGGAACAGTCGTACTTCCTTGTTGGCCAAAGTCAAGGGTACGTACGGGTGGATTCAAATTAACCTGGAGAATGACGGGCAGAACTTGACATGTGACTTATGATTTGTTGGCCAAAGTCAAGGTCATAAGAGCATGGGGTAAAAATCACATCGGGAGTTTCAAAAGTACTGAAACTTGCCAGATATGCGCATACCTTCTGGAGTGTGATAGCGTGAGCGGATTCCGTCACGTTGTTATGCGATGATAGTTGGATCCCGATTCCCACTGATGAGTTGGTTTACTCCTCGGGTGACCCCGACTAATTCTTCTTTCAGGTTTGGAGGAGAATTTGAGGTACAGTGGGAGGTTTCCAGATTAGATAAATTGGTAACCATTCTGATCTTGGTTAGAGTGCACGCTGAGTGTTTCTTTTCTCTCTCTCTTGGCAGCGACCATTGACCCGACCCTAGACTATGACTCAGCGACCAAGTTGACTGAACCTTCTTTACACCGGCTTTTGGATTGTCAGAGTTGCAGACCTCATTTCCACTCCTACTTTTACCCTTTTCTCCGGGACACCCCGTATTACTACGAACGTCCACTTCCATTGGACAAAACCATCGTATGGTTAGATACGAACTCGAAGGAATTTATTCAAGGATGGTTTCCGGTTTTGGAGAAAACGGATAGGATTATTCAGTTGTCTTTTCCCTTTTACCTTCTCTCAAGTAGTGAGTACTCCTTGGTTTAGGAGATAGTACACCTATTACGCAAATTGGATAGTCTTCTTCCAAATCTTAGGCTGGTGCCGACCGGTAGGGAATGAAGAAAACCAATTAGCCTAAACGGTGTGCAGAAGGTTTTAAGATTAAGACAAAGCAAGGGATTAGTAAGAGGGCAAAGTAAATTGCGACTGATATTCACAACCAAACCAAGTATTTCTTCGCCAATCCTAAATTACCTTTGTATTTCTCCAGGACACTCCGTATCACTACGAAGATCCACAGTTTATTGGATAATCCATCGTATGGTTATATACGAACTCGAAAGGAACTTGTTCCAGTTCGGGGATGGATTCTGGTCCAGGAGAAATAGGAATAAGGTTTATTCGGTTGTCTTTTATCTTCACCTTCTCTCGCATTGCGAGTGCTCCTAGGATTAGGACAGTACACCTATTATGCTTATTGGATAGTCTTCTTCCAAGCCATAGGCTGGTGCCGAACGGCGGGGAAGGAAGAAAACCAATTGGCCTAAATGGGTGTGCAGAAGGTAACGACTAAAGACATATAAAGGGATTTGGAGAGGTGGCAAAGAATTATACGGTTATAGTTGTGAATCTGGATAATGGTAGAGGCATTACTAGGAATACCAGGATACCCCATCAAAACATTTCAATGTTTCAGTTCAACTGTGTACTGTTAAAAGAAAACTGATTTCCTGATTAGACACTTGCTCCAGGGTATGTATTTACCAGGTTTGATTCTCACATCTGTATGGCTTTACAAATGATGAGTGGGAGTAAGTTATTGGGAATAGGGTGATCATCCTCATTATATCGGGATTCGTTGTAATCGGTGATATTTGAGGAGATCATCTGGGCTGTTTGCCGGTCGGCAAATATTTGGTTTTGAATATCCGTTGTTATGCACCAATTTCAAATCGATATATCTGTACGTCTATTGTCATAGAGTGATATATACTTTTTGAAATTATGTCAGTGACATTTACCCAATCATTGGATGGTTAGGTAAGGAGCATTAAACAGCGGTGTAATTCTTCTTAACCATAAGTACAGTTTTCAACCTACGACACACAGTGAAAGAGTTGTCAGACTCAAGGGACTTATACAGAGTATTGTATGTTGTCCAGGGTCCATCAGGACACAGGGGTTGGTCCTCGTACTATATTCGGTTTACTTATGACTTGTCTAGTTTTTAGACAGGTGTTTCGTGGAAACACAGGGTCCGAATTTTGAGAAGTTATAGGTATTTGAATAAAGTAGAGAACCAGGTTTTGCAAGTATCGGGATTCTTCAAGGAGATCGAAGATGTAGATACTTGTGAATGGTATTCAGTTGATAGTAATGATAAAGAGAAATTGCTTCTTTTTCAGGTTACTCATAATTGGAAGCATTCCTAAGTTGAGTAACGCTGATCGGCCTCTCTCCATTTAGTTGACATGCACTGGAGACAGCTGCATGATTTGAATCTGGTTTAATTAAATCAGTGCCTCTGGTTCTATATTGGATATAGTACAGTTCATATCTTAACATTGTTATGGTACGGGGAGTTATCCGGCTTATGATTAAAACCAGACTCTGGATGACACAAGGCACGTTTCTGTAATGGCTGTTTGTGGGTTGACCCAGGCTATGACGAGGGTTGACTTTCTACCATCTGGCAGATCAATAGAAATATTGTTCTAAACTCGCCACAGTTTTATTAAAAATCGATTTTTTCAAAAACAGTAGTGGGAGTATGGTAGAACTGGAAGTGATTCCAGAACCGCAAACGATTACTGAAGATTTGATAAGGAACCTAAAGATTCAATCTGATTTGACATTCCATTGGCCACTCCGCAGATACGGTGGGTAACTTCAGGCACCCGAGAGGTACTCCGGTAGCCTCAAGGACGGTGACAGGGAAGTTCTTGTTTACCCACACTTGCCATTGTTGTTGTTCCAGGCTGCGAGACCCGGCAGGAGGATGAGTATAGCATCGTTCTAAACTAGCTTTAGAAGTGCACATCTATATGACTCTGCCAGAGGGTTGTCGTAGTCAGTGGGAGCAGCGGAAGCATTGGTGGACATCACGCTTATGTCTATTTATAGACCAAAGCAGAAATAGCGGAGATAGATCATCTATTTCTGATGTGACAGTCATGGGTTTGACGTTATCAGAATAAGGGATGGATCTGTTGAGAAGGTAGTAGGGTGTGATATCCGGGTTTTGGATGACATACACAAAGTAGGAAGTGACATTCCTATACTACGATCGGTTATACTTTGGTCGTCACACAGTGTTTTTTCTCCACAAGGGACTTGGACACAATATCAAACATACTGGTTACTAGATCTATGGTTTTAGATCTAGATTTGGGTGGTTTCCCAATCAGGGTACTTAGACAGCATTCTAAGAGTATTTAGAATGGACGACTCCTGGCACGGTAGTGTACCTGCAGGTGATAGAGTCACCCTCTCTAAAGGTGTCTTATAGACTAAAGTAGAGAGGGATGTGCATGATTGGCAGATCACTTGCTTAGGCAATTGAGTCAATCATGAGATGTCAAGTACCACACCAGATGTTGTTCTTGCACTAGATGCAATAAGTTGATATTGTTCCAATCCTGGAGAAACAGTCGGAAGCAGTTTTAGAACATAAGTGGATGTTCTAGGGATATGATAACTACAGCCTCTTTTGGGAGACAGTTATCATTCCAGGCTTCCAAGGTGACATGGACGACAAGGAGGTTGTCAGAGTTATAGTTTTCCTTCTGACGAGGGGCAGTATTCTGGACAGCTGATCCAAGGAAATACTGAGGGAGGCATGGCGCAGGATACTGATTAAGTTCAGTTGACGATACAGTCTAAGAATTTTGGATTTGGAGTTCATTTATGAGCTAGGTCCCATCAGACATCCAGACATTCTAAGACAGGTATTGCTCATTTCGGGAGATGGCATTCTCCGCGAACTTGAGATTTAGAGAGACATAGAAAGAAACATCAGAGCGGATCCACTCACTGAGGCTATTACTCGAACGCCATAGTCTCGCAAACGAGCTTTGTGAGACTGACTTGTAGAGGAGTTGGGTGTTTGTTATCACACGGGCTGTGAGTATGCGACATCGCAATAATTAGCCTTGAGTGCAAGTGGGAGATTGTTGGAGATAGTGCCCTCAGAGTCAATTATTGGATCACAGGCACGTGATTGCAATGATTGAGGGAGGACCTATCCCGGTACGACAGTCTTACTCGAGATGATAGTTTGCTATCTGGTTTACCTTTATCATCGTGTACTGCTTTAGGTGACCTGACAGGTCGCTATTGCACGTTGATAGAGCCCCTAGGATTCTTGCTTGACTGCCGGCAGTATGAGGGCGATCATATACGTGGGAGCTGGTAGTCTATAAGCACATCCTTAAAAGGTCCCTAGTCGTAGGAGTTTCGAGATAGGGCATCGATTCTCCAGAGTAGACTAGTGTATACAGTCGAGACCCCGACGAGGGGCGGTGGCCGGTCTCACAAGCCACTGGTGTCAGTTGGTTCACCTAAGATGTATACAGGTGCTCATTGGGTTATGAGTACACCGGACAGGACTCGTCGGGAACATGCTAGTTGGTCTTATACCTGACGTCAGATAGCAGTTCCCTGGTGACATGTATGCAGGTTAGTTCATCGACCTGGGGATCGTCATTTGTCTCGTGTGAGTTCCCACTGTGCTTTGATTACTACCCTACCATGGCTCAAAGGAGTCGTGCAAACAGGTTTTAGTTGGGTACAGTCCCGAGCCACATGGAGGCAGTGAGCGGATCTTCAGGGGTTCGTCTCTCCCGGTATTGGGGGTGAGGTCGCGCTGTGTCTAGGAGAGCCATTACACGAAGTCCTTGGCCAAGGCAGGAGATTTACTGGTAGGTATTCCAGTAGTATCTCAGGGTGTTCTGGGATACACTCCGACATGACTTGTACCGCTTTTGGGGGTCTGACTTTTACCCACCCCCTAGGCCCGACATGCAATGCTCATAGACGAACGGACCGGATTGTACGGATATTGTCACTGACAGGCTCAGTAGGGTGTCAGGATGAGTTCGCTCATCGACGTCCCTTTTAGTCAATAGCTGGTGGCCCGTTACGTATTGGCTTATACCTCTGACGTGCTAGTGGTTAAATCCACAGCCATAGTATTGAGGAGTCTTTAGAGTCCACCACACTTTCAGTTACTCAAGCTTTCGGGCGAAACGCTGTAGAGGCCGTATGGAGATATGGCAGGGTCCGATCAGATACATGCGGTATTGCACGGATCAGGATCGGACGGTTTGTACTAGTGGCCGTATGGATATATGGCAGGGTTCGATCAGATACGTGCGGTATTGCACGGATCAGGATCGAACGGATATTACTAGCCGGCTTTGGTTTAAGCCGGATCCTAGTTTAGTACAGTGTAGATTTTGTCTCATTGCATTTGTATCCGGTCGGAATACAGATGCGGGTGTGTATGCACAGTGTCGGGGTTTTCCTGTAATTTATTACGGGACCAGTTTTCTGGAGTTGCCAGTTTGCATTCCGTTCCGGCCGGTTTTCCTTTGTTCTTTCCCGGCCGGACTTTTCCGATGGAGGGGGTTATTTGCAATTGTGCAAATAACATTTGAGGAGGAGGGTTTCTTGCATTTGTCTTCATTATGATAGGATTAGAATCTTTCATCCATACTTTTGCATTAATGAGGTTAAGGTGTGAATAGAAGTGAAGTATGGTTGATGTTTTGGATGTGGTCACCATATGCTTTTTCTACACTCACCTCCCTTATACATGTTGCTTTTCCCTCCACCATTTCTAAAAAAAGCATGGCCGGCCATTCATTTGAGGGAGAGAGAGAGTTCATTTTAAGATGAGAGAATGGTTTCATATCATTCTTACATGCTACACAAATTCCATCTCCACTTGAAAAGTCTAGTTCATACCTTCACCTCCATCAAAGGCAACATAACCCCAAAGAGACAAAGCACTACACATTCTACAGCAAACCTTGGGCACGTCGACTTGCCAGCTTCGTGCCCGAGTTGCCTCGGTATTGAGGTGGGAGCCCGTAAAAGATGCAGACGATGTGGTGCCCTTCCGGCAAGGATATGATGACCGGAGGATCCGCGGGAGATCGGGACGACGACGAGAAGACCGGAGGACTCGGATCACTCGATATATCTCTAACCCGTCTTGTAGTTAGCTAGATCTAGTTTAATGGCCCGATCCGGGTGTTTAGTGCGCGGTGGTGCCGGTTTGCAAAGTTTGCAAAATTAAAGTTTATTACCGTTTCCGCATTTGGCCGTCGGATTGACGGCCGGGGCGCCACCGTGCACTTACACAAAGCTCCCCATGTCCCAGGTCCCAAAACCAGCGTCGCGGATAGGGAAATCCGTAAGACCTGGGAAATCAATTGCGCGAAGGCCAAGTGCCTCGGGCTTGCCTCTATGGACAATGAACATCAGAGGAGGCACGAGAATATGGACCTTGAATCCATATTTCTCCATACAAAAGAACTGTATGGAGAGCAAACTCGTATCGCCAGATACGAAGTCTCGAAAAAGCTGTTTTCGGCGAGATTGGCCATCGGATCATTGGTAGCAGAACACGTGCTTAAGATGATTGGTTTCATTGAGGAGCTCGCGGACCTAGGGACCACGTTAGAGAACGAGCTCTACACGGACTTGATTCTCCAGTCCCTTCCTTCCACTTACGCATAGTTTATCCTGAACTTCAACTTGCAAGAAAAGGAAGTTGAACTTTCAGAACTCCTCAACATGCTGAGGAGGGCAGAGGGCACCCTAAAGAAAGGTAGAGAAACATCCACTTTGTTTGTAGGAGGATCTTGCTCTTCTAGGTCCAAGGCGAAAGCCAAGGGAAAGAAGAAGAAAGCCCCCGCCAAACCAAGGGGCGGTGTTAGTAAAATGGATACGAAGGGAAAGGCAAAAGCAACAAAGGTAGCATGGAAGCTTGTGGGGAAGGAAGAGTGCTTTTACTGTCACAAGAGTAGACACTGGAAGAAAGATTGCAGGGCTTGGAAGGCCAGAACACAGGATCTGAAGCAAGTTGCGGCTTCAGCTTCAGGTGTGTATGTTATTGAAAACTGTCTATCAATAAACTCTACTTCCTGGGTATTGGATACGGATCAGGATCTCATATCTGTAATTCTTTGCAGGCGTTGAGAAAGCGTAGGTTTTTGAAGGCAGGTGACATGACCCTCAAAGTTGCAAATGGAGCTAGCATGGTTGCTAAGGCCGTGGGGGACTATCACCTGGGAATGTCAGATGGACATGTTTTGGTTTTACGTAATTGCTTTCTTGTACCTAATGCAACTTGTAATATCATTTCTGTATCTTTAATATCTAAAGAAGGTTATGAATTTGCGTTTGTAGGTAATGTTGTAAACATTCACCTTAATCAAGTTCTGATTGGGTCAGGTACATTAAGAAATGGTATATACGTATCAAACCAACCACAGATTGTCAATGTCCAGAATACACACAAAAGAAAGTCTCCGGAAACAAATCAGGCTTTCTTATAGCATTGTAGACTGGGTCACATCAATGAGAGAAGGTTGACGAAGTTACATACAGAAGGATATTTGGATCCGTTCGAATATCAATCATATGCAACTTGTCAATTCTGTCTCAAAGGAAAGATGACAAAGACTCCGTTCACTGGATACGGAGTAAGAGCGAGCGAGCTCTTAGGACTCGTATACAGCGACGTGTGCGGTCCAATGTCTACGCATGCACGAAGCGGTTATTCTTACTTCATTACTTTCATGGATGACTTTTTAAGGTACGGATATGTCTTCTTAATGAAACATAAATCCGAAGCCTTTGGAAAATTCCAGGATTATAAGAATGAAGTAGAAAAACAAACCGGCAAAAGTATCAAGACACTGAGATCTGATCGCGGTGGTGAATACTTGAGTGCCGAGTTCCTGGATTACTTAAAAGAGAATGGAATTCTCTCTCAGCTTACTCCTCCATACACTCCGCAACATAACGGTGTATCGGAGAGACGGAATCGAACCCTATTGGATATGGTACGGTCCATGATGAGTAACGCTGAGTTACCGCTATCATTCTGGGGATATGTACTAGAATTAGTTGCATACCTTTTGAACCGAGTTCCAACTAAGACTGTACCTACTACACCATATCAGATGTGGTGTGGGAAGAGACCCTATCTTAATCACATTAAGACATGGGGATGTCCAGCTTTTGTCAAAAAACAGCATGCGGACAAACTCGAGGCACGCTCAGTACAGTGCAAGTTTGTGGGATGTCCAAAGAACTCCAAGGGATATTTCTTCTATTGCGAAGAGGAACAAAAGGTTTTTGTTTCTCGTCATGCCCACTTCTTGGAACTCAGTTTTTGGGAAAACAGATAAGTGGGAGCGCAATAGAACCGGAAGAAATTCCAGAACCACGAGATATTACTGAAAGCTTAGTAGAACCAGAGGGTTCGAAAGATCAGGACATTCCTACGCCGCTCCGCAGAAGTAGTAGGCAGTCTCATCCGCCCGACAGATACTACGGTTTTCTCATAGACAGGGATAGAGAGGATTGCATCATTGATAGTGATGAGCCGACTAGCTTCCAGCAGGCCATTCAGAGCGTTGACTCGGTAAAATGGCTGGATGCAATGCGGACCGAAATGGAGTCCATGTACACCAACAAAGTATGGACGTTGAACATTGCTCCAGATGGGGTAAAACCCGTAGGATGCAAGTGGATTTTCAAAAGGAAGATTGGTGTAGATGGACAGGGTGAGACCTATAAGGATAGACTTGTTGCAAAGGATTTTCGTCAAAGACCTGGTTTGGACTATGACGAGACATTTTCTCCGGTGGCTATGCTGAAATCCATTCGGATCCTTCTTGCCATTGCTGCCTCCCATGATTATGAGATTTGGCAGATGGACGTAAAGATCGCTTTTCTAAATGGAAATTTAGAGGAGTGTGTTTATATGGACCAGCCAGAGGGTTTCATTCAGAGTGGGAGCAGCGGAAAGGTGTGCAAGTTGCTTAAGTCCATCTATGGACTAAAGAAGGCATCGCAAAGTTGGAACATCTGTTTTGATGAGACGGTCAAAGATTTTGGCTTTATCAAAAATCCAGATGAACTATGCATCTATAGTAGATTTGTAGCAAGAACTGTCATATTCCTTGTATTGTACGTGGATGACATTCTCTTGTTAGGAAATGACATTCCTATGCTACAATCTGTCAAAGGGTTCTTGTCACACAGGCTCTCCATGAAAGACCTGGGTGATGCCTCTTACATTCTGGGGATCCGGATCCATCGTGATAGATCCAAGAGGATATTAGGACTTTCACAGTCCAGGTACATCGACACCATACTGAAAAGATTCAGTATGGAAGATTCTAAGCGCGGTAATCTACCGGCTTGTCACGGGATCACCCTTTCCAAAGAGATGTCTCCCAAGACTGATTTGGAAAGGGATCGCATGTCTATTATACCCTACGCTTCTGCGGTAGGCTCTATAATGTATGCGATGTTGTGTACCAGACCAGATGTAGCTTATGCACTGAGTGTGGTAAGCCGGTATCAGTCAAACCCTGGGGAGAAACACCGGATAGCGGTAAAGAACATTCTCAAGTACCTAAGAAGGACTAATTAGATATTCTTGGTGTATGGCGGAAAAGACCTCCAGATCGAGGCCTTTGCTGACTCCAGCTTCCAGAGTGACAAGGATGATTCCAAGTCCATGTCGGGTTATGTATTTACCCTCAATGGAGGGGCGGTGTATTGGAAGAGTTCCAAACAGGAAACCGTTGCTGACTCGACGATGGAAGCAGAATATATCGCTGCTGCAGATGCTGCAAAAGAAGCCGTCTGGCTAAGGAAGTTCTTGACAGAACTTCAGGTGGTCCCGTCCATTGTTGACCCAATACCTTTGTATTGCGACAACAACTGGGCTATAGCTTTAGCGAAGGAACCCAGGTCCCATCAAAAGTCCAGACACATCTTGAGGCGGTATCACCTGATCAGGGAGATCGTGGGTCGCCAGGAGATCGAGGTTCGGAGAGTTGCTACGAAAGATAACACTGCTGATCCATTCACGAAGGCCTTACCCCAGACTCAGTTCGAGCGGCTGATCGAGATGATAGGTCTTCGATACGCCAGTACATGGCCTTAGTGCAAGTGGGAGATTGTTAGTGTATATGCCCTAGAGGCCATTACTGTATCATACTAGTTTGTATATTACTTAATGGAAGCTTTGGATATTCACCTTGTATAGACAATCTTTCTCAATATAGTAGTATGCTACTTGGTTTGTTTCTGCTTTAATATATACATGTGTTTATTTTAGTATATCACCTATACACATTAGTGGAGCCCTTAGGATCTTTGCTTGATTACCAGCGTTATGATGGCAATCACACTAGTGGGGGCTGGGTAATCCACAAGCACATCCTTATACAGGTCCCTAGTCGTAGGACTATCGAGACAGGGCATCGATACTCCGGAGTAGACTAGCGTATGCGCTTCTCATCCCGGTGTGGGAGACGGTCTGTCCCACAGCCGTCAGTACGTCGTACTTGAGATAGTACGCGGGTGCTCGTTAGGTTACGAGTACACTGGACAGGACTCGTAGGGAACTGTTGGTTGGTACTATACCTATCGTCAATTATCAGTTCCCAGGTGACATGAGTACAGCTTAGTCCGCTGACTTGATGCTGTCACTTCGCCTTGAGTGTGTTCCCACTGTACTTAGATTACTACCCTACCATGGCTCAAAGGAGTCATGCAAACAGGTAGTAGTTGGGTGCAGTCCCGAAGCACTTGGAGGCAGTGACGGTTAGACAGGATTCGTCTCTCCCGGTATTGGGGGTTGACATCGCGCTGTGTCTAGGAGAGCCTTTACACAAGTCGTCCTTGGCCAGGGAAAGCGAGATATAGTGGTAGGTTTCCAGTGTTATCTTAGGGTGTTCTGGGCTACACTCCGACACGACTTGTACCGCTATTAGGAGACTGACGTTTACCACCCCCTAGGCCCACTATGCGATGTTATCAGATGAACAGACCGGACTGTACGGAGATTGTCACATCTAGGCTCAGTAGGTGTTCAGATGGGTTTCACCTCGTCCGTCTTCTTATCGGCATCTACCTGGGGACCGTTACGCACAGCTAGTGCCGCTTGCGGTCTGTGGTTAAACCCACTGCCAGCGTAGTGTCGTGTCTTTAGAGTCCCACATAGAAAGCTATTCGCCTTTAGGCAAAAGAGTAGAGGTCGCATGGTTTTGCGACAGGTCGCATGGTTTTGCGACAGGGTTCGGTCACATCCGTGCACTTCTGCACGTTTAGTGTCCGGACAGTTAACACTAGCGGGCGTTGGTTTAAGCCAGATCCTTGTGTACGTTTTGGGATTGGTTTTTTCTCGTTTGTATTCATGTTCCTCGGAACGCGGATGCGGGTGTGTATGCACAGTTGACAGAGAGACAGAGGCAGAGGATTCTCATTGGGGTTGTTGACTGTTGACTGTTGACTTTTGCTAAAACCCTAATGAGAATATGAAATATGATTAACAATAATATTAATTAAGTATTATAGTGGCATGGTTGTTGAGGGGTTGACTTTGTTGACTTGTTGACTTTGTTGACCGGTTGACTAGGTTGGACTAGTTGACCATCATCATTACAATGGCTATCATTTCATGGCAAAGACTTTTGCTTGCTTGTTTCTTTTTGCAAAATGAGTGCATGAAATGATATGGCCATTTTGACTTGAACCATCACATAATACTCAATTACTATTATGAGTTATCACGATTTTGGATTATGAGAGCTTGGATGGCAAATGGCTTGCTCATTCTCTCAATTGCTTTTCTCTCTCTTGCTTGAGCTCTTCCTCTTCCTCTAGCTCTCTCTCTAGTGTATGGTTCACTTGTCTCATGTGTTGAGAAGCAAGAACCAAGAGATAAATCGCAACACACTCCTCTACTCATCCTAGTTTACAAGGTTTAGGAAACCAAGTGTTCTAGTTTCTTCTAGTTTGAAGAGAAGCCAAAGGTAGAAGCTTTCAGGTGGATCCATCTTCGGCGCAAGGAGATGACGAGGTGAGGCCGATCCGACCACCGCAAGGAGTTGAAGACGAAGGAGTTCAAGTTAAGGTATAACCACCTAACCGAGTAGGTAAAACTCTTGTTAGGATTGTTAGATAGTTGTTTAACAAAGATCCGTATTTTGAGTCTATGTTACCACCTCTAGAAAAATCGTTTTTCATCATTTCCGCAAGCCCGTAAGTACCGGGAGAGGTAACGTGGACTTACACGATCAATATCTATATAATCCTCAAATATGACAAGTCTGGAGTATAAAATGGTGGCAAGGGTAAATATCTAACCCAAGTGTAATCCCATGTGCTCGTGTCAGTACCTCAGGTAGCAATATATCATATGGATGAGGCATGAATGCATGAAAACAGAATACATGACAATGAAGAAAACTGCTTTCATAACTTAGTGAGATTTCTGTACATTTAAAACGAGGTATCATAAATGAAATCAGCATAAACAGTGTCTAGCATCGACACAAAACATAAATCCTAATATCTCAATATCTCAGTGTCGCAATCTTACTATCTAGGGCGCCGTTGTAGGGTTACTAGGCACTCTAATAAGGTTCTACAAGGCATCAATCATGCCCCGATTAAAATTTTAGCCGTGCCGAACAACCCAAAGCCGGATCTTTAAACTAGAGTTTATGCGAAAACTAGCATGTTAAACACTTTAACACTAAGTGAGAGGGATTACAACCTTTGTAGATCCGGTCCTTCACTTCTTAAGCTCCGTGTTGAGGTCCCTTCGCTGCGATCATCGTGTTCTGGACTCTCGAGAGGCTTCACGAAGAGAAAGATGCAGTCTTGCTTCCGATCTTCGATAACAAAGATGATCTACCTTGAAGTTTCATTAACACAAGATAACGCTCACTAAATGGAGTGAACACTCTTATCTAAAGGCCAAGGATAGATGAGAATGATGAAGTAGGATTTTTGCTCTCTTTTATTTTCTTATTCTCACTGATTTTCATCACTTGGAAAAAAGCTAGAATGCTTTTTCCATGAAAGAAAGAAGAAGGAAGAAGAAGAAGAATATCATAATCAAATCCTTTTGTGATGAATAATGAAAAGAAGATAATGATGAATAATGCAACCATGGTTGCTAAACCTTTGTAGAGAATTAACCAAGGGCTAGGGTTTGGGTTGGGTTAAAGCATTAATCACTTGTAAATATCTTTGCAAAAACAAAAAGAAACCTTCTAGAATTATCAATAAGGAACTAACCCAAAACAAACCCTAACCTTGTTGAATCTCCACTAAACATGTTGCATTAGTTATCATATCATGTTACAATATTATATATCACATATATAATATTTATCATAACAATATAAAATAATACAATTAACATATATCGCATATATATCAATGTATTACCCGAGTGAGAAAAAGAATCTTTTAGTGAGCTAATATTAGTTAATGTAATTTAATATATCATATATATTATTATACATTAAATTATCGAATCAACACTTGATCCGACAATCCGGCTATATCGCATATAACCGACTAATACGATGACCCGGCTATATCACATATATCCGGCCGATATCTCATATCGCGAGAATCCAATACGATATCACATACCTCATTATCCTCGGTCCCGCACATATCACATATGTGCTCCTACTCCGTTTTGCCTGAGTCAAGAAACCTCTGTGTAGGACTCTAAAGAATCGTCAATACGCCGGCAGTAGGTGATGATCATATCAAACACCCACAAGCTGCAAGCCGTCAGCTAAACATAATAGCCACCCAGGTATTGAGCGCTCAGAAGATCAACAAGCAAGCCTGTACATTCTCCTGTGAATCCAATCAGTAACACTCCCGTACAGTCCGGTCTCGTCGTCTGATATGTCGCATATCTCGCCTAGGGGTGGTAAACGTCAGACCCCAGTAGCTCGATAAGTCGTGTCGATATGAGGTCTATAACATTTCGAGAAACTACTGATAACACTTACCAGTAAATCTCAGCAACCCTGGCCTTGGATTTCCAGTTATAGTCAATCGAACACAGCACAACATCAAGACCCTATACCGGGAGAGACGAATCCCCTCCTATCGCTCATTGTCTCTATGTGATTCGGGACTGTACCCAAAAGCCACCTTTTTGCACGCCCTCTTAGACGTGGTATGATGGAAATCAAAGCACAGTGGGAATCACACAAGACTATATGACGATCTCGGGTCAACAGACTACTCTGTACCAGTGTCACCGGAGAACTGCCATCTGACGTGAGGTATAATACCATCTGGGAGTTCTCGGCGAGTCCGTCCAGTGTACCCAGTCTCTACTGAGCACCTATACACCATCCTTGATGTCTAACACCGATGGATATGGGATCATCCATCGCCCATCATATGGGTCAAGATGCGTATACGCTAGTCAACTCTGGTGCATCGATGCCCTGTCTCTATACACCCTCGACTAAGAACAGTTATAGGATGTACTCGTCGACTACCGTGGCCCCACTAGTATGATCTCATCATAGTCCCAGTAGTCGAGTACATATCCTAAGGGCTTTATCAACATGTAACTGTATGTCTACGGTAGCGCCCCGGCCGTCTAACAGACGCCAAATGCGGAACAAAAACTTTTAACTGGCGCTATCGTATACTAAAACCCGGATCTGCCATTATTGCTAAACTAACAAATTGTAAAGAGGGTAGAAAGGTTATACCGAAAGATCCGAGCCCTTCATTCTTTAACCATCATCCCACGCTTTGTTGCGGCTGCTCTGTTCTCGTCGATCTCCGATCTCCTCATCCAGGTGGCACACGTCAACGGATCTTTAAACGGGCTCCCGCCTCTGACTCGAGGCAACTCGGTCGTCAAGTTTGCTAAAAGAGACGACCAAGATTGATGTAGAGAATGATTAGAATACTTTGTCTCACTTCGTCCAAAGTCGTGGACGAACGGTTAATGAAGTTGCCACTCGAATCGGGTGATGGAATGAAAGAGGCTATGAAATTTCCAAACACCATAAACTATCATCTTTTTAAAACAACAACCATTATCCTCCACCAAGGGGTGGCCGGCCATATATAGAGGAGGGGGTGAGTGTAGGAGCAAGGGGGGTGATGACAACAATGAAGCTTATCATAACACCTTGTATAAACACCATTAATGCAAGTGATGAATCATTAACCCTAGTCATCAAACATCATTAAATGCACTAATGAGTCACAAAGATGCATGAACCTAGTCACCACCTTCTAGAAGCCTCTAGAAACTTCCACACTCATCTCAAGAAAAGATAAATCCGTATTTAACCAAATGTTAAATACGGCCGATAGAAAACTGGAAACTGGAAACTGGCAACTTCCAAAAGCGATCCTGAAACGAATTTCAGGATAACCCCGTATCAGTATAAACATACCTGCATTTGTATTACGACCAAATACAAATGCAACTGAGACAAAGATATTATATCTACTTAAGATAATACTCGGATCCGGCTTAAACCAAAGCCCACCAGTATTATCTGCCCAAAAAATGACACGTGCGTAAACGCACGTGCATTTTCCTAACCTTGCCATAAAACCATACAGCCTCTACAACATTTCGCCCGAACTTGGGAAACTATCTGTGGGGAACTCTAATGACTCGTCAGTACCCTGGCAGTGGGTTTAACCACAAGCCGTCAGCGGCACTAACTGTGCGTAACGGCTGCCCATGGACTGACCTCAAGGGAGGCCGATGAGCGAACTCATCCGGAAACCCTACTGAGCCTAACAGTGACAATGTATATACAGTCTCGTCCATTCGTCTATGAGTATCGCATATCTGCCTAGGAGGCTGGTAACGTCAGACCCCCAACAGCAGTATAAGTCATGTTGGAGTATAGCCTAAAAACACCCTGAGATACTACTGGAATACCTACCAGTAAATCTCCTGCCACGGCCGTGGGCTTTGTGTAATGGATCTCCTAGACACAGCACGATCTCACCCCCAATACTGGGAGAGACGAATCCCCTGCCGATCCGCTCACGTGCCTCCATGTGGCTCGGGACTGTACCCAAAAACTACCTATTTGCATGGCTCCTTTTAGCCGTGGTAGGGTAGAAATCAAAGCACAGTGGGAACTCACACGAGACAAATGACGACCTCAAGTCGATGAACTAACCTGTACACATGTCACCAGGGAACTGCTATCTGACAATATGTATAATACCAACTAGCAGGTTCCCGGCGAGTCCTGTCCGGTGTACTCATAACCCAATGAGCACCTGTATACATCTTAGGTGAACCAACTGACACCAGTAGCTTGTGAGACCGGCCACCGCCCCTCGTCAGGGTCTCGACTGTATACACTAGTCTACTCCGAAGTATCGATGCCCTGTCTCGAAACTCCCATGACTATGGACCACAATTAAGGATATGCTTATAAACCACCCAACTCTCATGTATATGATCGCCATCATACTGTTGGTAGTAAAGAAAGATCCTAAGGGCTCTATCAAAGTGTAACAGTGATCAGTCACCTGAACCTGTACACGACTGATAAAGGCAAACCAGATAGCATACTATCATCTCGAGTAAGACCGTCCTACCGGTATAGGTCCTCCGCAATCATTGCAATCACGTACCTGCGATCCAATAATTGACTCTGAGAGCACTATCTCCAATAATCTCCCACTTGCACTTAAGGCTAATTATTGCGATGTCGACTACTCACAGCCCGTGTGAAACCGAACATCCAACTCCTCTAGTAATCAGTTTCACAAAGCCCGTTTGTAAAACTATTGTGTTCGAGAAATAGCCTCAGTGAGTGGATCCGCCCTGATGTTTCTTTCTATATCTCTCTTAATCTCAAGTTCGCGGAGAATGCCATCTCCCGAATTGAGTAATACCTGTCTTAGAATATGTCTGGATATCTGATGGGACCTAGTTCATAAATGAACTCTAAATCCAAACTTCTTAGACTGTATCGATTACTGAACCTAATCAGTATCCGGCACCATGCCTCCCACAGTATCCTCTTGGACTACCTGTCCATAATACTGTCCCTCGTCAGAGGGAAAACAATAACTCTGACAATCACTATGTCATCCATGTCACCTTTGAAGCCTGGAATGATAACCGTCTCCCGAAGGAGGCCGTCGTCATCAAATCCATAGAACATGCACTTATGTTCTAAAACTGCTTCCTTATGTTTCTCCAGGATTGGATTAATACAAACTTATCGCATCTCTTGCAAAAACAACATTTGGTGTGGTACTTGACATCTCACGATTGACTCAATTGCCTAAGCAAGTGATCTGCCAATCATGCGCATCCCTCTCCCCTTTAGTCTGTAAGATACCTTTAGAGAGGGTGACTCCATCACCTGCAGGTACACCACCATGCCAGGAGTCATCTATTCTAAAAACCATTAGAATACTGTCAAAGTACCTACATTGGGAAACTGCCCAAATCCAGATCTAAAACCATAGATCTAGAAACCAGAATGTCTGATATTATATCTATATCCTGTCTGGAGAAACAACTGTGCGACGACCAAAGTACAACCGATCATAGTGTAGGAATTTTACTTCCTACTCTGTGTATGTCATCTAGATACCATGACATCACACCCTACTACCTTCTTAACAGATCCATCCTTTATTCTGATGAAGCCAAACCTATGACTGTCACATCAAAATTAGATGATCTATCTCCGCTATAACTGCTCAAGTCTATAAATAGACATAAGCATCTTGCCCACTATGCTTCCGATGCTCCCATTGACTACAACAACCCTCTGGCAGAATAATATAAACGTGCACTTCTAAAGCTAGTTTAGAACGACGCTATACTTAACCTCCTGCCGGGTCTCACAGTCTGGAACAACAGTAGTGTCAAGTCTGGGTAAACAAAAACCTCCCTGTCACCGTCCTTGAGGCTACCGAAGTACCTCTCGGGTGTCTAAGGTTACCCATCATATCTGCGGAGTGGCTAATGGAATGTCAAACCTGATTGAATATACAGGTCCTATTAAATTTTCCGTAATCGTTGCGGCTCTGGAATCACTTCCAGTTCTACCATACTCCCACTACTGTTTTCTGAAAAAATCCATTTTACTAAAACTGTGGCGAGTCAAGAACAATATCACTATTGATCTTCCAAATGGTAGAAAATCAACCCTCGTCATAGCCAGGGTCAACCCATAAATAGCCATTACAGAAACGTGCCCTGAGTTATCCAGAGTCTGGTTTTAAGCATAAGCTGGACAACTCCCCGTACTTTAACATCGTTAAGGTATGAATCATTCTATATCCAATATAGAAACTTTGGCACATTATTTAATTGGAACCAGATTCAAATCATGCAGCTGTCTCCAGTGCATATAAACTTAATGGAAAGAGGCTAATCAGCATTACTCAACTTAGGAATCCATCCAATTATGAGTAACCTGAAAGAGAAACAAGTATCTCAAAACCATTACTATCATCTGAATACCAATCACAAGAATCTACATCTTCGATCTCTTTGAAGAATCCCGATACTTGTGACACCTGGTTCTCCACTTTATTCTTATACCCACAACTTCTCAAAACTTAGACCTTGTATTTCTACGAAACACTTGTCTAAAAAGTAGAGAAGTCATAAGTAAACAGAACATAGTACGAGGACCTACCCCTTTGTCCTGATGGACACTTGGACAACATACAATACTCTGTATAATTCCGCTGAGTTGAACAACTCAAAACCTATGTGTCGTAGGTGGAAAACTGTATCCAGGCGCTTTCCTCAAATATCACCAATTACAACGAATTCCGATATAATGAGGATAATTACCTAATTCCCAATAACTTACTCCCACTCATCATCTGTAAAACCATACAGATATGAGAATCATACCTAGTAAATACATACCCTGGAGTAAGTATCTAATCGGGAAAACAGTTTTGCTTTAACAATGCACTGAAACATAAAAATGTTTCGTAGGGGTATCCTAGTATTCATAGCAATGCCTCTTCCATAATCCAATTCATGACTTTAACCGTATATTTTATTGCCATCTTTCCAAATCCCTTTATTTGTCTTTAGTCATTACCTTCTGTACACCCCTTTTAGGCTAAGTGGTTTTCTTCCTTCCCTACCGTTCGGCACCAGCCTATGGTTTGGAATGTTGGATATATATGCCCTAGAGGCCTTCATTGTATAGGATATATGAGGGCGATCATATAAGTGAGAGCTGGAGTCTATAAGCACATCCTTAAAAGGTCCCTAGTCGTGGGAGTTTCGAGACAGGGCATCGATTCTCCAGAGTAGACTAGTGTATACAGTCGAGACCCCGACGAGGGGCGGTGGCCGGTCTCACAAGCCACTGGTGTCAGTTGGTTCACCTAAGATGTATACAGGTGCTCATTGGGTTATGAGTACACCGGACAGGACTCGCCGGGAACCTGCTAGTTGGTCTTATACCTGACGTCAGATAGCAGTTCCCAGGTGACATGTGTACAGGTTAGTTCATCGACCTGGGGATCGTCATTTGTCTCGTGTGAGTTCCCACTGTGCTTTGATTACTACCCTACCACGGCTCAAAGGAGTCGTGCAAACAAGTTTTAGTTGGGTACAGTCCCGAGCCACATGGAGGCAGTGAGCGGATCTTCGGGGGTTCGTCTCTCCCGGTATTGGGGGTGAGGTCGCGCTGTGTCTAGGAGAGCCATTACACGAAGTCCTTGGCCAAGGCAGGAGATTTACTGGTAGGTATTCCAGTAGTATCTCAGGGTGTTCTGGGCTACACTCCGACACGACTTGTACCGCTTTTGGGGGTCTGACTTTTACCAACCCCCTAGGCCCGACATGTGATGCTCATAGACGAACGGACCGGACTGTACGGATATTGTCACTGACAGGCTCAGTAGGGTGTCAGGATGAGTTCGCTCATCGACGTCCCTTTTGGTCAATAGCTGGTGGCCCGTTACGTATTGGCTTATACCTCTGACGTGCTAGTAGTTAAATCCACAGCCATAGTATTGACGAGTCTTTAGAGTCCACCACACATTCAGTTACTCAGCTTTCGGGCGAAACGCTGTAGAGGCCGTATGGAGATATGGCAGGGTCCGATCAGATACGTGCGGTATTGCACGGATCAGGATCGGACGGTTAGTACAAGTGGCCGTATGGTTTTTTGGCAGGGTTCGATCAGATACGTGCGGTATTGCACGGATCAGGATCGGACGGATATTACTAGCCGGCTTTAGTTTAAGCCGGATCCTAGTTTAGTACAGTGTAGATTTTGTCTCATTGCATTTGTATCCGGAAGGAATACAGATGCGGGTGTGTATGCACAGTATCGGGGTTTTCCTGTAATTTATTACGGGACCAGTTTTCTGGAGTTGCCAGTTTGCATTCCGTTCCGGCCGGTTTTCCTTTGTTCTTTCCCGGCCGGACTTTTTCGTTGGAGGGTGTTATTTGCAAGTTTGCAAATAACATTTTGTGGAGGGTTTATTTGTAAGATGAGAGATTATGAAAGCATCTTTTGATACCATTCTTATATATCATCATCACTTGCTTTTTGTTGATTTGAGATGATTAGTAGTTGATGTGAGTTTGTTATGATGATGTTTTGATATGGTCACCCTCTCTCTTTTCCTACACTCACCTCCCTCTTGCTTTTGTATTCTCTCCTCCACCATTCTAACATGATAAGGATTTCATTTTTGAGAAAAGAGAAGATGAGAGTTTCATTCTTGAGAGTGTGGCATTCTTGATCTCATTTCATGCTAGAAAAATGCAAGCACCATTTTTCTTATCTTGATTCCTCCATCATCTTCAAAGGCAACAAACCCTAATTGAGACATAGCCTCTACACTACACATTCTACAGCAAATCTTGGACGCGTCGGCCAGCCAACTTCGCGCCCGAGTTGCCTCGGTATTGAGGTGGGAGCCCGTAAAAGATGCAGGCGATGTGGTGCCCTTCCGGCGAGGAGGCGACGACCGGAGTTTCCGCAGGAGATCGGGACGACGACGAGAAGACCGGAGGACTCGGATCACTCGGTATATCTCTTCCCATCTTGTAGTTAGCTAGATCTAGTTTAATGGCCCGATCCGGGGTTTAGTGCGCGGTGGTGCCGGTTTGCTAAGTTCGCAAAATTAAAGTTTATCACCGTTTCCGCATTTGGCCGTCGGATTGACGACCGGGGCACCGCCGTGCACTTACAGTGGTATCAGAGCCTCGCCATTAACTTCGTCTAGCTTTGTTTGATGTGTTTGCATTTTCGATCGACTAAAATTCCAAAAACCCGCGTTTTTCTTTACATCAGTTTTTTGTCGAAATTTTTTGAAGTCCAAAATTTTTTCAGGTTGTCTCAGAATGATGTGCAGGGAGTTCTAAGAACACTGGAAAAATTCGACAACACGATCCCTCCGTAAGACCGCGGAACCGTGGCCATAACTACTCTGGAGGCCGCGGATCCGCTGCAGGAATGAGGGATCATGTCATCGTTTTTTTGCAGTGGGCTTGTGGGCTAAAAATAGGGGTTTTGGAATATTAATATTGGGCCCAGATTTTCTGTGAGTGCTACAGTATTGCTTGGGGGCCCACTTGTTAATTTTTGATCGATCGGATATTTTAAACACATTATTTCACAGTATTTACATTATATCTGCGACCGTGAATGTCACTTGATCGGTAAATCCTGTCTAACTGCTATAGCCTGGTTAGACGGATTTGCGAACTTGACTTTCACGTTGATGTTCTGTGTTTTTGCTGTGTTGTTGCGGATCGGTCGTGGGGATAGCCTGGATGCAATGCTAGTACAGTTTTGTTGTATTATGTACATTTGATATTGCGGGGTGAGCGTCCGACATGTGGACTGCCGTCACTGCCTGTTTGTATTATTCTTTTGGGGCACGACCAGGTTGCGGTCGATGTACCCGTTGTATGTATATTTTACTTTCTGTACTAGGGTTACCCCGCGGAGGGGTGCACGGATAGCCGGGTTCTAGAAGGCAACAAGCCCGCATCTCATGGCATTGGGACGGAGGGGGCTTCGCTCTAGAATTGGCGGGCTATTCGCCGCACTCGTAGGGGGTACAGGTTGACCGAGGAGGGGTGCCCAAGTTACCGGATTCCGTGAAGTGCTGGGTGGTCCATTCACGGTGCTGAAGGGGGCTACCTCGCTTCAGCTTTTGGCGGGTGACTTGCCGCGCCCGTAGGGGTCTAGGATTTCATTGCACAGGCTATCCACACGACCAGGGGAACGTCGGGTTTCAGTAGTGGCTCTGTGAAACCCGGGGATCCCAGATATCTGTATTGTTCTGTGATGCTGTACTTTTCTGTGATGTTGCATTTTATTCACTCCTTGAGCGAATATAATATATTGGTATATATATTAGTAGATGTTGTATATGTTTTTCATCCGTGCTAGTCCAGTCCCCGCTCTGCCGTTAGTTAGCTAACCTAACGGGTGATGACGGGACCCAGTGGCGAATGCGGATGGCATATACGTACGTCAGTATATTTTCGTTCTTTATGGTGTGATCAATTGATGGGACTGCATTGATTCGGATCAATGAAAGATAAACAAACCTAATCTGATGTTGTTGGAACACTTTTCAAAAAGCTGTTATTGCAAGGACGTTCACTTTTGTTTTGCACCGTGGTATTCATTAGGAATATCCTGCTCCTCAGTCGACGAGGCAAGGGCCGAGATCCCTTCACCGGGAGTGACCCCTTGGACAGAAGTTTGCGTCAGGGCATTAACTTCACTATAGCCGATTACTTTTGCTTTGCACCGTGGTATTCATTTGGAATATCCTGCACCCCATTCTACGGGGAAAGAGCCGAGATCCCTTCACCGGGAGTGACCTCTTTAGTAAAGGTTTTCGTCACTATATTTTCTAAAAAGCTATCCGTTCCTTCAACGATATCAAGTTCATTACGTTAAAAGTTTTCGCCAGAAACCATTCGTAGCCCTCCATCATTTCAGTTAAATATTCGGTAGTATTCAAGCTATGTATTTTGACCTCATGCCAAGGCATAGCGTTTGGTAGCTGCCGGGTATTTATCTGTTGCATAGATAGATGCGTTGGTTTGGGACAGTCGTACTACTGTTTTGGCCTACGTCAAGAGTATGTACGGGTGGGTTCAAATTAACCTGGACAATGATGGGTAGAACTTGACATGTGACTTATGATATTTTGACCTCACGCCAAGGTCATAAGAGCATGGGGTAGAAATCACATCGGGAGTTTCAAAAGAACTGAAACTTTCCAGATATGCGCATACCTTCTGGAGTGTGATACCGTGAGCGGATTCCCTCACGTTATCATGCGATGATAGTTGGATCCCGATTCCCACTGATGAGTTGGTTTACTCCTCGGGTGACCCCGACTAATTCTTCTTTCAGGTTTGGAGGAGAATTTGAGGTACAGTGGGAGGTTTCCAGATTAGATAAATTGGTAACCATTCTGATCTAGGTTAGAGTACACGCTGAGTGTTTCTTTTCTCTCTCTCTCTGGCAGCGACCATTGACCCGACCCTAAGACTATGACTCAGTGACCAAGTTGACCGAACCTTCTTAACACTGGCTTTTGGATTGTCAGAGTTGCAGACCTCATTGCCACTCCTACTTTTACCCTTTTCTCCAGGACACCCCGTATTACTACGAACGTCCACTTCCATTGGACAAAACCATCGTATGATTAGATACGAACTCGAAGGAATTCGAGGATGGTTTCCGGTTTTGGAGAAAACGGATAGGATTATTCAGTTGTCTTTTCCCTTTTACCTTCTCTCAGGTTGTGAGTACTCCTTGGTTTAGGAGATAGTACACCTATTATGCAAATTGGATAGTCTTCTTCCAAACCTTAGGCTGGTGCCGACCGGTAGGGAATGAAGAAAACCAATTAGCCTAAACGGTGTGCAGAAGGTATTAAGATTGAGACAAAGCAAGGGATTAGTAAGAGGGCAAAGTAAAATGCGACTGATATTCACGACCAAACCAAGTATTTCTTCGCCAATCCTAAATCACCTATGTATTTCTCCAGGACACTCCGTATCACTACGAAGATCCACAGTTTATTGGATAATCCATCGTATGGTTATATACGAACTCGAAAGGAACTTGTTCCAGTTCGGGGATGGATTCTGGTTCAGGAGAAATAGGAATAAGGTTTATTCAGGTGTCTTTTATCCTCACCTTCTCTCGCATTGCGAGTGCTCCTAGGATTAGGACAGTACACCCATTATGCTTACTGGATAGTCGTCTTCCAAACCATAGGCTGATGCCGAACGGTAGGGAAGGAAGAAAACCATTTGGCCTAAAGGGGTGTGCAGAAGGTAATGACTAAAGACATATAAAGGGATTTGGAGAGGTGGCAAAGAATTATACGGTTATAGTTGTGAATCTGGATAATGGTAGAGGCAATACTAGGAATACCAGGATACCCCATCGAAACATTTCAATGTTTCAGTTCAACTGTGTAATGTTAAAAGAAAACTGATTTCCCGATTAGATACTTACTCCAGGGTATGTATTTACCGGGTATGACTCTCACATCTGTATGGTTTTACAGATGATGAGTGGGAGTAAGTTATTGGGAATTGGGTGATCATCCTCATTATATCGGGATTCGTTGTAATCGGTGATATTTGAGGAGATCATCCGGCCTGTTTGCCGGTCGGCAAATATTTTGTTTTGAATATCCGCTGTTGTGCACCAATTTCAAATTGATATATCTGTACGTCTATTTTCATAGAGTGAGATATACCTTTTGATATTATGTCGATGACATTTACCTATATCAGTGGATGGTTAGGTAAGGAGCATTAAACAGCGGTGTAATTCTTCTTAACCATAAGTACAGTTTTCAACCAACGATACACAGTGAAAGAGTTGTTAGACTCAGCGGACTTATACAGAGTATTGTATGTTGTCCAGTGTCCATTAGAACAGAGGGGTTGGTCCTCATACTATATTCTGTTTACTTTTAACTTCTCTAGTTCTTAGACATGTGTTTCGTAGAAACACAGGGTCTAAGTTTTGAGGAGTTATAGGTATTTGAATAGAGTAGAGAACCAGGTGTAGCAAGTATCGGGATTCTTTAAAGTAATCGAAGATGTAGATACTTGTGTATGGCATTCAGTTGATAGTAATGATTAAGAGAACTTGCTTCTCTTACAGGTTACTCATAATTGGAAGTATTCCTAAGTTGAGTAACGCTGATCGGCCTCTCTCCATTTAGTTGACATGCACTGGAGATAGCTGCATGATTTGAATCTGGTTCAATTAAATCAGTGCCACTGGTTCTATATTGGATATAGTACAGTTCATATCTTAACATTGTTAAGGTACGGGGAGTTGTCCGGCTTATGATTAAAACCAGACTCTGGATAACTCAAGGCACGTTTCTGTAATGGCTGTTTGTGGGTTGACCCAGGCTATGACGAGGGTTGACTTTCTACCATCTGGCAGATCAATAGAAGTATTGTTCTAGACTCGCCACAGTTTTATTAAAAATGGATTTTTTCAAAAACAGTAGTGGGAGTATGGTAGAACTGGAAGTGATTCCAGAACCGCAAACGATTACTGAAGATTTGATAAGGAACCTAAAGATTCAATCTGATTTGACATTCCATTGGCCACTCCGCAGATAAGGTGGGTAACTTCAGGCACCCGAGAGGTACTCCGGTAGCCTCAAGGACGGTGACAGGGAAGTTCTTGTTTACCCACACTTGCCATTGTTGTTGTTCCAGGCTGCGAGACCCGGCAGGAGGATGAGTATAGCGTCGTTCTAAACTAGCTTTAGAAGTGCACATCTATATGACTCTGCCATAGGGTTGTCATAGTCAGTGGGAGCAGCGGAAGCATTGGTCGATATCAGGCTTATGTCTATTTATAGACTAAAGCAGATATAGCGGAGATAGATCATCTATTTCTGATGTGACAGTCATAGGTTTGACTTCATCAAAATAGGGGATGGATCTGTTGAGTAGGTAGTAGGGTGTGATATCCGGGTTTTGGATGACATACACAAAGTAGGAAGTGATATTCCTATACTACGATCGGTTATACTTTGGTCGTCACACAGTGGTTTCTTCACAAAGGAATTGGACATTATATCAGACATACTGGTTACTAGATCTATGGTTTTAGATCTAGATTTGGGTGGTTTCCCAATCAGGGTACTTTGACAGCATTCTAAGAGTATTTAGAATGGACGACTCCTGGCACGGTAGTGTACCTGCAGGTGATGGAGTCACCCTCTTTAAAGGTGTCTTATAGAATAAAGTAGAGAGGGATGTGCATGATTGGCAGATCACTTGCTTAGGCAATTGAGTCAATCATGAGATGTCAAGTACCACACCAGATGTTGTTCTTGCACTAGATGCAATAAGTTGACATTGATCCAATCCTGGAGAAACAGTCGGAAGCAGTTTTAGAACATAAGTGGATGTTCTAGGGATATGATAACGACAGCCTCATTTGGGAGATAGTTATCATTCCAGGCTTCCAAGGTGACATGGACGACAAGGAGGTTGTCAGAGTTATAGTTTTCCTTCTGACGAAGGGGCAGTATTCTGGACAGGTGATCCAGGCAGATACTGAGGGTGGCATGGCGCAGGATACTGATTAAGTTCAGTTGACGATACAGTCCAAGAAGTTTGGATTTGGAGTTCATTTATGAGCTAAGTCCCATCAGACATCCAGACACATTCTAAGACAGGTATTGCTCATTTCGGGAGATGGCTTTCTCCATGAACTTGAGATATAGAGAGACATAGAAAGAAACTTCAAGGCGGATCCACTCACTGAGGGTAATCCTCGAACCCAAGAGTTTCGCAAACATGCTTTGTGAGACTGACTAGTAGAGGAGTTGGGTGTTCGGTATCACACGGGCTGTGAGTATGCGACATCGCAATAATTAGCCCTGCGTGCAAGTGGGAGATTGTTGGAGATAGTGCCCTCAGAGTCAATTATTGGATCAGAGGCACGTGATTGCAATGATTGAGGGAGGACCCATCCCGGTACGACAGTCTTACTCGAGATGATAGTATGCTATATGGTTTACCTTTATCATCGTGTACTGCTTTAGGTGACCTGACAGGTCGCTATTGCACGTTGATAGAGCCCCTTGGATTCTTGCTTGACTGCCAGCAGTATGAGGGCGATCATATAAGTGAGAGCTGGAGTCTATAAGCACATCCTTAAAAGGTCCCTAGTCGTGGGAGTTTCGAGATAGGGCATCGATTCTCCCGAGTAGACTAGTGTATACAGTCGAGACCCCGACGAGGGGCGGTGGCCGGTCTCACAAGCCACTGGTGTCAGTTGGTTCACCTAAGATGTATACAGGTGCTCATTGGGTTAAGAGTACACCGGACAGAACTCGCCGGGAACCTGCTAGTTGGTCTTATACCTGACGTCAGATAGCAGTTCCCAGGTGACATGTGTACAGGTTAGTTCATCGACCTGGGGATCGTCATTTGTCTCGTGTGAGTTTCCACTGTGCTTTGATTACTACCCTACCACGGCTCAAAGGAGTCGTGCAAACAGATTTTAGTTGGGTACAGTCCCGAGCCACATGGAGGCAGTGAGCGGATCTTCGGGGGTTCGTCTCTCTCGGTATTGGGGGTGAGGTCGCGCTGTGTCTAGGAGACCCATTACACGAAGTCCTTGGCCAAGGCAGGAGATTTACTGGTAGGTATTCCAGTAGTATCTCAGGGTGTTCTGGGATACACTCCGACACGACTTGTACCGCTTTTGGGGGTCTGACTTTTACCAACCCCCTAGGCCCGACATGCGATGCTCATATACGAACGGACCGGACTGTACGGATATTGTCACTGACAGGCTCAGTAGGGTGTCAGGATGAGTTCGCTCATCGACGTCCCTTTTGGTCAATAGCTGGTGGCCCGTTACGTATTGGCTTATACCTCTGACGTGCTAGTGGTTAAATCCACAGCCATAGTATTGACGAGTCTTTAGAGTCCACCACACATTCAGTTACTCAGCTTTCGGGCGAAACGCTGTAGAGGCCGTATGGAGATATGGCAGGGTCCGATCAGATACGTGCGGTATTGCACGGATCAGGATCGGACGGTTAGTACTAGTGGCCGTATGGTTTTTTGGCAGGGTTCGATCAGATACGTGCGGTATTGCACGGATCAGGATCGGACGGATATTACTAGCCGGCTTTAGTTTAAGCCGGATCCTAGTTTAGTACAGTGTAGATTTTGTCTCATTGCATTTGTATCCGGACGGAATACAGATGCGGGTGTGTATGCACAGTATCGGGTTTTTCCTGTAATTTATTACGGGACCAGTTTTCTGGAGTTGCCAGTTTGCATTCCGTTCCGGCCGGTTTTCCTTTGTTCTTTCCCGGCCGGACTTTTTCGTTGGAGGGTGTTATTTGCAAGTTTGCAAATAACATTTTGTGGAGGGTTTATTTGTAAGATGAGAGATTATGAAAGTATCTTTTGATACCATTCTTATCTATCATCATCACTTGCTTTTTGTTGATTTGAGATGATTAGTAGTTGATGTGAGTTTGTTATGATGATGTTTGGATATGGTCACCCTCTCTCTTTTCCTACACTCACCTCCCTCTTGCTTTTGTATTCTCTCCTCCACCATTCTAACATGATAAGGATTTTATTTTTGAGAAAAGAGAAGATGAGAGTTTCATTCTTGAGAGTGTGGCATTCTTGATCTCATTTCATGCTAGAAAAATGCAAGCACCATTTTTCTTATCTTGATTCCTCCATCATCTTCAAAGGCAACAAACCCCAAATGAGACATAGCCTCTACACTACACATTCTACAGCAAATCTTGGACGCGTCGGCCAGCCAACTTCGCGCCCGAGTTGCATCGGTATTGAGGTGGGAGCCCGTAAAAGATGCAGGCGATGTGGTGCCCTTCCGGCGAGGAGGCGACGACCGAAGTTTCCGCAGGAGATCGGGACGACGACGAGAAGACCGGAGGACTCGGATCACTCGGTATATCTCTTCCCATCTTGTAGTTAGCTAGATCTAGTTTAATGGCCCGATCCGGGGTTTAGTGCGCGGTGGTGCCGGTTTGCTAAGTTCGCAAAATTAAAGTTTATCACCGTTTCCGCATTTGGCCGTCGGATTGACGACCGGGGCGCCGCCGTGCACTTACAGGATACTGGGGATATGTATGTATATAACAGTCTTTCTTAATATGATAGTACGCTATTTGGTTTGTCTTTATCTCAACGTATGATGTATTTTGCGTAGTATTTATATATATATACATGTTGATAAAGCCCATAGGGTGTTTTCCTGACAAGCGGCGTTATGATGGCAGTCATACTAGTGGGAGCTGGATAGTCAATAGGCACATCCATAGATGTCCCTGGTCGCAGGAGTATCGAGACTGTGCATCGATACTCTAGAGTAGACTGGAGTATACATATCTAGACCCTGAGGAGGTATGGATTAGTCCCGCAGCCATTGGTGGAGTGCACCTAAGATTGTATACAGATGCTCACTAGGTGTGAGTACACCGGACAGGACTCGCCGAGAACTGACTGGATGGTATAAATACCTAACGTCAGATAGCAGTTCTCAGGTGCCATGTGTGCAGATAGTCCGTTGACTTAAAGTCGTCATTTGTCTCGTGTGAGTTCCCACTGTGCTTTGATTACTACCCTACCACGGTTCAAAGGAGTCGTGCAAACAGGTTTTAGTTGGGCACAGTCCCGAGCCACGTGGAGGCAGTGAGTGACTGTTAGGGATTCGTCTCTCCCGGTATAGGGAGTTGATATCGCACAGTGATCGGTTGGTCATTACCATAAGTCCCTGGCCAGGGCTGATTGAGAATTACTGATAGATTGATCAGTAGATTCTCGGATGGTGATAGAGCCATACCAACACGACTTGTACGGTTATTAGGGATCTGACGTTTACCACCTCCTTAGACCATACATGCGATACTCTTAGACGAACAGACCAGACTGCACGGATATTGTCACGCACAGGCTCAGTAGGAGTTCGGATGGGTATCCTCACCGGCCTTCTTATCGACATCTACCTAGGGACCGTTACGTACAGCTAGTGCCGCTTGCGGTCTGTGGTTAAACCCCCTGCCAGCGTAGTAGTCGAGTCTTTAGAGTCCCACATAGAGTTTTCCTAACTCCAGGCGAAATGATATAGAGGTCGTACGGTTTTACGACAAAGGGTTCGGACGCATACGTGTTTAAACGCGCGTACGACGTTCGGACAGTTTTTACCAGCCGGCTTTGGTTTAAGCCAGATTCTAGTATCGGGTTATTGGACTTATACAGTCTACAGTTTTTCCGTGTTTTCACGGATGCGAGGGGCGTTCTCGTAATTTTTCGAGAAGCTTCTAGAAGGAGGGTGACTAAGGAGGTTAAGGTGGCATTTTCATTTAATGCAAATTGTGACTCATTAGTGTGATTCACTATTTCATTAATGCATCATTTATTGCTTAATGACTCACATAGTGAATCACTCTTGTTGAATTAATGAAACAAGGTGAATAATCATTTATATTCATTTATTTGATAATTCATTATGTTTCATATATTCAAGTGAGAAGCTTTTTTATTCTCATTATCATCTCCACCTTCTCTCTCCTCAAGTGCACTCCTTCTTCAAACCCTAATCCTACCGCTCATGAGTTGAGACCATGGATTAGGATAGACTAAACACTCCATAACCTAACTCTACATCATCTTAGTTACTTTGGTTAGCAACTAAAGAAACAAAGTTACCTCAAGTCTTGAGGTGTAGTTTGGATTAGGGTACTCGGGTGGATCATCTATTACGGATAGGAGGCTGTAGTGTTCCTAGGCACACTAATGAGGTCTCACAAGGCATCAACCATGCCAATTTCAAACTTTACAAGTGCCGAGAAACCCTAATACGGATCGTTAACTAGATTTTAGGCGAAAACGATAACTAGTTAACAACTTAACTAAGAGTAAACGGAAAATACAACCTTTGTAGATTCGGTCCTCCACCTCCATAGCTCCGTGATGAAGTCCCCTCGCTGCGATCATCGGATCCCGGGCTCTAGCGTCGGCTTCATCGGAGAAATGGGCGGGCTAGGTCGTCGACATCGACGACGAAGATGATCTACGTCGAGGCAACACAAGATCAAGCTCTCACTTCACCAAGTCATGAAACTTGTGAAGAAAACACCCTATACTACTTGGCAAGAGGTAGAGAATGAAGAAATAGGAAGTGGGTTCACTTTAGAATTGGATTTCTCACTCTTTTTCTCAAGATGCCATTAATGGTGGCAAGCTTTCTTCTTCAAGAAGAAGAAGAAGAAGATAATAATAATATGATAACTCATATAAAATAGAAAATAAAAATGATTCTTATCATATTATTAACCATGGTTTTGTGTAGAGAACTAACTAGAGTTTAGATGAATGGTTAGGGTTAGGAGAAGAAGACAAAATGGTCACTTGGTCAAAGCTTCATGAAGCTTCAACAAGCTTCATGTTTGAAAGCAACCATTTTGTTTTTCTTTTATCTTTTAACCAAAAATGAAAAGATAAATAAATAAGTGAAATGAAACCCTAACCATTCACTAAACATGGTTTAAGCCTTTACACAAATCCAAGTTAGCATGTATCATCAAACATGATACAAACAAGTGCACAAAAATATATCACATATACAATGTGCACATCAAGTGAGAAAATCCATCTTAAGTGAACCAATACTAGTTAATGAAAAGTAATATATCAAATATATATAGTTATACATTAAATCATTAAATCAACACTTGATTTAACGATCCGTTCATATCGCATATAACCGACTAATATCCAATGTATCTGCTTATCGAATCAATCCTTGATTCGATAACGAGGTTATATCACATACAACCATTCGATACATTCATCGCGAGAATAGAATACGGTATCACATACACGCATTATTCTCGGTCCCGCACATATCTCATATGCGCTCCTATTTCGTTTCACTTGAGCCAGGAAACCTCTGTATAGGACTCTAAAGACTCGCCAATACGCCGGCAGCAGGTGATGATCATATCAAACACCCACAAGCCGCAAGCGGTCTGCTAAACGTAAGGGCCACCCGGGTATTGAGCGATCAGAAGATCGATGAGCAAGCCCGCTCACACTCCTGTGAATCCAACCAGTAACATTTACCGTACAGTCCGGTCTCGTCGTCTGATATGTCGCATATCTCTCCTTGGGGTGGTAAACGTCAGACCCCAATAGCTCGATAAGTCGTGTCGATATGAGGTCTATAACTATTCGAGAAACTACTGGTAACACTTACCAGTAAATCTCAGCAACCTTGGCCAGGGATTTCCGGTTTTAGCCAATCGAACACAGCGCAACATCAACTCCCTATACCGGGAGAGACGAATCCCCTCCTATCGCTCATTGCCTCCATGTGACTCGGGGCTGTACCAAAAAACCACCATTTTGCACGCCCTCTTGGACGTAGTAAGGTGGAAATCAAAGCACAGTGGGAATCACACAAGACTCTATGACGATCTCGGGTCAACAGACTACTCTGTACCAGTGTCACCAGAGAACTGCCATCTGACGTAAGGTATAATACCATCTGGGAGTTCTCGGCGAGTCCGTCCAGTGTACCCAGTCTCCACTGAGCACCCGTAGATCATCTCTGATGTCAAACACCAATGGATATGGGATCATCCATCGCCCATCTGTATGGGTCGAGAAGGTATACGCTAGTCTACTCTGGTATATCGATGCCCTGTCTCGATACACCCACGACTAGGGACCTTGAAGGATGTACTTATGGACTACCATGTCCCCACTAGTATGATCCGCATCATAGTCCAGGTAGTCAAGTACTCATCCTAAGGGCTTTACCAAGATGTAACAGAGAGACAATCAGTGTACACGTTAAGGTAAAGAGAAACCAGATAGCATACTATCATGTCGATCAAGAAAGTCCTCCCTATATATGTCCAAGCATCCACTACAATATACATCCTATGTATAGTAATGGCCTCTACGACATACATATAACTAACAATCTCCCACTTGCACTAGGGCCATCTGATAGCAGTGGTTGTAATATCTCATACTCAACCATCCCATAAAAGTCTCTCTCTGGGAAAAGGCCTTTGTGAGTTGATCCTCCGTGTTGTCCTCTGAGTCTACTCTCCTAACCTCGATCCCTTAGAGATCAACCATCTCCATGATCAGGTGACACTTCCTTAGAATATGTCTAGATCACTGATGGGACCGGCGTTCCTTAGCATAAGCCACAACTCCATTGTCTTACAATGGTAGGAACGTAGTTCATCTCATGAACCAATATACATCCAAACATCCTCTTTGGTAGCATCTTAAGTAGCGATGTATCCTGCCTTTATCGTCTAGTTAGCCACGGTATCCAGCTTAGAATTCTTCCAACATACCGTCCCTTTATTGAGGGTAAAGATAATGCCTGTGACTGACATTCGGTCGTCTTTATCACTCTGGAACCTTTCCAGTGATTTTCCCCAGGATCGATTAGTACCATCTCACTACAACTAGTGAGAATCCTAACATCCAGTTACTTCTATCTCAAAGATCAAAACTCAGGATTTAGGAGGTATCACTTTGATCCTATACGGAGAATCCTTGTGATAAACGGAGATTGAGCGAGCGTAGCATAGGAAACTCCTTTCTTATCAAAAGTATGTCATCCACGTACTCTACGAGGATCGCCACCATACTCCCTACTACCTTTTTGTATATACAAGGTTCATCTACCATTTTGATGATGTCAAACTCTTTGACTAATTCATCAAAACAGATGTTCCAACTCCGCGATGCCTGCTTTATCACATAAAACATCTTGCACACGTTTCCGCTGCTCCGACTATTTACGAAGCCCTCTGGCTGTGTACTTAGAGACGTTCTCTTCTAAAACATCATTTAGAAAAGCAGTCATGGCACCCAACCGCCGGATATCGTAGTCATGGTATGTAGCCGTGGCAAGTAGGATCTGGATGGACTTAAGCATAGGCCCCAGAAAAGGTTTCATCATTATCCACGCCTGGTTGATGACGAAAACCCTTAACAAGTCTAGCTTTGAAAGTCTCAACTTTTCCATCTACACCAAGTAATCTTCTCAAGATATACTTGCTCCTGATGGGGATTTAACCCTTCAGATATAGCAACCAATGTCCATACTTTGTTGGTGTACATGGATTCCATCTCAGATCGCTAAGCATCCAGCCATTCTTATAGAGTCACTACTCTCGATGGCCTGCTCGAAACTAGTTGGGTCATCATCTCATGATGCAATCCTCGCTCCCATTGTCATAGAGAAACCGAAGTATCTCTCAGGTGGGTGAGGAACCCTACTAGATCGGCGGAGAGGCTGAGGTTCGTTGGTAACTATTGAATCCTTTGGTTTTATCAAATCATCTGCTGTAGTTTGTATAGCTGGAACCTTTCCAGTTCTACATTACTGACCTTGCCTCGAGCTTGTCCGGATTTTGCTTTTAGACATAGGCCGGTCAACCCCAAATCTTAACTAGCTTAAGACATGGGCTCTTCCCATACCATATCTCATATGGAGTGGTAGGCTTTGATCTGATTCTAACCTAATTCAATAGGAAATAGGTAACTCAGTAGTACTCATCATAGAGCACACCTTATCATATAGGGTGTGATTGCTCCGCCCCGATACACCAACGTGCTATGGTGTATTCGGAGGAGTAATGCTGAGAGAGAATCTCATTCTCCTTTAGAATAGTCCAGTAATTCCGTGCTCAAGTATTCTCCTCCCTGATCGCATCAAAGGACATAATACTTATACCCTCATTTTGGTTCTCTACTTCTAACTTATATTCTGTGAATATCTCAAAAGTTCCGGACTTGTGTTTCAACGGGAACATATGTCTGAATCTAAAGAGATCATCAGAGAATGTAATGAAGTACAAAGAACCGGTCTTGGTATGTGTAGACAGGGGACCTTTATACATCAATATGTATCAATCCTAAGAGTTCACTAACTCTTTCTCTGTTTTCAGTAAACGGAGCTGGTGTCATTATATCTTTGTGACATGACTAGCAAGTTTCACAAGATGTAAATTCAAACTGATTTAAATATGCATTTTCATGTAATTTCAGCTAGTCAGGTCGCATTGATATGACCTAGTCCACAATGCCTCAAGAAGGATTCGTTCATTTCTGAATTCTTCCTCTTGTGTGTGTTCCGTATACTAAAGAACTGTAGTTTGATTTAGAACATCAATACTTTTAGATAACGTGCCTGAACCGATCAACTTTTGATATAGGAAATGTTCAAAACATTATCCAACAATACAAAATTTTATCATTTCTTTACTAATAAAGAGACCGATATGATTTTGTATATCAGGTTCGGTATCTAATAGCATTTGTTCAGAATCAATGTATTGGTCATACAGGGTGACAGTGACCAACAGACTTGGCTGCAACACTTGCCCCGTTTTCTGTCTCATGAAACTTATCACCCGTTCTCAGTTCTTTACTTATCTGTAGCCCTATGTAACAGATTACATATCTAGGATCCTGATCCGGTATCAAATACCCAGGACGCAGAGGATACTGAGAAACAGTTCTTTGTAACGAACACACCCGAAGATGATGCATCATATGCACTTTCTTTGTTTGGGCGGTACGGAAATCTTGGTATTCCCCTAATTTCCTGCTCTGTCTTATAACAATTGTAAGTTGGAGCGGGACCAACGTTCCCCAGCTCAGTATAACAAGTGGGTTCGGTCAATAATCCATATTATTATCTTGATTAAGGCGTGATATGGTCGCTACCTGGAGAGAGAGAGAAGAAAACACTCAGCGTGCGCTCTTGCAAGATCAGATTGGTTATTATTTTATCTAATCAGGATGGCTCCCACTGTTTTTATCAAATCTTCCTTCAAACCCTAAAAGGAAAGACTAGCCGGGATTAATTACACACTACAAGTTCGCCAATCTTTCAGCCAGGCCAGTGTCGGTACTTTGAAGGAGGTCCTCCGTGCTTTCGCACGAACCTAATTAATGTAAACCGTGTTTTCCCATAGGCATAACCTCGTTAACACCTTTCTAGACACCTACTTGATCGGCTAATTGTAATGTGTAAAACTCTCCCAGGAGTAACAATTACTCGCAGTGGGTATCGGGATCCAACTATCTCATAGAAGGTATGCAATCTCATTGCAAATTTCAACACTTTAAATTCCCGATATATTTTTCCCCTAGTGTTCTATGACCTTGACGAATGCCAAACAACCCATAGTCCACTAGTCAAGTTCAACCCGTACATTTCTTGATTGAATTAAACCCACCCGCACGACCCTTGACGAATGCCAAACAACGCCGTACGAATACCCTAATCCAATCTGCATCATATGCATAAGCAGATAAATACTAGTTAGCTACCGTACACTACGCCTTGACGAATGCCAAACTACCTCAGCACGAATACTAACTAGTACTTATCTGAAATGACGGAGGGCTACAATAGGTTTTTCTGAAAACCTATTGCGTAATGAACTTGATATCGTTGTAGAATCAAATGATTTTAAAATGGAGTGTTTTTGAGGCTTTTCTAGTTTTGCTAAAGGAGTCACTCCCGGTGAAGGGATCGTCGGTCCTTTCCTCGTCGAATGAGGTGCGGGATATATCATATATATCACTGTGCAAAGCAGAAACTATAGAAGCAATCAAAAGACAAACCGAGAGTTGTAGCATCTGCCAGTTATTGCTAAAGGAGTCACTCCCGGTGAAGGGATCTCGGTCCTTTCCTTATCGAATAAGGTGCAGGATATATCATATATATCGCTGTGCAAAGCAAGAACTGTAGCTACATGTTTTATTTTTGAAATTCGATTCTGCAACATCTTTAGGTTTCTTTTCTTTCATTAATCATATTAATGAAGTCCCATCATTTAAGTACCTAAACATCACAGATAAATACGACGTACACTTATGCCATCCGCATTCGCCTCGATGTCCCCTCGTGCACCGTTAGGTTAGGTAACTAACGACAGAGCGGGGCAGGGCTAGCGCTAGTGTAAAACATAAGTAACGCCTATATAATATATCATATATACTATATATAGTATCTATCACAGAACATATCACATGATCACATCACAGATATCGCAGCAGAAGAAACATATGAAATATTGGATATACTAGGGCGTCCGTGTTTTCAATACGAGCCAGTATAAAACATGGATTCCACGGTCGTGATGAATAGCCAAACCCATACCCCTAGACCCCTACGAGAGCGGCAAGCAACCCTACTAATTCTAGGGTTAGGAGACCCGGACTCGACTCCTCGAGTTGGTCTCCCACTGGACCCTAGAACCCGGTCACTTGTGCTCCCCTCCTTCGGTCTATCCTAGTGCGGAAAAGTAAATAATATGCAAAAGGTGACATCTTCCGCAACCTGGAAGTGCCCCAATAAAAGAATATTACATACAAGTTTTTACATGAATGAAAATGAAAAGCACTCATCTCACATAAAAAAAACCCGGCTATTCAAACACGACGATCCAATATAACATATCCAGCAACACATAACATCACATATCATCAACGTAAGTAAACATGCGTATCCCAATTGTCGTTGACATATAGCAACGAAACCGGCGATATCACATATTACACTTACGGTCACAGAAAAGAAAGTGTAAAACTACAACAGTTGGAATCCGCAACCTTCATAGACATCGCATGCCTAATCAAATGAATTCCTTAGACATCGCATGCCTAACAATTATAAACCCCGCATTTTAGTCTCATTATCGAAAACACTTTTCAATATCAAGTGGGGTAATTCAACAAGATTCCCGACATCCTGATCGAATGCTCGTCGCAAACTTCAGTAGGCGGCCGCACCCCCGACGCCGTCGACGAAGTGCACTAAGGCGGAACACCGCTACCGCGAGCACCCGAACGGATGCTTTCGGCGACGGGGTTCTTCTACAGTCACTTGGTCGGGGCTATGGGGTGAGGCTGTCTATTAAGTTTACCCGGCGAGTATCCGCGTACGCTACGTGATTGCGACGGACTTTTGATCACATCAAAATTCCGTGGCAACCGATCAAGTGTGACTAAAGTGCTTGATTTATAACATTCATTTAGTTATCTCATAACAACTTGTGAATTCCAAGTATTGTATCCCATTCCAGATAAATAGAAAATGTTAAACTTTCCGATCGAACAATCAAACACCCAAGTTTTCCCGAAACAGTTCAACTCTTGAAATAAGTTCAAAAACATCCATTTCATGCCACAGTACCAACGGTCCAGCCATAGAAGGGTCAAGCCAACGCCTCACATGTGGCACGCCGTACTGCCCCAAACCCGAAGGTTCTAAGGGCAGTTCAAGACGGTCACATAATCGAGTTAAGGTTTGTTGTCTTCTAGAGGGACCATCGCGTTACTTGCACTACTTAGAACGTCTTTAAACCACGGAAAAATCCAATATTTGGAAATTTCCCGGCAGGGAAAAAAGTGGGTATTTATATCCGGTCGAACTTTTTAACATATTCTAAAATATTCGGGAAGCCATATAGACAAAGTCTGATAATCCGATCGAATCATCGAAGCTCCAAAACACCCCAGAAAAGTCAACTCTTGAGTTCAGATTAAAAAATCCCAGAAAACTGAGCACCTCAAGAAACAAATTACTGTGCAAAATTGGAAGGCTGACGTCATCAGATGGCCGCGGAACCGCCGCAGAAGCCAGGCTTCTGCCACGGTTCCGCCGCGGTTTGGACGTATCTTTTGTTCATTTTTGCACCGTAATTCTTAGAACTTCCTGCTGAATTTTTAAAGCATTTTTAATCTGGAAAAAACCACGATTTCAAAAAATATACAGAGAGCATTTTGGAGTTAGGGTTTTGGTTCGATCGGACTTCTAACTCCATCTACGCATCGCCTAAGGCTGTAGCTAGGCTCTGATACCACTGTAGGGTTTCTAGGCACACTAATGAGGTCTCACAAGCCATCAACCATGCCAATTTCAAACTTTACAAGTGCCGAGAAACCCTAATACGGATCGTTAACTAGATTTTAGGCGAAAACGATAACTAGTCAACAACTTAACTAAGAGTAAACGGAAAATACAATCTTTGTAGATCCGGTCCTCCACCTCCATAGCTCCATGATGAAGTCCCCTCGCTGCGATCATCGAATCCCGGGCTCTAGCGTCGGCTTCATCGGAGAAATGGGCGGGCTAGGTCGTCGACTTCAATGCCGAAGATGATCTACGTCGAGGCAACACAAGATCAAGCTCCAACTTCACCAAGTCATGAAACTTGTGAAGAAAGCATCCTATACTACTTGGCAAGAGGTAGAGGATGAAGAAATAGGAAGTGGGTTCACTTTAGAATTGGATTTCTCACTCTTTTTCTCAAGATGCCATTAATGGTGGCAAGCTTTCTTCTTCAAGAAGAAGAAGAAGAAGATAATAATAATATGATAACTCATATAAAATAGAAAATAAAAATGATTCTTATCATATTATTAACCATGGTTTTGTGTAGAGAACTAACTAGAGTTTAGATGAATGGTTAGGGTTAGAAGAAGAAGACAAAATGGTCACTTGGTCAAAGCTTCATGAAGCTTCAACAAGCTTCATGTTTGAAAGCAACCATTTTGTTTTTCTTTTATCTTTTAACCAAAAATGAAAAGATAAATAAATAAGTGAAATGAAACCCTAACCATTCACTAAACATGGTTTAAGCCATTACACAAATCCAAGTTAGCATGTATCATCAAACATGATACAAACAAGTGCACAAAAATATATCACATATACAATGTGCACATCAAGTGAGAAAATCCATCTTAAGTGAACCAATACTAGTTAATGCAAAGTAATATATCAAATATATATAATTATACATTAAATCATTAAATCAACACTTGATTTAACGATCCGGTCATATCGCATATAACCGACTAATATCCAATGTATCGCTTATCGAATCAATCCTTGATTCGATAACGTGGTTATATCACATACAACCATTCGATACATTCATCGCGAGAATAGAATACGGTATCACATACACGCATTATTCTCGGTCCTGCACATATCTCATATGCGCTCCTATTTCGTTTCGCTTGAGCCAGGAAACCTCTGTGTAGGACTCTAAAGACTTGTCAATACGTCGGCAGCAGGTGATGATCATATCAAACACCCACAATCCGCAAGCGGTCTGCTAAACGTAACGGCTACCCGGGTATTGAGCGATCAGAAGATCGACGAGCAAGCCCGCTCGCACTCCTGTGAATCCAACCAGTAACACTTACCGTACAGTCCGGTCCCGTCGTCTGATATGTCGCATATCTCACCTAGGGGTGGTAAACGTCAGACCCAAATAGCTCGATAAGTCGTGTCGATATGAGGTCTATAACTATTCGAGAAACTACTGGTAACACTTACCAGTAAATCTCAGCAACCCTGGCCAGAGATTTCCGGTTATAGCCAATCGAACACAGCGCAACATCAACTCCCTATACCGGGAGAGACGAATCCCCTCCTATCGCTCATTGCCTCCATGTGACTCGGGACTGTACCCAAAAACCACCGTTTTGCACACCCTCTTAGACGTGGTAAGGTGGAAATCAAAGCACAGTGGGAATCACAGAAGACTCTATGACGATCTCGGGTCAACAGACTACTCTGTACAAGTGTCACCAGAGAACTGCCATCTGACGTAAGGTATAATACCATCTGGGAGTTCTCGGCGAGTCCGTCCAGTGTACCCAGTCTCCACTGAGCACCCGTATATCATCTCTGATGTCAACCACCAATGGATATGGGATCATCCATCGCCCATCTGTATGGGTCGAGAAGGTATACGCTAGTCTACTCTGGTATATCGATGCCCTGTCTCGATACACCCACGACTAGGGACCTTGAAGGATATACTTATGGACTACCATATCCCTACTAATATGATCCACATCATAGTCCAGGTAGTCAAGTACTCATTCTAAGGGCTTTACCAACATGTAACAGAGAGACAATCAGTGTACACGTTAAGGTAAAGAGAAAACAGATGCATACTATCATGTCGAGCAAGAAAGTCCTCCCTATATATGTCCAAGCATCCACTACAATATACATCCTATGTATAGTAATGGCCTCTAGGGCATACATATAACTAACAGAGGCCAAGGAGGACGTAGAGATCACAAAGACGAAGGACTAGAATCATTAGGTATAATCTCTTTACATAGTAGCTTAGAACTCTATGGTTGTTGTTAATTATCGTTTAGCAAAGATCTTCGGTTTGTCGATGTATGCTACAAAACAAGATCGTTTTTCATATTTCCGCCTTCCCGCAACTCGTGGAGTGTTGCACATCGACTTACAGTGGTGTCAAAGCCTCAATAAACAATAATTAACTCACTTGCAACGTCGTATGAATTTCGAACGTAAAACAAATCGGAAAATACACGGATATCATGAAGTTTCTGTCGATTTTAAAATGAGGTCCTAAAATTTTTCAGGTTCCTCTAGAATGACCAGCATGAAAATATAAGAACACGGAAGAAAAATAGGCTCCTGAATCGGCCACTGAGCCGCGGAACCGCGGCCGATCCCACCGATCCGCCGCGGATCCGCGGCCGAGTTGGGGCCGATTCAGCCCAGTTTTCCTCTGTGTCTCTCTTGTGATATTATGTATTTTCTGGTGCTGTTTATTTTCTGCTCAGGTTTCAAACTTACAGAGAAGATTTGGAGTAGAATTTAATTTGTTTGATCGATCGAAATTATACGATATTTGCTTATTTGATTATATCAGTGAATTGTATTTTGTGTTCGTAAACCTCCCTTAACTGCTAGTATGTCGGTTGGCAGGGGGTTGCACATATCTGTAATGTTTTTAACAGTTTGTGATTATAAACTCTATTGGACTGTTGTGATGATTAGCCGGGGTTTTGTGATGGGTTACTGTATTAATTCATTCGATGTAATTGTAATAAGTTGTAATATTATTTTGCGGGGCACATCCAGATTGCGGTTGTAGCCACCGTTGTATTATTTCTTTTTACTGTTTTTGCTCCTAGGATATACCTAAGGTGGGGTGCACAAACTACCGGGTATTTTGAAGTTCTTAGTGGCTTACTCACATTGCTGAGGGAGACCGCTTCACTTCGGGTACTTGGCGGGTAGTTTGCCGTACCCGTAGGGGTCTAGGGTGGGGTAATGGCTATTCATCACAACTATGTAATCCGTCTTTTCTTACAGGCTTAAAAGAAACGCGGATTGCTTGCAAATCCAATATTGTTTATCTGTGATCTGGAATGCCTATTATTGCGTCTGACGAATGTACAATATCTATAGATGATAGCTATTTAGACGTCACTTATGTTTTACACCCGCGCTAGCCCACCCCCCGATCTGCCGTTAGTTAAGTAACCTAACGGGTGATGACGGGACCCCGTGGCGAATGCGGATGGCATAAGAGGACGTTGTATTTTCGTTGTTATCTGTAATGATAGGTTAAAGATGGGATGCATTATTTTTAATGCAAAGAAAAATAAAACCTAAACTGAATCGTTGGAACAATTTCTAAAAACCATTCGGTTTTCTTGAAAAAGAAAATTTTAAATGCGGAGCTTAAACCACTCCTTTTAATAAAAGCTATCTTGGTTCCTTCGATCAAATCAAGTTCACTACGTTAACGGTTTTTTGCCAAAAACCAGCCGTAACCCTCCGTCGTTTCAAATAGACAGCACATCGTATTCATGCTATGCTTGTTGGCCTACGTCAAGGCATAGTGGATGGTAGCAGTGTGGCTTGGTTATTTGTTGCATAGATAGATGCATTAGTATAGGACATACGTACAGCCTTGTTGGCCTATGTCAAGGGCATGTACGATGTACATAAATTAATCAGGACAACGACGGGTAGAACTTGACTTGCGTCTTATGACTTGTTGGCCTACGTCAAGGTCTATAAGAACTTGGGGTATAAAAATCACATCGGGATTTTCAAACATAAAGGAAACTTGCAGATTTAGCATACCTTCTGGAGTGTGGTGACTAGAGTGGCTTCCATCTAGTACATCATGCAATGATAGTCGGATCCCGATCCCACTGATGAGTAGGATTACTCTCAGGAAATATTCTCACTTAACAATCAATGTTATAACCAAGTAGGTGTCCAGAAAGGTGTTAGAGGGGCTACGCCTCCAGGGAAAAGAGGTTATTTAATTAAGGAACTTCGCGAAAGCGTAGGAAAACCTCCCTCGAAGTACCAACACTAGCCTGGCTGAAAGGTTAAGCAAGTATTGTGACGTGTGATTAAATCCTGACTAGTTCTTCTTTTAGGTTTTGAAGAAGGATTTGAGGGAACAGTGGGAGCCATCCTGTTTAGATAAACTAATAACCAATCTAAACTTGCAAGAAGCATATGCTGAGTGTTTTCTTTTCTCTCTCTCTAGCAGCTACCATGACAGGACTAAAACTATTACTTGAAAAAAATATACTGACCGGGCAGAACTATAAAGATTGGCTAAGGAACGTCAACATTGCACAGACTTATGACAAAGTAGCATATGTTACCACCGCTGTTCCTCCCCTTATCCCTGGACCAGATTCCTCAGTTGTGGATAAGGAAGTTCACAAAAATTGGGATTTGGATTGTGAGCGAGCAAAGTGTATCGTGCCGGCGTCCATGAACAATGAACTCCAGAAACAGAACGAGAGTATGGATATTGTATCCATCTTTCTCCATGTAAAGGAATTATATGGAGAGCACTCCCGTATCGCAAGGTACGAGACCTCAAGGAAACTCTTCCAGATGAGGTAAGCTCCAGGATCTCCTGTAGGAGAGCACGTCCTCAAAATGATCAGCCTCATTGAGGAACTCGCAAACCTGGGATGTGTGCTAGAGAATGATTTGTATATCGACTTGATTTTGCAGTCCCTTCCCCACACCTTCTCTCAGTTCGTGCTTAGCTTCAACATGCACGAAATGGAAGCTGATCTTCCGAAGCTCCTCAACATGTTGAGGGTAGCAGAGACCTCCTCGAAAAAGGAGAAGACCCCCGTTCTGTATGTTGGCCAATCATCCTCTTCTAAATCTAAAGCGAAAGCTAAAGGGAAGAAGAAGATGAAAGCCACCAGACCGAAGGGTGGGGTCAAGAAGGTGCAGAGAAAGAACAAGGCAGGAAGGGTGAAAGCGGATATAAACGAATGCCATTATTGTCACAAGCAAGGGCACTGGAAGAAGGACTGTATGGCTTTCAAGGCAAAGGACACGAAGCAAGCGGTTGCTTCTGCTTCAGGTGTGTTCGTAATCGAAAATTGTCTTTCAGTAAACTCTACATCATGGGTACTTTATACCGGTTCTGGTTCTCACATCTGTAATTCATTGAAGGATCTGAGAAATTGTTAGTGTATATGCCCTAGAGGCCATTACTGTATCATACTAGTTTGTATATTACTTGATGGAAGCTTGGGATATTCACAGTTGTATATACAATCTTGCTCGAAATGGTAGTATGCTACTTAGTTTGTCTCTGCTTTAATATGTGCATGTGTTTCTTCTAGCATATCGCTGATATACATATTAGTAGAGCCCTTAGGATCTTTGCTTGATTACCAGCGTTGTGATGGCGCTCACACTCGTGGGAGCTGGGTAATCCATAAGCACATCCTTATACCGGTCCCTGGTCGTTGGACTATCGAGACAGGGTATCGATACTCCGGAGTAGACTAGCGTATGCGCTTCTCATCCCAGCGTGGGAGACGGGCTGTCCCACAGCCGTCAGTACGTCGTACTTGAGATAGTATGCGGGTGCTCGTTAGGTTACGAGTACACTGGACAGGACTCGTCGGGGACTGTTGGTTGGTATTATACCTATCGTCAGTTATCAGTTCCCAGGTGACATGAGTACAGCTTAGTCCGCTGACTTGACACTGTCACTTCGCCTAGAGTGTGTTCCCACTGCACTTTGATTACTACCTTACCACGGCTCAAAGGAGTCGTGCAAACAGGTAGTTTTTGGGTGCAGTCCCGAAGCACTTGGAGGCAGTGACGGTTAGACAGGATTCGTCTCTCCCGGTATTGGGGGTTGACATCGCGCTGTGTCCAGGAGAGCCATTACACGAGTAGTCCCTGGCCAGGGCAAGCGAGATATACTGGTAGGTTTCCAGTGTTATCTGAGGGTGTTCTGGGCTACACTCCGACACGACTTGTACCGCTATTAGGGAATTGACGTTCACCGCCCCTTAGGCCCGCCATGCGATGTATCAGACAAACAGACCGGACTGTACGGAGACTATCACATACAGGCTCAGTAAGAGTTCAGATGGGGTTCACCTCGTCAATCTTCTTATCGGCATCTACCTGGGGACCGTTACGCACAGCTAGTGCCGCTTGCGGTCTGTGGTTAAACCCACTGCCAGCGTAGTGTCGAGTCTTTAGAGTCCTACAAAGAGAGCTATTCGCCTTTAGGCAAAATGAGTAAAGGTCGCATGGTTTTGCGACAGGGTTCGTTCACATCCGCGCACTTGTGCACGTTTGCTGTCCGGACAGCTTATACTAGCGGTATTTGGTTTAAGCCGGATCCTAGTATATGATTTGGGATTGGTTTTATCTCATTGTATTCGTGTTCATCGGATCACGAATACGGGTGCGTATGCACAGTTCCTTGAGACAGAGGGAGAGGACTTTGATTAGGGTTAATGACCTTTGTCATTTTATTAACCCTAATGCTTATGTGTGTATTATGGTTAATTGATATTAGTTTAATATAATTGTGCATGGTTATGGTTGTTGACCATTTGACCTTCTTGACTTGTTGGCCTAGGTTGACACTTTGACCATCATCATTTCATTTGGAAGATGCTCTTTGATCCTTGCAATTTGCATTAAAAATGAAATGATAATGGTCATGTCTTGATTAACAATGACAATTATCTAGCTAATTATCAATTTATAATAATTCACACATATATGTGAGAATGGTTGTTTTATTCTCTCATTCTCTCATTCACTTTCTCTTTCTTGTTCTTCCTCTCCCTCAAGCTTTCCCCTCTCATGTGTTGAGAAACACTTGTGCTTGAGAAAAACCTCTTCTTGATAATCTTTACTCTCTTCTACGGTTTTAGGACTAGCACTTCTAGCACCCTAGTTACTTCTAGCTTGAAGTTGAAGCCAAAGGTTGAGGCTTTCTGGTGGATCCTTCTTCGACTCAAGAAGACGACAAAGGTGATCCCTTTCTACTACTCCAAGGAGCAAGGAGAGAAGGACATAAAGCCCTAGGTATAACCATTCTACCCTTTAGCTAGTTTCTGGTTAGCTTTAGCTTGTTTTTGTTTAGCAAAGATCCTTCTTTGTCTAGTCCATGTTGCCTAAAGTGATAAAAATCCATTTTTTATTCAATTTTCCGCCTCCCCGCAAGCACCGGGGTGGGCAACGTGGACTTACAGTAGAATCAGAGCCTAACTAAACATAAACTAGCTAGGTAGTAAAGTGTATGGAAGTTCAATCGGAAAAAATCGCAAAACCGAGTTTTCAAAACTCCAAGTTTCTGTTAATATTTTTTCCGTTCAAAATAAAATAAATCGTACTCCAAAAATCATCTCAGGGTTTTGTGAAGAAAGCCACCAAAAACGATCCAGAGATTCGATCAAAGAGCCACGGTTCCGCGGCAATAGCAAGCTATTGCCGCGCAACCGCGGCCGTTTTGGCTCGGCTCTGGGTCGAGTTTGGTGCAATGTTCTTCTGGCATGGTTTTGGGATTTTTAAGATGGTTTATATGTGCCCAGGTTTTCCAGAAAAGAAATTTGTTTTTGGGGACCTATAAATCCATATTTTTGATCGAACTTCAATACACTTTGACTAAAGGGTTATATCTGTGATGTTTATATGTATTGAACGTCGGCTAATCGCTATATGTCGATTAGTGGGGGTTATACATATCTGTGATCTGTGTTTGTTGATGGTATGTGTATATGAATGCGATGGATTGTCGCGGGTGAATAGCCGGGGTGGATGTGAGATGAGTGTTTCTTTTTCTTTCATTCATTGTAATATGTAAATTGATGTAATATTATTTGTATGGCCGCACAACCGGGTCGGGGTTGTAGCCGTCATTGTATAATTCTTTTTACTGTTTTTGCTCCTAGGATAGACCCATGGAGGGGGTGCACAAACTACCGGGTATCTCGAAGTGCCGAGTGTCCTACTCACAGTGGTGAGGAAGGTTGCTTCGCTTCGGGTAATTGGCGGGTAGTTTGCCGCACCCGTAGGGGTCTTGGGTGGGGTATTGGCTATTCACCGCGACCGTGTAATCCGCTTTTCGTTGCAGGCTCGAACGGATTGTGGATTCCTAGTATATCCAATATATTCATCTGTGATCTGTAATGTCTATCATTGCTATATATTTATATATTATAACTATTTAGGCGTTGTTTATGTTTTACAGCCGCGCTAGCCCAGCCCCCGCTCTGTCGTTAGTTAAGTAACCTAACGGGTGATGACGGGGCCCCGTGGCGAATGCGAATGGCATAAGCGTAAGTCATATTTTGGTGGTTTTCTGCAATGGTAGGATTAAATGATGGGACGCATTAAAAGAACTAATGCAAGAAAATAAACCAAGTAAAAGTCGATTGGAACACTTTGAAAACCACTCGGTTCTTTTCAAAACTAAACTTTTAAACGCGGAGCTTGAACCACTCCTTTTAAAAGCTATCACGTTCCATCGATTATACCAAGTTCACTACGTTCACGGTTTCGCCAAAACCATTCGTAGCCCTCCGTCATTCCACATGAATGGTCAAAAAGTATTCAAGCTATGTATTTTGGCCAAAGTCAAGGCATAGTGATTGGTAGCTATTGGGTATTCATGTGCAGTATAGATAGATGCGTTGGTTTGGGACAGTCGTGCTGCCATTTTGGCCAAAGTCAAGGGTAGGTACGGGTGGGTCCAAATTAACCAGGAGAATGACGGGTAGAACTTGACATGTGACTTATGATACTTTGGCCAAAGTCAAGGTCATAAGAGCATGGGGCAAAAATCCACATCGGGAGTTTCATAAGTACTGAAACTTGCTAGCGCTGCATACGATTTGGAGTGTGATAATTCTGGTAGGATTCCTTCGGTTTTATCACGCGATGATATTTGGATCCCGATCCTACTGTGAGTATATGCTACTCCTCGGGAAAACTCTCACTTAACGATCAATGCTATAAACCTAGTAGGTGTCTAGAAAGGTGTTAGCGGGGCTACGCCCACAGGGAAAAGAGGTTACTTAATTAAGGAACTTCGCGAAAGCGTTGGAAAACCTCCCTTGAAGTACCGACACTGGCCTGGCTGAACGGTTAAGCAAGTATTGTACGGTGAGATTGATCCCGACTAATCTTTTCTTTACGGTTTGAGAAGGGATTCGAGAGACAGTGGGAGCCATCCTGTTTAGACAAACTAAAAACCACTCTAAACTTGCAAGAGCATCATGCTAAAGTGTTTCTTTTCTCTCTCCTAATTACAGCGACCATTCAACATGACCGGACTTAAGTTATTACTAGATAAAAACATATTGACAGGGCCAAACTACAAAGATTAGCTCAGGAATGTCAAGATGGCAATCAATTACGACAAGTTGGGGTATGTCCTTACCACCAAATTTCCCCCTGTCCCAGGTCCAAAAACCTGTGTCGCGGATAGGGAAATCCGTAAGACATGGGAAATAGATTGCGCGACGGCCAAATGCCTCGTACTTGCCTCGATGGACAACGAACATCAGAGGAGGCACGAGAATATAGACCTAGAGTCCATATTTCTTCATACAAAAGAACTGTATGGAGAGCAGTCTCGTATCGCCAGATACGAAGTATCGAAGAAGTTGTTTTTGGCAAGGTTGGCCGTCGGATCATTGGTAGCGGAACACTTGCTTAAGATGATTGGCTACATAGAGGAGCTCGCGGACCTTGGGACCACGTTGGAGAATGAGCTTTATACGGACGTGATTCTCCAGTCCCTTCCTTCCACTTACGCCCAGTTCATCCTGAACTTCAACTTACAGGAAAAAGAAGTTGAACTTTCAGGGCTTCTCAACTTGCTGAGGAGTGCAGAGGGCACCCTACAGAAAGGTAGGGAAAAGTCCACTTTGTTTGTAGGAGGATCTTCCTCTTCTAGATCCAGGGCGAAAGCCAAGGGCAAGAAGAAGAAAGCCCCCGCCAAACCAAGAGGCGGTGTCAGTAAAGTGGATACGAAGGGAAAAGGAAAAGAAACAAAGGTAGCGGGAAAGCTGGTGGGGAAGGAAGAATGCTTCTATTGTCACAAAAGTGGTCACTAGAAATAGGATTGCAAGGCTCGGAAGGCCAGAACACAGGATTTGAAGCGAGTTGCGGCTTCAGCTTCAGGTGTGCATGTTATTGAAAACTGTCTATCAATAAACTCTACATCCTGGGTATTGGATACCGGATCAGGATCTCATATCTGTAATTCTTTGCAGGCGTTGAGAAAGCGTAGAGTTTTGAAGGCAGGTGACATGACCCTCAGAGTTGCAAACGGTGCTAGCATAGATGCTGAGGCCGTGGGGGACTATCACCTCGGACTGTCGGATGGACACTTTTTGGTTTTGCGTAGTTGTTATTATGTACTAAATGCAACCTGTAATATCATTTCTGTATCTTTATTATCTAAAGAATGTTATGAATTTGCATTTGTAAGTAATGTACTGAACATTCACCTTAATCAAGTTTTGATTGGGTCAGTTACATTGAACAACGGTATATACGTATTAAACCAACCACAGATTTTCAATGTCCAGAATACATACAAAAGAAAGTCTCCAGAAATCAATAAAACTTTCTTATGGCATTGTAGACTGGGTCACATCAATGAGAGAAGGTTGACTAAGTTACATGTAGAAAGATATTTGGATCCGTTCGAATATCAATCGTATGCAACTTGTCAATCCTGTCTCAAAGGAAAGATGACAAAGACTCTGTTCACTGGACACGGAGTAAGAGCGAGCGAGCTCTTGGGACTCGTACACAGTGACGTGTGCGGTCTAATGTCTACACATGCACGAAGCGGTTATTCTTACTTCATTACTTTTACGGATGATTTTTCAAGGTACGGTTATGTCTTCTTAATGAAACATAAATCCGAGGCTTTTAAAAAATTCCAGGAATATAAGAATGAGGTAGAAAAACAAACAGGCAAAAGTATCAAGGCACTGAGATCTGATCGAGGTGGTGAATACTTGAGTGCCGAGTTCCTGGGTTACTTAAAAGAGAATGGAATTCTCTCTCAGCTTACTCCTCCATACACTCTGCAACATAACGGTGTATCGGAGAGACGGAACCGAACCCTATTGGATATGGTACGGTCCATGATGAGTAACGCTGAGTTGTCGCGATCGTTTTGGGGATATGCGCTAGAATCAGCTGCATACCTTTTGAACCGAGTTCCAACTAAGACTGTGCCTACTACACCATATCAGATGTGGTGTGGGAAGAGACCCTATCTTAATCACATTAAGACATGGGGATGTCCAGCTTTTGTAAAAAAGCAGCATGCGGACAAGCTTGAGGCACGCTCAGTACAGTGCAAGTTTGTGGGTTATCCAAAGAACTCCAAAGGATATTTCTTCTATTGCGAAGAGGAACAAAAGGTTTTCGTTTCTCGCCATGCCCACTTTCTAGAACACCAGTTCATAGAAAAAGAAATAAGTGGGAGCGCAATAGAACTGGAAGAAATTCCAGAACCACTAGCTATTACTGAAAGCTTAGTAGAACCAGAGGGTTCGAAAGATCAGGATATTCCCACGCCACTCCGCAGGAGTAGTAGGCAGTCTCATCCGCCCGAGAGATACTACGGTTTTCTCATTGATGGGGATAGAGAGGATTGCATCATAGATTGTGATGAGCCTACTAGCTTCCAGCAAGCCATTCAGAGCGTCGACTCGGTAAAATGGCTGGATGCAATGCGGACCGAAATGGAGTCCACGTACACCAACAAAGTATGGACGTTTGACATTGCTCCAGATGGGGTAAAACCCGTAGGATGCAAGTGGATCTTCAAAAAGAAGATTGGTGTAGATGGACAGGTTGAGACCTATAAAGCTAGACTGGTAGCAAAGGGTTTTCGTCAGTGAACTGGTTTGGACTATGACGAAACCTTTTCTCCAGTAGCTATGCTGAAATCCATTCGGATCATTCTTGCCATTGCTGCCTTCCACGATTATGAGATTTGGCAGATGGACGTAAAGACAGCTTTTCTAAATGGACATTTAGAGGAGCGTGTCTATATGGAACAGCCAGAGGGTTTCATTCAGAGTGGGAGCAGCGGAAAGGTATGCAAGTTGCTTAAGTCCATTTATGGACTGAAGCAGGCATCGCGGAGTTGGAACATCTGTTTTGATGAGACGGTCAAGGAATTTGGCTTTATCAAAAATCCAGATGAACCATGCATCTATTGTAGATTTGTAGCGAGAACTGTAGTATTCCTCGTTTTATACGTGGATGACATTCTCTTAATAGGAAATGACATTCCTATGCTACAATCTGTCAAGGGGTTCTTGTCACACAGGTTCTCCATGAAAGACCTGGGTGATGCCACATACATTCTGGGTATCCGGATCTACCGTGACAGATCCAAGAGGATATTAGGACTTTCACAGTCCAGGTACATCGACACCATACTGAAGAGATTCAGTATGGAAGATTCCAAGCGCGATAATCTACCGGCTTGTCACGGGGTCACCCTCTCCAAAGAGATGTCTCCCAAGACTGATTTGGAGAGGGATCGCATGTCTATTATACCCTACGCTTCTGCGGTAGGCTCTATAATGTATGCGATGTTGTGTACCAGACCAGATGTGGCTTATGCACTGAGTGTGGTAAGCAGGTATCAGTCAAACCCTGGGGAGAAACATTGGATAGCGGTAAAGAACATTCTCAAGTACCTGAGAAGGACTAAGGAGATGTTCTTAGTGTATAGTGGAAAAGACCTCCAGATTGAGGCCTTTGCTGACTCCATCTTCCAGAGTGACAAGGATGATTCCAAGTCCATGTCGGGTTTTGTCTTTACCCTCAATGGAGGGGCGGTGTGTTGGAAGAGCTCCAAACAGGAAACCGTTGCTGACTCAACTATGGAAGCGGAATACATCGCTGCATCTGATGCCGCAAAAGAAGCTGTCTGGATGAGGAAGTTCTTAAAAGAACTTCAGGTGGTTCCGTCCATTGTTGACCCAATACCTCTGTATTGCGACAACAACGGGGCTATAGCTTTAGCGAAGGAACCCAGGTCCCATCAGAAATCCAGACACATCTTGAGGCGGTATCACCTGATCAGGGAGATCGTGGATCGCCAGGAGATCGGGGTTCGGAGGGTTGCTTCAGAAGATAACACAGCAGATCCATTCACCAAGGCCTTGCCCCAGACTCAGTTCGGGCGGCTGATCGAGATGATAGGTCTTCGATACGCCAGTACATGGCCATAGTGCAAGTGGGAGATTGTTAGTGTATATGCCCTAGAGGCCATTACTGTATCATACTAGTTTGTATATTACTTGATGGAAGCTTGGGATATTCACAGTTGTATATACAATCTTGCTCGAAATGGTAGTATGCTACTTGGTTTGTCTCTGCTTTAATATGTGCATGTGTTTCTTTTAGCATATCGCTGATATACATATTAGTAGAGCCCTTAGGATCTTTGCTTGATTACCAACGTTGTGATGGCGCTCACACTCGTGGGAGCTGGGTAATCCATAAGCACATCCTTATACCGGTCCCTGGTCGTTGGACTATCGAGACAGGGCATCGATACTCTGGAGTAGACTAGCGTATGCGCTTCTCATCCCAGCGTGGGAGACGGTCTGTCCCACAGCCGTCAGTACGTCGTACTTGAGATAGTATGCGGGTGCTCGTTAGGTTACGAGTACACTGGACAGGACTCGTCGGGGACTGTTGGTTGGTATTATACCTATCGTCAGTTATCAGTTCCCAGGTGACATGAGTACAGCTTAGTCCGCTGACTTGACACTGTCACTTCGCCTCGAGTGTGTTCCAACTGCACTTTGATTACTACCCTACCACGGCTTAAAGGAGTCGTGCAAACAGGTAGTTTTTGGGTGCATTCCCGAAGCACTTGGAGGCAGTGACGGTTAGACAGGATTCGTCTCTCCCGGTATTGGGGGTTGATATCGCGCTGTGTCTAGGAGAGCCATTACACAAGTAGTCCGTGGCTAGGGCAAGCGAGATATACTGGTAGGTTTCCAGTGTTATCTCAGGGTGTTCTGGGCTACACTCCGACACGACTTGTACCGCTATTAAGGGACTGACGTTCACCGCCCCTCTAGGCCCGCTATGCGATGTATCAGACGAACAGACCGGACTGTACGGAGACTGTCACATACAGGCTCAGTAGGAGTTCAGATGGGGTTCACCTCGTCAGTCTTCTTATCGGCATCTACCTGGGGACCGTTACACACAGCTAGTGCCGCTTGCGGTCTGTGGTTAAACCCACTGCCAGCGTAGTGTAAGCCCGCGGGGGCGCCCCGGCCGTCGATCCGACGCCGGAAACACGGAAAACAAAAACTTTGCGAACTTTGCAAAACGGCACCACCGCGGACTTTTTACCCGGATCGGGCCATTAACCTAGCAACTAGCAAAATAGAAAAGAGTAGAGATGCTATACCAAGCGATCCGTGTCCTTCGGTCTTCGTCTCCACTCCGATCTCCCGCGGAATCTCCGTCACCTCCTCGCTCGTCGGAAAGGGCACCACGTAGCCGGAATCTTTTACGGGCTCCCGCCTCTTGACCGAGGCAACTCGGGCGCGAAGTTGGCTAGCCGACGCGTCCAAGACTTGCTATAGAATAGTGTAGAAGCTTGTCTCTTTGGGGTTTAAGAGGTTGCCATTTTGGAAGAATTTTGCACAAGAATTTCATGGAGGCTTCATGGATAAATTGGAGCTTTTTTTAAAAGAAAGAAAAGAGCTCGGCCAATGTAATATATCCTCACTGGAAAATGGAATCCAGCAAGCTCAATCATGAGCTCGGCCAATGTAAAAAACCAACAGCCCCTAGTCTTTTGTGCTCACTAATTAAGCTCATTATCCTTAAAGAAATTAATCCCTCATCTCATCAAATTAAACTCCACCATTTTGGAACAGTGGCCGGCCCAGCATTCTCCAAGTGGGGAAGAAAAAGAATAAATAAAAAAAAGGAGAATAAATGAATAGATAACTATCAAAGGTCACCCTCATCTCTAATCCAAAACCAAATCAATAACTTTCTCATTAATGCAAGAAAGGGACCAAAAAAGAATCTAATCATGATGAAACTATTTTACAAGAAAGCCCTCCATAAATAAGTTAATTGCCAACTGCAATTAACCCCCACCATCAGATAGTCCGGCCGGGAAGGAAAAAGAGAAAACCGGCCGGAACGGAATGCAAACTGGCAACCCCAGAAAACCGATCCCGTAATAAATTACAGGAAAACCCCACTACTGCAAATACATGCCCGCATTTGTATTCCCACTGAACACAAATGCAAAGAGACAAAACTACACTATCTAATACTAGGATCCGGCTTAAGCCAAAGCCGGCTAGTAAAATCCGTCCGATCACGATCCGTGCAATACCGCACGTATCTGATCGAACCCTACCATATCTCCATACGGCCTCTATAGCGTTTCGCCCGAAACTTGAGTAACTGAGTGTGGTGGACTCTAAAGACTCGTCAATATCTTGGCTGTGGATTTAACCACTAGCACGTCAGAGGTATAAGCCAATACGTGACGGGCCACCAGGTATTGACCAAATGGGACGTCGATGAGGAAGCTCACCCCGACACCCAACTGAGCCTGTCAGTGACAATATCCGTACAGTCCGGTCCGTTCGTCTATGAGTATCGCATGGCGGGCCTAGGGGGTTGGTAAAAGTCAGACCCCCAAAAGCGGTACAAGTCGTGTCGGAGTGTAGCCCAGAACACCCTGAGATACTACTGGAATACCTACCAGCAAATCTCCTGCCTTGGCCAAGGACTTTTCATGTTCTGGCTCTCCTAGACACAGCACGACCTCACCCCCAATACCGGGAGAGACGAACCCCTGCAGATCCGCTCACTGCCTCCATGTGGCTCGGGACTGTACCCAACTAAAACCTGTTTGCACGACTCCTTTGAGCCGTGGTAGGGTAGTAATCAAAGTACAGTGGGAACTCACACGAGACAAATGACGATCCCAGGTCGATGAACTAACCTGTACACATGTCACCTGGGAACTGCTATCTGACGTCTGGTATATCCCAACTAGCAGGTTCCCGGCGAGTCCTGTCCGGTGTACTCATAACCCAATGAGCACCTGTATACATCTTAGGTGAACCAACTGACACCAGTGGCTTATGAGACCGGCCACCGCCCCTCGTCGGGGTCTCGACTGTATACACTAGTCTACACTGGAGAAACGATGCCCTGTCTCGAATCTCCCACGACTAGGGACCTTTTAAGGATGTGCTTGTAGACCCCCAGCTCCCACTTATATGATCGCCCTCATACTGCTGGTGGTCAAGCAAGAATCCAAGGGGCTTTATCAACGTGTAATAGCGACTCGAAGGGTCACCTAAAGCAGTACACGATGATAAAGATAAACCAGATAGCATACTATCATCTCGAGTAAGACTGTCCTACCGGGATAGGTCCTCCCCTCAATCATTGCAATCACGTGCCTGTGATCCAATAATTGACTCTGAGGGCACTATCTCCAACAATCTCCCACTTGCACTCAAGGCTAATTATTGCGATGTCGCATACTCACAGCCCGTGTGATACCGAACACCCAACTCCTCTACTAGTCAGTCTCACAAATCCCGTTTGCGAAACTATTGCGTTCGAGGAATAGCCTCAGTGAGTGGATCCGCTTTGATGTTTCTTTCTATGTCTCTCTATATCCCATGTTCGCAGAGAAAACTATCTCCCGAAATGAGCAATACCTGTCTTAGAATGTCTGGATGTCTGATGGGACTTAGCTCATAAATGAACTCCAAATCCAAACTTCTTAGACTGTATCGACAACTGAACTTAATCAGTGTCCTGCGCCATGCCTTCCCTCAGTTTCCACCTGAACCTCCTGTCCAAAATACTGCCCCTCGTTAGAGGGAAAACTATAACTCTGACAGCCACTCTGCCATCCAGGTCACCTTGGAAGCCTGGAATGATAACTGTCTCCCGAAGAAGACTGCCGTTATCATATCCCTAGAACATTCACCTATGTTCTAAAACTGTTTCCGACTGTTTCTCCAGGATTGGATCAATATCAACTTATTGCACCTACTGCAAGAACAACATCTGGTGTGGTACTTGACATCTCATGATTGACTCAATTGCCTAAGCAAGTGATCTGTCAATCATGCGTATCCCTCTCCCCTTTAGTCTGTAAGACACCTTTAGAGAGGGTGACTCCATTACCTGCAGGTACACTACCGTGCCAGGAGTCGTCCATTCTAAATACTCATAGAATGCTGTCAAAGTACCCAGATTGGGAAACCACCCAAATCTAGATCTAAAACTATAGATCTAGTAACCAGAATGTCTGATATAATATCCAAATCCTATGTGGAGAAACTACTGTGTGACGACCAAAGTATAACCGATCGTAGTATAGGAAAATCACTTCCTACTCTGTGTATGTCATCAAATACCAGGACATCACACCCTACTACCTTTTTAACAGATCCATCCCTTATTCTGATGAAGTCAAACCTCTGACTGTCACATCAGAAATAGATGATCTATCTCCGCAATATCTGCTATAGTCTATAAATAGACATAAGCCTGATGTCCACCAATGCTTCCGCTGCTCCCACTGACTACGACAACCCTCTGGCAGAGTCATATAGACGTGCACTTCTAAAGCCAGTTTAGAACGACGCTATACTCATCCTCCCGCCGGGTCTCGCAGCCTGGAACAACAGCAATGGCAAGTCTGGGTAAACAAGAACCTCCCTGCCACCGTCCTTGAGCATACCGAAGTACCTCTCGGGTGCCTGAGGTTACCCACCTTATCTGCGGAGTGGCCAATGGAATGTCAAACCAGATTGAATCTTTAGGTTCTCATCAAATCTTCAGTAATCGTTTGTGGTTCTGGAATCACTTCCAGTTCTACCATACTCCCACTACTGTTTTCTGAAAAAATCCATTTTTGATAAAACTGTGGCGAGTCAAGAACAATATCACTATTGATCTTCCAGATGGTAGAAAATCAACCCTCGTCATAGCCCGGGTCAACCCACAAACAGCCACTACTGAAACGTGCCTTGAGTTGTCCAGAGTCTGGTTTTAAGCATAAGCCAGACAACTCCCCGTATCTTAACCATGTCAAGATATGAACTGTTCTATATCCAAGAAACAGAGGCACTGATTTAATTGAACCAGATTCAAATCATGCAGCTGTCTCCAGTGCATGTCAAGTAAATGGAAGAGAGGCCGATCAGCGTTACTCAACTTAGGAATACTTCCAATTATGAGTAACCTGAAAGAGAAGCTAGTTCTCTTAATCATTACTATCAACTGAATACTATACACAAGTATCTACATCTTCGATCACCTTGAAGAATCCCGATACTTGCAATATCTGGTTCTCTACTTTATTCTTATACCTATAACTCCTCAAAACTTAGACCCTGTGTTTCTACGAAACACATGTCTAAGAACTAGAGAAGTTAAAAGTAAACAGAATATAGTACGAGGACCAACCCCTCTGTCCTAATGGACACTGGACAATATACAATACTCTGTATAAGTCCCCTGAGTCTGGTGACTCATTCACTGTGTGTCGTAGGTTGAAAACTGTACTTTTGGTTAAGAAGAATTACACCGTTGTTCAATGCTCCTTACCTAACCATCCACTGGTATAGGTAAATGTCATAGACATAATTTCAGAAAGGTATATCTCACTCTATAAAAATAGACGTACAGATATATCAATTTGAAATTGGTGCATAACAACGGATATTCAAAACCAAATATTTGCCGACCGGCAAACAACCCAGGTGACTTCCTCAAATATCATCGATTACAACGAATCCCGATATAATGAGGATGGTCACCTAATTCCCAATAACTTACTCCCACTCATCATCTGTAAAACCATACAGATGTGAGAATCCAACCTGGTAAATACATACCCTGGAGTAAGTGTCTAATCGGGAAATCAGTTTTCTTTTAACAGCACACAGTGGAACTGAAACATTGAGATGTTTCGATGGGGTATCCTGGTATTCTTAGTAATGCCTCTTCCATTATCCAGATTCACAACTATAACCGCATAACTCTTTGCCATCTCTCCAAATCCCTTTATATGTCTTTAGTCATTACCTTCTGTACACCACTTTAGGCCAAATGGTTTTCTTCCTTCCCTACCGTTCGGCACCAGCCTATGGTTTGGAAGAAGACTATCCAAAAAGCATAATGGGTGTACTGTCCTAATCCGAGGAGCACACGCAATGCGAGAGAAGGTGAGGATAAAAGACAACCGAATGTACTTAATTCATAGGTGATTTAGGATTGACAAAGAAGTACATGGTTTGGTCGTGAATAGCAGTCGCAATTTACTTTGCCCTCTTACTAATCCCTTGCTTTGTCTGAACTTAATACCTTCTGTACACCGTTTAGGCTAATTGGATTTCTTCATTCCCCACCGTTCGGCACCAGCCTAAGGTTTGGAAGAAGACTATCCAATTTGCGTAATAGGTGTACTATCTCCTAAACCAAGGAGTACTCGCAACCTGAGAGAAGGTAAAAGGTAAAGACAACTGAATAGTCCTATTCGTTTTCTCCAGAACCTGAAACCATCCTCGAAGTCCTTCGAGTTCGTATATAACCATACGATGGTTTTGTCCAATGGAAGTGGACGTTCGTAGTAATACGGGGTGTCCCGGAGAAAAGGGTAAAAGTAGGAGTGGCAAAGAGGTCTGCAACTCTGACAATCCAAAAGCCAGTGTTAAGAAGGTTCGGACAACTTGGTCACTGAGTCATAGTCTAGGGTCGGGTCAATGGTCGCTGCCAGAGAGAGAGAGAAAAGAAACACTCAGCGTGCACTCTAACCTAGATCAGAATGGTTACCAATTTATCTAATCTGGAAACCTCCCACTGTAACGTCAAATTCTTCCCCAAACCTGAAAGAAGAATTAGCCGGGATCACCCGAGGAGTAAACCAACTCATCAGTGGGAATCGGGATCCAACTATCATCGCATGATAACGTGACGGAATCCGCTCACGCTATCACACTCCAGAAGGTATGCGCATACTTGGCAAGTTTCAGTACTTTTGAAACTCCCGATGAGGATTTTTGCCCCATGCTCTTATGACCTTGACTTTGGCCAACATATCATAAGTCACATGTCAAGTTCTACCCGTCATTTTCCTGGTTAATTTGAGCCCACCCGTACATACCCTTGACTTTGGCCAAAATGGCAGTACGACTGTCCCAAACCAACGCATCTATCTATGCTGCATATGAATACCCAACAGCTACCAAACACTGTGCCTTGACTTTGGCCAACATACATAGCTTGAATACTATTGACCATCCATATGAAACGACGGAGGGCTACGAATGGTTTCTGGCGAAAACCTTTAACGTAATGAACTCGATATCGTCGAAGGAACTGATAGCTTTATAAAAATATAGTGACGACAACCTTTGCTAAAGAGGTCACTCCCGGTGAAGGGATCTCGGCTCTTTCCCCGTAGAATGAGGTGCAGGATATTCCAACTGAATACCACGGTGCAAAGCAAAAGTAATCGGCTATAGTGAAGTTAATGCCCTGACGCAAACTTTTGTCCAAGGGGTCACTCCCGGTGAAGGGATCTCGGCCGTTGCCTCGTCGACTGAGGAGCAGGATATTCCAACTGAATACCACTGTGCAAAACAAAAGAGAACGCCCTTGCAATAACAGCTTTTTGAAAAAGTGTTCCAACAACATCAGATAGGTTTGTTTAACTTGCATTGATGCGAATCAACGCAGTCCCATCAATTGATCACACCAATAAAGAACGAAAATATACTGATGTACGTATATGCCATCCGCATTCGCCACTGGGTCCCGTCATCACCCGTTAGGTTAGCTAACTAACGGCAGAGCGGGGACTGGACTAGCGCGGATGAAAAACATATACAACATCTACTAATATATATGATATATAATTTTCGCTCAAGGCGTGATAAAAAGCAACACAGAAATGTATAGCAACACAGATCAATACAGATATCTGGGATCCCCGGGTTTCACAGAGCCGCTGAAACCCGACGTTCCCCTGGTCGTGTGGATAGCCTGTGCAATGAAAATCCTAGACCCCTACGGGCGCGGCAAGTCACCCGCCAAAACCTGAAGCGAGGCAGCCCCCTTCAGCGACGTGAATGGACCACCCAGCACTTCACGGAATCCGGTAACTTGGGCACCCCTCCTGGGTCAACCCTATACCCCCTACGAGTGCGGCGAATAGCCCGCCAATCCTAGAGTGAAGCCCCCTCCGTCTCAATGCCATGAGATGCGGGCTTGTTGCCCTCCAGAACCCGGCTACCCGTGCACCCCTCCGCGGGGTAATCCTAGTACAGAAAGTAAAATATACATACAACGGGTACATCGACCGCAACCAGGTCGTGCCCCAAAATAATAATACAAACAGGCAGTGACGGCAGTCCACATGTCGGACGCTCGCCCCGCAATATCAAATGTACATATAAAACAGAACTGTACTACAACTGCATCCAGGCTATCCCCACGACCGATCCGCAACAATACAGTACAATCACAGAACATCAACGTGAAAGTCACGTTCGCAAATCCGTCTAACCGGGCTATAGCAGTTAGACGGGATTTACCGATCAAGTGACATTCACGGTCGCAGATATTAAGTAAATACTGTGAACTGGCATGTTTAAAATATCCGATCGAACAAATATTATCAAGTGGGCCCCAAATACTACTGTAGCACTTACAGAAAAACTGGGCCCAAAGAAAATATCCCAAAAGCCCTATTTCCAAGTCCAAAGCCTACTGAGAAATTTTGGTGCAGTGATGAAACTTTCCCACCGCGGGACCGCGGCCAAACCATGGGTTTGGCCGCGCTTCCGCGGCCGTACTAGGAGATCAGTGTATGAAAATTTCCCAGAAGTCTTATAATTGTCCACACATGTTTCTGAGATGGCCTGAAAAATTTTCTGAGACAAAATAAAAACGACAGAAACCTGAAGCATGGGAAAAAATACGGTTTTTGGGGATTCTCGTTCGATCGAGTACTAAACATACTAGAGCAAGCTAGGTAGGTTAACGGCCTGGCTCTGATACCAATGTAAGCCCGCGGGGGCGCCCCGGCCGTCGATCCGACGCCGGAAACCTACCTAGCTTGCTCTAGTATGTTCACCGCCCCTCTAGGCCCGCTATGCGATGTATCAGACGAACAGACCGGACTGTACGGAGACTGTCACATACAGGCTCAGTAGGAGTTCAGATGGGGTTCACCTCGTCAGTCTTCTTATCGGCATCTACCTGGGGACCGTTACACACAGCTAGTGCCGCTTGCGGTCTGTGGTTAAACCCACTGCCAGCGTAGTGTAAGCCCGCGGGGGCGCCCCGGCCGTCGATCCGACGCCGGAAACACGGAAAACAAAAACTTTGCGAACTTTGCAAAACGGCACCACCGCGGACTTTTTACCCGGATCGGGCCATTAACCTAGCAACTAGCAAAATAGAAAAGAGTAGAGATGCTATACCAAGCGATCCGTGTCCTTCGGTCTTCGTCTCCACTCCGATCTCCCGCGGAATCTCCGTCACCTCCTCGCTCGTCGGAAAGGGCACCACGTAGCCGGAATCTTTTACGGGCTCCCGCCTCTTGACCGAGGCAACTCGGGCGCGAAGTTGGCTAGCCGACGCGTCCAAGACTTGCTATAGAATAGTGTAGAAGCTTGTCTCTTTGGGGTTTAAGAGGTTGCCATTTTGGAAGAATTTTGCACAAGAATTTCATGGAGGCTTCATGGATAAATTGGAGCTTTTTTTAAAAGAAAGAAAAGAGCTCGGCCAATGTAATATATCCTCACTGGAAAATGGAATCCAGCAAGCTCAATCATGAGCTCGGCCAATGTAAAAAACCAACAGCCCCTAGTCTTTTGTGCTCACTAATTAAGCTCATTATCCTTAAAGAAATTAATCCCTCATCTCATCAAATTAAACTCCACCATTTTGGAACAGTGGCCGGCCCAGCATTCTCCAAGTGGGGAAGAAAAAGAATAAATAAAAAAAAGGAGAATAAATGAATAGATAACTATCAAAGGTCACCCTCATCTCTAATCCAAAACCAAATCAATAACTTTCTCATTAATGCAAGAAAGGGACCAAAAAAGAATCTAATCATGATGAAACTATTTTACAAGAAAGCCCTCCATAAATAAGTTAATTGCCAACTGCAATTAACCCCCACCATCAGATAGTCCGGCCGGGAAGGAAAAAGAGAAAACCGGCCGGAACGGAATGCAAACTGGCAACCCCAGAAAACCGATCCCGTAATAAATTACAGGAAAACCCCACTACTGCAAATACATGCCCGCATTTGTATTCCCACTGAACACAAATGCAAAGAGACAAAACTACACTATCTAATACTAGGATCCGGCTTAAGCCAAAGCCGGCTAGTAAAATCCGTCCGATCACGATCCGTGCAATACCGCACGTATCTGATCGAACCCTACCATATCTCCATACGGCCTCTATAGCGTTTCGCCCGAAACTTGAGTAACTGAGTGTGGTGGACTCTAAAGACTCGTCAATACCTTGGCTGTGGATTTAACCACTAGCACGTCAGAGGTATAAGCCAATACGTGACGGGCCACCAGGTATTGACCAAATGGGACGTCGATGAGGAAGCTCACCCCGACACCCAACTGAGCCTGTCAGTGACAATATCCGTACAGTCCGGTCCGTTCGTCTATGAGTATCGCATGGCGGGCCTAGGGGGTTGGTAAAAGTCAGACCCCCAAAAGCGGTACAAGTCGTGTCGGAGTGTAGCCCAGAACACCCTGAGATACTACTGGAATACCTACCAGCAAATCTCCTGCCTTGGCCAAGGACTTTTCATGTTCTGGCTCTCCTAGACACAGCACGACCTCACCCCCAATACTGGGAGAGACGAACCCCTGCAGATCCGCTCACTGCCTCCATGTGGCTCGGGACTGTACCCAACTAAAACCTGTTTGCACGACTCCTTTGAGCCGTGGTAGGGTAGTAATCAAAGTACAGTGGGAACTCACACGAGACAAATGACGATCCCAGGTCGATGAACTAACCTGTACACATGTCACCTGGGAACTGCTATCTGACGTCTGGTATATCCCAACTAGCAGGTTCCCGGCGAGTCCTGTCCGGTGTACTCATAACCCAATGAGCACCTGTATACATCTTAGGTGAACCAACTGACACCAGTGGCTTGTGAGACCGGCCACCGCCCCTCGTCGGGGTCTCGACGGTATACACTAGTCTACACTGGAGAAACGATGCCCTGTCTCGAATCTCCCACGACTAGGGACCTTTTAAGGATGTGCTTGTAGACCCCCAGCTCCCACTTATATGATCGCCCTCATACTGCTGGTGGTCAAGCAAGAATCCAAGGGGCTTTATCAACGTGTAATAGCGACTCGAAGGGTCACCTAAAGCAGTACACGATGATAAAGATAAACCAGATAGCATACTATCATCTCGAGTAAGACTGTCCTACCGGGATAGGTCCTCCCCTCAATCATTGCAATCACGTGCCTGTGATCCAATAATTGACTCTGAGGGCACTATCTCCAACACGTAGTGTCGAGTCTTTAGAGTCCCACACAGAGAGCTATTCGCCTTTAGGCAAAATGAGTAAAGGTCGCATGGTTTTGCGACAGGGTTCGTTCACATCCGCGCACTTATGCACGTTTGCTGTCCGGACAGCTTATACTAGCGGGCTTTGGTTTAAGCCGGATCCTAATATATGATTTGGGATTGGTTTTATCTCATTGTATTCGTGTTCCTCGGATCACGAATACGGGTGCGTATGCACAGTTCCTTGAGACAGAGGGAGAGGACTTTGATTAGGGTTAATGACCTTTGTCATTTTATTAACCCTAATTCTTATGTGTGTATTATGGTTAATTGATATTAGTTTAATATAATTGTGCATGGTTATGGTTGTTGACCATTTGACCTTCTTGACTTGTTGACCTAGGTTGACACTTTGACCATCATCATTTCATTTGGAAGATGCTCTTTGATCCTTGCAATTTGCATTAAAAATGAAATGATAATGGTCATGACTTGATTAACCATGACAATTATCTAGCTAATTATCAATTTATAATAATTCACACATATATGTGAGAATGGTTGTTTTATTCTCTCATTCTATCATTCACTTTCTCTCTCTTGTTCTTCCTCTCCCTCAAGCTCTCCCCTCTCATGTGTTGAGAAACACTTGAGCTTGAGAAAAACCTCTTCTTGTTAATCTTTACTCTCTTCTAGGGTTTTAGGACTAGCACTTCTAGCACCCTAGTTACTTCTAGTTTGAAGTTGAAGCCAAAGGTTGAGGCTTTCGGGTGGATCCTTCTTCGACTCAAGAAGACGACAAAGGTGATCCCTTTCTACTACTCCAAGGAGCAAGGAGAGAAGGACATAAAGCCCTAGGTATAACCATTCTACCGTTTAGCTAGTTTCTAGTTAGCTTTAGCTTGTTTTTGTTTAGCAAAGATCCTTCTTTGTCTAGTCCATGTTGCCTAAAGTGATAAAAATCCGTTTTTTATTCCGTTTTCCGCCTCCCCGCAAGCACCGGGGTGGGCAACGTGGACTTACAGAAATAGTAGAGTACTGGGGGCAGGTTATATGACTCTCCGGATGGGCAATGGAATGCATGTAGATGCTGTTGCAATAGGGGAGTATCACCTAGGGTTGACTAGTGGGCACGTTTTGGTGTTGTACAGCTGTTTTTGTATCCCCAGTATGCTGTGTATTATTATATCAGTATCTTTGTTGTCTAATAAAGGATATAATTTTGCGCTTGAAAGCAATGTTATGAACATTCTCCTAAATCAAGAACTGATTGGGTATGGCACACTGGAAAACGGCATATACATACTTAATCATCCTCGAATTTTCAATATTCAAAACATACATAAAAGAAAGGCTCCAGATTCAAATCAAGCCTTCTTATGGCATTGTAGACTTGGTCATATAAATGAAACAAGGTTGACTAAGTTACATAAAGATGGATATCTAGATCCGTTTGAATATTCATCATATGCAACTTGTCAATCATGTATCAAAAGAAAAATGACCAAATCTCCGTTCTCCGGACAAGGAGCAAGAGCTACTGAACTCTTGGGACTTGTACACAGTGATGTATGTAGTCCAATGTCTACACATGCGTGAAGTGGTCACTCCTACTTCATCACATTTACTGATGACTTCTCTAGGTATGGACATGTGTTCTTAATGAAACATAAATCAGAGGCCTTTGAGAAGTTTAAAGAGTATAAAAATGAAGTAGAGAAATAAACTGGTAAAAGCATCATGACACTTCGATCTGATCGAGGTGGAGAATACTTAAGTACTAGTTTCCTTGAATACTTAAAAGAGAATGGAATTCTCTCTCAGGTTACTCCGCCTTATACGCCTCAGCATAATGGTGTATCAAAAAGGAGGAATCGCACGCTATTAGATATGGTGCGTTCAATGATGAGTAGTGCTGAGTTACCACTTTCCTTCTGGGGATTTGCTCTAGAATCAGCGGCATACTTATTGAATAGAGTTCCAACTAAATCTGTGCCTACCACTCCATATGAAATGTGGAGCGGGAAGAGACCATATCTCAAGTATAATAAGATATGGGGGTTCCCGGCATATGTTAAAAAGCATAGACCGGACAAGCTCGAGTCACGATCGGTTTTGTGCAAGTTTGTAGGATACCCCAAACATTCAAGGGGGTACATGGTCTACCACACTGAAGAACAAAAGGTGTTTGTCGCTCACCACATTATCTTCTTAGAGAGCGAATTTCTTGCAAAAGAAATTAGTGGGAGCGCGGTAGAGCTGGAAGAAATTCCAGAACCTCAAACTGCTACCGAGGACTTAGAAGAACCTCAGATTTCAATAGAACATGACGAACCAACGCCACTCCGCAGATCTAGTAGGCTTTCTCATCCTCCAGAGAGATACTATGGTTTTCTTCTAGCTGGGGATCGAGAGGATTGCATCATCGATGATGATGAGCCTACTAGTTTTCAGCAGGCTATCACGAGTATTGACTCGATGAAATGGCTGGATGCTATGAGATCCGAAATGGAATCCATGTACACCAATAAAGTATGGACTTTAGAAGTTGCTCCTCCTGGGGTGAAACCAGTTGGATGCAAATGGATCTTCAAAAAGAAGATTGGTGCACTTGGACAAGTGAAAACCTACAAAGCTAGACTCGTTGCAAAAGGTTTTCGTCAAAGACCAGGATTGGACTATGATGAAACCTTTTCACCTGTAGCTATTCTTAAATCCATTCGGATCCTGCTTGCCATTGCTGCCTTCCATGACTATGAAATCTGGCAAATGGATGTAAAAACAGCTTTTCTAAATGGACATTTAGAAGAGAGTGTTTACATGGATCAACCAGAAGGTTTCTTAGACAGTGGGAGCAGCGGAAGAGTGTGCAGGTTGCTTAAATCCATTTATGGATTAAAGCAAGTATCGCGAAGTTGGAACATCTGCTTTGATGAGACAGTCAAAGAGTTTGACTTTATCAAAAATGTAGACGAACCATGTATTTATAGGAAGATTGTAGAAGGAGCAGTAGTCTTCCTCGTTTTGTACGTCGACGACATACTACTGATAGGGAATGATGTGCCTATGCTACAATCAGTAAAGCTCTTCTTGTCACAGAAATTCTCCATGAAAGACTTGGGTGATGCAACCTACATTTTGGGCATTAAGATCTATCGTGATAGATCTAATAGAATGTTGGGACTTTCACAGTCCAGGTATATTGACACTATACTAAAGAGGTTTAGTATGGAAGATTCCAAGCGCGGTAACATGCCCGCTTGTCACGGGATCACCCTCTCCAAAGACTGATGAAAAGAGGGATCGCATGAGCATTTTACCCTACGCTTCGGCGGTAGGATCTATAATGTATGCGATGTTATGTACAAGACTGGATGTAGCTTACGCACTTGGTGTGGTAAGCAGGTATCAGTCTGACCCAGGTGAGAAACATTGGATAGCGGTAAAGAACATTCTCAAGTACCTGAGAAGGACTAAGGAGATGTTCTTTCTTTACGGTAATGGGGACCTCCAGGTAGAGGCTTTTACCGACTCCGGCTTCCAAAGTGACAAAGATGATTCTAAATCCATTTCGGGTTTTGTGTTTACCCTCAATGGAGGGGCGGTATATTGGAAGAGTTCCAAACAGGATACCGTCGCAGACTCAACTATGGAGGCTGAGTATATAGCTGCTAGTGAAGACGCAAAAGAGGCTGTCTGGATGAGGAAGTTCATCTCTGAACTTCAGGTGGTTCCGTCCATTGCCAATCCAATACCTTTGTATTGTGATAACAATGGGGCCATAGCATTGGCAAAGGAACCCACGTCCCATCAGAAATCCAGGCATATCTTAAAGCGTTTTCACCTGATCAGGGAGATCGTTGATCGTCGGAAGATCGAGGTACGGAGAGTGGATACAAAAGACAACACGGCAGATCCATTCACAAAGCCCATTCCTCAAGTTCAGTTCGAGAGGCTGTTTGATATGTTGGGCATTCGGTACTCCAGCAACTGGATATAGTGATGACAGAGAGTACTCATTGCGCCAATTATAGGCCTTAGTGCAAGTGGGAGATTGTTGGATATATATGCCTTAAGGCCTTCATTGTATAGGATACTGGGGATATGTATGTCTATAACAGTCTTGCTTAATATGATAGTACACTATTTGGTTTGTCTTTATCTCAACATATGATGTATTTTGCGTAGTATTTATAAATATATACATGTTGATAAAGCCCATAGGGTGTTTGCCTGACTACCGGCGTTATGATGGCAATCATACTAGTGGGAGCTGGATAGTCAATAGGCACATCCTTAGTTGTCCCCGGTCGCAGGAGTATCGAGACTGTGCATCGATACTCCAGAGTAGACTGGTGTATACATATGTAGACCCTGAGGAGGGGCGATGGATTAGTCCCGCAGCCATTGGTGGAGTGCACCTAAGATTGTATACGGATGCTCACTGGGTGTGAGTACACCGGACAGGACTCGCCGAGAACTGACTGGATGGTATTTATACCTAACGTCAGATAGCAGTTCTCAGGTGACAAGTGTGCAGATAGTCCATACACTTAAAGTCGTCATTTGTCTCGTGTGAGTTCCCACTGTGCTTTGATTACTACCTTACCACGATTCAAAGGAGTCGTGCAAACAGATTTTAGTTGGGCACAGTCCCGAGCCACATGGAGGCAGTGAGTGACTGTTAGGGATTCGTCTCTCCCGGTATAGGGAGTTGATATCGCACAGTGATCGGTTGGTCATTACCATAAGTCCCTGGCCAGGGCTGATTGAGAATTACTGATAGATTGATCAGTAGATTCTCGGATGGTGATAGAGCCATACCAACATGACTTGTACGGTTATTAAGGGTCTGACGTTTATGTAAGTCTGCGGCGGCGCCCCGGTCGTCGATCCGACGCCGGAATGCGGAAACGAAAAACTTTGCAAACTAGCAAACCGGCACCACCGTGAACTTTTAACCCGGATCGGGCCATTAACCTAGCTACTAGCAAACTAGAATAAGAGTAGAGAAGTATACCAAGCGATCCGTGTCCTTCGGTCTTTGTCTCCACTCCGATCTCCCGCGGAATCTCCGTCTGTCACGTCCTCGTCGGAAAGGGCACCACGTAGCCGGGTTCGTTTACTGGCTCCCACCTCTGGACCGAGGCAACTCGGGCGCGAAGTTGGTTAGCCGACGCGTCTAAGGGATGCTGTAGACTAAGTGTAGTAGGCTTGTCTCAAGTGGGTAGTGAAGTTGCCATGGATGTGGAGGAGAAGAGAAATGAGTTATGAAACTTTGATGCAACATGAGAATGAGAAAAAATTTCCACCAACACCAAAAATGAAATCTCTCTCATTTCCCCACTAAGAAATGTGTGGCCGGCCTCATATGGAATGGGGGAGGAAAAGGAAAAAAAAATTACAATAAGAAAACTGAAGATAAATATGGAATAAAGTCACACCCATTTCTTATCTCAAGTCATATACAAATTTCTTCACATTAATGCAAAAGAATGATGCAAAGAGAATCTCATGATGATGGTCATATCATAATCCACAAATGCAAGAAACCCCCTCCACTAATGTTATTTGCAAACTTGCAAATAACCCCCTTCGATCGGAAAGTCCGGCCGGGAAGGAACAAAGAAAAACCGGCCGGGACGGAATGCAAACTGGCAACTTCAGAAAACGTGATCCCGTAATAAATTACAGGAAAACCCCGCTACTGCAAATACATGCCCGCATTTGTATTCCTACTGAACACAAATGCAAAGAGACAAGATCTACACTATCTAATACTAGGATCCGGCTTAAGCCAAAGCCGGCTAGTAAAAACCGTCCGAGCACGATCCGTGCAATACCGCACGTATCTGATCGAACCCTGCCGTATCTCCATACGGCCTCTACAGCGTTTCGCCCGAAACTTGAGTAACTGTGTGTGTGGTTGTCTCTAAAGACTCGTCAATAGTATGGCTGTGGATTTAACCACTAGCACGTCAGAGGTATTAGCCATACGTGACGGGCTACCAGCTATTGACCAAAAGGGACGTCGATGAGCGAACTCATCATGACACCCTACTGAGCCTGTCAGTGACAATATCCGTACAGTCCGGTCCGTTCGTCTGTGAGCATCGCATGGCGGGCCTAGGGGGTTGGTAAAAGTCAGACCCCCAATAGCGGTACAAGTCGTGTCGGAGTGTAGCCTAGAACACCCTGAGACTGTAACATTCCAAAAAAATACATCAGCGCAAATTCAGCAGCTGATGTAACAATCAGCCCACCCCATCAAGACTTATCAGCCCCATAGCTGATCTACACTCCCCCATCATGACTTTTCAGCCCCCCTATAGCTGTCTTGCACACTCCCATCATCATTTTTCAGCCCCCAATGGCTGACTTCTGCCACAAATCAGCCTCCCTACACCTACAGCTACATTAGCTGCTGAAAATCACGCATCAACAGCAGCACCATCATTGCATCAGCCCAAATTCTGCCTAACTTCAGCCCCCCATAGCTGACTTTAGCCACCAATCAGCCCCTCTCCTACACCTACTGCTGCATTTCAGCCCATGGTTTTAGCAAAACGACAGCAGCATCAGCCTTTAACCACATCACAATGCACCATATATACCCTTCTTCAAGTGTTGCAGCTGCTACTGCAACACATAGAAAAAAAAAGAAAAGAGAAAGATGAGCAAAAGAGAGAGAGAGTTGCAAGCAGCAGCTGCAGAAAAAGCATCAGCAATAAGCTGCAGAACTAGCCCCAGCAATACCATAAACCCCCGCAGCTACATACAACACCACCACACCACCACAACCATTTCCACAACACCAAAACCACAACAACACAACACCAATGCAACAGCAACAAAATAGCTACAGCAGCAGCAGCAACCCAAAACAGAACCAGCATCAGCCTCTGTTGCAACAGCAACTTCAGTCCCGGGGCACTTCAGCAGCACCACCCCACTTCCTCCTTCTTCCTCCTTCCCTTCTACTTCATCCTAGGACATTCATGAGGTATAATCTTGCAACCCAACTCCTATTTTTCCAAGTTCTGGTTTTATGGCTGAAACTTAGTGTTATTAAGTAGATTAGTGCTAGTTTAGATAAATTTGAGTGAGACTTGACCAAGTGTTGGTTTTGATGGTTGGTGTAACCCTATTAGGTGTATTTGGGACCAATTTAACCAAGGTTACCCCAGATTTCCAGTTAGTTACAAGATTTGTTAAACTTGGCGTATTATAGCGATTTTGTCGACTTTTTGACCTTTCTGGAAACTGCTATCACCCGGGACCTCCTAAAGTAAAATTGACTTGGCAGAAAGCGGTGCAGGCACCCTGGAACCATCCCACAAAGCCCTAGCCCCCACCTCATTTTTTACGGCCGCACTTTTATTCTATGGCCGCAATTTGCGGCCAGACCTGGGTGAAATTGCCTCGTTTTGCGTGCAAGGCCCTATTTCATGTAAACTTGACCCTGGGTATGTGCAGTTTTGACTGATTCCAACCAGGGTAAAATCTGGGTTGATTTTCATGGTTGGCGTATGATTTACGACTTTTTTCGTATGGATTTTTGTATTCGATGATTCGTTTCTGTCGGGTGGCGTTTGGACGTCAACGACAGTGGATATTGGCTGTGTTTGCACGCAAGGCTACAGGTTTTGACCTATGAGCATAGCGTACACCATTTTGGTTTCCGACATGGTTTTCATGTGTTTTAGCGTGTGATATCCTTGTAGGTACCCCACGTGGCGTTGAAGCGTTGGAGATGCAAATGGCGACATCGGCACCGGCACGCTTAAAGAAAGGTGAGTAGATTTATATCTACGGGGAGAAGTCGGGTGGATGGCGTATAGCACCCCCGCAGTCCGTGGTAATGTATACAGATGCGTATACACACCTACAATTATTATATTGTTGTTTGGGATATTACTAATGTTTAGGATGGATAATTGGTGAACTTTGATGATTTAGTATTACGGACCCTAGGTAGTGGGTGCACTACACATACCTATACACACATACATACTTGCTTACATCCTCACTCATATGTACTTTGGGATTCTATATTGTCATGTGTTCATGTGGATATGGGACCATATGCTCACATACAGATTTGAGGATGACACATGGGATTGAGATGGGTCGATGATATTTGATCCGAGGTTATAATATCGGTGATATAGTAAAAATTCGTATTTGAGATAAGTCTTGATGTTTTAGCGTACCTTGGATGATGATGCCATATGAATAGTGATATATGTATAAAATGATCGACATGTGATACGAGATAGGATATAATATGATATGACAGGATATTTATAATAGGCCGTCTCGGGCGGGGTACACTCCTTGTGATGATATATGATGATGATATCGATTTATACGAGACTGTCGATCAGTAGTCAAATCATAAATATAGTGATGATGTTAGCATTGTACTACACATAGGTCAGTATCCAGATTACGATATTTGATAAAGAGAATACCAGATGAATGATATGACGAATATGATATTGACCCGTACCCAGATTTGGGGATGCCGTACGACGGATTTACGTACGAGCTATAATTTGATGTTTTATCCGCACTCTTGACTTGGGAATAACTGATTTTAGAGATATTGTATCGGATGTGATATTATCGAGGCGTGATCACCGACTATATATATATATATTATTATATGTATCGACTCAGAGGTTAGGCGGTTTCCCTTACCTGCAGTTAGCTTATTAGCTCAGCCTTATTGTTGGCATAGCTGTATGACTCTTATGACATTAGATGCAGTTCTGTTATCATTGTGTTTTAGCACTCAGCTCCCGCATATTATTGTTACACTGCATCGCATACTTATTGCGTTTCATATTCCATTATTGATATCATGCTGTTAGGACACCAGCACCATTACCGATGATGCGTATGTTCCACATACACTTACTTGCCAGCTCACACACATCTTCATCGGTAATTACCATGTCACTACACAGTAGTATTATTGCATCAGGATATGACCCTTGTATGTGCATACTATTATTCCATGTTGCAAGACATACTGTTATACTTGCATTCCATTTATATGTCACATACATCATGCTTCCTGATTATACGCATTGAGATATGTTGTTTCTGTGATATTTCTTGATTTGGGAACCGTGGATATTTCAAAGAGATTATGTAAATGTTTCAAAAACCCGGTTACCCTTGATATGATATTTCAGTGCGTTCACCATGTGTTTTTCTCGATGCTGAGAGTGACATGTGAAACCCGAATCGAGGAGGCGGATGAGACCGATTGCGGGTACATGGTGGACCCGGTGCGGTACCCCGGGGCAAGAAGATCGCAGATGATGGCGTTGAGCCTGTGCAGGGGAGCACTACCTACCGGTGATATTACCCGACACGTCGGATATCCAGAGGATACCGTGTGGTCATGAGATGGATGGTAGGGGCCGATCTGGACTGACGGCGCCTTAGATTTTGTGATTTAGACATTGAGATTTCGAGATATTGAGGTACAGAGATTGTGATACAGAGGTATCGAGATACTGAGACTTATGTTTTGTGCCGATGCTAGGCACTGTTTATGCTGTTTTCATTTATGATACCTCATTTTAAAAATACAGAAATCTCACGAATTATGAAAGCAGTTTTCTTCAGTACACGCATTCTGTTTCATGCATTCATACATCATCTATATGATATATTGCCACCTGATGCGCTGACATGGACATATGGGATTACACTTGGGTTAGATATTTACACTAGCCATGGTTAGAGATTACTGGTTATATATTTAAGGATTATATATTATGATCGTATGACCTAAGATTGCGTCATACATGCGATTTTCTGTTCGTAGATCATTTTCTAGTCACGAGTTGGCAACTCACCCCCGTTGTGCCCCAGTTTCATGCAGGTGTTGCCGTACGGATTTCATTACGGCTTTGCGGGCACAGCTTATTTCAGGTGACTTGCTAGTAGGTGGGTTATTTGTATCGTACCCATCATTATACATTGTATATTATATTCAGTTGTATCTAGAAGCTCCATCAACTAAAACATGTATTTATTTGAGATTGAGACCGGTGATGTTTATTCTTTCGACCTTAGAGTCGCGTATTATTTTTCCATGGGTTCTTGCCGGTTGAGTTTCATTTCTGTTGTGATCCTCGCCTTCAGGCGTTGTATATTATGTTGCGTACAGGTTGTTTTGATATGGTTCTTCCTATACTCTACTACTTCTCTTGGTTTGGATTTCTGGGCTTCGGCTTACTTATTTTACGGACGCCTTGAGACGTTTCGTAACTTAAGTGCCGGTCATGTTCCGTAATTTCGGGTCGTGACAAAGTTGGTATCAGAGCGTTAGGTTTTACCTTCAGAGCGTAGGATGACCCTTGGTTGATGGAATAGGTGACTAAAGTAGAGTGACGTACCGTTGGTATGTTCCGCGGCATATTTACGACACGCCACTCCACTTAAGAAGCCTTAGGATGTACATTTCTTTGTTCAGTATCATATTCATTCCTAATCTAGCCTCATCAGTACCAATATGGTTTTGCTGCCACGATTACGGGCAGGGAGTGCTACGGCTAGAGTTGCGGTCAGCATGAGCTCGTCACGAACGAGGACTGACCAGGGCATGAATCCAACGACACACGATTGCAGAGATGTGTCTTTGTTTGTATTTTGCGCCACAAACGTGGGATAGATCGCCGTGTGAGACTACTCGGACGTGCAGATTAGCACCAGAGGATTGAGCCACCGGTAGAGGCCAGCCAGATTTTGATGATCGTTGATGTATTGCTCATTCATGATGATTGAAGCACGGTTCAGCATGCAGACGAGTGAGCGAGTTGTTACTGCAAATGACGAGATATCGTCACAGATGATGGAGCTATTGCGATACAAGTTGTACTAAAAGATGATAGAAGGTCGCTAGTCCAGGAGGATGAATGACTAGGACATGTGGATTGTTCGCTACCTCGATGCGAGGTCATCAGATAGATTGATTCCGGTTAGAGACGACTTCACATGGAGATGTTGAGAGTCGACAGAGACGATCGAATGTCAGCAACATATTATTCCAAGTTTAAAGTGTTCGGAAAGACATGCAGGCCATTCTATGGACCCTCTAGAAGAATGAAACCCTAACTCGACTTAATGACCGTGTGAAAGCCTTTGAACCTTAGGGTTTGCGGCAGTTCTGCGGCGCCATTAGTGAGGCTTGGGTTTCCCTTCTACGGCTGGACCACCGATGCTGTGGTATGTACGCGATACTATTATACTGTAGCCAAGATGTTGAGATCTTGGAGGATTATGAGGTTTTGACGAATCGATCGAATGGTTCGACTTCATTCGAATGCTAGGTGGTGAGATGCACTTCTTGGGAGACTCCAGATACGAGGATAGCTGTTGGAGCTCCTCCATGCAGCCACGACGAGACGAGTCCGAAGCAGTCGACATTAGAGAAAAGTGGAGTAAGAGGTTCGTACAAGATCTGGATAAGATGACGTTCCACTCCGCCGACATCAGTGATGCGGTAGGAATGTCGATGCATTATACTTGGATGTACCTTCCAGAAGGAGTCGCGATGAGTATGCAGCCATTCCATAACAAGAAACAGATATAGTAAGGACGATGACTTCCGGACAGTTAAGCAGAGACGAGATTTGGAAGAGACCGTGAGCAGGATTCCTTCCAGGACACTGCTGCAATGATATTTACACCCAGGATCAGATGTGTCACGTGCATTCAGAGAGCCAGAGGCCGACGCCAGTAACATGCTGCTTTACGAGTGGTCGCGATGATTGACCGAGAGATGACCAGAGAAGTGCCAAAACGGAATCGTCCCCGTTAGCACACCTGACAGGGCCGATGAGCCGATGGATCGTGAGATTGGTAATCTACATAGAAGACTTGGACCCAGGAGTGGTCATGTTATGCACACCAGCAGGCCAGATTTCAGGATCGTCGACGAGATATGCTATGAGTGACCACGACAGTTGGCCAGAGATTCTTAGAAGATGAGCTTGAGCGGGACTATTCCGCCATACTTGATTTCGGTATTGTTGGGCGATTTATTCGCATGATTTGATTTTGATGATTAAGGATTTACGATTTTTGCACAGTTGTTGCACTTGATATTATTTTCGTGCCTTGGTTTCACATGTTTGTGATTTTATAGGTTTTAGACATCTGAGTTGATTTTGTGCATATGCACACACACGATTTGGTTTTTTCACTCGGTATAGTTCGCATATGCTTGCAGTGCAGTGACATATATTTTGTGCACTTGGATGCACTGGACTTCGATTTCGAGGGTGATGCTCGATATTTGTTTTGTGCATTTTATGCACCCGACTGGATTTTTGCGCATGTTCGGCGCTCGATATTGGATTTCATGATTTCGTGCATGATGGATGCACTGGATTTCGATTCTTAGCGCATGTTGGGCGCATGTTATGAGATGAGATTTGGTGCACACCAGATGCACTAAATCGAGATTCTTCGTGCATGTCAAATGCACCAGATTTTGCGTTCAGGCATACGCGTCGCCTATGACAGATGTTGTGTGCACACCCGTTGCACCTTGATGTCGTTTTGTACACTTGCTTGGCACAGGTATGGGTTTTGATTTCCGTGCGCACCGGACGCACATGGTTTTTATATACACATTTTGGGATTGGTTTCTATGAAGCAGTACGTTTTTATGATATTGCTATGTGTTTTCGTACTGAGCAGGACTAGTCAGAGGACAGTGCCTGGGTATATTTTGCATGCATTGATAGATTTCAAGGGATTTCCAAAAGCGAGCTATAGTCTCATTATTTACATACGTGTCCGATATGACACAAGACATTTAAAATGAGGAAACCCTTCTAAATTTGTTTTCAAACGGCGGATCGTGCATATTAAACAAAAGATATATACGTATATGGTTATTTTCTTATAAGAGACGACCGCCACTGTGCAGTGCTATGCGCATTGTACATCGACTTTAAAGAAATTTGGCATGCATTTCCTTCAGATATTTACATGCACGGATTTGATATTTACATGTATGGTCCCGATTTATAGCATATCGGATTTGCTTTGGATTTGGCATTCGTGTTTTCACCTTGACTCCGATGATTGCGGGATGCTTGACGGAGTTTGACTTCGAGTTATCTGCTCGTTACTCATGCGCATGTATTGCGCTATGATGCCTTTTATGTATTGATGATTTCGGAGCCCCGTTGACTTGGACATTTATTTGAAATGTTTTAGAATTGGGAGGTTTAAATTTAAATTCGGGGACCGAATTTCTTTAAGGGGGGAAGACTGTAACATTCCAAAAAAATACATCAGCGCAAATTCAGCAGCTGATGTAACAATCAGCCCACCCTATCAAGACTTATCAGCCCCATAGCTGATCTACACTCCCCCATCATGACTTTTCAGCCGCCCCCATAGCTGACTTGCACACTCCCATCATCATTTTTCAGCCCCCAATGGCTGACTTCTGCCACAAATCAGCCTCCCTACACCTACAGCTACATTAGCTGCTGAAAATCACGCATCAACAGCAGCACCATCATTGCATCAGCCCAAATTCTGCCTAACTTGAACCCCCCATAGCTGACTTTAGCCACCAATCAGCCCTCCCCTACACCTACTGCTGCATTTCAGCCATGGTTTTAGCAAAACGACAGTAGCATCAGCCTTTAACCACATCACAATGCACCATATATACCCTTCTTCAAGTGTTGCAGCTGCTACTTCAACACATAGAAAAAAAGAAAAGAGAAAGATGAGCAAAAGATAGAGAGAGTTGCAAGCAGCAACTGCAGAAAAAGCATCAGCAATAAGCTGCAGAACTAGCCCCAGCAATACCATAAACCCCCGCAGCTACATACAACACCACCACACCACCACAACCATTTCCACAACACCAAAACCACAACAACACAACACCAATGCAACAGCAACAAAATAGCTACAGCATCAGCAGCAACCCAAAACAAAACCAGCATCAGCCTCTGTTGCAACAGCAACTTCAATCCCGGGGCACTTCAGCAGCACCACCCCACTTCCTCCTTCTTCCTCCTTCCCTTCTCCTTCATCCTAGGACATTCTTGAGGTATAATCTTGCAACCCAACTCCTATTTTTCCAAGTTCTGGTTTTATGGCAGAAACTTAGTGTTATTAAGTAGATTAGTGCTAGTTTAGATAAATTTGAGTGAGACTTGACCAAGTGTTGGTTTTGATGGTTGGTGTAACCCTATTAGGTGTATTTGGGACCAATTTAACCAAGGTTACCCCAGATTTCCAGTTAGTTACAAGATTTGTTAAACATGGCGTATTATAGCGATTTTGTCGATTTTTTGACCTTTCTAGAAACTGCTATCACCCGGGGCCTCCTAAAGTAAAATTGACTTGGCAGAAAGCTGTGCAGGCACCCTGGAACCATCCCATAAAGCCCTAGCCCCCACCTCATTTTTTACGGCCGCACTTTTATTCACTCTGGCCGCAATTTGCGGCCAGACCTGGGTGAAATTGCCTCGTTTTGCGTGCAAGGCCCTATTTCATGTAAACTTGACCCTAGGTATGTGCAGTTTTGACTGATTCCAACCAGGGTAAAATCTGGGTTGATTTTCATCAGTTAGCGTATGATTTACGACTTTTTTCGTATGGATTTTTGTATTCGATGATTCGTTTCTGTCGGGTGGCGTTTGGACGTCAACGACAGTGGATATTGGCTGTGTTTGCACGCAAGGCTACAGGTTTTGACCTATGAGCATAGCGTACACCATTTTGGTTTCCGACATGGTTTTCATGTGTTTTAGCGTGTGATATCCTTGTAGGTACCCCACGTGGCGTCGAAGCGTTGGAGATGCAAATGGCGACATCGGCACCGGCACGCTTAAAGAAAGGTGAGTAGATTTATATCTACGGGGAGAAGTCGGGTGGATGGCGTATAGCACCCCCGCAGTCCGTGGTAATGTATACAGATGCGTATACACACCTACAATTATTATATTGTTGTTTGGGATATTACTAATGTTTAGGATGGATAATTGGTGGACTTGGATGATTTAGTATTACGGACCCTAGGTAGTGGGTGCACTACACATACCTATACACACATACATACTTGCATACATCCTCACTCATATGTACTTTGGGATTCTATATTGTCATGTGTTCATGTGGATATGGGACCATATGCTCACATACAGATTTGAGGATGACACATGGGATTGAGATGGGTCGTTGATATTTGATCCGAGGTTATAATATCGGTGATATAGTAAAAATTCGTATTTGAGATAAGTCTTGATGTTTTAGCGTACCTTGGATGATGATGCCATATGAATAGTGATATATGTATAAAATGATCGACATGTGATACGAGATAGGATATGATATGATATGACAGGATATTTATAATAGGCCGCCTTAGGCGGGGTACACTCCTTGTGATGATATATGATGATGATATCGATTTATACGAGACTGTCGATCAGTAGTCAAATCATAAATATAGTGATGATTTTAGCATTGTACTAGACATAGGTCAGTACCCAGATTACGATATTTGATAAAGAGAATACCAGATGAATGATATGACGAATATGATATTGACCCGTACCCAGATTTGGGGATGCCGTACGACGGATTTACGTACGAGCTATAATTTGATGTTTGATCCGCACTCTTGACTTGTGAATAACTGATTTTAGAGATATTGTATCGGATGTGATATTATCGAGGCGGGATCACCGACTATATATATATATATTATTATATGTATCGACTCAGAGGTTAGGCGGTTTCCCTTACCTGCTGTTAGCTTATTAGCTCAGCCTTGTTGTTGGCATAGCTGTATGACTCTTATGACATTAGATGCAGTTCGGTTATCATTGTGTTTTAGCACTCAGCTCCCGCATATTATTGTTACACTGCATCGCATACTTATTGCGTTTCATATTCCATTATTGATATCATGCTGTTAGGACACCAGCACCATTACCGATGATGCGTATGTTCCACATACACTTACTTGCCAGCTCACACACTTCTTCATCGGTAATTGTCATGTCACTACACAGTAGTATTATTGCATCAGGATATGACCCTTGTATGTGCATACTATTATTCCATGTTGCAAGACATACTGTTATACTTGCATTCCATTTATATGTCACATACATCATGCTTCCTGATTATACGCATTGAGATATGTTGTTTCTGTGATATTTCTTGATTTGGGAACCGTGGATATTTCAAAGAGATTATGTAAATGTTTTAAAAACCCGGTTACCCTTGATATGATATTTCAGTGCGTTCACCATGTGTTTTTCTCGGTGCCGAGAGTGACATGTGAAACCCGAATCGAGGAGGCGGATGAGACCGATTGCGGGTACACGGTGGACCCGGTGCGGTACCCCTGGGCAAGAAGATCGCAGATGATGGCGTTGAGCCTGTGCAGGGGAGCACTACATACCGGTGATATTACCCGACACGTCGGATATCCGGTGGATACCGTCGTGGTCATGAGATGGATGGTAGGGGCCGATCTGGACCGACGGCGCCTTAGATTTTGTGATTTAGGCATTGAGATTTCGAGATATTGAGGTACAGAGATTGTGATACAGAGGTATCGAGATACTGAGACTTATGTTTTGTGCCGATGCTAGGCACTGTTTATGCTGTTTTCATTTATGATACCTCATTTTAAAAATACAGAAATCTCACGAATTATGAAAGCAGTTTTCTTCAGTACACGTATTCTGTTTCATGCATTCATACATCATCTATATGATATATTGCCACCTGATGCGCTGACATGGACATATGGGATTACACTTGGGTTAGATATTTACACTAGCCATGGTTAGAGATTACTGGTTATATATTTGAGGATTATATATTATGATCATATGACCTAGGATTGCGTCATACATGCGATTTTCTGTTCGTAGATCTTTTTCTACTCACGAGTTGGCAACTCACCCCCGTTGTGCCCCAGTTTCATGCAGGTGTTGTCTTACGGATTTCATTACGGCTTTGCGGGCACAGCTTATTTCTGGTGACTTGCTAGTAGGTGGGTTATTTGTATCGTACCCATCATTACACATTGTATATTATATTCAGTTGTATCTAGAAGCTCCATCAACCAAAACATGTATTTATTTGAGATAGAGACCGGTGATGTTTATTCTTTCGACCTTAGAGTCGCGTATTATTTTTCCATGGGTTCTTGCTGGTTGAGTTTCATTTCTGTTGTGATCCTCGCCTTCAGGCGTTGTATATTATTTTGCGTACAGGTTGTTTTGATATGGTTCTTCCTATACTCTACTACTTCTCTTTGTTTGAATTTCTGGGCTTCGGCTTACTTATTTTACGGACGCCTTGAGACGTTTCGTAACTTAAGTGCCGGTCATGTTCCGTAATTTCGGGTCGTGACAGAGATACTACTGGAATACCTACCAGTAAATCTCCTGCCTTAGCCAAAGACTTTTCATGTACTGGCTCTCCTAGACACAGCGCGACCTCACCCCAATACCGGGAGAGACGAACCCCTGCAGATCCGCTCACTGCCTCCATGTGGCTCGAGACTGTACCCAACTAAAACCTGTTTGCATGACTCCTTTTAGCCGTGGTAGGGTAGTAATCAAAGCACAGTGGGAACTCACACAAGAAAAATGACGATCTCAGGTCGATGAACTAACCTGTACACATGTCACCAGGGAACTGCTATCTGACGTCTGGTATAATCCCAACTAGCAGGTTCCCAGCGAGTCATGTCCGGTGTACTCATAACCCAATGAGCACCTGTATACATCTTAGGTGAACCAACTGACACCGGTGGCTTGTGAGACCGGGCACCGCCCCTCGTCGGGGTCTCGACTGTATACACTAGTCTACTCTGGAGAATCGATGCCCTGTCTCGAAACTCCCACGACTAGGGACCTTTTAAGGATGTGCTTATAGACTCCAGCTCTCACGTATATGATCGCCCTCATACTGCTGGTAGTCAAGCAAGAATCGTAGGGGCTCTATCAACATGTAATAGCGACTCGTAAGGTCACCTAAAGCAGTACACGATGATAAAGATAAACCAGATAGCATACTATAATCTCGAGTAAGACTGTCCTACCGGCATAGGTCCTCCTCAATCATTGCAATCCCGTGCCTGTGATCCAATAATTGACTCTGAGGGCACAATATCCAACAATCTCCCACTTGCACTCAAGGCTAATTATTGCGATGTCGCATACTTACAGCCCGTGTGATACCGAACACCCAACTCCTCTATTAGTCAGTCTCACAAAGCTCGTTTGCGAAATTATTGCGTTCGAGGAATAGCCTCAGTGAGTGGATCCGCTGTGATGTTTCTTTCTATGTCTCTCTATATCCCATATTTGCGGAGAAAGCCATCTCCCGAATTGAGCAATACCTGTCTTAGAATGTCTGGATGTCTGATGGGACCTAGCTCATAAATGAACTCCAAATCCAAACTTCTTAGACTGTATCGTCAACTGAACTTAATCGGTATCCTGTGCCATCCTTCCTTCAGTATACGCCTGGACCACCTGTCCAAAATACTGCCCCTCGTCAGAGGGAAAACTATAACTCTGACGGCCACCCTGTCGTCCATGTCACCTTGGAAGCCTGGAATGATAACCGTCTCCTAAAGGAGGCTGCCGTTATCATATCCTTAGAACATCCACTTATGTTCTAAAACAGCTTCCGAATGTTTCTCCAGGATTGGATCTGTAAGTCCACGTTGCGACCCCCGGTTCTTACGGGGAGGCGGAAACGGTATAAAAATCAAATTTTTAGCGCAAGGGGCAACATGGACTAAGCAAAGTCGGGATCTTTGACTAAACTAAAACTAGCATACTTAGCTAAAGAGAGTTAGCTACTCGGATGGAGATGGTTATACCTAAACTCGAACTCCTTCGTCTTCAAGCTCCGATGGTGGTTCGATGGCTCCTTCTCGTTGTCTCCGTACGCCGAAGATAGATCCACTTGAAAGCTCCAACCTTTAGCTCCTTCTTCGTTCTTTGAAGAAACTAGTTCACTTGGTTTGCTAAACCTAATGAACTAGAATGAGTAGAGAGGATATAGAATGGGATTTTATCTATGGTTCTTGATTCTCAACTCATGAGACAAGAGAACCATAGATCAAGAGAGGGAGCAAGAGGTTGAGGGTGAGAGCAAGAGGAGAGCTCAAGAACAAGAGAGAGAATGAGCAAGAAAGAATGAGCAACTCTTTTGTCTTTCACCCTCTCATAATCCAAAGTGATCATAACTCATCATGTCAAAAAAGTCTTATGTGATGGTTTGAAGCAACCATAACCTTATCATGTCATGCACTCATTTTACTCAAATGAGCAAGCAAGTAAAAGTCTTTGGCATGAAATGATAACCATGGTTATCATGATGGTCAACTAGTCAAGCCTAGTCAACCAGTCAACAAGTCAACAAAAGTCAACAAGTCAACAAAGTCAACAAGTCAACAAAAGTCAACAAGTCAACAACCATATCACCATAATACTTAATTAATATAATAGTTAATCACATATCATATTCTCATTAGGGTTGAGCATAAGGTCAAATAGTCAACGGTCAACTGTCAACAACCCTAATGAGAATCCGCAGCCTCTGCCTCCCTGTCAACTGTGCATACACACCCGCATTCGCGTTCCGAGGAACACGAATGCAAACTGGATAAATCCAATCCCATAAGGTACACTAGGATCTGGCTTAAACCAAAGCCCGCTAGTGTAAACTGTCCGGACACTGTACGTGCATAAGTGCACGGATGTGACCGAACCCTGTCGCAAAACCATGCGACCTGTCGCAATACCATGCGACCTCTACTCTTTTGCCTAAAGGCGAAAAGCTTTCTGTATGGGACTCTAAAGACTCGACACTACGCTGGCAGTGGGTTTAACCACAAACCGCAAGCGGCACTAGCTGTGCGTAACGGTCCCCAGGTAATGCCGACAAGAAGACCGACAAGGCGAAACCCATCTGAACTCCTACTGAGCCTGAGTGTGACATTCTCCGTACAGTCCGGTCTGTTCGTCTGATACATCGCATGGCGGGCCTAGGGGGCGGTAAACGTCAGTCCCCCAATAGCGGTACAAGTCGTGCCGGAGCGAAGCCCAAAACACCCTGAGATAACACTGGAAACCTACCAGTATATCTCGTTTGCCCTGGCCAGGGACTACTCGTGTAATGGCTCTCCTAGACACAGCGCGATGTCAACCCCCAATACCGGGAGAGACGAATCCTGTCTAACCGTCACTGCCTCCAAGTGCTTCGGGACTGCACCCAACCACCACCTGTTTGCACGACTCCTTTGAGCCGTGGTAGGGTAGTGATCAAAGTACAGTGGGAACACACTCGAGGCGGAATGACAGTGTCAAGTCAGCGGACTAAGCTGTACTCATGTCACCTGGGAACTGATAACTGACGATAGGTATAATACCAACTAGTCAGTTCCCGACGAGTCCTGTCCAGTGTACCCGTAACCTAACGAGCACCCGCATACTATCTCAAGTACGACGTACTGACGGCTGTGGGACAGACCGTCTCCCACACTGGGATGAGAAGCGCATGCGCTGGTCTACTCCGGAGTATCGATGCCCTGTCTCGATAGTCCTGCGACCAGGGACCTGCATAAGGATGTGCTTATAGATTACCCAGCCCCACTAGTGTGACGGCCATCACATCGCTGGTAATCAAGCAAAGATCCTAAGGGCTCTACTAATGTGTATAGGCGATATACAAAATAAACACATGTACACATTGAAGTAGAAACAAACCAAGTAGCATACTACTATTTTGAGCAAGATTGTCAATACAAGGTGAATATCCCAAGCATCCATTAAGTAATATACATACTAGTATGATACAGTAATGGCCTCTAGGGAATATACACTAACAATCTCCCACTTGCACTAAGGCCATGTACTGGCGTATCGAAGACCTATCATCTCGATCAGCCGCTCGAACTGAGTCTGGGGCAAGGCCTTGGTGAATGGATCTGCAGTGTTATCTTCTGATTTTACTCTCTTTACCTCGATCTCCTGGCGATCAATGATCTCCCTGATCAGGTGGAACCGCCTCAAAATGTGCCTGGACTTCTGATGGGACCTTGGTTCCTTCGCTAAAGCTATAGCGCCGTTGTTGTCACAATACAGCGGTATTGGATCAACACTGGTAGGAACCACCTGAAGTTCCGTGAGGAACTTCTTCATCCAGACAGCTTCCTTTGCGGCATCGCAAGCAGCTATGTACTCCGCTTCCATGGTTGAGTCAGCAACGGTTTCCTGCTTGGAACTCTTCCAGCAAACCGCCCCTCCATTGAGGGTAAAGACATAACCCGACATGGACTTGGAGTCATCCTTGTCACTCTGGAAGCTGGAGTCAGCAAAGGCCTCAATCTGGAGGTCTTTTCCGCCATACACCAAGAACATCTCTTTAGTCCTTCTCAGGTACTTGAGAATGTTCTTTACTGCTATCCAGTGTTTCTCCCCTGGGTCCGACTGATACCGGCTTACAACGCTCAATGCATATGCTACATCTGGTCTGGTACATAACATCGCATACATAATAGAGCCTACCGCAGATGCGTAGGGTATTGATGACATGCGAGCCCTTTCCAAATCAGTCTTGGGAGACATCTCTTTGGAGAGGGTGATTCCGTGACAAGCCGGTAGATTACCGCGCTTGGAATCCTCCATACTGAATCGTTTCAGTATGGTGTCGATGTACCTTGACTGTGAAAGTCCCAACATCCTTTTAGATCTATCACGATAGATCTGGATCCCCAGAATGTAGTTGGCATCGCCCAGGTCCTTCATGGAGAACCTCTGTGACAAGAATCCTTTGACTGACTGTAGCATAGGAATATCATTTCCTATTAGGAGAATGTCATCGACGTACAAGACGAGGAATACCACATTTCTCCCTACAATCTTACTGTAAATGCATGGTTCATCTGGGTTTTTGACAAAGTCGAATTCTTTGACAGTATCATCAAAGCAGATGTTCCAACTCCGCGATGCCTGCTTAAGTCCATAGATGGACTTGAGCAACTTGCACACTTTACCGCTGCTTCCACTCTGATTGAATCCCTCTGGCTGATCCATATAGACGCACTCTTCTAAATTTCCATTTAGGAAAGCCGTCTTAACGTCCATCTGCCAGATCTCATAATCGTGGAAGGCAGCAATGGCAAGAAGGATCCGAATGGAATTAAGCATGGCTACCGGAGAAAAAGTCTCGTCATAGTCCAAACCAGGTCTTTGACGAAAACCCTTTGCAACGAGCCTAGCTTTATAGGTTTCAACCTGCCCATCTACACCAATCTTCTTTCTGAAGATCCATTTGCAGCCTACGGGTTTTACCCCTTCTGGAGCAAAGTCCAAAGTCCAAACTTTGTTGGTGTACATGGACTCCATCTCGGTCCGCATTGCATCCAGCCATTTTACCGAGTCACCGCTCTGAATGGCTTGCTGGAAGCTAGTAGGCTCATCATAATCTATGATGCAATCCTCTCTATCCCCGTCTATGAGAAAACCGTAGTATCTCTCGGGCGGATGAGACTGCCTACTACTTCTGCGGAGCGGCGTAGGAATGTCCGGTTCCCCTGAACCTTCTGGTTCTACTAAGGTTTCAGTAATAGCTTGTGGTTCTGGAATTTCTTCCAGTTCTATTGCGCTCCCACTTATCTGATTTTCTAAAAACTCAGTTTCCAAGAAGCGGGCATGACGAGAAACAAGGACTTTTTGCTCCTCTGCGTAATAGAAAAGATACCCCTTGGAGTTCTTTGGGTATCCCACAAACTTGCACTGTACTGAGCGTGCCTCGAGCTTGTCCGCATGCTGCTTTTTTACAAAAGCCGGACATCCCCATGTCTTAAAGGATTTAAGACAGGGTCTCTTCCCACTCCACATCTGGTATGGTGTGGTAGGCACTGTCTTAGTAGGAACTTGGTTCAAGAGATGTGCAGCTGTTTCCAGTGCATAACCCCAGAAAGATCGCGGTAACTCAGCCTTACTCATCATGGAACGAACCATATCTAATAGGGTTCGATTCCTTCTTTCCGATACACCGTTGTGTTGTGGTGTGTATGGAGGAGTACGCTGAGAGAGAATTCCATTCTCTTTAAGTAGTCCAGAAACTCGGCACTTAAGTATTCACCACCTCGATCCGATCTTAGGATCTTGATACTTTTGCCTGTTTGTTTTTCTACTTCATTCTTATATTCTCGAAATTTCTCAAAGGCCTCGGATTTGTGCTTCATTAAGAAGACATGTCCAAACCTAGAGAAATCATCTGTGAAAGTAATGAAGTATGAATAACCGCTTCGCGCATGTGTAGACATTGGACCACACACGTCACTGTGTATAAGTCCCAAGAGCTCGCTCGCTCTTACTCCGTGTCCAGTGAACGGAGTCTTTGTCATCTTTCCCATGAGACAAGATTCACAAGTGGCATAAGACTGGTACTCGAACGGATCCAAGTATCCTTCTTTATGTAACTTAGTCAACCGTGTCTCATTGATGTGACCCAGTCTACAATGCCATAAGAAAGCCTGATTTAATTCTGGAGACTTTCTTTTAAGTGTGTTCTGGACACTGAATATCTGAGCTTGATTCAATACGTATATACCATTATTTAATGTACCTGACCCAATCATTGCTTGATTTAGGTGGATGTTTACTACATCGCTTACAAAAGCAAAATCATATCCTTCCTTAGAAAGTAAGGATACAGATATGATATTGCAAGTCGCACCTAGTACATACAAACAGTCACGCAGAATGAATATCTGCCCAGTTGTCAGTCCTAGGTGATATTCCCCTACGGATACAGCATCCATGCTCATTCCGTTAGCAACCCTGAGAGTCATATCACCTTTCCTGATAACCCTACGGTTTCTCAGACCCTGTAACGAATTACAGATATGAGATCCTGATCCGGTATCCAATACCCAGGAAGTAGGGTTAACTGACAAACAGTTCTCAATTACAAACACACTCGAAGCCGAAGCCACAACATGCTTCGAATTTTGGCTACTGGCTTTACAAGCCCTGCAATCTTTCTGCCATAGTTCATTCCCGTTACAATAGGAACATCCCTCTTTTACTATATCCAGTCCTGAAACTTTTGCCCTTGTTTTTCCTTTTTCTTCCCTGGTTTCTTTCAGGGTATAAGCAGAGGGCAGGGACTGTTGAATTAGGTCAGTACTTGACCCATTCTCCAACGTGGTCTCCAGGTCCGTGAGCTCAATATAGCTGGTCTCTGTAAGGACGTTTCCCCTTACAGATGACCCGATTGCCAACCTCGCTTGAAGCAATTCGTTCGAGGTCTCATATCTTGCGATACGAGATTGCTCTCCATATAAAACTTTGTTATGGAGGAAGATAGAAACTGAGTCCATCTTCTCGTGCTGCCTCTGGTTTGTACCATCAACTGAGGCTAACACGAGGCACTTGGCTTTCGCACAGTCCTTTTCCGATGTCCTGCGGATGTGAACATCCATGACAGGGGAAACTGGACCTGAGACAGCAGGGTTTTGATTAGTTAAGAGGTGTCCCAGCTTGTCATGGGCAATGGACATCTGGACAGACCTTTGCCATTCATAACAGTCAGGTTCAGTCATATTTTTATCTAGATGTAACCTAGGCGTGGTCACAGGGTCGCTGCAATTAAGAGAGAGAAGAAGAAACACTCAGCATGATGCTCTTGCAAGTTTAGAGTGGTTTTTAGTTTGTCTAAACAGGATGGCTCCCACTGTTTCTCGAATCCCTCCTCAAACCATAAAGGAAGAATTAGTCAGGATCAATCCCACCGTACAATACTTGCTTAACCGTTCAGCCAGGCCGGTGTCGGTACTTCGAGGGAGGTTTTCCAACGCTTTCGCGAAGTTCCTTAATTAAAGAACCTCTTTTCCCTGGGGGCGTAGCCCCGCTAACACCTTTCTAGGCACCTACTAGGTTTATAGCATTGATCGTTAAGTGAGAAATTTCCCGAGGAGTAGCATATACTCACAGTAGGATCGGGATCCAAATATCATCGCGTGACGAAACTGAAGGAATCCTACCAGAATCATCACACTCCAAATGGTATGCAAATCTAGCAAGTTTCAGTACTTTTGAAACTCCCGATGTGGATTTTTGCCCCATGCTCTTATGACCTTGACTAAGGCCAACAAATCATAAGTCACATGTCAAGTTCTACCCGTCGTTGTCCAGGTTAATTTGAATCCATCCGTATATACCCTTGACTAAGGCCAACAAAGTAATACGACTGTCCCAAACCAACGCATTCTATCTATGCAACATATGAATACCCACCAGCTACCAAACACTGTGCCTTGACTAAGGCCAACAAACACAGCTTGAATACTGTTGAATATTCATATGAAACGACGGAGGGCTACGAATGGTTTTGGCGAAACCGTGAACGTAGTGAACTTGATTTAGTCGATGGAACGAGATAGCTTTTAAATGGAGTGGCTCAAACTCCGCATTTTAAAAGTTTATTTTGAAAAGAACCGAGTGGGTTTTCGAAAGTGTTCCAACGACTTATACTTGGTTTATTTTCTTGCATTAGTTCTTTTAATGCATGTTTTGCTTGCATTAGTTCTTTTAATGCGTGATATTCTTGCATTAGTTCTTTTAATGCGTCCCATCAATTAATCCTACCATTGCAGAAAACAACCAAAATATGACGTACGCTTATGCCATTCGCATTCGCCACGGGGCCCCGTCATTACCCGTTAGGTTACTTAACTAACGACAGAGCGGGGGCTGGGCTAGCGCGTCTGTAAAACATAAGCAACGCCTAAATAATATCATATATAGATATACTGCAATGATAAAACATTTCAGATCACAGATAAATACATTGGATATACTAGGAATCTGTAATTTGTACGAGCCTGTAACAAAAACAGATTACACGGTCGCGGTGAATAGCCAATACCCCACCCAAGACCCCTACGGGTGCGGCAAACTACCCGCCAAGTACCCGAAGCGTAGCAACCTCCCTCATCTCCATGAGTAGGCCACTCGACACTTCGGCATACCCGGTAGTTTGTGCACCCCTCCATGGGTCTATCCTAGGAGCAAAAACAGTAAAAAGAAATTATACAATGACGGCTACAACCCCGACCCGGTTGTGCGGCCATACAAATAATTATTACATCAATTTACAAATTTACATGAATTGCAAGAAAAGAAAACTCTCGTCTCACAACCCCCGGCTATTCACCCGCGACAATCCAACATATTTATATACACATTCCAGCACATTACAGATCATGTATAACCCCGACCAATCGACTTATAGCGATTGGCCGACGTTCAATACATACAAACATCACAGATATAACCATCATAGTCAAAGTGCAGTGAAGTTCGGAAAAAATACGGAATTATAGGACCCCAAAAGGAAATTTCTTTTCTGGAAAATCTGGGCACATATAATATATTTCAAAAATCCCAAAACCAACACAGACACACACTGCACGAAAAACGATGCAGAGAAGAAGACAAACCGTGGCGCTTCCGCGGCACATGCCCACCTCGTGCGGCGGAAGCGCGGCGGTTTGAACGAAACAGTGGACCGTTTTTCATGGGTGTTCACACAAAACCCTGAGCCGAATTTAAGAGTATAAAGTTTTTCATTTTGACCAGAAAAAATTTCAACAGAAACTCAGGTTTTGTAAAAGTTAGGTTTTTGGATTTTTTTCGGTTCCGAACTTCGTTACACTTTACTACCAAGCTAGTTTAAGTTTAGTTAGGCTCTGATACCACTGTAAGTCCACGTTGCGACCCCCGGTTCTTACGGGGAGGCGGAAACGGTATAAAAATCAAATTTTTAGCGCAAGGGGCAACATGGACTAAGCAAAGTCGGGATCTTTGACTAAACTAAAACTAGCATACTTAGCTAAAGAGAGTTAGCTACTCGGATGGAAATGGTTATACCTAAACTCGAACTCCTTCGTCTTCAAGCTCCGATGGTGGTTCGATGGCTCCTTCTCGTTGTCTCCGTACGCCGAAGATAGATCCACTTGAAAGCTCCAACCTTTAGCTCCTTCTTCGTTCTTTGAAGAAACTAGTTCACTTGGTTTGCTAAACCTAATGAACTAGAATGAGTAGAGAGGATATAGAATGGGATTTTATCTATGGTTCTTGATTCTCAACTCATGAGACAAGAGAACCATAGATCAAGAGAGGGAGCAAGAGGTTGAGGGTGAGAGCAAGAGGAGAGCTCAAGAACAAGAGAGAGAATGAGCAAGAAAGAATGAGCAACTCTTTTGTCTTTCACCCTCTCATAATCCAAAGTGATCATAACTCATCATGTCAAAAAAGTCTTATGTGATGGTTTGAAGCAACCATAACCTTATCATGTCATGCACTCATTTTACTCAAATGAGCAAGAAAGTAAAAGTCTTTGGCATGAAATGATAACCATGGTTATCATGATGGTCAACTAGTCAAGCCTAGTCAACCGGTCAACAAGTCAACAAAAGTCAACAAGTCAACAAAGTCAACAAGTCAACAAAAGTCAACAAGTCAACAACCATATCACCATAATACTTAATTAATATAATAGTTAATCACATATCATATTCTCATTAGGGTTGAGCATAAGGTCAAATAGTCAACGGTCAACTGTCAACAACCCTAATGAGAATCCGCAGCCTTTGCCTCCCTGTCAACTGTGCATACACACCCGCATCCGCGTTCCGAGGAACACGAATGCAAACTGGATAAATCCAATCCCATAAGATACACTAGGATCTGGCTTAAACCAAAGCCCGCTAGTGTAAACTGTCCGGACACTGTACGTGCATAAGTGCACGGATGTGACCGAACCCTGTCGCAAAACCATGCGACCTGTCGCAATACCATGCGACCTCTACTCTTTTGCCTAAAGGCGAAAAGCTTTCTGTGTGGGACTCTAAAGACTCGACACTACGCTGGCAGTGGGTTTAACCACAGACCGCAAGCGGCACTAGCTGTGCGTAACGGTCCCCAGGTAATGCCGACAAGAAGACCGACGAGGCGAAACCCATCTGAACTCCTACTGAGCCTGAGTGTGACATTCTCCGTACAGTCCGGTCTGTTCGTCTGATACATCGCATGGCGGGCCTAGGGGGCGGTAAACGTCAGTCCCCCAATAGCGGTACAAGTCGTGCCGGAGCGAAGCCCAAAACACCCTGAGATAACACTGGAAACCTACCAGTATATCTCGTTTGCCCTGGCCAGGGACTACTCGTGTAATGGCTCTCCTAGACACAGCGCGATGTCAACCCCCAATACCGGGAGAGACGAATCCTGTCTAACCGTCACTGCCTCCAAGTGCTTCGGGACTGCACCCAACCACCACCTGTTTGCACGACTCCTTTGAGCCGTGGTAGGGTAGTGATCAAAGTACAGTGGGAACACACTCGAGGCGGAATGACAGTGTCAAGTCAGCGGACTAAGCTGTACTCATGTCACCTGGGAACTGATAACTGACGATAGGTATAATACCAACTAGTCAGTTCCCGACGAGTCCTGTCCAGTGTACCCGTAACCTAACAAGCACCCGCATACTATCTCAAGTACGACGTACTGACGGCTGTGGGACAGACCGTCTCCCACACTGGGATGAGAAGCGCATGCGCTGGTCTACTCCGGAGTATCGATGCCCTGTCTCGATAGTCCTGCGACCAGGGACCTGCATAAGGATGTGCTTATAGATTACCCAGCCCCACTAGTGTGACGGCCATCACATCGCTGGTAATCAAGCAAAGATCCTAAGGGCTCTACTAATGTGTATAGGCGATATACAAAATAAACACATGTACACATTGAAGTAGAAACAAACCAAGTAGCATACTACTATTTTGAGCAAGATTGTCAATACAAGGTGAATATCCCAAGCTTCCATTAAGTAATATACATACTAGTATGATACAGTAATGGCCTCTAGGGCATATACACTAACAGGATCAATGTCAACTTATTGCATCTACTGCAAGAACAACATCTGGTGTGGTACTTGACATCTCATGATTGACTCAATTGCCTAAGCAAGTGATCTGCCAATCATACACATCCCTCTCTACTTTAGTCTGTAAGACACCTTTAGAGAGGGTGACTCCATCACCTGCAGGTATACTACCGTGCCAGGAGTCGTCCATTCTAAATACTCATAGAATGCTGTCTAAGTACCCAGATTTGGAAACCACCCAAATCTAGATCTAAAACCATAGATCAGTAACCAGAATGTCTGATATAATATCCAAGTCCTATGTGGAGAAACCACTGTGTGACAACCAAAGAATAACCGATCGTAGTATAGGAATATCACTTCCTACTCTGTGTATGTCATCCAAATACCAGGACATCACACCCTACTATCTTCTTAACAGATCCATCCCTTATTCTGATGAAGTCAAAACTATGACTGTCACATCAGAAATAGATGATCTATCTCCGCTATATCTGCTTTAGTCTATAAATAGACATAAGCCTCCTGTCCACCAATGCTTCCGCTGCTCCCACTGACTACGACAACCCTCTGGCAAAGTCATATAGACGTACACTTCTAAAGCTAGTTTAGAACAACGCTATACTCATCCTCCTGCCGGGTCTCACAGTCTGGAACAACAGCAATGGCATGTCTGGGTAAGCAAGAACCTCCCTGCCACCGTCCTTGAGCATACCGAAGTACCTCTCGGGTGCCTGAGGTTACCCACTTTATCTGCGGAGTGGCCAATGGAATGTCAAACCAGATTGAATTTTTAGGTTCTTTATCAAATCTTCAGTAATCGTTTGTGGTTCTGGAATCACTTCCAGTTCTACCAAACTCCTACTACTGTTTTCTGAAAAAATCCATTTTTATTAAAACTGTGGCGAGTCAAGAACAATATCACTATTGATCTTCCAGATGGTAGAAAGTCAACCCTCGTCATAGCCCAGGTCAACCCACAAATAGCCATTACTGAAACGTGCCTAGAGTTATCCGGAGTCTGGTTTTAACCATAAGCCGGACAACTCCCCGTATCTTAACAATGTCAAGATATGAACTGTTCTATATCCAATATAGAAACAGAGGCACTGATTTAATTGAACCAGATTCAAATCATGCAGCTGTCTCCAGTGCATGTCAACTAAATGGAAGGAGGCCGATCAGCGTTACTTAACTTCGGAATGCTTCCAATTTTGAGTAACCTGAAAGAGAAGCAAGTTCTCTTAAACATTACTATCAACTGAATACCATACACAAGTATCTACATCTTCGATCACCTTGAAGAATCCCGATACTTGCAATACCCGGTTCTCTACTTTACTCAAATACCTATAACTTCTCAAAACTCAGACCCTGTATTTCTACGAAACACCTGTCTAAGAACTAGAGAAGTCACAAGTAAACCGAATATAGTACGAGGACCTACCCCTCTGTCCTAATGGGCACTGGACAACATACAATACTCTGTATAAGTCCTTTGAGTCAAATGACTCATTCACTGTGTGTCGTAGGTTGAAAACTGTACTTATGGTTAAGAAGAATTACACCGCTATTCAATGCTCCTTATCCAACCATCTACTGATATAGGTAAATGTCATAGACATAATTTCAAAAGGGTATATCTCACTCTATAAAAATAGATGTACAGATATATCAATTTGAAATTGGTGCATTATAACGCATATTCAAAACCAAATATTTGCCGTCCGGCAAACAACCCAAGCGATTTCCTCAAATATCACCAATTACAACGAATTCCGATATAATGAGGATGATCACCCAATTCCCAATAACTTACTCCCACTCATCATCTGTACAACCATACAGATGTGAGAATCAAACCTGGTAAATACATACCCTGGAGCAAGTGTCTAATTGGGAAATCAGTTTTCTTTTAACAGTACACAGTGAAACTGAAACATTGAAATGTTCCGATGGGGTATCCTGGTATTCCTAGTAATGCCTCTTCCATTATCCAGATTCACAACTGTAACCGTATATTTCTTTGCCACCTCTCCAAATCCCTTTATATGTCTTTAGTCATTACCTTCTGTACACCCCTTTAGGCCAAATGGTTTTCTTCCTTCCCTACCGTTCGGCACCAGCCTATGGTTTGGAAGAAGACTATCCAATAAGCATAACGGGTGTACTTTCCTAGTCCTAGGAACACTCGCAATGCGAGAGAAGGTGAAGATAAAAGACAACCGAATGAACCTTATTCCTATTTCTCTTGAACCAGGATCCATCCCCGAACTGGAACAAGTTCCTTTCGAGTTCATATATAACCATACGATGGATTATCCAATAAACTTGGGATCTTCGTAGTAATACGGAGTGTCCTGGAGAAATACAAAGGTGATTTAGGATTGGCGAAGAAATACTTAGTTTGGTCGTGAATAGCAGTCGCAATTTACTTTGCCCTCTTACTAATCCCTTTCTTTGTCTTAACTTAATACCTTCTGTACACCGTTTAGGCTAATTGGTTTTCTTCATTCCCTACCGGTCGGCACCAGCCTAAGGTTTGGAAGAAGACTATACAATTTACGTAATAGGTGTACTATCTCCTAAACCAAGGAGTACTCGCAACCTGAGAGAAGGTAAAAGGAAAAGACAACTGAATAGTCCTATTCGTTTTCTCCAGAACCGGAAACCATCCTCGAATAAATTCCTTCGAGTTCGTATATAACCATATGATGGTTTTGTCCAATCGAAGTGGACGTTCGTAGTAATACGGGGTGTCCTGGAGAAAAGGGTAAAAGTAGGAGTGGCAATGTGGTATGCAACTCTGACAATCCAAAAGCCAGTGTTAAGAAGGTTCGGTCAACTTGGTCACTGAGTCATAGTCTAGGGTTGGGTCAATGGTCGCTGCAAAAGAGAGAGAGAAAAGAAACACTCAGCATGCACTCTAACCTAGATCAGAATGGTTATCACTTTATCTAATCTGGAAACCTCCCACTGTAACGTCAAATTCTTCCCCAAACCTGAAAGAAGAATTAGCCGGGATCACCCGAGGAGTAAACCAACTCATCAGTGGGAATCGGGATCCAACTATCATCGCAAGATAACGTGATGGAATCCGCTCACGTTATCACACTCCAGAAGGTATGCACATATCTGGCAAGTTTCAGTTTCATTAGAAACTCCCGATGCGGATTTTTGCCCCATGCTCTTATGACCTTGGCGAAAGTCAACAAATCATAAGTCACATGTTAAGTTCTACCCGTCATTGTCCAGGTTAATTTGAACCCACCCGTACAAGCCCTTGACGAAGGTCAACAAGGCTATACGACTGTCCCAAACCAACGCATCTATCTATGCAGCAGAAAAGTAACAAATAGCTACCATACACTATGCCTTGACGAAGGCCAACATACATAGCATGAATACTAAGTGCTACCGTTCTGAAATGACGAAGGGCTAGGAATGGTTTCTGGCAAAAACTTTTAACGTAATGAACTTGATATCGTTGAAGGAACTGATAGCTTAATAAAAATATAGTAACGAAAACCTTTGCTAAAGAGGTCACTCCCGGTGAAGGGATCTCGGCTCTTTCCCCGTAGGATGGGGTGCAGGATATTCCAACTGAATACCACGATGCAAAGCAAATGTAATCGGCTATAGTGAAGTTATTGCCCTGACGCAAACTTTTGTCCAAGGGGTCACTCCCGGTGAAGGGATCTCGGCCCTTGCCTCGTCGACTGAGGAGCAGGATATTCCAACTGAATACCACTGTGCAAAACAAAAGTGAATGCCCTTGCACTAACAGCTTTTTGAAAAATGTTCCAACAACATCAGAATAGGTTTGTTTATCTTGCATTGATCCGAATCAACGCAGTCCCATCAATTGATCACACTAATAAAGAACGAAAATAATGACGTACGTATATGCCATTCGCATTCGCCACTGGGTCCCGTCATCACCCGTTAGGTTAGTTAACTAACGACAGAGCGGGGACTAGACTAGCGCGGATGCAAAACATATACAACATCTACTAGTATATATATAATATATAATTTTCGCTCAAGGCGTGATAAAATGCAACATCACAGAAATATACAGCATCACAGAACAATACAGATATCTGGGATCCCCGGGTTTCATAGAGCCGTTACTGAAACCCGACGTTCCCCTGGTCGTGTGGATAGCCTGTGCAATGAAATCCTAGACCCCTACGGGCGCGGAAAGTCACCCGCCAAAACCTGAAGCGAGGAAGCCCCCTTCAGCAACGTGAATGGACCACCCAGCACTTCACGGAATCCGGTAACTTGGGCACCCCTCCTGGGTCAACCTATACCCCCTACGAGTGCGGCGACTAGCCCGCCAATTCTAGAGTGAAGCCCTCTCCGTCTCAAAGCTATGAGATGCGGGCTCATTGCCCCTCTAGAACCCGGCTATCCGTGCACCCCTCCGCAGGGTAATCCTAGTACAGAAAGTAAAATATACATACAACGGTTACATCGACCTCGACCCGGTCGTGCCCCAAAAGAATAATACAAACAGGCAGTGACGGCAGTCCACATGTCGGACGCTCGCCCCGCAACATCAAATGTACATATAAAACAAAACTGTACTAACATTGCATCCAGGCTATCCCCCACGACCGATCTGCAACATCACAGCACAACACAGAACATCAACATGAATATCACGTTCGCAAATCCGTCTAAAAGGGCTATAGCAGTTAGACAGAATTTACCGATCGAATGACATTCAAGGTCGCAGATATAATGTAAATACTGTGAACTAGCATGTTTAAAATATCCGATCGAACAAATTTATCGAAGTGGGCCCCAAGCAGTACTGTAGCACTCACAGAAAATCTGGGCCCAAAAAGAATATTCTAAAACCCTATTTTCTACACAGGAGCTCTCTGTAAAAATTTGGTGCGCTGAACAGTTAAAAGCGCGGCGTAACCGCGGCCCAAGCATGGGTTTGCTGCGGTTCCACGGTGATATGGTGAGATCTCGCGACCAAATTTTCACAGAGTGCTTAGAATTCCCTGCACATCATTCTGAAACAACCTGAAAAATTTTTGGAGCCCAAAAAATTTCGACAGAAACTCGATGCACTAAAAATACAGTTTTTTGGGATTTTGTTCGATCGAAGTTCTAAACATACTAGAGAAAGCTAGGCATGGTTAATGGCGAGGCTCTGATACCAATGTAAGTCTGCGGCGGCGCCCCGGCCGTCGATCCGACGCCGGAATGCGGAAACGAAAAACTTTGCAAACTAGCAAACCGGCACCACAGCGCACTTTTAACCCGGATCGGGCCATTAACCTAGCTACTAGCAAACTAGAATAAGAGTAGAGAAGTATACCAAGCGATCCGTGTCCTTCGGTCTTCGTCCCCACTCCGATATCCTGCGGAATCTCCGTCCGTCACGTCCTCGTCGGAAAGGGCACCACGTAGCCGGGTTCGTTTACGGGCTCCCACCTCTGGAACAAGGCAACTCGGGTGCGAAGTTGACTAGCCGACACGTCCAAGGGATGCTGTAGAGTAAGTGTAGTAGGCTTGTCTCAAGTGGGTAGTGAAGTTGCCATGGATGTGGAGGAGAAGAGAAATGAGCTATGAAACTTTGATGCAACATGAGAATGAGAATAATTTTCCACCAACACCAAAAATTAAATCTCTCTCATTTCCCCACCAAGAAATGTATAGCCGACCTTATATGGAATGGGGGAGGAAAAGGAAAAAAAATCACAATAAGAAAAGTGAAGATAAACATGGAATAAAGTCACACCCATTTCTTATCTCAAGTCATATACAAATCTCTTCACATTAATGCAAAAGAATGATGCAAAGAGAATCTCATGATGATAGTCATATCATAATCCACAAATGCAAGAAGCCCCCTCCACTAATGTTATTTGCAAACTTGCAAATAACCCCCTTCGATCGGAAAGTCCGGCCGGGAAGGAACAAAGAAAAACCGGCCGGAACGGAATGCAAACTGGCAACTTCAGAAAACGTGATCCCGTAATAAATTACAGGAAAACCCCGCTACTGCAAATACATGCCCGCATTTGTATTCCCACTGAACACAAATGCAAAGAGACAAGATCTACACTATCTAATACTAGGATCCGGCTTAAGCAAAAGCCGGCTAGTAAAAACCGTCCAATCACGATCCGTGCAATACCGCACGTATCTGATCGAACCCAGCCATATCTCAATATGGCCTCTACAGCGTTTCGCCCGAAACTTGAGTAACTGTGTGTGTGGTGGACTCTAAAGACTCGTCAATACTATGGCTGTGGATTTAACCACTAGCACGTCAGAGGTATTAGCCATACGTGACGGGCTACCAGCTATTGACCAAAAGGGACGTCGATGAGCGAACTCATCCTGACACCCTACTGAGCCTGTCAGTGACAATATCCGTACAGTTTGGTCCGTTCGTCTATGAGCATCGTATGGCGGACCTAGGGGGTTGGTAAAAGTCAGACCCCCAATAGCGGTACAAGTCGTGTCGGAGTGTAGCCCAGAACACCCTGAGATACTACTGGAATACCTACCAGTAAATCTCCTGCCTTGGCCAAGGACTTTTTATGTACTGGCTCTCCTAGACACAGCGTGACCTCACCCCCAATACCGGGAGAGACGAACCCCTGCAGATCCGCTCACTACCTCCATGTGGCTCGGGACTGTACCCAACTAAAACCTGTTTGCACGACTCCTTTGAGCCGTGGTAGGGTAGTAATCAAAGCACAGTGGGAACTCACACGAGACAAATGACGATCTCAGGTCGATGAACTAACCTGTACACATGTCACCAGGGAACTGCTATCTGACGTCTGGTATAATCCCAACTAGCAGGTTCCCGGCGAGTCCTGTCCGGTGTACTCATAACCTAATGAGCACCTGTATACATCTTAGGTGAACCAACTGACACCAGTGGCTTGTGAGACCGGCCACCGCCCCTCGTCGGGGTCTCGACTGTATACACTAGTCTACTCTGGAGAATCGATGCCCTGTCTTGAAACTCCCACGACTAGGGACCTTTTAAGGATGTGCTTATAGACTCCAGCTCTCACGTATATGATCGCCCTCATACTGCTGGTAGTCAAGCAAGAATCCTAGGGGCTCTATCAACGTGTAATAGCGACTCGTAAGGTTACCTAAAGCAGTACACGATGATAAAGATAAACCAGATAGCATACTATCATCTCGAGTAAGTCTGTCCTACCGGCATAGGTCCTCCTCAATCATTGCAATCACGTGCCTGTGATCCAATAATTGACTCTGAGGGCACTATATCCAACAGTTTACCACCTCTCTAGACCATACATGCGATACTCTTAGACGAACAGACCGGACTGCACGGATATTGTCACGCACAGGCTCAGTAGGAGTTCGGATGGGTATCCTCACCGGCCTTCTTATCGACATCTACCTGGGGACCGTTACGTACAGCTAGTGCCGCTTGCGGTCTGTGGTTAAACCCACTGCCAGCGTAGTAGTCGAGTCTTTAGAGTCCCACACAGAGTTTTCCCAACTCCAGGCGAAATGATATAGAGGTCGTACGGTTTTACGACAAAAGGTTCGGACGCATACGTGTTTAAACGCACGTACGACATTTGGACAGTTTTTACTAGCCGGCTTTGGTTCAAGCTAGATTCTAGTATCGGGTTATTGGATTTATACAGTCTATAGTTTTTCCGTGTTTTCACGGGTGCGAGGGGCGTTCTCGTAATTTTCCGAGAAGCTTCTAGAAGGAGGGTGACTAAGAAGGTTAAGGTGGCATTTTCAATTAATGCAAATTGTGACTCATTAGTGTGATTCACTATGTCATTAATGCATCATTTATTGCTTAATGACTCACATAGTGAATCACTCATTTTGAATTAATGAAACATGGTGAATAATCATTTATATTCATTTATTTGATAATTCATTATGTTTCATATACTCAAGTGAGAAGCTTTTTTATTCTCATTATCATCTCCACCTTCTCTCTCCTCAAGTGCACTCCTTCTTGAAACCCTAATCCTACCACTCATGAGTTGAGACTATGGATTAAGATAGAATAAACACTCCATAACCTAACTCTACATCATCTTAGTTACTTTGGTTAGCAACTAGAGAAACAAAGTTACCTCAAGTCTTGAGGTGTAGCTTGGATTAGGGTACTCGGGTGGATCTTCTATTACGGAAAGGAGGCCGAGGAGGACGTAGAGATCACAAAGACGAAGGACTAGAATCATTAGGTATAATCTCTTTACATAATAGCTTAGAACTCTATGGTTGTTGTTAATTATCGTTTAGCAAAGATCTCCGGTTAGTCGATGTATGCTACAAAACAAGATCGTTTTTCATATTTCCGCCTCCCAGCAACTCGTGGGGTGTTGCACATCGACTTACATGGAAGAAGACTGTCCAGTAAGCATAATAGGTGTACCCTCCTAAACCAAGGAGTACACACATCTTGAGAGAAGGTGATGATAAAAGACAACTGAATAATACCTTATTCTTTTAAAGGTGAAATAGGAGTGGCGATGAAGTACGTGGTTTGGTCGTGAATGAAATAGGAGTCACAATTTACTTTGCCCTCTTTCTAATCCCTTTATTTTGTCTTTACATATTACCTTCTGCACACCCTACTTAGGCTAATTGGTTTTCTTCATTCCCTACATTTCGGCACCTGCCTATGGTTTGGAATAAGACTATCCAATAAGAGTAATAGGTGTACTCTCCTAAACTAAGGAGCCCTCGCAACCTAAGAGAAGGTGATAATAAAAGACAAGTGAATAAACCAATTCTATTTCTCCTGAACCTTGATCCATCCTCGAAGAAGTCCCTTCGAGTTCGTATATAACCATACGATGGATCTATCCAATGGTAGTGGATGTTCGTAGTAATACGGGTTGTTCTGAGAAATGCAAAGGGTAAAAGAAGGAGTGGCAATGACTTATGCAACATAGACAAACCAAAAGCCAGTATTTTAAGAAGGTTCGGTCAACTTGGTCACTGAGTCATAGTCTAGGCTCGGTCAAAGGTCGCAGCCAAAGAGAGAGAGAGAAAAGAAACACTCTGCGTGCACTCTAACCAAGATCAGAATGGTTATCACATTATCTAATCAGGAAACCTCCCACTGTCCTGTCAAATTCTCTTCGAAACCTGAAAGAAGAATCAATCAGGATCACCCTAAGAGTAAACCAACTCATCAGTGGGAATCAGGATCCAACTCTCATCGCATGATAACGTGACGGAATCCACTCACGTTATCACACTCCAGAAGGTATGCACATACTTGGCAAGTTTCAGTTTCTTTAGAAACTCCCGATAAGATTTTTGCTCATGCTCTTATGACCTTGGCGTTAGGTCAAAATGTCATAAGTCGCATGCCAAGTTCTACCCGTCATTATCTTATCAATTTGAACCCACCCGCACATGCCCTTGGCATTAGGTCAAAATGGCAGAACGACTGTCCCAAACCAACTCATCTATCTATGCAACAAATGAATACCCAGCAGCTACCAAACACTATGCCTTGGCGTTAGGTCAAAATATATAGCTTGAATACTACTGAATACCCAAAAGAAATGATGGAGGGCTACGGCTTGTTTTTGGCGAAAAACCTTTAACGTAATGAACTTGATCTCGTTGAAGGAACCTGATAGCTTTTTATAAAAATATAGTGGCGAAAACCTTTGCTAAAGAGGTCACTCCCGGTGAAGGGATCTCGGCTCTTTCCTCGTGGAATGAGGTGTAGGATATTCCACTGAATACCGCAATGCAAAGCAACATGTAATCGACTATAGTGAAGTTATTACCCTGACGCAAACTTCTGCCCAAGGGGTCGGTCCCAGTGAAGGGATATCGGCCCTTGCCCCGTCGAATGAGGTGCAGGATATTCCAACCGAATATCACTATGCAAAACAAAAGGAAACATCTTTGTAATAACACATTTTAAATTTGTTCCCACAACATCCAAACAGGTTTGTTTTCCTTTGCATTGATCAGAATCAACGCAGTCCCATCATTAATCACACCAGAAAAGAACGAAAATAAAATGTACGTATATGCCATCCGCATTCGTCGCTGGGTCCCGTCATCACCCGTTAGGTTACTTAACTAACGACAGAGCGGGGACTGAACTAGCGCGGGTGCAAAACATATACAACATCTACTAGTATATATACCAATATACAATAATCGCTTCAGGTGTGATAATATGCAACATTACAGAAAAGTAATAAGCATCACAGAACAATACAGATAATCTGGGATCCCCGGGTTTCACAGAGCCGCTGCTGAAACCCGACGTTCCCCTGATCGTGTGGATAGCCTGTGCAATGAAACCTAGACCCCTACGGGTGCGGCAAGTTACCCGCCAAAACCTGAAGCGAAGCAGCCCCTTACAGCAAAGTGAATGGACCACCCTGCACTTCACGGAATCCGGTAGCTTGAGCACCCCTCCTTGGGTCAACCTGTACCCCCTACGAGTGCGGCGAATAGTCTGCCAATTCTAGAGTGAGGCCCCTCTGCCTCTCAAAGCCATGAGATGCGGACCCGTTGCCCTCTAGAACCCGACTATCCGTGCACTCCGTCGCGGGGTAAAACCTAGTACAGAAATGAAAAATATGTACAACGGGTACATCGACCTCAACCCGCCCCAAAAGAATATTATACAACAGGCAGTGACGGCAGTCCACATGTTGGACGCTCGCCCCGCAATATCAAATGTATAAATAAATCCAAACTACACTACCATTGCACACTGCTATCCACCACGACAAATCCGCAACATCACAGCACAACACAGAACATCAACGCGAATGTCACGTTCGCAAACCCGTCTAAAAGAACTATAGCAATCAGACGCGGTTTACCGATCGAATGACATTCACGGTCGGAGATATATTGTAAGTACTGTAAACTAACAGGTTTAAATTTCCATCGACAAAATATCACGAAGTGGGCCCCATGTACATCTGCTGTACAGTAACAAAATCTGGGCCCAAAAGATATATACCAAAAACCACAATTTACCCCAAAGAAGCCACTGTACAAATTTGGGTCAATGATCCCACAGATTGGCCGCGGATGCGCGGTCAAACCCTAGGTTTGACCGCGATTCCGCAGCGGTCTTGAAGGGTCACATGACCAAATTTCTACCACGTGCTTAAAAAAGCCTGCTGAATTTTCTGTGATGGGTAAAATTATTTTTAGAACCATTTTAAAATCGACAGAAACTCAGAATTGAAAATTTGTAGTTTTTGATATTCGGTCCGATCGATGTTTTAAATGCGTTAGCACAAGTTAGTAAAGCAAAATGGTGAGGCTCTAATACCGCTGTAAGTCTACGGTAGCGCCCCGGCCGTCTAACAGACGCCAAATGCGGAACAAAAACATTTAACTGGCGCTATCGTAAACTAAAACCCGGATATGCCATTATTGCTAAATTAACAAACTGTAAAGAGGGTAGAAAGGTTATACCGAACGATCCGAGTCCTTTGTTCTTTAACCATCATCCCACGCTTTGTTGCGGCTGCTCTGTTCTCGTCAATCTCCGATCTCCTCGTCCAGGTGGCACCACGTCAACGGATCTTTAAACGGGCTCCCGCCTCTGACTCGAGGCAACTCGGTCGTCAAGTTTGCTAAAAAAGACGACCAAGATTGATGTAGAGAATGAGTAGACTACTTTGTCTCACTTCGTCCAAAGCCGTGGACGAACGGTTAATGAAGTTGCCACTCGAATCGGGTGATGGAATGAAAGAGGCTATGAAATTTCCATACACCACAAACTATCATCTTTTTAAAACAACAACCATTATCCTCCACCAAGGGGTGGCCGGCCATATATAGAGGAGGGGGTGAGTGTAGGAGCAAGGGGGTGACCACAACAATGAAGCTTATCATAACACCTTGTATGAACACCATTAATGCAAGTGATGAATCATTAACCCTAGTCATCAAACATCATTAAATGCACTAATGAGTCACAAAGATGCATGAACCTAGTCACCACCTTCTAGAAGCCTCTAGAAACTTCCACACTCATCTCAAGAAAAGATAAATCCGTATTTAACCAAATGTTAAATACGGCCGATAGAAAACTGGAAACTGGCAACTTCCAAAAGCGATCCTGAAACGAATTTCAGGATAACCCCGTATCAGTATAAACATACCCGCATTTGTATTACGACCGAATACAAATGCAGCTGAGACAAAGATATTATATCTACTTAATATAATACTCAGATCCGCCTTAAACCAAAGCCCACCAGTATTATCTGCCCGAAAAATGACACGTGCGTAAACGCACGTGCATTTTCCGAACCCTCCCATAAAACCATACGGCCTCTACAACGTTTCGCCCGAACTTGGGACACTGTTTGTGGAGAACTCTAATGACTCGTCAGTACCCTGGAAGTGGGTTTAACCACAAGCCGTCAGCGGCACTAGCTGTGCTTAACGGCTGCCCATGGACTGACCTCAAGGGAGGCCGATGAGCGAACTCATCCGGAAACCCTACTGAGCCTAACAGTGACAATGTATATACAGTCCTGTCCGTTCGTCTATAAGTATCGCATATCTGCCTAGGGGGCTGGTAACGTCAGACCCCCAACAGCAGTATAAGTCGTGTCGGAGTGTAGCCTAAAAACACCATGAGATACTACTGGAGTACCTACCAGTAAATCTCCTACCACGGCCGTGGGCTTTGTGTAATGGCTCTCCTAGACACAGCACGATCTCACCCCCAATACCGGGAGAGATGAATCCCCTGCCGATCCGCTCACGTGCCTCCATGTGGCTCGGGACTGTACCCAAAAACTACTTGTTTGCACGATTCCTTTGAGCCGTGGTAAGGTAGAAATCAAAGCACAGTGGGAACTCACACGAGAAAAATGATGACCTCAGGTCGATGAACTAACGTGTACACATGTCACCAGGGAACTGCTATCTAACGATATGTATAATACCAACTAGCAGATTCCCGGCGAGTCTTGTCCGGTGTACTCATATCCCAATGAGCACCTGTATACATCTTAGGTGAACCAACTGACACCAGTGGCTTGTGAGACCCGCCACCGCCCCTCGTCGGGATCTCGACTGTATACACTAGTCTACTCCGGAGTATCGATGCCCTGTCTCGAAACTCCCACGACTAGGGACCACAATTAAGGATATGCTTATAAACCACCCAACTCTCACGTATATGATCGCCATCATACTGTTGGTAGTAAAGCAAGATACTAAGGGCTCTATCAAAGTGTAACAGTGATCAGTCACCTGAACCTGTACACGACTGATAAAGGCAAACCAGATAGCATACTATCATCTCGAGTAAGACTGTCCTACCGGTATAGGTCCTCCGCAATCATTGCAATCACGTACCTGCGATCCAATAATTGACTCTTAGGGCATTATCTACAACAGTAACATAGAGACAATCAGAGTACATGTTAAGATAAAGTATAATCAGATAGCGTACTATCATGTCGAGCGAGAAAGTCCTCCCTATATATGTCCAAGCATCCATTACAATATACATTGTATGTACAGTAATGGCCTCTACGGCATACATATAACTAACAATCTCCCACTTGCACTAGGGCCATCTGTTGTGGTATCACATACCTAACAATTAGCTGCGGTTGAAGTATCTCATACTCAACCATCCCATAAAAGTCTCTACTGGGAAAAAGGCCTTTGTGAGTGGATCCGCGCTGTTGTCCTCTGTGTCTACTCTCCTAACCTCAATCTCCCTGGAGATCAACCATCTCCATGATCAGGTGATACTGCCTAAGAATTATATCTGGATTTCTGATGGGACGGTAGTTCCTTGGCTAAAGCCACAACTCCATTGTCACACAATGGTAGGAACGAAGTTCATCTCATGAACTTATATATATATCCAGACTGCCTCTTTGGTAGCATTTTTGGTAACGATGTATCTTGCCTTTAATCGTCTAGTATGTCATAATATCTAGCTTGGAACTCTTCCAACATACCGTCCCTCCACTGAGGGTAAAGACAATGCCTGTGACTGACATTCAGTCGTCCTTATCACCCTGGAACCTTTCCAGTGATTCTCCCCAGGATCGATTGATACCATCTCACTACAACTAGTGAGTATCCTAACATCCAATTAGATCTATCTCATAGATCCAAAACCCAGGATTTAGGAGGTATCACTTTGATCCTATATGAAGAATACCTGTGATAAGCAGAGATTGACCGAGCATAGCATAGGAAACTCCTTCCTTATCAAGAGTATGTCATGCACGTACTCTACGAGGATCACCACCATACTCCCTACTACCTTTTTGTATATATAAGGTTCGTCTACCATTTTGATGAAGTCAAACTCTTTAACTACCATATTAAAACAGACGTTCCAACTCCGCGATGCCTGCTTTATCCTATAAAGCATCTTGCGCACATTTCCGCTGCTCCCACTGTCTACGATGCTCTCTGGCTGTGTACTTATAGACGCTCTTTTCTAAAACATCATTTAGAAAAGCAGTCATGACACCCAACCGCCAGATATCATAGATATGGTATGTAGCCGTGGCAAGTAAGATCTGGATGGACTTAAGCGTAGCTTTGAAAGTCTCAACTTTTCCATGTACACCAAGTAATCTTCTCAAGACATACTTGCTCCTGATGGGGATTTAACCCTTCAGATAAAGTAACCAAAGTCCATACTTTGTTGGTGTATAAGGATTCCATCTCAGATCGATAAGCATCCAGCTATTCTTACAGAGTCCCACTCCTGATAGCCTGCTCGAAACTAGTTAGGTCATCATCTCATGATGCAATCCTCGCTCCCACTATCATAGAGAAACCGAAGTATCTCTCAGGTGGATGAGGAACCCTACTAGATCGGTGGAGAGGCTGAGGTTCGTTGGTTACTATTGAATCTTTCGGTTCTACCAAATCATCTACTGTAGTTTGTATAGCTGGAACTCTTTCCAGTTCTACCTCATGACCACTGATTTCTTGACAAGAAATTCCCATTCACAAAGGCGGCATGTTGAGAAACAAAACATCTTTTGTTCCTCGGTTAGGTAGAAGATATTCCCTTGCGAATGCTTGGGATATCTAACAAACTTCTAAAGAAATGAATTTGCCTCGAACTTGTCCGGATTATGCTTTTAGACATAGGCTGGACAACCCCAAATCTTAACATTCTTAAGATATGGGCTCTTCCCATTCCATATCACATATGAAGTGGTAGGCAACTGATTTGATTTGAACCCTATTCAATAGGTATGCAACTTCTCAAGTGCATAACTCCCAAAAGGAAATAGGAAACTCAGTAGTACTCATCATAGAGCACACCATATCACATAGGGTGCTATTTGCTCCGCCCCGATATACCATCTTGCTATGGTGTATACGGAGGAGTAATGCTGAGAGAGAATCTTATTCTCCTTTAGAATAGTCCAGAAATTCCGTGCTCAAGTATTCTCCTCCCTGATCTCATCAAAGGACATAATACTTATACCCGTATTTTGGTTCTCTACTTCTAACTTATACTCTGTGAATATCTCAAAAGCTTCGGACTTGTGTTTCAACAGGAACATATGTCTGAATCTTGAGAGATCGTCAGAGAATGTAATGAAGTACAAAGAACCGGTCTTGGCATGTGTAGACAGGGGACCTTACATACATCATCATGTATTAATCCCAAAAGTTCACTAACTCTTTCTCTGTTTTCAATAAACAGAGCTGTGGTCATCTTATCTTTGTTACATGACCGGCAAGTTTCACAAGATGTAAATTCAAACAAATTTAAATATGCATCTCTATGTAACTTAGCTAGTCGGGTCGCATTGATATGACCTAGTCCACAATGCCTCAAGAAGGATTCGTTCATTTCTGAACTCTGGCTCTTTTGTAACGTTTTAGAAATCGTTTTGCGAATTTTTCCGTTTTAGGGCAAAATTGTCGGTTTTTCCCGTTTTAACCCGATTTCGATCAAACGTCCGTATAAGCTTATCGGCACCTTTTTTAGCAAAAATAAAGCTTGTGCGCGAACTTTGGGAGTATTTGGGAGGTTTTGGTTGAGATAGAATTTTTCCGAAATAAAATATTATTTTAGCCGGTAAAATATGCGCGTAAATCGGGAAAAAAATTTCTAAATGAAAATTCTTGGAAATCATCACTACACTTATTTTTTAGAACCTTCTTTTTAAATATCTAGATATTTTGAGTGCAAAAGATTTTGAATTAAAAAAAGAAAAGAAAAGAAAAGAAAGAAAATGTGTCATTTTTGCATTTAATGAAGCATTTAATGATTTTTGCTAGAAAATTCTTCACAGTTTTGCACAAAACCCCCCACACTCCCTCATGGCCGGCCACTACTTGTTCTTGGCTGCCCTTTTCTTTTCTCACTAATTTTTCATCATTTCTTGCACAAATAAATCATGAAAAATCCAATTTAATTCATAGAAATTCAAATAAAATCCAAAACCTTCATTCTTCTTCACAAAAGTTGCTTGGATCTGCATTCTAGTGAGGATTTTGGAGGCTAAAGTTTGGTTTTATCCTTGATTCAAGTGGTGTTCTTGAAGGTATAAAACTTTAACTCTAATCTCTTTTTTGTTGCTTAATACTTTATGCTAGCTTAATTAGATGTTAGTTTAAGCTTTAAATTTCATGTTTCAAAATTCTAGAAATGGTTTTAGAAATTCAAATTGAGGTTAAAGCTTAATTTAAGTGTTTAATATTTAATTGAAGTGTTAATTTGTGAATTTGAAAAGCTTAACCTAGTAGAAATGCTAATTATTGTTAATGAATATTTTGTTTAATTAAGTATTTTTGCTTACTAGGTTTTTGCTAAAACTCATTTTGCAAGTGTTTAAAATATGGAAATGGTTTAGATAGCTTAGTTAAGCTATTTTAAGGTGTTTGTAATCGCTAGATATGCGTTAGCTTGAAACTATTGCGAAATATTGCGGTAGGTTGTTTGCTAGGTTTCGGGGTTTTTCCGACGTGGGTTCGATTGGTCGTTGCGAGGTTATATCTATTTTATTCTTGGTAATTGTTTGTGTTGTGTTGCGCGATCGGGACGATCGGAATCTAGACTAGCTGTTTCGTAGTTTGGCGACCCTTGTTAGGATTTTTGGCCGACGTCGTGCGCGTTAGATGCGCTAAGTGCGCAGTTCAATTTTCAGGGCGTTATTCTTGCGTTTCGATGTCTTTTCGTCGATGTAGGATATTTGCTTATGTGATGTGTTTGTGAAATTTTAGGTTCGCTAGCGGGGACTTCGGACGCTACGACAAGGGAAAACAGGTGGTAGGCTTTACTTAGCCAGGAGCATTGGTGAGTAGATTTAACATCTACAGGGGAATCGCCCGCATGGCGTTATGCGTCAGGGCTAGAGACTTTATTACTTGTCGCATCTTCTATGTCATATTTAGAATTGCGCATTTACCCTATTACTTAGATATTGTTGTGTTCGGACTAGTATCCTTAGGACACTGCACATATTATTGACGATTCATGTTGCACGAGCACTGATTATATGCTACACACACCGTCAATAACTGCCATGTCACACACAAACCACTTAGAGATGTTATATTGCTTGGTTAGGGACATTGTGACATTGATTCATACTGCTTATCATATATGGAATTTAGCATACCTGTGTTCCTATAGAGTATTGTACCATTAATGATAGGTACATACACACTCCCTGTCATAGCTACAGGTATACCTTGCACATACTGTTCTTATACCAGGGGGTATACTATATCATTGCTTATAGGTAGACACATTATATTGCTATACCTTATTGATTTTACATACATCTGGTTTTAGCTACATGTTTACCTTCACTTGATATTATTTAGAAGTGGATAAATAGGAACCGCGTGATATTTGTATTAACTTGATGCAGTTAATTAGCGGTTTTTCCTTTATATGCTTGCATTTCAGATGTGGCACACATATTATATTGATGGATTTTCGCATTGTTATATGGATTTTTCATGATGTTTTCAGGATTTGGGGACCGTGGTAGTTCATGAAATTATGCATTATTTGAAGGACCCGGTTTCCTTGATATTGATATTTCCGCAGCCACCATGAGATTTATCAGTTCTGATATATGCCCGATTCGAGGAGTGAGGAGGCACCGTCTGTGGGTATATGGTGGGGCCCGGGAGTACCCCGAAGCAAGAACGATGTCGCGGTGCTAGGCGATGAGGCTTAAGGGAACCATACTTTCCGGTGACAGGACCAATGACTCAGCGGCTATCGAGTGGATACCGACGGGAGTCATGTGCATATGGATACGTCGAGAGGCGAGGGTCAGAGCTAGGCACTCGAGCTCTAGGGATAGCGTATGATATGTACCTATCAGGGGGCCAGTCGTGGTGACAGCATCTGATAGATCAGCATTTCTGTGTCGATGCTTGGAACATTCGTTTCATGATATTTCTAATTACTCTTTTGTATATATAACAGGGGATTGAGCCGCTGTTATATATACCCTTACACCAATATTAGTGGAATGGGACGCTAATATATGTGTATTGACCTCGTCATATTTATTCATGACATTATACTTAGGATGTTAGAATTTGGCTGGAGTTTGATTCGGGATATAAGAGATTCATTTGAGATTGGATACCTGATATTGTACATACGATATACGTGAGATCCACTTAATGTTGTACATTTGATATATGTGAGATATACCTGATATTGTACATATGAGATATGTGAGATCCACTTGCTGCTGTACATTCGAGATATGTGAGATATACTTGATGTTGTACATATGAGATATGTGAGATCCACTTGATGTTGTATATTTGATATATGTGAGATATACCTGATATTGTACATACGAGATATGTGAGATTCACTTGCTGTTGTACATTCGATATACGTGAGATATACTTGATGTTGTACATTCGGGATATACGAGATATACTTAATATTGTGAAATTGAGGTGATGAAATACTTAGATGATATGAAAGCCAATTTAGGGGCTGATTTGAGGAAGTGGGATTTGATTTGTCTTGATAGATTGTGATCCTACCACGAGGTCAGGATTCCGTGGAAATGACATATTTCACTCCATACCTCACCTTATCTGTTTGTGCATTGCTTCTTGTATTAGTAGTACCTGTTAGTGTACCTTTCATGATTATTGCACAGTTACATTCTCATATCCCTATCGCATGATTATTGCATACTGTTGTCATATCATTATTGCTGTATATATATTGGTTGTACCTGCTAGTGTACTTTCCATTATTCTGCATTCATATGACATGTTATTACTGTTAATTGCATATCTTAGATTCACGCTTTACGTGCATACTTGCGATTACATGCATATGTTATTTACTATTCACGAGTTGGCAACTCACCACCGTTGTGCCACAGTGTTTGCAGGTGTTTCTCAGGATAGTCAGAGGCAGGCTATTATCACACATCTTATCATCTTTTGCTACGGATACCGCATCAGCTCACAGTGTGCAGTTTGCTTAGGTGGGTTTTATGGTTATTCGTTGTATTATATATTCGTTGTATCTCTCTACTCTCCATCTACTATTTTCATATTGACTTAGAGACTTGGTGAGGACGATGTTGTATATTATGTTGGATTTGTTGTCTTTTATACAGTTTCCTTTCTATCGTCTTCTATTTCTTCGCTACGGCGTCGTATATTTATGGTGGTGATTGTTTTCCGCCTTTGGGCGTGGATGTGCTCCCGTTGGGGATGCTTTACTTTTTATTTATGTTGTACCCACTTTTGGGGTTGGTTTTTATAAAGGAGGTGCTGCCAAAATTTTAAGGAAATAAAGTTGGACTTTTAAAGAATTTGGGTTGTAATTTCAAAGACTTTTAAACAATAATTCTTATCTTTTCTTGTCTTTTACTGGTTTAGATTTCTGGGTTTTGGCTTTCTTTTACTGCGTTACGCCTGTAGACGTTGCGTAGTATTAGGGCCGTCACGTGTCAATTTCGGGTCGTGACAAAGTCGGTATCAGAGCGCTAGGTTTTTACCTTACGGAGTGTAGGATGACCTTTATATGATGGAGTAGGTAGCTTAAGCAGAGTAACGTAGTGTGTGTATGTCTGCAGCATACTCACGATACAGTACTCCGTCTAAAGTGACCTAAGTACAATTACTTGAAATTCTTTCCTTGATGATTCATATCCTTGTGATTCGATTTTCGTGTTCATATCGAATCCTATTCCTATTTATAGCCTTTGCCGACGGCGACTATGGGGACTCAGTGAGGTGCAGCGAGGGCCGAGGTCAGTATTGACTCGGGGAGAGCGAGGACTGACCAGGATGGCACGCTCGTTGCACAGGTGCAGACGGATCCGCCTTTGACAGATAGTATCGCTAGGCTTGTGGCAGAGATGCAGGACTTGCGCCAGACGATGAGCTCTTTGGTGGAGACCATTCGAGCGCAGCGACAGGAGGTTGTCACCCTTGTTACCCAGTTGTTCCTTGCGATCAGCACACAGCTTTTCGTCACTTAGATAGCACCAGTGGATGCAGCCCTAGTTGACGAGACACGTATTCCAGAGACTTCAGGAGTTCCGGAACTGTGGAGGACTCGTACCGGGGTATCAGCTCAGAGGCAGAGGCTTAGTCATCGAGACAGCTTTCGTGACCGTTGCTGGAGTAGCAGAGGTTTGGGACGAGGGGATTCGTGTTAGCTAGATCAGCCATTTGTTGTGTTAACTTCTGTCAGCGATTCTTTTGTTGCGCGACACGTATTTCAGTCGTATGTCAATCGGTTAGGAGATTCATCCGTCACTTGATCCTTCTAGAGATGTTGGATTTGACGTTCTCCTGGGCACGGACTGGTTAGTTACGTGCTAGGCGTCTGTGGACTACCGCGAGGAAACAGTCAGGTTTGTTTTCCCGGCAAGTCAGTTCTCGTTGTGCAGGGGGCAGTGGTGTCGCCTCTCACTGCTCGAATTCATCCTTTTTCGCTAGTCGGCTTTTAAGGAGAGGATGTCGAGGATTCTTGACGTTCATTCTTGATACCGGAGCCACAGTGGGTTTGTTGTACCAGGTTCCTTCGTGCGAGATTTTTCCGACATTGTTCCAGATAAGCAGACAAAGCTTAGAGAGCTTAAGGATCAGCTGCAGAGTTGTTGTTGGGGGGCTTATTTGTCTGAGTGTTTCGCATTGGGGATCTCCTATTTCTGTTCGTCAAGGAGAAAGACAGCAATTGAGGTTGTGTATTGATAGATCGTCAATTGAACCGGCTTACGGTGAACCGGCTTACGGTGCGGATAGGTATCATTTACCTCGCATTGACGATTTCTTCGATCAGCTCCTAAGTGCGAGACTTTTTCTAGTTGTTGGGATCAGGTCATCATTGTTGCGGGTTCGGAGTGATGGCATTCCAAAGGCTGCCTTGTGCATGCTACGGCTTTGTGTGTTTTGGTGGTGTCTTTGGACTCGCCAATGCCCTAGCAGCATTCGTAGACATGATACACCAGATTTCTTCAGGCCGTTCCTCGACCAGTTATTGTTGTGTTATTGACGACATTCTGGTCTATTCTAATGTGTCTTGAGGAACAGGAGCAGCACTTGAGGATTTGTTTTGCAGACATTGGGAGAGCCCAGCTTTTTGCTAGATTCTCGGAGTGTTCCTTTAGGCTTGTTTTTGTTGACTCCTAGGTCTTGTAGTTACGGGAGACGGTTTTCGTATGGTCCCGAGGAAGATCGAGGTCATACAGCTTTGGCCCAGGCTTGTGTACGGACGGAGGTCCGCAGATTTTTGGCTTAGCAGGTTTCTACCGCCGTTTCGTGCAGGATCGTTAGTGTAGTGCTGCACCGTCGACTGAATTGACCGGAGTGAAGGTTTCTTTTTTTGGACTGAGGCATGTGTGTGGAGTTTCGGCAGTCGAAGATTCGGTTAACAATTGCTTCAGTTCTTTCTTTGCTTTTGGTTCGGGCGACTTTGTGGTTTAACTGTAATGTTTCTTGAGTGGGCTCGATTGTTTGCTGAGGTACCACTATAGAGTTATCTCTTTTGCTTCCCGACAGTTGGAGGAAGTACTAGCAGGGTATTCCACTCATGATCTGGAGATGGCCGTGGTGGTTTTGCGTTGGAGATTTGGAGACACTACTGGTATGAGAGTCGTGTCAGATTTTTCACGGACCACCAGAGCTTAATGTGCATCTTCCTGCAGCGGATTTGATTGTTGTGATAGTCCTCCGCAGATTTACAGTTCTTGTGTGATCGTTGAGTACAGCTTAAGTTCTTCTCTACGGAGGGGACATCTTGCTCATGTCCGTGCCCGACCACTTGTCTTCAATCTCTTTCGCGAGACACTGCCTACCGACGCTCGTTCGTTAGAGATACTTGAGCATACTCGGCTGGGTAATGATTCGGAGTCCTGGATTGGTGACAAGGGTGTGCTAAGTTAGGAATGTGTTTGTATACCTGATATTATCGGGTAGAGACGTGAAATCCTAGAGCGGGCACATCTGTCAATTCTCTGTATTCATTCAAGTTCCACCAATATTGATGTGACTTGTGAGATAGTTACGGGTGGGTAGGAATGTAAAGAGAAATTTCAGGTTTCGTTTCAAGGTGTTTGTCTTGTTGTGTGTTTTGGGTTGAGCATCTGAGACCGGCTGGAGAGTTGCAATCTTTAACTGTTCCGAAGTGGGAATGGGAGAAGATCTCCATGAAATTCGTTATGGTGTCTACCCAGGTTTAGTCAGGGTGTGACTCCATTCGGATGCTTGTTGTCCGGTTTTTCTCAGTCTGCTCAGTTGTTCTTTGTTAAGTTTGTGCGTTGCATGAAGTTACTTCGAGGGTCGTATCCAATGAAGGCACCCTGTTCGCTTGCCGTTTTGGGCAGGAGCTTCAGGAAGCCTTGCGTACTGGTTGAGCTTTAGCTCCTTTTTTTCCATCCGTAGGATGATGGTTTTGTGAGAGCGGGCTATACCGACTCTGGAGAATATGCTTGTGCGTACGTATTAATTGTTGTCGGCAGTTGGGATCGTCACTTGCCATTGTTCGGATTCTCCTTCGATAGCAGTTATCAGGAGACATTCCAATTGGCAACCTTTAAGTTTTGTTTGTTAGGTGGTGTCGATCTCCAGTCTGTTTTTCTGACTCTGCGTAGTAGGATTTTTGGACCCCATCTTGTCTAGAGACTTCGGAAATGATCCAGCTGTTTCAGGTGAGGATGATGACAGTCCTGTGCGGACAGAGGTCTTATGCCGACCATGGTGATCGCAGGCTTGAGTTCGCAGTGGGAGATCATGTATTCCTACGGATTTTTCCGATGAAGGACGTGTTGAATTTTGGGAAGCTTACCCAGAATTGTAGGTCCTTTCGAGATCCTTTAACCGAGTTAGTTCGTTGCCTTTAGTTTGGCACTTCCTCCCAGATTATTGAGTTTTCACCCCACATTCTTCGTGTTGATACTTTGCAATTACCTTCATGACTTTTTTCACATGATTCAGCATTAGACCATTTGCATTGACGCGATCTTTTTGCTCACCGGCAGCCATTGATGTTAATGGCCCGGTAGGTGGAGAAATTTCGGTCAAGGGTCTTGCTATCTATGGAGAGTTGTCTTGGACGTAGCCGTATAGTGAGATGATCACTTGGTAGGCTGCGAGCGAGAATTGGGAGTTTTATACTCTTCTCTTTGAAGGTACGCTTAGTGAAAATTTTTAAATTCGGGGACGAATTTTTATAAGGGGGGAGATTGTAACGTTCCAGAAATCGTTTTGCGAATTTTTCCGTTTTAGGGCAAAATTGTCGGTTTTTCCCGTTTTAACCCGATTTCGATCAAACGTCCGTATAAACTTATCGGCACCTTTTTTAGCAAAAATAAAGCTTGTGCGCGAACTTTGGGAGTATTTGGGAGGTTTTGGTTCAGCTAGAATTTTTCCGAAATAAAATATTATTTTAGCCGGTAAAATATGCGCGTAAATCGGGAAAAAAATTTCTAAATGAAAATTCTTGGAAATCATCACTACACTTATTTTTTAGAACCTTCTTTTTAAATATCTAGATATTTTGAATGCAAAAGGTTTTGAATTAAAAAAGAAAAGAAAAGAAAGAAAAGGTGTCATTTTTGCATTTAATGAAGAATTTAATGATTTTTGCTAGAAAATTCTTCACATTTTTGCACAAAACCCCTCACACTCCCTCATGGCCGGCCACTACTTGTTCTTGGCTGCCCTTTTCTTTTCTCACTCATTTTTCATCATTTCTTGCACAAATAAATCATGAAAAATCCAATTTAATTCATAGAAATTCAAATAAAATCCAAAACCTTCATTCTTCTTCACAAAAATTGCTTGGATCTTCATTCTAGTGAGGATTTTGGAGGCTAAAGTTTGGTTTTATCCTTGATTCAAGTGGTGTTCTTGAAGATATAAAACTTTAACTATAATCTCTTTTTTGTTGCTTAATACTTTATGCTAGCTTAATTAGATGTTAGTTTAAGCTTTAAATTTCATGTTTCAAAATTCTAGAAATGGTTTTAGAAATTCAAGTTAAGCTTAAAGCTTAATTTTAGTGCTTAATATTTAATTGAAGTGTTAATTTGTGAATTTGAAAAGCTTAACCTAGTAGAAATGCTAATTATTGTTAATGAATATTTTGTTTAATTAAGTATTTTTGCTTACTAGGTTTTTGCTAAAACTCATTTTGCAAGTGTTTAAAATATGGAAATGGTTTAGATAGCTTAGTTAAGCTATTTTAAGGTGTTTGTAATCGCTAGATATGCGTTAGCTTAAAACTAGTGCGAAATATTGCGGTAGGTTGTTTGCTAGGTTTCGGGGTTTTTCCGACGTGGGTTCGATTGGTCGTTGCGAGGTTATATCTATTTTATTCCTGGTAATTGTTTGTGTTGTGTTGCGCGATCAGGACGATCGGAATCTAGACTAGGTGTTCATAGTTTGGCGATCCAAGTTAGGATTTTTGGCCGATGTCGTGCGCGTTAGATGCGCTAAGTGTGCAGTTCAATTTTCAGGGCATTATTCTTGCGTACTGATTTCTTTTCGTCGATGTAGGATATTTTTTTATGTGATGTTATTGTGAAATTTTAGGTTCGCAAGCGGGGACTTCGGACGCTACTACAAGGGAAAACAGGTGGTAGGCTTCACTTAGCCAGGAGCATTGGTGAGTAGATTTAACATCTACAGGGGAATCTCCCGCATGGCGTTATGCGTCAGGGCTAGAGACTTTATTACTTGTCGCATCTTTTATGTCATATTTAGAATTGCGCATTTACCATATTACTTAGATATTGTTGTGCTTGGACTAGTATCCTTAGGACACTATTAAAACAGGGGGTTGCCCCTACGGATATTGGAATCCGTAGGGGCAGATTTAACTTGGCCCTACGGATTAATCCGTAGGGCTAAAAGGTTGCCCCTACGGGCCCAGACGTCCAAAAATAAAAATATTAATTCTTAATTTGGTGTTTGCCCCTACAGAGCCGCAAACAAAGGACCTACGGGTATATCCATAGGGGCTTCTAAATATCGATTTAATAAAGGCACAGATCGATCGCCTACGCTCACTTTCTTTCTCTCTCTCTCGATCGCGCGCGAAAAAATCCCCAAATCGCCGCCGTTCTCCTCGTCGCCACCGTCGTTCTCCTCGTCTCCACCGCCGTTTTCATCGCCACCGCCGTTCAGGTCGTCGCCACCGCCATTCAGGTGAGTAAATCTTGAGGTAAATTAAAGAATTTTTTGATTATTTTGGGCTTAGGGTTCATGGCTGGGTCTGGGGTTGCGCGCGCGAGTTGGGGTTCGGCAGGGGTCACGGTCGGGGTCGGGGTCGGGGTTGGGGTTAGGGTTAGGGTTGGGGTTCGGCTGCTGCTGGGGTTAGGGTTTGCCTTAGGGTTGGTGTTGGGGTTTAGCTGGCCGCGCTGGGGTTAGGGTTAGGTTGGGGCTGGGCTGGGCTGGGGCTAGGGCTGGGGCTGGGGCTAGGGTTAGGTTGGGGTTAACACGTGGGGAGTTGGAAAAAAACAAGAAAATGAAAGAGTAATGAATGTGAGAAATTAAGAATGAGAACAATTGCACAACAAATTTGTTGACAAGAAAATGAGAGAGTAATGAATGTGAGAAATTAAGAATGAGAACAATTGCACAGAGAAAGCTATGCTTGACTAGGGGGGATGGTTCTATGTGCTTTCAGAGAGCAACTTGGGGCTAGGGTTAGGTGGATTGATGACAACAAAATACCATAATTTATAACTATATTACTCATCTAATGTGTATGGCATGTGAAAGCTAGATGAAGGTCGAGGCAAGCACAACAAATTTGTTGGATGTGACAATGTCAATAGGAGCTCAATGCTATTTGGAAAAATAATAATTCAAAGACATAGTGGAGTTTCCGATTGGTGGCATGGACTAGTTTGATGTATGTAGTTGGTTTGATTTATGAAAAAATGGGGAGACAACATGCATGTATGCATACAGGTAACATCTGCCAATATGCCATATCCAGACCGCAATCTATTTTTGCCTATTGGCTAATATGAAAATATCGGCCCGCGTATATGACATAATCAAAGTTGTTAAATCATGATGCGGTTTGTGTTTCGTTTTTTTATTTATCAGTTCTATCAATGTTGCGTATAACGCTTTATGATATCAGTATCCAACATTTGTAGTTTTAATTGTTGATTGTTATAGATGAATACCATTGCAATAATAGTTTTTGGTTGATGAATGCTATTGCAATGTAGGATGATCAGTTCTATCAATCTTGATCTCAATGGTTTAAAATCATGTTACACATACAACACGAATGCACAACAAACGCATAATTAGAGAGCGACTCGAGATATTCAGGTTAAAACCAATATATGATACTTGATGATAATATGAAACCTTTATATTCCCATCGATACTCATATATGAAACTAAAAGCGCCACTTAGTCCCCGTCTATCGGTTAACATACGTGCGATGCTCGTCGTGACCTAGAACTATACGAAGGTTGTTAAATATCGGACAGTATAGCTCGATACTAACAACCGTCGTATAGTCTACGCGATGAGAAAATTCAATCGTATGGTAGCCCATAGATTTGTCCCGTGTGGACAACTTAAGAATGTATAAAGCAAACGCCTTCATTCACTTGTGTTTTCATCCGTTTCGAGATATTTCGTCGGTACCTTTCCGCTGGTTCTCCGTGTACAAAGATAGATTAGATGTTCATTTCAACGTTGTTTCACAGCTTTGAAATGATTATCCATTCTATTACAGTGTACTCGGAGAGCAGCGGGGAGGTGCTGCCGAAATTTACTCGAAACGGTTGAAAGCACAAGTGATGGGCGTTCGCTCTATACATTCTTAATAGGATAGAAGCCTACCCCCGACAGCCGGAACACACACATACAACAAGAATACACAACAAACGCATAATTAGAGAGCGATTCGAGATATTCGGGTTAAAACCAATATATGATACTCGATGATAATATGAAACCTTCATATTCCCATCGATACTCATATATGAAACTAAAAGCGCCACTTATTCCCCGTCTATCGGTTAACATACGTGCGATGCTCGTCGTGACCTAGAACTATACGAAGGTTGTTAAATATCGGACAGTATAGCTCGATACTAACAACCGTCATATAGTCTACGCGACGAGAAAATTCAATCGTATGGTAACCCATAGATTGTCCCGTGTGGACAAGTTAAGAATGTATAAAGCAAATGCCTTCATTCACTTGTGTTTTCATCCGTTTCGAGATATTTCGTCGGTACCTTTCCGCTGGTTCTCCGTGTACAAAGATAGATTAGATGTTCATTTCAACGTTGTTTCACAGCTTTGAAATGATTATCTATTCTATTACAGTGTACTCGAAGAACAGCGGGGAGGTGCTGCCGAAATTTACTCGAAACGGTTGAAAGCACAAGTGATGGGCGTTCGCTCTATACATTCTTAATGGGATAGAAGCCTACCCCCGACAGCCAGAACACACACATACAAACACATAATTATAGAGCGATTCGAGATGTTCGGGTTAAAACCAATATATGATAATATGAAAGCTTCATATTCCCATCGATACTCATATATGAAATTAAAAGCGCCACTTAGTCCCCGTCTATCGGTTAACATACGTGCGATAATTTATTCTTTTCAACGACAAACGCACACACAAAGCATATACACGGATTTTCTCCTTTGTCAGTAACTATCCCGTTCTTATATTTCTCAATATAGTCAGCATAACCTACAATTTATATGTTATTCAGTCTAACATGGCCCGTGAGTACGTCAGATTTAAGGACTGGATGTATGTGGATTGGAAACAACGTATGCAACCTAAGTTTGTCGTAGGAGTTGCTGCTTTCCTTGAATTTGCACGCGCACATAATAAGATCATAAAAGAGAAGATTCTCTGTCCGTGCGATAGATGTGGCAATAAGTACTGGCAGAAGGTAGAATTGGCAGAGCTTCATATTGTAAAACATGGGTTTACTAGACTTTATTCAACTTGGAAATATCACGGGGAAGGAGAAGAATGCAGTACTGCGGTAGAAGAAGAAGGAGAACACGATAATGCGGCAGGAGAAGAAGAAGAATTCTGTAATACTGCAGGAGACGGAAATTTATTTCCATCAGAAGAAATGGAGGATATAGTAGAGGCTGCCCTAGGTGAATCTATTCGTACCGAAGATGACATTCTTTCCGGTCAAGGACCGCGTGCGGATAAATATGAAAATTTCATGAATGATGCTAGGAAACCAATTTATGAGAATGCGAAGTATTCCACCCTCTCATGGTTCGTCCAACTTTTCCAGATTAAGTGTCTAAATGGATGGAGCAACAAGTCATTCACAATGCTTCTTTCGTTCTTGAAAGATTCTATGCCTCCGGGAAATAATGTGCCCGAAAGCTGGTACGAAGCCTAGAAGATGATGTCTGATTTGGGTCTAAAGTGCGAGAAGATTCAAGCATGTCCTAAAAATTGCGTGTTGTACCGGAAATAGAATTCAGATTTGAAAGAGTGTCCAACATGCGGAGAGGCCAGGTATAAGCCGAAAGATTCTGATAAGAAGCCTGATATACCTGTGAAGATAGCACGATACTTTCCCATAACACAGAGGCTACAGAGGCTATTCAGGTGCAAGAAAACAGCCGAGGCAATGATTTGGCATCACCGTGCTCCTCCAAGCGAAAATGGAAAAATGAGCCATCTAAGAGATTCACCGGCATGGAAGGATTTCGATAGGAGGCACGCAATATTCAGTAGCGATCCTCGCAATGTCCGGCTCGGACTGGCTACCGATGGCTTCTGCCCATTCAACTATATGGCTGGAAGTCACAGTACATGGCCCGTTGTAATGATAATTTATAATCTGTCGCCTTGGTTGGCTATGGACCAATCATACTTTATGATGCCTCTTCTTATCGACGGACCAAACTCACTGGGGAACAATATCGACGTCTATCTCCGACCTCTGATCGAGGAGCTGAAAACTTTGTTCATTGATGGTGTAGAGACATATGATTCAAACACAAATACAACCTTCATACTGCGTGCGGCTTTAATGTGGACAATTAATGACTTTCCTGCGTATGGAATGCTATCAGGTTGGTCCGTACATGGTCACAAAGCATGTCCTCATTACCATGAACACACAACATCAAAAATTTTGAATTTTAGCAGGAAGGTTTGTTATTGCAGCCATCGATGTTTTCTGCCTCCAGACCACCCTTATAGGTTAGACACGGTTCACTTTGATGGTCATCAGGAGCTTCTTGGACCTCCATCCCCATTGTCCGGAGAGGACGTGACCGCTAAATGGGATGGTTACAATAACGTGACCTTCGGAATGGATCCGACGAAACAGGTCAAACCACAATATTGGAACAAGTTAAGCATTTTCTTCGAGCTTCCGTACTGGTCTACAAATTCAGTGCGTCATTGTCTGGACGTCATGCATATAGAGAAGGGAGTATCAGAGCACATACTTAACTTGCTTCTGTGTAAAGACGGGAAATCGAAAGACAACATGGATGCTCGGATGGATCTACAAGAGTGGGGAATAAGAAGTGAACTGCACCCTAAACCGGTAGCGGGTAAACCGGGCAAGTTTATACTTCCCAATGCCGCTTATCATATGTCACAACCGGAGAAGAAAAGATTCCTGCAGGTGTTGCATGATTTGAAAGTCCCCACAGGTTTCTCAGGATCATTCAGTAAGAAAATAAAAATTGTGATGGGCAAGATCGATGGGCTGAAAAGTCATGATTACCATGTTATCGTGGAGCACCTTCTTCCATTAGCCCTCAGGACTTCTCTCCCCGACTCGGTTGGTCTAGTAATCAACGACCTATGTTGTTTTTTCAGGGAGTTGTGTGCTAAAACACTGGAGGTTGCGACGCTGGATAAACTAGAAAATTCTATTGCGTTGATACTTTGCAAGTTTGAGCGTATTTTCCCACCGTCATTCTTCGATATCATAATACACTTGACGGTTCATCTTGCAACTGAGGCGAAGCTAGCCGGACCGGTACAATATCGATGGATGTATCCCGTCGAGAGGTACGTGTAATTTTTCGTTTCGCGCAATTTATAAATTTATTGTTGTCCTGTATGCCCGTATTTATTTATTCAACATATTCTCATTAGGTACCTTTACACTCTTAAGAAGTATATACGCAATAAATATCGACCAGAGGGTTCTATCATGCAAGGTTATCTTCTTGATGAAGCAACCACATTTTGTTCCCGCTATCTGGACGAGAACATTGAGACAAGGCTTAACCGACCACGAAGAATTCAAGACGGGCCATATGGTAAAGCCGAGTATAAGAAGGTAGACACTATGTTTATCAACAAGATATACCGGTTTATCTTGCTTAATTGCGCATGTCTTGAACAAATTAGAGAGTAAGATCTTTTGGATTAATTGTTATATATGTGTTTGTGTGTGTATGAAATGACATAATATTAATGTCACAATTATTTGTCAAAAACAGAACTCATTTTAACGAGGTACGTGAGGGGCATCCTGATTGGAACGAAGAACGTTTGGAAAAATTCCATCAGGATAATTTTTGTGATTGGGTCACAGAGCATGTAAGTTATTCGAATTACATTTTATTGCTATCAGTTTTATTCTAAACTTGTATCGTTATGTATTTGTCGTAAAATTTGTTTTGTTAGATTCACGATCCGAACTTGTCTGCATCATTTGAGAGTGATTCAAGATGTTTAGCTCAATTTCCTTGTATGGAGGTTGCATATTACAAAGGATTTGGTGTCCTTGGATACAAATTCGATGTTAAGGACATAGAAACATCTAGAACCACTCAGAATAGTGGGATTGCGACGGTAGGATCGGACGGTGTGATTTACTATGGGTACTTAAATTGTATACTCGGCATCCACTATCCCGGACGATCAGAACCCTTTTATATATTCCAGTGTACTTGGTACGATCAGCGAACCGATACGGACAGGTGGAGAAGCAGTCTTGGGACTTGGAAAGATGAATATGGATTGACCAGTGTGAACACACTTCGATTTTACGGTCAGGACGATCCGTTTATCTTTCCGAACCAAGCGTTCCAAGTATACTATTCACAGTGTTTGAAGCATCCGGGGTGGAGTATTGTATGCCGATGGAAACCCAGAGATGTCTACGATGTCCCAGAATACGAGGACAGCGATGAGGACGAAGAAGAGAGAAGGCTTAAAGTGCTCCGACCGTCTGTTTCGAAGGACGGGTTGTCTTCGACCGATCATGAAGTTACGTGGGTTAGAAATGACATCGACGATGAAATCCAAGTAGATATGTATGATGCGCCCACGAAACGAAAAAGGTTATCAGTAATGTTATATTATTACTTCACATTTTACGCTCTATACATATATAGTCAATACTTTTAATGATTGTCTAATGCGTCCACGAACCGTTTATCTAGATTTGATGACGATGTCGGGAGCAGCAAGGGGCGGCAGGAGCTCCAGCCGCGGCAGAGGCAGAGCCAGAGGCAGAGCGGTTCTGCCGCCCGGAGAGCTCCGTAGGGAGCTTCAGAGAGCCGGTCTTGCACCCAGATCGGAGACCCCTTCGGATGCCTCCTTCCGTGTGGATTTTGCCACATCTCCAGGTATACTGCACGCATATCCATTTTGAATGTAATATTATAGATATTCATGCCTGTTTATGTCAAAATTACTTATATTGTCAATGTTTGATTGTCTAGTTGTTGGTGATGCGTCCACATCTGGGACAGAGGCCACCCCCGCTCCTCCAGGTATGTTTATATATCATATAGTGTATGTATATTGATTTAGAATGCTATATCATAAATACACACATTCCTTTTGCTCTTACTTAGCAATTTTTATTATTGTCTAGCTGTAGGTGGCGACACCACCGCACCTGCGGGTGTGTTTATATATCCTATAGTGCATGCATATTGATTTAGAACGTTGTATTATTGATCTACACATTCTTTTTGCAATTACTTATATAATCTATTTTTAATTGTCTAATTATAGGTGGTGCGTCCACACCTTCCGCAGGGGCCACTCCTGCCGCTTCCATACCCTCCGCATCGTCTGCAGGTTAGTATGAATAAATTTAAAATATTTACTCATTTTACATATGCTCTATAGAATAAATATGAACTTCATAGAAATTTAGCGTCGATGTTTATTTTCTAGTTGGAGGGGATGCGTCCGCATCCGGGATCCCGGTTGTTCCTCACCGGAGGAACTATCGTCCTGCTCGTGCTGCTGCCCGGGCCCAGGCTCGTGCGATAGTCACCGGAGGTATATATCACACTTGAATTTTCGTTTAACCTTGATTTCTTAATACAACTTTGTCTTATTATTGATTGTCTTGATATTTCGTGCAGACGCAGGGCCTCCCCATCCCCAGAGGGGGACTCGAGGACCGAATCAGTCCCATAGGCTGAGGCCTGACAGAGCTAGGGGGGAGGCAGCATTCCCCTTTTTTTTTACCCTTGACTATCGCTATACCGGTTCTCATGCCGAGAGGTTCGGCCGGTATTTGGGGGACGAGAGTCGGCTCGTGAAGAACTATCCACTTCACGTTGAGTGGGGCGAGCAGCACCAGCGCTCATTCGCCCTCTTCTTTGATCAGGCTCGGGTATGTATTAATATATTTTTTCATTTGATCTATCCAATATATTTATTATTAACACTTGCAATCTAATAACAATGTTTTTTTGTATTTTCAGTTGGATTACGATTTTCAGCCTGTAGCCGACCCTGATCACCCGGGGAGGGTGCTCGACCTTCATGCTCTGTACAATGGCCTGATGAAGAACATGCAGGCCAAGGTCCGATACAACAGGAATGAGCTGAAGGCTGACTGCTACTCCCTATGGATGGCGACCCCCGAGGCAGAGAGAGCGGCCCTCCTATCTACTCCGGCGTTTGCGAGAGTCGACGTAGAGACATGGCCTCTATTGTGCGCTTATTTCGACTCCCAACGCAAACAGGTATGTATTTTAAATGTAATTCATTATTTATGATATAATTTATTTCTTTGTGTTTCTTAATTAGAAAACTAAATGTTAATGCGTTGTGCAGAAACAGGCCGCTCAGAATACAGAGAACAGGAAGTCGGAGAAGAGGGGTCGCCCCACTTACACAGGTGGCTCGAAGAACATTACTCGAGCCATGGAGTTATCGGTAAATTACAATAGACCAACGTTTGTGATATTCTGCAATATTAAGAGTTATTTTCTAATATTTCTAATATTAAGAGTTACTTTCTAATATTGCAGACATCTCGGACCGTGGCGTCAGGTGGTACGCCGACCGTGCTGTCCACATATCTTGCCGTCCACGGCACCTCGACAGATCCCGCTATGGGCGAGGTTCGATATCCCGACGTCGCTACCCAGGAGTACTGCGTATGTGTTAATATTTTTTCTACCCAAATTTGAAATTTTAGTTTTGGAAGGTTCAAGTTTAAATCTTATACTTATACTTTACTGCTTAATGTGGGTGTAGGAGCGGGTGGTTGAGCAGGCCCAGGCCTCGGGGATCAATTTTACCGGACAGAGCGATCCGAGGCTGCTGACCCCAGTTCTGGACGCCGCACACGGAGGGCACCACGGAGGTTGGGAGAGAGGCCGGGGACTGGGCCCTAGCATGGCCCATATGAGGTTGGACTCCACCCCGGCGATTACTTCCTCCGTCTCCGGTGACCGACGTGTCCATCAGGAATTGGAGAGCTTGAGGGCCACCGTTCAGGAGTTGAAGGAGATGCTGGTTTGTATACTGCTTTATAGTAAAATATCATGTCATATTATATAGATATCAACATATCCATAATTAGTACGTAGCTTGAGCTTATTTGGTTTTAGACTTAAGTTTGATTAATCATACATACAGATGTAATTAAAATAAACAACAAACTAGATATCCAAACAGGGTTTCGAAATAACTTAATAATGATACGAATTTGAATAAAACAAAGTTCTTACACGCTTATTACACACGTTAGGTCCAGACGCGACAGGGTACATCGGCCGAGCCTCCGCATGCATCTCCTTCGGCTGCGGCTCCGCAAGCCATTACATCGGCTGCGCTTCCGCAGACAGCTCCTGTAGCTCCACCGCCCACTCAGACTCCCGCAGCCGCGGCTCCGCAAGCGACTACCTCGACGGCGGCTGGGCAGACCACATTGCCATCTCCACAGGCCACTCAGACTCCCGCTCGTGCTGAATTGCAGAGTTTATTGACCGAGGAGCAGGCGCGCGTTATTCTATCGTTATTCAGAGGTGGAGCTGGACCGAACTAGGGTAGCTTTTTGGTTCTTATTTTTTGAAACATGTATTTATTTATATCATACACATTGTACTACATTTTGAAATGATATCGATATTGGTTTAGATTTATATCATATTCAGTTTTTGGATTTCTTTTGTATATTATATGCGTGAGATGTGATTATGAATACTGCGATATATGTTGTGTGATGATTATTTTTATATTTGATTGATGTATATATTATTATGCACAGGGCGGGAAAAAATCAGGCAGCACTTTTTTTTAAAAAAAAAATACAGACAATATATACCTACGGATTAATCCGTAGGCACACATGTTGCCCCTACGGATATATCCGTAGGGGAAAATTGTCAGCAGTAATTGATATTTTCCCCCTGATCTCAGTACCAGGGGTTGGAAGTGCCCCTACGGACATATCCGTAGGGGCTACAGCCTCTCCCCTACGAAGATATCCGTAGGGGCAAAATATCAGGAATCCTGATATTTTGCCCCTACGGATAGGTACCTATGCAGTTATCCGTAAGGTATATAACTCGGACTTACGGACATATCCGTAGGTACACTTAAAATATTAAAAAAACCGTAAATAATATAAAAAAATTTACCCTACAGCTTCGTCCGTAGGGACACTAGGACCTACACAGAAATCCGTAGGGGCAAGAATTTGCCCGTAGGGGCAAGTTCAGGGCCTCAACTTGCACCTGCGGCCTTTGCACCTACGAGGTATTTTTTTGTCCCTACGCATATATCCCTAGGGGCAACCCTTATCTGTAGTAGTGGGACACTGCACATATTATTGACGATTCATGTTGCACGAGCACTGATTATATGCTACACACACCGTCAATAATTGTCATGTCACACACAAACCACTTATAGATGTTATATTGCTTGGTTAGGGACATTGTTACATTGATTCATACTGCTTATCATATATGGCATTTAGCATACCTGTGTTCCTATAGAGTATTGTACCATTAGTGATAGGTATATACACACTCCCTGTCATAGCTACAGGTATACCTTGCACATACTGTTCTTATGCCAGGGGGTATACTCATTGCTTATAAGTAGACACATTATCTTGCTATACCTTATTAATTTTACATACATCTGGTTTTAGCTACATGTTTACCTTCACTTGATGTTATTTAGAAGTGGATAAATTGGAACCGCGTGATATTTGTATTAACTTGATGCAGTTAATTAGCGGTTTTTCCTTTATATGCTTGCATTTCAGATGTGGCACACATATTATATTCATGGATTTTCGCATTGTTATATGGATTTTTCATGATATTTTCTGGATTTGTGGACCGTGGTAGTTCATGAAATTATGCATTATTTGAAGGACCCGGTTTCCTTGATATTGATATTTCCGCAGCCACCATGAGATTTATCGGTTCTGATATATGCCCGATTCGAGGAGTGAGGAGGCACCGTCTGTGAGTACATGGTGGGTCTCGGGAGTACCCCGAAGCAAGAACGATGTCGCGGTGCTAGGCGATGAGGCTTAGGGGAACCATACTTTCCGGTGACAGGACCAATGACTCAGCGGCTATCGAGTGGATACCGACGGGAGTCATGTGCGTATGGATACGTCGAGAGGCGAGGGTCAGAGCTAGGCACTCGAGCTCTCGGGATAGCGTATGATACGTACCTATCAGGGGGCCAGTCGTGGTGACAGCACCTGATATATCAGCATTTCTGTGTCGATGCTTGGCATATTGGTTTCATGATATTTCTAATTACTCCTTTGTATATATAACAGGGGATTGAGCCGCTGTTATATATACCCTTACACAAATATTAGTGGAATGGGACGCTAATATATGTGTATTTACCTCATCATATTTATTCATGACATTATACTTAGGATGTTAGAATTGGCTGGAGTTTGATTCGGGATATAAGAGATTCATTTGAGATTGGATACCTGATATTGTACATACGAGATATGTGAGATCCACTTGATGTTGTACATTTGATATATGTGAGATATACCTGATATTGTACATATGAGATATGTGAGATCCACTTGCTGCTGTTCATTCAAGATATGTGAGATATACCTGATGTTGTACATACGAGATATGTGGGATCCACTTGATGTTGTATATTTGATATATATGAGATATACCTGATATTGTACATACGAGATATGTGAGATATACTTGCTGTTGTACTTCGATATACGTGAGATATACTTGATGTTGTACATTCGGGATATACGAGATATACTTAATATTGTGAAATTGAGGTGATGAAATACTTAGATGATATGAAAGCCAATTTGGGGGCTGATTTGAGGAAGTGGGATTTGATTTGTCTTGATGGATTGTGATCCTACCACGAGGTCAGGATTCCGTGGAAATGACATATTTCACTCCATACCTCACCTTTTCTGTTTGTGCACTGCTTCTTGTATTAGTAGTACCTGTTAATGTACCTTTCATGATTATTGCACAGTTACATTCTCATATCCCTATCGCATGATTATTGCATACTGTTGTCATATCATTATTGCTGTATATATATTGGTTGTACCTGCTAGTGTGCTTTCCATTATTCTGTATTCATATGACATGTTATTACTGTTAATTGCATATCTTAGATTCACGCTTTACGTGCATACTAGTGATTACCTGCATATGTTATTTACTATTCACGAGTTGGCAACTCACCCCCGTTGTGCCACAGTGTTTGCAGGTGTTCCTCAGGGTAGTCAGAGGCAGGCTATTATCACACATCTTATCATCTTTTGCTACAGATACCGCATCAGCTCACAGTGTGCAGTTTGCTTAGTTGGGTTTTGTGGTTATTCGTTGTATTGTATAGTCGTTGTAACCCTGTACTCTCCATCTACTATTTTCATATTGACTTAGAGACTTGGTGAGGACGATGTTTTATATTATGTTGGATTTGTTGTCTTTTATACAATTTCCTTTCTATCGTCTTATATTTCTTCGCTACTGCGTCGTATATTTGTGGTGGTGCTTGTTTTCCGCCTTTGGGCGTGGATTTGCTCCCGTTGGGGATGCTTTACTTTTTATTTATGTTGTACCCACTTTTGGGATTGATTTTTATAAACGAGGTGCTGCCAAAATTTTAAGGACATAAAGTTGGACTTTTAAAGAATTTGGGTTGTGATTTCAAAGACTTTTAAACAATAATTCTTATCTTTTCCTGTCTTTTACTGGTTTAGATTTCTGGGTTTTGGCTTTCTTTTACTGCGTTACGCCTGTAGACATTGCGTAGTATTAGGGCCGTCACGTGCCAATTCGGGTCGTGACATCTTGTGTGTGTTCCGTATACTAAGAACTGTAGTTTGATTTAGAACGTCAATGCTTTTAGATAACGTGCCTGAAACGATCAACTCTTGATATAGGAAATGTTCAAAACATTATCCAACTATACACAATTATATCCTTTCTTTACTAATAAAGAGACTGATATGATGTTGTATATCAGGTTCGGTATCTAATAACATTCATTCAGAATAAATGTTTTCTAGTAATACAGGGTGATAGTGACCAACAGACTTGGTTGCAACACTTGCACCGTTTCTATCTCATGAAACTTATCACCCGTTCACAGTTCTCTACCTATTTGTAGCCCATGTAACAAATTACATATGTGGGATCCTGATCCGGTATCAAATACCCAGGACGTAAAGGATATTGAGAAACTGTTCTTTGTAATGAACACACCCGAAGAAGATGCATCAGCATGCACTTTTCTTCGTTTGGGCGGCACGGGAATTCTGGTAATCCCCTATTTTCTGCTCTGTCTTATAACAATTATAAGTTGGACCGGGACCGACGTTCCCCAGCTCAATATAACAAGCGGGTTCGGTCAATATATCCGTATTATTATCTTGATTAAGGCGTGATATGGTCGCTACCTGGAGAGAGAGAGAGAAGAAAACACTCAGCGTATGCTCTTGCAAGATTAGATTGGTTATCTAATATATCTAATCAGGATGTCTCCCACTATTTTAGTCAAATCTTCCTTCAAACCCTAAAAGGAAAGACTAGCCGGGATTAATTACACGCTACAAGTTCGCCAATCTTTCAGCCAGGTCAGTGCTGGTACTTTGAGGGAGGTTCCCCGTGCTTTCGTACGGACCTAATTAAAGTAAATCTCGTTTTCCCAGGGGCTTAACCCCGTTAACACCTTTCAAGACACCTAGTTGATCGGCTAATTGTAATGTGTAAAACTCTCCCAGGAGTAACTCTTACTCGCAGCGGGTATCGGGATCCAACTATCGCATAGAAGGTATGCAATCTCATTGCAAATTTCAACACTTGAAATTCCCAATAATATTTTACCCCAAGCCTCCTATGACCTTGACAAAGGCCAACAAACCATAGGCTACTAGTCAAGTTCAACTCTTCATTTCTTGATTGAATTAAACCCACCCGCACGGCCCTTGACAAAGGCCAACAAGGTCGCACGACTACCCTAATCCAATCTGCATCATATGCATAAGCAGATAAGTACCATTTATCTACCGCACACTACGCCTTGACAAAGGCTAACAAACGCAACACGAATACTAAACAGTCCTTATCTGAAATGACGGAGGGCTACGATAGGTTTTTAAGAAAACCCTTTGCGTAATGAACTTTATATCGTTGTAAAATCGAGTGATTTTAAATGGAGTGTTTTTGAGGCTTTTCTAGCTTTGCTAAAGAGGTCACTCCCGGTGAAGGGATCGTCGGCTTTTACCTCGTCGAATAAGGTGTAGGATATTTCACAAATATCGCGATGCAAAGCAAAAACTATAGAAGCAATCAAAAGACAAACCGAGTTTGTAGCATATGCTAGTTTCACTAAAGAGGTCACTCCCGGTGAAGGGATCTCGGCTCTTTCCTTATCGAATAAGGTGCTGGATGTTCTACAAGGAACACCGCTATGCAAAGCAAGAACTAGAGCTACCAGTTTTTAAACAAGTTTCTACAACATCTTTAGGTTTCTTTTATTTCATTAATCTCATTATTGAAGTCCCATTTTAATATGCTTCACAAGCATCAGATATGAAACGAAATCAACAATATATAATATATATCTCATATATATAATATAAACATTCGTCTCAGGCAGTAATATTATCTCATCACAGAACATTGCAGCAGAAGAACATATATGAAATATTGGATATACTAGGAGGTCCGTGTTTTAATACGAGCCTGTATAAAACACGGATTCCACGGTCGCGATGAATAGCCAAACCCACATCCCTAGACCCCTGCGAGAGAGGCAAGCAACACTGCCAATTCTAGGGTTAGGAGACCCGGTCTCGACTCCTCGAGATGGTCTCCCACTGGACCCTAGAACCCAGTTACTTGTGCTCCCCTCCTTAGGTCTACCTAATGCGGAAAAGTAAATAATATACAATGGTGACATCATCCTCAGCCCGGAAGTGCCCCAATAAATAAATATTACATACAAATGAATTTTACGTGAATGAAAAAGAAAAACTCTCATCTCACATAAAACCCCCGGCTATTCAAAACACGACGATCCAATATAACATATCACAGCAACACATAATATCTCATATCATCAACGTAAGCAGGTATGCGTATCCCGATTGTCGTTGATGTATAGCAACGAAGCCGGCGATACACACATACTACGCTTACGGTCACAGAAAAGAAAGTGCAAAATTACAACAGCTGGAATCCGCAACTTCCTTAGATATCGCATGCCTAACCAAATGAATTCCTTAGACATCGCATGCCTAACAATTATAAACCCCGCATTTTAGTCTCATTATCGAAAACTCTTTTCAATATCAAGTCGGGCAATTCAACAAGACTCCCGACATCCTGATCGAATGCCCGTCGCAAACTTTAGTAGATGGCCGCACCCCCGGATGCCATCGACGAAGTGCACTAAGGCAGAACACCGCTACCGTGAGCACCAGAACGGATGCTTTTGGCGAAGGGGTTCTTCTACAGTCACTTGGTCGGGGCTATGGGGCCTGGCTGTCTATTAAGTTTACCTGGCGAGTATCCGCGTACGCTACGTGATTTCGACGGACTTTTGATCACATCAAAATTCCGTGGCAACCGATCAACTGAGGCTGAACTGCTAGATTTATAACAATCAAATTAGCTATCTCATAACTACTTGTGGATTCCAAATTTTGTATCACATTCCAGATAAATAGACAATGTCAAACTTTCCGATCGAATAAACAAACACCCAAGATTTCCCAAATCGCACAACACTTGAGATTAGTTTTAAAACATCCATCACATGCCACAGTACCAATGGTCCAGCAGTAGAAGGGTCAAGCCAACGCCTCACATGTGGCACGCCGTACTGCCCCAAACCCTAAGGTTTAGAGGCAGTTCAAGACGGTCACATAATTGAGTTAAGGTTTGTGTTCTTCTAGAGGGTCCACTGCGTTACTTGCATGACTTAGAACGTTCTTAAACTACGGAAAAATCCAATACTTGGAAATTTTCCGGCAGGGGAAAAAGTGTGTTATTAATATCCGACCGAACTTTTTAACACGTTCTAAAAATTACCCGGACAAACTAAACAAAGTTAAATTATCCGATCGAATCAACGAGTCCATAATACAACCGTAGAAAACTCAACACTTGAATGGAATTAAAAAATTACCAGAAAAAAATGACAAGAAAGGACCTAAGAATAAATATATGAAGTTCCAGGGACTAATTCAAAATTTTGGCCGCGAAACCACGGCCAAACCAAGGGTTTGGCAGCGGTTCCGCGGCCGAATGAGAGAATTAGTGGGCTGTACTTCACAGTAATTCTTATTTTTTCCTGCTTGTTTTTCTGAGTATTTTTAATTCATAAAAAATCACATTTTTGAAAATTGTCCAGAGAAAGGTTCGTATCGGGGTATCCGGGTTCGATCGGACTTTAAACTTCGCTCAGACTTCGCCTAAAGCTCTAACTTGTCTCCGATACCACTATAGGGTTACTAGGCACTCTAATAAGGTTCTACATGGTATCAACCATGCCCGATTAAAATTTTAGCCGTGCCGAACAACCCAAAGTCGGATCTTTAAACTAGAGTTTATGCGAAAACTAGCATGTTAAATATTTTAACACTAAGTGAGAGGGATTACAACCTTTGTAGATCCAGTCCTTCACTTCTTAAGCTCCGTGTTGAGGTCCCTTCGCTGCGATCATCGTGTTCCGGACTCTCGAGAGGCTTCACGAAGAGAAAGATGTTGTCTTGCTTCCGATCTTCGATAACAAAGATGATCTGCCTTGAAGTTTCATTAACACAAGCTAACACTCACTAAATGAAGTGAACACTCTCATCTAAAGGGCAAGGATAGATGAGAATGATGAAGTAGGAATTTTGCTCTCTTTTATTTTCTTCTTCTCACTGATTTTCATCACTTGAAAAAAAGCTAGAATGCTTTTTCCATGAAAGAAAGAAGAAGGAAGAAGAAGAAGAATATCATAATCAAATCCTTTTGTGATGAATAATGAAAAGAAGATAATGATGAATAATGCAACCATGGTTGCTAAACCTTTGTAGAGAATTAACCAAGGGCTAGGGTTTGGGTTGGGTTAAAGCATAAGTCACTTGTAAATATCTTTGCAAAAACAAAAAGAAACCTTCTAGAATCATCAAGAAGGAACTAACCCAAAACAAACCCTAACCTTGTTTAATCTCCACTAAACATGTTGCATTAGTTATCATATCATGTTACAATATTATATATCACATATATAATATTTATCGTAACAATATAAAATAATACAATTAACATATATCGCATATATATCAATGTATTACCCGAGTGAGAAAAAGAATCTTTTAGTGAGCTAATATTAGTTAATGTAATTTAATATATCATATATATTATTATACATTAAATTATCGAATCAACACTTGATCTGACAATCCGGCTATATCGCATATAACCTACTAATACGATGACCCGGCTATATCACATATACCCGGCCGATATCTCATATCGCGAGAATCCAATACGGTATCACATACCGCATTATCCTCGGTCCCGCACATATCACATATGTACTCCTACTCCATTTTGCCTGAGTCAAGAAACCTCTGTGTAGGACTCTAATGAATCGTCAATACGCCGGCAGTAGGTGATGATCATATCAAACACCCACAAGCTGCAAGCGGTCAGCTAAACGTAACAGCCATCCAGGTATTGAGCACTCAGAAGATCAACAAGCTAGCCTGTACATTCTCCTGTGAATCCAATCAGTAACACTCCCGTACAGTCCGATCTCGTCGTCTGATATGTCGCATATCTCGCCTAGGGGTGGTAAACGTCAGACCCCAGTAGCTCGATAAGTCGTGTTGATATGAGATCTATAACATTTCGAGAAACTACTGATAAAACTTACCAGTAAATCTCAGCAACCCTGGCCAGGGATTTCCAGTTATAGCCAATCGAACACAGCATAACATCAACTCCCTATACCGGGAGAGACGAATCCCCTCCTATCGCTTATTGCCTCCATGTGATTCGGGACTGTACCCAAAAGCCACCTTTTTGCATGCCCTCTTGGACGTGGTATGATGGAAATCAAAGCACAGTGGGAATCACACAAGACTCTATGACGATCTCGGGTCAACAGACTACTCTGTACCAGTGTCACCGGAGAACTGCCATCTGACGTGAGGTATAATACCATCTGGGAGTTCTCGGCGAGTCCGTCCAGTGTACCCAGTCTCTACCGAGAACCCGTACACCATCCTTGATGTCTAACACCGATGGACATGGGATCATCCACCGCCCATCATATGGGTCAAGATGCGTATACGCTAGTCTACTCTGGTGCATCGATGCCCTGTCTCGATACACCCTCGACTAGGAACAGTTATAGGATGTACTCGTCGACTACCGTGGCTCCACTAGTATGATCTCATCATAGTCCCAGTAGTCGAGTACATATCTTAAGGGATTTATCAACATGTAACATAGAGACAATCAGAGTACATGTTAAGATAAAGTACAACCAGATAGCGTACTATCATGTCGAGCAAGAAAGTCCTCCCTATATATGTCCAAGCATCCATTACAATATACATCGTATGTACAGTAATGGCCTATAGGGCATACATATAACTAACAGCCGTCAGTCCAGACCGGTCCCTACCATCAATTTCAAAACCACGACGGTGTCCTCCGGATATCTGACGCGTCGGGTAAAATCACCGGTATGTAGTCTGCCCCTGCCAGGCTCATCATCTACTACTCGAACTTCTTGCCCCGGGTACCTTACCGGGTCCACCATGTACCCGAGACGGTTCATCCAACTCCTCGAATCGGGTCTCGAAATCCATCAGCAAACTCATGGTAGACGACTCATACATCATGGAAAAACCGCACTTTTCATTTTTAAAAAAGAGTGAGAAGAAGTTTATATATGTTCTTGCGGTTGTCCCCCAAATCCAGGAAATCTCATGAAAATCCGAATACAAATCATCAATAGCATGTAAGCAGTGAATATAGGCATAATAATCCATGAATGCGGCATAACAGTGAATAACAAAATACATGAAGTAGCAACTAATAACTACAATGTCTAAACTGGCATATAAGGCAAGTACACTAATATCATGTCGAAACTATTAGCTAACAAGCTATGTCCATGAAATAGTATTCTCTAAAGTGTACGTGACATGGCAATTATCGATGATGATGTGTGTGAGCCGGCAGTAAGTGTACGTGGAACATACGCATCATCGGTAATGGTGCTGGTGTCCTAACAACATGATATCAATAATGGTAGAAGAACTCACAATATAAGTATGCGATGCGGGGCGAACAACAATAATGTGTGGGAGCTGAATACTAGACACAACGATAACTAATCGGCATTTAATATAAATATAAATCAAACAGTGGTGCCTTTTGAAATAATACGAATCGCGGTGTTTTGAAAATAAGGGCTATGGTGTTTTTAAGAAAAGATACGTTCTTTGAAATATCCATAGAATCCCTTGACCTGTCTTTTATAATACCCACGATTCGTTAGTTTTTGAAATAGGTAGGAATCGAATCTAGTCTAACAAGTACACTAACTATAGGGCTGAGCTAACAGGCTAACTGAAGGTAAGGAACCGCCTAACATCTGAGTCGATACATACATACATACATACATATATATATATATATATATATATATATATATATATATTAGTCGGTGATCCTGCCTCAATAGTATCACATCCGATACAACATCTATAATCAAACATCCCCAAGTCAAGAGTGCGGATCTATCATCAATATATAGCTCGTACGTAAATTCGTCGTACGGCATCCCAAATCTGGGTACGGGTCAATATCACATTCATCGCATTATTCATCTGGTATCCTCTTTCTCAAAGGTCATAATCCGGGGTACTGACCTACGTCTAGTACAATACCGATACCACCTAAGTATGCATGCACGTGTGTGAAACACTACGTCAAAGGGCCCGCTACAACGTCATGTCGTATCTCAAATACGAACCCTGCCAAATCACCGATCTCACGGCCTTAAATCAAATCTCATCGACTCATCTCGATCCCAAGTACTATCCTCAAATCCAGTTTATGAACACATAGTCCCATACCCATGTGTAAATATACACATAAATATATAATCTCATATACGCACATGTAAAGGAAAGAATGTATGCAAGTTTGTGCGTGCGTGTGTGTATGGGTGCAACCCCTACTCTAGGGTTTCGCAACAACACTAAACCAATCCAAGAACACCAAAAATCCATCTTTATCATCAATCAACTCAAACAACATATAATAAATATATATGTGTATACGCATTCGTATACATCACCATGAACTGCGGGGATGCTATACGCCATCTACTCAACTTCTCCCCGTAGATATAAATCTACTCACCTTACTTCTTGTGTGCCGATGCCGATATCGCCATCTTCATCTTCAACGCCTCAACATCACGTAGGGTACCTACAAAGATAACACAATCGCAAAAGCACATGAAAATCACATCGGAAAACTAAAACGGCACACGCTACTCTCATAGGTAAAAACCTATAGTCTCGCATGCAAACACGACCAATAACCCTTTGTCGTTGACGTTCGAACGCCACTCGACAGAAACGAATCATCAAATACCAAAATCCATGCTAAAACAAGTCGTAAAACAATGCACCAACACAAGAAAATTACCCCAAATTCTACCCAATGTGCAATCAGTCAAAATTGCATATGCCAAGGGTCTATTTTATAGGGTATAAAGCTACAGAACAAGAACGGACCCCAGAACCCATGCTCTGGCCGCAAATTGCGGTCAGAAGGGATTAATTGGCAGCCTGAAGAATGGGGTAGGGGCTAGGGTTTTGTGTGGTGATTCCTAGTTGCCTGCACTGTTGGAGATAGTGCCCTCAGAGTCAATTATTAGGTCACAGGTACGTGATTGTAATGATTGAGAGAGGACCTATCCCGGTAGGACAGTCTTACTCGAGATGATAGTATGCTATCTGGTTTACCTTTATCATCGTGTACTGCTTTAAGTGACCTGACATGTCGCTATTACACGTTGATAGAGCCCCTAGGATTCTTGCTTGACCACCAGCAGTATGAGGGCGATCATATAAGTGGGAGCTGGGGGTCTACAAGCATATCCTTAAAAGGTCCCTAGTCGTGGGAGTTTCGAGACCGGGCATCGATACTCCATTAGTAGACTAGTGTATACAGTCAAGACCCCGACGAGGGGCGGTGGCCGGTCTCACAAGCCACTGGTGTCAGTTGGATCACCTAAGATGTATACAGGTGCTCATTGGGTTATGAGTACACCGGACAGGACTCGCCGGGAACATGCTAGTTGGTCTTATACCTGATGTCAGATAGCAGTTCCCAGGTGACATGTGTACAGGTTAGTTCATCGACCTGGGGATCGTCATTTGTCTCGTGTGAGTTCCCACTGTGCTTTGATTACTACCCTACCACGGCTCAAAGGAGTCGTGCAAACAGGTTTTAGTTGGGTACAGTCCCGAGCCACATGGAGGCAGTGAGCGGATCTTCGGGGGTTTCGTCTCTCCCGGTATTGGGGGTGAGGTCGTGCTGTGTCTAGGAGAGCCATTACACAAAGTCCTTGGCCAAGGCAAGGAGATTTACTGGTAGGTATTCCAGTAGTATCTCAGGGTGTTCTGGGCTACACTCCGACACGACTTGTACCGCTTTTGGGGGTCTGACTTTTACCAACCCCCTAGGCCCGCCATGCGATACTCATAGACGAACGGACCGGACTGCACGGATATTGTCACTGACAGACTCAGTAGGGTGTCAGGATGAGTTCGCTCATCGACGTCCCTTTTGTTCAATAGCTGGTGGCCCGTCACGTATTGGCTTATACCTCTGACGTGCTAGTGGTTAAATCCACAGCCATTGTATTGACGAGTCTTTAGAGTCCGCCACACTTTCAGTTACTCAAGTTTCGGGCGAAACGCTGTAGAGGCCGTATGGAGATATGGCAGGGTCCGATCAGATACGTGCGGTATTGCACGGATCAGGATCGGACGGTTTAGTACTAGTGGCCGTATAGTTATATGGCAGCGTTCGATCAGATACGTGCGGTATTGCACGGATCAGGATCGGACGGATATTACTAGCCGGCTTTGGTTTAAGCCGGATCCTAGTATAGTACAGTGTAGATTTTGTCTCATTGCATTTGTATCCGGACGGAATACAAATGCGGGTGTGTATGCACAGTGTGGGGTTTTTCCTGTAATTTATTACGGGACCAGTTTTCTGGAGTTGCCAGTTTGCTTTCCGTTCCGGCCGGTTTTTCTTTGTTCTTTCCCGGCCGGACTTTTCTGATGGAGGGACTAATTTGCAATTGTGCAAATTGGTATTTGTGGAGGACTTATTTGCATAAGGGTTGACATGATAAGCATCTTTGCTTTTCATGATTTGATGAGATTAGAAATGATTTGAGGTTGATGTAAGTTTAGTGATGATTATGTTTGGATGTGGTCACCCTCCTCCTTTTACTACACTCACCTCCCTCTTGCTTCATATTGTTATCCTCCACCATTTCTAAAGGAGAGAGATTATTATCATGGTTGTAAAAAGGAAAGAGAGAAGAAGAAAAGAGAAGAAAAGAGAGAGCTTCATCTTCATCTTTGAGAGAGCTTCATTCATTCATCTCATTTTTGATACAAGGAAAAATGAAAGCACCATTTTTCATACCTTCATTCCTCCATCTTCAAAAGGCAACCAATACCCCAAAAGTGAGACATACACTCTACACTATCTTCCTACAGCATATCTTGAGCATGTCGAGTTGCCGGCTTCATGCGCGAGTTGCCTCGGTATTGAGGTGGGAGCCCGTAAAAGTACCCGGCTCCGTGGTGCCCTTTCCGACGAGGAGGAGACGGACGGAGATCCCGCGAGGAGATCGGAGTGGAGATGAAGACCGGAGGACTTGGATCGTCGGTACATCTTTCCCTCTTTACTGTTTGTTAGTTTAGCAATAATGGCAGATCCGGGTGAAAGTATACGATAGCGCCAAGTTAAAAAGTTTTATTCCGCATTTGGCGTCTGTAGACTGCCGGGGCGCTAACGTAGACTTACAGTGGTATCGGAGCCTCACCATTTTGCTATGCTAACTTGTGCTAACGCGTTTAAAACTTCGATCCGACCGGAAATCGAAAACTACAAAAATCCAAGCCGACAGTTTCTGTTGTTTTTAAACGGTCTCAAAATTGATTTCTGGATGTCTTAAAAATCAGAGCAGGAACTTCTAAGAATGACGACAAAATTTGGGGTCGTGATCCCTAGAATCCGCCGCGGAAGCGCGGCCAAACCCTTGGTTAGGCCGCGCAACCGCGGCCACGTGGGGAGCACGTGCTCCCAAATTTTGTCAGGTTGTTCTATGTGGGTTTTTGGGGTTTTTGATATATATCGTTTTTGCCCAGATTTTGTTACTGTTCACCAGTAAGTCGTGGGGCCCACTTCTTGATATTTTGTCGATCGAAATTTAAACACGTTAGTTTTCACAGTATTTACATTATATCTGCGACCGTGAATGTCACTCGATCGGTAAATCCGGTATAACTGCTATAGCCCGGTTAGACGGATTTGCGAACGTGACTTTCACGTTGATGTTCTATGTATTTGCTGTGATGTTGCGGATCGGTCGTGGGGATAGCCTGGATGCAATGCTAGTACAGTCTTTGTTGTATTATGTACATTTGTTATTGCGGGGCGAGCGTCCGACATGTGGACTGCCGTCACTGCCTGATTGTATTATTACTTTGGGGCACGACCTGGTTGCGGTCGATGTACCCGTTGTATGTATATTTTACTTTCTGTACTAGGATTGCCCCGCGGAGGGGTGCACGGATAGCCGGGTTCTGGAGGGCAACAAGCCCGCATCTCATGGCATTGAGACGGAGGGGACTTCACTCTAGAATTGGCGGGCTATTCGCCGCACTCGTAGGGGGTACAGGTTGACCCAGGAGGGGTGCCCAAGTTACCGGATTCCGTGAAGTGCTGGGTGGTCCATTCACGGCGCTGAAGGGGGCTGCCTCGCTTCAGGTTTTGGCGGGTGACTTGCCGCGCCCGTAGGGGTCTAGGTTTTCATTGCACAGGCTATCCACACGACCAGGGGAACGTCGGGTTTCAGTAGTGGCTCTGTGAAACCCGGGGATCCCAGATATCTGTATTGTTTCTGTGATGCTGTTCATTCTCTGTGATGTTGCATTTCTTTCATGCCTTGAGCGAATATAATATATTGGTATATATATTAGTAGATGTTGTATATGTTTTTCATCCGCGCTAGTCCAGTCCCCGCTCTGCCGTTAGTAAGCTAACCTAACGGGTAATGACGGGACCCAGTGGCGAATGCGGATGGCATATACGTACATCAGTATATTTTCGTTCTTTTTGGTGTGATCAATTGATGGGACTGCATTGATTCGGATCAATGCAAGTTAAAAACAAACCTAATCTGATGTTGTTGGAACACTTTTCAAAAAGCTGTTATTGCAAGGACGTTTACTTTTGTTTTGCATCGTGGTATTCATTGGAATATCCTGCTCCTCAGTCGACGAGGCAAGGGCCGAGATCCCTTCACCGGGAGTGACCCCTTGGACAGAAGTTTGCGTCAGGGCACTAACTTCACTATAGCCGATTACTTTTGCTTTGCATCGAGATATTCGGTTATGAATATCCAGCACCTCATTCTACGGGGAAAGAGCCGAGATCCCTTCACAGGGAGTGACCTCTTTAGCAACGGTTTTCGTCACTATATTTTTTAAAAGCTATCCGTTCCTTCGACGATATCAAGTTCATTACGTTAAAGGTTTTCGCCAGAAACCATTCGTAGCCCTCCGTCGTTTCATATGGGTGGTCAATAGTATTCAAGCTGTGTATGTTGGCCAAAGTCAAGGCACAGTGATTGGTAGCTATTGGGGTATTCATATGCAGCATAGATAGATGCGTTGGTTTGGGACAGTCGTGCTGCCATTTTGGCCAAAGTCAAGGGTATGTACGGGTGGACTCAAATTAACCTGGAGAATGACGGGTAGAACTTGACATGTGACTTATGATATGTTGGCCAAAGTCAAGGTCATAAGAGCATGGGGCAGAAATCACATCGGGAGTTTCAAAAGTACTGAAACTTGCCAGATATGCGCATACCTTCTGGAGTGTGATACCGTGAGCGGATTCCGTCACGTTATCGTGCGATGAGAGTTGGATCCCGATTCCCACTGATGAGTTGGTTTACTCCTCGGGTGACCCCGACTAATTCTTCTTTCAGGTTTGGAGGAGAATTTGAGGTACAGTGGGAGGATTCCAGATTAGATAAATTGGTAACCATTCTGATCTAGGTTAGAGTGCACGCTGAGTGTTTCTTTTCTCTCTCTCTCTGGCAGCGACCATTGACCCGACCCTAGACTATGACTCAGTGACCAAGTTGACCGAACCTACTTAACACTGGCTTTTGGATTGTCAGAGTTGCAGACCTCATTGCCACTCCTACTTATACCCTTTTCTCCAGGACACCCTGTGTTACTACGAACGTCCACTTCCATTGGACAAAACCATCGTATGGTTAGATACGAACTCGAAGGAATTTATTCGAGGATGGTTTCCGGTTCTGGAGAAAACGGATAGGATTATTCAGTTGTCTTTTCCTTTTACCTTCTCTCAGGTTGCGAGTACTCCTTGGTTTAGGAGATAGTACACCTATTACGCAAATTGGATAGTCTTCTTCCAAACCTTAGGCTGGTGCCGACCGGTAGGGAATGAAGAAAACCAATTAGCCTAACGATGGTGTGCAGAAGGTATTAAGTTCAGACAAAGCAAGGGATTAGTAAGAGGGCAAAGTAAATTGCAACAGATATTCACGACCAAACCAAATATTTCGTTACCACTCCCACATCACCTTTGTATTTCTCCAGGACACTCCGTATCACTACGAAGATCCACAGTTTATTGGATATTCCATCGTATGGTTATATACGAACTCGAAAGGAACTTGTTCCAGTTCGGGGATGGATCCTGGTTCAGGAGAAATAGGAATAAAGTACATTCAGGTGTCTTTTATCTTCACCCTCTCTCATTGCGAGTGTTCCTAGGATTGGGACAGTACACCCATTATGCTTATTGGATAGTCTTCTTCCAAACCATAGGCTGGTGCCGAACGGTAGGGAAGGAAGAAAACCATTTGGCCTAAAGGGGTGTGCAGAAGGTAAAGACTAAAGACAAATGAAGGGATTTGATGAGGTGGCAAAGAATTATACGGTTACAGTCGTGAATTTTGGGAGAGGCATTACTAGGAATACCAGGATACCCCATCGAAACATTTCGATGTTTCAGTTTCACTGTGTAATGTTAAAAGAAAACTGATTTCCTGATTAGACGCTTACTCCAGGGTATGTATTTACCAGGTACGATTCTCACATCTTTATGGTTTTACAGATGATGAGTGGGAGTAACTTATTGGGAATTAGGTGATCATCCTTATTATATCGGGATTCGTTGTAATCGGTGATATTTGAGGAAATCACCTGGGCTGTTTGCCGGTCGGCAAATATTTGGTTTTGAATATCCGCTGTTATGCACCAATTTCAAATTGATATATCTGTACGTCTATTTTCATGGAGTGAGATATACCTTTTGATATTATGTCTACGACATTTACCTATATCAGTGGATGGTTAGGTAAGGAGCATTAAACAGCGGTGTAATTCTTCTTAACCATAAGTACAGTTTTTCAACCTACAACACACAGTGAAAGAGTTGTTAGACTCAGCGGACTTATACAGAGTATTGTATGTTGTCCAGTGTCCATTAGGACAGAGGGGTTGGTCCTCATACTATATTCTGTTTACTTTTAACTTCTCTAGTTCTTAGACATGTGTTTCGTAGAAACACAGGGTCTAAGTTTTGAGGAGTTATAGGTATTTGAATAGAGTAGAGAACCAGGTATAGCAAGTATCGGGATTCTTCAAAGTGATCGAAGATGTAGATACTTGTGTATGGTGTTCAGTTGATAGTAATGATTAAGAGAACTTGCTTCTCTTTCAGGTTACTCATAATTGGAAGCATTCCTAAGTTGAGTAACGCTGATCGGCCTCCTTCCATTTAGTTGACATGCGCTGGGGACAGCTGCATGATTTGAATCTGGTTCAATTAAATCAGTGCCTCTGTTTCTATATTGGATATAGATCAGTTCATATCTTAACGTTGTTAAGGTACGGGGAGTTGTCCGGCTTATGATTAAAACCAGACTCTGGACAGCTCTAGGCGCGTTTCTGTAATGGCTGTTTGTGGGTTGACCCAGGCTATGACGAGGGTTGACTTTCTACCATCTGGAAGATCAATAGTGATATTGTTCTTATCTCGCCACATTTTAAAAGAAATGGTTATTTTTCAAAAACAGTAGTGGGAGTATGGTAGAACTGGAAGTGATTCCAGAACCGCAAACGATTGCTGAAGATTTGATAAGGAACCTAAAGATTCAATGTGATTTGACATTCCATTGGCCACTCCGCAGATAAGGTGGGTAACTTCAGACACCCGAGAGGTACTCCGGTAGCCTCAAGGACGGTGACAGGGAAGTTCTTGTTTACCCACACTTGCCATTGTTGTTGTTCTAGGCTGCGAGACCCAGCAGGAGGATGAGTATAGCGTCGTTCTAAACTTGCTTTAGAAGTGCACGTCTATATGACTCTGCCAGAGGGTTGTCGTAGTCAGTGGGAGCAGCGGAAGCATTGGTGGACAGGTAGCTTATGTCTATTTATAGACTAGAGCAGATGTAGCGGAGATAGATCATCTATTTCTGACGTGACAGTCATGGGTTTGACTTCATCAGAATAGGGGATAGATCTGTTGAGAAGGTAGTAGGGTGTGATATCCTGGTTTATGGATGATATACACAGAGTAGGAAAAGAAACTCCTACACTACGATCGGTCATACTTTGGTCGTCACACAGTGGTTTCTCCACAAAGGACATGGATTTTATATCAGGCATACTGGTTACTAGATCTATGGTCTTAGATCTAGATTTGGGTGGTTTCCCAATCAGGGTACTTGACGGCATTCTAAGAGTATTTAGGATGGACGACTCCTGGCACGGTATTGTACCTGCAGATAATGGAGTCACCCTCTCTAAAGGTGTCTTATAGACTTAAGGGGAGAGGGACGTGCATGATTGGCAGATCACTTGCTCAGGCAATTGAGTCAATCGTGAGATGTCAAGTACCACACCAGATGTTGTTCTTGCACTAGATGCAATAAGTTGACATTAATCCAATCCTGGAGAAACAGTCGGAAGCAGTTTTAGAACATAAGTGGATGTTCTAGGGATATGATAACGACAGCCTTATTCAGGAGACAGTTATCATTCCAGGCTTCCAAGGTGACATGGACGACAAGGAGGTTGTCAGAGTTATAGTTTTCCTTCTGATGAGGGGCAGTATTTTGGACAGGTGGTCCAAGGCGATACTGAGGGTGGCATGGCGCAGGATACTGATTAAGTTCAGTTGACGATACAGTCTAAGAAGTTTGGATTTGGAGTTCATTTATGAGCTATGTCCCATCAGACATCCAGACACATTCTAAGACAGGTATTGCTCATTTCGGGAGATGGGCTTCTCCGCGAACTTGAGATATAGAGAGACATAGAAAGGAACAACTAGGCGGATCCACTCACTGAGGCTATTCCTCGAACGCAATAGTTTCGCAAACGAGTTTTGTGAGATTGACTAGTAGAGGAGTTGGGTGTTCGGTATCACACGGGGTGTGAGTATGCGACATCGCAATAATTAGCCTTGAGTGCAAGTGGGAGATTGTTGGAGATAGTGCCCTCAGAGTCAATTATTAGGTCACAGGTACGTGATTGTAATGATTGAGGGAGGACCTATCCCGGTAGGACAGTCTTACTCGAGATGATAGTATGCTATCTGGTTTACCTTTATCATCGTGTACTGCTTTAAGTGACCTGACATGTCGCTATTACACGTTGATAGAGCCCCTAGGATTCTTGCTTGACCACCAGCAGTATGAGGGCGATCATATAAGTGGGAGCTGGGGGTCTACAAGCATATCCTTAAAAGGTCCCTAGTCGTGGGAGTTTCGAGACCGGGCATCGATACTCCATTAGTAGACTAGTGTATACAGTCAAGACCCCGACGAGGGGCGGTGGCCGGTCTCACAAGCCACTGGTGTCAGTTGGATCACCTAAGATGTATACAGGTGCTCATTGGGTTATGAGTACACCGGACAGGACTCGCCGGGAACATGCTAGTTGGTCTTATACCTGATGTCAGATAGCAGTTCCCAGGTGACATGTGTACAGGTTAGTTCATCGACCTGGGGATCGTCATTTGTCTCGTGTGAGTTCCCACTGTGCTTTGATTACTACCCTACCACGGCTCAAAGGAGTCGTGCAAACAGGTTTTAGTTGGGTACAGTCCCGAGCCACATGGAGGCAGTGAGCGGATCTTCGGGGGTTTCGTCTCTCCCGGTATTGGGGGTGAGGTCGTGCTGTGTCTAGGAGAGCCATTACACAAAGTCCTTGGCCAAGGCAAGGAGATTTACTGGTAGGTATTCCAGTAGTATCTCAGGGTGTTCTGGGCTACACTCCGACACGACTTGTACCGCTTTTGGGGGTCTGACTTTTACCAACCCCCTAGGCCCGCCATGCGATACTCATAGACGAACGGACCGGACTGCACGGATATTGTCACTGACAGACTCAGTAGGGTGTCAGGATGAGTTCGCTCATCGACGTCCCTTTTGTTCAATAGCTGGTGGCCCGTCACGTATTGGCTTATACCTCTGACGTGCTAGTGGTTAAATCCACAGCCATTGTATTGACGAGTCTTTAGAGTCCGCCACACTTTCAGTTACTCAAGTTTCGGGCGAAACGCTGTAGAGGCCGTATGGAGATATGGCAGGGTCCGATCAGATACGTGCGGTATTGCACGGATCAGGATCGGACGGTTTAGTACTAGTGGCCGTATAGTTATATGGCAGCGTTCGATCAGATACGTGCGGTATTGCACGGATCAGGATCGGACGGATATTACTAGCCGGCTTTGGTTTAAGCCGGATCCTAGTATAGTACAGTGTAGATTTTGTCTCATTGCATTTGTATCCGGACGGAATACAAATGCGGGTGTGTATGCACAGTGTGGGGTTTTTCCTGTAATTTATTACGGGACCAGTTTTCTGGAGTTGCCAGTTTGCTTTCCGTTCCGGCCGGTTTTTCTTTGTTCTTTCCCGGCCGGACTTTTCTGATGGAGGGACTAATTTGCAATTATGCAAATTGGTATTTGTGGAGGACTTATTTGCATAAGGGTTGACATGATAAGCATCTTTGCTTTTCATGATTTGATGAGATTAGAAATGATTTGAGGTTGATGTAAGTTTAGTGATGATTATGTTTGGATGTGGTCACCCTCCTCCTTTTACTACACTCACCTCCCTCTTGCTTCATATTGTTATCCTCCACCATTTCTAAAGGAGAGAGATTATTATCATGGTTGTAAAAAGGAAAGAGAGAAGAAGAAAAGAGAAGAAAAGAGAGAGCTTCATCTTCATCTTTGAGAGAGCTTCATTCATTCATCTCATTTTTGATACAAGGAAAAATGAAAGCACCATTTTTCATACCTTCATTCCTCCATCTTCAAAAGGCAACCAATACCCCAAAAGTGAGACATACACTCTACACTATCTTCCTACAGCATATCTTGAGCATGTCGAGTTGCCGGCTTCATGCGCGAGTTGCCTCGGTATTGAGGTGGGAGCCCGTAAAAGTACCCGGCTCCGTGGTGCCCTTTCCGACGAGGAGGAGACGGACGGAGATCCCGCGAGGAGATCGGAGTGGAGATGAAGACCGGAGGACTTGGATCGTCGGTACATCTTTCCCTCTTTACTGTTTGTTAGTTTAGCAATAATGGCAGATCCGGGTGAAAGTATACGATAGCGCCAAGTTAAAAAGTTTTATTCCGCATTTGGCGTCTGTAGACTGCCGGGGCGCTAACGTAGACTTACATGCACATCTCACTATCAAACCAAAATTATTTTCAGGTGGCTCGGGTGATAGCAGATTTCCGAAAACACTCACAGAATTACAGTTTTTCCCGATATCATTTCATAATTCCGTATTTCGGGTTCTAGTTTCTGGTTTTGTCCAATCTAACATCACAACAGGGGTTGTAGTCTCTAATTACACCTCAATTCACCTTTGATTTCAATTCAAACCCTAAACCCTAACTTGGAATTCCCAAATTTCATCAAAACACATAATATCGACATGAAACAATTATGGATGCATAAGGAATCGAAATACTACTCTAAGGGTGCAGAAATTAGCTCCTTTGGCAACTCGAGAATTTTCAAAGTCCTCAAAATCCTCTCTTTCTAAGTCCAATGTGTAGCTAGTTAGCTTGGGAACAATTTTTGTGAAATGGGAATAGGGTTTTGGGGTTGGATCCATGGTGTTTTAGGGGATTGAAGTTGGAGGAAGAAGAGGGGGAAGGCGGCAGCAGCAGATCATGGGAAGAAGGAGAGAGGAAATGGGTTGAAGGAATGATGGGAATGGCTCAAAACAAAAGGGTTGACATACTCTTTCTCTCTCGTCATCATACCTTCCCTTTTTCTTTTCTTTTCTTTTCCTTTCATTTCCTTCTCACACAATAGTAAACCCAAAACAAACCATGCACCCAAAACATGTAAGAATATGTAACAAGTGTGGAAAAATGATATGTGCATGTTTTGCACAAAAATGCTAAAAATCCGATTAGCGATTTTTAATCGCGATTAGCACTAAATTAGCATCTAATTCATCATAAAAACTTAAAAATGGCATAATTCCATAAAATATCCTATTTTAGAATTTTCCAAAATTTTTCCCATTTATCGGTATTTAATTATACTGAAATATTAAAATATTCATTAAAAATTAATATTAAATTATAAAAATTCCTAAAAATAATATTTTATTTTTTTGAAATGTTACACTTTATCACCATCTTACTCACTAACAAAGTCAACAGAGAAAGAGAGAGGAGGAAGAAGATGATGACAACTCAAGAGCTCAAGTTATGATAATCCTTATAATAAAAATGAGAATAGAAATTATATATAATTTCCACTCTTATCCTAAACCATGGGTTAATAAATATCTAGATATTTACTTTGGAGAAAAGAGATCCATAGAAAATTAACTCATTGTTAATGCAAGGTTAAGTGTAGAGAATGAAGGATAAACATCAACCATGAATTAATTCTATTTTCGTTAACTCAAAAATAAATATTTAGATAAATACTTCCATGTGAGTCTTGCATTGCCACCACTAGTGTATCAACAACCATGATACACACAAGTGTATGCATGTATGTGTGCATGCACATCAATATGTGCATCAACATAAACATATGCATACATGCATGCATATAATAAAGAAAAGGGTTTAAACAAAGTGAGCAATAAAGTCAATGTTAAATCAAGACTTGATTTAACAAACCGGCCATATCACATACTACCCGACTAATAGTAAATCACCCGATTAATATACGGTATCACATACGCGCATTTAATCGGGTCCCCGCGCATATCACATATGCACACCACATTATTTCGCTTGGGCTAGGAACTCCTCTGTGGGACTCTAAGACTCGTCAATACGCCAGCAGTGGGTGATGATCATATCAAGCACCCCCAAGCCTCAAGAGGTCAGCTAAACGTAATGGCCACCCGGGCATTGAGCGATCAGAAGAAAACAAGAGAACCTGTCAAAACTCCCGTCGAGCCAACTGGTAACACTACCGTACAATCCGGTCTTTTCGTCAGATATGCTGCATTTCGAGTCTAGGGATGGCATCATCGACCCCAATAACTCAATAAGTTATGCCGATGTATGTCCTATAACAGTTTGGAAAACTACCGATAACACTTATCAGTAAATCTCATCAGCCCTGGCCAGGGACTTGCTGATATAGCCAATCGAGCACAGCGCAACATCAATCTCCAATACTGGGAGAGACGAAACCCCTCCTATCGCTCATTTCCTCGACATGTCTCGGGACTGTACCCAAAAGCCACGTGTTTGCACGACTTAGTAGAGCCGTGGTAGGGTGGAAATCAGAGCACAGTGGGAGCCGCACAAGACTCTATGACGATCTCGGGTCTACAGACTAACCTGTTCCAGTGTCACCTGAGAACTGCTATCCGACGATAGATATAATACCATATAGGAGTTCTCGGCGAGTCCGTCGAGTGTTCCCAGTCTCCACTGAGCACCCATATACAATCTCGGTGTCAAACACCAATGGATGTGGGATCATCCATCGCCCATCTCATGGGTCCAGTATTATATACACTAGTTTACTCTGGAATATCGATGCCCTATCTCGATACACCAACGACTAGGGACATTTCAGGATATGCTTATAAACTACATATGTTCCACTAGTATGATCTGCATCGTTATCACAGTAGTCAAGCAAATATCCCGAGGGCTTTATCAACATGTACAAATGAATAAAAGCATGATCAAGTGAACATGTCAGATAAAGAGTAACCAGATAGAATACTATCATGTCAAGCAAGAAAGTCTCCTGAATATATATATATATATATATATATACACATGTAAAAATACATCCACTATCATATAATGGCCTTTAGGGCATACATATATCCAACAATCTCCCACTTACACTAAGGCCAATTATTGGCGTATCTCATACCCAACATCTCAAAAAGTCGCTCATGCTGCGGCTGACGGAGGGCCTTGGTGAGTGGATCCGCAGTGTTATTCTTTGTATCTACTCTCTGGATCTCGATCTCGCGGCGATCAACTATCTCCCGGATCAAATGATATCGCATCAGGATGTGTCTAGACCGCTGATGGGACCAGGGCTCTTTGGCTAATGCCATAGCCCCATTATTATCATAATACAATAGTATTGGATCAATAATGTTTGGAACTACTCCTAGCTCCGAGACGAACTTCCTCATCCAGACTGCTTCCTTTGCGGAATCATTTGCAGCAATGTACTCAGCTTCCATCGTAGAGTCTGCAACGGTATCCTGTTTGGAACACTTCCAACTCATCTCCCCTCCATTAAGGGTAAATACAAACCCAGAGATAAATTTGCTGTCGTCCTTATCACTCCAGAAGCTCAAATCGGTAAAGACCTCCATTTGGAGATCTCCGTTACCATACACCAAGAACAATTCTTTAGTCCTTCGCAAGTACTTAAGAATGTTCTTCACCGCTATCCAGTGATTCTTCCATAGGTTGGACTGATACCTGCTTACTACACACAATGCATAAGCTACATCCGGGCGTGTACATAACATCGCATACATTATAGATCCTACGGATGAAGCATAGGGTATAATGCTCACGCACACTAGTAAAATAGGGGGTTGCCCCTACGGATGGAGTTATCCGTTGGGGCAGATTTTACTTGGCCCTACGGATTACTCCGTAAGGCTAAATGGTTGCCCCTACGGGCACTGACGTTCAAGAATTAAAAAATTAATTCTTAATTTGGTAATTGCCCCTACGGTGGCGCAAATAAAGGACCTACGGGTATATCCGTAGGGACAAGTAAATATCGGTTTATTAAGATCCCAGACCGATCGTCTACGCTCACTTTCTCTTTCTCTCTCTCTCGATCTGGCGCGAGAAAAATCCCCAAATCGCCACGCCGTCGTCGCCACCGTCGTTCTCCTCGTCGCCACCGCCGGTTTCGTCGCCACCGCAGTTCTCGTCGCCACCGCGGTTCAGGTCGTCGCCCCAGCCCCAGCAGCAGCCGTTCAGGTGAGTAAATCTCGAGGTAAATTAAAAAAAATTTGGATTATTTTGGGCTTAGGGTTCATGGCTGGGTCTGGGGTTGCGCGCGAGTTGGGGTTGGGCAGGGGTCGCGGTCGCGGTCGCGGTCGGGGTCAGGGTAGGGTTAGGGTTGGGGTTCGGCTGCTGCTGGGGTGGGGCTGGGGTTAGGGTTTGCCTTAGGGTTGGTGTTGGGGTTTAGCTGGCCACGCTGGGGTTAGGGTTGGGCTGGGGCTGGGGGCTGGGGCTGGGGCTGGGGCTGGGGCTGGGCCAGGCGGGGTTTTGGGATCTTTGTAATTTGCTTGCTCTGTTTGGGGTTTCAGTTGATCCTCATTAAAAAATTGGTGATTGATCTCTTCAATCATATTATTATCTGTATTTAAAATTTTTGTGAAGCCTTCAGAGTTTGGAAAAATCTAGAATTACCGTTGAAATTCTGGCAACATTCAAAAACTGTGTATATGATGTGTGTGTGTGTATGCATGTATATACATTTGAAATTTATCTTTCTTCTATGATATAAAACGGTTAAACCGAAGAAAATTACTGGGGGAATTTTTGCTAAAATGTCTTGAGAGGGGGTTCAAGTGATGGGATAATTTCATTTGGTAATCTTTTACTTAATTTACATCTCTTATTTTTTCATGCAAAAATCTGAATAGGTTTCTTGCAATTTTGCCTATCGATCAATTATTATATTTATTTCTATTTTTTGTGGATGATTTGGCTTCAATTGAATGGAGGCGATGATGGCTTGCCCTCAAGCTTCCACTTTTATGAGCTTTATAGTTATGAGATTGGCGAGGCAAGCTGGTTTGTAGCCTTCTTATTTCTTTTCCTAAATTCAAATCCAAATATAAACTGTCTGATTGAGAGAGAGAGAGTATGGGAGATTATGTATTATTCAATGTGTTTGGAAGCTGGCATGTTCTGAGCGTCATCTCTGCATGAAAGCTATGGTTTTGCAAAGGGTTTGCCCTAACTATTTTCTGTGGGGAAGCTGAAGGCCTGAAGCTTCATCAAACTCAGGATTGGATTCTGGTCGGGTATTGTAAATTCTTGTGAAAGTTCCGTTCAAGATTTGTTCAGAGCTTGCATAACATCCTTTTCATCTTTATGAGATCTTTATGCAGTCATTTTTTTGGGTTTATATATTTCTCGAGCCCGTTTGACTTTGGACTTAGGATAACCCCAAATCTCTTTCTTATTTTGATTCCTAAGCTGGCATATCTGAGGCTCGTATTCCAGTATCGTTGCTGGAAAAGCTAGGGTTGCGAACATTTTTGCAACGATAATTTCTGTATGACAGCTTAAGCACACATAAAACTTAAACAATCTTGAAGCACTGCAGTTTTTGACTAAACTACCTAAAAGTTTTTATATTGCTGCAAGCTTCCTTAAAGTGCTGCATCTAAGTGTATTTTAGTGGGAAAACCCTTGAAAGCCAAACTTCATGGGGTTTGCTGTTTGCCTTCTCTGTAGCTAGTTTGAGGTTTATTTAGTTTTGGATTTGTTTTGCAACACTCTCTGAGTTCCAAATCAACAAAAAGCTGAATGTTGAATCACAAGCAAGAAGCAGCCAAACTGGCCCTAAAGTAATCCTGAGTGATGATAATTTTCCAGGGAGTTTAAAATTTATAGAAATGGCGAGGCAACATTGGATTGTCTGCAAGTATTCAAGCAACCTGTTTGCAGCCATCATGCTATTTGTGATCCCAGTATAAAACTCAAACATGCCTCTTAGTTAGTTTACTTTAATTTGTTATTTATGTGTGTGTGTCAACATTGGATTGTCCCAAGTATAAAACCAAACCCACAAAATATCAAAACTGTCTCCGACAATCTTATGGTCATTAGACATAAGATTTATGCATATAGGTAACATCTGCCAATATGCCATATCCAGACCGCAATCTATTTTTGGTCGATGAATGCTATTGCAATGTAGGATGATCAGTTCTATCAATCTTGATCTCAATGGTTTAAAATCATGTTACACATACAACACGAATGCACAACAAACGCATAATTAGAGAGCGACTCAAGATATTCAGGTTAAAACCAATATATGATACTCGATGATAATATGAAACCTTCATATTCCCATCGATACCAATATACGCCTCGATATCTTTCCCTCTCGTTCCTAAAATTCTCTCGTTCCCGCGTCTCCAATTTTCTCTTCGTCGCCACCGCGCGCCCTCCGTTCTCAGCCCGCCACCGCCCTCGTTCTTCTTCGTCGAGTTCCTCGTCGCCGATATTTGTGCCTACATTGATGCCTCAAACAACGAATCAAATGATGTGGATCACAAACTAATTAAATAAATTTTGAATACCAATCTGGACTGGGATTTGAATACCAATCCTAGTTTGCTATATTTTTTTTATATATAGTAGATGGTGATACTTCTTTAAGTAAAAACAACCCTACACTTAAGCGAAATCATAAATCGAAACACACATATATAGAATACAACTCATACATGGGTATCCTCAAATCTAACTTTCATTGAATTTGCACGCGCACTTAAAATAACAACCTTTATACTAAAAAAATTATGTATGCCATTGCTTAGTAGTTTATGGTTTTAAGACGCAAAAGACATTTGAGAAATACTTTTTCTACCCACTATTAATCAATATTCTCAATATAGTCATTGAATTTGCACGCGCACATCATAAGAAGGAGAAGACAGTAATGTGGCAGAAGGAGAAGACAGTAATGTGGCGGAAGAAGCAAAAAATGACATTTCTCGTTCTCTGTTTCAGTATCAATCTTCTGATATGAACTAATGATGGCTTTCACATAGGCTTTTCCCATTAGAGACTTCTTAGTGTCCAATGGAAAGCATACATCAGATTTGTGCAGGTCGGGTTCTTCTATGACTTTTAAGAGTCTCAACTGATTCTGTAAATTACACCCTAGTTGGGTGATACTTTTACCACTTCTCACTGCAGGTGCGCTCTCTAATATCCATTTTGAATGTAAGTATCGATATAGATATTAGAGAGAACCCGACCTGCACAAATCTTAAAAGTCATAGAAGAACCCGACCTGCACAAATCTGATGTATGCTTTCCATTGGACACTAAGAAGTCTCTAATGGGAAAAGCCTATGTGAAAGCCATCATTAGTTCATATCAGAAGATTGATGCTGAAACAGAGAACGAGAAATGTCATTTTTTTCTTCTTCCGCCACATTACTGTCTTCTCCTTCTGCCACATTACTGTCTTCTCCTTCTTATGATGTTCGCGTGCAAATTCAATGACTATATTGAGAATATGGATTAATAATGACAAATTATCCATTGTGGCTCACTAGGTTAGCATTTTCTCTTCTATTGACCATCTTTCTAATCAGCTTGGTAAATTTATTCGGAACCGGCTGCGAATCATTAAAAGACATGCATAAGAAAGAGAACTAAAATACAGATATATAGCATACCGATACATCGAAACTTCATAGTTGCGATGGCAATCCAGAGATATTTATTTCTACACACGTGGTGCGCGTGCGAATGCGTCAGGCATCATGGACAAATATTTCAGAACATGGAAAGTATTATTCGTATAAAGTAATTAAAACTTTTAAACACCTTGGGTAGATATTTTCTTAGTTGATGCAATCATATCATGATGACTAAATTTAAGCTATTATACATATGCTTATGTATTTTTCTAATCTAATATATCACACACACAGAGAGAGAGAGAGGGGGGGAGAACACCAGGTAGATAGAGAAGTTAGGTAGCAGGATCCTGAAGAAATGGAGTCCATAGCATTGCTCATCATCATCATCCGTGATCCCTTTGAAAAAATATTATCAAAGGGATCATGGATGATGATGATGAGCAATGCTATGGACTTTATTTCTTCAGGATCCTGCTACCTGATTTATTTACCTACCAGGTGTTCTCTCTCTCTCTCTCTGTGTGTGTGTGTGATATTTTAGGTTAGAAAAATACATAAGCATATATATAATAGCTTAAATTTAGTCCTCATGATATGATTGCATCAACTAAGAAAATATCTACTCAAGGTGTTTAAAAGTTTAATTACTTTATACGAATAATACTTTCCATGTTCTGAAATATTTGTCCATGATGCCTGACGCATTCGCACGCGCACCACGTGTGTAGAAATAAATATCTCTGGATTGCCATCGCAAATATGAAGTTTCGATGTATCGGTATGCTATATATCTGTATTTTAGTTCTCTTTCTTATGCACGTCTTTTAATGATTCGCAGCCGGTTCCGAATAAATTTACCAAGCTGATTAGAAAGATGGTCAATAGAAGAGAAAATGCTAACCTAGTGAGCCACAATGGATAATTTGTCATTATTAATCCATCTTCCTGAAAACGGTTTATACGGAGCAAGTATATTTCATGGTACTTGAGAAAAATATATGTTGAAGCCAAAAGCTATCGAGATTTAAATGCTCGCTTACTGTCTTCCAAGATATTTTATATTCTAAGGCAAGGTGACAATAAGTGCATGATTTGGTATGTAGATTCAAAGTTATGCATGGCTACGACCCTTTCTTATGATTTCTTATCATAATTTTCTGCACACTTATAGTTGATAGATGCAGTTAGATCATATCTCTATAAGGGAAAACTTAAAATAACAACCTTTATACTAAAAAAATTATGTATGTCATTACTTAGTAGTTTATGGTTTTAAGACGCAAAAGCCATTTGAGAAATACTTTTCCTACCCACTATTAATCAATATTCTCAATATAGTCATTGAATTTGCACGCGCACATCATAAGAAGGAGAAGACAGTAATGTGGCAGAAGGAGAAGACAGTAATGTGGCGGAAGAAGAAAAAAATGACATTTCTCGTTTTCTGTTTCAGCATCAATCTTCTGATATGAACTAATGATGGCTTTCACATAGGCTTTTCCCTTTAGAGACTTCTTAGTGTCCAATGGAAAGCATACATCAGATTTGTGCAGGTCGGGTTCTTCTATGACTTTTAAGAGTCTCAACTGATTCTGTAAATTACACCCTAGTTGGGTGATACTTTTACCACTTCTCACTGCAGGTGCGCTCTCTAATATCCATTTTGAATGTAATATTATAGATATCCATGCATGTTTATGTCAAAATTACTTATATTGTCAATGTTTGATTGTCTAGTTGTTGGTGATGCGTCCATATCAGGGACAGAGGTCACTCCCGTTCCTCCAGGTATGTTTATATATTATATAGGGCATGTATATTGATTTAGAATGCTATATCATAAATATACACACATTTCTTTTGCTCTTAGTCGTCCAACTCATTATCATGGGCTGCTTGATGAGATTAGATTTGCGCATCTACAAGAGCTTGTTCACTCCCTGTCATATGTGTAAGCAGCGCTATATGCGAGTTTACCTTGTTAGTATGTATGTACTGAAATTAATTAATATTATTCAAATTTTGATACATGCAGATACCAGAGGAGCACATCTTCTATCTCTGTAGGTAAGGCTTTGAATTTGTTGATTTTGGTATTTCTTGTCAATTTTATAGACCAGTATGTGCTAAATATAATGTTCTGACAGTTGGTAGGGGGAAGGCAACATTCGAGGCTGCTGACCCCAGTCCTGGACGCCGCACACGGACGGCACCACGGAGGTTTGGAGATAGGCCGAGGACTGGGCTCTAGCAGGGCCCATATGACGTTGGACTCCACCCCGGTGGTTACTTCCTCCGTCTCCAGTCAGCGACGTATCCAGCAGGAACAGGAGAGCTTGAAGGCCACCGTTCAGGAGTTGAATGGGATGCTGGTATGTATACTACTTAATAGTAAAATATAATGTCATATTATAGATATCAACATATCCAATATCAGTACATAGCCTGAGCTTATTTGGTTGTAGACTTATGTTTTATTAATCATACATACATATGTAATTGAAATAAACAACGCTTTTCCAAACTAGATATCCAAACAGGGTTTCGAAATAACTTAATAATGATACGAATTCGAATAATAAACAGTTCTTACACGCTTCTTACACAAGTTATATCCAGACGCGACAGGGTAGATCGGCCGACCTCCACACGCATCTCCTTCGGCTGCGGTTCCGCAGACAGCTCCTGTAGCTCCACCGCCCACTCAGACTCCCGCTCGCGACGAATTGCAGAGTTTATTGACCGAGGAGCAGGACCGAGCTGGACCGAGCTAGGGTAGATTTTTGGTTCTTTTTTTTTGAAACATGTATTTATTTATATCATACACATTGTACTACATTTTGAAACGATATTCATATTGGTTTGTATTTATATCATATTCAGTTTTTGTGTTTCTTTTGTATATTATATATATGCGTGAGATGTGATTATGAATACTGCAATATATGATTTGATTGATGTATACATTAATGTGCACAGGGCGGGAAAAAATCAAGCAGGACATTTTTTAAAAAAAATTTCAGATAATATGTACCTACGGATTAATCCGTAGGCCTACACGTTACCCCTACGGATATATCCGTAGGGGCTAAATATCAGCAGTAACTGATATTTCCCCCAGATGTCAGTGCCAGGTGTTTGGGAATCCCCCTACGGATATATCCGTAGGGGCCACTGACATTCCCCTACGGGGTTATCCGTAGGGGCACATATCAGGAATCCTGAATTTGTGCCCCTACTGAAAAGTACCTACGAATATATCTGTAGGGGGTAGTACATTCCCCTACGGATATAGCCGTAGGTCCAAGTAATTTATTAAAATAAACTGTAAATAATATAAAATCTTATACCCTACGGCTTACTCCGTAGGGGAAACTGGACCTACATACATATCCGTAGGGGCAAGAATTTAACCGTAGGGATAAGTTCAGGGCCTCGACTTGCACCTGCGGCCTTTGCACCTACGGGGTATTTTTTCGCCCCTACGTATATAACCGTAGGAGCAGTGGGTTGCACCTACGGACATATCCGTAGGGGCAACCCTTCTTTGTAGTAGTGGCAAGCTCTCTCTTCATCAGTCTTTGTGTTGGAGATAGTGCCCTCAGAGTCAATTATTGGATCACAGGCACGTGATTGCAATGATTGAGGGAGGACCTATCCCGGTAGGACAGTCTTACTTGAGATGATAGTATGCTATCTGGTTTATCTTTATCATCGTGTACTGCTTTAGGTGACCAGACATGTCGCTATTACACATTGATAGAGCCCCTAGGATTCTTTCTTGACCACCAGCAGTATGAGGGCGATCATATAAGTGGGAGCTGGGGTCTATAAGCACATCCTTAAAAGGTCCTTAGTCATGGGAGTTTCGAGACAGGGCATCGATACTCCAGAGTAGACTAGTGTGTACAGTCGAGACCCCGACGAGGGGCGGTGGCCGGTCTCACAAGCCACTGGTGTCAGTTGGTTCACCTAAGATGTATACAGGTGCTCATTGGGTTATGAGTACACCGGACAGGACTCGTCGGGAACATGCTAGTTGGTCTTATACCTGACGTCAGATAGCAGTTCCCTGGTGACATGTGTACAGGTTAGTTCATCGACCTGGGGATCGTCATTTGTCTCGTGTGAGTTCTGTTCAGACCATAATATTGCATTCTTCATTCCCCTATTCTTATCCATTTTATAAATAAACAGGTACTCTTGACGCACGTTTGTTGCATATTACAGGATACAGGTTTCTGGAGCAAATACAGTGAAAAAGACACATAACAACAGAAAAAGGGACTTTTGACCAACTATTAGACGGATCCTAGTCAAGCCTAGACAAAGAACAGTACAAGGTCCAAAATGTCAAGTGAACGGTCAAAAGATACGAACAAGTTTTCACTGAAGATCTGGAGAAGACCCAGAAGCCCAACAGAGAAAATACATATAAAAATACAGAGCCCAAGAACCCCTGAACCAAACCCAAAAAGTGCAGGGCCCAACTCCTCTCTTTGGCCACGGAACCGCGGCCAAACCCAGCCTGGCGCCGCGGTTCCACGGCCATTCAGTGCCCGTGTCGGTGCACTTTTCCTGTGCCGTTGCGTCGGTGTATATGTTAGGATTTTCAGGGGTCAAATCTGTAATTTCATATTTCCGAGAGTCTGTAACCCTAGATCTCCTGCTTTCCTATAAATTGTATTCTCAAAATTGTAAAACCCTATGCCTCTTTTCAATAAATAAAAGTTCAGAATTTCTGGGAATAATTATTCAGATCTGTTCTTTATCGCTTGGAGGGAGCCGTCAAATTAGTAAGTGTTTTTTCTATTCTTTTAATGTTTTATCATCCCCTAATGAGCGAGTAGTCACCTCGCTTGTTAGGGTTAGCCTTAGGGAAAGGTTTGAGAGATGATATCTCTCACCCCTTTCATGCCATCCACACCAAATAGTTAGCACTCCATGCATGCACGCACAACCGCTCCCTACGGCATCCTACCCCTCGAGGTAACGATGAACCGTAGTATAAAGGGCCGGTTGCGCGTGTTTTCCATGGGGGTTAGGGTAATTATCAACAAAGGAAGGATGCGAATCTAGAGGAAGAAACATCTTCCCAAAATATTCGGATCCACTTATTTGATAATTATCGTAACATCTAACAGATCTAAAATATGGCAATGAAAGCGGTGAGGAAAACTTCAATCTCCAAAACTTCCCCGAAGCCTAACCCTAGCAAGACTCTTAATTAGATTAATTTAGATCAGTTTTTATATATTTTAGAATCCCAACCAAAACGACACTCTGAATCAACTCGTTAAAACACACTAAAGAAATTTACCCGTCTCTGTGGATCGACCCGTACTCACCGGCTAGCTGCGAAGCGACGCCTTTCTTGATTGCGGTAAACTCATGTTTTTGACATTAATCAAATGGCGCCGTTGCCGAGGACGGCGTAATACTTCTTTTTGTGAATTTTCGGGTTGATATAAATTTTGAAAAATTATAAAAATATGAAAATATTAAAAAATACAAAAATTATCAAATTTGATCTGTTTGAAGGGTGTATATTTTTGAATCTTGCAGGAACAGCGTCGAATCGCGGATCTGGAATTTTACAGAGGCCAAAACATAAATTGGTATATAAGAACAGAGAGGAATTGCAAGTCAAGAGCAGTGAAAATTTTTCCAGAGGCTGAACCCATCCCCTTGCCGCGCTTCCGCCGCAATAACTCCCCCAGGCCGCGGTTCCGCGCTTGCATTGCCACGTCAGCCCTAAAAATTTGTGTGGTTTGTTTTCTCTCCCTCTCCTCTATAACCTCCATATCTCCACTGTAAAAATTTTCTGCAGGAATTCTTTGCGTAAAAAGTCTTTCTCCCCCTTCTAAATAACAGATTTTCTGCAGGTTTCTTTGCGCCGCGCTAAAATTGAATGCAAGTGAAATTTTATTTGTTTTGCATAATTTAACTGGACTTAAGGGGCTAATTGACCAATTTCAGATTGGGTGGGGATTTCATCACCCTTCCCAGGACCCCAGAAACCACCTAAAGCATTTTGCATCGACCACAATTAATTAAAAAAGATTAGACTCGGACCTAAGGACATCGAGCTCAATAGGAAAAGGACTAGTATAGGCATCGGCCGTTTATCCTAACCGACTTTGCGGTGTCTAGGCTAGTGGTTATTATTTAGGCCCACTGTAATGGTGGTTCCTTCCCACTTACCTGGCCGTATTTGTCCGTGAAGAGGCGGTTTGAGGTCTATTTCTAGCCCTAGTTAGGAGCTGTCTAGTAGACCTAGGCAACCCTAGATCTAGGTCTGATTGTGCATGTGTGGTTGATACATTTGTGTCACGAGTCCCGTTTCTAAAACCTTTTTGGAAAACTCTCACATAAATAAAAAAAATAAAGAAAGAAAAATCTTTTCAAAACTTGCAACTTGCCGCTAAGAAAACTTGCAACTCACTTCCATCACTTCTTCTTATTGACGTTATCTTACCCCCACATTCTGTTTTTCTATTTTTTTCTGACTACACTACCCCTTTTAGTGTATGTCATTTTAGACTAGGGATACTAACGCCCGATTAGTCCGTGTTTCGTTGGTACCGACCGACGAACCCTTCGACGAACCCTTCGTCGACATTCCGTCCATTTCCTTACCTCCACCTTCAAATTCATCTTTCGAAGGTATGTCGGGATTGAACCCCAACGATACCTTACCGACGGGAATGATTCCACCTCCGCCAGGTGCGAATAACCCGAATCTACCGCCTGTTGTAGCGCCCGCACGAGTTGCGCTCCAGGATCTCTTCTACCCCGTCCGCACTTCATTACCTACATGTCTTTCACCCCCACCGGCAAATGGGGACAATTTTGAAATAAAACCACACTTCATCAATATGCTGCCTAAGTTTCATGGTTTGGAATCCGAAGGTGCATATATTTTCATTAATAAATTCCAAAACGTTTGCGCCATGATGAAGACAACCCAATTAAGTGATGACGCTATAAGGCTAAGGGTCATTCCTTTTACCTTATGTGACCTAGCCGAGAAGTGGCTATACAGCACCGCATCACATTCCATTAGAAATTGGGACGAGTTTGTGAGAGCTTTTCTGAAAAAGTTCTATCCTCATCACAAAACTGCTAGAATCCATAACGAGATAATACAATTTTCACAGCTTCCTTCCGAACCATTTTGGAAGTGCTTCGAGAGATTTAAGGACCTACTCGTTCAATGCCCTCATCATGGGATCGAAAGTTGGCAACTTTGCCAAACATTATACGAGGGATTGAACGCAGCAACGAAGCAGTTGCTAGAAACAATATGTCAAGGTCATTTTCTCTCCAAGTCTAGCGATGAAGCATGGCAGTTTCTTGAGGATCTTAGTGAGCAAACAATTCAGTGGGAGAGTACCAAGACCACATCTTCTTCTTCTGTTGGTCAATCTAGGGCAGGCATACATCAAATAGATATGTCGATTGCTATGAAGGCCGAGATGGCCTCACTTATGAAAAAGCTAGAAGCCATTGAGACCAAAATCTCATCGTCTTCTCCTGCCCCTACTCTACCCACACGAACTGTTTGTGCTTGTTGTGCGAATCCATCGCATCTAACCGAAGAGTGTCCTTATAATGCACCTATTCAAGGACAGGATCAAGTCAATGCTGCATTTCAGCAACGACAAAGAAATGATCCGTACTCTTCGACATACAATCAGGGGTGGAGGAGTCACCCAAATCAACAGTTCCAAGGGAATAATAATTTTCAAAGACCTCCTCCACAACAACAACAAGCACCCTCACAAACTCAAAACCAGCAACCTTTCCAACAACATCCTTATACAAATCAAACGAACAACTTAGTTCAACCAAATGATGATAAGGTTAGCTCGCTCGAGAAGAGTCTAGAAGCATTTCTCAAGCAATCTACAGAATCCGCAGCAAGATTTGAAAGTTATGTTCAGTCTTTAATGAATAACAATGCCTCACACGATCAAAGTATCAAATCTATTGAGGCACAAATTGCACAATTAACTGCTGCATTGAGCGAGAGAGAAAAGGGAAAGCTTCCATCTCAACCATTGCCAAATCCCGGTCACACACCAAACGCATATCACAATTACAATGTAAATGCGGTGACCACGTTGAGATCCGGAAGAGAGTTGCAAAATAATGTGGATACTAGTGATGACATCCCCGCCGGTGGTTCTTCATCTTCTTCTTCTTTTTCTCCATCGTCTTCTTCCCCTTCTTCGTTTTCTTCACTTTCTTCTTCACCTTTTTCTTTAGAGCCTATTCTCCACCCTCCACACGGCTCTACTTCTTCTAGCTCTAACGGACCCAATTCTCACAACATGAACACATCTACACCGGGATCCGTTCCTACTCCACATTCTACTCCACATACATGTGACTCAACAAATTTTCAAAATGCACCATTTCCAAACAGGTTGAGTCCCAATAAACCAACTGCACAAGTAATGAAGATTGTGGAATTGTTTAAGCAGGTTAGCATAAATATACCTCTCTTGGATGCCATCCAACAAGTCCCTTCATACGCGAAAATTTTAAAGGGCTTATGCACCTCAAAGAGAAAAGCATCTCAAGTACCCAAGAAAGTGCTAGTGGCTAGTGCAGTGAGCAATGCTATTAACCACCATCAAACCTTACCCCAAAAACGAAAGGACCCCGGCTGTCCTATGATTTCAATCACAATTGGGGATAAGAAAATTAATCGAGCACTTTTAGATCTTGGGTCTAGTGTTAACCTGATTCCCTACTCCGTGTACGAACAATTAGGGGTTGGAGAGTTGAAACCCACTCGTTGCACTCTCCAAATGGCTGATCGATCAATCACCCATCCAAGGGGTCAACTATAGGATGTGTTGATCAAAGTCGGGGAGTTCATATTCCCTGTTGATTTTATTGTTATGGATACACAACCTGTTGCTAACCCACGGAACCAAATTCCGGTGATCCTTGGTCGACCATTTTTGGTCACTTCCAATGCTGTAATAAACTGTCGCAATGGCTCCATGACTCTATCCTTTGGGAAGATGTCTAGTGAGTTCAATATCTATAAGATGGGAAGTCTGCCCCCTATACCAAAAACTAGTACAGGAGAAGTTTTCTCTATTCACGAAATCACGCAGGAGGACTGCGAGCTTGAAAGATTCTTGTTTAATGAAAACAGTTTTGACGCCACTAGTGCGTCCCTCCTTGAGCCTACCACCGTTAACACAACCGATGTTGATTATGAATGTTTTACTTTTTCAGATGATGACGACTCACAGCCCGAATATGAGTCGTTTGAATTTTTGGATGAGTCAGTCGAGCCATCCGAATCGGTTGTTTGCAGTGATTTCGAACCTGTGTTGGAGTCCTTTGAGTTCGAGGTAGATTCCGCAATGATTCTTTCGCCTCTGAAACTCGAAATCACGCCCTTGCCGTCTCACCTTAGATATGCTTACATAGGTGAGAATGAGACCCTTCCCATTATCATATCGGCTTCTCTAGCCCTCGAGCACGAGAACGCCCTCTTAATGGTCTTACAAGATAGGCAGCAAGCTTTCGGTTGGACCATGGCGGACATCGAGGAAATCAGTTCCCTCATAATTGAATATCATACACAATTGATGGATGATGCCAAGTCAATAGAGGACCAACAAGAACATTTTGGGGGTATTGTGGTGAGTCAACCTCTTCCTTTAGAAGTTGAAATACCCCCATTTCTTTTAATAAGTTACGAGAATGCCAATACTCCACTGATTGCTGATCATTTACATTCTCGTTTCGATGCATCACCATCACCTGTATATTCACCTCCACACCTCCCATACCACTACTTCTATCTTTCCCAATTCTTTGCGAATCGCTACAACTTATTCTTCCACCAACCAATACTCTTTACTAATAAATTTTTCAACTGGTTGGTGTTGACGTTTGGTCTAGGCAAAGTTTGGCAGTAATGTCTAACATAGTTTAAATGAAGTTTGGGGGAGGGCCTTTTTGTATATATTTTTGTTTTTCTTAACAGTAAAAAAATTATAAATAAATAAACAGGGAAGTGCCAGTATTTCGACCCTCTTGGTTTAGCATGACAGTGAGGACACTGTCAAGTTCAAGTTTGGGGGTATGCTCGGTACGTCTTCTTCCTTCGCATTCAATTGTACTTATTTTTGCAATTGCATATTTATTTGAAAACCCATAAAAATTGAAATATTTTCAAAAATTATAAAAATTATTGTATTCAATTTTGGCTAATTGACTTGAGTTTGACAAATAGGTTAACTGGCTAGGAATAACTAGATCTTAGACTTAATAAATTAAAAACCCTAAAAATAACATTCCTTAAAGTTTAACGGTAGAAAGTATATGTCTTTGTAGTTTATTTAGAAATAGGCAAATTTTGAGTTCACTTCTTGGGCTAAGTCGAAACGAAGGAAAGATATTGAAGCTTTTATTAAAGTATAAGTTTGAAAAATAGTTCCTAGCTTAAGCCTAGATTCTAAAAATGTATACCCTACAATTTGCACAATCACGCACCTTGAAACTTGAAATAGTAGAAGAGACCTTGAAGTACTCTTGTCTAAAGTCCTTAGTACAATGAAAATAAGGAGAAAAAAAAAGTGAATAAAGAGTAAAAAAAATGGACACTGGTTTTTGTGATTACTTAAGGCTGTAAAGAATAGAAAAATATTTAGCGAGGGTGCTTCATCACCTAGTGCCTTAGACCAACTAGTTTGGGAGTCACTGCTAAAGCCTTGGGTGTTGCAAAACTAGGAAGTACGCTTTAAAGTGCTAATGCGTCTTGTAATCGGTTGTTGGTACCTCAAGAAGTATTAACGGTCGCATGAAAGATGTGTAAGCAAATTTCATTTAAAAATTCACTAATTAATAAGTGCTTTGGACAATGGACGAGAGTATAATTGCTTGATTTGAATTTCCAAGTGTAGGGGTGATCTATACACACACGTAGGGATATGTGATTGGAATTTAGATAAGAGAGAGGAATAAAAAATAGAACTTATGTTTTTAATAGAGTTGATAGAAATTCCTAAGTGGAGATGAAACCCTAGAAAGAAGACTTAAGAGATGCCGAAAGCTAAGTAGGTCTACATAACATATATAATCTTAAGTTAAATAATGAGGAAGTGTGAAGAATATGGGTGAATAATTTGCGGGTCAACGATAATAGAATTCCTTGTTAGAAGACCTAATTGGAAAGCAAAAGTAAATGAGCCGAGTTGATAGGATTTTGTGGGTGTAATCCGCTGAAAACCCTCAGGAGACAACACTCCTCCTACTAGGGACACCTAGAGGTTTAACGGCTTGTTGCACGAGCTCAGTGCAATCGCGTTTCCCTGCGAAAGTGTGGTTAGGATTTTAGTAAATAAAAAATAAGTTTGCTCGAGGACGAGCAAAAGGTAAGTTTGGGGGTATTTGTTCAGACCATAATATTGCATTCTTCGTTCCCCTATTCTTATCCGTTTTATAAATAAACAGGTACTCTTGACGCACGTTTGTTGCATATTACAGGATACAGGTTTCTGGAGCAAATACAGTGAAAAAGACACATAACAACAGAAAAAGGGACTTTTGACCAACTATTAGACGGATCCTAGTCAAGCCTAGACAAAGAACAGTACAAGGTCCAAAATGTCAAGTGAACGGTCAAAAGATACGAACAAGTTTTCACTGAAGATCTGGAGAAGACCCAGAAGCCCAACAGAGAAAATACATATAAAAATACAGAGCCCAAGAACCCCTGAACCAAGCCCAAAAAGTGCAGGGCCCAACTCCTCTCTTTGGCCGCGGAACCGCGGCCAAACCCAGCCTGGCGCCGCGGTTCCGCGGCCATTCAGTGCCCGTGTCGGTGCACTTTTCCTGTGCCGTTGCGTCGGTGTATATGTTAGGATTTTCAGGGGTCAAATCTGTAATTTCATATTTCCGAGAGTCTGTAACCCTAGATCTCCTGCTTTCCTATAAATTGTATTCTCAAAATTGTAAAACCCTATGCCTCTTTTCAATAAATAAAAGTTCAGAATTTCTGGAAATAATTATTCAGATCTGTTCTTTATCGCTTGGAGGGAGCCGTCAAATTAGTAAGTGTTTTTTCTATTCTTTTAATGTTTTATCATCCCCTAATGAGCGAGTAGTCTCCTCGCTTGTTAGGGTTAGCCTTAGGGAAAGGTTTGAGAGATGATATCTCTCACCCCTTTCATGCCATCCACACCAAATAGTTAGCACTCCATGCATGCACGCACAACCGCTCCCTACGGCATCCTACCCCTCGAGGTAACGATGAACCGTAGTATAAAGGGCCGGTTGCGCGTGTTTTCCATGGGGGTTAGGGTAATTATCAACAAAGGAAGGATGCGAATCTAGAGGAAGAAACATCTTCCCAAAAGATTCGGATCCACTTATTTGATAATTATCGGAACATCTAACAGATCTAAAATATGGCAATGAAAGCGGTGAGGAAAACTTCAATCTCCAAAACTTCCCCGAAGCCTAACCGTAGCAAGACTCTTAATTAGATTAATTTAGATCAGTTTTTATATATTTTAGAAACCCAACCAAAACGACACTCTGAATCAACTCGTTAAAACACACTAAAGAAATTTACCCGTCTCTGTGGATCGACCCGTACTCACCGGCTAGCTGCGAAGCGACACCGTTCTTGATTGCGGTAAACTCATGTTTTTGGCATTAATCAAGTTCCCACTGTACTTTGATTACTACCCTACCATGCTCAAAGCAGACGTGAAAACAGGTTTTAGTTGGGTACAGTCCCGAGCCACATGGAGGCAGTGAGCGGATCTTCAGGGGTTCGTCTCTCCCGGTATTGGGGGTGAGGTCGCGCTGTGTCTAGGAGAGCCATTACACGAAGCCCTCGGCCGAGGCAGGAGATTTACTGGTAGGTATTCCAGTAGTATCTCAGGGTGTTCTGGGCTACACTCCGACACGACTTGTACCGCTTTTGGGGGTCTGACTTTTACCAACCCCCTAGGCCCGCCATGCGATGCTCATAGACGAATGGACCGGACTGTACAGATATTGTCACTGACAGGCTCAGTAGGGTGTCAGGATGAGTTCGCTCATCGACGTCCCTTTTGGTCAATACCTGGTAGCCCGTTACGTATTGGCTTATACCTCTGCCGTGCTAGTGGTTAAATCCACAACCAAGGTGTTGACGAGTCTTTAGAGTCCCTCACATTCTGTTGCTCAACTTTTCGGGCGAAACGCTGTAGAGGCCGTATGGAGATATGGCAGGGTTCGATCAGATATGTGCGGTATTGCACGGATCAGGATCGAACGGATTATACTAGCCGATTTTGGTTTAAGCCGGATCCTAGTATAGTACAGTGTAGATTTTGTCTCATTGCATTTGTATTTCAGTCAGAATACAAATGCGGGTGTGTATACACAGTATCGGGGTTTTCCTATAATTTATTACGGGACCAGTTTTCTGGAGTTGCCAGTTTGCTTTCCGTTTCGGCCATTTTCATTTGTATCTTTCATTGGCCGAAAATTGGTGGAGGAGGGCTTATTTGCAATTATGCAAATAAGCCTTTGTGGAGGGTGGTGATTGCATATTGTTGTATCATGATAGCTCTTCTTTGACCTTGACTTCTATCTTCATCATGGCTTGACTTTTGTAGGACATGATTGTTGATGATGATGAAGGGTGAGGTTGGTGGAGTGTTGGTGTTTCTTTGTGATCATTTCTTCATATGATAACCATTCCTCTCTCTCTTGCATGATTAGTGAGTGGCTCCCCTCATTTTGACTCTCTCATTCTCTCCACCACAATTTGCATGGCCGGCCAAAGCTCATGGGGCTGTCCAAAATTTGAGATGTGGGATTTTGTTCTCTTTTGGCTTTGGAAAATTCCCACAACACCATCTCCAAAAGTTTATATCATTTCCTCCACCAAATGGCAACTCCCTCGACCTCAAAATGAGACACGAGTTCTACATACATTCTACAGCAAACCTTGGACATGTCGGCTCGCCAACTTCGTGCCCGAGTTGCCTTGGTATAGAGGCGGGAGCCCGTAAAAGAAGCCGGCGACGTGGTGCCCTTCCGGCGACGAAGTGGACACCGGAGATTCCGCGGGAGATCGGGACGACGACGGGAAGACCGGAGGACACGGATCACTTGGTATATCTCTCTTCCCATCTTGTAGTTAGCTAGGACTAGTTTAATGGCCCGATCCGGGTTTTAGTGCGCGGTGGTGCCGGTTTGAAAAATTAAAGTTAACCATCGCTTCCGTATTTGGCCTCGGGATGGAGGCCGGGGCGCCGCCGTGCACTTACAGTGGTATCAGAGCCTCGCCATTAACATAGTCTAGCTTTGTCTAATGTGTTTTACATTTCCGATCGAACAACTTTCCAAAAACCGTATTTTTCTTTACATCAGTTTCTGTTGAAATTTTTTGAAGTCCAAAAATTTTTCAGGTTGTTTCAGAATGATGTGTAGGACATTCTAAGAGTTCTGTGAAAATTTGGGATCGTGAACAGTCCAAACCACCGCGGAACCGCGGCCAAACCCATGCTTGGGCCACGGTTCCGCCGCGACTTGAACTGTTCAGTCCCCCAAAATTCTACAGAATGCTCCTGAGTGGAAAATAGGTTATCTGGAATATTATTTTTGGGCCCAGAATTTCTTGATGTGCTACAGTAGTACTTGGGGGCCTACTTGGTAAAATTTGATCGATCGGATATTTTAAACACATTATTTCACAGTATTTACATTATATCTGCGACCGTGAATGTCACTTGATCGGTAAATCTTGTCTAACTGCTATAGTCCGGTTAGACGGATTTGCGAACGTGACCTTCACGTTGATGTTCTGTGATCGTTCTGTGATGTTGCGGATTGGTCGTGGGGGATAGCCTGGTTGCAGTGGTAGTACAGTTTTTGGTTGTATTATGTACATTTGATATTGCGGGGAGAGCGTCCGACATGTGGACTGCCGTCACTGCCTGTTTGTATTATTATTTTGGGGCACGACTAGGTTGCGGTCGATGTACCCGTTGTATATATATTTTACTTTCTGTACTAGGATTACCCCAAGGTGGGGTGCACGGATAGCCGGGTTCTAGAGGGCAACGAGCCCGCATCTCATGGCAATGAGACGGAGGGGGCTTCACTCTAGAATTAGCGGGCTATTCGCCGCATTCGTAGGGGGTACAGGTTGACCCAGAAGGGGTGCCCAAGTTGCCGGATTCCGTGAAGTGCTGGGTGGTCCATTCATGTTGCTGAAGGGGGCTGCCTCGCTTCAGGTTTTGGCGGGTAACTTGCCGCGCCCGTAGGGGTCTAGGATTTCATTGCACAGGCTATCCACACGACCAGGGGAACGTCGGGTTTCAGTAGTAGCTCTGTGAAACCCGGGGATCCTAAATATCTGTATTGTTCTGTGATGTTGTACATTTCTGTGATGTTGCATTTTTTTAACGCCTTGAGCGAAATATAATATATTGGTATATATATTAGTAGATGTTGTATATGTTTTGCATCCGCGCTAGTCCAGTCCCCGCTCTGTCGTTAGTTAGCTAACCTAACGGGTAATGACGGGACCCAGTGGCGAATGCGGATGGCATATACGTACATCAGTATATTTTCGTTCTTTGTGGTGTGATCAATTGATGGGACTGCGTTGATTCGGATCAATGCAAGTTAAAACAAACTTAATCTGATGTTGTTGGAACACTTTTCAAAAAAAAAAGCTGTTATTGCAAGGACATTCACTTTTGTTTTACATCGTGGTATTCAGTTGGAATATCCTGCTCCTCAGTCGACGAGGCAAGGGCCGAGATCCCTTCACCGGGAGTGACCCCTTTGACAAAAAGTTTGCGTCAGGGCAATGACTTCACTATAGCCGATTACTTTTGCTTTGCACCGTGATATTCAGTTGGAATATCCTGCACCTCATTCTACGGGGAAAGAGCCGAGATCCCTTCACCGGGAGTGACCTCTTTAGCAAAGGTTTTCGTTACTATATTTTCTAAAAGCTATCCGTTCCTTCAACGATATCAAGTTCATTACGTTAAAGGTTTTCTCCAGAAACCATTCGTAGCCCTCCGTCGTTTCATATGGGTGGTCAATAGTATTCAAGCTGTGTATGTTGGCCAAAGTCAAGGCACAGTGATTGGTAGCTATTGGGTATTCATATACAGCATAGATAGATGCGTTGGTTTGGGGCAGTCGTACTACTATTTTGGCCAAAGTCAAGGGTATGTACGGGTGTGCTCAAATAAACCTGGAGAATGACGGGTAGAACTTGACATGTGACTTATGATATGTTGGCCAAAGTCAAGGTCATAAGAGCATGGGGTAAAAATCACATCGGGAGTTTCAAAAGAACTGAAACTTGCCAGATATGCGCATACCTTCTAGAGTGTGATGACGTGAGCGGATTCCGTCACGTTATCATGCGATGATAGTTGGATCCCGATTCCCACTGATGAGTTAGTTTACTCCTCGAGTGACCCCGACTAATTCTTCTTTCAGGTTTGGAGGAGAATTTGAGGTGACAGTGGGAGGTTTCCAGATTAGATAAATTGGTAACCATTCTGATCTAGGTTAGAGTGCACGCTGAGTGTTTCTTTTCTCTCTCTCTTTGGCAGTGACCACTGACCCGACCTTAGACTATGACTCAGAGACCAAAATTAACCGAACCTTCTTAAACACTAGCTTTTGGATTGTCAGATTTGCAAACCTCATTGCCACTCCTACTTTTACCCTTTTCTCCAGGACACTCCGTATTACTACGAACGTCCACTTCCATTGGACAAAACCGTCGTATGGTTAGATACGAACTCGAAAGAATTTATTCGAGGATGGTTTCAGGTTCTGGAGGAAACGGATAGGACTATTCAGTTGTCTTTTCCTTTTATCTTCTCTCAGGTTGTGAGTACCCCTTAGATTAGGGGATAGTACACCTATTACGCAAATTGGATATTCTTCTTCCAAACCTTAGGCTGGTGCTGACCGGTAGGGAATGAAGAAAACCAATTAGCCTAACGATGGTGTACAGAAGGTATTAATTTAAGACAAAGCAAGGGACTAGTAAGAGGGCAAAGTAAATTGCAACTGATATTCACGACCAAACCGGGTATTTCATTACCACTCCCACTTCACCTTTGTATTTCTCCAGGACACTCCGTATCACTATGAAGATCCACAGTTTTTTGGATACTCCATCGTATGGTTATATACGAACTCAAAAGGAACTTTTTCCAGTTCGGGGATGGATTCTGGTTCAGGAGAAATAGGAATAAGGTTTATTCGGTTTTCTTTTATCTTCACCTTCTCTCATTGCGAGTGCCCCTAGGATTAGGACAGTACACCCATTATGCTTATTGGATAGTCTTCTTCCAAACCATAGGCTGGTGTCGAACGGTAGGGAAGGAAGAAAACCATTTGGCCTAAAGGGGTGTGCAGAAGGTAATGACTAAAGACATAAAAAAGGGATTTGGAGAGGTGGCAAAGAATTATACGGTTACAGTCGAGAATCTGGAAGAGGCATTACTAGGAATACCGGGATACCCCATCGAAACATTTCAATGTTTCAGTTTCACTGTGTACTGTTATAGGAAAACTGATTTCCCAATTAGTCCTTACTCCAGGGTATGTATTTACTGGGTATGATTCTCACATCTGTATGGTTTTACAGATGATGAGTGGGAGTAGGTTAGTGGGAATTAGGTGATCATCCTCATTATATCGGGATTCGTTGTAATCGGTGATGTTTGAGGAAGTCACCTGGGTTGTTTGCCGGTCGGCAAATATTTGGTTTTGAATATCCGCTGTTATGCACCAATTTCAAATCGATATATCTGTACGTCTATTTTCATAGAGTGAGATATACCTTTTTGAAATTATGTCTATGACATTTACCTATATCAGTGGATGGTTAGGTAAGGAGCATTAAACAGCGGTGTAATTCTTCTTAACCATAAGTACAGTTTTCAACCTACAACACACAGTGAATGAGTTATCAGACTCAAGGGACTTATACAGAGTATTGTATGTTGTCCATGGTCCATCAGGACAGAGGGGTTGGTCCTCGTACTATATTCGGTTTACTTATGACTTCTCTAGTTTTTAGACAGGTGTTTCGTGGAAACACAGGGTCCGAATTTTGAGAAGTTATAGGTATTTGAATAAAGTAGAGAACCAGGTATTGCAAGTATCGGGATTATTCAAAGTGATCGAAGATGTAGATACTTGTGTATGGTGTTCAGTTGATAGTAATGATTAAGAGAACTTGCTTCTCTTTCAGGTTACTCATAATTGGAAGCATTCCTAAGTTAAGTAACGCTGATCGGCCTCCTTCCATTTAGTTGACATGCACTGGAGACAGTTGCATGATTTGAATCTGGTTCAATTAAATCAGTGCCTCTGGTTCTATATTGGATATAGAACAGTTCATATCTTAACGATGTTAAGGTACGGGGAGTTGTCCGGTTTATGATTAAAACCAGACACTGGATAACTCAAGGCACGTTTCTGTAATGGCTGTTTGTGGGTTGACCCAGGCTATGACGAGGGTTGACTTTCTACCATCTGGAAGAACAATTGCGATATTGTTCTAGACTCGCCACAGTTTTAAATAAAAATGGATTTTTTCAGAAAACAGTAGTGGGAGTATGGTAGAACTGAAAGTGATTCCAGAACCACAAACGGTTACTGAAGATATCATAGGATCCTAAAGATTCAATCTGGTTTGACATTCCATTGGCCACTCAACAGATAAGGTGGGTAACTTCAAGCAACCGAGAGGTACTCCGGTAGCCTCAAGGACGGTGACAGGGAAGTTCTTGTTTACCCACACTTGCCATTGCTGTTGTTCCAGACTGTGAGACCCGGCAGAAGGATGAGTATAGCATCGTTCTAAACTTGCTTTAGAAGTGTACGTTTATATGACTCTGCCAGAGGGTTGTCGTAGTCAGTGGGAGCAGCGGAAGTATTGGTGGACAGGCAGCTTATGTCTATTTATAGACTAAAGCAGATATAGCGGAGAAAGATCATCTATTTCTGACATGACAGTCATAGGTTTGACTTCATCAGAATAGGGGATGGATCTGTTGAGAAGGTAGTAGGGTGTGATGTCCTTGTATTTGGATGACATACACAGAGTAGGAAGTGATATTCCTATACTACAATCGGTTATACTTTGGTCGTCACACTGTAGTTTCTCCACATGGCACTTGGACATTATATCAGACATACTGGTTACTAGATCTATGGTTTTAGATCTAGATTTGGGTACTTTCCCAATCAGGGTACTTAGACAGCATTCTAAGAGTATTTAGAATGGAAGACTCCTGGCACGGTAGCGTACCTGCAGGTGATGGAGTCACCCTCTCTAAAGGTGTCTTACAGACTAAAGGGGAGAGGGATGTGCATGATTGGCAGATCACTTACTCAGGCAATTGAGTCAATCATGAGATGTCAAGTACCACACCAGATGTTGTTCTTGCACTAGATGCAATAAGTTGACATTGATCCAATCCTGGAGAACAGTCGGAAGCAGTTTTAGAACATAAGTGGATGTTCTAGGGATATGATAACGACAGCCTCATTCGGGAGACAGTTATCATTCCAGGCTTCCAAGGTGACCTGGACGACAAGGAGGTTGTCAGAGTTATAGTTTTTCTTCTGACGAGGGGCAGTACTTTGGACAGGTGGTCCAAGGAAATACTGAGGGAGGCATGGCACAGGATACTGATTAAGTTCAGTTGACGATACAGTCTAAGAAGTTTGGATTTGGAGTTCATTTATGAGCTAGGTCCCATCAGACATCCAGACACATTCTAAGACAGGTATTGCTCATTTCGGGAGATGGGTTTCTTTGCGAACTTGAGATATAGAGAGACTTAGAAAGAAACATCAAGGCGGATCCACTCACTGAGGCTATTCCTCGAACGCAATAGTTTCGTAAACAGGCTTTGTGAGACTGACTAGTAGAGGAGTTGGGTGTTCGGTATCACACGGGCTGTGAGTATGCGACATCGCAATAATTAGCCTTGAGTGCAAGTGGGAGATTGTTGGAGATAGTGCCCTCAGAGTCAATTATTGGATCACAGGCACGTGATTGCAATGATTGAGGGAGGACCTATCCCGGTAGGACAGTCTTACTCGAGATGATAGTATGCTATCTGGTTTATCTTTATCATCGTGTACTGCTTTAGGTGACCTTACATGTCGCTATTACACGTTGATAGAGCCCCTAGGATTCTTGCTTGACCACCAGCAGTATTAGGGCGATCATATAAGTGGGAGCTGGGATCTATAAGCACATCCTTAAAAGGTCCCTAGTCGTGGGAGTTTCGAGACAGGGCATCGATACTCCAGAGTAGACTAGTGTGTACAGTCGAGACCCCGACGAGGGGCAATGGCCGGTCTCACAAGCCACTGGTGTCAGTTGGTTCACCTAAGATGTACACAGGTGCTCATTGGGTTATGAGTACACCGGACAGGACTCGCCGGGAACATACTAGTTGGTCTTATACCTGACGTCAGATAGCAGTTCCCTGGTGACATGTGTACAGGTTAGTTCATCGACCTGGGGATCGTCATTTGTCTCGTGTGAGTTCCTACTGTACTTTGATTACTACCCTACCACGCTCAAAGCAGTCGTGCAAACAGGTTTTAGTTGGGTACAGTCCCGAGCCACATGGAGGCAGTGAGCGGATTTTCAGGGGTTCGTCTCTCCCGGTATTGGGGGTGAGATCGCGCTGTGTCTAGGAGAGCCATTACACGAAGCCCTCGGCCGAGGCAGGAGATTTACTTGTAGGTATTCCAGTAGTATCTCAGGGTGTTCTGGGCTACACTCCGACACGACTTGTACCGCTTTTGGGGGTCTGACTTTTACCAACCCCCTAGGCCCGCCATGCGATGCTCATAGACGAACGGACCGGACTGTACGGATATTGTCACTGACAGGCTCAGTAGGGTGTCAGGATGAGTTCGCTCATCGACGTCCTTTTTGGTCAATACCTGGTATCCCGTTACGTATTGGCTTATACCTCTGACGTGCTAGTGGTTAAATCCACAACCAAGGTGTTGACGAGTCTTTAGAGTCCCCCACATTCTGTTGCTCAAGTTTTCGGGCGAAACGCTGTAGAGGCCGTATGGAGATATGGCATGGTTCGATCGAATACGTGCGGTATTGCACGGATCAGGATCGAACGGATTATACTAGCCGGTTTTGGTTTAAGCCGGATCCTAGTATAGTACAGTGTAGATTTTGTCTCATTGCATTTGTATTTCGGTCGGAATACAAATGCGGGTGTGTATACACAGTATCGGGGTTTTCCTGTAATTTATTACGGGACCAGTTTTTTTGAGTTGCCAGTTTACTTTCCGTTTCGGCCATTTTCATTTGTATCTTTCATTGGCCGAAGATTGGTGGAGGAGGGCTTATTTGCAATTGTGCAAATAAGCATTTGTGGAGGGTGGTGATTGCATATTATTGTATCATGATAGCTCTTCTTTGACCTTGACTTCTATCTTCATCATGGCTTGACTTTTGTAGGACATGATTATTGATGATGATGAAGGGTGAGGTTGGTGGAGTGTTGGTGTTTCTTTGTGATCATTTCTTCATATGATAACCATTCCTCTCTCTCTTGCATGATTAGTGAGTGGCTCCCCTCATTTTGACTCTCTCATTCTCTCCACCACAAATTGCATGGCCGGCCAAAGCTCATGGGGCTGTCCAAAATTTGAGATGTGGGATTTTGTTCTCTTTTGGCTTTGGAAAATTCCCACAACACCATCTCCAAAAGTTTATATCATTTCCTCCACCAAATGGCAACTCCCTCAACCTCAAAATGAGACACGAGTTCTACACACATTCTACAGCAAACCTTGGGCACGTCGGCTCGCCAACTTCGTGCCCGAGTTGCCTCGGTATAGAGGCGGGAGCCCGTAAAAGAAGCTGGCGACGTGGTGCCCTTCCGGCGATGAAGTGGACACCGGAGATTCCGCGGGAGTTCGGGACGACGACGAGAAGACCGAAGGACACGGATCACTCGGTATATCTCTCTTCCCATCTTGTAGTTAGCTAGGACTAGTTTAATGGCCCGATCCGGGTTTTAGTGCGCGGTGGTGCCGGTTTGAAAAATTAAAGTTAACCATCCCTTCCGCATTTGGCCTCGGGATGGAGGCCGGGGCGCCGCCGTGCACTTACACTTTGGGCAAAAGTCCTTGGAGAGAGTGACTCGATGGCAAGCGGGTAAGGCACCCCGCTTGGAGTCTTCCATACTAAACCTCTTTAAGATGGTGTTTATGTACCTGGTTTGGGACAATCCCAATAACCTTTTGGATCTATCCCTATAGATCCGAATGCCCAATATTTACGTGGCATCACCCAGGTCCTTCATGGAGAACCTTTGTGATAAGAATGATTTGACCGAATGCAGCATAGGAATGTCATTTCCTATCAGAAAAATGCCATCTACGTACAATACGAGGAATGTGACAGCTCTCCCTACAACCTTCTTATAAACACAAGATTCATCTGGATTTTTGATGAAATCAAACTCTTTGATAACCTCATCAAAATAGATGTTCCAACTCCGTGATGCCTGCTTTAATCCATAAATGGATTTAAGCAATCTACATGCTTTCCCACTACTCCCACTGTCAACAAAGCCCTATGGCTGATTCATATAAACGCATTCTTCTAAATCACCGTTTAGAAATGCAGTTTTAACGTCCATCTGCCAGATTTTAAAGTCGTAGTGAGCATCAATAGCAAGTAGGATCCGAATTGATTTAAGCATGGCTACGGGAGAAAAAGTTTCGTCATAGACCAGACCCGATCTTTGACGAAATCCTTTCGCTACAAGTCTTGCTTTATAGATCTCCACCTGCCCATCTACACCAATCTTTCTTTTAAAGATCCATTTTCACCCTATGGGTTTTACCCCAGGGGGTACAATGTCCAAAATCCATACTTTGTTAGTGTACATAGACTCCATTTCAGATCTCATGTCATCCAGCCATTTTACAGAGTCTCCACTCGTGATAGCTTGCTGAAAACTGGTAGGATCATCATCCTCCATGATGCAATCTTCTCTATCACCATCAATGAGGAAACCATAGTACCTCTCCGGTGGTCGAGAAGTCCTACCAGATCTATGGAGTGGTTGAGGTTCATTTGTCTCTGTTGCAACAGCTGGTTCAACCAAGTTGTCTTTTGTAATTTGTGTTTCTAGAACTTCTTCTAGGTCTACTACACTACCATCTGTATCATTTGTAAAAAATTCTTTTTCTAAAAATGTGGCGTGCTGAGAAACAAACACATTTTGTTCCTCCTTGTGGTAGAATAGATATCCATAGGAATTCCTTGGTTACTCCCACAAAATTACACAAGACTGACCATGTCTCGAGTTTGTCCGGATTTTGCTTTTTGACATAGGCCGGACAACCCCAAATCGTAACTCGTCTAAGAGATGGTCTCTTCCCATGCCATATCTCATATTGCGTGGTAGACACGGTTTTGGTTGGAACCCTATTCAATAGAAACGTTGCAGTCTCCAATGCATGCCCCCAAAATGATACAGGTAACTCAGCATCACTCATCATGGAACGAACCATATCTAATAGTGTCTGATTCCTCCGCTCTGACACACCGTTGTGCTGTGGTGTGTAAGGAGGAGTGAGCTGAGAGAGAATCCCATTCTCTTTTAGAAAGTCAGCAAATTCTGTACTGAGATACTCCCCACCTCGATCTGATCGAAGCATCTTGATACTCAATCCGGTTTATTTTTCTACTTCAAGTTTGTACTCACTGAATTTCTCGAAAGCTTCAGACTTTTGTTTTAGTAAAAACACATGACCGAACCTTGACAAATCATCAGTAAAGTTATGAAGTAAGAAAAACCGCCTCTAGCCGGTGTAGATATTGGCCCGCATACATCACTATATATGAGGGCTAAGAGCTGAGTAGCTCTTTCTCCGTGTCCTGTAAACGGAGATTTGGTCATTTTACCCTTGATACAAGACTGGAAAGTCGCATAAGATTTATATTCAAAGGGGTTTAAATATCCATCTTTATGTAGCTTGTTTAGTCTTGTTTCGTTAATATGACCAAGTCTACAGTGCCAAAGAAAAGCTTCATTTATTTCTGAAAGTTTTCTTTTATTAGCGTGTCGTATGCTGAAACTGTGTGTTGATTTAGGACGTATATCCCGTTATTAAGTGTACCATGCCCAACCAACATTTGATTCAGGTTAATGTTCATATTATTCTGTAATAAAAAATGATATCCTTCATTGTTTAACAAACAAACGGATATTATATTACAAAGCATACTAGGTACATAATAACATGGGTTCAAAACCAATATTCATCCTGACGGCAATCCCAGGTGATACTCTCCTACCGAAACCGCATGTACATTGGAAACATTTCCGACCCGGAGAGTATGGTCATCTGTCTTCAAAACTTTGCTATTTCTCAGCCCCTGCATGGAATTGTAAATGTGAGAACCTGAACCGGTATCTAATACCCAGGAAGCAGAGTTTATAGAAAAACAGTTTTCTGTCACAAACACACCTGAAGCGGAAGCGTCACCATGCTTCTTCCTTTTGATATCAATGTACTCAGTGCAGTTGCGCTTCCAGTGTCCCGATTTGTGGCAGTGATAACATTCCCCTTTACCCGATTCCCCAGCCGTGGACTTGTCTTTCCCCTTAACCTTTTTGACTCCACCTCTAGGTTTGGCGGGTTTCTTCTTCATCATTCTCTTGGTCTTGGCTTTCAGGTGAGAGGAGGAAGATGGCCCAGCAATCAAAGCGGGAGTCTTCACTGACTTTAGCGTGCTCTCTGTAGGGTTACTAGGCACTCTAAGAAGGCTCTACAAGGAATCAACCATGCCCGATTAAAATTTTAGCCGTGCCGAATAACTCTAAATAAGATCTTTGCTAGATAATTAGGGTAACACATGCAAGTAAATAACAATTATCACTAAGTGAATACGCAATACAACCTTTGTAGATCGGTCCTTCACTTCTAAATCTCCTTGTTGTAGTCCCTTCGCTGCGATCATCGAACTCCCGGACTCTCGGACGGCTCCATGAGAAGATTGCAACGGTTTTGCTTGAAGTCTTCGAGGCCGAAGATGATCTACGTCGAGGGAATACGAACTCAAGCTTCTACTTCACTAACTAGAGAATTAGTGAAGCAAACACCCAAAACTAAAGTGCTAGTCTAGTAGAGGATGATGAAATAGGAAATGGGTACCCTTTAGAATTTCTTTTCTCACAATGTATCTCTCTCTTAATCAAACACTAGAAAGAAATTGAAGGAGGAAGAAGATGAGCTCAAAATGAGAATGAAAACTAATCAAGAGAGAGTGGGCTAACCATGGGTGAGTGGGTATAATATACTAACTCATATAGAGACATAACCATGGATAATTATATTGGTTAGGTTAATTAATATCTTAAGTAAAACAAAACTAGTGGACAAAGTCAATGCAACCATAAGCTTCATGAAGCTTCATGCATGTGAGCTCATTATCCATTAATTTTAGAATTACTTTAAATATAAAAACCTAACCAATATAATTATAATGGTGTATGTCTCATACACCCATGTATTGTGTATCAACAACCATGATACAAAATGAACACAAATTAATATATATCACATATATATTAAGTTGTGCACAAGTGAGAAAAACAAATGCTTAAGTGAACCAATGTTAGTTAATGTAAATTAGTATATCACATATACAATTATACACTAAATTATTAAATCAACACTTGACATAATAATCCGGTTATATCTCATATAACCGACTAACACAAAATGTACCAACTTATCGAATCAACACTTGATTCGATAACCCAGCTATATCTCATATAACCGGCCGATACAATAGTCGCGAGAATAGAATACAGTATCACATACACGCATTATTCTCGGTCCCTCACATATCACATATGCGCTCCTTTTTCGTTTTGCCTGAGCCAGTAAAACCTCTATGTAGGACTCTAAAGACTCGTCAATACGCCGACAGTAGGTGATGATCATATCAAGCACCCATAAGCCGTCAGCGGTACTAGCTGGACATAACGGCTACCCGGGTATTGAGAGATCAGAAGATCAGCAAGCAAGCCCGCTCCAACTCCTGCAAAAAGCCTGACAGTGACACTACCATACAGTCCGGTCTCCTCGTCTGATGTGTCGCATATCAAGTCTAGGGGTGGTAAACGTCAGACCCCAATAACCGATAAGTCATGCCGATGCGAGGCTCATAACGGGTCGAGAAACTACTGGTAACACTTACCAGTAAATCTCTAAACCAGCCCTGGCCAGGGACTTCCCTGTTATGGCCAATCGAGCCTAGCGCAACATCAACCCACAATACCGGGAGAGACGAAACCTCTCCTATCGCTCATTGCCTCCATGTGACTCGGGACTGTACCCAAAAATCACCGTTTTGCACGCCCTTCTTGGACATGGTAAGGTGGAAATCAAAGCACAGTGGGAATCACACAAGACACTATGACGATCTCAGGTCTACAGACTAACCTGTACCAGTGTCACCAGAGAACTGCCATCTGACGTAAGGTATAATACCATCTGGGAGTTCTCGGCGAGTCCGTCCAGTGTACCCAGTCTCCACTGAGCACCCGTATATCATCTCTGATGTCAAACACCAATGGATATGGGATCATCCATCGCACATCTGTATGGGTCGAGAAGGTATACGCTAGTCTACTCTGGTATATCGATGCCCCGTCTCGATACATCCTCGACTAGGGACCTTGAAGGATGTACTTATGGACTACCATGTTCCCACTAGTATGATCCGTATCATAGTCCAGGTAGTCAAGTACACATCCTAAGGGCTTTACCAACAAATAACAGAGAGACAATCAGTGTATACGTTAAGGTAAAGAGTAACCAGATAGCATACTATCATGTCGAGCAAGAAAGTCCTCCCTATATATGTCCAAGCATCCACTACATTATACATCTCATGTATAGTAATGGCCTCTAGGGCATACATATAACTAACAATCTCCCACTTGCACTAGGGCCATCTGATAATAGTGGTTGTAGTATCTCATATTTAACCGTCCCATAAAAGTCTCTCTCTGGGAAAAGGCCTTTGTGAGTGGATCCGCTGTGTTGTCCTCTGAGTCTACTCTCCTAACCTCGATCCCCTGAAGATCAACCATCTCCATGATCAGGTGACACTGCCTTAGAATATGTCTGGATCACTGATGGGACGGGCGTTCCTAGGCATAAGCCACAACTTTATTGTCACACAATGGTAGGAACGAAGTTCATCTCATGAACTAATATACACCCAGACTGCCTCTTTGGTAGTATCTTTGGTAGCGATGTATTCAGCCTTTATCGTCTAGTATGCCACGGTATCTAGCTTGGAACTCTTCCAACATACCGTCCCTCCACTGAGGGTAAAGACAATGCATGTGACTGACATTCAGTCGTCCTTATCACCCTGGAACACTTCCAGTGATTCTCCCCAGGATCAATTGATACCATCTCACTACAGCTATTGTATCCTAACATCCAATTAGATCTATCTCATAGATCCAAAACCCAGGATTTAGTAGGTATCACTTTGATCCTATGTGGAGAATCATTGTGATAAGCGGAGATTGACCGAGCGTTGCGTAGGAAACTCCTTCCCTATCAAGAGCATGTCATCCACGTACTCTACGAGGATCTCTACTATACTCTCTAATACCTTTTTGTATATACAAGGTTCATCCACCATTTTGATGATGTCAAACTCTTTGACTAACACATCAAAACAGACGTTCCAACTCCGCGATTCCTGCTTTATCACATAAAACATCTTGCACACGTTTCCGCTGCTCCCACTGTCTACGAAGCCCTCTGACTGTGTACTTATAGACCCTCTTTTCTAAATCACTATTTAGAAAAGCAGTCATGACACCCAACCGCCAGATATCGTAGTCATGGTATGTAGCCGTGGCAAGTAGAATCTGGATGGACTTAAGCATTACTACTTAGAAAAGGTTTCATCATAATCCATACCTGGTCAATGATGCAAACCTTTAACAAGTCTAGCTTTGAAAGTCTCAACTTTTCCATGTACACCAAGTAATCTTCTCAAGATATACTTGCTCCTGATGGGGATTTAACCCTTCAGATATGGCAACCAAAGTCCATACTTTGTTGGTGTATAAGGTTTCCATCTCAGATCGTTAAGCATCCAGCCATTCTTACAGAGTCCCACTCTTGATTGCCAGCTCGAAACTAGTTGGGTCATCATCTCATGATGCATTCCTCGCTCCCACTGTCATAGAGAAACTCAAAGTATCTCTCAGGTGGGTGAGGAACCCTACTAGATCGGCGGAGAGGCTGAGGTTTTGGTTACTATTGAATCCTTTGGTTCTACCAAATTTTCAGTTTGTATAGCTGGAACTCTTTCCAGTTCTACCTTATGACCATTAATTTCCTCATAAGAAATTCCCTTTCACAAAGGTGGCATGTTGAGAAACAAAACATCTTTTGTTCCTCGGTTAGGTAGAAGATATTCCCTGGCGAATGCTTGGGATATCAAACAAAATTCTACAGAACTGACTTTGCCTTGAGCTTGTCCGAATTATGCTTTTTAGACATAGGTTGGACAACCCCAAATCTTAACAAACTTAAGATATGGGCTCTTCCCTTTCCATATCTCATATGAAGTGGTAGGCAACTGATTTGATCGGAACCCTATTCAATAGGTATGCAACTTCACAAGTGCATAACTCCCTAAAAGGAAATAGGAAACTCAGTAGTACTCATCATAGAGCGCACCATATCAAATAGGGTGTGGTTGCTCCGCCCCGATACACCGACGTGCTGTGGTGTATACGGAGGAGTAATGCTGAGAGAGAATCTCATTCTCTTTTCAGAATGGTCCAGGAATCCCGTGCTTAAGTATTCTCCTCCCTGATCACATCAAAGGACATAATACTTATACCCGTTTTGGTTCTCTACTTCTAACTTATATTCTATGAACATCTCAAAAGGTTCGGACTTGCGTTTCAACAGGAACATATGTCTGAATCTTGAGAGATCGTTAGAGAATATAATGAAGTACAAAGAACCGGTCTTGGCATGTGTAGACAGGGGACCTTCATACATCAACATGTATCATCCCAAGAGTTCACTAACTCTTTCTCTGTTTCCAATAAACGGAGCTGTGGTCATCTTATCTCTGTTACATGACCCGCAAGTTTCACAAGATGTAAATTTAAACTAATTTAACTATGCATCTTTATGTAACTTCAGCTAGTCGGGTCGCATTGATATGACCTAGTCTACAATGCCTCAAGAAGGATTTGTTCATTTCTGAACTCTTCCTCTTGTGTGTGTTCTGTATAATAAGAACTGTAGTTTGATTTAGAACGTCTATGCTTTTAGATAACGTGCCTGAACCGATCAACTCTTGATATAGGAAATGTTCAAAACATTATCCAACAATACAAAATTATATCCTTTCTTTACTAATAAAGATACCGATATGATGTTGTACATCAGGTTCGGTATCTAATAACATTCGTTCAGAATCAATGTATTCTGGTAATACAGGGTGACAGTGACCAACAGACTTGGCTGCAACACTTGCACTGTTTTCTGTCTCATGAAACTTATCACCCGTTCTCAGTTCTCTACCTATCTGTAGCCCATGTAACAAATTACATATGTGGGATCCTGATCCGGTATCTCATACCCAGGACGTAAAGGATACTGAGAAACAGTTCTTTGTAATGAACACACCCGAAAAAGATGTATCAGCATGCACTTTCTTCGTTTGGGCGGCACGGGAATTCCGGTAATCCCCTATTTCCTGCTCTGTCTTATAACAATTATAAGTTGGAGCGGGACCAATGTTCCCTAACTCAGTATAACAAGCGGGTTCGGTCAATACATCGATATTATTATCTTGATTAAGGCATGACATGGTCGCTACCTGGAGAGAGAGAGAAGAAAACACTCTGCGTGCGCTCTTGCAAGATCAGATTGGTTATTATTTTATCTAATCCGGATGGCTCCCACTGTTTTTATCAAATCTTCCTTCAAACTCTAAAAGGACAGACTAGCCCGGATTTATTACACCCTACAACTTCGCCAATCTTTCAGCAAGGCCAGTGTCGGTACATTGAGGGAGGTTCCCCGTGCTTTCGCATGGACCCAATTAAAGTAAACCTCGTTTTCCCAGAAGCGTAACCCCGTTGACACCTTTCTAGACACCTACTTGATCGGTTAATTGTAATGTGTAAACTCTCCCAAAAGTAACAATTACTCGCAGTGGGTATCGGGATCCAACTATCTCATAGAAGGTATGCAATCTCATTACAAATTTCAACACTTGAAATTCCCGATAATATTTTGCCCCTAACGTGCTATGACCTTGACGAAAGCCAACAAACCATAGCCCCCGCTAGTCAAGTTCAACCCGTACATTTCTTGACTGAATTAAACCCACCCGCATGACCCTTGACGAAAGCCAACAAAGCCGTATGACTACCCTAATCCATTCGCATCATATGCAGCAGATAAGCAGCATATAGCTACCGCACACTACACATTGACGAAAGCCAACAAATGCAGCACGAATACTATATACAACTTATCTGAAATGTCGGAGGGCTACGATAGGTTTTTTTGAAAACCTATTGCGTAATGAACTTGATATCGTTGTAGAATCAAATGATTTTAAAATTGAGTGGTTTTTAGGATTTTACTAGTTTCGCTAAAGAGGTCACACCCGGTGAAGGGATCTCGGCTCTTTCCTTATGGAATAAGGTGCAGGATATATCATATATATCACTGTGCAAAGCAAGAACTAGAAAATCAATCAAAAGACAAAACCGAGGGGTTTAGCATCTGCCAGTTGATTGGTAGAATTTGAGTTAACCGTAATCAAGACGGTGTCGCTATGCAGCTAGCCGGTTGAGTACGGGTCGATCCACAGGGAGATGGATGTATGTCATTTCTTGTCTTAGACAAGTCAATAAAGAATCTGTATGAGTTTGTTCGATTCTAACCTATGTGTATTTATTTGCAAGTATGAAGTTGTTAAGAAAAAGATACGAGATTGTAAGCTAAAGAAATCCGTACTCAAAACCTTTGAGCCGAGTCTTGACCAATTGAAGCTAGAGCAATCGGCAACAACGTGGATTAGGGGATTTAAGCGCGGTATTCGTGGAATACGGCTTATTTACCCTTGTCCTTCCGTTCTTGTCTCTTGCTTTCGCCTCCGGCCAAACCGAACGCAACCGGTCGCGGTTAGGAATCACCGTTACCTTGTTAGGGTAGGGTGCCTAACGGAGCGCTTGCGTATGGTTTGGGCGGAGTTCAATGGAAAATAACCGGAAAAGGAAATGAGAAAAGAAAATCTTAACTTACAATACCGTATTTATTCTTAACAACGATAATTACATTCATTCACAAAAAAAGAACAAAGAAGAGCAAAAGAAAAGAACAAGGAAAAGAAAAGATTACAAGTAATTAAGTGCATGAATTAAATTGCATGAAAGTAAAGCAAGATAATAATAAGCAAGTAATAAAAAGCGATAAAAAGAACAAGAAACTAGAACTCAAGACAAGCATGGGATCAATAGCCAACCCTTAAACTTGCAAGCTCAATCAAGAGGTTGCAAGATCAAGAGAAGGGTAGAGAACGCATGTGAAATGAAGCGCTAATTCCATAAGAAAATACGACCTTTGAGATCAATAACTAACCCTTAACCATTCAAGCTCAATGAAGAGGTTGAATGATCAAGAGAAAGCAAGAATCTCAAGGGGAAGAAGAAACAAAAGAGAATGATACAAAAAGCCCTCATCTTCATTGATCTCCCACTCAAAAAGCTCTCACTACAATTTTCATGGAAAAAGAATGAAGAAGAAGAAGAAGAAGACTAAATCCTAAAAAGAAAGAAGAACAAAAGAATGACCCCCTAAGCTTGGCAAGTTCTGGGGTATTTATAGGAGGTGAACTGAAAACCTAGGGCAACAATCTGCCTCAATATGAAGTCCCCAAAATGCCCCCAAAATACGACAGAGAGAGGAGTCAACATGGCCGCGGATCCGCGGCCTAGACCCCCTATTGGCTGCGGATCCGCGGCCCTGTAGTGGAGTTGGGTTGTGGGCTTTTGTCGTTTTCCCTGGTTTCATGTTGTCTGCTATGTGGTATACGACTTTTCTCAGAAACTCTTCACAATTATTCCAGAATTTTAGTAGAACAAAAAGGTGATGTGATGCGGATCTTTTGCCATGATTTTCTCGAGCTCCGTGTAGATTTCTTGGATCTTGTGTTGACCTAGATCTTTGTGCATGACATGACAATCGATTTGCCATCTTGTCCCTAAAACTGGTATGTGGCAACACACGGATAGAGAGCGGAGACCCGTGTTTTATCTGTTGTTGGCAGTAATCCGGAATTTGTCGTACTTTTCATGGATTTCACCGTTCAGAGCCGAGAACCTGTATATTGCAAATATGTAGCAAACACTGAACAAAAGTACCTACCTATAAACACACGAGCGTAAGAATGGGCAGTATAAAATGCAGTATTCTGTTATGAACAAATACCCCCAAACTTAACTTTTGCTCGTCCCGATCAAAACCAATTATTCACAAAAATAAAATCCTAACCGCACTTTCGCAGGGAACGCGATTGCACTGAGCACGTGCAACAAGCCGTTAAACCTCTAGGTGTCCCTAGTAGGTGGAGTGTTGTCTCCTGATGGTTTTCAGCGGATACTACCCACAAAATCCCGCCAAGCTAGTGTCATAAGTTAACATTGATTCTACTCCTACAGTTTAGTATTTACATTAGAAATTCTATCATCCTAAGTTAGAAATATCCAACCCTTATTTTTCACACCTCCTATCTGTTTTAACTTTAGATCCTATACGTTCCAAAAAAGTTTAGAAAGATGTTGGTTCTCCTGAGTTTTCCTTCTAAAGTGCGGCCTCAAATCAGGGATTTTTATCAACTTTACAGAAAACACAAGTCTTATTCTTTATTTCTATCTTTTATCCAAACATCAATTGTATACCCCTACGTGTGTGTATATTTGCACCCCTACACTCAAGAATTCAATTCAAGCTATAATACCCTTGTCTTAATACCTAATACTACTTCTTTTCATATAATGATGGACGGTGTTGCTCACACACCTTTCATGCGACTATTAATGCTTCTTGAGGCACTAACGGCCGATTACTGAATGTGTGAGCTTAAAGCGTAAATAGCAGTTTCCAGGTCTTGACTTTATTCTATTTTTCTTTTTCTTTTTCTTTTTCTTTTTCAAGACCGGATATATTTTTCAACATGCTCTTTTGGTGTTTAGCTTTAAATACCGTTTTTTCTTTCATACTAGGCTTTCAGGCAAGAGTATTTCAAGGTATCCTCTACTATCCCAAGTTTCAAGGTGCGTGTAAGTGCAGTTTGTAGGGTATATACTTTCTAAATTTGAACTCGAGAAAAGAAACTATTTTTCAGACTTATCCTTCAGTAAAGCATCAATACTTTCCCTTCATCTTGACTTAACTCAAGAACTGAACTCAAGATTACCTATTTCTCAAAAAAACTGTAAGGACGTATACTTACCAAAGTTAGACAGAATGAGGGTTATTTTTAGGGTTTTCAATCCCTAAGCCTAGAATTTAGTTATTTCTATTATATCAACTAAACTTTCGGAATACAGATCTAAGTTACCCTATTAGCTAACTTGACGACAAAGTTTTTATATTTTTTGGAAAATTTTTAATTTTTGTGGGTTTTTAATAGGGTATGCAAATGCAAAATATACAAATGAATGCGAAGGAAGAAGGCTTACCGAGCACACCCCCAAACTTAAACTTGACAGTGCCCTCACTGTCAGGCTATACCAAGAGGGTCAAAATTGTCGGCGCTCCCCCTAAAAACAAATTATATACAAAAAGAAAAACCAAAAATATATACAAAAAAAGGTGTTCCCCCCAAACTTAAGTAAAACAGTGTTTCTACTGTTAGACGTTGAAGTTCAGGTTTAGGGGGGAATGAACAGTATCAAGCTATACAAGGCCTTACATAGGCCAAAAGTTAGTACCAACCATTGAAAGATCTTATCGTGATAAAGCAGTGGCTGGTGAAAGAAGGTGAAGAGGAAAGAAATGGAGAATACGCGAGACCGTATGCGGAGAGAAGCGGGATACGGTCTCGGTATATGAGAGGAAGAAGAATGGCGGAAGGGAAGAAGAAGTGGAATACGAACTTGAGGGAGGAAATGGAGTGAATAGATTAGCACAATTTGTGATGAGCGATGTGTAAACAGCGATTGTGCTAATCTATTAACCCGTCGAGAAATGGGGTCAAATCCCTTAAGATTCGTAAGAACCCATGGGTACGTCGAACTTGGTAAACCAGACACAGGAAGTGAAAATGGTACGGGTTCTTGCAAGGTCGGAACGATGGAAAGGATGGAGGGAAGTGGTTGAGGAAGGGTATCGGTTAAGGGTTCTGGAGGGTGTACACAGTCAGTGAAAGGAACATGATGAATTGGAAAATCCGACTCATCATCTAGAACTGTTTCATCCTCAGAAATATCCTCAAAATTCTCCTCAAAGTTAAGCTCATCCATGCATATTTCATCAAAGTCCAGACGCATATGTTGTTCGGGAAAAACATTTAATGACTCGGGATGATGAATTGGAGAGAAAAACTCAGTCAAATCTACGGGTTCATCATCCAAAATAGTCCCAGCGTCAATATCCTTAATCAAGTGAAAGTCAATTTTCTCAGACACCTCATCAAAAGCATGGATTTCAATCAATTCAGGTTCTAAGATGGAGGTGTAGAGGTCAAAAGGATTGGGTATGGTTTCACTTGGCAAGGTCCCTTCACAATTTGGCAAATCAAATACTACAAAGTCGCACAACTCATTAAACATTCTATCTTCAACTGATAATTCATTTGGGACACTTGATAGATTTTCAACACAGGAGTTGTGGGATTCAATTTGAGACGGGTAGGTTTGATTTGGAAGGGTATACAGCTCACTTTCTCCACTCAAATTCACATCCTGTCCGACCGCCTCTTCATACATTGGAAAATTTGGAGCTAGTTGAAAACTAGCTACCGGGTCACTAGGTTGTATGAGCGCGGCCATGGACGCATTCAAATCCATCATCTGTTGGCTTGACGCTACCCTAAAGTCTTCCAAGGACTGTTCTAGACTAGACATTGGTTGTGAAGGGGTTTCAGTAAAAGATTCAAAGTTGTTTGGATACTGAAAATTCCCAAGTGGCGGTTCAGAAACAATGTCTAGGGAAGGTGAAAAAGTAGGGTAGGACTGGTAGGAATTGAATGGTTGGACAGGGGTAGGATCAACATTTGGATAAGAAGGTGAATGAAATTGTTGATCCCAAGAATTTGAAGTGGTGACAGGAGTGAAAGATCGGCTACGAGATTGTTCAATACGTTCTGCAATAGACATAGGTCTTGGAGTTGCAACATGACTCGAAGAAAGGGTATCAACGTAAAAAGGGGTGAATGTTTGAAATGGTTGATACGAAGTTGATTGCGGAGTCAAATTGTTTGTCCTAGACGCGTCTATCCGATCTCTCAATGAAATTTTTGGCATGGATGGATCGTTCGAAGTTCGGCCAAAGCAAGAACCGTAAGAAGTAATGTCTGGTTGGGGGTACCAAAGTTCGGCAAGAGTTTTTCGAGGTGGGGTACCCATGATATGAAGAGAGAGAAAGAAAGGTAGAGAAAAGGAAGGGAAAAAGAATGTGATATTTTTATAGTTTATATATTAACAGAAGAATGAAATATACACACAAAAAGAATATGGACAAAAACAATCACGATACAAAAATACCACACACCTAATCGTTCTAGGGTTCACCTAGGTCAACTAGACCTGCTCCAGAACTTGATTGTCGAAGTAAAACTGTGTCGAGAAACGGGCTCAAGATACACTGATCACGAGGCCAGGTAAGTGCAGAGATAAGGGGAGGTTTTCCAACGCTTTCGCGAAGTTCCTTAATTAAATAACCCTTTCTCTTTTGGCGGTTGCACCGTTAACACTTTCCTAGACACCCCGTAAACAATATACCGTTAAGCGAGGTTCTAAACACAGTTAACTTCTCTTAGTGAGCGCGAAGTCCTTAAGGCTTAAAGTCTAATTTCTTTTAAAATTTGTGCGGGTAAACGTTATGCTCAAGTTCGTGATTTGTGGGCCACGGAAAAGGTGATGAAATCCTTTACCGTATGTTGTGGGGTTCGCTTGCCCTTAAGTCCGTATTAATGTATGCAATGCGCAATTCAATAAAAATTGTATAAAGAATCAAACAATCGTTTTTTAGTTTAAGCGCGGCACTGCAACAAATACTGGTTAGTCAATTTTTAGCGTTTGCTAGCGAACTAGCAAAGAATCCTGCAAAGAATAGAATATTGGATGCGTCGGATTTAAGAAGAAGGTGTTTAAGAAATACGTACCGTTACGTTTTTGGGTTAGGAAAACCCCGTTGAATCAAATCCGGTAAGCTTGGAAAGTTCGCTTGCGCGGGTCAAACTATCTGGATCTTTGGCACTGTACTTCGTAATCACCTTAACTTTGAACGTACACTTTGCTCCCCACAATCGCAGTTTGCAAATCCGCAAAAATCTGCACTCTTGCCCACAAAAATGATCAAAAATAACAAAAAGATTTTTTATTTATTTATTTATTTTTTATTATAAATATATACAAAAAGAATATTAACCCGAATAACGAGAAAGAAAATACGCTACCGTCTCCCCGGCAACGGCGCCATTTGATTGGTAGAATTTGAGTTAACCGCAATCAAGACGGTGTCGCTATGCAGCTAGCCGGTTGAGCACGGGTCGATCCACAGGGAGATGGATGTATGTCCTTTCTTGTCTTAGACGAGTCAATAAAGAATCTGTATGAGTTTGTTCGATTCTAACCTATGTGTATTTATTTGCAAGTATGAAGTTGTTAAGAAAAAGATACGACCTTTGAGATCAATAACTAACCATTAACCATTCAAGCTCAATGAAGAGGTTGAATGATCAAGAGAAAGCAAGAATCTCAAGGGGAAGAAGAAACAAAAGAGAATGATACAAAAAGCCCTCATCTTCATTGATCTCCCACTCAAAAAGCTCTCACTACAATTTTCATGGAAAAAGAATGAAGAAGAAGAAGAAGAAGACTAAATCCTAAAAAGAAAGAAGAACAAAAGAATGACCCCCTAAGCTTGGCAAGTTCTGGGGTATTTATAGGAGGTGAACTGAAAACCTAGGGCAACAATCTGCCTCAATAGGAAGTCCCGAAAATGCCCCCAAAATACGACAGAGAGAGGAGTCAACATGGCCGCGGATCCGCGGCCTAGACCCCCTATTGGCCGCGGATCCGCGGCACTGTAGTGGAGTTGGGTTGTGGGCTTTTGTCGTTTTCCCTGGTTTCATGTTGTCTGCTATGTGGTATACGACTTTTCTCAGAAACTCTTCACAATTATTCCAGAATTTTAGTAGAACAAAAAGGTGATGTGATGTGGTTCTTTTGCCATGATTTCCTCGAGCTCCGCGTAGATTTCTTGGATCTTGTGTTGACCTAGAGCTTTGTGCATGACATAACAATCGATTTGCCATCTTGTCCCTAAAACTGGTATGTGGCAACACACGGATAGAGAGCGGAGACCCGTGTTTTATCTGTTGTTGGCAGTAATCCGGAATTTGTCGTACTTTTCATGGATTTCACTGTTCAGAGCCGAGAACCTGTATTCTCCAAATATGTAGCAAACACTGATCAAAAGTACCTACCTATAAACACACGAGCGTAAGAATGGGCAGTATAAAATGCAGTATTCTGTTATGAACACCAGTCATTGCTAAAGGGGTCACTCCCGGTGAAGGGATCTCGGCCCTTTCCTTATCGAATAAGGTGCCGGATGTTCTACAAGGAACGCCGCGATGCAAAGCAAGAACTGTAGCTGCCTGTTTTTGAAAATTCGATTCCACAACATCTTTTAGGTTTCTTTTCTTTCATTAATTATATTAATGAAGTCCCATCATTTAAACACCTAAACATCACAGATAAATACGACGTACACTTATGCCATCCGCATTCGCCTCGATGTCCTCTCGTGCACCGTTAGGTTAGGTGGCTAACGGCAGAGCGGGGCAGGGCTAGCGCGTGGTTGTAAAACATAAGTAACGTCTATATAATATATCATATATACTATATACAGTATTTATCACAACATATCAAATGATCACATCACATATATCGCAGCAGAAGAAACATATGAAACATTGGATATACTAGGACGCCGGTGTTTTATTTTGAGCCTCTATAAAACACGGATTCCACGGTCGCGATGAATAGCCAAACCCACACCCCAAGACCCCTACGAGAGCGGCAAACAACCCTTCCAATAATAGAGTTAGGAGACCCGGACTCGACTCCTCGAGTTGGTCTTTCACTGGACTCCAGAACCCGGTTACTTGTGCTCTCCTCCTTGGGTCTAACCTAGTGCGGAAAAGTAAATAATATACAAATGGTGACATCAACCTCATCCCGGAAGTGCCCCAATAAAAGAATATTACATACATTTGATTTTACATGAATGAAAAATAAAAACCCTTATCTCACATAAAACCCACGGCTATTCAAAACGCGACGATCCAATATAACATATCCAGCAACACATAACATCACATGTCATCAACGTAAGTAAATATGCGTATCCGAATTGTCGTTGACATATAGCAACGAAACCGGCGATAACACATATTACACTTACGATCGCAGAAAAGAAAGTGTAAAACTACAACAGTTGGAATCCGCAACCTCCTTAGACATCACATGCCTAACAATTATAAACCTCGCATTTTAGTCTCTATATCAAAAACATTTTTCAATATCTAGTCGGGCAATTCAACAAGATTCCCGATATGTGATCGAATGCTCGTCGCAAACTTTAGTAGACGGCCGCACCCCCGGATGCCGTCGACGAAGTGCACTGTCTATTAAGGTTGATGTCGCGAACACCCAAACGGATGCTTTTGGTTACAGGGTTCTCCTACAGTCACTTTGTCGGGGCTTTGGGGCGTGGCTGTCTATTAAGTTTACCCGGCGAGTATCCGCGTACGCTACGTGATTGCGGCGGACTTTTGATCGCATCAAAATTCTGTGGCAACCGATCATTTGAGACTAAACTGCTATGTTTATAACATTCAAATTAGTTATCTCATAACTACTTGTGGATTCCAAATATTGTATCGCATTCCAGATAAATAGACAATGTTAAACTTTCCGATCGAATGATCAAACACCCAAGTTTTCCCAAATAGTTCTCAACACTTGAGGGGAGTTTAAAAACATCCATCACATGCCACAGTACCAATGGTCCAGCCGTAGAAGGGTGAAGCTAACGCCTCACATGTGGCAACGCCGTACTGCCCCAAACCCTAAGGTTCAAAAGGCAGTTCAAGACGGTCACATAATCGAGTTAAGGTTTGTTGTCTTCCAGAGGGTCCCTTGCGTAACTTGCATGATTTAGACGTTCTTAAACAACGGAAAAATCCAATACTTGGAAATTTTCCGGGTCCGGAAAAAGTGAGTTATTGATATCCGTCTGAACTTTTTAATACTTTCTAAATATCCGGAAAACATAACGAAATTAAATTTTCCGATCGAATCAACGAGTACAAAATAAACCCCAGAACATTCAACACTTGAGTCAGATAAAAAATGCCCAGAAAATAGAAATAACAGATACGGGTATTACTGTGCAAAAACCCAAAGCACAATCTCACTGTACGGCCGCGGATCCGCGGCACAAGCAGGGTATTGCCGCGGTTCCACGGCGATCCGTTAGCCTTACTTTGTCGTTTTGCACAATAATTCCTAGAATCACCTGCTGAATTTTTTAGGTATTTTTAATTCAGAAAAATCACAGTTTTGAAAATTTTTCCAGAGAGGGGTTCATTATTGTCGTATCGAAGTTCGATCGGAGTATTAACTTCGTAAACACGTCGCCTAATGCTCTAGCTAGGCTCTGATACCACTGTAGGGTTACTAGGCACTCTAAGAAGGTTCTACAAGGAATCAACCGTGCCCGATTAAAATTTTAGCCGTGCCGAATAACTCTAAACAAGATCTTTGCTAGATAATTAGGGTAACACATGCAAGTAAATAACAATTATCACTAAGTGAATACGAAATACAACCTTTGTTGATCGGTCCTTCACTTCTAAAGCTCCTTGTTGTAGTCCCTTCGCTGCGATCATCGAACTCCCGGACTCTCGGACGGCTCCATGAGAAGATTGCAACGGTTTTGCTTGAAGTCTTCGAGGCCGAAGATGATCTACGTCGAGGGAATACGAACTCAAGCTTCTACTTCACTAACTAGAGAATTAGTGAAGCAAACACCCTAAACTAAAGTTCTAGTCTAATAGAGGATGATGAAATAGGAAATGGGTACCCTTTAGAATTTCTTTTCTCACAATGTATCTCTCTCTTAATCAAACCCTAGAAAGAAATTGAAGGAGGAAGAAGATGAGCTCAAAATGAGAATGAAAACTAATCAAGAGAGAGTGGGCGAACCATGGGTGAGTGGGTATCATATACTAACTCATGTAGAGACATAACCATGGCTAATTATAGTGGTTAGGTTAATTAACATCTTAAGTAAAACAAAACTAGTGGACTAAGTCAATGCAACCATAAGCTTCATGAAGCTTCATGCATGTGAGCTCATTATCCATTAATTTTAGAATTACTTTAAATATAAAAACCTAACCAATATAATTATAATGATGTATGTCTCATACACCCATGTAGTGTGTATCAACAACCATGATACAAAATGAACACAAATTAATATATATCACATATATATTAAGTTGTGTACAAGTGAGAAAAAAAATGCTTAAGTGAACCAATATTAGTTAATGTAAATCAGTATATCACATATACAATTAAACACTAAATGTCACGACCCAAAATTAGGCACATGACCGGCCCTTAAACCACGTAACGTCTACAGGCGTACGTAATTTAAGTAAGCCGAAACCCAGAAATCTAAACCACCCTAAAAGGGATAAATGGAGAAAAACATAGTTTAAAACATTCGGAAAATCTTAAGTAAAAATCACTAACTTTAGTTTTCTTTCTTGAAAATTTCGGCAGTACCTCTTTTGTAAAAACTTGCGCCGAAAACGGGTACAACATAAATAATATATAAAGCATCCCAAACGGGAGCAAATCACGCCCAACGGCAGAGACAACCACCACAAGCGTATATACGACGCCGAAGCAAAGAAATATAAAAGAAAACTGCATAAAGAAGTAAAACTTTTCAACAAAACCGGCTCCCATGAGCACGGCACCCAAAGTCACCACAAAAAATAACACTGAATCCTCACAAGTCGTCTCTAAGTCATATACAACAGTGGTAGATGGAGAATACTAGATCCAACAAAAAAAATTATACAATGTACAAACAGATAACCGCAACCCACATAAAAGCAAGGCCTTACAGCCAACCGTAGCGGTATCCGCAAAAGTAGAGATGATAAGACGCCCTGCCGCGACTACTCAGAGGGTAAGTCCTGCAAAATACTGTGGCACAATGGGGGTGAGTTTCCAACTCATGAATAGTAAATAACATCATACAGTAATCGCAAGTATGCATGAACATCGATCTATCTATCACGTGTAATCCGATAGCATAAGTATGATAAGTGAATATGCAACAATCATGTAAAGGTACATCATCAGGGTACTACAACTGTATGAAACAATGCATATCAACATAATCCTGAGTGTGGGATGATATAATATAAAATCTTATGCAAAAATCATCAGTATGGAAAAACACCAGTGTCACTCACTGACACATCAAATCCCAAATTCTCGGGCACCGCATCCTCAGATCGGCCCTCACATCCTTTAAGTCTCACGAAAACCTGAGTGTCAAACACCGACACTCGAAACATCATGAAACCCGTGTCTAGCATCGACACGTAAATCCTTATAACTCAGGCGCTGTCACCATGACTGGCCCTGACGATATGTCATACCTCACTCCGGTCGGTATCCCCATGATAACCGCCGAGTCCAAATACAATCACCGGTAGGTAGTGGTCCTACCGCCAGGCTTATCGTCTACACCTCGAAATCACCACTCGCCCCGGGGTACCATACCGGGTCCACCATGTACCCACAGACAGTGCCTCCCGCTCCTCGAATCCGGTATCACAAGCCAAATCTCAGAACCGAGAAATCACATGGTGGACGCACTGAAATATCATATCTAGAGAAACCGGGTTTTCAAACAATACATAGTTTTCTTGAAAATATCCCCCACGGTCCTCAAATCCATAATCACATGAAATCCATATCTTAATGCGTAAAATTCACGTAAAACTGATATATGCAAAATAAAACATCAATATGAGCATATAAAGGGAAAACCGCTCTATAAATTAATCCAGCTTTTTAGAATATATCTTGCGGTTCCCAAAACCTCCGAAAAACAATGCAGCATCATATAAGGTGTACATGTAATTGTAGCAAGGTTTAAGTATCTACATGTAAGCTAGTATGTATGATGCAAGTCATAAGTGCAAGGATCAACAACTCAATATCATATATCAAACAATACCACTTGGGGTACATACAACTATAGCGAAAATATGCGGTGTACATGTCAATATGAGTGCATGATATACATGTAACTATAATAGATTATGTGGGTGTACATGTCAATATGAGTGCATGATATATAATATAGCTATAGTAAGGTATACATGAAATGGAATAAGTGTTACTACCTCAACTATTCCTGCCCAAAGCAATGTCACGTATGTAAGTATCAACAATATCTCATATGCACAATGGGATAAGGGCTACTACCACAACTATCCCTATCCACTACCGTATCACGTATGTAGGTGTCAACAATATATATCGGCTTGTGCGTGTCATGGCAATTACTGACGATGTGGGTGTAGCATAATATTTAGTGCTCGTGCAACATGAACCGTCAGTAATGTGTTATATCTAAAGGTACGAGTCAAGTACAACAGATAATTCTATGCACTGACATTCATATGAAAGTAAAGAATATGCAAATACTATGCAACTAACATATCAAATTCGCCCCGACGCATAACGTCATACAGGCGATTTCCCCGTAGATGTTAAATCTACTCACCGATGGTCTCGAGCTAAGAAAATCCGACCACCTGCTTCCCCTTGTCCGCATCACCTGAAATCCCTGCTTGCGAACCTAAAATTTCATAAATACAACACATAAGCTAAATATCCTATAATGACGAAAAGACAACGAAACGCGATGAAAACGCCCGGAAAATTTCACTGCACGCTTAGCGCATCTATCGCGCACGATACCGGCCAAAACCCTAGTTGAGGTCGCTAAACTACAAAACACCAAGTCTGGACCCCGATCGTCCCGATCGCGCCACACAACACAAAATTTACGAGGAATACACTAGATATAACCTCGCAACGACCAAACGAACCCTATGTCGGAAAAACCCCGAAATCTAGTAAGCAACTTATCGCAATATTTAGCACTAGTTTCAAGCTAACACAAATATAGCGGTTTCAAATATCTTACAATATCTTAACTAGGCTATCCAAACCACTTCCATATTTTTAATCTTGCTTAATCAAGTTTTAGCAAAAACCTAGTAAGCTAAACCTTTACTAGTCAAATTAGGAATTGGCTACAATTATCATTCTTTCACAAGAACAAGTTTTTCCTAAATCTTCAATTAACATTAAACACTTCAACAAGCTTTTAACCCTAACTAGAATTTCTAAAAAAATTATGACAATGAATTAATCAAGAGTTCAAAGCTATATCAAGCAATTAATTAGCTAGCTAAAAGATTTAAATACCACAATTAAAGATTTGGGTTTGAAATTATACCTCTCAAGAACACAAACAAGCAACTAGATCGATCATTTATTTCTCCAAAAAAGATGTTTTTCTTGAAGGTATAAGCAAGATTTGTGAAGGATAATGATTGGTTATTGTTTGTTTATGAGTTTTGTGGAATTATTTAAGGAATTTTGAAGAATTATTGATCTTGGAATGAAGAAATTGAGCAAAGAAAAGCAAGAGGGCAGAACAAGAGGAGAGCTCGGCCAAAGAGGAAAGATGGGGGTATTTTTGTGAAGTGTGTGGAGTTTTCTAGCAAAAGAAGTCAATAAATGCACATAAATGCAAACATGCCACCTTTTCTCTCTTTTCTTTTCTTTTCTTTTAAAAAAAGAAACCCTTAGTCACCAAAAAAATCTAGATATTTAAAAAGAACCTTCTAAAATAATTCTAGTGAAAAAATTTAATTTATTCACAAGAGAAAAAATTTCCCGATTTAAGTGCACAAAATACCGCTTAAAATAATATTTTATTTGGAAAAAATTCTATCTGAACCAAAACCTCCCAAATACTCCCAAAGTTCACGCACAAGCTTTATTTTAGCCAAACTAGGTGTCGGTAAGCTTATACGGTCGTTTGATCGAAATCGGGTTAAAACGGGAAAAACCGACAATTTTGCCCTAAAATAGGAAAATTCGCAAAACGATTTCTAAAACGTTACAATCTCCCCTCCTTATAGAAATTCGGTCCCCGAATTAAAATTTCATACTAAGCGTACCTTCAAAAAGATGAGTGAATTTCTTCCGCATCTCGCTCTCGGCCTCCCAAGTGATCTCCTCACCAGTCGGGCTACGCCAAAGAACCTTCACAGATGGCAAGACCTTTGACTGAAGTTTCTTCACCTGCCGATCCAAAATAACTACCGGCTACTCGGTGAACGAAAGATCGAGCTCAAGCTGAACGGTCTCGTGCTGAATCGTGTGAGAAGGATCATGAAGGTATCTACGAAGCATCGACACATGAAAAACAGGGTGAACATCCGGAAAACTGGGCGGGAGCGCCAAACGATAAGCAACAGAACCCACTCGCTCAAGGATCTCGAAAGGACCTACAAATATGGGACTGAGCTTCCCTCTCTTCCCAAATCGCATAACGCCCTTCATCGGAGAAATCCTCAGGAATACATGATCCCCCACTGCGAACTCAAGTCTGCGACGACGACGGTTGGCATAAGACTTCTGCCTGCACTGGGCTGCTCTCATCCTATCCTGAATCAGCTGGATCTTCTCCGTGGTCTCCTGAACTAGCTGGGGTCCCAAAACCAGACTCTCATTAAGCTCGGTCCAACATACTAGCGATCGACACTTCCTACCATATAAAGCCCCAAAAGGTGCCATCTGAATTGTCTCCTGAAAGCTGTTGTTGTAGGAGAACTCAATCAACGGCAAGTGACGATCCCAACTGCCACCAAAATCAAGCACACAAGCACGGAGCATATCCTCCAGAGTTTGAAAAGTCCGCTCCGACTGGCCATCGGTCTGTGGATAAAAAGCGGTACTAAAACTCAGCCGGGTACCCAAAGCTTCCTGAAGCTTCTGCCAAAGACGGCTAGTAAACTGGGTGCCTCTGTCGGATACTATGCATGTGGGAACACCGTACAAACGCACAATCTCATCAATGTACAACTGAGCATAACCGAAAGTGGTCTTCACTGAAAGAATGTGAGCCGCTTTCGTAAACCGGTCTACAATAATCCAAATGGAGTCATACCCTCGACTAGTCCTGGGTAGACCCACAATGAAGTCCATGGAAATCTGCTCCCATTTCCACTCCAGAATGGGTAAGGGCTGCAACTCTCCATCCAGTCTCTCATGCTCAGCCTTGACTTGCTGACAAGTCTGGCACCTCAAAACGAAGTCCGAAATATCGTGCTTCATCCCTTCCCACCAGTAGAAGTCTCTCAAGTAAGGTACATCTTGGTGGAACTTGGATGAACGCTAAAGGCCGACTGATGTGCCTGCTCTAGGATCTCACGTCTCAACCCATCAACATCTGGTACACACAAGCGAGTCCCGCATCGTAGCACACCCTGGTCATCAACCATGAACTCCAAAACTCTTCCCTACCGAACAAGCTCAAGAATCTCAGACAAACGGGCATCACTGGGTTGCGCCTCACGGATACGATCAAATAGTAGTGGACGGGCGCGGACATGAGCAAACTGTCCCCCAGCGGAAGTGAACTCGAACTGCACTCTACTATCACACAAGAGCTTCCAATCTGCAGAAGACTGACACTGAACTGTGCTCAACTGGGACAAGCTACCCATGGGCCTACGACTCAAAGCATCAGCTACCACATTCGCCTTGCCCGGGTGATAAAGGATCTCACAATCATAATCCTTCACTAGCTCCATCCATCGGTGCTGTCTCAGGTTCAGATCTCGCTGCTGGAAGATATACTTCAAACTCTTGTGATCCGTGAAGATCTGACACGACTCTCCGTACAAGTAGTGTCTCCAAATCTTCAACGCAAAGACTACCGTGCCATCTGAAGATCGTGTGTGGGGTAATTCTGCTCGTGCTTCTTTAGCTGCCTAGAAGCATATGCAATCACCCTATCATGCTGCATCAAAACACAGCCGAGCCCCACTCGAGAAGCATCACAATAAATAACATAGCCGCCCGATCCAGAAGGTAAGGAAAGAACCGGTGCTGTCGTTAACCGAGTCTTCAACTGCTGAAAACTCTGCTCGCACGCATCAGTCCAAAGAAAAGGAATTCCCTTCCGGGTCAGTCCAGTCAGCGGTGCAGCGATACTCGAGAAATCCTGCACAAAACGGCGATAATAACCAGCTAAGCCTAAAAAGCTGCGGACCTCCATCACCGATACAGGTCTGGGCCAAAGCTGTACAGTCTCGATCTTCCTCGGGTCCATAAGAATACCATCACCAGTCACCATATGACCCAGGAAGTCAACTCTATCAAGCAAAAATGCGCACTTTGAGAATTTAGCATACAGCTGGTGCTCTCTCAATATCTGCAAAGTAATCCTGAAGTGCTAATCATGCTCCTCTTGACTCCTGGAGTAGAACAGTATGTCATCAATAAACACTATAATGAACTGGTCGAGGAACGGCCTGAAAATCCGGTTCATCGGATCCATGAACGCTGCTGGCGCATTGGTGAGTCCGAACGACATCACCAAAAACTCATAATGCCCATAGCGCATACGAAAAGCAGTCTTCGGAATGTCATCATTCTGAACCCGCAACTGATGATAACCCGAACGCAAATCTATCTTCGAAAAATGTTTCGCACCCTGGAGCTGATCAAACAAATCGTCAATGCGGGGTAAAGGATACCTGTTCTGCACCGTAACTCGGTTCAACTGACGATAATCCACACATAGCCTCAAATTGCCGTCCTTCTTCTTGACGAACAGAACAGGAGCTCCCCACGGCGAAACACTTGGACGCACAAGTCCCAAATCAAGCAACTCTTGCAATTGATCTTTAAGCTCTCTAAGCTCTGCCGGAGCCATCCGATAAGGCGGTATAGAAATAGGCACCGTGCCAGGAATCAAATCAATGAAAAATTCAATATCGCGCTCTGGCGGCAACCCAGGTAACTCATCGGGAAAGACATCGGGAAACTCTCGCACGGTAGGAACCTGGTCTAACGACTCTACAGTGGCTCCAGTATCATGAATGAAACCCAAGAATCCACGACATCCCCTCCTCAAAAGCCGACTAGCGCACAGAATAGAAATCAAACTGTGAGGGGCGGCACCTCGGTCCCCTTGCACAACAAACACTGACTCGCCGGGAAAACAAAACCTAACTGTCTTCTCGCGGCAGTCCATGGACGCGTAGCAAGTAGCTAGCCAATCCATGCCCAGCAGAACGTCGAAGTCCAACATCTCAAGAAGGATCAAGTCGACGGACAGATCTCTGTCACCAACATGGACAACACAAGATCGGAACACATGACGCGCAACAAACAACTCTCCTACGGGAGTAGTCACGACCAGCGGCTGATCCAGCAAACGCGACTCTCGGCCTAACCTCGTGTCACGACCCGCAGGGTACGGAACGTGACGGGCACTTAAGCTTACGAAACGTCTAAAGACGTCCGTAAAATAAGTAAGCCAAGCCCAGAAAAACCAAACCAAAAAAGCAAAAGAGTGAAGAGAACCAATCAATTGAAAATAAGTTTATCAATAAGTCATATAAAACCCTTTTTGAAAACAATATCAATTTTTCCGAAAATTTCGGCAGAGTCTCCTTTGTAATTACTGGCCCCCAAAATGGGTACAACAAGAATATATATGAATCCAACAAAATAGGGCATCCCCAAGCGGGAGCTAGCTCTTCGCCATAAGGCGGTCACAAATCCCACGCAATATAAAACGACAACATGCAAAATAATCATAATGAAGCATAAGAAAAACAGCATGTCGACTCAAGTGAGCTCGACCCCAAAATACAGCATAAAAGTCCATAAATCTCACAGTCTCATCTCTAGGTCAATATACAATAATGCTGGTAGATACAGTAGATGGAGTGCACTAGATACAAAGTATATAAAAGGTGGTACAAAAATAATGATATAACCCACCTCAGAGCAAAACCTCGAGTCCAGGCAAAGGAGGCAAAAGAACAAGTGCGCCCGCCGCTACTGTACTGACGGAGCGGACCTGCAAAAGGATGTGGCACAACGGGGGTGAGTTGCCAACTCGTGAGTAATAAATAACATCTACAAAGGCTATCGTATGCATGCATACAAGCATCCTAGCATCTAAAATACAGGTATGACTGGATGCACTAGCAGGTGTGTATACAACATCAGTATACTAATATGTATGCAACATGAATATCTGAGGTCTCAATAGGTATATATAAGAAACATTTTATCTCTTTTTGTTTTTGAAACTCTTTTAAAATGCCAGCATAATACTCAAAGAATCGACGAGAACCGGTGTCCAGCAACGACACCTAAAAGCTGTCTCAAATCTCATAAATCCATGTCATAGTGTCTCTGGCCTCAGCCATCCGGCTGACCCATCTCAATATCAATATCTCATCCTCTCGCGGCCCCGGTCGGTATCCTCTGGATATCCGCCGTGCCCAATGAAGTCACCGGTAGGTAATCCGTCCCCTGCCAGGCTCATCGTCAGCACCACGAGCTTCTTGCCCCGGGGTACCCTACCGGGCCCACCATATACCCGAGACGGTTCATCCAACTCCTCGAAACGGGTCTCGAAAACCACAGCAAACTCATGGTGGACGACACTTATATCACTAGAAAACCGCAATTTACATATTTTTTAAAAATATAATAAGTTTAGAAATTTTGCGGTTTTTCCCCGAAATCCAGAAATATCATAAAATCTCAACAAATCCTCATAAGTGCATATGTCAATGATAATGAATGCATATGGTATCAATAATCAAGTTGCGATGTGTGATTAATAGATTAGGCATGAACAAATAATATGATGAAGTACATGCACATGAATAGCAATCCTACGATTTCATTTTAAGGAATTAAAGGCAATAGCACAAGTTTAAGTATCAATTAGTAAAAGGTTTCAATTTAAAGGTTATCTAGTGTGGTGGCATGGCAATTACCAGGGTGTGTGAGTAAGCATGAATAGTGCTCGTGCTGCATATAAAAACCCTGGCAATGGTGCAGGTGTTCTATAAAATGGTTTCGTATAGGTATGTCAATATAGGGCATGAATGTAGCAAATAATCATACAAGTATTACACCCCTAATTACTAACATTACTAAGAATCTTTTAAGTTACTAAAACTATCGGGCGGCTTGCGCCATCCAACGATAGTCCCCCGTAGATGTTACATCTACTCACCGGAATCCCTAGCTAGCTGTGTCCAATCACCGCTTTCCCCTTTCGTGCCGCGTCTGACGTTTCCGCGACCGAACCTGGAATTTACATCAATACCAAACATAAGGTTACCTATCAAGACTGACGTAAAACCCAAACGAAAATACTAACGTTCACTAGTTAGGTACAACGTGCACAAGGTACGCGGAACACACGCGAAAATCGCAAAAATCTACAAGAAAGTCGATTTGGCCGCCCGGCAAAACTAAAACCCGATTACTCAAAAATCCGCACTCACGCATCCTAAACGTCATAGGATATCTCAAAAATATCATCAAGATCTCGCAAATAGTTCATTACAATATTTTAATAAAAACTAGTAAGCACAAAACTTGCTAATTTGGTGCAACATCGAAAATTAAAGATAAAGTTATCACAATCCAACACAAACATCCAACCACACAACTAGTTAGCCACAATCACATAATTCCAACTCATTTACCATGCTTCAAAACCATTTTCCAAACACAACCCTTTCTTGATTTTTTTTCTTATTAGCAATTGCAATTAAAAAACCATACTAGAAAAACTTAACTAACACTAATTTCAAACCCAAAAGCAAGTTCACCTCTTAGATTTAGGTTAGCAAAACACTAGATAGCAAAGTAAATTAATTAACCTAATAATGGATTTCTAAACCCTAATTACAACTCAAGCCATGAACTCTAAAAAAACTAGATTAGAATTTAGCACAAAATTTAACTCTAATCAATTTAATTTAAGGAATTTAACCACAAGTGTTAATTGGGTCAAGATTATACATCCAATTCTAGAGATCTAGCAAGATAATTTGCCTCCAAAGATGGCCCCCTAGCATCCAAGATCCATGCAAGAATGGCTAAGGAGAAAGCATGAAGAATGGGTTTGAAATTGTGAGGTTTAATTGGATTTTTGAAGCATTTGGGGATTTTTTTTTTGTTTGATGCAAAGGAGATGGAAACAATAGAGTGGAATGGAGTGGGGGGCTGCAGATTCGGCAGCAAGGGAAATGGCGGGGAGTGTGTGTGTGTACTAGTTTTATTTTCTTTTTCCTTTCCAAGTCAACACCATACCTTAATTAATATATAAAATTCAACTCATAACTTTCATCACATGAAATGAAATGGAGTAAATGGAGGGGGGGAATCCTGCTGGTGGGCTCGGCCCAAGAGAGAAAGAGGAAAATGTGAGAGGTTGTAAAAAAAAAAAACAAGCAAAAAGGCCCCCCACAAATTCATCTTTGCAAGTTTAGAGCTTAAATTAAATAATTTTCGTTTCCTATAATAAAAATTAGTTAAAAATCAAAATAAAATACTAAAAATTTATGTTACAACTAGATTTTAATTAACATAATTTTAAGGATTAAAATTAGCCCGGAAAAATTTGTATTTATCGATAATTTAATGTATTTTCTTACCGGCTTAAAATAATATTAAAAAAAATGAAAAATTAGGGAAAATTTTTAAACGACCAGAATTTCATAAGTAACTCATTTGCTACTAAAAACAAGTAATTACCTATCCAAATTAGGTATAATTAGTTCTAAACTGCAAAATAACAAAAAGACGATTTACGGAAAAATACTACATTTTCACCGATTTTCGGGAAAACACCAAAATGACTTTTCAAGACGCTACAATCTTCCCCCCTTAAAGAAATTCGGTCCCCGAATTTAAAAATATAACTACGCGTACCTTCGAAGAGATGGGGATATTTCTTCCTCATCTCGCCCTCGGTCTCCCAGGTAACCTCCTCGCTGCTCGGGCTACGCCAAAGGACCTTGACGGTTGGTATAATCTTCGATCTCAACTTTTTCACCTGCCGATCCAGGATGGCCACCGGCTGCTCTGCAAAAGAAAGGTCGCGCTCTAGCTGGACTGCCGGGTGCTGAATCGCATCCGAAGGGTCGTGAAGGTACTTGCGGAGCATCGAAACATGGAAGACGGGGTGAACATCGGGAAAGCTGGGAGGAAGAGCCAAACGATAAGCAACTGCGCCGACACGCTCGAGGATCTCGAAGGGACCTTCAAATCTAGGGCTAAGCTTCCCCTTTTGCCCAAAACGCATCACGCCCTTCATCGGAGAGACTTTCAGAAAAACATGGTCGCCAACTGCGAACACTAATCTGCGACGGCGCCTGTCTGCATAGGATTTCTGTCTGCTCTGAGCTGCCCTCATCCGGTCTCGAATCAACTGTATCTTCGCTGTCGTCTCCTCAACAAGCTGCGGCCCTAAAATGCTGCTCTCGCTGAGCTCTGTCCAACAGACGAGCGATCTGCATCTCCTCCCATACAATGCCTCGAAAGGTGCCATCTGAATAGTATCCTGGAAGCTGTTGTTGTAGGAGAACTCTACTAGAGGTAAATGACGATCCCAGCTACCACCAAAGTCTAAAACGCACGCTCTGAGCATGTCCTCGAGAGTCTGAATGGTCCGCTCTGACTGTCCGTCGGTCTGCGGATGAAATGCTGTGCTGAAGCTCAAACGAGTGCCCAAAGCCTCCTGGAGTCTCTGCCATAGTCGGCTGGTAAACTGAGTGCCTCGATCTGACACGATACAAGTCGGTACGCCATGTAGTCGCACGATCTCGTCAATATAGAGCTGAGCATACTGAGCGAAGCTGAAAGTGGTCTTCACTGGTAGGAAGTGGGCCGCTTTCGTCAATCTATCCACGATCACCCAGATGGAGTCGTACCCTCGACTGGTCCTGGGTAGACCCACAACGAAATCCATCGAAATCTGCTCCCATTTCCACTCTGGAATGGGTAACGGCTGTAGCTCTCCTGCGGGCCTCTGGTGCTCGCCCTTGACTTGCTGACAAGTCAGGCATCTCGAAACGAACTCCGTAATGTCCCTCTTCATCCCGTCCCACCAGTAGGTCTCTCTCATATCATGGTACATCTTGGTGGAACCGGGGTGGACACTATACACTGATCGGTGTGCCTCCTCAAGAATGTCGCGCCGCAATCCATCAGCATCTGGTACGTACAGTCTAGATCCATATCGTAAAATCCCCTGATCGTCAATCACGAACTCGGAAAATCTGCTCTGTCCCATCTGCGCCATGATCTCTGAGCAACGGTCGTCACTGCGCTGTGCCTCATATATACGGTCAAGCAACTGTGGGCGTGCACGAACATGCGTGAGCTGTCCCCCTGTCTGAGTGAACTCGAACTCAACTCGGCTGTCGCATAACATCTTCCAATCTGCTGATGACTGCCTCTGCACTGCGCGCAAAAAAGATAGACTACCCCCGGGCCTCCTACTCAACGCATCTGCCACCACATTCGCCTTGCCTGGGTGATATAAGATCTCGCAGTCGTAGTCTTTCACCAACTCCATCCAACGACGCTGTCTGAGGTTCAGGTCTCGCTGCTGAAATATGTACTTTAAGCTCTTGTGATCGGTGAATATCTGACACGACTCGCCGTATAGGTAATGTCGCCAAATCTTCAGTGCAAAGACCACTGCAGCCATCTCTAAATCATGAGTGGGGTAGTTCTGTTCATGCTTCTTCAACTGCCGAGAAGCATAAGCGATCACCCGGCCATGCTGCATCAATACGCATCCTAATCCCACTCGCGAAGCATCACAGTAGACCACAAATCCGCCTGATCCCGACGGCAAAGATAATACCGGCGCCGTAGTCAAACAAGTCCATAGCTGCTGAAAACTGCGCTCGCACTCCTCTGTCCAAACGAAAGGAACTCCCTTCCGGGTCAAACCGGTCAAAGGTGCAGCTATACGGGAGAAGTCCTGAACAAAACGCCTGTAGTAGCCTGCCAGGCCTAGAAAACTACGGATCTCAGTAACCGATGTAGGTCGGGACCACTGCTGAACAGCCTCAATCTTCTTCGGGTCCACACAAATGCCGTCTCTCGTAACCACGTGACCCAAGAATCCGGCGCTGTCCAGCCAGAATGCACACTTGGAGAACTTTGCGAACAGCTGGTGCTCCCTCAGAGTCTGTAACGTAATCCGCAAGTGCTGCTCGTGCTCCTCTCTGCTCCGGGAGTACACCAAGATATCGTCGATAAACACGATGATGAACAAGTCAAGATACGGCCTGAATGTACGGTTCATCAAATCCATGAATGTTGCTGGGGCGTTGGTGAGACCGAACGACATCACCAAAAACTCATAGTGGCCATAGCGCGTGCGGAAAGCTGTCCTCGGTATATCCTCCTGTCGAACCCGCAGCTGATGGTATCCTGATCGCAAGTCGATCCTCGAAAAATACCCCACACCCTGAAGCTGGTCGAACAAATCATCAATGCGCGGCAACGGATACCTGTTCCGAACGGTAACTTTGTTCAGCTGGCGGTAGTCGATACATAAGCGGAAACTTCCATCCTTCTTCTTGACAAACAGGACCGGAGCACCCCACGGAGAAACACTAGGTCGAATAAGCCCCTTATCTAACAAATCCTGCAACTGATCTTTCAGCTCTCGAAGCTCTGCCGGGGCCATCCGATAAGGCGGTATAGAAATAGGCCCCGAGCCGGGAATCAAATCAATACAGAACTCAACATCGCGCTCAGGCGGTAGCCCAGGTAGCTCATCAGGGAAAACATCAGGGAACTCACAAACTACCGGGACCCGGTCTAACGGAACCTCTGCAGCTCGAGTATCACAAATATACGCTAAGAATCCCTGACATCCCTTCCGCAAGAGCTGACCAGCGCGAAGAGACGAAATTAAGCTGGGAAGGGTGACACTGCGGTCTCCCCGAATAACAAGGACTGGCTCTTCCGGAAAGCTAAATATGACTGCCTTCTCACGGAAGTCCACCGAAGCATAACAAGTGGCTAGCCAATCCATGCCCAGAAGCACATCAAAGTCCAACATATCGAGGAGAATCAAATCAACCGATGAATCCCTCTCCCCGATACGAACGGAACACAATCGAAATACAAAACGAGCGACAAACGACTCGCCTACCGGAGTAACAACAACAAGCGGATGATTTAACGACGACGACTCACGGCCCAACATCGGTGCAAAGTGTGTAGAGACGTACGAATGTGTGGAACCTGGGTCAAATAATACCCGGGCGTCGAAAGAACAAACTGGCAAGGTACCTGTCACAACGGCATTGGATGCCTGCGCATCCTGCGGTGTCAAAGCAAATACTCGGGCCTGTCCTCCACCGATAGCGGGCTGACCTCGACCTCGGCCTCTGCCTCCTCGTCCTCTCTGAACAGGACCGCCGCGTCCACGGCCTCTGGGTGCACCTAACTGGCGTGAAGCATCGCCTGTGGTAGGAAGTAGGGCTCTCTGTGGAGGGGGTGGCGATGGTGGTAGGGTCACATGCGAAACTGTCGCTGCTCCCTGTCGTCTCTCCGGACAGTCTCTGACAAGATGGTGCAAACTCCCGCACCCAAAACACCCTGGCGACGGCTGCTGCCCCTGGGGATAAGAACCATATAACTGTCCCCGCCTAAATCCTCTGCCAGGCCTATCTCTCGGAAAGAATCTGGCGCGCTGCCTCTGAGACGGTACATCGATGCGAATCCTCTTCGGCCCAGAAACGGCCGAAGTCTGTGATATGCGTGCCTCCATCCGCAATGCCGTATCCATAGCAGCTGAATAAGTGTCGTAGTGCTGGGCGCCAATGGCAAGATATAGCTGGGCATCAAGTCCCTGTACGAACCTCTTCACCATCTTCTCCTCGGTATCCACCAAATACTGAGCATATCGGGATAACTGTGTAAACTGGATGTCATACTCAGACACCGTCATCCCAGGTGTCTTGACTAAGGCCTCGAAGCTACGAGCTCTGGCGTCGCGAACGCTCTCTGGAAGGAAACGGGCTAGAAAGACTGCTGTAAACTCGACCCAAGTCATAGGCGGTAGACCTGCAGCTCGACCTCTCAAGACTGACTCCCACCATGTCTGCGCGAGACCCTCTAGTCGGAAACTCGCAAGCTCTACCCATCGATCATCCGAACATCTCAGCGAACGACAGATCCTGGCTAAACTGTTAAGGAACGTCTGTGGGTCCTCCGTTGCCTCGGTGCCGGTGAATACTGGAGGTCTCAGCCTCATGAAATCCTGTAGTGAAACCGGAATGGCCACGGTGGTAGTAGTAGGAGCAGGTATCATGGTCTTCTGTGATGTAGTAGGTACGTCATCCGATCTCGGTGTACGAATGGCTGCAACTAGGGATCCTACCATCTGACGTAGCTCCTGCATGCCTCCCATCATCTGTCGCAACTCCTCCATACCAGTCTCGAGCCTATCCATACGGCCTGGGGAAGGTGGATCGGTCTGTCCCTGCGGCGTAGGCATACCACCCTGCTCAGTCCTAGTCTCGGATGAGCCAGCTCGAATCTCGTCTCTGGCGGCAGCCCTCTGTGCCCTCGTAGCCTTCGGTGGCATAGTGGCTGTTACAGGAAAACGGATAGTAAGAACACTGCAATAGGATCATAGGATACACGGAATTGAAGAAGGAATTTTCAAGCAAGTATATCCTAAAGTCACTTAGGCGGAGTACCGTATCGTAAGTAAGCCGTGGACATACACACGCTACGTTACCCTACTTAAGTCACTTACTCCATCTACCAAGGGTCATCCTACACTCAAAAAGGTAAAACCTATCGCTCTGATACCAACTTTGTCACGACCCACAGGGTACGGAACGTGACTGGCACTTAAGCTTACGAAACGTCTAAAGACGTCCGTAAAATAAGTAAGCCAAGCCCAGAAAAACCAAACCAAAAAAGCAAAAGAGTGAAGAGAACCCAATCAATTGAAAATAAGTTTATCAATAAGTCATATAAAACCCTTTTTGAAAACAATATCAATTTTTCCGAAAATTTCAGCAGAGTCTCCTTTGTAATTACTGGCCCCCAAAATGGGTACAACAAGAATATATATGAATCCAACAAAATAGGGCATCCCCAAGCGGGAGCTAGCTCTTCGCCACAAGGCGGTCACAAATCCCACGCAATATAAAACGACAACATGCAAAATAATCATAATGAAGCATAAGAAAAACAGCATGTCGACTCAAGTGAGCTCGACCCCAAAATACAGCATAAAAGTCCACAAATCTCACAGTCTCATCTCTAGGTCAATATACAATAATGCTGGTAGATACAGTAGATGGAGTGCACTAGATACAAAGAATATACAAGGTGGTACAAAAATAATGATATAACCCACCTAAGAGCAAAACCTCGAGTCCAGGCAAAGGAGGCAAAAGAACAAGTGCGCCCGCCGCTACTGTACTGACGGAGCGGACCTGCAAAAGGCTGTGGCACAACGGGGGTGAGTTGCCAACTCGTGAGTAATAAATAACATCTACAAAGGCTATCGTATGCATGCACACAAGCATCCTAGCATCTAAAATACAGGTATGACTGGATGCACTAGCAGGTGTGTATACAACATCAGTGTACTAATATGTATGCAACATGAATATCTGAGGTCTCAATAGGTATATATAAGAAACATTTTATCTCTTTTTGTTTTTGAAACTCTTTTAGAATGCCAGCATAATACTCAAAGAATCTACGAGAACCGGTGTCCAGCAACGACACCTAAAAGCTGTCTCAAATCTCATAAATCCATGTCATAGTGTCTCTGGCCTCAGCCATCCGGCTGACCCATCTCAATATCAATATCTCATCCTCTCGCGGCCCCGGTCGGTATCCTCTGGATATCCGCCGTGCCCAATGAAGTCACCGGTAGGTAATCCGTCCCCTGCCAGGCTCATCGTCAGCACCACGAGCTTCTTGTCCCGGGGTACCCTACCGGGCCCACCATGTACCCGAGACGGTTCATCCAACTCCTCGAAACGGGTCTCGAAAACCACAGCAAACTCATGGTGGACGACACTTATATCACTAGAAAACCGCAATTTACATATTTTTTAAAAATATAATAAGTTTAGAAATTTTGCGGTTTTTCCCCGAAATCCAGAAATATCATAAAATCTCAACAAATCCTCATAAGTGCATATGTCAATGATAATGAATGCATATGGTATCAATAATCAAGTTGCGATGTGTGATTAATAGATCAGGCATGAACAAATAATATGATGAAGTACATGCACATGAATAGCAATCCTACGATTTCATTTTAAGGAATTAAAGGCAATAGCACAAGTTTAAGTATCAATTAGTAAAAGGTTTCAATTTAAAGGTTATCTAGTGTGGTGGCATGGCAATTACCAGGGTGTGTGTGTAAGCATGAATAGTGCTCGTGCTGCATATAAAAACCCTGGCAATGGTGCAGGTGTTCTATAAAATGGTTTCGTATAGGTATGTCAATATAGGGCATGAATGTAGCAAATAATCATACAAGTATTACACCCCTAATTACTAACATTACTAAGAATCTTTTAAGTTACTAAAACTATCGGGAGGATTGCGCCATCCAACAATAGTCCCCCGTAGATGTTACATCTACTCACCGGAATCCCTAGCTAGCTGTGTCCAATCACCGCTTTCCCCTTTCGTGCCGCGTCTGACGTCTCCGCGACCGAACCTGGAATTTACATCAATACCAAACATAAGGTTACCTATCAAGACTGATGCAAAACCCAAACGAAAATACTAATGTTCACTAGCTAGGTACAACGTGCACAAGGTGCGCGGACCACACGCGAAAATCGCAAAAATCTACAAGAAAGTCGATTTGGCCGCCCGGCAAAACTAAAATCCGATTACTCAAAAATCCGCACTCACGCATCCTAAACGTCATAGGATATCTCAAAAATATCATCAAGATCTCGCAAATAGTTCATCACAATATTTTAATAAAAACTAGTAAGCACGAAACTTGCTAATTTGGTGCAACATCGAAAATTAAAGATAATGTTATCACAATCCAACACAAACATCCAACCACACAACTAGTTAGCCACAATCACATAATTCCAACTCATTTACCATGCTTCAAAACCATTTTCCAAACACAACCCTTTCTTGATTTTTTTTCTTATTAGCAATTGCAATTAAAAAACCATACTAGAAAAACTTAACTAACACTAATTTCAAACCCAAAAGCAAGTTCACCTCTTAGATTTAGGTTAGCAAAACACTAGATAGCAAAGTAAATTAATTAACCTAATAATGGATTTCTAAACCCTAATTACAACTCAAGCCATGAACTCTAAAAAAACTAGATTAGAATTTAGCACAAAATTTAACTCTAATCAATTTAATTTAAAGAATTTAACCACAAGTGTTAATTGGGTCAAGGTTATACCTCCAATTCTAGAGATCTAGCAAGATAATTTGCCTCCAAAGATGGCCCCCTAGCATCCAAGATCCATGCAAGAATGGCTAAGGAGAAAGCATGAAGAATGGGTTTGAAATTGTGAGGTTTAATTGGATTTTTGAAGCATTTGGGGATTTTTTTTTTGTTTGATGCAAAGGAGATGGAAACAATGGAGTGGAATGGAGTGGGGGGCTGCAGATTCGGCAGCAAGGGAAATGGGGGGGAGTGTGTGTGTGTACTAGTTTTATTTTATTTTTCCTTTCCAAGTCAACACCATACCTTAATTAATATATAAAATTCAACTCATAACTTTCATCACATGAAATGAAATGGAGTAAATGGAGGGGGGGGGGGAATCCTGCTGGTGGGCTCGGCCTAAGAGAGAAAGAGGAAAATGTGAGAGGTTGTAAAAAAAAAAAACAAGCAAAAAGGCCCCGCACAAATTCATCTTTGCAAGTTTAAAGCTTAAATTAAATAATTTTCGTTTCCTATAATAAAAATTAGTTAAAAATCAAAATAAATTACTAAAAATTTATGTTACAACTAGATTTTAATTAACATAATTTTAAGGATTAAAATTAGCCCGGAAAAATTTGTATTTATCGCTAATTTAATGTATTTTCTTACCGGCTTAAAATAATATTAAAAAAAATGAAAAATTAGGGAAATTTTTTAAACGACCAGAATTTCATAAGTAACTCATTTGCTACTAAAAACAAGCAATTACCTATCCAAATTAGGTATAATTAGTCCTAAACTGCAAAATAACAAAAAGTCGATTTACGGAAAAATACCACATTTTCACCGATTTTCGGGAAAACACCAAAACGAATTTTCAAGACGCTACACCTCGGCGCGAAGTGCGTAGAAACATACGAATCCGTAGATCCCAGATCGAAAAGAACATGAGCATCAAAAGAACATAAAGAAAGGGTACCTGAAACCACAGCATTGGACGCCTGAGCGTCCTGGTGAGTCAAGGAAAAAACCCGTGCCTGCCCTCTACCGGCTACTGGCTTCCCTCTGGCTCTGCCACCTCGTCCTCTCGGCACAAAACCACCGCGACCACGACCTCTCTGAGCAGGAGTCTGACGTGGCGCAACAATAGGAATAAGAGGCAACGCTCTCTGAGGCGGAGAAGGTGGTAAGGTAACCTGCGGTACTGCTGGCCCTCTCTGACGCACCACAGTACAATCTCGAACAATATGATGTAAACTACCTCAACCGAAGCATCCATAAGACGGTCGCTGGCCCTCCTGGGAATAAGAACTGAATAACTGGCCACGTCCCACGTCTCTGCTACTCCCCGAGTCTGAAGGAACTCTGCCTCTGCGGAAAAACCTCGGTCTCCGTGCTGGTACATCCGTACGAGTCCTCTTCGGTTCTGGAACAACCGATGACTCAGCTAGACGCTCCTCCACCAATAGGGCTGCATCGACAGCTGCCGCATACGTGTCGCAATGCTCAATGCTGATGGCTAGGAACAACTGGGTAAGCAGGCCTCGAACAAACCTCTTCACCCTCATCTCCTCAGTCGCCACCAGGTACGGAGCATACACCGACAGCTCAGTAAACAATACATCATACTCCGACACCGTCATCCCCGGCGTCTAACGTAACGACTCAAATCTGCGCGCTCGCACATCCCTGATGCTCGATGTAAGAAAACGGGCAAGCAACGACGTCACAAACTCAGCCCAGGTCATAGAAGCAAGACCAGCGGCTATGCCCCTCTCCAACGACTCACACTACTTCTGGGCCATACCCTCCAGCCGGAAACTCGCAAACTCAACCCATCTATAGTCGGAACATCGGCGTGAGCGACAAATCCTGGACATCCGGTCGATGAACGACTGCGGATCCTCAGTAACATCTGTGCCAGTAAACACCGGAGGCCTCAGCCTCATGAACTCCGTCAGTGACACGGTAATAACCTCCGGAGCTGTAACTGCGACTGCCGGAACTGTAGGTACCATCGTGGTCCCTGCAACGGGTGGAGCAACTGCCTGCCCCTGCGCTCGGATGGCCTCTACCAAAGTCCCCACTATCTGGCGCAGATCCTGCATACCAGCTCCAATCATAGCAATGTGCTCCGGTACCACAGGCATATCGCCCTGGTCAACCCAGCCTCAGATGAGTCGACTCTGGCCTCGGCCCTCGCGGCCGCTCTCTGTGCCCTCGTAGTCTTCGGCGGCATATAGGCTGGAAATTGAAACAAGATTCGATAAGGAAATGGAAATCGAATCACAAAGATTTATATCAATCATGGAAGGAATTTTAATCAATAAGTCCTAAGGTCACTTAGGCGGAGTACCGTGTCGTAAGTATGCCGCGGAACATACCCACGCTACGTCACTCTGCTTAAGCTACCTACTCCATCATACCAAGTTCGTCCTACAATCCGAAAGGTAAAAACCTAGCGCTCTGATACTAACTTTGTCACGACCCAAAATTAGGCATATGACCGGCCCTTAAACCACGTAACGTCTACAGGCGTACGTAATTTAAGTAAGCCGAAACCCAGAAATCTAAACCACCCCAAAAGGGATAAATGGAGAAAAACATAGTTTAAAACATTTGGAAAATCTTAAGTAAAAATCATTAACTTTAGTTTTCTATCTTGAAAATTTCGGCAGCACCTCCTTTGTAAAAACTAGCCCCGAAAACGGGTACAACATAGATAATATATAAAGCATCCCAAACGGGAGCAAATCACGCCCAACGGCGGAGACAACCACCACAAGCATATATACGACGCCAAAGCGAAGAAATATAAAAGAAAACTGCATAAAGAAGTAAACTTTTCAACAAAACCGGCTCCCACGAGCACGGCACCCAAAGTAACCACAAAAAATAACACTGAATCCTCACAAGTCGTCTCTAAGTCATATACAACAGTGGTAGATGGAGAATACTAGATCCAACAAAAAAATATACAATGTACAAACAGATAACCGCAACCCACCTAAAAGCAAGGCCTCACAGCCAACCGTAGCGGTATCCGCAAAAATAGAGATGATAAGATGCCCTACCGCGACTACTCAGAGGGTAAGTCCTGCAAAACAATGTGGTACAACGGGGGTGAGTTGCCAACTCGTGAATAGTAAATAACATCATACAGTAATCGCAAGTATGCACGAACAGCGATCTATCTATCATATGTAATCTGATAGCATATGTATGATAAGTGAATATGCAACAATCATGTAAAGGTACATCATCAGGATACTACAACTGTATGAAACAATGCATATCAAAATAATCCTGAGTGTGGGATGATATAATATAAAATCTCATGCAAAAATCATCAGCATGGAAAAACACCAATGTCCCTCACTGACACATCAAATCCCAAATTCTCAGGCACCGCATCCTCAGATCGGCCCTCACATCCTGTAAGTCTCACGAAAACCTGAGTGTCAAACACCGACACTCGAAACATCATGAAACCCGTGTCTAGCATCGACACGTAAATCCTCATAACTCAGGCGTTGTCACCATGACTGGCCCTGACGATATGTCATACCTCACTCCGGTTGGTATTCCCATAATAACTGCCGAGTCCAAATACAATCACCGGTAGGTAGTGGTCCCACCGCCAGGCTTATCGTCTACACCATGAAATCACCACTCGCCCCGGGGTACCATACCGGGTCCACCATGTACCGGCAGACGGTGCCTCCCGCTCCTCAAATTGGGTATCGCAAGCCAAATCAGAACCGAGAAATCACATGGTGGACGCACTGAAATATCATATCAAGAGAAACCGGGTTTTCAAACAATACATAGTTTTCTTGAAAATATCCCCCGCGGTCCTCAAATCCATAATCACATGAAATCCATATCTCAATGCGTAAAATTCACGTAAAACTGATATATGCAACATAAAACATCAATATGAGCATATAAAGGAAAAACCGCTCTTTAAATGAATCCAGTTTTTTAGAATATATCTTGCGGTTCCCAAAACCTCCGAAAAACAATGCAGCATCATATAAGGTGTACATGTAATTGTAGTAAGGTTTAAGTATCTACATGTAAGCTAGTATGTACGATGCAAGTCATAAGTGCAAGGATCAACAACTCAATATCATATATCAAACAATACCACTTGGGGTACATACAAATATAGCGAAAATATGCGGTGTACATATCAATATGAGTGCATGATATACATGTAACTATAATAGACTATGTGGGTGTACATGTCAATATGAGTGCATGATATATAATATAGCTATACTAAGGTATACATGAAATAGAATAAGTGTTACTACCTCAACTATTCCTGCCCAAAGCAATGTCACGTATGTAAGTATCAACAATATCTCATATGCACAATGGAATAAGGGCTACTACCACAACTATCCCTATCCACTACCGTATCACGTATGTAAGTGTCAACAATATATATCGGCTTGTGCGTGTCATGGCAATTACTGACAATGTAGGTGTAGCATAATATTTAGTGCTCATGCAACATGAACCGTCAGTAATGTGTTATATCTAAAGGTACGAGTCAAGTACAACAGATAATGCTATGCAATGACATTCATATGAAAGTAAAGAATATGCAAATACTATGCAGCTAACATATCAAATTCGCCCCGATGCATAACGCCATACGGGCGATTTCCCCGTAGATGTTAAATCTACTCACCGATGGTCTCGAGCTAAGAAAATCCGACCACCTGCTTCCCCTTGTCCGCAGCACCTGAAATCCCTTCTTGCGAACCTAAAATTTCATAAATACAACACATAAGCTAAATATCCTATAATGACGAAAAGACAACGAAACGCAATGAAAACGCCTGGAAAATTTCACTGCGCGCTTAGCGCATCTATCGTGCACGATACCGGCCAAAACCCTAATTGGGGTCACTAAACTACAAAACACCAAGTCTGGAACCCGATCGTCCCGATCGCGCAACACAACACAAAAATTACGAGGAATACACTAGATATAACCTCGCAACGACCAAACGAACCCTACGTCGGAAAAACCCCGAAATCTAGTAAGCATCTTACCGCAATATTTAACACTAGTTTCAAGCTAACACAAATCTAGCGATTTCAAACATCTTACAATAGCTTAACTAGGCTATCCAAACCACTTCCATATTTTTAAACTTGCTTAATCAAGTTTTAGCAAAACCTAGTAAGCTAAACCTTTACTAGTCAAATTAGGAATTAGCTACAATTATCATTCTTTCACAAGAACATGTTTTTCCCAAATCTTCAATTAACATTAAACACTTTAACAAGCTTTTAACCCTAACTAGAATTTCTAAAAATTTTATGATAATGAATTAATCAAGAGTTCAAAGCTATATCAAGCAATTAATTAGCTAGCTAAATGATTTAAATACCACAATTAAATATTAGGGTTTGAAATTATACCTCTTAAGAACACAAACAAGCAACTAGATCCATTATTTTTTTCTCCAAAAAAGAAGTTTTTCTTGAAGGTATAAGCAAGATTTGTGAAGGATAATGATTGGTTATTGTTTGTTTATGAGTTTTGTGGAATTATTTAAGAAATTTTGAAGAATTATTGATCTTGGAATGAAGAAATTGAGGAAAGAAAAGCAAGAGGGCAGAACAAGAGGAGAGCTTGGCCAAAGAGGAAAGATGGGGGTATTTTTGTGAAGTGTGTGGAGTTTTCTAGCAAAAGAAGTCAATAAATGGACATAAATGCAAACATGCCACCTTTTCTCTCTTTTCTTTTCTTTTAAAAAAAGAAACCCTTAGTTACCAAAAAAATCTAGATATTTAAAAAGAACCTTCTAAAATAATTCTAGTGAAAAAATTTAATTTATTCACAAGAGAAAAATTTTCCTGATTTACGTGCACAAAATACCGCTTAAAATAATATTTTATTTGGGAAAAATTCTATCTGAACCAAAACCTCCCAAATACTCCAAAAGTTTGCGCACAAGCTTTATTTTAGCCAAACTAAGTGTCGGTAAGTTTATACGGTCGTTTGATCGAAATCGGGTTAAAACAGGAAAAACCGTCAATTTTGCCCTAAAACGGGAAACTTCGCAAAACGATTTCTAAAACGTTACACTAAATTATTAAATCAACACTTGACTTAATAATCCGGTTATATCTCATATAACCGACTAACACAAAATGTACCAACTTATCGAATCAACACTTGATTTGATAACCCGGCTATATCTCATATAACCGGCCGATACAATAGTCACGAGAATAGAATACGGTATCACATACACGCATTATTCTCGGTCCCTCACATATCATATATGCGCTCCTATTTCATTTTGCCTGAGCCAGTAAAACCTCTATGTAGGACTCTAAAAACTCGTCAATACGCCGGCAGTAGGTGATGATCATATCAAGCACCCGGGTATTGAGCGATCAGAAGATCAGCAAGCAAGCCCGCTCCAACTCCTGCAAAAACCATGACAGTGACACTACCGTACAGTCCGGTCTCCTCGTTTGATATGTCGCATATCAAGTCTAGGGGTGGTAAACGTCAGACCCCAATAACCGATAAGTCATGCCGATGCGAGGCTCATAATGGGTCGAGAAACCACTGGTAGCACTTACCAGTAAATCTCTAAACCAGTCCTGGCCAGGGACTTCCCTGTTATGGCCAATCGAGCATAGCGCAACATCAACCCCCAATACCGGGAGAGACGAAACCCCTCTTATCGCTCATTGCCACCATGTGACTCGGAAATGTACCCAAAAACCACCGTTTTGCACACCCTCTTGGATGTGGTAAGGTGGAAATCAAAGCACAGTGGGAATCACACAAGACTCTATGACGATCTCGGGTCTACAGACTAACCTGTACTAGTGTCACCAGAGAACTGCCATCTGACGTAAGGTATAATACCATTTGGGAGTTCTCGGCGAGTCCGTCCAGTGTACCCAGTCTCCACTGAGCACACGTATATCATCTCTGATGTCAAACACCAATGGATATGGGATCATCCATCGCCCATCTGTATGGGTCGAGAAGGTATAAGCTAGTCTACTCTAGTATATCGATGTAACATATTAGGTCGTGTTTAGGGGTTAATTATAGTTTAATAGATAGTTTTTGGTAAAAAGTTTACCAAATTAAGTTTCTGATATTTTATTCTAATTAATGAATATTTTATTAGGATTTTTCTAGAGACACACACACTTGTGCATGTTAACTAGGGTTTAGATTTGGGGTTAAAACCATGATTAACAACCATGATGGGTTAACCTATTTGTATTAAGTGTTCTGGGCTTTAATGGGGTTTTATTTATTTGTGTGCTTTGTTAATTTGAATTTCTTTTCTTTTCTTTTGTTGACTTGGAGCATGAGAGAGGGAGTATGGGCATGGCTTGAGCCATGCTCATTAAATGAAGAGAGAGGGAGAGAGAGGGGGGTCTTTGACTTGTGCTCTCATTTCTATCCTCATTCTCAATCTCCCAACTCACACACACACACACACTCAGCTGAGAGAGAGAGAGAGAGGCAGCAGCTACAGAAGAAGCACCAGCAGCAGCAACATCATCATCATCAGCATCATCATCAGCAGCAGCAGTAACATCAACAGCAGCCCCCAGCAGCTGCAGCAGCACTTCCCATCTTCTCCACCTCCTTTCTCCTTGCACCTAGGGTCTTGTAAGGTATAGAATTTGAGCCCAACTTCTTGTTTGTTTAACGTATGTGTAGTTTAGCTTCGGTTTGTATAAAAAGTGAGATTTTGTGCTTCAAATGGTGATTTGTGTGAACTTATGGTTTAGTGCTGTTAGTATTGGTTAACCTAGCCTAATTAGGTGTTATTAAGACCATGTAAACCTAGTTAGACCCAGATTACACCAAAATACCATAGGATTTCTAATTGTGCAAATTTACTGTTTTTAAGTGAACTTTTTGGATTTCTGTGATCTGCTTTAGTCCCAAGTAGTTCAGGTTGAAATTGAGTTAACTGGAGCTGGTATACAAGGTATAGACCACACCACCAGAGCCCGAGACCCCCACCCCATAGAGAGGCCGCCGGTTTAATCTTTCTGGCTGCAATTTGCAGCCAGATAGGGGAATTTTTGGGTGATGTTTGGATGGGTAGGAGTCTGTTGTTATTTCTAGGCCAGTGGTATGTATAGTTTTGTAAGTTGTTAGCCTGGGTAGAATCTGGGACGTTATATCGTATTTCTAGTACGTTAGGTTCGCGCGATACGCGCGATACGCGAGAGGGTTCCATGATTCAGCGTATCGCGGCGTGTCGGGGTTAGTTTTAGACGTGTGCACACGTTTAGCGTATCGTACACATGCGCGTTTAGTTCGCGACGCGAGCGTATCATTTGACTTCGATATCGCGTTTTGCGAGATAGTTGCTTATATTTGGATTCTTGTGTAATTCCAGGTTCGCAGGCGGGTACGTCGGACGAATCTAAGAAAGGGAAGCAGGTGGTCGGCTACGAGTAGCGCACGACTAGGTGAGTAGATTTAACATCTACGGGGAAATCGCCCGTATGGCGTTAAGCGTCAGGGCGAGTTAGGATATTAGATTGTAGATGTTCATATGGACTGTAGTAGCATACATTATTGTTGCATATAGAAATGATAGCATAGAACACTGCACTGTCACTAACGGTTCAAGTCGCACGAGCACGATTGATATGCTACACTCACACCGATAGTGATTGCCATGACACTCACATTATAGGATTGCTATAAATCATATATCATACTGATTCTACCTTATTGATGTTGTCATGATTTGCCGCATAACAGCATATGTTATATCCATATTTGGGCACATATGCATCACATACCCCTACTGGTACTATATACACATACATTGATATCTTCATACCTGCGCACATGCACACCATATACTCATATCTGTGCACACATACATTGATATCTTCATACCTGCGCACTTGCACACTGTATACTCATATCTGTGCACATATACATTGATATCTTCATACTTGCTTAGATTACGCATTGAGATATATTGTTTCCATGTTAATTCTGGATTTTTGGGACCGTGGATATTTCAAAAAGAGAATAGTTAATTATTTAAAAACCTGGTTTCCCTTGATATGATATTTCGGTGCGTCCACCATGTGTTTTCTCGGTACTAGAGTGATATATGTGAACCTGAATCGAGGAGTTGGATGAGGCCGATTACGGGTACATGGTTGACCCGGTATGGTACCCCGGGACGAGAACGGTTTCGCTGTGTAGTAGACGGTGAGCCTTGCAGAGGGACTACTACCTACCGGTGATTGGTTGTTGGACCTGGCGGTTATCCGGAGGTTACCGACCAGAGTCGATGGATGGATACGGGACGACTCGTACTGCCGGGGCCGAGGGCCGATACCGCAGACAGAGCCCGTGGGCTGATCCGGACTGACGGATGCCCTATTCAGGAGGATTTGTGTGTCGATGCTTGGCACGAGTATTTCTTAATATTTTGGGTGCCGATGTTGGGCACTCACGGTTATATGAGATTTACAGGATTGGAGGACCGAGGATGACGACGACGCCTGAGTAGTATTGGGATTTGGATGCATTGATGAGTACCGATTATAGTTTCCACTATGACATTCTGTGTAGATGTTATATTTCCCATGCTCAGTATGTAGTAATTGATGTCTCATCCTGTATCTATTGTACCTGATCATTGCACACCCTGTTCATTCTATATAGGGTTGTAGATTGCATTGCTATACCTGATCATTGCATACCCTGTTCATTCTATTTAGGGTTGTTAGATTGCATTGCTATACCTGATCAATGCACACCTTGTTCATTCTATATAGGGTTGTTAGATTGCATTGCTATACCTGATCATTGCACACCCTGTTCATTCTATATAGGGTTGTTAGATTGCATTGCTATACCTGACCATCACATTTCTTGCTCATCACACGGAGATGTTATTAGATCGCACTTGTTGCATGTTTGAGCATCCAGTTCATCATATAGATGTTATCTATTGATATAGGTTAGAGTATTGTTGCACGTGCATACTCGCGATTACCTTTATATGTTATCTTCTATTCACGAGTTGGCAACTCACCCCCGTTGTGCCACAGTGTTTGCAGGTTGCCCTTCGGAGTAGTCGCTGCAGGCTGCGTTTTTGCATCTTTTGACACAGAAACCCTTACAGTTGGTGTACTAGCTCTTTCGCTGATAGGTGGGTTTTGTGCGGTATCTGGTTATCTTTCAGTAATGTACATTGTTGTATCTAGTACTCTCCATCTACCACTTATGTATTGACTTAGAGACCAGTTGTGTGGACGATGTATATTATTTTGTATTCTGGTGTCGAGCTCGTTGTGAGCCGACTTTACTTATGCAGTTATTCTATCTGTGATGACTCCCACTTGTTGCTCATTTTCTTCGTTACGGCGTCGTATATTGTTATCTTCGTAATTGTCTACTTAGGGTTTCTTGACATCTTAGTATTTGGTTCTATCAAAAGCTTAAAACACTCTATACTTTTACTGGTTTAATTTCTGGGTTTTCGGCTTACTTAGTCGCGTCACGCCTGTAGACGTTACGTGGTTAAGTGCCGGTCACGAGCCAAACTTTGGGTCATGACAAAGTTGGTATTTGAGAGTAGGTTTTACCTTCGGAGTGTAGGATGACCCTGGTATGATGGAGTAGGTAGCTGCAGCAGAGTGGCGTAGCGTGCGTATGTTCCACGGCATACTCACGACACGGTACTCCGCCTAAGAGACCTTAGGACTTATTGATTGAATTTCCTTTATGATCGTATATATCCTTGTGATTCGATTTTCGTATCCTCATCGAATCCTACCTTCTTTTCAGCCATTATGCCGCCAAGGACTACGAGGGTGCAGAAAGCGGTCGTGAGAGCCGAGGTCCGAGTTGATTCGTCTGAGACGAGGACTGATCCGAGCAGTACCCCTGTTGTACCAGGACAGATTGTTTCCCCTACGACAGATCAGATCGCTAGACTAGTGGCAGAGATGCAGGGCTTGCGCCAGACGATGAGCTCATTGGTAGAGGTCGTTCGAGCACAGCGACAGGTGGTTGTCACCCCTGTTACCCAGTTGTTCCTTGCGATCATCATGCAGTATTCCGTCCCCTACATAGCACCGGTGGAGGCAGCCCCAGTTTACGAGACACGTCTTCCAGAGACCGTGAGAATTCCGGAACAGTTGTGGAATCGTACTGGTGTACCAGCCCAGAGCAGAGGCTTGGGACGAGGACAGTCGTTTGGCTCTCATCCCCAGGCAGGACAGCAGGCAGCGCGTAGGTGTTTACAATGCGGAAGCCTTCAAAACCTCGTCAGGCAGTGTCCCTTCACACCACGTCAGGGTCGTATTCTGAGACGTTGTGGATGCGGAGGGTTCGCACAGAGGGGTCAGACTAGTAGAGGAGGAGTTCGATCAGTCGTAGATGGAGGGCAGGCCCAAGTTTTCGCTTCGACTCATCAGGATGCTCCGGCGTCCAATGCTATGGTTTCAGGTACTCTTTCAGTATGTCCTTTTGTTGCACACGTATTGTTTGATCCGGATTCATGCACTCGTATGTTTACACACTTCGTGCCGAGTTAGGACGGGAGTCGTGCTGGGTAGATTAGCCGTTTGTTGTGTTAACTTCTGTCAGCAATCCTTTTGTTGTGCAACACGTACTTCGGTCTTATGCCCATCGGATAGGAGATAGAGATTCGTCTGTCATTTTGAACTTCCTAAAGATGTTGGATTTGGCAATCTCCTGGGCACGGACTGGTTAGCTACATGCTAGGCGTTGTGGGCTACCGTGAGGAAACAGTTAGGTTTTGTTTTCCCGGGCAAGTCAGTTCTTGTTGTGCAGGTGGATAGTGGTGCCGCCTCTTATAGCTTGAATTCAGCCTTGTTCGCTAGTCGGCTCTGAGGAGATGTCGTGGATTCTTGGCGTTTTTCGTGATGCTGTAGCCACAGTTGGTTTGTTGGACCGGTTTTCTTTCGTGCGAGAATTTTTCCGACGTCGTTCCAGATGAGCCGACGAAGCTTAAGGAGCTAAGGATCTGCTGCAGAGTTGTTGTTGAGGGAGTTTGTGCGTCTGAGTGTTTCGCATTTAGGAGGCTCCCATTTCTGTTCGTCAAGGAGAAGAACGACAGATTGGGTTGTGTATTGATGGATCATCACTTGAATCGGCCTACGGTGCGGATAAGTATCATGTACCTCGCATTGGCGATTTCTTCGATCAGCACCAGAGTGCGAGACTTTGTCTAAGTTCGTTTGGGATCGGGTCATCATTGTTGTGGGTCTGGAGTGATGACATTCCGAAGACTGCCTTGTGCGTGCTACGGGCTTGTGTGTTTTGGGTGTGTCACTGGACTCACCAATGCTCTAGCAGCATTCGTAAGTGTGATGAACTGGTTTTCTTCCGGCCGTTCCTGGACTAGTTATTGTTGTGTTATTTACGACAACCTAGTCTTTTTAGTGTACCTTGAGGGTTAGGGTATCACTTGAGGATCTGTTATACGGATACTGGGAGAGCCCCAGCGGTTTTCTAGATTCTCGGCGTGTCCTTTTAAGCTTGTTGTGTTGACTCCTAGGTTTTGTAGTTACCGAGACGAGTTTGTATGGTTCCGAGGAAGATCGTGGCCGTACAGCTTAGGCCCAAACTTGTGAGCAGAACGGAGGTCCGTAGATTTTTGGGGCTTAGTAGGTTTTTACTGTCGTTTCATCCAGGATTGCTAGTGTAATGCTGCACCGTTGACTAAATTGACTGGAATGGAGGTTTTTTTTCTTTGGACTGAGGCTTGTGTACGGAGTTTCGGCAGTTGAAGACTCGGTTAACAACTGCTTCAGCCTCCTTGCTTTTTGGTTCGGGCGACCTTGTGGTTTAACTATGATGTTTCGTGAGTAAGACTCGAATGTGTACTGAGGTGACACAATAGAGTTATCGCTTTTGCTTCTTCACATTTGGAAGAAGTACGAGAAGGATATCCTACTCATGATCTGGAGATGGCCGCGATGGTTTTGCGTTGGAGATTAGAGACACCACTTGTTTGAGAGTCGTGTCAGATTTTCATGGACCACCAGAGTTAAAGGTACACCTTCCTGCGGCGGAATTTGATTGTTGTGATAGTCCTCCGCAGATTCACAGTTCTTGTGCGATCGTTGAGTACAGCATAAGTTCGGCTCTTCTGAGGAGACAGCTTGCTCATGTCCGTGCCCGACCACTTTTCTTAAATCACTTTCGCGAGACACTGCCTGCAGACGCTCGTTCGTCAGAGATATTGGAGCCTACTCGGCTGGGTAATGATTTGGAATCCTTGACTTGTGGCAAGGGTGTGCTGGGTTAGAGTCGTGGAATCCTAGGGCAGGCACATCAGTCAACTCTCTGTACTCATTCAAGCCCCACCAACTGTTAACGTGACTTGTAAAGTAGTAACGGGTGGGCAAGATTAGGAAAAGAAGTCTTGGGATTCGTTTCAAGGTGTCTGTCTTGTTGTGTGCTTGAGTTGAGCAACTGAGACTGACGGGAGAGTTGCAACCTTTAACCGTTCCGAAGAGGGAACGAGAGCAGATCTCCCCGAAATTCGTTATGGTGTCCACCCAGGAGTTGTCAGGATGTGACCCCATTTGGATGTTTGTCATCCGGTGATACTCAGTTTGCTTAGTTGTTATTGTTAAGTTGTGCGTATGTAGAAATTGTTGTCGGAAGTTGGGGATCGTCGTTTGCCATCGATAGGGTTCTCCTTTGATAGCAGTTATCAGGAGACACTCTAATTGGTAACCTTTAGGTTTAGAAGTTAGGTCGTGTCGGTCACCAGTCTGTTTTTCCTAACTCTGTGTTATAGGATTATTGGACCTCAGCTAGTTTAGAAATCTCGGAAATGACTCGGTTGTTTTGGGTCAGGATGAGAACGGTCTTTGCGGATAGAGATCAGATGCTGACCAAGAGGGTCGCAGATTCGAGCTCGCAATGGCAGATCATGTATTCCCACAGAATTTTCCGATAAATAACATGTTGAGTTTGGGAAGCTTTCCAGGATAGTAAGTCTTTTTAGGATCCCTAAGGCGAGTTGGTTCGTTGCCTTAAGTTGGGCACTTCCACCCAGATTATTGAATATTCACCCCGTATTTCCTATGTCGATGCTTTGCAATTACCTTCATGAACCTTCTCATTGGATTCAGCACCAGACCATTTAGTTCGAGTGTGATCCTTCGTTCATCCAACAGCCAGCCGTAATATTGGACCGGCAGGTGAAGAAGGTTTGATCGAAGGTCTTGCCATCAGTGAAGGTATTTTGGTGCATCCCAAGTGGTGAAGAGATCACTTGGAAGGCTGAGGGCGAGATGCGGAAGGAGTTCCCTCGTCCCTCTGAAGGTATGCGAAGCCTTGTATTTTAAAATTCGGGGATGAATTTTCTTTAAGGGGGGAAGATTGTAACACCTTAGGTCGTGTTTAGGGGTTAATTATATTTTAATAGATAGTTTTTGGTAAAAAGATTACCAAATTAAGTTTCTGATATTTTATTCTAATTAATGAATATTTTATTAGGATTTTTCTAGACACACACACACTTGTGCATGTTAACTAGTGTTTAGATTTGGGGTTAAAACTGTTAGTGTTTATGCCCTAGAAGGCCATTACTGTATCATACTAGCTTGTATATTACTTAATGGAAGCTTGGGATATTCACATGTATATAACAGTCTTGCTAAACATGGTAGTATGCTACTTGGTTCTTCTATCTTAATATGTTAGTGTACGTATTGATAGAGCTCTTAGGATCTTGCTTGTCTACCAGCGTTGTGATGGCAGTCACACTAGTGGGGGCTGGGTAGTCTACAAGCACATCCTTATTCAGGTCCCTGGTCGTTGGATTATCGAGACAGAGCATCGATATCCGGAGTAGACTAGTGTGTACGCTTCTCATCCCAGTTGGGGAGATGGTCTGTCCCACAGCCGTCAGTACGTCGTACTGGAGATGGTATGCAGGTGCTCGTTAGGTTACGGGTACACCGGACAGGACTCACGGGGAACTGTTGGTTGGTTTGATACCAGTCGTCAGTGAGCAGTTCCCAGGTGACATGAGTACAGCATAGTCCGCAGACTTGACACTGCTACTTCGCCTCGAGTGTGTCCCACTGTTCTTAGATTGCTACCCTACCACGGCTCAAAGGAGTCGTGCAAACAGGTAGCAGTTGGGTGCAGTCCCGAGCACTTGGAGGCAGTGGCGGTTAGACAGGATTCGTCCCTCCCGGTATTGGGAGTAGATATCGTGCTGTGTCAGAGAGCCATTACGCAAAGTCCCTGGCCAGGGCAAGCGAGATTTACTGGTAGGTTCCAGTAGTTTCTCAGGGTGTAATGGGCTTCACTCCGACACGACTTATACCGCTATTACGGGACTGACGCTTGCCGCCCCCCTAGGCCCGATATGCGATAGTCTTGGACGAACGGACCGGACTGTATGGAGATTGTCACATCAGACTCAGTAGGAGTTCGGATGGGTTTCCTCATCGGCCTTCTTATCGACAACTACCTGGGGACCGTTACGTACAGCTAGTGCCGCTTGCGGTCTGTGGTTAAACCCACTGCCAGCGTAGTAGTCGAGTCTCTAGAGTCCCACACAGAGAGTTTCCTACTCCAGGCGAAACGATATAGAGGTTGCATGGTTTTGCGACAAAGGGTTCGGACGCATACGTGCGTTTACGCACGTACGACTTTCGGACAGTTTTTACCAGTCGGCTTTGGTTTAAGCCAGTTACTGGTATCCGGTTATTGGATTTTTACAGTCTAAAGTTTTTCCGTATTTTTGCGGATCGGAGGGGCGTTCTCGTAATTGTGCGAGAAGCTTCTAGAAGATGTGACTAAGGAGGTTACTTTGGATAAGATTGTGAGTCATGAGAGTGATTCATCATTATCATTATTGCACAATAAATGATAAATGACACATGCTTAATGAATCACCATTTTGCATTTATGAAGCATGCTTATTCATTTCATTTATTCATTATTCTTTAATAAGAATGCTTCATAATATATTATGATACACTCTCTCTCATCTCATTATCTCATCTCACATTCTCTCTCCTCAAGCTCTCATCTTCAAGAGACTAATCCTTAATCCTCATGTGTTGAGATCAAAGGTTTAGTTAGACTTAAACATCCATAACCTTCACTCTATATCATCCTTTCTTCTTTGATTAGCAATCAAAATAGATTAGTTACCTCAAGTTAGAGGTTTAGCTTGGTGTTTTGCTCTCGGGTGGATCGTCTACTACCTAGAGAAGGTCGAGGAGAACCAAGGAGGACACAAAGACGAAGGACAGGTTTCGTTAGGTATAATCCCTAAACACAATAGATAAGAAACTCTTTGTGTACGGTTATTTATAGTTTAGCTTCGATTTAAGCGGTTGGTCGATGTTCGTTCTTTAAACTTGATCGTTTTTGAAAATTCCGCCTCCCCACAAGTACTGGGGTGTACTACATCGACTTACAGTGGTATCAGAGCCTTGCTAAACACTAAATAACTTGATTGCAAATTTGTACGAATTTCGAACGGAGAAACGAAGCCGGAAAACCCTAAAAATTGCTTGTTTCTGTCGAACTTAAAATGAAGTCCAAAAATTTTTCAGGTGTGTTCAGAAAGCATGAAATGAGTCCAGGAGAACACCCATGAAATTTGAACCCATGACTCGGCAACTCGGCCGCGGAAGCGCGGTGGATCGGTGGGATCCGCCGCCCTTCCGCGGCGCTTTGGCCGACTCATGGGCTCATCTTTCATGTGTGGGTCCTCTCTGGTGTTTGGAGTTTTCTGGAATATTTAATATTTGCTCAGGTTACTGTTTAACAGAGCAGATTTTGGAGCAATATTGATGTCGTTTAATCGATCGAAATTGTACAGTATTTGCATGTTGGATTATATCTGTGATTGTTTAATGTGTTCGTAAACCTCCCCTAACTGCTAGTATGTCGGTTGGCAGGGGGTTGCACATTTCTGTAATGGTTATATCTGTTTGTGCATATAAACTGTATTGGACTGTTGTGGTGTATAGCCGGGGTTTGCAATGGGTTATTGTTTAATTCATTTGTTGTAAATGTAATTTGTTGTAATATTATTTTTGCGGGGCACTTCCAGGTTGCGGTTGTAGCCACCGTTGTATTATTTCATTTTACTGTTTTTGCTCCTAGGACTGACCCAAGGTGGGGTACACAAACTGCCGGGCGGGTAGTTTGCCGTACCCGTAGGGGTCGAGGGTGGGGTAACGGCTATTCATCACAACTGTGTAAACTGTCTTTTCTTGCAGGCTCAAAAGAAATACAGATTGCTTGCAAATCCAATATTGTTTATCTGTGTTCTGGAATGAATATCATTGCGTCAGACGAATGTAAAATATCTATATATATTGTAGCTATTTAGACGTCACTTATGTTTTACACCCGCGCTAGCCCAGCCCCCGCTCTGTCGTTAGTTAAGTAACCTAACAGGTGATGACGGGACCCAGTGGCGAATGCGGATGGCATAAGAGGACGTTGTATTTTCGTTGTTTTCTGCAATGATAGGTTAATGATGGGACGCATTATCTGTAATGCAAAGAAAATAAACCAAGTTTAAATCGTTGGAACAATTTTAAAGAAACCACTCGGTTATTTTTAAAACAGATATTTTTTAAATGCGGAGACTTAACCACTCCTTTTAAAAGCTATCAGGTTCCTTCGGTTATATCAAGTTCACTACGTTCACGGTTTCGCCAAAACCAGTCGTAGCCCTCCGTCATTTCTTATGAATGGTCAGTAGTATTCAAGCTATGTTTGTTTGGCCCTTAGTCAAGACATAGTGATTGGTAGCTGCTGGGGTATTCATTTGTTACATAGATAGATGAGTTGGTTTGAGACAGTCGTATTACTTTGTTGGCCCTTAGTCAAGAGTATATACGGATGGGTTCAAATCAACAGGATAATGATGGGCAGAACTTGACATGTGACTTATGATTTGTTGGCCCTTAGTCAAGATCATAAGAACATAGGGCAAAAACTTATATCGTGAATTTCTAAAGAAACTGAAATTTGCAAAGAGATGCATACCATTTGGAGTTTGATGAATGTTGGTAGGATTCCTTCAACATTATCATACGATGATATTTGGATCCCGATCCTACTGTGAGTATATGCTACTTATCAGGATATTCGTCACTTAACGATCAATGCTATAAACCTAGTAGGTGTCCAGAAAAGTGTCAGCGGGGTTACGCCCCCAGAGAAAAGAGGTTATTTAATTAAGGAACTTCGCGAAAGCGTTGGAAAAGCTCCCTCGAAGTATCGACACTGGCCTGGCTGAACGGTTAAGCAAGTATTGTACGGTGAGAATAGTCCTGGCTAATTCTTCTTTTATGGTTTGAGGAAGGATTCGAGAAACAGTGGGAGCCATCCAGTTTAGATAAACTAAAAACCACTCTAAACTTGCAAGAGCATCATGCTAAAGTGTTTTCTTCTCTCTCTCCTAATTGCAGCGACCCTGAAAATGACTGGACTTAAGTTACTTTTAGAAAAGAATATACTGACGGGGCCAAACTATAAAGATTGGCTGCGGAATGTCAAAATGGCTTTGACCTATGACAAACTGGGGTACGTCCTCACCGCTACGGCACCTGCTGTCCTTGGTCCCAAATCCAGCAATGCGGATAAGGAAATCCGCAAAACCTGGGATTTAGATTGCGCGAGAGCCAAGTGCATCGTGCTTGCCTCTATGAACAATGAACATCAGAGGAGGCACGAGGATATGTCTCTAGATGGCATATTTCTCCATACAAAGGAACTTTATGGAGAGCAATCTCGTATAGCAAGATACGAGACCTCGAAGAAATTATTTCGAGCGAGGTTGGCTGTCGGGTCATCGGTAGGTGAACATGTCCTACAGATGATCGGCTATATTGAGGAGCTCGCAGACCTTGGGACGACTTTGGATAATGAGCTCTATACAGACCTTATTCTCCAGTCCCTTCCTCCCACCTACGCCCAGTTTATCCTCAACTTCAATCTTCAAGGAAAAGAAGTTGAACTTGCGGAACTCCTGAACATGTTAAGGAGTGCAGAGGGCACCTTACAGAAGGTAAGGGAAACACCCGCTATGTTTGTTGGCGGTGCATCTTCTTCCGGGTCCAAGGCTAGGGCCAAAGGAAGGAAGAAGAAGGCCGCACCCAAACCTAGAGGAGGTGTTGGTAAGGTGGGAAAGAAGGGAAAGAAAAAGTTTGCAGCACCGGTAGTTGGCCTGGATGAGTGCTTCCATTGTCACAGGAAAGGGCACTGGAAGAAGGATTGCAAGGCGTGGAACGCCAAGAACCAGGAACCGAAGCAAGCTGTGGCTTCGACTTCAGGTGTGTTTGTAATTGAGAATTGTCTGTCGATCAACTCTACTTCCTGGGTATTGGATACCGGATCAGGATCTCAGATTTGCAATTCATTGCAGGCACTGAGAAACCGTAGAGTGCTGAAGGAAGGTGATATGATCCTCAGGGTTGCTAACGGAGCTAGCGTGGGAGCTGCGTCCGTCGGGGACTATCACCTAGGATTGACAAGTGGACACATTTTGGTTTTACATAACTGTTATTTTGTACCAAGCTTAACGTGTAATATCATCTCGGTTTCCTTGTTATCAAATAAAGGTTATGATTTCACGTTTGTAAGAGATGTTGTTAACATCCACCTTAATCATGGTTTGATTGGGTCCGGTACTCTAAATAACGGCATATATGTGTTAAACCAACTCCAAATTTTCAATGTCCAGAACACACTAAAAAGAAAGTCTCCAGATTTAAATAAAGCTTTCTTATGGCATTGTAGACTGGGTCACATCAATGAGAGAAGGTTGACTAAGTTGCATAGAGAAGGATATTTGGACACGTTCGAATATCAATCTTATGACACTTGTCAATCCTGTCTCAAAGGAAAGATGACAAAGACTCCATTTACTGGACAAGGAGTAAGTGCGAGCGAGCTCTTAGGACTCATACACAGTGATGTATGCGGTCCAATGTCTACACATGCAAGAGGTGGTTATTCCTACTTCATTACTTTTACAGACGATTTCTCTAGGTTTGGACATGTCTTCTTGATGAAGCATAAATCCGAGGCCTTTGAGAAATTCAAGGAGTACAAGAGTGAAGCAGAAAACCAAACAGGCAAAAGTATTAAGACACTAAGATCTGATCGAGGTGGAGAATACTTAAGTGCCGAGTTCCTAGGTTACCTAAAAGAGAAAGGAATTCTCTCTCAGCTTACTCCTCCATACACTCCACAGCATAACGGTGTATCGGAGAGACGGAATCGAACCCTATTGGATATGGTATGATCCATGATGAGTAATGCTGAGTTACCGCGATCTTTCTGGGGTTATGCGCTAGAATCAGCGGCATATCTTTTGAACCAGGTTCCAAACAAGACTGTGCCTACCACACCATATCAGATGTGGAGTGGGAAGAAACCCTGTCTAAAACATTTTAGGACATGGGGATGTCCAGCTTTTGTAAAAAAGCAGCATGTGGACAAGCTCGAGGCACGCTCAGTACTGTGTAAGCTTGTGGGATATCCAAAGAACTCCAAGGGATATTATTTCTATTACGCAGAGGAACAAAAGGTTTTTGTTTCTCGTCATGCCCACTTCTTAGAAGCTGATTTTTTAGAAAATCAGAAGAGTGGGAGCGAAGTAGAACTGGAAGAAATTCCAGAACCACAAGCTGTTACTGAAAGCTTGGTAGAACCAGAGGTTCAAGAAGAACAGAACATTCCCGCACCCCTCCGCAGGAGTAGTAGGCCGTCTCATCCGCCTGAGAGATACTACGGTTTTCTCATAGATGGGGATAGAGAGGATTGCATCATAGATGATGATGAACCTACTGACTTCCGGCAGGCCATCCAGAGCGGCGACTCGGTACGATGGCTAGATGCAATGCGGACCGAAATGGAGTCCATGTACACCAACAAAGTATGGACTTTGGACTTTGCTCCAGATGGGGTAAAACCCATAGGATGCAAATGGATCTTCAAGAAAAAGATTGGTGTAGATGGACAGGTGGAAACCTATAAGGCTAGACTTGTTGCAAAGGGTTTTCGTCAAAGACCTGGTTTGGACTATGACGAAACCTTTTCTCCAGTGGCTATGCTCAAATCCATTCGGGTCCTTCTTGCTATTGCTGCCTTCCATGATTATGAAATCTGGCAGATGGACGTAAAGACAGCTTTTCTGAATGGAAATTTAGAAGAGAGCGTCTATATGGATCAGCCAGAGGGTTTCAATCAGAGTGGGAGCAGCGGGAAAGTATGCAAGCTGCTTAAGTCCATTTACGGACTAAAGCAGGCATCGCGGAGTTGGAACATCTGTTTTGATGAGACAGTCAAAGAATATGACTTTATCAAAAATCCAGATGAACCGTGCATATATAGTAAAGTTGTGGCCAGAAGTGTCGTATTCCTCGTCTTGTACGTGGATGACATTCTATTGATAGGAAATGACATTCCTATGCTACAATCTGTCAAAGGATTCTTGTCACACAGGTTCTCCATGAAAGACCTGGATGATGCCTCGTACATTCTGGGGATCCGGATCTATCGTGATAGATCCAAGAGGATGTTAGGACTTTCGCAGTCCAGGTATATCGACACTATACTGAAAAGATTCAGTATGGAAGATTCTAAGCGCGGTAATCTACCGGCTTGTCACGGAATCACCCTCTCCAAAGAGATGTCTCCCAAGACTGATTTGGAAAGGGAACGCATGTCTATTATACCCTACGCTTCTGCGGTAGGCTCTATAATGTATGCGATGTTGTGTACCAGACCAGATGTAGCTTACGCACTGAGCGTGGTAAGCCGGTATCAGTCGGACCCAGGGGAGAAACACTGGATAGCAGTAAAGAACATTCTCAAGTACCTGAGGAGGACTAAGGAGATGTTCTTGGTTTACGGCGGAAAAGACCTCAGGTTGGAGGCCTTTGCTGATTCCGGCTTCCAGAGTGATAAGGACGATTCCAAGTCCATGTCGGGTTATGTCTTTACCCTCAATGGAGGGGCGGTGTGCTGGAAGAGCTCCAAGCAGGACACCGTTGCTGACTCGACGATGGAAGCGGAGTATATTGCTGCTTGCGATGCCGCAAAAGAAGCAGTCTGGATGAAGAAGTTCCTAACAGAACTTCAGGTGGTTCCTACCATAGTTGATCCAATACCTCTGTATTGCGACAACAACGGAGCTATAGCTTTAGCGAAGGAACCAAGGTCCCATCAGAAGTCCAGACACATCTTGAGGCGGTATCACCTGATCAGGGAGATCATTGATCGTCAGGAGATCGAGGTTCGGAGAGTTGCTTCAGAAGAGAACATTGCTGATCCATTCACGAAGGCCCTTCCTCAGATTCAGTTCGAGAGACTACTCGAGATCATCGGTCTGCGATATGCCAGTACATGGCCCTAGTGCAAGTGGGAGATTGTTAGTGTTTATGCCCTAGAAGGCCATTACTGTATCATACTAGCTTATATATTACTTAATGGAAGCTTGGGATATTCACATGTATATAACAGTCTTGCTAAACATGGTAGTATGCTACTTGGTTTTTCTATCTTAATATGTTAGTGTACGTATTGATAGAGCTCTTAGGATCTTGCTTGTCTACCAGCGTTGTGATGGCAGTCACACTAGTGGGGGCTGGGTAGTCTACAAGCACATCCTTATTCAGGTCCCTGGTCGTTGGATTATCGAGACAGAGCATCGATATCCGGAGTAGACTAGTGTGTACGCTTCTCATCCCAGTTGGGGAGATGGTCTGTCCCACAGCCGTCAGTACGTCGTACTGGAGATGGTATGCAGGTGCTCGTTAGGTTACGGGTACACCGGACAGGACTCACGGGGAACTGTTGGTTGGTTTGATACCAGTCGTCAGTGAGCAGTTCCCAGGTGACATGAGTACAGCATAGTCCGCAGACTTGACACTGCTACTTCGCCTCGAGTGTGTCCCACTGTTCTTAGATTGCTACCCTACCACGGCTCAAAGGAGTCGTGCAAACAGGTAGCAGTTGGGTGCAGTCCCGAGCACTTGGAGGCAGTGGCGGTTAGACAGGATTCGTCCCTCCCGGTATTGGGAGTAGATATCGTGCTGTGTCAGAGAGCCATTACGCAAAGTCCCTGGCCAGGGCAAGCGAGATTTACTGGTAGGTTCCAGTAGTTTCTCAGGGTGTAATGGGCTTCACTCCGAAACGACTTATACCGCTATTAGGGGACTGACGCTTGCCGCCCCCCTAGGCCCGATATGCGATAGTCTTGGACGAACGGACCGGACTGTATGGAGATTGTCACATCAGACTCAGTAGGAGTTCGGATGGGTTTCCTCATCGGCCTTCTTATCGACAACTACCTGGGGACCGTTACGTACAGCTAGTGCCGCTTGCGGTCTGTGGTTAAACCCACTGCCAGCGTAGTAGTCGAGTCTCTAGAGTCCCACACAGAGAGTTTCCTACTCCAGGCGAAACGATATAGAGGTTGCATGGTTTTGCGACAAAGGGTTCGGACGCATACGTGCGTTTACGCACGTACGACTTTCGGACAGTTTTTACCAGTCGGCTTTGGTTTAAGCCAGTTACTGGTATCCGGTTATTGGATTTTTACAGTCTAAAGTTTTTCCGTATTTTTGCGGATCGGAGGGGCGTTCTCGTAATTGTGCGAGAAGCTTCTAGAAGATGTGACTAAGGAGGTTACTTTGGATAAGATTGTGAGTCATGAGAGTGATTCATCATTATCATTATTGCACAATAAATGATAAATGACACATGCTTAATGAATCACCATTTTGCATTTATGAAGCATGCTTATTCATTTCATTTATTCATTATTCTTTAATAAAAATGCTTCATAATATATTATGATACACTCTCTCTCATCTCATTATCTCATCTCACATTCTCTCTCCTCATGCTCTCATCTTCAAGAGACTAATCCTTAATCCTCATGTGTTGAGATCAAAGGTTTAGTTAGACTTAAACATCCATAACCTTCACTCTATATCATCCTTTCTTCTTTGATTAGCAATCAAAGTAGATTAGTTACCTCAAGTTAGAGGTTTAGCTTGGTGTTTTGCTCTCGGGTGGATCGTCTACTACCTAGAGAAGGTCGAGGAGAACCAAGGAGGACACAAAGACGAAGGACAGGTTTCGTTAGGTATAATCCCTAAACACAATAGATAAGAAACTCTTTGTGTACGGTTATTTATAGTTTAGCTTCGATTTAAGCGGTTAGTCGATGTTCGTTCTTTAAACTTGATCGTTTTTGAAAATTCCGCCTCCCCACAAGTACTGGGGTGTACTACATCGACTTACAAAAACCATGATTAACAACCATGGTGGGTTAACCTATTTGTATTAAGTGTTTTGGGCTTTAATGGGGTTTTATTTATTTGTGTGCTTTGTTAATTAGAATTTCTTTTCTTTTCTTTTGTTGACTTGGAACATGAGAGAGGGAGTATGGGCATGGCTTGAGCCATGCTCATTAAATGAAGAGAGAGGGAGAGAGAGGGGGGTCTTTGACTTGTGCTCTCATTTCTTTCCTCATTCTCAATCTCCCAACTCTCTCACACACACACACTCAGCTGAGAGAGAGAGAGAGAGGCAGCAGCTGCAGAAGAAGCACCACCAGCAGCAACTAGCAGCAGCAACAACATCATCTTCAGCATCATCAGCAGCAGCAGGCAGTGGCAGCAGCAACATTAACAGCAGCCCCCAGCAGCTGCAGCAGCACTTCCCATCTTCTCCACCTCCTTTCTCCTTGCACCTAGGGTCTTGTAAGGTATAGAATCTGAGCCCAACTTCTTGTTTGTTTAACGTATGTGTAGTTTAGCTTCGGTTTGTATAAAAAGTGAGATTTTGTGCTTCAAATGGTGATTTGTGTGAACTTATGATTTAGTGCTGTTAGTATTGGTTAACCTAGCCTAATTAGGTGTTATTAAGACCATGTAAACCTAGTTAGACCCCATATTACACCAAAATACCATAGGATTTCTAATTGTGCAAATTTACTGTTTTTAAGTGAACTTTTTGGATTTCTGTAATCTGCTTTAGTCCCAAGTAGTTCAGGTTGAAATTGAGTTAACTTGAGCTGGTATACAAGGTATAGACCACACCACCAGAGCCCGAGACCCCCACCCCATAGCGAGGCCGCCGGTTTAATCTTTCTGGCCGCAATTGGCGGCCAGATAGGGGAATTTTTGGGTGATGTTTGGATGGTTAGGAGTCTGTTGTTATTTCTAGGCCAGTGGTATGTATAGTTTTGTAAGTTGTTAGCCTGGATAGAATCTGGGACGTTATATCGTATTACTAGTACGTTTGGTTCGCGCGATACGCACGATACGTGAGAGGGTTCCATGATTCAGCGTATCACGGCGTGTCGGGGTTAGTTTTAGATGCGTGCACACGTTTAGCGTATCGTACACATGCGCGTTTAGTTCGCGACTGTCACGACCCGAAAGTACGGAACGTGACCGGCACTTAGATTACGAAGCGTCTAGAGGCACCACGTGACCTAAGTAAGCCGAAGCCCAGAGATCTAAACCATAAAAGAAGAAAAAGAAGAAAAGAAAAGAAAACAAGTAAAAAAAAACATCAGCAAATTTTACCAAAAATTTCGGCAGAGTCTCCTCTGTAAAAACTGGCCCCCAAACGGGTACAACAAGTATAATATGAATAAACAATAAAAAGCATCCCCAAACGGGTGCTAGCATCAACGCCAACAGGCGGAAACAACCACAACAAGCACAATAATATACAACGCCAGAGGGCGAGGCTCAAAACTCAAAAGAAAGCAAAACCACCAGATCAGAATAATACAGGCGCGACTCTAAGGTCGAAGTAAAAGGACTGGTCCAATAACTTATCAAGTAATACAAATATGGTTGATGGAGCTTACTAGATACAAATGAATGAATAAAAGTACAATGGTGGTTCGGATACAAGTGAACCAACCTACCGTGCCAATCGCCCTGAAGAAAAGATGTGCCAACAAGCTGCCACGGGAAACCTGTACATCGAACCTGTAAAGAATTTGGCACAATGGGGGTGAGTTGCCAACTCGTGAGTAGAAGACATCTACGAAAAGAAATCGAATGCACGACGCTATCCTAGGTCATAATAATACACTACTATATCCCAAACATCTAGTAATAGCAGGGTAATACTACGTGTAAGTGCAAATACTCCGTGTCGTGTCAGTGCCTCATATAGTACTAAGTCATATGAAATGAAATGCATGCACCATGAATGTAAAGTCACAAATCCTGAAATCCAGATATATATGTATGAGAACCTTTAGCCGTTATCATAGTAAAGTGTGTATAATCATCTGAAATCTCAACAATGAAATCCATGGAAATCCGTGTCAAGCATCGACACAACACATGTAACCTCAAGTATCAATATGTCGGGCTCCGTTAGTCCGGATCGGCCCATATCATCAAATCCCACGACAACGGTCGGTATCCTCCGGATATCCGCCGCGCCAGACATCACCGGTAGGTAGCCTTCCCCTGCCAGGCTCATCGTCTACAACTCGATCTTCTTGCCGTGGGGTACCATACCGGGCCCACCATGTACACGAGAGGTTCATCCACTCCTCGAATTGGGTCTCGAAATCCATCAGAAAACATGAAATACTCATGGTGGACGACACATACATCACGAGAAAACCGCATCTTATTTTAAAAAAAAGAGAAGAGGATAGAGAGAGAAGTTTTTATATATTTTTGCGGTTTTCCCCAAAAATCCAGAAATCTCATAGAAATCCAAATCTCAAAATCATGAGTACTGTATGATAAGTGTCGGCATATGCCCATAATACTGCATGATAACACGAAAATATGAATGCATGAATGTCTAAGTAATGAATGTCATGTCTTATACTTAACATCAGAGAGTGATCACAATACTACATCGGTTTAGTTGTTAACTGATTCTATCAATAAAAGATAATATGATCTAAAATGTACGTGACATAGCAATTACCGATGATGATGTGTGTGAGCCGGCAAATAAGTGTGCGTGGAATATGCGCATCATCGGTAATGGTGCTGGTGTCCTAACAGGTAAGGTTTATACTATTTATAGCAACATATGTATGAACATGCAACATTATGATTACAGTGTGAAAGTAAAGACGAATGTATATTACCTACTCATTTAATATACTAATACTACTACCACTATATGACTCGAACCTAACCTAGTGTCCATCTAACCTCCTAAGGAAAACTAAACCTAAGAACTAGTCAATAGAAATAAGAGTCTACCTAAGGTCTGAATCAATATCTCTAATAGTCGGCGATCCCGCCTCAACAGCGTCACGTACGTAGTACGGCTTCCTTGAATCAAGAGTGCGGATCAATCATCAAATCTAAGCCTCGTACGGTAAAATCCATCGTACGGCATCCCAATGTCGGGGTACGGTCAAGTATCTCCTAGGTGTCTCCTCATTCGTATAATGTCGTATGTATCATATTGTGATTAAGTCATACTCATATGATATCGGCATCAGGTCACACCAATATAATGTCGAAATCAAGTTATACATATATCATATCGTAATCAGTCACAAGTTACAGTCCGAGTACTATTCTAGCATCCCATGTACATCAATATCACCACCACTCTTTGTAATTTATATATTCAAGTTCATTATCTCATTCCCTAATGATCCGCTAACACTTTATTACGACTGTATAGTCAAAAATCACGGCATCAAGCCCAGTTATACTATTTCATCATACCTCGGATATCATATCACATCACTGAATCACCTATATGTGTTGTATATATATGTATATACCTATACCTAGTTCTATATATATACACATACACGTACCCCATGTCGATTTTCAGTGTGTGCGCTGGTGTGTTTCTATCTGAAACCTACGAACCTCTTCCAAGGTACTCATCCTCTGATATAGTTTTCCTAAATCGGTCTAGTCCAGCCTAGGGTCAATACTAGGGTCCTACTAGGGTCACGTCTGGTTTCCTAAGGTCAATAAGTACTATTCCTATTCTACGTTGCGGGGGTGCTAAACGCCATCCACCCGACTTCCCCCCGTAGATATGCATCTACTCACCCGGTCCATGTCTGCCGAAGACAGTGTCGCCATTCTCCTCTTCATCGCCCGCAGTCCACGTGAGGGTACCTAGACGCAAACATATAAATAGCATCGTAAACCGAATAATATACAAAAGTCAAACGATACGAAGAGCAAGCACAGGTTAAAACCTATGTCCCGTCCACGCAAAAGAACCAAATACCGCTCGATATCGGCGTACAAACTCCGATGGATCGAGATAACATCATCAAACAACTTGTAGTTTTAAAACACATTACTTATATTGTAAAACATGATCAAATTCATCGAAACACTAAAATCGATCAAATCGTCCGTTTTCGAAAAACCTGAAAATGCCAATTTACCGTTTTTCATCGAAACTTGACATTTAAATGAAACCAATGGTCATAAGACTCATTAAATAGCATTACTAGACTATACAAACCATTACTATATTTTTATTACACAATTTTGCATTTATTTGAAATTTCTAGTTTGCAACTTTTAACAATTTTAACATTTTCCAAGCAAAATACCACAATTCCACCTCAAAACATGATTTTGCATAAATTAATCACTTAAACCAAAATTTATGATGATAATGATGTAATGAAACTATAATTATATTTTTAATCATATTTATTTAGAAATTCCTAAAATCTAGTTTACAAAATAATAGAATTTTATTACTATTTTTCCAATTATCAAAATAATCTAGTGATCAAACTAGGTTTTTCATTCAATTAATATGCTAATATTCTCACTAAAATTACCATCTAATGATAACACCCTTAATAAGAATTTTATTTTACCCACAACACATTTTAGAAAAAATCTAGTTAGCTAAATAGTTTAAATTAAACAATTTCGATCAACAATTTATTATACCACCACCATGCAAGAATTTTCCACTCTAAAAGATGTTAAACTAGCTATTATAACCCTAATTAATTAACAAAAACCACCTCTTTAATTTTCAAACCCTAACTTGAATTTTAGAATTTGCAACAAGAATTAATCTAATTAATCTAATTATGCTTTAAAAGAAATATCTAATAGAAATAAAACAAAAGAGAAGGATTTATACCTCCACAACCTTATGTCCAAACTTGAAAATGAGCCTCAAAAATACATGCTTTCCCACTCCAAAATCCATGTAGAGAAGAGTAGAGAATAAAGGGTATGAAATAATTAGGTTTTTGTGGAATTTAAATTGGATTTTTGTAGTATTTTTGATGATTTTTGAATAAAAATGAGGTGGAAAATGGGGGGGGGGGGCAGCCATGGTGATGGGGAGGCCGGCCACAATAAGGGGAAGAGGGAGAAACACATGAGAAATGGTGTAGAAACTTCTCCAAAATGTCATCATCTTAATGTCTTTTCATGCTTTATTCATTTTCTTTTAATTCTTTTCTAAAATAACTCAAGAAAGATCTAGAAATGAGTGCAAATAAATTTTGCATGATACACACTAAATTCTAATATTCCATGGTTCATTTTTACAAATTAAAACCATTTAAATTTGTAATTTACACTAATTTAGTGTAAAAATAAAGCTTATGTTAATATTTAAAATAATTAATTTAGGAAAAATATTTTATTAAACCAAAAATTTATAAGTGGCTAAATAAACACTATTTACTAGTAATTTCATAATTAAAATAGATATTTTTAAATTTATAGTGAAAAACAATCCCGGTTTGGTTTTACGAAAAATACATTTTACTTTACCGAAAATCCTAAAATTCACTTAAACACTTTTATTCATTTAATTATTTATTTAATTATTTTTAAAATGTTAAAATCTTCCCCCCTTTAAGAAATTCGGTCCCCGAATTTAAATTAACACTCCCTTTCCAAATACTAAAACATTTAGCAAAATACTCAAATCGTCGGGGCTCCGAAATCATTAATACATAACGAAAATCAACTCCGTCAAGCATGACGCAATCATCGGAGTTATGGCGACAATGAAATATCATAACCCAATGTGAAAACCATCATAATATACATCAATCTATAACTTATATATAGTTCGCATACTAGTAAAATCGCCGAATCATCATAATAAAGCAGCATACAAAAACCCCTTCTTGAAAATCGCCGTGCAATGCACGTGTCACGGTCTAAGTAGCGGACGTTTAATTTTTTTAAAAATATAGCTACATATATATCTTTTATTTAACATACACGTCCCGCCTGGTTACTAACTCAAATAATAATGATCATGAAAACATACTGCTCAAACTAAAATCAATCCCAACACATCAATAAAATGTCATGTGCGTCCGGTGCGCACTGAAATCGAAACCAAATGCAGAAAACATGAATACCCACAAAACAAAACTAAGTGCAACAGGTGTGCACCAAAAATATCTGTCAAGTGCAACGGGCGTGCACGACTCACTATCAGGTGCATCTAATCTGCACAAAACCCCGATTTAGTGCATCTAGTGTGCACAAAATCGCATCAAGTGCGCCAAGTATGCGCAAGAATCCTAATCAGGTGCACATGGAGCACGAAAACATACATTGAATATCAAAATCGAAATCACAGCACAAAAATGCATGAAATTAGGTCGAAACATATGTCAAAATCACGTGTAACCCCTATGCACGAAATCAAATCAAAAATCTCAAAAAAAAATATATAAAACCAAATCAAGTGTACTGGGTGCGTACTAAACCACATCAATACAACTGACATAAGAAACACAGATAGAATGAAGGTACACACAGGAAATACCAATCGTAGAACAAGTCCTCAAAACACAAAAATCCAATCAACGAAAATAGGAAATTCAAATCACTAAATCACAATCGTAAATACTATCGTCAATATGCGCCTCTTTCCTCTGATGTCGACCGCTTCAAACTCGTTCTTTCATAGGTGTGCTGACTGCGCTACCAACAGCAATACTCATGTCTAGAGTCTCCCACATAGTCGATCCCTTCACTTGATATCCGGACTACATTAAACTTCTCGATCGATCCATCAAAATCCCATAATTCCCCGAGAGCTCAACACTCAAGTACAGTTTAAAAATATCCGGTACATACCCCAGCATCGATGATCCAGCTGTAGAAGGGCAAACCCAAGCCTCACTAATGGCACTGCGGAACTGCCGTAAACCCTAAGGTTCAAGGGCGTTCTCGTGGTCATTATGTCGAGTTAGGGTTTCATTCTTCTAGAGGGTCCATCGAAATACCTGCATGTTCTTCCGAATACTTTAAACTTAGGAAATGGTTTTCTGATAATCGTTCGAACCCTTTAACTTCATCCGGACGGTATGTGAATACCCTTCGTCCGCACGCTAAGCAATACTTCAGTCCTCAAGAATAACCAATACTCTAATGGTTACTGCATTCGAGCCGCATCTCCCTCTGCCCGTGGTAACAGAAACCACCATCCGACATTGACGAAGATAGATCAAAGGAACGAATGAAATACGGTGCAAACAATGTAAATCCTAGGGCTCCTTAAGCAGAGTAGCGTATCGTAAGTATGCCGCGGACCATACCCACGGTACGTTACTCTACCTAACTCGCCTACTCCATCAACCAAGGGTCACCTAGACTTATACAAGGTTAAACCTAGCGCTCTGATACCAACTTTGTCACGACCCGAAAGTACGGAACGTGACCGGCACTTAGATTACGAAACGTCTAGAGGCACCACGTGACCTAAGTAAGCCGAAGCCCAGAGATCTAAACCATAAAAGAAGAAAAATAAGAAAAGAAAAGAAAAACAAGTAAAAAAAACATCAGCAAATTTTACCAAAAATTTCGGCAGAGTCTCCTCTGTAAAAACTGGCCCCCAAACGGGTACAACAAGTATAATATGAATAAACAATAAAAAGCATCCCCAAACGGGTGCTAGCATCAACGCCAACATGCGGAAACAACCACAACAAGCACAATAATATACAACGCCAGAGGGCGAGGCTCAAAACTCAAAAGAAAGCAAAACCACCAGATCAGAATAATACAGGCGCGACTTTAAGGTCGAAGTAAAAGGACTGGTCCAATAACTTATCAAGTAATACAAATATGGTTGATGGAGCTTACTAGATACAAATGAATGAATAAAAGTACAATGGTGGTTCGGATACAAGTGAACCAACCTACCGTGCCAATCGCCCTGAAGAAAAGATGTGCCAACAAGCTGCCACGGGAAACCTGTACATCGAACCTGTAAAGAATTTGGCACAATGGGGGTGAGTTGCCAACTCGTGAGTAGAAGACATCTACGAAAAAAAATCGAATGCACGACGCTATCCTAGGTCATAATAATACACTACTATATCCCAAACATCTAGTAATAGCAGGGTAATACTACGTGTAAGTGCAAACACTCCGTGTCGTGTCAGTGCCTCATATAGTACTAAGTCATATGAAATTAAATGCATGCACCATGAATGTAAAGTCACAAATCCTGAAATCCAGATATATATGTATGAGAACCTTTAGCCGTTATCATAGTAAAGTGTGTATAAGCATCTGAAATCTCAATAATGAAATCCATGGAAATCCGTGTCAAGTATCGACACAACACATGTAACCTCAAGTATCAATATGTCGGGCTCCGTCAGTCCGGATCGGCCCATATCATCAAATCCCACGACAACGGTCGGTATCCTCCGGATATCCGCCGCGCCAGACATCACCGGTAGGTAGCCTTCCCCTGCCAGGCTCATCGTCTACAACTCGATCTTCTTGCCCCGGGGTACCATACCGGGCCCACCATGTACCCGAGACGGTTCATCCACTCCTCGAATCGGGTCTCGAAATCCATCAGAAAACATGAAATACTCATGGTGGACGACACATACATCACGAGAAAACCGCATCTTATTTTAAAAAAAAGAGAAGAGGATAGAGAGAGAAGTTTTTATATATTTTTGCGGTTTTCCCCAAAAATCCAGAAATCTCATAGAAATCTAAATCTCAAAATCATGAGTACTGTATGATAAGTGTCGGCATATGCCCATAATACTGCATGATAACACGAAAATATGAATGCATGAATGTCTAAGTAATGAATGTCATGTCTTATACTTAACATCAGAGAGTGATCACAATACTACATCGGTTTAGTTGTTAACTGATTCTATCAATAAAAGATAATATGATCTAAAGTGTACGTGACATAGCAATTACCGATGATGATGTGTGTGAGCCGGCAAATAAGTGTGCGTGGAATATGCGCATCATCGGTAATGGTGCTGGTGTCCTAACAGGTAAGGTTTATACTATTTATAGCAACATATGTATGAACATGCAACATTATGATTACAGTGTGAAAGTAAAGACGAATGTATATTACCTACTCATTTAATATACTAATACTACTACCACTATATGACTCGAACCTAACCTAGTGTCCATCTAACCTCCTAAGGAAAACTAAACCTAAGAACTAGTCAATAGAAATAAGAGTCTACCTAAGGTCTGAATCAATATCTCTAATAGTCGGCGATCCCGCCTCGACAGCGTCACGTACGTAGTACGGCTTCCTTGAATCAAGAGTGCGGATCAATCATCAAATCTAAGCCTCGTACGGTAAAATCCATCGTACGGCATCCCAATGTCGGGGTACGGTCAAGTATCTCCTAGGTGTCTCCTCATTCGTATAATGTCGTATGTATCATATTGTGATTAAGTCATACTCATATGATATCGGCATCAGGTCACACCAATATAATGTCGAAATCAAGTTATACATATATCATATCGTAATCAGTCACAAGTTACAGTCCGAGTACTATTCTAGCGTCCCATGTACATCAATATCACCACCACTCTTTGTAATTTATATATTCAAGTTCATTATCTCATTCCCTAATGATCCGCTAACACTTTATTACGACTGTATAGTCAAAAATCACGGCATCAAGCCCAGTTATACTATTTCATTATACCTCGGATATCATATCACATTACTGAATCACCTATATGTGTTGTATATATATGTATATACCTATACCTAGTTCTATATATATACACATACACGTACCCCATGTCGATTTTCAGTGTGTGCGCTGGTGTGTTTCTATCTGAAACCTACGAACCTCTTCCAAGGTACTCATCCTCTGATATAGTTTTCCTAAATCGGTCTAGTCCAGCCTAGGGTCAATACTAGGGTCCTACTAGGGTCACGTCTGGTTTCCTAATGTCAATAAGTACTATTCCTATTCTACGTTGCGGGGGTGCTAAACGCCATCCACCCGACTTCCCCCCGTAGATATGCATCTACTCACCCGGTTCATGTCTGCCGAAGACAGTGTCGCCATTCTCCTCTTCATCGCCCGCAGTCCACGTGAGGGTACCTAGACGCAAACATATAAATAGCATCGTAAACCAAATCATATACAAAAGTCAAACGATACGAAGAGCAAGCACAGGTTAAAACCTATGTCCCGTCCACGCAAAAGAACCAAATACCGCTCGATATCGGCGTACAAACTCCGATGGATCGAGATAACATCATCAAACAACTTGTAGTTTTAAAACACATTACTTATATTGTAAAACATGATCAAATTCATCGAAACACTAAAATCGATCAAATCGTCCGTTTTCGAAAAACCCGAAAATGCCAATTTACCGTTTTTCATCGAAACTTGACATTTAAATGAATCCAATGGTCATAAGACACATTAAATAGCATTACTAGACTATACAAACCATTACTATATTTTTATTACACAATTTTGCATTTATTTGAAATTTCTAGTTTGCAACTTTTAACAATTTTAACATTTTCCAAGCAAAATACCACAATTCCACCTCAAAACATGATTTTGCATAAATTAATCACTTAAACCACAATTTATGATGATAATGATGTAATGAAACTATAATTATATTTTTAATCACATTTATTTAGAAATTCCTAAAATCTAGTTTACAAAATAATAGCATTTTATTACTATTTTTCCAATTATCAAAATAATCTAGTGATCAAACTAGGTTTTTCATTCAATTAATATGCTAATATTCTCACTAAAATTACCATCTAATGATAACACCCTTAATAAGAATTTTATTTTACCCACAACACATTTTAGAAAAAATCTAGTTAGCTAAATAGTTTAAATTAAACAATTTCGATCAACAATTTATTATACCACCACCATGCAAGAATTTTCCACTCTAAAAGATGTTAAACTAGCTATTATAACCCTAATTAATTAACAAAAACCACCTCTTGAATTTTCAAACCCTAACTTGAATTTTAGAATTTGCAACAAGAATTAATCTAATTAATCTAATTATGCTTTAAAAGAAATATCTAATAGAAATAAAACAAAAGAGAAGGATTTATACCTCCACAACCTCATGTCCAAACTTGAAAATGAGCCTCAAAAATACATGCTTTCCCACTCCAAAATCCATGTAGAGAAGAGTAGAGAATAAAGGGTATGAAATAATTAGGTTTTTGTGGAATTTAAATTGGATTTTTGTAGTATTTTTGATGATTTTTGAATAAAAATGAGGTGGAAAATGGGGGGGGGGGCAGCCATGGTGATGGGGAAGCCGGCCACAATAAGGGAAAGAGGGAGAAACACATGAGAAATGGGGTAGAAACTTCTCCAAATTGTCATCATCTTAATGTCTTTTCATGTTTTATTCATTTTCTTTTAATTCTTTTCTAAAATAACTCAAGAAAGATCTAGAAATGAGTGAAAATAAATTTTGCATGATACACACTAAATTCTAATATTCCATGGTTCATTTTTACAAATTAAAACCATTTAAATTTGTAATTTACACTAATTTAGTGTAAAAATAAAGCTTATGTTAATATTTAAAATAATTAATTTAGGAAAAATATTTTATTAAACCAAAAATTTATAAGTGGCTAAATAAACACTATTTACTAGTAATTTCATAATTAAAATAGATATTTTTAAATTTATAGTGAAAAACAATCCCGGTTTGGTTTTACGAAAAATACATTTTACTTTACCGAAAATCCTAAAATTCACTTAAACACTTTTATTCATTTAATTATTTATTTAATTATTTTTAAAATGTTACAGCGACGTAAGCGTATCGTTTGACTTCGATATCGCGTTTTGCGAGATAGTTGCTTATATTTGGATTCTTATGTAATTCCAGGTTCGCAGGCGGGTACGTCGGACGAAGCTAAGAAAGGGAAGCGGGTGGTCGGCTACGAGTAGCGCACCACCAGGTGAGTAGATTTAACATCTACGGGGAAATCGCCCGTATGGCGTTAAGCGTCAAGGCGAGTTAGGATATTAGATTGTAGATGTTCATATGGACTGTAGTAGCATACATTATTGTTGCATATAGAAATGATAGCATAGAACACTGCACTGTCACTAACGGTTCAAGTCGCACGAGCACGATTGATATGCTACACTCACACCGTTAGTGATTGCCATGACACTCACATTATAGGATTGCTATAAATCATATATCATACTGATTCTACCTTATTGATGTTGTCATGATTTGCCGCATAACAACATATGTTATATCCATATTTGGACACATATGCATCACATACCCCTACTGGTACTACATACACATACATTGATATCTTCATACCTACGCACATGCACACCGTATACTCATATCTGTGCACACATACATTGATATCTTCATACCTGCGCACATGCACACTGTATACTCATATCTGTGCACACATACATTGATATCTTCATACTTGCTTAGATTACGCATTGAGATATATTGTTTCCATGTTAATTCTGGATTTGGGGAACCGTGGATATTTCAAAAAGAGAATAGTTAATTATTTAAAAACCCGGTTTCCCTTGATATGATATTTCGGTGCGTCCACCATGTGTTTTCTCGGTACTAGAGTGATATATGTCAACCCGAATCGAGGAGTTGGATGAGGCCGATTACGGGTATTTGGTGGACCCGGTATGGTACCCCGGGGCGAGAACGGTTTCGCTGTGTAGTAGACGGTGAGCCCGGCAGAGGGACTACTACCTACCGGTGATTGGTTGTTGGACCTGGCGGTTATCCGGAGGATACCGACCAGAGTCGATGGATGGATACGGGACGACTCGTACTGCCGGGGCCGAGGGCCGATACCGCAGACAGAGCCCGTGGGCTGATCCGGACTGACGGATGCCCTATACAGGAGGATTTGCGTGTCGATGCTTGGCACGAGTATTTCTTGATATTTTGGGTGCCGAAGTTGGGCACTCACGATTATATGAGATTTACAGGATTGGAGGACCGAGGAGGATGACGACGCCTGAGTAGTATTGGGATTTGGGTGCATTGATGAGTACCGATTATACTTTCCACGATGACATTCCGTGTAGATGTTATATTTCCCATGCTCAGTATGTAGTAATTGATGTCTCATCCTGTATATATTGTACCTGATCATTGCACACCCTGTTCATTTTATATAGGGTTGTAGATTGCATTGCTATACCTGATCATTGCACACCCTGTTCATTCTATTTAGGGTTGTTAGATTGCATTGCTATACCTGATCATTGCACACCCTGTTCATTCTATATAGGGTTGTTAGACTGCATTGCTATACCTGATCATTGCACACCCTGTTCATTCTATATAGGGTTGTTAGATTGCATTGCTATACCTGACCATCACATTTCTTGCTCATCACATGGAGATGTTATTAGATCGCACTTGTTGCATGTTTGAGCATCCAGTTCATCATATAGATGTTATCTATTGATATAGGTTAGAGTATTGTTGCACGTGCATACTCGCGATTACCTTTATATGTTATCTTCTATTCACGAGTTGGCAACTCACCCCCGTTGTGCCACAGTGTTTGCAGGTTGCCCTTCGGAGTAGTCGCGGCAGGCTGCGTTCTTGCATCTTTTGACACAGATACCCCTGCAGTTGGTGTACTAGCTCTTTTACTGATAGGTGGGTTTTGTGCGGTATCTGGTTATCTTTCAGTTATGTACATTGTTGTATCTAGTACTCTCCATCTACCACTTATGTATTGACTTAGAGACCAGTTGTGTGGACGATGTATATTATTTTGTATTCTGGTGTCGAGCTCGTTGTGAGCCGACTTTACTTATGCAGTTATTCTATCTGTGATAACTCCCACTTGTTGCTCATTTTCTTCGCTACAGCGTCGTATATTGTTATCTTGGTAATTGTCTACTTAGGGTTTCTTGACATCTTAGTATTTGGTTCTATCAAAAGCTTAAAACACTCTATACTTTTACTGGTTTGATTTCTGGGTTTTCGGCTTACTTAGTCGCGTCACGCCTGTAGACGTTACGTGGTTAAGTGCCGGTCACGGGCCAAACTTTGGGTCGTGACAATCGATGCCCCGTCTCGATACACCCTCGACTAGGGACCTTGAAGGATATACTTATGGACTACCATGTTCCCACTAGTATGATCCGTATCATAGTCCAGGTAGTCAAGTACACATCCTAAGGGCTTTACCAACATGTAACAGAGAGACAATCAGTGTATACGTTAAGGTAAAGAGTAACCTGATAGCATACTATCATGTCGAGCAAGAAAGTCCTCCCTATATATGTCCAAGCATCCACTACATTATACATCTTATGTATAGTAATGGCCTCTAGGGCATATATATAACTAACACTCTCTGCAGTCCTCAACATATTGAGGAGTTCAAGTAGTGACTTCTCCATGTTGTGCATGTTGAAGTTTACTACAAATTGAGCAAAGGTAGGGGAGAGACTGCAGAATAATATCAGTATATTGTTCATTGTCCATTGACCATCCGAGGTCCTCAAGCTCTTCTATAAGAGCTATCATCTTCAGAACATGGTCATCTACTGGTGTGCCAGGAGCCATCCGCATCTGAAACAACTTTCTAGATGCTTCGTATCGTTGGACACGAGATTGCTCCATATACAACTCTTTTGTATAAAAAAAATTGGATTGTACATCCATCTGCTTGTGCTGCTTTTGATGCGTGTTATCCATCGATGCAAGTGCGAGGCATTTGGCCATGTCACAGTCAGCGTCCCATGTCTTGCGGACTTCCCTATCCGCAACTAAAGATTTAGGACCTGGGATGGGCGGGGCTGGAGCCGTGAGGACATAGGATACCTTATCATAAGTCAAGGCAATGTTGATGTTCCTCAGCCAGTCATTATAATTGGTCACATTCAGTTTATTTTTATCTAGTAGAAACTTGAGTTCTGTCATTGGTATCTGCCAATAAGAGAGAGAAAAGAATACACTCAGCGAAAGCACTTGCAAAGATCAGATTGGTTATTATCTTATCTAATCGATGTCTCCCACTTCTTTTATCAAATTTCCCTTCAAACCTTAAAAGGAAAACTAGCCAGGATTAATTACATTCTACAATTTCGCTAACTGTTCAGCCAGGCCAGTGTCGGTACTTGAGGGAGGTTCCCCGTGCTTTCGCACGGACCTAATTAAAGTAAACATCATTTTCCTAGAGGCGTTGCCCCGTTAACACCCTTCTAGACACCTAATGAGTTAGCTAATTGTAAATTGCAAAACTCTCCTGGGAGCAACTCTTGCTCACGGTGGGATCAGGATCCAACCATCATATGGATGGTATGCAATCTCATTGCAAATTTCAACACTTGAAACTCCCGATATGGTTTTTACCCCTAGCACTCATGACCTTGGTTATGGTCAACAAATCACAAGCACTTGTCACGACCCAAGGTTTAGATGTGACCGGCACTTAGATTGTATAATATCTAAAGATATTTACACAATTCGAGTAAGCCGAAAACCAGGATCAAAGTCCTTTTTGCGGAATTCTTTATATAAAATTTAGCTTTTAAGTATAAATCACAGTTGTTATGAATTTACGATATAAAGCCAAGTATAAAATGTTAAATTTAGTTGCATCCCTAGTTAGGATCAACAATAACAACGACGAAATAAAATTTTACAATTTAAATGAAACTAAAAGGATCACAGATAGGAGCAAAAGGGATATCCACTATATAACACGATCTCACCTGTCAAATAATATACATATACTCATCTCTCGTTCTAAGTCATAATACAAGTCTGATGGAGATTTTCTAGATCCAAAATACAATACCAAAAGTTAAGCTTACTACATATGTAACCCACCTATCAAAAGATGTGAAATAAGCTGTGAAAAGTGGAGCTGTACCGCTGCTATCCGTCCACTCTACCCCTGCAAGGAATTGTGGCACAACGGGGGTGAGTTGCCAACTCAGTGAATATAAATAACATATAACGGCTAATAACGTAAATATGACAATCATACTAACCGAAATGTGAACAAGTATAATGTATGATAGCATGTGGAAAGCATGAATCTGTACATTAAAAAACATAACCAAATTGAAATCTCATCATTTATTTCCAATAAATTTTATCTTTCCGTGTCCGTCGTCGACACAAAACTTCCCTTTCTCTCAGGCATCATTCCTCGAACAACCCTGTAATCAATAACACCGGTCGGTATCATCTAGATATCCGCCGTGTTTCACAACTATCTCCGGTATCGAGTATCCTCACTAGGCTCGCCCGCCTCAAATGGGGCTATCCTGCCCCTCGGTCTCGACCGGGTCCACCATGTATCCAACTGTATATCTCCCCCACTCGGTCTGGATAATGTATAAATCCGCGACCGTATAACTCCCCCACTCGGTCCGGAATAAAAATCAAATCATAAAAACATCTCATGGTGGACATGTCACATCAATCATGAAATTCACTGGATTTAGGCAATAGTATACAAACTCAAAACCATAAATCCTCAATAATACCATTACCTCTTATATCAACTTAGAATACTCAAATACTGAACATGATATCAATGATGCAATTTATTATTGTTATTGGTATTTAAGGTATGATATGAATCATTTTTAACAAGAACTCTGCTAAGTGTAAAAGTGACATGGTAATATCGACGAGGTGTAGTGTAACATGTAAGATATGCACGTGGCATAACTCGTCGATACTTATGCAGTGTTCTAGCAACTAAAGTAAATTATATCTAGATATGAGTGCATATTATCAATTTAGCATACCAAAGTAAAGAATTTATTTAAATAAACAACGGGCGTAACACGCCATCTCTACAAAATTCCCCGGTAGATGTTTAGTCTACTCACTGGAAAAACGTCGTATCTACTCAGGAATTGCTAATCCTTTTCCTTTCCTCGCGGCCTCCGAAATTCCCGTATTTGAATCTAACATCGAAAATTAACTTATATAAGGAAACGGTTATTCCGACACGGTGAATATGAAAAACACACGTTCCTACGTACAAGTTATATTGTATATGACTATATCAAGCTATTTAACACTTAACCTTAATGGAATTTAACCCTACCCTGCACCGCGACAGAAAACAAATCGCGATACGTTTTAATCATGTCGTATTTTGGTTTTTTAGATATATTTTCCGATATTAGCTTCCAAATTCTATGTAAAGTTAAACTAACTTTTTTAAATAATACCAAAATGGCCAAAATTCTGACAGATACCTACCCAACAAACCAAAACTTCCTAACTCTCTACAAATCCGGCGACGCCGGAATTCTCTTTAAGGTCGCCGGCCAAAATCCGATATCCTCTGCTCGTATTCCTATGAGTTGTTCTAGGTCCAACATACATCATTAAAACCCTGTTTAGTTAAATAAATTCCTCTCTAAACTAAAGCAGTAAACAGAGCCTAGTTTTTACTAAAATACGATATTATAAAACTTTTTCATTTTAAATTAAACTAATTACAGAATCTCAATTCCTACTGTGGTTAAGAATTTTACCTATACTTAATTTGTTGGAATAACACCCTCCAAGATTGTCACGACCCGAAAGTACGGAACATGACCGGCACTTAGGCTACGAACGTCTCAAGGCATACGTTCTCTAAGTAAGCCGAGCCCAGAAATCCAAACCAAGAAAAGTAGTAGAGTGTAGGAAAACCACTATAAGTCAACCAGCTAGCAATATAATACACAACGCCTAAAGGCGAGGATCAAAACAGAGAAGGAAACTCAACAGCACGAAATGCACAGAAATATAACGCGCGACTCTAAAGTCGAAAGAATAAACATCACTGGTCTCTATCTCAAATAAATACATGTTTGGTTGATGGAACTTCTAGATACAACTGAAATATAATTTACAATGTAAAATGATGGGTATGATACAAATAACCCACCTACTAGAAAGTCACCCGAAAGAAGTAGTGCCCGCAAAGCCGTAATGAAACCTGTACGGCAACACCTGCAAGGAACTGGGGCACAACGGGTGTGAGTTGCCAACTCGTGAGTAGAAAAAGATCTACGAACAGAAAATCACATGTATGACGCAATCCTAGGTCATACAATCATAATATATAATCCTCAAATATATAACCAGCAACCTATAACAGTGGCTAGGGTAAATATCTAACCCAAGTATAATCCCATGTGCCCGTGTCAGTGCATCAGGTGGCAATGTATCATATGGATGATGTATGAATGCATGAAACCGAATGCATGTACAGAAGAAAACTGCTTTCATAAATTTGTGATATTTCTGTATTTTTAAAATGAGGTATCATAATGAAATCAGCATAAAACAGTGCCTAGCATCGGCACAAAACATAAATCCCAATGTCTCGATTCTAGAAAGGTCACAAAGTCGACAAAATCGCTAAAATACGCCAAGTCGAAACTTTCAGGTAACTAACTGGAAATCTGGGTTAGATCTAGGTTTAACTGGTCTCAACGGCACCTAATTAGGCTATACTAACCATCACAACCATCTATTGGCCAAATCTCACTCAAATTTATCTAAACTAGCACTAATCACATAATAACACTAAATTTCAGCTATATAACCAGAACTTGGCAAGATAGGAGTTGGGTTGTGAGATTATACCTCAAGGGGTCCTAGGATGAAGGAGAAGGGAAGAAGGAGGAAGGAAGAAGGGTTGCTGCTGCTCTGGAGCTAATCGATGCGCTCCAGATGTTGCTGTTGCAGCTGTTGCTGAAGCTGCTCAGGCGGCTGCTGCTGCTGCTTGAAATTTGGTTTCTTTGGTTGCTTTGGTGTTGAGGGCTGATGTTGGTGTGTTTGATGAAGTTGGAGTATTTGATAGTGTAGAGGCTGTTCTTGCTGCTGTTGCAGCTGATGTATTTATGGCTGAAGTGTTGGGCTGATGCTTTTGTTGCTATATATGTTTTGTTGTGTTGCTGTTGCAGCAGCAACTGCTGTTGTTTTTGAATAAGGTTGTTGCTGTGGCTGTAGTAGCAGCAGATGTAGGGGGGTTGTTTTATAGCTGATGTAGGGTGTTGTTGTGTGGGGTGAAGTGAAGTTCATGATGGTGTGGTGGTGTGAGTTGTGAGAGATGTGAGTGTGAGAGAGAGTGATGTGAGTGAGAAAGAGTGTGAAAGACAAGAAAAAGTGTTGAGGTGAAAAGGGATTTGACATTACCTTAAAGCCACCTCTCTCTCTCCCCCCAAATAAATGCTCAACTATCATGGCCCTCTCTCTCTCTTACCACAAGTCAACCCTAACCCTAATCACTTCTAACAAAGCTAAAAACCCTTAATTAACCCTATTAACATAACCAAATGGTTAACCCATCATGGTTGGCTAAACATGGCAACCCTAGACTTAACCCAAGTTAACATGCGCAAGTGTGTGCAGCCCGGATAAAATTCTAATAAAATATTCATAAAACCAGATAAATCATCAGAAACCGATTTTGGTAAACTTTTTTTACCAAAAACCCTACATTAAACACAATTACCACTAAATGATATATTTTAGAATTTCCATAATTTTTTTTGTCCGGAATTTTCCTAAAAAATAATATTTTATTTTTTTTGAAATGTTACAAAGATGTACAAGCTCCTTGTCCTTGCTTGATGGTGAGGAAATCCTAGAACTTAGCTTTTCTTCTCCTTTCTCTTGCTCTTCTTTGTTTGGCTTTAGTTTTCTTTTCTTTTCTTTAAATTTTTAGGTTTTAATTTTGCTACTGATATGAATATATGCTATATATATGAGAGAAGGAAGGGATAAGGTGAAGGAGGAGGTGTCAAAGGCCAAGAGTGCTATCTTCATGCAAGGAGGAGGTGTTGGTGTGTGCGCATGCAAGGAAGAGGTGTCCTTGCATTATCTCTTAATTTTTGTTTTAATTTGAAATAAAATTCTGTGCTAAATTGTTTTCTACCCCTTTTTCCTTTACACCCTTAACAAATTCCCATTTGCACAAAATCCGAAACTTTACCTAGAAAGCTCTCACAACTTAGGTTATTATATAACACCCTTTTTATTAAATTGAAGCTAAAATTCTCACTAAAACCCTTATAATTTGTTTATGTTGCATACTAAAATTTTAATTTAATTTGTTTTACATACATCCTATGAAACTGTCTTATTTGGTTTTAATAACTTTTTTAATTAATCTTTTATTATTTAATTATTTAATTTTATTTATTTCTAAATTTTCAAAATGTTACAGTATTCCCCCTTAAGAAAATTCGGTCCCCGAATTTAAAAATTAACTAGACATACCTTCGAAAAGATGTGGAAATTTCTTCCGCATCGCATCCTCGGTCTCCCAAGTAATCTTCTCACGATTCTTTCCTTGCCAAAGAACCTTTACAGATAGAAGTACCCTCGATCTTAGTTTCTTTGCCTGCCTGTCAAGAATAGCGACTGGCTGCACTGTGTAGGATAAATCCGGCTCAAGCTGTAAGGTCTGATGCTGGATCGCGTGAGAAGGATCGTGAAGATACTTGCGAAGCATCGAAACATGAAACACCGGATGCAAATCGGGAAAACTCGGTGGAAGTGCTAAACGATAAGCTACAGCACCCACTCTCTCCAGAATCTCATAAGGTCCGACATATCTGGGGCTGAGCTTCCCCTTCTTCCTGAAACGCATCACACCTTTCATCGGAGACACTCGAAGGAACACATGAACTCCCACTTCAAACTCGAGTCTACGATGTAGTCGATCTGCATATGATTTCTGTCTGCACTAGGCCACCCTCATTCTATCCCGTATCAATTGAATCTTCTCTGTAGTCTCCTGTACTATCTGCGGTCCCAAGATGCTACTCTCGCTCAGTTCCGTCCAGCAAACGGGTGATCGACATTTTCTTCCATACAAAGCTTCAAAGGGTGCCATCTGGATCGTCTCCTGAAAACTGTTGTTGTACGAGAATTCTATCAAAGGTAAGTGACGATCCCAACTGCCACCGAAATCAAGGCTGCAAGCCCGAAGCATATCTTCTAAAATCTGAATGGTCCGCTCTGACTGACCATCTGTCTGTGGGTGGAACGCTGTGCTAAAACTCAATCGTGTGCCGAGAGCTTCTTGCAGTTTCTGCCATAGTCTGCTAGTAAACTGGGTACCCCGATCTGATAATATGCACGTCGGAACTCCATGTAAACGTACAATCTCATCGATATAAATCTGAGCATACTGTGCAAATCCATACGTCGTCTTCACCGGAAGAAAATGAGCTTCCTTTGTTAATCTATCTACAATCACCCAAATGGAATCATACCCTCTGCTAGTCCTGGGAAGACCCACCACAAAATCCATGGAAATCCGTTCCCATTTCCACTCCGGAATGGGCAAGGGCTTCAACTCTCCTGCCGGCCTCTGGTGTTCAGCTTTGACTTGCTGACAAGTCAAGCATCTCGAAACAAACTTCGCAACATCCCTCTTCATTCCTTCCCACCAATAAACATCCTTTAAGTCATGATACATCTTGGTGGAACCAGGATGAATACTGTATGCTGATCGATGGGCTTCCTCTAAGATCTCACGCCTCAATCCATCTGAATCTGGTATACAAAGACGGGTCCCAAAACGTAATACCCCACTATCATCAATCACAAACTCCGACCCTCTGCCCTGCCTAACCTGATTCATAATCTCCGTCATACGAGCATCTGCGGGCTGTATCTCTCGAATACGATCCAATAACTGAGGCCGGGTGCGAACATGTGCTAACTGCCCTCCTGCCGAGGTGAACTCAAACTGTATATGGCTATCACATAAAATCTGTCAGTCTGTAGAAGACTGTCTCTGCAAGATGCGTAAATGAGATAAGCTACCTCCAGGTCTCCGACTCAAAGCATCTGCTACTACATTCTCTTTGCCTGGATGATACAAGATCTCACGGTCGTAATCTTTCACCAGTTCCATCCATCTACGCTGCCTTAGATTCAGATCCCTCTGCTAAAAAATATACTTTAAGCTTTTCTGATCCGTGAAAATTTGGCATGACTCTCTATACAAGTAGTGTCTCCAAATCTTCAGTGCAAAAAATACAGCAGCCATCTCCAAATCATGAGTAGGGTAGTTCTACTTGTGCCTCTTCAACTGTCGAGAAGCATAACCTACAACCCTGCCGAGCTGCATCAACACACAGCCTAAACCCACTCTAGAGGCATCACAATACACAACAAAGCCACCTAACCCAGAAGGTAATGATAATACAGGTGCAGTCGTCAAGCGAGTCTTCAACTGCTGGAAACTCTGCTCACATGCATCTGTCCACAGAAATGGGACCTCCTTCCTAGTCAATCCGGTCAACGGTGCAGCTATCCGAGAAAAATCCTGCACAAAGCGTGGTAATAACCTGCCAGACCTAAGAAACTGCGAATCTCTGTAACTGACACAGGTCTGGGCCAGTACTGCACTGCTTCGATCTTCTTTGGGTCTACACGTATACCCTCTCTCATGACCACGTGACCCAAGAACTCCACACTGTCTAGCCAAAAAGCACACTTGGAGAATTTTGCAAACAGCTGATGCTCCTTCAATGTCTGCAACGCGATACACAAATGCTGCTCGTGCTCCTCTCGGCTCTGGGAATAAACGAGAATATCATCAATGAATACTATAATAAACTGATCAAGAAAGGGCCTGAAGATACGGTTCATCATATCCATAAAAGCTGCTGGAGCGTTGGTGAGTCCGAACGACATCACCAGAAATTCATAGTGCCTATATCGTGTGCGAAACGCAGTCTTCGGAATGTCATCCTTCCGAACCTTCAACTGGTGATACCCTGACCGCAAATCAATCTTAGAGAAGTAGCCGGCCCCCTGCAACTGATCGAACAAGTCATCGATATGAGGTAATGGGTACCTATTTCGCACAGTGACGCGATTCAGCTGTCGGTAGTCGATGCACAGTCTCATACTACCATCCTTCTTCTTTACGAATAAGACAGGATCTCCCCACGGCGATACACTGGGACGAACAAGTCCTCTATCTAACAACTCTTGCAACTGGCTTTTGAGTTCCTTCAACTCCGTCGAGGCCATCCGATAGGGTGGTATAGAAATAGGCCCCGCACCTGGAATCAAGTCAATGCAAAATTCAATATCGCGATCGGGCGGTAATCCTGGTAACACAGCAGGAAACACCTCCGGAAATTCTCGTGCGATCGGAACCTGGTCCAATAGAATCTCAGCGACTCCTAAGTCCTGAACAAATGCCAAGAACACATGACAACCTTTCTTCAAGAGTCATCCAGCACAAAGAGAAGAAATCATGTTGGCAGGAGTAATATTACCGTCCACGTGAACAACAAAAACCGGTTCACCTGGAAAACAAAATCTAACCGCTTTCCCCCGACAATCTACATAGGCATGACAAGCGGCTAACCAATATATACCAAGAAGTATATCGAAATCTAACATATCCAGGAGAATCAGATCAACTAGCGAATCTCTATCACCAATACGTACAGAACATAACCTGAATACGTGCCGAGCTATAAAGGAATCTCCCACTGGGGTAATCACCACTAATGGTAACTCTAATAACGACGACTCTTTCCCCAAAGAAAGTGCAAATCGTGAAGATACATAAGAATGTGTAGAACCGGGATCAAATAAAATATGTGCCTCTAACGAACATACTTCAAGAGTACCTGTCACGACTGCATTTGATGTCTGGGCATCCTGTGGTGTCAGTGCAAAAACCCGTGCCTGGCCCCTGCCTGCATCCTATCGTCCTCTACCTCTATCTCCTCGACCACTCTGAGAGCGTCCTGCAAATCCTTGATCTCTTGGTACAATTGCCTGCCGCGTAGTGCCAACTGGGGGAGGAAGTAAAGCCATCGGCGTAGAAGGTGGAGGGGGTAAAGCAACCTGTGGAACAACGGTCCCTCCCTGGGATCTACAATCCCTCGCAAAATGTCCTGAAAGTCCGCAACTAAAAAATATAGATGGGGTCCTCTGATCATCTGGGTATGAACTGAACAACTGGCCCTGGGTCCAACCTCGTCCGAAACTGCGTCCTGGAGTGTACTTACCTCTACCTCTACCAAACTACCCAGTCATCGGCCCAAACGGTCTACTCCTCTTTGGCTCTGAAACAACCACTGCCTCGCTCAAACGTTCCTCCACTCGTATCGCCGCATCCATGGCCTGCGCATACGTATCAAAATCCTGGGAGCCTATAGCTAGATAAAACTGCGTGTCCAGACTCCTTAGGAACCTCTTCACCCGAAGCTCCTCCGTTGGTACTAAGTATGGAGCATAGCGCGACAACTGGGTGAATCGTAAATCATAATCTGCAACCGACATACTCGCCGATTTCCGCAACACTTCAAAACTGCTAGCTCTAGCGTCTCTCACACACTGTGGATGAAATCAGGCGAGAAAGTCCTCGGAAAACTCGGTCCACAACATTGGAGGAAGTCCCGTAGCTCGTCCTCTCTCCATCGACTCACACCACTCCTGTGCAAGTCCTTCTAAACGAAAACTAGTCAGCTCAACTGACCTCGCATCAGAACATCGCAATGATCTGCCAATCCTCGCCATCCTATCAAGAAAGGACTGAGGATCCTCCGCTACATCGGTCCCTGTAAATACTGGAGGTCTCAACCTCATAAACTCTGCAAGTGATACCTCCATCACTCTCGTATCTACAAGTGCTACCGTCTGCGTATGCTGTACCTCAGACTCTACCACGGTCGGTGCAGGATCCTGTCTTAGTACTCGAGTGGCCTCAGCTAACTGTCCTACCACTCGCTGCAATCCCAACATGCCCTCCTCTATCCTAGTCATGCGATCTGATGGAGGAGGATCAACATGCTCATGCACCGCTGGAACGTCCGGTGTACCAGTCGCCGTCACAGGCGGACTCGCCCTAGCTGCATCCTTGGCTGCGGCTCGTCTAGCACGCGTAGCCATAGCAACTGGAACAAGAAACGAGAGTTGATAAGGCTTATGAATAGGAACAATCAATAACAGAGAGTCAAAAGAAGGACAAATCAAGACATACATCCTAAGGTTAATTAGGCTGAGTGTAGTAACGTAAATATGCCACGGAATATACGTACGGTACTGCACTCATCCTAATTCACCTACTCCATCAAACCAAAAGTCGTCCTAAATCACGGACTCACGTCAACCTATCTTAATTCACTACTCGATTCCGTAAGATTAATTCTACGCTTTGATACCAACTTTATCACGACCCAAGGTTTGGATGTGACCGGCACTTAGATTTTATAATATCTAAAGATATTTACACAATCCGAGTAAGCCGAAAACCAGGATCAAAGTCCTTTTTGCTGAATTCTTTATATAAAATTTAGCTTAAAGTATAAATCACAGTTGTTATGAATTTACGATATAAAGCCAAGCATAAAATGTTAAATTTAGTTGCATCCCTAGTTGGGATCAAAAATAAAACCAACGAAATAAAATTTTACAATTTAAATTAAACTAAAAGGATCACAGATAGGAGCAAAAGGGATATCCACTATATAACACGATCTCACCTGTCAAATAATATACATATACTCATCTCTCGTTCTAAGTCATAATACAAGCCTGATGGAGATTTTCTAGATACAAAATACAATACCAAAAGTGAAGCTTACTACATATGTAACCCACCTATCAAAAGATGTGAAATAAGCTGCGAAAAGTGGAGCTGTACTGCTGCTATCCTGTTGCGCCATGGCAGCGCCCCGGCCGTCTATCCGAGGCCAAAATGCGGAATCAAAAATTTTCTTAACTTTTAAACTGGTGCTACCGCGGACAATAAACCTGGATCGTAACCATTAACCTAATCCTAGCAATCAAGAGAAAGGGGTGAGAGATATACCGAGTGATCCGAGTCCTCCGGTCTTCTTGTCGTCATCCCGATCTCCCACGGAAACTCCGGTCGTCGTATTCTTGCCGGAAGTGCACCACATCGTCTGCATCTTTTACGGCCTCCCACCTCTGGACCGAGGCAACTCGGGCGCAAAGTTGGCTAGTCGACGCGTCCAAGATTTGCTGTAGAATGTAGTGTAGAGGCTATGTCTCATTTGGGGGTTTTGTTGCCATGGAGGATGGAGGAGGAGGTTAAGAAAATTGGTGCTTTCAATTTTCTAGCAAGAAGAATATGAGATGAAGAACAATCCCACCACAACAAAATGAATCTCTCTCATATTTCTCTCCCGCTCTTCAAATTGTGGCCGGCCCCCTTGAAATGGTGGAGAGAATGAATAAAACATGAGGGAGGTGAGTGTAGTAAAAGGTGGAGGGTGACCACATCCAAAGCAATGATAACCATGTCAACTCCAAATCTAATCAACTCTAATCACCATTAATACAAAGGAAAAGATGGATAAAGCATCTCATGATGATAATCATATCATGAAGCCACAAATGCATATAAACCCCTCCTCAATAAGTTATTTGCAAACTTACAAATAACCCCTTCCATCGGAAAAGTCCGGCCGGGAAAGAACAAAGGAAAACCGGCCGGAACGGAATGCAAACTGGCAACTCCAGAAAACTGATACCGTAATAAATTACAGGAAAACCCCGCTACTGCAAATACATGCCCGCATTTGTATTCCCACTGAATATAAATGCAAAAAGACAAAATCTACACTGTCAAATACTAGGATACGGCTTAAACCAAAATCGGCTAGTAAAAACCGTCTGATCACGATCCGTGCAATACCGCACGTATCTGATCGAACCCTGCCATATCTCCATACGGCCTCTACAGCGTTTCGCCCGAAACTTGAGTAACTGAGTGTGGTGGACTCTAAAGACTCGTCAATATTATGGCTGTGGATTTAACCACTAGCACGTCAGAGGTATTAGCCATACGTGACGGGTCACCAGCTATTGACCAAAAGGGACGTCGATGAGCGAACTCATCCTGACACCCTACTGACCCTGTCAGTGACAATATCTGTACAGTCCGGTCCGTTCGTCTATGAGTATCGCATGGCGGGCCTAGGGGGTTGGTAAAAGTCAGACCCCCAACAGCGGTACAAGTCGTGTCGGAGTGAAGCCCAGAACACCCTGAGATACTACTGGAATACCTACCAGTAAATCTCCTGCCTCGGCCGAGGGCTTTGTGTAATGGCTCTCCTAGACACAGCGCGACCTCACCCCCAATACCGGGAGAGACAAACCCCTGCAGATCCGCTCACTGCCTCCATGTGGCTCGGGACTGTACCCAACTAAAACCTGTTTGCACGACTCTTTTGAGCCGTGGTAGGGTAGTAATCAAAGCACAGTGGGAACTCACACGAGACAAATGACGATCTCAGGTCGATGAACTAACCTGTACACATGTCACCTGGGAACTGCTATCTGACGTCTGGTATAATCCCAACTAGCAGGTTCCCGGCGAGTCCTGTCCGGTGTACTCATAACCCAATGAGCACCTGTATACATCTTAGGTGAACCAACTGACACCAGTGGCTTGTGAGACCGGCCACCGCCCCTCGTCGGGGTCTCGATTGTATACACTAGTCTACTAATGGAGCATCAATGCCCAGTCTCGAAACTCCCACGACTAGGGACCTTTTAAGGATGTGCTTATAGACTCCAGCTCTCACGTATATGATCGCCCTCATACTGCTGGTAGTCAAGCAAGAATCCTAGGGGCTCTATCAACGTGTAATAGCGACTCGTAAGGTCACCTAAAGCAGTACACGATGATAAAGATAAACCAGATAGCATACTATCATCTCGAGTAAGACTGTCCTACCGGGATAGGTCCTCCCTCAATTATTGCAATCATGTGCCTGTGATCCAATAATTGACTCTGAGGGCACTATCTCCAACAATCTCCCACTTGCACTCAAGGCTAATTATTGCGATGTCGCATACTCACAGCCCGTGTGATACCGAACACCCAACTCCTCTACTAGCCAGTCTCACAAAGCCTGTTTGCGAAACTATTGCGTTCGAGGAATAGCCTCAGTGAGTGGATCCGCTGTGATGTTTCTTTCTATGTCTCTCTTTATCTCAAGTTCGCGGAGAAAGCCATCTCCCGAAATGAGCAATACCTGTCTTAGAATGTGTCTGGATGTCTGATGGGACCTAGCTCATAAATGAACTCCAAATCCAAACTTCTTAGACTGTATCGTCAATTGAACTTAATCAGTATCCTGCGCCATGCCTTTCCCTCAGTATCCCCCTGGACCACCTGTCCAAAATACTGCCCCTCGTCAGAGGAAAAACTATAACTCTGACAGCCAATCTGCCATCCAGGTCACCTTGGAAGCCTGGAATGATAACTGTCTCCCGAAGGAGAATGCCGTTATCAAATCCCTAGAACATTCAACTTATGTTCTTTAACTGCTTCCGACTGTTTCTCCAGAATTGGATCAATATCAACTTATTGCATCTACTGCAAGAACAACATCTGGTGTGGTACTTGACATCTCATGATTGACTCAATCGCCTAAGCAAGTGATCTGCCAATCATGCACATCCCTCTCCCCTTTAGTCTGTAAGACACCTTTAGAGAGGGTGACTCCATCACCTGCAGGTACACTACCGTGCCAAGAGTCGTCCATTCTAAATACTCATAGAATGCTGTCAAAATACCCAGATTGAGAAACTACCCAAATCTAGATCTAAAACCATAGATCCAGTAACCAGAATGTATAATATAATATCCAAGTCCTGTGTGGAGAAACTACTGTGTGACAACCAAAGTATAACCGATCGTAGTATAGGAATATCACGTCTTACTCTGTGTATGTCATCCAAATACCAGGACATCACACCCTATGAACTTCTTAACAGATCCATCCCCTATTCTGATGAAGTCAAACCTATGACTGTCGTATCAGAAATTGATGATCTATCTCCGCTATATCTGCTTTAGTCTATAAATAGACATAAGCCACCTGTCCACCAATGCTTCCGCTGCTCCCACTGACTACGACAACCCTCTGGCAGAGTCATATAGACGTACACTTCTAAAGCTAATTTAGAACGACGTTATACTCATCCTCCTGCCGGGTCTCATACTCTGGAACAACAACAATGGCAAGTCTGGGTAAACAAGAACCTCCCTGCCACCGTCCTTGAGTATACCGAAGTACCTCTCGGGTGTCTGAGGTTACCCACTTTTTCTGCGGAGTGGCCAATGGAATGTCAAATCAGATTAAATCTTTAGGTTCTTATAAAATCTTCAGTAATCGTTTGCGGTTCTGGAATCACTTCCAGTTCTACCATACTCCCACTATTGTTTTCTGAAAAAATCCATTTTTATTAAAACTGTGGCGAGTCAAGAACAATATCACTATTGATCTTCCAGATGGTAGAAAGTCAACACTCGTCATAGCTCGGGTCAACCCACAAACGACCATTACTGAAACGTGCCTTGAGTTATCCGGAGTCTGGTTTTAAGAATAAGCCGGACAACTCCCCGTACCTTAACATCGTTAAGATATGAACTGTTCTATATCCAATACAGAAACAGAGGCACTGATTTAATTGAACCAGATTCAAATCATGAAGCTGTTACCAGTACATGTCAACTAAATGGAAGAGAAGCTGATCAGCGTTACTCAACTTAGGAGTGCTTCCAATTATGAGTAACCTGAAAGAGAAGCAAGTTCTCATTACTATCAACTGAATACCATACACAAGTATCTACATCTTTGATTATCTTGAAGAATCCCGATACTTGCAATACTTGGTTCTTTACTCTATTCTTATACCAATAACTCCTCAAAACTCAGACCCTGTGTTTCTACGAAACACATGTCTAAGAAATAGAGAAGTTAAAAGTAAACAGAATATAGTACGAGGACCAACCCCTCTGTCCTAATGGACACTGGACAATTTACAATACTCTGTATAAGTCCCTGAGTCTAACAACTCATTCACTGTGTGTCGTAGGTTGAAAACTGTACTATGGTTAAGAAGAATTACACCGCTGTTCAATGCTCCTTACCTAACCATCCACTGATATAGGTAAATGTCATAGACATAATTTCAAAAGGTATATCTCACTCTATAAAAATAGACGTACAGATATATCAATTTGAAATTGGTGCACAACAATGGATATTCAAAACCAAATATTTACCGTCCGGCAAACAACCCAGGTGACTTCCTCAAATATCACCAATTACAACGAATCCCGATATAATGAGGATGATCACCTAATTCCCAATAACTTATTCCCACTCATCATCTGTAAAACCATGCAGATGTGAGATTCATACTTGGCAAATACATACCCTGGAGCAAGTGTCTAATCGGGAAATCAGTTTTCTTTTAACAGTACACAGTGAAACTGAAACATTGAAATGTTTCGATGGGGTATCCGGGTATTCCTAGTAATGCCTCTTTCATTATCCAGATTCACAACTGTAACCGTATAATTCTCTGCCATCTCTCCAAATCCCTTTATATGTCTTTAGTCATTACCTTCTGCACACCCCTTTAGGCCAAATGGTTTCCTTCCTTCCCTACCGTTCGGCACCAGCCTATGGTTTGGAAGAAGACTATCCAATAAGCATAAAGGGTGTACTGTCCTAATCCTAGGAGCACTCATAATGCGAGAGAAGGTGAAGATAAAAGACAACCGAATAAACCTTATTCCTATTTCTCCTGAACCAGGATCCATCCCCGAACTGGAACAAGTTCCTTTCGAGTTCGTATATAACCATACGATGGATTATCCAATAAACTTGGGATCTTCGTAGTGATACGGAGTGTCCTGGAGAAATACGAAGGTGATTTAGGATTGGCAAAGAAATACTTGGTTTGGTCGTGAATAGCAGTTGTAATTTACATTGCCCTTTTACTGATCCCTTTCTTTGTCTTAACTTAATACCTTCCGTACACCATTTTTATGCTAATTAGTTTTCTTCATTCCCCACCGTTCGGCACCAGCCTAAGGTTTGGAAGAAGACTATCCAATTTGCATAATAGGTGTACTATCTCCTAAACCAAGGAGTACTCGCAACCTGAGAGAAGGTAAAAGGAATAGACAACTGAATGGTCCTATTCGTTTTCTCCAGAACCTGAAACCATCCTTGAATTCCTTCGAGTTCGTATATAACCATACGATGGTTTTGACCAATGGAAGTGGACGTTCGTAGTAATACGGGGTGTCCTGGAGAAAAGGGTAGAAGTAGGAGTGGCAATGAGGTTTGCAACTCTGACAATCCAAAAGCCAGTCTTGTAAGAAGGTTCGGTTAATTTTGGTCACTGAGTCATAGTCTAGGGTCGGGTCAATGGTCGCTTCCAAAGAGAGAGAGAGAGAGAAAAGAAACACTCAGCGTGCACTCTAACCTAGATCAGAATGGTTATCACTTTATTTAATCAGGAAACCTCCCACTGTAACGTCAAATTCTTCTCCAAACCTGAAAGAAGAATTAGCCGGGATCACCCGAGAAGTAAACCAACTCATTAGTGGGAATCGGGATCCAACTATCATCGCATGATAACGTGACGGAATCCACTCACGTCACCACACTCCAGAAGGTATGCGCATGCCTGGCAAGTTTCAGTTTCTTTAGAAACTCCCGATGTGAATTTTACCCCTAGGACCCAAGTGACCTTGACACAGTCAACAAATCAAAGAGTCCTAGTCAAGTTCAACCCGTCATTATCCTGGATTGCATTAAACCCACCCGTACGAGCCCTTGACACAGTCAACAAGGCCGCACGACTGTCCTAACCAATCCCATTAATATGCTGCAAACAAACACTACTTAGCTACCGCACACTACGCCTTGACACAGTCAACAAACGTAGCACGAATACTAAGTAATACTTGTAAGAAACGACGGAGGGCTACGTTTAGTTTTTGGCGAAAAACCTTTAATGTAATGAACTTGATATCGTTGAAGGAACTGCATAACCTTTTATAAAAATATAGTGACAAAAACCTTTGCTAAAGAGGTCACTCCCGGTGAAGGGATCTCGGCTCTTTCCCCGTAGAATGAGGTGCAGGATATTCGAACTGAATACCACGATGCAAAGCAAAAGTAATCGGCTATAGTGAAGTTATTGCCCTGACGCAAACTTCTGTACAAGGGGTCACTCCCGGTGAAGGGATCTCGGCCCTTGCCTCGTCGACTGAGGAGCAGGATATTCCAACTGAATACCACGATGCAAAACAAAAGTGAACGTCCTTGCAATAACAGCTTTTTGAAAAAGTGTTCCAACAACATCAGATTAGGTTTGTTTTAACTTGCATTGATCCGAATCAACGCAGTCCCATCAATTGATCACACCAATAAAGAACGAAAATATACTGATGTACGTATATGCCATCCGCATTCGCCACTGGGTCCCGTCATTACTCGTTAGGTTAGCTAACTAACGACAGAGCGGGGACTGGACTAGCGCGGATGCAAAACATATACAACATCTACTAATATATATACCAATATATTATATTCGCTCAAGGCGTGATAAAATGCAACATCACAGAAATGTACAGCATCACAGAATAATACAGATATCTGGAAGCCCCGGGTTTTCACAGAGCCGCTGCTGAAACCCGAAGTTCCCTTGGTCGTGTGGATAGCCTGTGCAATGAAATCCTAGACCCCAACGGGCGCGGCAAGTCACGCGAGGCAGCCCCCTTCAGCAACGTGAATGGACCACCCAGCACATCACGGAATCCGGTAACTTGGGCACCCCTCCTTGGGCCAACCAGTACCCCCTACGAGTGCGGCGAATAGCCCGCCAATTCTAGAGTGAAGCCCCCTCCGTCTCAATGCCATGAGATGCGGGCCCGTTGCCCTCTAGAACCCGGCTATCCGTGCACCCCTCCGCAGGGTAAACCTAGTACAGAAAGTAAAATATACATACAACGGGTACATCGACCGCAACCTGGTCGTGCCCCAAAAGAATAATACAAACAGGCAGTGACGGCGGTCCACATGTCGGACGCTCGCCCCGCAATATCAAATGTACATAATACAACAAAACTGTACTAGCACTGCAACCAGTCTATCCCCCACGACCGATCCGCAACATCACAGCAAAATCACAAGACATCAACGTGAAAGTCACGTTCGCAAATCCGTCTAACCGGGCTATAGCAGTTAGACAGGATTTACCGATCAAGTGACATTCACGGTCGCAGATATAATGTAAATACTGTGAACCAATGTGTTTAAAATATCCGATCGATCAAATTTTAACAAGTTGGCCCCCAAGTACCACTGTAGCACATCAAGAAATTCTGGGCCCAAACAAAGTATACCAAAACCCCTATTTTCAGCCCATAAGCCCACTACAAAAAAATGATGACGTGAATCCACATTCCTGCGGCGGAACCGCGGCTAAAGAGGTGTTATGGCCGCGGTTCCACGGTCGTACGGAAGGATCAGGACACCAAATTTTTCCAGTGTTCTTAGGACTTTCAGTACATCACTTTTATACAACCTGAAAAAATTTTGGACTTCAAAAAATTTCGACAGAAACTGATGTGAAGAAAAACGCGGTTTTGGAATTTTTGTTCGATCGGAAATGTAAAACACATTAGACAAAGCTAGACTAGGTTAATGGCGTGGCATTGATACCATATTGCGCCACGGCAGTGCCCCGGCCGTCTATCCGAGGCCAAAATGCGGAATCAAAAATTTTCTTAACTTTTAAACTGGCGCTACCGCGGACAATAAACCCGGATCATAACCATTAACCTAATCCTAGCAATCAAGAGAAAGGGTGAGAGATATACCGAGTGATCCGAGTCCTCCGGTCTTCTCGTCGTCGTCCCGATCTCCCATGAAAACTCCGGTCGTCGCATCCTTGCCGGAAGGGCACCACATCGTCTGCATCTTTTACGGGCTCCCACCTCTGGACCGAGGCAACTCGGGCGCGAAGTTGGCTAGTCGACGCGTCCAAGATTTGCTATAGAATGTAGTATAGAGGCTATGTCTCATTTGGGGGTTTTGTTGCCATGGAGGATGGAGGAGGAGGTTAAGAAAATTGGTGCTTTCAATTTTCTAGCAAGAAGAATATGAGATGAAGAACAACCCCACCACAACAAAATGAATCTCTCTCATATTTCTCTCCCTCTCTTCAAATTGTGGCCGCCCCCTTGAAATGGTGGAGAGAATGAATAAAACATGAGGGAGGTGAGTGTAGTAAAAGGTGGAGGGTGACCACATCCAAAGCAATGATAACCATGTCAACTCCAAATCTAATCAACTCTAATCACCATTAATACAAAGGAAAAGATGGATAACGCATCTCATGATGATAACCATATCATGAAGCCACAAATGCATATAAACCCCTCCTCAATAAGTTATTTGCAAACTTGCAAATAACCCCTTCCATCGGAAAAGTCCGGCCGGGAAAGAACAAAGGAAAACCGGCCGGAACGGAATGCAAACTAGCAACTCCAGAAAACTGATCCCGTAATAAATTACAGGAAAACTCCGCTACTGCAAATACATGCCCGCATTTGTATTCCCACTGAATATAAATGCAAAGAGACAAAATCTACACTGTCAAATACTAGGATCCGGCTTAAACCAAAACCGGCTAGTAAAAACCGTCCGATCACGATCCGTGGAATACCGCACGTATCTGATCGAACCCTGCCATATCTCCATACGGCCTCTATAGCGTTTCGCCCGAAACTTGAGTAACTGAGTGTGGTGGACTCTAAAGACTCGTCAATACTATGGCTGTGGATTTAACCACTAGCACGTCAGAGGTATTAGCCATACGTGACGGGCCACCAGCTATTGACCAAAAGGGACGTCGATGAGCGAACTCATCCTGACACCCTACTGAGCCTATCAGTGACAATATCCGTACAGTCCGGTCCGTTCGTCTATGAGTATCGCATGGCGGGCCTAGGGGGTTGGTAAAAGTCAGACCCCCAACGGCGGTACAAGTCGTGTCGGAGTGAAACACAGAACACCCTGAGATACTACTGGAATACCTACCAGTAAATCTCCTGCCTCGGCCGAGGGCTTTGTGTAATGGCTCTCCTAGACACAGCGCGACCTCACCCCCAATATCGGGAGAGACGAACCCCTGCAGATCTGCTCACTGCCTCCATGTGGCTCGGGACTGTACCCAACTAAAACCTGTTTGCACGACTCCTTTGAGCCGTGGTAGGGTAGTAATCAAAGCATAGTGGGAACTCACACGAGACAAATGACGATCTCAGGTCGATGAACTAACCTGTACACATGTCACCTGGGAACTGCTATCTGATGTCTGGTATAATCCCAACTAGCAGGTTCCCGGCGAGTCCTGTCCGGTGTACTCATAACCAACTGAGCACCTGTATACATCTTAGGTAAACCAACTGACACCAGTGGCTTGTGAGACCGGCCACCGCCCCTCGTCGGGGTCTCGACTGTATACACTAGTCTACTAATGGCGCATCGCTGCCCAGTCTCGAAACTCCCACGACTAGGGACCTTTTAAGAATGTGCTTATAGACTCCAGCTCTCACGTATATGATCGCCCTCATACTGCTGATAGTCAAGAAAGAATCCTAGGGGCTCTATCAACGTGTAATAGCAACTCGTAAGGTCACCTAAAGCAGTACACGATGATAAAGATAAACCAGATAGCATACTATCATCTCGAGTAAGACTGTCCTACCGGGATAGTTCCTCCCTCAATCATTGCAATCACGTGCCTGTGATCCAATAATTGACTCTGAGGGCACTATCTCCAACATATCCGTCCACTCTACCCCTGCAAGGAACTGTGGCACAACGGGGGTGAGTTGCCAACTCAGTGAATATAACTAACATATAACGGCTAATAACGTAAATATGACAATCATACTAACCGAAATGTGAACAAGTATAATGTATGATAGCATGTGGAAAGCATGAATCTGTACATTAAATAACATAACCAAATTGAAATCTCATCATTTATTTCAAATAAATTTTATCTTTCCGTGTCCGTCATCAACACAAAACTACCCTTTCTCTCAGGTATCATTCCTCGAACGACCTTTTAATCAATAACACCGGTCGGTATCATCTAGATATCCGCCGTATTTCACAACTATCTCTGGTATCGAGTATCCTCGCTAGGCTCGCCCGCCTCAAATGCGGCTATCCTGCCCCTCGGTCTCGACCGGGTCCATCATGTATCCCACTGTATATCTCCCCCACTCAGTCTGGATAACGTATAAATCCGCGATCGTATAACTCCCCCACTCGGTCCAGAATAAAAATCAAATTATAAAAACATCTCATGGTGGACATGTCACATCAATCATGAAATTCACTGGATTTAAGCAATAGTATACAAACTCAAAACCATAAATCCTCAATAATACCATTACCTCTTATATCAACTTAGAATACTCAAATACTGAACATGATATCAATGATGCAATTTATTACTGTTATTGGTATTTAAGGTATGATATGAATCATTTTTAACAAGAAATTTGCTAAGTGTAAAAGGGGCATGGTAATATCGAAGAGGTGTAGTGTAACATGTAAGATGTGCACGTGGCATAACTCGTCGATACTTGTGTAGTGTTCTAGCAACTAAAGTAAATTATATGTAGATATGAGTGCATATTATCAATTTAGCATACCAAAGTAAAGCATTTATTTAAATAAACTACTGGCGTAACACGCCATCTTTACAAAATTCCCCGGTAGATGTTTAGTCTACTCACCGGAAAAATGTCGTATCTACTCAGGAATTGCTAATCCTTTTCCTTTCCTCGCGGCCTCCGAAATTCCCGTATTTGAATCTAACATCGAAAATTAACTTATATAAGGAAACGGTTATTCCGACACAGTGAATATGAAAAACACACGTTCCTACGTACAAGTTATATTGTATACGACTATATCAAGCTATTTAACACTTAACCTTACTGGAATTTAACCCTACCCTGCACCGCGACAGGAAACAAATCGCGATACGTTTTAACCGTTTCGTATTTTGGGTTTTTAGATATATTTTCCGATATTAGCTTCTAGATTCTATGTACAGTTAAACTAACTTGTTTAAATAATACCAAAATGGCCAAAATTCTGCACAGATACCTACCCAACAAACCAAAACTCCCTAACTCTCTACAAATCCGGCGACGCCGGAATTCTCTTTAAGGTCGCCGGCCAAAATCCGATATCCTCTGCTCGTATTCCTATGAGTTGTTCTAGGTCCAACATACATCATTAAGACCCTGTTTAGTTAAATAAATTCCTCTCTAAACTATAGCAGATTTAAATAGAGCCTAGTTTTTACTAAAATACGATATTATAGAACTTGTTCTTTATAAATTAAACTAATTACAGAATCTCAATTCCTACAGTGGTTAAGAATTTTACCTATACTTAATTTATTGCAATAACACCCTCTAAGATGTACAAGCTCCTTGTCCTAGCTTGATGGTGAGGAAATCCTAGAACTTAGCTTTTCTTCTCTTTTCTCTCGCTCTCTTTTGTTTGGCTTTAGTTTTCTTTTCCTTTCTTTAAGTTTTTAGGTTTTAATTTTGCTACTGATCTGAATATATGCTATATATATGAGAGAAGGAAGGGATAAGGTGAAGGAGGAGGTGTCAAAGGCCAAGAGTGCCATCTTCATGCAAGGAGGAGGTGTTGGTGTGTGTGTGTGTGCATGCAAGGAAGAGGTGTCCTTGCATTATCTCTTAATTTTTGTTTTAATTTGAAATAAAATTCTGAGCTAAATTATTTTCTACCCCTTTTTCCTTTACACCCTTAACAAATTCCCATTTGCACAAAATCCGAAACTTTACCTAGAAACCCCTCACAACTTAGGTTATTATATAACACCCTTTTTATTAAAATGAAGCTAAAATTCTAACTAAAACCCTTATAATTTGTTTATGTTGCAAACTAAAATTTTAATTTAATTTGTTTTACATACATCCTATGAAATTGTCTTATTTGGTTTTAATAACTTTTTTTATTTAATCTTTTATTATTTAATTATTTAATTTTATTTGTTTCTAAATTTTCAAAATGTTACAGCACCAGTCAAGTTCAACCCGTCATTTCTTGATTAATTAGACCCATTCACATGACTCTTAGATAAGGTCAACAAAGTCACATGCTTGTCCTAATTAATCACATCATATGCTGTGTAGGAAGACATCACTTAGTTACCGTACACTACGCCTTGGCTAAGGTCAACAAACATAGCACGAATACTAAGTACTCTACTTCCTAAAATGACGGAGGGCTGCGGATGGTTTTTAAGAAAACCTTTAACGCTTTGAACTTGATATCGCTGTAGAATCAAACAATTTTCAAAAGGAGTGGCTTATTCTCCGCAATTTTGAAATGTAGCTTTTTCACAAAAAGCTGAGTGGTTTTTAAATTCGATTATACAACATCTTTTTAGGTTTTTTTTCCTTACATTAATCATATTAATGTAGTCCCATCATTTAAGTCCTTAAGCCAAACACAGAAAAGAAAGGAAAATACAACGTACGCTTATGCCATCCGCATTCGCCACAATGTTCTGTTATGCACCGTTAGGTTACTTATCTAACGGCATACCGGGACGGGACTAGCGCGGGTGCAAAACATAAGTAACGTCTACTATATATCTCATATATAACATTGCATTCGTCTCAGATATATCAAGCGATCACATCACATAATATAAACAACAGAAGCACATATATGAAAATATTGGATATACTAGGAATTCCGTATTTTGTATTTAGCCAACGATAGAAAATATGGGTTCCACGGTCGTGATGAATAGCCAATCCCACACCCTAGACCCCTACGAGAGCGGAAAGTGACCCTACCAATTCTAGAGTCAGGAGACCCGGTCTCGACTCCTCGAGATGGCCTCCCACTGGACTCTAGAACCCGGTCACTTGTGCTCCCTACCTTGGGTCTATCCTAATGCCGAAAAGTAAATAATATACATCGAAGGAAACATCATCCTCAACCCGGATGTGCCCCAGTAAAAGAATATTACATACATTTGAATTTTACATGAATGAAAAGAAAACTCTCATCTCACATAAAACCCCCGGCCATTCATCACGACGATCTTATACATCATTTCACAGCAACATATAACATCTTGTTGGGTTTCCCTAGCACCTACTAATGAGTATGGAAGTATCACACATGCCACTTTAAAATTTCTAGAGGTGCTAAGAAAACTAAGCATGGGTCTTTAACTAGAATTTCTAGGGTAACATCACAAGTATCACATACAAGAACTAAAATTACACTAAGTGAAAGGAATACAACATTTGTAGTCCTCTTTTTAGTGACTCTTAGGATCTTTGAGAGGTTGGAAAGGCTTGCTAGTAAGCTCCTACGTCCACGATGATCCACCCGAAGTTCACTAGCTCCAAGCTTGTTGCTCCACTTGATGCAAGAAGAAGATGAAGCTAAACACTCTAAACTAATTGGCTAGATTAGTGTAGAATGATGAAGTGGTGTGTTTTCTTTTGTCAAAACTCTTTCTTTTTATCTCTCACTCACTTTGGAAAAACCTAGAGAGTAAGGAAGAAGAAGAAGATGAAGGCAAAAGCTTTTGATAATGATAAAGCTTGATGAAATAATAGAAAAGATAAGTATATATATTTTCTACTCTTCATCTCAAACCATGGTTACTTAATTTAGATATTATTTCACTTGAGTTAAAAGGCAAAAGGAATATTAATCCAAGGTTAAAAAGTGGATGAGCAAGGTTAACTTCAAGAAGAGTATAGAAGATAACTATGGATGAATAATCCTTTTCTTTTCCATTTAATTTAAATGCAAAAAGAATATATATAAATCATGTTCTATATGAGTCTTATATTGCCTTCATATGTGTATCAACAACCATGACACTTTGCATGCATGTATCTATGCACATCACCATGTGCATACATGCACATCAACATGTGCATCCAAGCATTCTTCCTCTTTAATAAAAAGAGTTTGACTAAAGAATTAAAATAAAAACTTAAAGTCAAAATGTTAAATCAACAATTGATTTAACAATCCGGTCATATCGCATACGACCCGACTAATAGAAAAACGCCCGATTAACATACGGTATCACATAGTCGTATTCAATCGGGTCCCCATGCATATCTCATATGCACACCACATCTTTTCGCCTGGGCTAGGAAACTTCTATGTGGGACTCTAAGACTCATCAATACGCTGGCAGTGGGTGATGATCATATCAAACACCCACAAGCCGTAAGCGGTCAGCTAAACGTAACGGCCACCCGGGTATTGAACGATCAGAAGAAAACCAGCAAAGCAATCAAAACTCCCGTCGAGCCATCGGGCAATACTTACCGTACAGTCCGGTCTCCTTGTCAAATATGTTGCATATCAAGTCTGGGGATGGTGTCGTCGACCCCAATAACTCAATAAGTCATGCCGGTATATAGCTAATAATAGATCGAGAAACTACTGATAACGCTTATCAGTAAATCTCAGTAGCCCTGGCCAGGGACTTCCTATTATAGCCTATCGAGCATAGCACAACATCAACCCCCAATACCGGGAGAGACGAAACCCCTCCTATCGCTCATTGCCTCCATGTGCCTCAAGACTGTACCCAAAGACCACCTGTTTGCATGACTCAGTAGAGCTATGGTAGGGTGGAGATCAAAGTACAGTGGGAGGACATACAAGACTCTATGACGATCTCGGGTCTACAGACTAACCTGTACCAGTGTCACCTGAGAACTGCTATCCGACGATAAATATAATACCACATAGGAGTTCTCTGTGAGTCTGTTCAGTGTACCCAGTCTCCACTGAGCACCCGCATACATTCTTTGATGTCACCTCACCAGATGGATATGGGAATATCCATCGCCCATCATATGGGACAAGAAAAGTATATGCTAGTCTACTCTGGAATATCGATGCCCCGTCTCGATACACCTACGACTAGGAACAATTCTAGGATATGCTTATAAACTACACGTGCCCCACTGGTATGATCTGCATCATAGTCACAGTAGTTTAGCAAATATCCCGAGGGCTTTATCAACATGTGCAAATGAATAAAAACATGATCAAATCAACATGTCAGATAAAGTAAACCAGATAGCATACTATCATGTCGAGCAAGAAAGTAATCAATATATATATATATATATATATATATATATATATATGTACACACGTCCAAGCATCCACTATACATATAATGGCCTCTAAGGCATACATATATCCAACAATCTCCCACTAGCACTAAGGCCAGTTATTGGCGTATCTCATACCCAACATCTCAAAAAGTCGCTCATGCTGCGGCTGTGGAAGGGCCTTGGTGAGTAGATCCACTGTGTTATTCTTTGTATCTACTCTCCGAATCTCGATCTCTCGGCGATCTACTATCTCCCGGATCAATTGATATCGCATTAGGATATGTCTGGACTTCTGATGGGATCTGGGTTCTTTGGCTAACGCCATAGCCCTATTATTATCACAATACAAAGGTATTGGATCAACAATGGTTGGAACTACTCCTAGTTCCGTGACGAACTTCTTCATCCAGACGGCTTCCTTGGCGGCATCATTTGCAGCAATATACTCAGCTTCCATCATGGAGTCTGCAACGGTATCCTGTTTGGAACTCTTCCAACTAACCGCCCCTCCATTAAGGGCAAATACAAACTCTGAGATAGATTTGCTGTCATCCTTATCACTTTGGAAGCTGGAATCAGTAAAAGCCTCCATTTGGAGATCCTCATTACCATACACCAAGAACAATTCTTTAGTCCTTCGTAAGTACTTAAGAATGTTCTTCACTGCTATCCAATGTTTTTCCCCTGGGTTGGATTGATACCTGCTTACAACAGCTAGTGCATAAGCAACATCAGGGCAAGCACATAGCATCGCATACATTATAGATCCCACGGCTGAAGCGTATGGTATAATGCTCATGCGAGCTCTCTCTTCATCAGTCTTCGGACAGAAGTCTTTGGAGAGAATGATTCAATGGCAAGCGCGAAAGGCACCACTCTTAGAATCTTCCATACTAAACCTTTTTAGGATGGTGTCAATGTACTTTGATTGGGACAATCCCAATAACCTCTTGGATCTATCTCTATAGATCCTCATGCCCAAAATGCACGAGGCATCACCCAGGTCCTCCATGGAGAACCTTTGTGATAAGAATAGTTTGACCGATTGTAGCATAGGAATATCATTTCCTATCAGGAGAATGTCATCCACATATAATACGAGGAATGTGACAGTATTCCCTACAATCTTCTTATAAATGCATGGTTCATCTATATTTTTGATAAAATCAAACTCTTTGATTGTATCATCAAAACAGATGTTCCAACTCCGTGAGGCCTGCTTTAATCCATAAATGGATTTAAGCAATCTACATGCTTTCCCGCTGCTCCCACTATCAATGAAGCCCTCTGGCTGATCCATAAAAACGCATTCTTCTAAATCACCATTCAAAAATGCAGTTTTAACGTCCATCTGCCATATTTCATAATCATGGTGAGTAGCAATAGCAAGTAGGATCCTAATGGATTTAAGCATTGCTACTGGAGAGAAAGTTTCATCATAGTCCAATCCTGGTCTTTGACGAAAAACTTTCGCTACAAGTCTTGCTTTAAAGGTCTTTACCTGTCCATCTACACCAATCTTTCTCTTAAAGATCCATTTGCACCCAACGGGTTTTATCCCAGGAGGTGCAACGTCCAATGTCCATACTTTGTTGGTGTACATGGACTCCATTTCGGATCTCATGACTTCCAGCCACTTCACAGAGTCACCACTCATGATAGCTTGCTGAAAACTAGTAGGGTCATCATCATCCATGATGCAATCTTTTCTATCACCATCAATGAGAAACCCATAGTATCTCTCCGGTGGGCGAGAAGTTCTACTAGACCTCCGGAGTGGCTGAGGTTCTTGAAGTTCTACCGCAACATCAGTTTCAACTAATTCGTCCTGAGTAATTTGTGTCTCTAGAACCTCTTCTAGTTCTACCGTATTGCCATCAGTACTTTCTTAAAAGACTTCATTTTCCAAAATTGTGGCATGCTGAGCAACAAACACCTTTTGTTCCTCCTTATGGTCGAATAGATATCCATAGGAATGTTTTGGATATCCCACAAATTTACACATGACTGATCGTGTCTCGAGTTTATCTGGATTCTGCTTTTTAACATAAGCCGGACAACCCCATATCCTAACTCTTTTAAGAGATGGTCTCTTTCCACTCCATATCTCATATGGAGTGGTAGACACGGTCTTGGTTGGAACTCTGTTTAACCGATACATTGCTGTCTCCAATGCATGTCCCCAAAAGGAAAGCAGTAACTCAGCATCACACATCATGGATCGTACCATATCTAATAGGGTACGATTCCTCCGTTCTGACACACCGTTGTGTTGTGGTGTATAAGGAGGAGTGAGCTGAGAGAGAATCCCATTCTCTTTTAAGAAGTCTGAAAACTCTGTACTTAAGTACTCTCCACCTCGATCCGATCGAAGTTTCTTGATGCTCGAGCCCGTTTGTTTCTATTTCAAGTTTGTACTCCTTCAATTTCTCGAAAGCTTCGATTTGTGCTTTATCAAAAACACGTGTCCAAATCTTGAGAAATCATCAGTAAATGTGATGAAGTATGAAAATCCACCTCGTGCATGTGTAGACATTGGTCCGCATACATCACTATGTATGAGGCTTAAGAGTTCCACAGCTCTTTCTCCGTGTCCAGTAAACGGAGTTTTGGTCATTTTACCTTTGATACAGGACTGGCAAGTTGCATAAGATTTATATTCAAAAGGATTTAAATATCCATCTTTATGTAGCTTGTTTAGTCTGGTTTCATTAATATCACCAAGTCTACAATGCCAAAGAAAAGCTTCATTTATATCTGAAAGTTTTCTTTTATTAGTATGTTGTATGTTGAAAACTGTGTGTTGGGTCAGGACGTAAATACCGTTATTTAATGTATCATACCCAATCAACTCTTGATTCAAGTTAATGTTCATAACATTATTTTGCAACATAAAATGATATCCTTCATTGTCCAACAAAGAAACGGATATTATATTACATAGCATACTTGGTACAAAATAACACGGGTTCAAAACCAATATACAACCCGAAGGTAAACCCAGATGATACTCTCTTACGGATACAGCATGTACATTGGAACCATTTCCAACCCGCAGAATATGGTCTCCAGTCTTCAAAACTCTACTGTTTCTCAACCCCTGCACACAATTACAGATGTGAGAACCAGAACCGGTATATAATACCCAAGATGTAGAGTTAATTGAAAAACAGTTCTCAGTTACAAATATACCTGAAGCGGAAGCATCAGCATGCTTCTTCTTCTTGAGATCAGCAAGATACAAAGCACAGTTCCGTTTCCAATGTCCCATCTTGTGGTAGAAAAAACATTCCCCTTTTCCACTTCCCGCGGCCCCGGTTTTGTCTTTCCCCTTTGCTTTTTGGACTCCACCTTTCGGTTTAATGGACTTCTTCTTCTTCTTTTCCTTTGCCTTAGCTTTTAGGACGGAAGAGGAAGATGGCCCAGCAAGCAGAGCGGGAGTCTTCGCTGTTTTCAGCGTGCTCTCTTCACTTCTCAACATATTGAGAAGTTCAGGCAATGATTTCTCTAAATCGTTCATATTGAAATTCACTATGAACGGAGCAAAGGCGGGGGAGAGAGACTGTAGAACAACATCTGTATATTGCTCATTATCCATAGTCCATCCCAGTTCCTCAAGTTCTTCAATAAGACCAATCATCTTCAAAACATGGTCTCCTACTGATGCACCAGGGGCCATTCACATCTGAAACAGCTTTCGAGAAGTCTCATATCTCAAAGTACGAGATTGCTCTTCATACAATTCCTTTATATGAAGAAAGATGGATTGTACATCCATCTTCTCGTGTTGTTTCTGATGGATGTTGTCCATAAAAGCAAGCGCGAGGTACCTGGCCGTGTTGCAATCAATATCCCATGTTTTTCGGATCTCCCTATCCGAAACAGATGATTCAGGTCCTGGGACGGGTGGGGCTTTGGTAGTGAGGACATATGATACTTTATCATATGCGAGTGCAATGTTCAAGTTCCTCTTCTGTTCTTTATAATTCGGCGCAGTCAGTTTGTTTTTCTCTCGTAGAAGCTTAAGTCCCATCATCGGTATCTGCCATTAGGAGAGAGAAAAGAATACACTCAGCGAAATGCTCTTGCAAAGAATTAGATTGGTTATTATCTTATCTAATCGATGTCTCCCACTTCTTTTATCAAGTTTTTCTTTCAAACCTTAAAAAGAAAACTAGCTAGGATTAATTACAGTCTACAACTTCGCTAACTGTTCAGCTAGGCCAGTGTCGGTACTTGATGGAGGTTCCCCGTACTTTCATACGGACCTAATTAAAATAAACCTCGTTTTCCCAGAGGTCAAACCCCGTTGACACCTTTCTAGAAACCTACTGGATTAGCTAATTGCAAAATGTAAAACTCTCCTGGGAGTAACTCTTACTCACAGTGGGATCGGGATCCAACTATCATATAGATGGTATGCAATCTCATTGCAAATTTCAACTCTTGAAACTCCCGATATGGTTTTTACCCCTAGCTGCTTATGACCTTGGCTATAGTCAACATATCATAAGCACCAATCATGTTCTACCCATCATTTCGTGATTAATTAGGCCCACCCATATGACCCTCATCTATGGTCGACATAATCATGTGACTGTCCTAACTTATCGCATCATATGCGATGTAGGAAGACAACACTTAGGTACTGTACACTACGCCTCGGCTATGGTCGACATACGTAGTACGAATACTAAGTACTCTGCTTCCTAAAATGACAGAGGGTTGCAGATGTTTTTTATGAAAACCTTTAACGCTTTGAACTTGATCTCGTTGTAGAATCAAAACAATTTAGAAAAGGAGTGGCTTAAGCTCCGCATCTTTTGAAACTTGCATTTTTCATAAAAAGGCCGAGTGGGTTTCAAATCTGATTCTACAACATCTTTAGGTTTCTTTTACTTTACATTAATCTCATTAATGTAGTCCCATCATTTAAGTTCCTAAGCCATCACAGAAAAGAAACGATAAATAGAACGTATACTTATACCATCCGCATTCGTCACAGTGTCCCGTTATGCACCGTTAGGTTACTTAACTAACGGTATAGCGGGTCGGGACTAGCACGGGTGTAAAATATAAGCAACGTTTATTATATATCATATATATAATAATAATCCATTCTTCTCAGATACTAAGTAATCACATTACAGAATATCAATAGCAGCAGAAGCACATATGAAAATAAAAAGGATATTTAAGAGGTCCGTATTTTGTATTCAGCCAGTAATAGAAAATACGGATTCCACGGTCGCGATAAATAGCCAAGCCCACACCCCTAGTGTTGGATATATATATATGCCCTAGAGGCCATTATATGATAGTGGATGTATTTATACATGTATATATATATATATATTCAGTATACATTCTTGCTCGACATGATAGTATGCTATCTGGTTCATCTTTATCTGACATGTTAATTTGATCATGCTTTTATTCATTCACACATGTTGATAAAGCCCTGAGGACATAGGCTTGACTACTGTGATTATGATAGAGATCATACTAGTGGGACATCTGTAGTTTATAAGCATATCCTGGAATGTCCCTAGTCGTAGGTGTATCAAGACAGGGCATCGATATACCAGAGTAGACTAGCGTATATGATACTAGACCCATATGATGGGTGATGGATGTTCCCACATTCATCGATGTTTGACATCGAGATCGTATACGGGTGCTCAGTGGTGACTGGGTACACTGGACGGACTCACCGAGAACTCCTATATGGAATTATATCTATCGTCGGATAGCAGTTCTCAGGTGACACTAGTACAGGTTAGTCTGTAGACCCGAGATCGTCATAGAGTCTTGTGTGTTCTCCCACTGTACTTTGATTACCACCCTACCACGGCTCTATTCAGTCGTGCAAATAGGTGGCCGTTGGGTACAGTCCCAAGACACACGAAGGCGATGAGCGATAGGAGGGGTTTCGTCTCTCCCGGTATTGGGAGTTGATGCTGTGCTATGCTCGATTAGCTATATCAGTAAGTCCCTGGCCAGGGCAGTTGAGATTTACTGATAAGTGTTATCAGTAGTTTCTCGATCTGTCATAGACCATTCATCGGCATGACTTATTGAGTTATTGGGGTCGACGTTACCATCCCTAAACTCAATATGCAGCATATCTGATGAAGAGACCGGACTGTACGGTAGTGTTGCCGGTTGGCTCGACGGGAGTTGTGACAGATTCGCTTGTTTTCTTCTGATCGCTCAATACCCGGGTGGCCGTTACGTTTAGCTGACCGCTTGCGTCTTAGGGGTGCTTGATATGATCATCACCCACTGCCGGCGTATTGATGAGTCTTAGAGTCCCACAATGGAGTTGCCTAGTCCAGGCGAAACGATGTGGTGCGCATATGAGTTATGCGTGTGGACCCGGTTAAAATGCGCGTATGAGATACCGTATATTAATTGGACGGTTTGCTTTTGGTCGGGTCGTATGCGATATGACCGGTTTGCTAAATTAAGTGTTGATTTATCATTGACCATTAGTTTCTCACTTTAAACCCTTTCTTGTCTTTTTATTGTATGCATGCATGTATGCATTTATTCTCATTCATGCACATATGATGTGCATGCACACATACATGCATACATAATTCTATCATGGTTGTTGATATAGTGGATGGTGGCAATATAAGACTCACACCATATATATATATATATATATATATTATTTTTGGAAAAAGAAAAATGGAAATGGAAAATTGTTATCATGGTTTATTATTTTATTCATGCACTAACCCCTTGGATTAACCATGATTCATTTTCTGTGGCCATTTTTGTTCCAAACTAAATATCTAGATATTTTATATCTATGGTTAAGAATGAGAAAGAGAAAATATATATATTTTCATTTCTCATTTTTTTCTTATGCTTATCATTGTCTTGAGCTCTTTACAAGCAATCATCTTCTTCCTCTTTTCTCTCTTTCTCTCTAGTTTTCTCTTGTGAGCAAAAGAGTCACCAAGTTAGGATTTTGAAGTGAGAAAACAAACCACATCACCATTCTACACTAGTCTAGCCCATTAGGGTAAAGTGTTAGCTTCCATTTCTTCTCTTGATCTAGTGGAGCTTCAAGCTTGGACAAAGAGAACTCCGGGTGGATCGTCGTGGACCTAGAGGATCTCAAGGACCTTTTTCTAACCTTCAAGTAGCCAAGGAGTCTAGCGTAGGGAGCTACAAAGGTTGTACTCTCAAAACCCTAGCTTTCACTACTTGTGTGCATGTTAAAGTTATGTTACCCTAAATTTTCTAGCATGATCCTTAAGATAGTTTCTTTAGCACCATATAAATTTTAAATATGGCATGTGTGTTGCCTCCAAACCCTTGTGGTGGTGCTGTAGGAAACCCTTCACCTAGACCCCTACGAGAGCGGCAAGTGATCCTGCCAATTCTAGAGTTTAGGAGACCCGGTCTCGACTCCTCGAGATGGCCTCCCACTGAACCTTAGAACCCGATCACTTGTGCTCCCCTCCTTAGGTCTATCATAATGCGGAAAAGTAAATAATATACAATAATGGTGACATCATCCTCAACCTGGAAGTGCCCCAAATAAAAGAATATTACATACATTTAACTTTTACATGAATGAAAATAAAAACTCTCATCTCACATAAAACCCCCGGCTATTCGATCGCGGCAATCCGGCATCATATCTCAGCAACACATAATATCTCATATCATCAACGTAAGCAAGTATGCGTATCCCGATTGTCGTTGATGTATAGCAACGAAGCCGGCGATACACCACATACTACGCTTATGGTCACAGAAAAGAAAGTGAAAAACAACAATTGCAATCACAGATATCAAGACGATGTTTAACGTTTTGATCGAATCAACAAACACCCACGTTTTACCCCAAGAGCTCAACACTTGAGAAAAGTTACAAATACCCAAAACCGCGCCACAGTGTCTTATGATCCAGCCGTAGAAGGAGTTAACCAACGCCTCATCTATGACACCATGGCACTACGGCAAACCCGAAGGTTCGTTGGCGGTTCCGTGGGCATAGAATCGAGTTAAGGTTATTATGATCTTCTAGAGGGTCCATAGGATACTTGCGCTACTATTGAATATAAAGTTAACTTAGGAAAATTACAACACTTGGAAAATTCAGCGGGGTAGAAAGTGAGGTGTCCGATGTTCGTTCGAAATGATAAAAATACTCTAGGTTACCAATTTAGTGTTAAAAATATGACTACGAATCACTACGAATTATCCCCAAGTCTAAACAGTAATCACATGAAAATTGGGCTAAAATAAACAATTCTACAAAACCCAAAATGAACTTAAATGAGCACTTGAGGAATACGGGGGGGGGGGGGGGTTCTGGGCGAAGGGGGCCGGCCTAGCCGGAATTTTGCCTAAGGTGGGCGTTCCAAATCCGATGACCCCCCACCCGTATTTCACCTGTATGCTTATATCTGTCCAAATATGACTCTGTACCTGTTTGAAAAATTTTTAGACGATCTTTTAAAAAATTTCCGGAGAGCAATCCATGGGTTCCGTAATACCGTATTTTCGTAGTCGTTTTCTTATTCGTATTCGTTATAACACCAAGTCCAGAATTCTAGCTTGGCTCTGATACCATTGTTGGGTTTCCCTAGCACCTACTAATGAGTATGGAAGCATCACACATGCCACTTTAAAATTTCTAGAGGTGCTAAGCAAACTAAGCATGGATCTTTAACTAGAATTTCTAGGGTAACATCACAAGTATCACATACAAGAACTAAAATTACACTAAGTGAAAGGAATACAACCTTTGTAGTCCTCTTTGTAGTGACTCCTAGGATCTTTGAGAGGTTGGAAAGGCTTGCTAGTAAGCTCCTACATCCACGATGATCCACCCGAAGTTCACTAGCTCCAAGCTTGTAGCTCCACTTGATGCAAGAAGAAGATTAAGCTAGACACTCTAAACTAATTGGCTAGATTAGAGTAGAATGATGAAGTGGTGAGTTTTCTTTTGTCAAAACTCTTTCTTTTTATCTCTCACTCACTTTGGAAAAACCTAGAGAGCAAGGAGGAAGAAGAAGATGAAGGCAAAAGTTTTTTGATAATGATAAAGCTTGATGAAATAATAGAAAAGATAAGTATATATATTTTCTACTCTTCAGCTCAAACCATGGTTACTTAATTTAGATATTATTGCACTTGAGTTAAAAGGCAAAAGGAATATTAATCCAAGGTTAAAAAGTGGGTGAGCAAGGTTAACTTAAAGAAGAGTGTAGAAGATAACTATGGATGAATAATCCTTTTCTTTTCCTTTTAATTCAAATGCAAAAAGAATATATATAAATCAAGATCCATGTAAGTCTTATATTGCCTTCATATGTGTATCAACAACTATGACACTTTGCATGCATGTATCTATGCACATCAACATATGCAAACATGCACATCAACATGTGCATCCATGCATGCATTCTTCCTCTTTAATAAACAGAGTTTGACTAAAGAATTTTTAAAAAAAACTAAAAGTCAAAATGTTAAATCAACAATTGATTTAACAATCCGGTCATATCGCATACAACCCGACTAATAGAAAAACGCCCGATTAACATACGGTATCACGTAGTCGTATTCAATCGGGTCCCCACACATATCTCATATGCACACCACATCTTTTCGCCTGGGCTAGGAAACTTTTGTGTGGGACTCTAAGACTCGTCAATACGCCGGCAGTGGGTGATGATCATATCAAACACCTACAAGCCGCAAGAGGTCAGCTAAACGTAACGATCATCCGGGTATTGAACGATCAGAAGAAAACCAGCAAAGCTGTCAAAACTCCCGTCGAGCCATCTGGCAACACTTACCGTACAGTCCGGTCTCCTCGTCAAATATGTTGCATATCAAGTCTGGGGATGGTGTCGTCCACCCCAATAACTCAATAAGTCACGCCGGTATATAGCTGATAACAGATCGAGAAACTACTGATAACGCTTATCAGTAAATCTCAGTAGTCCTGGCCAGGGACTTCCTGTTATAGACTATCGAGCATAGAACAACATCAACCCCCAATACCGGGAGAGAAAAAACCCCTCCTATCGCTCATTGCCTCCATGTGCCTTGGGACTGTACCCAAAGACCATCTGTTTGCACGACTCAGTACAGCCGTGGTAGGGTGGAGATTAAAGTACAGTGGGAGGACACACAAGACTCTATGACGATCTCGGGTTTACAGACTAACCTGTACCAGTGTCACCTGAGAACTGCTATCCGGCGATAGATATAATACCACATAGGAGTTCTCTGTGAGTCTGTTCAGTGTACCCAGTCTCCACTGAGCACCCGCATACATTCTTTGGTGTCACCTCACCAGAAGGATATGGGAACATCCATCGCCCATCATATGGGACAAGAAAAGTATATGCTAGTCTACTTTGGAATATCGATGCCCCGTCTCGATACACCTACGACTAGGAACAATTCTAGGATATGCTTATAAACTATACGTGCCCCACTGGTATGATCTGCATCATAGTCACAGTAGTTTAGCAAATATCCTGAGGGCTTTATCAAGATGTCCAAATGAATAAAAACATGATCAAATCAACATGTCAGATAAAGTAAACCAGATAACATACTATCATGTCGAGCAAGAAAGTAATCTATATATATATATATATACACATCCAAGCATCCACTATACATATAATGGCCTCTAGGGCATACATATATCCAACACATCTCATGCCAATATATGCAAATAAACTAGGCGATGTTAAACCATTTGATCGATCGATCAATGACCCAAAAATCCACAGAGAAGCTAAACACCTGAGCAGTATTAAAATTACCCAGAAGCATGCCACAGTACCTATGGACCAACCGTAGAAGGGCGGACCCGAGCTTCACAAACGGTGCCGCGGAACCGCGGCCAAAACCAGGTTTCTGCCGCGGTTCCGTGGTCATTTAATAGAGTTAGGATATTGTTCTTCTAGAGGGTCCATAGAATTACCTGCATGATTTTCTGAATATTTTTAATGTGAAAAATTCCAACATTATGAAAATTTTCCAGAGAAAGGTTTTTCCGGGCAATCGATGTTCGTTCGAAGTATTTTAACGTCGTCTAGGTTACTCTAATGTTCTAGCTTGGCTCTGATACCACTGTTGGGTTTACCTAGCACCTCATAAGGGTTTGTAATGCATCAAACATGCTACAATTTAATTTTTGGGGTGCTAAGCAAACTAACCTAGGATCAAACTAGAAATTTAAAGTAACATATGAAGTAGTATCACATACTACAAGTAATAAAACACTAAGTAAAGAGAATACAACCTTTGTAATTCTCTTTTCTTGACACCTTGGCTAATTGAGAGTTTGAACGGGCTTGCTCGTGATCTTCCGAGTCTACGATGATCCACCCGGAGTCCTCTTTGTCCAAGCTCCAAGCTCAACTTAATCAAAAGATGAAGATGAAGCTAACACTCTAAACTACTTGGCTAGACTAGTATAGAATGATGATGTGGTTTGTTTTCTCACTTCAAAACCCTATCTTTAGCACTATCTCACTCACTAACAAAGTCAAGAGAGCAAGAGAGAGGAGGAGGAAGATGATGGAAACTCTAGAGCTCAAGTTATGATAATCCTTATAATAAAAATGAGAATAGAAATTATATATAATTTCCACTCTCATCCTAAACCATGGGTTAATAAATATCTAGATATTTACTTTGGAGAAAAGTGAGCCATAGAAAATTAACTCATGGTTAATGCAAGGTTAAGTGTAGAGAATGAAGGATAAATATCAACAATGAATTAATTCTATTTTCATTAACTCAAAAATAAATATTTAGATAAATACTTCCATGTGAGTCTTGCACTGCCACCACTAGTGTATCAACAACTATGATACACACAAGTGTATGCATGTATGTGTGCATGCACATCAACATGTGCATCAACATAAACATATGCATACATGCATGCATACAATAAAGAAAAGGGTTTAAACAATGTGAGCAATAAAGTCAATGTTAAATCAACACTTGATTTAACAAACCGGCCATATCACATACGACCCGACCAATAATATATTGCCTGATTAATATACGGTATCACATACGCGCATTTAATCGGGTCCCCGCGCATATCACATATGCACACTATATCGTTTCGCCTGGGCTAGGAAACTCCTCTGTTGGACTCTAAGACTCATCAATACGCCGGCAGTGGGTGATGATCATATCAAGCACCCCCAAGCCGCAAGAGGTCAGCTAAACGTAACGACCACCCGGGCATTGAGCGATCAGAAGAAAACAAGCGAACCTGTCAAAACTCCCGTCGAGCCAACTGGTAACACTACCGTACAGTCCGGTTTCTTCGTCAGATATGATGCATATCGAATCTAGGGATGGCATCATCGACCCCAATAACTCAATAAGTTATGCCAATGTATGGCCTATAACAGTTCGAGAAACTACCGATAACACTTATCAGTAAGTCTCATCAGCCCTGGCCAGGGACTTGCTGATATAGCCAATCGAGCACAGTGCAACATCAACCCCCAATACTGGGAGAGACGAAACCCTTCCTATCGCTCATTGCCTCCACATGTCTCGAGACTGCACCCTGAAGCCACCTGTTTGCACGACTCAGTAGAGCCGTGTAGGGTGGAAATCAAAGTACAGTGGGAGAACACATGTGACTCTATAACGATCTCGGGTCAACAGACTAACTTGTACCAGTGTCACCAGAGAACTGCTATCCGACGATAGATATAATACTGTCACGACCCGAAATATTAGCTCGTGACCAGCACTTGAATCACACAACGTCTAAAAGCGTAACGGAATTCAAGTAAACTGAAACCCAGAAATCTAAACCTTTTAGAAAAATAAAGGGGGTGAGGTTTTGAAATAAAGGTATATGAAATCAAGTTTTCTTAATGCATAGAAAAGGAACATGAATGATGCAAGTGAAATTTACTAGCTTGAAAACATGTTTCGTCTTTTAAAAATTTTGGCAGCACCTCCTTTGTATTTTTTGATCCAAAACCACAAATACATAATAAGAATAATGGCATCCCCAAGCGGAAGCTAGCTCTTCGCCAAACGGCGGATCACAACCATGCAATACAGTATAAATAAGTATACGACGCCCAACGGCGAAGTTCACCAAAGAAAGATAAAGAAAAAGCAAGACATATAAACCACAAGTAGCGAAAACCCCCTCGCTCTAAGTCTCGCAACCACAATCTCACTAAGTCTTATTACTTATACAATTACTAGTTTTTGTTAGTGTATATGCCCTAGAGGCCATTACTGTATCATACTAGTTTGTATATTACTTGATGGAAGCTTGGGATATTCACCTTGTATAGACAATCTTGCTCAATATAGTAGTATGCTACTTGGTTTGTTTCTACTTTAATGTGTGCATGTGTTTCTTATAACATATCGCCTTTACACATTAGTGGAGCCCTTAGGATCTTTGCTTGATTACCAGCGTTGTGATGGCAGTCACACTCGTAGGGGCTGGGTAATCCACAAGCACATCCTTATACAGGTCCCTAGTCGTAGGACTATCGAGACAGGGCATCGATACTCCGGAGTAGACTAGCGTATACGCTTCTCATCCCAGCTTGGGAGACGGTCTGTCCCACAGCCGTCAGTACACCATACTTGAGATAGAATGCGGGTGCTCGTTAGGTTACGAGTACACTGGACAGGACTCGTCGGGAACTGTTGGTTGGTACTATACCTATCGTCAGTTATCAGTTCCCAGGTGACATGAGTACAGCTTAGTCCGTTGACTTGACACTGTCACTTCGCCTCGAGTGTGTTCCCACAGTACTTTGATTACTACCCTACTACGACTCAAAGGAGTCGTGCAAACAGGTAGTTTTTGGGTGCAGTCCCGAAGCACTTGGAGGCAGTGACGGTTAGACAGGATTCGTCTCTTCCGGTATTGGGGGTTGATATCGCGCTGTGTCTAGGAGAGCCATTACACAAAGTCCCTGGCCAGGGCAAGCGAGATAGACTGGTAGGTTTCCAGTGTTATCTCAGGGTGTTCTGGGCTACAATCAGACACGACTTGTACCGCTAGTAGGGGACTGACGTTTACCGCCCTCCTAGGCCCGCCATGCGATGTTCTCAGACGAACAGACCGGATTGTACGGAGATTGTCACATTCAGGCTCAGTAGGAATTCAGATGGGTTACACTTCATCCGTCTTCTTATCGGCATCTACCTGGGGACCGTTACGTACAGCTAGTGCCGCTTGCGGTCTGTGGTTAAACCCACTGCCAGCGTAGTGTCGAGTCTTTAGAGTCCCATACAGAGGGTTATTCGCCTTTGGGCAAAACAGAGTAGAGGTCGCATGGTTTTGCGACAGGGTTCGTTCACATCCGCGCACTTGTGCACGTTTGGTGTCCGGACAGTTGTTACTAGCGGGCTCTGTTTTGAGCCAGATCCTAGTATATGCTTTGGGGTTAGTTTTATCTCATAGTATTCGTGCTCCTCGGAACACGAATGCGGGTGTGTATGCACAGTTGACTGAGGCAGAGGAAGAGGATTCTCATTAGGGTTTTGGTACGGGTGTGTATGCACTGTTGACGGTTGTCCTTTACCAAACCCTAATGATTATGTGAAATATCAACTGATAATGTTATTTAAATGAAATTGAGTTATGGTTAGGGTTTGTTGACTTGTTGACCAAGGTTGACTTGTTGACCAAGGTTAAAACATTGACCATCATCATTTCTTTCCAAAGATGGACTTTGATCTTTGCAAAAACATTTAATGTGAAATGATAATGGTCTTATCAAACCAACCATCACCTTTTTCATTTTGGATTAATATTATTAATTAGATAATTCACATATATGGTTATGGTTGTAAAACTATTCTCATTCTATCGTATTGATTCTCTCTCATCCTTTCTTCTTCCTCTTTCTGTAGCTCAAGGAAAATTCATCTCATGTGTTGAGAAACATTTCCTTGGTGATAAAACACCGAAGCCACTATCGACTCATCCTAAGGTTGAAGGTCTAGCAAGCCGGACACTTTAGTTCTCTCAAGTTCGAGAAAGAAGCTCAAGGTAGAGACCCTCAGGTGGATCCATCTTCGGCAAGAGAAAGAGACGAGGAACGAACCATCCGACCACCACCAAGAGTCTAAGAGAAGGATTTCAAGTTGAGGTATAACCCCTAACCGAGTAGCAATAGCTCTTGTTAGTTGCTAGTGTGTAGTTTAGCAAAGATCCGTGTTTTATAGTCCATGTTACCATGACCCAAAAAATCGTTTTTCATCATTTCCGCAAGCCCGAATGAACCGGGAGTGGTAACGTGGACTTACAGTGGTATCAAAGCCTAGCTAAACACACCCTATCATGTTAACAAAGTATCTAGAATTTTGATCGGACGAAAAACCGCAAAACACGTTAAAAATATCAAGTTTCTGCCGATTTTTATTTCTGCTCAAAAAATAGTAAATCTTGTATTAAAAATCGGCTCAGGCTTTTTAAAGAACAGGAAAGAAAAACGATCCAGTGAGTCGATCAACACACCGCGGATCCGCGGCAGGAGCTTGCTCCGGCCGCGGATCTGCGGCCGAGTTGACTCGGCCATGGATCGTTTCTCCTGCAGTTTTCTCCTGTTGGTGTTTTGTGATTTTTCAGATGGTTTGTTTCTGCCAAGAATTTCCAGAGAACAAGTTTGTTTTTGGGGTGGTTACAAATCCGTATTTTGGTCGATTTTCTGTAGACTTTGGCTAATGGGTTGTATCTGTAAAGTTATATATGTATTGGACGTCTGCTAATCGCTATACGTCGATTAGTGGGGGTTATACATATCTGTGATCTGTAATGTTGATAGTTTGTGTATATGAATTCGTTGGATTGTCGCGGATGAATAGCCGGGGGTTGTGAGATGAGAGTTTTCTTTATCTTTCAATTCATGTAATATGTAAATTGATGTAATATTATTTATATGGCCGCACAACCGGGATGGGGTTGTAGCCGTCATTCTATAATTTCTTTTTACTGTTTTTGCTCCTAGGATAGACCCAAGGTGGGGTGTACAAACTACCGGGTATCTCGAAGTGCCGAGTGGCCTACTCACGTCGTTGAGGGAGGTTGCTTCGCTTCGGGTACTTGGCGGGTAGTTTGCCGCACCCGTAGGGGTCTAGGGTGGGGTATTGGCTATTCATCGCGACCGTGTAATCCGCTTTTCGTTACAGGCTCGAACGGAATGTGGATTCCTAGTATATCCAATGTATTCATCTGTGATCTGGAATAGCTATCATTGCATCTGACGAATGTATATATCTATATATAGATATCTATTTAGGCGTTGCTTATGTTTTGCATCCGCGCTAGTCCAGCCCCCGCTCTATCGTTAGTTAAGTAACCTAACGGGTGATGACGGCACCCCGTGGCGAATGCGGATGGCATAAGCGTACGTCATATTTTCGTTGTTTTCTGCAATGGTAGGATTAATTGATGGGACGCATTAAAATTAATGCAAGAAAAATAAACCAAAGTAAAAGTCGTTGGAACACTTTCAAAAACCACTCGGTTTCTTTTCAAAATAACTTTTAAACGCGGAGCTTAAACCACTCCTTTTAAAAGCTATCTCGTTCCATCGATTATATCAAGTTCACTATGTTCACGGTTTCGCCAAAACCATTCGTATCCCTCCGTCGTTTCATATGGATGGTCAATAGTATTCAAGCTATGTTTGTTGGCCAAAGTCAAGGCATAGTGATTGGTAGATATTGGATATTCATGTGCAGCATAGATAGATGTGTTGGTTTGGGACAGTCGTACTGCCTTATTGTCCAAAGTCAAGGGTAGGTGCGGGTGGGTTCAAATTAACCTGGAGAATGACGGGTAGAACTTGACATATGACTTATGATTTGTTGGCCAAAGTCAAGGTCATAAGAGCATGGGGCAAAAATCCACATCGGGAGTTTCAAAAGAACTGAAACTTGCTAGCGCTGCATACCATTTGGAGTGTGATGATTCTGGTAGGATTCCTTCAGTTTTGTCACGCAATGATATTTGGATCACGATCCTACTGTGAGTATATGCTACTCCTCGGGAAACTTCTCACTTAACGATCAGTGCTATAAACCTAGTAGGTGTCTAGAAAGGTGTTAGCGGGGCTGTGCCTCCAGGGAAAAGAGGTTATTTAATTAAGGAACTTCGCAAAAGCGTTGGAAAACCTCTCTTGAAGTACCGACACTAGCCTGGCTGAACGGTTAAGCAAGTATTGTACGGTGAGATTGATCCTGACTAATTCTTCCTTTTTGGTTTGAGGAGGGATTCGAGAGACAGTGGGAGCTATCCTGTTTAGAAAAATTAAAAACCACTCTAAACTTGCAAGAGCATCATGCTAAAGTGTTTCTTCTCTCTCTCCTAATTGCAGCAACCAAACATCATGACTGGACTTAAGTTACTACTAGATAAAAACATACTAACAGGGCCAAACTACAAAGATTGGCTCAGGAATGTCAAAATGGCAATCACTTACGACAAGTTGGGGTATCTACTTACCACCAAAGCTCCCCCTGCCCCAGGTCCCACCTCCAGCGTCGCGGATAAGGAAATCCGTAAGACTTGGGAGATTGATTGCGCGAAGTCCAAGTGCCTCGTGCTTGCCTCTATGGACAATGAACATCAGAGGAGGCACGAGAATATGGACCTTGAATCAATATTTCTTCATACAAAAGAACTGTATGGAGAGCAATCCCATATCGCCAGATACGAAGTCTCGAAAAAGCTGTTTTCGGCGAGATTGGCCATCGGATCACCGGTAGCGGAACACGTGCTTAAGATGATTGGCTTCATTGAGGAGCTCGCGGACCTTGGGACCACGTTGGAGAATGAGCTCTATACGGACTTGATTCTCCAGTCCCTTCCTTCCACTTATGCCCAGTTCATCCCGAACTTCAACTTACAGGAAAAGGAAGGTTAACTTTCAGAACTCCTCAACATGCTGAGGAGTGCAGAGGGCACCCTACAGAAAGGTAGGGAAACATCCGCTTTGTTTGTAAGAGGATCTTCCTCTTTTAGGTCCAAGGCGAAAGCCGAGGGAAAGAAGAAGAAAACCCCCGCCAAACCAAGGGGCGGTGTTAGTAAAGTGGATACGAAGGGAAAGGAAAAAGCAACAAAGGAAGCGGGAAAGCTTGTGGGAAAGGAAGAATGCTTTTACTGTCACAAGAGTGGACATTGGAAGAAAGATTGCAGGGCTTGGAAGGCCAGAACACATGATCTGAAGCATGTTGCGGCTTCAGCTTCAGGTATGTATGTTATTGAAAACTGTCTATCAATAAATTCTAATTCCTGGGTATTGGATACCGGATCAGGATCTCATATCTGTAATTCTTTGTAGGCGTTGAGAAATCGTAGGGCTTTGAAGGAAGGTGATATGACCCCCAGAGTTGCAAACGGAGCTGGCATGGATGCAGAGTCCGTGGGGGACTATCACCTGGGGTTGTCAGATGGACACGTTTTGGTTTTGCGTAATTGTTATTTTGTACCCAATGCAACTTGTAATATCATTTCTGTATCTTTGATATCTAAAGAAGGTTATGAATTTGCATTTGTAAGCAATGTTGTAAACATTCGCCTTAATCAAGTTCTGATTGGGTCAGGTATATTAAACAATGGAATATACGTATTAAACCAACCATAGATTTTCAATGTCCAGAATACACACAAAAGAAAGTCTCCGGAAACAAAATCAGGCTTTCTTATGGCATTGTAGACTGGGTCACATCAATGAGAGAAGGTTGACGAAGTTATATACAGAAGGATATTTGGATCCGTTCGAACTCAATCATATGCAACTTGTCAATCCTGTCTCAAAGGAAAGATGACAAAGACTCCGTTCACTAGACACGGAGTAAGAGCGAGCGAGCTCTTGGGACTCGTACACGGCGACGTATGCGGTCCAATGTCTACACATGCGCGAAGCGGTTATTCTTACTTCATTACTTTTACGGATGACTTTTCAAGGTACGGATATGTCTTCTTAATGAAACATAATCCGAAGCCTTTGGAAAATTCCAGGAATGTAAGAATGAAGTAGAAAAACAAACAGGCAAAAGTATCAAAACACTGAGATCTGATCGAGGTGGTGAATACTTAAGTGCCGAGTTCCTGGATTACTTAAAAGAGAATGGAATTCTCTCTCAGCTTACTCCTCCATACACTCCGCAACATAACGGTGTATCGGAGAGACGGAACCGAACCCTATTGGATATGGTACGTTCCATGATGAGTAACGCTGAGTTACCGCGATCATTCTGGGGATATGCACTAGAATCAGCTGCATACCTTTTGAACCGAGTTCCAACTAAGACTGTGCCTACCACACCATATCAGATGTGGTGTGGGAAGAAACCCTATCTTAAGCACATTAAGACATGGGGATGTCCAGCTTTTGTCAAAAATCAGCATGCGGACAAACTCGAGGCACGCTCAGTACAGTGCAAGTTTGTGGGATATCCAAAGAACTCCAAGGGATATTTCTTCTATTGCGAAGAGGAACAAAAGGTTTTTGTTTCTCGTCATGCCCCCTTCTTGGAAACTGAGTTTTTGGAAAATCAGATAAGTGGGAGCGCAATAGAACTGGAAGAAATTCCAGAACCACGAGCTATTACTGAAAGCTTAGTAGAACCAGAGGATTCGAAAGATCGGGACATTCTTACGCCGCTCCGCAGAAGTAGTAGGCAGTCTCATCCGCCCGAGAGATACTACGGTTTTCTCATAGACGGGGATAGAGAGGATTGCATCATTGATAGTGATGAGCCGACTAGCTTCCAGCAGGCCATTCAGAGCGTTGACTCGGTAAAATGGCTGGATGCAATGCGGACCGAAATGGAGTCCATGTACACCAACAATGTATGGACGTTGGACGTTGCTCCAGATGGGGTAAAACCCGTAGGATGCAAGTGGATCTTCAAAAGGAAGATTGGTGTAGATGGACAGGTTGAGACCTATAAAGCTAGACTTGTTGCGAAGGGTTTTCATCAAAGACCTGGTTTGGACTATGACGAAACCTTTTCTCCAGTGGCTATGCTGAAATCCATTCGGATTCTTCTTGCCATTGCTGCCTTCCACGATTATGAGATTTGGCAGATGGACGTAAAGACCGCTTTTCTGAATGGAAATTTAGAGGAGTGTGTCTATATGGACCAGCCAGAGGGTTTCATTCAGAGTGGAAGCAGCGGAAAGGTGTGCAAGTTGCTGAAGTCCATCTATAGACTGAAGCAGGTATCGCGGAGTTGGAACATCTGTTTTGATGAGACGGTCAAAGATTTTGGCTTTATCAAAAATCCAGATGAACCATGCATCTATAGTAGATTTGTAGCATGAACTGTCGTATTCCTCGTTTTATACGTGGATGACATTCTCTTGATAGGAAATGACATTCCTATGCTACAATTTGTCAAAGGGTTCTTATCACACAGGTTCTCCATGAAAGACCTGGGTGATGCCTCTTACATTCTGGGGATCTGGATCTATCGTGACAGATCCAAGAGGATATTAGGACTTTCACAGTCCAGGTACATAGACACCATACTGAAAAGATTCAGTATGGAAGATTCCAAGCGCAGTAATCTACCGGCTTGTCACGGGATCACCCTCTCCTAAGAGATGTCTCCCAAGACTGATTTGGAAAGGGATCGTATGTCTATTATACCCTACGCTTCTGCGGTAGGCTCTATAATGTATGCAATGTTGTGTACCAGACCAGATGTAGCATATGCACTGTGTGTGGTAAGCAGGTATCAGTCAAACCGTGAGGAGAAACACTGGATAGCGGTAAAGAACATTCTCAAGTACCTGAGAAGGACTAAGGAGATGTTCTTGGTGTATGGAGGAAAAGACCTCCAGATCGAGGCCTTTGCTGACTCCAGCTTCCAGAGTGACAAGGATGATTACAAGTCCATTTCGGGTTATGTCTTTACCCTCAATGGAGGGGCGGTGTGTTGGAAGAGTTCCAAACAGGAAACCGTTGCTGACTCGACGATGGAAGCGGAATATATCGCTGCATCTGATGCCGCAAAAGTAGCCGTCTGGATGAGGAAGTTCTTGATAGAACTTCAGGTGGTTCCGTCCATTGTTGATCCAATACCTCTGTATTGCGACAACAATGGGGCAATAGCTTTAGCGAAGGAACCCAAGTCTCATCAGAAGTCCAGGCACATCTTGAGGCGGTATCACCTGATCAGGGAGATCGTGGGTCGCCAGGAGATCGAGATTCGGAGAGTTGCTACAGAAGATAACACTGCTGATCCACTCACAAAGGCCTTACCCCAGACTCAGTTCGGGCGGCTGATCGAGATGATAGGTCTTCGATACGCCAGTACATGGCCTTAGTGCAAGTGGGAGATTGTTAGTGTATATGCCCTAGAGGCCATTACTGTATCATACAAGTTTGTATATTACTTGATGGAAGCTTGGGATATTCACCTTGTATAGACAATCTTGCTCAATATAGTAATATGCTACTTGGTTTGTTTCTACTTTAATGTGTGTATGTGTTTCTTATAGCATATCGCCTTTACACATTAGTGGAGCCCTTAGGATCTTTTCTTGGTTACCAGCGTTGTGATGGCAGCCACGGTAATCCACAAGCACATCCTTATGCAGGTCCCTAGTCGTAGGACTATCGAGACAGGGCATCGATACTCCGGAGTAGACTAGCGTATACGCTTCTCATCCTAGCTTGGGAGACGGTCTGTCCCACAGCCGTCAGTACGCCGTACTTGAGATAGTATGCGGGTGCTCGTTAGGTTACGAGTGCACTGGACAGGACTCGTCGGGAACTGTTGGTTGGTACTATACCTATCGTCAGTTATCAGTTCCCAGGTGACATGAGTACAGCTTAGTCCGTTGACTTGATACTATCACTTCGCCTTGAGTGTGTTCCCACTGTACTTTGATTACTACCCTACCACGGCTCAAAGGAGTCGTGCCAACAAGTAGTTTTTGGGTGCAGTCCCGAAGCACTTAGAGGCAGTGATGGTTAGACAGGATTCGTCTCTCCCGGTATTAGGGGTTGATATCGCGCTGTGTCTAGGAGAGCCATTACACAAAGTCCCTGGCTAGGGCAAGCGAGATAGACTGGTAGGTTTCCAGTGCTATCTCAGGGTGTTCTGGGCTACACTCCGACATGACTTGTACCGCTAGTAGGGGACTGACGTTTACCGCCCCCTAGGCCCGCCATGCGATGTTCTCAGACGAACAGACCGGACTGTATGGAGATTGTCACATTCAGGCTCAGTAGGAGTTCAGATGGGTTTCACCTTGTCCGTCTTCTTATCGGCATCTACCCGGGGACCGTTACGTACAGCTAGTGCCGCTTGCGGTCTGTGGTTAAACCCACTGCCAGCGTAGTGTCGAGTCTTTAGAGTCCCACACAGAGGGTTATTCGCCTTTGGGCAAAACAGAGTAGAGGTCGCATGGTTTTGCGACAGGGTTCGTTCACATCCGCGCACTTGTGCACGTTTGGTGTCCGGACAGTTGTTACTAGCGGGCTCTGGTTTGAGCCAGATCCTAGTATATGCTTTGGGGTTAGTTTTATCTCATAGTATTCATGCTCCTCGGAACACGAATGCGGGTGTGTATGAACAGTTGACCGAGGCAGAGGAAGAGGATTCTCATTAGGATTTTGGTACGGGTGTGTATGCACAGTTGACGGTTGTCATTTACCAAACCCTAATGATTATGTGAAATATCAATTGATAATGTTATTTAAATGAAATTGGGTTATGGTTAGGGTTTGTTGACTTGTTGACCAAGGTTGACTTGTTGACCAAGGTTGAAACATTGACCATCATCATTTCTTTCCAAAGATGCTCTTTGATATTTGCAAAAACATTTAATGTGAAATGATAATGGTCTTATCAAACCAACCATCAACTTTTTCATTTTGGATTAATATTATTAATTAGATAATTCACATATATGGTTATGGTTGTAAAACTATTCTCATTCTATCATATTGATTCTCTTTCATCCTTTCCTCTTCCTCTTCCTCTAGCTCAAGGAAAATTCATCTCATGTGTTGAGAAACATTTCCTTGGAGATAAAACACCAAAGCCACTCTCTACTCATCCTAAGGTTGAAGGTCTAGCAAGCCGGACACTTTAGTTCTCTCAAGTTCGAGAAAGAAGCTCAAGGTAGAGACCCTCAGGTGGATCCATCTTCGGCAAGAGAAGGAGACGAGGAACGAACCATCCGACCACCACCAAGAGTCCAAGAGAAGGAGTTCAAGTTGAGGTATAACCCCTAACCGAGTAGCAATAGCTCTTGTTAGTTGCTATTGTTTAGTTTAGCGAAGATCCGTGTTTTAAATTCCATGTTACCATGACCCAAAAAATCGTTTTTCATCATTTCCGCAAGCCCGAAAGAACCAGGAGAGGTAACGTGGACTTACAGTTTTGATTGATGGAGTTTGCTAGAAACAATGAAATATAAATACAAGATTGGGTACGATACAAGGTCGCACCTATCAAAGCAAAACACCCAAATGAAACTGTGTGCCAGCGATGCCGCTACTGATCCAAGCGGTCAACCTGCAAGAACTATGGCACAACGCCGGTGAGTTGCCAACTCGTGAGTGGAAAACATATCAATAGATAGAAATCGAATAAACAACGACTCCTAGGTCAACTATATCATAAAGGTAATACTATGATATCTAGGGTGAACGGGTCTGTATATGTACCAACAAGGTAGTCAATACCTATATGCATGTGGATAACATCCAATAGTAATAATCAATACATGTATATGGATCTCGTCCAACCATAATCAAGGTATTTATGCATGTGGATCTCGTCCACCCAAAATCAAAGTATGTATGCACGGGGATCTCGTCCACCTATATAATCAATGTCTGCATGCACGTAAATATCATAAAGGAGTGTGCATGAAAGTATGAGGATATACATCAACGGTGTCCCTCCCGACACATCAAAATCATGGAACCTGAGTGCCTAGCATCGACACTCGAAAACATCATGAAAACCGTGCCCAGCATCGGCACATAAATCCTCATATATCGGGCTCCGTCAGTCCGGATCGGCCCACGGGCTCCGTCAGTCCGGATCGGCCCATATCATCTCTCGACTCCGGTCGGTATCCTCCGGATATCCGCCGAGCCCAAATACTATCACCGGTAGGTAGTAGTCCCTCTGCCAGGCTCGCCGTCTACTACACAGCGATCCGTTCTCACACCGGGGAACCATACCGGGTCCACCATGTACTCGCAATCGGCCTCATCCGCCTCCTCAAATCGAGTTTCACATGTCGCTCTCAGAACCGAGAAAACACACGGTGGACGCACTGAAATATCATATCAAGAGAAATCGGGTTTTTAAAACAACACATAATCTCTTTTAAAATATCCACAGTTCTCAAATCCAGAAATCTCATGAAAGCAGCATATCTTAATGCGTAAAAATCATAGAGCATGATGTATGCGACATATAACAGAAATGTAAGCATATCAATATATCATGCAACATGGAACAGTCATATGACATATTAAGGGAAAACCGCTCTTTTAAATGATTCCCGTTTTTAAAATATATCTTGCGGTTCCCAATCTCCCAATAAAACCAGTTATCTATTTAGATGCAATATGTATATGCGCAAGTATAGATGTACCAATGTATGTATGCACCGATATGGATGTACAATGTGTATTTGCGCAAATGTGGATATATCAATGTATATGTGCACCAATATAGATATACAATGTGTATATCCGCAAGTATAGATGTATCAATGTATATGTGCACCAATATGGATATACAAATGGGTATATCCGCAAGTATAGATGTATCAATGTATATGTGCACCAATATGGATATACAATGTATATATGCGCAAGTATGGATATAGCAATGTATATGTAAGCATGTTATGCGAAGAGTCATATCATGATGCAGCAATCCTACTGTGTAGTGACATGGCAATTATCGATTATGAAGTGTGTGAGCCGGTAAATCTGTGTACGTGTAACATACACATCATCGATAATGGTGCAAGTGTACTAGCACAGGTATAAGCAATGCAATGGAATTAATATGAATGCAGCATAAGGTAAATCATGTGCAAATCTAGACGGGTATACGTATCCAATATGACCGAGTCGGAGAATCTATCAATCGGCATCCAGCCTAATAACATCGCGTACGGTATGATCCATCGTACGACAACTTCTAGTCAAGGGTAAGGATCAATCATCAAGTCAAACTCATTACGCACGGAAAATCATCGTACGACGGCTTTACGCTAAAAGGGATCCTATCATCCTATACGACAAATGAGGGTACGGCCTAATACCACGTACGGCCTATCATCCATGATTCATAACAATCTATATATATGTGTGTGTGTGTGTGTGTGTGTGTGTACCTATGTCCCAGGTCATATCCGCAATAATCTCATATCAGGGGACCGGCAGGGTATAAATCATCTCGATCGACAAGCATCTGTATACCATCATATCATCATATCCGTCTTATATTCCTTCATCGCATTTATATCACACATCAAATCGAATCTACATAAACATTCTATCTCTACTAAGTATAAGTATCTAATCTAACAAACACACCCGAACCATACAATCAGATTTTTAAAGAAGTGAATCGTAGTTTTGAAAATAGGGGTTACGGTGTTTTTACGAAAAAGATATCATTTGGAAATCCATATGTAACATTTCAAAAAAATAAAATATTATTTTTGGGAAATTTTATAATTTAATATTACTTTATTGAATATTTTAATAATTCGGTATAATTAAATACAAATAAATGGGGAAATATTTTGGAAAATTATGGAAAATTCTAAAATAGGATATTTTAGGGAATTATGCCATTTTTAATTTTTTATGATTAGTTATATGCTACTTTAGTGCTAATCGCGATTAAAAATCGCTAATCGGTTTTTGGCATTTGTTTGTGCAAAACATGCACATATCATTTTCTACACTTGTGTTGCATTTTTCATACCATGGCTTTACTTTGGGTTTACTATTTGGGTAAGAAGGTTTTAGAAAAGAAAAGAAAAAGAATTGATTAGAATAATGTGGTAGTTGGTGAGTGAGAGAGAGAGAGGTGAGGGGGTTTCATTTGACCATGAGACTTCTCTTCTCTCTTCATTTTCTAAATCCCTTTTCCCCTTCTCCTGCTGCTGCTGCTGCTCCTTCATCTCCCTCCCCTCTTCAAGCCCGAAATCATCTCACAAACATCACCAAAACCCTACCCCCATTTCATTAAAAGTGTGCACAAGCTCAAGATCTTTACATTGGACCAAGAAAGCGAGGATTTTGGCCACTAGGGGCAACTCAAGAAAATTCTTGAGTTGCCAAATGAGGGATTTACTGAACCCTTAGCTTAGTTTTAGCATTTCTTATACCCCCATGTTGTGATAGAATGGATATAGTGTGATTTGGTTGACTTTAGGAAAACCTAGTTAGAGTTTGAGGGAATTGTGAGTTGTGGTGAGCAATTGAGCTCAGTAGAGGTTATATCAACACCCTAGTGCATGATTTGAGACCCAAACCTGAGACTTAAGGCCTGGAATACAGATTTAGAAACCGATATCGGAAAGTTTGTGGAATCTGTGAAGGTTATTTAGGATCTGCTATCAACCCGAGACTCTTAAAATTATTTCGAGTGGACAGTGAAGTGTGCAGGCATCCAGGAAGCTACCACCAGAACCCCAGCCCCTAACTCATTTTTCCGGCCGCCAATTTAATCCTATTGGCCGTAATTTGCGGCCAGACCTGCCCCATTTTGTGTCGTTTTGGTTCTGTAGCCCCTACATGTATAGATTAGACCCCTGGTATGTGTAGATTTGTTTAGTTTGACCTAGGGTGAAATCTGGAGCCTATTTCCTTAGTTGCTATTTTGGATTCATGTTTCTGTATTCCGTATTTTTAATTCTGAAATTGTGTATTGTGTTTTACCTCGACTATTTGGCGATTATACGACGATATCGAGGATTGTTTGATGGTTTTGAAGGCGTGCCCATAGGTTCTAACCTATAGGCCCCTTATCGTATCGTTTTGGGTTTCGTGTGCCGTTTTAGCTTTGATTTGGTTTTAATACGCATTTACGATACTTTGACGTGTAGGTACCCCATGAAGACTTCGAAACGACAAGCAAGCACATGGCGACGTCGGCAAATGAAGATGCAAGGTGAGTAGATTATATCTACAGGGGAAAGTCGGGTGGATGGCGTATAGCACCCTCGCAGTCCGTAGCTGATATACAAAGTATATATTATATAAGATAGTTTTTAGTGTGTTTTGGTCCTTGTGTTAGGTGTACTATTTATAGATTAGGGTTAGAAGTAAACTAGTATAGTTCCTAGTTGCGAACCATAGAATAGGTTTACACCCAGACGCACACAATTGCATATTCCTTGTAGTTACACAGTGTTGATGATGATATTGGAAGACATTGGAGATGAGTCGATGATAGTGGGCATAGTGCCGCGAGATCGGTGATTTGATATGATTCGTATTTGGGATACGACATGTGATTTTAGCGGGCCTTTGGACCTGTGTTTCATACACGCATTCATACTTATATAGATGGTATCGATTTGTACTAGACTTAGATCAGTACCTAAGATTATGTGATATGATGATAAGAATACCAGGTAATTGATGAGATAATGTGATATTGACCCGTACCCAGCTATTGGGATGCCGTACGACGATTTACCATACGAGCTTTATATTGATGATAGATCCGCACTCATGACTTGAGGATTATCATATTGTATGTTGTATCGTACGCGATACTATTGAGGCGGGATCACCGACTATTATATTTATATATATTTATATCGACTCAGATTTAGGTGGATTCCATACCCCTCCCGGTTAACATGATACTTAGATATGTAGTTTGCATAGTAAATGTTAGACTAGACCCGAGTCATACCTATTTAAAAAACGAACGAATCGGGAATATCTTAAAAACACTGTAGCCCTTATTTTACTTAAAAACCCGATTTGTCTTATTTCAAATGGCAAGCTGCATTACTATTCATTTACCATTTACTCTACGGTTCGCATTGCATTGCATGCTTATATGTTATTGATTCATATTCCTTTGTGCATATGCCTTTACATAGTTGCATGCTCATATTAGTGTTTCATGTTTCATGTATTATAATTCATGGATTTCGCACTGTGATATGGTTGCATATGATGATTCTGGATTGTTTTACTCCTGCATATATATATCAGTGGTATGGGACGCTAAAATATATATGTATACCCATAGAATATATATATATATATATATATATATATATATATATATATATTAGTGGTATGGGACGCTGATACACACACACACACACACACACACACCTACTTAATATATCATCATGATGATCTATGCAAATTTACATATGCATTATGCTATGAGCTCGATATGAGAGGAGCCTTTGTGCTCGGAGCCTATGAGCTCGATATGAGAGGAGCCTATGTGCTCAGAGCCTATGAGAGGAGTCTATGTGCTCGGAGCCTATGGGCTCAATATGAGAGGAGCCTATGTTCTCGGAGCCTATGAGCTCGATATGAGAGGAGCCTATGTGCTCGGAGCCTATGTGCTCGATATGAGAGGAGCCTATGTGCTCGGGGCCTTTATGGTCGATGTGAGGGGCCTTTATAGTCGATGGCATATTAGATCTCCCCTACCCCACATTTATTTTATATGCATTGCATTATATATTAGTAGTACCTGATAGAGTACCTTCATGAATGTTGCATACATATCGGATACAGGATATATGGGTTTTACTTGATATTGAGATATATAGTTTGTGTCGATGCTCGACACTGATTTTCTGATGATTTCATTCATGATATCTTATGTTTCTATTTTACCGCATACATACATCATATTTATGATATGTTACTACGTGAGGCACTAGCACGAGTACTTGGCTCTACACTTATGTTCAGATGTTACATTGCCACTTTACCATGCTTAAGACTTATTCATTTGAGCTTTATATTATATCTGATCGTATTGACCTAGAATTACGTCATGCATTCGATTTCTGCTTATTGATGTTTTCTATTCACGAGTTGGCAACTCACCCCCGTTGTGCCACAGTTCGTGCAGGTTTTGCCGTACAGGTTCCATAGCGGCATTTCTGGCACACTGCTTCCTTTGCGGGTGAATTGCTTTTGGTAGGAGGGTTCTTTTGCATCAGAACCACTATAGTACATGTTTTATTCTTTTGTATCTAGAAATTCCATCAACCAAATCTTGTATATTGTTTCAGACTCAGACACTAGTGATGTATTATTTCGACCTTAGAGTCGCGCTTAGTAGTGTTAAGGTTTTCATGTTATTGTGAGTTTCTTTTGAGTTTGATCCTCGTCATTCGGCGTTGTATATCATATTACTTGCATGGTTGTGACAAAGTTGGGTTTCTAGGTTTTCTTTATTTACTCCTTAAATGGTTTTTGATTTCTAGGCTTTTTGGCTTACTTGAATTAGATGGGGTCCTGTAGACTTCATATGATTCAAGTGCCTGTCACGAGCTATTTCGGGTCGTGACAAAGTTGGTATCAGAGCGCTAGGTTAACCTTGGTTCGAGTCTAAGTTTGACAATGTGGAGCCTAGGGCGTCTATATATATACGGAACATAGACTTAGTCGAGGGGGTATTAGACCCGAACTTTCGTCGCGTAGGATGACCCTTCGTTGATGGAATAGGTGACTAAAGTCGAGTGACGTACCGTGGGTATGTTCCGCGGCATACTTACGATACGCTACTCCGCTTAAGGAACCTTAGGATGCATATATTTTCGAGATCAGTGATTCTCTTCATATCCATGATTATACATCCATTTGAGATCCTCGATTCTATTAGTTCCATGATCATACTTTCATTGATGCTGTTCCTTTTTATGATCATGTACCCACTCTGGATCTGTTGTTTTATTTCTTGCCATTGATCTGCTCTCTTCGATACTCGATTGAGGTTCCTGTCGCCATTGTTTGAGCACAGTTTGGGCTGCTGCTAGGGTTACGATCAGGGCGAGCTCGTCTGGTATGAGGGCCGACCGTTGTGTTTTCTGGTGACATGGGAACGTCTCGAGTTAGTATTGGTGATTGTGACCTCTAGTGGAGGCGAGTGATTAGTTTTGCACCGGATGATCGGGCCATTGTTAGAGCTGTCAGTTGAGAGAGGACTGTTGATGTATAGCATACCTCAGAGTTTATGATGTCGCCTACCGTGCAGACAGATGGACCAGCTGTTGCTGAGATTGATAGGATGTCTCTTCCGGAGCTTACGAGCTAAGATCCCCGGAGCTTCCAGGCAGATATGAGACAGATGATAGCTTGTCTACGCGATTTTAGAGATGAAGGTGATTCTTCCGATTTATGCGCCGGAGCAGGCCCAGTTGAGTTGAAGATTTCCAGTGTGGAGAGTCTTACTCAGATCCAGAGCAGATCGATTTAGAGATGACCGCCAATGTATCGCCTTTCCTGGAGGATTGAGTCGCTGTTCAGCGCACAGGCGAAGGAGCCAGTTGTTGCTGCGAACAATGAGATATTGCCCCAGATGTTGGAGCTATTGCGGTACGAGTTGTACTAGGAGATGATAGAAGGTCGCTAGTCATCGAGGACGAATGACTAGGACATATGGATTGTTCGCCTACCCCGATGCGAGGTCATCAGATAGAATGATTCCAGCTAGAGGCGACTTCATGCAGGTTCGTTGAGACTCAATTGAGACGATCGAATGTCAAAAGCCCATTTTCCAAGTTTAAGTATTCGGAAAGACATGCAAGCGATTCTATGGACCCTCTAGAAGAATGAAACCTAACTCGACTTAATGACCGTATGAAAGCCTTTAAACCTTAGGGTTTGCGGCAGTTCCGCGGCGCCATTAGTGCGACTTGGGTTTGCCCTTCTACGGCTGGACCACCGACGCTGTGACATGTACTCGATACTATTAAACTGTATCCAAGATGTTGATCTCTTGGGGGATTATGAGGTTTTGGCAACCGATCGGATGATTCAACATCATTCGGATATCATGTGATGGGACACATTGCTTGGGAGACTCCTGATACGAGCATAGCCGTTGGAGCGCGGTTCATGCAGCCACGATGAGACGAGTCCGAATTAGTCGACATTGAAGCAGAGTGAAGTAAAGAGTTCGCAAAAGATTTCGACGAGATGACGTCCCACTCCGCTGACATCAGAGATGTGATACGCACGCAGAAACGTTGTATATGGATATACCTTCCAGAAGGAGTTGCGACGAGTATGCAGCCGTTCCGGAACAAGAATTTGCTTCAGCAATGGATGATGACTTCCGGGCAATTCGGCAGGAATGAGATTTGAGAGAGACCTCGACTGGACCTTTCTGGAATACTATACGAGAAGACCTGGACCCAGGAGTGGTCATATTGCGCACACCCAGCAGGCCAGAGTTCGGCATCGTCGACGAGATAGTTGACCAGGTTCGGATAAAGGACCTTACCCAGATGCGTTGCGAATTGATTGAGGACGGACGAGTATTGAGTATTCCTCCGATGGTTGGGATGCGTTCCCGAGGACCTGTTCGACCACACATCTTCTACCGAATAATGAAGCTACAGAGTACGCGTTTTCGAGTCCGTGCGAGAGACTTCGGATTGACCGTGGCCGAGAACAGTGCAGTGCGTAGATAGCATGGCGTGACGTCATAGTGGACAACGATAGAGACAAGTGGAACCAGAGGTTCGTGCGAGACGCTGACGAGCTGTCATTACTTTCTGTCGAGGCTAAAGACCTGATATGCCTACGGAGGCGTTGGGATGCGACCAATTTCCGAGAAAATGCTGTGCTGAAGACACAGATGTCCATCGAGTGAGAAGAGATTATGCAAGAGAGTCAGCCTCCATACAGTTCGGCATAGGCAAGATCGGAAGAGACCTTGACCGGGATTCCTTCCAGGACACTGCTACAATGATAGTTGCACCCGGGATCAGATGTGTCACGTGCATTCAGAGAGCCAGAGGCCGACGCCAGTGACTTGCTGCTTTACGAGTGGTCGTGATGATTGACCGAGAGATGACTAGAGAAGTGCCAGAACAGAATCGTCCCCGTTAGCACACCTGACAGGGCCGGTGAGCCGATTGATTGCAAGATAGGTAATCCGCAGAGAAGATAAGGACCCAAAGACAGAGGACGCCAAACCGTGATCAAGAGGCAAGTAGATATCTTGCGCTGCTAGCATTTGATGCACTGACACCTTCTCGACTTTGAATGAGGGACTACCGACGACGGTATTTATGATTCGTGATTTTGTGATTCGATTATCACGTATCCGAAAACTTGGATTTTTACTGAATGTTTTAGTAGTTGGGGGTTTAAATTTAAATTTGGGGACCGAATTTATTTAAGGGGGGTAGATTGTAACATTTCAAAATAATAAAATATTATTTTTGGCAAATTTTATAATTTAATATTAATTTATTGAATATTTTAATAATTCGGTATAATTAAATACAAATAAATGGGGAAATATTTTGGAAAATTATGGAAAATTCTAAAATAGGGTATTTTAGGGAATTATGCCATTTTTAAGTTTTTATGATTAGTTATATGCTACTTTAGTGCTAATCGCGATTAAAAATCGCTAATCGGTTTTTGGCATTTTTTTGTGCAAAACATGCACATATCATTTTCTACACTTGTGTTGCATTTTTCATACCATGGCTTTACTTTGGGTTTACTATTTGGGTAAGAAGGTTTTAGAAAAGAAACGAAAAAGAATTGATGAGAATAATGTGGTAGTAGGTGAGTGAGAGAGAGAGAGAGGTGAGGGGGGGTTCATTTGACCATGAGACTTCTTTTCTCTCTTCATTTTCTAAATCCCTTTTCCCCTTCTCCTCCTCCTGTTGCTGCTCCTTCATCTCCTTCCCTTCTTCAAGCCCCAAATCATCTCACAAACATCACCAAAACCCTACCCCCATTTCATTAAAAGTGTGCACAAGTTCAAGATCTATAAATTGGACCAAGAAAGCGAGGATTTTGGCCACTAGGGGCAACTCAAGAAAATTCTTGAGTTGCCAAATAAGGTATTTACTAAACCCTTAGCTTAGTTTTAGCATTTCTTATACCCCCATGTTGTGATAGAATGGATATAGTGTGATTTGGTGGACTTTAGGAAAACCTAGTTAGGGTTTGAGGGAATTGTGAGTTGTGGTGAGCAATTGAGCTCAGTAGAGGTTATATCAACACCCTAGTGCATGATTTGAGACCCAAAACTGAGACTTAAGGCCTGGAATGCGGATTTAGAAACCGATATCGGAAAATTTGTGGAATCTGTGAAGGTTATTTGGGATCTGCTATGAACCCGAGACTCTTAAAATTATTTTGAGTGGACAGTGAAGTGTACAGGCACCCAGGAAGCTACCACCAAAACCCCAGCCCCTAACTCATTTTCCCGGCCGCTAATTTAATCCTATTGGCCGCAATTTTCGGCCAGACCTGCCCCATTTTGTGTCGTTTTGGTTCTGTAGCCCCTACATGTATAGATTAGACCCCTGGTATGTGTAGATTTGTCTAGTTTGACCTAGGGTGAAATCTGGAGCCTATTTCCTTAGTTGCTATTTTGAATTCGTGTTTCCGTATTCCGTATTTTTAATTCTGAAATTTTGTATTGTGTTTTACCTCGACTATTTGGCGATTATACGACAATATCGAGGATTGTTTGATTGTTTTGAAGGCGTGCCCATAGGTTCTAACCTATAGGCCTCTTATCGTATTGTTTTGGGTTTCGTGTGCCGTTTTAGCTTTGATTTGGTTTTAATACGCATTTACGATACTTTGATGTGTAGGTACCCCATGAAGACTTCGGAACGACAAGCAAGCGCATGGCGACGTCGGCAAATGAAGATGCAAGGTGAGTAGATTATATCTACAGGGGAAAGTCAGGTAGATGGCGTATAGCACCCCCGCAGTCCGTAGCTGATATACGATGTATATATTATATAAGATAGTTTTTAGTATGTTGTGGTCCTTGTGTTAGGTATACTATGTATAGATTAGGGTTAGAAGTAAACTAGTATAGTTCCTAGTTGGGAATCCTATAATAGGTTTACACCCACACGCACACAATTGCATATTCCTTATAGTTACACAGTGTTGATGATGATATTGGATGACATTGGAGATGAGTCAATGATAGTGGGCATTGTGTCGTGAGATCGGTGATTTGGTATGATTCGTATTTGGGATACGACATGTGATTTTGCGGGCCTTTGGACGTGTGTTTTACACAAGCATTCATACTTATATAGATGGTATCGATTTGTACTAGACATAGATCAGTACCCCAGATTATGTGATATGATGACAAAAATACCAGGTAATTGATGAGATAATGTGATATTGACCCGTACCCAGCTATTGGGATGTCGTACGACGATTTACCATACGAGCTTTATATTGATGATAGATCCGCACTCATGACTTGAGGATTGTCATATTGTATGCTGTATCATACGCGATACTATTGAGACGAGATCTCCGACTATTATATTTATATATATTTATATCGACTCAGATTTAGGTGGATTCCATACCCCTCCCGGTTGACTTGATACTTAGATCTGTAGTTTGCATAGTAGATGTTAGACTAGAACCGAGTCATACCTATTTCAAAAACTAACGAATCGGGAATATCTTAAAAATACTGTAGCCCTTATTTTACTTAAAAAACCCGATTTGTCTTAATTCAAATGGCAAGCTGCATTACTATTCATTTACCGTTTACTCTACGGTTTGCATTGCATTGCATGCTTATATGATATTGATTCATATTCCTTTGTGCATATGCCTTTACATAGTTGCATGCTCATATTAGTGTTTCATGTTGCATGTATTATAATTCATGGATTTCGCACTGTGATATGGTTGCATATGATGATTCTGGATTGTTTTACTCCTGCGTATATATATCGGAGGTATGGGACGCTGAAATATATTTGTATACCCATAGAATATATATATTTATTAGTGGTATGGGACGCTGATATATATATATATATATATATATATATATATATACACACCTACTTAATATATCATCATGATGATATATTCAAATTTACATATGCATTATGCTATGAGCTCGATATGAGAGGAGCCTATGTGCTCGGAGCCTATGAGCTTGATATGAGAGGAGCCTATGAGCTCGATATGAAAGGAGCCTATGTGCTCGGAGCCTATGAGCTGGATATGAGAGGAGGCTATGTCCTCGGAGCCTATAAGCTCGATATGAGAGAAGCCTATGTTCTCGGAGCCTATGAGCTCGATATGATAGGGGCCTATATGCTCGGAGCCTATGTGCTCGATATGAGAGGAGCCTATGTGCTCAGGGCCTTTATGGTTGATGTGAGGGGCCTTTATGGTCGATGGCATATTATATCTCCCCTACCACACATTTATTTTATATGCATTGCATTATATATTAGTAGTACCTTATAGAGTACCTTCATGAATGTTGCATACATATCGGATACAGGATATATGGGTTTTACTTGATATTGAGATATATAGTTTGTGTCGATGCTCGACACTGATTTTCTGATGATTTCATTCATGATATCTTCTGTTTCCATTTTACCTCATACATACATCATATTTATGATATCTTACTACGTGAGGCACTGGCACGAGTACTTGGCACTACACTTATGTTCAGATGTTACATTGCCACTTTACCATGCTTCAGACTTATTCATTTGAGGTTTATATTATATCTGATCGTATTGACCTAGAATTACGTCGTGCATTCGATTTCTGCTTATAGATGTTTTCTATTCACGAATTGGCAACTCACCCCCGTTATGCCACAGTTCTTGCAGGTTTTGCCGTACAGGTTCCATTGCGTCATTTCTGGCACACTGCTTCCTTTGCGGGTGAATTGCTTTTTGTAAGAGGGTTCTTTTGCATCAAAACCACTATAGTACATGTATTATTCTTTTGTATCTAGAAATTCCATCAACCAAAACTTGTATATTGTTTCAGACTCAGACACTAGTGATGTATTATTTCGACCTTAGAGTCGCGCTTAGTAGTGTTAAGGTTTTCATGTTATTGTGAGTTTCTTTTGAGTTTGATCCTCGCCATTCGGCGTTGTATATCATATTACTTGCGTGGTTGTGACAAAGTTGGGTTTCTGGGTTTTCCTTATTTACTCTTTAAATGGTTTTAGATTTCTGTGCTTTTTGGCTTACTTGGATTAGATGGGGTCATATAGACTTCATATGATTCAAGTGCCAGTCACGAGCTATTTCGGGTCGTGACACCATAACATCCCTCAAGGTATATATTTAAAAGATACATACGACTCTTTGTTTTAGAAAAAGGTATGGTTCGGATGACGCATCTACATCGACAATCTAGTCCCACAGTACCCTAAACGGCAATATCGCTAAACGTCATCGTATGATAGTATTAACATATCACTTCTAACTATCCTCTAGTTTCTAATATGGTTTCACAGCTATCTCATTCTAACCCTAGTTTCCTAATCTAGGTTTCCTTAACCATATTCTAAAATCGGCTTCCGCCAAATCTTTGCGGGGGTGCTATACGCCATCCATCCGACTTTCCCCGTGGATATAGATCCACTCACTTGTTCTTCGCTCGCCGAAATCGATGACGCCATGCTCCGTCACCTCGGAATCCATGTGAAGGTACCTACAATAATAAACAATCGCAATGCGTATTAAAAATCAAGGCGGAAAAACCAAAACGGCACACGTTTCGCTCATAGGTCAAAACCTATAGCCTTGCGTGCAAACACGAAAATTGACCCTGGTCGTTGACGTACAAACGCCACACGACGGAAACATAATATCAAATACCAAAATCAAGTCAAAACGAAGTCGTAAAACCATGAATCAACTCATGGAAATGGTCCCAGATTTTACCCTAAGCCAAATTGGTCAATTCTGCATATATGGAGGGCCTAATTTACATCTAAAAGGACCCCAGAGCAAATGCGGATCAATTCTAACCTACCCTGGCCATAAATTGCGGCCAGATTGAATAAATATGCGGCCCTAGTGCAGGGTTTGGGGCTCAGGTCTTGGTGGTATCTTCCTAGGTGCCTGCATGACTCCCAGTAATTGCAAAATCATTTCTAGTGTCACCGGGTTACTCCAGATTCCAAAATACCCTCACAATTCACACATTTATCCGATGTCGAGGTTTCTAAATCCATGTTTTAGGGTTTCTAAGATCTGGTCCAGGTCATTAAACAACCCCCAGGTCTAGTTAACAGCCACAACATCACCAATTTTTCAAACAAACACTCAAACCTTTTACCATGGTTTCCCAGGGTTCACTAAACATCATCATTTCACCACTAAACTTGCATGAAAGGTAAAGTGAATGAAATACTATGCTAAGGGTGATGAAATTACCTCACTTGGGCAACCCAAGAAAAACCCTAGCTCCTCAAAATGGTCGAAATCTCACTTTTCTTGGTCCAATGTGTAGAGGGTGTAGAGGGGATCAATCTTTGTGAAAGGGAATTAGGGTTTTGATCAAGGATTTGAGATGATATCATGGGATGAAGGTGGATGGAAGATGAAGATGAAGAGGAGAAGAAGAAAGGAAATGGGAAGGGGCATGGGCTGCTGCCCTCTCTCTCTCTCTCTCTCCTTTTTAATCTAACCCTTTCGCTCTATTACCCTTTTACCCCTTCTCTTCTTACCCTTTTCGTTTTATTAAAAACCCAAGTCACAAAATATCCAAAATATCATAAGAACACAACATGTAATCACCACACAACATGACATGGTGCACTGGCCACGAAAAAATGTAGAAAATGCGGATTTGGCTTAATCGCGATTAGTAGTGCACTAATCAGGTTTTTATTGAAACTACATATAATAAATTTTAAAAATTCCAAATCCTAAAATTATATTATTAAATGAATAAATCATTTTAATTTCTATTAATTTCACAATTATTGGTATATATTTATACCCTTTTTCGAAAACCCCAATTTCGCAAATCGGGCAGTTTTCGGGAAATATATTATTTTAATATTAAATTCCCAAAAATAATATTTTATATTTTCTGAAATGTTACAATCTTCCCCCCTTAAATAAATTCAGTCCCCGAATTTAAATTTAAACCCCCAAAATCTAAAACATTTCAATAATCAACTCAAATTAACGGGGCTCCGAAGTCATGGAAAATGCAGAAATAACACAGCACATCGCGTCAAGTGCGCATGAAAACGAGTACAAAACTCAAAATCAAACTCCGTCAAGCTTTATGCAAATCATCTAATTTGCACGCATATCCTCGGAGTTACAATGGAGAAACAGATCTCGAAATCCACTACTGAAATTCAATATACACTAGTCAAAAACTCTAATACGTGTATGAAAACTCCAAAATCTGACTAAAATACATGCAAAATCTTTTCTAAATCGCCGCGGGAATGCGTTACTCAGGGCATAACTGACGGACGCTCATTTTAAAATAATAGTATATGTCCATATATGTTTTCATAAATACACGTTCCTTCATTTTCAAAATATCCCAAAAAGGTTCACCTTTATAAACGTTCATGTCTCCCACGGACACGTAGGAAATAGAGAGACTATAGCTCCTTCTGAAAACCCTTTTAGTAATCTTTTAATGCATATAAGTACTCAGGTACTGTCCTTAGATCAGTCCTGTTTGGCTACTACACAATATAGTGCCCAACATGAAAACAAAGTTCTCAAAAGCAAAATCAGCCTCAAAAGGCGTATCCAATAAACACATGCGTCTGGTGCGCATGGAATTCAAATCCAAATACAGGTGCCACAATATGCACCAAAGCCCAAAACTACGTGCAACGGTTGTGCACGAAAGCACTATTGGGTACATCTGACATGCACAAGAATCCATTCAGGTGCACAAGGTGCACAAAACAAATATCGAGTATCAAAATTGAATCGACGGTATACAACACATTTCAATCCAAATCCAAATCAGGTATACCGTAGTATATAATCTCACCACCATGTGCATCAACGTGCACAAAAGCAAATCAAATGCCAAGAGTGCATGAAAACTATGCCGAAAGCATAAATCAAATCATATGCATGCCCCAGGCATGAAATTACAATAAATATCTCAAATGACATCAAAACGAAGTCAGGTGCAACTGTGGTGCACAAAATACATATCAATGCACTACAAGCACATATAAGCTATACCGGGTGCAGAAATCAAATCATCCGTATGAAATCCACGAAATCATAAACACATGCTACAAAGGTACAATATCGACATCAAATGCAATAGATATGCACAAATCGCAAATCAACACAACGGTGTATAAAATATATATCAGGTGCGAAACTATGAGCAAACATGCAAATACCCAGTAGGTGCAGCCATGGTGCACGAAATCAATATCAGGAAACTCGTCATCAAAACTCAAATCCAAGCGATATAAGCGTGATACTCGAATCACAAATGCAAATCGCAATAAATGACATCAAGGTACACCTCCTACAATGTCGAAAAAAGTCGGTGCGCCCAAAAATGGCAGGACAAGAACATCCGCTCGCATCCTACTCACGGTCTGGCGTCCTCTATCTCTGGGTACTCATCTCCTCCTCGGATTACCAATCCCGCAATCCATCGGCTCATCGGCCCTGTCAGGTGTGCTAACAGGAACGATTCTGTTCTGGCACTACTCTGGTCATCTCTCGGTTAATCATCACGGCCACTCGTAAGGTAGCAAGTCACTGGCGTCGGCCTCTGTCTCTCTGAATACACGTGACACATCTGATCCTGGGTGCAATTCTCATTGCAGCAGTGTCCCGGAAGGAATACTGCTCAAGGTCTCTTCCGATCTTGCCTATGCCGAACTGTACGGAGGCCGGTACTCTTACATAATCCTTTCTTGTTTTCTGGACATCTTCGTTCTCAGCATACATTGCCTCGGAAACTGGCCGTATCCCGACGCCTTTGTAAGCATATCAGGTCTCTGATCTTGACGAAGAGTAATAACAGCTTGCCAGCGTCCCGCACGAACCTCTGGTTCCACTTGTCTTTATCGTCGTCTAATATGACGTCACGCCATACTATCTACGCACTGCAACTGTTCTCGGCCACGGTCAATCCGAAGTCTCTCGCACGGACTCGAAATCGCGTACTCTGTAGCTTCATCATTCCGTAAAAGATATCTGGTCGAACACGTCCTCGGGAACTCGTCCCAACCATCGGAGGAATACTCAATACTTGTCCATCCTCGATCAACTCACAACGCATCTGGGTGAGGTCCTCCATCCAAAGCTGGTCAGCTTGCTGATTTCTTATTACATGATATCTGGACGACGTCAAACTTTTTCGATCGAGTCATCGAGGTCCTAAAATTTCCCGAAGGCTCAACACCTGAGCGCAGTCTAAAAATATCCGGTACATACTATAGCATCTCTAGACCAGCCGTAGAAGGGCAAACCCAAGCCTCACTGATGGCACCGCTAAACTGCCACAAATCCTAAGGTTCAAAGCGGTTCCATGGTCATCATGTTGAGTTAGGGTTTCATTCTTCTAGAAGGTCCACAGAATTACCTGCATGTTCCTCTGAACACTTTAAACTTGGAAAAAATGGTTTACCGACACTCGTTCGAACCTTTTTAACTTCGCCTATACAACATGTGAATATTCTTCGCCCGCATGCTAAACAATGCCTCAATCCTCCAGGAAGGGCGATACATCGGCGGTCATCTCTAGATCAGTCTGCTCTAGGTCTGAGTAAGATTCTCTCCACACTGGAAATCTTTAACTCAACTGGGCCTGCGTCGGCGCATCAATCTGACGAATCACATTCATCTCCCAACTCGGGGTAAGCTAGCTATCATCTGTCGCATATCTGCCTGGAAGCTCCGGCGATCTCAGCTCGTAAGCTCCGGAAGCGACATCCTATCAATCTCAGCAACAGCTGGGTCATCTGTCTGCACGGTAGGCGACATCATAATCCCTGAGGTATGTTGTACATCAACAGTTCTCTCGCAACTGGCAGCTCTAATAGTGGCCCGATCATCCGGCATAAAACCAAACACTCGCCTCAATAAGAGGCCACCACACAAACACTACATCGAGACGTCCCCATGTCACTAGAAAACACGATGGTCGGCCCTCGTACCAGACGAGCTCGCCCTGACCGCAACACTAGCAGCAGCTCAAACTGCGCTCAAACTATGGTGACAGGAACCTCAATCGAGTATCGAAGAAAGCAGATCAACGGCATGAGGGGAAACGATAGATCCAGAATGGATACATGATCATAAGAAGGAACATCATCAATGGGAGTATGATCATGGAAACAAATAGAATCAAGGATCTCAGATAGATGTATAATCATAGATATGAAAAGAATCACTGGTCTAAAAAATATGTACATCCTAAGGTTTCTTAAGTGGAATATCGTATCGTAAATATGCCGCGGAACATACGTACGGTACGTCACTCTACTCAAGCTACCTACTCCATCAATCAGGGTCAGCCTATGAAACGAAAGTTCGGGTCTAATACCCCCCCGTTCAAGTCTAAGTTCTGTAAGCTCAAGCCTAGGTTCCGAAATACATACCCGCCCTAGACTCCGCATAGTCAAACGTAGACTCGAACAAAGGTTAAACCTAGCACTATGATACCAACTTTTTCACGACCCGAAATATTAGCTCGTGACCGGCACTTGAATCACGCAACGTCTAAAGGCGTAACGGAATTCAAGCAAGCGGAAACCCAGAAATCTAAACCTTTTAGAAAAATAAAGGAGGTGAGGTTTTTGAAATAAAGGTATATGAAATCAAGTTTTCTTAATGCATAGAAAAGGAACATGAATGATGCAAGTGAAATTTACTAGTTTGAAAACATGTTTCGTCTTTTAAAAATTTTGGCAGCACCTCCTTTGTATTTTCTGATCCAAAACCACAAATACATAATAAGAATAATGGCATCCCCAAGCGGGAGCTAGCTCTTCGCCAAATGGCGGATCACAACCATGCAATACAGTATAAATAAGTATACGCAGCCCAATGGCGAAGTTCACCACTGAAAAATAAAGAAAAAGCAAGACATATAAACCACAAGTAGCGAAAAACCCCTCGCTCAAAGTCTCGCAACCACAGTCTCACTAAGTCTCATTACTTATACAATTACTAGTTTTGATTGATGGAGTTTGCTAGATACAATGAAATATAAATACAAGAGTGGGTACGATACAAAGTCCCACCTATCAAAGCAAAAGACCCAAATGAAGCTGTGTGCCAGCGATGCTGCTACTGATCCAAGCGGTCAACCTGCAAGAACTGTGGCATAACGGGGGTGAGTTGCCAACTCGTGAGTGGAAAAAATATCAACAGATAGAAATCGAATAAACAATGACTCCTAGGTCAACTATATCATAAAGGTAATACTATGATATCTAGGGTGACGGGGTCTGTATATGTGCCAACAAGGTAGTCAATACTATATGCATGTGGATAACATCCAACAGTAATAATCAATGCATGTATATGGATCTCGTCCAACCATAATCAAGGTATGTATGCATGTGGATCTCGTCCACCCAAAATCAAGGTATGTATGCACGGGGATCTCGTTCACTCATATAATCAATGTCTGCATGCACGTAAATATCATAATGGAGTGTGTATGAAAGTATGAGGATATATATCAACGGTGTCCCTCCTGGCACATTAAAATCATGGAACCTGGGTGCCTAGCATCGACACTCAAAAACATCATGAAAACCGTGACCAGCATCGGCACGTAAATCCTCATATATCGGACTCCGTAAGTCCGGATCGGCCCATATCATCTCTCGACTCCGGTCGGTACCCTCCGGAAATCCGCCGAGCCCAAATACTATCACCGGTAGGTAGTAGTCCCTCTGCCAGGCACACCGTCTACTACACAGCGATCCGTTCTCGCCCCGGGGTACCATACCGGGTCCACTATGTACCCGCAATCGGCCTCATCCGCCTCCTCGAATCTGGTTTCACATGTCGCTCTCAGAACCGAGAAAACACATGGTGGACGCACTGAAATATCATGTCAAGAGAAACTGGGTTTTTAAAACAACACATAATCTCTTTTAAAATATCCACGGTTCTCAAATCCAGAAATCTCATGAAAACAGCATATCTCAATGCGTAAAAATCATAGAGCATGATGTATGCGACATATGACAGAAATGTAAGCATATCAATATATCATGCAACATGGAACACTGATATGACATATTAAGGGAAAACTGCTCTTTTAAATGATTCCAGTTTTTAAAATATATCTTGCGGTTCCCAATCACCCAATAAAACCAGTTATCTATGTAGGTGCAATATGTATATGCGCAAATATAAATGTACCAATGTATGTGTGCACCAATATGAATGTACAATGTGTATGTGCGCAAATGTGGATATATCAATATATATGTGCACCAATATGGATATACAATGTGTATATCCGTAAGTATAGATGTATCAATGTATATGTGCACCAATATGGATATACAAATGGGTATATCCGCAAGTATAGATGTATCAATGTATATGTTCATCAATATGGATATACAATGTATATATGCGCAAGTATGGATATAGCAATGTATATGTAAGCATGTTATGCGAAGAGTCATATCATGATGCAGCAATCCTACCGTGTAGTGACATGGCAATGATCGATGATGAAGTGTGTGAGCCGGCAAATCGGTGTACGTGTAACATACGCATCATCGATAATGGTGCAAGTGTACTAGCATAGGTATAAGCAATGCAATGGAAATAATATGAATGCAGCATAAGGTAAATCATGTGCAAATGCTGACGGGTATACGTATCTAATATGACCGAGTCGGGGAATTTATCATTCGGCATCCATCCTAACAACAACGTGTACGGTATGATCCATCGTACGGCAACTTCTAGTCAAGGGTAAGGATCAATCATCAAGTCAAACTCATCACGCAGGGAAAATCATCGTACGGCGGTTTTAAGCTAAAAGGGATCCTATCATCTTATACGACAAATGAGGGTACGGCTAATACCACGTACGGCCTATCATCCTTGATTCACAACATTCTATATATATATATATATATATATATATATATGTACCTATGTCCCAGGTCACATCCGCAATAATCACATATCAGGGGACCGGCAGGGTATAAATCATCTCGATCGACTCGCATCCGTATACCATTATATCATCATATCATCATATCCGTCTTATATTCCTTCATTACATTTATATCACACATCAAATCGAATCTACATAAACATTCTATCTCTACAAAGTATAAGTATCTAATCTAACAGACACACCCGAATCATATAATCAGATTTTTAAAGAAGTGAATCGAAGTTTTGAAAATAGGGGTTACGGTGTTTTTAAGAAAAATATATCATTTGGAAATCCATAACATCCCTCAAGGTATATATTTAAAAGATACATACGACTCTTTGTTATAGAAAAAGGTATGGTTCGGATGACGCATCTACATCGACTATCTAGTCCTACAGTACCCTAAACGGCAATATCGCTAAACGTCATCCTATGATTGTAGTAACATATCACTTCTAACTATCCTCTAGTTTCTAATATGGTTTCATAGCAATCTCATTCTAACCCTAGTTTCCTAATCTAGGTTTCCTTAACCATATTCTAAAATCGGTTTCCACCAAAACTTTGCGGGGGTGCTATACGCCATCCATCCGACTTCCCCCGTGGATATAGATCCACTCACCTGGTCTTCGCAGGCAGAAATCGATGACTCCACGCTCCGTCGCCTCAGAATCCATGCGAAGGTACCTACAATAATAAACAATCGCAATGCGTATTAAAAATCAAGGCAGAAAAACCAAAACGGCACATGTTTCGCTCATAGGTCAAAACCTATAGCTTTGCGTGCAAAACACAACAATTGACCCTGGTCGTTGACGTACAAACACCACACGACGGAAACACAATATCAAATACCAAAATCAAGTCAAAACGAAGTCGTAAAACCATGCATCAACTCATGGAAATGGTTCCAGATTTTACCCTAAGCCAAATTGGTCAATTCTGCATATATGGAGGGCCTAATTTACATCTAAAGGGACCCCAGAACAAATACGGATCAATTCTAACCTACCCTAGCCGCAAATTGCTGCCGGATTGAATAAATCTGCGGCCTTGGTGCAGGGGTTGGGGCTCAGGTCTTGGTGGTAGCTTCCTAGGTGCCTGCACGACTCCCAGTAATTGCAAAATCATTTCTAGTGTCCCCGGGTTGCACCAGATTCCAAAATACCCTCACAATTCACACATTTATCCGATGTCGGGGTTTCTAAATACATGTTTTAGGGTTTCTAAGCTCTGGTCCAGGTCATTAAACAGCCCGCAAGTCTAGTTAACAGCCACAACATCACCAATTTTTCAAACAAACACTCAAACCCTTTACTAGGGTTTCCCAAGGTTCACTAAACATCACCATTTCACCTCTAAACTTGCATGAAATGTAAAGTGACTGAAATACTATGCTAAGGGTGATGAAATTACCTCACTTGGGCAACCCAAGAAAAACCCTAGCTCCTCAAGATGGTTGAAATCTCACTTTTTTTGGTCCAATAAGTAGAGGGTGTAGATGGGATCAATCTTTGTGAAAGGGAATTAGGGTTTTGATCATGGATTTGAGATGATATCATGGGGTGAAGGTGGAGGGAAGATGAAGATGAAGAGGAGAAGAAGAAAGGAAATGGGAAGGGGCATGGGCTGCTGCCCTCTCTCTCTCTCTCTCTCTCTTTTAATCTAACCCTCTCACTCTATTACCCTTTTACCACTTCTCTTCTTACCCTTTTCTTTTTATTAAAAACCCAAGTCAAAAAATAACCAAAATAACATAAGAACACAACATGTAATCACCACACAACATGACATGGTGCACTGGCCACGAAAAACTGTAGAAAATCCGGATTTGGCTTAATCGCGATTAGCAGTTCACTAATCAGGTTTTTATCGAAACTGCATATAATAAATTTTAAAAATGCCAAATCCTAAAATTTTATTATTAAATGAATAAATCATTTTAATTTCTATTTATTTCACAACTATTGGTATATATTTATACCCTTTTTCGACAACCCCAATTTCGCAAATCGGGCAATTTTCGGGAAATATATTATTTTAATATTAAATTCCAAAAAATAATATTTTATATTTTCTGAAATATTACAAATACCATATAGGAGTTATCGGCGAGTCCGTCCAGTGTACCAAGTCTCCTTTGAGTACCCTTATACAATCTCGGTGTCAAACACCAATGGATGTGGGATCATCCACCGCCCATCTCATGGGTTCAGTATTATATACGCTAGTCTACTATGAAATATTGATGCCCTGTCTCGATACACCAACGATTATGGACATTTCAGGATATGCTTATAAACTACATATGTCCCACCGGTATGATCTGCATCGCAATCACAGTAGTCAAGAAAATATCCTGAGGGCTTTATCAACATGTACAAATGAATAAAAGCATGATATATATACATGTAAAAATACATCCACTATCATATAATGGCCTCTAGGGCATACATATATCCAACAAGGATTGCATCATGAGATGATGACCCAACTAGTTTCGAGCAGGCCATCAAGAGTGGCGACTCTGTAAGAATAGCTGGATGCTAAGCGATCTGAGATGGAATCCATATACACCAACAAAGTATGGACTTTGGTTGCTATATCTGAAAGGTTAAATCCCCATCAGGAGCAAGTATATCTTGAGAAGATTACTTGGTGCAGATGGAAAAGTTGAGACTTTAAACGCTAGACTTGTTATAAAAGGTTTTTCGTCATCGATCGGGTGTGGATTATGGTGAAACCTTTTCTAGTACCTATGCTTAAGTCCACCTAGATCCTACTTGCCATTGCTACATACCATGACTACGATATCTGGCGGTTGGGTGTCATGACTGCTTTTCTAAATAATGATTTAGAAGAGAGCGTCTAAAAGTCCACAGCCAGAGGGTTTCGTAGTCAGTGGGAGCAGAGGAAACATGTGCAAGTTTCTTTACTAGTTAAAGCAGGCATCGCGGAGTTGGAACATCTATTTTGATGCGGTAGTCAAAGTGTTTGACTTCATCAAAATAGTAGATGAACCTTGTATATACAAAAGAGTAGTAGAGAGTATTGTGGTCTTCCTCGTATTGTACGTAGATGACATACTCTTAATAGGAAAGGTGTTTCCTATGCTACACTCGGTCAATTTCCTCTTATCATAAGGATTCTCCATATAGGATCAAGGTGATACCTCCTAAATCCTGGGTTTTGGATCTATGAGATAGATCTATGTGGATGTTAGTATTCTCACTAGGTGTAGTGAGATGGTGTCAATCAATCCTGAGGAGAATCACTGGATAGTTTCCAGGATGGTAAGGTCGACTGAATGTCAGTCACAGGTATTGTCTTTACCCTCAGTAGAGGGACGGTATGTTGGAAGAGTTCCAAGCTAGATACCATGGCAAACTAGACGATAAAGGTTAGATACATCTCTACCAATGATACTACCAAAGAGGCAGTCTGGGTATATATAAGTTCTTGAGATGAACTTCGTTCCTACCATTGTGTGACAATGAAGTTGTGGCTTAGGCCTAGGAACCCCCGTCCCATCAGTGATCCAGACATATTCTAAGGCAGTATCACCTGATCATGGAGATGGTTGATCTCCAAGGAGATCGAGGATAGAAGAGGAGACTTTGAGGAAAACACGGCGGATCCACTCACAAAGGCCTTTTCCCAAAAGAGACTTTTATGGGATGGTTGTGTATGAGATATTACAATCACTGCTGATTGTTGGGTATTGGATACTATAACAGATAGCCCTAGTGCAAGTGGGATATTGTTAGTTATATGTATGCCCTAGAGGCCATTACTGTACATACGATGTATATTGTAGTGGATGCTTGGACATATATAGGGAGGACTTTCTTGCTCGACATGATAGTATGTTATCTGGTTTCTCTTTATCTTAACATGTATACTTATTGTCTCTCTATTACATGTTGATAAAGCCCTTAGGATGAGTACTTGACTACCAGGATTATGATGCAGATCATACTAGTGGGGACAGAGTAGTCGGTAAGTACATCTTTCAAATGTTCCTAGTCGTGGGTGTATCGAGACAGGGCATCGATATACCCGAGTAGACTAGCTTATAGCTTCTCAACCCATGTAGATGGGAGATGGATGATCCTATATCCATTGGTGTTTGACATCAGAGATAGTATATGGGTGCTCAGTGGAGAATGGGTACACTGGACGGACTCACCGAGAACTCCCATATGGTATTATACCTCACGTCAGATGGCAGTTCTCTGGTGACACTGGTACAGGATAGTCTGTAGACTCGAGATCGTCATAGAGTCTTGTGTGATACCCACTGTGCTTTGATTTCCGCCTTACCACGTTCAAGAAAACGTGCAAAACGGTGGCTTTTGGGTACAGCCCCGAGTCACATGGAGGCAATGAGCGATAGAAGGGGTTTTGTCTCTCCCGGTATTGGTGGTTGATGTTGCGCTGTGCTCGATGGAATATAACAGGAAGTCCCTGACTAGGGCTGATTCAGAGATATATTGGTAAGTGTTATCAGTAGTTTCTCGACCCGTTATGAGCCTCACATCGGCATGACTTATCGAGTTACTGGGGTCTGACGTTTACCACCCCTAGACGAGATATCAGACATATCAGACGAAGAGACCGGATTGTACGGTAGTGTTACTGATTGGATTCGCAGGAGTATGAGCAGGCTTGCTTGTTGATCTTCTGATCGCTCAATACCCGGGTGGCCGTTACGTTTAGCAGACCGCTTGCGGCTTGTGGGTGTTTGATATGATCATTGCCTACTGCCGGCGTATTGACAAGTCTTTAAAGTCTTACAGAGAGGTATCCTGGCTCATGCAAAACGGAGTAGGAGCACATATGCGATATGTGCGGGACCGAGATTAATACGATATGTAATACCGTATACTATTGTCGCGATATGTGACATCGGTCGGTTATATGTGATATAGCCGGGTTATCGAATCAAGTGTTGATTCGATAAGTTGTTGCATTTGATATTAGTCGGTTATATGTGATATAGCCGGATTATTAAGTCAAGTGTTGATTTAATAATCTAATGTATAATTATATATTTGATATATTAATTACATTAACTAATATTAGGTCACTTAAGATTTCTTTTTCTCACATTTGCTACATTTTACATATATGTGATATATGTATTGTTTTCTTTTAACACATAAATATATATGTGATATATATTCATGTGTCATGCTAGGTTACATATGCAACAAGGGTGTATGAGACTTATACCTTGCAATGGTTAATGTTAGGGTTTGATATTTATCACTTAAGTTATCACAAATTAGTGAAGACTTAGTCAATGTTTTAAGTTTGGATGAAGCTTGTAGAACTTTGACCAAGTCCACTCTTTTGTCATTGCTTAAGATATTTGTTAATCCAACCTTAACCCTTGACCTTAGTTTATTCTCTACATGAGTTAGGCATGGCATATTAACTCACCATGGTTGCATTTCTAACCTCATGAATTCATTCATCAATTCATCACATACTTCATCTTCTTCTTCCTCATTGAAAAATCTTCCTAGCTTTTGATCAAGTGATGAAAACTTGTGAGAAAATTAAATCTAAAATGAGTAAAATTCCTACTTCATCATCCTCTACTACTTGCCATTTAGTATAGGGTGTTTGCTTCACTAATTCCACAATTAGTGAAGGGGTAGCTTGGGTTAGTGTCTCCTCGAAGTAGATCATCTTCGGCCTGGAAGACTTCATGCAAGCTTTCTCATTTCTTCAGAAGAACCCTTTCGAGAGTTCGGGCGTTCATGATTCCCAGCGAAGGGACTACTACATGGAGCTATTGAAGTGAAGGACCGGTCTATAAAGGTTGTATTCCTTGTTCACTTGTTTGCAAAGTTGTTTGCATAATATTTCGTCGGATTTTCTAGTAACGATTCTAGGGTTAGGGTTAGCTAGAATGGAAAATTTTTGAAATTGGCATGGACGATACCTCCCGAAACCTTGCTGCCGTGCTAGACAACCCTGCACCCCCATGGGTGGGTAACCCCCCGAGGTCTTCGGATAGAAAGTTAATTTTTGCCCCATCGCCTCCGTGAAGATTCAGACGGGTTTCGAGTTTGTTTCGACTCTCGGATTGGCTTAAAACGAATTTTTTGGTGACTTTAGTAGACAATTTTCAAATCTTTAAAAATTAGGTTCGTTCGCTAATTGTGCGCGGAATTCTAATGTCGTGGTTTTATTTACTTGCTTTATTGATGTGTATATGTGTTCTTAAACGTCTTCTAATCTCTATACGTTGATTAGAAGGGGTTGCACATATCTTGTGATGTTCGAATGCGAATTATTCCATGGATCGTCGTGTGAATGGCCTGGCGTGAATCTAGATGTGAGATGTGAGTGGATTCTTTGTAATTCATGTAACAATTGATGTATATTCTTTTATTGGGGCACATCCGGGTTGAGGATGTAGTCACCGGCTGTATATTATTTTTCGTTTCCGCATCTTGGTTTGACCCACGGAGGAGTGCACAAGCTACTGGGTTCTAAGATTCAGTGGGCGGCCATCTCGAGGAGTCGTGCCCTGGGTCACCCAATTCTAGGATTGGCAGGTAGCTTGCCGCACTCGTAGGGGTCTAGGATGATTCACACTCGGGTATTCACACGACCGTAGAGGACTTTATTTCATAGGTGGCTCATTGAAATGTAAATGTTCCTAGTTGATCCATTTTTCTAATCTCTGTAATGCTTATATCTGCCTGTGTTGCTTATCATGCATGTGATGTGTATATATATATATATGTATATATATGTATGTATGTATGTATGTATGTATGTATAAATAAATATTGTATATGTTTTGCATCCGCGCTAGTCCTGACCCCGCTTTGCCGTTAGTTAAGTAACCTAATAGTGCATGACAGGGCTTCGTGGCGAATGCGGGTGGCATATATGTACATTCTATTTTCGTTCTTTTTGTGGTGTGATAAGGTTAATTGATGGGACCACATTAATATTGATTAATGCAAAGGAACAAACCTAAAATCTGATGTCGTTGGAGCAATTACAAAACCACTCGGTTTTCTTCAAAAAGCAACTTTAAAAAGCGGAGCTTAAACCACTCCTTTTCAAAACCTATTCGGTTCCTTCGACTATTTCAAGTTCATTACGTTAATGGTTTTCTCCAAAACCAGTCGTAGCCCTCCGTCATTTCAGATAGGTATCTACTAATATTCAAGCTATGTGTTTTGACCAACGCCAAGGCATATTGTTTGGTAGCTAGTGGGTTCTTATCTGTAACATAGATAGATGCATTAATATAGGACATACGTACAGCTGTTTTGGCCTTCGTCAAGGGCTTGTACGAATGGATCTAGATTAATCTGGATAATGACGGGTTGAACTTGACTTGTGACTTATGATGTTTTGACCTTCGTCAAGGTTATAAGCGCTTGGGGCAAAAACCACATCGGGGGTTTCAAACATACAGGAAACATGCTAATGTTGCATGCCTTCTGGAGTGTGGTAGTTTTTGGTATGCTTCCTTTATAATTATCACACAATGATAGTTGGGTCCCGATCCTACTGTGAGTATCCGCTACTCTTCGGGAGAATTTTCACTTTGCAATTAGCTAATAAAGTAGGTGTCTAGAAAGGTGTTAACGGGGCCACGCCTATTAGAAAACGAGGTTATTTAATTGGGTCCATGCGAAAGCATGAGGGCTTCCCTCCAAAGTACCAACACTGGCCTGGCCGAAAGATAAGCGAACTTGTAGGGTGCGATTAATGCTGACTAGTTCTTCTTTTAGAGCTTGAAGGAGAATTCGAGGAAACAGTGGGAGCCATCATGTTTAGATAAACTAATAACCAATCTAAACTTGCAAGAGCATATACTGAGTGTTTATTTTCTCTCTCTCCTAATTGTGGCGACCATGACGGGATATAAGCTTATACTAGATAAAAACAAACTGACTGGGCCAAACTATAAAGACTGGCTGAGGAACGTCCAAATGGCCCTTACTTATGATAAGATTGCATACGTCCTCACGGCTAAAGCCCCCTATTCTAGAAAGACATCCTTGGTTGTGGACATTGAGGCCCCTAAAACTTAGGATCTGGATTACGCGAAAGTCAAATGCCTCATGCTGGCCTCCATGGATAACGAACATCAGAGGCGGCACGAGAAGATGGACCTTGCTTCCATCTTCCTCCATACCAAAGATTTATATGGAGAGCAATCTCGTATCGCAAGATATGATATCTCGAAAAAACTATTTCAAGCGAGGTTGGCTGTCGGATCATCTATTGGGGACCACGTCCTGAAGGTGATTACTCTCAAAGAAGAGCTCGCGGACCTAGGAACTACGTTGGAGAATGAGTTGTATACCGACTTAATTCTACAGTCCCTTCTCTCCACCTATACCCAATTCATATTGAATTTCAATTTGCAAAAGCTGGAAGTTTCACTTCCGGAGCTCCTCAACGTGTTGAGGGTGGTAGAGGGCACCTTGAAGAAATCCAAGGAAATACCCATTCTGTTTGTCGGGGAATCTTCTTCCACTAAATTCAAGGCTTAGGCTAAGAGGAAGAAGAATGACCCTACCAAACCGAGAGGAGGTGTGCAGAAGGTGTAGGGCAAGGGAAAGGAAAAGATCAGGGGAGCAGCCACAAAGGAAGAGTGCTTCTACTGTCATAAGAAAGGGCATTGGAAGAAGGATTGCCGGGCTTTAAAAGCCAAGAATCAGGACACGAAATAAGTTGTGTCTTCAGCTTCAGCTGTGTTCGTGATTGAAAACTGTTTCTCTATTAACTCTACTTCCTGGATATCGGATACCGGATCAGGATCTCACATCTGTAATTCTTTGCAGGCGCTGAGAAGCCGTAGAGTTTTGAGGAAAGGTGATATGACCCTCAAGGTTGGCAACGGAACCAGTGTAGATGCTGTTGCAGTAGGAGAATATCACCTTGGATTGACGAGTGGACATATTTTGTTGTTACATAACTGCTTTTGTGTACCCAGTATGATGTGTAATATTATATCTGTATCTTTGTTATCAAATGAAGGATATAATTTTGCACTTGAAAGCAATTTCATAAACATTCACCTAAATCATAAAATGATTAGGTCGGGTACACTTAATAACGGGATATATGTTCTCAATCAACATCAAGTTTTCAACGTCCAAAACACGCTAAAAATAAAAGCTCCAGAATCAAATCAAGCTTTCTTATGGAATTGTAGACTTGGTCATATCAATGAAACATAATTATGTAAGTTACATAAAGATGGATATTTAGATCTATTTGAGTATCAATCATATGCAACTTGTCAATCAGGTATTAGAGGAAGATGACCAAAATTCCGTTCGCTGGACACGGAGAATGAGCCACTGAGCTCCTGGGACTCATACACAGCGACGTATGTGAACCAATGTCTACGCATGCAAGAAGTGGCTATTCTTACATCATTACTTTTACCGATGATTTCTTGAGGTATGGACATGTATTCTTAACGAAGCATAAATCCGAGGCCTTTGAGAAATTCCAGGAGTATAAGAATGAAGCGGAAAAGCAAACCAGCAAAAGTATCAAGATGCTCTGATCTGACCGGGGTGGTGAATACTTAAGTGCCGAGTTCCTGGAATATCTAAAAGAGAATGGAATTCTCTCTCAGCTTACTCATCCATACACACCACACCATAACGGTGTATCAGAAAGATGGAATCGCACCTTACTTGATATGGTGCATTCTATGATGAGTAATACTGAATTGCCACCATCCTTCTTGGGTTATGAACTAGAATTTGCTGCATACCTATTGAATAAGGTTCCAACTAAGTTCGTGCCTACCACTCCATATGAAATATGGAGTGGGAAGAAACCTTGTGTTAAGTATATTAAGATATGGGGTTGTCCTGCTTTTGTGAAAAAGGTTCATCCAGACAAGATCGAGGCAAGTTCAGTATTGTGTAAGTTTGTGGGATACCCCAAGAACTCTAGGGGCTATTATTTCTATTACGCTGAAGAACAAAAGGTCTTTGTTTCTCATCATGCCCGCTTTATGGAAACTCGATTTCTTGAAAAAGAGATTAGTGGGAGCGCAATAGAGCTGGAAGAAATTCCAGAACCATAAAATATTACTGAAGACTTAGTAGAACCTGAGATTTCAATGGAACCGGACGTACCTACGCCACTCCGCAGATCTAGTAGGCAGTCTCATCCGTCCGAAAGATACTACGGTTTTCTCGTAGACGAGGATCGAGAGGATTGCATCATTGATGATGATGAGCCAACTAGTTTTCAGCAACCCATCACGAGCAGAGTCTCGGTGAAATGGCTGAATGCTATGAGATCCGAGATGGAATCCATGTACACCAATAAAGTATGGACTTTGGATGTTGCTCGTCCTGGGGTAAAACCTGTTGGATGCAAATGGATCTTCAAAAAGAAGATTGGTGTAGATGGACAGGTAGAAACCTACAAAGCTAGACTTGTTGCTAAAGGTTTTCGTCAAAAATCAAGATTGGACTATGACGAAACTTTTTCACCAGTAGCTTTGCTTAAATCCATTCGGATCCTAGTTGCCATTGCTGCCTTCCATTCCTATAACATCTGGCAGATGTATGTTAAAAATGCTTTTCTAAATGAAAGTTTAGAAGTGCGTGTTTACATGGATCAACCAGAGGGTTTCATAGACAGTGGGAGCAGCGGAAAGGTGTGCAAGTTACTTAAATCTATTTATGGATTAAAGCAGGTATCGCGGAGTTAGAACATCTGCTTTGATGAGACGATCAAGAAATTTGACTTGATCAAAAATGCAGATGAACCTTGTGTTTATAAGAAGATTGTAGGAAGAACTGTGGTATTCCTTGTTTTATACGTAGATGACATTCTCCTGATATGAAATGATATTCCTATGCTACAATCGGCTAATCTATTCTTGTCACAGAATTTTTCTATGAAAGACCTGGGTGATGCCTTCTACATTCTGGGGGTTAAGATCTATCGTGACAGATCTAAAAGAATGTTGGGATTTTCACAGTCAAGATACATAGACACCATAATAAAAAGGATTAGTATGGAAGTTTCCAAGCGTGGTAATTTACCAGCTTGTCACGGAATCACCCTCTCCAAAGAGATGTCTCCCAAGATTGATGAGAAGAGGGCTCGCATGAACATTGTACCCTATGCTTTGGTAGTGGGGTCGATAATGTATGCGATGTTGTGTACCAGATCAGATGTAGCTTACGCACTCAGCGTCGTAAGCAGGTATCAGTCCAACCTAGGTGAGAAACATTGGATAGCAGTAAAGAACATTCTTAAGTACCTGAGAAAGACCGAGGAGATTTCTTGGTGTACGGTAATGGGGACCTCCAGATTGATGCTTTTACTGACTCTGGGTTCCAAAGTGACAAGGATGACTCTAAATCCGTCTCGGGTTATGTGTTTACCCTCAACGGAGGGGCGGTCTGTTGGAAGAGCTCCAAAAAGGACATCGTAGCAGACTCGACGATGGAGGCTGAGTACATCGCTGTGAACGATGCTGTAAAAGAGGCAGTCTGCATGAGGAAGTTCGTTTCTGAACTTCAAGTGGTTCCATCCATTGCTGATCCAATACCTTTGTATTGCGATAACAATAGAGCCATGCCTTTAGCAAAGGAACCACGGTCCCATCAGAAATCCAGACATATCTTGAAGCGGTATCACCAGATCAGGGAGATCGAAGTGCGAAGAGTTGATACAAAGGACAACATGGCAGATCCATTCACCAAGGCTATCCCTCAAGTCCAGTTCGAGATACTGTTCAAGATGTTAGGTATGCGGTACGCCAGCAACTGGCTCTAGTGCAGACGTTGGGTACTCAATACGCCAATAACAGGCCTTAGTGCAAGTAGGAGATTGTTGGTTATGTATTCTCTAGAGGCCTCCATTGTATAGGATGCTAGGGATATGTATGTACATGACAATCTATCTCAATCTGATAGTATGCTATTTAGTTGCCTTTATCTTAACATGTGATATGTTTTACTTGTTATTTCATATCGCTTATACATGTTGATAAAGCCCTTAGGATCCTTGCTTGACTACCAGCGTTATGATGGCAATCATACTTATGGGGGTTAGGTAGTCGATAAGCACATCCTTAAATGTCATAGTCGTAGGAGTATCAAGACTGAGCATCGATACTCTAGAGTAGACTAGTGTATACATTTTTAGACCTCGATGAAGGGCGATGGTTGGTCCCACAGCCATTGGTGTGATGCACCTAAGATTGTATACAGGTGCTCACTGGGGGTGGGTACACTGGACGGACTCACTCTGGCTAGATGATATTATACCTATCGTCAGATAGCAGTTCTCAGGTGTTATGAGTACAGATAGTCTGTCGGCCTGAGGTCATCATTTGTCTCGTGTGAGTTCCCACTGTGCTTTGATTACTACCCTACCACGACATTACTGAGTCGTGCAAACAGGTTTTAGTTAGGTACAGTCCCGAGCCACATGGTAGCAGTGAGCGATTGTTAGGGATTTGTCTCTCCCGGTATAGGGAGTCGATGTCGTGCTGTGTTCGGTTGGCCAACACCATAAGTCCCTGACCAGGGCGGATTGAGGATTACTGATAGTTAGATCGGTAGATTCTCGGATAGTCTTGAGCCACATCGGCATGACTTGTCAGGTTATTAGGGGTCTGACGTTTTCCACCCCCTGGATCTGGCATGCGATACTCTCAGACGAACAGACCAGACTGTATGAAGATTGTCACAGACAGGCTCAGTAGGAGTTCAGACGAGTTTGCTCCTCGGCCTTCTTTTCAACAGATACCTGGGTAGCCGTTACGTACAGCTACTGCCACAGATGTGCTTGTTGTTAAACTCACTGCCAGCGTACTATCAAGTCTTTACAGTCCCACACAAAGGGTTTCCTTGGTTCAGGCGAAACGATGTAGAGGTCGTATGGTTTTACGTGCAGGATTTAGATCATATACGTGTACTAGCTACACGTATTTTTGATCGGACGGATAATACTAGTGGTCTTAGGATTAAGCTGCATTCTAGTATTATAATATTGAATTATTTTCATCTCTTGGTATTCATAGTATGAATACGGGTATGTATATGTAAGTCCACGTTGCCCACCCCGGTGCTTACGGGGAGGCGGAAAACATAATAAAAATCGGATTTTTAATGACTTAGGCAACATGGACTAAGCTTGTGAGGATCTTTGCTAAACATAAACTAGCTAACCCTAACTACAAAGTAGCTAAGTGATGAAAGGTTATACCTTTGGTCTTTAGTCCTTCTCTCCTTGCTCCTAGGAATGGTTGAAAGAGATCACCTTGCTTGTCTTCTCCCGTCAAAGAAGGATCCACTTGAAAGCCACCACCTTTAGCTTCAACTCCAAGCTAGGAGTAACTAGAGTGCAAGAAATGCTAAGACTTGAACCCTAGAAGTGAGTAGAGAAGATCAAGAGAGAGTTTTTCTCAAGCTTTTTGTTTCTCAACACATGAGAGGGAGAGAGCTTGAGGGAGAGGATGAGCAAGAGAGAGAAAAGATATGATAGAATGAAATAATAGTGAGCCATTCTCACTAATATGTGAGGATAATTTTAATTAGATAATTAGCTTGAAAATTGTCATGATAAATCATGACTTGACCATTATCATTTCAATTTTTGCAAAGATCAAAGAGCATCTTCCAAATGAAATGATTATGGTCAAGTTGTCAACATGGTCAACAAGTCAATGAAGTCAAATTGTCAACAACAACCATGCACAATAATTAAGCTAATTATCAATTAACAATAATCCACACAAAAACAATAGGGTTAATAAAATGACAAAAGCCATTAACCCTAAACAAGGTCCTCTCCCCCAATCTCAAGCAACTGTGCATACGCACCCGCATTCGTGATCCGAGGAACACGAACACAATGAGAAAAACCAATCTCAAATCATATACTAGGATCCGGCTTAAACCAAAGCCCGCTAGTATAAACTGTCCGGACAGCAAACGTGCACAAGTGCGCGGATGCGAACGAACCCTGTCGCAAAACCATGCGACCTCTACTCGTTTTGCCTAAAGGCGAATAGCTCTCTGTGTGGGACTCTAAAGACTCGACACCACGCTGGCAGTGGGTTTAACCACAGACCGCAAGCGGCACTAGCTGTACGTAACGGTCCCCAGGTAGATGTCGATAAGAAGACTGACGAGGTGAACCCCATCTGCACTCCTACTGAGCCTGTATGTGACAGTCTCCGTACAGTCCGGTCTGTTCGTCTGATACATCGCATGGCGGGCCTAGGGGGGCGGTGAACGTCAGTCCCCTAATAGCGGTACAAGTCGTGTCGGAGTGTAGCCCAGAACACCCTGAGATAACACTGGAAACCTACCAGTATATCTCGCTTGCCCTGGCCAGGGACTACTCGTGTAATGGCTCTCCTGGACACAGCGCGATGTCAACCCCCAATACCGGGAGAGACGAATCCTGTCTAACCGTCACTGCCTCCAAGTGCTTCGGGACTGCACCCAAAAACTACCTGTTTGCACAGCTCCTTTGAGCCGTGGTAGGGTAGTAATCAAAGTGCAGTGGGAACACACTCGAGGCGAAGTGACAGTGTCAAGTCAGCGGACTAAGCTGTACTCATGTCACCTGAGAACTGATAACTGACGATAGGTATATTACCAACCAACAGTTCCCGACGAGTCCTGTCCAGTGTACTCGTAACCTAACGAGCACCCGCATACTATCCCAAGTACGACGTACTAACGGCTGTGGGACAGACCGTCTCCCACACTGGGATGAGAAGCGCATACGCTAGTCTACTCCGGAGTATCGATGCCCTGTCTCGATAGTCCAACGACCAGGGACCTGTATAAGGATGTGCTTATAGATTACCCAGCTCCCACGAGTGCGAGCGCCATCACAACGCTGGTAATCAAGCAAAGATCCTAAGGGCTCTACTAATATGTATACCAGCAATATGCTAAAAGAAACACATGCACATATTAAAGCAGAGACAAACCAAGTAGCATACTACCATTTCGAGCAAGATTGTATATACAACTGTGAATATCCCAAGCTTCCATTAAGTAATATACAAACTAGTATGATACAGTAATGGCCTCTAGGGCATATACACTAACAATCTCCCACTTGCACTAAGGCCATGTACTGGCGTATCGAAGACCTATCATCTCGATCAGCCGCTCGAACTGAGTCTGGGGTAGGGCCTTCGTGAATGGATCTGCTGTGTTATCCTCTGATGCAACTCTCCGGACCTCGATCTCTTGGCGATCTACGATCTCCCTGATCAGGTGATACCGCCTTAAGATGTGTCTGGATTTCTGATGGGACCTGAGTTCCTTCGCTAAAGCTATAGCCCCGTTGTTGTCGCAATATAGAGGTATTGGGTCAACAATGGACGGAACCACCTGAAGTTCTTTCAAGAACTTCCTCATCCAGACAGCTTCTTTTGCGGCATCAGATGCAGCGATGTATTCCGCTTCCATAGTCGAGTCAGCAACGGTTTCCTGTTTGGAGCTCTTCCAACACACCGCCCCTCCATTGAGGGTAAAGACAAAACCCGACATGGACTTGGAATCATCCTTGTCACTCTGGAAGCTGGAGTCAGCAAAGGCCTCAACCTGCAGGTCTTTTCCGCCATACACCAAGAACATCTCCTTAGTCCTTCTCAGGTACTTGAGAATGTTCTTTACTTCTATCCAATGTTTCTCCCCAGGGTTTGACTGATACCTGCTTACCACACTCAGTGCATAAGCCACATCCGGTCTGGTACACAACATCGCATACATTATAGAGCCTACCGCAGAAGCGTAGGGTATAATAGACATGCGATCCCTCTCCAAATCAGTCTTGGGAGACATCTCTTTGGAGAGGGTGATCCCGTGACAAGCCGGTAGATTACCGCGCTTGGAATCTTCCATACTGAATCTCTTCAGTATGGTGTCGATGTACCTGGACTGCGAGAGTCCTAATATCCTCTTGGATCTGTCACGGTAGATCCGGATACCCAGAATGTAGGAGGCATCACCCAGGTCTTTCATGGAGAACCTGTGTGACAAGAACCCCTTGACAGATTGTAGCATAGGAATGTCATTTCCTATTAAGAGAATGTCATCCACGTATAAAACGAGGAATACTACAGTTCTCGCTACAAATCTACAATAGATGCATGGTTCATCTGGATTTTTGATAAAGCCAAATTCTTTGACCGTCTCATCAAAACAGATGTTCCAACTCCGCGATGCCTGCTTGAGTCCATAAATGGACTTGAGCAACTTGCACACCTTTCCGCTGCTCCCACCCTGAATGAAACCCTCTGGCTGGTCCATATAGACACACTCCTCTAAATGACCATTTAGAAAAGCTGTCTTTACGTACATCTGCCAAATCTCATAATCGTGGAAAGCAGCGATGGCAAGAAGGATCCGAATGGATTTCAGCATAGCTACTGGGGAAAAGGTTTCGTCATAGTCCAAACCAGGTCGCTGACGAAAACCCTTTGCTACCAGTCTAGCTTTATAGGTCTCAACCTGTCCATCTACACCAATCTTCCTTTTGAAGATCCACTTGCATCCTACAGGTTTTACCCCGTCTGGAGCAATGTCCAACGTCCATACTTTGTTGGTGTACATGGACTCCATCTCGGTCCGCATTGCATCCAGCCATTTTACCGAGTCGACGCTCTGAATGGCTTGCTGGAAGCTAGTAGGCTCATCACAATCCAGGATGCAGTCTTCTCTATCCCCGTCAATGAGAAAACCGTAGTATCTCTCGGGCGGATGAGACTGCCTACTACTCCTGCGGAGTGGCATAGGAATGTCCTGTTCTTTTGAACCTTCTGGTTCCACTAAACTTTCAGTAGTAGTTTGTGGTTCTGGAATTTCTTCCAGTTCTATTGCGCTCCCACTTATTTCCTTTTCTATGAACTGATGTTCTAGAAAGTGGGCATTGCGAGAAACAAGGACTTTTTGTTCCTCTGCGTAATAGAAAAGATACCCCCTGGAGTTCTTTGGGTATCCCACAAACTTGCACAGTACTGAGCGTGCCTCGAGCTTGTCCACATGCTGCTTTTTAACATAAGCTGGACATCCCCAAATCTTCAAGTATTGAAGATAGGGTTTCTTCCCACTCCATAACTCATATGGTGTGGTAGGCACAGTCTTAGTGGGAACACGGTTCAAAAGATATGCAGCTGTTTCTAGCGCATATCCCCAGAATGATCGCGGTAACTCAGCGTTACTCATCATGGACCGTACCATATCCAATAGGGTTCGGTTCCGTCTCTCCGATACACCGTTATGTTGCGGAGTGTATGGAGGAGTAAGCTGAGAGAGAATTCCATTCTCTTTTAAGTAGTTCAGGAATTCGGCACTTAAGTATTCTCCTCCTCGATCCGATCTTAGGATCTTGATACTTTTGCCTGTTTGTTTTTCTACTTCATTCTTATATTCCTGGAATTTTTCAAAAGCCTCGGATTTATGTTTCATTAAGAAGACATAACCGTACCTTGAAAAATCATCCGTAAAGGTAATGAAGTAAGAATAACCGCTTCGCGCATGTGTAGACATTGGACCGCACACGTCGCTGTGTACGAGTCCCAAGAGCTCGCTCGCTCTTTCTCCGTGTCCAGAAAACGGAGTCTTTGTCATCTTTCCTTTGAGACAGGATTGACAAGTTGCATACGATTGATATTCGAACGAATCTAAATATCCTTCAGTATGTAACTTAGTCAATCTTCTCTCGTTGATGTGACCCAGTCTACAATGCCATAAGAAAGTTTTATTAATTTCTGGAGACTTTCTTTTGTGTGTATTCTGGATATTGAAAATCTGTGGTTGGTTTAAAACGTATATACCGTTGTTCAATGTACCTGACCCAATCAAAACTTGATTAAGGTGAATGTTCACTACATTACTTACAAATGCAAATTCATAACCTTCTTTAGATAATAAAGATACAGAAATGATATTACAGGTTGCATTTGGTACATAATAACAACTACGCAAAACCAAAAAGTGTCCATCTGATAATCCCAGGTGATAGTCCCCCACGGCCTCAGCATCTATGCTAGCACCGTTCGCAACTCTGAGGGTTATGTCACCTGCCTTCAAAACTCTACGCTTTCTCAACGCCTGCAAAGAATTACAGATATGAGATCCTGATCCGGTATCCAATACCCAGGAAGTAGAGTTTATTGATAGACAATTTTCAATAACATACACACCTGAAGCTGAAGCTGCAACTCGCTTCAAATCCTGTGTTCTGGCTTTCCAAGCCTTGCAATCTTGTTTCCAGTGACCACTTTTGTGACAATAGAAGCATTCTTCCTTCCCCACCAGCTTCCCCGCTACCTTTGTTGCTTTACCCTTTCCCTTCGTATCCACTTTACCGACACCGCCTCTTGGTTTGGCGGGGGCTTTCTTCTTCTTGCCCTTGGCTTTCGCCCTGGACCTAGAAGAGGAAGATCCTCCTACAAACAAAGTGGATGTCTCCCTACCCTTCTGTAGGGTGCCCTCAGCAGTCCTCAACATGTTCAGAAGCTCGGCAAGTTCAACCTCCTTTCCTTGCATGTTGAAGTTAAGAATGAACTGGGCGTAAGTGGAAGGAAGGGACTGGAGAATCAAATCGGTATAGAGTTCATTCTCCAACGTGGTCCCAAGGTCCGCGAGCTCCTCTATGTAGCCGATCATCTTAAGCACGTGGTCCGCTACCGATGATCCGACGGCCAACCTTGCCGAAAAGAGCTTCTTCGACACTTCGTATCTTGCGATACGAGACTGCTCTCCATACAGTTCTTTTGTATGGAGAAATATGGACTCTAGGTCCATATTCTCGTGCCTCCTCTGATGGTCGTTGTCCATCGAGGCTAGTACGAGGCATCTGGCCCTCGCGCAATCTATCTCCCATGTCTTACGGATTTCAACATCCGCGACGCTGGAGGTGGGACCTGGGACAGGGGGAGCTTTGGTGGTAAGTATATACCCCAGCTTGTCATAAGTGATAGCCATCTTGACATTCCTGAGCCAATCTTTGTAGTTTGGCCCTGTCAATATGTTTTTATCTAATAGTAACTTAAGTCCGGTCATCTTGAATGGTCGCTGCAATTAGGAGAGAGAAAAGAAACACTTTAGCATGATGCTCTTGCAAGTTTAGAGTGGTTTTTAGTTTGTCTAAACTGGATGGCTCCCACTGTCTCTCGAATCCCTTCTCAAACCGTAAAGAAAAGGATTAGCCGGGATCATTCTCACCGTACAATACTTGCTTAACCGTTCAGCCAGGCCAGTGTCGGTACTTCGAGGGAGGTTTTCCAACGCTTTCGCGAAGTTCCTTAATTAAGTAACCTCTTTTCCCTGTGGGCGTAGCCCCGCTAACACCTTTCTAGGCACCTACTAGGTTTATAGCATTGATCGTTAAGTGAGAGTTTTCCCGAGGAGTAGCATATACTCACAGTAGGATCGGGATCCAAATATCATCGCGTGATAAAACCGAAGGAATCCTACCAGAATTATCACACTCCAAATGGTATGCAACGCTAGCAAGTTTCAGTACTTATGAAACTCCCGATGTGGATTTTTGCCCCATGCTCTTATGACCTTGGCGTGAGGTCAAAATGTCATAAGTCACATGTCAAGTTCTTCCCATCATTATCCTGGTTAATTTGAACCCACCCGTACCTACCCTTGACGTAGGCCAAAACGGCAGTACGACTGTCTCAAATCAACGCATTCTATCTATGCAACGGATAAATATCCGGTAGCTACCAATCACTATGCCTTGGCGTGAGGTCAAAATACATAGCTTGAATACTACCGAATATTTAACCGAAATGATGGAGGGCTACGGATGGTTTTGGCGAAACCGTGAACGTAGTGAACTTGATATAATCGATGGAACGAGATAGCTTTTAAAAGGAGTGGTTCAAGCTCCGCGTTTAAAAGTTTAGTTTTGAAAAGAACCGAGTGGTTTTCAAAGTGTTCCAATCGACTTTTACTTGGTTTATTTCTTGCATTAGTTCTTTTAATGCGTCCCATCATTTAATCCTACCATTGCAGAAAACAACCAAAATATGACGTACGCTTATGCCATTCGCATTCGCCACGGGGCCCCGTCATCACCCGTTAGGTTACTTAACTAACGACAGAGCGGGGGCTGGGCTAGCGCGGCTGTAAAACATAAGCAACGCCTAAATAGTTATAATATATAAATATATAGCAATGATAGACATTACAGATCACAGATGAATACATTGGATATACTAGGAATCCGCAATGCGTTCGAGCCTGCAACGCAAAGCGGATTACACGGTCGCGGTGAACAGCCAAAACCCCACCCAAGACCCCTACGGGTGCGGCAAACTACCCGCCAAGCACCCGAAGCGAAGCAACCTCCCTCACCACCGTGAGTAGGCCACTCGGCACTTCGAGATACCCGGTAGTTTGTGCACCCCCTCCATGGGTCTATCCTAGGAGCAAAAACAGTAAAAAGAATTATACAATGACGGCTACAACCCCGACCCGGTTGTGCGGCCATACAAAGAATATTATTACATCAATTTACATGTTACAAATGAATGAAAGAAAAAAAACGCTCATCTCACATCCAACCCGGCTATTCACCCGCGACAATCCAATCCATTCATATCCACAAACCAATAACAATCACAGATCATGTATAACCCCGACTAATCGTCTTATAGCGATTAGCCGACGTTCAATACATGCAAGCATTACAGATATAACCGATATAGTTAAAGTGCAGTGAAGTTCGGAAAAATACGGAATTATAGGACCCCAAAAGGAAATTTCTTTTCTGTAAAATCTGGGTACATATAATATATCCTAAAAATCCCAAAACCAATAACAAAACACTCTGCACGAAAAACGATGCGCCGATCACGACAATCCGCGGCGGTTCCGCCGCATATACCTACTTCATGCGGCGGAAGAGCGGCGACTTGAGGGAATTAGGGTATCGTTTTTCTTGGGTGTATTCACAAAACCCTGAGACGATTTTACATGTATAAAGTTTTTCATTTAGAGCAGGAAAAATTTTAACAGAAACTTGGATTTTGTAAAAGTTTGGTTTTGTGATTTTTCCGGTTCCGAACTTCATTACACTTAACTACTTAACTAGTTTAGGTTTAGTTAGGCTCTGATACCACTGTAAGTCCACGTTGCCCACCTCGGTGCTTACGGGGAGGCGGAAAACATAATAAAAATCGGATTTTTAATGACTTAGGCAACATGGACTAAGCTTGTGAGGATCTTTGCTAAACATAAACTAGCTAACCCTAACTACAAAGTAGCTAAGTGATGAAAGGTTATACCTTTGGTCTTTAGTCCTTCTCTCCTTGCTCCTAGGAATGGTTGAAAGAGATCACCTTGCTTGTCTTCTCCCGTCAAAGAAGGATCCACTTGAAAGCCACCACCTTTAGCTTCAACTCCAAGCTAGGAGTAACTAGAGTGCAAGAAATGCTAAGACTTGAACCCTAGAAGTGAGTAGAGAAGATCAAGAGAGAGTTTTTCTCAAGCTTTTTGTTTCTCAACACATGAGAGGGAGAGAGCTTGAGGGAGAGGATGAGCAAGAGAGAGAAAAGATATGATAGAATGAAATAATAGTGAGCCATTCTCACTAATATGTGAGGATAATTTTAATTAGATAATTAGCTTGAAAATTGTCATGATAAATCATGACTTGACCATTATCATTTCAATTTTTGCAAAGATCAAAGAGCATCTTCCAAATGAAATGATTATGGTCAAGTTGTCAACATGGTCAACAAGTCAATGAAGTCAAATTGTCAACAACAACCATGCACAATAATTAAGCTAATTATCAATTAACAATAATCCACACAAAAACAATAGGGTTAATAAAATGACAAAAGCCATTAACCCTAAACAAGGTCCTCTCCCCCAATCTCAAGCAACTGTGCATACGCACCCGCATTCGTGATCCGAGGAACACGAACACAATGAGAAAAACCAATCTCAAATCATATACTAGGATCCGGCTTAAACCAAAGCCCGCTAGTATAAACTGTCCGGACAGCAAACGTGCACAAGTGCGCGGATGCGAACGAACCCTGTCGCAAAACCATGCGACCTCTACTCGTTTTGCCTAAAGGCGAATAGCTCTCTGTGTGGGACTCTAAAGACTCGACACTACGCTGGCAGTGGGTTTAACCACAGACCGCAAGCGGCACTAGCTGTACGTAACGGTCCCCAGGTAGATGTCGATAAGAAGACTGACAAGGTGAACCCCATCTGCACTCCTACTGAGCCTGTATGTGACAGTCTCCGTACAGTCCGGTCTGTTCGTCTGATACATCGCATGGCGGGCCTAGGGGGGCGGTGAACGTCAGTCCCCTAATAGCGGTACAAGTCGTGTCGGAGTGTAGCCCAGAACACCCTGAGATAACACTGGAAACCTACCAGTATATCTCGCTTGCCCTGGCCAGGGACTACTCGTGTAATGGCTCTCCTGGACACAGCGCGATGTCAACCCCCAATACCGGGAGAGACGAATCCTGTCTAACCGTCACTGCCTCCAAGTGCTTCGGGACTGCACCCAAAAACTACCTGTTTGCACAGCTCCTTTGAGCCGTGGTAGGGTAGTAATCAAAGTGCAGTGGGAACACACTCGAGGCGAAGTGACAGTGTCAAGTCAGCGGACTAAGCTGTACTCATGTCACCTGAGAACTGATAACTGACGATAGGTATATTACCAACCAACAGTTCCCGACGAGTCCTGTCCAGTGTACTCGTAACCTAACGAGCACCCGCATACTATCCCAAGTACGACGTACTAACGGCTGTGGGACAGACCGTCTCCCACACTGGGATGAGAAGCGCATACGCTAGTCTACTCCGGAGTATCGATGCCCTGTCTCGATAGTCCAACGACCAGGGACCTGTATAAGGATGTGCTTATAGATTACCCAGCTCCCACGAGTGCGAGCGCCATCACAACGCTGGTAATCAAGCAAAGATCCTAAGGGCTCTACTAATATGTATACCAGCAATATGCTAAAAGAAACACATGCACATATTAAAGCAGAGACAAACCAAGTAGCATACTACCATTTCGAGCAAGATTGTATATACAACTGTGAATATCCCAAGCTTCCATTAAGTAATATACAAACTAGTATGATACAGTAATGGCCTCTAGGGCATATACACTAACAGTATATACGGTGAGGGGTATTCTTATAATTTTACAAGAGTACTTCTAGAAGAAGACACCTCATTTGTGATAAATCCATTATGTTTAAATGGATAATGAAGTAGAGGAATGAGGTGTTTTTAAGCATGGTTGAAGCATGGCTACATTAGATGACTCACTCATTTGGATAACTATTGAAGCATGCCACATTATTTTTTAATGTAAATGATATGCTTGATATTGTCACATAGCCATTCTTCATTTCATTCTACACACACTCTTTCCTCCTTTACTCTCTTCTTCTTCCTCAAACCCTAAACACTCTTATGAGTTGAGAAATCTAGGGTTATTGAGACAAATTAATCTAATAAACCTTCTCTACATCTCCTAAGCTAGCTAGATTAGCAAACTAGGTACATTAGTTACCTCATTCTAGAGGTTAGAGCTTGAACCATACACTCTCATGTGGATCTTATTCAACACGAGGAGGCCGATAACTAAGCTCGATCTATATAAATGAGGAGCTTAAGAAGAGGATAAGAAGACCGGAAGGACTTGAACACAAAGGTATAAATCACTTCATAGTAGATTAGAACCTTTGTTAGTATTGCTAGTTAGGGCTTATGATCGATCTTGGAAGTTTAATCGATGTTGCTTACTATAAAATTATTGTTTGTTAATTCCGCCTCTCTACAAACCTTATGGAGTGTGCGACATCGACTTACAGATGCATCATAATGCTCCTTCTTCATTAGGGTTGCGTGGAAATCCTTGCTTTCCCTTATCCTTTGCCCAGACTTATGATGTTGTCATAAGTTAGAGCGGAACCAACGATCCCTAGCCCAGTATAATAAGCAGGTTCGGTCAATACATCCATATTATTATCTTGATTAAGACGTGACATAGTCTCTACCTGGGGAGAGAGAAGAAAACACTTTAGCGTACACTCTTGCAAGATTAGATTGGTTAATATCTTATCTAATCAGGATGGCTCCCACTGTTTTTATCAAATCTTCTTTCAAACCATAAATGGTAAGATTAGACGAGATTAATTACACCCTACAAGTTCGCTAATCGATCAGCCAGGCTGGTGTTGCTACTCTGAGGGAGTCTCCTTATGCTTTCGCATGGAACTAATTAAATAACCTCGTTTCTGCAGGTACATAACCCTGTTAACACCTTTCTTAGATAACTACAGGATTAGCTAATTGTAAAGTGGAAAACTCTCCTAGGAGTAATGCTTACTCGCAGTAGGTATTGGGATCCAACTATCACATAGAAGGTATGCAATCTCATTGCAAATTTCAACACTTGAAATTCCTGATAATTGTTTTTACCCCTAACGACCTATGACCTTGACGGAGGTCAACAAACCATAGGCTGATAGTCAAGTTCAACCCATCATTTCTTGATCGATTCAAACCCACCCACACAAATCTTTGACGGAGGTCAACAAGACTGTATGACTGTCCCTACCGATCGCATCAACATGCTGCAGATAAGTATTACCTAGCTACCGTACACTGTGCCTTGATGGAGGTCAACAAAAACAGCATGAATACTAAACACTACATATTTGAAATGACGGAGGGTTACGGCTGGTTTTGAAGAAACCTTTAATGTAACGAACTTGATATCATTGTGGAACCTAGTGATTTGAAAAGGAGTGGTTTAAGCTCCACTTTAAAAATCGAGTAATTTTCAAAACAAACCGAGTGGGTTATAGCATATACTAGTTTTTGTTAAAGAGGTCATTTCCAATGAACGGATCTAGGCTCTTTCCTTGTCGAATGAGGTGCTGGGTATTCATAATGGAATACCGCTATGCAAAGCAAGAACTAGAGCTACCTTTTTGAAAAATTTGATTCTACAACATCTTTTAAGTTTCTTTTCTTTTCATTAATCTTATTAATGAAGTCCCATAAATTATGTTTCCTAAACATCACAGAAGAAACGAAAATAAAACACTCATATATGCCATCCGCATTCGCCACAGGGACCCGGGTCTTCACCGTAAGGTTACTTAACTTACGGCAGGGCGGGGTCAGGACTAGCGCGGATGCAAAACATATATAGTGTCTACTTGTTAGTAATATGTATGCCCTAGAGGCCATTACTGTACATACGATGTATATTGTAGTGGATGCTTGGACATATATAGGGAGGACTTTCTTGCTCGACATGATAGTATGCTATCTGGTTGCTCTTTATCTTAACATGTACATTGATTGTCTCTATAATACATGTTGATAAAGTCCTTAGGATGAGTACATGACTACCAGTACTATGATACAGATCATACTAGTAGGGACAGAGTAGTCGTTAAGTACATCCTTCAAATGTTCCTAGTCGTAGGTGTATCGAGACAGGGCATCGATATACCAGAGTAGACTTGCGTATAGCTTCTCGACCCATGTAGATGGGCGATGGATGATCCCATATCCATTGGTGTTTGACACCAGAGACATTATACGGGTGCTTAGTGGAGGCTGGGTACACTGGACGGACTCGCCGAGAACTCCTAGATGGTTTTATACCTATCGTCGGATAGCAGTTCTTAGGTGACACCGGTACAGGTTTGTCTGTAGACCCGAGATCGTCATAGAGTCTTGTGTGATTCCCACTGTGCTTTGATTTCCACCTTACCACGTTCAAGAGAACGTGCAAAACGGCGGCTTTTGGGTACAGTCCCGAGTCACATGGAAGCAATCAGCGATAGGAGGGGTTTCTTCTCTCCCGGTATAGGGAGTTGATGTTGCGCTATGCTCGATTGGCCATAACATGAAATCCCTGGCCAGGGTTGCTGAGATCTACCGGTAAGTGTTATCACTAGTTTCTTGAACCGATATGGACCTCGCATCGGCATGACTTATCAGGCTATTGGGGTCTGACGTTATACCACCCCCAGGCTGTGATATGCGACATATCAGACGAAGAGACCGGACTCTACAGTAGTGTTACTGATTGGATTCGCAGGAGTATGAACATGCTTGCTTGTTGATCTTCTGATCGCTCAATACCCGGATGGCCGTTACGTTTAGCAGACCGCTTGCGGCTTGTGCGTGTTTGATATGATCATCACATACTGCCGGCTTATTGACGAGTCTTTAGAGTCTTACACAGAGGTTTCCTTTCTCAAGAGAAACGGATTAGGAGGACATATGTGATATGTGTGGGACCGAGGTTGATACGATATGAGATATCATTTTCTATTCTCACGATATGTGATATCGGTCGGTTATATATGATATAACCGGGTTATTGGATCAAGTGTTGATTCGATAAGTTGATTCATATAGTATTAGTCGGTTATATATGATATAGCCGGATTATTAAATCAAGAGTTGATTTGATAATTTATTGTATAATTATATATTGATATATTATATTACATTAACTAATATTAAGCTCACTAATGATTTCTTTTCTCACTTGATGTGCACATTGTATATATGTGATATGTATGTTTATGTTCATGTATTGTGTCATGCTTGATGATACATATAAGATGGGTATATGATACTTATACCTTACTAGGGTTAAATTAAGGTTTTGATTATTTCTTAAGTTATTACAAAAGAGCAAAAGACTTGGTCAAAGTTTTCAAGCTTGGAGAAGCTTGGAGAACATTGTCAAAGTCAACTCTTTTGTCATTCCTTAGGATATTTTTCCTTGACCCAACCTTTAACCATAGCCTTTGGTTTATTCTCTACATGAGTTAAGCATGATGACATTAACTCACCCATGGTTGCAATAATTCATTTGGATGAATTATTCATGAGTTCTTCTTCTTCTTCTTCAAGCTCCATGAAAAGCTTTGTAGCTTCAATGGAGGTATGAGAAATAATGTGAGAAAATCAATTCTAAAGTGAGCCCACTTCCTACTTCATCATCCTCTACTACTTTCCATTTAGTATAGGGTGTTCTCTTCATAAAGTTCATGACCTAGTGAAGGAATAGTGTGGGTTAGTGTCTCCTCGACGTAGATCATCTTCGGTCTCGAAGTCATTGAAGCAAGCACGTTCGTTTCTTCATGGAGCCTCTCTAGTGTTCGGAGTTTACGATCGCAGCGAAGAGGACTACTACACGGAGCTATTGATATGAAGGACCGGTCTACAAACGTTGTATTCCTTGCTCATTTAGATTGCAAAGTGTTTGCATTTGTTATTCCGTATATTTCTAGTTTACGATTCTAGTTAGGGTTAGCTAAAAAGGCAAATTTTTGAATTTGGCATGGAAGATGCCTCCCGAAACTTGCTTCTGTCGAAGGTAACCCTACAGTGGTATCAGAGCCATGCTGGAAATTTATACGGATTTTGTTAAGATCACAAAACCGAAACAACCCCGAAACTTGAAACGCAAAGTCCAAGTTTCTGTAGATTTTGAAAATTTATCGAAAAATTATTTTAACAAGTCAGAATGTTGTATGAGATACCATATGAACACATAAGAAAACCCAGCCTCAGAGCTCAGACCATGGCCGATGACATTGCTAGGGATTCCGGCGACGCCAGATGTTTGATGGAGAATGGGGTTGAGTTTTGTGGTGTCTTCCAGGCACTGGGTTTTGGTGTTTTAGGAGTTGTTTATTTTTGTTAATTTTGCATATGATGTAATCTTACACTATAAGCAATTCGGAGTGTTTGGTATTCGTAGTTTTAACATTGTTTCGGGTTATTCACATAGTGTCTAGGCAAAGTTAAAAAGTTCGATCGAATGTCAAAAACCCATCTTTCCAAGTTTAACGTATTCGGAAAACCATTCAAGTTATTCTGTGGACCCTCTAGAAGAACGTAAACCTTAACTCGATTATGTGGCCGTCAAAACAACCACTTGAACCCTAGGGTTTGTGGTAGTTTAGCGTTGTCACATGTGAGGCGTTGGTTTGACCCTTCTACGGCTGGTTCATAGGTACTGTGGCATCTTCTGGGTATTATTAAAACTGTGCTCAAGTGTTGAACCGTCGGGAAATTGTGGGACTTTGAAGAATCGATCGAAGAGTTTAACGTCGTCCGGATATTATGTGATGGGATACAATATTTGGAATCCACATGTAGTTATGAGATAACTAATTTGATTGTTATAAATATAGCAGTTTAGTCTCATTTGATCGGTTGCCATGGGATTTTGATGAGATCAAATGTCCGTCGTAATCACGTAGTGTACGCGGATACTCGTCGGGTAAACTTAATAGATAGCCACGCCCCATAGCCCCGACCAAGTGACTGCAGGAGAACCCCATCGTCAAAAGCATCCGTTCGGGTGCTCGCGGCAGCGGTGTTCCGCCTTAGTGTACTTCGTCGACGGTATCGGGGTGTGTGGCCGTCTAATGATGTTTCCGACGGGTATTCGATAAGAATGTCGGGAATTTTGTTGAATTGCCCGACTTGTTATTGAAAAGTGTTTTCGGTATCGAGACTAAAATACGGGGTTTATAATTGTTAGGCATATGATGTCTAAGGAATTCATTTGGTTAGGCATGTGACGTCTAAGGTGGTTGCGGATTCCAACTGTTTTAGTTTTTCAATTTCTTTTATGCGACCGTAAGTGTAATATGTGGTGTATCGCCGGTTTCGGTGCTATATGTCAACGACAATTGGGATACGCATATTTACTTACGTTGATGACATGTGATGTTATGTTTTGCTTGATATGTTATATTGGATCGTCGTGATTGAATAGCCGGGTTTTTCTATGTGAGATGAGAGTTTTTCATTTTCATTCATGTAAAATTCATTGTATGTAATATTCTTTTATTGGGGCACTTCCGGGTTGAAGATGATGTCACCATTGTATATTATTTACTTTTCTGCATTAGGATAGACCCAAGGCTGGGAACACAAGTAACCGGGTTCTAGGGTCCAGTGGGAGACCATCTCGAGGAGTCGAGACCGGGTCTCCTAACTCTAGAATTGGCAGGGTTACTTGCCACTCTCGTAGGGGTCTAGGGGTGTAGGATTGGCTATTCATCACGACCGTGGAATTCGTGTTTTATACAGGCTTAATCTAAAACACGGAAATCCTAGTATATCCAATATTTCATACATGTTCTTCTGCTGCAATGTTCGGTGATGAGATCATATTACTGCCTGAGATGAATGCTTATATTATATATATGTTATATATATTATATACTGTTGATTTCATTTCATATCTGATGCTTTGGAAGCATAATAAATGGGACTTCATTAATGGGATTAATGAAATAAAAGAAACCTAAAGATGTTGTAGAAACTTGTCTCGGAAAATGGTATCTCTTGTTCTTGCTTTGCATAGTGGTATTCCTTGTAGAATATCCAGCACCTTATTCGATAAGGAAAGAGCCGAGATCCCTTCAGCGGGAGTTACCTCTTTAGCGAAACTAGCAGATGCTACACACTCGGTTTGTCTTTTGATTGCTTCTATAGTTTTTGCTTTGCATAGCGGTATTTGTGAAATATCATGCACCTTATTCGATAAGGAAAGAGCCGAGATTCCTTCATCGGGGTGACCTCTTTAGCAAAACTAGTAAAAGCCTAAAAAACACTCCTTTTCAAAATCACTTGATTCTACGACGATATCAAGTTCATTACGCAAAAGGTTTTCTTAAAAAACTGTCGTAGCCCTCCGTCATTTCAGATAAGTACTACTTAGTATTCGTACTGCGTTTGTTGACCTTAGCAAAGGCGTAGTGTGCGGTAGCTGATTAGTGCTTATCTGTATAAGCATGTGATGCGATTGGATTAGGGTAGTCGCACAACTTTGTTGACTATGTTAAGGGTCGTGCGGGTGGGTTTAATTCAATCAAGAAATGACGGGTTGAACTAGGCTAGCGCTTAAGATTTGTTGACCATGTTAAGGTCATAAGTCGCTAGGGGAAAAATATTATTGGGAATTTCAAGTGTTGAAATTTGCAATGAAATTGCATACCTTCTATGAGATAGTTGGATCTCGATACCCACTGCGAGTAAGAGTTACTCCTGCGAGAGTTTTACACATTAAAATTAGCCGATCAAGTACGTGTCTAGAAAGGTGTTAACGGGGTTACGCCCCTGAGAAAAACGAGGTTTATTTTAATTAGATCCGTGCGAAAGCACGGGGAAACTCCCTCAAAGTACAGGAACTGGCCTGGCTGAAATATTGGCGAACTTGTAGGGTGTAATTAATCCCGGCTAGTCTTACCTTTTAGGGTTTGAAGGAAGATTTGACAAAAACAGTGGGAGCCATCCTGATTAGATAAATTAATAACCAATCTAATCTTACAAGAGCATACGCTGGATGTTTTATTCTCTCTCTCTCTAGGTAGCGACCATGTCACGCCTTAATCAAGATAATAATATGGATGCATTGACCGAACCCGCTTGTTATACTGTGCTGGGGAACATTGGACCCGCTCCAACTTCTAATTGTTATAAGACGGAGTAGGAAATCGGGGATTGCCAGGATTCCCGTGCCGCCCAAATGAAGAAAGTGCATGATGATGCATCTTCTTCGGATGTGTTCATTATAGAGAACTGTTTCTCAGTATCCTTTACTTCCTGGGTATGTGATACAGGATCAGGATCCCAGATATGTAATCTATTACATGGGCTGTAGATAGGTAGAGAACTGAGAACGGGTGATAAGTTTCAAGAGTTCGAAACGGTGCAATTGTTGCAAGCCAAGCAGTTGGCAATTATCACCCTGTATTACCAAATACATTGATTCTGAACGATTGTTATTAGATACCGAACCTGATATACAACATCATATCAGTCTCTTTATTCAGTAAAGAAGGATATAATTTTGTATTGTTGGATAATGTTTTGAACATTTCCTATATCAAGAGTTGATCGGTTCAGGCATGTTATCTAAAAGCATATATGTTCTAAATCAAACCACAGTTCTTAACATACAAAACAAACACAAGAGGAAGAGTTCAGAAATGAACGAATCCTTCTTGAGGCATTGTAGACTAGGTTATATCAATGTGACCCGACTAGCTAATGTTACACTTAGATGCATATTTAAATCAGTTTGAATTTACATCTTGTGAAACTTGCCAGTCATGTCACAAAGATAAAATGACCATCGGCTCCGTTTATTGGAAACAGAGAAAGAGTTAATGAACTCTTGGGATTGATACATGATGAGGTATGAAAGTCCCCTGTCTATACATGCCAGGACTGGTTCTTTGTACTTCATTACATTCGCTGATCATCTCTCAAGATTTGGACATATGTTCCTGTTGAAACACAAGTCTGAATCTTTTTAGAAATTCAGAGAATATAAGTTAGAAGTAGAGAACCAAAAACAGGTATAAGTATTATGTCCTATGATCAGATCAGGGAGAAGAATACTTGAACACGGAATTCCTGGACTTTTCTAAAGGAGAATGAGATTCTCTCTCAGCATTACTCCTCCGTATACACCACAGCACGTCGGTGTATCGCGGCGGAGCAATTCGCACCTTATGTGATATGGTGTGCTCTATGATGAGTACTACTGAGTAGCCTATTTCATTTTGGGAGTTATGCACTTGAGAAGTTGCATACCTATTGAATAGGGTTCCAACCAAATCGGTGCCTACCACTCCATATGTGATATGGTATGGGAAGAGCCCATCATTTAAGGATGTTAAGATTTGGGGTTGTCCGGCCTATGTCAAAGGCAAAATCCGGACAAACTCGAGGCAACGTCAGTTCTGTGAAAGTTTGTTGGATATCCCAAGCATTCGTAAGGGACTATCTTCTACCACACTAAGGAATAAAAAGTGTTTTGTTTCTCAGCATGGCACCTTTTTGGTGGTCATGAGGTAGAACTGGATGGAGTTCCGACTATACAAATTATAGCTGACGATTTGGTAGAACCGGAGGATTCAATAGTTCCCGACGAACCTCAGCCTCTCCGCCGATCTAGTAGGGTTCCTCATCACCTAAGAGATACTTCAGTTTTCTTTATGACAGTGAGAGCGAGGATTGCATCATGAGATGATGACCCAACTAGTTTCGAGCAGGCCATCTGGAGTGGGGACTCTGTGAGAATGGCTGGATGCTAAGCGATCTGAGATGCAATCCATATACACCAACAAAGTATGGACTTTGGTTGCTTTATCTGAATGGTTAAATCCCCATCAGGAGCAAGTATATCTAGAGAAGATTACTTGGTACATGGAAAAGTTGAGACTTTCAAAGCTATGCTTAAGTCCATCTAGATCCTACTTGCCATTGCTACATACCATGACTACGATATCTGGCGATTGGGTGTCATGACTGCTTTTCTAAATAGTGATTTAGAAGAGAGCATCTATAAGTACGCAGCCAGAGGGCTTCATAGACAGTGGGAGCAACGGAAACGTGTGCAAGTTGCTTTATGGGTTAAAGCAGTCATCGCGGAGTTGGAACATCTGTTTTGATGTGTTAGTCAAAGAGTTTGACTTCATCAAAATGGTAGATGAACCTTGTATATACAAAACGGCAGTAGGGAGTATGGTGGCGATCCTCGTATTGTACGTGGATGACATACTCTTGATAGGAAAGGAGTTTCTTATGCTACACTCGGTCAATCCCCTCTTATCACATTGATTCTCCATATATGATCAAGGTGATACATCCTAAATCCTAAGTTTTGGATTTATGTGATAGATCTAAGTGGATGTTAGGATTCTCCCTAGGTGTAGTGAGATGGTATCAAAAGATTCTGGGGAGAATCACTGGATAGCTTCCAAGGTGGTAAGGACGACTGAATGTCAGTCGCGGGCATTGTCTTTACCCTCAGTGGAGCGACGGTTTGTTGGAAGAGTTCCAAGCTAGATACCGTGGCAAACTAGACGATAAAGGATGGATACGTCACTACCAAGGATGCTACCAAAGAAATAGTCTGGATTTACACTAGTTCATGAGATGAACTTCGTTCCTACCATTGTGTGAGAATGGAGTTGTGGCTTTGGCCATGGAACCCCCGTCCCATCTGTGATCCAGACATATTATTAGGCAGTATCAACTGATCATGGAGATGGTTGAACTCCAGGGAGATCCAGGTTCAGGAGAGTAAACACTGAGGACAACACGGCGGATCCACTCACAAAGGCCTATTTCCAGGAGAGACTATTATGGGATGGTTGAGTATGAGATACTTCAACCACTGCTGATTGTTAGGTATGAGATACTACAACAAATGGCCCTAGTGCAAGTGGGAGATTGTTAGTAATATGTATGCCCTAGAGGCCATTACTGTACATACGATGTATATTGTAGTGGATGCTTGGACATATATAGGGAGGACTTTCTTGCTCGACTTGATAGTATATTATCTGGTTGCACTTTATCTTAACATGTACATTGATTATCTCTATAATACATGTTGATAAAGCCCTTAGGATGAGTACTTGACTACCAGGATTATGATGCAGATCATACTAGTGGGGACAGTGTAGTCGTTATGTACATCCTTCAAATGTTCCTGGTCGTAGGTGTATCAAGACAAGGCATCGATATACCACAGTAGACTAGCGTATAGCTTCTCGACCCATGTAGATGGGCGATGGATGATCCCATATCCATTGGTATTTACATCAGATACATTATACGGTGCTCAGTGGAGACTGGGTACACTGGACGGACTCACCGAGAACTCCTAGAAGGTTTTATACCTATCGTCGGATAGCAGTTCTCAGGTGACACTGGTACAGATTATGTAGGGTTGCTAGGCACTGCCACATGGGTCTACGAGGTATCAACCATGCCCGATTATAATTTTAGCCGTGCCGAACAACCCAAAGCCGGATCTTTAAACTAGAGTTTAGGCGAAAACTAGCATATTAAACTCTTTAACACTAAGTGAGAGGGATTACAACCTTTGTAGATCCGGTCCTTCACTTCTTAAGCTCCGTGTTGAGGTCCCTTCGCTGCGATCATCGTGTTCCGGACTCTCGAGAGGCTTCACGAAGAGAAAGATGCAGTCTTGCTTCCGATCTTCGATAACATAGATGATCTACCTTGAAGTTTCGTTAACACAAGCTATCACTCATGAAATGATGTGAACACCCTCATCTAAATGGCAAGGATAGATGAGGTTGATGAAGTAGGATTTTTGCTCTCATTTGTTTTCTTATTCTCACTCATTTTTCATCACTTAGAAAAAGCTAGAAAGCTTTTTTCATGAAAAGAAAGAAGGAAGAAGATGAACAATCTACATGAAACCTTTTATGATGAATAATGAAAGGATAAATATGATGATTAATGCAACCATGGTCAACTAAACCCATATAGAGAATTAACTAGGGTTAGGGTTTGGGTTAGGTTAAAGCATAAGTCATAACAAAATATCTTTCACAAAACAAAACTAAACCTTCTAGAATCATCTAGAAACCATTAACCCAAATCAAACCCTAATCTTGTTTAATTTCTACTAAACATGTTGCATTAGTTATCATATCATGTTACAATATTATATATCACATATATAATATTTATTGTAACCAAATAAAATAATACATTCAACATATATCGCATATATATCAATGTATTACCCGAGTGAGAAAAAGAATCTTTTAGTGAGCTAATATTAGTTAATGTAATTTAATATATCATATATATTATTATACATTAAATTATCGAATCAACACTTGATCCGACAATCCGGCTATATCGCATATAAACGACTAATACGATGACCCGGCTATATCACATATACCCAGCCGATATCTCATATTGCGAGAATCCAATACGGTATCACATACCGCATTATCCTCGGTCCCGCACATATCACATATGTGCTCCTACTTCGTTTTTCCTGAGCCAAGAAACCTCTGTGTAGGACTCTAAAGAATCGTCAATACGCCGGCTGTAGGTGATGATCATATCAAACACCCACAAGCTGCAAGCGGTCAGCTAAACGTAACAGCTACCCAGGTATTGAGCGCTCAGAAGATCAACAAGCAAGCCTGTACATTCTCCTATGAATCCAATCAGTAACACTCCCGTACAGTCCGGTCTCGTCTTCTGATATGTCGCATATCTCGCCTAGGGGTGGTAAACGTCAGACCCCAGTAGCTCGATAAGTCGTGTCGATATAAGGTCTATAACAGTTCGAGAAACTACTGATAACACTTACCAGTAAATCTCAGCAACCCTGGCCAGGGATTTCCGGTTATAGCCAATAGAATACAGCGCAACATCAACTCCCTATACCGGGAGAGACGAATCCCCTCCTATCGCTCATTGTCTCCATGTGATTCGGGACTGTACCCAAAAGCCACATTTTTGCATGCCCTCTTGGACGTGGTATGATAGAAATCAAAGCACAGTGGGAATCACACAAGACTCTTGTTGGAGATAGTGCCCTCAAAGTCAATTATTAGATCGCAGGTACGTGATTGCAATGATTGAGGCAGGACCTATACCGATATGATAGTCTTGCTCGTAATGATAGTATGCTATCTGGTTTGTCTTTATCATCATATACATGCTTTAGTTTACTATTACATGATGATAGAGCCCATAGGATTCTTGCTTGACTACCAGCAGTATGATGGCGATGATATACGTGGGAGCCGGGGGTCTGTAAGCACATCCTTAAAGTGTCCCTAGTCGTGGGAGTTTCGAGACAGGGCATCGATACTCCAGAGTAGATTAGTGTATACAGTCTGTTAGTTGTATGTATGCCCTAGAGGCCAGTATTGTACAGATGATGTATATTATATTGGATGCATGGACATATATAGAGATGACTTTCTTGCTCGACATGATAGTATGCAATCTGGTTGCTCTTTATCTTAACATGTACACTAGTCTCTTTATACTGTCTTATAGTTACATGTTGGTAAAGCCCTTAGGATTTGTACTTGACTGCCTGGACTATGATGCAGATCATACTAGTGGGGACATGGTAGTCTATAAGTACATCCTTCAAGGTCCCTAGTCGTGGGTGTATCGAGACGGGGCATCGATATACCAGAGTAGACTAGCGTATATGCTTCTCGACCCATGTGATGGACGATGGATGATCCCATATCCATTGGTGTTTGACATCAGAGATGGTATACGGGTGCTCAGTGGAGACTGGGTACACTGGACGGACTCGCCGAGAACTCCCAGATGGTATTATACCTCACGTCAGATGGCAGTTCTCAGGTGACACTTGTACAGGTTAGTCTGTAGACCCGAGATCGTCATAGAGTCTTGTGTGATTCCCACTGTGCTTTGATCTCCACCTTACCACGTCCATGTGGGCGTGCAAAACGGTGGTCTTTGGGTACAGTCCCGAGTCACATGGAGGCAATGAGCGATAGGAGGGGTTTCGTCTCTCCCGGTATTGGGGGTTGATGTTGCACAGTGCTCGATTGGCCGTAACAGGGAAGTCCCTGGCCAGGGCTGATCAGAGATTTGCTGGTAAGTGTTACCAGTAGTTTCTCGACCCGTTATGAGCCTCATATCGGCACGACTTATCGGTTATTGGGGTCTGACGTTTACCACCCCTAGACTTGATATGCGACGTATCAGACGAACAGACCGGACTGTACGGTAAGTGTTACTGGTTGGATTCACAGGAGTATGAGCGGGCTAGCTCGTCGATCTTCTGATCGCTCAATACCCGGATGGCCGTTACGTTTAGCAGACCGCTTGCGGCTTGTGGATGCTTGATATGATCATCATCTGCTACCGGCATATTGACGAGTCTTTAGAGTCCTACACAGAGGTTTCCTGGCTCAAGCGAAACGAAATAGGAGCGCATATGAGATATGTGCAGGACCGAGAATAATGCGTGTATGTGATACCGCATTTCATTCTCGCGATATATGTTTCGATTGGTTATATTCGATATGACCTAGTTATCGAATCATTCATTCGATAAATCGATACATTGGATTCTAGTCGGTTATGTGCGACATGACCGGATGATTGAATCAAATGTTGATTTAATGATTTAATGCATAATTATATATTTGATATATTATTTTGCATTAGCTAGTATTGGTTCACTTTATATGGATTTTCTCACTCGATGTGGAAGAAGTATATATGATATACTTTTGTGCACTTCTTTGTATCATGTTTGATGATACTTGATTATGTGGTTAAGTGTAAAGGGTTAAACCATGGTTAAGTGATGATTAGGGTTTTGGTTTTTCATTTATTTATTTGTTTATTTATTTGAAAAAGGTTATGATAAGAATGGTGGCTCCTTTTGTTTTAAGTTGAAGCTTCATGAAGCTTTGACTTTTGTAACCATCCTTATCTTCATGCTTAACCCTAACCCTCTCAAGTGACCATGGTTTATTCTCTACACTTAACCTAGGTTAGAACATGATAAGTATTTGATTTTATTATTCTTTTTCACAAGACTTATCATATTCTTTCTTCATCATCTCCTTCTTCTTCAAGAGAGAAAACAAGATGCCATCAATGGCAACTTGAGCATAAGTGAGTGAAATCCAATTCTAAAGTGAACCCATCTCCTATTTATTCACCCTCTACCTCTTGCCAAGTTGTTATGGGTGTTTTCTTCACAAGTTTCACCACTTGTTGAAGTCGGAGCTTGAGCTTGTGCAACCTCGACGTAGATCGTCTTTGACACGAAGCCGACGACCTATTCCGCTCGTTTTCCCGATGAAGCCGATGAACGAGTCTAGGATTCAAAAAGGACAGCGAGAGGATGCCTACGTGGAGCCAAGGAAGAGGATTACCGGATCTACAAAGGTTGTAGCATCTAACCTATAGTTAATTAGTTAACTAGTTTTGTATTTCGCATAGACATCTAGCAACGATCCGTTAACTAGGGTTTCTCGGCACCATAATTTTTAAATTTGGCATGTTCGATGCCTTGTGAGACCTCTATAGGGTGCCTAGGAACCTTTCAGTGGTATCAGAGCCTAGCTAGAGCCTTAGGCGAAGTCTAGACGGAATTTGAAGTCCGATCGAACCCGAAACCGCATTTTTTACACGCTCCCTGGACTTTTTATGAAAACGTGGATTTTTCCAGATTAAAAATGCCTAAAAAATTCAGCAGGAAGATCTAAGAAATCTGGTGAAACACGAGATCATGAGGCCTCCAAACTGCCGCGGAAACGCGGCAGAAGCATGGCTTCTGCCGCGGTTCCGCCGCCGACTGTTCACTTTGCTCAATTTTGTTTGGACAGTAATTCTTCTTTTCTGGTGCTGAGTTTTATGGGAATTTTTAATAATTATTCCAGAGTTGAATTTTCTGGGAATGCTTTGGGGATTCGGTGTTTCGATCGGGGTATCAAATTTCGTCTTTGTGCTTTCCGGATAATTTTCAGAATATGTTAAAAAGTTCGACCGGATAAAAATACCCAATTTCTCCCCTGTCGGGAAATTTCCAATTGTTGGATTTTTCCGTAGTTTAACGACGTTCTAAGTAGTGCAAGTAACGCGATGGACCCTCTAGAAGACAACAAACCTTATCTCGATTATGTGACCGTCTTGAACTGCCCTTTGAACCTTCGGGTTTGGGGCAGTACGGCGTGCCACATGTGAGGCTTTGGCTTGACCCTTCTACGGCTGGACCGTTGGTACTGAGGCACGAACTGAATGTTGTTAGACTTATTTCATGTGTTGAGTTGTATCGGGAAAACTTGGGTATTCGACTGTTCGATCGGAAAGTTTAACATTTTCTGTTTATCTGGAATGTGATACAATAATTGGAATTCACAAGTAGTTATGAGATAACTGAATGAATGTTATAAATCTAGCAATTTAGTCCCATATGATGATGAAAAGTGTTTTCGATAATGAGACTAAAATGCGGGATTTATATCTGTTAGGCATGCGATGTCTAAAGAGGTTGCGGATTCCAATTGTTGTAGTTTTACACTTTCTTTTCTGTGACCGTAAGTGTAGTATGTTCATATCGCCGGTTTCGTTGCTATACGTCAACGACAATTGGGGTATGCATACTTACTTACGTTGATGACATGTGATGTTATGTGTTGCTGGATATGTTATATTGGATCGTCGTGTTCGAATAGCCGGGGTTTTTTATGTGAGATGAGTGTTTTTCATTTTCATTCATGTAAAAACTTGTATGTAATATTCTTTTATTTGGGGCACTTCCAGGTAGCGGAAGTTGTCACCTTTTGTATATTATTTACTTTTCCGCATTAGGATAGACCCAAGGAGGGGAGCACAAGTAACCGGGTTCTGGAGTCCAGTGGGAGACCAACTCGAGGAGTCGAGTCCGGGTCTCCTAACCCTAGAATTGGCAGGGTTGCTTGCCGCTCTCGTAGGGGTCTAGGGGTGTGGGATTGGCTATTCGTTACGACCGTGGAATCCGTGTTTTATACTGGCTCGTATTGAAAACACGGACGTCCTAGTATATCCAATATTTCATATGTTTATTCTGCTGCGATATCTGTGTTGTGACTCTGTGATGGATATAGTATATAGTATATATGATATAGACGTTACTTATGTTTTACACCCGCGCTAGCCCTGCCCTGCTCTGTCGTTAGTTACCTAACCTAACGGTGCACGAGGGGACATCGAGGCGAATGCGGATGGCATAAGTGTACGTCATATCTATCTGCGATGTTTAGGTATTTAAATGATGGGACTTCATTAATGTGATTAATGAAAGAAAAGAAACCTAAGATGTTGTGGAATCAGATTTTAAACAAAACAGGTAGCTACAGTTCTTGCTTTGCATAGCGGTATATATGATATACCCTGCACCTTATTCGATGAGGAAAGGACCGAGATCTCTTCACCGGGAGTGACTCCTTTAGCAATAACTGGCAGATGCTACACACTCGGTTTGGCTTTGATTGCTTTTAAGAGTTTTTGCTTTGCACAGTAATATATATGATATATCCCGCACCTCATTCGACGAGGAAAGGGCCGACGATCCCTTCACCGGGAGTGACCCCTTTAGCAAAACTAGAAAAGCCTCAAAATCATTCCATTTTAAAACTTCATTTGATTCTACAACGATATCAAGTTCATTACGCAATAGGTTTTCAGAAAAACCTGACGTAGCCCTCCGTCATTTCAGATAAGTGCTAGTTAGTATTCGCGCTACGTTTGTTGACTATGTTAAGACGTAGTGTGCGATAGCTAATTTGTGCTTATCTGTATAAGCATATGATGCGATTGGATTAGGGTAGTCGTGCGACTTTGTTGACTATGTTAAGGGTCGTGCGGGTGGGTTTAATTCAATCGGGAAATGACGGGTTGAACTTGACTAGCACTTATGATTTGTTGACTATGTTAAGGTCATAAAGCTGCTAGGGGCAAAAGATTATCGGGAATTTCAAGTGTTGAAATTTGCAATGAGATTGCATACCATCTATGAGATAGTTGGATCCCGATACACACTGCGAGTAAGAGTTACTCCTGGGAGAGTTTTACACATTGCAATTAGCCGATCAAGTAGGTGACTAGAAAGGTGTCAACGGGGTTACGCCTCTGGGAAAACGAGGTTTACAGTAATTAGGTTCGTGCGAAAGCACGGGGGACCTCCCTCAAAGTACCGACACTGGCCTGGCTGAAAGATTGGCGAACTTGTAGTGTGTAATTAATCCCGGCTAGTCTTTCCTTTTAGGGTTTGAAGGAAGATTTGATAAAAACAGTGGGAGCCATCCTGATTAGATAAGATAATAACCAATCTGATCTTGCACGAGCATACGCTAAAGTGTTTTCTTCTCTCTCTCTCCAGCTAGCGACCATTTCATGCCCTAATGAAGATAATAATATGGATGTATTGACCGAACCCGCATGTTATACTGTGCTGGGGAACGTTGGTTCCGTTCTTTCTTATAAGAGTTATAGGAATGAACAGGATATAGGGGAATACCAGGATTCCCATGCCACCCGAATGAAGAAAGTACATGTTGATGCATTATCTTCGGGTTTGTTCGTTACAGAGAACTGTTTCTCCATTTGCTCTACGTCCTGGGTATTGGATACCGGGTCAGGATCCCATATATGTAATCAGTTACATGGGCATAGGAAAGGTAGAGAACTTGGAGAAGGTGATAAAGACATTAGAGTTGGAAATGGTGCAATTGTTGCAGCTAAGACTGTCGGGGAATATCACCTTGTATTACCAACTGGTAATACATTGGTTCTGAACGAATGCTATTACATGCCGAACCTGATATGCAACATTATATCGGTTTCTTTGCTAAGTAAAGAAGGATATAATTTTGTATTACAGGACAATGTTATGAACATTTTCCATAACCAAAAGTTGGTTGGATCAGGCACGTTGTGCAATGGCATTTATGTTCTAAACCAATCAACAGTTCTGAGTATAACAAACGCACACAAGAGGAAGAGTTCAGAACTGAATGATTCTTTCTTGTGGCATTGTAGACTAGGTCACATCAATGCGACACGACTGGCTAAGTTGCATAAAGATGGATATTTGAAACCTTTCGAATTTTCATCTTATGACACTTGCCAGTCATGTCTCAAAGGCAAGATGACCAAAACTCCGTTTACGGGACACGGAGAAAGAGTTACCGAACTCTTGGGACTGATACATAGTGATGTATGTGGTCCCATGTCTACACATGCCAGGGATGGTTCTTCGTACTTCATTACATTCACTGACGATCTCTCTAGATTCGGATATGTGTTCCTGATGAAACACAAATCAGAAGCTTTTGAGAAATTTAGAGAATATAAACAAGAAGTTGAGAACCAAACCGGAAAAAGTATTAAAATCCTGCGATCTGATCGAGGAGGTGAATACTTGAGCAATGAATTCCTGGACTTCCTAAAAGAGAATGGGATTCTCTCTCAGCTGACTCCTCCATATACACCACAGCACAACGGTGTATCTGAACGGAGGAACCGCACCCTATTAGATATGGTGCGCTCTATGATGAGCACAGCTAAGTTACCTATTTCCTTCTGGGGATATGCGCTGGAGACAGCAGCATACCTATTGAATCAAGTTCCATCTAAATCTGTACCTACCACACCATATGAGATATGGAGTGGGAAGAGACCATATTTTAAACGAGTTAAAATATGGGGTTGTCCGGTCTATGTCAAAAGACAAAATCCAGACAAACTCGACGCACGGTCAGTTCTTTGCAAGTTTGTGGGATATCCTAAGAATTCCCAAGGATATTTTTTCTACCATGCTGAAGAACAAAAAGTGTTTGTTTCTCAATATGCCACCTTTTTAGAAAAGGAATTTCTTGAAAAATAAATTAGTGGCAAAGTGGTAGAGCTGGAAGAGGTTCCAGATACACAAAAAGTAACTGAAGATTTAGTGGAACCAGAGGATTCAGTAGCTCCAAATGAACCTCAGCCTCTCCGCCGATCTAGTAGGGTTCCTCGCCAACCTGAGAGATACTACGGTTTTCTCATGGATGGTGGAAGCGAGGATTGCATCATGGAGGATGATGACCCAACTAGCTTCGATCAGGCCATCACGAGTGGGGACTCAGTGAAATGGCTGGATGCTATGCGGTCCGAGATGGAATCCATGTACACCAACAAAGTATGGACTTTGGAAGTTGCTCCTGAAGGGGTAAAACCCATTGGGAGCAAGTGGATCTTCAAGAAGAAACTTGGTGTAGATGGGAAAGTGGAGACTTTCAAAGCTAGACTTGTTGCAAAAGGTTTTCGTCAAAGACCAGGTGTGGACTATGACGAAACCTTTTCTCCAGTGGCTATGCTTAAATCCATCCGGATCATGCTTGCCATCGCTGCATATCATGATTACGAAATCTGGCAAATGGATGTTAAGACCGCCTTTCTAAATGGTGATTTAGAAGAGTGCGTGTACATGACTCAGCCGGAGGGCTCGTAGATAGTGGGAGCAGCGGGAAGGTATGCAAGCTGCTTAAATCCATTTATGGATTAAAGCAAGCATCGCGGAGTTGGAACATCTGCTTTGATGTCGTTATCAAAGAGTTTGATTTCGTCAAAAATCCAGATGAACCTTGTATCTACAAGAAGGTGGCAGAGAGTAAGGTTGTCTTCCTCGTATTGTACGTGGACGACATACTCTTGATAGGAAATGATATTCCTATGCTACAATCGGTCAAGCTCTTCTTATCACAAAGATTCTCGATGAAAGATCTTGGTGATGCCTCCTGCATATTGGGAATCAGGATCTATAGAGATAGATCCAAACGGATTTTGGGATTGTCCCAATCCAGGTACATTGACACCATACTAAAGAGGTTTAGTATGGAAGAGTCCAAGCGTGGGAACTTACCCACGATCTCTGGAGTCACTCTCTCCAAAGAGATGTCTCCCAAGACTGATTTGGAGAGAACTCGCATGCAAGGGATACCCTATGCTTCGGCAGTAGGCTCTATCATGTATGCGATGCTATGTACTAGACCCGATGTTGCATACTCACTAAGTATAGTGAGCAGGTATCAAGCTGATCCTGGAGAGAGTCACTGGACAGCTGTGAAGAGCATTCTCAAGTACTTGCGAAGGACTAGAGATATGTTCTTGGTGTATGGTAACGGAGAACTCCAAGTGGAGTCCTTTACCGATACGAGCTTTCAGAGTGATAAGGACGACTCTAAGTCGCAGTCGGGCTTTGTCTTTACCCTTTACGGAGGGGCGGTTAGCTGGAAGAGTTCCAAGCAGGAAACCGTGGCAGACTCGACGATGGAGGCTGAATACATCGCTGCCAACGATGCTGCCAAAGAGGCTGTCTGGATCAAGAAGTTCATTACTGAACTTGGTGTGGTTCCATCCATTGAGCATCCAATACCTTTGTATTGCGATAACAATGGAGCGGTGGCTTTGGCCAAGGAACCCAGGTCCCATCAGCGATCCAGGCATATTCTGAGGCGGAATCACCTGATCCGGGAGATAGTTGATCGCCGGGAGATCGAGGTCAGGAGGGTTGACACGAAGAACAACACTGCGGATCCACTCATGAAGGCCATTCCCCAGATACAGTTTGAGAGACTCTTCGGGATGCTCGGTATGCGATACTACAGCAGCTGGCCCTAGTGCAAGTGGGAGATTGTTAGTTGTATGTATGCCCTAGAGGCCACTATTGTACAGATGATGTATATTATATTGGATGCTTGAACATATATAGAGATGACTTTCTTGCTCGACATGATAGTATGCTATCTGGTTGCTTTTTATCTTAACATGTACACTAGTCTCTTTATACTGTCTTATAGTTACATGTTGGTAAAGCCCTTAGGATTTGTACTTGACTGCCTGGACTATGATGCAGATCATACTAGTGGGGACATGGTAGTCCATAAGTACATCCTTCAAGGTCCCTAGTCGTGGGTGTATCGAGACGGGGCATCGATATACCAGAGTAGACTAGCGTATATGCTTCTCGATCCATGTGATGGGCGATGGATGATCCCATATCCATTGGTGTTTAACATCAGAGATGGTATACGGGTGCTCAGTGGAGACTGGGTACACTGGACGGACTCGCCGAGAACTCCCAGATGGTATTATACCTCACGTCAGATGGCAGTTCTCAGGTGACACTTGTACAGGTTAGTTTGTAGACCCGAGATCGTCATAGAGTCTTGTGTGATTCCCACTGTGCTTTGATCTCCACCTTACCATGTCCATGAGGGCGTGCAAAACGGTGGTCTTTGGGTACAGTCCTGAGTCACATGGAGGCAATGAGCGATAGGAGGGGTTTCGTCTCTCCCGGTATTGGGGGTTGATGTTGCACAGTGCTCGATTGGCCGTAACAGGGAAGTCCCTGGCCAGGGCTGATCAGAGATTTGCTGGTAAGTGTTACCAGTAGTTTCTCGACCCGTTATGAGCCTCATATCGGCATGACTTATCGGTTATTGGGGTCTGACGTTTACCACCCCTAGACTTGATATGCGACGTATCAGACGAACAGACCGGACTGTACGGTAAGTGTTACTGGTTGGATTCATAGGAGTATGAGCGGGCTAGCTCGTCGATCTTCTGATCGCTCAATACCCGGATGACCATTACGTTTAGCAGACCGCTGGCGGCTTGTGGATGCTTGATATGATCATCATCTGCTACCGGTGTATTGACGAGTCTTTAGAGTCCTACACAGAGGTTTCCTGGCTCAAGCGAAACGAAATAGGAGCGCATATGAGATATGTGCAGGACCGAGAATAATGCGTGTATGTGATACCTCATTTCATTCTCGCGATATATGTTTCGATTGGTTATATTCGATATGACCTAGTTATCGAATCATTCATTCGATAAATCGATACATTGGATTCTAGTCGGTTATGTGCGACATGACCGGATCATTGAATCAAATGTTGATTTAATGATTTAATGCATAATTATATATTTTATATATTGTTTTGCATTAGCTAGTATTGGTTCACTTTATATGGATTTTCTCACTCGATGTGCAAGAAGTATATATGATATACTTTTGTGCACTTCTTTGTATCATGTTTGATGATACTTGATTATGTGGTTAAGTGTAAAGGGTTAAACCATGGTTAAGTAATGATTAGGGTTTTGGTTTTTCATTTATTTATTTGTTTATTTATTTGAAAAAGGTTATGATAAGAATGATGGCTCTTTTTGTTTTAAGTTGAAGCTTCATGAAGCTTTGACTTTTGTAACCATCCTTATCTTCATGCTTAACCCTAACCCTCTCAAGTGACCATGGTTTATTCTCTACACTTAACCTAGGTTAGAACATGATAAGTATTTGATTTTATTATTCTTTTTCACAAGACTTATCATATTCTTTCTTCATAATCTCCTTCTTCTTCAAGAGAGAAAACAAGATGCCATCAATGGCAACTTGAGCATAAGTGAGTGAAATCCAATTCTAAAGTGAACCCATCTCCTATTTCTTCACCCTCTACCTCTTGCCAAGTTGTTATGGGTGTTTTCTTCACAAGTTTCACCACTTGTTGAAGTCGGAGCTTGAGCTTGTGCAACCTCGACGTAGATCGTCTTTGACACGAAGCCGACGACCTATTCCGCTCGTTTTCCCGATGAAGCCGATGAACGAGTCTAGGATTCGAAAAGGACAGCGAGAGGATGCCTACGTGGAGCCAAGGAAGAGGATTACCGGATCTACAAAGGTTGTAGCATCTAACCTATAGTTAATTAGTTAACTAGTTTTGTATTTCGCATAGACATCTAGCAACGATCCGTTAACTAGGGTTTCTCGGCACCATATTTTTTAAATTTGGCATGTTCGATGCCTTGTGAGACCTCTATAGGGTGCCTAGGAACCTTTCACAGTCGAGACCCCGACGAGGGGCGGTGGCCGGTCTCACAAGCCACTGGTGTCAGTTAGATCACCTAAGATGTATACAGGTGCTCATTGGGTTATGAGTACACCAGACAGGACTTGCCGGGAACCTGCTAATTGGTATTATACATATCGTCAGATAGCAGTTCCCTGGTGACATGTGTACAGGTTAGTTCATCGACGTGAGATCGTCATTTGTCTCATGTGAGTTCCCACTGTGCTTTGATTTCTACCCTACCACGGCTCAAAGGAGTCGTGCAAACAGGTCTTTTTTGGGTACAGTCCCGAGCCACTTGGAGGCAAGTGAGCGGATCGGCAGGGGATTCGTCTCTCCCGGTATTGGGGGTGAGATCGCGCTGTGTCTAGGAGAGCCATTACACAAAGCCCTCGGCCGAGACAGGAGATTTACTGGTAGGTACTCCAATAATATCTCAAGGTGTTCTGAGCCACTCTCTGACACGATTTATACTGCTATTGGGGGTCTGACGTTACCAGCCCCTAGGCAGATATGCGATGCTCATAGACGAATGGACCAGACTGTATGTATATTGTCACTGTTAGGCTCAGTAGGGTTTAGAGATGAGTTCGCTCGTCAGCTTCCCTTCCAATCAATACATAGGCAAACGTTACGTACAGCTCGTACCTCTGACGTGCTAGTGGTTATACCCAGTGCCAGTGTGTTGATGAGTCAATAGAGTCCCCCACAGACACTTTCCCAAGTTCGGGCGAAACGTTGTAGAGGCCGTATGGGTTTATGGTAAGGTTCAGAAAATGCACGTACGTTTTCGCACGTGTCTTTTTTTGGGCAGATAATACTGGTCGGCTTTGGTTTAAGCCGGATCCGAGTATTATACTCTGTAGATATAATATCTTTATCTCAGATGCATTTGTATTCGGTCGTAATACAAATGCGGGTATGTTTATACTGATACGGGGTTATCCTGAAATTCGTTTCAGGATCGCTTTTGGAAGTTGCCAGTTTCCAGTTTCTATCAGCCGTATTTAACATTCGGTTAAATACGGATTTATCTTTTCTTAAGATGAGTGTGGAAGCTTCTAGATGGTGACTAGGATGATGAGGTGGATTAGTGACTCAAGATGCATTAAGTGTTCATTTAATGTTGTGATGACAAGGTTAAGTGATTCATTGTTTTCATTAATGCATTCATACTAGGTGTATCTTTGACTCATGCTTTTCTTTATGTGCTAATGGTCACCCCCCTCCTACACTCACCCCCCCACCTCCATATAGTGGCTGGCCATGCTTGGTATGGGATTATGGTTGTTGATTTTGAAAAGATATAAGTTTTGGTGCATAGAAATTAGATGTGATCGGTTTCTCATTTCACCCGATTCCAAAAGGCAACTTCAATAACCGTTCGTCCATAGTCTTGGACGTAATGAGACAAAGTGTTCTACTCATTCTCTACTTCATCTTGGTCGTCTCTTCTAGCAAAGTTGACGTTCGAGTTGCCTCGGTTCAGAGGCGGGAGCCCGTTTAAAGACCCGTCGACGTGGTGCCACCTGGACGAGAAGATTGGAGATTCAGGAGATCGGAGCAGCCGCAACAAGTGTGGAATGATGGTTGAAGACCGAAGGTGTCACGACCCGCAGGGTACGGAACGTGACTGGTACTTAGGTTACGAAACGTCTCAAGACGTCCGTAAAATAAGTAAGCCAAAGCCCAGAAAACCAAAACCAAATAAGCAAAAGAGTGAAGAAAACCCAATCAATTGAAAGCGAGTTTATCAAATAAGTCATGTAAAACCCTTTTTAAGAACAATACCAATTTTTCCGAAAATTTCGGCAGAGTCTCCTTTGTAAATACTGGCCCCTAAAATGGGTACAACAAGAATATATATGAATCCAACAAATAAGGCATCCCCAAGGGGGAGCTAGCTCTTCGCCACAAGGCGGTCACAAATCCCACGCAATATAAAACAACAACATGCAAAATAATCATAAAAAAGCATGAGAAAACAGCATGTCGACTCAAGTGAGCTCGACCCTAAAATACAACATAAAAAGTCCACAAATCTCACAGTCTCATCTCTAGGTCAATATACAATAATGCTGGTAGATACAGTAGATGGAGTACACTAGATACAAAGAATATACAAAGTGGTACAAAAATAATGATATAACCCACCTAAGAGCAAAACCTCGAGTCTTGGCAAAGGAGGCAAAAGAAGCAAGTGCGCCCGCCGCTACTGTACTGACGGAGCGGACCTGCAAAAGGCTGTGGCACAACGGGGGTGAGTTGCCAACTCGTGAGTAATAAATAACATCTACGCAGGCTATCGAATGCATGCACACAAGCATCCCAGCATCTAAAATACAGGTAAGGCAGGACATAATAGCAGGTAGGTATGCAATATGAATATACTAGCAGGTATGAATGCAATGCGAATAAACTCATGATCTGAATGTGTAAGTATAAGAATCAAGTTTTTCCTTTAGGAATCTTTTTTAAAATACCAGCACAATACCAATAGAATCAACAAGAATCTGTGTCCAGCATCGACACCTCAAAACTGTCTCAAATCTCATATCAATGTATCTCTGGCCTCAGCCGTCCGGCTGACCCATCTCAAATATCAATATCTGATTATCTCCCGGCCACGGTCGGTATCCTCTGGATATCCGCCGTCCCAAACAGTCACCGGTAGGTAATCCGTCCCCTGCCAGGCTCAACGTCAACACCACATTCCTCTTGCCCCGGGGTACCTTACCGGGCCCACCATGTACCCGTGACGGTTCCTCCACTCCTCGACACGGATCTCGAAAACCACAGCAAACTCATGGTGGACGACACTTACATCACTAGAAAACAGCAATTTACATATTTTAAAAATATAATAAGTTTAGAAATTTTGCGGCTTTCCCCCGAAATCCAGAAATATCATAAAATCTCAAGAAATCCTCATAAGTGCATATGTCAATGATAATGAATGCATATGGTATCAATAATCAAGTTGCGATGTGTGATTAATAGACTAAGCATGAACAAATAATATGATGAGGTACATGCACATGAATAGCAATCCTACGATTTCATTTTAAGGAATTAAAGGCAACAGCACAAGTTTAAGTATCAATTATAGTAAAAGGTTTCAATTTAAAGGTTATCTAGTGTGGTGGCATGGCAATTACCAGGGTGTGTGTGTAAGCATGAATAGTGCTCGTGCTGCATATAAAAACCCTGGCAATGGTGCAGGTGTCCTATAGAATGGGTTCGTATATGTATGTCAATATAAGGAATGAATGTAGCAAATAATCATACAAGTATTACACCCCTAATTACTAATATTACTAAGAATCTATTTAAGCTACTAAAACTATCGGGCGGCTTGCGCCATCCAACGATAGTCCCCCGTAGATGTTACATCTACTCACCGGAATCCCTAGCTAGTCACGTCCAATCACCGCTTTCCCCTTTCGTGCCGCGTCTGACGTCTCCGCGACCGAACCTGGAATTTACATCAATACAAACATAAGGTTACTAATCAAGAACGACGCAATTCCCTAACGAAAATACCATAGTTCACAAGCTAGGTACAACGTGCACAAAGTGCACGGAACACACGCGAAAATCGCAAAAATCTACTAAAATGTCGATTTGGTCGCCCGGAAAAACTAAAACCCTGACACTCAAAAATCCGCACTCACATATCCTAAAATTCATAGGATACGCTAAAAATGTCATCAAGACATCGCAAATAATTCATCACAATATTTTAATAAGAACTAGTAAGCTAGAATTTGCAATTTGGTGCAAATATCGACAATTAGCGACAAAGTTAACACAATCCAACACAACAATCCAAACTAACTCACTAGATAGCCACTACATTAATTTTAAACCATTAACTATACTTCAAAACATATTTTCCACAACCAACCCTTCTCTTGAATTTTGGTAATTAGCAATCTTAATGAAAATTTCACACAAGTTTAACATAGATTAGCATAACATCAAGCCACTTAAGCAAAGTAACCCTATAGATTGGTTAAGTAAACAACTAGATAGCTAATTAGCTTTAATTAACTAAATGATTGTTTCTAAAAACCCTAGTTTAACTCAAACCATAAACCTTTAAAAACTGGATTAGAAACTAACACTAAATTAACACTAGATTTTAGCCCAATTAGCAAGTTAACCACTTAGATTAAGCTAATCAAAATAACTAGGTAACAAAATAGCTTAATTAATCTCTTAATGGTGTTCTAAACCCTAAATTAATTTCAACCCACAAACTTTAAAAAAACTAGTATGCAAATAGCACTAAAATTAACACTAAAACAATTTTCAAAGTTCTAATTAGCACACTTTAAACTACAATTTAACCAAAGATTGAAATTATATCACACAAGCCCAAACCCTAAGTTGCTAAAGCCTCCCAAGATGCCATCTTTCTCCAAGATTTGAACCAATTTGGGTTTGAGAAGAGAGGGAATAAGGTTTTGTGTTGAAATAGTGAAGGATTTGTTGATTTTTATTGAATTTTGATGCAATTTTTTTGAAGAAAATGAGAGAAAAGAGAAGGAAAAATAATGGAATGTGGGGGGGAGGGCTGCTCTCGGCCAGTAGAAGGGAGAGGGGATGGTGTGGGGTGTGTGAAAAAAATCACCAAGTCAAACCCCCTCAAAGTCAATACACCATACCTCCAAATACTATATTTTAATCAATTCTCAAAACAATTCATTTCATCACATGAATAAAGTCAAAGTGAGGCAAGCAAATTTCTGGACCTGATCATGGTGGGGCCGGCCTAGAGGGAGTGGGGGTGAGTGTGAGTGGATACAAAAAGGTTTTATGCAAAAAGACCCCCCACAAGTCCAAAATTGCAAGTTTTGGCTTAAAATTCAATAAATTTCGTTTTCCATAATAAAAATTAGTTAAAACATAAAATAAAATACTAAAATTTTATGTTACAACTAGATTTTAATTAACATGATTTTAAAGCTTAAATTTATCCCATTTAAATTGTATTTATCGCTAATTTAATGTATTTTCTTACCGGCTTAAAATAATATTAAAAATTGAAAAATTAGGGAAAATTTTTAAACGACCAGAATTTCATAAGTAACTCATTTGCTACTAAAAACAAGCAAATTCCTATCCAAATTAGGTATAATTAGTCCTAAACTGCAAATTAACAAAAAAGACGGTTTTCGGAAAAATACCGAATTTTCACCGATTTTCAGGAAAACACCAAAACGACTTTTCAAGGCGCTACAATCTTCCCCCCTCAAAGAAATTCGGTCCCCAAATTTAAAAATATAACTACGCGTACCTTCAAAGAGATGGGGATATTTCTTCCTCATCTCGCCCTCGGTCTCCCAGGTAACCTCCTCGCTGGTTGGGCTACGCCAAAGGACTTTGACGGTTGGTATAATCTTCGATCTCAACTTCTTCACCTGCCGATCCAGGATCTCAACTGGCTCCACGGTGAACGAAAGGTCGGGCTCGAGCTGAACTGTCTGATGCTGAAACTTGTGGGAAGGGTCATGAAGATAACGGTGTAGCATCGATACGTGGAAGACGGGGTGAACATCGGGAAAGCTGGGTGGAAGGGCCAAACGATATGCAACAGCACCGACACGCTCGAGGATCTCGAAGGGACCTACGAATCTAGGGCTAAGCTTCCCCTTTCACCCAAAACGCATCACGCCCTTCATCGGAGAGACTCTCAGAAAAACATGATCGCCAACTGCGAACTCTAGTCTGCGACGGCGCCTGTCCGCATACGATTTCTTCCTGCTCTGAGCCGCTCTCATCCGGTCTCGGATCAGCTGTATCTTCGCTGTCGTCTCCTCAACAAGCTGCGGCCCCAAAATACTGCTCTCGCTGAGCTCTGTCCAACAGACGGGCGATCTGCATCTCCTCCCATACAATTAGGGGTGTAAACGAGCCGAACTCGAGCCAGCCAAGCTCGGCTCGAGTTCGGCTCGTGGTTCTTTTTGTCGGCCCAAGTCTGGCTCGTTTAGTTAATCGAGCTAGAGATGCTCGGCTCGAGTCCGGCTCGATTAAACATGCCCAGCTCGTGTTCGGTTCATTTGTGGCCCATTAACTAAACGAGCCGAGTTCACGAGCCGAGCTCAACTGAGCTCGTTTGTGAGCTCGGCTCGTTTTCAGCTCATTTACTCATATTAATAGTATCTTCCAAGAAAAACACATAATTAACAATAATGCTTAAAACTCAGGGTTTTGAGATATGGAAAAATTAAAAAACATTAACATCTAGGGCATTGAATGGGTCTAAGTGCTGGGTTTTATATTTATCTCAGTACACTTTATATACTGTCATTTAATTGAATTAAGTATTCTGAGAGTTGTATAGAATCTGCTATATATTACATATTAATGTTTTTTTCAAACTGTGTAACCCAGCCGAACCCGAGTCAATACCGAACGAGCCTGGCTGAGCTCGAGTCCGGCTCGTTTAATAAACGAGCCAGGCTTTCTGGCTCATGTCCGGCTCGTTAATAAATGAACCGAATTTGAACGAGCTGATACCGAGCCGAACCTTAATCGAACCCGAGCTGGCTCGTTCAATTACCACCCCTACATACAATGCCTCGAAAGGTGCCATCTGAATAGTATCCTGGAAGCTGTTGTTGTAGGAGAACTCCACTAGAGGTAAATGACGATCCCAGCTACCGCCGAAGTCTAAAACGCACGCTCTGAGCATGTCCTTGAGAGTCTGAATGGTCTGCTCTGACTGTCCGTCGGTCTGCGGATGAAACGCTGTGCTGAAGCTCAAACGAGTGCCCAAAGCCTCCTGAAGTCTCTGCCAAAGTCGGCTGGTGAACTGGGTGCCTCGATCTGACACGATACAAGTCGGTACGCCATGTAGTCGCACGATCTCGTCAATGTAGAGCTGAGCATACTGAGCGAAGCTGAAAGTGGTCTTCACTGGTAGGAAGTGAGCCACTTTCGTCAATCTATCCACGATCACCCAGATGGAGTCATACCCTCGACTGGTCCTGGGTAGACCCACAACGAAATCCATCGAAATCTGCTCCCATTTCCACTCCGGAATGGGTAACGGCTGTAGCTCTCCTGCGGGCCTCTGGTGCTCGGCCTTGACTTGCTGACAAGTCAGGCATCTCGATACAAACTCCGCAATGTCCCTCTTCATCCCGTCCCACCAGTAGGTCTCTCTCATATCATGGTACATCTTAGTGGAACCGGGGTGGACACTATACACTGATCGGTGTGCCTCCTCAAGAATGTCGTGCCGTAATCCATCAGCATCTGGTACGCACAGTCTAGATCCATAGCATAAAATCCCCTGATCGTCAATCACGAACTCGGAAAATCTGCCCTGACCCATCTGTGCCATGATCTCTGAGCAACGGTCGTCACTGCGCTGTGCCTCATATATACGGTCAAGCAACTGTGGGCGTGCATGAACATGCGCGAGCTGTCCTCCTGTCTGAGTGAACTCGAACTCAACTCGGCTGTCCCATAACATCTGCCAATCTGCTGACGACTGCCTCTGCACTGCGCGCAAATAGGATAGACTACCCCCGGGCCTCCTGCTCAAAGCATCTGCCACTACATTCGCCTTGCCTGGGTGATATAAGATCTCGCAGTCGTAGTCTTTCACCAACTCCATCCAACGACGCTGTCTGAGGTTCAGGTCTCGCTGCTGAAATATGTACTTTAAGCTCTTGTGGTCTGTGAATATTTGGCACGACTCGCCATATAGGTAATGTCGCCAAATCTTCAGTGCAAAGACTACTACAGCCATCTCCAAATCGTGAGTGGGGTAGTTCTGTTCATGCTTCTTCTACTGCCGAGAAGCATAAGCGATCACCCGGCCATGCTGCATCAATACGCATCCTAATCCCACTCGCGAAGCATCACAGTAGACCACAAATCCGCCCGATCCCGAAGGCAAAGATAGCACCGGCGCCGTAGTCAAACATGTCCGCAGCTGCTGAAAACTGCGCTCGCACTCCTCTGTCCAAACGAAAGGAACTCCCTTCCGGGTCAAACCGGTCAAAGGTACAGCTATACGGGAGAAGTCCTGAACAAAACGCCTGTAGTATCCCGCCAGGCCTAGAAAACTACGGATCTCAGTAACCGATGTAGGTCGGGGCCACTGCTGAACAGCCTCAATCTTCTTCGGGTCCACACATATGCCATCTCTCGTAACCACGTGACCCAAGAATCCGACGCTGTCCAGCCAGAAAGCACACTTGGAGAACTTTGCGAACAGCTGGTGCTCCCTCAGAGTCTGTAACGTAATCCGCAAGTGCTGCTCGTGCTCCTCTCTGCTCCGGGAGTACACCAAGATATCGTCGATAAACACGATGATGAACAAGTCAAGATACGGCCTGAATGTACGGTTCATCAAATCCATGAATGCTGCTGGGGCGTTGGTGAGTCCGAACGACATCACCAAAAACTCGTAGTGGCCATAGCGTGTACGGAAGGCTGTCTTCGGTATATCCTCCTGTCAGACTCGCAGCTGGTGGTATCCTGATCGTAAGTCGATCCTCAAAAAATACCCCGCACCCTGAAGCTGGTCGAACAAATCATCAATGCGTGGCAACGGATACCTGTTCCGAACGGTAACTTTGTTCAGGTGGCGGTAGTCGATACATAAGTGCAAACTTCCATCCTTCTTCCTGACAAACAGGACCGGAGCACCCCACAGAGAAACACTATGTCGAATAAACCCCTTATCTAACAAATCCTGCAACTGATCCTTCAGCTCTCGAAGCTCTGCCGGGGCCATCCGATATGGCGGTATAGAAATAGGCCCCGAGCCGGGAATCAAATCAATACAGAACTCAACATCGCGCTCAGGCGGTAGCCCAGGTAGCTCATCAGGGAAAACATCAGGGAACTCACAAACAACCGGGACCCGGTCCAACGGAACCTCTGCAGCTCGAGTATCACAAATATACGCTAAGAATCCCTGACATCCCTTCCGCAAGAGCTGACCAGCGCGAAGAGACGAAATCAAGCTGGGAAGGGTGACGCTGCGGTCTCCCTGAATAACAAGGACTGGCTCTCCCGGAAAGCTAAATCTGACTGCCTTCTCACGGCAGTCCACCGAAGCATAACAAGTGGCGAGCCAATCCATGCCCAGAAGCACATCAAAGTCCAACATATCGAGGAGAATCAAATCAACCGATGAATCCCTATCCCCGATACGAACGGAACACAATCGAAATACATAACGAGCGACAAACGACTCTCCCACCGGGGTAACAACAACAAGCGGATGATCTAACGATGACGACTCACGGCCCAACATCGGTGCAAAGTGTGTAGAGACGTACGAATGTGTGGAACCTGGGTCAAATAATACCCGTGCGTCGAAAGAACAAACTGGCAAGGTACCTGTCACAACGGCATTGGATGCCTGCGCATCCTGCGGTGTCAAAGCAAATACTCGGGCCTGTCCTCCACCGATAGCGGGCTGACCTCGACCTCGGCCTTTGCCTCCTCGTCCTCTCTGAACAGGACCGCCGCGTCCACGGCCTCTGGGTGCACCTAACTGGCATGGAGCATCGCCTGTGGTAGGAAGTAGGGCTCTCTGAGGAGGGGGTGGTGATGGTGGTAGGGTCACATGCGGAACTGTCGCTGCTCCCCGTCGTCTCGTCGGACAGTCTCTGACAAGATGGTGCGGACTCCCGCACCCAAAACACCCCAGCGACGGCTGCTGTCCCTGGGGATAAGAACCATATAACAGTCCCCGTCCAAATCCTCTGCCAGGCCTCTCTCTCGGAAAGAATCTGGCGCGCTGCCTCTGAGACGGTACATCGGTGCGAATCCTCTTCGGCCCAGAAACGGCCGAAGTCTGTGATATGCATGCCTCGATCCGTAATGCCGTATCCATAGCAGCTGAATAAGTGTTGTAGTGCTGGGCGCCAATGGCAAGATATAGCTGGGCATCAAGTCCCTGTACGAACCTCTTCACCATCTTCTCTTCGGTATCCACCAAATACGGAGCATATCGGGATAACTATGTAAACTGGATGTCATACTCAGACACCGTCATCCCAGGTGTCTTGACTAAGGCCTCGAAGCTACGAGCTCTGGCGTCACGAACGCTCTCTGGGAGGAAACGAGCTAGAAAGACCGCTGTAAACTCGGCCCACGTCATAGGCGGTAGACCTGCAGCTCGACCTCTCAAGACTGACTCCCACCATGTCTGCGCGAGACCCTCTAGTCGGAAACTCGCAAGCTCTACCCATCGATCATCCGAACATCTCAGCGAACGACAGATCCTGGCTAAACTGTCAAGGAACGTCTGTGGGTCCTCCGCTGCCTCGGTGCCGGTGAATACTGGAGGTCTCAACCTCATGAAATCCTGTAGTGAAACCGGGATGGCCACGGGGGTAGTAGTAGGAGCAGGTATCATGGTCGTCTGTGATGTAGTAGGTACGTCATCCGGCCTCGGTGTACGACTGGCTGCAACTAGGGATCCTACCATCTGATGTAGCTCCTGCATGCCCCCCATCATCTGTCGTAACTCCTCCATACCAGTCTCGAGCCTATCCATACGGCCTGGGGAAGGTGGATCGGTCTGTCCCTGCGGCGTAGGCATACCACCCTGCTCAGTACTAGTCTCGGACGAGCCAGCTCGAATCTCGTCTCGGGCGGCAGCCCTCTGTGCCCTCGTAGCCTTCGGCGGCATAGTGGCTATTACAGGAAAACGGATAGTAAGAACAGTGCAATAGAATCATAGGATACACGGAAATGAAGAAGGAATTTCAAGCAAGTATATCCTTAAGTCACTTAGGCGGAGTACCGTATCGCAAGTATGCCGCGGACATACACACGCTACGTTACCCTACTTAAGTCACTTACTCCATCTACCAAGGGTCATCCTATACTCAAAAAGGTAAAACCTATCGCTCTGATACCAACTTTGTCACGACCCGCAGGGTACGGAACGTGACTGGCACTTAGGTTACGAAACGTCTCAAGACGTCCGTAAAATAAGTAAGCCAAAGCCCAGAAAACCAAAACCAAATAAGCAAAAGAGTGAAGAAAACCCAATCAATTGAAAGCGAGTTTATCAAATAAGTCATGTAAAACCTTTTTTAAGAACAATACCAATTTTTCCGAAAATTTCGGCAGAGTCCCCTTTGTAAATACTGGCCCCCAAAATGGGTACAACAAGAATATATATGAATCCAACAAATAAGGCATCCCCAAGCGGGAGCTAGCTCTTCGCCACAAGGCGGTCACAAATCCCACGCAATATAAAACAACAACATGCAAAATAATCATAAAGAAGCATGAGAAAACAGCATGTCGACTCAAGTGAGCTCGACCCCAAAATACAGCATAAAAAGTCCACAAATCTCACAGTCTCATCTCTAGGTCAATATACAATAATGCTGGTAGATACAGTAGATGGAGTACACTAGATACAAAGAATATACAAGGTGGTACAAAATTAATGATATAACCCACCTAAGAGCAAAACCTCGAGTCCAGGCAAAGAAGGCAAAAGAAGCAAGTGCGCCCGCCGCTACTGTACTGACGGAGCAGACCTGCAAAAGGCTGTGGCACAACGGGGGTGAGTTGCCAACTCGTGAGTAATAAATAACATCTACACAGGCTATCGAATGCATGCACACAAGCATCCTAGCATCTAAAATACAGGTAAGGCAGGACATAATAGCAGGTAGGTATGCAATATGAATATACTAGCAGGTATGAATGCAATGCGAATCAACTCATGATCTGAATGTGTAAGTATAAGAATCATGTTTTTCCTTTAGGAATCTCTTTTGAAATACCGGCACAATACCAATAGAATCAACAAGAATCTGTGTCCAGCATCGACACCTCAAAACTGTCTCAAATCTCATATCAATGTATCTCTGGCCTCAGCCGTCCGGCTGACCTATCTCAAATATCAATATCTCATCATCTCGCGGCCACGGTCGGTATCCTCTGGATATCCGCCGTCCCAAACAGTCACCGGTAGGTAATCCGTCCCCTGCCAGGCTCAACGTCAACACCACATTCCTCTTGCCCCGGGGTACCTTACCGGGCCCACCATGTACCCGTGACGGTTCCTCCACTCCTCGACACGGATCTCGAAAACCACAGCAAACTCATGGTGGACGACACTTACATCACTAGAAAACAGCAATTTACATATTTTAAAAATATAATAAGTTTAGAAATTTTGCGGCTTTCCCCCGAAATCCAGAAATATCATAAAATCTCAAGAAATCCTCATAAGTGCATATGTCAATGATAATGAATGCATATGGTATCAATAATCAAGTTGCGATGTGCGATTAATAGACTAAGTATGAACAAATAATATGATGTGGTACATGCACATGAATAGCAATCCTACGATTTCATTTTAAGGAATTAAAGGCAATAGCACAAGTTTAAGTATCAATTATAATAAAAGGTTTCAATTTAAAGGTTATCTAGTGTGGTGGCATGGCAATAACCAGGGTGTGTGTGTAAGCATGAATAGTGCTCGTGCTGCATATAAAAACCCTGGCAATGGTGCAGGTGTCCTATAGAATGGGTTCGTATATGTATGTTAATATAAGGCATGAATGTAGCAAATAATCATACAAGTATTACACCCCTAATTACTAATATTACTAAGAATCTATTTAAGCTACTAAAACTATCGGGCGGCTTGCGCCATCCAACGATAGTCCCCCGTAGATGTTACATCTACTCACCGGAATCCCTAGCTAGTCACGTCCAATCACCGCTTTCCTCTTTCGTGCCGCGTCTGACGTCTCCGCGACCGAACCTGGAATTTACATCAATACAAACATAAGGTTACTAATCAAAAACGACGCAATTCCCTAACGAAAATACCATAGTTCACAAGCTAGGTACAACGTGCACAAAGTGCACGGAACACATGCGAAAATCGCAAAAATCTACTAAAATGTCGATTTGGTCGCCCGGAAAAACTAAAACCCGGACACTCAAAAATCCGCACTCACACATCCTAAAAGTCATAGGATACGCTAAAAATGTCATCAAGACATCGCAAATAATTCATCACAATATTTTAATAAAAACTAGTAAGCTAGAATTTGCAATTTGGTGCAAACATCGACAATTAGTGACAAAGTTTACACAATCCAACACAACAATCCAAACTAACTCAGTAAATAGCCACTACATTAATTTTAAACCATTAACTATACTTCAAAACATATTTTCCACAACTAAACCTTCTCTTGAATTTTGGTAATTAGCAATCTTAATGAAAATTTCACACAAGTTTAACATAGATTAGCATAACATCAAGCCACTTAAGCAAAGTAACCCTATAGATTGGTTAAGTAAACAACTAGATAGCTAATTAGCTTTAATTAACTAAATGATGGTTTCTAAAAACCCTAGTTTAACTCTAACCATAAACCTTTAAAAACTAGATTAGAAACCAACACTAAATTAACACTAGATTTTAGCCCAATTAGTAAGTTAACCACTTAGATTAAACTAATCAAAATAACTAGGTAACAAAATGGCTTAATTAATCTCTTAATGGTGTTCTAAACCCTAAATTAATTTCAATCCACAAACTTTAAAAAAACTAGTATGCAAATAGCACTAAAATTAACACTAAAACAATTTTCATAGTTCTAATTAGCACACTTTAAACTACAATTTAACCAAAGATTGAAATTATACCTCACAAGCCCAAACCCTAAGTTGCTAAAGCCTCCCAAGATGCCATCTTTCTCCAAGATTTGAACCAATTTGGGTTTGAGAAGAGAGGGAATAAGGTTTTGTGTTGAAATAGTGAAGGATTTGTTGATTTTTATTGAATTTTGATGCAATTTTTTTGAAGAAAATGAGAGAAAAGAGAAGGAAAAATAATGGAATGTGGGGGGGGGGGGCTGCTCTCGGCCAGTAGAAGAGAGAGGGGATGATGTGGGGTGTGTGGAAAAAAATCACCAAGTCAAACCCCCTCAAAGTCAATACACCATACCTCCAAATACTATATTTTAATCAATTCTCAAAACAATTCATTTCATCACATGAATAAAGTCAAAGTGAGGCAAGCAAATTTCGGGACCTGATCATGGTGGGGCCGGACTAGAGGGAGTGGGGGTGAGTGTGAGTGGATACAAAAAGGTTTTATGCAAAAAGACCCCCCACAAGTCCAAAATTGCAAGTTTTAGCTTAAAATTCAATAAATTTCGTTTTCCATAATAAAAATTAGTTAAAAGATGAAATAAAATACTAAAATTTTATGTTACAACTAGATTTTAATTAACATGATTTTAAAGCTTAAATTTAGCCCATTTAAATTGTATTTATCGCTAATTTAATGTATTTTCTTACCGGCTTAAAATAATATTAAAAATTGAAAAATTAGGGAAAATTTTTAAACGACCAGAATTTCATAAGTAACTCATTTGCTACTAAAAACAAGCAAATTCCTATCCAAATTAGGTATAATTAGTCCTAAACTGCAAAATAACAAAAAAGACGGTTTTCGTAAAAATACCGAATTTTCACCGATTTTCAAGAAAACACCAAAACGACTTTTCAAGGCGCTACAGAAGGACTCGGATCGTTCGGTATAACTCTTCTACCCACTTTGTAGTTTGTTAGTTTAGCTTTAATGGCAGATCCGGATTATAGTACGCGATAGTGCCAGTTGTAAAAAGTTTTTGTTCCGCATTTGGCTCTATTAGACGGCCGGGGCGCTACCGTGGACTTACAGTGGTATCAGAGCCTAACCATTAAGCTATACTAACTTGTGCTAACGCGTTTAAAAGATCGATCGAACGGAATTTCTGAAATCGCAATTTTCAAATGCTTAAGTTTCTGTCGATTTTAAACAGGGTCTAAAAATAATTTTACATATCACAGAATATTAAGCAGGGTGTTTTAAGCATACGGAGGAAAATTGGGCACGTGATCCCACAAGAGCACCGCGGAACCGCGGCGCTTCAGCGGGAACAGTGCTTCAGTTTTTTCCAGAGAACATCTATGTGGAAATTGTGGTTTTTGGTGTAGTTCTTTTGGGCCCAGATTTTGTTACTGTACAGCAGATGTACGTGGGGCCCACCTCGGGAAATTTGGTCGATCGATATTTTAAATTTGTTAGTATACAGTACTTACTTTATATCTCCGACCGGGAATGTCATTTGATCGGTAAACCGCGTATAATTGCTATAGTTCTTTTAGACGGGTTTCCGAACGTGACATTCGCGTTGATGTTCTGTGTTGTGCTGTGATGTTGCGGATATGTCGTTGTGGATAGCAGGGTGCAATGATAGTGCAGTTTTGATTTATTTGTATATTTGATATTGCGGGACGAGCGTTCAACATGTGGACTGCCGTCACTGCCTGTTGTATAATATTCTTTTGGGGCACGACCGGTGATCAGTTGAAAATATTGCATATTTTAGTCGGCAATTTCCTCCTCATTTGCATCCATATAGAAGTGTACGGTATTCATAATTCACATATTAGCAAATCGGTCGCAAAATATCAGATTACATGTATTCGACCTTAAAACCGGCATTTCTAGGGAAATTGACTGCATTGCATCACATGGCATATTTTCTATATCTTGCAACCCTTGTTTCGAAGTCTGTGCAGGAAAAGAGAAGCTTGCTCGATCATTACATTGCTCGACCATTACAATTGCTCGTAAACTCACTTAACTCAAATCTGGTATCAACACAGAAGAGGAAATACAAATCTAAACATCAAAGGAAGCTAAAAACAGCAGCCCAAGACCACAGAAGAAGCCACAGAGCCCAAGCACACCAGCATAGCGCGAAAGCGCGGCCAATGCCTAGTTCTTGCGGCGGATCCGCGGTGGGCCCAGGGACTCAGTTCCTCAATTTTACACCACAACTCCTGTTTCAGTGGCTACAGCTCAATAATGCATTCCAAGTTCCAGAATACTCCAGATACTTCCACCAGATCAGCAAACACCTTGAGTTTCATTAAACTAGCCTAATCATTCTAGAACTTTCCGTAAACCCTAGCTTAAACCCTAAGCTAACTCCTAACAAACTCCTTCTAGAAACTCTTCAACAAACTTTGGGAGGGAAAGTTCTAATTCAAACCTAAACCTAGGGTTTGGGAGTTCTATAAATAAGACCCTAGGCTCATTGTAAAGAGGGATTCAACCTTGGGAAAGCTTAGAAAAATCAATCTCTTTCTTCATCCCCTCTTCCTCAAGTTTAGTGAGAGAGCTTGTAGGAAACCCTAACCCTAAATCCAACCACAATTCAAGATCTTGAGTGCAAGCCAAGCAAGATGCCTTCAACCCTTTTATGAGCCGAGCCGATCTTCAATCGGGCAAGAGATCAAAGTAGATCCACGATCCACGGAGACGAGCGAAGCCGAGTCAACGATCGATTTCTTCTTCTTGTAGATCTTCAAAGAATGTATTGAAATTGTTGATTAAATAAAAGGTGATATTCTTTTATCTTGTTTTCTTTAAATTCCGCATCATGTTATCTTTACAATTCTTGAATATTATCTGTGTGGTGATGTGTGAATAAAACTCCGCTCGTCGAGGAGTCGAGACGATTTTTAGTATGATGATGTAACAAATTTGCAATCGATTCTTGAATCCCACGAGTTTGTAAACCCTAGCAAGTTCAAGAATCGACGACCCAATTCGTTACGATGCTTTCTTGATCGACATCGCTCGAGATTGGGGAGTTCCGATCGTTTCTTGAAATTGCTAGAGGCTAGAATATAAATGGTATCCTCGAAAGAACAAGGGTTAAGAGATGAAACCCTAATTTCATCAAGAAAGCCCTAACTCTCGTCGATCACCATTGATCTAGTATCAATTCTTCGAAGGACAAGAACACGAAACCTTTTAGATTACATCACATCTAAAGATCCGATCGATTCCTACGAGCCTCTCTTATATTCTTGATTGTTGATTGGAAATATTATCAAAACACCGATTCTTGATTGTTTATAGTTTCTTGATTCTTGCATAAAGAATAGTGACACTCGAATACAAATCATTCTTGAATCATGTTTTCTTTTATTGTTGCTTAACTTTTCATTTCAAACGTATCGAAATACAAGTGAATCGTGCAATCCCTGTGGACGATCCGCACTCACTACAAACTACATCCGACACCGTAGTTTGATTGCGGTCAAAATAGTTTTTGGTTGTGAAGTTCTTTACAAATTTCTCTATATACTACACAACGGGAAAAACGATCAATCAAAATGGTGCCGTTGCCAGGGATCGCGCTAATTCATTTACATTTTTAGTTTGAAGTGAAAGAATTATTACATTCTACTTCTTGAATTCAAAATTCGTACAAACTCTTACACGTGTGTTGTGATTGATTGCAAGGTGATCTGGAGCTTACTGGGAGTCTGGAAAATTATTTGGGATATACCAGAGAGCTTAGGGAGTTAACAGAAGCTCCCTGTTGAAATTCTGTACAGTGATCTCACTGTTAGAGCGCGGAAGGGCGGCACAAAGGCAGCAATCGCGGCGGATCCGCGGTGAAGTAGGGTGTTCTCTGAAAAATTTTCAGCTCAGGTAACTTCTGTCTCTCTCCCCTCTCCTCTTTTTAGCTCCAACTAATTTTTAGCTCCAACTAACACTTTGCTGCAGGATTCTTTGCAAATAAATCGCAGCGCGCAAAAGCAAAATAAAAATTTGTGTGTGATTTTGATTTCTTGGTTGTTTGCATTCTAATACGGAAATTTAAGGGGCACGGCCAAATCCAAATTAGGTGGGGATTTCATTACCCTTCCTAGGCCCCGAAAATCGCAAAACTTGCATCCGCATTACCCTCATTAATTAAAAGAAATCTAGAGAAGACTCTAAGGACTGTCACGCTCAATAGGACAAGAGAAGGTCGTGGGTAATTCATTGCTTATCCGCGTTTTCTTGTGGTGCCTAAGGCGAGTGTGTCTAAGGCTAGTGGTTATTAATTAGGTCCACTGTAGTGGTGGTTCCTTCCCACTTACCTGGCACTTATCCGGCCACAGGGGGACAAAGAGGCAGTGGAGGATTCTATCCTGCGACTTGTCTTTTGGCAGTTAGGAGCGGTCTAGAGATCGGACCTAGGTGACCACTAGATTCTAGGGTTTGTTTGTTGCATTTGTTTTGTCGCATCATTTTTTCAAAATCCGTCCCTTTTTAAAGCAAGCACCGCATTCATTTTACCCCTAATTATAAGTCAACGCTGCCACTTGTACTAACCCATTTTAGTGCAAGATAGGCTGGACACGGGATTCTAGTGCCCGTTTAGTCCGCGTACCTTTTATCGACTCCGAAGTCGATAATTCTCCATTTACCTTTTCTTTACCCACTACCACACCCACACCGATGGATCCGAATCCATCAAACTTCTTTAACCCTAATCTGCCACCGTCCGTTGGTGCGCAGAATCCACCCCACATTTCTCTCCAGGAAAGATGCTATCCACATAGAGGTCCTCTTTCGACCTGCTTATCCACACCACCAGCCAATGGGGATAACTTTGAGATTAAGCCCAAGTATATCAATCTTTTACCCAAATACCACGGACTCGAGACCGAGGACGCTTACGTTTTCATTACCAAATTTGAAAACGTATGCGCAATGATGGGTACGTCACAACTTTCAGTGGATGCGATACGTCTACGACTTCTTCCATTTACATTGTGCGATATAGCCGAGAAGTGGCTATATAACACCACCGCACACTCTATTACGAATTGGGAAGAATTCGTCGCTGCATTCCTTAAGAAATTTTACCCAATCCAAAAGACGGCTCGAATCCGTAGCGAACTGAACCAATTTGCCCAGCTCCCTGCCGAACCATTTTCAAAATACTTTGAACGTTTCAAGGATCTATTGGTTCAATGTCCTCATCACGGCATCCCGAGATGGGAGCTTTGCCGAATCATATATGAGGGCAGTAACCCTAGCACTAAACAGAGCCTTGAAAACATGTGTCAAGGTACTTTTATGACTAAGGATGATGGGGAAGCCTGGCGATACTTAGAAGAGTTCGCTGAAAAATCACTAATTTGGGAGAGTGGAACACAACCATTGAATAGGGGTGGCCTACACCAGATAGATGTGTCCATAGGTGTTCGAGCTGAAATGGCAGCAATGCAAAAGAAGCTCGACGCTATGGAACACAAATTTGCAGCAGCCTCCCTAAACCCAATGTCGCTCCCCAAAACTGTTTGTGGGTGCTGTTCTGATCCGTCACATTTAACGGAAGAATGTCCATTAAACTCTGCGTTTCAAGGTCACGAGCATTCTAATGCCGCATTTCAAAGACCTCGAAATGATCCATATTCTTCCACGTACAATCAGGGTTGGAGGAACCACCCGAATTTTGCTTGGAACCAAAACCAATCTCAAAACACGGTTCCAAACACGAATCAATTTCAACGGGCTCTTCCTCCACCACAACAGCAACCCCTACAACTCACTCAGCACCCCTATCAGTCACAAAATTGTTGGAGATAGTGCCCTCAGAGTCAATTATTAGGTCACAGGTACGTGATTGCAATGATTGATGGAGGACCTATCCCGGTAGGACAGTCTTACTCGAGATGATAGTATGCTATCTGGTTTACCTTTATCATCGTGTACTGTTTTAGGTGACCTGACAAGTTGCTATTACACGTTGATAGAGCCCCTAGGTTTCTTGCTTGACCACCAGCAGTATGAGGGCGATCATATAAGTGGGAGCTGGGGTCTATAAGCATATCCTTAAATGGTCCCTAGTCGTGTGAGTTTCGAGACAGGGCATCGATACTCCAGAGTAGACTAGTGTATACAGTCGAGACCCCGACGAGGGGCGGTGGCCGGTCTCACAATCCACTGGTGTCAGTTGGATCACCTAAGATGTATACAGGTGCTCATTGGGTTATGAGTACACCGGACAGGACTCGCCAGGAACATGCTAGTTGGTCATATACCAGACGTCAGATGGCAGTTCCCTGGTGACATGTGTGCAGGTTAGTTCATCGACCTGGGGATCGTCATTTGTCTCGTGTGAGTTCCCACTGTACTTTGATTACTACCCTACCACGGCTCAAAGGAGTCGTGCAAACAGGTTTTAGTTGGGTACAGTCCCGAGCCACATGGAGGCAGTGAGCGTATCTTCAGGGGTTCGTCTCTCCCGGTATTGGGGGTGAGGTCGCGCTGTGTCTAGGAGAGCCATTACACGAAGCCCTCGGCCGAGGCAAGGAGATTTATTGGTAGGTATTCCAGTAGTATCTCAGGGTGTTCTGGGCTACATTCCGACACGACTTGTACCGCTTTTGGGGGTCTGACTTTTACCAACCCCCTAGGCCCGCCATGCGATGCTCATAGATGAACGGACCGGACTGTACGGATATTGTCACTGACAGGCTCAGTAGGGTTGTCAGGCTGAGTTCGCTCACGGACGTCCCTTTTAGTCAATACCTGGTAGCCCGTTACGTATTGGCTTATACCTCTGACGTGCTAGTGGTTAAATCCACAGCCAAGGTGTTGACGAGTCTTTAGAGTCCCCCACATTCAGTTACTCAAGCTTACGGGCGAAAGGTTGTAGAGGCCGTATGGAGATATGGAAAGGTCCGATCAGATACGTGCGGTATTGCACGGATCAGGATCGGACAGTTTGTACTATAGGCCGTATGGTTATATGGCAGGGTTCGATCAGATACGTGCGGTATTGCACGGATCAGGATCGAACAGATATTACTAGCCGGTTTTGGTATAAGCCGGATCCTAGTATAGTACAGTGTAGATTTTGTCTCATTGCATTTGTATTTCGGTCGAAATACAGATGCGGGTGTGTATGCACAGTATCGGGGTTTTCCTGTAATTTATTACGGGACCAGTTTTCTGGAGTTGCCAGTTTGCTTTCCGTTTCGGCCAATTTCCTTTGTATCGTTCATTGGCCGAAGTTTGGTGGAGGAGGGTTTATTTGCATTGTTGCAAATAGGCATTTGTGGAGGGGGTTCTTTGCATCTTGTTGCATCATGATGGCTTTCATGAGGTGCACCATCATTGACTTGTTTTGACTCCATCATGACTTGACTTTTAAAGTCATGATTGTTGATGATGATGAGGGGTGAGGTTGGTTGTGTGTGGATGTATTTGTTATCATGTTCTTTCATGATTCCCTTTTGCATTATTGTTCCACTCACTCCCTCTTTGTATGGCTCTCTCATTTTTTCTATCATATGACACTTTCATTCTCTCCTCTCCATGGTGATGGCCGGCCAAAGCCTTAGGGGGCTGTCCAAAATTCTTGGGGTGGGATTTTTGTTATTCTAGCTTTGCAAAAATCCCACAAGATCCATCTCCAAAGCTCCAAGTTCAATCCCTCCACAAAAGGCAATTCCTACAACCCCGAATGAGACTTCTTCTCTAGATATTCTACAGCAAACCTTGGGCACGTCGACTAGCCAGCTTCGTGCCCGAGTTGCCTCGGCATTGAGGTGGGAGCCCGTAAACGATGTAGGCGATGTAGTGCACTTCCGGCGACGAGGAGGAGACGGGACATTCCGCAGGAGATCGGGACGACGACGAGAAGACCGGAGGACTCGGATCTGTCGGTATATCTCTCTTCCCTTTCTTGTAGTTAGCTAGGACTAGTTAGTGGTTCGATCCGGGTATTAGTGCGCGGCGGTTTGCCAGTTCAAGTAAAATTTAAAGTTTATCACCGCTTCCGCATTTGGCCGTCGGATTGACGGCCGGGGCGCCGCCGTGCACTTACAGTGGTATCAGAGCCTGGCCATTAACTTAGTCTAGCTTTTTCTAATGTGTTTGCATTTCCGATCGATCAAAAAGTTCCAAAACCGCATCTTTGCTTGCATCAGTTTTCTGTTGAAATTTTTTTGTGTCGAAAAATTTTTCAGGTTGTATAAAATTGATGTACATGATAATATAAGAGCTCTGTAAAAATTCGATGAAGTGATTCCACTGTGGGAGCGTGGAACCGCCGCAAATACCCCCTTAGCGCCGCTGTTCCGCCGCGCACTGTGGAGATCCCTGCACCAAATTTCTACAGTGTCCTTGTGGGCTTAAAATATGGGTTTTTGAATATTAATTTTGGGCCCAGAATTTCTTGATGTGCTACTGTAGTACTTTGGGGCCCACTTGTTAAAGTTTGATCGATCGGATATTTAAACACATTATTTCACAGTATTTACATTATATCTGCGACCGTGAATGTCACTTGATCGGTAAATCCGGTCTAACTGCTATAGCCCGGTTAGACGGATTTGCGAACGTGACTTTCACGTTGATGTTCTGTTTTTGCTGTGATGTTGCGGATCGGTCGTGGGGGATAGCCTGGATGCAATGCTAGTACAGTTGTGGTTGTATTATGTACATTTGATATTGCAGGGCGAGTGTCCGACATGTGGACTGCCGTCACTGCCTGATTGTATTATTATTTTGGGGAACGACCTGGTTGCGGTCGATGTACCCGGTGTATGTATATTTTACTTTCTGTACTAGGATTGCCCCGCGGAGGGGTGCACGGATAGCCGGGTTCTGGAGGGCAACAAGCCCGCATCTCATGGCATTGAGACGGAGGGGGCTTCACTCTAGAATTGGCGGGCAATTCGCCGCACTCGTAGGGGGTACAGGTTGACCCAGGAGGGGTGCCCAAGTTACCGGATTCCGTGAAGTGCTGGGTGGTCCATTCACGGTACTGAAGGGGACTGCCTCGCTTCAGGTTTTGGCGGGTGACTTGCCGCGCCCGTAGGGGTCTAGGATTTCATTGCACAGGCTATCCACACGACCAGGGGATCGTCGGGTTTCAACGGCTCTGTGAAACCCGGGGATCCCAGATATCTGTTTTATTCTGTGATGCTGTACATTTCTGTGATGTTGCATTTTTTATCACGCCTTGAGCGAAATGTAATATATTGGTATATATATTAGTAGATGTTGTATATGTTTTGCATCCGCGCTAGTCCAGTCCCCGCTCTGTCGTTAGTTAGCTAACCTAACGGGTAATGACGGGACCCAGTGGCGAATGCAGATGGCATATACGTACATCAGTGTATTTTCGTTCTTTTTGGTGTGATCAATTGATGGGACTGCATTGATTCGGATCAATGCATGTTAAAAACAAACCTAATCTGATGTTGTTGGAACACTTTTCAAAAAGCTGTTATTGCAAGGACGTTCACTTTTGTTTTGCATCGTGGTATTCAGTTGGAATATCCTGCTCCTCAGTCGACGAGGCAAGGGCCGAGATCCCTTCACCGGGAGTGACCCCTTGGACAGAAGTTTGCGTCAGGGCATTAACTTCACTATAGCCGATTACTTTTGGTTTGCACCGTGGTATTCAGTTGGAATATCCTGCACCCCATTCTACGGGGAAAGAGCCGAGATCCCTTCACCGGGAGTGACCTCTTTAGCAACGGTTTTCGTCACTATATTTTATAAAAAGCTATCCGTTCCTTCAACGATATCAAGTTCATTACGTTAAAGGTTTTCGCCAGAAACCATTCGTAGCCCTCCGTCATTTCAGTTAAATATTCGGTAGTATTCAAGCTATGTATTTTGACCTCACGCCAAGGCATAGTGTTTGGTAGCTGCCGGGTATTTATCTGTTGCATAGATAGATGCGTTGGTTTGGGACAGTCGTACTACTATTTTGGCCTACGTCAAGGGTATGTACGGGTGGGTTCAAATTAACCTGGATAATGACGGGCAGAACTTGACATGTGACTTATGATATTTTGACCTCACGCCAAGGTCATAAGAGCATGGGGCAGAAATCTCATCGGGAGTTTCAAAAGAACCGAAACTTGCCAGATATGCGCATACCTTCTGGAGTGTGATACCGTGAGCGGGTTCCGTCACGTTATCATGCGGTGATAGTTAGATCCCGATTCCCACTGATGAGTTAGTTTACTCCTCGGGTGACCCCGACTAATTCTTCTTTCAGGTTTGGAGGAGAATTTGAGGTACAGTGGGAGGATTCCAGATTAGATAAATTGGTAACCATTCTGATCTAGGTTAGAGTGCACACTGAGTGTTTCTTTTCTCTCTCTCTCTTTGGCTGCGACCATTGACCTGACCCTAAGACTATGACTCAGTGACCAAATTAACCGAACCTTCTTGACACCGGCTTTTGGATTGTCAGAGTTGCAAACCTCATTGCCACTCCTACTTTTACCCTTTTCTCCAGGACACCCCGTGTTACTACGAACGTCCACTTCCATTGGACAAAACCATCGTATGGTTAGATACGAACTCGAAGGAATTTATTCGAGGATGGTTTCAGGTTCTGGAGAAAACGGATAGGATTATTCAGTTGTCTTTTCCTTTTACCTTCTCTCAGGTTGCGAGTACTCCTTGGTTTAGGAGATAGTACACCTATTACGCAAATTGGATTGTCTTCTTCCAAACCTTAGGCTGGTGCCGACCGGTAGGGAATGAAGAAAACCAATTAGCATAACGATGGTGTGCAGAAGGTATTAAGTTAAGACAAAGCAAGGGATTAGTAAGAGGGCAAAGTAAATTGCAACAGATATTCACGACCAAACCATATATTCCTTAGCCAATCCTAAATCACCTTTGTATTTCTCCAGGACACTCCGTATCACTACGAAGATCCACAGTTTATTGGATATTCCATCGTATGGTTATATACGAACTCGAAAGGAACTTGTTCCAGTTCGGGGATGGATTCTGGTTCAGGAGAAATAGGAATAAGGTTTATTCAGTTGTCTTTTATCCTCACCTTCTCTCGCATTGCGAGTGCTCCTAGGATTAGGACAATACACCCATTATGCTTATTGGATAGTCTTCTTCCAAACCATAGGCTGGTGCCGAACGGTAGGGAAGGAAGAAAACCATTTGGCCTAAAGGGGGTGTGCAGAAGGTAATGACTAAAGACCTAAAAAGGGATTTGGAGTGGTGGCAAAGAAATACATGGTTGCAGTTGTGAATCTGGATAATGGAAGAGGCATTACTAGGAATACCAAGACACCCCATCGAAACATTTCAATGTTTCAGTTTCACTGTGTACTGTTAAAGGAAAACTGATTTCCCAATTAATCCTTACTCCAGGGTATGTATTTACCAGGTACGATTCTCACATCTGTATGGTTTTTCAGATGATGAGTGGGAGTAAGTTATTGGGAATTGGGTGATCATCCTCATTATATCGGGATTCGTTGTAATCGGTGATATTTGAGGAAATCACCTGGGCTGTTTGCCGGTTGGCAAATATTTGGTTTTGAATATCCGCTGTCATGCACCAATTTCAAATTGATATATCTGTACGTCTATTTTCATAGAGTGAGATATACCTTTTTGAAATTATGTCGATGACATTTACCTATATCAGTGGATGGTTAGGTAAGGAGCATTAAACAGCGGTGTAATTCTTCTTAACCATAAGTACAGTTTTCAACCTACGACACACAGTGAATGAGTTATCAGACTCAAGGGACTTATACAGAGTATTGTATGTTGTCCAGGGTCCATCAGGACAGAGGGGTTGGTCCTCGTACTATATTCGGTTTACTTATGACTTCTCTAGTTTTTAGACAGGTGTTTCGCGGAAACACAGGGTCTGAATTTTGAGAAGTTATAGGTATTTGAATAGAGTAGAGAACCAGGTATAGCAAGTATCGGGATTCTTCAAAGTGATCGAAGATGTAGATACTTGTGTATGGTATTCAGTTGATAGTAATGATTAAGAGATTTTGCTTCTCTTTCAGGTTATTCATAATTGGAAGCATTCCTAAGTTGAGTAACGCTGATCGGCCTCCTTCCTTTTAGTTGACATGCACTGGAGACAGTTGCATGATTTGAATCTGGTTCAATTAAATCAGTGCCTCTGGTCCTATATGGGATATAGAACAGTTCGTATCTTAACGATGTTAAGGTACGGGGAGTTGTCCGGTTTATGCTTAAAACCAGACTCTGGATAACTCAGGGCACGTTTCTGTAATGGCTGTTTGTGGGTTGACCCAGGCTATGACGAGGGTTGATTTTCTACCATGTAGATGAACAATAGCAATATTGTTCTAGACTCGCCACAGTTTTATTAAAAATGGATTTTTTCAGAAAACAGTAGTGGGAGTATGGTAGAACTGGAAGTGATTCCAGAACCACAAACGATTACTGAAGATTTGACAAGGAACCTAAAGATTCAATATGGATTGACATTCCATTGGCCACTCCGCAGATAAGGTGGGTAACTTCAGGCACCCGAGAGGTACTACGGTAGCCTCAAGGACGGTGACAGGGAAGTTCTTGTTTACCCACAATTACCATTGCTGTTGTTCCAGGCTGCGAGACCCGGCGGGAGGATGAGTATAGCGTCGTTCTAAACTAGCTTTAGAAGTGTACGTATATATGACTCTGCCAGAGGGTTGTCGTAGTCAGTGGGAGCAGCAGAAGCATTGGTGGACAGGTAGCTTATGTCTATCTATAGACTAAAGCAGATGTAGCGGAGATAGATCATCTACTTCTGACGTGACAGTCATGGGTTTGACTTCATCAGAATAGGGGATGGATCTGTCGAAAAGGTAGTAGGGTGTGATATCCTGATATTTGGATGACATACACAGAGTAGGAAAGGAAACTCCTAATCTACAATCGGTTATACTTTGGTCGTCACACAGTGGTTTCTCCACACAGGACTTGGATATTATATCAGACATACTGGTTACTAGATCTATGGTTTTAGATCTAGATTTGGGTCGTTTCCCAATCTGGGTACTTGGACAACATTCTAAGGGTATTTAGAATGGACGACTCCATGCACGGTAGTGTACCTGTAGAAGATGGAGTCACCCTCTCTAAAGCTGTCTTGCAGACTAAAGGGGAGAGGGATGTGCATGATTGGCAGATCACTTGCTTAGGCAATTGAGTCAATCATGAGATGTCAAGTACCACACCAGATGTTGTTCTTGCACTAGATGCAATAAGTTGACATTGATCCAATCCTGGAGAAACAGTAGGAACCAGTTATAGAACATAAGTGGATGTTCTAGGGATATGATAACAATAGCCTCATGCGGGAGACAGTTATCATTCCAGGCTTCCAAGGTGACATGGACGACAAGGAGGTTGTCAGAGTTATAGTTTTCCTTCTGATGAGGGGCAGTATTTTGGACAGGTGGTCCAAGGAAATACTGAGGGTGGCATGGCGCAGGATACTGATTAAGTTCAGTTGACGATACAGTCTAAGAAGTTTGGATTTGGAGTTCATTTATGAGCTAGGTCCCATCAGACATCCAGACATTCTAAGACAGGTATTGCTCATTTCGGGAGATGGCTTTCTCCGCGAACATGAGATTTAGAGAGACATAGAAAGAAACATCTAAGCGGATCCACTCACTGAGGCTATTCCTCGAACGCAATAGTTTCGCAAACGAGATTTGTGAGACTGACTAGTAGAGGAGTTGGGTGTTCGGTATCACACGGGCTGTGAGTATGCGACATCGCAATAATTAGCCTTGAGTGCAAGTGGGAGATTGTTGGAGATAGTGCCCTCAGAGTCAATTATTAGGTCACAGGTACGTGATTGCAATGATTGATGGAGGACCTATCCCGGTAGGACAGTCTTACTCGAGATGATAGTATGCTATCTGGTTTACCTTTATCATCGTGTACTGTTTTAGGTGACCTGACAAGTTGCTATTACACGTTGATAGAGCCCCTAGGATTCTTGCTTGACCACCAGCAGTATGAGGGCGATCATATAAGTGGGAGCTGGGGTCTATAAGCATATCCTTAAATGGTCCCTAGTCGTGTGAGTTTCGAGACAGGGCATCGATACTCCAGAGTAGACTAGTGTATACAGTCGAGACCCCGACGAGGGGCGGTGGCCGGTCTCACAATCCACTGGTGTCAGTTGGATCACCTAAGATGTATACAGGTGCTCATTGGGTTATGAGTACCCCGGACAGGACTCGCCGGGAACATGCTAGTTGGTCATATACCAGACGTCAGATGGCAGTTCCCTGGTGACATGTGTGCAGGTTAGTTCATCGACCTGGGGATCGTCATTTGTCTCGTGTGAGTTCCCACTGTACTTTGATTACTACCCTACCACGGCTCAAAGGAGTCGTGCAAACAGGTTTTAGTTGGGTACAGTCCCGAGCCACATGGAGGCAGTGAGCGTATCTTCAGGGGTTCGTCTCTCCCGGTATTGGGGGTGAGGTCGCGCTGTGTCTAGGAGAGCCATTACACGAAGTCCTCGGCCGAGGCAAGGAGATTTACTGGTAGGTATTCCAGTAGTATCTCAGGGTGTTCTGGGCTACACTCCGACACGACTTGTACCGCTTTTGGGGGTCTGACTTTTACCAACCCCCTAGGCCCGCCATGCGATGCTCATAGACGAACGGACCGGACTGTACGGATATTGTCACTGACAGGCTCAGTAGGGTTGTCAGGCTGAGTTCGCTCACGGACGTCCCTTTTAGTCAATACCTGGTAGCCCGTTACGTATTGGCTTATACCTCTGACGTGCTAGTGGTTAAATCCACAGCCAAGGTGTTGACGAGTCTTTAGAGTCCCCCACATTCAGTTACTCAAGCTTACGGGCGAAAGGTTGTAGAGGCCGTATGGAGATATGGAAAGGTCCGATCAGATACGTGCGGTATTGCACGGATCAGGATCGGACAGTTTGTACTATAGGCCGTATGGTTATATGGCAGGGTTCGATCAGATACGTGCGGTATTGCACGGATCAGGATCGAACAGATATTACTAGCCGGTTTTGGTATAAGCCGGATCCTAGTATAGTACAGTGTAGATTTTGTCTCATTGCATTTGTATTTCGGTCGAAATACAGATGCGGGTGTGTATGCACAGTATCGGGGTTTTCCTGTAATTTATTACGGGACCAGTTTTCTGGAGTTGCCAGTTTGCTTTCCGTTTCGGCCAATTTCCTTTGTATCGTTCATTGGCCGAAGTTTGGTGGAGGAGGGTTTATTTGCATTGTTGCAAATAGGCATTTGTGGAGGGGATTCTTTGCATCTTGTTGCATCATGATGGCTTTCATGATGTGCACCATCATTGACTTGTTTTGACTCTATCATGACTTGACTTTTAAAGTCATGATTGTTGATGATGATGAGGGGTGAGGTTGGTTGTGTGTGGATGTATTTGTTATCATTTTCTTTCATGATTCCCTTTTGCATTATTGTTCCACTCACTCCCTCTTTGTATGGCTCTCTCATTTTTTCTATCATATGACACTTTCATTCTCTCCTCTCCATGGTGATGGCCGGCCAAAGCCTTAGGGGGCTGTCCAAAATTCTTGGGGTGGGATTTTTGTTATTCTAGCTTTGCAAAAATCCCACAAGATCCATCTCCAAAGCTCCAAGTTCAATCCCTCCACAAAAGGCAATTCCTACAACCCCGAATGAGACTTCTTCTCTAGATATTCTACAGCAAACCTTGGGCACGTCAACTAGCCAGCTTCGTGCCCGAGTTGCCTCGGCATTGAGGTGGGAGCCCGTAAACGATGTAGGCGATGTAGTGCACTTCCGGCGACGAGGAGGAGACGGGACATTCCGCAGGAGATCGGGACGACGACGAGAAGACCGGAGGACTCGGATCTGTCGGTATATCTCTCTTCCCTTTCATGTAGTTAGCTAGGACTAGTTAGTGGTTCGATCCGGGTATTAGTGCGCGGCGGTTTGCCAGTTCAAGTAAAATTTAAAGTTTATCACCGCTTCCGCATTTGGCCGTCGGATTGACGGCCGGGGCGCCGCCGTGCACTTACAAAAATTTCCTAAACCAGGGCAACACTCCTGCATAGTCTAATCCTATGCAGTCCTGTTCTGACGAGTTCTCTCAATTCACTCAAACCATGAAATCACTTTTATCAAATTTCATGGATGTTTCGACTGAGGTTAGATCTTCCGTCAATGAGATAAAGAAAAACTCAGCGTCCCAAGCTGAGAGTATCAAATCGATGGAAGCTGAAATCGCACGCTTAAAAGCCGAAATGAGTGCGAAAGAAAAAGGGAAACTTCCCTCTCAACCCCTACAGAATCCTGGGCATTACAATGTAAATGCCATTACAACGTTGAGATCGGGAAGAGTGCTGAATAATAATGTCGGGGAAGATATTGATAATACTGAAAATCATGTCAACACCCCGGCTAAGTCTTTTCCACATACACACACTTCACCTTCTGATCCTTCTTCTTCTACCAAACCACCTTCGCATGAGCCTATTCTCCATTTCCCTTTAGGCTCGACACCTTCACCCAACCCTTATAGTTCTCCACAGACGGTCCCCACACCTCCTTTGGGACCTCGTCTACCCACCTTTCCTTCTCCTGTGATGGACCCCGCGCTTATTGCGAAAGCACCTTACCCGAATCGGCTAAGGGCTAATAGAATGAGTCCTCATATGGAGAAAATAATAGAGATGTTCAAACAGGTTAACATCAATATCCCTCTCCTAGATGCGATTCAGCAAGTCCCCGCTTATGCGAAAATTCTTCAGGACTTGTGCACTAGGAAGAGGAAGACTCAAGTGCCGAAGAAGGTCTTTATGTCTAATAACATTAGCACTGCTTTTATACCCCAGCTTCCAAAGAAAAGAAAGGACCCAGGTTGTCCTACAATATCGATTTCGATTAGGGGTAAAAACATAAATCGTGCTCTTTTAGACCTTGGCGCAAGTGTTAACCTGTTACCTTATTCTGTCTATGAGCAATTAGGGATTGGAGAGCTGAAACCTGCTCATTGCACTCTCCAGATGGCAGACCGATCTATCACCAAACCAAGGGGTGAATTAGAGGATGTGTTAATAAAGGTCGGGGAATTTGTTTTCCCTGTAGACTTCATTGTGCTAGACACACATCCTGTAGCAAACCCCCGGGGCCAAATTCCGGTGATTTTAGGTCGTCCTTTCCTTGCCACTTCCAACGCTGTTATAAACTGTAGAAATGGTTCAATGAACTTATCATTTGGAAATATGACCATTGAACTAAATATCTATAAAGTTGGAAGTCAGCCATCAGAACCCTCTGCTCATATTTTAGATATGTGCTCTGTCCATGAGATCTCTCCCGATAGTTGTGGAGCTGAGGATATTTGCTTTACTGATCTCGATGACATTAGCACATCTCTGTTTGATTTCACACATGATCTTAGTGAGGACACTTTAGCTACACATGAGTCCTGCACTTATGACTTTTCTCCACCCGAGTCTGTATCTTTCACAGGCTCTGAGCTTCTTTGTAGATCCAAAAATCAATCTATGACCCTTCATTCTATCATTTCTCCGCCTGAGTTAGATCTCAAAATTTTACCTTCTCACCTGAAATATGCATATCTTGGTGAGAACGAGTCATTACCGGTTATCATTTCCGCTTCTCTTGCATCAGAGCAAGAGAATGCACTTTTATCGGTATTGAGATCTAACAAAGAGGCGTTTGGTTGGAGTATGGCGGACATCAAAGGGATTAGTCCCTTGATAGTTGAACATCATATACATGTGATGGATGATGCCAGACCGACCCGAGAACCACAGAGACGGTTGAATCCCGTCATGAAGGAAGCTGTCATGAAAGAAATCGTCAAATGCTTAGATAGTGGTATTATATACCCCATCTCTGATAGCCAATGGATGAGTCCTATACATGTCGTTCCTAAGAAATCCGGCATAACAGTTATCACAAATGAGGCGAATGAGTTGATTCAAACACGCGCCCAAACTGGGTGGCGTGTATGCATCGATTATAGAAAACTCAACGCTGCTACGAGGAAAGACCATTTTCCTCTACCATTCATTGATCAGATGCTGGAACGCTTAGCGGGACGAGAGTTTTATTGTTTAATGGACGGATACTCAGGCTACAATCAGGTCCCCATCGCCAAGAAGGATCAAGATAAAACCACTTTTACTTGTCCTTTTGGTACCTTTGCTTACAGTCGCATGCCCTTTGGGTTATGCAATGCTCCCGCTACCTTTCAGCGGTGTATGATGGGGATATTCTCTGATATGGTGGAGAATTTTCTGGAGATCTTTATGGACGACTTCTTGATTTTTGGAGACTCTTTTTCTGATTGCCTTGCGAATCTAGACGCTGTTCTTACTCGTTGCAAAGAGAAGAACTTGACTTTAAACTGGGAAAAATGCCATTTTATGGTCCAAGAAGGAATAGTCCTTGGACATGTCATTTCACAGAAAGGCATTGAGGTTGACAGAGCTAAAGTAGATGTCATTCAAAACCTGCCTCATCCCAAAAGCGTCAAAGATATTCGCTCTTTCCTTGGCCATGCGGGCTTTTATAGGAGATTCATTAAGGATTTTAGCAAAATTGCTAGACCTTTAACACTACTCCTGGCCAAGGATACGACCTTCCACTTCGACTCGGATTGCGAGACAGCTTTCGACTCACTTAAACACTCACTCACTTCAGCCCCCGTGCTATCATCACCAAATTGGGACTACCCCTTTGAGCTGATGTGTGACGCATCTGATTTTGCAGTAGGTGCAGTCTTAGGACAGCACATTGAAAAGATGCCACACGTGATTTACTATGCTAGTAAGACCCTGAATGATGCGCAAATCAATTATACAACCACCGAGAAAGAACTTTTAGCGGTTGTATTTGCATTAGAAAAATTCAGGCCTTACTTAATCGGCTCACCTATAGTTGTGTATACTGACCATTCCGCTTTGAAACATCTTCTGGCGAAGAAAGATGCAAAAGGTCGACTAATACGTTGGATCCTTCTTTTACAAGAATTCGATCTTGTTATCAAAGATAAGAAAGGATGTGAAAACGTAGTAGCTGACCACCTTTCACGCATCGTTTCTTCCCCTGTGACCCTGCCGATCAATGATTCATTCCCTGACGAACAACTCTTGAGCATATCCGCTGAACCATGGTTCAGGGATATTGTGAACTATCATGCCACGGGACTTATACCGAGCGATTGGTCAAAACAGGACAAATACCGCTTTCTTTCCCAAGTAAAACACTTTACTGGGACGAGCCCTATTTGTTTAAATATTGTCCTGATCAGATCATTCGCCGGTGCGTCCCAAATGAAGAGTTCAAGAGTGTTCTTTCTTTTTGTCATGATCAGGCCTGTGGGGGTCACTTTGGTCCTAGAAAGACAGCGGAAAAGGTTTTGCAATGTGGATTTTATTGGCCGACCTTATTCAAGGACGCATTTGAATATTGCAAAACCTGTACACAATGTCAGTATACGGGTAGAATATCCCAAAGGAATGAAATGCCTCAGCAACCCATTCTGGTTGTTGAAATGTTTGATGTTTGGGGCATAGATTTTATGGGTCCTTTTCCCAACTCCTTTGGGAATCTGTACATATTGTTGGCGGTTGATTATGTCTCAAAGTGGGTAGAAGCCATTCCATGTCGCACTAATGACAGGAAAGTTGTCATTAAGTTCTTGAAAGAGAATATCTTTTCGCGATTTGGACACCCACGCGCTATCATTAGCGATAATGGGACACACTTCTGCAACAGATCTTTCGAGACTCTGATGAGGAAATACTCAATCAACCACCGTCTTTCTACACCCTATCACCCCCAAACAAACGGGCAGGCTGAAATCTCAAACAGACAAATCAAACTTATCCTGGAGAAAACTGTTGTTAAGAATAGAAAAGACTGGTCGACCAAATTGACGGATGCTCTTTGGGCATTCAGGACTGCATATAAGACCGACCTAGGAATGTCTCCATATAGGATAGTGTTTGGAAAAGCATGTCATCTACCTGTCGAGATAGAGCATAAAGCATTGTGGGCTATAAAGGAAATAAATTTTGATCTAAACCTTGCTTGCAACTTTCGGAAGCTGCAACTTAACGAGCTAAGTGAACTCCGCGATGAAGCTTATGATAATGCTGTAATCACTAAGAATAGGACTAAGGTTTTTCACGATAAAAGCATTTTAAGGAAAACATTTTTACCTGGTCAACAAGTCCTTCTTTATGATTCACGATTACACCTTCACGCGGGTAAGCTCCGATCTCGTTGGAAGGGACCTTTTGTTGTGCGGTCTGTATTCCCGCACAGGGCAGTAGAAGTAGAAAATGTTAAAAACGGTACCTTTTTCAAAGTAAATGGACATAGATTAAAGCCGTATTTTTCCACTGACCCCACGGAGGAGCTCTTGTTCTTACAAGAGCCAGTTTATTTGGATTAAAATTCCTCCGTCTCATCTTCATATCCTGTATATCATTGCATCATCTTTTGAATGAAGCTGAGTGAAAGATAAGTTTGGGGGAAGTTCTTCACTTATATATTTTGCCCCCACTAATAATTCCCCCCAGATTTACAGGTTTTATAGATATAGCTGTCGGCAACAGTGAGGACACTGTTGAAAACAAGTTTGGGGGAGGTTTGTGCTTATTTTCGCATCATTTGCATATCATCTGCATAAGCACAAAACATTTCTTTAAAAATCTATAAAAATTGAAAAATTTTCAAAACCCATAAAAATTTAAAAATTTTCAAATATAAAAATAATTTTAATATTTACACCTTTTTGTATATAAATAAGATAATGAAAGTTTAGATAGTGAACAATTACATCCATGAGATTAGAAAATTTTTAGAAAACTAAGAAAATTAGAAGTTTTCTTATACGAACTAGTAATAAGTAGTTATGAGCCGTTGTCCCAAGGGTTAGTAAGATGAAGGACGTCACTAATCTGAGGATAAAAATAAGTCTGAAAAATAGTTTCTATTCTGGAAGCCAAACATTTTGAACGTTGCTACCCTGCTATTCGCACTTACACACGTCTTGAAGCCTGGGACAGTAGAGGATACCTTGAAATGCTCTTGTCTTAAAGCCAAAAGTATAAAAAAAAATATATATATATGGTGAGAAAAATGGACACTGTTTTGTTATCACCGAGGGAAATAAAAAAATATATAGCGAGGGTGCTTCTTCATCTAGTGCCCTAAGGCCAACTGGTCTGGGAGTCACTGCTATACCTAAGGTGGTGCAAGACTAGGAAAATACACCAAATAAGCAAGCACATGAGTAATCGGTCGGTTAGTACCTCAAGAAGTATTAACGGTCGCATGAAAGTGTGTGAGCTCATCGAAAAAAGAAAAAAAAAAGAGTACTGAGGTTGATGGGCAAGAGTATGATAGCTTGAATTGAATTCTCCGGGTGTAGGGATGTCTTTACACACACGCAGGGTTATATGATCGATGTTTGGAAGAAAGATAGGAATGAAGAATAAGACGATGTTTTATTGAGGGAGGACGTGATTTCTGACATCTTTTCACGACCATTAAGATAGGGCTCATGACAACCGAAAAGCTAGCTTAGTTGGAAACCCTAATTTTCAAAGCTTTTCTTTTACGATTCTTTTCTTTAAATGTAATATTCATGATCTTGCTTTTATTATTGGATTTTGTGGGTGCAATCCGCTGAAAACCCTCAGGAGACAACACTCCTCCTACTAGGGACACCTAGAGGTTTAAAGGCTTGTTGCACGCGCTCAGTGCAATCGTGTTGCCTACGAAAGTGTGCTAGTTAGTTTTTCTCTTTCTTTATTTTCTCCTTCTCTCTTTTTAATAAAACATTCGCTCGAGACGATCGAAATTAAGTTTGGGGGTATTTGATCAGTCGAAAATAGTGCATATTTTAGTCGGCAATTTCCTCATCATTTGCATCCATATAGAAGTGTACGGTATTCATAATTCACATATTAGCAAATCGGTCGCAAAATATCAGATTACATGTATTCGACCTTAAAACCAGCATTTCTAGGGAAATTGACTGCATTGCATCACATGGCATATTTTCTATATCTTGCAACCCTTGTTTCGAAGTCTGTGCAGGAAAAGAGAAGTTTGCTCGATCATTACATTGCTCGACCATTACAATTGCTCGTAAACTCACTTAACTCAAATCTGGTATCAACACAGAAGAGGAAATACAAATCTAAACATCAAAGGAAGCTAAAAACAGCAGCCCAAGACCACAGAAGAAGCCACAGAGCCCAAGCACACCAGCATAGCGCGAAAGCGCGGCCAATGCCTAGTTCTTGCGGCGGATCCGCGGTGGGCCCAGGGACTCAGTTCCTCAATTTTACACCACAACTCCTGTTTCAGTGGCTACAGCTCAATAATGCATTCCAAGTTCCAGAATACTCCAGATACTTCCACCAGATCAGCAAACACCTTGAGTTTCATTAAACTAGCCTAATCATTCTAGAACTTTCCCTAAACCCTAGCTTAAACCCTAAGCTAACTCCTAACAAACTCCTTCTAGAAACTCTTCAACAAACTTTGGGAGGGAAAGTTCTAATTCAAACCTAAACCTAGGGTTTGGGAGTTCTATAAATAAGACCCTAGGCTCATTGTAAAGAGGGATTCAACCTTGGGAAAGCTTAGAAAAATCAATCTCTTTCTTCATCCCCTCTTCCTCAAGTTTAGTGAGAGAGCTTGTAGGAAACCCTAACCCTAAATCCAACCACAATTCAAGATCTTGAGTGCAAGCCAAGCAAGATGCCTTCAACCCTTTTATGAGCTGAGCCGATCTTCAATCGGGCAAGAGATCAAAGTAGATCCACGATCCACGGAGACGAGCGAAGCCGAGTCAACGATCGATTTCTTCTTCTTGTAGATCTTGAAAGAATGTATTGAAATTGCTGATTAAATAAAAGGTGATATTCTTTTATCTTGTTTTCTTTAAATTCCGCATCATGTTATCTTTACAATTCTTGAATATTATCTGTGTGGTGATGTGTGAATAAAACTCCGCTCGTCGAGGAGTCGAGACGATTTTTAGTATGATGATGTAACAAATTTGCAATCGATTCTTGAATCCCACAAGTTTGTAAACCCTAGCAAGTTCAAGAATCGACGACCCAATTCGTTGCGATGCTTTCTTGATCGACATCGCTCGGGATTGGGGAGTTCCGATCGTTTCTTGAAATTGCTCGAGGCTAGAATATAAATGGTATCCTCGAAAGAACAAGGGTTAAGAGATGAAACCCTAATTTCATCAAGAAAGCCCTAACTCTCGTCGATCACCATTGATCTAGTATCAATTCTTCGAAGGACAAGAACACGAAACCTTTTAGATTACATCACATCTAAAGATCCGATCGATTCCTACGAGCCTCTCTTATATTCTTGATTGTTGATTGGAAATATTATCAAAACACCGATTCTTGATTGTTTATAGTTTCTTGATTCTTGCATAAAGAATAGTGACACTCGAATACAAATCATTCTTGAATCATGTTTTCTTTTATTGTTGCTTAACTTTTCATTTCAAACGTATCGAAATACAAGTGAATCGTGCAATCCCTGTGGACGATCCGCACTCACTACAAACTACATCCGACACCGTAGTTTGATTGCGGTCAAAATAGTTTTTAGTTGTGAAGTTCTTTACAAATTTCTCTATATACTACACAACGGGAAAAACGATCAATCAACCGGGTTGAGGTCGATGTACCCGTTGTACATATTTTTATTTCTGTACTAGGTTTATCCCGCGAAGGAGTGCACGGATAGCCGGGTTCTGGAGGGCAACGGGTCCGTATCTCATGGCATTGAGAGGCAGAGGGACCTCACTCTAGAATTGGCAGACTGTTCGCCGCACTTGTAGGGGGTACATGTAACAACTCCAATTTTTGTATACTTAAATTTGAATTAAATTTGAAGTATACTTGGAGTATTAATGTTGCTGATAACACTTTAAGTATCTATCTCTCTACAATAATTACAAGAAGGAGCTTGTAGCTCATTGGTAATACCTTGCACTGCTGAACCAAGCCAACTGAGTTCAAATCCCATACCCCACATTATTTTTAATATTGATTTTTTAAAAACCTTTAGAATACCAAGAGTTTACATGTGCATATCTCACAAAAACCCCACTACACCCAAACATGTAACACTTGCAGGACTTAGATGAACCGTCGAGGGGGATCCAGGCCACCGGACTCGGTCGGGAATCGGCCAACTCGGCCTTGACTCGGCCGACTCAGTGATCCGACCGAGTCACGGCCGAGTCACCCACGATTCGGCCGATTCCGGCGATGGTCACAACATGAAAGTTGTGTCTTTTCATATTCCCTACGTACCTGCAAAGTTTCAGCCTCATACCACTTCCATAGCTCTTTAAAAACCCCAATTACTCCACTTTTAATACATTTTTATTACATTTTATCACATTTTTATTTTTAACTTTTCATCTACCCTAACCCTAGCCTAACCCTATAAATACCAACCCTACACACTACCCTCTCACCCCCAAAATCTTGAGCCACTCCCTCAAAAGTTTTCCAAGTGTGTGCTTTGAAAACAAGTTCGCGGCGAAGCTCCGACGAGATTCTAACGGAATTCCGGCGACGTGCTTTGAAGCAACCGGCGACGAAACCACCCCTCGGTCTTTCTCCCTAGTTCCTTTACTCTTTAGAAGGGCTTAAAACCCGTAAGTCCCATCCCTCTCTCTCTTTTCTATTTCTTAAAATACGGAAATATGAAACCCGACGGAAATCGGAACAAACCGATTTTCGATTCGGTTTTTCTACAAAATTCCACTTGTCACCTAATCCATGATACCTACCCATATACATGATGACTATTAATCACATAGAAACCAATTTAAACAAAGTTTCTCACATGAAATGATAGCTTTCTTGTAAAACCGTATTTTTTTCATAAAAATACAATAAAGTTTGTTTTTATTGTTCTAAATAAATCCCTCACTCCTAAATATGTTTATCTTGATCACTAAACTTGTAGAAATCAATTTCAATGAAATTTCACACATAAAATGATAACGTTTTCAAATACCGTATTCTTGCGCTTTAATATCTTTAGGTTTGATATATCATGTTTTACCTAAAATACCCTTTTCATTATAAACCTTATCTAAAAAGTTATAAGTTGTTTACAATTTTTAAAACAATATCTTCTAATAGGAAAATACGATATGTCATGGACATCGATCGTTTATCTAAACTGACTTTGTGGTGTCTAGGCTAGGCAAGTGAGCTTGGGTAACTTTAAAAGGCCCGTCTCACGATTCGTGAGCGGATCCCTCCCTCCTCACTTGTACTTACCTGGCCACAATTGACGGTGAAGAGGTGATTTGAGGCTTCTAATGACTTGTCGTTTAGACCCTTAGAAATATGCTAGTTGTCTTAGGAAACCCTAGAAACTAAAATACAGAAAACTATACTCTTTTACAAATAAATACCTTTTATTTATAAAACCGTTTTCCTAAATGAATAGTATTTGCTAAACCTAAGTAAAGTGCCACTACAACCCACTTTGGGGAACCCGTTAGGGATAGTATGGTTCATCGTGCACCCGCGGGCTAGTAGTGCGAGATTCAGACCTCCGCAAGGAGCATTCGGTCTCGAAAGGTTTAAAATACGGCATTTAAGAAAAATGAGATTTTGGAAAATAAAATATTTATTTAAAATTATTCTTGTATTAAAATATATTTAATTATCATTTAAACACCTATTTTATTATAATATAAAGCTTCCACTTTTTCTAAAATTACAAGTTTAAAAGTTACATTAAAATACCTTGAGTTTCAAATAAATCAATTAATACTTTTATTAGGATATATTCACTAGAATAATACAAATAAAATCCACACTAATTATAACTATAAAGACGAATAACAAATATTTGAGGTGTATTTTGAAATCTATACAAAGGTACTTTTTATATAAAAACCCCTCAAGTTTTATAAAATACAATAAGGCCTCTAACAATTATTGAATTTCAACTCACCTTCTTTTAGTCTGACTCGGGTTAGAGTCTGACTATTTCTGACTTGAATATGATTCAAGTCAATCTATATTCTTTTATATTCCAACTCAAGATGAATACATGAATCCTTGAATCCAGTTAACAATCTATATAACTTAACTGAACCGAACCATGGATATTCCTTCTACATGTTTCCCAGTATTCCATTTACATGACTCTACGGTTATAACCGTTTCCTGATATCATGGTTTCGGTCAGTCAGTTAATCAATCTTACAATCAATACAATTTTACAAGAGAACAATACAAACAAGACATCGCGGGGTTTAAGTGGTAGATTGGTACGGAAGGTGTTAAAGGTGGCACGAGGTGGTCAGATTAATACACCTAACCTGAATCCTATTGCTGTTGTATCGTGGCATAACGGTTCCTTGTACTACACGTGCCCTAGTCTCTGGCAAGTGAGACTCCCCTCGTATACACTGGCATTCTTCTGTACCAAGCTATAAATAACAGCGTTAACATAACATTACAACAATAGTTTACACTCTAAAAATGCTTCTTCTTATTCTGTCTTCTCTACTTCCCTCTTACCTTTGGGACTTACCGAGCGATCTGTTCGCTGACAACATTCTGTTCTCTCTTCTTTGAATGTCGTCAGGTGACTTGGACCCGACAGAAGTAGAGCCAACAGAAGAAGACTTGGAGCAATTTGCCGAAGACCCAGCAGTATAATTTCATTGTACACTTTTCTTTTCAGTACTTTCCTTTTCCTGTTATGCCACTGTTTAGGCATCTTTATTTCAGTTGTATTTTCCTTTCCATGTATTGTACAAAGAATGTTAATAAATAAAAGTTGCTGTTCTTTTTATACTCTTGTCTCTTATGTATTTATATTGCTTAGCTACGCTTAGCGTATGTACTTCTGAGTACATACGTAGCGGACCTCGTCGCGTCCGCTTCGCCGTACACTGGGAAGCGGGGCATGACTGGTTTTGTTGGTGGCCCATGCAGGTCTGAGCTGTATGAATCCCTGTCATGCAGTTCTGGTCTGCGTGAACAACTTAAGCAATATAACACAAGAACCAGCAACTAAAACATTCTTTACAATTCATATTCCTTGAATCTTGCAAATCTCTATTCTTTGAATCTTATCATTTCAAATATTTGAATCTGTCCTAACCTAAATTTTTCTTCAAGGTCATGGATTCCCCAAACAACACCAGCACTAACGTCAACAACACCCCTCCAGCACTACCTCTCACACCAGTTGTTCCTGCACCACCCACTGAGCAAACGATGCTATTTGAGGCGATCCCCAGTCTTCTCGAGGGACAACAACAACTTTTGAATCGTCCTGAGACCGATGCACCGGGAGTAAAGCAATTCAGAGCTTTGCACCCAAAGCAGTTCTCTGGTAAAGGAAGCCCTCTTGAAGCGGAAGAATGGGCACAAAGCATCGAAGACGATCTGGCAGCAGCTCAAGTGCCAGACCACGCTTGGGTCCGTGTAGCAAAGCTACAGCTCACGGATAATGCTCGGAAATTGGTGGAAGGCGGAAGAAACCCGTCTGGTGCAGCCGATTGAATGGAAGACATTTCGCGAGAAGTTCGACGCGAAATATTTCCCTGTGACTGCCAAGTTTGCAATGGAGCAACAGTTTATTCATCTACAGCAAGGATTAATGTGGGACAAATCGGTAGATGAATACGACGCTGAATTCACTATATTGAGCCGGTATGATATGTCACAATAGTTCAATTTTTAGATATCACATACTACACAGCTAATACAATCTTTAAACAGATTCGCGGCACACCTGATACCGACGGACGAGATCAGAGCCCGTCGCTTTCAGCAAGGTTTGGACACAGAGATTAAGGCTGCTCTAGCCACAGGAAAGTTTTTGACTCACAAGGAAGCCTTAGAAGCTGCCCGCAGTTATGAGGCAGTGATAAAAGAGAGTGGCAGGCCTCAGTCTACTGGAGTCAAACGCCATGCCAATCAGATGGCAGGTGGAGCCTCGTCCAGACCTCCTTTCGTGCCAAGGCGACCTGGAGTACCAACCCATCGTCCTAGCCCAGCCTTTTGCACCTACTGCAAGAGAACTGGACATATGATGAAGGACTGCTGTTGAGCCAACCGCCTCTGCTTAATCTGCGGTTCAGCTACTCACGGTATTGGGTCTTGTCCCCAAAGACAGAACCCAGTTGCTACACCCAGGACAGCAAATACTTATCAGCAGCGACCAGCTCTTCAGGCACCTGCTCCCAGACTTGCACTGCCTTCACCACCCAGGGGACCACAAGCTACACCACCTCCTCGACAGTTCCATCAAGCTCAAAGGAACGTTCAGAGGAATGCTCCTCAGGCCAGGAGGAATGTGCCAAAGCGCCAGGCTTTCATGATGTCTGTGGAAGAAGCTGAGGCCACTGGCCAAGTCATTACTAGTAAATCTTCCTTCCCAAACTTATCTTTTAGTGTTGTTTACCTACACACTTTTCCTTATACCTAAAACCTATCCCATATACCTTAGGTACAATCCTAGTAGCTTCACTACCTGCACTTGCACTGTTTGATACTGGAGCATCCCACTGCTTTATGTCGCAACGGTTTGTCCGAACACATGCGATTCCAGTCTCACCGCTTGTATCCAGCTGGAACGTCAGTTCCGGAAATGGGGTTCTAAAGGCAACTATGGGATACAGCATGTGTCCAGTCGTCGTCTGCAGTCGAGAATTTTATGCTGACTTCAAGGTACTGGTTATACCAACCTTCGATGTGGTTCTAGGAATGGATTGTCTTGGAACCTTTTATGCTACCATCGACTGTCGTCAAAGGAGGGTAGTATTTGAGATTCCAGATCATCCGGTCTTCTATTTCAAGAGTGGAGATCGTACACTGGAACCAAGTACTTACAAAGCAAAGCCAAGAGAAGCAATAGTTGAAGCAGCTCAAGCAGAGGAAGAATCAAGACCGGAGGTAGTTCGAGAGTTCGATGATGTATTCCCTGACGATATATCAGGTTTGCCTCCCGATCGAGCTCTTGAATTCAGTATTGACTTAGTACCAGGAGCACAACCAGTGATCAAAGCACCTTATAGACTAAGTCCGGAAGGTTTGAAGGAAGTACGAACACAGTTGGACGAATTACTGGCGAAAGGATGGATTCGTTCCAGCACTTCAAGTTGGGGAGCACCTGTACTACTGGTAAAGAAGAAGGAAGGTTCATACAGAATGCACATCGATTATAGGGCCTTGAACGAAGTTACTATAAAGAACAAATATCCACTTCCGCGCATCGACGATTTATTCGATTAGCTAAGTGAATCTTGTGTCTTTTCTAAACTAGATCTTCGTTCAGGTTATCATCAAGTGAAGGTCAAGGAAGCTGATATTCACAAAACAGCTTTTAGAACTCGCTGTGGACATTATGAATTTCTAATAATGCCATTTGGAGTGACCAATGCACCAGCAATCTTCATGAATCTTATGAACCAAGTTTTCCGGGAATATTTAGACAGGTTCGTTGTCATCTTCATCGACGACATCCTGGTATATTCTAAGAATCGGAAAGAGCATGCGGAGCACCTATGAATTGTCCTGGAAACTCTTCGACAACATAAGCTTTATGCCAAGTACAGCAAGTGCAAGTTTTGGCTAAATCAAGTTGGTTTTCTTGGACATATCGTATCAGGAGAAGGAATTTCTGTGGATCCAGCAAAGGTTTCAGCAGTCAGCGAATGGCCTACACCAAAATCAGTGAAGGATATTCGGAGTTTCTTGGGATTAGCTGGATATTACAGAAGATTCATTGACGGCTTTTCGAAGATAGCAACACCCCTGACCAAGCTCACACGAAAAGATGAAGAATTTGTATGGTCAGAAGCATGCGAGCAAGCTTTCGTAGAACTCAAGTCAAGACTGACATCTGCACCTATTCTCATAATACCGGATCAATCTAGAGGATTCGAAGTGCATTGTGATGCATCCGGTAAGGGACTAGGATGTGTTCTACATCAGCACAGTAAGGTTGTAGCTTATGCTTCAAGACAACTGAAGACTCATGAGCGCAATTATCCGACGCATGATCTGGAGTTGGCAGCCGTCATTTTTGCTCTCAAAATTTGGCGCCCCTACTTACATGGTGAACGAGTGAACATCTACACAGATCATAAAAGTCTGAAGTATGTGTTTACTCAGAAGGAGTTGAATATGCGGCAGAGAAGATGGTTAGAACTCATGGCGGACTTTGACACCAATTTGCAATATCATCCAGGAAAGGTGAACGTAGTACCTGATGCTCTTAGTCGCCAACCATTAGCAATGAATCTCACCGCCCAGTGGAAGCTTCAGCAAGACCTACATCAGATGGAGATTGAACTAGTCATGCCAGGTGATGTTTCAAATTTGATGAATCTACAAGTCAAATCAACTATTGTCAATCAGATCAAGGCAGCTCAAGCCAGCGATGCTAAGTTGCAAAAGATCAGAGAACAAGTGGAGAATGGACTCAGAATAGATTTCATCATCCATGAGGACGGATCTTTGAGGTACGGCAGCAGATTGTGTGTACCAAAGGGTCCTGTTCGGGAAAAATTAATGAAAGAAGCTCACAGCTCTCCCTATTCAGTACATCCTGGAGGTACTAAAATGTACAAAGATCAACGTCAGAATTATTAGTGGCATGGAATGAAGCGTGAAGTAGCCAGAAGCGTCGCAAAATGTTTGGTGTGTCAGCAAGTAAAGGCTGAACATCACAGGACAGCTGGACTACTTCAACCGTTACCAATCCCAGAATGGAAGTGGCAGCACATCACGATGGACTTTGTAACTGCTCTTCCTCGCAGCACAAAGGGTAACGATGCGATTTGGGTCATTGTGGATCGACTCACAAAGTCAGCTCACTTCATCCCATTCCGAGTTGGCCAATCAACTGAGACACTAGCGAAGAAGTACATGGAGGTAATAATCTAAATTCAGATTTAAACTCTTCATAATGTACTATCTCTGATACCCATGAACTCATACAGGAAATTGTGAGACTTCATGGAGTACCGGTCTGCATTGTCTCTGATCATGACACCAGGTTCCGATCGCAATTTTGGCAGAGTCTGCAAGCTAGCTTGGGAACAAGTCTAAACTTCAGCACGGCTTATCATCCACAAACAGATGGTCAGTCGGAACGAACTATTCAGATCTTGGAGGATATGCTCAGAGCATGTATGCTCGACTTCAAAGGATCGTGGGAAGATCACCTGCACCTTGTGGAGTTCGCATACAACAACAGCTACCAAGCAAGTATAGGAATGGCACCTTTTGCAGCATTATATGGAAGGAAGTGTCGATCACCATTAAGTTGGGACGACATCGGAGATAGGGAACTCCTTGGACCAGAGATGATAGTAGCGACCGTTGATGTGGTTCGTACTATCAAGGAAAGAATGCGCATAGCCCAAGATAGACAGAAACATTGGGCTGATGCAAAGAGACGACATTTGGAGTTTCAGCCAGGAGACCATGTATTCTTGAAGATATCTTCGAACCGCGGAGTGATCCGATTTGGAAGACGGGGTAAGCTAATTCCGAGATACATTGGACCGTTCGACTTACTCGAACGAGTCGGTGAAGTGGCGTACCGTTTAGCGCTTCCACCCTCATTGGAGGGAGTGCATAACGTGTTCCATATATCCCAACTCAGAAGGTATGTGAGTGACCCCAGCCATGTACTTGATCATTCCGAGCTCATTATACAGCCCGACTTGTCTTGTGAGCAACAACCTGTGGAAATTCTGGATAGAAAAGGGAAGACACTTCGGAACAAGGAAGTTAACTTTGTCCGGGTAATGTGGAGAAAAGACACTCCAGGAGAATCCACGTGGGAAAGGGAAGATGAGATGCGTGCAAGATATCCGCACCTTTTTGTAAACTAGTCCTAAAATAAAAGTTGTAAATTTCGAGGACGAAATTTTTGTAAGGAGGGTAGATTGTAACAACTCCAATTTTTGTATACTTAAATTTGAATTAAATTTGAAGTATACTTGGAGTATTAATGTTGCTGACAACACTTTAAGTATCTATCTCTCTACAATAATTACAAGAAGGAGCTTGTAGCTCATTGGTAATACCTTGCACTGCTGAACCAAGCCACCAGAGTTCAAATCCCATACCCCACATTATTTTTAATATTGATTTTTTTAAAACCTTTAGAATACCAAGAGTTTACACGTGCATATCTCACAAAAACCCCACTACACCCAAACATGTAACACTTGCAGGAGTTAGATGAACCGTCGGGGGGGGGGGATCCAGGCCACCGGACTCGGTCGGGAATCGGCCAACTCGGCCTTGACTCGGCCGACTCAGTGATCCGACCGAGTCACGGCCGAGTCACCCCCGATTCGGCCGATTCCGACAATGGTCACAACATGAAATTTGTGTCTTTTCATATTCCCTATGCATCTGCAAAGTTTCAGCCTCATACCACTTCCAGAGCTCTTTAAAAACCCCAATTACTCCACTTTTAATACATTTTTATTACATTTTATCACATTTTTATTTTTAACTTTTCATCTACCCTAACCCTAGCCTAACCCTATAAATACCAACCCTACACACTACCCACTCACCCCCAAAATCTTGAGCCACTCTCTCAAAAGTTTTCCAAGAAGTGTGTGCTTTGAAAACAAGTTCGCGGCGAAGCTCTGACGAGATTCTGACGGAATTCCGGCGACGTGCTTTGAAGCAACCGGCGACGAAACCACACCTCGGTCTTTCTCCCTAGTTCTCTTTACTCTTTAGAAGAGCTTAAAACCCGTAAGTCCCATCCCTCCCTCTCTTTTCTATTTCTTAAAATACGGAAATATGAAACCCGACGGAATTTTGTAGAAAAACCGATTTCCGATTCGGTTTTTCTAACAAATTCCACTTGTCACCTAATCCATGATACCTACCCATATACATGATGACTATTAATCACATAGAAACCAATTTAAACAAAGTTTCTCACATGAAATGATAGCTTTCTTATAAAACCGTATTCTTTTCATAAAAATACCATAAAGATTTTTTTATTGTTCTAAATAAATCCCTCACTCCTAAATATGTTTATCCTGATCACCAAACTTGTAGAAATCAATTTCAATGAAATTTCACACATAAAATGATAACGTTTTCAAATACCGTATTCTTGCGTTTTAATACCTTTAAGTTTAATATATCATGTTTTACCTTAAATACCCTTTTCTTTATAAACCTTTTCTAAAAAGTTCTAAGTTGTTTACAATTTTTAAAACATTATCTTTTAATAAGAAAATACGATATGTCATGGTCATCGATCGTTTATCTAAACTGACTTTGTGGTGTCTAGGCTAGGCAAGTGAGCTTGGGTAACTTTAAAAGGCCCGTCTCACGATTCGTGAGCGGATCCCTCCCTCCTCACTTGTACTTACCTGGCCACAATTGGCGGTGAAGAGGCGATTTGAGGCTTCTAATGACTTGTCGTTTAGACCCTCAGAAATAGGCTAGTTGGCTTAGGAAACCCTAGAAACTAAAATACAGAAAACTATACTCTTTTACAAATAAATACCTTTTATTTATAAAACCGTTTTCCTAAATAAATAGTATTTGTTAAACCTAAGCAAAGTGCCACTACAACCCACTTTGCGGAACCCGTTAGGGATAGTACGGTTCATCGTGCACCCGCGGGCTAGTAGTGCGAGATTCAGACCTCCGCAAGGAGCATTCGGTCTCGAAAGGTTTAAAATACGGCATTTAAGAAAAATGAGATTTTGAAAAATTAAATATTTATTTAAAACTATTCTTGTATTAAAATATATTTAATTATCATTTAAACACCTATTTTATTATAATATAAAGCTTCCACTTTTTCTAAAATTACAAGTTTAAAAGTTACATTAAAATACCCTGAGTTTCAAATAAATCAATTAATACTTTTATTAGGATATATTAACTAGAATAATACAAATAAAATCCACACTCATTATAACTATAAAGACGAATAACAAATTATTGAACTTCAAGTTTTATAAATTACAATAAGGCCCCTAACAATTATTGAACTTCAACTCACCTTCTTTTAGTCTAACTCGGGTTAGAGTCTGACTATTTCAGAATTGAATATGATTAAAGTCAATCTATATTCTTTCATATTCCAACTCAAGATGGATATATGAATCCCTGAATCCAGTTAACAATCTATATAACTTGACTAAACCGAACTATGGATATTCCTTCTACATGTTTCCCAGTATTCCATTTACATGACTCTACGGTTGGTAGTTTCTCAATATGGGTACTTTGATAATATTCTAATAGTATTTTAGAATAAATGACTGCTGGCATGGTAGTGTACCTGCAGGTGATGGAGTCACCCTCTCTAAAGGTGTCTTACAGACTAAAGGGGGGAGGGATGTGCATGATTGGCAGATCACTTGCTTAGGCAATTGAGTCAATCATGAGATGTCAAGTACCACACCAGATGTAGTTTTTGCACTTGATGCGATAAGTTTATATTAATCCAATCCTGAAGAAACATAAGGAAGCAGTTTTAGAACATAAGGTGCATGTTCTATGGATTTGATGACGGCAGCCTCCTTAGGGAGACGGTTATCATTCCAGGCTTCAGAGGTGACATGGTTGACAGAGTGATTGTCAGAGTTATAGTTTTCCCTCTAACGAGGGACAGTATTCTGGAAAGGTGGTCCAAGAGGATACTGTGGGAGGCATGGTACTGGTTACTGATTAGGTTCAGTTATCGATACAGTCTAAGAAATTTGGATTTGGAGTTCATTTATGAACTAGGTCCCATCAGACTTTCAAACATATTCTAAGACAGGTTTTACTCGATTCGGGAGATGGATTTCTCCGCGAACTTGAGATTTAGAGAGACATAGAAAGAAACATCAGGGTGGATCCACTCACTGAGGCTATTTCTCGAACACAAGAGTTTTACAAACTAGCTTTGTGAAACTGATTAGTAGAGAAGTTGGGTGTTCGGTACCACACGGGCTGTGAGTATACGACATCGCAATAATTAGCCTTAAGTGCAAGTGGGAGATTGTTGGAGATAGTGCTCTCAAAGTCAATTATTGGATCGCAGGTACGTGATTGCAATGATTGAGGCAGGACCTATACCGATATGACAGTCTTGCTCGTAATGATAGTATGCTATCTGGTTTGTCTTTATCATCATATACATGCTTTAGTTTTGTCACGCCCCGCTTCCCAAAATACGGAATACGAGGGGTAGACAAGGCCAGCCATGCTCCTACGGTCAAGGAAAAGTCCTGCCGTAGTCACACTTCGGCTTCTAGTTTCTCATGGTAAACAGTAAACGATGCGCAGGTAATGAGAAATGCAGTAATTAAAAGATACAATAATATAAACTGACCTGAGGTGGAACAAACGAAAGTAACTCAGAGTAGCAAGTCAAGAAGTCTGTGATGCACGTCTAGTTGTAATCCAGGGAAAATCTTCTCCTCACACTGAGCATGCATACTCAGGTCGTCAGAGCGACACAATAGCAATAATATGTATATATAAAATCAAGTGATATTTCTAACAGTGGTAATGGAAATGAATAACAGTAAATCAATGACAGTATGAGTATGTATGTGCAGTAATCAACGCAGCGGAACAGTAAATCAGTATAATGATATGTCACGTATGCCACACAGTATATAAAGAATAAAAATGCCAGTATCCCTATCAGTCTCTAAGTCTCACTGTACAGGTCACTAAGCCTATCGTCAGTCCAAGTGTGAGAGTCAACCACTCGTGAGTGTCCTCCACCCAAGGGTAGGACCCAAGGGCAAGGGACCACGGGCCCAGCATGTAACGAGTGTATCACGGTGTATATATCACATACCCTGTAAATCTCAATATAACTCCCTAAATATATAAGCCGGCATGGGACTCCCGAGATTCTGTTGAACTCACACTTAAACTACCCCACACCCCGTGGTCTACATCAAACGCTAACCATCACCCTAAATACTAATCGATCCGTGACAAGTCTGCACGAGAACTGGAGGCAGGACCTCCATCAAGCACGTCCCGACCAATACCTAAGATAAATGGCAGTGTCGGATGCCTTATCTGTGACACCCGTGCAAGCGCTTCCATAAGTGTCCCATACCACTTATAGTCACACATACACGCATCCCACAGACGTCGACAATGCAATAGAACAATAGGGTCACTGATTGTGTACAAGTACGTATCACTTCCACGTAATCACGGATACACGAACACTGACGTACTTGCCACAATCATCACTAAAATCTAACACTGGGTGAATGCACGATATCACTAGGTTATCACTATAGTGATACGGGTATGATGTGATGCATGAACTGTATAAGAAGCACAACTCAGGTATCATAAAAACAACAGTCTATCACTTGCACAATTTATCATGAAACATATGTATATAATTTAGTGAAATGATAAACAGGTAGTAATTAATATGTTCAGTTAGCTATCCATCTAATTTGGTTTCGAGCCAATCGGGTTTCAGGATCATTAGTTATAACTGTTTCATTTTAAGCGCACGCGGCTGGAAATCCAGTTTCAGAATCAGGATTCCATTTCGCAACGCATTTTAACCCCAGTTGGGATCATAATTTAGCGATGCTACAGTTGAATTAATTCTAGGGTTTTCAGTAAAGTTTTCAACGCAACAAACGGATCTTCAATCGCGTCTGAACGTTAGGAGTTACAATCTGTTTAATATTAACATGTCAATTCTGATTCTGCTGGGACTGTTATGTGTCCCGATTTACTAAATTACAGATTAAATATCAAACGGTAACGAAACAGAATGAAACCAGTTGTGTTGTCTAGATAACAGGTTTATCTACAATAAACAGCAGAGTTCCGCAACCTAAGAGTTAAGTAAATCATGTGGTACCCATTACGGAACAGCAACCAATAACTGGAGTCGCTCTGAACTGCAGTCCAGAGTCGCGCTCCGATCCAATTTTCATCATGGTTTAAGTACAGTAATGTCTGGTAACTAGTACAGGGTTAAAGTTTGTCGAGTCGGCTTCGATTTGAGCCCTCGAACGCACCATTCTAGTATGTATAGGATTTATGGTGAATTTAACGGTTTTCAGGTACAATAAAATTTCAGTTTTACGGTTAAACTTGGGGTTAGTTGTTTTAGTCATTATCGATTACATCATCCCACAAAATTCACACACTATGTCCACAGCCCTACGGGCCAACCTAACCCATTGAGTTCCGTCAAATCTGATAATATTTTCCTAAGGGAACAAGCATCGAACAGTTACAACACATACTTCTAACTAATCTTGCAACTCTAATATTTATGTAATTAACATTTGTATCATAGGTAAATAGCATGTAAGCAAGTAAAAACTTGCCTGGATCAGTCCCGGGGATGCACGGCAGCGATGTGGTCTTTTGCAAATGGCACGACGCGATCACAACCCAAATACGACAAAGATTGGCCTTGGTGGAGCTTGAGCTTGGTAGCTCAGCGGTTGCGACGAAGGGGGATTTGGCGGCTCACAAGTTCAGTGGCGGTGGCCCGATGTTCTGGCCGTGGCTGGCGGCAGAGTCTGCTCCAAGAAGATCGCATAAGTTGGCCCTGATGGCTTCTTTATGTGGCTCAGCTTCAGCCTCTGCAGTAACAAGGTCGCATCTAAATTCCCAAGCTCGTATCCTGCCTCATGCATGAGTTTCACAGCCTCTCTCGTGAAAACAGATGAAGCTACGCCTTCCCATTTTGGATCTGAATCTGAGGAAGCTGTCCGATATCAAGAAGCCCCAATGCCCCCAAAATCGCATCCACGACGCAAAGAAGCAAAACATCGCCATCGGGGTGGGCGTCGCAGCCGCGATCGTGGAGGAATTCGACGTCGCCTACGATGAGGGGATGCCGGGCTCAAGGCGGTGGAGGTCGAAGCCATGACCGACCCTGAAAGGAAGCAAAAGCGGCGGCTTGGAGGAGTTTCAGGTGATTTTGGCCTCAAGCTGGACGGCTGAGATCGGGGAAATCGATCGGAGGCTGGGGATTGGGGCACGATCGAAGGAGCGAAGAGAGAGGAGAGAGAAATGGAGAACTGGAAAGAGAGGGAGACAGAGGAGTTGAGAAAGAGAGAAAGAGAAAGAACTGAGAAGAAGAGAGAGAGAGAAATGTAGGCAGAGAGAGATCTGAGATGAGGACGGCGACGGGGATGATGATGGGGTCGAAGACGGTGTAGTGGGTCCGCCGGCGAGAGGTGCAGGAGGCGGGGCGTACAGGGATTTTTGTGGTGGGTTCAGGTGGGGGTGTGAAGTTGTAGAGGGAGAAGGAGAATTGAGAGAGAGTGAGCAGGAGTGAGTGGGGAGGTGGGGAGGTGAGGTTGTGGGCGTAACGCGCGCTGTGAGCAGGGCGACAAGATCGCGAGCGTGGGCGAGGGAGGCGGCGGAGAAGGGGGATCGCGCGCGGAAAGAGAGGAAGTAGCCGTTGGGGAAATTGAAGGAGAGAAACAGTAGTCGGGTCGGGTTCGAAACGTGGGCGCGGAGGCGAGCTGGGCTGGGGAGAAGCGTGGGCCGGGCCAGAGAATGAAGGAAAATGGATTATTGAGGGGAAATAAGGAAGCGGGCCGCTGGGAATGGGCTAGAGAAAAATAAAAGAATTAAAGGAATAGAGGGCTGGGCTGGAGGTCGGGCCAGTGGGGGAAAAACTTTGGAGGGAAATTGGGTTTAAAGAAAAATGAACTTAAACAAGGAATGGGAATTGGGGTTCTGTTAAAAGAAACTGGTGTTGGCTAAGGGAAATATGTTGAAGAAATATAATAGGGTTTGGGTTTAAATTTTGTTAAGGAAATTGGGCTGGGGCTTAGGGGATATGGAAAGGATAGTTTGGGTTTAATTAGTTGGGCCGGAAAAATGGGTTGTATAAATGGTAAGAAATAAAATTAAATAACATAAATACAATTCAAGAATACAAAATACGGTTTTGGTATAATAAGAAGCTGGGTATTACATCATATCACCCTTACAAAAATTTCGTCCTCGAAATTTAAAATAAACTATAAGTAATACAACCATATGCGAAAGCTATTATTTTGCAATTTAACACATAAAGATTTACTAGAAATGAGTGGACGAAGAAATTTCGAGAATATAAAATACGTAAGAGTAACATACAACAAGATATAGATTTAAGTAGGTATAAAATAGGAACAACTATAAGGGTAGTCACAAATATACGGAAATATAAATAACAATAATATAACAACATCATTCGAGGCGTACTCAATAAGATCGAAACTCCGATATATGCATATGCAAGTACGTCAAAAGTAGTACGTCAGAAATAAATAGTATAAGGCACAAACATTGGTAATAATAAACATCGGCTCAAAAACCTGAAAATAAAATAACAAGAATAAAGTAGTGGAAATCTAGTCGGTAGGTTAAAACATTTTAGGATAATGCATCGGTCAAATAGTTTCAAAATAGCTTAGAAACTCATATAGTGAAAATAAGAAACATGTAACAAAATATATGCAGTTTAAGGTTGCGCTACTAAAAGAATAATAATAATGCACTTAAAAATACGTAAAACGAGGTAATCAATAACACGTACTTTTGACAGATGCAAAATACTAAAACTACATTTTAAAATAATAGTGCCCCTAAATATAATCGGGGTAACACGGAAAAACATAAGTGTGTCCAAGTTTAGGTAGGGTAGAGATTACAATGGGATGTGGTTGATACAAAAGGTCGAAGGATGACGGCTTTAGGCTGAAGATAAAGGAAATTGGGATCGGGTCAACACAAAAGTAGAGGTGAGCCACAAAGGGCTACAAGGGAAACAATATGGGGAGGATAACTTTCGGTACATCGTATGAATCAGGAATTTGAAAAGCTAATGAACTCGATAATTCGTAAGGAAGGTCCTGCTCCCAGAAGGATCTCAAACAGGGTACAGACGAAGTATGAATGGTGGCTCATTCCAAGGATCGGAGTGTGGCACTTCCCAATCGAAACAAGAGTGAAAATTACACAATGAGTAGGGGTGGACAGTTAGGGAACTCGGCAGAAAATAAGTGGATGAGGGCAATAAACAAGTACCAATCGAACCAATAATCAAAAAGTTTACGAATTCAGAAGATTTATTTCATTCAAAAAAATTTGAAACAAGGCATTCCCAAAGGTGAAAAGTGGCCCTAAACTATACACATTTTATTTGGTCAGAAGGACAACATCAAAAGATATTCCGTCAGTCGCGGTTGTGGAGGTTCAGTAGGTTGCGGTAGGCTCGCGTACTCAGGTGGTAGGGGCGTCCATTTCCATATCGCCTCGCGGCATCACTACTGGAAGTTCTTCCACGGCCGGGTCTTGATCTTCTGATTCTTCTCCCTCGGATGGAGCTTCTTCATCGAGGTCCGATTCCATGTGATTCTCTTCTTATGGATTTTCTTCCACGGGATCCTCCTCCACTGGATTTTCTTCTATTGGATTTTCCTCGGGATCTTCCTCTATCGGGTCTTCTTCTATAGGGTTCTCTTCAAGATTTCCTGCTTCTTCGTAGGAATCAGCTATCATGCCAAACTCTGGGGCGGCTGCTCCTTCGTCCTCTGAATCATTGTTTTCAAAGTTGACCTGTGGACCATTGACCTCATCATCGGAACTCGTCAGTGTGTGATCTAAGGAAACGCATGACTGTGCTTCCTCGTCTAGATGCGGTGCTACTCCAGGATGGGCCATGTCTGAAAGAAAAGAGTCATGATTAGACAATAGATTACATCAAGGAAAGCTCGGGGTACGAAATATAAGAAAATAGGCGGTTGCAGGAACTGAAAGATCAGAATGAAAATACTGTGATAATGAATAGAATTTGACTTAGAGAAAGCTTGAGAATGATACCTATATTATGATTCAAATTTCATTTCATTCAACTAAAAGTTCAACGGATACAAAGGTTCAACTGGAAAGAATTGTTTATAAGAGGATGACAACATAATACTGAAATTGAAAAACATCTAATTCTTCTTTGACTGTCAGAACGCTGCATCATCATTACGCGAGTTGAATCCTGCGTTAGATCCGCCTTATCGTCGAAGTCCGAACTACGCGGTAATCCTCACTTGGTAGAAGTGGGGAGTGTGGATGAGTTTCCTCCTTGTAGTTCTTTTCTTTCTGGGCAACCGTTGATGAGATGTTGGTCGGAACCGCATATCAGACATTTCCCTTGGGCACGGCGACAATCCTTCTGAAGATGTCCTGGTCTCTTACAATATCCACAGCAATGGTTCTTCTGATGCTTCTGTTGACGCTTCACCTTCTTCTCTTTTCCTCGTCTAACGGGGATCCCTTTATGATAGGAGACTCCCGCTGGTGCCTGATTCACCTGTCTTCTCAGTCCTTCAGCCAACAAGTCGTTTGTTCGCCCCTGGGCTTCTTTTAGACCTCGCGGTGCACTCAGGATCCCAACAGTCTGATCCTGGGGGCGGATAAAGAGGAAGAGTCGTTGGAAGACATGATCCTGAAACAACAATTTCGAGAATGGTACAAGTCACACACTAATTGAATCAAAATGTGATATGGATAGAACAAGGATTCAAGAATATCAGAGATGATGAATATCATTACAAGCGGGGAATCAACTGTATTACTTTAAGTCACTTGAATATAGTACGGTAGTGCAATTGCCACCACGTACCCTTGTCAAGTCACCCAAAACCATAGTGAATGGATAGCTGAACGCACGATGTGAATATGGATCAAGAATGACAGCGTACAACCTAGACCGAAGGATGTCTTAGATTGCCAAACTGTACACGGAAAACTGCAATCCTAATCGAAGCAAAACCTGGCTTTGATACCAACTAAACCATGTCACGCCCCGCTTCCCAAAATACGGAATACGAGGGGTAGACAAGGCCAGCCATGCTCCTACGGTCAAGGAAAAGTCCTGCCATAGTCACACTTCGGCTTCTAGTTTCTCATGGTAAACAGTAAACGATGCGCAGGTAATGAGAAATGCAGTAATTAAAAGATACAATAATATAAACTGACCTGAGGTGGAACAAACGAAAGTAACTCAGAGTAGCAAGTCAAGAAGTCTGTGATGCACGTCTAGTTGTAATCCAGGGAAAATCTTCTCCTCACACTGAGCATGCATACTCAGGTCGTCAGAGCGACACAATAGCAATAATATGTATATATAAAATCAAGTGATATTTCTAACAGTGGTAATGGAAATGAATAACAGTAAATCAATGACAGTATGAGTATGTATGTGCAGTAATCAACGCAGCGGAACAGTAAATCAGTATAATGATATGTCACGTATGCCACACAGTATATAAAGAATAAAAATGCCAGTATCCCTATCAGTCTCTAAGTCTCACTGTACAGGTCACTAAGCCTATCGTCAGTCCAAGTGTGAGAGTCAACCACTCGTGAGTGTCCTCCACCCAAGGGTAGGACCCAAGGGCAAGGGACCACGGGCCCAGCATGTAACGAGTGTATCACGGTGTATATATCACATACCTTGTAAATCTCCATATAACTCCCTAAATATATAAGCCGGCATGGGACTCCCGAGATTCTGTTGAACTCACACTTAAACTACCCCACACCCCGTGGTCTACATCAAACGCTAACCATCACCCTAAATACTAATCGATCCGTGACAAGTCTGCGCGAGAACTGGAGGCAGGACCTCCATCAAGCACGTCCCGACCAATACCTAAGATAAATGGCAGTGTCGGATGCCTTATCTGTGACACCCGTGCAAGCGCTTCCATAAGTGTCCCATACCACTTATAGTCACACATACACGCATCCCACAGACGTCGACAATGCAATAGAACAATAGGGTCACTGATTGTGTACAAGTACGTATCACTTCCACGTAATCACGGATACACGAACACTGACGTACTTGCCACAATCATCACTAAAATCTAACACTGGGTGAATGCACGATATCACTAGGTTATCACTATAGTGATACGGGTATGATGTGATGCATGAACAGTATAAGAAGCACAACTCAGGTATCATAAAAACAACAGTCTATCACTTGCACAATTTATCATGAAACATATGTATATAATTTAGCGAATTGATAAACAGGTAGTAATTAATATGTTCAGTTAGCTATCCATCTAATTTGGTTTCGAGCCAATCGGGTTTCAGGATCATTAGTTATAACTGTTTCATTTTAAGCGCACGCGGCTGGAAATCCAGTTTCAGAATCAGGATTCCATTTCGCAACGCATTTTAACCCCAGTTGGGATCATAATTTAGCGATGCTACAGTTGAATGAATTCTAGGGTTTTCAGTAAAGTTTTCAACGCAACAAACGGATCTTCAATCGCGTCTGCACGTTAGGAGTTACAATCTGTTTAATATTAACATGTCAATTCTGATTCTGCTGGGACTGTTATGTGTCCCGATTTACTAAATTACAGATTAAATATCAAACGGTAACGAAACAGAATGAAACCAGTTGTGTTGTCTATCTAACAGGTTTATCTACAATAAACAGCAGAGTTCCGCAACCTAAGAGTTAAGTAAATCATGTGGTACCCATTACGGAACAGCAACCAATAACTGGAGTCGCTCTGGACTGCAGTCCAGAGTCGCGCTCCGATCCAATTTTCATCATGGTTTAAGTATAGGAATGTCTGGAAACTAGTACAGGGTTAAAGTTTGTCGAGTCGGCTTCGATTTGAGCCCTCGAACGCACCATTCTAGTATGTATAGGATTTATGGTGAATTTAACGGTTTTCAGGTACAATAAAATTTCAGTTTTACGGTTAAACTTGGGGTTAGTTGTTTTAGTCATTATCGATTACATCATCCCACAAAATTCACACACTATGTCCACAGCCCTACGGGCCAACCTAACCCATTGAGTTCCGTCAAATCTGATAATATTTTCCTAAGGGAACAAGTATCGAACAGTTACAACACATAATTCTAACTAATCTTGCAACTCTAATATTTATGTAATTAACATTTGTATCATAGGTAAATAGCATGTAAGCAAGTAAAAACTTGCCTGGATCAGTCCCGGGGATGCACGGCAGCGATGTGGTCTTTTGCAAATGGCACGACGCGATCACAACCCAAATACGACGAAGATTGGCCTTGGTGGAGCTTGAGCTTGGTAGCTCAGCGGTTGCGACGAAGGGGGATTTGGCGGCTCACAAGTTCAGTGGCGGTGGCCCGATGTTCTGGCCGTGGCTGGCGGCAGAGTCTGCTCCAAGAAGATCGCATAAGTTGGCCCTGATGGCTTCTTTATGTGGCTCAGCTTCGGCCTCTGCAGTAACAAGGTCGCATCTAAATTCCCAAGCTCGTATCCTGCCTCATGCATGAGTTTCACAGCCTCTCTCGTGAAAACAGATGAAGCTGCGCCTTCCCATTTTGGATCTGAATCTGAGGAAGCTGTCCGATATCAAGAAGCCCCAATGCCCCCAAAATCGCATCCACGACGCAAAGAAGCAAAACATCGCCGTCGGGGTGGGCGTCGCAGCCGCGATCGTGGAGGAATTCGACGTCGCCTACGATGAGGGGATGCCGGGCTCAAGGCGGTGGAGGTCGAAGCCATGACCGACCCTGAAAGGAAGCAAAAGCGGCGGCTTGGAGGAGTTTCAGGTGATTTTGGCCTCAAGCTGGACGGCTGAGATCGGGGAAATCGATCGGAGGCTGGGGATTGGGGCACGATCGAAGGAGCGAAGAGAGAGGAGAGAGAAATGGAGAACTGGAAAGAGAGGGAGACAGAGGAGTTGAGAAAGAGAGAAAGAGAAAGAACTGAGAAGAAGAGAGAGAGAGAAATGTAGGCAGAGAGAGATCTGAGATGAGGACGACGACGAGGATGATGATGGGGTCGAAGACGGTGTAGTGGGTCCGCCGGCGAGAGGTGCAGGAGGCGGGGCGTACAGGGATTTTTGTGGTGGGTTCAGGTGGGGGTGTGAAGTTGTAGAGGGAGAAGGAGAATTGAGAGAGAGTGAGCAGGAGTGAGTGGGGAGGTGGGGAGGTGAGGTTGTGGGCGTAACGCGCGCGCGAGCAGGGCGACAAGATCGCGAGCGTGGGCGAGGGAGGCGGCGGAGAAGGGGGATCGCGCGTGGAAAGAGTGGAAGTAGCCGTTGGGGAAATTGAAGGAGAGAAACAGTAGTCGGGTCGGGTTCGAAACGTGGGCGCGGAGGCGAGCTGGGCTGGGGAGAAGCGTGGGCCGGGCCAGAGAATGAAGGAAAATGGATTATTGAGGGGAAATAAGGAAGCGGGCCGCTGGGAATGGGCTAGAGAAAAATAAAAGAATTAAAGGAATAGAGGGCTGGGCTGGAGGTCGGGCCAGTGGGGGAAAAACTTTGGAGGGAAATTGGGTTTAAAGAAAAATGAACTTAAACAAGGAATGGGAATTGGGGTTCTGTTAAAAGAAACTGGTGTTGGCTAAGGGAAATATGTTGAAGAAATATAATAGGGTTTGGGTTTAAATTTTGTTAAGGAAATTGGGCTGGGGCTTAGGGGATATGGAAAGGATAGTTTGGGTTTAATTAGTTGGGCCGGAAAAATGGGTTGTATAAATGGTAAGAAATAAATTAAATAACATAAATACAATTCAAGAATACAAAATACGGTTTTGGTATAATAAGAAGCTGGGTATTACAAGTTTACTAATGCATGATGATAGAGCCAATAGGATTCTTGCTTGACTACCAGCAGTATGATGGCGATCATATACGTGGGAGCTGGAGTCTGTAAGCACATCCTTTAAGCGTCCCTAGTCGTGGGAGTTTCGAGACAGGGCATCGATACTCCAAAGTAGACTAGTGTATACAGTCGAGACCCCGACGAGGGGTGGTGGCCGGTCTCACAAGCCACTGGTGTCAGTTGGATCACCTAAGATGTATACAGGTGCTCATTGGGTTATGAGTACACCGGACAGGACTCGCCGGGAACCAGCAAATTGGTATTATACACATCGTCAGATAGCAGTTCCCTGGTGACATGTGTACAGGTTAGTTCATCGACCTGAGATCGTCATTTGTCTCATGTGAGTTCCCACTGTGCTTTGATTTCTACCCTACCACGGCTCAAAGGAGTCGTGCAAACAGGTCTTTTTTGAGTACAGTCCCGAGCCACATGGAGGCAAGTGAGAGGATCGGCAGGGGATTCGTCTCTCCCGGTATTGGGGGTGAGATCGCGCTATGTCTAGGAGAGCCATTACACAAAGCCCTCGGCCGAGGCAGGAGATTTATTGGTAGGTACTCCAGTAGTATATCAGGGTGTTCTGAGCCACTCTCTGACACGACTTATACTGCTATGGGGGGTCTTACGTTACCAGCCCCTAGGCAGATATGCGATACTCATAGACGAACGGACCGGACTGTATGTATATTGTCACTGTTAGGCTCAGTAGGGTTTAAAGATGAGTTCGCTCGTCAGCTTCCCTTCTAATCAATACATAAGCAAACGTTACGTACAGCTCGTACCTCTGACGTGCTAGTGGTTATACCCAGTGCCAGTGTGTTGATGAGTCATTAGAGTCCCCTATAGACACTTTCCCAAGTTCGGGTGAAACGTTGTAGAGGCCGTATGGGTTTATGGTAAGGTTCGGAAAATGCACGTGCGTTTTCGCACGTGTCTTTTTTTGGGCAGATAATACTGGTCGGCTTTGGTTTAAGCCGGATCCGAGTATTATACTGTGTAGATATAATATCTGTCTCAGATGCATTTGTATTCGGTCGTAATACAAATGCGGGTAAGTTTATACTGATATGGGGTTATCCTGAAATTCGTTTCAGGATCGCTTTTGGAAGTTGCCAGTTTCCAGTTTTCTATCAGCCGTATTTAATATTCGGTTAAATACGGATTTATCTTTTCTTAAGATGAGTATGGAAGCTTCTAGATGGTGACTGGGATGATGAGGTGGATTAGTGACTCATGATGCATTAATTGTTCATTTAATGTTGTGATGACAAGGTTAAGTGATTCATTGTTTTCATTAATGCAATCATACTAGGTGTATCTTTGACTCATGCTTTTCTTTATGTGCTAATGGTCACCCCCCTCCTACACTCACCCCCTCACCACCATATAGTGGCCGACCATGCTTGGTGTGGGATTATGGTTGTTCATTTTGAAAAGATATAAGTTTTGGTGCATAGATATTAGATGTGATCGGTTTCTCATTTCACCCAATTCCAAAAGGCAACTTCATTAACCGTTCGTCCATAGTCTTGGACGTAACGAGACAAAGTGTTCTACTCATTCTCTACTTCATCTTGGTCGTCTCTTCTAGCAAACTTGATGATCGAGTTGCCTCGGTTCAGAAGCGGGAGCCCGTTTAAAGATCTGTCGACGTGGTGCCACCTGGACGAGAAGATTGGAGATTCAGGAGATCGGAGAAGCCGCAACAAGCGTGGGATGATGGTTGAAGACCGAAGGACTCAAATCGTTCGGTATAACTCTTCTACCCAATTTTTAGTTTGTTAGTTTAGTTTTAATGGCAGATCCGGGTTATAGAACGCGATAGCGCCAGTTGTAAAAAGTTTTTGTTCCGCATTTGGCGTCTGTTAGACGGTCGGGGCGCTACCGTGGACTTACAACTCTATGACGATCTCGGGTCAACAGATTACTCTGTACCAGTGTCACCGGAGAACTGCCATCTGACGTGAGGTATAATACCATCTAGGAGTTCTCGGCGAGTCCGTCCAGTGTACCCAGTCTCTACTGAGCACCCATACACCATCCTTGATGTCCAACACCGATGGATATGGGATCATCCATCGTCCATCATATGGGTCAAGATGTGTATACGCTAGTCTACTCTGGTGCATCGATGCCCTGTCTCGATACACCCTCGACTAGGAACAGTTATAGGATGTACTCGTCGACTACCGTGGCCCCACTAGTATGATCTCATCATAGTCCCGGTAGTCGAGTACATATCATAAGGGCTTTATCAACATGTAACATAGAGACAATCAGAGTACATGTTAAGATAAAGTACAACCATATAGCATACTATCATGTCGAGCAAGAAAGTCCTCCCTATATATGTCCAAACATCCATTACAATATACATCGTATGTACAGTAATGGCCTCTAGGGCATACATATAACTAACAATCTCCCACTTGCACTAGGGCCATCTGTCGTGGTATCACATACCCAACAATTAGCTGTGGTTGAAATATCTCATACTCAACCAACCCATAAAAGTCTCTACTGGGAAAAAGGCATTTGTGAGTGGATCCGCGCTGTTGTCCTCTGTGTCTACTCTCTTAACCTCGATCTCCCTGGAGATCAACCATCTCCATGATCAGGTGATACTGCCTAAGAATTATATCTGGATTTCTGATGGGATGGGGGTTCCTTGGCAAAAGCCACAACTCCATTGTCACACAATGGTAGGAACAAAGTTCATCTCATGAACTTATATATCCAGACTGCCTCTTTAGTAGCATCTTTGGTAACGATGTATATTGCCTTTAATCGTCTAGTAAGTCACGGTATCTAGCTTGGAACTCTTCCAACATACCATTCCTCTACTGAGGATAAAGACAATACCTGCGACTGACATTCAGCCGTCCTTATCACCCTGGAACCTTTCCAGTGATTCTCCCCAGGATCGATTGATACCATCTCACTACAACTAGTGAGTATCCTAACATCCAATTAGATCTATCTCATAGATCCATAACTCAGGATTTATGAGGTATCACTTTGATCCTATATGGAGAATCCTTGTGATAAGCCGAGATTGACCGAGCGTAGCATAGGAAACTCCTTCCCTATCAAGAGTTTGTCATCCACGTACTCTACGAGGATCACCACCATACTCCCTACTACCTTTTTGTATATACAAGGTTCATCTACCATTTTGATGAAGTCAAACTCTTTGACTACTACATCAAAACAGACGTTCCAACTCCGCGATGCCTGCTTCATCACCTAAAACATCTTGTAGACGTTTCCGCTGCTCCCACTGTCTACGAAGCCCTCTGGCTGTGTAATTATAGACGCTATCTTCTAAAACATCATTTAGAAAAGCAGTCATGACACCCAACCACCAGATATCGTAGTCATGGTATGTAGCCGTGGCAAGTAGGAACTGGATGGACTTAAGCATTGCTTTGAAAGTCTCAACTTTCCATGTACACCAAGTAATCTTCTCAAGATATACTTGCTCATGATGGGGATTTAACCCTTCAGATAAAGCAACCAAAGTCCATACTTTGTTGGTGTATAAGGATTCTATCTCAGATCGCTAAGCATCCAGCCTTTTTTACAGAGTCCCACTCCTGATGGCCAGCTCGAAACTAGTTGGGTCATCATCTCATGATGCAATCCTCGCTCCCACTGTCATAGAGAAACCAAAGTATCTCTCAGATGGGTGAGGAACCCTACTAGATCGGCAGAGAGGCTGAGGTTGGTTGGTTACTATTGAATCCTTCGGTTCTACCAAATCATCTGCTGTAGTATGTATAGCTGGAACTCCTTCCAGTTCTACCTCATGACTACTAATTTCTTCACAAGAAATACCCTTTCACAAAGGTGGCATGTTGAGAAACAAAACATCTTTTGTTCCTCGGTTAGGTAGAACATATTCCCTTGCGAATGCTTGGGATATCCAACAAACTTCTACAGATTTGACTCTGCCTCGAGCCTGTCCGGATTATGCTTTTAGACATAGGCCGGACAACCCCAAATCTTAACATACTTAAGATATGGGTTCTTCCCATTCCATATCACATATAAAGTGGTAGGAAACTGATTTGATTTGAACCCTATTCAATAGGTATGCAGCTTCTCAAGTGCATAACTCCTAAAAGGAAATAGGAAACTCAGTAGTACTCATCATAGAGCACACCATATCACATAGGGTGCTATTGCTCCGCCCCGATATACCATCGTGCTATGGTGTATAAGGAGGAGTAATGCTGAGAGAGAATCTCATTCTCCTTTAGAATAATCTAGGAATTCCGTGCTCAAGTATTCTCCTCCTTGATCTCATCAAAGGACATAATACTTATACCCGTTTTTGGTTCTCTACTTCTAATTTATATTCCGTGAATATCTCAAAAGTTTCGGACTTATGCTTCAACAGGAACATATGTCTGAATCTTGAGAGATCATCAGAGAATGTAATGAAGTACAAAGAACCGGTCTTGGCATGTGTAGACATGGGACCTTCATACATCAGCATGTATCAATCCCAAGAGTTCACTAACTCTTTCTCTGTTTCCAATAAACGGAGCTGTGGTCATCTTATCTCTGTGACATGACCGGCAAGTTTCATAAGATGTAAATTTAAACTAATTTAAATATGCATCTAAATGTAACTTGGCTAGTCGGGTCGCATTGATATGACCTAGTCTACAATACCTCAAGAAGGATTCGTTCATTTCTTAACTATTCCTCTTGTGTGTGTTCTGTATACTAAGAACTGTAGTTTGATTTAGAACGTCTATGCTTTTAGATAACATGCCTGAACCGATCAACTCTTGATATAGGAAATGTTCAAAACATTATCAAATAATACAAAATTATATCCTTTCTTTAATAATAAAGAGACTGATATGATGTTGTACATCAGGTTCGGTATCTAATAACATTCGTTCAGAATCAATGTATTCTGGTAATACAGGGTGATAGTGACCAACAGACTTGGCTGCAACACCTGCACCGTTTTCTGTCTCATGAAACTTATCGCCCGTTCTCAGTTCTCTACCTTTCTGTAGCCCATGTAACAGACACTAGTAAAATAAGGGGTTGCCCCTACGGATAATAACATCAGTAGGGGCAGTTAAAGTTTGGCCCTACGGATTAATCTGTAGGGCAAAACGGTTGCCCCTACGGTCCTTCAATATTTATTTAAAATTTATTAAATCTTAAAGTGTTGTTTGCCCCTACGGAGCCGCAAATCAAGCACCTACGGGTATATCCGTAGGGGCATATAAATAGGGATTTAAGAGATCGATCCCTACGCTGATTATTTCTTTTTCTTATTCTCGCGCGAAACCAAATTTTCCCAAATCGAGATCGTCGTCACCGCCGTGCTGCAGTGATCTCGTCGTCGCCGAATCCAAGCCGAATCGTCGTCGCCATGCCTGCGCAATGATCTCGTGGTCGCCACCGTGCTCCGTTCTCGTTGTCGCCACCGCCCTCGTCATCGCCGATTGCATCTCCGTCGTCGCCTACAGGTAATTAGTTAAACATTATTATAATGATGTTAGGGTAGCGATCGATGAGGGTTAGGATTAGGTATCGGTTGTGGTTAGGGTTTGGATTAGGGTTAGGGTACGGGTTCGATCGGCGGTTGGGGTTCGACGACTGGTGTTGGGGTTAGGGTTAGGGTTAGGGTTCGGTTGGGGTTTGGTGTTGGGGTTGGGGTTCGGCTGGGGCTGGGTTAGGGTTAGGGTTAGGCCGGGTTAGGGTTTGGTGTTGGGTTGGGGTTCGGCTGGGGCTGGGTTGGAGTTAGGATGAGTTGGAGAGATTGAAGGCGAGCTGGGTTTTGGGAGAAGAGAAGGAAATGGCACTGCTTGCTGCTTCAATTTTTTGATATAGATAGATAAGGTTCTTTTGGGATTTTGGAGGGGTTTTGGGGGAAATAAATAGCTTTGGAGATGAAATGGGGCATTTCGGTAATTTGATTCTCTGTTGCAAATATTATTTATCAATATATTTAATTATATATATTAAATAAAATAAAGTAAACTATAAATAATATGAAACCAATATATGATACTCGATCATAATATGAAACCTTCATATTCCCATCGATACTCATATATGAAACTAAAAGCGCCACTTAGTCCCCGTCTATCGGTTAACATACGTGCGATGCTCGTCGTGACCTAGAACTATACGAAGGTTGTTAAATATCAGACAGTATAGCTCGATACTAACAACCGTCGTATAGTCTACACGACGAAAAAATTCAATCGTATGGTAACCCATAGATTTGTCCCGTGTGGACAAGTTAAGAATGTATAAAGCAAACGCCTTCATTCACTTGTGTTTTCATCCGTTTCGAGATATTTTGTCGGTACCTTTCCGCCGGTTCTCCGTGTACAAAGATAGATTAGATGTTCATTTCAACGTTGTTTCATAGCTTTGAAATGATTATCTATTCTATTACAGTGTACTCGGAGAACAGCGGGGAGGTGCTGCCGAAATTTACTCGAAACGGTTGAAAGCACAAGTGATGGGCGTTCGCTCTATACATTCTTAATGGGATAGAAGCCTACCCCCGACAGCCGGAACATACACATACAACAAGAATACACAACAAACGCATAATTAGAAAGCGATTCGAGATGTTCGGGTTAAAACCAATATATGATACTCGATTATAATATGAAACCTTCATATTCCCATCGATACTCATATATGAAACTAAAAGCGCCACTTAGTCCCCGTCTATCGGTTAACATACGTGCAATGCTCGTCGTGACCTAGAACTATACGAAGGTTGTTAAATATCGGACAGTATAGCTCGATACTAACAACCATCGTATAGTCTACGCGACGAGAAAATTCAATCGTATGGTAACCTATAGATTTGTCCCGTGTGGACAAGTTAAGAATGTATAAAGCAAACGCCTTCATTCACTTGTGTTTTCATCCGTTTTGAGATATTTCGTCGGTACCTTTCCGCTGGTTCTCCATGTACAAAGATAGATTAGATGTTCATTTCAACATTGTTTCACAGCTTTGAAATGATTATCTATTCTATTACAGTGTACTCGGAGAACAGCGGGGAGGTGCTGCCGAAATTTACTCGAAACGGTTGAAAGCACAAGTGATGGGCATTCGCTCTATACATTCTTAATGGGATAGAAGCCTACCCCCGACAGCCGGAACACACACATACAAACGCATAATTATATAGCGATTCGAGATGTTCGGGTTAAAACCAATATATGATAATATGAAACCTTCATATTCCCATCGATACTCATATAAGAAACTAAAAGCGCCACTTAGTCCCCGTCTATCGGTTAACATACGTACGATAATTTATTCTTTTCAACGACAAACGCACACACAAAGCATATACACGGATTTTCTCCTTTGTTAGTAAATATCCCGTTCTTATATTTCTCAATATAGTCAGCATAACCTACAATTTATATGTTATTCAGTCTAACATGGCCCATGAGTACGTCAGAGTTAAGGACTGGATGTATGTGGATTGGAAACAACGTATGCAACCTATGTTTGTCGCAGGAGTTGCTGCTTTCCTTGAATTTGCACGCGCACATAATAAGATCATAATAGAGAAGATTCTCTGTCCGTGCGATAGATGTGGCAATAAGTACTGGCAGAAGGTAGAATTGGCAGAGCTTCATATTGTAAAACATGGGTTTACTAGACTTTATTCAACTTGGAAATATCACGGGGAAGGAGAAGAATGCAGTACTGTGGTAGAAGAAGAAGGAGAACACGATAATGCGGCAGGAGAAGAAGAAGAATTCGGTAATACGGCAGGAGACGGAAATTTATTTCCATCAGAAGAAATGGAGGATATGGTAGAGGCTGCCCTAGGTGAATCTATTCGTACCGAAGATGGCATTCCTTCCGGTCAAGGACCGCGTACGGATAAATATGAAAATTTCATGAATGATGCTAGGAAACCAATTTATGAGAATGCGAAGTATTCCACCCTCTCATGGTTCGTCCAACTTTTCCAGATTAAGTGCCTAAATGGATGGAGCAACAAGTCATTCATAATGCTTCTTTCGTTCTTGAAAGATTCTATGCCTCCGGGAAATAATGTGCCCGAAAGCTGGTGCGAAGCCCAGAAGATGATGTCTGATTTGGGTCTAAACTGCGAGAAGATTCAAGCATATCCTAAAAATTGCGTGTTGTATCGGAAAGAGAATTCAGATTTGAAAGAGTGTCCAACATGCGGAGAGGCCAGGTATAAGCCGAAAGATTCTGATAAGAAGCCTGATATACCTGTGAAGATAGCACGATACTTTCCCATAACACAGAGGCTACAGAGGCTATTCAGGTGCAAGAAAATAGCCGAGGCAATGATTTGGCATCACCGTGCTCCTCCAAGCGAAAATGGAAAAATGAGCCATCCAAGAGATTCACCGGCATGGAAGGATTTCGATAGGAGGCACGCAATATTCAGTAGCGATCCTCGTAATGTCCGGCTCGGACTGGCTACCGATGGCTTCTGCCCATTCAACTATATGGCTGGAAGTCACAGTACATGGCCCGTTGTAATGATAATTTATAATCTGTCGCCTTGGTTGGCTATGGACCAATCATACTTTATGATGCCTCTTCTTATCGACGGACCAAACTCACCGGGGAACAATATCGACGTCCATCTCCGACCTCTGATCGAGGAGCTGAAAACTTTGTTCATTGATGGTGTAGAGACATATGATTCAAGCACAAATACAACCTTCATACTGCGTGCGGCTTTAATGTGGACAATTAATGACTTTCCTGCGTATGGAATGCTATCAGGTTGGTCCATACATGGTCACAAAGCATGTCCTCATTGCCATGAACACACAACATCAAAATTTTTGAATTTTAGCAGGAAGGTTTGTTATTGCGGCCATCGACGTTTTCTGCCTCCAGACCACCCTTATAGGTTAGACACGGTTCACTTTGATGGTCATCAGGAGCTTCTTGGACCTCCATCCCTATTGTCCAGAGAGGACGTGACTGCTAAATGGGATGGTTACAATAACGTGACCTTCGGGATGGATCCGACGAAACAGGTCAAACCACAATATTGGAACAAGTTAAGCATTTTCTTCGAGCTTCCGTACTGGTCTACAAATTCAGTGCGTCATTGTCTGGACATCATGCATATAGAGAAGGGAGTATCAGAGCACATACTTAACTTACTTCTGTGTAAAGACGGGAAATCGAAAGACAACATGAATGCTCGGATGGATCTACAAGAGTGGGGAATAAAAAGTGAACTGTACCCTAAACCGGTAGCGGGTAAACCGGGCAAGTTTGTACTTCCCAATGCCGCTTATCATATGTCACAACCGGAGAAGAAAAGATTCCTGCAGGTGTTGCATGATTTGAAAGTCCCCACAGGTTTCTCAGGATCATTCAGTAAGAAAATAAAAATTGTGAAGGGCAAGATCGATGGGCTGAAAAGTCATGATCACCATGTTATCGTGGAGCACCTTCTTACATTAGCCCTCAGGACTTCTCTCCCCGACTCGGTTGGTCTAGTAATCAACGACCTATGTTGTTTTTTCAGGGAGTTGTGTGCTAAAACACTGGAGGTTGCGACGCTGGATAAACTTGAAAATTCTATTGCGTTGATACTTTGCAAGTTTGAGCGTATTTTCCCACCGTCATTCTTCGATATCATAATACACTTGACGGTTCATCTTACAACTGAGGCGAAGCTAGCCGGACCGGTACAATATCGATGGATGTATCCCGTCGAGAGGTACGTGTATCGTTATAATCTAAACCTGTATCGTTATATATTTGTCGTAAAATTTGTTTTGTTAGATCCACGATCCGAACTTGTCAGCATCATTTGAGAGTGATTCAAGATGTTTAGCTCAATTTCCTAGTATGGAGGTTGCATATTACAAAGGATTTGGTGTCCTTGGATACAAATTCGAAGTTAAGGACATAGAAATATCTAGAACCACTCAGAATAGTGGGATTGCGACGGTAGGATCGGACGGTGTGATTTACTATGGGTACTTAAATTGTATACTCGGCATCCACTATCCCGGACGATCAGAACCCTTTTATATATTCCAGTGTACTTGGTACGATCCGCGAACCGATACGGACAGGTGGAGAAGCAGTCTTGGGACTTGGAAAGATGAATATGGATTGACCAGTGTGAACACACTTCGATTTTACGGTCAGGACGATCCGTTTATCTTTCCGAACCAAGTGTTCCAAGTATACTATTCACAGTGTTTGAAGCATCCGGGGTGCAGTGTTGTATGCCGATGGAAACCCAGAGATGTCTACGATGTCCCAGAATACGAGGACAGCGATGAGGATGAAGAAGAGAGAAGGCTTAAAGTGCTCCGACCGTCTGTTTCGAAGGACGGGTTGTCTTCGACCGATCATGAAGTTACGTGGGTCAGAAATGACATCGACGATGAAATCCAAGTAGATATGTATGATGCGCCCACGAAACGAAAAAGGTTATCAGTAATGTTATATTATTACTTCACATTTTACGCTCTATACATTTTACGCTCTATACATTTTACGCTCTACACATTTTACGCTCTATACATATATATTCAATACTTTTAATGATTGTCTAATGCGTCCACGAACCGTTTATCTAGATTTGATGACGATGTCGGGAGCAGCGAGGGGCGGCAGGAGCTCCAGCCGCGGCAGAGGCAGAGGCAGAGCGGTTCTGCCGCCCGGAGAGCTCCGTAGGGAGCTTCAGAGGGCCAGTCTTGCACCCAGATCGGAGACCCCTTCGGATGCCTCCTTCCGTGTGGATTTTGCCACATCTCCAGGTATACTGCACGCATATCCATTTTGAATGTAATATTACAGATATTCATGCCTGTTTGTGTCAAAATTACTTATATTGTCAATGTTTGATTGTCTAGTTGTTGGTGATGCGTCCACATCTGGGACAGAGGCCTCCCCCGCTCCTCCAAGTATGTTTATATATTATATAGTGTATGTATATTGATTTAGAATGCTATATCATAAATACACACATTCCTTTTGCTCTTACTTGGCAATTTTTATTATTGTCTAGCTGTAGGTAGTGACACCACCGCACCTGCGGGTATGTTTATATATCCTATAGTGCATGCATATTGATTTAGAACGTTGTATTATTGATCTACACATTCTTTTTGCAATTACTTATATAATCTATTTTTAATTGTCTAATTACAGGTGGTGCGTCCACACCTTCCGCAGGGGCCACTCCTGCCGCTTCCATACCCTCCGCATCGTCTGTAAGTTAGTATGATTAAATTTAAAATATTTACTCATTTTACATATGCTCAATAGAATAAATATGAACTTCATGGAAATTTAGCGTCGATGTTTATTTTCTAGTTGGAGGGGATGCGTCCGCATCCGGGACCCCGGTTGTTCCTCACCGGAGGAACTATCGTCCCGCTCGTGCTGCTGCTCGGGGCTAGGATCATGCGATAGTCACCGGAGGTATATATCACACTTGAATTTTCGTTTAACCTTGATTTCTTAATACAACTTTGTCTTATTATTGATTGTCTTGATATTTCGTGCAGACGCAGGGCCTCTCCATCCCTAGAGGGGGACTCGAGGCCCGAATCAGTCCCATAGGCTGAGGCCTGACAGAGCTAGGGGGGAGGCAGCATTCCCCCTTTTTTTTACCCTTGACTATCGCTATACCGGTCCTCATGCCGAGAGGTTCGGCCGGTATTTGGGGGACGAGAGCCGGCTCGTGAAGAACTATCCACTTCACGTTGAGTGGGGCGAGCAGCACCCGCGCTCATTCGCCCTCTTCTTTGATCAGGCTTGGGTATGTATTAATATATATTTTCATTTGATCTATCCGATATATTTATTATTAACACTTGCAATCTAATAACAATGTTTTTTTGTATTTTCAGTTGGATTACGATTTTCAGCCTGTAGTCGACCCTGATCACCCGGGGAGGGTGCTCGACCTTCATGCTCTGTACAATGGCCTGATGAAGAACATGCAGGCCAAGATCCGATACAACAGGAATGAGCTGAAGGCCGACTACTACTCCCTATGGATGGCGACCCCCGAGGCAGAGAGAGCGGCCCTCCTATCTACTCCGGCGTTTGCGAGAGTCAACGTAGAGACATGGCCTCTATTGTGCGCTTATTTCGACTCCCAACGCAAACAGGTATGTATTTTAAATGTAATTCATTATTTATGATATAATTTATTTCTTTGTGTTTCTTAATTAGAAAACTAAATGTTAATGCGTTGTGCAGAAACAGGCAGCTCAGAATACAGAGAGCAGGAAGACGGCGAAGAGGGGTCGCCCCACTTACACAGGTGGCTCGACGAACATTACTCGAGCCATGGAGTTATCGGTAAATTACAATAGACCGACGTTTGTGATATTCTGCAATATTAAGAGTTATTTTCTAATATTTCTAATATTAAGAGTTACTTTCTAATATTGCAGACATCTCGGACCGTGGCGTCAGGTGGTACACCGAGCGTGCCGTCCACATATCTTGCCGTCCACGGCACCTCGACAGATCCCACCACGGGCGAGGTTCGATATCCCGACGTCGCTACCTAGGAGTACTGCGTAAGTGTTAATATTTTTTCTACCCAAATTTGAAATTTTAGTTTTGGAAGATTCAAGTTTAAATCTTATACTTATACTTTACTGCTTAATGTGGGTGTAGGAGCGGGTGGTTGAGCTGGCCCAGGCCTCGGGGATCGATTTTACGGGATAGAGCGATCCGAGGCTGCTGACCCCAGTTCTGGACGCCGCACACGGAGGGCACCACGGAGGTTGGGAGAGAGGCCGGGGACTGGGCCCTAGCGGGGAATGGGCCCTAGCAGGGCCCATATGAGGTTGGACTCCACCCCGGCGGTTACTTCCTCCGTCTCCGGTGACCGACGTGTCCATCAGGAACTAGAGAGCTTGAGGGCCACCGTTCAGGAGTTGAAGGAGATGCTGGTATGTATATTGCTTTATAGTAAAATATCATGTCATATTATATAGATATCAACATATCCATAATTAGTACGTAGCTTGAGCTTATTTGGTTTTAGACTTAAGTTTGATTAATCATACATACAGATGTAATTAAAATAAACAACAAACTAGATATCCAAACGGGGTTTCGAAATAACTTAATAATGATACGAATTCGAATAATACACAGTTCTTACATGCTTATTACACACGTTAGGTCCGGACGCGACAGGGTACATCAGCCGAGCCTCCACATGCATCTCCTTCGGCTGCGGCTCCATAAGCTACTACATCGGCTGTGCTTCCGCAGACAGCTCCTGTAGCTCCACCGCCCACTCAGACTCCCGCAGCCGCGGCTCCGCAAGCGACTACCTCGACGGCGGTTGCGCAGACCACATCGCCAGCTCCACAGGCCGCTCAGACTCCCGCTCGCGCCGAATTGCAGAGTTTATTGATCGAGGTGCAGGCGCGCGTTATTCTATAGTTATTCAGAGGTGGAGCTGGACCGAACTAGGGTAGCTTTTTGGTTCTTATTTTTTGAAACATGTATTTATTTATATCATACACATTGTACTACATTTTGAAACGATATCGATATTGGTTTATATTTATATCATATTCAGTTTTTGGATTTCTTTTGTATATTATATGCGTGAGATGTGATTATGAATACTGCGATATATGTTGTGTGATGATTATTTTTATATTTGATTGATGTATATATTATTGTGCACAGGGCGGGAAAAAAATCAAGCAGCCCATTTTAAAAAAAAAATTAGAGATAATATGTACCTACAGATTAATCCGTAGGTACACATGTTGCCCCTACGGAGATATCCATAGGGGCAAAATATCAGCAGTAACTGATATTTCCCCCCTGATCTCAGTACCAGGGGGTTGGGAGTGCCCCTACGGACAGATCCGTAGGGGCCACTTCCTCTCCCCTACGGAGCTATCCGTAGGGGAAAAATATCAGGAATCCTGACATTTTGGCCCTACGGATAAGTACCTACGTATATATCCGTAGGGGGTATAACTTGGACCTACGGACATATCCGTAGGTACACTTAATATATTAAAAAAAACCGTAAATAATATAAATCTTTGTACCCTACGGCTTAGTCCGTAGGGGCAATTGGACCTACACAGTAATCCGTAGGGGCAAGAAATTGCCCGTAGGGGCAAGTTCAGGGCCTCAACTTGCACCTGCGGCCTTTGCACCTACGGGGTATTTTTTCGCCCCTACGTATATATCCGTAGGGGCAGTGGGTTGCCCCTATGGATAAATCCGTAGGGGCAACCCTTATTTGTAGTAGTGAGATTACATATGCGGGATCCTGATCTAGTATCTCATACCCAGGACGTAAAGGATACTGAGAAACTGTTCTATGTAATGAACACACCCGAAGATGATGCATCAACATGCACATTCTTCGTTTGGGCGGCACGGGAATTCTGGTAATCCCCAATTTCCTGCTCTGTCTTATAAAAATTATAAGTTGGAGCGGGACCAACGTTTCCCAGCTCAGTATAATAAGCGGGTTCGGTCAATATATCCGTATTATTATCTTGATTAAGGCGTGATATGGTCGCTACCTGGAGAGAGAGAGAAAAAAACACTCAGCGTATGCTCTTGCAAGATTTAGATTGGTTATCTAATATATCTAATCAAGATGTCTCCCTCTGTTTTAGTCAAATCTTCCTTCAAACCCTAAAAGGAAAGACTAGCCGGGATTAATTACGCGCTACAAGTTCGTCAATCTTTCAGCCTGGACAGTGCCGGTACTTTGAGGGAGGTCCCCCGTGCTTTCGCAGGAACCTAATTAAAATAAACCTCGTTTTCCCCGGGGCGTAACCCCGTTAACACCTTTCTAGACACCTATTTGATTGGCTAATTGTAATGTGTAAAACTCTCCCAGGAGTAACTCTTACTCGCAGTGGGTATCGGGATCAAACTATCTCATAGAAGGTATGCAATCTCATTGCAAATTTCAACACTTGAAATTCCTGATAATATTTTACCCCTAGCTTCCTATGACCTTGACGAAGGCCAAACTACCCATAGTCCGCTAGTCAAGTTCAACCCGTCATTTCCTGATTGAATTAAACCCACCCGCACGACCCTTGACGAAGGCCAAACTACGCCGTACGAATACCCTAATCCAATCACATCATATGCTAGCAGATAAGCACTAGTTAGCTACCGTACACTACGCCTTCACGAAGGCCAAACTACCGCAGCACGAATACTAACTAGTATTTATCTGAAATGACGGAGGGCTACGACAGGTTTTTAATAAAACCCTTTGCGTAATGAACTTGATATCGTTGTAGAATCGAGTGATTTTAAATGGAGTGTTTTTGAGGCTTTCCTAGTTTTGCTAAAGGGGTCACTCCCGGTGAAGGGATCGTCAGCCCTTTCCTCATCGAATAAGGTGCAGGATATTTCACAAATACCGTTGTGCAAAGCAAGAACTATAGAAGTGATCAAAAGACAAACCGAGTTTGTAGCATCTGCTAGTTTCACTAAAGAGGTCACTCCCGGTGAAGGGATCTCGGCTCTTTCCTCATCGAATAAGGTGATGGACGTTCTACAAGGAACACCGCTATGCAAAGCAAGAACTAGAGCTACCAGGTTTTAAACAAGTTTCTACAACATCTTTAGGTTTCTTTTAGTTTCATTAATCTCATTAATGAAGTCCCATTTTATTATGCTTCATAAGCATCACTTTTGAAACGAAATCTGCAATACAACATATATGTCATATATATAATATAAACATTCGACTTAGGCAGTAATATGATCTCATCACAGAACATTGCAGCAGAAGAACATATATGAAATATTGGATATACTAGGACGTCCGTGTTTTAGTACGAGCCTGTATAAAACACGGATTCCACGATCATGAAGAATAGCCAAACCCACATCCCTAGACCCCTATGAGAGCGGCAAGCAACACTGCCAATTCTAGGGTTAGGAGACCCGGTCTCGACTCCTCGAGATGGTCTCCCACTGGACCCTAGAACCCGATTACTTGTGCTCCCCGCCTTGGGTCTACCTAATGCGGAAAAGTAAATAATACACAATGGTGACATCATCCTCAGCCCGGAAGTGCCCCAATAAAAGAATATTACATACAAATGAATTTTACATGAATGAAAAATAAAAACTCTCATCTCACATAAAACCCCCGGCTATTCAAAACGCGACAATCCAATATAACATATCACAGCAACACATAATATCTCATATCATCAACGTAAGCAAGTATGCATATCCCGATTGTCGTTGATGTATAGCAACGAAGCCGGCGATACACCACATACTACGCTTACGGTCACAGAAAAGAAAGTGTAAAACTACAACAGTTGGAATCCGCAACCTCCTTAGATATCGCATGCCTAACCAAATGAATTCCTTAGACATCGAATGCCTAACAATTATAAACCCCGCATTTTAGTCTCATTATTGAAAACTCTTTTCAATATCAAGTCGGTCAATTCAACAAGATTCTCGACATTCTGATCGAATGGTCTTCGCAAACTTTAGTAGACGACCGCACCCCTAGATGCCGTCGACGAAGTGCACTAAGGCGGAACACCGTTGCCGCGAGCACCCGAACGGATGCTTTTGACGACGGGGTTCTCCTATAGTCACTTGGTCCGGGCTATGGGGCGTCGCTGTCTATTAAGTTTACCCAGCGAGTATCCGCGTACGCTACGCGATTGCGACGGACTTTTGATCAAATCAAAATTCCATAGCAACCGATCATCTGAGACTGAACTGCTAGATTTATAATATTCAAATTAGTTATCTCATAACTATTTGTGGATTCCAAATATTGTATAACATTCCAGATAAATAGACAATGTTAAACTTTCAGATCGAATAATCAAACACCCAAGATTTCCCCAATATATCTCAACACATGAAATTTGTTTAAAAACATCCATCACATGCCACAGTACCAATGGTCCGCCGTAGAAGGGTCAAGCCAACGCCTCACATGTGGCACGCCGTACTGCCCCAAACCCTAAGGTTTAGAGGCAGTTCAAGACGGTCACATAATCGAGTTAAGGTTTGTTTTCTTCTAGAGGGTCCACCACGTTACTTGCACGACTTAGAACGTTCTTAAACTCGGGAAAAAATCCAACTTTTGAAAAAATTTCCGACAGGGGAAAAAGTGAGTTATTGATATCCGTTCGAACTTTTTAACAGTTTCCAAAAATTACCCGGACAAACTGAACAAAGTTAAATTATCCGATCGAATCAACCAGTCCCCAATAAAACCCTATAAAACTTAACACTTGAGTGGAATAAAAAATTCCCAGAAAAAATTGACAAGAAAGAACCTAAGAATAAATATATGAAATATGAGGGACTAAGTCCAAATTTTGGCCGCGGAACCGCCGACAAACCCTTGGTTTGGCCACGGTTCCACGGTCACTTTAGCGACTTAGTGGACCGTATTTCACAGTAATTCTTAGTTTTTCCTGCTTGTTTTTCTGAGCATTTTTAATTCATAAAAAATCACATTTTTGAAAAATATCTAGAGAGGGGTAAACTTCGGGGTTTCCGGGTTCGATCGGACTTTAAACTTCGCTCAGACTTCACCTAAAGCTCTAGCTTGGCTCTGATACCACTGTAGGGTTGCTAGGCACTGCCACAAGGGTCTACGAGGCATCAACCATGCCCGATTATAATTTTAGCTGTGCCGAACAACCCAAAGCCGGATCTTTAAACTAGAGTTTAGGCGAAAACTAGCATATTAAACTCTTTAACACTAAGTGAGAGGGATTACAACCTTTGTAGATCTGGTCCTTCACTTCTTAAGCTCCGTGTTGAGGTCCCTTCGCTGCGATCATCGTGTTCCGGACTCTCGAGAGGCTTCACGAAGAGAAAGATGCAGTCTTGCTTCCGATCTTCGATAACATAGATGATCTACCTTGAAGTTTCGTTAACACAAGCTATCACTCATGAAATGATGTGAACACCCTCATCTAAATGGCAAGGATAGATGAGGATGATGAAGTAAGATTTTTGCTCTCATTTGCTTTCTTATTCTCACTCATTTTTCATCACTTAGAAAAAGCTAGAAAGCTTTTTTTCATGAAAAGAAAGAAGGAAGAAGATGAACAATCAACATGAAACCTTTTGTGATGAATAATGAAAGGATAAAAATGATGATTAATGCAACCATGGTTAACTAAACCCATGTAGAGAATTAACTAGGGTTAGGGTCTGGGTTAAGTTAAAGCATGAGTCAAAACAAAATATCTATCACAAAACAAAACTAAACCTTCTAGAATCATCTAGAAAGCATTAACCCAAATCAAACCCTAATCTTGTTTAATCTCTACTAAACATGTTGCATTAGTTATCATATCATGTTACAATTTTATATATCACATATATAATATTTATTGTAACCAAATAAAATAATACATTTATCATATATCGCATATATATCAATGTATTACACGAGTGAGAAAAAGAATCTTTTAGTGATCTAATATTAGTTAATGTAATTTAATATATCATATATATTATTATACATTAAATTATCGAATCAACACTTGATCCGACAATCCGGCTATATCGCATATAACCGACTAATACGATGATCCGGCTATATCACATATACCTGGCCGATATCTCATATCGCGAGAATCCAATACGGTATCACATACCGCATTATCCTTGGTCCCGCACATATCACATATGTGCTCCTACTTCGTTTAGCCTGAGCCAAGAAACCTCTGTGTAGGACTCTAAAGAATCGTCAATACGCCGGCTGTAGGTGATGATCATATCAAACACCCACAGGCTGCAAGCGGTCAGCTAAACGTAACAGCTACCAAGGTATTGAGCGCTCAGAAGATCAACAAGCAAGCCTGTACATTCTCCTGTGAATCCAATTAGTAACACTCCCGTACAGTCCGGTCTCGTCATCTGATATGTCGCATATCTCGCCTAGGGGTGGTAAACGTCAGACCCCAGTAGCTCGATAAGTAGTGTCGATATAAGGTCTATAACAGTTCGAGAAACTACTAATAACACTTACCAGTAAATCTCAGCAATCCTGGCCAGGGATTTCCGGTTATAGCCAATCGAACACAGCGCAACATCAACTCCCTATACCGGGAGAGACGAATCGCCTCCTATCGCTCATTGCCTCCATGTGTTTCGGGACTATACCCAAAAGCCACCTTTTTGCACGCCCTATTGGACATGGTATGATGGAAATCAAAGCACAGTGGGAATCACACAAGACTCTATGACGATCTCGGGTCAACAGACTACTCTGTACCAGTGTCACCGGAGAACTGCCATCTGACGTGAGGTATAATACCATCTGGGAGTTCTCGGCGAGTCCGTCCAGTGTACCCAGTCTCTACTGAGCACCCATACACCATCCTTGATGTCCAACACCGATGGATATAGGATCATCCATCGCCCATCATATGGGTCAAGATGCGTATACGCTAGTCTACTCTGGTGCATCGATGCCCTGTCTCGATACACCCTCGACTAGGAACAGTTGTAGGATGTACTCGTCGACTACCGTGGCCCTACTGGTATGATCTCATCATAGTCCCGGTAGTCGAGTACATATCCTAAGGGCTTTATCAACATGTAACATAGAGACAATCAGAGTACATGTTAACATAAAGTACAACTAGATAGCATACTATCATGTCGAGCAAGAAAGTCCTCCCTATATATGTCCAAGCATCCATTACAATATACATCGTATGTACAGTAATGGCCTCTAGGGCATACATATAACTAACAGATTAGTCTGTAAACCCGAGATCGTCATAGAGTCTTGTGTGATTCCCACTGTGCTTTGACTTTCACCTTACCACGTTCAAGAGAACGTGCAAAACGGTCGCTTTTAGATACAATCCCGAGTCACATTGAGGCAATGAACGATGGGAGGGGTTTCGTCTCTCCCGGTATAGAGAGTTGATGCTGCGCTATGCTCGATTAGCCATAACATGAAATCCTTGGCCAGGGTTGCTGAGATCTACTGGTAAGTGTTATCAGTAGTTTCTCGAACCGTTATGTACCTCGCATCGGCATGACTTATCAGGCTATTGGGGTCTGACATTATACCACCCCAGGATGTGATATGCGACATATCAGACGAAGAGACCGGACTGTACGGTAGTGTTACCGATTGGATTCACAGGAGTACGAACAGGCTTGCTTGTTGATCTTCTGATCACTCAGTACCCGGGTGGCCATTACGTTTAGCATACCGTTTGCGGCTTGTGGGTGTTTGATATGGTCATCACCTACTGTCGGCGTATTGACGAGTCTTTAGAGTCCTACACAGAGGTTTCCTGGCTCAAGCGAAATGGAGGGAGCACATATGTGATATGTGCGGGACCGAGGTTGATACGATATGAGATACCGTATTCTATTCTCGCGATATGTGATATCGGTCGGTTATATATGATATAGCCGGGTTATCAGATCTAGTGTTGATTCGATAAGTTGATTCATATAGTATTAGTCGGTTATATATGATATAGTCGGATTATTAAATCAAGAGTTGATTTGATAATTTAATGTATAATTATATATTTGATATATTATATTACATTAACTAATATTAAGCTCACTAATGATTTCTTTTCTCACTTGATGTGCACATTGTATATATGTGATATGTATGTTTGTGTACATGTATTGTGTCATGCTTGATGATACATACAAGATGGGTATATGAGACTTATACCATACTAGGGTTAAATTAGGGTTTTGGTTATTTCTTAAGTTATTACAAAAGAGCAAAAGACTTGGTCAAAGTTTTCAAGCTTGGAGAAGCTTGTAGAACATTGTCAATGTCAACTCTTTTGTCATTCCTTAGGATATTTTTCCTTGACCCAACCTTTATCCATAGCCATGGGTTTATTCTCTACATGAGTTAAGCATGATGGCTTTAACTCACCCATGGTTGCAATAATTCATTTGGAAGAATTATTCATGAGTTCTTCTTCTTCAAGCTCCATGAAAAGGTTTCTATCTTCAATGGAGGTATGAGAAATAATGTAAGAAAATCAATTCTAAAGTGAGCCCACTTCCTACTTCATCATCCTCTACTACTTGCCATTTATTATAGGGTGTTCTCTTCACAAAGTTCATGACCTAGTGAAGGAATAGCTTGGGTTAGTGTCTCCTCGATGTAGATCATCTTTGGCCTTGAAGTCATCGAAGCAAGCACGTTCGTTTCTTCATGGAGCCTCTCTAGAGTCCAGAGTTTACGATCGCAGCGAAGGGGACTACCACACGGAGCTATTGAAGTGAAGGACCGGTCTATAAAGGTTGTATTCCTTGCTCACTTAGATTGCAAAGTGTTTGCATTTGTTATTCCGTATATTTCTAGTTTACGGTTCTAGTTAGGGTTAGCTAAAACGGCAAAATTTTGAATTTGGCATGGACGATGCCTCCCGAAATCTTGCTGCCGTCGAAGGTAACCCTACACTACTAATATATCATATATATATATAGCATTCGTCTCACTCAGTTATATGATCACATCACATCACAGAATTAGGATGGTTCTAGTTATATTTGCATAGAAAAAGTAAAAGGAAATATTGAAATACCGTCTGTATAGGTTCTTTGACGTTGCCCGAACGGCGAAAAAGGGTCACGTGGGAAACGGAGGGAGATGTGCGGATGAAATATTCCCATCTCTTCGAGGGTACGTGTAGTTAAATTTTAAATTCGGGGACCGGGGGGAAGATTGTAACGCTTTAAAAATCGTTTAGGTGAAATTTCCGATAATCGGTAAAATAACTGGTGTTTTCCGTAAAATTTAATTATAATCATTTTTCAACATAAACTTAAATATACCTATTCTAGCTATGTAATTGCTACTAGTTGGTATTTAATTGGTCCCTTGTAAATTTCTAATATACTTAAATATTTCCTTAATTAATTATTTTAAATATTATTTCAAGTTTTTGCTTATACATTTAATTAGTGATAATTAAAATTTGGAATGGGTTAATTATACTTTAGTGCACCATGGCACATCTAAACATATATTGTAACATGTTCTTTCAAAAAAAATTGGGATGGTACTAGTTATATTTGCATAGATAAGGTAAAAGGAAATATTGAAACAAAATGGAAAATGAAGGGATAAAGAGGCATGGTGGTTGATATTTGAGGTATGGGATTTTCTTTACTTGGTATTTCTTACACACACACACCCTCACCCTCTCCCCTCAAGCTGGCCGAGCCTTCCTATCTGCAGCCCCCCATTTCTCCACTCTCTTTCACTTCAAAAATTCTTCTTTTTCCATCAAAAATCAATATAAAATCTCACTAATTTCCTAATTAAATCTTTATCGATTTTTCCTTGGCCAATATAGCATGGATCTTGGAGCAACAGAACCATTTTGGAGGCTAAATTTGCAAGTGAGATCTACAAATTGTGAGGTATAAAATCTTAACCCTATGGCTGATTTGTTGGATAATTACTTTAATCTAATTTAATTAAGTTTAAATATGGTTCTAATTGTAGAAATTAGTTTGTAAAGAAAAAGGTTTGGATCCAAGTTAGGGTTTTTACCACTTGATTATGGTTACAAGGTGTAGTTTAACATCTTAAGGCATGCAAAATTTAATCTAGTTGTTAATTTACAAATTATTACTTTAAATTGTCCTAATTAAGCATTTTTGCAAACTAACTTTTTGATTAATCTAAAATGGGTAAGATTAAAATTTTAGTAAAGGTTTGTGTGGCTTAATTAAGCGAACATTGTGGCTACTAGTTTTGTTAAACCATCTAGATTTGTACTAAAATGGTTAATGGTTGCTTGATAGGTTTTTGGAATAAATCGATTTGAATTAAGTTTAAGGTTTTGATGGTTTGCTACCTATTTCTTATAATATTTAGTGTGCTGTGAATGCGTGATTTGTGTGATTGGGTTTTAGGTTTCGGGTTTGCCACGTATAGCGACCCTAGTTGTGGTTTGTGGCGTTGTCGCGAGCGCGTTTTGTGCACCTAGTGTGTACGTGTCTAGTTAGTGTGCGTGGTTGACTTGTATCGTTTGTGTCTGCGACTATTTACATCTATTCTCTTATTTACTTGTGTGCGTTTCTAGGATTGCGTGCAGATGCATCGGATGTGGCGCAGAAAAGGCAAGGCTGAGATTGAATCATATTAGCCAAGGCGTCCGGATGAGTAGATGTACACATCTACGGGGGGATCGTCTGGATGGCGCGAGGCGCCAGTTGGTTTAGGATTACTTGTAGTACTTGCATTTTATATGCGTAGTTTCCCAGTTATTCATCACATTGTATCGTACCATCTATTATATATACATATGTGATATCATCTCATAGGACACTTGCACCATTACCATTGGTTAATGCCGCACATGCACTATTCATGCGAACACACATGCCTTTTGTAATTGCTATGTCACGAACACTATAGAACTTGCTTAAAATCGGTACATGTGCATTTGCATCATATATGATCCATAGATTTATACTTGTATATTCATTTCATTAAATGGATACGTAGGATTGTTAGTTATATATACATACCTCATTGCATCATGATTCATGTATAGTTTTTGGCCATACTCCGCATGGTATATGTAAGTCCACGTTGCCGTCCCCGGTTCTTGCGGGGAGGCGGAAACGGTATAAAAATCAAATTTTTAGCGCAAAGGGCAACATGGACTATCAAAGTCGGGATCTTTACTAAACTAAACTAGCTATCAAGCTAAAGAGAGTTAGCTACTCGGATAAAAGGTTATACCTAACTTGAACTCCTTCTTCTTGAAACCTTTGTAGGGTTTGATGGTGCTTTCCTCGTCGCCTTCTTCCGTCAAAGATGGATCCACCTGAGGGTTCAACCTTCGGGCTCTTTCTCGAACTTTGAGTGAACTAGGATCTTCGGCTTGCTAAACCTCTAACCCTAGAGTGAGTAGAGAGTGGCTTTGGGGTGTTTTTATCTCAAGGAGATGAATTCTCAACACATGAGAAGGGAGCTCCTTGAACTAGAGGAGGAGGAAGAAGAAGTGAGGAGAGAGAAGTGTTATGATAGAATCAATAATACCCTTCTCATTTTGCAACCATAACAAAATGAAAAGAATTATCAAATTAACAATAATAATAAAAATGAAATAGTTGATGGAAGGCTTGGAATGATCATTATCATTACATTCATTAAATGAATTTTGCTAGAATCAAAGAGCATCTTTGATATGTAATGATGATGGTCAAACTTTCAACCATGGTCAACAAGTCAACCTTGGTCAACAAGTCAACAAAACCAACCATGACACAATTTCATTTAATTAATATTATTAATTGATATAACATAAATTCATTAGGGTTTGGAAAAAGACGACTGTCAACTGTGCATGCGCACCCGTTCCGAAACCAGAATGAATATCCTCTTCCTCCGCCTCAATCAACTGTGCATACACACCCGCATTCTTGTTCCGAGGAACATGAATACTAAGAGGTAAAATCAACCCCAAAACATATACCAGTATCTGGCTCAAACCAGAGCCAGCTAGTAATATCTGTCCGGACTCCAAACGTGCACAAGTGCGCGGATGAGAACGAACCCTGTCGCAAAACCATGCGACCTCTACTCTATTTTACCCAGAGGCGAATAGCCCTCTGTGTGGGACTCTAAAGACTCGACACTACGCTGGTAGTGGGTTTAACCACAGACCGCAAGCGGCACTAGCTGTGCGTAACGATCCCCAGGTAGATGTCGATAAGAAGAATGATGAGGTGAACCCCATCTGAACTCCTACTGAGTCTGAATGTGACAGTCTCCGTACAGTCCGGTCTGTTCGTCTGATACATCGCATGTCGGGCCTAGGGGGCGGTAAACGTCAGTCCCCTAATAGCGGTACAAGTCGTGTCGGAATGAAGCCCAAAACACCCTGAGATAACACTGGAAGCCTACCAGTATATCTCGCTTGCCCTGGCCAGGGACTACTCGTGTAATGGCTCTCCTAGACACAGCGCGATGTCAACCCCCAATACCGGGAGAGACGAATCCTGTCTAACCGTCACTGCCTCCAAGTGCTTCGGGACTGCACCCAACCACTACCTGTTTGCACGACTCCTTTGAGCCGTGGTAGGGTAGTGATCAAAGTGCAGTGGGAACACACTCGAGGCGAAGTGCCAGTATCAAGTCAGCGGACTAAGCTGTACTCATGTCACCTGGGAACTGATAACTGACGATAGGTATAATACCAACTTGTCAGTTCCCAACGAGTCCTGTCCAGTGTACTCGTAACCTAACGAGCACCCGCATACTATCTCAAGTACGACGTACTGACGGCTGTGGGACAGACCGTCTCCCTCACTGGGATGAGAAGCGCATGCGCCAGTCTACTCCAGAGTATCGATGCCCTGTCTCGATAGTCCTGTGACTAGGGACCTGTATAAGGATGTGCTTATAGATTACCCAGCCCCCACCAGTGTGACTGCCATCACAACGCTGGTAATCAAGCAAAGATCCTAAGGGCTCCACTAATGCGTATAAGTGATATGATAAAATAAACACATGTACACATTGAAGTAGAAACAAACGAAGTAGCATACTACTATTTTGAGCAAGATTGTATATACAAGGTGAATATCCCAAGCTTCCATTAAGTAATATACAAACCAGTATGATACAGTAATGGCCTCTAGGGCATATACACTAACAATCTCCCACTTGCACTAAGGCCATGTAGTGGCGTATCGAAGACCTATCATCTCGATCAGCCGCTCGAACTGTGTCTGGGGTAGGGCCTTGGTGAATGGATCTGCAGTGTTTTCTTCTGAAGCAACCCTCCGAACCTCGATCTCCTTGCGATCCACGATCTCTCTGATCAGGTGATACCGCCTCAAGATGTGTCTGGATCTCTGATGGGACCTGGGTTCCTTCGCTAAAGCTATAGCCCCGTTGTTGTCACAATACAGAGGTATTGGGTCAACAATGGACAGAACCACCTGAAGTTCTTTCAAGAACTTCCTCATCAAGACAGCTTCTTTTGCGGCATCAGATGCAACGATGTATTCCGCTTCCATTGTCAAGTCTACATTTCCTGTTTGGAACTCTTCCAACACACCGCCCCTCCATTGAGGGTAAAGACAAAACTCGACATGGACTTGGAATCATCCTTGTCACTCTGGAAGCTGGAGTCAGCAAAGGCCTCGATCTGGAGGTCTTTTCCGCCATACACCAAGAACATCTCCTTAGTCCTTCTCAGGTACTTGAGAATGTTCTTTACTGCTATCCAGTGTTTCTCCCCAGGGTTTGACTGATACCGGCTTACCACACTTAGTGCATAAGCTACATCCGGTCTGGTACACAACATCGCATACATTATAGAGCCTACCGCAGAAGCGTAGGGTATAATAGACATGCGATCCCTCTCTAAATCAGTCTTGGGAGACATCTCTTTAGAGAGGGTGATCCCGTGACAAGCCGGTAGGTTACCGCGCTTGGAATCTTCCATACTGAATCTCCTCAGTATAGTGTCGATGTACCTGGACTGTGAAAGTCTTAATATCCTCTTGGATCTATCACGATGGATCCGGATCCCCAGGATGTATGAGGCATCACCCAGGTCTTTCATGGAGAACTTGTGTGACAAGAATCCCTTGACAGATTGTAGCATAGGAATGTCATTTCCTATTAAGAGAATGTCATCCACGTATAAAACGAGGAATACTACAGTTCTCGCTACAAATCTACTATAGATGCATGGTTCATCTGGATTTTTGATAAAACCAAATTCCTTGACCGTCTCATCAAAACAGATGTTCCAACTCCGTGATGCCTGCTTTAGTCCATAAATCGACTTAAGCAACTTGCACACCTTTCCGCTGCTCCCACTCTGAATGAAACCCTCTGGCTGGTCCATATAGACACACTCCTCTAAATTTCCATTTAGAAAAGCGGTCTTTACGTCCATTTGCCAAATCTCATAATCGTGGAAGGCAGCAATGGCAAGAAGGATCCGAATGGATTTCAGCATAGCCACTGGAGAAAAAGTTTCGTCATAGTCCAAACCAGGTCTTTGACGAAAACCCTTTGCTACAAGTCTAGCTTTATAGGTCTCAACCTGTCCATCTACACCAATCTTCCTTTTGAAGATCCACTTGCATCCTACGGGTTTTACCCCGTTTGGAGCAATGTCCAACGTCCATACTTTGTTGGTGTACATGGACTCCATTTCGGTCCGCATTGCATCCATCCATTTTACCGAGTCAATGCTCTGAACGGCCTGTTGGAAGCTAGTAGGCTCATCATAATCTATGATGCAATCCTCTCTATCCCCGTCTATGAGAAAACCGTAGTATCTCTCGGGCGGATGAGACTGCCTACTACTCCTGCGGAGCGGCGTAGGAATGTCCTGTTCTTTTGAACCTTCCGGTTCCACTAAACTTTCAGTAATAGTCTGTGGTTCTGGAATTTCTTCCAGTTCTACTGTGCTCCCACTTATCTGGTTTTTCAAAAACTCAGTTTCCAAGAAGTAGGCATGACGAGAAACAAGAACTTTTTGTTCCTCTTCACAGTAGAAGAAATATCTCTTGGAGTTCTTTGGATATCCCACAAACTTGCACTGTACAGAGCGTGCCTCGAGCTTGTCTGCATGCTGCTTTTTGACAAAAGCTGGACATCCCCATGTCTTAATGTGATTAAGATGGGGCCTCTTCCCACACCACATCTCAAATGGTGTGGTAGGCACAGTTTTAGTAGGAACTCGGTTCAAAAGGTATGCGGCTGATTCTAGCGCATACCCCCAGAAAGATCGTGGTAACTCAGCGTTACTCATCATGGACCGTACCATATCCAATAGGGTCCGGTTCCGTCTCTCCGATACACCATTATGTTGCGGAGTGTACGGAGGAGTAAGCTGAAAAAGAATTCCATTCTCTTTTAAGTAATTCAGGAACTCGGCACTTAAGTATTCTCCACCTCGATCCGATCTTAGAATCTTGATACTTTTGCCGGTTTGTTTTTCTACTTCATTCTTATATTCCTGGAACTTTTCAAAAGCTTCGGACTTATGTTTCATCAAGAAGACATAACCGTACCTTGAAAAGTCATCCGTAAAAGTAATGAAGTAAGAATAACCGCTTCGCGCATGTGTAGACATTGGACCGCACATGTCGCTGTGTACGAGTCCCAAGAGCTCGCTCGCTCTTACTTCGTGTCCAGTGAACGGAGTCTTTGTCATCTTTCCTTTGAGACAGGATTGACAAGTGACATATGATTGATATTCGAACGGATCCAAATATCCTTCTGTATGTAACTTAGTCAACCTTCTCTCATTGATGTGACCCAGTCTACAATGCCATAAGAAAGTCTGATTAATATCTGGAGACTTTCTTTTGTGTGTATTCTGGACATTGAAAATCTGTGGTTGGTTTAATACGTATATACCATTGCTCAGTGTACCTGACCCAATCAGAACTTGATTAAGGTGAATGTTTACAACATTACTTACAAACGCAAATTCATAACCTTCTTTAGAAACCAAAGATACAGAAATGATATTACAAGTTGCGTTAGGTACAAAAAAGCAGTTACGTGAAACCAAAACATGTCCATCTGACATTCCCAGGTGATAGTCCCCCACGGCTTTAGCATCCATGCTAGCTCCGTTCGCAACTCTGAGGGTCATGTCACCTGCCTTCAAAACCCTACGGTTTCTCAACGCCTGCAAAGAATTACAGATATGAGATCCTGATCCGGTATCCAATACCCAGGAAGTAGAGTTTATTGAAAGACAGTTTTCAATAACATACACACCTGAAGCTGAAGCCGCAACCTGCTTCAGTTCCTGTGTCCTGGCCTTCCAAGCCCTGCAATCTTTCTTCCAGTGTCCACTCTTATGACAATAGAAGCATTCTTCTTTACCCACAAGCTTCCCCGCTATCTTTGTTGCCTTTACCTTTCCCTTCGTATCCACTTTACTAACACCGCCCCTTGGTTTGGCGGGGGCTTTCTTCTTCTTTCCCTTGGCTTTCGCCTTGGACCTAGAAGAAGAAGATCCTCCTACAAACAAAGTGGGTGTTTCCCTACCTTTCTGTAGGGTGCCCTCTGCGCTCCTCAGCATGTTGAGGAGTTCTGAAAGTTCAACTTCTTTTTCTTGTAAGTTGAAGTTCAGTATAAACTGGGCGTAAGTGGAAGGAAGGGACTGGAGAATCAAGTCCGTATAGAGCTCACTCTCCAACGTGGTCCCAAGTTCTGCGAGCTCCTCAATGTAGCCAATCATCTTAAGCACGTGTTCCACTACCGATGATCCGACGGCCAATCTTGCCGAAAATAACTTTTTCGATATTTCGTATCTTGCGATACGAGACTGCTTTCCATACAGTTCTTTTGTATGGAGAAATATGGATTCCAGGTCCATATTCTCGTGCCTCCTCTGATGTTCGTTGTCCTAGAGGCAAGCACGAGGCACTTGGCCTTCGCGCAATCAATCTCCCAAGTCTTACGGATTTCCTTATCCGCGACGCTGGAGGTGGGACCTGGGATGGGGGGAGCTTTGGTGGTAAGAAGATACCCCAGCTTGTCGTAAGTGATTGCCATCTTGACATTCCTGAGCCAATCTTTGTAGTTTGGCCCTGTCAGTATGTTTTTATCTAGAAGTAACTTAAGTCCAGTCATGTTGATTGGTCGCTGCAATTAGGAGAGAGAGAAGAAACACTCAGCACGATGCTCTTGCAAGTTTAGAATGGTTTTTAATTTTTCTAAACAGGATGGCTCCCACTGTCTCTCGAATCCCTCCTCAAACCATAAAGGAAGAATTAGTCGGGATCAATCCCACCGTACAATACTTGCTTAACCGTTCAGCCAGGCCAGTGTCGGTACTTCGAGGGAGGTTTTCCAACGCTTTCGCGAAGTTCCTTAATTTAAGAACCTCTTTTCCCTGGGGGCGTAGACCCGCTAACACCTTTCTAGGCACCTACTAGGTTTATAGCATTGATCGTTTAGTGAGAAATTTCCCGAGGAGCAGCATATACTCACAGTAGGATCGGGATCCAAATATCATCGCGTGAAGAAACTGAAGGAATCCTACCAGAATCATCACACTCCAAATGGTATGCAAATCTAGCAAGTTTCAGTACTTATGAAACTCCCGATGTGGATTTTTGCCCCATGCACTTATGACCTTGACTTTGGCCAACAAATCATAAGTCACATGTCAAGTTCTACCCGTCATTCTCCAGGTTAATTTGAATCCACCCGTACCTACCCTTGACTTTGGCCAACAAGGCAGTACGACTGTTTCAAATCAACGCATCTATCTATGCTGCACATGAATACCCAATAGCTACCAATCACTATGCCTTGACTTTGGCCAACAAACACAGCTTGAATACTATTGACTATTCATGTGAAACGACGGAGGGCTACGAATGGTTTTGGCTAAACCGTGAACGTAGTGAACTTGATATAATCGATGGAACGAGATAGCTTTTAAAAAAGGAGTGGCTCAAGCTCCGCATTTAAAAGTTAGTTTTGAAAAGAACCGAGTGGTTTTTCGAAAGTGTTCCAACGACTTTAGCTTGGTTTATTATCTTGCATTAGTTCTTTTAATGCGTGATATTCTTGCATTAGTTCTTTTAATGCGTCCCGTCATTTAATCCTACCATTGCAGAAAACAACCAAAATATGACGTACGCTTATGCCATTTGCATTCGCCACGGGGTCCCGTCATCACCCGTTAGGTTACTTAACTAACGACAGAGCGGGGGCTGGGCTAGCGCGGCTGTAAAACATAAGCAACGCCTAAATAGTTATAAATATATAGCAATGATAGACATTACAGATCACAGATGAATACATTGGATATACTAGGAATCCGCAATCCTTTCGAGCCTGCAACGAAAAGCGGATTACACAGTCGCGGTGAATAGCCAAAACACCACCCAAGACCCCTACGGGTGCGGCAAACTACCCGCCAAGTACCCCGAAGTGGAGCAACCTCTCTCATCGCCGTGAGTAGGCCACTCGGCACTTCGAGATACCCGGTAGTTTGTGCACCCCTCCATGGGTCTATCCTAGGAGCAAAAACAGTAAAAAGAATTATACAATGACGGCTACAACCCCGACCCGGTTGTGCGGCCATACAAATAATAATATTACATCAATTTACATTTTACATGAATGAAAGAAAAAGAAGCACTCATCTCACATCCACCCCGGCTATTCACCCGCGACAGTCCAACGCATTCATATACACAAACCATCATCAAACACAGATCACAGATATGTATAACCCCGACTAATCGACATATAGCGATTAGCCGACGTTCAATACATATAAACATCACAGATATAACCAATATAGTCAAAGTGTAGTGAAGTTCGAAAAAAATACGGATTTATAGGCCCCCAAAAACAAATTTCTTTTCTGGAAAACCTGGGCACAAATAAACCATCTGAAAAATCCTAAAACCATACCAGAAGAACACTGCACAAAACCCGATCACGATAGGAGCCTAAATGGCGGCGGTTCCGCGGCAAATGCATACCTATTGCTGCGGAACCGCGGCGGTTTGAGGGAATCAGGGGATCATTTTTGGTGGGTGTTCTCACAAAACCCTGAGCCGATTTTAGGAGTAAAACATTTTATTTTTAGAGCACAAAAAATTTCAACAGAAACTTAGGGTATTGGTTTTTCCGGTTTTTGCGATTTTTCCGTTTCGAACTTCCATACACTTTACTAAAAAGCTAGTTTAAGTTTAGTTAGGCTCTGATACCACTATAAGTCCACGTTGCCGTCCCCAGTTCTTGCGGGGAGGCGGAAACGGTATAAAAATCAAATTTTTAGCGCAAAGGGCAACATGGACTATCAAAGTCGGGATCTTTACTAAACTAAACTAGCTATCAAGCTAAAGAGAGTTAGCTACTCTGATAAAAGGTTATACCTAACTTGAACTCCTTCTTCTTGAAACCTTTGTAGGGTTTGATGGTGCTTTCCTCGTCGCCTTCTTCCGTCAAAGATGGATCCACCTGAGGGTTCAACCTTCGGGCTCTTTCTCGAACTTTGAGTGAACTAGGATCTTCGGCTTGCTAAACCTCTAACCCTAGAGTGAGTAGAGAGTGGCTTTGGGGTGTTTTTATCTCAAGGAGATGGATTCTCAACACATGAGAAGGGAGCTCCTTGAACTAGAGGAGGACGAAGAAGAAGTGAGGAGAGAGAAGTGTTATGATAGAATCAATAATATCCTTCTCATTTTGCAACCATAACAAAATGAAAAGAATTATCAAATTAACAATAATAATAAAAATGAAATAGTTGATGGAAGGTTTGGAATGACCATTATCATTACATTCATTAAATGAATTTTGCTAGAATCAAAGAGCATCTTTGATATGTAATGATGATGGTCAAACTTTCAACCATGGTCAACAAGTCAACCTTGGTCAACAAGTCAACAAAACCAACCATGACACAATTTCATTTAATCAATATTATTAATTGATATAACATAAATTCATTAGGGTTTGGAAAAAGACGACTGTCAACTATGCATGCGCACCCGTTCCGAAACCCGAATGAATATCCTCTTCCTCCGTCTCAATCAACTGTGCATACACACCCGCATTCTTGTTCCGAGGAACATGAATACTAAGAGGTAAAATCAACCCCAAAATATATACCAGTATCTGGCTCAAACCAGAGCCAGCTAGTAATATCTGTCCGGACTCCAAACGTGCACAAGTGCGCGGATGAGAACGAACCCTGTCGCAAAACCATGCGACCTCTACTCTATTTTGCCCAGAGGCGAATAGCCCTCTGTGTGGTACTCTAAAGACTCGACACTACGCTGGCAGTGGGTTTAACCACAGACCGCAAGCGGCACTAGCTGTGCGTAACGATCCCCAGGTAGATGTCGATAAGAAGACTGATGAGGTGAACCCCATCTGAACTCCCACTGAGTCTGAATGTGACAGTCTCCGTACAGTCCGGTCTGTTCGTCTGATACATCGCATGTCGGGCCTAGGGGGCGGTAAACGTCAGTCCCCTAATAGCGGTACAAGTCGTGTCGGAGTGAAGCCCAAAACACCCTGAGATAACACTGGAAGCCTACCAGTATATCTCGCTTGCCCTGGCCAGGGACTACTCGTGTAATGGCTCTCCTAGACACAGCGCGATGTCAACCCCCAATATCGGGAGAGACGAATCCTGTCTAACCGTCACTGCCTCCAAGTGCTTCGGGACTGCACCCAACCACTACCTGTTTGCACGACTCCTTTGAGCCGTGGTAGGGTAGTGATCAAAGTGCAGTGGGAACACACTCGAGGCGAAGTGCCAGTGTCAAGTCAGCGGACTAAGCTGTACTCATGTCACCTGGGAACTGATAACTGACGATAGGTATAATACCAACTTGTCAGTTCCCGACGAGTCCTGTCCAGTGTACTCGTAACCTAACGAGCACCCGCATACTATCTCAAGTACGACGTACTGACGGCTGTGGGACAGACCGTCTCCCTCACTGGGATGAGAAGCGCATGCGCAAGTCTACTCCGGAGTATCGATGCCCTGTCTCGATAGTCCTGCGACTAGGGACCTGTATAAGGATGTGCTTATAGATTACCCAGCCCCCACTAGTGTGACTGCCATCACAACGCTGGTAATCAAGCAAAGATCCTAAGGGCTCCATTAATGCGTATAAGTGATATGATAAAATAAACACATGTATACATTGAAGTAGAAACAAACCAAGTAGCATACTACTATTTTGAGCAAGATTGTATATACAAGGTGAATATCCCAAGCTTCCATTAAGTAATCTACAAACCAGTATGATACAGTAATGGCCTCTAGGGCATATAGACTAACAGTATATACTACCATATCATAGATTTCCATCATCACCGGCATATTTATATATTGTGATTCTTCTCGAGGATTTCAGTATTGATGAGATTTCTGGATTTTTGGGAAAACCGCAGGAATTTTATAAACCTGTTATCGCTTAAAAATGCAAGTTGCGGTTTTCTCGTGATATGATGTATGTGTCGTCGACCATGAGTTTTCCTGATTATGTTCGCTTTCGAGACCTGATACGAGGAGTTGGATGAACCGTTTCGGGTATATGGTGGGCCCGGTATGGTATCCCGGGGCAAGAAGCTCGAGTTGTAGACGATGAACCTGGCAGGGACAGACTACCTACCGGTGATTGTTGGCGCGGCGGATATCTGGAGGATACCGACGTGGTCGTGAGATTTGATGATATGGGTCGATCCGGACAGACGGAGCCCGAGATATTGAGACATTAAGATATTGAGATATTGAGATATTGAGACATTGAGATATTGGGATATACATATATTGTGTCGATGCTTGACACGGATTTTCTGTTGATTTCATTGATGATACTTAGTTTATTTCACAGATGCTTTTTTAGGATAAGAATAAAGGTTTTCTTATACTAGACATGTTCAGGTTTCGTGTTTAATTATGCTTTCATGTTGCATTCATGCTAGTACATAGTATCATTTTGAGATACGTGGGTTGTGACGCTTTTGCGTGCATACTTACGATAGCCTTATTAGATGTTATTTAGTACTCACGAGTTGGCAACTCACCCCCGTTGTGCCACAGTATCTTGCAGGTCTGACCCGTCATCAGAGTAGCAGCGGACGTACATACTCTTTTTGCTGCATTTCATCGATTTGCAGTTTTGCTCATGGGTGGGTTGCGAAGATATTTTATTCCATCATGTATATTATTTTGTATCTAGTATACTCTATATACCCTTGTATATTGGACTAGATGGTGAGACTTATGAGATTTGTATTTGTGGTGTTTGGTGTCGATGCTCACTCGAGCCGACGTGGTATTTTCTTATTTCTTGCTTTCAGATGTTTATTGTGAACTTTTGATATACATATTACATGTGGTTGTGATTCCTCCATTGGCGAAGAGCTAGCTCCCGCTTGGGGATGCCTTATTCATTATTTATATGTATTTTCATGTGTTGTACCCGCTTGGGGGTCAGTATTTACAAAGGAGACTCTGCCGAAATTTTTGTGAAAATATGATGTTGCTTTTAAATGTTTAATGCCACTTATTTTGTTAAAACCACTTGCTTTAAAACAAGTTTTCCTTCACTATAATTGTTAAACGGTTAAGTTTTCTGGGCTTTAGCTTACTTAGATTACGTTGCGCCTTGAGACGTTTCGTCGTTTAATTGCCAGTCACGTTCCGTACCTTCGGGTCGTGACAAAGTTGGTATCAGAGCGATAGGTTTTACCTTTCTGAGTGTAGGATGACCCTTGGTAGATGGAGTAGGTGACATAAGCAGAGTGACGTAGCGTGTGTATGTTTAGCGGCATACATACGATACGGTACTCCGCCTAAGTGACCTTAGGATATATATTTGCTTGTATTTCCTTCCTTGATTCCGTAAATCCTTTGGTTCGGTTGCAGTGTTCGTGTCAATCCTGTTTCTTGTTCCAGCCACTATGCTGCCGGAGACTACGAGGACCAGAGGGTTGCCGCTAGAGATGAGATTAGAGCCGGCTCGTTTGAGACGAGGAACGATCAGGGCGGTATGCCTACCCCTCAGGGACAGAGTGATCTGCCTTCTCTAGGACGAATAGCTGGGCTGGAGTCGAGTATTCAGGACTCGTGACAGATGATTGAATTATTAGTTGAGGCTAGCCGAGCTCCGAGAGCCGATGATGAACCTCCTACTACGGGGCTGTGATTGTACCTACTGCTTAGACAGCCGTTTCTGTTGTTACTAAGATTATTTCCGTATCCTTATAGGAGTTTTTGAGGATGAAACCTCCAGTTTTTACTGGCATAGATGCAGTGGAGGATCCGTAGACAATTCTCGATGGGATGGCTATGATTTGTCATTCACAGAGATGTTCTGACAAGAGATGGGTCGAGCTTGCGAGTTTTCATCTAGAGAGGTCTTGCTTAGACGTAGTGTGTGTCGGTTGAGAGAGGCCAAGCTGCAAATCTACTTCCTATGACTTGGGATGAGTTCACAGCTATATTTCTTGCTTGTTTCCTTCAGGAGAGCGTTCGAGATGCCCGAGCTCATAGTTTTGAGCCTTTGCGTAAGATTTCAGGGATGACGGTGTCCGAGTATGACATTTAGTTTACTCAGCGGTCCGATATGCTCCTAACCTGGCGGACACTAAAGAGAAACGGATAAAGAGGTTCGTGTGGAGATTGGACATGCAGTTATTTCTTGCTGTTGGTGCCCAGCATTTAGACACTTATGCAGCCGTGATGGACGCGACCTTACTGTTGGAGGAGCTCCTTTCTGAGACTTCAGTCGTTTTTGGATTGAAGCAGATTCGAACCAGTAAGTCAGCTCAAGGCGGTTAGATAGATGCCGTTTTGACAGTTATTCTTTCGGTGTTTTCTTCCGATGCGTATTTATTTTTGGTGTGGTTTGAAATGGTATCCACATAAATTGTATCGAAGTCTAGCCAATAGTAGTCCTTGCTAAATCACCCACTTGTTGTGATTTCTTTCATAGGCCAGTCTTTTGTAGCGCTCTGTGTTTCTCATTCGTGTTTGTTTTGTTCATATCGGAGATAGGGATTTTTCTATCGATTTGATTCTTCTCAATGTGTTTGACTTTGAAGTTTTTCTGGGCAAGGATCGGTTAGCCATGTGTTATGCCTCCGTGGACTGCCGTGAGGAGGAAGTCAGATTTAGTTTTTCGGGTGAGCCAGTTCTTGTTTTTCGGGTGGACCATAGCGTTTCCTTTCCCAGTTTGATGTCTTCTGTTCGCACTAGTCAGCTTTTGAGAAAAAGATGTCAGGAATTCCTGGCATTTGGTTGTGACGTTAGAGCCACAGACGTCCCGTTGGACCAGGTCCCGATTGTGAGAGAGTTTCTTGATGTCTTTCCTGACAAGTTGCTTGGCTTGTCACCAGAGCGCGATATTGGGTTCTACTTTGACTTGGTTCCCGGCATGGAGCCTTTTTCTATACCGCCATATCGGATGGACCCGGCGGAGCTTAAAGAACTGAAGGATCAGTTGCAAGATTTGTTGGATAAGGGGCTTGTTCATCTGAGTGCGTCACTTTGGGGAGCTCCTGTTCTGTTCGCCAAGAAGAAAGACGACATTTGTGTTTGTGCATCGATTTTTGTTAGTTGAATTGGGTTACTGTACGAAACAGATATCCCTTACCTCATACTGAAGATTTATTCGATTAGCTCCAAGGTGTGGGACATTTCTCAAAGATTGACTTGCGGTCGGGTTACCATTAGTTGCCGGTTCGAGAGTATGATATTCCGAAGACTGCTTTTCACACGATACGGGCGTTATAAGTCTTGGTGATGTCGTTTGAGCTCACCAATGCCCCAGCAGCGTTTATGGATTCGATGAACCGTATATTCAGGCCATTTCTTGATCAGTCTATCATCGTGTTCATTGAGGACATCCTAGTATACTTTTGGAGTCGAGTGGAGCCTGAACAGTAATTGAGGATTTCGTTGCAGACTTTGAGGGAGCACCAGCTATTCGCTAAATTATCCAAGTGTGTTTTCTGGTTGGATGATGTTGACTTCTTAGGTCACGTAGTTGTGAGAGATGATAAATATGGAACCGAAAAAGATCGAGGCCGTTCAGCATCGGCCTAGACCTGTATGAGGTTTGCAGCATTTTGGGTTTGGAAGAATGCTATTGATATTTCGTACAGGATTTTTCGCATATAACTGCAACGTTGACCGGGTTGACCCGGAAGGGCGTTTCTTTTCATTGGACTAAGATATGCGAGCAGAACTATTCTACGCATGACTTAGAGATGGTTGTGGTGATTTTTACACTTAAGATTTGGAGACACTACTTATACGACGAGTCGTGCTAGATATTTACGGACCACAAGAAGCTTAAAGTATACTTTTTAGCAACGAGATCTAAATTTGAGATAGCATAGATGGATAGAGCTAGTGAAAGACTATGACTACGAGATTCTTTATCGTCCGGGCAAGGAGAATGTTGTGGAGGATGCCTTGGTTCGGAAGCTCGGAGGTAGTTTTTCTTGTTTGAGCAAAGTTCAGAGACAGTCGACGGTAGATTAGCAGATTCTTTGTTTCAGCCGAGTACAGTTCGAGTTTACGTCGACCGGGGGACAACTTGTCCATGTCCGTGCACATCCACAGTTATTTGATCATATCCGTGAGGCACAGTCCGATGACGTTCATTGTCAGAGATCTTAGAACAGGTTCGACAGGGTAGAGATTCAGAGTTCGTGATCGTTGGTCAGGGAGTACTACAATTTAGGACTCGACTATATGTGCCAGATTCCGAGAGATTGAGACGCGAGATCTTAGAGGAAGCGCATCAGTCAGCATATAATGTTCATCCGGGTTACACCAAGATGAATTTCGATTTGAGAGAAGTCTACTAGTGTGAAGGGATGAAGAGAGATGTCACGGATTTTGTTTCGAGATAATGACTTGTCAGCAAGTCAAGGCTGAGCATCAGAGGCCAGCCGGAGAATTACAACCATAGGTATTTCATTAGTTGATAAGAATAAGCACCAAACTAATGGAAAATGCATAATAAAAAATGGATATGTTGATAAAAAGAATTTTGATGGATCCGTTGCACAACAAAGCAATATACTTGTGAATAAAAATGAAAATTCTTATGATTTCCTTGTTCCTGAAAATATTCTATCTCCTAAACATCATAGAGAATTAAGAATTCTAATTTGTTTTAATTCTCGAAATTGTAATGTTGTGGAGCCCATTCCGGAGTAGAAATAAGAGAAGATTTCTATGGATTTTATTGTGGGTTTACGTATGACCAGTCTAGAGTATGGCTCTATTTGAGTGATCGTAGACCGAATGATGAAAGCAGCTCACTTTCTGCCAGTAAGACCACATTCGTATCATCAGAATGCTCAGACGTATGTTGATGAGATTGTGTGACTACGTAGAGTTTCGACTTGTTTTATGTCCGACATAGGCACCCGGTCACCAACAGACTATGGCAGAAACTTCAGGAGACCTTGGACACCCCGATTGAGTTTCACTATAACTTTCCACCCGCAGACCGGCAGTCAAACAGAGCGGACCATCCAGATTCTGGTAGACATGCTCCGAGCTTGCGTTCTAGATTTCATGGCAGTTGGGATCGCCACTTGCCCTTGATAAAGTTTTCCTATAATAACAGCTTCTAAGAGGAGATTCAGATAGCACACTTCGAGGTAGTATATAAGAGGAAATGTCGATCATCCGTATATTGGACAGAGCTCAGTAAGAGCAGTATTTTCAGGCCATAGATTGTACAGGAGATGACCGAAAGGATTCAGTTTATTTGGGATACGATGAGAGCGGCCCAGAGCAGGCAGAAATCTAATGCAGACTGACGTCGGCGCAGACTTGAGTTTACAGTAGGCGATCACGTTTTCTTGAGTGTTCCTCTGATGAAGAGCGTGTTGAGATTCGGAAGGAAAAAGGAAGCTTAGTCCCAGATATGTGGGTCCCCTAGAGGGTCTCGAGCATGTCGGCGTAGTTGTTTATCGTTTGGCTATTCCACCTATCTTTCTAGATGTTCACCCCGTGTTTCATGTATCAATACTCCGCAAGTACCTTCATGACCCCTTTCATGCGATACAACATCAGACGATCTAGCTGGAGCGCGATCTTTCTTTCACCGAGCAGACAATAGTCATTCTAGATCGGCAGGTGAAGAAACTGAGGTCCAAGGTCATACCGTACGTATAGGTTCTTTGACGTGGCCCGAACGGCGAGAAAGGATCACGTGGGAAACCGAGGAAGAGATGCGGAAGAAATATTCCCATCTCTTCGAGAGTACGTGCAGTTAAATTTTAAATTCAAGGACCGAATTTCTTTAAGTGGGGAAAATTGTAACGCTTTAAAATTCGTTTAGGTGAAATTTCCGATAATCGGCCAAATAACAGGTGTTTTCCGTAAAATTTAATTATAATCATTTTTCAACATAGACTTAAATATACATATTCTAGCTATGTAATTGCTAGTATTTGGTATTTAATTGGTCACTTGTAAATTTCTAAATTACTTAAATATTTCCTTAATTAATTATTTTAAATATTATTTCAAGTTTTCACTTATACATTTAATTAGTGATAATTACAATTTGGAATGGGTTAATTATACTTCAGTGCACCATGACACATCTAAACATATATTATAACATGTTCTTTCAAAAAAAATTAGGATGGTTCTAGTTATATTTGCATAGAAAAGGTAAAAGGAAATATTGAAATAAAATGGAAAATGAAGGGATAAAGATGCATTGTGGTTGATATTTGAGGTATGGGATTTTCTTGACTTGGTATTTCTTACACATACACACCCTCACCCTTTCCCCTCAAGCTGGCCGAGCCTTCCCAGCTGCAGCCCCCTATTTCTCCACTCTCTTTCACTTCAAAAATTCTTCTTTTTCCATCAAAAATCAATACAAAACCTCACTAATTTCCTAATTAAATCTTTACCCATTTTTCCTTGGCCAATCTAGCATGAATCTTGGAGCAAGAGAACCATTTGGAGGCTAAGTTTGCAAGTGAGATCTACAAATTGTGAGGTATAAAATCTTAACCATTTGGTTGATTTGTTGGATAATTACTTTAATCTAATTTAATTAAGTTTAAATGTGGTTCTAATTGTAGAAATTAGTTTGTAAAGAAAAGGGTTTGGATCCAAGTTAGGGTTTTTACCACTTGATTATGGTTACAAGGTGTAGTTTAACATCTTAAGGCATGCAAAATTTAATCTAGTTGTTAATTTACAAATTGTTACTTTAAATTGTCCTAATTAAGCATTTTTGCAAACTAACTTTTTGATTAATCTAAAATGAGTGAGATTAAAATTTTAGTAAAAGTTTGTGTGGCTTAATTATGCTATTATGTGAACATTGTGGCCACTAGTTTTGTTAAACCATCTAGATTTGTACTAAAACGGTTAATGGTTGCTTGCTAGATTTTTGGAATAAATCGAATTGAATTAAGTTTAAGGTTTTGATGGTTTACTACCTATTTCTTATAATATTTAGTGTGTTGTGAATGCGCGATTGGTATGATTGGGTTTTAGGTTTGGGGTTTGCCACGTATAGCGACCCTAGTTGTGGTTTGTGGTGTTGTCGCGAGCGCGTTTTGTGCACCAAGTGCGTGCGCGTCCAGTTAGTGTTCGTGGTTGACTTGTTTCGTTTGTGTCTGCGACTACTTACATCTATTCTCTTATTTACTTGTGTGCGTTTCTAGGATTGGGTGCAAAGGTGTCGGATGTGGCGCGGAAAAGGCAAGGTTGAGATCAGATCATATTAGCCGAGGCGTCCCGGTGAGTAGATGTACACATCTACAGGGGGATCGTATGGATGGAACGATGCGTCGATGGTTTAGGATTACTTGTAGTACTTTCATTTTATATGCGTAGTTTCCCAGTTATTCATCTCATTGTATCGCACCATCTTATATATATACATATGTGATATCATCTCATAGGACACTTGCACCATTACAATTGGTTCATGCCGCACATGCACTATTCATGCGAACACACACGCCTTTGGTAATTGCTATGTCACGAATACTATAGAACTTGCTTAAAATCGGTAACTGTGCATTTGCATCATATATAATCCATAGACTTATACTTGCATATTCATTTAATTAAATAAATACGTAGGATTGTTAGTTTTATATACATGCATCATTGCATCATGATTCATGCATAGCTTCTGGCCGTACTTCGCATGGTATATATTACCGTATCATAGATTTCCATCATCACCGGCATGTTTATATATTGTGATTCTTCTCGAGGATTTCAGTATTGATGAGATTTCTGGATTTTTGGGAAAACCGCAAGAATTTTATAAACCTGTTATCGCTTTAAAAATGCAAGTTGCGGTTTTCTCGTGATATGATATATGTGTCTTACACCATGAGTTTTCCTGATTATGTTGGCTTTCGAGCCCCGATTCGAAGAGTTGGATGAACCATTTCGGGTACTCGGTGGGCCCGGTATGGTACTCCGCGGCAAGAAACTCGAGTTGTAGACGATGAGCCTGACAGGGGCAGACTAACTACCGATGATTGTTGGCGTGGCGGATATCCGGAGGATACCGACGTGGTCATGAGATTTGATGATATGGGTCGATCCGGACTGACGAAGCCCGAGATATTGAGACATTGAGATATTGAGATATTGAGACATTGAGATATTGAGATATACATATATTATGTCGATGCTTGATATGGATTTTCTGTTGATTTCATTGATGATACCCAGTTTATTGCACAGATGGTTTTCTAAGATAAGAATAAAGGTTTTCTTATACCAGACATGTTCAGGTTTCGTGTTTAATTATGCATTCATGCTAGTACATAGTATCATTTTGAGATACGTGGGTTGTGACGCATTTGCGTGCATGCTCACGATAGCTTTATTAGATGTTATTTACTACTCATGAGTTGGCAACTCACCCCCGTTGTGCCACAGTATCTTGCAGGTCTGACCCGTCAGCACAGTAGCGTCAAGCGTACTCCCTCTTTTTGCTTCATTGCATCGATTTGCAGTTTTACTCATGGGTGGGTTGTGAGGATATTTTATTCCATCATGTATATTATTTTGTATGTATTATACTCCATCTACCCTTGTATATTGGACTAGACGGTGAGACTTATGAGATTTGTATTTGTGGTGTTTGGTGTTGATGCTCACTTGAGCCGACTTGGTATTTTCTTATTTCTTTCTTTCAGATGTTTATTGTGCACTTTTGATATAAATATTGCATGTGGTTGTGATTCCGCCGTTGGCGAAGAGCTAGCTCACGGTTGGGGATGCTTTGTTCATTATTTATATATATTTTCATGTGTTGTACCTGTTTGGGGGCCAGTATTTACGAAGGAGACTCTGCCAAAATTTTCGGGAAAATATGATGTTGCTTTTAAATGTTTAATGCCACTTATTTTGTCAAAACCACTTGCTTTAAAACAAGTTTTACTTCACTCTAATTGTTAAACGGTTTAGTTTTCTGGGCTTTGGCTTACTTAGATTACGTTGCGCCTTGAGACGTTTCGTAGTTTAAGTGCCAGTCACGTTCCGTACCTTCGGGTCGTGACAGCTTCACGGGCGTTTGGACAAGCTTGCGTGTTGATCTTCTATTCGCTCAATACCTGGGTAGCCGTTATGTCCAGCTAGTACTGCTGGCGTATTGACGAGTCTTTTGAGTCCCCCATAGAGATTTCATAGTTCAAGCGAAACGAAGTAGGGCACATATGATGATATGTGTGGGGGTCTGATTAAACGAGTATGTGATACCGTATTCTAATCTGCAGATAAATGATATTAGTCGGTTATATATGATATAACCGGATTATTGAATCAAGTGCTGATTTAATAATATGATATATATTATATTTGATATAATTATATATTAACTAATATTATTGCTCACTAATTATTTTCTTCTCTTAATATATATATATATATATATATTATGTAGCATGGTTGAATTTCTATTTTGAGAAAATAGAAATGAGGTGGAAAATGTGGAGATATTTGTGGAATGAGTGAATCATGGCTTGATCTATTCTTTATTCTTTTATTCTACACTATAGAAGTATGGTTGCATTTGATTATTGGTTTTAATTGATGCTTCATTAATTGTGTGAATAAATAATCCATTTCTTCACTTCATTTTTCTTTTCAATGCTTGCATGCTAGCTCATTCTAGCTCTCTCTCCCATTATCTTCCTCAACCTCTAGCTTCAAGCTCTAACCATCACATGTGTTGTGAACCCTAGAGCTTGAGATCCTAAGTAAGCAAACAAAACCCCTACTTCACCATCCTACTCTATATTAGCCATAAAGATTAGGGTGTTTCCTTTACTAATAGGTGTTTAGTGAAGAGGCAGCTTGGATTAGTGAAGCTTCAAGGTGGATCATCTTCCACACGAACACATCAAAGCAAGCTTGTTCCTTCTTCAAGTGGAGCCTAGAGGAGTCGTAGGGACTACTACCTGGAGCTATTGAAGTGAAGAACACGATCTACAAAGGTTGTAATCTCCATCACTTAGTGTAGTTTTGTGATATCATACTTTAAAACCCTAATCATCTAGTTAAGATTCTAGGTTAGTGTAGCTTAGCACCCCAATTTTTAAAAAATAGCACGCTTGATGCTTATGAAAACCCAGTAGTGGTGCAAGGAAACACTTTCATGGTATTAGAGCTAAGCTAGAGATTAGACGATATTAGTAGAATTACGAAAATGAAACAACTTCGAAACAGTCGTAATGAAACCATAGTTTCTGTCGAATTTTTAAAGGTCTCAGAATTTTTTTTAAATAAGTGCAGAAAGCTAGTTTTGAAGAATCTAAAACACCAGAAAAATTCGAGGCAAAACACCAAAATTTTGGCGGGCCACTTCTTCAAAAATACCGGCCTCACCCATTTTACTGTAGCAATAAGTCTTGGAATTTTTGTGGTGTTCTGTTCTCTTGGTTTTAGGGTTTCAGGTTATATATGTTTTTTCCCAGATTGCATGTGATGTTATCTTTGTTTAGGGGAAATTTGGAGTGTTTCGTAGTCGCAATTTTAACATCGTTTCGGGTTTAGTTTGATATGTGATACAATATTTGGAATCCTCATTTAATCAGTTTTGTGAAAACTAGTTTTCTATTTGTAAATCTAGCATTTCAGTCTCTATTGATCGATTGCCATGGAGTTTTGATTCGGATCAAAACTCTGTCGCAATCTCGTATAGTATGCGAATACTCGCCGGATAACATTACTAGATGGCCACACCCCATAACCCCGACCAAGTGACTGTAGGAGAACCCCGTTGCCAAAAGCATCCACTCGAGTGCTTGCGGCCACGGTGTTCTGCCTAAGTGCACTCCGTCGACAGCATCGGGGGTGCATCCATCTACTAAAGTTCCCGACGAGCATTTGATCAGATAGTCAGGAATCTTGTTGAATTACCCGACTGAGTTATTGAAAAGAGTTTTCAATTCGAGACTAAAATGCAAGGTTTATAGGATTAGGCATGAAATTCGGAATATGAGATATTCCGGGTTTATGTTGTCTAACGAAAATGCGGATTCTAATTATTGTAGTTTTTCATATTTTTTCTGCGACCGTAAGTGTAATATGTGGGGTGTAGGGTTACTAGGCACTCTAATAAGGTTCTACAATGCATCAACCATGCACGTTTAAAATTTTAGCCGTGCCGAATAACCCTAAACAAGATCGTTGCTCGAAAATTAGGGTTTCATGTGCAAGTAAACTACGTTTACAACTAAATGAATACGAAATACAACCTTTGTAGATCGGTCCTTCACTTCTATAGCTCCTTGTTGAAGTCCCTTCGCTGCGATCATGGTTCTCCCGGACCCTTGCATGGCTTCACGAGGCGAAAGACGCGTCCTTGCTTGAAGTCTTCGAGGCCGAAGATGATCTACGTCGAGGGGATGCAAACTCAAACTTCTACTTCACTAACTAGAGAATTAGTGAAGCAAACACCCTAAACTAAAGTTCTAGTCTAGTAGAGGATGGAGAAATAGGAAGTGAGTTCTCTTTAGAATTTTATTTCTCAAAATCTTTCTCACTTTGGATCAAACCCTAGCAAGCTTTATCTTTTTCACAAATGAAGAAGAAGATGAACAAAAAGAAAGAGATGAGGATAATGATCAAGTGAGAAGTCTAACCATGGTGAGTGAGTATCATATACTAACTCTTATAGAGACATAACCATGGCTAATGCTTATGGTTGGGTTAACAAATATCCATGGTAAAAACAAATTTAGTGGACTTAGTCAATGCATCCACAAGCTTCCACAAGCTTCATGCATTGTGCTAATCCTCCACTAATTTTGTAATTACTTAAAATATAAAAAACCTAACATAATAAATAGCATGGTGTAAGTCTCATACACCCAAGTCATGTGTATCATCAACCTTGATACAAAAAGAAAACACAATTTTAATATATATCACATATATATTAAAGTTGTGTACATGTGAGAAAAAACCTAAAGTGAACAAGTGTTAGTTAATTTAAACTAGTATATCAAATATACAATTATACAATAAATTATTAAATGAACACTTGACTTAATAATCCGGTCATATCACATATAACCGAATAACATCCAATGTATCGACTTATCGAATCAACACTTGATTCGATAACCCGGCTATATCATATACAACCGACCGATACAAAAAGTCGCGAGATTAGAATACGGTATCACATAAACGCATTATTCTCGGTCCCGCACATATCACATACGTGATCCTATTTCTTTTTCTTGAACCAGTGAAACCTCTATGTAGGACTCTAAAGACTCGTCAATACGCCGGTAGTAGGTGATTATCACATCAAGCACCCACAAGCCGTCAGCAGTACTAGCTGGACGTAACGGCTACCCGGGTATTGAGCGATCAGAAGATCAGCAAGCAAGCCCGCTCCAACTCCTGTAAAAGCCTGCCGGTAACACTTTCCGTATAGTCCGGTCACCTCGTCTGATATGTCGCATATCAAGTCTAGGGGTGGTAATCGTCAGACCCCAATAACCGATAAGTCGTGCCGATGTGAGGCTCATAACAGGTCGAGAAACTACTGGTAACACTTACCAGTAAATCTCTAAATCAGCCCTGGCCAGGGACTTCCCTGTCACGGCCAATCGAGCACAGCGCAACATCAACCCCCAATACCGGGAGAGACGAAACCCCTCCTATCGCTCATTGCCTCCATGTGACTCGGGATTGTGCCCAAAAACCACCGTTTTGCACGCCCTCATGGACGTGGTAAGGTGGAAATCAAAGCACAGTAGGAATCACACAAGACTCTATGACGATCTCGGGTCTACAGACTAACCTGCACAAGTGTCACCAGAGAACTGCCATCTGACGTGAGGTATAATACCATCTGGGAGTTCTCGACGAGTCCGTCCAGTGTACCCAGTCTCCACTGATCACCCGCATACCATCTCTGATGTCAAACACCAATGGATATGGGATCATCCATCGCCTATCTTATGGGTCGGGAAGCGTATATGCTAGTCTACTCTAGTATATCGATGCCCTGTCTCGATACACCCACGACTAGAGACCTTGAAGGATGTACTTATAGACTGCGATGTCCCCATTAGTATGATCTGCATCATAGTCCAGGTAGTCAAGTACACATCCTAAGGGCTTTACCAACATGTAACCAAAAGACAGTATCAAGAGACAAGTATACATGTTAAGATAAAGAGCAACCAGATAGCATACTATCATATCGAGCAAGAAAGTCCTCTCTATATATGTCCAAGCATCCAATAAAATTGTTGCGCCACGGCAGCGCCACGGCCGTCTACTCGAGGCCAAAATGCGGAATCAAAATTTTCTCTTAACTTTAAACCGGCGCTACCGCGGACAATAAAACCCGGATCGAAACCATTAACCCAATGCTAGCTAACAAGAAATAGGGTGAGAGATGTACCGAGCGATCCCTGTCATTCGGCCTTCGTCTCCACTCCGGTCTCCCGCGGAATCTCCGTCCGTCAGCTCCTCGTCGGAAAGGGCACCACATAGCCGGATTCTATTACGGGCTCCCACCTCTGGACCGAGGCAACTCGGGCGCGAAGTTGGCAAGCCGACGCGTCCAAGGGATGCTGTAGACTAGTGTAGAAACTTTGTCTCTTGGGCTTGTGATGTTGCCTTTGATGGAGGGAAGAAGAAGAATAAGCTTTAGAGATAATGAGTTTTGTGGCAAGTATGAAATGTGATGAATCATTTTCCTTCACAAAAATGAAACCTCTCATCTCTCCTCTCAAAAAATGGCCGGCCCCTAATCATGGTGGAGGGAAAAAAAGCAATGCCAAATACAAGAGAAGAAAATGGTATATTAATAATGAAAAATGGTCACACCATTTCAAATCCTATCCTTTCATAATATAATGCAAAAGAAAGACCCAAAAAGAATCTCATGATGAAAGAAGTATCATGAAGCCACACATATGCAAGAAAACCCCTCCACAAATAAGTTATTTGCAAACTGCAAATAACCCCCTCCATCGACAAAGTCCGGCCGTGAAGGAACAAAGGAAAACCGGCCGGAACGGAATGCAAACTGGCAACTTCAGAAAACTGATCCCGTAATAAATTACAGGAAAACCCCGCGACTGCATATACATGCCCGCATTTGTATTCCCACTGAATACAAATGCAAAGAGACAAAATCTACACTGTCTAATACTAGGATCCGGCTTAAACCAAAGCAGGCTAGTAAAATCCGTCTGATCACGATTCGTGCAATACCGCACGTATCTGATCGAACCCTGCCATATCTCCATACGGCCTCTACACCATTTCGCCCAAAACTTGAGTAACTGTGTGTGGTGGACTCTAAAGACTCGTCAATAATATGGCTGTGGATTTAACCACTGGTACGTCAGAGGTATTAGCCATACGTGACGGGCTACCAGCTATTGACCAAAAGGGACTTCGATGAGCGAACTCATCCTAACACCCTACTGAGCCTGTCAGTGACAATATCCGTACAGTCCAGTCCGTTCGTCTATGAGTATCACATGGCGGGCCTAGGGGATTGGTAAAAGTCAGACCCCTAAAAGCGGTACAAGTCGTGTCGGAGTGTAGCCCAGAACACCCTGAGATACTACTGGAATACCTACCAGTAAATCTCCTGTCTCGGCCGAGGGCTTTGTGTAATGGCTCTCCTAAACACAGCGCGACCTCATCCCTAATACCGGGAGAGACGAACCCCTACAGATCCGCTCACTGCCTCCATGTGGCTCGGGACTGTACCCAACTAAAACCTGTTTGCATGACTCCTTTGAGCCGTGGTAAGGTAGTAAACAAAGCACAGTGGGAACTCACACGAGACAAATGACGATCTCAGGTCGATGAACTAACCTGTACACATGTCACCTGGGAACTGCTATCTGACGTATGGTATAATCCCAACTAGCAGGTTCCCGGCGAGTCCTGTCCGGTGTACTCATAACCCAATGAGCACCTGTATACATCTTAGGTGAACCAACTGACACCAGTGGCTTGTGAGACCGGCCACCGCCCCTCGTCGGGGTCTCGACTGTATGCAGTAGTCTACTCTGGAGAATCGATGCCTTGTTTCGAAACTCCTACGACTAGGGACCTTTTAAGGATGTGCTTATAGACTCCAGCTCTCACGTATATGATCGCCCTCATACTGCTGGTAGTCAAGCAAGAATCCTAGGGGCTCTATCAACATGTAATAACGACTCGTAAGGTCACCTAAAGCAGTACACGATGATAAAGATAAACCAGATAGCATATTATCATCTCGAGTAAGACTATCCTACCGGTATAGGTCCTCCCTCAACCATTTCAATCACGTGCCCGTGATCCAATAATTGACTCTGAGGGCACTATATCCAACAAAAATATACATCATCTGTACAATACTGGCCTCTAGGGCATACATACAACTAACAATCTCCCACTTGCACTAGGGCCAGCTGTTATAGTATCGCATACCTAGCATTCCAAAGAGTCTCTCAAACTGTATCTGGGGAATGGCCTTCGTGAGTGGATCCGCAGTGTTGTTCTTCGTGTCAACCCTCCTGACCTCGATCTCCCGGCGATCAACTATCTCCCGGATCAGGTGATACCACCTCAGAATATGCCTAGATCGCTGATGGGACCTGGGTTCCTTGGCCAAAGCCACTGCTCCATTGTTATCGCAATACAAACGTATTGGATGCTCAATGGATGGAACCATTCCAAGTTCAGTAATGAACTTCTTGATCCAGACAGCCTCTTTTGCAGCATCGTTGGCAGCGATGTATTCAGCCTCCATCGTCGAGTCTGCCACGGTTTCCTGCTTGGAACTCTTCCAGCTAACCGTTTGGACTCTTCCATACTAAACCTCTTTAGTATGGTGTCAATGTACCTGGATTGGGACAATCCCAATTTCCTTTTAGATCTATCTCTATAGATCATAATTCCTAGTATGCAGGAGGCATCACCTAGATCTTTCATTGAGAATCTTTGTGATAAGAAGAGCTTGACCGATTGCAGCATAGGAATGTCATTTCCTATCAAGAGTATGTCGTCCACGTACAATACAAGGAAGACAACCTTACTCTCTGCCACCTTCTTGTAGATACAAGGTTCATCTACATTTTTGACGAAATCAAACTCTTTGATAACGACGTCAAAGCAGATGTTCCAACTCCGCGATGCTTGCTTTAATCCATAAATGGATTTAAGCTGCTTGCACACCTTCCTGCTGCTCCCACTATCTACGAAGCCCTCTGGCTGAGTCATGTACACGCACTCTTCTAAATCACCGTTTAGAAAGGCGGTCTTAACATCCATTTGCCAGATTTCGTAGTCATGATATGCAGCGATGGCAAGCATGATCCGGATGGATTTAAGCATAGCCACTGGAGAAAAGGTTTCGTCATAGTCCACACCTGGTTTTTGATGAAAACCTTTTGCAACAAGTCTAGCTTTGAAAGTCTCCACTTTCCCATCTACACCAAGTTTTTTCTTGAAGATCCACTTGTTCCCAATGGGTTTTACCCCTTCAGGAGCATCTTCCAAAGTCCATACTTTGTTGGTGTACATGGATTCCATCTCGGACCGTATTGCATCCAGCCATTTCACTTAGTCCCCACTCGTGATGGCCTGCTCGAAGCTAGTTGGGTCATCATCAACCATGATGCAATCCTCGCTCCCACCATCCATGTGAAAATCATAGTATCTCTCAGGTGGGTGAGGAACCGTACTAGATCGGCGGAGAGGCTGAGGTTCGTTGGGAACTACCGAATTCTCTGGTTCCACCAAATCTTCTGTTGCAGCTTTTGTAGCTGGAACCTCTTCCAGTTCTACCTCATGACCACTAATCTCTTTTGCAAGAATTTCCTTTTCTAAAAAGGTGGCATGCCGAGAAACAAACACCCTTTGTTCCTCAGTGTGGTAGAATATATACCCTTGTGAATTCTTAGGATATCCTACAAATTTGCATAGAATAGACCGTGCCTCAAGTTTGTCCGGATTTTGTCGTTTGACATAGGCTGGACAACCCCATATCTTTATATAGTTAAGACATAGTCTCTTCCCTTTCCATATCTCATATAGAGTGGTAGGCACTGATTTGGTGGGGGCCATATTCAATAGATGTATGGCTGTCTCTAGCGCATATCCCCAGAAGGAAATAGGTAACTCAGCTGTGCTCATCATAGAGCGCACCATATCTAATAGGGTGCGGTTCCTCCGTTCTGATACACCGTTGTGCTGTGGTGTATATGGAGGAGTCAGCTGAGAGAGAATCCCATTCTCTTTTAGGATGTCCAGGAATTCATTGCTCAAGTATTCACCTCCTCGATCAGATCGTAGGATTTTAATACTTTTTCCGGTTTGGTTCTCGACTTCTTGTTTATATTCTCTAAATTTCTTAAAAGCTTCAGATTTGTGCCTTATCAAGAACACATGTCCGTATCTTGAGAGATCGTCAGTGAATGTAATGAAGTACGAAGAACCATCCCTGGCATGTGTAAACATGGGACCGCATAAATCACTATGTATTAGTCCCAAGAGTTCGGTAACTCTTTCTCCGTGTCCCGTAAACGGAGTTTTAGTCATCTTGCCTTTGAGACATGACTAGCAAGTGTCATAAGATGAAAATTCGAATGGTTTCAAATATCCATCCTTATGCAACTTAGCTAGTCATGTCGCATTGATGTGACCCAGTCTACAATGCCACAAGAAGGATTCGTTCAGTTCTGAACTCTTCCTCTTGTGTATGTTTGTTATGCTCTGAACTGTTGATTGATTTAGAACATAAATTCCATTGCACAACGTGCCTGATCCAACCAACTTTTGGTTTAGGAAAATATTCATAACATTATCCTGTAATTCAAAATTATATCCATCTTTACTCAACAAAGAAACTGATATAATGTTGCATATCAGGTTCAGCATGTAATAGCATTCGTTCAGAATCAATGTATTACCAGTTGGCAATACAAGGTGATATTCCCCGACGGTTTTAGCTGCAACAATTGTACCATTTCCAACCCTTATGTCTTTATCACCTTCTCCAAGTTCTCTACCTTTCCTAAGCCCATGTAACTGATTACATAAATGGGATCCTAACCCGGTATCTAATACCCAGGACGTAGAGCAAATGGAGAAACAGTTCTCTGTAACGAACACACCCGAAGAAAATACATCAACATGTACTTTCTTCATTCAGGTGGCATGGGAATCCTGGTATTCCCCTATATCCTGTTCAATCTTATAACTTTTATAAGAAAGAACGGAACCAACGATCCCCAGCACAGTATAACATGCGGGTCGGTCAATACATCCATATTATTATCTTTATTAAGGCATGATATGGTCGCTACCTGGAGAGAGAGAGAAGAAAACACTTTAGCGTATGCTCTTGCAAGATCAGATTGGTTATTATTTTATCTAATCAGGATGGCTCCCACTGTTTTTATCAAATCTTCCTTCAAACCCTAAAAGGAAAGACTAGCCGGGATTAATTACACCCTACAACTTCGCCAATCTTTCAGCCAGGCCAGTGTCTGTACTTTGAGGGAGGTTCCCCGTGCTTTCGCACGGATCTAATTAAAGTAAACCTCATTTTCCCAGAGGCGTAACCCCGTTGACACCTTTCTAGACACCTACTTGATCGGCTAATTGTCCTGTGTAAAACACTCCCGGGAGTAACAATTACTCACAGTGGGTATCGGGATCCAACTATCTCATAGAAGGTATGCAATCTCATTGCAAATTTCAACACTTGAAATTCCCGATAATATTTTGCCCCTAACGTGCTATGACCTTGACGAAAGCAAACAAACCATAGCCCGCTAGTCAAGTTCAACCCGTACATTTCTTGACTGAATTAAACCCACCCGCACGACCCTTGACGAAAGCCAACAAAGCCGTACGACTACCCTAATCCAGTCATATCATATGCAGCAGATAAGCAGCATATAGCTACCGCACACTACACCTTGACGAAAGCCAACAAATGAAGCACGAATACTATATACAACTTATCTGAAATGACGGAAGGCTACGACAGGTTTTTCTGAAAACCTATTGCGTAATGAACTTGATATCGTTGTAGAATCATGTGAATTTTGAAATGGAGTGATTTTGAGGCTTTTATTAGTTTTGCTAAAGAGGTCACTCCCGGTGAAGGGATCTCGGCTCTTTCCTTATGGAATAAGGTGCAGGATATATCATATACATCACTATGCAAAGCAAAACTCCAAAAGCAATCAAAATCAATCAAAAGCAAACCGAGTGTTGTAGCATTTGCTAGTTTTGCTAAAGAGGTCACTCCCGGTGAAAGGATCTCGGCTCTTTCCCCATCAAATAAGGTGCAGGATATAGCATATATATCGCTAGGCAAAGCAAAACTGTAGCTACCCTTTTTGAAAAATTTGATTCTACAACATCATTTAGGTTTCTTTTCTTTCATTAATCACATTAATGAAGTCCCATCATTTAAGTCACCTAAACATCACAGATAAATACGACGTACACTTATGCCATCCGTATTCACCTCGATGTCCCCTCGTGCACCGTTAAGTTAGGTAACTAACGGCAGAGCGGGGCTGGGCTAGCGCGGGTGTAAAACATAAGTAACGTTTATATAATATATCATATATACTATATACAGTATTTATCACATCACATGATCACATCACAGATATCGCAGCAGAAGAAACATATGAAACATTGGATATACTAGGACGTCCGTGTTTTATTTTGAGCCTTTATAAAGCACGGATTCCACGGTCGCGATGAATAGCCAAACCCACACCCCTAGACCCCTACGAGAGCGGCAAGCAACCCTTCCAATTCTAGAGTTAGGAGACCCGGACTCGACTCCTCGAGTTGGTCTCCCACTGCACTCCAGAACCCGGTTACTTGTGCTCTCTTCCTTGGGTCTATCCTAGTGCGGAAAAGTAAATAATATACAAATGGTGACATTGACCTCATCCCGGAAGTGCCCCAATAAAAGAATATTACATACATTTAATTTTACATGAATGAAAATAAAAACTCTCATCTCACATAAAAAAAACCCGGCTATTCATAATGCGACGATCCAATATAACATATCCAGCAACGCATAACATCACATGTCATCAACGTAAGTAAATATACGTATCCTGATTAGTCGAAAATATTGTATTTTTAACACGACAATTTCCTCATCATTTGCATTCATATAGAAGTGTTCGGCATTCATATTTCACATATTAGCAAAACAGTCGTCAAATATCAGATTACATGTGTTAGACTTTAAAACTGGCACTTTAATGGAAATTGACCGCATTTCATGGCATCGCATCATCTCTATATTGCGCAACACTTGTTTTGAGATCTATGCAGGAAAATCCAGAAGAAAGGCCAAAATTTATACGGTACCGACTACGCCAACTCAATGATTTCAGTTCTGGTATCAATCCAAAGGGACAAATAAAATTCAACATATCAGATAAAGCCCCAAATAGCATCCCAAGACCACACCAGAAGAACCAAGCCACCAGGAGCCTACTTGGCCGCGGAACCGCGGCCTAAGCCGCCTTGTGCCGCGGTTCCGTGGCCGTATTGCCTCATCACTTCCTCAATTTTAGTGCACAATGCTTCTCTCAGGGCCCACACTTCAAAAAGACATGTCATTTTCCAGAAGACTCCAGAGACTTCTGCCAGATCAGCAAGCTTTGGGATGAACACTAAACTAGCCTATCATTCTAGAAACTTCTCCCTAAACCCTAGCTTAAACCCTAAGCTAAAGCCTAACAAACTCCTTCTAGAAGCCTCAACAAACTTTTGGAGGGAATTGTAAATTCAAACCTAGACCAAGGGTTTGGGAGATCTATAAATAAGACCCTAGGCTCACTTGTAAAAAAATCCCCCAATTTTGAGGATAATCTCTAATCTTGGAAAAATCCCTCCATTAGTTCATCTTTAGCCATTCACTCTCTTCATCTTCTTCCACAAGTCTAGTGAGAGGACTTGTGTGAAACCCTACCCTAATTCCAATCAAAAGCCAAGATCCCGAGTACCCATCAAGCAAGAAGCCTTGCAACCTTTTATGAACCGAGCCGATCTTCAACAGAGCAAGTGGTCCTAGCCGATCCGCGACTCACAGAGCCGAGCGACGCCAAATCGATAATTTAGTTCTTCCTCTTGTAGTTCTTGAGCGACTGTAATCAAATTGTTGATATAAATAAAATGTGATATTCTTTTATCTTGTTTTCTTGAAATTCTCGCATCATGATATCTTTTCAATTCTTGAATGCTTTCTGTGTGATGATGTTTGAGTAATACTCCGCTCGTCGAGGAGTCGAGACGATCAATAGAATGATGATGTAATATATCTTAAATCGATTCTTGAATCCTACGAGTTTTGTAAACCCTAGCAAGTTCAAGAATCGACGACCCAATTCGTTGCGATACTTTCTTGATTGATATCGCTCGAGATTGGGGAGTTACGATCGTTTCTTGAAATTGTTAGGGGCTAGAATGTGAATGATATTGATGAAAGAACAAGGGTTAAACGATGAAACTCTTGTTTCATCAAGAAAGCCCTAACTCTCGTCGATCATCATCGATCTAGTATCAATCCTTCGAAGGACAAGAACACGAAATCTTGAGATTACATCACGTCTATGGATTCGATCGATTCCTACGAGCTTCATTTAGATTCTTGACATTTGGTTGGAAATATCATCGAAACCCGATTCTTGATTTGTTTATCAGTTTCTTGATTCTTGATTAAACTCATGACACCTGAATCAATCGATAAATTCTTGAATCATGTTTTCTTTTCTTTTCGATTAACTTTTCAATTCAAACAAATTAAATACAGAAACGATTCGCACAATCCCTGTAGACGATCCACACTCGCTTACGATCTACAACCGACACCGTAATTGATTGCGGTAAAATATAATTCTTTGATTGTGAATTTTATTCAATATTACCGAAACATAGAAACTTATTCGCTTTATTCGATTTACACAAACAAGAAATCATTACAATCAAATGAAACCGTTATCGGGAATCATTTGACCATTTGAGTTGTTTTACTTACACAGTCTAGAATTTTACGATAAATCAAATGGCGCCGTTGCCGGGGATCGCGCGCTAATTCGTTTCATATTATATTTTGAATTGAAAGAATTATTCCATTGTTATTTTGAGATCAAAATTCGTGCAAACCCTAAACGATTTGTTGTGGTTCATTGCAAGGAAATCTGGAGCTGTTTGGCAATTGAAGAAAATTTTTGGAAAATACCAGAGAGTTGAGGGAGTCTACAGAAGCTCCGTGAAAATTTTTGGTTCAGTGATCTCATCAAGAGACCGCGGAAGCGCGGCATTTGAAGCCTATTGCGGCGGAACCGCGGTGGCCTTGAGGGTTCTCTGCAAAAATTTTCTCTCAGGTGATTTCTTACCTTCTCCTCTCTCCTCTTTTTAGCTCCAACTAACAGTTTGTGCAGGATTCTTTGCAAATAATCGCAGCGCCGCAAAAAGCAAAATTAAATTTGTGCGTGATTTTGTTTCTTGGTTGTTTGCATTCTAAATACGGAAATTAAGGGGCACGACAAAATCCAAATTAGGTGGGGATTTCATTACCCTTCCTAGGCCCCGAAAACCATAAAACTTGCATCCGCATTGACCCACATTAACTAAAAGAAATCTAGAGATGACTCTAATGACTGTCGCGCTCAATTAGGATAAGAGAAGGCCGTGGGTAATTCATTGCTTATCCGCGTTTTCTTATGGTGCCTAAGGCGAGTGTGTCTAAGGCTAGTGGTTTTTAATTAGGCCCACTACTTACGTAGTGGAGTACCTTCCCACTTACCTGGCACTTATCCGGCTACAGGGGGACAAAGAGGCAGTGGAGGATTCTATCCTGCGACTTGTCTTTTGGCAGTTAGGAGCGGTCTAGAGCCGGACCTAGGTGACCACTAGATTCTATGGTTTGTGTGCTGCATTTGTTGTGTCGCATCATTTTTTTTCAAAAAATCCGTCCCTTTTTCAAAGCAAGCACCGCATTCATTTACCCCCAATTATAAGTCAACACTACCACTTGTACTAACCCTTTTTAGTACAAGATAGGCCGGGCATGGGATTCTAGTGCCCGTTTAGTCCGCGTACCCTTTATCGACTCCGAAGTCGATATTTCTCCATTTACCTTTCCTTTACCCACTACCACACCCACACCGATGGATCCGAATCCATCAAACTTCTTTAACCCTAATCTGCCGCCGTCCGTTGGTGCGCAGAATCCACCCCACATCTCTCTCCAGGAGAGGTTCTACCCTATTCGAGGTCCTCTTTCGACCTGCTTATCCACACCACCAGCCAATGGGGATAACTTTGAGATTAAGCCCCAATACATCAATCTTTTACCCAAATTCCACGGACTCGAGACTGAGGACGCTTACGTTTTCATTACCAAATTTGAAAACGTATGCGCAATGATGGGTACGTCACAACTTTCAGTGGATGCTATGCGTCTACGACTTCTTCTATTTACATTGTGCGATATAGCCGAGAAGTGGCTATATAACACTACCGCACACTCTATTACGAATTAGGAAGAATTCGTCGCTGCATTCCTTAAGAAATTTTACCCAATACAAAAGACAGCTCGAATCCGTAGCGAACTGAATCAATTTGCCCAGCTCCCTACTGAACCATTTTCAAAATGCTTTGAACGTTTCAAGGATCTATTGGTTCAATGTCCTCATCACGGCATCCCGAGATGGGAATTGTGCCGAATCATTTATGAGGGCATTAATCCAAAAACTAAACAGAGCCTTGAAAACATGTGTCAAGGTACTTTTATGACCAAAGATGATGGGGAAGCTTGGAAGTATTTAGAAGAGTTCGCTAAAAAATCACTACAGTGGGAGAGTGGAACCCAACCATTGAATAGGGGTGGCGTACACCAAATAGATGTGTCCATAGGTGTTCGAGCTGAAATGGCAGCAATGCAAAAGAAGCTCGACGCTATGGAACACAAATTTGCAGCAGCCTCCCTAAACGCAGTGTCGCTCCCCAAACTGTTTGTGGGTGCTGTTCTGATCCGTCTCATTTAACGGAAGAATGTCCATTAAACTCTGCGTTTCAAGGTCACGAGCATTCTAATGCCGCATTCCAACGACCTAGAAACGATCCATATTCTTCCACATACAATCAGGGTTGGAGGAATCACCCGAATTTTGCTTGGAACCAAAACTAATCTCAAAACACGGTTCCAAACACGAATAATTTTCAAAGGGCTCTTCCTCCACCACAACAGCTACCCCTTCAACTCACTCAGCACCCCTATCAGTCACAAAACTTCCAAAATCAGGTCAACACTCCTGCACAGTCTAATCCTATTGTTAGTTATATGTATGCCCTAGAGGCCATTACTGTACATAGGATGTATATTGTAGTGGATGCTGGGACATATATAGGGATGACTTTCTTGCTCGACATGATAGTATGCTATCTGGTTACCCTTTACCTTAACGTGTATGCTGATTGTCTCTCTGTTACATGTTGGTAAAGCCCTTAGGATCTGTACTTGACTACCTGGACTATGATGCGGATCATACTAGTGGGGACATGGTAGTCCGTAAGTACATCCTTCAAAGTCCCTAGTCGTGGGTGTATCGAGACGGGGCATCGATATACCAGAGTAGACTAGCGTATACCTTCTCGACCAATACAGATGGGCGATGGATGATCCCATATCCATTGGTGTTTGACATCAGAGGAGATATACGGGTGCTCAGTAGAGACTGGGTACACTGGACGGACTCGCCGAGAACTCCCAGATGGTATTATACCTCACGTCAGATGGCAGTTCTCTGGTGACACTGGTACAGAGTAGTCTGTTGACCCGAGATCGTCATAGAGTCTTGTGTGGTTCCCACTGTGCTTTGATTTCCATCTTGCCACGTCCAAGAGGGCGTGCAAAACGGTGGTTTTTGGGTACAGTCCCGAGTCACATGGAGGCAATGAGCGATAGGAGGGGATTCGTCTCTCCCGGTATAGGGAGTTGATGTTGCGCTGTGTTCGATTGGCTATAACAGGAAATCCCTGGCCAGGGTTGCTGAGATTTACTGGTAAGTGTTACCAGTAGTTTCTTGAATTGTTATAGACCTCATATCGACACGACTTATCGAGCTATTGGTGTCTGACGTTTACCACCCCTAGGCAAGATATGCGACATATCAGACGATCAGACCGTACTGTACGGTAGTGTTACTGGTTGGATTCACTGGAGTGTGAGCGGGCTTGCTCATCGATCTTCAGATCGCTCAATACCCGGGTGGCCGTTACGTTTGGCAGACCGCTTGCGGCTTGTGGGTGCTTGATATGATCATCACCTGCTGCCGGCGTATTGACGAGTCTTTAGAGTCCTACACAGAGGTTTCCTGGCTCAAGCGAAACGAAATAGGAGCGCATATGAGATATGTACGGGACCGAGAATAATGAGTGTATGTGATACCGTATTTCATTCTCGCGATGAATGTATCGATTAGGTTATATGCGATATACCCTAGTTATCGAATCAAGGGTTGATTCGATAAGCCGATAAATTGGATATTAGTCGGTTATATGCGATATGACCGGATCGTTAAATCAAGTGTTAATTTAATGATTTAATGCATAATTATATATTTGATATATTACTTTGCATTAACTAGTATCGGTTCACTTAAGATGGATTTTCTCACTCGGATGTGCACATTGTATATGCGATATACTTTTGTGCACTTGTTTGTATCATGTTTGATGATACATGCTAGTTTGGTTAAGTGTAAAGAATTAATCTTTGGTTAAGTGAATGGTTAGGGTTTTATTTATTTATTCATTCTTTTATCTATTTCTTTTTGGATGAAAAGAATGAGAAAAGAAAACAAATGGTTGCTTTCTTAGAAGCTTCTTCAAGCTTCATGCAACTTTTGACCATGTGACCATTTTGTTTTTAGCTTAACCCTAACCATTGCATTGAACCATGATTAGTTCTCTACACTTAACTATGGTCATGTTATGATAAGTATTGATTATTCTTTTCTTTTTGAATTAACTTATCATAACTTCATCTTCTTCTTCTTCATCTTCTTCCATGAAGAAAACCTTTCTTCATCAATGGTGATTGATGAAATAAAGTGAGAAATCCAATTCTAAAGTCTACCCACTTCCTATTTCTTCATCCTCTACCTCTTGCCAAGTAGTAGAGTGTGTTTCCTTCACAAGTTTTTAGGGCTTGGTGAAGGTGGAGCTTGATTTAGCGATGCCTCGACGTAGATCATCTTCCGCATGGACATCGACGACCTAGCTCGCTTTTTCTCCGACGAAGCCGACTCTAGAGCCCGGATTCCTTTTAGACAGTGGAGACGACTTCGTTGCGGAGCTATGGAGGTGGAGCACCGGATCTACAAAGGTTGTATTTCCGATATCCCATTAGTTAAGTTGTTAACTAGATTGTTTTTCGCCTAGATTTCTAGCCAACGATCCGTAGTCGGGTCTCTCGGCACCTAGATTTTTTTTGAAATTGGCATGGTTGATGCCTTGTGAGACCTCACTAGTGTGCCTAGGAACCCTACAGTGGTATCAGAGCCTAGCTAGAGCCTTAGGCGAAGTCTAGACGCAATTTGAAGTCCGAACGACCCGAAAACCCAAACCTTTACTTGCTATCTGGACTTTTTCCAAAATCGTGGATTTTTCCAAATAAAAAATTGCTAAAAAATTCAGCAGGAATATTTAAGAGTTACTGTGAAATTCGTGGGCCCAATTCCACTATAACACCGCGGATCCGCGGCATGAGCAAGGCTCATGCGGCGGTTCCGCGGCCGTACGGCCCTGTCCCACAGTAAGATTTGCACAGTAACTCCTTTTTCCTGATGCTGGATTTTATGGGAATTTTTAAATTTTATTCAACAGTTGAATTTTCTGGGGTTGTTTTGGGGATTCGGTGTTTCGATCGGAGTATCAAATTTTGTCTGTGTGGCTTTCCGGATAATTTTTAGAATATGTTAAAAAGTTCGACAGGATATAAATACCCAATTTTTCCCCTGTCGGGAAATTTCCAAGTGTTGGATTTTTCCCTAGTTTAACGACGTTCTAAGTAGTGCAAGTAACGCGATGGACCCTCTAGAAGACAACAAACCTTAACTCGATTATGTGACCGTCTTGAACTGCCCTTTGAACCTTCGGGTTTGGGGTAGTACGGCGTGCCACATGTGAGGCGTTGGCTTGACCCTTCTACAGCTGGACCGTTGGTACTGAGGCACGAACTGAATGTTGTTAGACTTATTTCATGTGTTGATCTATATCGGGAAAACTTGGGTGTTCGAATGTTCAATCGGAAAGTTTAACATTTTCTATTTATCCGGAATGGGATACAGTAATTGGAATTCACAATAAGTTATAAGATAACTGAATGAATGTTATAAACGTAGCAATTTAGTCTCACTTGATCGGTTGCCACGGAATTTTGATGTGATCAAAAGTCCGTCGCAATCACGTAGCGTACGCGGATACTCGCCGGGTAAACTTAATAGACAGCCTCGCTCCATAGCCCCGACCAAGTGACTGTAGGAGAACCCCGTCGCCGAAAGCATCCGTTCGGGTGCTCGCGGCAGCGGTGTTCCGCCTTGGTGCACTTCGTCGACGGCATCGGGGGTGCGGCCGCCTACTAAAGTTTGCGACGAGCATTCAATCATGATGTCGGGAATCTTGTTGAATTACCCGACTTGATATTGAAAAGTGTTTTCGATTTTGAGACTAAAATGCGGGGTTTATAATAGTTAGGCATGCGATGTCTAAGAAATTCATTTGGTCAGGCATGCGATGTCTGAGGTGGTTGTGGATTCCAACTGTTGTAGTTTTACACTTTCTTTTCTGTGACCGTAAATGTAATATGTGATATCGCCGGTTTCGTTGCTATATGTCAACGACAATTGGGATGCGCATATTTACTTACGTTGATGACATGTGATGTTATGTGTTGCTGGATATGTTATATTGGATCGTCGTGTTTGAATAGCCGGGGGTTTTTATGTGAGATGAGTGTTTTTCATTTTCATTCATGTAAAAACTTGTATGTAATATTCTTTTATTGGGGCACTTCCAGGTTGCGGAAGTTGTCACCGTTGTTGTATATTATTTACTTTTCTGCACTAGGATAGACCCAAGGAGGGGAGCACAAGTAACCGGGTTTTGGGGTCCAGTGGGAGACCAACTCGAGGAGTCGAGTCCGGGTCTCCTAACCCTAGAATTGGTAGGGTTGCTTACCGCTCTCGTAGGGGTCTAGGGGTGTGGGATTGGCTATTCATCACGACCGTGGAATCCGTGTTTTATACTGGCTCGTATTGAAAACACGGACGTCCTAGTATATCCAATATTTCGTATGTTTCTTCTGCTGTGTTTTATCTGTGATCATGTGATGTTCTGTGACAGGTATTATATATAGTATATATGATATATTATATAGACGTTACTTATGCTTTACACCCGCGCTAGCCCTGCCCCGCTCTGCCGTTAGTTACCTAACCTAACGGTGCACGAGGGGACATCGAGGCAAATGCGGATGGCATAAGTGTACGTCGCATTTATCTGTGATGTTTAGGTATTTAAATGATGGGACTTCATTAATGTGATTAATGAAATAAAAGAAACCTAAGATGTTGCAGAATCGAATTTCAAAATAAAACAGGTAGCTACAGTTCTTGCTTTGCACAGAGGTATATATGATATATCCTGCACCTTATTCGATGAGGAAAGGACCAAGATCCCTTCACCGGGAGTGACTCCTTTAGCAATAACTGGCAGATGCTACACACTCGGTTTGTCTTTTGATTGCTTTTAAGTGTTTTTGCTTTGCACAGTGATATATATGATATATCCCGCACCTCATTCGACGAGGAAAGGACCGACGATCCCTTCACCGGGAGAGACTCCTTTAGCAAAACTAGAAAAGCCTCAAAAACACTCCATTTCAAAATTCATTCGATCCTACAACGATATCAAGTTCATTACGCAATAGGTTTCCAGAAAAAACCTGTCGTAGCCCTCCGTCATTTCAGATAAATCCTGTTTAGTATTCGTGCTGCGTTTGTTGACCTTGTCAAGGCGCAGTGTGCGGTAGCTAACCAGTATTTATCTGTTTATGCATATGATGCAGATTGGGTTAGGGTAGTCGTGCGGCCTTGTTGACCTTGTCAAGGGTCGTGCGGGTGGGTTTGATTCAATCAAGAAATGACGGGTTGAACTTGACTTGCGGTCTATGGTTTGTTGACCTTGTCAAGGTCATAGATCGTTCGGGGCAAAATATTATCGGGAATTTCAAGTGTTGAAATTTGCAATGAGATTGCATACCTTTTATGAGATAGTTGGATCCCGATACCCGCTGCGAGTAAGAGTTACTCCTGGGAGAGTTTTATACATTACAATTAGCCGATCAAGTAGGTGTCTAGAAAGGTGTCAACGGGGTTACGCCTCTGGGAAAACGAGGTTTACATTAATTAGGTTCGTGCGAAAGCACGGGGGACCTCCCTCAAAGTACCGACACTGGCCTGGCTGAAAGATTGGCGAACTTGTAGTGTGTAATTAATCCCGGCTAGTCTTTACTTTTAGGGTTTGAAGGAAGATTTGATAAAAAGCAGTGGGAGCCATCCTGATTAGATAAAATAATAACCAATCTATTCTTGCAAGAGCGCACGCTGAGTGTTTTCTTTTCTCTCTCTCCAGGTAGCGACCATATCACGCCTTAATCAAGATAATAATACGGATTATTGACCGAACCCGCTTGTTATACTGAGCTGGGGAACGTTGGTCCCGCTCCAACTTATAATTGTTATAAGACATAGCAGGAAATTGGGGATTACCAGAATTCCCGTGCCGCCCAAACGAAGAGAGTGCATGCTGATGCATCATCTTCGGGCATGTTCATTACAGAGAACTGTTTCTCAGTATCCTTTACGTCCTGGGTATGTGATACCAGATCAGGATCCCAGATATGTAATATGTTACATAGGGCTACAGAAAGGTAGAGAACTGAGAACGGGTGATAAGTTTCATCAGGCAGAAAACGGGGCAAGTGTTGCTGCCAAGTCTGTCGGTCACTGTCACCCTGTATTACCAATACATTGATTCTGAACGAATGTTATTAGATACCGAACCTGATATACCAAATCATATCACTCTCTTTGTTAGAAAAGAAAGGATATAATTTTGTATTGTTGGATAATGTTTTGAACATTTCCTATATCAAAAGTTGATCGGTTTAGGCACGTTATCTAAAAGCATTGACGTTCTAAATCAAACCACAGTTCTAAGTATACGGATCACACACAAGAGGAAGAGTTCACAATTGAACGATTCCTTCTTGAGGTATTGTAGACTAGGTCAGATCAATGTGACCCGATTAGCTAGAGTTACATAAAGATGCATATTTAAATTAGTTTGAATTTACATCTTATGAAACTCGCCAGTCATGTCACAAAGATAAGATGACCATAGCTCCGTTTACTGGAAACAGAGAAAGAGTTAGTAAACTCTTGGGATGATACATGTTGATGTATGTAGGTCCCCTGTCTACATATGCCAAGACTGGTTCTTTATACTTCATTACATTCTCTGATGATCTCTTTAGATTCAGACATATGTTCTTGTTGAAACAAAAGTCCGAACCTTTTGAGATATTCACGGAATATAAGTTAGAAGTAGAGAACCAATATACGGGTATAAGTATTATGTCCTTTGATGTGATCAAGGAGGAGAATACTTGAGCACGGAAATCCTGGACTTTTCTAAAGGAGAATGAGATTCTCTCTCAGCATTACTCCTCCGAATACACCATAGCACGATGGTATATCGGGGCGGAGCAATCACACCCTATATGATATGGTGTGCTCTATGATGAGTATTACTGAGTTACCTATTTCCCTTTAGGGGTTATGCACTTGAGAAGCTGCATACCTATTGAATAGGTTCGAATCAAATCAGTTGCCTACCACTCCATATGAGATATGGAAAGGGAAGAGCCCATGTCTTAAGCTAGTTAAGATTTGGGGTTGTCCGGCCTATGTCTAAAAGCAAAATCCGGACAAGCTCGAGGCAAGGTCTGTAATGTAGAACTGGAAATGTTCCAGCCATACAAACTGCAGCTGATGATTTGATAGAACCAAAGGATTCAGTAGATTCCAACGAACCTCAGCCTCTCCGCCGATCTAGTAGGGTTCCTCATCCGCCTGAGAGATACTTCGGTTTCTCGATGACAGTGGGAGCGAGAATTGCATCATGAGATGATGACCCAACTAGTTTCGAGCTGGCCATCAGGAGTAAGACTCTGTAAGAATGGCTGGATGCTTAGCGATCTGAGATGGAATCCATGTACACCAACAAAGTATGGACTTTGGTTGCTATATCTGAAGGGTTAAATCCCCATCAGGAGCAAGTATATCTTGAGAAGATTACTTGGTGTAGATGGAAAAGTTGAGACTTTCAAAGCTAGACTTGTTAAAGGTTTTAGTCATTAACCAGGTGTGGATAATGATGAAATCTTTTCAGGGGACTATGCTTAAGTCCATCCAGATCCTACTTGCCACGGCTACATACCATGTCTACGATATCTAGTGGTTGGGTGTCATGACTGCTTTTCTAAATGATATTTTAGAAGAGGACGTCTATAAGTACACAGCCAGAGGGCTTCGTAGACAGTGGGAGCAGCGGAAACGTGTACAAGATGCTTTATAGGATAAAGCGGGCATCGCGGAGTTGGAACATCTGTTTTGATGAAGTAGTCAAAGAAGTTGACATCATCAAAATGGTAGATGAACCTTGTATAAACAAAAAGGTAGTAGGGAGTATGGTGACGATCCTCGTAGAGTACGTGGACGACATGCTCTTGATAGGGAAGGAGTTTCCTAAGCTACGCTCGGTCAATCTCCGCTTATCACATTGATTCTCCATATAGGATCAAAGAGATACCTACTAAATCCTGGATTTTGGATCTATGAGATAGATCTAAATGGATGTTAGGACTCTCACTAGTTGTAGTGAGACGGTATCAACCGATCCTGGGGAGAATCACTGGAAGGATTCCAGGGTGATAAAGACGACTGAATGTCAGTCACAGGCATTGTCTTTACCCTCAGTGGAGGGACGGTATATTGGAAGAGTTCCAAGCTAGATACCGTGACATTCTAGACGATAAAGGCAGGATACATCGCTACTTAAGATGCTACCAAAGAGGCTGTTTGGGTGTATATTGGTTCATGAGATGAACTATGTTCCTCCCATTGTGTGACAATGGAGTTGTGGCTTATGCCAAGGAACGCCGGTCCCATCAGTGATCCAGACATATTCTAAGGCAGTATCACTTGATCATGGAGATGGTTGATCTCCAGGGAGATCAAGGTTAGGAGAGTAGATTCAGAGGACAACACAGCGGATCCACTCACAAAGGCCTGTTCCCAGAGAGAGACTTTCATGGGATGGTTGAGTATGAGATACTGCAACCACTGCTACAGATGGCCCTAGTGCAAGTGGGAGATTGTTAGTTATATGTATGCCCTAGAGGCCATTACTGTACATAGGATGTATATTGTAGTGGATGCTGGGACATATATAGGGATGACTTTCTTGCTCGACATGATAGTATGCTATCTGGTTACCCTTTACCTTAACGTGTATGCTGATTGTCTCTCTGTTACATGTTGGTAAAGCCCTTAGGATCTGTACTTGACTACCTGGACTATGATGCGGATCATACTAGTGGGGACATGGTAGTCCGTAAGTACATCCTTCAAAGTCCCTAGTCGTGGGTGTATCGAGACGGGGCATCGATATACCAGAGTAGACTAGCGTATACCTTCTCGACCCATACAGATGGGCGATGGATGATCCCATATCCATTGGTGTTTGACATCAGAGGAGATATACGGGTGCTTAGTAGAGACTGGGTACACTGGACGGACTCGCCGAGAACTCCCAGATGGTATTATACCTCACGTCAGATGGCAGTTCTCTGGTGACACTGGTACAGAGTAGTCTGTTGACCCGAGATCGTCATAGAGTCTTGTGTGGTTCCCACTGTGCTTTGATTTCCATCTTGCCACGTCCAAGAGGGCGTGCAAAACGGTGGTTTTTGGGTACAGTCCCGAGTCACATGGAGGCAATGAGCGATAGGAGGGGATTCGTCTCTCCCGGTATAGGGAGTTGATGTTGCGCTGTGTTCGATTGGCTATAACAGGAAATCCCTGGCCAGGGTTGCTGAGATTTACTGGTAAGTGTTACCAGTAGTTTCTCGAATTGTTATAGACCTCATATCGACATGACTTATCGAGCTATTGGGGTCTGACGTTTACCACCCCTAGGCAAGATATGCGACATATCAGACGATCAGACCGTACTGTACGGTAGTGTTACTGGTTGGATTCACTGGAGTGTGAGCGGGCTTGCTCGTCGATCTTCAGATCGCTCAATACCCGGGTGGCCGTTACGTTTGGCAGACCGCTTGCGGCTTGTGAGTGCTTGATATGATCATCACCTGCTGCCGGCGTATTGACGAGTCTTTAGAGTCCTACACAGAGGTTTCCTGGCTCAAGCGAAACGAAATAGGAGCGCATATGAGATATGTGCGGGACCGAGAATAATGCGTGTATGTGATACCGTATTTCATTCTCGCGATGAATGTATCGATTAGGTTATATGCGATATACCCTAGTTATCGAATCAAGGGTTGATTCGATAAGCCGATACATTGGATATTAGTCGGTTATATGCGATATGACCGGATCGTTAAATCAAGTGTTAATTTAATGATTTAATGCATAATTATATATTTGATATATTACTTTTCATTAACTAGTATCGGTTCACTTAAGATGGATTTTCTCACTCGGATGTGCGCATTGTATATGCGATATACTTTTGTGCACTTGTTTGTATCATGTTTGATGATACATGCTCGTTTGGTTAAGTGTAAAGAATTAATCTTTGGTTAGGGTTTTATTTATTTATTCATTCTTTTATCTATTTCTTTTTGGATGAAAAGAATGAGAAAAGAAAACAAATGGTTGCTTTCTTAGAAGCTTCTTCAAGCTTCATGCAACTTTTGACCATGTGACCATTTTGTTTTTAGCTTAACCCTAACCATTGCATTGAACCATGATTAGTTCTCTACACTTAACTATGGTCATGTTATGATAAGTATTGATTATTCTTTTCTTTTTGAATTAACTTATCATAACTTCATCTTCTTCTTCTTCATCTTCTTCCATGAAGAAAACATTTCTTCATCAATGGTGATTGATGAAATAAAGTGAGAAATCCAATTCTAAAGTCTACCCACTTCCTATTTCTTCATCCTCTACCACTTGCCAAGTAGTAGAGTGTGTTTCCTTCACAAGTTTTTAGGGCTTGGTGAAGGTGGAGCTTGATTTAGCGATGCCTCGACGTAGATCATCTTCGGCATGGACATCGACGACCTAGCTCGCTTTTTCTCCGACGAAGCCGACTCTAGAGCCCGGATTCCTTTTGGACAGCGGAGACGACTTCGTTGCGGAGCTATGGAGGTGGAGCACCGGATCTACAAAGGTTGTATTTCCGATATCCCATTAGTTAAGTTATTAACTAGATTGTTTTTCGCCTAGATTTCTAGCCAACGATCCGTAGTCGGGTCTCTCGGCACCTAGATTTTTTTTGAAATTGGCATGGTTGATGCCTTGTGAGACCTCACTAGTGTGCCTAGGAACCCTACACCTATGACCTGTTCTGACGAGTTCTCTCAATTCACTCAAACCATGAAATCACTTTTGTCAAATTTCATAGAGGTTTCGGCTGAGGTTAGATCTTCCGTCGGTGAGATAAAGAAAAACTCAGCGTCCCAAGCTGAGAGTATCAGAACGATGGAAGCTGAAATCGCATGACTTAAAGCCGAAATGAGTGCGAGAGAAAAAGGGAAACTTCCCTCTCAACCCCTACAGAATCCTGGGCATTACAATGTAAATGCCGTCACAACGTTAAGATCGGGAAGAGTGCTGAACAATCATGTCGGGGAAAGAATTGATGATACTGAAAATCAAATCAACACCCCGGCTGAGACCTTTCCACACACACACACTTCTCCTTCTGATCCTTCTTCTTCTACCACACCATCTTCTCGCGAGCCTATTCTCCATTTCCCACTAGGCTCGACACCTCAGTACAACCCTTATAGTTCTCCACAGACGGTCCCCACACCTCTTTTGGGACCGCGTCTACCCCCTCTTCCTTCTGCTGTGATGGACCCGACGCTCATTGCGAAAGCTCCTTATCCGAACCGGTTAAGGGGTAATAGAACGAGTCCACATATGGAGAAAATTATGGAAATGTTCAAACAGGTTAACATCAATATCCCTCTCCTAGATGCAATTCAACAAGTCCCAGCTTATGCGAAAATTCTTAAGGACTTGTGCACTAGGAAGAGGAAGACTCAAGTGCCGAAGAAGGTCTTCATGTCTAATAATATCAGCACTGCTTTTATTCCCCAGCTACCAAAGAAACGAAAGGACCCAGGATGTTCTACAATATCGATTTCGATTGGGGGTAAAAACATAAATCGTGCTCTTTTAGACCTTGGGGCAAGTGTTAACCTCCTTCCATATTCTGTTTATGAGCAATTAGGGATTGGAGAGCTGAAACCTGCTCACTGCACTCTCCAGATGGCAGACCGTTCAATCACCAAACCAAGGGGTGAATTAGAGGATGTGTTGATAAAGGTCGGGGAATTTGTTTTCCCTGTAGACTTCATTGTGCTCGATACACAGCCTGTAGCAAACCCCCGGAGCCAAATTCCGGTGATTCTGGGTCGTCCATTCCTTGCCACTTCCAATGCTGTTATAAACTGTAGAAATGGTTCAATGAATTTATCATTTGGAAATATGACCATTGAACTAAACATCTACAAAGTTGGAAGTCAGCCATCAGAACCCTCTGCTCATATTTTAGATGTGTGCTCTGTCCATGAGATCGCTCCCGATAGTTGTGGAGCTGAGGATCTTTGCTTTACTGATCTCGATGACATTACCACATCTCTGTTTGATCTTACACATGATCTTAGCGAGGACACTTTCTCTACACTTGAGTCCTGCACTCCTGACTTTTCTCCACCCGAGTCTGTATCTTTCATAGGCTTTGAGCTTCTTTGTAAATCCAAAAATCACTCAATGATCCCTCCTTCTATCATTTCTCCGCCTGAATTAGATCTAAAAATTTTACCTTCTCACCTTAAATATGCCTATCTAGGTGAGAATGAGTCTTTACCGGTTATCATATCCGCTTCTCTTGCATCAGAGTAAGAGAATGCACTTTTATCGGTATTGAGATCTAACAAAGAGGCGTTTGGTTGGAGTATGGCGGACATCAAAGGGTTAGTCCCTTGATAGTTGAACATCATATACATGTGATGGATGATGCCAGACCGACCCAAGAACCACAGAGACGGTTAAATCCCGTCATGAAGGAAGCGGTCATGAAAGAGATCGTCAAATGCTTAGATAATGGTATTATATACCCCATCTCCGATAGCCAGTGGGTGAGTCCTATACATGTCGTTCCTAAGAAATCCGGCATCACTGTTATAACCAATGAGGCAAATGAGTTGATTCAGACACGTGCCCAAACTGGGTGACGTGTATGTATCGATTCTAGAAAACTCAATGCTGCCACGAGGAAAGACCACTTTCCTCTACCATTCATTGATCAGATGCTGGAACGCTTAGCGGGACGAGAGTATTATTGCTTTATGGACGGATACTCAGGCTATAATCAGGTCCCCATCGCCAAAAAGGATCAAGATAAAACCACTTTTACTTATCCTTTTGGTACCTTTGCTTACAGTCGCATGCCCTTTGGGCTATGCAATGCTCCCGCTACCTTTCAGCGGTGTATGATGGGGATATTCTCTGATATGGTAGAGAATTTTCTGGAGATCTTTATGGACGATTTCTCGATTTTTGGAGACTCTTTTTCTGATTGCCTAGCGAATCTTAACGCTGTTCTTACTCGTTGCAAAGAGAAGAACTTGACTTTGAACTGGGAAAAATGCCATTTTATGGTCCAAGAAGGAATAGTACTTGGACATGTCATTTCACAGAAAGGCATTGAGGTTGACAGAGCTAAGATAGATGTCATTCAAAACCTCCCTCGTCCCAAAAGCGTCAAAGATATTCGATCTTTCCTTGGACATGCGGGCTTTTATAAGAGATTCATTAAGGACTTTAGCAAAATTGCTAGACCTTTAACTCTTCTCCTGGCCAAGGATACGACCTTCCATTTTGACTCGGACTGTGATACAGCTTTCGACTCACTTAAACACTCACTTACTTCAGCCCCCGTGCTATCATCACCAAACTGGGACTACCCCTTTGAGCTGATGTGTGATGCATCTGATTTTGCAGTAGGTGCAGTCTTAGGACATCACATCGATAAGATGCCACACGTGATATACTATGCAAGTAAGACCCTGAATGATGCGCAAATCAATTATACAACCACAGAAAAAGAACTCTTAGCGGTTGTATTTGCATTAGAAAAATTCAGGCCTTACTTAATTGGCTCACCTATAGTTGTGAATACTGACTATTCCGCTTTAAAACAACTTCTGGCGAAGAAAGATGCAAAAGGTCGACTAATACGTTGGATCCTTCTGTTACAAGAATTCGATCTTGTTATCAAAGATAAGAAAGGATGTGAAAACGTAGTAGCTGACCATCTTTCACGCATCATTTCTTCCACTGTGACCCTGCCGATCAATGATTCATTCCCTGACGAACAACTCTTGAGCATATCCGCTGAACCATGGTTCAGGGATATTATGAACTATCATGCCACGGGACTGATACCCAGCGATTGGTCAAAACAGGACAAATATCGTTTTCTTTCCCAAGTAAAACATTTTTACTGGGACGAGCCCTATTTGTTTAAATATTGTCCTGATCAGATCATTCGCCGGTGTGTCCCGAATGAATAGCTCAAGAGTGTTCTTGTCACAACCCGAAAGTACGGAACGTGACCGGCACTTAGATTACGAAGCGTCTAGAGGCGCCACGTGACCTAAGTAAGCCGAAGCCCAGAAATCTAAACCATAAATGAAGAAAAAGAAGAAAAGAAAAGAAAACAAGTATAAAAACATCAGCAAATTTTACCAAAAATTTCGGCAGAGTCTTCTCTGTAAAAACTGGCCCCCAAACGGGTACAACAAGTAAAATATACATAAACAATAAAAAGCATCCCCAAACGGGAGCTAGCATCAACGCCAACAGGCGGAAACAACCATAACAAGCACAATAATATACAACGCCAATAGGCGAGGTTCAAAACTCAAAAGAAAACAAAACCACCAGATCAGAATAATACACGCGCGACTCTAAGGTCGAAATAAAAGACTGGTCCAATAAACTTATCAAGTAATACAAATATGGTTGATGAAGCTTACTAGGTACAAATGAATGAATAAAAGTACAATGGTGGTTCGGATACAAGTGAACCAACCTACCGTGCAAATCACCCTGAAGAAAAGATGTGCCAACAAGCTGCCACGGAAACCTGTACATCGAACCTGTAATAAAATTTGGCACAACGGGGGTGAGTTGCCAACTCGTGAGTAGAAAACATCTACGAAAAGAAATCGAATGCACGACGCTATCCTAGGTCATAATAATACACTATTATATCCCAATCAACTAGTAATAGCAGGGTAAAACTACGTGTAAGTGCAGATACTCCGTGCTCGTGTCAGTGCCTCATATAATACTAGGTCATATGAAATGAAATGCATGCACCATGAATGTAAAGTAACAAATCCTGAAATCCAGATATATATGTATAACAAATCTTTAGCTATTATCATAGTAAAATGTGTATAAGAATCTGAAATCTCAACAATGAAATCCATGGAAATCCGTGTCAAGCATCGACACAACACATGTAATCTCAAGTCTCAATATCTCGGGCTCCGTCAGTCCGGATCGGCCCATATCATCAAATCTCACGACAACGGTCGGTATCCTCCGGATATCCGCCGTGCCAGACATCACCGGTAGGTAGCCCTCCCCTGCCAGGCTCATCGTCTACAACTCGATCTTCTTGCCCCGGGGTACCATACCGGGCCCACCATGTACAAGAGACAGTTCATCCACTCCTCGAATCGGATCTCGAAATCCAACAGAAAACATGAAATATTCATGGTGGACGACACATACATCACGAGAAAACCGCATCATATTTTAAAAAGAGAAGACGAGAGAGAGAGAAGTTTTTATATATTTTTGCGGTTTTCCCCAAAAATCCAGAAATCTCATACAAATCCAAATCTCAAAATCATGAGTAAGTATATGATAAGTGTCGGCATATGCCCATACTACTGTGCGATAACATGAAAATATGAATGCATGGATGTCTGAGTAATAAATATCATGTTTTATACTAACATCAGAGAGTAATCACAATATTATATCGGTTTAGTTGTTAACTGATTCTATCAATAAAAGATAATATGATCTAAAGTGTACGTGACATAGCAATTACCGATGATGATGTGTGTGAGCTGGCAAATAAGTGTGCGTGGAATATGCGCATCATCAGTAATGGTGCTGGTGTCCTAACAGGTAAGGTTTATACTGATTATAGCAACATATGTAAGAACATGCACCATGATGATTACAGTATGAATGTAAATACAGATGTGCATTATCCACTCCTCTGCGAAATATGAGTACAACTACCACTATGTGAGTCGAACCTAAACTAGTGTCCATCTAACATCCTAAGGAACTAAACCTAATAGACTAGTCAGTAAGAAACTAGAGTCTACCTAAGGTCTGAATCAATATCTCTAATAGTCGGCGATCCCGCCTCAATAGCGTCACGTACATAGTACGGCTTCCTCGAATCAAGAGTGCGGATCAATCATCAAATCTAATCCTCGTACGGTAAAATCCATCGTACGACACCCCAATATCGGGGTACGGTCAAGTATCTCCTAGGTGTCTCCTCATTCGTATAATGTCATCATCAACACATCTCATGATCAAGGTGCTAAACTGTGATCGCATACATCAATCATATATCATTGCCATCATGATAAGTATCATTAGTTTATCCTCAGAAATATCATGTCATATGTATCATATTGTGATTAAGTCATACCGATATCTTATCGTCATCAAGTCACAAGCTACAGCCCAGGTACTATTTTAGCGTCCCATGTACCTCAATATCACCACCACCCTTTATAATTTATATGTTCATGTTCATTATCTCATTCTCTAATGATCCGCTAACACTTTAATACGACTGTATAGTCAAGAATCACGGCATCAAGCCCAGTTATACTGTTTCATCATGCCTCAGATATCATATCACATCAATGAATCCCATATACGTGTTGTGTATATATATACACCTATACCTAGTTTTATATATATGCATACATATACGTATACGCCATGTCAAGTTTTAGTGTGTGCGTGTGTGTTTCTATCAGAAACCTACGAACCTCTCCCAAAGTATTCATCCTCAGGTGTGGTTTTCCTAAATCAGTCTAGTCCAACCTAGGGTCATTACCAGGGTCCTACTCAGTAAGAATCTAGGGTCACATCTGGTTTCCTAATGTCAATAAGTGCTATTCCTATTCTACGTTGCGGGGGTGCTAAACGCCATCCACCCGACTTCCCCCCGTAGATATGCATCTACTCACCTGGTCCATGTCTGCAGACGACGGTGTCGCCATCCTCCTCTTCATCGCCCGCTGTCCACTTGAAGGGTACCTAAACGCAAACATATAAATAGCATCGTAAACCGAATCACATACAAAAGTCAAACGATACAAGGAACAAGCATAGGTTAAAACCTATGTCCCGTCCACGCAAAAGAACCAAATATCGCTCGATATCGGCGTACAAACTCCGATGGATCGAGATAAACATCAACAGATAACTCGTAGTTTTAAAACACATTACTTATACTATAAAACACGATTAAATCCATCGAAACCCTAAAATCTATCAAACCGTCCAATTTCGCAAAAAAACGAAAATGCCAGTATACCGTTTTTCATCAAAACTTGACATTTAAATGAAACTAATGGTCATAAAACTCATTAAATATCATTACTAGACTATACAAACAATTACTATATTTTTATTACACAATAATGCATTTATTTGAAATTTCTAGTTTGCAACTTTTAACAATTTTAACATTTTTCAAGCAAAATACCACAATTCCACCGCAAAACGTGATTTTGCATAAATTAATGACATAAACCACAATTCATGATGATAATGATATAATGAAACCATAATTATATTTTTAATCTCATTTATATAGGAATTTCTAAAATCTAGTTTACAAAATTAGCAATTTTATCACAATTTATCAATTAACCATAGAAACTAGCAATCAAATTAAGTTTTTCTTTCCAATAACATGCTAACATTTCCACTAAAACTATAATCCAATGATAACAACCCAAATTAGAATTTTATATTAACCACAAACACATTTTGCAAATACCTAGTTAGCTAATTTCCTAATTTAAAACAATTTTAAAAGAAAATTTTACAATTCAACAACCATGGAATATTTTCCAATTCTAAAAGTGTTAAACTAACTATTATAACCCTAAATAATTATCAAAAATCATAACTTGAATTTACAAACCCTAACTTGAATTTTAAAAAAAAAACATAGAATTAATTCATTAAATCTAATTAAGCTTAAATGAACATCTAAAACAATAAATCAAAAGAAAGAAATTATTCCTCCCAAAATATGAAATCCAAACAAGAAATGAGCATCCAAAATACATGCTTTCCCACTCCAAAATCCATATAAAGAAGGGTAGAGAATAAAGGGTATGAAGAAATTAGGATTTTGTGGAATTTTAATTGAATTTTTGAAGTATTTTTGATGAATTTTGAACAAAAAAGAAGTGGGAAATGGGGGGGGGGGCTGCCATGGATGAGGCCGGCCATGAGAGGGAGTGAGGGAGAGAAAGAAATGAGTGAGGAAAAATGTAGAAGTTTCAAGAGAAGAATATCACTTAAAGGTCTTTTCATGCTTTTATTTATTTATTTATTTACTATAGCAACTCAAGAAAGCTCTAGAAAATAGGAAAAATTTGTAAATAATTTTTGCATGATACATACTAAATTATAAAATACCATGGTTCATTTTTACAAATTAAAACCATTTAAATTTGTAATTTACACTAGTTTAGTGTAAAAATAAAGCTTATGTTAATATTTAAAATAATTAATTTAGGAAAAATATTTTATTAAACTAAAAATTTATAAATGGATAAATAAACACCATTTACTAGTAATTTCATAATTAAAATAGATATTTTTAAAATTATAATGAAAAATAATCATGGTTTGGTTTTACGAAAAATACATTTTACTTTACCGAAAATCCTAAAATTCACTTAAACACTTTTATTCATTTAATTATTTATTTAATCATTTTTAAAACGTTACAATCTTCCCGCATTTAAGAAATTCGGTCCCCGAATTTAAATTAAAACTCCCCCTCCAAATACTAAAACGTTTAGCAAAACATTCAAATCGTCGGGGCTTCGAAATCATCAATACATAACTAAAATCAACTCCGTCAAGCAAAACGCAATCATCGGAGTTATGGCGAGAATAAAATATCATAACCCAATGTGAAAACCATCATAATATACATCAATCTATAACTTATATATAGTTCGCATCCTAGTAAAATCGCCGAATCATCATAATAAAGAAGCATACAAAAACCCCTCTTGAAAATCGCCGTGCAATGCACGTGTCACGGCATAAGTAACGGACGTTTAATTTAAAAAAAATAACTATATATATATATATATATATATATATCGTTTATTTAACATACGCGTCCCGCCTGGTTACTAAATCAATAATAATAATTAGGAAAACATACTGCTCAAACTAAAATCAATCCCAATCGCATCAATAAAATGTCAGGTGCGTCCGGTGCGCACTGAAATCGAAACCAAATGCAGAAACCATGAATACCCACAAAACAAAACTAAGTGCAACAGGTGTGCACCAAAAAAATCTGTCAAGTGCAACGGGCGTGCACGACTCAAAATCAGGTGCTTCTAATCTGCACAAAACCCCGATTTAGTGCATCTGGTGTGCACAAAATCGCATCAAGTGGGCCAAGTATGCGCAAGAATCCTAATCAGGTGCACATGGTGCACGAAAACATACATCGAATATCAAAATCAAAATCATAGTACAAAAATGTATAAAACTAGGTCGAAACATATGTCAAAATCATGTGTAACCCCTATGCACGAAATCAAATCAAAAATCTCAAAATATATAAAACCAAATCAAGTGTACTGGGTGCGTACTAAACCACATCAATACAACTGATATATGAAACACAGATAGAATGAAGGTACACACAGGAAATACCAATCGTAGAACAAAGTCCTCAAAATACAAAAATCCAATCAACGAAAATAGGAAATTCAAATCACTAAATCACAATCGTAAATACTATCGTCAATGTGCGCCTCTTTCCTCTGATGTCGACTGCTTCGAACTCGTTCTTTCATAGGTGTGCTGATTGCGCTACCAACGGCAATACTCATGTCTAGAGTCTCCCACATAGTCGATCCCTTCACTTGATATCCGGACTACATTAAATTTTTCGATCGATCCATCAAAATCCCATAATTCCCCGAGAGCTCAACACTCAAGTACAGTTTAAAAATATCCGGTACATACCCCAGCATCGATGATCCAGCCGTAGAAGGGCAAACCCAAGCCTCACTAATGGCACAGCGGAACTACCGTAAACCCTAAGGTTCAAGGGCGTTCTCTTGGTCATTATGTCGAGTTAGGGTTTCATTCTTCTAGAGGGTCCATCGAAATACCTGCATGTTCTTCCGAATACTTTAAACTTAGGAAAATGGTTTTCTGATAATCGTTCGAACCCTTTAACTTCATCCGGACGGCATGTGAATACCCTTCGTCCGCACGCTAAGCAATGCTTCAATCCTCAAGAATAACCAATACTCTAATGGTTATCGCATTCGAGAAGCAGCTCCCTCTGCCCGTGCGCCCGTGGTAACAGAACCACCCTCCGACATCGACGAAGATAGATCAAAGGAACGAATGAAATACGGTGCAAACAAATGTACATCCTAAGGCTCCTTAAGCAGAGTAGCGTATCGTAAGTATGCCGCGGACCATACCCACGGTATGTTACTCTACCTAAATCGCCTACTCCATCAACCAAGGGTCACCTAAACTTATACAGGGTTAAACCTAGCGCTCTAATACCAACTTTGTCACGACCCGAAAGTACGGAACGTGACCGGCACTTAGATTACGAAGCGTCTAGAGGCGCCACGTGACCTAAGTAAGCCGAAGCCCAGAAATCTAAACCATAAATGAAGAAAAAGAAGAAAAGAAAAGAAAACAAGTATAAAAACATCAGCAAATTTTACCAAAAATTTCGGCAGAGTCTCCTCTGTAAAAACTGGCCCCCAAACGGGTACAACAAGTAAAATATACATAAACAATAAAAAGCATCCCCAAACGGGAGCTAGCATCAACGCCAACAGACGGAAACAACCACAACAAGCACAATAATATACAACGCCAATAGGCGAGGTTCAAAACTCAAAAGAAAACAAAACCACCAGATCAGAATAATACACGCGCGACTCTAAGGTCGAAATAAAAGACTGGTCCAATAAACTTATCAAGTAATACAAATATGGTTGATGAAGCTTACTAGGTACAAATGAATGAATAAAAATACAATGGTGGTTCGGATACAAGTGAACTAACCTACCGTGCAAATCACCCTGAAGAAAAGATGTGCCAACAAGCTGCCACGGAAACCTGTACATCGAACCTGTAATAAAATTTGGCACAACGGGGGTGAGTTGCCAACTCGTGAGTAGAAGACATCTACGAAAAGAAATCGAATGCACGACGCTATCCTAGGTCATAATAATACACTATTATATCCCAATCAACTAGTAATAGCAGGGTAAAACTACGTGTAAGTGCAGATACTCCGTGCTCGTGTCAGTGCCTCATATAATACTAGGTCAAATGAAATGAAATGCATGCACCATGAATGTAAAGTAACAAATCCTGAAATCCAGATATATATGTATAAGAAATTTTTAGCTATTATCATAGTAAAATGTGTATAAGAATCTGAAATCTCAACAATGAAATCCATGGAAATCCGTGTCAAGCATCGACACAACACATGTAATCTCAAGTCTCAATATCTCGGGCTCCGTCAGTCCGGATCGGCCCATATCATCAAATCTCACGACAACGGTCGGTATCCTCAGGATATCCGCCGCGCCAGACATCACCGGTAGGTAGCCCTCCCCTGCCATGCTCATCGTCTACAACTCGATCTTCTTGCCCCGGGGTACCATACCGGGCCCACCATGTACCCGAGACGGTTCATCCACTCCTCGAATCGGGTCTCGAAATCCAACAGAAAACATGAAATACTCATGGTGGACGACACATACATCACGAGAAAACCGCATCTTCTTTTAAAAAGAGAAGAGGAGAGAGAGAGAAGTTTTTATATATTTTTGCGGTTTTCCCCAAAAATCCAGAAATCTCATAGAAATCCAAATCTCAAAATCATGAGTAAGTATATGATAAGTGTCGGCATATGCCCATACTACTGTGCGATAACATGAAAATATGAATGCATGGATGTCTAAGTAATAAATATCATGTCTTATACTAACATCAGAGAGTAATCACAATATTATATCGGTTTAGTTGTTAACTGATTCTATCAATAAAAGATAATATGATATAAAGTGTACGTGACATAGCAATTACCGATGATGATGTGTGTGAGCTGGCAAATAAGTGTGCGTGGAATATGCGCATCATCGGTAATGGTGCTGGTGTCCTAACAGGTAAGGTTTATACTGATTATAGCAACATATGTAAGAACATGCACCATGATGATTACAGTATGAATGTAAATACAGATGTGCATTATCCACTCCTCTGCGAAATACGAGTACAACTACCACTATGTGAGTCGAACCTAAACTAGTGTCCATCTAACATCCTAAGGAACTAAACCTAATAGACTAGTCAGTAAGAAACTAGAGTCTACCTAAGGTCTGAATCAATATCTCTAGTAGTCGGCGATCCCGCCTCAATAGCGTCACGTACGTAGTACGGCTTCCTCGAATCAAGAGTGCGGATCAATCATCAAATCTAAGCATCGTACGGTAAAATCCATCGTACGGCACCCCAATATCGGGGTACGGTCAAGTATCTCCTAGGTGTCTCCTCATTCGTATAATGTCATCATCAACACATCTCATGATCAAGGTGCTAAACTGTGATCGCATACATCAATCATATATCATTGCCATCATGATAAGCATCATTAGTTTATCCTCAGAAATATCATGTCATATGTATCATATTGTGATTAAGTCATACCGATATCTTATCGTCATCAAGTCACAAGCTACAGCCCAGGTACTATTTTAGCGTCCCATGTACCTCAATATCACCACCACCCTTTATAATTTATATGTTCATGTTCATTATCTCATTCTCTAATGATCCGCTAACACTTTAATACGACTGTATAGTCAAGAATCACGGCATCAAGCCCAGTTATACTGTTTCATCATGCCTCAGATATCATATCACATCAATGAATCTCATATACGTGTTGTGTATATATATACACCTATACCTAGTTTTATATATATGCACACATATACGTATACGCCATGTCAAGTTTTAGTGTGTGCGTGTGTGTTTCTATCAGAAACCTACGAACCTCTCCCAAAGTATTCATCCTCAGGTGTGGTTTTCCTAAATCAGTCTAGTCCCGCCTAGGGTTATTACCAGGGTCCCACTCAGTAAGAATCTAGGGTCACATCTGGTTTCCTAATGTCAATAAGTGCTATTCCTATTCTACGTTGCAGGGGTGCTAAACGCCATCCACCCGACTTCCCCCCGTAGATATGCATCTACTCACCTGGTCCATGTCTGCCGACGACGGTGTCGCCATCCTCCTCTTCATCGCACGCAGTCCACTTGAAGGGTACCTAAACGCAAACATATAAATAGCATCGTAAACCGAATCACATACAAAAGTCAAACGATATAAGGAACAAGCATAGGTTAAAACCTATGTCCCGTCCACGCAAAAGAACCAAATATCGCTCGATATCGGCGTACAAACTCCGATGGATCGAGATAAACATCAACAGATAACTCGTAGTTTTAAAACACATTACTTATACCATAAAACACGATTAAATCCATCGAAACCCTAAAATCTATCAAACCGTCCAATTTCGCAAAAACCCGAAAATGCCAGTATACCGTTTTTCATCAAAACTTGACATTTAAATGAAACTAATGGTCATAAAACTCATTAAATAGCATTACTAGACTATACAAACCATTACTATATTTTTATTACACAATTTTGCATTTATTTGAAATTTCTAGTTTGCAACTTTTAACAATTTTAACATTTTTCAAGCAAAATACCACAATTCCACCGGAAAACGTGATTTTGCATAAATTAATGACTTAAACCACAATTCATGATGATAATGATATAATGAAACCATAATTATATTTTTAATCTCATTTATATAGGAATTTCTAAAATCTAGTTTACAAAATTAGCAATTTTATCACAATTTATCAATTAACCATAGAAACTAGCAATCAAACTAAGTTTTTCTTTCCAATAACATGCTAACATTTCTACTAAAACTATAATCCAATGATAACAACCCAAATTAGAATTTTATATTAACCACAAACACATTTTGCAAAAACCTAGTTAGCTAATTTCCTAATTTAAAACAATTTTAAAAGAAAATTTTACAATTCAACAACCATGCAATATTTTCCAATTCTAAAAGTGTTAAACTAACTATTATAAGCCTAAATAATTATCAAAAATCATAACTTGAATTTACAAACCCTAACTTGAATTTTTAAAAAAAAACATAGAATTAATTCATTAAATCTAATTAAGCTTAAATGAACATCTAAAACAATAAATCAAAAGAAAGAAATTATACCTCCCAAAATATGAAATCCAAACAAGAAATGAGCCTCCAAAATACATACTTTCCCACTCCAAAATCCATATAAAGAAGGGTAGAGAATAAAGGGTATGAAGAAATTAGGATTTTGTGGAATTTTAATTGAATTTTTGAAGTATTTTTGATGAATTTTGAACAAAAAAGAAGTGGGAAATGGGGGGGGGGGCTGCCATGGATGAGGCCGGCCATGAGAGGGAGTGAGGGAGAGAAAGAAATGAGTGAGGAAAAATGTAGAAGTTTCAAGAGAAGAATATCACTTAAAGGTCTTTTCATGCTTTTATTTATTTATTTATTTATTATAGCAACTCAAGAAAGCTCTAGAAAATTGGAAAAATTTGCAAATAATTTTTGCATGATACATACTAAATTATAACATGCCATGGTTCATTTTTACAAATTAAAACCATTTAAATTTGTAATTTACACTAATTTAGTGTAAAAATAAAGCTTATGTTAATATTTAAAATAATTAATTTAGGAAAAATATTTTATTAAACTAAAAATTTATAAATGGCTAAATAAACACCATTTACTAGTAATTTCATAATTAAAATAGATATTTTTAAAATTATAATGAAAAACAATCACGGTTTGGTTTTAGGAAAAATACATTTTACTTTACCGAAAATCCTAAAATTCACTTAAACACTTTTATTCATTTAATCATTTTTAAAACGTTACAGTTCTTTCATTTTGTCATGATCAGGCCTGTGGGGGTCACTTTGGTCCTAGAAAAACAGCGGAAAAGGTTTTGCAATGTGGATTTTATTGGCCTACCTTATTCAAGGACGCATTTGAGTATTGCAAAACCTGTACACAATGTCAGTATACGGGTAGAATCTCCCAGATGAATGAAATGCCTCAGCAACCCATCTTGTTTGTTGAAATATTCGATATTTGGGGCATTGATTTTATGGGTCCTTTTCCCAACTCCTTTGGGAATCTGTACATACTGCTGGCGGTTGATTATGTCTCAAAGTGGGTAGAAGCCATTCCATGTAGCACTAATGACAGGAAAGTTGTCATTAAGTTCTTAAAAGAGAATACCTTCTCACGATTTGGACACCCACGCGCTATTATTAGTGATAATGGGACACATTTCTGCAACAGATCTTTCGAGACTCTGATGCGAAAATACTCAATCAACCACCGACTTTCTACACCCTATCATCCCCAAACAAGCGGGCAGGCTGAAATCTCAAACAGACAAATCAAACTTATCCTGGAGAAGACTGTTGCTAAAAATAGAAAAGACTGGTCGACCAAACTGACGGATGCTCTTTGGGCATTCAGAACAGCATTTAAAACCGACCTAGGAATGTCTCCATATAGGATAGTGTTTGGAAAAGCATGTCATTTACCCGTCGATATAGAGCATAAAGCATTGTGGGCTATAAAAGAAATAAATTTTGATCTAAACCTTGCTTGCAACTTTCGGAAGCTGCAAATAAATGAGCTATGCGAACTCCGCGATGAAGCTTATGATAACGATGTAATCACAAAGAACAGGACTAAGGTTTTTCACGATAAAAACATTTTGAGGAAAACATTTTCACCTGGTCAACAAGTCCTTCTTTATCATTCACGATTACACCTTCACGCGGGTAAGCTCCGATCTCGATGGAAGGGACCTTTTGTTGTGCGGTCTGTATACCCGCACGGGGCAGTAGAAGTAGAAAATGTTAAAAACGGCACCTTTTTCAAAGTGAATGGACATAGACTAAAGCCGTATTTTTCCACTGACCCCACGGAGGAGCTCTTGTTCTTACAAGAGCCAGTTTATTTGCATTAAAATTCCTCCGTCTCACCTTCATGTCCTGTTTATCACTGCATCATCTTTTGAATGAAGGTGAGTGAAAAGAGTAAGTTTGGGGGAAGTTCTTCACTTATATATTTAGCCCCCACTAATAATTCCCCCCAGGCTTACAGTTTTTATAGGTATAGCGATTGGCAACAGTGAGGACACTGTTGAAAACAAGTTTGGGGGAGGTTTGTGCTTATTTTTGCATCATTTGCATATCATTTGCATAAGCACAAAACATTTCTTTAAAAATCTATAAAAATTAAAAACTTTCAAACCCATAAAAATTTAAAAATTTTCAAGTATAAAAATAATTTTAATATTTACACTTTTTGTATATAAATAAGATAATGAAAGTTTAGATAGTGAAAAATTACATCCATGAGATTAGAAAAATTTAAGAAAACTAAGAAAATTAGAAGTTTTCTTATACGAACTAGTAATAAGTAGTTCTGAGCCGTTGTCCCAAGGGTTAGTAAGATGAAGGACGTCACTAATCTGAGGATAAAAATAAGTCTGAAAAATAGTTTCTATTCTGGAAGCCAAACATTTTGAACGTTGATACCCTGCTATTCGCACTTACAGACGTCTTGAAACCAGGGATAGTAGAGGATACCTTGAAATGCTCTTGTCTTAAAGCCGATGTATGAAGGAAATAAAAAGAAAAAAAAAGTGAATAAAAAAATATAAAGTGGTGAGAAAAATGGACACTGGTTTTGTTTCACCAAGGGCAATAAAAAAATGTATAGCGAGGGTGCTTCTTCACCTAGTGCCCTAAGGCCAACTGGTCTGGGAGTCACTGCTATGCCTGAGGTGGTGCAAGACGAGGAAAATACACCAAGTAAGCAAGCACAGGAGTAATCGGTCGGTTAGTACCTCAAGAAGTATTAACGGTTGCATGAAAGTGTGTGAGCAATCTCATCTAAATATTCATTAATTAAAAAGTACTAAGGTTGATGGGCAAGAGTATGATAGCTTGAATTGAATTCTCCGGGTGTAGAGATGTCTTTACACACACGCAGGGTTATATGATCGATGTTTGGAAGAAATATAGGAATGAAGAATAAGACGATGTTTTATTGAGGGAGAACGTGATTTCTAACATCTTTTCATGACCATTAAGATAGGGCTCATGACAACCGAAAAGTTAGCTTAGTTGGAAACCCTAATTTTCAAGGCTTTTCTTCTACAATTATGTTCTTTAAATGTAATATTCATGATCTTTCTTTTATTATTGGATTTTGTGGGTGCAATCTGCTGAAAAACCCTCAGGAGACAACACTCCTCCTACTAAGGCACCTAGAGGTTTAAAGGCTTGTTGCACGTGCTCAGTGCAATCGTATTGCCTACGAAAGTGTGCTAGTTAGTTTTTCTCTTTCTTTATTTTCTCCTTCTCTTTTTAATAAAACAGTTCGCTCTAGACGATCGAAATTAAGTTTGGGGGAATTTGATTAGTCGAAAATATTGTATTTTTAACACGGAAATTTCCTCATCATTTGCATTCATATAGAAGTGTCCGGCATTCATATTTCACATATTAGCAAAACAGTCGTCAAATATCAGATTACATGTGTTAGACTCTAAAACCGGCACTTTAAAGGAAATTGACCGCATATCATGGCATCGCATCATCCCTATATTGTGCAACACTTGTTTTGAGATCTATGCAGGAAAATCCAGAAGAAAGGCCAAAATTTATACGGTACCGACTACGCCAACTCAATGATTTCAGTTCTGGTATCAATCCAAAGGGACAAATAAAATTCAACATATCAGTTAAAGCCCCAAATAGCATCCCAAGACAACACCAGAAGAACCAAGCCACAAGGAGCCTACTTGGCCGCGGAACCGCGGCCTAAGCCGACTTGTGCCGCGGTTCCGCGGCCGTATTGCCTCATCACTTCCTCAATTTTAGTGCACAATGCTTCTCTCAGGGCCCACACTTCAAAAAGACATGTCATTTTCCAGAAGACTCCAGAGACTTCTGCCAGATCAGCAAGCTTTGGGATGAACACTAAACTAGCCTATCATTCTAGAAACTTCTCCCTAAACCCTAGCTTAAACCCTAAGCTAAAGCCTAACAAACTCCTTCTAGAAGCCTCAACAAACTTTTGGAGGGAATTGTAAATTCAAACCTAGACCTAGGGTTTGGGAGATCTATAAATAAGACCCTAGGCTCACTTGTAAAAAAATCCCCCAATTTTGAGGATAATCTCTAATCTTGGAAAAATCCCTCCGTTAGTTCATCTTTAGCCATTCACTCTCTTCATCTTCTTCCACAAGTCTAGGTAGTGGACTTGTGTGAAACCCTAACCCTAATTCCAATCAAAAGCCAAGATCCCGAGTACCCATCAAGCAAGAAGCCTTGCAACCTTTTATGAGCCGAGCCGATCTTCAACAGAGCAAGTGGTCCTAGCCGATCCGCGACTCACGGAGCCGAGCGACGCCAAATCGACAATTTAGTTCTTCCTCTTGTAGTTCTTGAGCGACTGTAATCAAATTGTTGATATAAATAAAAGGTGATATTCTTTTATCTTGTTTTCTTTAAATTCTCGCATCATGATATCTTTTCAATTCTTGAATGCTTTCTGTGTGATGATGTTTGAGTAATACTCCGCTCGTCGAGGAGTCGAGACGATCAATAGAATGATGATGTAATATATCTTAAATCGATTCTTGAATCCTACGAGTTTTGTAAACCCTAGCAAGTTCAAGAATCGACGACCCAATTCGTTGCGATGCTTTCTTGATTGATATCGCTCGAGATTGGGGAGTTACGATCGTTTCTTGAAATTGTTAGGGGTTAGAATGTGAATGATATTGATGAAAGAACAAGGGTTAAACGATGAAACTCTTGTTTCATCAAGAAAGCCCTAACTCTCGTCGATCATCATCGATCTAGTATCAATCCTTCGAAGGACAAGAACATGAAATCTTGAGATTACATCACGTCTATAGATCCGATCGATTCTTACGAGCTTCATTTAGATTCTTGACATTTGGTTGGAAATATCATCGAAACCCGATTCTTGATTTGTTTACCAGTTTCTTGATTCTTGATTAAACTCGTGACACTTGAATCAATCGATAAATTCTTGAATCATGTTTTCTTTTCTTTTCGATTAACTTTTCAATTCAAACAAATTAAATACAGAAACGATTCGCACAATCCCTGTGGACGATCCGCACTCGCTTACGATCTACAACCGACACCGTAATTGATTTCGGTCAAATATAATTCTTTGATTGTGAATTTTATTCAATATTACCGACACATAGAAACTTATTCGCTTTATTCGATTTACACAAACAAGAAATCCTTACAATCAAATGAAACCGTTATCTGGAATCATTTGACTATTTGATTTGATAAACACAATCGGAAATATATAACAATCATATCCCAATTTCGTTGACATATAGCAACGAAACCGGCGATATCACATATTACACTTACGGTCGCAGAAAAGAAAGTGTAAAACTATAACATTTGGAATCCACAATCTCTTTAGATATCGTAAATCCGAAATATCACATACTTCGCATTTCATGCCTAACTGTATGAATTCCACATATTGTATCACATTTCAGATAAATAGACAGTATTAAACTTTCCGATCGAATAATCAAATACCCAAGATTTCCTTAATAGCTCAACACTTGAGCGGAGTTCAAAAATTCCAGAATACGTCACAGTAGCAACAGTCCAGCCGTAGAAGGGTCAAGCCAACGCCTTACATGTGGCACACCGTATTGCCCCAAACCCTAAGGTTCAAAATGCAGTTCAAGACGGTCACATAATCGAGTTAAGGTTTGTTATCTTCTAGAGTGTCCATCGCGTCACATGCACGTTTTTCCGAAAGATTTAAACCCGAGAAAAATTCAACACTTGAATGTTTTTCGGGCCGGGAAATAATGAGTTAATGATATCCGTTCGAACATTTTAATAGTTTCTAAATTATCCGGAAAACAATAACGAATTTAAATTTTCCGATCGAATCAACGAATACAAAATAATCCCCAGAACACTCAACACTTGAGTTAATTTAAAAATACCCAGAAAATACAAATCACAGAAATAGTAATTACAGTGCAAATGTGAGTGCATGATTCCTCATTACTGCAGCGGATCCGCGGTCCAAGGGAGGTACGGCCGCGGTTCCGCGGCGGTTTGTAGGGATTGTGCGCTCAATTTTCACCGTAGTTCTTAGAAAACCCTGCCGAATTTTTTAGGTATTTTAAATTCAGAAAAAACCCAGTTTATAAAAAATATACAGAGAGGGGGTTATCTTGACGTTTCTAGGTTCGATCGGGGTTTTAACTTCGTTAACACATCGCCTAATGTTCTAGCTAGGCTCTGATACCACTGTAGGGTTACTAGGCACTATAATAAGGTTCTACAATGCATCAACCATGCCCGTTTAAAATTTTAGCCGTGCCGAATAACCCTAAACAAGATCGTTGCTAGAAAATTAGGGTTTCATGTGCAAGTAAACTACGTTTACAACTAAGTGAATACGAAATACAACCTTTGTAGATCGGTCCTTCACTTCTATATCTCCTTATTGAAGTCCCTTCGCTGCGATCGTGGTTCTCCCGGACCCTTGCATGGCTTCACGAGGCGAAAGACGCGTCCTTGCTTGAAGTCTTTGAGGCCGAAGATGATCTACGTCGAGGGGATGCCAACTCAAGCTTCTACTTCACTAACTAGAGAATTAGTGAAGCAAACACCCTAAACTAAAGTTCTAGTCTAGTAGAGGATGGAGAAATAGGAAGTGGGTTCTCTTTAGAATTTTATTTCTCACAATCTTTCTCACTTTGGATCAAACCCTAGCAAGCCTTTTCTTTTTCACAAATGAAGAAGAAGATGAACAAAAAGAAAGAGATGAGGATAATGATCAAGTGAGAAGTCTAACCATGGTGAGTGAGTATCATATACTAACTCTTGTAGAGACATAACCATGGCTAATGCTTATGGTTGGGTTAACAAATATCCATGGTAAAAACAAATTTAGTGGACTTAGTCAATGCATCCACAAGCTTCCACAAGCTTCATGCATTGTGCTAATCCTCCACTAATTTTGTAATTACTTAAAATATAAAAAACCCAACATAATAAATAGCATGGTGTAAGTTTCATACACCCAAGTCATGTGTATCATCAACCATGATACAAAAAGAAAACACAATTTTAATATATATCACATATATATTAAAGTTGTGTACATGTGAGAAAAAACCTAAAGTGAACAAGTGTTAGTTAATGTAAACTAGTATATCAAATATACAATTATACAATAAATTATTAAATCAACACTTGACTTAATAATCCGGTCATATCACATATAACCGACTAACATCCAATGTATCGACTTATCGAATCAACACTTGATTCGATAACCCGGCTATATCATATATAACCGACCGATACAAAAAGTCGCGAGAATAGAATACGGTATCACATAAACGCATTATTCTCGGTCCCGCACATATCACATATGTGATCCTATTTCTTTTGCCTGAGCCAGTAAAACCTCTATGTAGGACTCTAAAGACTCGTCAATACGCCGGCAGTAGGTGATGATCACATCAAGCACCCACAAGCCGTCAGCGGTACTAGCTGGACGTAACGGCTACCCGGCTATTGAGCGATCAGAAGATCAGCAAGCAAGCCCACTCCAACCCCTGTAAAAGCCTGCCGGTAACACTTCCCGTACAGTCCGGTCTCCTCGTCTGATATGTCACATATCAAGTCTAGAGGCGGTAATCTTCAGACCCCAATAACCGATAAGTCGTGCCGATGTGAGGCTCATAACGGGTCGAGAAACTACTGGTAACACTTACCAGTAAATATCTAAATCAGCCCTGGCCAGGGACTTCCCTGTCACGGCCAATCGAGCACAGCGCAATATCAACCCCCAATACCAGGAGAGACGAAACCCCTCCTATCGCTCATTGCCTCCATGTGACTCGGGACTGTGCCCCAAAACCACCATTTTGCACGCCCTCATGGACGTGGTAAGGTGGAAATCAAAGCATAGTGGTAATCATACAAGACTCTATGACGATCTCGGGTCTACAGACTAACCTGCACAAGTGTCACCAGAGAACTGCCATCTGACGTGAGGTATAATACCATCTGGGAGTTCTCAGCGAGTCCGTCCAGTGTGCCCAGTCTCCACTGAGCACCCGCATACCATCTTTGATGTCAAACACCAATGGATATGGGATCATCCATCGCCCATCTCATGGGTCGAGAAGCGTATACACTAGTCTACTCTGGTATATCGATGCCCTGTCTCGATACACCCATGACTAGGGACCTTGAAGGATGTACTTATGGACTACCATGTCCCCACCAGTATGATCTGCATCATAGTCCAGGTAGTCAAGTACACATCCTAAGGGCTTTGCTAACATGTAACCAAAAGACAGTATCAAGAGACAAGTATACATGTTAAGATAAAGAGCAACCAGATAGCATACTATCATATCGAGCAAGAAAGTCCTCTCTATATATGTCCAAGCATCCAATATAATATACATCATCTGTATAATACTGGCATCTAGGGCATACATACAACTAACATGGGGTATCCCCGATCTTGTTGCTATATGTCAACGACATTCGGGATACGCATATTTACTTACGTTGATGACATGTGATGTTATGTGTTAATGTGATATGTAATATTGGATCGTTGTGATTGACTAGCCGGTTTTTTTTTACGTGAGATGAGATTTTTTTGTATTTTCATTCATGTATAAGTTGTATGTAATATTCTTTTATTGAGACACTTCCGGTTTGAGGATGATGTCACCATTGATGTATATTATTTACTTTTCTGCATTAGGATAGACCCAAGGCGGGGAGCACAAGTAACCGGGTTCTAGAGTCCAGTGGGAGACCATCTCGAGGAGCCGAGACTGGGTCTCCTAACTCTAGAATTAGCAGGGTTACTTGCTGCTCTCGTAGGGTTCTAGGTATGTGTGTTTGTCTATTCATCACGACCGCGGAATCCATGTTTTTCATTACTGGCTGAATTTAAAACACGGACCTCCTAGTATATCCAATATTTCATATGTTGACTTCTGCTGCTTTGATTATGTGATGTGATCATATAACTGCGTGAGACGAATGGTATATATTTATGATATATATAATAAACGTTGCTTATGTATTGCACCCGCGCTAGTCCAGACCCTGCTCTGCCGTTAGTTAAGTAACCTAACGGTGCATGACGGGGCCCCGTGGCGAATGCGGATGGTATAAGCGTACGTTCTATTTCCGTTTCTTTTCTGTGATGTTTAGGAACATAAATGATAGGACGTCATTAATGAGATTAATGAAGATAAAAGAAACCTAAAGATGTTGTAGAATCAAAATTTTCAAAAGGTACCTCTAGTTCTTGCTTTGCATAATTGTATTCCTTCATGACCAGCACCACATTCGATGAGGAAAGAGCCAAGATCCCTTCAGCGGGTGTGACCTCTTTAGCAAAACTAGCAAATGATACAACCTACTTAGTTTAGTTTTTATAACTTCTCCAGTTCTTACTTTGCATAGAGGTATTCTGATTGGTTGATGTTTTTAAAGTTGTGTTGTAACCGCAATCAATAACGGTGTCGCGTGTAGCTAGACCGAGATGAGTACACCTCGTCCACAGGGAAACGTTTAATCTTTTAATCCAACTTTAGACTTGTTGAAAACGGGGAAGAATAAAGAATGGTGAAGAATGATTGTAGATTCTAGATCCACGTCAAACACAGATGCAGGATATAGATCTAGATTAACTACGGATGTAGGTTTTATATTAGAAGAAGGCATCTAGGGTTCGTTAAGATTTAGTAGTCATGGATGATTAGTTAAAGATTACTCCTTTTATCCTTTAATAGATTTATCAACAGTGATGCATGTAGATTAGGGTTTCTGGAGGGAAAATGGTTCCCACTCTTAACCCCTACCTTGACATGGATCTCCGTTCATGTCTAACCTTTACCAAAACAATCATTAATCTAATCTCTAATCATGGCCGTGGCTCCCAATGAATTGGTAGCACACCCGTTTAGGATGTTAATGATTTTTTTTGGTAAAATTTATAAACTCTATAAGACGTAAAAAGAGTTTAAGGACCTTCATCATCCATTAATCTACCCTAATCCTACGAACCCTAACAAGCGGAGAATTACTCGCGCATGTTAGGAAAAGAAAAGATAGAAATCATAAAGAAAATAAAATACAATAGAATAAAACTACCTTTATTAATCAACAAGATCATGTACACTTTGTTCCTTTAGAAAATGATTACAAAATCCTAATTTGCTTCTCGATCTCTTCTTAAAGAGGTATATGAACTGTCGATGATCAACCAAGATTCTTGAGCCGTCGTGGACTTCGTGATTGCGTCGGTTTGATGATTTTTCCAAGAGGCTCTCGGTCCTTATTTATAGTCACAGAGCCAGAATCCTAGTTTCTTAATATGGTAACTAGTTGTTTGGATCCCAACCTGAAAATCCCAAGCCCTAGATCTTCAGACGTGCGGCGGAACCGTAACCATTTGGTGGGTTTGGCCATGGATCCGCGGTGGATTAGGAGGGTCTTGATTTTATATTTCTGTTGGCCTCTTCTGGTGATATATGTAGACTGTTTTGATATATAGAATCTTGAAATCATCTCTTAGTCTCATTCCAGAATATCTTTCTTCGATTTATTTGAATATTTCGGCAGATTCGATCTCGCCAACTCGAATTTTCGTGATTTCAATCCTGATATAATTTCTGCACAATAACTCAATAAATAATGTTAGTAGAATTTGTTTTTATTGAGATATTATTATAACCATTTGACATGATATTATAGTTTTAGAAAATTGTTTAAAGATATTTGATAAGGTAAGCATATTTAAATGGACTAAATATTATATAGATATTATATGCTTACATTTTCCTTCATAATGTTAATTATAATATATAAACACATGAAAATAGTATTTTACAGATAAACACTCATATGTGTCATATTTATAATAAAAACCTTTTATTATATAGAAATAGTAAGGAAAATGTCATATCAAATGCACAATATTTTCGACTGAACAAATACCCCCAAACTTAACTTTGATCGCCCTGAGCAAACTAGTTATTCAAGAGAAGGAGAAAAAGAAAAACTTAAGCAACACACTTTCATAGGAAACGCGATTGCACTGAGCACGTGCAACAAGCCGTTAAACCTCTAGGTGTCCCTAGTAAGAGGAGTGTTGTCTCCTGAGGGTTTTCAGCTGATTACACCCACAAAATCCTATAAACGAAAGATAGTGAAAGTTACATATAAAGATAAGAATTATAAAAGAAATAACTTGAAATTAAGAGTTTCCAAGTATACCAGCTTTTCAGTTGTTATGAGCCCTATCTTAATGGTCATGAAAATATGTTAGAAATCACATCATCCCTCAGTAAAATATCGCCTTTAGTCTTCCTTCCTATATTTCTTCCAAACATTGATCATATACCCCTACGTGTGTGTAAAAGACATCCCTACACTTATAGAATTGAATTCAAGCTATCATACTCTTGTCCATTTTCCAAAGTACTTTATAGTTGGTGAATATTTTGATGAAATTGCTCACACATCCTTCATACGACCGTTATTACTTCTTGAGATACTAACCAACCGATTACAAAATATGCTTGCGCATTGAGTCGTAATTCCTCATTTCGCAACACCTAAGGTTTAGCGGTCGCTTCCAAACCAGTTGGTCTAAGGCACTAGGTGATAAAGCACCCTCGCTATATTTTTTTATGCTGTGTTGGTAATTACAAAACCAGTGTTCATTTTTTTCTTATTCACCATTTATACTTTTTTTCATACTAAGGCTTTTAGACAAGAGCGTTTCAAGGTATCCTCTACCATCCCAAGTTTCAAGATGTGTATAAGTGCGTATAATAGGGTATCAACGATCAAATGTTTGGCGTCAAGAATAAGGATTATTTTTCATACTTAATTTTATCCTCAGATTAGTAATTTCCTTCATCTTACTAACCCTTGGGACAACGGCTCATAACTACTTATTACTAGTTTCATTTAAGAAAACATCTGACTTTCTTGCTTTTCTTAAACTTTTCCTATCTTTCATATGTAATTTTTCACTTTTTACTCTTTTATTATATAAAAGAAATTGTATAGTGCCAAGTGCCAAAAGATAGTTTAGTGAATACAATCCTTCCCCCCAAACCTGTTTTCAGCGGTGTCCTAACTGATGTCTTTTTTTTTAATGCATCGACCTGTAGACTTAGGGAGAGAAATTAAGAGGGGTAAAATAACAGTCAAATGAAAACTACCCCCAAACTTGTATTTTGGCACGCACAGATATTTAGTGAAGTCTTTTATCACTCACCTCCATTCTTAAAATGAGACAATGTTACCGAAACAAGGGGTGAGGAGCAGGAAATTTAGTTATGATAAAGTGCCTCTTTTAAAAACATGAGCTCCTCCGCTGGGTCAGCAGAAAAATTCGGTTTTAATTTATGTCCATTTACTTTAAAAATTGAACCGTTTTTTTATATTTTCAACTTCTACTGTCCCGTGCGGGTATACATACCGCACCACAGAAGGTCCTTTCCAACGATATTTAAGCTTACTCGGATGAAGATGGAGACAGGAATCGTAAAGAAGGACTTGTTGTGCCAGTGTGAAAGTTTTCCTAAAAAGGTTTTTATCGTGAAACACTTTAGTCTGGTTCTTTACTATCACCGCATTATCGTAAGCTTCATCACAGAGTTCGCTTAGCTCATTCAATTGCAGCTTCTGATAGCTGCTGGCTTGATCAAAATCGAAATTTAGCTTTTTGATAACCCACATTGCTTTATCTTCGATCTTGACAGGAAGGTGGCATGCCTTCCCAAACACAAGGCGGTATGGAGACATACCAAGATCGTCCTTATAAGCGGTACGAAATGCCCAAAGAGCATCCGTCAATTTTGTTGACCAATCTTTACAGTTTTTAGAAACCATCTTCTCCAAAATTTGCTTGATCTTCTTATTTGATATCTCAGCTTGCCCGCTTATTTGGGGATGATAGGGCGTGGAAAGTTTGTGGTTAATTTCATATTTCCGCATCAAAGCCTCGAAAGACCGATTACATAAATGCGTCCCGTTGTCGCTAATTATAGCGCGAGGGTGTCCGAACCATGAAAAGATATTTTCTTTAAGAAACTTAATAACAACCTTGTTGTCATTAGTGCGACACGGTATTGCTTCCACCCATTTTGGGACATAATCAACCGCTAACAAGATATATAAATTCCCAAAAGAGTTGGGAAAAGGGCCCATAAAATTAATACCCCAAACGTCGAATACCACCACAACCAAGATTGGTTGGAGCGACATCTCATTTCTATGTGAAATCCGACCCAACTGTTGACACCGCGGGGAAGTTTTGCAATGATCATATGCTTCTTTAAATAATGTTGGCCAATAAAAGCCACATTGCAAAACTTTCTCCGCCATTTTTCAAGGACCAAAGTGACCACCGCATGCATGATCATGACAAAACTCATAACACACTCTTGAATTCATCGTTAAGGACACATCTGCGAATGATTTGATCGGAACAATACTTAAACAAATAAGGTTCATTCCAGTAAAAGTGTTTTACTTAAGATAGAAATCGAAGTTTGTCTTGTTTCGACCAATTGCTAGGAATAAGTCTCGTCGCTAGATAATTCACAATATCCACGAACCAAGGTTCGCAGGATACGGTCAAGAGCTGTTCGTCAGGAAATGAGTCATTTATCGGCACAGTCAACGTTGGTGAAGAAAAGATGCATGAAAGATGGTCAGCTACTACGTTTTCACATCCACCCTTGTCTCGGATGACAAGATCAAATTCTTGTAACAATAGGATCCAATATATTAGCCTTGCCTTAGTATCCTTCTTTGATAAAAGGTGTCGTAGGGTGGAGTGATCAGTGTAAACCACTATTGGCGAGCCAATCAAGTAGGGCCTGAATTTTTCTAATGCAAATACAACTGCCAAGAGTTCTTTCTCGGTAGTTGTGTAATTAATTTGTGCATCGTTCAAGGTCCTATTTGCATAGTAAATTACATGTGGCATCTTATCAATGTGTTGTCCTAAGACTGCACCAATAGCAAAATCCGATGTATCATACATAAGCTCGAACGAGTGATTTCAATCCGGAGATGATAGAACGGGGGCTGTAGTGAGGGATCTTTTAAGCGATTCAAAAGCAGCCTCACAATCCGAATCGAAGTGAAATGTAGTATCATTGGCCAAAAGATGAGTTAAGAGTCTAGCAATTTTGCTAAAGTCCTTAATGAATCTCCTATAAAATCCTACATGACCAAAAAATGATCATATATCTTCGATGCATTTGGGACGAGGGAGGTTATGGATGACAATTATTTTAGCTTTGTTTACCTCAATGACTTTTCATGAAATTATATGTCCAAGGACAATACCTTCTTGGACCATGAAATGACATTTTTCCTAATTCAAAGTTAAGTTCTTATCCTTATAGCTGGTAAGAACTGCATTAAGATGATGAAGACAGTCCTCAAAGAAGTCCCCGAATATGGAGAAATCGTCCATAAATATCTCCAGAAAATTCTCAACCATGTCTGAGAATATCCCCATCATACACCGCTGAAATATAGCGGGAGCGTTGTATAACCAAAAGGGCATGCTTCTATAAGCAAAAGTACCGAAAGGACAAGTAAATGTTGTTTTATCTTGATCCTTTTCGGCGATAGGGACCTGGTTATAGCCAGAGTATCCGTCAAAGAAACAATAGTATTCGTGTCCAGCTAATCGTTCCAACATCTGGTCAATGAAAGGTAGAGGGAAGTGATCTTTCCTCGTTGCAGCATTGAGTTTCTTATAATCAATACATACATGCCACCCCGTTTGGTTGTGTGTTTGGATTAACTCATTATCCTCATTGGTTATGACCGTGATGCCAGACTTTTTAGGGACTACATGAATAGGACTTACCTATTGGCTATCGGATATTAGGTAAATTATACCACTATCTAAGAACTTGACGAATTCTTTTGTTACTGACTCTTTCTTGACGGGGTTTAACCATCTTTGTGGGTCTCGGGTTGGTTTGGCTTCATCCTTCAAATGTAGATGATGTTCAACAATTAAGGGACTAATCCCTTTGGTGTCAACCATTGTCCAACCAAATACTTGCCGATTCGATCTCAATACAGTCAAAAGATCGTTCTCTTGCTCTAAAGCTAGAGAAGCGGATATTATCACGGGTAAAGACTCATTCTTACCTAAATATGCATATTTCAGATGAGAAGGTAGCGGTTTGAGATCTAGAGTCGGCGGAGAGACGATAGAAGGAGGGGTAAGGGAATGATATTCGGACTCCCGAAGAGGTTCATAACTTGCATAGGATATTGACTCGAAAAGTGCTACTAACTTTTGCGACGAGTCAAAAGATTCGAACTTGGGGGTGTACTCGTCAAAAGTATTCTCACTATAATGATTTTCCAGATCAAACAATGTCACACTAGTGTTGTCGAGATCATCATAGCAAAGTACTTCAGCTTCGCAGCTGTCGGAAGCTATCTCGTTGATGGAACAGACATCGATTAAATGAGCAGAAGGTTCATATGGTTGACTTCCTAGCTTGTAAATATTAAGCTCAATTGTCATCTTCCCGAAAGATAAGTTCATAGAACCGTTACGACAATTAATGACAGTGTTAGAAGTTGCTTGGAAAGGTCGACCGAGTATCACCAGGATTTGGATGCGTGGGTTCGCCACAGGCTGTGTATCTAAAACAATAAATTCCACAGGGAATATGAATTCCCCGACTTTGATTAACACATCATCTAGTTCACCCCTAGGTTGGGCGATAGATCGATCTGCCATCTGGAGAGTACAGTGGTCAAGTTTTAACTCTCATATACCTAGCTACTCATAGATGGAATATGGAAGCAAGCTAACACTAGCGCCGAGGTCAAGTAGAGCACGATTGATGCTTTTACCCCCAATAGTTATAGATATTGTAGGACAACCGGGTTCTTTACGTTTCTTAGGCTATTGTTGGGTAAAAGTTGTGCTCACGTTACTTGTCATGAATACCTTTTCCGGCACTTGAGTTTTTCTTTTCCTAGTGCACAAGTGCTTAAGGATTTTCACATAAGATGGAACTTATTGAATAGCACTAGGAGAGGGATATTTATGTTAATTTGCTTAAACATTTCCACAACTTTCTCCATTTGTGCGTTAGTATTGTTGGCCCTCAACCTGTTTAGAAAAGGAGCTTTATTAATAAGTGTTCGGTCCAACATATTTGGAGAAGTTTGTAGGGATGGACTCGATCCTAGAATTGGAGTGGGGATCATTTTAGATAGATTCGAGGAAGTGGGCGGAGTGTTCGAGCCTTGGGGAAAACGGAGAATAGGCTCGGATGAAGGTAGGAGACTAGATGAAGTAGGGCAAGAAAGAGAAGCCGGGCTATCATTAATATCACCGACGTGTTCATCAACATGTTCACCCACTTAGTTATCTACCACTCTTCCCGATCTTAACGTGGTGACGGCACTCACATTATGATTTTGTGAGTGGCCAGGATTCGGTAGGGGTTGAGATGGAAGTTTCCCTTTTACTCTCGCACTCATTGCGGCATTTATTTATGCAAGTTGTGCTTCTATCGATTTTATACTCTCACCGTGGAAGTTGGTGGTCTGTGTTAAAGATCGGATAGAAGACTTTATTTCATCCATCGATTGCATGGAATGTTTAATAAACATATCCATGCTTCGTTCAAGTGCAGATGTGTTTTCATTCCTGGCCGTTTGGAAAGAATTATTGGCCGGGTTTTGAAAAGGTTGCGATTGAAATGGGTGCTGACTCTGTGGTGGTGGTTGTTGTTGCTGTGGAGGAGGTCTTTGATAATTGCTTTGGAACTGGTTTTGATTTTTGTATTAGTTTTGGTTCCAAGCAAAGTTAGGATGATTCCTCCACCCTTGATTGTATATGGAAGAATAAGGATCGTTTCTAGGTTGCTGCTGAAAAGTAGCATTAGTGTGTTCTTGATCTTGAAACGGTGCATTTGAAGGACATTCTTCCGTCATATGTGATGGATCGGAACAACAACCACACACGGTCTTAGGGAGCGTTACCTGGTTTAGGGAGACTGATGAGAATTTGTTCCCTATAGCGTCGAGTTTCTTTTGCATCGCTGCCATTTCGTCTTTTACTACGATGGAAACATCGAGTTGATGGATGCCTCCCCTAGATGAAAGTAGTCTAACGCTTTTCCACTGCAAGGTATTTTCAGCGAGATCTTCCAGATATTTCCAGGCTTCACCATCATCTTTGGACATGAAATTGCATTGGCACATGGTTTCAAGCATCTGCTTTGTCGCTAGATTAATACCCTCATATATAATTCGGCACAGATCCCATCTACGTATTCAATGATGAGGACATTGGACAAGCAAATCCTTGAACCATTCAAAGCACTTCTAAAATGTTTCATTGGGAAGCTAGGTAAACTGGTTGATTTCGCTCCTAACTGTTAGTGTATATGCCCTAGAGGCCATTACTGTATCATACTAGTTTGTATATTACTTAATGGAAGCTTGGGATATTCACCTTGTATATACAATCTTGCTCAAAATAGTAGTATGCTACTTGGTTTGTTTCTACTTCAATGTGTACTTGTGTTTATTTTAGTATATCACCTATACACATTAGTGGAGCCCTTAGGATCTTTGCTTGATTACCAGCGTTGTGATGGCAGTCACACTAGTGGGGGCTGGGTAATCTATAAGCACATCCTTATGCAGGTCCCTAGTCGCAGGACTATCGAGACAGGGCATCGATACTCCAGAGTAGAATAGCGCATGCGCTTCTCGTCCCAGTGTGGGAGACGGTCTGTCCCACAGCCGTTAGTACGTCGTACTGGAGATAGTATGTGGGTGCTCGTTAGGTTACGAGTACACTGGACAGGACTCGTCGGGAACTGACCGGTTGGTATTATACCTATCGTCAGTCATCAGTTCCCAGGTGACATGAGTACAGCTTAGTCCGCTGACTTGACACTGTCACTTCGCCTCGAGTGTGTTCCCACTGTACTTTGATTACTACCCTACCACGGCTCAAAGGAGTCGTGCAAACAGGTAGTAGTTGGGTACAGTCCCGAAGCACTTGGAGGCAGTGACGGTTAGACAGGATTCGTCTCTCCCGGTATTGGGGGTTGACATCGCGCTGTGTCTAGGAGAGCCATTACACGAGTAGTCCCTGGCCAGGGCAAGCGAGATATACTGGTAGGCTTCCAGTATTATCTCAGGGTGTATTGGGCTTCACTCCGACACGACTTGTACCGCTATTAGGGGACTGACGTTTACCGCCCCCTAGGCCCGCCATGGATGTATCAGACGAACAGACCGGACTGTACGAAGACTGTCACAGTCAGACTCAGTAGGAGTTCAGATGGGTTTCACCTCGTCAGTCTTCTTGTCGGCATCTACCTGGGGACCGTTACGCACAGCTAGTGCAGCTTGCGGTCTGTGGTTAAACCCACTGCCAGCGTAGTGTCGAGTCTTTAGAGTCCTACACAGAAAGCTATTCGCCTCTAGGCAAAAGAGTAGTGGTTGCATGGTTTTGCGACAGGTCGCATGGTTTTGCGACAGGGTTCGGTCACATCCGTGCACTTGTGCATGTACAGTGTCCGGACAGTCAACACTAGCGGGCTTTGGTTTAAGCCAGATCCTAGTGTACGTTTTGGGATTGGTTTTATCTCGTTTGTATTCGTGTTCTTCGGAACGCGGATGCGGGTGTGTATGCACAGTTGACAGAGAGATAGAGGCAGAGGATTCCCATTAGGGTTGTTGACCGTTGACTGTTGACTATTGACTTTTTGCTCAACCCTAATGAGAATATGATATGTAATTAACAATAATATTAATTAAGTATTATAGTGACATGGTTGTTGAGGGGTTGACTTTGTTGACTTGTTGACTTTGTTGACCGGTTGACTAGGTTGGACTAGTTGACCATCATGATGACAATGGCTATCATTTCATGGCAAAGACTTTTGCTTGCTTGATCTCTTATGCAAAATGAGTGCATGAAATGATATAGCCATTTTGACTTAAACCATTTACACAATACTTGATTACTATTTTTGTTATGATGGCTTTTGGATTATGAGAGGTGAGAATGAGATGAGTATGGTTCATTCTATCATTTTGCTTTCTCTCTCTTGAGCTCTCTCATTCTCAAGCTCTCCCTCTTGCTCTTGCTCTCTCTACCTCAAGGCAAACCATTCTCATGTGTTGAGACTCATTGCCTTAGAGATAAAAAGACACCAAAACATTCCTCTACTCACTCTAGTTCACAAGGTTTAGCAAACCGAGTGAACTAGTTTCTTCAAAGTTCGAAGAAGAAGCCAAAGGTAGAAGTTTTCAGGTGGATCGATCTTCGGCGCAAGGAGACGACGGGGTAAAGCCGATCCGGACAACCATCGAGGCTTGAAGACGAAGGAGTTCAAGAAAGAAAGGTATAACCCCCTAACCGAGTAGTTAACAACTCCTAGTTAGGTTGTTAGTTAGATGTTTAACAAAGATCCGGTTTTGAGTCCATGTTACCGCCTCTAGAAAATTGTTTTTCATCAAATTCTGCATGCCCGAAAGAACCGGGAGAGGTAGCATGGACTTACAGTGGTATCAGAGACTAGTTAAACTCTATCTAACATGTTAGCAAAGTAACTAGAAGATCGATCAAAGAAAAAGTCACGAAACGAACCCGTTTTGTCAAGTTTCTGCCGATTTTTTTTCTGTTCAAAATTTGAAAAATTTCATCTTAAAAATCGGCTCAGGCTTTTTATAGAATAACCACAAAATTTGGGCCCACGAACCGATTAAAGCGCCGCGGAAATGCGGCGGGAGCACGCTCCCGCCGCGGAAACGCGGCCGAGTTGACTCGGCCGAGGTCCAAATTTAGTGCAGTGTATTTGTGGGGTTGTTTTAGGATTTTTGGAATATGTTTTTTTAGCCCAGATTTTCCAGAACGAAAATTTTGTGTTTGGGGCCTAAAAATCCGTATTTTTGATCGAACTTCTAAAGACTTAAGCTGACGGGTTTTTATCTGTGATGTGATATTTGTATTGAACGTCTGCTAATCGCTATATGGCGATTAGTGGGGGTTATACAAATCTGTGATCTGTAATGCTGCTGGAATGTGTATATGAATTCATTGGATTGTCGTGGGTGAATAGCCGGGGGTTGTGAGACGAGAGTTTTCTTTTCTTTCAATTCATGTAAATTTGTAAATTGATGTAATAATTATTTGTATGGCCGCACAACCGGGTCGGGGTTGTAGCCGTCATTGTATAATTTCTTTTTACTGTTTTTGCTCCTAGGATAGACCCATGGAGGGGGTGCACAAACTACCGGGTATGCCGAAGTGCCGAGTGTCCTACTCACGGAGTTGAGGGAGGTTGCTTCGCTTTGGGTACTTGGCGGGTAGTTTGCCGCACCCGTAGGGGTCTTAGGTAGGGTATTGGCTATTCACCGCGACCGTGTAATCTGCTTTTCGTTACAGGCTCGTACGAATTGCGGGTTCCTAGTATATCCAATGTGTTCATCTGTGATCTGAAATGGCTATCATTGCAATATATCTATATATGATATTATTTAGGCGTTGCTTATGTTTTACAGCCGCGCTAGCCCAGCCCCCGCTCTGTCGTTAGTTAAGGAACCTAACGGGTAATGACGGGGCCCCGTGGCGAATGCGAATGGCATAAGCGTACGTCATATTTTTGTTGTTTTCTGCAATGGTAGGATTAAATGATGGGACGCATTAAAAGAACTAATGCAAGAATATCACGCATTAAAAGAACTAATGCAAGAAAAATAAACCAAGTAAAAGTCATTGGAACACTTTCGAAAAACCACTCGGTTATTTTCAAAACCAACTTTTAAATGCGGAGTTTGAGCCACTCCTTTTAGAAGCTATCTCGTTCCATCGATTATATCAAGTTCACTACGTTCACGGTTTCGCCAAAACCATTCGTAGCCCTCCGTCGTTTCACATGAATAGTCAATAGTATTCAAGCTATGTATGTTGGCCAAAGTCAAGGCATAGTGATTGGTAGCTATTGGGTATTCATATGTAGCATAGATAGATGCTTTGGTTTGGGACAGTCGTATTGCCATTTTGGCCAAAGTCAAGGGTAGGTACGGGTGGATCCAAATTAATCTAGAGAATGACGGGTAGAACTTGACATGTGACTTATGATATTTTGGCCAAAGTCAAGGTCATAAGAGCATGGGGCAAAAATCCACATCGGGAGTTTCAAAAGAACTGAAACTTGCTAGTGTTGCATACCATTTGGAGTATGATGATTATGGTAGGATTCCTTCAGTTTCGTCACACGATGATATTTGGATCCCGATCCTACTGTGAGTATATGCTACTCCTCGGGAAATTTCTCACTTAACGATCATTGCTATAAACCAAGTAGGTGTCTAGAAAGGTGTTAGCGGGGCTACGCCCCCAGGGAAAAGAGGTTATTTAATTAAGGAACTTCGCGAAAGCGTTGGAAAACCTCCCTCGAAGTAGCGACACTGGCCTGGCGAAACGGTTAAGCAAGAATTGTACCGTGAGATTGATCCTGACTAATTCTTCCTTTTTGGTTTGAGGAGGGATTCGAGAAACAGTGGGAGCCATCCTGTTTAGACAAACTAAAAACCATTCTAAACTTGCAAGAGCATCATGCTGAGTGTTTCTTCTCTCTCCTAATTGCAGCGACCAATCGACATGACTGGACTTAAGTTACTCCTAGATAAAAACATACTGACAGGGCCAAACTATAAAGATTGGCTCAGGAATGTCAAGATGGCAATCACTTACGACAAGCTGGGGTATCTTCTTACCACCAAAGCTCCCCCTGTCCCAGGTCCCAAAACCAGCGTCGCGGATAAGGAAATCCGTAAGACCTATGAAATCGATTGCGCGAAGGCCAAGTGCCTCATGCTTGCCTCTATGGACAATGAACATCAGAGGAGGCACGAGAATATGGACCTCGAATCCATATTTCTCCATACAAAAGAACTGTATGGAGAGCTGTCTCGTATCGCAAGATACGAAGTGTCGAAGAAGTTATTTTCGGCAAGGTTGGTCGTCGGATCATCGGTAGCGGAACACGTGCTTAAGATGATTGGCTACATAGAAGAGCTCGCGGACCTTGGGATCACGTTGGAGAATGAGCTCTATACGGACTTGATTCTCCAGTCCCTTCCTTTCACTTACGCCCAGTTTATCCTGAACTTCGACTTACAAGAAAAGGAAGTTGAACTTTCAGAACTTCTCAACATGCTGAGGAGCGCAGAGGGCACCCTACAGAAAGGTAGGGAAACATCCACTTTGTTTGTAGGAGGATCTTCCTCTTCTAGGTCCAAGGCGAAAGCCGAGGGAAAGAAGAAGAAAGCCCCCGCCAAACCAAGGGGCGGTATTAGTAAAGTGGATACGAAGGGAAAGGCAAAAGCAACAAAGAAAGTGGGAAAGCTTGTGGATAAGGAAGAATGCTTTTATTGTCATAAGAAGGGACACTGGAAAAATGATTGCAGGGCTTGGAAGGCCAGAACACAGGATCTGAAGCAGGTTGCGGCTTCAGCTTCAGGTGTGTATGTTATTGAAAACTGTCTTTCAATAAACTCTACTTCCTAGGTATTGGATACCGGATCAGGATCTCATATCTGTAATTCTTTGCAGGCGTTGAGAAACCGTAGGGTTTTGATGGCAGGTGACATGACCCTCAAAGTTGCAAACAGAGCTAGTATGGATGCTAAGGCCGTGGGGGACTATCACCTGGGGTTGTCAGATGGACACGTTTTGGTTTTGCGTAATTGCTATTTTGTACCCAACGCAACTTGTAATATTATTTCTGTATCTTTGACTTCTAAAGAAGGTTATGAATTTGCGTTTGTAAGTAATGTTGTAAACATTCACCTTAATCAAATTCTGATTGGGTCAGGTACATTAAGCAATGGTATATACGTATTAAACCAACCACAGATTTTCAATGTCCAGAATACACACAAAAGAAAGTCTCCGGAAATCAATCAGACTTTCTTATGGCATTGTAGACTGGGTCACATCAATGAGAGAAGGTTGACGAAGTTACATACAGAAGGATATTTGAATCCGTTCGAATATCAATCGTATGCCACTTGTCAATCTTGTCTCAAAGGAAAGATGACAAAGACTCCGTTTACTGGACACGGAGTAAGGGCGAGCGAGCTCTTGGGACTCGTACACAGCGACGTGTGTGGTCCAATGTCTACACATGCGCGAAGCGGTTATTCTTACTTCATTACTTTTACGGATGACTTTTCAAGGTAGGGTTATGTCTTCTTAATGAAACATAAGTCCGAAGCCTTTGGAAAATTCCAGGAATATAAGAATGAAGTAGAAAAACAAACCGACAAAAGTATCAAGATTCTAAGATCGGATCGAGGTGGAGAATACTTAAGTGCCGAGTTCCTGGACTATTTAAAAGAGAACGGAATTCTCTCTCAGCTTACTCCTGCATACACTCCGCAACATAACGGTGTATCGGAGAGACGGAACCGAACCCTATTAGATATGGTACGGTCCATGATGAGTAACGCTGAGTTACCGCGATCATTCTGGGGGTATGCGCTAGAATCAGCTGCATACCTTTTGAACCGAGTTCCCACTAAGACTGTGCCTACTATACCATATGAGATGTGGTGTGGGAAGAGATCCATCTTAATCACATTAAGACATGGGGAAGTCCAGCTTTTGTCAAAAAGCAGCATGCGGACAAGCTCGAGGCACGCTCAGTACAGTGCAAGTTCGTGGGATATCCAAAGAACTCCAAGGGATATTTCTTCTATTGCGAAGAGGAACAAAAGGTTTTTGTTTCTCGTCATGCCCACTTTCTAGAACACCAGTTCTTAGAAAAGGAAATTAGTGGGAGCGCAGTAGAACTGGAAGAAATTCCAGAACCACGAGCTATTACTGAAAGCTTAGTGGAACCAGAGGGTTCAAAAGAACAGGACATTCCTATGCCGCTCCGCAGGAGTAGTAGGCAGTCTCATCCGCCCGAGAGATACTACGGTTTTCTCATAGACGGGGATAGAGAGGATTGCATCATAGATTATGATGAGCCTACTAGCTTCCAGCAGGCCGTTCAGAGCGTTGACTCGGTAAAATGGCTGGATGCAATGCGGACCGAAATGGAGTCTATGTACACCAACAAAGTATGGACGTTGGACATTGCTCCAGACGGGGTAAAACCCGTAGGATGCAAGTGGATCTTCAAAAGGAAGATTGGTGTAGATGGACAGGTTGAGACCTATAAAGCTAGACTTGTTGCAAAGGGTTTCTGTCAAAGACCTGGCTTGGACTATGACGAAACCTTTTGTCCAGTGGCTATGCTGAAATCCATTCGGATCATTCTTGCCATTGCTGCCTTCCACGATTATGAGATCTGGAAAATGGACGTAAATACCGTTTTTCTAAATGGAAATTTAGAGGATTGTGTCTATATGGACCAACCAGAGGGTTTCATTCAGAGTGGGAGCAGCGGAAAGGTGTGCAAGTTGCTTAAGTCCATCTATGGACTAAAACAGGCATCGCGGAGTTGGAACATCTGTTTTGATGAGACGGTCAAGGAATTTGGCTTTATCAAAAATCCAGATGAACCATGCATCTATAGTAGATTTGTAGCGAGAACTGTAGTATTCCTCGTTTTATACGTGGATGACATTCTCTTAATAGGAAATGACATTCCTATGCTACAATCTGTCAATGGGTTCTTGTCACACAGGTTCTCCATGAAAGACCTGGGTGATGCCTCATACATCCTATGGATCCAGATCCATCGTGATAGATCCAAGAGGATATTAGGACTTTCACAGTCCAGGTACATCGACACCATACTGAAAAGATTCAGTATGGAAGATTCCAAGCGCGGTAACCGACCGGCTTGTCACGGGATCACCCTCTCTAAAGAGATGTCTCCCAAGACTGATTTGGAGAGGGATCGCATGTCTATTATACCCTACGCTTCTGCGGTAGGCTCTATAATGTATGCGATGTTGTGTACCAGACCGGATGTAGCTTATTCACTGAGTGCGGTAAGCCGGTATCAATCAAACCCTAAGGAGAAACACTGGATAGCGGTAAAGAACATTCTCAAGTACCTGAGAAGGAATAAGGAGATGTTCTTGGTGTATGGCGGAAAAGACCTCTAGATCGAGGCCTTTGCTGACTCCAGCTTCCAGAGTGACAAGGATGATTCCAAGTCCATGTCGGGTTTTGTCTTTACCCTCAATGGAGGGGCGGTGTGTTGGAAGAGTTCCAAACAGAAAACCGTTGCTGACTCGACTATGGAAGCGGAATACATCGCTGCATCTGATGCCGTAAAAGAAGCCGTCTGGATGAGGAAGTTCTTGAAAGAACTTCAGGTGGTTCCGTCCATTGTTGATCCAATACCTCTGTATTGTGTCAACAACGGGGCTATAGCTTTAGCGAAGGAACCCAGGTCCCATCAGAGATCCAGACACATCTTGAGGCGGTATCACCTGATCAGGAAGATCGTGGATCGCCAGGAGATCGAGGTTCGGAGGGTTGCTTCAGAAGATAACACTGCAGATCTATTCACCAAGGCCTTGCCCCAGACTCAGTTCGAGCGGCTGATCGAGATGATAGGTCTTCGATACGCCAGTACATGGCTTTAGTGCAAGTGGGAGATTGTTAGTGTATATGCCCTAGAGGCCATTACTGTATCATACTAGTTTGTATATTACTTAATGGAAGCTTGGGATATTCACCTTGTATATACAATCTTGCTCAAAATAGTAGTATGCTACTTGGTTTGTTTCTACTTCAATGTGTACTTGTGTTTATTTTAGTATATCACCTATACACATTAGTGGAGCCTTTAGGATCTTTGCTTGATTACCAGCGTTGTGATGGCAGTCACACTAGTAGGGGCTGGGTAATCTATAAGCACATCCTTATGCAGATACCTAGTCGCAGGACTATCGAGACAGGGCATCGATACTCCAGAGTAGACGAGCGCATGCGCTTCTCATCCCAGTGTGGGAGACGGTCTGTCCCACAGCCGTTAGTACGTCGTACTGGAGATAGTATGCGGGTGCTTGTTAGGTTATGAGTACACTGGACAGGACTCGTCGGGAACTGACCGGTTGGTATTATACCTATCGTCAGTCATCAGTTCCCAGGTGACATGAGTACAGCTTAGTCCGCTGACTTGACACTGTCACTTAGCCTCGAGTGTGCTCCCACTGTACTTTGATTATTACCCTACCATGGCTCAAAGGAGTCGTGCAAACAGGTAGTAGTTGGGTGCAGTCCCGAAGCACTTGGAGGCAGTGACGGTTAGACAGGATTCGTCTCTCCCGGTATTGGGGGTTGACATCGCGCTGTGTCTAGGAGAGCCATTACACGAGTAGTCCCTGGCCAGGGAAAGCGAGATATACTGGTAGGCTTCCAGTGTTATCTCAGGGTGTATTGGGCTTCACTCCGACATGACTTGTACCGCTATTAGGGGACTGACGTTTACCGCCCCCTAGGCCCGCCATGCGATGTATCAGACGAACAGACCGGACTGTACGGAGACTGTCACAGTCAGACTCAGTAGGAGTTCAGATGGGTTTCACCTCGTCAGTCTTCTTGTCGGCATCTACCTGGGGACCGTTACGCACAGCTAGTGCCGCTTGCGGTCTGTGGTTAAACCCACTGCCAGCGTAGTGTCGAGTCTTTAGAGTCCCACACAGAAAGCTATTCGCCTCTAGGCAAAAGGGTAGAGGTCGCATGGTTTTGCGACAGGTCGCATGGTTTTGCGACAGGGTTCGGTCACATCCGTGCACTTGTGCACGTACAGTGTCCGGACAGTTAACACTAGTGGGCTTTGGTTTAAGCCAGATCCCAGTGTACGTTTTGGGATTGGTTTTATCTCGTTTGTATTCGTGTTCCTCGGAACGCGGATGCGGGTGTGTATGCACAGTTGACAGAGAGATAGAGGCAGAGGATTCTCATTAGGTTTGTTGACCATTGACTGTTGACTATTGACTTTTTGCTCAACCTTAATGAGAATATGATATGTAATTAACAATAAAATTAATTAAGTATTATAGTGACATGGTTGTTGAGGGGTTGACTTTGTTGACTTGTTGACTTTGTTGACCGGTTGACTAGGTTGGACTGGTTGACCATCCTGATGACAATGGCTATCATTTCATGGCAAAGACTTTTGCTTGCTTGATCTCTTATGCAAAATGAGTTCATGAAATGATATAGCCATTTTGACTTAAACCATTTACACAATACTTGATTACTATTTTTGTTATGATGGCTTTTGGATTATGAGAGGTGAAAATGAGATGAGTATGGTTCATTCTATCATTTTGCTTTCTCTCTCTTGAGCTCTCTCATTCTCAAGCTCTCCCTCTTGCTCTTGCTCTCTTTACCTCAAGGCAAACCATTCTCATGTATTGAGACTCATTGCCTTAGAGATAAAAAGACACCAAAACATTCCTCTACTCACTCTAGTTCATAAGGTTCAGCAAACCGAGTGAACTAGTTTCTTCAAAGTTCGAAGAAGAAGCCAAAGGTAGAAGCTTTTAGGTGGATCGATCTTCGGCGCAAGGAGACAACGGGGTGAAGCCGATCCAGACAACCATCGAGGCTTGAAGACGAAGGAGTTCAAGAAAGAAAGGTATAACCCCCTGACCGAGTAGTTAACAACTCCTCGTTAGGTTGTTAGTTAGATGTTTAACAAAGATCCGGTTTTGAGTCCATGTTACCGCCTCTAGAAAATTGTTTTTCATCAAATTCCGCATGCCCGAAAGAACCGGGAGAGGTAGCATGGACTTACACTAACACGGGCGGTCTTATGATTGGGGTAGATTTTTTTAAGGAATGCTATCACGAATTCATCCCAATTAGTAATATAGTGTGCGGCAGTATTATAAAGCCATTTTTCTGCTAAATAGCACAAAGTGAACGGGAGAAGACGCAAGCGCATAGCATCCACGGACAATTGTGAAGTACCCATCATGGCGCATACGTTTTTGAATTTGGTGATAAAAACGTATGCGTCTTCAGACTCGAGCCCGTGAAATTTGGGCAACAAGTTGATATAGTGGGGTTTAATTTCAAAATTATCCCCGTTGGCTGGTGGAATGGATAGACAGGTAGGAAGTGGACCGTGTATAGGATAGCATCTCTCTTAGTGAGAAATGCGCGGTCGGTTTTGTGTACCTACAGGCGGTGGCAGGGTGGTGTTATAATCTGATGGAGTACCGTCCATCTCGATCGATGTGGTAGGTGGTGGGGAAAAAGAAAATGAAGAAGTACCGACTTCAGAGTCGATAGCCGAAACGCGGACAAGACGGGCACTAGAATCCCGTGTCTAGCCGAGCATGCACTAAACGGTTTTAGCGCAAGTGGCAGCATGTGTGTGATTTAAAATTGGTTTGTTTTTGAAAAAGTGGGACTCAAGATAAATCACACAAAAATGCATAAACAACCCTAGAACTAAGGTTACCTAGGTCAAGTCTCTAGACCGGTTCCAGACTTCTAAAGGACAAGCTGCAGGATAAATCCTTTACCACCTCTTTACTACTCTTGTGGCCAGGTAAGTGCCAGGTAAGTGGGAGGTATCCGCTATACGAATCAACGAAAATAGCGGGCCTAATTAAATAACCACTTGCCTTAGACACACTTGCCTAGACACTACAAAAGTAATGCGGATAAGCGATAGATTACCCATGACCTTCCTCTGTCCTATTGAGTGCGACGGTCCTTAGAGTCTTGTCTAGATATTTTTTTTAAAATTAATGTAGGGTTGATGCGGATACTCGTTTTGTTATTTATGGGGCCTAGGAAGGGTGATGAAATCCCCACCTAACCTAAATTTGGTCTTTGCCCCTTAATGTCCGTATTAAAATATGCAAAAACAAACCTCTTGCAAAAAATATTTTTGCGCAGCGATATTTTGCAAAGAATCCTGCAGAAAAGATATTTTATTGGATTTCAGAGGAGAGAAGGAGTTGAGAAATATACCATAGAAGTTTGAAACCCCAGTTCCCTAAATGCGCCGCGTTTCCGCCGCTATTTAGCTTTACTGCCGCAGTTCCGTAGCCATAAGGAGGAGTCTCATGAAGATTTTTGCTACGTGGCCTCCCTTTGTTCCTCTGGATCTTGATGAATGTCTCTAACTCTCTGTTTCCTCAAATATGTGACTCCAGATCCCCTTGCAAAATTCACACAATAATCGTTAAATATACAATTTGCGGTTTTTATTTTATTTATGATATTGATCGAATAAGAATTCAACACAAATAGTAAGAATAAAAAATTACGCACGTATCCCCGGCAACGGCGCCATTTGATTGGTTGGTGTTTTTAAAGTTGTGCTGTAACCGCAATCAATAATGGTGTTGTGTGTAGATAGACTGAGATGAGTACGGGTCGTCCTCAGGGAAACGTTTAATCTTTTAATCTTATTTTAGACGTGTTGAAAAATGGGAAGAATAAAGAATGGTGAAGAATGGTTGTCGATTCTAGATCCACGTCAAACACGGATGCAGGATATAGATCTAGATTAACTACGGGTGTAGGTTTTATATTAGAAGGGGGCTTGTAGGGTTCGTTAAGATTTAGTAGTCATGGATGATTAATTAAAGATTACTCCTCTAATCCTTTAATAGTTTTAAAACTAGATCGACAGTGATACATGTATATTAGGGTTTCTGGAGGGAAAAGGGATCCCACTCTTAACCCCTACCTTGACATGGATCTCCGTTCATGTCTAACCTTTACCAAAACAATCGTTAATCTAATCTTTAATCGCAGTCGTGGCTCCCAATGAATTGGTACCGCGCCCGATTAGGATGTTAATGATTTTTTTGGTAAAGTTTATAAAATTTATTGCGTAAAAAGTGTTTAAAGATCTTCATCATCCATTAATCTACCCTAATCCTACGAACCCTAACAAGCGGAGAATTACTCGCGCATGTTGGAAAAAGAAAAGATAGAAATCATGAAGAAAATAAAATGCAATAGAATAAAATTACCTTTATTAATCAACAAGATCAATACACTTTGTTCCTTTAGAAAATGATTATAAAACCCTAGTTTACTTCTCGATCTCTTCTTAAGGAGGTAGATGAACTGTCGATGATCAACCATGATTCTTGAGCCGTCGTGGACTTCGTGATTGCATCGGTGTGATGATTTTTCCAAGAGGCTCTCGGTCCTTATTTATAGACACAGATCCAGAATCCTAGTTTCCTAATATGGTAACTAGTTGTTAGGATCCCAACCTAAAAATCCCAAGCCCTAGATTTTCAGACGTGCGGCGGAACCGCGGCCGTTTGGTGGGTTTAGCCGCTGATCCGCGGTGGATTAGGAGGGCCTTGATTTCATATTTTTGTTGGCCTCTTTTGGTGACATATGTAGACTGTTTTGATATCTGGAATCTTGAAATCATCTCGTAGTCTCTACCAGAATATCTTTCTTCGATTTACATGAATATTTCGGCAGATTTGATCTCGCCAACTCGAATTTCCTTGATTTCAATCCTGATATAATTTCTGCACAATAACTTAATAAATATTGTTAGTAGAATTTTTTTATTAAGATATTATCTTAACCATTTGACATGATATTATAGTTTTAGAAAATTGGTTAAAGATATTTGATAAGGTACGCATATTTAAATGGACTAAATATTATATGGATATTATATGCTTACAATTTCCTTCATAATGTTAATTATAATATATAAACACATGAAAATAGTATTTTTACAGATAAAACCTCATATGTGTCATATTTATAATAAACACATTTTATTATATAGAAATAGTAAGGAAAACGTCATATCAAATGCATAATATTTTCGACTGAACATATTCCTTGATGAATATCCAGCACCACATTTGATGAGGAAAGAGCCGAGATCCCTTCACCGGGAGTGACCTCTTTAGCAAAACAAGCGAATGCTACCACTCACTCGGTTTGATTTGAAAACCACTCGATTTTAAAATCTGAGCTTTAACCACTCCTTTTCAAAATCACTAGATTCTACAACGATATCAAGTTCATTACGTTAAAGATTTTCATCAAAACCATTCTTAGTCCTCCGTCATTTCAGATAAGTGCTATTTAGTATTCGTGTTGTGTTTGTTGACCTTGTCAAGGCGTAGTGTGCGGTAGCTGATTAGTGCTTATCTGCCGCATGTGATGAGATTGGATTAGGGTAGTCGTATGGCTTTGTTGACTTTGTCAAGGGTCATGCGGGTGGGATTAATTTAATCATGAAATGAACGGGTTGAACTTGACTTGCAGTATATGGTTTGTTGACCTTGTCAAGGTCATAAACCGCATGGGGTAAAAACAGATATCGGGTATTTCAAGTGTTGAAATTTGCAATGAGATTGCATACCTTTTATAAGATAGTTGGATCCCGATATCCACTGCGAGTAAGAGTTACTCCTGGGAGAGTTTTCCATTTTACAAGTAGCTGATCTAGTAGGTGTCTAAGAAAGGGGTTAATGGGGTTATGCCCCTGCAGAAATGAGGTTATTTAATTAGTTCCATTCGAAAGCATGGGGAGACTTCCTCGGAGTACCAATACCTTCCTGGTTGACTGATTCGCGAACTTGTAGGGTGTAATTAATCCCGGCTAATCTTACCTTTTAGGTTATGAAGGAAGATTTGATAAAAATAGTGGGAGCCATCCTGATTAGATAAGATAATAACCAATCTAATTTTGCAAAGAGTGCACGTTAAAGTGTTTCCTTCTCTCTTACTCCAGGTAGAGACCAATGACACGCCTTAATCAAGATAATAATATGGATGTATTGTCCGAACCTACTTATTATACTAGGCTAGGGAACGACGGTTCCACTCTATTTTATGACTGTCATAAGTCTGAGCAAGGAATAAGGGAATACTAGGATTCCCATGCTACCCGAAGGAAGAAAGAGCATGTTGATGCTTCTACTACGGGTGTGTTCGTTACCGAGAACTGTTTCTCAGTTTGCTCTATGTCCTGGGTATTGGATATCGGATCAGGATCCCATGTATGTAATTTGTTACATGGGCTAAGGAGAGGTAGAGAACTGGGAAAGGGTGATATGTCTCTAAAAGTAAGGAATGGAGCAATTGTTGCAGCTAAAGCAGTTGACGAAATCACCTTGTATTACCAAGTGGTAATACATTGATTTTGAACGACTGTTATTACGTACCAAAGATGATGTGCAATATTATATCAGTTTCTTTATTATATAAAGAAGGATATAATTTTGTATTGGAGGATAATGTTATGAACATTTTTATAAATCAAGTGTTGATTGAGTTTGGTACGTTATGTAACGGTATATACGTTCTAAATCAAACTACAGTCCTAAGCAAATAGAACACACACAAGAAAAAAAGTTCAGAAATGAATGAAGCCTTCTTGTGGCACTGTAAACTAGGTCATATCAATGCGACAAGACTAGCTAAGTTGCATAAAAATGGATATTTGAATTAGTTCGAATTTACATCTTATGAAACATGCGAGTCATGTTTCAAAGGCAAGAGGACCAAAACTCCGTTTACTGGACACGGAGAAAGGGCTACCGAACTCTTGGGACTGATACATAGTGATGTATGCGGTCCTATGTCTACACATGCCAGGAATGGTTTCTCGTACTTTATTACATTCACCGATGATCTCTCAAGATTCGGAAATGTGTTCCTGTTGAAACACAAGTCTGAAGCTTTTGAGAATTTCAAGAAATCTATGTACGAAGTTGAGAACCAAACGGGTAAAAGTATTAAAATCCTTCGATCTGATCGGGGAGGAGAACACTTAAGCACGGAATTCCGTGACTATTTAAAAGAGAATGGGATTCTCTCTCAGCTTACTCCTCCGTATACACCATAGCAGAACGGTGTGTCGGAGCGGAGGAATCCCACCCTATTAGTTATTGTGTGCTCTATAATGAGTACTGCTGAGTTACCTCTTTCCTTTTGAGGTTATGCGCTTGAGGCAGCTGCATACCTATTGAATCAAGTTCCATCAAAATCTGTGCCCAAAATACCATATGAGATATGGAGTGGAAAGAAACCATATCTTAAATGAGTTAAGATATGGGGTTGTCTGGCCTATGTCAAAAAGCAAAATCCGGAAAAACTCGAGACAAGGCCAGTTCTATGTAAGTTTGTAGGATATCCAAAGAATTCACATTGATATCTTTTCTACCATGGTGAGGAATATAAGGTGTTTGTTGCTCAACATGCTACCTTTTTAGAAAAGGAATTTCTTGTTAAAGAAATTAGTGGAAATAAAGTAGAACTGGAAGAAGTTCCAGCTGCGCAAACTACAACTGACGATTTGATAGAACTGGAGGATCCAATAGTACCCAACGAACCCCAGCCACTCCGCAGATCTCGTAGGGTTTCTCATCCACCTGAGAGATACTATGGTTTTCTCGTAGACGGTGGGAGAGAGGATTGCATCATGGAAAATGATGATCTAACTAGTTCGAGCAGTCCATCATAAGTGGAGACTCTGTGAAATGGCTGGATGCTATGCGATCTGAGATGGAATCCATGTACACCAACAAAGTATGGACTTTGGAAGTTGCTCCTGAAGGGGTAAAATCCATCGAGAGCAAGTGGATCTTTAAGAAGAAACTTGGTGTAGATGGAAAAGCCGAGACTTTCAAAGCTAGACTTATAGCAAAAGGTTTTTGTCAACGACCAGGTGTCGACTATGATGAAACCTTTTCTCCTGTCGTCATGCTTAAGTCTATTAATATCTTACTTTCCATGCATACCATGACTATAAAATCTGGCAGATGGACATCAAGACCGCTTTTCTAAATGGCGATTTAGAAGAGAGTGTGTACATGACACAGCCAGAGGGCTTCATAGACAGTGGGAGCAGCAGAAGCGTGTGCAAGATACTTAAATAAATCTAAGGATTAAAGCAGGCATCACGGAGCTGGAACATCTGTTTTGATGAAGCTATCAAACATTTTGACTTCATCAAAAACGTAGACGAACCTTGTAAATACAAAAAGGATGTAGATAATAAGGTTGTCTTCTTTGTATTGTACGTGGATGACATTCTCTTGATAGGAAACATTGTTCCTATGCTACACTCGGTCAAGCTCTTCTTATCACACAAGTTCTCCATGAAAGATCTGGGTGATGCCTCTTATATCCCGGGGATAAAGATCTATAGAGATAGATCTAAAAGGATGTTAGGATTTTCCCAATCCAGGTACATTAACACCATACTAAAAAGGTTTAGTATGGAAAATTCTAACCGTGGTAACTTACCCGCTTGCTCAGGAATCACTCTCTCCAAAGAGATGTCTCCCAAGACTGATTTGGAGAGGGCTCGCATGCAAGAGATACCCTATGCTTCTGCAATCGGGTCTATCATGTATGCGATGTTATGTACCAGACTGGATGTAGTTTACTCACTAGGTGTAGTGAGTAGGTATCAATCGGATCCTGGAGAAAAGCACTGGATAGCCGTGAAGAACATTCTTAAGTACTTGAGAAGGACTAAAGAAATGTTCTTGGTGTATGGTAACGGTGAACTCCAAGTGGATTCCTTTACCAATTCGAGCTTCCAGAGTGATAAGGACGACAGTAAGTCGGTCTCGGGTTTTGTCTTTACCCTCAATGGAGGGGCGGTATGTCGAAAGAGTTCCAAGCAAGATACCGTAGGAGACTCGACGATGGATGCTGAATACATCGCTGCCAACGATGCTGCCAAAGAGGTTGTCTGCATGAAGAAGTTCATAGCTGATCTTGGTGTGGTTCCATCCATTAAGCATCCAATACCTTTGTATTGTGATAACAATGGAGCTGTGGCTTTAGCCAAGGAACCTCGGTCCCATCAGCGATCTAGACATATTCTTAGGCGGTATCACCTGATCCGAGCGATAGTAGATCGACAGGAGATCGAGGTCAGGAGAGTTGACATGAAGGAGAATACAGCGGATCCACTTACGAAGGCCCTTCCCCAGACGCAATTCGAGAAACTATTTAGGATGTTGAGTATGAGATACTACAACAACTAGCCTTAGTGCAAGTGGGAGATTGTTAGGAATATGTATGCCCTAGAGGCCATTATTGTATGATATAGTGGATGCTTGTGTTGCGCCACGGCAGCGCCCCGTCCTTCTACTCGAGGCCAAAATGCGGAATCAAAAATTTTCTTAACTTTAAACCGGCGCTACCGCGGACAATAAACCCGGATCGTGACCATTAACCTAATGCTAGCAATCAAGAGAATGGGGGTAGAAGCTATACCGAGCGATCCGTGTCCTCCGGTCTTCGTTTCGACTCCGATCTCCCGCGGAATCTCCGTCCGTCACCTCCTCGTCGGAAAGGGCACAACGTAGCCGATATCTTTTACGGGCTCTCACCTCTGGACCGAGGCAACTCGGGCGCGAAGTTGGCTAGCCGACGCGTCCAAGATTTGCTGTAGGCAAGTATAGAAAACCTTTGTCTCAAGGGGTTTATGTAGTTGCCATAAAGATGATGGAGGTATGAAGAACTTTGGAGAGAGCTAGAATTTGTGCAGCAAGAAAAAAATGAGAGATGAATAATTTCCCTCATCCAAATGAACCTCTCTCTACCTCTCCCCTCAAGTGTGGCCGGCCCCTTAAGGAGAAATGGTGGAGGGAAAAACATAATACATGAGGGAGGTGAGTGTAGTAGAAGAATAATGGTGACCACACCCAAAAAACCATGATAACAATATCAAATCAACCTCAAATCTTTTCTCATCTCAAAAAGCAAAGGAAAAGACTAATAAAGAATCTCATCATGATGAAGCTACAAATGCAAGAAACCCCCTCCACAAATGTAATTTGCACAATTGCAAATTACCCCCTCCAACGAAAAAGTCCGGCCGGGAAGGAACAAAAGAAAACCGTCCGGAACGGAATGCAAACTGGCAACTTCAGAAAACTGATCCCGTAATAAATTACAGGAAAACCCCACTACTGCACATACATGCCCGCATTTGTATTCCCACAGAACACAAATGCAAAGAGACAAAATCTACAATGTCTAATACTAGGATCCGGCTTAAACCAAAACCGGCTAGTAAAATCCGTCCGATCACAATCCGTGCAATACCACACGTATCTGATCGAACCCTGCCATATCTCCATATGGCCTCTACAGCGTTTCGCCCGAAACTTGAGTAACTGAGTGTGTGGTGGACTCTAAAGACTCGTCAATACTATGGCTGTGGATTTAACCACTAGCACGTCAGAGGTATTAGCCATACGTGACGGGCTACCAGCTATTGACCAAAAGGGACGTCGATGAGCGAACTCATCCTGACACCTTACTGAGCCTGTCAGTGACAATATCCGTACAGTCTGGTCCGTTCGTCTATGAGTATCGCATGGCGGGCCTAGGGGGTTGGTAAAAGTCAGACCCCCAAAAGCGGTACAAGTCGTGTCGGAGTGTAGCCCAGAACACCCTGAGATACTTCTGGAATACCTACCAGTAAATCTCCTCCCTCGGCCGAGGGCTTTGTGTAATGGCTCTCCTAGACACAGCGCGACCTCACCCCCAATACTGGGAGAGACGAACCCCTGCAGATCCGCTCACTGCCTCCATGTGGCTCAGGACTGTACCCAACTAAAACCTGTTTGCACGACTCCTTTGAGCCGTGGTAGGGTAGTAATCAAAGCACAGTGGGAACTCACATGAGACAAATGACGATCTCAGGTTAATGAACTAACTTGTACACATGTCACCAGGGAACTGCTATCTGACATCTGGTATAATCCCAACTAGCAGGTTCCCGGCGAGTCCTGTCCGGTGTACTCATAACCTAATGAGCACCTGTATACATCTTAGGTGAACCAACTGACACCAGTGGCTTGTAAGACTGGTCACCGCCCCTCGTCGGGGTCTCGACTGTATACACTAGTCTACTAATGGAGTATCGATGCCCAATCTCGAAACTCCCATGACTAGGGACCTTTTAAGGATGTGCTTATAGACCCCAGCTCCCACGTATATGATCGCCATCATACTTCTGGTCATCAAGCAAGAATCCTAAGGGCTCTATCAACGTGTAATAGCGACTCGTAAGCTCACCTAAAGCAGTACACGATGATAGAGATAAACCAGATAGCATACTATCATTTCGAGTAAGACTGTCCTACCGGCATAGGTCCTCCCTCAATCATTGCAATCACGTGCCTGTGATCCAATAATTGATTATGAGGGCACTATATCCAACAATCTCCCACTTGCACCCAAGGCTAATTATTGCGATGTTGCATACTCACAGCCCGTGTGATACCGAACACTCAACTCTTCTACTAGTCAGTCTCACAAAGCTCGTTAGCGAAACTATTGCGTTCGAGGAATAGCCTCAGTGAGTGGATCCGCTGTGATGTTTCTTTCTATGTCTCTCTATATCTCAAGTTCGCGGAGAAAGCCATCTCCCGAAATGAGCAATACCTGTCTTAGAATGTGTCTGGATGTCTGATGGGACCTAGCTCATAAATGAACTCCAAATCCAAACTTCTTAGACTGTATCGTCAACTGAACTTAATCAGTATCCTGCGCCATGCCTCCCTCAGTATCCGCTTGGACCTCCTGTCCAAACTACTGCCCCTCGTCAGAGGGAAAACTAAAACTCTGACGGCCACTCTGCCGTCCAGGTCACCTTGGAAGCCTGGAATGATAACCGTCTCTAGAACGAGGCTGTCGTTATCATATCCCTAGAACACGCACTTATGTCCTACAACTACTTCCGATCGTTTCTCCAGGATTGGATTAATATCAACTTATTGCATCTACTGCAAGAACAGTATCTGGTGTGGTACTTAACATCTCATGATTGACTCAATTGCCTAAGCAAGTGATCTGCCAATCATGCACATCCCTCTCTACTTTAGTCTATAAGACACCTTTAGAGAGGGTGACTCCATCACCTGCAGGTACACTACCGTGCCAGGAGTCGTCCATTCTAAATACTCATAGAATGCTGTCTAAGTACCCAGATTGGGATACTTCCCAAATCTAGATCTAATACCATAGATCAAGTAACCAGAATGTCTGATATAATATCCAAGTCCTATGTGGAGAAACCACTGTGTGACGACCAATGAATAACCGATCGTAGTATAGGAATATCACTTCCTACTCTGTGTATGTCATCCAAATACCAGGACATCACACCCTACTACCTTCTTAACAGATCCATCCCCTATTCTGATGAAGTCAAACCTATGACTGTCACATCAGAAATAGATGATCTATCTCCACTATATTTGCTTAAGTCTATAAATAGACATAAGCCTCTTGCCCACTGTGCTTCTGTTGCTCCCACTGACTACGACAACTCTCTGGCAGAGTCATATAGACGTACACTTCTAAAGCCAGTTTAGAATGACGCTATACTCATCCTCCGGCCGGGTCTCACAGCCTGGAACAACAGCAATGGCAAGTCTGGGTAAACAAGAACCTCCCTGTCACCGTCCTTGAGCATACCGAAGTACCTCTCGGGTGCCTGAGGTCACCCACTTTATCTACGGAGTGGCCAATGGAATGTCAAATCAGATTGAATCTTTAGGTTCTTATCAAATCTTCAGTAATCGTTTGCAGTTCTGGAATCACTTCCAGTTCTACCATACTCCCACTACTGTTTTCTGAAAAAATCCATTTCTTTTAAAAATGTAACGAATCAAGAACAATATCACTATTGATCTTCCGGATGGTAGAAAGCCAACCCTCGTCATAGCCTCGGTCAACCCACAAACAGCCATTATAGAAACGTGCCTTGAGTTATCCAGAGTCTGGTTTTAAGCATAAGCCGGACAACTCCCCGTACCTTAACATCGTTAAGATATGAACTGTTCTATATCCAATACAGAAACAGAGGCACTGATTTAATTGAACCAGATTCAAATCATGCAGCTGTCTCCAGTGCATATCAACTAAATGGAAAGAGGCCGATCAGCATTATTCAACTTAGGAGTACTTCCAATTATGAGTAACCTGAAAGAGAAGCAAGTTCTCTTAATCATTACTATCAACTGAATACCATACACAAGTATCTACATCTTCGATCACCTTGAAGAATCCCGATACTTGCAACTGATGGTTCTCTACTTTATTCATACACCTATAACTTCTCAAAATTCGGACCTTGTGTTTCTACGAAACACTCGTCTAAAAACTAGAGAAGTCATAAGAAAGCCGAATATAGTATGAGGACTAACCCCTCTATCCTGATGGACACTGGACAACATACAATACTCTGTATAAGTCCCCTAAGTCTAGTGACTCGTTCACTGTGCGTCGTAGGTTGAAAACTGTACATATGGTTATGAAGAATTACACCGCTGTTCAATACTCCTTACCTAACCATCCACTGATATAGGTAAATGTCACAGACATAATTTCAAAAATTCATATCTCACTCTATAAAAATAGACGTACAGATATATCAATTTGAAATTGGTGCATAACAACGGATATTCAAAACCAAATATTTGCCGTCCGGCAAACAACCCAGGTGACTTCCTCAAATATCACCAATTACAACGAATTCCGATATAATGAGGATGATCACCTAATTCCCAATAACTTACTCCCACTCATCATCTGTAAAACCATACAGATGTGAGAATCATACCTGGTAAATACATACTCTGGAGCAAGTGTCTAATTGGGAAATCAGTTTTCTTTTAACAGTACACAGTGAAACTGAAACATTGAAATGTTTCGATGGGGTATCCCGGTATTCCTAGTAATGCCTCTTCCATTATCCAGATTCACAACTATAACCGTATAATTCTTTGCCATCTCTCCAAATCCCTTTATATGTCTTTAGTCATTACCTTCTGCACACCCCTTTAGGCCAAATGGTTTTCTTCCTTCCCTACCGTTCGGCACCAGCCTATGGTTTGGAAGAAGACTATCCAATAAGCATAATGGGTGTACTGTCCTAATCCTAGGAACACTCGCAATGCGAGAGAAAGTGATGATAAAAGACAACCGAATAAACCTTATTCCTATTTCTCCTGAACCAGAATCCATCCCCGAACTGGAAAAAGTTCCTTTCGAGTTCGTATATAACCATACGATGGAGTATCCAAAAAACTGTGGATCTTCGTATTGATACGGAGTGTCCTGGAGAAATACAAAGGTGAATTGGGAGTGGTAATGAAATACTTGGTTTGGTCGTGAATAGCAGTCGCAATTTACTTTGCCCTCTTACTAATCCCTTGCTTTGTCTTAACTTAATACCTTCTGTACACCATTTAGGCTAATTGGTTTTCTTCATTCCCTACCGGTTGGCACCTGCCTATGATTTGGAAGAAGACTATCCAATTTGCGTAATAGGTGTACTATCTCCTAAACGAAGGAGTACTCGCAATGAGAGAAGGTGAAAGGAAAAGTCAACTGAATAGTCCTATTCGTTTTCTCCAGAACCGGAAACCATCCTCGAATTCCTTCGAGTTCGTATATAACCATACGATGGTTTTGTCCAATGGAAGTGGACGTTCGTAGTAATACGGGGTGTCCTGGAGAAAAGGGTAAAAGTAGAAGTGGCAATGAGCTTTGCAACTCTAACAATCCAAAAGCTTGTGTTAAGAAGGTTCGGTTAACTTGGTCACTGAGTCATAGTCTAGGGTCGGGTCAATGGTCGCTTCCAAAGAGAGAGAGAAAAGAAACACTCAGCGTGCACTCTAACCTAGATCACAATGGTTATCACTTTATCTAATCTGGAAACCTCCCACTGTAACGTCGAATTCTTCCCCAAACCTAAAAGAAGAATTAGTCAGGATCACCCGAGGAGTAAACCAACTCATCAGTGGGAATCAGGATCCAACTATCATCGCATGATAACTTGACGGAATCCACTCAAGTCACCACACTCCAGAAGGTATGTGCATGCCTGGCAAGTTTCAGTTTCTTTAGAAACTCCTGATGTGATTTTTACCCCAAGCGGCTTATGACCTTGACTAGGTCAACAAACCATAAACAGCCAGTCAAGTTCAACCCGTCATTATTCTGGATTGCACTAAACCCACCTGTACGTGCCCTTGACTAGGTCAACAAGGCCGCACGACTGTCCTAACCAATCCCACTTATGCAACAAACAAGTACCACTTAGCTACCGAACACTACGTCTTGACTAGGTCAACAATCGTAGCACGAATACTAAATAATACCCGTAGGAAATAACGGAGGGCTACGGCTGGTTTTTGGCGAAAAACCTTTAACGTAATGAACTTGATATCGTTGAAGGAATTGCATAGCTTTTTATAAAATATAGTGACGAAAACCCTTTGCTAAAGAGGTCACTCCCGGTGAAGGGATCTCGGCTCTTTCCCCATAGAATGAGGTGCAGGATATTCCAACTGAATACCACGATGCAAAGCAAAAGTCAATCGGCTATAGTGAAGTTATTGCCCTGACGCAAACTTCTGTCCAAGGGGTCACTCCCGGTGAAGGGATCTCGGCCCTTGCCTCGTCGACTGAGGTGCTGGATATTCATAACCGAATACCACTGTGCAAAACAAAAGAGAATGTCCTTGCAATAACAGCTTTTTGAAAAATGTTCCAACAACATCAGAATAGGTTTTTTTAACTTGCATTGATCCGAATCAACGCAGTCCCATCAATTGATCACACCACAAAGAACGAAAATAATAATGTACGTATATGCCATCCGCATTCGCCACTGGGTCCCGTCATCACCCGTTAGGTTACTTAACTAACGACAGAGCGGGGACTGGACTAGCGCGTATGCAAAACATATACAATATCTACTAGTATATATATAATATATAATTTTCGCTGAAGGCGTGATAAAATGCAACATCACAGAAATGTAACCAGCATCACAGAACAATACAGATATCTAGGATTCCCGGGTTTTATAGAGCCGCTACTGAAACCCGACGTTCCCCTGGTCGTGTGGATAGCCTGTGCAATGAAAATCCTAGACCCCTACGGGCGCGGCAAGTTACCCGCCAAAACCTGAAGCGAGGCAGCCCCCTTCAGCAACGTGAATGGACCACCCAGCACTTCACGGAATCCGGTAACTTGGGCACCCCTCCTGGGTCAACCTGTACCCCCTACGAGTGCGGCGAATAGCCCGTCAATTCTAGAGTGAAGTGTCACGACCCAAGTGTGGATGTGACCGGCACTCAGATTGTATCATATCTAAAGATATGCACAAAGTCCAAGTAAGCCGAAAACCAAGATCATAATACCTTAATGCGGAATTATTTATGAAAATTTAGTTTTTTAGTAAAAATCCCAATTTATGAGGTTAATTTATTAAACAAATAATAAAGGTTAAGTTTAGTTGTATTCCTAGTTGGAATCAACAATATTAACAATGAACATGAATATAAACATATAGAACATCACTATGAATCTCATAAAGAAAGAAACTAAGATATACTGACCAAATGATCTCAACTGTCCATATATATAATCTCTCATTCTAAGTCAAAAATATAGGTTTGATGGAGACTTTCTAGATACAAAATACTAAATCAAAAAGGAAGGTTACTACATATGTAACCTACCTATCAAAAGATGAAATACAACTGCAAAAGTAGCTCTGCCTCGCAGCTATCCGTCCACTCTATCTCTGCAAGGAACTGTGGCACAACGGGGGTGAGTTGCCAAATCAGTGAACATGACTAACATATAACGGTGAATAAAGTAAATATGACAATCATACTATTGAAATATGAATCAATATGAGGTATGAGTATAGGTGAAGTTCAATAATAAATCTCATGATACTACGGAAATCTCAACTCAATAAAATCATTTCTCAGTGTCCATCAACGACACAAAACTTCCATTTCTTATAGGCATCATTCCCCGAATGATCCTGAATCAACAATACCGGTCGTTATCATCTAGATACACGCCGTATATTTATCACTATCTCCGGTATCGAGTAACCTCGCTAGGCTCCCCCGTTTCAATACGGCTATCCTGCCCCTCGGTCTCGACCGGGTCCACCATGTATCCAACTGTATATCTCCCCCACTCAGTATGGATAACGTAAGATCCGCGACAGTATATCTCCCCCACTCGGTCCGGAATAAAACCAAAACAGAAAACATCTCATGGTGGACATGACACATCAATCATGAAAACACTGGATTTATGTAATAGTATTCAAAACTCAAAACCATAAATCCTCAATTCTGCATTTACCTCATATATAACACAGAAAACGCATATAGCAGCATGATGTAAACGATGCAATTTACTACTATTAATGATATGTGACATACGATATAAATTTATGTTAACAAGTATGATGTTTAAGTGTAAAGTGACATAGCAATATCGACGAGGTGTGTGTAGCATATAAGATGTGCACGTGGCATGAGTCGTCGATAATTGTGAAGTGTTCTAATCATCTAATCAATTTATATGTATATATGATGAATGCATATTATCAATTTGGCATAACGATATAAAGTATTAAGTTAAGTAAAACTACGTGCGAAACACGCCATCTTTACAAAATTCCCCGGTAGATATTTAGTCTACTCACCGGAAAGGTCGAATCTACTCCGAAATTGCTAATCCTTTCCCTTTCCTCGCTGCTTCCGTAATTCTTGTATCCGAATCTAAGTTTACAATTTAACTTATATAAGAAAAACGACTATTCCGATATGACGGAAATGAAAACACCCTTTCCCACTTACAAGTTACATACTATTCGATTATATTAAGTTATTAAACATTTAATCTTGCTGGATTTTAACCTTAATCTGAATTTTTACAGAGAATTAAATCGCGACGTATTCTAGTCGTGTCGTATTTAGTGTTTTACGATGTCCTTTCCGATATATGTTTCCAGATTCTAATTATAATGAAACTAGTTTAATTAAACAGTACCAAAATAACCAAGATAACACACTGGAGCATACCCAACAGAGCAAACCCACAAAGCTCTCTCCATGGCCGGCGACACCAGATTTTCCTATATGGTCGCCGGCCCAAAACCGGCCCCTTGGGTTCGTGGTTCTATGGTTTGTTCTAGTTGTTTCCTACATCATTTTAACTCTGTTTAGTTAAGTTAAATATTTTCCAGATTAAAGCAGATTTTAACAGACATTAAATTTAACTAAAATACGATATTATGTGACATGTTCAATCTATAATAACTAATCTACAGAGCCTAATTTACCTACTGTGTTTAAGAGTTTTACCCTTCAAAATTTGCTGTAGGAATAACCCCCCCAAGATTGATAAGCTCCTCCTAGCTTGATGATGAACAAAACTCAAGAACAAGCTCCTCTTTCATCTTCTTCCTCTTGTTCTTTCTTGTTCTCTTTTAAATTTCCTTTTCTTTTTAAATTTCTTTGAGTTTTATTCTCAGTTTTGAACTGAGAATGAGCTTTATAAATGAATGGAGGAAGGGATAGGGTTAAGGAGGTGGTGTCAAGTGTTGAAGGGTGTGTGTTTCATGCAAGGAGGAGGTGGAGGTTGAAGGTGTGCATGCAAACATTAGGTGGTTAAGCTTTATCATTACATTTTTCTTTTTAATCTAAATAAAATTCTGAACTAATTTGACTTTTCCACCACTTTCAATTAAAACCTTAACTATCTTATATTTGCATAATACTTTAAATTTTTACATATAAACCCCTCACAACCTAACTTATTATAAAACACACATTTTATTAAAATGAAGCTAAATTTATCATTAAAACCCTTATAACTTATTTAATTTGCCTATAAAAATTTTAATTTAATTTGTATTACATATAACTTATGAAGATTGACATATTTGATTTTAACCGTTTTGTCATTTATCACCTTATTTATTTCTAAATATTCCAAATGTTACAATATTCCCCCCTTAAGAAAATTCGGTCCCCGAATTTAAAATAATTACTAGACATATCTATGAAAAGATGTGGAAATTTCTTTCGCATTGCGTCCTCCGTCTCCCAAGTAATCTCCTTGCGATTCTTTCCTTGCCAGAGAACCTTTACAGATGGAAGTATCCTCGATCGTAGTTGCTTTGCCTGCCTGTCTAGAATAGCGACTGGCTGCACTGTGTAGGATAAATCTAGCTCAAGCTGTAAGGCCTGATGCTGGATCGCGTGAGATGGATCGTGAAGATATCTGCGAAGCATCGAAACGTGAAACACCGGATGCACGTCGGGAAAATTAGGTGGAAGTGCTAACCGATAAGCTACAGCGCCCACCCTCTCTAAAATCTCGTAAGGTCCAATAAATCTGGGGTTGAGCTTTCCTTTCTTCCCGAAGCGCATCACACCTTTCATTGGAGATACTCTGTCACGACCCGAGAATTTCGACTCGTGACCGGCACTTAACCACGCAATGTCTACAGGCGTAACGCGGCTAAGTAAGCCGAACCCAGAAATCAAAACCAATAAATAAAGAGTGATTGAAACATTTTTGTAAAAACAGTCATACATGTCTGAGAAACTTCCATTTATTTAGTAGAAATCCTTTTTAGTTAAAGAGTTATAATTTTTATAATTTTGGCAACATTTCCTTTTTTAAACATTTGTCCCGCAAGTCGGGTAAAAGCAAGGTGTCGCAGAAATAACAAGTGAAATGAATAAGCATCACAATATGATATACGACGCCGTAGCGAAGAATACACAGTAAAGCAAGGACAAATATCACAAAGATAAGACTGCATAAAATAAAGTCGGCTCACATGCGAGCTCGACACTAGAGTATAAAATCATACATAACGTCCTCACAACTGTCTCTAAGTCAATACAGAAAGGTAAATGGAGAATACTACATACATCAATATACAACTGAAGGATAACAGATACAATACAAAAACCCACCTATCAGCAAAAAGGCTAACTCGCCTCAGAAAGGTATCTGTGCCAAAAGATGCGGTAAACAGCCAGCCGTGACTACTCCTAAGGGCAACCTGCAAATACTGTGGCACAACGGGGGGGTGAGTTGCCAACTCGTGAATAGAGATAACATATAAAGGTGATCGCGAGCATGCACATATAGCGCGGCTCTACTAATGCCAGCAGATGATGTCAATGCATGACAAACAGTGGATGCAATAGTAATGCAAGTGCTCTATCAGGTAAATGCTACAGGATGAGGTATATAGTAATCAATACTGAGCATGGGATAAATAACATCTACATGGATATGTCAACATGGAAAGCAATAATCGGTGCCTCAGACTGCACCCAAATCCCAAATACACTCAGGCGCCGGCACACCCATCGGCCCTCAAATCCTGTACATCTCTGAGAAATCATGAGTGCCCAACATCGGCACCAAAAATATCATAAAATACTCGTGTCCAGCATCAACACGCAAATCCTCGTATATCGGGCTCCGTCCGTCCGGATCGGCCCACGGGGTCCGTCTACGGTATCGGCCCTCGGCCCCGGCAGTACGGATCATCCCGCATCCATCTCTCGACTCTGGTCAGTATCCTCCGGACAACTGCCAGGTCCAACCAATCACCGGTAGGTACTCGCCCGCCTCCAGGCTCAATCGGCAAAACCCATCGATCATCTCGCCGAGGGGAACCATACCGGGCCTACCATGAACCCGCAAACGGAACATCCACTCCTCGAATCGGGCTTCAAGCACACGTCTCAGCACCGAGAAAACGCGTGGTAGACACACCAAAATATCATATCACGAGGTACCGGGTTTTTCAAAATAGTGCATCTTTTCTTAAATACTTCCACGGTCCTCAAAACCAGAAATCGCATGAAATCCAACACCAATAAGTAAATCCAATGCGAGGTACAATGTAAATCAATCCATGGTATGAGCATAAGGGGAAAACCGCTTTTAAAAATAGTTTCCGTTTTTAAAGATGTCATGCGGCTCCCAATTTCCAGGAAATCACCACCAATCATATGTAAGATAAACTACAGCAATATAATCATGGCAGTTCTACAGTGAGTGTGGCATGGCAATTACTAACGGTGTGTGTGTAGCATGCAAATAGTGCCCGTGCAACATAGACCGTTAGTAATAGTGCGGTGTTCTATCTGTTCTAAGCATATATATATATATATATATATATATATATATATATATATATGTGGCAGGGAATGCAATATGCGATGACAGTCTATGGGGTACATGCAACATATAATAATAAAGTCCTATCAGCCCTGACGCATAACGCCATGCGGGCGATATCCCCGTAGATGTGAAATCTACTCACCGTGTCTCGCGCTAAGTGTAGCCGACGACTTGCTTGCCCTTCTTCGCAGCGTCCGTCTCACTGGCCTGCGAACCTAGAATCATATAACATATATCACACATAAGCTCAATTTCACAGAAACGCGACATTACGGTCCAACTAGAAACCCGTGTCGCAAACCAATCGCGCGTGTGCGCGATACGCTAAAACGTGTGATCACGGGCCTGAAACTACCCCGACGCGTCGCGATACGCAGAAACCCCAAACCCACTCACGTATCACGCGTGTCGCGAAGGTTTAGAAAAACGGCAAAATAGGTATTTGGTCCAAGATTTCTATACAGAACTAAACTTACAAAAATATATATATCACATCACCCTACATACTAGCAGACACCTACATGACCAAACCCAAACCCAAACCCTACCCATCTGGCCGCAAATTGCGGCCAGAACGAATTAATTGGCGGCCTACTGTAGCAGTTAGGGGGTGTTGGAGATAGTGCCCTCAGAGTCAATTATTGGATCACAGGCACGTGATTGCAATGATTGAGGGAGGACCTATCCCGGTAGAACAGTCTTACTCGAGATGATAGTTTGCTATCTGGTTTACCTTTATCATCGTGTACTGCTTTAGGTGACCTGACAGGTCACTATTGCACGTTGATAGAGCCCCTAGGATTCTTGCTTGGCTGCCAGCAGTATGAGGGCGATCATATAAGTGAGAGCTGGAAACTACAAGCATATCCTTAAAAGGTCCCTAGTCGTGGGAGTTTCGAGACAGGGCATCGATTCTCCAGAGTAGACTAGTGTATACAGTCGAGACCCCGACGAGGGGCGGTGGCCGGTCTCACAAGCCACTGGTGTCAGTTGGATCACCTAAGATGTATACAGGTGCTCATTGGGTTATGAGTACACCGGACAGGACTCGCCGGGAACATGCTAGTTGGTCTTATACCTGACGTCAGATAGCAGTTCCCAGGTGACATGTGTACAGGTTAGTTCATCGACCTGGGGATCGTCATTTGTCTCGTGTGAGTTCCCACTGTGCTTTGATTACTACCCTACCACGGCTCAAAGGAGTCGTGCAAACAGGTTTTAGTTGGGTACAGTCCCGAGCCACATGGAGGCAGTGAGCGGATCTTCGGGGGTTCGTCTCTCCCGGTATTGGGGGTGAGGTCGCGCTGTGTCTAGGAGAGCCATTACACGAAGTCCTTGGCCAAGGCAGGAGATTTACTGGTTGGTATTCCAGTAGTATCTCAGGGTGTTCTGGGCTACACTCCGACACGACTTGTACCGCTTTTGGGGGTCTGACTTTTACCCACCCCCTAGGCCCGACATGCAATGCTCGTAGACGAACGGACCGGACTGTACGGATATTGTCACTGACAGGCTCAGTAGGGTGTCAGGATGAGTTCGCCCATCGACGTCCCTTTTGGTCAATAGCTGGTGGCCCGTTACGTATTGGCTTATACCTCTGACGTGCTAGTGGTTAAATCCACAGCCATAGTATTGACGAGTCTTTAGAGTCCACCACAGATTCAGTTACTCAGCTTTCGGGCGAAACGCTGTAGAGGCCGTATGGAGATATGGCAGGGTCCGATCAGATACGTGCGGTATTGCACGGATCAGGATCGGACGGTTTGTACTAGTGGCCGTATGGATATATGGCAGGGTTCGGTCAGATACGTGCGGTATTGCACGGATCGGGATCGAACGGATATTACTAGCCGGTTTTGGTTTAAGCCGGATCCTAGTTTAGTACAGTGTAGATTTTGTCTCTTTGCATTTGTATCCGGACGGAATACAGATGCGGGTGTGTATGCACAGTATCGGGGTTTTCCTGTAATTTATTACGGGACCAGTTTTCTGGAGTTGCCAGTTTGCATTCCGTTCCGACCGGTTTTCGTTTGTTCTTTCCCGGCCGGACTTTTCCGATGGAGGGTGTTATTTGCAATTTGCAAATAACATTTTGTGGAGGGATTTATTGCAAAAGGATTGATTATGATAGCATCATATCTTTTCCACCATCATTTTGATTCTCTTGCATTAATTGTGATTAATGAGAGGGTATGGGTTTAAAAGTGTGAAGCATGGTTGATGTTTCTTTGTCTTTTGATGTGGTCACCTTTTCTTCTCTCCTACACTCACCTCCCTTCATGCTTCATATTCTTTCCTCCACCATTTTCTAAGATGATAAGTTTTTCTTCATACTTGAGAGAAGAAGAAGAGAGGATCATTTTTCAAGAGGGAAAATTTGTTCATCTCATTTCATGCTAGAAAAATGCAAGCACCATTTTTCTCATCTTGATTCCTCCATCATCTTCAAAGGCAACAAACCCCAAGTGAGACATAAGCTCTACACTACACTTTCTACAGCAAATCTTGGACACGTCGACTCGCCAGCTTCGCTCCCGAGTTGCCTCGGTATTGAGGTGGGAGCCCGTAAAAGAAGCAGGCGATGTGGTGCCCTTCCGGCGAGGAGGCGACGACCGGAGTTTCCACAGGAGATCGGGACGACGACGAGAAGACCGGAGGACTCGGATCATTCGGTATATCTCTAACCCGTCCTCTTGTTGTTAGCTAGATCTAGTTTAATGGCGCGATCCGGGGTTTAGTGCGCGGTGGTGCCGGTTTGCAAAGTTCGCAAAATTAAAGTTTATCACCGCTTCCGCATTTGGCCGTCGGTTTGACGGCCGGGGCGCCGCCGCACACTTACAGTGGTATCAGAGCCTCGCCATTAACTTCGTCTAGCTTCGTTTGATGTGTTTTGCATTTCCGATCGACCAAAATTCCAAAATCTACATTTTTGCTAGCGACAGTTTTCTGTAGAAATTTTTTGGTCTCCAAAAATTTTTCAGGTTGTATAAAAGTACTGTGCTAGAAGACCTAAGACTACTGTAGAAATTCAAGACACTGATCTTTTCAGAGGAGCGCGGAACCGCGGCAAAACCCTACTTGTTGCCGCGGTTCCGCCGCAGTATTGATGGATCAGTGTGTACAATTTTTCCAGTAGGCCTTTTGGGTGAAAATTGGGGTTTTGGAATATTAATATTGGGCCCAAAATTTCTTGATCTCCTACAGTAATGCTTGGGGGCCCACTTGTTAAGATTTGATTGATCGGATATATTAAACACATTATTTCACAGTATTTACATTATATCTGCGACCGTGAATGTCACTCGATCGGTAAATCCGATCTAACTGCTATAGCCCGGTTAGACGGATTTGCGAACGTGACTTTCACGTTGATGTTCTGTTTCTGCTGTGATGTTGCGGATCGGTCGTGGGGATAGCCTGGATGCAATGCTAGTACTGTTTTGTTGTATTATGTACATTTGATATTGTGGGGCGAGCGTCCGACATGTGGACTGCCGTCACTGCCTGTTTGTATTATTCTTTTGGGGCACGACCTGGTTGCGGTCGATGTACCCGTTGTATGTATATTTTACTTTCTGTACTAGGATTACCCCACGGAGGGGTGCACGGATAGCCGGGTTCTGGAGGGCAACAAGCCCGCATCTCATGGCATTGGGACGGAGGGGGCTTCGCTCTAGAATTGGCCGGCTATTCGCCGCACTCGTAGGGGGTACAGGATTTTCATTGCACAGGCTATCCACACGACCAGGGGAACGTCGGGTTTTCAGTAGTGGCTCTGTGAAACCCGGGGATCCCAGATATCTGTATTGTTCTGTGATGCTGTACATTTCTGTGATGTTGCATTTTTATTCACGCCTTGAGCGAAATACTATATATTGGTATATATATTAGTAGATGTTGTATATGTTTTCCATCCGCGCTAGTCCAGTCCCCGCTCTGCCGTTAGTTAGCTAACCTAACGGGTGATGACGGGACCCAGTGGCGAATGCGGATGGCATATACGTACGTCAGTATTTTTTCGTTCTTTGTGGTGTGATCAATTGATGGAACTGCGTTGATTTGGATCAATGCATGTTAAAACAAACCTATTCTGATGTTGTTGGAACACTTTTCAAAAGGCTGTTATTGCAAGGACGCTCACTTTTGTTTTGCATCGTGGTATTCATTTGGAATATCCTGCTCCTCAGTCGACGAGGCAAGGGCCGAGATCCCTTCACCGGGAGTGACCCCTTGGACAGAAGTTTGCGTCAGGGCATTAACTTCACTATAGCCGATTACTTTTGCTTTGCATCGTGGTATTCATATGGAATATCCTGCACCCCATTCTACGGGGAAAGAGCCGAGATCCCTTCACCAGGAGTGACCTCTTTAGTAAAGGTTTTCGTCACTATATTTTCTAAAAAGCTATCCGTTCCTTCAACGATATCAAGTTCATTACGTTAAAGGTTTTCGCCAGAAACCATTCGTAGCCCTCCGTCGTTTCAGACGGGTAGCACGTAGTATTCATGCTATGTTTGTTGGCCTTCGTCAAGGCATAGTGTATGGTAGCTGCTTGTTGCCTTTCTGCAGCATAGATAGATGCGTTGGTTTGGGATAGTCGTATAGCCTTGTTGGCCTTCGTCAAGGGCTTGTGCGGGTGGGTTCATATCAACCTGGAGAATGACGGGTTGAACTTGACATGTGACTTATGATTTGTTGGCCTTCGTCAAGGTCATAAGAGCATGGGGCAGAAATCACATCGGGAGTTTCAAAAGAACTGAAACTTGCCAGATATGCGCATACCTTCTGGAGTGCGATACCGTGAGCGGATTCCGTCACGTTGTCATGCGATGATAGTTGGATCCTGATTCCCACTGATGAGTTGGTTTACTCCTCGGGTGACCCCGACTAATTCTTCTTTCAGGTTTGGAGGAGAATTTGAGGTACAGTGGGAGGTTTCCAGATTAGATAAATTGGTAACCATTCTGATCTAGATTAGAGTGCACGCTGAGTGTTTCTTTTCTCTCTCTCTCTGGCAGCGACCATTGACCCGACCCTAGACTTTGACTCAGTGACCAAGTTGACCGAACCTTCTTAACACTGGCTTTTGGATTGTCAGAGTTGCAGACCTCATTGCCACTCCTACTTTTACCCTTTTCTCCAGGACACCCCGTATTACTGCGAACGTCCACTTCCATTGGACAAAACCATCGTATGGTTAGATACGAACTCGAAGGAATTCGAGGATGGTTTCCGGTTCTGGAGAAAACGGATAGGATTATTCAGTTGTCTTTTCCCTTTCACCTTCTCTCAAGTTGTGAGTACTCCTTGGTTTAGGAGATAGTACACCTATTGCGCAAATTGGATAGTCTTCTTCCAAACCTTAGGCTAGTGCCGACCGGTAGGGAATGAAGAAAACCAATTAACCTAAATGGTGTGCAGAAGGTATTAAGATTAAGACAAAGCAAGGGATTAGTAAGAAGGCAAAGTAAATTGCAACTGATATTCACGACCAAACCAAGTATTTCTTCGCCAATCCTAAATCACCTTTGTATTTCTCCAGGACACTCCGTATCACTACGAAGATCTACAGTTTACTGGATACTCCATCGTATGGTTATATACGAACTCGAAAGGAACTTGTTCCAGTTCGGGGATGGATTCTGGTCCAGGAGAAATAGGAATAAGGTTTATTCGGTTGTCTTTTATCCTCACCTTCTCTCGCATTGTGAGTGCTCCTAGGATTAGGACAGTACACCCATTATGCTTATTGGATAGTCTTCTTCCAAAACATAGGCTGGTGCCGAACGGTAGGGAAGGAAGAAAACCAATTGGCCTAAAGGGGTGTGCAGAGGGTAATGACTAAAGACATATAAAGGGATTTGGAGAGGTGGCAAAGAATTATACGGTTATAGTTGTGAATCTGGATAATGGTAGAGGCATTACTAGGAATACCAGGATACCCCATCGAAACATTTTAATGTTTCAGTTCAACTGTGTACTGTTAAAAGAAAACTGATTTCCCGATTAGACACTTGCTCCAGGGTATGTATTTACCAGGTTTGATTCTCACATCTGTATGGTTTTACAGATGATGAGTGGGAGTAAGTTATTGGGAATTGGGTGATCATCCTCATTATATCGGGATTCGTTGTAATCGGTGATATTTGAGGAGATCACCTGGGCTGTTTACCGGACGGCAAATGTTTGGTTTTGAATATCCGCTATTGTGCACCAATTTCAAATTGATATATCTGTACGTCTATTTTCATGGAGTGAGATATACCTTTTGATATTATGTCGATGACATTTACCTATAACAGTGGATGGTTAGGTAAGGAGCATTAAACAGCGGTGTAATTCTTCTTAACCATAAGTACAGTTTTCAACCTACGACACACAGTGAAAGAGTTGTTAGACTCAGCGGACTTATACAGAGTATTGTATGTTGCCAGTGTCCATTAGGACAGAGGGGTTGGTCCTCATACTATATTCTGTTTACTTTTAACTTCTCTAGTTCTTAGACATGTGTTTCGTAGAAACACAGGGTCTAAGTTTTGAGGAGTTATAGGTATTTGAATAGAGTAGAGAACCAGGTATAGCAAGTATCGGGATTCTTCAATGTGATCGGAGATGTAGATACTTGTGTATGGTATTCAGTTGATAGTAATGATAAAGAGAAATTGCTTCTTTTTCAGGTTACTCATCATTGGAAGCATTCCTAAGTTGAGTAACGCTGATCGGCCTCTCTCCATTTAGTTGACATGCACTGGAGACAGCTGCATGATTTGAATCTGGTTCAATTAAATCAGTGCCTCTGTTCCTATATTGGATATAGAACAGTTCATATCTTAACGTTGTTAAGGTACGGGGAGTTGTCCGGCTTATGATTAAAACCAGACACTGGACAGCTCAAGGCACGTTTCTGTAATGGCTGTTTGTGGGTTGACCAAGGCTATGACGAGGGTTGGCTTTTCTACCATCTGGGAGATCAATAGTAATATTGTTCTAGACTCGCCACAGTTTTATTAAAAATGGATTTTTTCAAAAACAGTAGTGGGAGTATGGTAGAACTGGAAGTGATTCCAGAACCGCAAACGATTACTGAAGATTTGATAAGGAACCTAAAGATTCAATCTGATTTGACATTCCATTGGCCACTCCGCAGATAAGGTGGGTAACTTCAGGCACCCGAGAGGTACTCCGGTAGCCTCAAGGACGGTGACAGGGAAGTTCTTGTTTACCCACACTTGCCATTGTTGTTGTTCCAGACTGCGAGACCCGGCAGGAGGATGAGTATAGCGTCGTTCTAAACTAGCTTTAGAAGTGCACGTCTATATGACTCTGCCAGAGGGTTGTCGTGGTCAGTGGGAGCAGCGGAAGCATTGGTGGACATCAGGCTTATGTCTATTTATAGACTAAAGCAGATATAGCGGAGATAGATCATCTATTTCTGATATGACAGTCATAGGTTTGACGTCATCAGAATAGGGGATGGATCTGTTGAGAAGGTAGTAGGAAGTGATATTCCTATACTACGATCGGTTATATTTTGTTCGTCACACAGTGGTTTCTCCACATGGGATTTGGACATCATATCAGACATACTGGTTACTAGATCTATGGTTTTAGATCTAGATTTGGGTGGTTTCCCAATCAGGGTACTTTGACAACATTCTAAGAGTATTTAGAATGGACGACTCCTGGCACGGTAGTGTACCTGCAGGTGATGGAGTCACCCTCTCTAAAGGTGTATTATAGACTAAAGTAGAGAGGGATGTGCATGATTGGCAGATCACTTGCTTAGGCAATTGAGTCAATCATGAGATGTCACGTACCACACCAGATGTTGTTCTTGCACTAGATGCAATAAGTTGATATTGATCCAATCCTGGAGAAACAGTCGGAAGCAGTTATAGAACATAAGTGGATGTTCTAGGGATATGATAACGACAGCCTAATTTGGGAGACAGTTATCATTCCAGGCTTCCAAGGTGACATGGACGACAAGGAGGTTGTCAGAGTTATAGTTTTCCCTCTGACGAGGGGCAGTATTTTGGACAGGTGATCCAAGGCAATACTGAGGGAGGCATGGCGCAGGATACTGATTAAGTTCAGTTGACGATACAGTCTAAGAAGTTTGGATTTGGAGTTCATTTATGAGCTAGGTCCCATCAGACATCCAGACATTCTAAGACAGGTATTGCTCATTTCGGGAGATGGCTTTCTCCGCGAACTTGAGATATAGAGAGAGACATAGAAAGAAACTTTAAAGCGGGTCCACTCGCTGAGGCTATTCCTCGAACGCAATAGTCTCGCAAACGAGCTTTGTGAGACTGACTAGTAGAGGAGTTGGGTGTTCGGTATCACACGGGCTGTGAGTATGCGACATCGCAATAATTAGCCTTGAGTGCAAGTGGGAGATTGTTGGAGATAGTGCCCTCAGAGTCAATTATTGGATCACAGGCACGTGATTGCAATGATTGAGGGAGGACCTATCCCGGTAGAACAGTCTTACTCGAGATGATAGTTTGCTATCTGGTTTACCTTTATCATCGTGTACTGCTTTAGGTGACCTGACAGGTCACTATTGCACGTTGATAGAGCCCCTAGAATTCTTGCTTGGCTGCCAGCAGTATGAGGGCGATCATATAAGTGAGAGCTGGAGTCTACAAGCATATCCTTAAAAGGTCCCTAGTCGTGGGAGTTTCGAGACAGGGCATCGATTCTCCAGAGTAGACTAGTGTATACAGTCGAGACCCCGACGAGGGGCAGTGGCCGGTCTCACAAGCCACTGGTGTCAGTTGGATCACCTAAGATGTATACAGGTGCTCATTGGGTTATGAGTACACCGGACAGGACTCGCCGGGAACATGCTAGTTGGTCTTATACCAGACGTCAGATAGCAGTTCCCAGGTGACATGTGTACAGGTTAGTTCATCGACCTGGGGATCGTCATTTGTCTCGTGTGAGTTCCCACTGTGCTTTGATTACTACCCTACCACGGCTCAAAGGAGTCGTGCAAACAGGTTTTAGTTGGGTACAGTCCCGAGCCACATGGAGGCAGTGAGCGGATCTTCGGGGGTTCGTCTCTCCCGGTATTGGGGGTGAGGTCGCGCTGTGTCTAGGAGAGCCATTACACGAAGTCCTTCGCCAAGACAGGAGATTTACTGGTCGGTATTCCAGTAGTATCTCAGGGTGTTCTGGGCTACACTCCGACACGACTTGTACCGCTTTTGGGGGTCTGACTTTTACCCACCCCCTAGGCCCGACATGCCATGCTCATAGACGAACGGACCGGACTGTACGGATATTGTCACTGACAGGCTCAGTAGGGTGTCAGGATGAGTTCGCTCATCGACGTCCCTTTTGGTCAATAGCTGGTGGCCCGTTACGTATTGGCTTATACCTCTGACGTGCTAGTGGTTAAATCCACAGCCATAGTATTGACGAGTCTTTAGAGTCCACCACACATTCAGTTACTCAGCTTTCGGGCGAAACGCTGTAGAGGCCGTATGGAGATATGGCAGGGTCCGATCAGATACGTGCGGTATTGCACGGATCAGGATCGGACGGTTTGTACTAGTGGCCGTATGGATATATGGCAGGGTTCGGTCAGATACGTGCGGTATTGCACGGATCGGGATCGAACGGATATTACTAGCCGGCTTTGGTTTAAGCCGGATCCTAGTTTAGTACAGTGTAGATTTTGTCTCTTTGCATTTGTATCCGGACGGAATACAGATGCGGGTGTGTATGCATAGTATCGGGGTTTTCCTGTAATTTATTACGGGACCAGTTTTCTGGAGTTGCCAGTTTGCATTCCGTTCCGACCGGTTTTCGTTTGTTCTTTCCCGGCCGGACTTTTCCGATGGAGGGTGTTATTTGCAATTTGCAAATAACATTTTGTGGAGGGGTTTATTGCAAAAGGATTGATTATGATAGCATCATATCTTTTCCACCATCATTTTGATTCTCTTGCATTAATTGTGATTAATGAGAGGGTATGGGTTTAAAAGTGTGAAGCATGGTTGATGTTTCTTTGTCTTTTGATGTGGTCACCTTTTCTTCTCCTACACTCACCTCCCTTCATGCTTCATATTCTTTCCTCCACCATTTTCTAAGATGATAAGTTTTTCTTCATACTTGAGAGAAGAAGAAGAGAGGATCATTTTTCAAGAGGGAAAATTTGTTCATCTCATTTCATGCTAGAAAAATGCAAGCACCATTTTTCTCATCTTGATTCCTCCATCATCTTCAAAGGCAACAAACCCCAAGTGAGACATAAGCTCTACACTACACTTTCTACAGCAAATCTTGGACGCGTCGACTCGCCAGCTTCACGCCCGAGTTGCCTCGGTATTGAGGTGGGAGCCCGTAAAAGAAGCAGGCGATGTGGTGCCCTTCCGGCGAGGAGGCGACGACCGGAGTTTCCGCAGGAGATCGGGACGACGACGAGAAGACCGGAGGACTCGGATCATTCGGTATATCTCTAACCCGTCCTCTTGTTGTTAGCTAGATCTAGTTTAATGGCGCGATCCGGGGTTTAGTGCGCGGTGGTGCCGGTTTGCAAAGTTCGCAAAGTTCGCAAAATTAAAGTTTATCGCCGCTTCCCCATTTGGCCGTCGGTTTGACGGCCGGGGCGCCGCCGCGCACTTACAGGGGGTCGGGTTAAATCTAGGGTATCAGCACCTATCCACTATACTGCAGTCTTCCCAATTTCATTCTGAACTCATCGGGTCAAAAGCAGTTCCAGAAAACTCAGTTTTGCTCAAAAACGACGGATTTGCATCAATTAGGGAAACTGGTGGTATTTTAGTGCAATCGGAGTTAAGCTAAGTTAACATGGTCTCAATAACTCACTAACAACTTACTGAAATCAATTCACACCACACTAGCACAAGATTCCTACTAAACACCTCATATCGCACTAAAACACACTAAAACCACTAACCGATGCAAAACTACTCTAACCAAGCAACTAGGGAATAAGTTTAGGAAATATACCTCATACTTAACCTTAGGTAGCTGAAGGAAGAAGAAGAAATGAAGGGGAGAAGCTGCAGTTGCTGCTGTTGCTGTTGCTGCTCACTGGCTGTTGCTGCTGTGCTTGCTGTTGCTGTTGCTGAGCTGCTTGTTGCTGCTGCTGTGGAGTTTGCTGCTGCTGCTGCTTCTGGGTTCAGCTGAGAGGTAGGTGTGTGTGTGTGTGAGTGTGTGGGTGTGAGACTTGAGAGAAAACAAAGAAATGTGAGGAAACAATTATCACCCAATTGTCAACCCTCCTCTCTCTCTTTCTCCTCATAAGTCAACACCTAACACAATTTCAAATTAAAACAACTACTAATCAACTAATTAACTTAATTTAAACCCAAAAGACTTAATCCCATGATTAACCCACCATGGCTATTAATCATGGTAAAACTCATTTTAAAAACCCTAGTTTACATGCACATGTGTGTGCAAGCCAAGGAAAATTTTAGAAAAATATTTATTAAATTTGGAAAAATATTTAAAACACACTTTGGTAAACTTTTTGTTAAAAAGCCATTATTTAAATATAATTATTCACTAAACATATCCTAAGGTGTTACAATCTCTCCCCCTTAAAGAAATTCGTCCCCGAATTTCAAAAATCTAACTACACGTACCTTTAAAAAGATGGGGATACGTCTTCATCATCTCGCTTTCGGTCTCCCAAGTGACCTCCTCACGGTTCTGGCCACGCCAAAGTACCTTAACTGATGGGATGTCCTTCGATCTCAATTTCTTCACTTGTCGATCCAAGATCATCACCGGCTGTGCTGCATAGGAAAGGTCGCGCTCAAGTTGGATCGTCGGATGCTGAATCGCATGCGAAGGATCATGAAGATATCTGCGGAGCATCGAAACGTGGAATACGGGATGCACATCTGGAAAGCTGGGCGGAAGGGCTAACCGGTATGCTACTGCACCAACACGCTCGAGGATCTCGAAGGGACCCACATACCTGGGACTGAGCTTCCCCTTCTTCCCAAACCTCATCACACCTTTCATTAGGGAGACCCTCAAGAAAACATGATCACCAACAGAAAACTCGAGTCTGCGCCGCCGACGGTCCGCATAAGATCTCTGCCTACTCTGGGCTGCTCTCATCCTATCGCGAATCAACTGGATCTTCGCTGTCGTCTCCTCAACGATCTGTGGCCCTAAGATACTGCTCTCACTAAGCTCTGTCCAATAAGTTGGCGATCTGCATCTCCTCCCATAAAGAGCCTCAAACGGTGCCATCTGAATGGTCTCCTGGTAGCTGTTATTGTAGGAGAACTCTACTAAGGGCAAATGGTGATCCCATCTACCTCCGAAATCCAATACACAAGCTCTGAGCATGTCCTCGAGAGTCTGAATGGTCCTCTCTGACTGTCCGTCGGTCTGCGGATGAAATGCTGTGCTGAAACTCAAGCGAGTGCCCAAAGCCTCCTGAAGCCTCTGCCATAGTCTACTGGTAAACTGGGTGCCTCTGTCGGACACAATACACGTCGGGACTCCGTGTAGTCGCACTATCTCGTCAATGTAGATCTGGGCATACTGAGTAAATCCGAAAGTCGTCTTCACCGGTAGGAAGTGAGCCGCTTTCGTCAAACGATCCACGATCACCCAGATGGAGTCATACCCCCGACTAGTCCTGGGTAGTCCCACAATGAAGTCCATCGAAATCTGTTCCCATTTCCACTCCGGAATGGGTAACGGCTGTACCTCTCCCGCGGGCCTCTGGTGTTCAGCCTTGACTTGCTGACAAGTCAGGCATCTCGACACAAAATCTGCGATGTCCCTCTTCATTCCGTCCCACCAATAAACATCTCTCATATCATGATACATCTTGGTGGAACCGGGATGGACGCTGTACATCGATCGATGTGCCTCCTCAAGAATCTCGCGCCTCAGTCCCTCAGCATCAGGTACGCACAGTCTGACTCCAAATCGTAGTATCCCCTGATCATCGATCACGAACTCGGAAAATCTGCCCTGTCCAATCTGTGCCATGATCTCTGAACATCGGTCATCACTGAGCTATGCCTCATGTATACGATCGATCAATTGTGGGCGTGCATGGACATGCGCGATCTGTCCTCCAATCGGCGTGAACTCGAACTGTATCCGGCTATCGCATAATATCTGCCAGTCCGCGGATGACTGCTCCTGTACTGTGCTCAACCAAGACAGACTACCCCCGGGCCTCCTACTCAAAGCATACGCCACCACATTTGCCTTGCCCGGGTGATATAAGATCTCGCAGTCGTAATCCTTCACTAACTCCATCCATCGGCGCTGTCGAAGGTTCAGATCTCGCTATTGGAATATGTATTTCAGACTTTTATGATCCGTGAATATCTGGCACGACTCGCCGTATAGGTAATGTCGCCAGATCTTAAGTGCGAAGACCACTGCAGCCATCTCCAAATCGTGAGTGGGGTAGTTCTGCTCATGTTTCTTCAATTGTCGCGAGGCATACGCGATCACCCTGTCATGCTGCATCAGTACGCACCCTAACCCCACTCGAGAAGCATCATAATATACCACAAATCCGCCCGATCCGGAAGGCAAAGATAACACCGGTGCCGTCGTCGGCCGAGTCCGTAACTGCTGAAAACTGTGCTCGCACTCCTCCGTCCAATCGAAAGGAACTCCCTTCCGGGTCAACCCGGTCAACGGTGTAGCAATACGGGAGAAGTCCTGCACAAAACGTCTGTAGTAACCGCCCAACCCTAAAAAGCTGCGAATCTCCGTCACCGATGTGGGTCTGGACCAATGCTGAACGGCCTCGATCTTCCTCGGATCTACACATATACCGTCTCGTGAGATCACGTGTCCCAAGAAGTCTACGCTGTCTAGCCAGAAATCACACTTCGAAAATTTCGCATAAAGCTGGTGCTCCCTCAAGGTCTGCAATGTAATCCGCAGGTGCTGCTCGTGCTCCTCACTACTCCGGGAATACACCAAGATATCGTCAATGAAGACTATGATGAATAGATCCAAATATGGCCGGAAAATACGGTTCATCAAGTCCATGAAGGCTGCTGGCGCATTGGTGAGTCCGAACGACATCACCAAAAACTCGTAATGGCCGTAGCGCGTACGGAAAGCTGTCCTGGGAATGTCCTCCTGTCGAACCCGCAGCTGATGATAGCCCGATCGTAAATCGATCCTCGAAAAGTACCCTGCCCCCTGAAGCTGGTCGAAAAAATCGTCGATGCGCGGCAAAGGATACCTGTTCCGCACTGCCACCCTGTTCAGCTGGCGGTAGTCGATACACAGACGCAAACTGTCATCTTTCTTCTTAACGAACAGGACTGGAGCACCCCAAGGAGAAACACTGGGTCGAATAAGTCTCTTGTCCAGCAAATCTTGCAACTGACCCTTCAATTCTTTAAGTTCCGCCGGGGCCATCCGATAAGGCGGTATGGAAATAGACCTCGAGCCAGGAACCAAATCAATAAAGAAAGAAATGTCGCGCTCGGGCGGTAACCCTGGAAGCTCGGCAGGGAACACATCAGGAAACTCGCTGACAACCGGAACCTGATCCAATGGAACCTCTGTAGCGCGAGCATCGCAAACATAGGCGAGAAATCCCTGACATCCCTTCCTCAAAAGCTGTCCAGCGCGAAAAGAAGAAATCACACTGTGAGGGGCGGCTCCATGGTCCCCCAACACAACAAAAACCGACTCACCGGGAAAACAAAATCTAACTGTCTTCTCACGGCAGCCCACAGAAGCATAGCACGTGGCTAACCAATCCATACCTAAGAGAATGTCGAAGTCCAACATCTCCAGAAGGATCAAGTCGACAGGCAACTCTCTCTCGACAATACAGACAGTACAGGATCGGAACACGTGTCTAGCAACAAACGACTCTCCCACAGGAGTGGTCACCACAAGCGGCTGATCAAGCAAACCGGACTCTCTACCTAAACTCGGCACAAAGTGTGTGGATACGTACGAGTGCGTGGATCCGGGATCGAACAGCACGTGTGCATCAACTGAACATACAGGAAGGATACCTGAAACCACTGCATTGGACGCCTGCGCGTCCTGATGTGTCAAAGCAAAAACCCGCGCCTGTCCACCACCTGTAACTGACTGCCCTCTGCTTCGGTCATCTCGCCCTCTCTGAGCAACTCCTCCACGCCCACGACCTCTCTGTGTATGAGTCTGGCGCGGAGCAATGGTAGGTACAACGGGCAACGCCTCTGGGGTGGTGAAGGTGGTAAAGTAACATGCGGTGCTGCCGCCTCCCTCCGGTGTGTCTCTGGACAATCTCGGACGAGGTGAAGTAGGCTGCCACATCTGAAGCAACCCCGCGGCGACTGCTGACTTTCCTGGGGATAGGAACTAAACATCTGGCTCCGTCCCGAATCTCTGATACTCCTCGTACCAGAACGATACCTGTCGCGGCGTCTGAATGACTGCCTCCGTGCGGAAATACTGGTACGAACTCTCTTCGGCTCTGGAACTACTGAAGTCTCAGCAAGGTGCTCCTCGACTACTAGGGCTGCGTCTACAGCTGCTGCATAGATCTCGTAGTGCTGCGTGCTGATCGTGAGGAACAGTGGTGTAAGCAAGCCTCGAACAAATCTCCTGACTCGCAACTCCTCGGTAGCCACTAAATATGGGGCATAGACTGCTAGTTCTGTAAAAAGCACGTCATATTCTGCCACTGTCATCCCTGGCGTCTGACGCAAGGACTCAAATCTGCGTGCTCGGGCATCCCTAACACTCTGGGGAAGGAAACGGGCTAGAAATATGGTCACGAACTCCGTCCAGGTCATAGGAGGAAGACCTGCTGCTCTGCCCTTCTCAACTGAATCACACCACTTCTGCGCAAGACCTTCCAGGCGAAAACTCGCGAACTCAACCCATCTCGCATCTGCGCATCTGAGGGAACGGCATATACGGGCCATCTTGTCAATGAAGGACTGGGGGTCCTCGGCTGTATCGGTGCCTGTGAAGACCGGAGGCTTCAGCCTCATGAACTCTGATAGCGATACTGTAATCATCTCCGTGGCTGCAGGGGCAACTGGCTGTGCGGTAGGTACCATCGCGGTCTTTGGAACGGGTGGAGCTACCTCTGGTCGCTGCGCTCGAAGCGTCACAACTAGCGATCCTATCATCTGGTACATCTCCTGCATGCTAGATCCCACCGTCTGGCGCATCTCCTGCATACCAGCCCCTAGCGTGGCGATCTGATCTGTCACGGCAGGAACAGCCTGCTCGGGTACAACGGGTGCACTGCCCGGATCAGTCCTCGTCTCGGACGAGTCAACACGAATCTCGGCCCTCGCGGCCGCTCTCTGTGCCCTCGTAGTCTTAGGCGGCATAGTAGCTGAAAGAAAATTTGGATTCCATAAGAACACGGAAATCGAATCGCAAGAACATATGTAATCAAGGAGGAATTTAAATCAACAAGTCCTAAGGTCGCGTAGGCGGAGTACCGGGTCGTGAGTATGCCGCGGAACATACACACGCTACGCTACCCTGCTGCAGCTACCTACTCCATCATACCAGGGTCATCCTATACTCCGAAGGTAAAACCTACGCTCTGATACCAACTTTGTCACGATCCGAGAATTTCGACTCGTGACCGGCACTTAACCACGCAACGTCTACAGGCGTAACGCGGCTAAGTAAGCCGAACCCAGAAATCAAAACCAATAAATAAAGAGTGATTGAAACATTTTTGTAAAAACAGTCATACATGTCTGAGAAACTTCCATTTATTTAGTAGAAATCCTTTTTAGTTCAAGAGTTATAATTTTTATAATTTTGGCAACATTTCCCTTTTTAAACATTTGTCCCGCAAGTCGGGTAAAAGCAAGGTGTCGCAGAAATAACAAGTGAAATGAATAAGCATCACAATATGATATATGACGCCGTAGCGAAGAATACACAGTAAAGCAAGGACAAATATCACAAAGATAAGACTGCATAAAATAAAGTCGGCTCACATGCGAGCTCGACACCAGAGTATAAAATCATACATAACGTCCTCAGAACTGTCTCTAAGTCAATACAGAAAGGTAGATGGAGAATCCTACATACATCAATATACAACTGAAGGATAACAGATACCATACAAAAACCCACATATCAGCAAAAAGGCTAACTCGCCTCAGAAAGGTATCTGTGCCAAAAGATGCGGTAAACAGCCAGCCGTGACTACTCCTAAGGGCAACCTGCAAATACTGTGGCACAATGGGGGGAGAGTTGCCAACTCGTGAATAGAGATAACATATAAAGGTGATCGCGATCATGCACATATAGCGCGGCTCTACTATTGCCAGCAGATGATGTCAATGCATGACAAACAGTGGATGCAATAGTAATGCAAGTGCTCTATCAGGTAAATGCTACAGGATGAGGTATATAGTAATCAATACTGAGCATGGGATAAATAACATCTACATGGATATGTCAACATGGAAAGCAATAATCGGTGCCTCAGACTGCACCCAAATCCCAAATACACTCAGGCGCCGGCACACCCATCGGCCCTCAAATCCTGTACATCTCTGAGAAATCACGAGTGCCCAACATCGGCACCCAAAATATCATAAAATACTCGTGTCCAGCATCGACACGCAAATCCTCGTATATCGGGCTCCGTCAGTCCGGATCGGCCCACGGGGTCCGTCTGCGGTATCGGCCCTCGGCCCCGGCAGTACGGATCATCCCGCATCCATCTCTCGACTCTGGTCAGTATCCTCCGGAAAACTGCCAGGTCCAACCAATCACCGGTAGGTACTCGCCCGCCTCCAGGCTCAATCGGCAAAACCCATCGATCATCTCGCCGAGGGGAACCATACCGGGCCCACCACGAACCCGCAAACGGAACATCCACTCCTCGAATCGGGTTTCGAGCACACGTCTCAGCAATGAGAAAACGCGTGGTGGACACACCAAAATATCATATCACGAGGTACCGGGTATTTCAAAATAGTGCATCTTTTCTTAAATACTTCCACGGTCCTCAAAACCAGAAATCGCATGAAATCCAATACCAATAAGTAAATCCAATGCGAGGTACAATGTAAATCAATCCATGGTATGAACATAAGGGGAAAACAGTTTTTAAAAATAGTTTCCGTTTTTAAAGATGTCATGCGGCTCCCAATTTCCAGGAAATCACCACCAATCTTATGTAAGATAAACTACAGCAATATAATCATGGCAGTTCTACAGTGAGTGTGGCATGGCAATTACTAACGGTGTGTGTGTAGCATGCAAATAGTGCCCGTGCAACATAGACCGTTAGGAATAGTGCGGTGTTCTATCAGTTCTAAGCATATATATATATATATATATATATATGTGGCAGGGAATGCAATATGCGATGACAGTCTATGGGGTACATGCAACATATAATAATAAAGTCCTATCAGCCCTGACGCATAACGCCATGCGGGCGATATCCCCGTAGATGTGAAATCTACTCACCGTTTCTCGCGCTAAGTGTAGCCGACGACTTGCTTGCCCTTCTTCGCAGCGTCCGTCTCACTGGCCTGCGAACCTAGAATCACATAACATATATCACACATAAGCTCAATTTCACAGAAACGCGACATTACGGTCCAATTAGAAACCCGTGTCGCAAACCAATCGCGCGTGTGCGCGATACGCTAAAATGTGTGATCACGCGCCTGAAACTACCCCGACGCGTCTCGATACGCAGAAACCCTAAACCCACTCACGTATCATGCGTGTCGCGAAGGTTTAGAAAAACGACAAAATAGGTATTTGGTCCCAGATTTCTATACAGAACTAAACTTACAAAAATATATATATCACAGCACCCTACACACTAGCAGACACCTACAGGACCAAACCCTAACCCAAACCCTACCCATCTGGCCGCAAATTGCGGCCAGAACGAATTAATTGGCGGCCTACGGTAGCAGTTAGGGGGTCGAGTTAAATCTAGGGTATCAGCACCTATCCACTATACTGCAGTCTTCCCAATTTCATTCTGAACTCATCGAGTCAAAAGCAGTTCCAGAAAACTCAGTTTTGCTCAAAAACGACGGATTTGCATCAATTAGGGAAACTGGTGGTATTTTAGTGCAATCGGGGTTAAGCTAAGTTAACATGGTCTCAATAACTCACTAACAACTTACTGAAATCAATTCACACCACACTAGCACAAGATTCCAACTAAACACCTCATATCGCACTAAAACACACTAAAAACCACTAACCGATGCAAAACTACTCTAAACAAGCAACTAGGGAATAAGTTTAGGAAATATACCTCATACTTAACCCTAGGTAGCTGAAGGAAGAAGAAGAAATGAAGGGGAGAAGCTACAGTTGCTGCTGTTGCTGTTGCTGCTCACTGGCTGTTGCTGCTGTGCTTGCTGTTGCTGTTGCTGAGCTGCGTGTTGCTGCTGCTGTGGAGTTTGCTGCTGCTGCTGCTTCTGGCTTCAGCTGAGAGGTAGGTGTGTGTGTGTGTGTGTGAGTGTGTGAGTGTGAGACTTGAGAGAAAACAAAGAAATGTGAGGAAACAATTATCACCCAATTGTCAACCCTCCTCTCTCTCTCTCTCTCCTCACAAGTCAACACCTAACACAATTTCAAATTAAAACAACTACTAATCAACTAATTAACTTAATTTAAACCCAAAAGACTTAATCCCATGATTAACCCACCATGGCTATTAATCATGGTAAAACTCATTTTAAAAACCCTAGTTTACATGCACATGTGTGTGCAAGCCTAGGAAAATTTTAGAAAAATATTTATTAAATTTGGAAAAATATTTAAAACACACTTTGGTAAACTTTTTGTTAAAAAGCCATTATTTAAATATAATTATTCACTAAACATATCCTAAGGTGTTACATACTCGAAGGAACACATGATCTCCCACCTCAAACTCGAGTTTACGTCATCGTCGATCTGCGTATGACTTCTGTCTACATTGAGCCGCTTTCATTCTATCTCGTATCAATTGAATCTTCTCTGTAGTTTCCTGTGCTATCTGCGGTCCCAATATACAACTCTCGCTAAGTTCCGTCCAGCAAATGGGTGATCGACATTTCCTCCCATACAAGGCTTCAAAGGGTGCCATCTGGATCGTCTCCTGAAAACTGTTATTGTACGAGAATTCTGCCAAAGGTAGGTGACGATCCCAACTACCACCGAAATCTAGGCTACAAGCCCGAAGCATATCCTCTAGTATCTGAATGGTCCGCTCCGACTGACCGTCTGTCTGTGGGTGGAAAGCTGTACTAAAACACAGCCGCGTACCAAGAGCGTCCTGAAGTTTCTGCCATAGCCTGCTAGTGAACTGGGTACCTCGATCTGATACTATGCATGTCGGCAGTCCATGTAGACGTACAATCTCATCGATATAAACCTGTGCATACTGAGCAAATCCATACGTCGTCTTCACTGGAAGAAAATGAGCGGCCTTTGTCAATCTATCTACAATCACCCAAATGGAATCATACCCTCTGCTAGTCCTGGGTAGACCCACCACGAAATCCATGGAAATCTGTTCCCATTTCCACTCTGGAATGGGTAAGGGCTGCAGCTCCCCGGCTGGCCTCTGTTGTTCTGCTTTGACTTGCTGACAAGTCAAGCATTTTGAAACATAATCTGTAACATCCTTCTTCATTCCTTCCCACCAATAAATATCTTTCAAATCACGATACATTTTGGTGGAACCAGGATGAATACTGTATGCTGATCTGTGGGCATCCTCCAAAATCTCACGCCTCAATCCGTCAGAATCTGGCACACAGAGACGAGTCCTAAAACGTAATACTCCATGATCATCAATCACGAACTCCGTCTCCCTGCCCTGCCTAACCTGATCCATAATCTCCATCATACGAGTATCTGTGAGTTGCGCCTCTCGAATGCGATCCAATAACTGAGGTCTGGTGCGAACATGTGCTAGCTGGCCTCCTGCTGACGTGAATTCAAACTGCATACGACTATCACATAAGATCTGCCAGTCTGTAGAAGACTGTCTCTGCAAAATGCTCAAATGAGATAAATTACTTCCAGGCCTCCGACTCAAGGCATCTGCTACAACATTCGCCTTACCTGGATGGTACAAGATCTCACAATCGTAATCTTTCACCAGTTCCATCCACCTACACTGCCTGAAGTTCAGATCTCTCTGCTGAAAGATATACCTTAAGCTTTTATGATCTGTGAAGATTTGACACGATTCTCCATCCAAGTAATGTCTCCCAATCTTCAATGCGAAATTACTACAGCAACCATCTCTAGATCATGAGTGGGGTAGTTTTGTTCCTGCCTCTTCAACTGTCGAGAAGCATAGGCTATAACTCTGCCGTGTTGCATCAACACAGAGCCTAGACCCACTCTAAAAGCATCGCAATACACGACGAAACCCCCTGACCCGGAAGGTAAAGATAATACAGGTGCAGTCGTCAAACGCGTCTTCAACTGTTGGAAACTCTGCTCACACGCATCTGTCCACTGAAATGGAACTTCCTTCCTAGTCAATCCTATCAAAGGTGCCGCTATCCGTGAAAAATCCTGTACGAAGCGTCTGTAATAACCTGCCAGACCTAAGAAACTCCGAACCTCCGTAACTGACATAGGCCTGGGCCAGTGTTGTACCGCTTCAATCTTCTTTGGATCCACACATATACCTTCTCTCGTAACTATGTGACCCAAGAACTCCACACTATCGAGCCAAAATGCACACTTAGAGAGTTTTGCATACAGCTGATGCTCCTTCAAGGTCTGCAATGTGATACGTAAATGCTGCTCGTGCTCCGTCTGACTCCGAGAATATACAAGAATATCATCTATGAATACTATAATAAACCGATCGATAAATGGTCTAAAGATACAGTTCATCATATCCATAAACGCTGCTGGGGCGTTGGTGAGTCCGAACGACATCACCAAAAATTCATAATGCCCATATCTCGTACGAAACGCCGTCTTCGGAATATCGTCCTTCCGAACCCTCAACTAATGATACCCTGACCTCAAGTCAATCTTCGAGAAAAACCCAGCTCCTTGCAACTGATCGAACAAGTCATCTATACGTGGTAATGGATACCTGTTCCGTACAGTGACGCGATTCAGCTGTCGGTAGTCAATGCACATTCTCATACTACTGTCCTTCTTCTTTACAAATAAGACAGGAGCTCCCCACGGTGAAACACTGGGACGAACAAGTCCTCTATCTAACAACTCTTGCAACTGACTTTTGAGTTCCTTCAATTCCTTCGGTGCCATTCGATAGGGTGGTATAGAAATAGGCCCCGCACCCGGAATCAAGTCGTTACAAAATTCGATGTCGCGATCTGGTGGCAATCCTGGTAACTCAGCAGGAAACACCTCAGGAAATTCTCGCGCGATCGGAATCTGGTCCAATGAAACTTCAGCGACCCCTAAGTCCTGAACGAAAGCCAAGAAGCCATGACAACTTTTCTTCAAGAGCCGCCTCGCACAAAGAGTAGAAATCAGGTTGACAGGGTTTAACTTTCCATCCCCCTGCACAACAAACACCGGTTCACCTGGAAAACAAAATCTAACCGCTTTTCCTCGACAATCTACATAGGCATGACAAGCGGCTAACCAATCCATACCAAGAAGTATGTCAAAATCTAACATGTCTAGGAGAATCAGATCAACTAGCGAATCTCTATCACCAATGCGCACTGAACACGATCTGAATACGTGTCGAGCTATAAAAGAATCTCCAACCGGGGTAATCACTACCAAAGGTAACTCTAATAATGACGACTCTTTCCCCAACAAAAGTATGAATCGTGAAGATACATAAGAATGTGTAGAACCGGGATTAAATAAAACATGTGCCTCTAATGAGCATACTGTAAGAGTACCTGTCACGACTGCATTTGATGCCTGGGCATCCTGTGGAGTCAGCGCAAATTCTTGTGCATGGCCCCTGCCCGCATCCTGTCGTCCTCTACCTCGATCTCCTCGACCTCTCTGAGCACGTCCTACAAAGCCTCGACCTCGTGGTGCAACTGCCTGGCGTGTAGCGCCAACTGGGGGAGGAAGTAAAGCCATCGGCGTAGGAGGTGGAAGGGGTAAAGCAACCTGTGGAGCAATGGTCCCTCCCTGAGATCTACAATCTCTCGCATAGTGTCCGGGAAGTCCACAACTAAAACAGGTAGATGGTGATCTCTGATCATCAGGATAAGAACTGAACATCTGGCCCTGTGTCCCACCTCGTCCGACACTGCGGCCTGGAGTATATCTGCCTGGATATGACACTCTACCTCTGCCAAACTACCTATTTGTCGGCACGATCGGCCTACTCCTCTTTGGCTCCGGAACGACCACTGACTCGCTCAAACGCTCCTCTACTCGAATCGCCGCATCCATGCCTGTGCATACGTATCAAAATGCTAGGAGCCTATCGCCAGATACAACTGCGTGTCCAAACTCCTTAGGAACCTCTTCACCCGAAGTTCCTCCGTAGGTACTAAGTATGGGGCATATCACGACAGCTGGGTGAATCGTAAGTCATAATCTGCTACTGACATACTTGCTGATTTTCTCAACGCTTCAAAACTGCTAGCTCTAGCGTCCCTCACACTCCGGGGAAGAAATCTGGCAAGAAAGACTGTAGAAAACTCAGTTCACGTCATCGGAGGAAGATTCGTAGCTCGCCCTCTCTCTATCGACTCACACCACTCCTGTGCAAGTCCCCCCAAACGAAAGCTAGTCAGCTCAACTGACCTCGCATCAGAACATCGCAATGATCTGCCAATCCTCGCCATCCTATCAAGAAAAGACTGAGGATCTTCCGCCACATCGGTCCCTGTAAATACCGGGGGTCTCAATCTCATAAACTCTGCAAGTGATACCTCCATCACTCTCGTATCTGCTAGCGCCACCGTCTGTGTAGGCTGTACCTCGGACTCCGCTACGGTCGGTGCTGGATCTGGTCTCAGTACTCGAGTGGTCTCAGCTAACTGTCCTACCACTTGCTGTAATCCCAACATACCCTCCTCAATCCTAGTCATGCGATCTGGAGGAGGAGGATCAACATGCTCATGCACCGTCGGAACGTCCGGTGTACCAGTCGTCGTCACAGGCGGACTCACCCTAGCTGCATCTCTGGCTGCGGCTCGCCTAGCCCGCGTAGCCATAACAACTGGAATAAGAAACGAGAGTTGATAAGGTGTAGGAACAGAAGCAATTAATCACGAAGGATCAACTGGAGAATAGATCAAGATAAACATCCTAAGGTTAGTTAGGCTGAATACGATAACGTAAATATGCCGCGGAACATACGTACGGTACTGTATTCATCCTAATTCACCTACTCCATCAAACCAAGAGTCATCCTAACTCACGGACTCATATCAACCTATTGAAATCCCTTACTTAATTCCGTAAGGTTACTCCTAAGCTCTGATACCAACTTTGTCACGACCCAAGAGTGGATGTGACCGGCACTCAGATTGTATCATATCTAAAGATATGCACAAAGTCCAAGTAAGCCGAAAACCAAGATCATAATACCTTAATGCGGAATTATTTATGAAAATTTAGTTTTTTAGTAAAAATCCCAATTTATGAGGTTAATTTATTAAACAAATAATAAAGGTTAAGTTTAGTTGTATTCCTAGTTGGAATCAACAATATTAACAACGAACATGAATATAAACATATAGAACATCACTATGAATCTCATAAAGAAAGAAACTATGATATACTGACCAAATGATCTCAACTGTCCATATATATAATCTCTCATTCTAAGTCAAAAATACAGGTTTGATGGAGACTTTCTAGATACAAAATACAAAATCAAAAAGGAAGGTTACTACATATGTAACCTACCTATCAAAAGATGAAATACAACTGCAAAAGTAGCTCTGCCTCGCAGCTATCCGTCCACTCTATCCCTGCAAGGAACTGTGGCACAACGGGGATGAGTTGCCAACTCAGTGAATATGACTAACATATAACGGTGAATAAAGTAAATATGACAATCATACTATTGAAATATGAATCAATATGAGGTTTGAGTATAGGTGAAGTTCAACAATAAATCTCATGATACTACGGAAATCTCAACTCAATAAAATAATTTCTCAGTGTCCATCAACGACACAAAACTTCCATTTCTTATAGGCATCATTCCCCGAATGATCCTGAATCAACAATACTGGTCGTTATCATCTAGATACACGCCGTATATTTATCACTATCTCCGGTATTGAGTAACCTCGCTAGGCTTCCCTGTCTCAATACGGCTATCCTGCCCCTCGGTCTCGACCGGGTCAACCATGTATCCAACTGTATATCTCCCCCACTCAGTATGGATAACATAAAATCCGCGACCGTATATCTCCTCCACTCGGTCCGGAATAAAACCAAAACAGAAAACATCTCATGGTGGACATGACACATCAATCATGAAAACAATGGATTTATGTAATAGTATTCAAAACTCAAAACCATAAATCCTCAATTCTGCATTTACCTCATATATAACACAGAAAACACATATAGCAGCATGATGTAAACGATGCAATTTACTACTATTAATGATATGTGACATACGATATAAATTTATGTTAACAAGTATGATGTTTAAGTGTAAAGTGACATAGCAATATCGACGAGGTGTGTGTAGCATAAAAGATGTGCACGTGGCATGACTCGTCGATAATTGTGAAGTGTTCTAATCATCTAATCAATTTATATGTATATATGATGAATGCATATTATCAATTTGGCATAACGATATAAAGTATTAAGTTAAGTAAAACTACGGGCGAAACACGCCATCTTTACAAAATTCCCCGGTAGATGTTTAGTCTACTCACCGGAAAGGTCGAATCTACTCCGGAATTGCTAATCCTTTCCCTTTCCTCGCTGCTTCCGTAATTCTTGTATCCGAATCTAAGTTTACAATTTAACTTATATAAGAAAAACGACTATTCCGATATGACGGAAATGAAAACACCCTTTCCCACTTACAAGTTACATACTATTCGATTATATTAAGTTATTAAACATTTAATCTTGCTGGATTTTAACTTTAATCTGAATTTTTACAGAGAATTAAATCGCGAAGTATTCTAGTCGTGTCGTATTTAGTGTTTTACGATGTCCTTTTCCGATATATGTTTCCAGATTCTAATTATAGTGAAACTAGTTTAATTAAACAATACCAAAATAACCAAGATAACACACTGGAGCATACCCAACAGAGCAAACCCACAAAGCTCTCTCCATGGCCGGCGACGCCGGATTTTCCTATATGGTCGCCGGCCCAAAACCGGCCCCTTGGGTTCGTGGTTCTATGGTTTGTTCTAGTTGTTTCCTACATCATTTTAACTCTGTTTAGTTAAGTTAAATATTTTCCAGATTAAAGCAGATTTTAACAGACATTAAATTTAACTAAAATACGATATTATATGACATGTTCAATCTATACTAACTAATCTACTGAGCCTAATTTACCTACTGTGTTTAAGAGTTTTACCCTTCAAAATTTGCTGTAGGAATAACCCCCCCCCCAGATTGATAAGCTCCTCCTAGCTTGATGATGAACAAAACTCAAGAACAAGCTCTTCTTTCATCTTCTTCCTCTTGTTCTTTCTTGTTCTCTTTTAAATTTCCTTTTCTTTTTAAATTTCTTTGAGTTTTATTCTCAGTTTTGAACTGAGAATGAGCTTTATAAATGAATGGAGGAAGGGATAGGGTTAAGGAGGTGGTGTCAAGTGTTGAAGGGTGTGTGTTTCATGCAAGGAGGAGGTGGAGGTTGAAGGTGTGCATGCAAGCATGAGGTGGTTAAGCTTTATCATCATATTTTTCTTTTTAATCTAAATAAAATTCTGAACTAATTTGACTTTTCCACCACTTTCAATTAAAACCTTAACTATCTTATATTTGCATAATACTTTAAATTTTTACATATAAACCCCTCACAACCTAACTTATTATAAAACACACATTTTATTAAAATGAAGCTAAATTTATCATTAAAACCCTTATAATTTATTTAATTTGCCTATAAAAATTTTAATTTAATTTGTATTACATATAACTTATGAAGATTGACATATTTGATTTTAACCGTTTTGTGATTTATCACCTTATTTATTTCTAAATATTCCAAATGTTACATGTAGCCCCCTCCGTCTCAATGCCATGAGATGCGGGCTCGTTGCCCTCTAGAACCCGGCTATCCATGCACCTCTCCGCGGGGCAATCCTAGTACAGAAAGTAAAATATACATACAACGGGTACATCGACCGCAACCTGGTTGTGCCCCAAAAGAATAATACAAACAGGCAGTGACGGCAGTCCACATGTCGGACGCTCGCCCCGCAATATCAAATGTACATATAAAACAAAACTTTACTAACATTGCATCCAGGCTATCCCCCACGACCAATCCGCAACAACACAACATAATCACAGAACATCAACGTGAATGCCACGTTCGCAAATCCGTCTAACCGGGCTATAGCAGTTAGACAGGATTTACCGATCGAGTGACATTCACGGTCGTAGATATAATGTAAATACTGTGAACTAATGTGTTTAAAATATCCGATCGGTCAAATTTTACCAAGTGGGCCCCAGGCATCACTGTAGCACATAAAGAAATTCTGGGCCCAAAAAGAATATACCAAAACCCCTATTTTCATCGCAAAAGCCCACTGCAAAAAATTGGTGAAGTGAAGACTCAATATTGCGGCGGAACCGCGGCCAAATAGGAGTTATGGCCACGGTTCCGCGGTCGTATGGAGGGATCACACTACCAAATTTTCACAGTGTTCTTATAATTCCATGTACATCATTCTGCAACAACCTGAAAAATTTTTGGAGCTAAAAAAATTTCGACAGAAAACACATGGAATGAAAATGCGGTTTTGGGATAAATGTTCGATTGAAGTTTTAAACACACTAGACCAAGCTAGACTAGGTTAATAGCGTGGCACTGATACCATGTTGCGCTACGGCAGCGCCCCGGCCTTCTACTCGAGGCCAAAATGCGGAATCAAAAATTTTCTTAACTTTAAACCGGCGCTACCGCGGACAATAAACCCGGATCGTGACCATTAACCTAATGCTAGCAATCAAGAGAATGGGGGTAGAAGCTATACCGAGCGATCCGTGTCCTCCGGTCTTCGTCTCCACTCCGATCTCCCGCGGAATCTCCGTCCGTCACCTCCTCGTCGGAAAGGGCACCACGTAGCCGATATCTTTTACGAGCTCTCACCTCTGGAACGAGGCAACTCGGGCGTGAAGTTGGCTAGCCGACGCGTCCAAGATTTGCTGTAGGCAAGTGTAGAAAACCTTTGTCTCAAGGGGTTTATGTAGTTGCCATAAAGATGATGGAGGTATGAAGAACTTTGAAGAGAGCTAGAATTTGTGCAGCAAGAAAAAAATGAGAGATGGATAATTTCCTTCATCCAAATGAACCTCTCTCTACCTCTCCCCTCAAGTGTGGCCGGCCCCTTAAGTAGAAATGGTGGAGGGAAAAATATAATACATGAGGAAGGTGAGTCTAGTAGAAGAATAATGGTGACCACACCCAAAAAACAATGATAACAATATCAAATCAACCTCAAATCCTTTCTCATCTCAAAAAGCAAAGGAAAAGAATAATAAAGAATCTCATCATGATGAAGCTACAAATGCAAGAAACCCTCTCCACAAATGTAATTTGCACAATTGTGAATTACCCCCTCCAACGAAAAAGTCCGGCAGGGAAGGAACAAAAGAAAACCGTCCGGAACGGAATGCAAACTGGCAACTTCAGAAAACTGATCCCGTAATAAATTACAGGAAAACCCCATTACTGCACATACATGCCCGCATTTGTATTCCCACTGAACACAAATGCAAAGAGACAAAATCTACACTGTCTAATACTAGGATCCGGCTTAAACCATAGCCGGCTAGTAAAATCCGTCCGATCACGATCTGTGTAATACCGCACGTATCTGATCGAACCCTGCCATATCTCCATACGGCCTTTACAGCGTTTCGCCCGAAACTTGAGTAACTGAGTGTGTGGTGGACTCTAAAGACTCGTCAATACTATGGCTGTGGATTTAACCACTAGCACGTCAGAGGTATTAGCCATACGTGACGGGCTACCAGCTATTGACCAAAAGGGACGTCGATGAGCGAACTCATCCTGACACCCTACTGAGCCAGTCAGTGACAATATCCGTACAGTCCGGTCCGTTCGTCTATGAGTATCGCATGGCGGGCGTAGAGGGTTGGTAAAAGTCAGATCCCCAAAAGCGGTACAAGTCGTGTCGGAGTGTAGCCCAGAACACTCTGAGATACTACTGGAATACCTACCAGTAAATCTCCTGCCTCGGCCGAGGGCTTTGTTTAATAGCTCTCCTAGACACAGCGCGACCTCACCCCAAATACCGGGAGAGACGAACCCCTGCAGATCCGCTCACTGCCTCCATGTGGCTCGGGACTGTACCCAACTAAAACCTGTTCGCACGACTCCTTTGAGCCGTGGTAGTGTAGTAATCAAAGCACAGTGGGAACTCACACGAGACAAATGACGGTCTCAGGTCAATGAACTAACATGTACACATGTCACCTGGGAACTGCTATCTGACATCTGGTATAATCCCAACTAGCAGGTTCCCGGAGAGTCCTGTCCGGTGTACTCATAACCTAATGAGCACCTGTATACATCTTAGGTGAACCAACTGACACCAGTGGCTTGTGAGACCGGCCACCGCCCCTCGTCGGGGTCTCGACTGTATACACTAGTCTACTAATGGAGTATCGATGCCCAGTTTCAAAACTCCCACAACTAGGGACCTTTTAAGGATGTGCTTATAGACCCCAGCTCCCACGTATTTGATCGCCCTCATGCTACTGGTCGTCAAGCAATAATCCTAAGGGCTCTTTCAACGTGTAATAGCGATTCGTAAGGTCACCTAAAGCAGTACACGATGATAGAGATAAACCAGATAGCATACTATCATTTCGTGTAAGACTGTCCTACCGGCATAGGTCCTCCCTCAATCATTGCAATCACGTGCCTGTGATCCAATAATTGACTCTGAGGGCACTATATCCAACAGCTTGGACATATATATAGAGGACTTTTTTGCTCGACATGATAGTATGCTATATGGTTGCTCTTTATCTTAACATGTTCACTTAGTATTATTATACTGTCTCTCTTATACATGTTGATAAAGCCCTTAAGATGTTAGCTTGACTACCAGGACTATGATGCAGATCATACTACTGGGACCTGGATAGTCCACAAGCACTTCCTTAAAATATTCCTAGTCGAGTGGATATCGAGACAGGGCATCGATATTCCAGAGTAGACTAGTGTGTACGTTTCTTGACCCTGTATGGGGTGATGGTTGATCCCATAACCATTGGTGTTTGACATAAAAGATTGTACACAAGTTCTCATTAGAGAATGGATACACCGAATAGGACTCGCCGAGAACTTCTAGATGGTACCATACCTATCATCAGATAGCAGTTCTCTGGTGACACTGGTACATGTTAGTCTGTAGACCCAAGATTGTCATAGTGTCTTGTGTGGTTCCTATTGTGCTTTGATTTCCTCCCTACCACGGCTCAAAGGAGTCGTACAAACAGGTGGATTTTGGGTACAGTCCCAAGTCACATAGAAGCAGTGAGCGAAGGAGGGGTTTCGTCTAACCCAGTATAGGGAGTTGATGTTGCGCTATACTCGATTGGCTATAACAGTAAGTCCCTGGCCATGGCTGATGAGTTTTACTGGTAAGTGTTACCAGTAGTTTCTCGAACTGTAATAAGCCATACATCTGCATGACTTATCAAGTTACTGGGTTCTGACGATTCCACCCCTAGACTAGATATGCGACATATCAAAAGAAGAGACCGGACTGTACGGTAAGTGTTACTTATAGGCTTCATGGGAGTTTAGACAAGCTTTCTTGTTGATCTTCTATTCGCTCAATACCTGGGTAGCCGTTACATCTAGCTAGTACCGCTGATGGCTTGTAGGTAACTGATGCGATCATTAACTACTGCTGGCATATTGACGAGTCTTTAGAGTTCCACATAGAGGTTTCATAGTTCAAGCGATACGAAGTAGGGCACATATGATGATATGTGCTGGGGCCTAATTAAATACGAGTATGTGATACCATATTAGTCGGTTATATATGATATAACTGGATTATTGAATCAAGTGTTGATTTAATAATATGATATATATTATATTTGATATAATTATATATTAACAAATATTATTGCTCACTAATTATTTTCTTCTCTTAATATATATATATATTAATATATGTATAGATGTATATATATATATATATATGTATATATAAATATAAATATATATATGTATATATAAATATAAATATATATATGTATATATATATATATGTATATATATGTATATATATGTATATATATATATATAACGTCTTGAAAAGTCGTTTTGGTGTTTTCCCGAAAATCGGTAAATATTTGGTATTTTTCCTTAAATCGTCATTATAATTATTTTTCAATATAGGCCTATTTAAACCTAATTTGGATAGGTAATTGCTAGTTTTTAGTAGCTAATGAGTCACTAATAAATTTCTGGCCGTTTAAAATTTTTTCCCTAATTTACTGTTTTTAATATTATTTTAAGCTGTTAAAAATACATTGAATTAGCGATAAATACAAATTTGAATGGGCTAATTACATACTTTAGAACCATGACAACTAAAATCTAGTTTGTCATATAATTTTTAGTATGTTTTTCCAAGTTCTAATTAGTTATAATCAAAGGAAATTAGAAATTTAAATTTATTAAACTAAAACTTGCAATTTTGTAAATTGAGGGGTTCTTTTTGCATGGATTTCTTTTATGCAATAACTCACACACAGCCTTAACCCTACTTGGCCGGCCCACCACCAGCAGCAGACCAATTTTTTTTCTCCCCTCTTTTTGGCCTTCAACACTTGTGAATGAATTGATTTAAATAGGATTTAAATATATTTATTTGAGGTATTGGTTTAAGAGGTATGGGGGGGGGGGGCTTTGACCTTTGACATTTCCCTCACAAATTCCCTCACACCTCACCCCATCTCCTCTGGCCGAAACTCCCCCTGCCGCTGTCCCCAAAAATTCCCTTCTCTTTTCTCTTCAAATTTCATCAAAAACACATCAAAATCCACAATTTCCTTCACCAATTCAACACAAAACCCTATTCTATCTCTTCTCAAACCTAATTTGGCTCAAAACATGGAGAAAGGAGGTGTCTTGGGAGGCTAGAGCAATCTAGGGTTGAACTTGTGAGGTATAATTTCTAATCAATTGGTTAATTTGTAGTTTAAGTGTGCTAAATTAGAATTTTGAAATGTTAAATTATTGTTAATTTCTAATCTAGGTTTTTAAGGAGAGTAGTTTGATTTAAACTAGGGATTTAGCACACCATTACTAGATTAATTAAATCTATTTTGCTATCTAGTTGTTATGCTAACCTAATCTAAGAGGTTAATTTGCTTAAGTGGGTTTTAATTGGTGTTATTTTAGTGTTTTTCATGTATGGAATGGATTAAATTGCTAGTTATGAAATTCTAGAAAGGGTTGCTTAGGGAAAATAGGATTTGAAGCATTGCTAATGTGTTGGAAATTAGTGTAGTGGCTATCAATGGTTTAACTTGGGTGATTATGCTTGATAGTTGTCTTTTTGTCGCAAAGAGACGATGTTTGCACCGAATTTGGAATGCTAATGCTTACTAGGTTTTCTATAAAATTATGTGATAAATTATTTGTGAAATCTTGATGATATTATTGGCATCTCCAACGACTTTTAGAGTATTTGAATGCTAAACTTGGTTTGATCGGGGTTTTTTTTGGCGGTTGGTCCGAAACGACAATTTTAGTTAAGATTGTAGTGTTTTTCGTGTGTGTTCCGTGCACCTTGTGCACAATGTGCCTAACTCATTGACGTTGACCCTATTATTTAATGACATGCGTCGTTTCATGATGTGTAACCTTATGTTTTGTGCTGTGCAAATTCCAGGATCGGTCGCGGAGACTTCGGACGTGGCACGAAAAGGAAAAGCGGTGATTGGATCGAGCTAGCTGGGGATTTCCGGTGAGTAGATGTAAACATCTACGGGGAGAAGCGTTTAGATGGCGCGAGACACCCGATAAATTTAGATTTTCTAGTAATACCAGCTTGTTGTATGTAGTACCTAGTTACCTATTTTACGGCACTGCATGACCTGTATATCCATATTTATGTTAAATTCATCGTATAAAAACTATTGAAACCATTAAATGAGATATGCGATACAGGAAATAATTGGCTTTCTTAATTCATTATATATAATTTTGCAACTTCATCTCATAGGACACTTGCACCATTACTAGGGTTTTATGCAGCACGAGCACTTTTCATATGGACACACACGCCTTTGTAATTACCATGCCACAAACACTAGATAACTTGTTTAAACCGGAATTTAGAATAATTTCACTATATAAGACATATAAACTAGCACTAATATAGTAAATTCTGCAAGATGAACATGTAGAATTGTTAGTCATATACATGTACCTCGTTACATCATTCGATCATACATAGTCTTTATGTCATATATTGCATTTCGCACTGTTGATACCATAGGCATTCATCATCATTGACATGCATACTTATGGTACTTTCTTCTGGAGGATTTCAGTATTTGCAGTTTATGAGATTTTGGAGAAACCGCAAGGATTTAATATAACCGATATCATTTTAAATGTGGCAAGTTACGGTTTTCTCGTGACATGATATTTGTGTCGTCCACCATGAGTTTTCTGTTAGTTTTCGAGACCCGTTTTGAGGAGTTGGATGAATCGTCTCGGGTACGAGGTGGGCCCGGTAAGGTACCCCGGGGCAAGAAGTTCAAGTAGTAGATGATGAGCCTGGCAGGGGCAGACTACCTACCGGTGATTGTTGGCACGGCGGATATCCAGAGGATACCGACCGTGGCTGTGAGATGTTGAGATATTGATATTTTGAGATGGACCAGCCGGACGGCTGGGGCCGAGATGTTGGATACCGATACTTTGGGACACTGAGATATTCATTTGAGGTGCCGATGCTGGGCACGGATTTCTCCTGATTTCGTATGATATTTCCTCAGATATTTCACAGAAATTTTCCTAAGATGAAATTAATAACTATCAAACATACTCTGATCATATATTAAATTGCATTCATGTTGCATACATAGCTGCTAGCATATCATACCATAACAATATTGTAGAATTGTGACACTTTGCGTAAATGCTTACGATAGTCTGTATAGATGATACATATTACTCATGAGTTGGCAACTCACCCCCGTTGTGCCACAGCCTTTTGCAGGTCCGATCCGTCAGCCCGGTAGCGGCGGACGCGCTTCCTCCTTTTGCTGGATTTCAGGCTTTTGCTCGTAGGTGGGTTATATGATTATTTTGTTTCCACCTTGTATATTCATTGTATTTAGTGTACTCCATCTACTGTATTATCTACCAGTACTGATGTATATTGACTTAGAGGCGAGACAGTGAGATTTGTGGGCATGTATATTGTTTCTTTGGGTCGTGCTCACTTGAGCCGATATGTTGCTTATTACTTATGCCTTCTTATGCATATTTTGCACATTGCTGATTTATATTGCGTGGGATTTGTATCCACCTTGGGGCGAAGAGCTAGCTCCTTCTTGGGGATGCCTTATTTCTTGTATTCATATATATTCATGTTTTGTACCCGTTTGGGGGCCATTATTGACAAAGGAGACTCTGCTGAAATTTTTGGAAAAATCGATGTTGTTTTTAAAAAGGCTTGATGTGACTTATTTGATTAAATTTATTTTCAATAAATTGGTTTTTCTTCACTCTACTGCTTATTTGGTTTTGATTTCTGGGCTTTGGCTTACTTAGATTACATACGCCTTGAGACGTTCGTAATTTAAGTGCCAGTCACGTTCCGTACCCTTTCGGGTCGTGACAAAGTTGGTATCAGAGCGATATGTTTTACCTTTCTGAGTATAGGATGACCCTTGGTAGATGGAGTAAGTGACTTAAGCAGGGTACCGTAGCGTGTGTATGTACGCGGCATACTTGCGATACGGTACTCCACCTATGTGACTTTAGGATATACTTGCTTCAAAATTCCTTCTTCAATTCCATGTATCCTATGATTCTATTGCACTGTTCTTATTATCCTGTTTCCTGTACCAGCCACTATGCCTCCGAAGGCTACGAGAGCGCAGAGGGCTGCCGTCCGAGATGAGATCCGAGCAGGCTCGTCCGAGACGAGGACTGTTAGTTATATATATGCCCTAGAGGCCATTACTGTACATAGGATGTATATTGTAGTGGATGCTGGGACATATATAGGGAGGACTTTCTTGCTCGACATGATAGTATGCTATCTGGTTGCCCTTTACCTTAACGTGTATACTGATTGTCCCTCTGTTACATATTGGTAAAGCCCTTAGGATGTGTGCTTGACTACCTGGACTATGATGCGGATCATACTAGTGGGGACATGGTAGTCCATAAGTACATCCTTCAAAGTCCCTAGTCGTGGGTGTATCGAGACGGGGCATCGATATACCAGAGTAGACTAGCGTGTACCTTCTCGACCCATACAGATGGGCGATGGATGATACCATATCCATTGGTGTTTGACATCAGAGATGATATACGGATGCCCAGTGGAGACTGGATACACTGGACGGACTCGCCGAGAACTCCCAGATGGTATTATACCTTACGTCAGATGGCAGTTCTCTGGTGACACTGGTACAGAGTAGTCTGTTGACCCGAGATCGTCATAGAGTCTTGTGTGGTTCCCACTGTGCTTTGATTTCCATCTTACCACATCCAAGAGGGCGTGCAAAACGGTGGTTTTTGGGTACAGTCCCGAGTCACATGGAGGCAATGAGCGATAGGAGGGGATTCGTCTCTCCCGGTATAGGGAGTTGATGTTGTGCTGTGTTCGATTGGCTATAACCGGAAATCCCCGGCCAGGGTTGCTGAGATTTACTGGTAAGTGTTACCAGTAGTTTCTCAAACTGTTATAGACCTCATATCGACACGACTTATCGAGCTATTGGGGTCTGACGTTTACCACCCCTAGGCGAGATATGCGACATATCAGACGATCAGACCGGACTGTACGGTAGTGTTACTGGTTGGATTCACTGGAGTGTGAGCGGGCTTGCTCGTCGATCTTCTGATCGCTCAATACCCGGGAGGCCGTTACGTTTAGCAGACCGCTTGCGGCTTGTGGGTGTTTGATATGATCATCATCTGCTGCCGGCGTATTGACGAGTCTTTAGAGTCCTACACAGAGGTTTCCTGGCTCAAACGAAATGAAATAGGAGCGCATATGAGATATGTGCGGGACCGAGAATAATGCGTGTATGTGATACCGTATTCCATTCTCGCGATGAATGTATCGGCTGGTTGTATGCGATATAACCTAGTTATCGATTCAAGGATTGATTCGATAAGCCGATACATTGGATACTAGTTGGTTATATGCGATATGACCGGATCATTGAATCAAGTGTTGATTTAATGATTTAATGTATAATTATATATTTGATATATTACTTTGCATTAACTAGTATTGGTTCACTTTAAATTGATTTTCTCACTTGAAGTTCACAAGTTGTATATGTGATATACTTTTGTGCACTTGATTGTATCATGTTTGATGATACATGCTTACTTGAGTTTGTGTAAAGATTGAACTATGGTTATTTAAATGGTTAGGGTTTTGTTTTTCATTTTCTTATTCATTTATTTATTTGTTTATTCATTTTTGGAAATGATAAGCATAAAGAGAAAATGGTGGCTAACTTTGTTTGTTGTTGAAGCTTCTTGAAGACTTTGACCAAGTGACCATTTTGTCTCATGCTTAACCCTAACCATTCCATTTAACCATGATTAACTCTCTACACATTACCATGGTTTGAATATGATAAGTATTCATTTTTCTTTTGGATCTAAATTAACTTATCATATTCATTTCTTTCTTCTTCTTCTTCTTCATCACATGAAGAAAGCTTGCAACTACAATGGCAACTTGAGAAAACAAGTGAGAAATCCAATTCTAAAGTGAACCCACCTCCTATTTCTTCATCCTCTACCTCTTGCCAAGTAGTATAGGGTGTTTTATTCACAAGTTTCATGACTTGGTGAAGTGGGAGCTTGATCTAGTGATGCCTCGACGTAGATCATCTTCGGCACGAAGCCGACGACCTTGCCCGCCCATTTCTCTGATGAAGCCGACGCTAGAGCCCGAGTTTCCATTTAGACAGCGAGGAGACTTCATTGCGGAGCTATGGAGGTGGAGGACCGGATCTACAAAGGTTTTATTTCCGTTCTTTTAGTAAAGTAGTTTACTAGTTGCATCTTTCGCCTAGACATCTAGCCAACGATCCGTAGTCTAGGGTTTCTCGGCACCCGTAATTTTTGCAATTGGCATGGTTGATGCCTTGTGAGACCTCATTAGCGTGCCTAGGAACCCTACAGTGGTATCAAAGCCTAGCTAGAGCCTTAGGCGATGCGTAGACGAAGTTTGAAACCCGAACGAACCCGAAACCCTAAACCAAACATGCTCTCTGGACTTTTTCTAAAATCTGGGATTTTTCCACATTAAAAATGCTTAAAAAATTCAGCAGGGAATTATAAGAATTACGGCGCAAATTTTTTTTCATGATCCCTCTAATGAGCGGCGGAACCGCGGCGTAAGCCTAGCTTATGCGGCGGTTCCGCGGCAAGTTGATGAGATCATCATTCAATGTTTGCACTGTAACTCCTATTTTATTATGCTGGATTTTCTGGGAATTTTTAGTATTTATTCAAGAGTTGAATTTTCTGGGGTTGTTTTGGGGATTCGGTGTTTCGATCGGAGTATCAGATTTTGTCTATGTCGCTTTCCGGATAAATTTTAGAATATGTTAAAAAGTTCGACCGGATATAAATACCCAATTTTTCCCCTGTCGGGAAATTTCCAAGTGTTGGATTTTTCCGTAGTTTAACGACGTTCTAAGTAGTGCAAGTAACGCGATGGTCCCTCTAGAAGACAACAAACCTTAACTCGATTATGTGACCGTCTTGAACTGCCCTTTGAACCTTCGGGTTTGGGACAGTACGGCGTGCCACATGTGAGGCGTTGGCTTGACCCTTCTACGGCTGGACCGTTGGTACTGAGGCACGAACTGAATGTTGTTAGACTTATTTCATGTGTTGAGCTGTATCGGGAAAACTTGGGTGTTCGATTGTTCGATCGGAAAGTTTAACATTTTCTATTTATCCGGAATGTGATACAACAATTGGAATTTACAAGAAGTTATAAGATAACTGAATGAATGTTATAAACATAGCACTTTAGTCTCACTTGATCGGTTGCCACGGAATTTTGATGTGATCAAAAGTCCGTCGCAATCACGTAGTGTACGCGGATACTCGCCGGGTAAACTTAATAGACAGCTTCACTCCATAGCTTCGACCAAGTGACTGTAGGAGAACCCCGTCGCCGAAAGCATCCATTCGGGTGCTCGCGGTAGCGGTGTTCCGCCTTGGTGCACTTCGTCGACGGCATCGGGGGTGCGGCCGCCTACTAAAGTTTGCGACGAGCATTCGATCAGGATGTCGGGAATCTTGTTGAATTGCCCGACTTGATATTGAAAAGTGTTTTTGATAATGAGACTAAAATGCGGGGTTTATAATTGTTAGGCATGCGATGTCTAAGAAATTCATTTGGTCAGGCATGTGATGTCTGAGGTGGTTGCGGATTCCAACTGTTGTAGTTTTACACTTTCTTTTCTGTGACCGTAAGTGTAATATGTGATATCCCCGGTTTCGTTGCTATATGTCAACGATAATTGGGATGGGCATATTTACTTACGTTGATGATATGTGATGTTATGTGTTGCTGGATATGTTATATTGGATCGTCGTGTTTGAATAGCCGGGGGTTTTTATGTGAGATGAGTGTTTTTCATTTTCATTCATGTAAAAACTTGTATGTAATATTCTTTTATTGGGGAACTTCCAGGTTGTGGAAGTTGTCACCTTTTGTATATTATTTACTTTTCCGCACTAGGATAGACCCAAGGAGGGGAGCACGAGTAACCGGGTTCTGGAGTCCAGTGGGAGACCAACTCGAGGAGTCGAGTCCGGGTCTCCTAACTCTAGAATTGGTAGGGTTGCTTGCCGCTCTCGTAGGGGTCTTGGGGTGTGGGTTTGGCTATTCATCGAGACCGTGGAATCCGTGTTTTATACTGGCTCGTATTGAAAACACGGACCCCCTAGTATATCCAATATTTCATATGATTCTTCTGCTGCGATATCTGTGATCTGATCATATGATGTTCTGTGATAGATACAGTATATAGTATATATGATATATTATATAGATGTTACTTATGTTTTACACCCGCGCTAGCCCTGCCCCGCTCTGCCGTTAGTTACCTAACCTAACGGTGCACGAGGGAACATCGAGGCGAATGCGGATGGCATAGGTGTACGTCGTATTTATCTGTGATGTTTAGGTACTTTAAATGATGGGACTTCATTAATGAGATTAATGAAATAAAAGAAACCTAAGATGTTGTAGAATCGAATTTCAAAAATAAAACAGGTAGCTACAGTTCTTGCTTTGCACAGAGGTATATGTGATATATCCTGCACCTTATTCGATGAGGAAAGGACCGAGATCCCTTCACCGGGAGTGACTCCTTTAGCAATAACTGGCAGATGCTACACACTCGGTTTGTCTTTTGATGGCTTTTAAGAGTTTTTGCTTTGCACAGTGATATATATGATATATCCCGTACCTCATTCGACGAGGAAAGGACCGACGATCCCTTCACCGGGAGTGACTCCTTTAGCAAAACTAGAAAAGCCTCAAAAACACTCCATTTCAAAATTCATTCGATCCTACAACGATATCAAGTTCATTACGCAATAGGTTTTCAGAAAAACCTGTCGTAGCCCTCCATCATTTCAGATAAGTGGTAGTTAGTATTCGTGCTACGTTTGTTGGCCTGCGTCAAGGCGTAGTGTGCGGTAGCTAACTAGTATTTATCTACTTATGCATATGATGCAGATTGGATTAGGGTAGTCGTGCGACTTTGTTGGCCTGCGTCAAGGTCGTGCGGGTGGGTTTAATTCAATCAGGAAATGACGAGCTGAACTTGACTAGCGCACTATGGTTTGTTGGCCTGCGTCAAGGTCATAGGACGCTAGGGGCAAAATTATCGGGAATTTCAAGTGTTGAAATTTGCAATGAGATTGCATACCTTCTATGAGATAGTTGGATCCCGATACCCGCTGCGAGTAAGAGTTACTCCTGGTAGAGTTTTATACATTACAATTAGCCGATCAAGTAGGTGTCTAGAAAGGTGTCAATGGGGTTACGCCTCTGGGAAAACGAGATTTACATTAATTAGGTCCATGCGAAAGCACGGGGCACCTCCCTCAAAGTACCGACACTGGCCTGGCTGAAAGATTGGCGAACTTGTAGTGTGTAATTAATCCCGGCTAGTCTTTCCTTTTTGGGTTTGAAGGAAGATTTGATAAAAAGCGTTGGGAGCCATCCTGATTAGATAAAATAATAACCAAATCTATTCTTGCAAGAGCGCACGCTGAGTGTTTTCTTCTCTCTCTCTCCAGGTAGCGACCATATCACGCCTTAATCAAGATAATAAAACGGATATATTGACCGAACCCGCTTGTTATACTGAGCTGGGGAACGTTGGTCCCGCTCCAACTTATAATTGTTATAAGAAAGAGTAGGATATTGGGGATTACCAGAATTCCCGTGCCACCCAAACGAAGAGAGTGCATGTTGATGCATCATCTTTGGGTGTGTTCATTACAGAGAACTGTTTCTCTGTATCCTCTACGTCCTGGGTATTTGATACCGGAACAGGATCCCAGATATGTAATATGTTACATAGGGCTACAGAAAGGTAGAGAACTGAGAACGGGTGATAAGTTTCACGAGACAGAAAACGGGGCAAGTGTTGCAGCCAAGTCTGTTGGTCACTGTCACCCTGTATTCCAAATATATTGATTCTGAACGAATGTTATTAGATACCGAACCTGATATACAAAATCATATCAATCTCTTTATTAGTAAAGAAATGATAAAATTTTGTATGGTTGGATTATGTTTTGAACATTTCCTATATCAAAAGTTGATAGTATCAGGCATGTTATCTAAAAGCATTGATGTTCTAAATCAAACTACAGTTCTTTTGTATACGGAACACACACAAGAGGAAAAGTTCAGATATGAACGAATCCTTCTTGAGGCATTGTAGACTAGGTCATATCAATGCGACCCGACTGGCTGAAGTTACATTTTAGATGCATATTTAAATCAGTTTGAATTTACATCTTGTGAAACTTGCCAGTCATGTCACAAAGATTAGATGACCATAGCCCTGTTTATTGGAAACAGAGAAAGAGTTAGTGAACTCTTGGGATGATACATGTTGATGTATGTAAGGTCCCCTGTCTACATATGCCAGGACTGGTTCTTTGTACTTCATTACATTCTCTGATGATCTTTCGAGATTCAGACCTATGTTACTGTTGAAACACAAGTCCGAACCTTTTGAGATATTCACGGAATATAAGTTAGAAGTAGAGAACCAAAATACGGGTATAAGTATTATGTTATTTGATGAGATCGAGGAGGAGAATACTTGAGCACGGAAATCCTGGATTATTCTAAAGGAGAATGAGATTCTCTCTCAGCATTACTCCTCCGTAAACACCATAGCACGATGGTGTATCGGGGCGGAGCAATAACACCCTATATGATAAGGTGTGCTCTATATTGAGTACTACTGAGTTACCTATTTCCTTATTGGGAGTTATGCGCTTGAGAAGCTGCATACCTATTGAATTGGATTCGAATCAAATCTATGCCTACCGCTTCATATGTGATATGGAAAGGGAAGAGCCCATATCTTAAGTTAGTTAAGATTTGGGGTTGTCCGGGCTATGTTTAAAAGCAAAATCCGGACAAGCTTGAGGCAAGGTCTGTTATGTACAACTGGAAAGGTTCCAGCTATACAAATTACTGCAGATGAGTTGGTAGAACCAAAGGATTCAATAGTAACCAACGAACCTCAACCTCTCCGCCGATCTAGTAGGGTTCCTCACCCACCTGAGAGATACTTCTGTTTCTCTATGACAGTGGGAGCGAATATTGCATCATGAGATGATGACCCAACTAGTTTCGAGCTGGCCATCAGGAGTGGGACTCTGTAAGAATGGCTGGATGCTTAGCGATCTGAGATGGAATCCTTATACACCAGCAAAGTATGGACTTTGACTGCTATATCTGAAGGGTTAATCCCCATCAGGAGCAAGTAAATCTTGAGAAGATTACTTGGTGTAGATGGAAAAGTTGAGACTTTCAAAGCTAGACTTGTTAAAGGTTTTCGTCATCAACCAGGCGTGGATAATGATGAAACCTTTTCAAGTAGCTATGCTTAAGTCCATCCAGATCCTACTTGCCACGGCTACATACCATGACTATGATATCTGGCGGTTGGGTGCCATGACTGCTCTTCTAAAATGATGTTTTTGGAAGAGAGTGTCTATAAGTTCACAGCCAGAGGGCTTCGTAGACAGTGGGAGCAGCGGAAACGTGTGCAAGATGTTTTATGTGATGAAGCAGGCATCACGGAGTTGGAACATCTGTTTTGATGTGGTAGTCAAACAGTTTGACTTCATCAAAATGGTAGATGAACCTTGTATATACAAAAAGGTAGTAGGGAGTATGGTAGTGATCTTCGTAGAGTACGTGGATGACATACTCTTGATAGGGAAGGAGTTTCCTATGCTACGCTCGGTCAATCTCTGCTTATCACAATGATTCTCCACATAAAGGATCAAAGTGATACCGCCTAAATTCTGAGTTTTCATCTATGAGATAGATGTAATTGGATATTAGGATACTCACTGGAAGTAGTGAGATGGTATCAATTGGTCCTGAGGAGAATCACTGGAAAGGTTCCAGGGTGATAAGGACGACTGAATGTCAGTCACAGGCATTGTCTTTACCCTCGGTAAAGGGATGGTATGTTGGAAGAGTTCCAAGCTCGATACCGTGGCATACTAGACGATAAAGGCTGTATATATCGCTACTTAAGATGCTACCAAAGAGGCTGTCTGGGTGTATTTGGTTCATGAGATGAACTACGTTCCTACCATTGTGAGACAATGGAGTTGTGGCTTATGCTAAGGAACGCAGGTCCCATCAGTGATCCAGACATATTCTAAGGCAGTATCACCTGATCATGGAGATGGTTGATCTCCAGGGGATCGAGGACAGGAGAGTAGACTCAGAGGACAACACAGCGGATCCACTCACAAAGGCCTGTTCCCAGAGAGTGATTTTTATGGGATGGTTGAGTATGAGATACTACAACCACTGCTATCAGATGGCCCTAGTGCAAGTGGGAGATTGTTAGTTATATATATGCCCTAGAGGCCATTACTGTACATAGGATGTATATTGTAGTGGATACTGGGACATATACAGGGAGGGCTTTCTTGCTCGACATGATAGTATGCTATCTGGTTGCCCTTTACCTTAACGTGTATACTGATTGTCTCTCTGTTACATGTTGGTAAAGCCCTTAGGATGTGTGCTTAACTACCTGGACTATGATGCGGATCATACTAGTAGGGATATGGTAGTCCATAAGTACATCCTTCAAAGTCCCTAGTCGTGGGTGTATCGAGACGGGGCATTGATATACCAGAGTAGACTAGCGTGTACCTTCTCGACCCATACAGATGGGCGATGGATGATCCCATATCCATTGGTGTTTGACATCAGAGATGATATACGGGTGCTCAGTGGAGACTGGGTACACTGGACGGACTCGCCGAGAACTCCCAGATGGTATTATACCTTACGTCAGATGGCAGTTCTCTGGTGACACTGGTACAGAGTAGTCTGTTGACCCGAGATCGTCATAAAGTCTTGTGTGGTTCCCACTGTGCTTTGATTTCCATCTTACCACGTCCAAGAGGGCGTGCAAAACGGTGGTTTTTCGGTACAGTCCTGAGTCACATGGAGGCAATGAGCGATAGGAGGGGATTCGTCTCTCCCGGTATAGGGAGTTGATGTTGCGCTATGTTCGATTGGCTATAACCGGAAATCCCTGGCCAGGGTTGCTGAGATTTACTGGTAAGTATTACCAGTAGTTTCTCGAACTGTTATAGACCTCATATCGACACGACCTATCGAGCTATTGGGGTCTGACGTTTACCACCCCTAGGCGAGATATGCGACATATCAGACGATCAGACCGGACTGTACGGTAGTGTTACTGGTTGGATTCACTGGAGTGTGAGCGGGCTTGCTCGTCGATCTTCTGATCGCTCAATACCCGGGAGGCCGTTCCGTTTAGCAGACCGCTTGCGGCTTGTGGGTGTTTGATATGATCATCATCTGCTGCCGGCGTATTGACGAGTCTTTAGAGTCCTACACAGAGGTTTCCTGGCTCAAGCGAAACGAAATAGGAGCGCATATGAGATATGTGCGGGACCGAGAATAATGCGTGTATGTGATACCGTATTCCATTCTCGCGATGAATGTATCGACTGGTTGTATGCGATATAACCTAGTTATCGATTCAAGGATTGATTCGATAAGCCGATACATTGGATACTAGTTGGTTATATGCGATATGACCGGATCATTGAATCAAGTGTTGATTTAATGATTTAATGTATAATTATATATTTGATATATTACTTTGCATTAACTAGTATTGGTTCACTTTAAATTGATTTTCTCACTTGAAGTTCACAAGTTGTATATGTGATATACTTTTGTGCACTTGATTGTATCATGTTTGATGATACATGCTTACTTGAGTTTGTGTAAAGATTGAACCATGGTTATTTAAATGGTTAGGGTTTTGTTTTTCATTTTCTTATTCATTTATTTATTTGTTTATTCATTTTTGGAAATGATAAGCATAAAGAGAAAATGGTGGCTAACTTTGTTTGTTGTTGAAGCTTCTTGAAGACTTTGACCAAGTGACCATTTTGTCTCATGCTTAACCCTAACCATTCCATTTAACCATGATTAACTCTCTACACATTACCATGGTTTGAATATGATAAGTATTCATTTTTCTTTTGGATTTGAATTAACTTATCATATTCATTTCTTTCTTCTTCTTCTTCTTCATCACATGAAGAAAGCTTGCTACTACAATGGCAATTTGAGAAAACAAGTGAGAAATCCAATTCTAAAGTGAACCCACCTCCTATTTCTTCATCCTCTACCTCTTGCCAAGTAGTATAGGGTGTTTTATTCACAAGTTTCATGACTTGGTGAAGTGGGAGCTTGATCTAGTGATGCCTCGACGTAGATCATCTTCGGCACGAAGCCGACGACCTTGCCCGCCCATTTCTCCGATGAAGCCGACGCTAGAGCCCGAGTTTCCATTTGGACAGCGTGGAGACTTCATTGCGGAGCTATGGAGGTGGAGGACCGGATCTACAAAGGTTGTATTTCCGTTCTTTTAGTAAAGTAGTTTACTAGTTGCATCTTTCGCCTAGATATCTAGCCAACGATCCGTAGTCTAGGGTTTCTCGGCACCCGTAATTTTTGCAATTGGCATGGTTGATGCCTTGTGAGACCTCATTAGCGTGCCTAGGAACCCTACAAGGACCGAGCAGGGTGGCGTACCTACGCCTCAGGGACAGACTGATTCACCTTCCCTAGGCTACATGGATAGGCTAAAGTCTGGTATGGAGGAGTTACGACAGATGATGGGAGGTATGCAGGAGTTACGACAGATGGTGGGATCCTTAGTAGAGGCCAGTCTTGCACCGAGATCGGAGGACGTACCTACCACAGCACAGACTACGATAGTACCTACTGCCCAGACAGTCGCTCCTACTACTACAGTGGCTATTCCAGTATCACTACAGGATTTCATGAGGCTGAGACCCCCATTCTTCACCGGCACCGATGCAGCGGAGGATCCGTAGACATTCCTTGACAATTTAGCTGGGATTTGCTGTTCGCTCAGATGTTCCGACGATAGATGGGTGGAGCTTACGAGTTTCCGTCTGGAGGGCCTTGCACGGACATGGTGGGAGTCAGTCGAGAGAGGTCGAGCTGCAGGTCTACCTCCTATGACTTGGGCCGAGTTCACAGCAGTATTTCTAGCCAGTTTCCTTCCAGAGAGCGTTCGTGATGCTTGAGATCGTAGCTTTGAGGGTTTGATCAAGACTCCAGGGATGACAGTGTTCGAGTACGATATCCAGTTTACTTAGTTGTCCCGATATGCTCCGTACTTGGTTGATACTGAAGAGAAGAGGGTAAAGAGGTTTGTGCAGGGACTCGACCCACAGTTATTTCTTGCCATCGGCGCCCAGCACTTTGACACTTTTGCAGCTATTATGGACACGGCCTTACGGATGGAGGCGCGCATTTCAGAGACTTCGACCGTTTCTGGGCCGAAGAGGATTCGTACCGATATGCCAGCTCAGAGGCATCGTGCCAGATTCTTTCCGAGAGATGGTGCCGGCAGAGGAGTTGAATGGGGTCAGCTATTTGGTTCTTATCCGCAGGGCCAGCAGGCATCGCGATGATGTTTTGGGTGCGGGAGTCCGCACCATCATATCAGAGACTGTTCAGTGAGACGACAGGGAGCGGCGACAGTTCCACACATGACTTTACCACCTTCACCACCTCCTCAGAGAACTCTACTTCCTGCCTCCGGTGATGCTCCACGTCAATTAGGCGTCCCAGAGGCCGTGGATGTGGCGGTCCTATTCAGAGAGGACGAAGAGGCCGAGGCCGAGACCGAGGATAGCCAGCTATTGGTGGGGGACAGGCCCGAGTGTTCGCTTTTACTCCGTAGGATGCGCAGGCATCCAATGCCGTTGTGACAGGTACCTTGCCAGTATGTTCTTTTCACACGCGAGTATTATTCGACCCAGGTTCCACACATTCGTATGTATCTACACACTATGCACCGATGTTAAGCCGTGAGTCATCGACGTTAGATCAGCCGCTTGTTGTTATTTCTCCGGTAGGCGAGTCATTTGTCGCTCGTTTTGTATTTCGTTTGTGTTCCGTTCGTATCGAGGAGAGGGATTCGTCAGTTGATTTGATTCTCCTAGATATGTTGGACTTTGATATGCTTCTGGGTATGGACTGGCTGGCCACTTGTTATGCATCTGTGGACTGCCGTGAGAAGGCAGTCAGATTTAGCTTTCCCAGAAAGCCAGTCCTTGTTATTCAGGAAGACCGCAGTGTCACCCTTCCCAGCTTGATTTCGTCTCTTCGCGCCGGTCAGTTTTTGCGGAAGGGATGTCAGGGATTCATAGCTTATGTTTGTGATACTCGAGCTGCAAAGGTTCCATTGGACCAGGTCCCGATTGTTAGTGAGTTCCCTGATGTTTTCCCTGACGAGCTACCTGGGTTACCGCCTGAGCACGATATCGCTTTCTGCATTGACTTGATTCCCGTCTCGTGGCCTATTTCTATACCGCCTTATCGGATGGCCCCGGCGGAGCTTAGAAAGATGAAGGATCAGTTGCAGGATTTGTTAGATAAAGGGCTTATTCGACCTAGTGTGTCTCCGTGGGATGCTCCTGTCCTGTTCGTCAAGAAGAAGGACGGCAGTTTGCGCTTGTGCATTGATTACCGCCAGCTGAACAGAGTTACTGTACAGAACAGATATCCCTTACCGTGTATCGATGATTTGTTTGACCAGCTTCATGGTGCGGGATACTTTTCGAGGATTGACTTGCGATCGGGTTACCATCAGTTGCTGGTGCGGCAGGAGGATATTCCGAGGACGGCTTTTCGCATACGTTACGGGCACTATGAGTTTTTGGTCATGTCGTTCGGACTCACCAATGCACGAGACGCGTTTATGGACTTGATGAACCGCATTTTCAGGACGTATCTAGATTTGTTCATCATCGTGTTTATTGAAGACATTTTGGTGTATTCCCGGAGCCGGGAGGAGCACGAGCAGCAGTTGCGGATCACATTGCAGTCCTTGAGGGAGCACCAGCTGTTCGTGAAATTTTCCAAGTGCGCGTTTTGGCTTGACAACGCTGATTTCTTGGGTCACGTGATTACGAGAGATGGCATATGTGTGGACCCGAAGAAGATCGAGGCCATTCAGCATTGGCCCAGACCAGCATCAGTTACAGAGATCCGTAGCTTCCTAGGTCTGGCTAGCTACTACCGACGATTTGTTCAGGACTTTTCCCGTATTGCTGCACCGTTGACCGGGTTGACCCGGAAGGGAGTTCCTTTTGATTGGACCGAGGAGTGCGAGCATAGCTTCCAGCAGTTGAAGATCATCTGACTACTGCACCAGTGTTGTCATTGCCCTCAGGATCGGGTGGATTCGTGTTTTATTATGACGCTTCTCGAGTGGGACTAGGTTGTTTGTTGATGCAGCACGACAGGGTTATTGCGTATGCTTCTCGGTAGCTGAAGACACATGAACAGAACTATCCTACGCATGATTTAGAGATGGCTACAGTGGTGTTTGCACTCAAGATCGGGAGACATTACCTATACGGCGAGTCGTGCCAGATATTTACAGACCAAAAGAGCTTGAAGTACATATTTCAGCAGCGAGACCTGAATTTAAGACAGCGCCGTTAGATGGAGCTGGTGAAAGACTATGATTGCGAGATCCTTTACCATCCGGGAAAGGCGAACGTAGTGGCTGATGCTTTGAGTAGGAGGCCTGGAGGTAGTTTATCCTGTTTGAGCACCGTACAGAGGCAGTCGTCAGCAGATTGGCAGATTCTATGCGACAGCCGAGTTGAGCTTGAGTTCACTCCGACAGAGGGACAGCTTGCACATGTTCGTGCACGTCCGTAGTTGCTTGACCGTATTCGAGGGGCACAACCCAGTGATGAGCGTCTTTCAGAGATCATAGAGCAGGTTCGGCAAGGCAGAGTTTCCGAGTTCGTGATCGATGATTGGGGGGTACTGCGATTTAAGACTCGATTGTGCATACCAGATTCTGAGGGACTGCGGCGTGAGATTCTTGAGGAGGCCCATAGATCGATGTATAGCGTTCATCCCTGTTCCACCAAGATGTACCACGATTTGCGAGATGTTTACTGGTGGGACGGAATGTAGAGGGACGTCACATATTTCATGTCGAGATGCCTGACTTGTCAGCAAGTCAAGGCCGAGCACCAGAGGCCTGCGGGAGAGTTGCAGCCTTTACCTATTCCGGAGTGGAAATGGGAGAAGATTTCTATGAACTTCATCGTGGGTCTACCAAGGACTAGTCGAGGGTATGACTCCATTTGGGTGATCGTGGATCGTTTGACGAAAGCGGCTCACTTCCTTCCAGTGAAGACCGCTTTCGGATTTGCTCAGTATGCCCAGATTTACATCGACGAGATCATACGGTTGCATGGTGTCCCGACTTGTATCGTTTCAGACCGAGGCACCCAGTTTACTAGCCGACTATGGCTGAGACTTCAGGAGGCGTTGGGCACCCGTTTGAGTTTCAGCACAGCATTTCATCCGCAGACCGACGGCCAGTCAGAACGGACTATTCAGACTCTTGAGGACATGCTCCGAGCATGCGTTTTAGACTTCGGTGGTAGCTGGGATCATCATTTACCCTTATTGGAGTTCTCCTACAACAACAGCTTCCAGGATACTATTCAGATGGCACCTTACGAGGCCTTGTATGGGAGGCGATGCAGATCGCCCGTCTGTTGGACAGAGCTCAGCGAGAGCAGTATTTTGGGGCCACAGATTGTTGAGGAGACAACCGCGAAGATACAGTTGATTCGAGACTGGATGAGAGCGGCCCAGAGCAGGAAGAAATCGTATGCGGACAGACGCCGTCGCAGACTAGAGTTCGCAGTTGGCGATCATGTTTTTCTGAGGGTCTCTCCGATGAAGGGTGTAACACCCGAGCCCAATGCTACTAATTTCAGTTACCGTTTGAACGTAGTGTGGCACTTATTTCATTTATCTTGCTTGATTGTTACCTATTGTAATTTTACGCCGTCAATTCATTTCTGCATATAACAATTTAAGGCATCTAAAATAAAATTAAAAATATTCGACATGGCATGCTTGACACCCCTAACCCTGTTGTAGCGTCCGTGCACCGTGTTCTCGTCCCGTTCAGTGAAACGGGCGAGTTTGGATGGCAACGCGCGCGTACGTGTGTCCGTTTTGGGGGTATGCTTTTTGATTGTAAAACACTTCATTTTAAATTTTAGATCCGGCCTAAAATTTTCTTATTTCAATTTCAAATTTTTGGACCCGATGCGGGCGCAATTTGGAAATGTTTTACTTTGCGCCAAAATTCTAAATTTCTAATATTTTAAACCGTCAAAATATTCTTAAACCATATACTATATTTTTCCCATCTTTAAAATCTTTTATTAAAAATATATTCCTAAACAAACGAAATCTCCCAACCAATCAGTTTCCTCTATTGAACCGTGGGCCACACTCTCTCTCCTCTCTCTCCCCCGTCTCTCTATCTCTCTCCTCTCTCTATCTCTCTTCTCTCTCTCTCGCTTTATCTCTCTCCCCATATCTCTCTCTCTCTCTCATATTACATCTTCCCTCCTCCTTTTCTTTTTTAAAATGCAGAAACCCTAGCCGCCTCACCCCTAGCCGCCTCACCCCTTTCGCCGCCGCAGCCCTAACGCCGACGCCCTCATTGCCGGCCGCATCGCCTCCTCGCCCTCGTCGTCTACCTCATCTACACCTCCTCGCCTCCGTTTCCCTTCTCTCCCTCCACCAGCAAACCGCGGCCACCTGCACACCCCTGCATGCGTCTGCGCCGCCGTGAGTCACTGCCGACGACCCGTCTCCGTGCTCCTGGCCCTCGCGCACACCCCTCCGTGAGTGATGCTTCCCCTCCACTTTTCCTTTCTTCTTTTCCTTCTCTGTTAAGGTTTACTTGATCTGCAGTTTTTGGTCGCTGTCGTCGTAGGCCACCGCCGGAGCTCCGTCGACGAGGTCGACCGTCACCACCGTCCCACAGATCCTCGTGAGCATTCCCTTCTCCATCCTCCTTCCCTTCTTCTTTATTTTCTTTTCTTTTCTTGTTGCAATCTTGATCGTTCACTGTTTTGTTTCTCGCCGGAATTTGGCCGTGCCGGCGGCGTGTCCCGACGTTTCAGCGTGGTACCCCGACCCGTGTGGCTTCACTGTTCGTCGATTGGGTTCATTCCGTGAACCGTGCGGCCGTCGTGAGTTTTTCCCCGCCGACGGTTAACGTTCTGTTTTCCCGATTCGCGACCCATCGAGGCAATTACCCCTTGCTACATGCTAAATAATATTTACTTACACATTGATGACACCCTAAACCTGTAGTTTTAACTTTAGTATGATCATTTCCCATTTTCGTGTACAATATTGTTATATATCATTTTATCTTTCAAACTTGGAACCTACCTTTTGTGTTAGTGTATATGCCCTAGAGGCCATTACTGTATCATACTAGTTTGAATATTACTTAATGGAAGCTTGGGATATTCACCTTGTATATACAATCTTGCTCAAAATAATAGTATGCTACTTGGTTTGTTTCTACTTCAATGTGTACATGTGTTTATTTTTGTATATCGCCTATACACATTAGTGGAGCCCTTAGGATCTTTGCTTGATTACCAGCGATGTAATGGCCGTCACACTAGTGGGGCTGGGTAATCTATAAGCACATCCTTATGTAGGTCCCTGGTCGCAGGACTATCGAGACAGGGCATCGATACTCCGGAGTAGACCAGCGCATGCGCTTCTCATCCCAGTGTGGGAGACGGTCTGTCCCACAGCCGTCAGTACGTCGTACTTGAGATAGTATGCGGGTGCTCGTTAGGTTACGGGTACACTGGACAGGACTCGTCGGGAACTGATTAGTTGGTATTATGCCTATCGTCAGTTATCAGTTCCCAGGTGACATGAGTACAGCTTAGTCCGCTGACTTGACACTGTCACTTCGCCTCGAGTGTGTTCCCACTGTACTTTGATCACTACCCTACCACGGCTCAAAGGAGTCGTGCAAACAGGTAGTGGTTGGGTGCAGTCCTGAAGCACTTGGAGGCAGTGACGGTTAGACAGGATTCGTCTCTCCCGGTATTGGGGGTTGACATCGCGCTGTGTCTAGGAGAGCCATTACACGAGTAGTCCCTGGCCAGGGAAAACGAGATATACTGGTAGGCTTCCAGTGTTATCTCAGGGTGTTTTGGGCTTCGCTCCGGCACGACTTGTACCGCTATTGGGGTACTGACGTTTACCGCCCCCTAGGCCCGCCATGCGATGTATCATACGAACAGACCGGACTGTACGGAGAATGTCACACTCAGGCTCAGTAGGAGTTCAGATGGGTTTCGCCTCGTCGGTCTTCTTGTCGGCATTACCTGGGGACCGTTATGCACAGCTAGTGCCACTTGCGGTCTGTGGTTAAACCCACTGCCAGCGTAGTGTCGAGTCTTTAGAGTCCCACACAGAAAGCTTTTCGCCTTTAGGCAAAAGAGTAGAGGTCGCATGGTATTGCGACAGGTCGCATGGTTTTGCGACAGGGTTCGGTCACATCCGTGCACTTGTGCACGTACAGTGTCCGGACAGTTTACACTAGCGGGCTTTGGTTTAAGCCAGATCTTAGTGTACCTTTTGGGATTGGATTTATCCAGTGTGCATTCGTGTTCCTCGGAACGCGGATGTGGGTGCGTATGCACAGTTGACAGGGAGACAGAGGCAGCGGATTCTCATTAGGGTTGTTGACAGTTGACCGTTGACTATTTGACTTTTTGTTCAACCCTAATGAGAATATGATATGTGATTAACTATTATATTAATTAAGTATTATGGTGACATGGTTGTTGACTTGTTGACTTTGTTGACTTGTTGACTTTTGTTGACTTGTTGACTTTGTGGACCGGTTGACTAGGCTTGACTAGTTGACCATCATGCTAACCATAGCCATCATTTCATGGCAAAGACTTTTGTTTGCTTGCTCATTTGTGTAAAATGAGTGCATGAAATGATATGGTTATGGTTGCTTCAACCATCACATAAGACTTTTTTTAGTATGATGAGTTATCATGACTTTGGATTATGAGAGGGGGAGAGACAAAAGAGTTGCTCATTCTTTCTTGCTCACTCTCTCTCTTGTTCTTGAGATCTCTTGTTTTTGCTCTCACCCTCAACCTCTTCCTCCCTCTCTTGATTCTATGGTTCTCTTGTCTCATGAGTTGAGAATCAAGAACCATAGATAAAATCCCATACAAACTCTTCTCTACTCATTCTAGTTCACTAGGTTTAGCAAACCAAGTGAACTAGTTTCTTCAAAGAACGAAGAAGGAGCCAAAGGTTGGAGCTTTCAGGTGGATCTATCTTCGGCGTACGGAGACGACGAGTAGAAGCCATTCCGGACCACCATCGGAGCTTGAAGACGAAGGAGTTTAAGACAAGCAAGGTATAACCCCCTAACCGAGTAGCTAGAAACTCGTAGTTAGGCTGTTAGGTAGATGTTTAACCAAGATCCGGGTTTTAGGTCCATGTTACCACCTCCGTAAAAATCGTTTTTTACCAAATTCCGCATTCCCGTAGGTACCGGGAGAGGTAGCATGGACTTACAGTGGTATCAGAGCCTAGTTAAACTCTATCTAACATGTTCGCAAGTAACTAGAAGATCGATCAAAGAAAAAGTCCCGAAAACAAAACCCCAAAAATTCGAGTTTCTGTCGATTTTTATACTGTTCAAAAGTTGATTATTTTCACACCTAAAATCGGCTCAGGGTTTTTAAAAGCCACTGTAGAAAAATCACCAAGCGATCCCCCTAAATGACCACGGAAACGCGGCAATAGCCTGCTATTGCCGCGGTTCCGCGGCCTCCTTGGCCCCTCTCTGGTGGTTCTTTGCTACAGTGTACTTGCAGGGGTATTTTGGGATTTTTGGAATATATATTTTCAACCCAGATTTTCCAGAACGAAAAATTTATTTTGGGGTCCTGAAAATCCGTATTTTTGATCGAACTTCTAAAAGACTTAAGCTAACGGGTTTTTCTGTAATGTGATTTTTGTATTGAACGTCTACTAATCGCTATATGTCGATTAGTGGGGGTTATACAAATCTGTGATCTGTAATGTTGCTGGAATGTGGATATGAATATATTCGATTGTCGCGGGTGAATAGCCGGGGTTGTGAGACGAGAGTTTTCTTTTCTTTCAATTCATGTAAATTTGTAAATTGATGTAATAATTATTTGTATGGCCGCACAACCGGGTCGGGGTTGTAGCCGTCATTGTATAATTTCTTTTTACTGTTTTTGCTCCTAGGATAGACCCATGGAGGGGGTGCACAAACTACCGGGTATGCCGAAGTGTCGAGTGGCCTACTCATGGAGATGAGGGAGGTTACTACGCTTCGGGTACTTGGCGGGTAGTTTGCCGCACCCGTAGGGGTCTTGGGTGGGGTATTGGCTATTCACCGCGACCGTGTAATCTGTCTTTCTTTACAGGCTCGTACGAATTACAGATTCCTAGTATATCCAATGTATTCATCTGTGATCTGAAATGTTTATCATTGCAGTATATCTATATAAGATATTATTTAGGCGTTGCTTATGTTTTACAGCCGCGCTAGCCCAGCCCCCGCTCTGTCGTTAGTTAAGTAACCTAACGGGTAATGACGGGGCCCCGTGGCGAATGCGAATGGCATAAGCGTACGTCATATTTTGGTTGTTCTCTGCAATGGTAGGATTAAATGATGGGACGCATTAAAAGAACTAATGCAAGAATATCACGCATTAAAAGAACTAATGCAAGATAATAAACCAAGTTAAAGTCGTTGGAACACTTTCGAAAAACCACTCGGTTCTTTTCAAAACCAACTTTTAAATGCGGAGCTTGAGCCACTCCTTTTAAAAGCTATCTCGTTCCATTGACTATATCAAGTTCACTACGTTCACGGTTTCGCCAAAACCATTCGTAGCCCTCCATCATTTCAGTTAAATATTCGGTAGTATTCAAGCTATGTATTTTGACCTCACGCCAAGGCATAGTGATTGGTAGCTGCCGGATACTTATCTGTTGCATAGATAGAATGCGTTGGATTGGGACAGCCGTACTGCCATTTTGGCCTACGTCAAGGGTAGGTACGGGTGGATTCAAATTAACCTGGATAATGATGGGAAGAACTTGACATGTGACTTATGACATTTTGACCTCACGCCAAGGTCATAAGAGCATGGGGCAAAAATCCACATCGGAAGTTTCATAAGTACTAAAACTTGCTAGATTTGCATACCATTTGGAGTGTGATGATTCTGGTAGGATTCCTTCAGTTTCGTCACGCGATGATATTTGGATCCCGATCCTACTGTGAGTATATGCTACTCCTCGGGAAATTTCTCACTAATCGATCAATGCTATAAACCTAGTAGGTGCCTAGAAAGGTGTTAGCGGGGCTACGCCCCCAGGGAAAAGAGGTTCTTTAATTAAGGAACTTCGTGAAAGCGTTGGAAAACCTCCCTCGAAGTACCGACACCGGCCTGGCTGAACGGTTAAGCAAGTATTGTGCGGTGGGATTGATCCTGACTAATTCTTCCTTTATGGTTTGAGGAGGGATTCGAGAAACAGTGGGAGCCATCCTGTTTAGACAAACTAAAAACCACTCTAAACTTGCAAGAGCATCATGCTGAGTGTTTCTTCTTCTCTCTCCTAATTGCAGCGACCAAATCGACATGACTGGACTTAAGTTACTCCTAGATAAAAATAAACTGACAGGGCCAAACTACAAAGATTGGCTCAGGAATGTCAAGATAGCAATCACTTACGACAAGCTGGGGTATCTTCTTACCACCAAAGCTCCCCCTGTCCCTGGTCCCACTTCCAGCGTCGCGGATAAGGAAATCCGTAAGACTTGGGAGATTGATAGCGCGAAGTCCAAATGCCTCGTACTTGCCTCTATGGACAATGAACATCAGAGGAGGCACGAGAATATGGACCTGGAATCCATATTTCTCCATACAAAAGAACTGTATGGAGAGCAATCTCGTATCGCAAGATACGAAGCGTCGAAAAAGTTATTTTCGGCAAAGATGGCCGTCGGATCATCAGTAGCCGAGCACGTGCTAAAGATGATCGGCTACATTGAGGAGCTCGCAGACCTAGGGACCACATTGGAGAGTGAGCTCTATACGGACATAGTTCTCCAGTCCCTTCCTTCCACTTACGCCCAGTTTATACTGAATTTCAACCTACAAGAAAAAGAGGTTGAACTTTCAGAGCTCCTCAACATGCTGAGGAGCGCAGAGGGCACCCTACAGAAAGGTAGGGAAACATCCACTTTGTTTGTAGGAGGATCATCTTCTTCTAGGTCCAAGGCGAAAGCCAAGGGAAAGAAGAAGAAAGCCCCCGCCAAACCAAGGGGCGGTGTTAGTAAAGTGGATACGAAGGGAAAAGCTAAAGCAACAAAGAAAGCGGGAAAGCTTGTGGATAAGGAAGAATGCTTCTATTGTCATAAGAAAGGACACTGGAAGAATGATTGCAGGGCCTGGAAGGCCAGAACACAGGAATTGAAGCAGGTTGCAGCTTCAGCTTCAGGTGTGTATGTTATTGAAAACTGTCTTTCAATAAACTCTACTTCCTGGGTATTGGATACCGGATCAGGATCTCATATCTGTAATTCTTTGCAGGCGTTGAGAAACCGTAGGGTTTTGAAGGCAGGTGACATGACCCTCAGAGTTGCGAACGGAGCTAGCATGGATGTCACGACCCGCAGGGTACGGAACGTGACTGACACTTAAGTTTATGAAACGTCTAAAGGCGTCCGTAAAATAAGTAAGCCAAAGCCCAGAAAACAAAACCAATGAAGCAAAAGAGTGAAGAAAACCCAATCATTTGAAAGCAAGTTATCAAATAAGTCATGTAAAACCCTTTTTTAAAAACAATACCAATTTTTCCCGAAAATTTCGGCAGAGTCTCCTTTGTAAATACTGACCCCCAAAAATGGGTACAACAAAATATATACATGAATCCAACAAAATAGGGCATCCCCAAGCGGGAGCTAGCTCTTCGCCATAAGGCGGCCACAAATCCTACGCAATGTAAATGACAGCAAACATAATAATCATAATAAAGCATAAGGAAGCATGAAAAAGTAGCATGTCGGCTCAAGTGAGCTCGACCCCAAAATACAGCATAAAATCCACAAACCTCACAGTCTCATCTCTAGGTCAATATACAATAATCTGGTAGAAACAGTAGATGGAGTACACTAGATACAAGAATATACAAGGTGGTACAAAAATAATAATATAACTCACCTATGAGCAAATCTCGAGCTTAAGCAAAAGAGGCAAAAGAACAAGTGCGCCCGCCGCTACTGAACTGACGGAGCGGACCTGCAAAAGACTGTGGCACAACGGGGGTGAGTTGCCAACTCGTGAGTAATAAATAACATCTGCAAAGGCTATCGTATGCATGCACACAAGCATCCTAGCATCTAAAATACATGTATGACTGGATGCACTAGCAGGTGTGTATATCATATCAGTGTGCTAATATGTATGCAACATGAATATCTGAGGTCTCAATATGTATATATAAGAAATATTTATTCTCTTTTTGTTTTTGAAACTCTTTTAGAATGCCAGCATAATGTCAATGAATCGAAGAAAATCGGTGTCCAGCAACGACACCCAAAAGCTGTCTCAAATCTCATAAATCCATGTCATAGTGTCTCTGGCCTCAGCCATCCGGCTGAACCATCTCAGTATCAATATATCAACCTCTCGCGGCCCCGGTCGGTATCCTCTGGATATCCGCCGTACCCAATGAAGTCACCGGTAGGTAATCCGTCCCCTGCCAGGCTCATCGTCAACACCACGAGCTTCTTGCCCCGGGGTACCCTACCGGGCCCACCATGTACCCGAAACGGTTCGTCCAACTCCTCGAAACGGGTCTCCAAAAACCACAGCAAACTCATGGTGGACGACACTTACATCACTAGAAAACCGCAATTTACATGTTTTAAAAATATCATAAGTTTGGAAATTTTGCGGCTTTCCCCCGAAATCCAGCAATATCATAAAATCTCAAGAAATCCTCATAAGTGCATATATCAATGATAATGAATGCGTATGATATCAATAATCAAGTTGCGATGTGTGATTAATGTATTAAGCATGAACAATGAATATGATGAAGTACATGCACATGAATAGCAATCCTACGGTTTCATTTTAAGGAAATAGCATAATTTAAGTATCAATTAGTAACAGGTTTAAATTAAAGGTTATCTAGTGTGGTGGCATGGCAATTACCAGGGTGTGTGTGTAAACATGAATAGTGCTCGTGCTGCATATGAAAACCTGGTAATGGTGCATGTGTCCTACAATTGAGTTTGCGTATATGGATATAACATATTGATCTAATTGCAGCAATTATCGTGCCAGTATTATTATTCTAATGTCACAAGTGATTATCCAATTTACTATTTTCCAGTTTACTAAATCTATCGGGCGACTTGCGCCATCCAAACGATCGTCCCCCGTAGATGTTAAATCTACTCACCGGAATCCCTGGCTAGCTGTGTCCAATCACCGCCTTTCCCTTTCGCGCCGCGTCTGACGTTTCCGCGACCGAACCTGGAATTTACATCAGTACCAAATATTAGGTTACATATCAAGAACGACGCAAAACCCCAACGAAACTACTAAAGTTCGCTAGCTAGGTACAACGTGCACAAAGTGCGCGGACACACGCGAAAATCGCAAAAACTGCCAAAAAACGCCGATTTGGTCGCCCGGCAAAACTAAAACCCGACTACCCAAAAATCCGCACTCACGCATCCTAAAAGTCGTAGGACAAGCCATTATGATCATCAAGATGTCGAAAATAATCCATCACATAATTTATATAAAAATCTAGTAAGCAGATACATTCCAAAAATCGGTGCAACGTCGCCGATTTGCGACAAAACGACTACAATCTAGCATACTCATCCAAGCACACTACAAGTAATCCACACACACTAATTACAACACATTAACCATGCTCCAAAACCTATATTCCACAACCAAACCCTTTCTTGATTTTTATAAATAGCAATTGCAAATCAAAATCCATACTTGAAAAACTTAATTAACACTAATTTCAAACCCAATTAGCAAGTTCACCCCTTAGATTTAGGTTAGCAAAATACTAGATAACAATTTAGGTTCAATCAACTAAATAATGTTTTCTAAACCTTAATCAACTCACTAATCAAGCTTCACAACTCAATTCCATACACTAACCCTCTCTTGAAATTCCTTAAAACGACAATTACAACTAAAATCGAACTTTTAAAGTTAACTAAATTAACACAAATAAAAGACTACATAACAAGGTAACCATATAGATTAGTTCATTAACAACTAGATTAATTATAAAACAACTTAATTAACTATTATGGCTTTCAAACCCTAGTTAGATTTTTCAAGCAAAACCTAAGAAAACTAGATTAAACTACATTAAATTAACACTAAACCATACAACATAAGAAACTTAAACAAAAGAATTTAACATGATAGAAATTATACCTCTCGATCTATGGATCAAGCAAGAAAATTTTGCTCCAATTGATGGCCTCAACACCAAGATCCAAGCAAGAATGGCTAAGGATAATGATAGCTTAAGGATTTTGTTTGGATTTTTGAATTAAATCATGGATTTTGATGTATTTTCTTGAAGAAATTGAAGAAAATGAAAAGAAAAGAGAGGAAGAAGAGGGTGTGCAGGATTTTCGGCCAGAGGAGGAATGGGGGAGGGTGTGGGCAAGTGGGGAAAGTCATGGTCAAGTCCACAAAAGTCAATGTATCATACTTTATCCATTATATTTAAATTAATTCCATAAACTATCAAATTCAACTCAAGAAGGCAACTCAAGAAATGAGGCCAGAAATTTCTGGTCTCACACAAGGTGGGGCTGTCCTAGGGCTGAGGAAAAAGAGAGAGGGGTTTTACAAAAGAAATTTTATGCAAAAAGGCCCCCTACAACTCAAAAATTGCAAGTTTTAGCCCAAAATTCAATAAATTCGTTTCAAATCATAAAAATTTATAAAAAATCAAAATAAATTACTAAAAATTTATGTTATCACTATATTATAATTATCATAATTTTAGAGATTAAAATTAGCCCGGAAAAATTTGTATTTATCGCTTATTTAATGTATTTTCTTACCGGCTTAAAATAATATTAAAAAATCGAAAAATAGGGAAAAATTTTTAAATGACCAAAATTTCATAATTAACTCATTAGATACTAAAAACAAGTAATTACCTATCCATTTAAGGTATAATTAGCCCTAAACTGCAAAATATCGAGAAAGACGGTTTTCGGAAAAATACCGAATTTTCACCGAATTTCAGGAAAACACCAAAACGACTTTTCAAGACGCTACAATCTTCCCCCCTTAAAGAAATTCGGTCCCCGAATTTAAAAATATACCTACGCGTACCTTCAAAGAGATGGGGATATTTCTTCCTCATCTCGCCCTCGGTCTCCCAGGTAACCTCCTCGCTGCTCGGGCTACGCCAAAGGATCTTGACGGTTGGTATAATCTTCGACCTCAACTTCTTCACCTGCCGATCCAAGATAGCCACCGGCTGCTCTGCAAAAGCAAGGTCGCGCTCTAGCTGGACTGTCGGGTGCTGAATCGCATGCGAAGGGTCGTGAAGGTACTTGCGGAGCATCGAAACATGGAAGACGAGGTGAACATCGGGAAAGCTGGGAGGAAGAGCCAAACGATATGCAACAGCGCCAACCCGCTCGAGGATCTCGAAGGGACCTACGAATCTAGGGCTAAGCTTCCCCTTTCGCCCAAAACGCATCACGCCCTTCATCGGGGAGACTTTCAGAAAAACATGGTCGCCAACTGCGAACTCTAACCTGCGACGGCGCCTGTCTGCATAAGATTTCTGCCTGCTCTGAGCCGCTCTCATCCGGTCTCGGATCAACTGTATCTTCGCTGTCGTCTCCTCAACAAGCTGCGGCCCCAAAATGCTGCTCTCGCTGAGCTCTGTCCAACAAACGGGCGATCTGCATCTCCTCCCATACAATGCTTCGAAAGGTGCCATCTGAATCGTATCCTGAAAGCTGTTGTTGTAGGAGAACTCTACTAGAGGTAAATGACGATCCCAGCTACCACCAAAGTCTAAAACGCACGCTCTGAGCATGTCCTCGAGAGTCTGAATGGTCCGCTCTGACTGTCCGTCTGTCTGCGGATGAAACGCTGTGCTGAAGCTCAAACGAGTGCCCAAAGCCTCCTGAAGTCTCTGCCAAAGTCGGCTGGTGAACTTAGTGCCTCGATCTGACACGATACAAGTCGGTACGCCATGTAGTCGCACGATCTCGTCAATATAGAGCTGAGCATACTGAGCGAAGCTGAAAGTCGTCTTCACTGGCAGGAAGTGAGCCACTTTCGTCAATCTATCCACGATCACCCAGATGGAGTCGTACCCTCGACTGGTCCTGGGTAGACCCACAACGAAATCCATCGAAATCTGTTCCCATTTCCACTCTGGAATGGGTAACGGCTGTAGCTCTCCTGCGGGCCTCTGGTGCTCGGCCTTGACTTGCTGACAAGTCAGGCATCTCGAAACGAACTCCGCAATGTCCCTCCTCATCCCGTCCCACCAGTAGGTCTCTCTCATATCATGGTACATCTTGGTGGAACCGGGGTGGACACTATACACTGATCAGTGTGCCTCCTCAAGAATGTCGCGCCGCAATCCATCAGCATCTGGTACGCACAGTCTAGATCCATATCGTAAAATCCCCTGATCGTCAACCATGAACTCGGAAAATCTGCCATGTCCCATCTGTGCCATGATCTCTGAGCAACGGTCGTCACTGCGCTGTGCCTCATATATACGGTCAAGCAACTGTGGGCGTGCACGAACATGCGCGAGCTGTCCCCCTGTCTGAGTGAACTCGAACTCAACTCGGCTGTCGCATAACATCTGCCAATCTGCTGACGACTGCCTCTGCACTGCGCGCAAAAAGGATAGACTACCCCCGGGCCTCCTACTCAACGCATCTGCCACCACATTCGCCTTGCCGGGGTGATATAAGATCTCGCAGTCGTAGTCTTTCACCAACTCCATCCAACGACGCTGTCAGAGGTTCAGGTCTCGCTGCTGAAATATGTACTTTAAGCTCTTGTGATCGGTGAATATCTGACACGACTCGCCGTACAGGTAATGTCGCCAAATCTTCAGTGCAAAGACCACTGCAGCCATCTCCAAATCATGAGTGGGGTAGTTCTGTTCATGCTTCTTCAACTGCCGAGAAGCATAAGCGATCACCCGGCCATGCTGCATCAATACGCATCCTAATCCCACTCGCGAAGCATCACAGTAGACAACAAATCCTCCTGATCCCGAAGGCAAAGATAATACCGGCGCCGTAGTCAAACAAGTCCGTAGCTGCTGAAAACTGCGCTCGCACTCCTCTGTCCAGACGAAAGGAACTCCCTTCCGGGTCAAACCGGTCAACGGTGCAGCTATACGGGAGAAGTCCTGAACAAAACGCCTGTAGTAGCCCGCCAAGCCTAGAAAACTACGGATCTCAGTCACCGATGTAGGTCGGGGCCACTGCTGAACAGCCTCAATCTTCTTCGGGTCCACACAAATGCCGTCTCTCGTAACCACGTGACCCAAGAATCCGACGCTGTCCAGCCAGAAAGCACACTTGGAGAACTTCGCGAACAGCTGATGCTCCCTCAGAGTCTGTAACGTAATCCGCAAGTGCTGCTCGTGCTCCTCTCTGCTTCGGGAGTACACCAAGATATCGTCGATAAACACGATGATGAACAAGTCAAGATACGGCCTGAATGTACGGTTCATCAAATCCATGAATGCTGCTGGGGCGTTGGTGAGTCCGAACGACATCACCAAAAACTCGTAGTGGCCGTAGCGCGTGCGGAAAGCTGTCCTCGGTATATCCTCCTGTCGAACTCGCAGCTGATGGTATCCTGATCGCAAGTCGATCCTCGAAAAATACCCCGCACCCTGAAGCTGGTCGAACAAATCATCAATGCGCGGCAACGGATATCTGTTCCGAACGGTAACTTTGTTCAGCTGGCGGTAGTCGATACATAAGCGCAAACTTCCATCCTTCTTCTTGACAAACAGGACCGGAGCACCCCACGGAGAAACACTCGGCCGAATAAGCCCCTTATCTAACAGGTCCTGCAACTGATCCTTCAGCTCTCGAAGCTCTGCCGGGGCCATCCGATAAGGAGGTATAGAAATAGGCCCCGAACCGGGAATCAAATCAATGCAGAACTCAACATCGCGCTCAGGCGGTAGCCCAGGTAGCTCATCAGGGAAAACATCAGGGAACTCACAAACTATCGGGACCCGGTCCAACGGAACCTCTGCAGCTCGAGTATCACAAACAAACGCTAAGAATCCCTAACATCCCTTCCGCAAGAGCTGACCAGCGCGAAGAGACGAAATTAAGCTGGGAAGGGTGACACTGCGGTCTCCCTGAATAACAAGGACTGGCTCTCCCGGAAAGCTAAATCTGACTGCCTTCTCACGGCAGTCCACCGAAGCATAACAAGTGGCTAGCCAATCCATGCCCAGAAGCACATCAAAGTCCAACATATCGAGGAGTATCAAATCAACTGATGAATCCCTCTCCCCGATACGAACGGAACACAAACGAAATACAAACCGAGCGACAAACGACTCGCCTGCCGGAGTAACAACAACAAGCGGCTGATCTAACGACAACGACTCACGGCCCAACATCGGTGCAAAGTGTGTAGATACGTACGAATGTGTGGAACCTGGGTCGAATAATACCCGTGCGTCGAAAGAACAAACTGGCAAAGTACCTGTCACAACGGCATTGGACGCCTGCGCATCCTGCGGTGTCAAAGCAAATACTCGGGCCTGTCCTCCACCGATAGCGGGCTGACCTCGACCTCGGCCTCTGCCTCCTCGTCCTCTCTGAACAGGACCGCCGCGTCCACGGCCTCTCGGTGCACCTAACTGGCGTGGAGTATCGCCTGGGGTAGGAAGTAGGGCTCTCTGAGGAGGGGGTGGTGATGGTGGTAGGGTCACATGCGGAACTGTCGCTACTCCATGTCGTCTCACCGGACAGTCTCTGACAAGATGGTGCAAACTCCCGCACCCAAAACATCCTGGCGACGGCTGCTGCCCCTGGGGGTAAGAACCATATAACTGTCCCCGCCCAAATCCTCTGCCAGGCCTATCTCTCGGAAAGAATCTGGCGCGCTGCCTCTGAGGCGGTACATCGGTGCGCATCCTCTTCGGCCCAGAAACGGCCGAAGTCCGTGATATGCGTGCCTCCATCCGCAATGCCGTATCCATAGCAGCTGAATAAGTGTCGTAGTGCTGGGCGCCAATGGCAAGATATAGCTGGGCATCAAGTCCCTGTACGAACCTCTTCACCATCTTCTCCTCGGTATCCACCAAATACTGAGCATATCGGGATAACTGTGTAAACTGGATGTCATACTCAGACACCGTCATCCCAGGTGTCTTGACTAAGGCCTTGAAGCTGCGAGCTCTGGCGTCACGAACGCTCTCTGGAAGGAAACGGGCTAGAAAGACCGCTGTAAACTCGGCCCAAGTCATAGGCGGTAGACCTGCAGCTCGACCTCTCAAGACTGACTCCCACTATGTCTGCGCGAGACCCTCTAGTCGGAAACTCGCAAGCTCTACCCATCGATCATCCGAACATCTCAGCGAACGGCAGATCCTGGCTAAACTGTCAAGGAACGTCTGTGGGTCCTCCGCTGTCTCGGTGCCGGTGAATACTGGAGGTCTCAGCCTCATGAAATCTTGTAGTGAAACCGGAATGGCCACGGTGGTAGTAGTAGGAGCAGGTATCATGGTCGTCTGTGATGTAGTAGGTACGTCATCCGGCCTCGGTGTACGACTGGCTGCAACTAGGGATCCTACCATCTGACGTAGCTCCTGCATGCTTCCCATCATCTGTCGCAACTCCTCCATACCAGTCTCGAGCCTATCCATACGGCCTGGGGAAGGTGGATCGGTCTGTCCCTGCGGCGTAGGCATACCACCCTGCTCAGTCCTAGTCTCGGACGAGCCAGCTCGAATCTCGTCTCTGGCGGCAGCCCTCTGTGCCCTCGTAGCCTTCGGCGGCATAGTGGCTGTTACAGGAAAACGGATAATAAGAACAGTGCAATAGGATCATAGGATACACGGAATTGAAGAAGGAATTTTCAAGCAAGTATATCCTAAAGTCACTTAGGCGGAGTACCGTATCGTAAGTATGCCGCGGACATACGCACGCTACGTTACCCTGCTTAAGTCACTTACTCCATCTACCAAGGGTCATCCTACACTCACAAAGGTAAAACCTATCGCTCTGATACCAACTTTGTCATGACCCGCAGGGTACGGAACGTGACTGGCACTTAAGTTTACGAAACGTCTAAAGGCGTCCGTAAAATAAGTAAGCCAAAGCCCAGAAAACAAAACCAATGAAGCAAAAGAGTGAAGAAAACCCAATCATTTGAAAGCAAGTTATCAAATAAGTCATGTAAAACCCTTTTTTAAAAACAATACCAATTTTTCCCGAAAATTTCGGCAGAGTCTCCTTTGTAAATACTGACCCCCAAAAATGGGTACAACAAAATATATACATGAATCCAACAAAATAGGGCATCCCCAAGCGGGAGCTAGCTTTTCGCCATAAGGCGGCCACAAATCCCACGCAATGTAAATGACAGCAAGCATAATAATCATAATAAAGCATAAGGAAGCATGAAAAAGTAGCATGTCGGCTCAAGTGAGCTCGACCCCAAAATACAGCATAAAATCCACAAACCTCACAGTCTCATCTCTAGGTCAATATACAATAATCTGGTAGAAACAGTAGATGGAGTACACTAGATACAAGAATATACAAGGTGGTACAAAAATAATAACATAACCCACCTATGAGCAAATCTCGAGCTCAAGCAAAAGAGGCAAAAGAACAAGTGCGCCCGCCGCTACTGAACTGACGGAGCGGACCTGCAAAAGACTGTGGCACAACGGGGGTGAGTTGCCAACTCGTGAGTAATAAATAACATCTGCAAAGGCTATCGTATGCATGCACACAAGCATCCCAGCATCTAAAATACATGTATGACTGGATGCACTAGCAGGTGTGTATATCATATCAGTGTGCTAATATGTATGCAACTTGAATATCTGAGGTCTCAATATGTATATATAAGAAATATTTATTCTCTTTTTGTTTTTGAAACTCTTTTAGAATGCCAGCATAATGTCAATGAATCGACGAAAATCGGTGTCCAGCAACGACACCCAAAAGCTGTCTCAAATCTCATAAATCCATGTCATAGTGTCTCTGGCCTCAGCCATCCGGCTGACCCATCTCAGTATCAATATATCATCCTCTTGCGGCCCCGGTCGGTATCCTCTGGATATCCGCCGTGCCCAATGAAGTCACCGGTAGGTAATCCGTCCCCTGCCAGGCTCATCGTCAACACCACGAGCTTCTTGCCCCGGGGTACCCTACCGGGCCCACCATGTACCCGAAACGGTTCGTCCAACTCCTCGAAACGGGTCTCCAAAAACCACAGCAAACTCATGGTGGACGACACTTACATCACTAGAAAACCGCAATTTACATGTTTTAAAAATATCATAAGTTTGGAAATTTTGCGGCTTTCCCCCGAAATCCAGCAATATCATAAAATCTCAAGAAATCCTCATAAGTGCATATATCAATGATAATGAATGCGTATGATATCAATAATCAAGTTGCGATGTGTGATTAATGTATTAAGCATGAACAATGAATATGATGAAGTACATGCACATGAATAGCAATCCTACGGTTTCATTTTAAGGAAATAGCACAATTTAAGTATCAATTAGTAACAGGTTTAAATTAAAGGTTATCTAGTGTGGTGGCATGGCAATTACCAGGGTGTGTGTGTAAACATGAATAGTGCTCGTGCTGCATATAAAAACCTGGTAATGGTGCATGTGTCCTACAATTGAGTTTGCGTATATGGATATAACATATTGATCTAATTGCAGCAATTATCATGCCAGTATTATTATTCTAATGTCACAAGTGATTATCCAATTTACTATTTTCCAGTTTACTAAATCTATCGGGCGACTTGCACCATCCAAACGATCGTCCCCCGTAGATGTTAAATCTACTCACCGGAATCCCTGGCTAGCTGTGTCCAATCACCGCCTTTCCCTTTCGCGCCGCGTCTGACGTTTCCGCGACCGAACCTGGAATTTACATCAGTACCAAATATAAGGTTACATATCAAGAACGACGCAAAACCCCAACGAAACTACTAAAGTTCGCTAGCTAGGTACAACGTGCACAAAGTGCGCGGACACACGCGAAAATCGCAAAAACTGCCAAAAAACGCCGATTTGGTCGCCCGGCAAAACTAAAACCCGACTACCCAAAAATCCGCACTCACGCATCCTAAAAGTCGTAGGACAAGCCATTATGATCATCAAGATGTCGAAAATAATCCATCACATAATTTATATAAAAATCTAGTAAGCAGATACATTCCAAAAATCGGTGCAACGTCGCCGATTTGCGACAAAACGACTACAATCTAGCATACTCATCCAAGCACACTACAAGCAATCCACACACACTAATTACAACACATTAACCATGCTCCAAAACCTATATTCCACAACCAAACCCTTTCTTGATTTTTATAAATAGCAATTGCAAATCAAAATCCATACTTGAAAAACTTAATTAACACTAATTTCAAACCCAATTAGCAAGTTCACCCCTTAGATTTAGGTTAGCAAAATACAAGATAACAATTTAGGTTCAATCAACTAAATAATGTTTTCTAAACCTTAATCAACTCACTAATCAAGCTTCACAACTCAATTCCATACACTAACCCTCTCTTGAAATTCCTTAAAACGACAATTACAACTAAAATCGAACTTTTAAAGTTAACTAAATTAACACAAATAAAAGACTACATAACAAGGTAACCATATAGATTAGTTCATTAACAACTAGATTAATTATAAAACAACTTAATTAACTATTATGGCTTTCAAACCCTAGTTAGATTTTTCAAGCAAAACCTAAGAAAACTAGATTAAACTACACTAAATTAATACTAAACCATACAACATAAGAAACTTAAACAAAAGAATTTAACATGATAGAAATTATACCTCTTGATCTATGGATCAAGCAAGAAAACTTTGCTCCAATTGATGGCCTCAACACCAAGATCCAAGCAAGAATGGCTAAGGATAATGATAGCTTAAGGATTTTGTTTGGATTTTTGAATTAAATCATGGATTTTGATGTATTTTCTTGAAGAAATTGAAGAAAATGAAAAGAAAAGAGAGGAAGAAGAGGGTGTGCAGGATTTTCGGCCAGAGGAGGAATGGGGGAGGGTGTGGGCAAGTGGGGAAAGTCATGGTCAAGTCCACAAAAGTCAATGTATCATACTTTATCCATTATATTTAAATTAATTCCATAAACTATCAAATTCAACTCAAGAAGGAAACTCAAGAAATGAGGCCAGAAATTTCTGGTCTCACACAAGGTGGGGCTGTCCTAGGGCTGAGGAAAAAGAGAGAGGGGTTTCACAAAAGAAATTTTATGCAAAAAGGCCCCCTACAACTCAAAAATTGCAAGTTTTAGCCCAAAATTCAATAAATTCGTTTCAAATCATAAAAATTTATAAAAAATCAAAATAAATTACTAAAAATTTATGTTATCACTAGATTATAATTATCATAATTTTAGAGATTAAAATTAGCCCGGAAAAATTTGTATTTATCGCTTATTTAATGTATTTTCTTACCGGCTTAAAATAATATTAAAAAATTGAAAAATAGGGAAAAATTTTTAAATGACCAAAATTTCATAATTAACTCATTAGCTACTAAAAACAAGTAATTACCTATCCATTTAAGGTATAATTAGCCCTAAACTGCAAAATATCGAGAAAGACGGTTTTCGGAAAAATACCGAATTTTCACCGAATTTCAGGAAAACACCAAAACGACTTTTCAAGACGCTACAATGGATGCTAAATCCGTGGGGGACTATCACCTGGGAATGTCAGATGGACATGTTTTGGTTTTGCGTAATTGCTTTTTTGTACCCAACGCAACTTGTAATATCATTTCTGTATCTTTAGTTTCTAAAGAAGGTTATGAATTTGCGTTTGTAAGTAATGTTGTAAACATTCACCTTAATCAAGTTCTGATTGGGTCAGGTACATTGAGTAATGGTATATACGTATTGAACCAACCACAGATTTTCAATGTCCAGAATACACACAAAAGAAAGTCTCCAGAAATAAATCAGACTTTCTTGTGGCATTGTAGACTGGGTCACATGAATGAGAGAAGGTTGACAAAGTTACATACTGAAGGGTATTTGAATGCGTTCGAATATCAATCGTATGCCACTTGTCAATCCTGTCTCAAAGGAAAGATGACAAAGACTCCGTTCACTGGACACGGAGTAGGAGCGAGCGAGCTCTTAGGACTCGTACACAGTGACGTGTGCGGTCCAATGTCTACACATGCGTGAAGCGGTTATTCTTACTTCGTTACTTTTACGGATGACTTCTCAAGGTACGGTCATGTCTTCTTAATGAAACATAAGTCCGAAACCTTTGGAAAATTCCAGGAGTATAAGAATGAAGTAGAAAAACAAACCGGCAAAAGTATCAAGATTCTAAGATCGGATCGAAGTGGAGAATACTTAAGTGCCGAGTTCCTGGACTATTTAAAAGAGAACGGAATTCTCTCTCAGCTTACTCCTCCATACACTCCGCAACATAACGGTGTATCGGAGAGACGAAACCGCACCCTATTGGATATGGTGCGGTCCATGATGAGTAACGCTGAGTTACCGCGATCATTCTGGGGATATGCGCTAGAATCAGCCGCATACCTTTTGAACCGAGTTCCCACTAAAACTGTGCCTACCACACCATATGAGTTATGGAGCGGGAAGAAACCCTATCTTCAATATCTGAAGATCTGGGGATGTCCAGCTTTTGTCAAAAAGCAGCATGCGGACAAACTCGAGGCACGCTCGGTACTGTGCAAGTTTGTGGGATACCCAAAGAACACCAGGGGGTATCTTTTCTACTACGCAGAGGAACAAAAAGTCCTTGTTTCTCGTAATGCCCACTTTCTAGAACACCAGTTCTTGGAAAAGGAAATAAGTGGGAGCGCAGTAGAACTGGAAGAAATTCCAGAACTACGGACTATTACTGAAAGTTTAGTGGAACCAGAGGGTTCAAAAGAACAGGACATTCCTACGCCGCTCCGCAGGAGTAGTAGGCAGACTCATCCGCCCGAGAGATACTACGGTTTTCTCATAGACGGGGATAGAGAGGATTGCATCATAGATTATGATGAGCCTACTAGCTTCCAGCAGACCGTTCAGAGCGTTGACTCAGTGAAATGGCTGGATGCAATGCGGACCGAAATGGAGTCCATGTACACCAACAAGGTATGGACGTTGGACATTGCTCCAGACGGGATAAAACCCGTAGGATGCAAGTGGATCTTCAAAAGGAAGATTGGTGTAGATGGGCAGGTTGAGACCTATAAAGCTAGGCTGGTAGCAAAGGGTTTTCGTCAAAGACCTGGCTTGGACTATGACGAAACCTTTTCTCCAGTAGCCATGCTGAAATCCATTCGGATCCTTCTTGCCATTGCTGCCTTCCATGATTATGAGATTTGGAAGATGGACGTAAAGACAGCTTTTCTAAATGGAAATTTAGAGGAGTGTGTCTATATGGACCAGCCAGAGGGTTTCATTCAGAGTGGGAGCAGCGGAAAGGTGTGCAAGTTGCTTAAGTCCATCTATGGACTAAAGCAGGCATCGCGGAGTTGGAACATCTGCTTTGATGAGACGGTCAAAGAATTTGGCTTTATCAAAAAACCAGATGAACCATGCATCTATAGTAGATTTGTAGCGAGAACTGTAGTATTACTCGTTTTATACGTGGATGACATTCTCTTATTAGGAAATGACATTCCTATGCTACAATCTGTCAAGGGGTTCTTGTCACACAGGTTCTCCATGAAAGACCTGGGTGATGCCTCATACATTCTGGGTATCCGGATCTACCGTGACAGATCCAAGAGGATATTAGGACTTTCTCAGTCCAGGTACATCGACACCATACTGAAAAGATTCAGTATGGAAGATTCCAAGCGCGGTAACCTACCGGCTTGTCACGGGATCACCCTCTCTAAAGAGATGTCTCCCAAGACTGATTTGGGGAGGGATCGCATGTCTATTATACCCTACGCTTCTGCGGTAGGCTCTATAATGTATGCGATGTTGTGTACCAGACCGGATGTAGCTTATGCACTGAGTGTGGTAAGCCGGTATCAGTCAAACCCTGGGGAGAAACACTGGATAGCGGTAAAGAACATTCTTAAGTACCTGAGAAGGACTAAGGAGATGTTCTTGGTGTATGGCGGAAAAGACCTCCAGATCGAGGCCTTTTCTGACTCCAGCTTCCAGAGTGACAAGGATGATTCCAAGTCCATGTCGGGTATTGTCTTTACCCTCAATGGAGGGGCGGTGTGTTGGAAGAGTTCCAAACAAGAAACCGTTGCAGACTCGACGATGGAAGCGGAATACATCGCTGCATCTGATGCCGCAAAAGAAGCTGTCTGGATGAGGAAGTTCTTGAAAGAACTTCAGGTGGTTCCGTCCATTGTTGATCCAATACCTCTGTATTGCGACAACAACGGGGCTATAGCTTTAGCGAAGGAACCCAGGTCCCATCAGAGATCCAGGCACATCTTGAGGCGGTATCACCTGATCAGGAAGATCGTAGATCGCCAGGAGATCGAGGTTCGGAGAGTCGCTTCAGAAGATAACACTGCAGATCCATTCACCAAGGCCCTGCCCCAGACTCAGTTCGAGCGGCTGATCGAGATGATAGGTCTTCGATACGCCAGTACATGGCCTTAGTGCAAGTGGGAGATTGTTAGTGTATATGCCCTAGAGGCCATTACTGTATCATACTAGTTTGTATATTACTTAATGGAAGCTTGGGATATTCACCTTGTATATACAATCTTGCTCAAAATAGTAGTATGCTACTTGGTTTGTTTCTACTTCAATGTGTACATGTGTTTATTTTTGTATATCGCCTATACACATTAGTGGAGCCCTTAGGATCTTTGTTTGATTACCAGCGATGTGATGGCCGTCACACTAGTGGGGCTGGGTAATCTATAAGCACATCCTTATGCAGGTCCCTGGTCGCAAGACTATCGAGACAGGGCATCGATACTCCGGAGTAGACCAGCGCATGCGCTTCTCATCCCAGTGTGGGAGACTGTCTGTCCCACAGCCGTCAGTACGTCGTACTGGAGATAGTATGCGGGTGCTCGTTAGGTTACGGGTACACTGGACAGGACTCGTCGGGAACTGATTAGTTGGTATTATGCCTATCGTCAGTTATCAGTTCCCAGGTGACATGAGTACAGCTTAGTCCGCTGACTTGACACTGTCACTTCGCCTCGAGTGTGTTCCCATTGTACTTTGATCACTACCCAACCACGGCTTAAAGGAGTCGTGCAAACAGGTAGTGGTTGGGTGCAGTCCCGAAGCACTTGGAGGCAGTGACGGTTAGACAGGATTCGTCTCTCCCGGTATTGGGGGTTGACATCGCGCTGTGTCTAGGAGAGCCATTACACGAGTAGTCCCTGGCCAGGGCAAACGAGATATACTGGTAGGCTTCCAGTGTTATCTCAGGGTGTTTCGGGCTTCGCTCCGGCACGACTTGTACCGCTATTGGGGGACTGACGTTTACCTCCCCCTAGGCCCGCCATGCGATGTATCAGACGAACAGACCGGACTGTACGGAGAATGTCACACTCAGGCTCAGTAGGAGTTCAGATGGGTTTCGCCTCGTCGGTCTTCTTGTCGGCATTACCTGGGGACCGTTACGCACAGCTAGTGCCGCTTGCGGTCTGTGGTTAAACCCACTGCCAGCGTAGTGTCGAGTCTTTAGAGTCCCACACAGAAAGCTTTTCGCCTTTAGGCAAAAGAGTAGAGGTCGCATGGTATTGCGACAGGTCGCATGGTTTTGCGACAGGGTTCGGTCACATCCGTGCACTTGTGCACGTACAGTGTCCGGACAGTTTACACTAGCGGGCTTTGGTTTAAGACAGATCTTAGTGTACCTTTTGGGATTGGATTTATCCAGTGTGCATTCGTGTTCCTCGGAACGCGGATGCGGGTGCGTATGCACTGTTGACAGGGAGACAGAGGCAGCGGATTCTCATTAGGGTTGTTGACAGTTGACCGTTGACTATTTGACCTTTTGTTCAACCCTAATGAGAATATGATATGTGATTAACTATTATATTAATTAAGTATTATGGTGACATGGTTGTTGACTTGTTGACTTTGTTGACTTGTTGACTTTTGTTGACTTGTTGACTTTGTTGACCGGTTGACTAGGCTTGACTAGTTGACCATCATGATAACCATAGCCATCATTTCATGGCAAAGACTTTTGTTTGCTTGCTCATTTGTGTAAAATGAGTGCATGAAATGATATGGTTATGGTTGCTTCAACCATCACATAAGACTTTTTTTAGTATGATGAGTTATCATGACTTTGGATTATGAGAGGGGGAGAGACAAAAGAGTTGCTCATTCTTTCTTGCTCACTCTCTCTCTTGTTCTTGAGCTCTCTTGTTTTTGCTCTCACCCTCAACCTCTTCCTCCCTCTCTTGATTCTATGGTTCTCTTGTCTCATGAGTTGAGAATCAAGAACCATAGATAAAATCCCATACAAACTCTTCTCTACTCATTCTAGTTCATTAGGTTTAGCAAACCAAGTGAACTAGTTTCTTCAAAGAACGAAGAAGGAGCCAAAGGTTGGAGCTTTCAGGTGGATCTATCTTCGGCGTACGGAGACGACGAGAAGAAGCCATTCCGGACCACCATCGGAGCTTGAAGACGAAGGAGTTCAAGACAAGCAAGGTATAACCCCCTAACCGAGTAGCTAGAAACTCGTAGTTAGGCTGTTAGATAGATGTTTAACCAAGATCCGGGTTTTAGGTCCATGTTACCACCTCCGTAAAAATCGTTTTTTACCAAATTCCGCATTCCCGTAAGTACCGGGAGAGGTAGCATGGACTTACATTTTGCAATTACTGTATTGAACCTAATAACCACAGTTACATGTTTTAATTACACTTTCACTAATGACGTAGCCTATGGCACTTTCTCTATCGTTTTACTTCATTCGGACACATGTGCACTTTTAACATGCTTGAACTGTTATTTCATCCATGGAACCTATACATATTTATAACATTGCATCCATGAAATTCTTAAACTGGTTAACATGATTTAACGGCCAAAATGGTCATACTGTACTCTTATGTTGTTGAAATCATCTCTGAAAACACAACTGATAACTGTACTGCCAATTAATTGAATCTGCTTTATGGTTTAATTTTTTGTTTAGATTATGCGGTTGATAACCATGCTTGATTATGTAACTGAGTATGAGCACACCCATGATATCGTATACATCTTGACCTGACTTGTTACTTACATATGGATTGACCCGACATGGTACCGTACTGCTTGACTTGACCTGATGTACCATGACCTGACCCGTTACCTGATCTTGTCTCTAATGCCAACGAACCTGACATGTAGTCCTCATGGACCGTTCTTGTTGTCTATCCAGACAAACCTGCTTACCTGATCCTGTGTTGGCATTAGTTCTTGATTACGGGATACCTGACCTGACATACACATATAGCTTGGGGGTATAGGGAAATCAAAGGTGAAACCTGACTTGTGACTCAGCAGTTCGCTACCTGTTCTGATCAGTTTTAGGCTAGGCCATCCTTGGAATGATGGTGCTGACATCATTCATTTGTATACATTCATGTTTGGTGCCTAGCGGCATGTCTCGGTTTCAGCCCGAGAATCTGGGGCCGTGGTCCCGGGTATGTATGGGATACTATTGAGTTACATCGATGATTCATCAATTTGATTTCAAAGACTTTAGAACAGAAATCCTGATAGAACAGTTTAGTTTACCCACTGCACACTACCCTGCACTGCTCTGATTTATATTATTGTTACCCTTGCTTTATTCATGTTTATATTCACATTTCCTGTTACCCTGTTTATTATATTATTACTTGATGACTTGACCCGCTGACGTCTGGGTTTTGCATGGCCCAGATTCTGTACCGCTGTCGCAGTCCGAGCAGGAGTACTTCAGCTCACAGGCTGAGCTGTGAGTGTCGGCAGTAGTTAGTTTTCTTTCCTGCATTTATTTCCTGATGTGAGCCCGCATTATGGGAAATACATTCCAGTTATTTTGTATTGGATCTTTCGCTTCCGCATTTATTTATTCTTGACTCATGTTATCTTGGATTATGGACATGTTTAGATAGTTTTATTTTGTTCTTGATATCTCTACAGCCGTAATGTGACTGTGGATGGATACTTCCTACCCACAGGTAGCATGGTTGGCTATGTCACGTGCCCATTTTAGCGTACTCTGGGAAGCGGGGCATGACATTGTTCTTTTGGTATCAGAGCCATAGGTTAGTCGGGTTGATTCTTTTGTAGTTGGGTATTGTACCCAATACACGAATCAGAATACCCGTGTTTAGGAAACATGTCCTACTACCTTGCCGTTCTACCATTCTTGAATCATATTCTTCCTGATTATATCTTTTACGATGTGCAAACTTCCTTTGCATGTCGACTCGAAACCTGATTCCTTGTTATCTCTAGGACTTAGGCGACTTGGGTGGAGTTATGTAATTGTGGCTATGATACCGCGGCATAGTTACAATGCGACACTCTATTTAAGTAACTTGGAGTTCTAGCCTTGATCTATATTTCGAATCTATTATCATGCTAATGTTGGGTGTTTTGATTTCAGGAATATGGCAGATAAGAATTTGAAGACAAACCAAAGGTGTGTGGACGAAGCCGCCATGCTTGAAGTGATAAGAGGAATGCTGGAGAATCAAAAGAGACAGACCGAGCTGATCCAGCAGCAAGCGGAATCGTTTCAGGAAGGTTTGCAGATCGTTCAACAGTCTGTGAACAATGTTGGAGCTAAACCAGTTGACCAAGTAGGGACCGTAGTAGATTTCAGGCGTTTGGGTCCGTCTACATTTACTGGTTTGGAGGAGCCGTTGCCAGCAGAGGAGTGGCTAGTTGACACAGAGAACTTGCTTACTGCGGCACAGATTCCAGATGAGAAAAGAGTTGATGTGGTACGCATTCAGTTAGTGGACTACGCCCGAGAATGGTGGCTTGTGGAGGAGAACCGTTTGCCCAAGCCGATCAAGTGGGAGGATTTTTCAAAGAGTTTCTAGAAAAGTTCTTCCCGCGGACTGCACGGGAGGAAATGGAAGAGAAGTTCATCGGGCTAAAGCAGAATGGAGCACCTGTAGATGTGCATGCAGCAGAATGGACGAGACTCAGCAGATTCGCTGGACCTTTAGTTGCCAACGATGCAGACAGGGCACGGAGGTTCATGCGCTGCTTGGATGTGGACATCCAGAGGCAGATTGTCTCCCTGGGTTTGACCACTTTCTCACAAGTACTTGCGGCAGCCCGAGAGCAGCAGAGTTTTGTTGGAGATAGTGCCCTCAGAGTCATTTATTAGGTCACAGGTACGTGATTGCAATGATTGATGGAGGACCTATCCCGGTAGGACAGTCTTACTCGAGATGATAGTATGCTATCTGGTTTACCTTTATCATCGTGTACTGCTTTAAGTGACCTGACACGTCGCTATTACACGTTGATAGAGCCCCTAGGATTCTTGCTTGACCACCAGCAGTATGAGGGCGATCATATAAGTGGGAGCTGGGGGTCTATAAGCATATCCTTAAAAGGTCCCTAGTCGTGAGAGTTTCGAGACAGGGCATCGATTCTCCATAGTAGACTAGTGTATAAGTCGAGACCCCGACGAGGGGCGGTCGCCGGTCTCACAAGCCACTGGTGTCAGTTGGATCACCTAAGATGTATACAGGTGCTCATTGGGTTATGAGTACACCGGACAGGACTCGCCGGGAACATGCTAGTTGGTCATATACCAGACGTCAGATGGCAGTTCCCTGGTGACATGTGTGCAGGTTAGTTCATCGACCTGGGGATCGTCATTTGTCTTGTGTGAGTTCCCACTGTACTTTGATTACTACCCTACCACGGCTCAAAGGAGTCGTGCAAACAGGTTTTAGTTGGGTACAGTCCCGAGCCACATGGAGGCAGTGAGCGTATCTTCAGGGGTTCGTCTCTCCCGGTATTGGGGGTGAGGTCGTGCTGTGTCTAGGAGAGCCATTACACGAAGCCCTCGGCCGAGGCAAGGAGATTTACTGGTAGGTATTCCAGTAGTATCTCAGGGTGTTCTGGGCTACACTCTGACACGACTTGTACCGCTTTTGGGGGTCTGACTTTTACCAACCCCCTAGGCCCGCCATGCGTTGCTCATAGACGAACGGACCGGACTGTACGGATATTGTCACTGACAGGCTCAGTAGGGAGTCAGGCTGAGTTCGCTCACAGACGTCCCTTTTGGTCAATACCTGGTAGCCCGTTATGTATTGGCTTATACCTCTAACGTGCTAGTGGTTAAATCCACAACCAAGGTGTTGACGAGTCTTTAGAGTCCCCCACATTCAGTTACTCAGCTTTCGGGCGAAAGGTTGTAGAGGCCGTATGGAGATATGGTAAGGTCCGATCAGATACGTGCGGTATTGCACGAATCAGGATAGGACAGTTTGTACTATAGGCCGTATGGTTATATGGCAGGGTTCGATCAGATACGTGCGGTATTGCACGGATCAGGATCGAACGGATATTACTAGCCGGTTTTGGTTTAAGACGGATCCTAGTATAGTACAGTGTAGATTTTGTCTCCTTGCATTTGTATTTCGGTCGAAATACAGATGCAGGTGTGTATGCACAGTTTCGGGGTTTTCCTGTAATTTATTACGGGACCAGTTTTCTGGAGTTGCCAGTTTGCTTTCCGTTTCGGCCAATTTCCATTGTTCCGTTCATTGGCCGAAGATTGGTGGAGGAGGGCTTATTTGCATTGTTGCAAATAAGCAATTGTGGAGGGGGTCTTTGCATATTTCCTTGTATCATGATGGCTCACCATACCTTGACCTTGCTTGTCTTTTTGCTTCATGATGGTGTCATGATGGCTTGACCTTTGTTGTGATGATGAGGTTGGTGGAGTATGGCTTTGTTGATAATCATTTCCTTTCATGATATCATTTCCCTCTCTCTCTTGCATTATGTGATGGGTAATCTTTTGATACATTGTTACTCACTCTCCCCTCTCAATTTAGCATGGCCGGCCATTCTTTGGAGAAGGGGGCTGTCCCAATTTTGGGAGGGTCATTTTGGTTGATATCATATCATTTTCTTCACCAAAATTCCCAAGAAAAACTCCTTGTATCATCCCTCCACCAAAAGGCAACCTCCACTACCCCAAAGTGAGACTTGAGTACTACATATTCTACAGCAAATCTTGGGCACGTCGACTAGCCAGCTTCGTGCCTGAGTTGCCTCGGCATTGAGGTGGGAGCCCGTAAAAGAAGTAGGCTATGTGGTGCGCTTCCGGCGACAAGAAGGAGACGGGACATTCCGCAGGAGATCGGGACGACAATGAGAAGACCGGAGGACTCGGATCTGTCGGTATATCTCTCTTCCCCATCTTGTAGATAGCTAGGACTAATTAATGGTTCGATCCGGGTATTATTGCACGGCGGTTTGCCAGTTCAAGAAAATTTAAGTTTATCACCGCTTCCGCATTTGGCCGTCGGATTGACGGCCGGGGCGCCGCCGTGCACTTACAAGTTTATCTGGGATGAAGGGGAGTTTGCAGCAGACAGCAGTTGCGGTAAGGAAGCCAGCATTTGTACCAAACCGAGCTCATGGTCGTAGAGGTATTCCAGTGGACCGTCGAGGTGTAGCACCCATGAAGAAGCCTGTGGTCATCGATCGAAGAAAGAGCATGACTTGTAACTATTGCAATTTACCTGGCCACATGCAAAAGGATTGTCGAAGGAGGCTGGGACACTGTTTGGTTTGTGGAGCGGCAGATCACGCCGCTAGTGCTTGTCCGTCGAAGCTTCGTACGAGGGATGATATTCAGAAGCCTCCACAGAGACCATTCCAGGGAAAGAAACAGCCGACTCAAGGACCTAATCAGGCTCGGGCTTTCACCTTGACAGCTGAAGAAGCTAAGGCGTCAGGAAAAGGTGTTTTAGGTACTCTACTCGTTCATGGTTTTCCGGCATTAGCGTTATTTGATCTGGTGCATCCCATTGTTTTATGTCATCCAAGTTTATAACTACACACTCGATTGACTGCACGATCCTGTCTAGTTTCTGGGACATACACACTGGGAATGGGAAGATCATAGCTAGTAGGGAATGTAAAGATTGTACAGTTCTTGTTTGCGGACGGGAGCTTTTTGCAGATTTCTTGGTGATTGATACGGGCAGCTACGAGGTCGTCTTGGGAATGGATTTTCTTGGCACTTTCCACGGTCACATTGATTGTAGGGCAAGGAAGGTAATTTTCCAGATTCCCGGACATCCCGAGTTTAGCTTCACCGGAGGAAGCAGTTCTGTCGGGCCATTCGAGTTTAGGGCTAGGCCGACAAACAATATTCTTGCAGCAATGGAAGTTGGTAAAAGTGAAGAGCCGGCTATTGTTCGCGATTTTATGGACGTGTTTGAAGATATATCGGGTTTACCGCCGAAGCGAGACGTGGAGTTCGCAATTGATCTTATTCCTGGTGCAGCGCCAGTATCCAAAGCATATTACCCAATGGCACCAGTAGAGTTGGAAGAAGTCAAGAAATAGATTGCTGAATTACTTGAGAAGGGTTGGATTCGAAGCAGTAACTCGCCTTGGGGAGCTCCAGTTCTTCTAGTAAAGAAGAAGGATGGCACAAGAAGGATGTGCATCGACTATCGAGAATTAAACCGGGTGACTATTAAGAACAAGTACCCGATCCCTCGCATTGGCGAACTTTTCGAGCAGCTTAGTGGCGCGAGGGTATTCTCGAAGCTGGATTTGCGATCCGGATATCATCAGGTCCGAGTGAAATAGAAAAGATATTTGCAAGACGGCGTTCCGAACTCGGTATGGACATTACGAATACTTAGTGATGCCCTTCGGAGTAACAAATGCGCCGGAAGTATTCATGGACTTGATGAACCGAATCTTTTCACCATTCTTGGATTAGTTTATTGTGGTATTCATTGACGATATTCTGGTTTACTCGAAGAGTTTTGAAGAGCATGCTGAGCATTTGAAGATCGTACTGCAGACGTTGAGATATGAGAAGTTGTATGCGAAGATGAGTAAGTGCGAGTTTTTGCTGGAGGAAGTAATGTTTTTGGGGCATGTTGTGTCTGGTGATGGAATCGCCGTCGATTCAGAAAAGATTGTAGCAGTTCGAGATTGGCCAATTCCAAAGAATATTGCTGAGATAAGAAGTTTCCTTAGACTGGCCGGATACTACAGGAGATTTGTGGAGAACTTTGCTCGTCTGGCAGAGCCGTTGACCAAGCTTACGCGCAAGGAGGTACCTTTTGTATGGACGGTTAAATGTGCGTTAGCTTTTGAGACGTTGAAGCAGAAGTTGATAGCCGCCCCTATTCTGACCGTGCTAGAGAATTCCGGAGGATTGGTGATTCACAGCGACGCATCTGGGAAAGGACTGGGATGTGTTTTGATGCAGCATGGGAAGGTTGTAGCGTACACATCGAGACAGTTGAAGACCCGTGAGAAGAATTACCCAACGCATGACTTGGAGCTTGCGGCTGTGATTTTCGCTTTGAAGATTTGGAGACACTACCTTTTGGGCGAAATGGTCAAAGTGTTTACTGATCATAAGAGCTTGAAGTATGTGTTCACGCAGAAGAAGCTTAATATGAGGCAACGTAGATGGTTGGAGCTGATGGCTGATTACGATCTTGATCTTAAGTACCATCCGGGGAAGGTTAATATCGTGCCGGATGCGCTTAGTCGGTTACCAGTAATTCAGGTGTTAACTACGCAGAAGGAGATCGTTGAAGATTTTCGAAGATTTGGCTTGGAGGTTGTGCTACCGCATTCTATGGGACAGTTGATGCAGCTGCAAGTACATTCATCGTTGATCGAGAATATTAAAGCAGCACAATCGCAGGATCCTAGACTGCAAAATTTTCGAGAACAGGTTGAAGCCGGACTACGAACAGATTTATTGATCCACGAAGATGGTGCGTTGAGGTATGGTAGCCGTTTGTGTGTACCAAAGGGAGATACTCGCGAAGAACTTATGAAAGAAGCACACAGTTCAGCTTATTCTGTACATCCAGGGGGCACAAAGATGTACCGAGATATTCGACAACATTTCTGGTGGGAAGGCATGAAGCGGGAGATTGCTCGCTTTGTGGCAACGTGCTTGGTGTGTCAGCAGGTTAAGGCTGAACATCAAAGGGTTGCTGGTTTATTGCAACCACTTCCGATTCCTCAGTGTAAGTGGGAACATATAACCATGGATTTCGTGACGGCTTTACCGCGAAGTCCAAAAGGCAACAATACTGTATGGGTGATTGTTGATCGTTTGACCAAGGCAGCTCACTTTATTCCTTTTCGGGTTGGTCAATCAACAGAGACTTTGGCAGAGCGGTACATGCAAGAGATTGTAAGATTGCATGGAGTACCGGTGAGCATCGTGTCCGATCGGGACACTCGGTTCTTATCACACTTTTTGCGGAGTTTACAGGAAAGTTTGGGGACTCGATTGAAGTTTAGCACAGCTTATTATCCTCAAACTGATGGTCAGTCGGAGAGAACGATCCAAACTCTTGAGGATATGTTGAGAGCATGCATGTTGGACTTCAAGGGGTCTTGGGAGGATCATCTACATTTGGTGGAGTTTTCTTACAACAACAGTTTTCAGCAAACTATCCAGATGGCTCCATTTGAAGCTTTGTATGGACGTAAATGCCGTTCACCTGTTTGTTGGGACGATGTCGGTGAACGAAGATTATTAGGACCAGATTTGGTTGTGCAGACAGTTGAGAAGGTTAACACTATCAGAAATCATATGAAGGCAGCACAAGACCGACAGAAGAGTTGGGCAGACACGTCAAGAAGACCACTAGAGTTCGCCGTGGGTGATTTGGTATTCTTGAAGATATCACCAACTAGAGGGGTGATTCGTTTTGGAAGTCGAGGAAAGCTTAGTCCTCGATTCGTTGGACCCTTTGAGATCTTGGAGCGTGTTGGTGAGGTAGCGTATCATTTGGCGTTACCACAGTCCTTGGCGAATGTGCACGATGTGTTTCACGTATCTCAACTCCGTAAGTATGTTCGTGATGAAACGCATGTATTGGATCATTCGGAGTTAACAGTACGAGAAGACTTGACTTTTGAGGAGCGACCGATTGAAATTGTGGATCGATGGGAAAAGGTTCTTAAGAACACGGCGATCCCCCTTGTGCTTGTTTCTTGGGGAAATCGCTCGCATAGAGAGTCCACTTGGGAACGAGAAGATGAAATCCGGCAGAAGTTTCCTCATCATTTCTTGTAGTTGTTTGTCGTCTATCTTTGTATTCTTTGAATTTCGAGGAGGAAATTCTTTTTGTAGTTGGGTATAATGTAACACCCGAGCCCAATGCTACTAATTTCAGTTACCGTTTGAACGTAGTGTAGCACTTATTTCATTTATCTTGGTTGATTGTTACTTATTGTAATTTTACCCCGTCAATTCATTTCTGAATATAACAATTTGAGGCATCTAAAATAAAATTAAAAATATTCGTCATTACATGCTTGACACCCCTAACCATATTGTAGCGTCCGTGCACCGTGTTCTCGTCCCGTTCAGTGAAACGGGCGAGTTTGGACGGCTACGCGCGCGTACGTGTGTCCGTTTTGGGGGTATGCTTTTTGATTATAAAACACTTCATTTTAAATTTTGGATCCCGCCTAAAATTTTCTTATTTCAATTTCAAATTTTTGGACCCGACCCGGGCGCAATTTGAAAATGTTTTACTTTGCGCCAAAATCCCAAATTTCTAATATTTTAAACCGTCAAAATATTCTTAAACCATATACTATATTTTTCCCACCTTTAAAATCTTTTATTAAAAATATATTCCTAAACAAACGAAATCTCCCAACCAATCAGTTTCCTCTTTTGAACCGTGGGCCACACTCTCACTCCGCTCTCTCCCCCGTCTCTCTATCTCTCTCCTCTCTCTCTCTCTCTTCTCTCTCTCTTCTCTCTCTCTCGCTTTCTCTCTCTCCCCATATCTCTCTCTCTCATATTACATCTTCCCTCCTCCTTTTCTTTTTTAAAACGCAGAAACCTATCGCGCAACCCTGGCCGCCTCACCCCCTTCGCCGCCGCGCCCCAACGCCGACGCCCTCATTGCCGGTCGCATCGCTTCCTCGCCCTCGTCGTCTACCTCATCTACACCTCCTCGCCTCCGTTTCCCTTCTCTCCTTCCACCAGCAAACCGCGGCCACCTGCACACCCCTGCACGCGTCTGCGCCGCTGTGAGTCGCTGCCGACGACCCGTCTCCGTGCCCCTGGCCCTCGCGCACACCCCTCCGTGAGTGATGCTTCCCCTCCTCTTTTCCTTTCTTCTTTTCCTTCTCTATTAAGGTTTTCTTGATCTGCAGTTTTTGGTCGCTGTCGTCGTAGGCCACCGCCGGAGCTCCGTCGACGAGGTCGACCGTCACCATCGTCCCATAAATCCTCATGAGCATTCCCTTCTCCATCCTCATTCTCTTCTTCTTTATTTTCTTTTCTTTTCTTGTTGCAATCTTGATCGTTCACTGTTTTGTTTCTCACCGGAATCTGGCCGTGCCGGCGACGTGTCCTGATGTTCCAGCGTGGTACACCGACCCGTGTGGCTTCCCTGTTCGTCGTTTGGGTTCATTCCGTAAACCGTGCGCCCGTCGCGAGTTTTTCCCCGCCGACGGTTAACGTTCCATTTTCCCAATTCGCGACCCGTCGAGGCAAGTACCCCTTGCTACATGCTAAATAATATTTACTTACACATTGATGACACCCTAAACCTGTAGTTTTAACTTTAGTAAGATCACTTCCCATTTTCGTGTACAATATTGTTATATATCATTTTATCTTTCAAACTTGGAACCTACCTTTTTCAATTACTGTATTGAACCTAATAACCACAGTTACATGTTTTAATTACACTTTCACTAATGACATAGCCTATGGCACTTTTTCTATCGTTTTACTTCATTCGGACACATGTGCACTTTTAACCTGCATGAACTGTGATTTCATCCATGGAACCTATACATACATATAACATTGCATCCATGAAATTCTTAAACTGGTTAACATGATTTAACGGCCAAAATGGTCATACTGTACTCTTATGTTGTTGAAATCTTCTCTGAAAACACAACTGATAACTGTACTGCCAATTAATTGAATCTGCTTTATGGTTTAATTTATTGTTTAGATTATGATGTTGATAACCATGCTTGATTATGTAACTGAGTATGAGCACACCCATGATATCGTGTACATCTTGACCTGACTTGTTACTTACATACGGATTGACCCGACATGGTACCGTACTGCTTGACTTGACCTGATATACCATGACCTGACCCGTTACCTGATCTTGTGTCAAATGCCAACGAACCTAACATGTAGTCCTCATGGACCGTTCCTGTTGTCTATCCAGACAAACCTGCTTACCTGATCCTGTGTTGGCATTAGTTCTTGATTACGGGATACCTGACCTGACATACACTTATAGCTTGGGGGTATGGGGAAATCAAAGGTGAAACCTGACTTGTGACTCAGCAGTTCGCTACCTGTTCTGATCAGTTTTAGGCTAGGCCAGCCTTGGAATGATGGTGCTGACATCATTCATCTGTATACATTCCTGTTTGGTTCCTAGCGGCATGTCTCGGTTTCAGCCCGAGAATCTGGGGCCGTGGTCCCGGGTATGTATGGGATACTATTGAGTTACATCGATGATTCATCAATTTGATTTCAAAGACTTTAGAACAGAAATCCTGATAGAACAGTTTAGTTTACCCACTGCACACTACCCCGCACTGCCCTGATTTATATTATTGTTACCCTTGCTTTATTCATGTTTATATTCGCATTGCCTGTTACCCTGTTTATTATATTATTACTTGATGACTTGACGCGCTGACGTCTGGGTTTTGCATGGCCCAGATTCTGTACCGCTGTCGCAGTCCGAGCAGGAGTACTTCAGCCGGCAGGCTGAGCTGTGAGTGTCAGCAGTAGTTAGTTTTCTTTCCTGCATTTATTTCCTGATGTGAGCCCGCATTATGGGACATACATTCCAGTTATTTTGTATTGGATCTTTCGCTTCCGCATTTATTTATTCTTGACTCATGTTATCTTGGATTATGGACATGTTTAGATAGTTTTATTTTGTTCTTGATATCTCTACAGCCGTAATGTGACTGTGGATGGATACTTCCTACCCACAGGTAGCATGGTTGGCTATGTCACGTGTCTATTTTAGCGTACTCTGGGAAGCGGGGCGTGACAAAGGGCATGATGCGATTTGGGCGAAAAGGAAAGCTTAGTCCCAGATTTGTGGGTCCCTTTGAGATCCTCGAGCGTGTCGGCGCAGTTGCGTATCGTTTGGCTCCTCCACCCAGCTTTCCCGATGTTCACCCTGTCTTCCACGTTTCGATGCTCTGCATGTACCTTCACGACCCCTCTCATGCGATTCAGCACTCGACGATCCAGCCGGTGTATGACCTTTCTTTTGCAGAGCAGCCGGTGGTCATCCTGGATCGGCAGGTGAAGAAATTGAGATCGAAAGTTATACCGACCGTCAAGGTCCTTGGCGTGGCCCGAGCAGCGAGGAGGTCACCTGGGAGACCGACGACGAGATGAGGAAGAAATATCCCCATCTCTTTGAAGGTACGCGTAGCTAGATTTTTAAATTCGGGGACCGAATTTCTTTAAGGGGGGATGATTGTAACGCCTTGAAAAGACATTTTGGTGTTTTCCCGAAAATCGGTAAATATTTGGTATTTTTCCGTAAATCGTCATTATAATTAATTTTCAATATAGGCCTATTTATACCTAATTTGGATAGGTAATTGCTAGTTTTTACTAGCTAATGAGTCACTTATAAATTTCTGGTCGTTTAAAAGTTTTTCCCAAATTTACTATTTTTAATATTATTTTAAGCTGTTAAAAATACATTAAATTTGCTATAAATACAAATTTGAATGGTCTTGTTACATACTTTAGAACCATGACAACTAAAATCATGTTTGTCATATAATTTTTAGTATGTTTTTCCAAGTTCTAATTAGTTATAATCTAAGGAAATTAAAATTTTAAATATATTAAAATAAAACTTGCAATTTTGTAACTTGAGGGGTTCTTTTTGCATGGATTCCTTTTGTACAATCACTCACACACATCCTTCCCACCACTTGGCCGGCCCACCACCAGCAGCAGCCTAATTTTTTTTCTCCCCTCTTTTTGGCCTTCAACTCTTGTGAATGAATTGATTTAAATAGGATTTAAATATATTTATTTGAGGTATGGGTTTATGAGGTATAGGGGGGCTTTGACCTTTGACATTTCCCACACAAATTCCCTCACATCTCACCCCATCTCCTCTGGCCGAAACTCCACCTGCTGCCGTCCCCAAAAATTCCCTTCTCTTTTCTCTTCAAATTTCACAAAAAACACATCAAAATCCATAATTTCCTTCACCAATTCAACACAAAACCCTATTCTATCTTTTCTCAAACCTAATTTGGCTCAAAACATGGAGAAAGGAGGTGTCTTGGGAGGCTAGAGAAAGCTAGGGTTGAACTTGTGAGGTATAATTTCTAATCAATTGGTTAATTTGTAGTTTAAGTGTGCTAAATTAGAACTTTGAAATGTTAAATTATTGTTAATTTCTAATCTAGGTTTTTAAGGAGAGTAGTTTGATTTAAACTAGGGTTTTAGCACACCATTACTAGATTAATTAAATCTATTTTGCTATCTAGTTGTTATGCTAACCTAATCTAAGAGGTTAATTTTCTTAAGAGGGTTTTAATTGGTGTTATTTTAGTGTTTTTCATGTATTGAATGGATTAAATTGCTAGTTATGAAATCCATGAAGGGTTGTTTATGGAAAATAGGATTTGAAGCATTGCTAATGTGTTGGAAATTAGTGTAGTGGATATCAATGGTTTAACTTGGGTGATTATGCTTGATAGTTGTCTTTTTGTCGCAAAGCGACGATGTTTGCACCGAATTTGGAATGCTAATGCTTACTATTTTTTTTTAATAAAATTATGTGATGAATTATTTGTGATATCTTGATGATATTATTGGCATCTCCTACGACTTTTAGAGTATGTGAATGCGAAACATGGTTTGATCGGGTTTTATTTTGGCGGTTGGTCCAAAACGACAATTTTAGTTAAGGTTGTAGTGTTTTTCGTGTGTGTTCCGCACACCTTGTGCACAATGTGCCTAACTCGTTGATGTTGACCCTTTAATTTTGTGACATGCGTCGTTTCATGATGTGTAACCTTATATTTTGTGTTGTGCAAATTCCAGGATCGGTCGCGGAGACTTCGGACGCGGCACGAAAAGGGAAAGCGGTGATTGGATCGAGCCAGCTGGGGATTTCCGGTGAGTAGACGTATACATCTACAGAGAGAATTGTTTGGATGGCGTGAGGCGCCCTATAAATTTAGAATTTCTATTAATACCAGCTTGTTGCATATAGTCCCTAGTTACCTATTTTACGGCACTGCATGATCTGTATATCCATATTTATGTTAAATTCATCGTATAAAAAACATTGAAACCATTAAATGAGATATGCGACACAGGAAATAATTGGCTTGCTTAATTCATTATAAATAATTGTGCAACATCATCTCATTGGACACTTGCACCATTTACCAGGGTTTTATGCATGCCACAAACACTAGATAACTTGTTTAAACCGGAATTTAGAATAATTTCACTATACAAGACATATAAACCAGTTCTAATATAGTAAATTTCGCAAGATGAACATGTAGAATTGCTAGTCATATGCATGTACCTCATTACATCATTCGATCATACATAGTCTTTATGTCATATATTGCAGTTTGCACTGTTGATACCATATGCATTCATCATCATTGACATGCATACTTATGGTACAATCTTCTGAAGGATTTCAGTATTTGAGATTTATGAGATTTTGGAGAAACCGCAAGGATTTAATAAAACTGATATCATTTTAAATGTGGCAAGTTGCGGTTTTCTCGTGACATGATATTTGTGTCGTCCACCATGAGTTTTCTGTTGGTTTTCGAGACCCGTTTCGAGGAGTTGGATGAACCGTCTAGGGTACATGGTGGGCCCGGTAAGGTACCCCGGGACAAGAAGTTCGAGTAGTAGATGATGAGCCTGGCAGGGGCAGACTACCTAACGGTGATTGTTGACGCAGCGGATATCCAGGGGATACCGACCGTGGCCGTGAGATATTGAGATATTGATATTTTGAGATAGACCAGCCGGACGGCGGGGCTGAGATGTTGGATACAGATACTTTGGGACAATGAGATATTCATTTGAGGTGCCGTGCTGGGCACGGATTTCTGTTTATTTCGTATGATATTTCCTCAGATATTTCACAGAAATTTTCCTAAGATGAAATTATTAACTTATCATATCAAACATACTCTGATCACGTGTTAAATTGCATTCATGTTGCATACATAGCTACTAGCATATCATACCATAGCAATATTGTAGAATTGTGACACTTTGCGTACATGCTTACGATAGTCTTTATAGATGATACATATTACTCACGAGTTAGCAACTCACCTCCGTTGTGCCACAGCCTTTTGCAGGTCCGATCCTTCAGCTCGGTAGCGGCGGACGCGCTTTCTCCTTTTGCTGGATTTGAGGCTTTTGCTCGTAGGTGGGTTATATGATTATTTTCTTTCCACCTTGTATATTATTGTATCTAGTGTACTCCATCTACTATATTATCTACCAATACTGATGTATATTGACTTAGAGGCGAGACCGTGAGATTTGTGGGCATGTATATTGTTTCTTTGGGTCGCGCTCATTTGAGCCGACATGTTGCTTATTACTTATGCCTTTTTATGCTTATTTTGCACATTGCTGATTTATATTGCGTAGGATTTGTATCCGCCTTGGGGCGAAGAGCTACCACCCGCTTGGGGATGCCTTATTTCTTGTATTCATATATATTCCTGTTTTGTACCCATTTGGGGGCCAGTATTTACAAAGGAGACTCTGCCGAAATTTTCGGAAATATGGATGTTGTTTTTAAAATGGCTTGATGTGACTTATTTGATTAAATTCGTTTTCAATAAATTGGTTTTCCTTCACTCTACTGCTTATTTGGTTTTGATTTCGGGGCTTTGGCTAACTTAGATTACGTACGCCTTGAGACGTTCGTAATTTAAGTGCCAGTCACGTTCCGTACCCTTTCGGGTCGTGACAATATATATATATATATATATATATATATATATATATTATGAAGCATGGTTGAATTTCTATTTTGAGAAAATAGAAATGAGGTGGAAAATGAGGAGATATTTGTTGAATGGGTGAAGCATGGCTTGATCTATTCTTTATTCTTTTATTCTACACTATAGTAGCATGCTTGCATTTGATTATTGGTTTTTAATTGATGCTTCAATATTGTGAGAATAGATAAGCCATTTTTTCACTTCAATTTTCTTTTCAATGCTTGCATGCTAGCTCATTTGCCTTAGCTCATTCTAGCTCTCTCTCCCATTATCTTCCTCTACCTCTTGCTTCAAGTTCTAACCATCACTTGTGTTGTGAACCCTAGAGCTTGAGATCCTAAGTGAGCAAACAAAACCCCTACTTCACCATCCTACTCTATATTAGTCATAAAGATTAGGGTGTTTCTTTCACTAATCGTAGTTTAGTGAAGAGGCGGCTTGGATTAGTGAAGCTTCAAGGTGGATCATCTTCGACACGAAGACATCGAAGCAAGCTTGTTCCTTCTTCAAGTGGAGTCTAGAGGAGTCGTAGAGACTACTACCCAGAGCTATTGAAGTGAAGGACACGATCTATAAAGGTTACAATCTCCGTCCCTTAGTATAGTTTTGTGATATCATACTTTAAAACCCTAATCATCTAGTTAAGATTCTAGGTTAGTGTAGCTTAGCACCCTAATTTTAAAAAAAAATAGCATGCTTGATGCTTGTGAAAACCCAGTGGTGGTGCAAGGACACACTTTCACTACATGTATAGGTCCTCCCTCAATTATCATAATCGCGTGCCTTCAATTACAATAATTGCTTTGAGGGCACTATATCCAACAATCTCCCACTTGCATTTAAGGCTAATTATTGCGATATCGCATACCCACATCCGGTGTGCTATCGAATACCCAATTTCTCTACTAATCGGTTTCTCAAATCTCGTTTGAGGAACATCCGTGTTCGAGAAATAGCCTCAGTGAGTGTATCCACTATAATGATTCAAATTCCTCTCTTTATATCTCAACTTTGCAGAGATGAACAATCACACAAACTGAGTGATACCCCATCTCAAGAATTTTGTCTGGATACAAGATGGGACCATGTTCATAAATGAACAATCTTATCCTATAAACTTCTTGGGCTGTATCCTCTGTTGAGTCTTAACCAGCATCATGAACCATTCTTACATCAGTATCTCTATTGGAAGCCTATCCAATATACCGATCCTCTGAAGAGGCAAAACTCAAAACTTTGACAGCAACTCTGTCATCCAGGTCACCTTGGAAGCCTAAACCGATATCCGCCTTCCGAAGGAGGCTGCCATTACTAAATACCTTGAACATCCTCTAATGTTCATAACCGCTTCCTTTTGTTTCTCTAGGATTGGATTAATATCTGCTTACTACAGCAAGTATATAAGCAATATCTGGTTTTGCACAAGACTTTGCATGATTGACTTAATTGCCTAAGAAAATGATATATCATTCATGCCAGTCCCTCTCTTCATCAGTCTGGATGGCATATCTTTAAAGAGGGTGACTCCATCACCTGCGGGTACACCACCTCGCCAGGTGTCGTCCATTCTAAAATACTTTTAGAATGCTGTCTAAGTACCCGGATTGGGACACTTCCTAAATCTAGATCTAAAACTATAGATCTAGTCACCAGAATCCCTGATATTGTATCCATATCCAACATGGAGAAAACACTATGTGAGAACTAAAGTTTGACCGATTGTAGTATAGGAATATCACTTCTTATCTGGAGTATGTCATCCAAATCCCAGGACAGAAGTCCCTACACCCTTCTTACTAGGTTCGTCTATTGTTTTGATGAAGTCAATCACCTTGACTATCACATCAAAAACAGATGATCCGTCTGCACTATACATGCTTTAGTCTACGGATAGACATATGCAATTTGCACACCTTCTGCTGCTCCCACTGACTACGATAACCCTCTGGTAGAGTCATATACACATGAACTTCTAAATTACCATTTGGAAAGACGTTATAGTCATCCTCTTTCCAGATATCATGGTCTAGAGTAGCAGCAGTGCCAAGTCATATCTGTATGGACTTTAGCGTAGACACTGAAATAAAAGTCTCATCATAATTCACAACGGGTATTTTATGAGAATAATTACAACAAGTCTATCCTTATTATGTTAATACCTTTCCGCCTGCACAGATCTGGAAAGATCTACTTGCTCCTAATGGGTTATACCCCTTTAGGAGCACCTAGCAAAGTCCAAAATCTAGTATTTGTTGAAGTGCGTAGAGTCCAACTTGGATATGAAGTATCTGATCACCTGGAAGTTACCATTTCCTATGACCTATAGATAATTAATAGGGCCATCATAACCATGATGCCGACTTCCCTGTCACCGTCTCCAAGAAAACCGAAGTATCTCTCGAGTGGCTTTGGTCACCTACTAAAATATGTGGAGTGGCTAATGGATTGTCAAGTCCAATTGAATCCTTAGGTTCTACTAAATTTTCGGTAACCGTTTATGGTTCTGGAATCATTTCTACTTCTACCATACTCCCACCAGTTTCTTTTGCAAAATAGATTCCATTTATAAAAAGGTGGTGAGTCAAGAACAATATAACTATTGATCTTGAAAATGGTAGAAGCAAAACCCTAGCGAATGCTTGGGATAATCCACAAACAGCCATTACCGAAGCGTGTCTTGAGTTTGTCCGGATTCTGCATTTAAACAGAAATCGGATAACTCCATATCTTTATAACCTCAAGATATATAACCAATCTATGTCCATATAGAATCAAAGGCACTAATTTAGATGCAACTGGATTCAAATATCATGCAGCTGTTTCCAGTGCATATCACCTAAAAGGTCAATACAACATTACTCATCAAGGAGCGAACCCGCGGATGAGTAACCTGAAAGAGAATCAAGTTCTTAATATTACTATGATGGAATACCTAGCATAAGTATTTATATCTTCGATCACTTCGAAGAATACTGATACTTCCAATGTATGGTTCTCTACTTTATTCTTATACCTATAAACTTCTCAAAATCTTTGGACCTTTCATTACAATGAATGCGTGTCTAAAACCTAAGACCTCATAGGTAAACCTGAATGAAGTAAGAGTACCAACCCCTTGTTCAGAAGGACACTGGAGAACATACATTTTCATGTATAAGTTCCTAGGGTATAATAACTCAAATTCCATTTGTTGTAAGTTGAAAACTGTATTTTGGTCGAGAATGTCTTACACCGTTATTCAATGCACCTTACCTTATCCTCAACTGATAAAGGTAAATGTTTAGAACATAATTTTCAAAATTTATATCTCACTTTATAAAATAAAGATACAGATATTTCATTTTAAAAATTGGTGCATAACAACTGTTATTCGAAACCAAATATTCTGCCGTTAGGCAAAGCCAGACGATTTAATCCAATATCACCGATTACAACGAATTCCGATATTGAGGATCAGATCACCCATTTCCCAATATTCTACTCCTTCTCAGCATCTGAAACACCGTACAGATGTGAGATCCAAATCCAGTAAATACATACCATGGAGTGAGAATTAATTGGGAAAACAGTTTTCATTTACAAGTACACAGAAAATCTGAAAACATAAATGTTTCAAGGTGGTGGCTGTGTATTCCTAGTAATGCCCTTTCCCTATGCAGATTCATGATAGTCGTCACAATTTCCTTTTCCCTCACTTCAATTCCTTTATATGTCTCTACATCTTAGCTTCTGTACACTACACTTACGCTAACTGGTTTTCTTCTTTCCCTATCTTTCGACATCTGCCTAAGGTTTGGAAGAAGACTGTCTAATAAGCGTAATAGGTGTACTCTTCTAATACAAAGAGCTCTCGCAAGCTGAGAGAAGGTAAAAAGGAAGTGATAACCGAATAACACAATCTAAATTCTCCAGAAGCAGTAGCCATCCTCGACTGAAATAATTTCTTCGAGTTCGTATGTTACTATACGATGGCTATTTCCAAGCAATATGGATCATCGTAGTGATACGGAGTGTTATGGAGAAATGCAAATGGAAAATAGGAGTAGCAGGGATATTTATGACTTTGTCGTGAATCATGACAATCTAAAGCCAACGAGTGTAAGGAGGTTTGATTAACTTAGTTAATGAGTTTTAGGTAAGTCATGGGTCGCTGTACCAGAGAGAGAGAAAAGAAACACTCAGCGTGCATTCTATCAAGATCAGATTGATTATCACTTTATCTAATCAGGATGGTTCCCCTTGTTTCCTTTAATTCTGCTTCAAACCATAAAAGGAGAACTAGTTAGGATCATATACACCTTACAAGTTTGCTAACCGTTCAGCCAGCTCAGTGTTGGTACTCGGAGGGAGGCCCCCTGTGCTTTTGTACGGACCTAATTAAGAACCCTATTTCCGCAAAGACGTAACCTCGTTAACACTTTCTAGATATCTAATAGGTTAACTAATTATGAAGTAAAAAAATCTCCCGAGGAGTAGTACCTACTCATCAGTTGGAATCGGGACCCAACTATCATCGTATGACAACTTTGACGGAAGCCGACCAAAATTACCACATTCCGGAAGGTATGCGCATACCTGGAAAGTTTCCTTTATATTTGAAACTTCCGATATGGGTTTTGCCCCAAGCTCTTATGACCTTGACGAAATTCAAAACATCATAAGTCGCAAGTCAAGTTCAACCCGTCATTGTCTTGATTAATCTAGACCTATTCATACAAGCCTTTAACGAAAGCCAAAACAGCTGAATGCCTGTCCTAGATTAATGCATCTACCTATGCTACAAACAAGTATCCTGTAGCTACCAAGCACTATGCCTTGGCAAAGGTCAAAACACATAGCATGAATACTAGTTTATACTCATATGAAACAACGGAGGGCTACGGCTGGTTTTGGCGAAAAACCTTTAACGTAATGAACTTGATAACGTTGAAAGAACTATAGTGGATTTGAAATGGAGTGGATCAGGCTCCGCATTTTAAAACTAGTAATATAAACTTTAGCTTAAGAGCGAACTCCCCGTGAAGGGATCAAAGCTTTTCCCTTATAGAATGAGGTGTAGAATATTCCTAACCAAATACTTCAATACAAAGCAAATGAATACGACAGTTGTTTTGAAGAAAACCGAGTAGTTTTAAAAATTGGTTCCGAAAGTATCAAATAGGTTTGTTTTCCATTGCATTAAAAATATAATGCAGTCCCATCAAATCTAGTTTCTAAGCCACAACAGAAACAACCAAAATAGCATTCTTTTATATGACATCCGTATTTGCCATAGGGTCTCGGGTCTTCACCGTAAGGTTACTTAACTTACGGCAAGGCGGGGACAGGGCTAGAACGGATGCCAAAAATATAGAAGCATCTACTAATATATATATATATATATATATATATCAATATCGCAGGAAGATAATAGTCATCATTGACAGATAAGAATACTCAGGCATGCGAACAACAATATAGAATAGCAGATAAACTTGGAGCCCCGCGTTTTATCTGAGCCGTAAATGAAACGCGACATTCCCCGGTCGTGTGGATAGCCCGTACATAGTCGATCCTAGACCACTACGAGTGCTGCAAGCCACCTTCCAATTCTAGAAACTTGGTAACTCGCCCTCAATGAAATGATTTGATCACCCACCGCTTTCTAGAATCCGGTAACTTGTGCACCCCTCCATGGGTCGAATCCTATAACCCCTGCAAGTGCGGCGAGAAACCTTCCAATTCTAGAGCGAGGTGGCCCGGTCTTAACTCCATGAGATGGCCACCTGTTGCACTCTAGAACCCGGCTACTCGAGCACTTCTTCTGGGTTAATCCTAGTACAGAAATAAACTATATACAATGGCGATATCGACGCATCCTGGTTGACCTCAATAAAAGAATATACATAATACAGAAACGATAACCATATGTTGGATCTCATCCCGAATAAATGAATACAACATAATAAATCAAAACTGTACAAGCAACGCACGAGAGGCCATTAGACACAACAATCCGACTAAGTCATAATCAAGATATATATCCACAGAAATAAGTAACCGAAACAAGTGTGCAACCTCGTCTAATTGAGCATATAGCAATTAGAAAACGTTAACAACACATCCACACATGCAAACAAAGTCACGGCATTATAATACCAAAACACAATTAGCGCACATCCCAAATTTACCAAGGATCAAAAACCAAGTGCACTAAACATCCAAAAAGTTGAGTTTTGAGCTAATTCGGAAGTCCGAATCAAAAGGAAACACGCCCGAACCTTCGCGAGGAGTTTGAGCACGAAATTAACTTCGAGTTGGGTGGCCTAGAGTGGGTAACCCACCCTCGAGTCCACCACGAGGTGGCCAGGGAGTGAGGCAGACCTGAAACTGCCTTTAGGGAGGCAGTTTCGGGTCCCCACCCCCAAGACTACCTTGTGGTGGTCGTGGGGAGTGGGCCGAGCCATACGGTCCCCCTGAGGTCTCCCCAGGGTACCCACACAACACCCCGTAGCTTCTCGGTTCAATCTGAGAGCCCGTGGGGGTGTGCAAACATCTAAAAAGTCAAAAATCCGGGACTGTTTTCGATTTTCGAAAAAACGTGAATTCTAATGTCGTAACTAGCTAGTTTAAGGTGTTTGGGATGATTTGATACCATTGTAGGGTTCCTTAGTGCCTGAGGCGCAGCGGAGGCATGGATGGCGAACAAAAATTTCAAGCAAACACGAAGGAACCCCGAACCTAGAATCGATCCAAACTCCTAAACTAGCAAACCAAGCATGCAAATATACAGAATACTACCTTTGACGCGTATCCACCCAATCGTGGAAGACCTCTCCATGCTCCGTGTACATTGTCTGGATCATGCTTGAGTAGCGACCTCCTTTGCCGAAGAAGATCTACCTGAGAGAAACCGATCCAAGCTTCGGCTTCGCCTAATGAAGCGACCGACACTCCAAGCTCGCTACGAATGGGGAGTGGGGATGTCGGAATATTCTTACTATCTTTTTCTCTTTTTTCTAAGCTCAAGTGAGCTTTCTAGAAGGAGAAGGAGGAGGTGAAGAAGAATAAGCCATGGAAAAATGGCTAAGTCATTTTTTTGTGTGATGAACAAACTAGCAAGCATAGAAAAGAGAATGGCTTGATTATTTAACAACCATCCAAGAATAGTTTTCACAAATGAAAATACTATATAATAATCAACCCATACCTCTCTACCATGCTACAAAAACACCTCATCCTCCACCTCATTTTTGATTTTCTATAAAAGAAAAATCAAGAATGAAGTGTCCATCTTCTAGAACAAATTCCGTATAAATACGGAATACAACCCGGTATACATATCGAAATACATATACGCATATTCATATAAAAAATACGAATAGCCAAGAGAGAGAAAATGAATAGTGAACAATAATACTAGAATATAATGTATATATATATATATATTATTAAATTAAAACCTGATTTAATAATCCGGTTTAATCCTAAACCGCTAGTATTATCAACCGTCCGATTAAAGTCCGTGTAGCCTGTAAACGTATTTAATCGGACACCCTGTATGCACTAACATACGCCATCTACATCATATCGCCTGAACCTGAAAAACCCTCTGTGTGGGACTCTAAAGACTCGACAATACGCTGGCAGTGATTTACTGGATAAATCCAAAAACCACAAGAACGTCAGCGGCAGTAACTGTACGTAATGTCTACCCAGGTATCTGTCGAAAGGGAGGTCGACAATCAAGTCCGTATGTACCCTACTGAGCCTGAATGTGACAATCTATGTACAGTCCGGTCTCTTCGTCTAAGAGTATCTCATACCGGGTATAGGGGGTGGAAACGTCAGACCCCTAATAACCCGATAAGTCATGTCGGAGTAAAGCTCATCACCACTCGAGAAACTACTGAACTCATATCAGTAAATCTCCTTCACCGTGGCCACAGATTTAAGGTGATAGCCAACCGAACACAGCACGACATCGACTCCTAATATCAGGAGAGACGAATCCTCGATAATCGCTCACTGCCTCCATGTGGCTCGAGACTGTACCCAACTAAAACCTATTTGTATGACTCCTTTGAGCCGTGGTAGGTAGTAATCAAAGTATAGTAGGAACTCATATGAGACAAATGACGATCTCAGGTCAAAATACTAACCTGTACTAATGCCACTCGAGAACATCCATCTGACAATAGAAATAATACCATCTAGAAGTTCTCGGCGAGTCCGTCCAGTGCACTCACCTCTAGTGAGCACTTGTATACTAACTTAGGTGACATAACACCAATGCCTTATAAGACCACCGCCGCCCATCATCGGGGTCTTGAAACGTATACACTAGTCTACTCTGGAAAATCGATGCCCAGTCTTGATACTCCCACGGCTAGGGACATTTAAGGATGCACTTATAGACTACCCAGCTCTCATATATATGATCGTCATCATAATGCTGGTAGTCAAGCAAGAATCCTACGGGCTTCATCATTATGTATTAGCGACACATAATAATAAGCAAAACGTGTACACATCAATGATAAAGACAAACCAGATAGCATACTATCATTTCGAGTAAGATTGTTTTAACTATATAGGTCCTCCCTCAATTATCATAATCGCGTGCCTGCAATTATAATAATTGCCTCAAGGGCTCTATATCCAACAGGGGTTCTCCTATAGTCACTTGGTCGGGGCAAAGGGGTGTGGCTGTCTACTAGTGTCTCCCAGCGAGTATTCGCGTACGATACGAGCACTACTGCAATATGTGGTTTCCCCTATGGATAACGGAATCCGTAAGGGCAGATATTTGTTGCCCCTACGGACTAATCCGTAGGGCCTAATGGTTGTCCCTACGGTGCCCGACATTTTAATTTAAAAATATTAAATCGTAATTTTTTGTTTGGCCCTACGGAGCCGCAAACCAATGACCTACGGACTAATCCGTAGGTGCATCTAAATGGGAATTTAATAAAAAAGAGGCACAGAAATGCCCTACGCCTCGATCTCCCTCGCGCGTTCCCAAAATTACCAAAATTCTCGTTCCCGCGTATGCAGTTTTCTCGTCGTCGCCACCGCCCTCGTTCTTCCTCGTCGCCGGTTGTGCGCGTCGTCGACCACCGATCGAGCGTCTCCGTCATTTCCTCCACCGCCTACGGGTTAGTAAATCTCCAATTAAACATAATTTTGATGATTTTAGGGCTAGGGTTCAGGGTTTAGGTACCGATGAGGGTTAGGGTTAGGCATCAGTTGGGGTTAAGGTTAGGGTTAGGGTTCGGTTGGGGTTTAGTGTTAGGGTTGGGGTTCGGCTGGGGTTGGGGTTGGGGTTGGGGTTAGGGTTAGGGTTGGGGTTCGGCTGGGGATGGGGCTGGGGTTGGGGTTAGGGTTGGGGTTCGGCTGGGGCTAGGGCTGGGGATAACGAAAATTTTGTATAGAAAATTACAAAGGTTTATAGGCCTATAATCGATGATGGAGAGACAGTTTGCCTTTTTGGGAATAAGACAAACGAGAGTAGAATTAACAGCCTTGTGCACCGCTTTATGTTTGAAAAAATATTTCCCAGCTTCCAGAAGATCTTCACTAATAATTTGCCATGCAGCCAAATAAAACTTGTCAGAGAACCCATCAGGACCAGGAGCACTATTTTGATCCATATTCTTAATACAACTTTGTAGCTCTTCAATAAAAGGAATATCATTAAGTATTTTAATTTCAACATCTGAAATCATATTAGAAATGATATGTCTGCAATCAAATTTTGCATTTATATTTTGTGAAGTAAAAGCTTTTTCAAAATGAGAAGCTGCCATATGGACAATCTGTTTATGCTCCTCAAAACAAATTCCTTCTATATTTTGCAACTTTGTAATTCTGTTTTGACATCTTCTGACATTAACCCAACAATGAAAGAGTTTGGTATTTTTATCACCATCTGAAATCTATTTTATCCTTGATTTATGTCTCCAAAAAAATTGAGAAAGGTTGTGTTTGTTATATCAAAAACCTTTTTGTTGAACCCAACAGGTAAAAGTTTAGAGTTGTTATAGATAGCTCTTACATGTTGTTTAATGCATGTACCATTGTTAAGAGAGTGCAAGGTGGAGAACAATAATTCGTTTCAACGGCACGTTTTTCAAGTTAAAACCAATATATGATATTCGATGATAATATGAAACTTTCATATTCTCATCGATACTTATATATGAAACTCAAAGCGCCACTTAGTCCCCGTCTATCGGTTAACATACGTTAGATGTTCGTCGTGACATAGAACTATACGAAGTTTGTTAAATATCGAACGGTATAGCTTGATACTAACAACCGTCATGTAGTCTATGTGACGAGAACATTCTATCGTATGATAACCGATAGATTTGTCCTGTGTGGACAAGTTAGGAATGTATAAAGCAAACACCTTCATTCACTTGTGTTTTCATCCGTTTCGAGATATTTCGTCGGTACCATTCCGCTGGTTCTCTGTGTACAAAGATAGATTAGATGTTCATTTCAACGTTGTTTTACAGCTTTGAAATGATTATCTATTCTATTACAGTGTACTCGGAGAACAGCGGGTAGGTGCTAACGAAATTTACTCAAAACGGTTGAAAGCACAAGCGAATGGGCGTTCACTCTATACATTCTTAATGGGATAGAAGCCTTACCCCCGACAGCTGAAACACATACATACAACAAGAATACACAACAAACGCATCATTAGAGAGTGATTCAAGATGTTCAAGTTAAAACCAATATATGATACTCGATGATAATATGAAACATTCATATTCTCATCGATACTCATATATGAAACTCAAAGCGCTACTTAGTCCCCATCTATCGGTTAACATACGTTCGATATTCTTCGTGACATAGAACTATACGAAGGTTGTTAAATATCGGACGGTATAGCTCGACACTAACAACCGTCGTGTAGTCTATGTGGCGAGAAGATTCAATCGTATAATAACCGATAGATTTGTCCCGTGTGGACAAGTTAGGAATGTATAAAGCAAACACCTTCATTCACTTGTGTTTTCATCCGTTTCGAGATATTTCATCGGTACCTTTCCGCTGGTTCTCCGTGTACAAAGATAGATTAGATGTTCATTTCAACGTTGTTTCACAGCTTTGAAATGATTATCTATTCTATTACAGTGTACTCGGAGAACAGCGGGGAGGTGCTGCCGAAATTTACTCAAAACGGTTGAAAGCACAAGCAAATGGGTGTTCGCTCTATACATTCTTAATGGGATAGAAGCCTTACACCCGACAGCCGAAATACGCACATACAACAAGAATACACAACAAACGCATCATTAGAGAGTGATTCAAGATGTTCAAGTTAAAACTAATATATGATACTCGATGATAATATGAAACTTTCATATTCTCATACATGATTATCCTCAAATCTAACTTTGATTATCGATAATTTATTCTTTTCAACGAAAAACGTAAACAAAAAGTATATACACGGATTTTCTCCTTTGTCAGTAACCATCCCATTCTTAGATTTCTCAATATAGTCATCATAACCTACAATTTATATATTATACAGTCTAACATGGCCCATGAGTACGTCAGAGTTAAGGACTGGATGTATGTGGATTGGCAACAACGTATGCAACCTAAGTTTGTCGCGGGAGTTGCTGCTTTTATTGAATTTGCATGCGCACATAATAAGATCGTGATAGAGAAGATTCTCTGCCCTAGGTGAATCTATTCGTACTGAAGATGACATTCCTTCCGGTCAAGGACCGCATGCAGATAAATATGAAAATTTCATGAATGATGCTAGAAAAACCAATTTATGAGAATGCAAAGTATTTCACCCTCTCATGGTTCATCCAACTTTTCCAGATTAAGTGTCTAAATGGATGGAGCAACATGTCATTCACAATGCTTCTTTCGTTCTTGAAAGATTCAATGCCCCCGGGAAAAAACGTGCCCGACAGCTGGTACGGAGCCCAGAAGATGATGTCTGATTTGGGTCTGAAGTGTGAAAAGATTCAAGCATGTCCTAAAAATTGCGTGTTGTACCGGAAAGAGAATTCAGATTTGAAAGAGTGTCCAACATGCGGAGAGGCCAGATATAAGCCAAAAGATTCTGATAAGAAGCCCGATATACCTATCAAGATAGCACGATATTTTCCCATAACACAGAGGCTGCAGAGGCTATTCAGGTACAAGAAAACAGCCGAGGCAATGATTTGGCATCACCGTGCTCCTCCAAGTGAAGATGGAAAAATGAGCCATCCAATAGATTCACCGGCATCGAAGGATTTCAATAGGAGGCACGCAATATTCAGTAGCGATCCTCGCAATGTCAGGCTCAGACTGGCGAGTGATGGCTTCTGCCCGTTCAACTATATGGCTGGAAGCCACAGCACATGGCCCATTGTAATAATAATTTATAATCTGTCTCCTTGGTTGGCTATGGACCAATCATACTTTATGATGCCTCTTCTTATCGACGGATCAAACTCATCGGGAAACAATATCGACGTCTATCTCCGACCTCTGATCGAGAAGTTAAAATCTTTGTTCATTGATGGTGTAGAGACTTACGATGCAAGCACAAATACAATCTTCATACTGCGTGCGGATTTAATGTGGAAAATTAATGACTTTCCTGCGTATGGAATGCTATCAGGTTGGTCCGTACATGGTCACAAAGTATGTCCTCATTGCCATCAACACACAACATCGAAATTCTTGAATTTTAGCAGGAAGGCTTGTTATTGCGGCCATCGACATTTCCTGCCTCTAGACCACCCCTACAGGTTAGACGCTGTTCACTTTGATGGTCATTAGGAGCTTCTTGGACCTCCAGCCCCATTGTCCGGGGAGGACGTGACTGCTCAGTAGGATGGTTATAATAATGTAACCTTCGGGATGGATCCGACAAAACAGGTCAAACTACCATTCTGGAACAAGTTAAGCATTTTCTTCGAGCTTCCGTACTGGTCAACAAATTTAGTGCGTCATTGTCTGGACGTCATGCATATAGAGAAGGGAGTATCCGAGTACATACTCAACTTGCTTCTTTGTAAAGACGGGAAATCGAAAGACAACCTCAATGCTCGGATGGATCTACAGGATTGGGAAATAAGAAGTGAATTGCATCCTAAACCGGTAGCGGGTAAACCAGGCAAGTTTGTACTTCCCAATACCGCTTATCATATGTCACAACCGGAAAAGAAAAGATTCCTGCAGGTGTTGCATGATTTGAAAGTTCCCACAGGTTTCTCATGATCATTCAGCAAGAAAATAAAAATTGTTAAAGGCAAGATCGATGGGCTGAAAAGTCATGATCACCATGTTATCATGGAGCACCTTCTTCCATTAGCCCTCAAGACTTCTCTCCCCGAATCGGTTGGTCTAGTAATCAACGACCTATATTGTTTTTTCAGAGAGTTATGCGCTAAAACACTGGATGTTGTGACGCTGGATAAACTAGAATATTCTATTGCGCAGATACTTTGCAAGTTTGAGTGTATTTTCCCACCGTCATTCTTCGATATCATAATACACCTGAAGGTTCATCTTGCAACTGAGGCTAAGTTAGCCGGACCGGTACAATATCGATGGATGTATCCCGTCGAGAGGTTCGTGTAATTTTTCATTTCGCGCAATTTTTAAAATTATTGTTGTCCTGTATGCCCGTATTTATTTATTCAACATATTTTCTTTAGATACCTCTACATTCTTAAAAAGTATATACGCAATAGAAATCGACCAGAGGGTTCTATCATGTAAGGTTATCTTCTTGATGAAGCAACCACATTTTGTTCCCGCTATCTGGACGAGAACATTGAGACGAGACTTAACCAGCCTCGAAGAATTCAAGACGGGCCATATGGTAAAGCCGATTATAAGAGGGTAGACACTATATTTATCAACAAGATATAACGGTTTATCTTTCTTAATTGCGCATGTCTTGAAAAAATTAGAGAGTAAGTTTTTTAGATTAATTGTTATATTTGTGTTTTTGTGTGTATGAAATGATATAATATTAATGTCATAATTTATTGTCGAAAACAGAATTCATTTTAACGAGGTACGTGAGGGGCATCCTTATTGAAACAATGAACGATTGGAAAAATATCATCAGGAAAATTTTTGCGATTGGGTTGCAAATCATGTAAGTTATTCGAATAACATGTTATTGCTATCAGTTTTAATCTAAACTTATATCGTTATGTATTTGTCGTAAAATTTGTTTTGGTAGATCCACGATCCGAACTTGTCTGCATCATTTGAGAGTGATTCAAGATATTTAGCTCAATTTCCTAGTATGGAGGTTGCATATTATAAAGGATTCGGTGTCCATGGATACAAATTCGAAGTTAAGGACATAGAAACATCTATAACCACTCAGAATAGTGGGATTGCGATGGTAGGATCGGATGGTGTGTTTTATTATGGATACTTAAATTGTATACTCGGCATCCACTATCCCGGACGATCAGAACCTTTTTATATATTTCAGTGTACTTGGTACGATACACGAACCGATACGGATAAGTGGAGAAGCAATCTTGGGACTTGGAAAGATGAATATGGATTGACCAGTGTGAACACACTTCGATTTTACGGTCAGGAAGATCCATTTATCTTTCCGAGCCAAGCGTTCCAAGTATCCTACTCACAGTGTTTGAAGCATCCGGGATGGAGTGCCGTATGCCGTTGGAAACCCAGGGATGTCTACGATGTTCCAGAATTCGAGGACAACGATGAGGATGAAGAAGAGAGAAGACTTAGAGTGCTCCGACCGTCTGTTTCGAAAGAAGGGTTGTCTTCGGCTGATCATGAAGTTACGTGGGTTAGAAATGATATTGATGATGAAATCCAAGTAGATATGTCTAATGCGCCCACGAAACGAAAAAGGTTATCAGTAATGTTATATTATTACTTCACATTTTACGATCTATACATATATAGTCAATACTTGTAATGATTTTCTAATGCATCCACGAACCGTTTATCTATATTTGATGATGATGACAGGAGTAGCGAGGGGCGGCAAGAGCTCTAGCTGCGGCACCGGCAGAGGCAGAGCGGTTCCGCCGCCCGGAGAGCTGCGTAGGGAGCTTCAGAGGGCCGGTCTTGCACCTCGATCGGAGACCCCTTCGGATGCCTCCTTCCGTGTGGACTTTGCCACACCTCCAGGTATATTGCACGCATATTCATTTTGAATGTAATATTATAGATATACATGTATGTTCATGTCAAAATTACTTATATTGTCGATGTTTGATTGTCTAGCTGTTGGTGATGCGTCCACATCAGGGACAGAGGCCACTCCCGCACCTCCAGGTTTGTTTATATATCATATAGTGCATGTATATTGATTTAGAATGTTGTATCATAAATATACATACATTCTTTTTGCTCTTACGTACTTACATCAGGGGCAGAGGCCACTCCTGCACCTCCAGGTATGTTTATATATCCTATAGTGTATACATGTTGATTTAGAATGTTATATTATTGATATAAACATTCTTTTTGCAATTACTTACATAGCTGATACTTGATTGTCTAATTATTGGTGGTGCGTCCTCATTTGGTGCAGGGACCACTCCCATCACTTCCATACCCTCCACTCAGTCTGCAGGTTTGTATGAAAAAATATAAAATATTTATTCATTTTACATATCCTTTAAGAATAAACAAGAACTTCATGTAATTTTATCGATGTTTATTTTCTAGTTGGAGATGCGTCCACGTTCGGGTCAACGGCTGTTCCTCACCGGAGGAACTATCGTCCCGCTCGTGCTGCTGCCCAAGCCCAGGATCGTGCTTTAGTCGCCGGAGGTATATATCACACTTCAATTTTCGTTAAACCTTGATTTCTTAATTCAAATTTGTCTTCCTATTGATTGACTTGATATTTCTTGTAGACGCAGGGCTCCCCATCCCGAGAGGGGGACTCGAGGCCCGAATCAGTCCCACAGGCTGAGGCCCGACAGAGTTAGGGGGAGGCAACATTCCCCCTCTTTTTTATCCCTGATTATCGCTATAACGACGATCATGCCGAGTGGTTCGTTCGGTATATGGGGGATGAGAGCTGGCTCGTGAAGAACTATCCACTTCACATTGAGTGGGGCGACCAGCACCGGCACTCATTCGCCCTCTTCTGGGATCAGGCTCAGGTATTAATATATATTTTCATTTGATTTATCAAATATATTTATTAATAACACTTGCAATCTAATAACAATGTTTTTTTGTATTTTCAGTTGGATTACGATTTTCAGCCTGTACCCGACCCTGATCACCCTTGGAGGGTGCTCGATCTTCACGCTCTGTACAACGGCCTCATGAAGAACATGCAGACGAAGGTCCGATACAACAGGAATGAGCTGAAGACCGACTGCTATTCCCTGTGGATGGCGACCCCCGAGGCAGAGAGAACGGCCCTCCTATCTACTCCGGCTTTTGCAAGAGTCGACGTAGATACATGCCCTCTATTGTGCCAATATTTCGACTCTCATCGCAAACAGGTATGTATTTTAAATGTAATTCACTGTTTAGTATATAATTTATATTTTTGTGTTGCTTAATTAGAAAACTAAATCTGAATGTGTTGTGCAAAAACATGCCGATCAAAATAAAGAGAATAGGAAGTTGGCGAAAAGGGGTCGCCCCACTTATACATGTGGCTCGAGGAATATTACTCGTGCCATGGAGTTATCGATAAATTACAATAGACCGGCCTTTGTGATATAATGTAATATTAAGAGTTATTTTCTAATATATCTAATATTAAGAGTTATTTTCTAATATTGCAGAGAGCTTAGACCCTGGTGCAGGGTGGTACACCGAGCGTGCTGTCCGCGTATCTTGCCGTCCTCGGCACCTCAACAGATCCCGCCACGGGCGAGCTTCGATACCCCGACACCGCTACCCAGGAGTATTGCGTAAGTGTTAATATTTATTCAACCCCTATTTTAAATTTTTGTTTTGAAAGGTTCAAATTTAAATGATATACTTATATTTTACTGGTTAATGTGGGTGTAGGAGTGGGTGGTTGAACAGGCGGAGGCATCGGGGTTCGATTTTACTGGACAGAACGATCCGATGCTGCTGACCCCAGTCCTAGATGCCGCACACGGAGGGCACCATGGAGGTTGGGAGAGAGCCCAGGGACTGGGTCCTAGCAGGGCCCATATGAGGTTGGACTCCACTCCGGCGGTTACTTCCTCCGTCTCCAGTGAGCGACATTTCCAGCAAGAATTGGACAGCTTGAAGGCCACCGTTCAGGAGTTGAAGGAGATGTTAGTATGTATATTACTTAATAGTAAAATATTATGTCATATTATAGATAAAAACATATCCAATATTAGTACGTAGCCTGAGCTTATTTGGTTGTAGACTTAGCTTTGATTAATCATACATACATATCTAATTAAAATAAACTACGGTTTTCCAAACTAGATATCCAAACGAGGCCTAAGTCCCTAAGTATACATAGATTGGGGTTTCACAATAACTTGATAATGATCCAAATTCGACTAATACACAATTCTTACTCGTTTATTACACACGTAGGTCCTGACGCGACAGGGTACATCGGCCGAGCCTCAACATGCATCTCCTTCGGCTGCGGCTCCGCAAACCACTACCTCGGCTGCGGTTCCGCAGACAACTCCTATAGTTCCACTGCCCGCTCAGACTCCCGCAGCTGCGGCTCAGCAAGCCACTACCTTGGCGGCGGTTGCACAGACCACTCCTAGAGCTCCACAGCCCGCTCAGACTCCCGCACACTCCGCATTGCATGATTTGTTGACTCAGGGTACATCCGAGGAGCAGGCGCGCCAGATTGCGGCATTTATCAGAGGTGGAGCTGGACCGAGCAAGGGTAGCTTTTTGATTCTTATATTTTAAACATGTATTTATTCATATGATACATATTGTATATTTTTTGGACGATATTGATATTGGTGGTGTTTGCGTGTTTATATTGATATCGTATTCAGCTTGTTGATTTTGTATATTATGCGTGAGATGTGATTATGAATACTTCGGTATATATTCTGCGTGTTGATTAATTTTATATATGATGTATATATTATTGTGCACAGGGCGAGAAAAAAATAGGCATCCCATTTTTTAAAAAAAACTGATAAGATGTCCCTACGGATTAAGCCGTAGGGCCCACCCTTGCCCCTACAGATTAATCCGTAGGGTCCTACTTTGTCCCTACTGATTTATCCGTAGGGGCAAAATATCAGGATACCTGATATTTTGCCCAATGATCTCAGTAAGAGGGGGTTATACTTGTCCCTGTGGAGTTGTCCGTAGGGGCTGAAACATGCCCTTACACAGGTATCCGTAGGGACAAAATATCAGGATACCTGATATTTTGCCCCTACACATCGGGACCTACGCATGTATCTGTAGGGATAACTATTTGGCCCTACGGATAACTACGTAGGGAAAACTATTTTATTTTATAAACCGATAAATTAAATAAGTTTTTTATCACTACAGTTTAATCTGTAAGGACATATGGACCTACACATTAAGCCGTAGGGGCAAGTTTTGGACCGCAGGGGCATGTTCAAGGCTAAGACTTGCACCTACGTCGTTTGCACCTACAGGGTGATTTCTTTCCCCTACGTATATATCCGTAGGGGCAGTGGTTTGCTCCTACGGATAAATCCGTAGGGGCAACCCCTATTTGTAGTAGTGGAGATTACGACGGACTTTCGATCCAAATCCAAATTCCGTAGTAATCCATCATTTGAGACTAAAATACGAGATTCACAAATCGATAACTAATTTTCGCAAAACTAATCAATGCGGATTCCAAAAATTGTATCACATATCCAAAGAAATATATGTTAGTGTTTATGCCCTAGAGGCCATTACTTATCATACTAGTTTGTATATTACTTAATGGAAGCTTAGGATATTCACAGTTGTATTGACAGTCTTGCTAAAAATGGTAGTATGCTACTTGGTTTGTGTCTACTTTAATATGTGCATATGTTTCTTTTAACGTATCGCTTATACATATTAGTAGAGCCCTTAGGATCTTTGCTTCATTACCAGCGTTGTGAAGTCAGTCATACTAGTGGGGGCTGGGTAGTTTATAAGCAACATCCTATACAGGTCCCTGGTAGTAGGATTATCGAGACAGGGTATCGATACTCCGGAGTAGACTGGTGTATACGCTTCTCATCCCAGCATAGGGAGATGGTCTGTCCTACAGCCATCAGTACGTCATACTGGAGATAGTATGCAGGTGCTCGTTAGGTTACGGGTACACTGGACAGGACTCGCCGGGAACTACAGGTTGGTTTTATACCCATCGTCAGATAGCAGTTCCTAGGTGAAATGAGTACAGCTTAATCCGTCGACTTGACACTGCTACTTCGCCTTGGGTGTGTTCCCACTGTACTTAGATTACTACCCTACTACGGCTCAAAGGAGTCATGCAAACAGGTAGTAGTTGGGTGCAGTCCCGAAGCACTTGGAGGCAGTGGCGGTTAGACAGGATTCGTCTCTCCTGGTATTGGGGGTTGATATCGCGCTGTGTATAGAGAGCCATTACGCAAAGTCCCTGGCCAGGGCAAGCGAGATTTACTGGTAGGTTCCAGTAGCTTCTCAAGGTGTAATGTGCTTTACTCCGACACGACTTATACCGCTATTAGGGGTCTTACGTTTACCGCCCCCTAGGCCCGATATGCGATAGTCCTAGACGAATAGACCGGACTGTATGGAGATTGTCACATCAGGCTCAGTTGGAGTTTGGATGGGTTTCCTCATCGTCCTTCTTATCGACATCTAAATGGGGACCGTTACGTACAGCTAGTACCGCTTGCGGCCTGTGGTTAAACCCACTGCCAGCGTAGTGTCGAGTCTTTAGAGTCCCACACAGAGAGTTTCCCTACACCGGGCAAAAGGTGTTGAGACCGTATGGTTTTACGGCAGGGCCGCGATCACTTACATACACTTGTGCACGTATTATGATCGGGCAGATAATACTAGCGGGCTTTGGTTTAAGCCAGATTCTAGTATTATACAGATGGATTTATTCAGTCAAAGATTATCCCTATTTTTCGGAAATACGGATAGGAGGGGCAGTCTCGTAATTTGTCGGGAAGCTTCTAGAAGAAGATGACTCATTTGTTTTTATTTCTTTTTTGATTAAACACAAATGAGGAGGAGAGATGAGTTGTAAGTTTTCATTAAATGCTTAATGACTCATGAGGTAATTCACCATTTAGGATTAAATGAATCTTACAAGATATTTCTAGATATTTATCAACGAGATATTTGTATGCACGATATAATTCTTTCATGAGTTATTATTCATATCATTATCACAAAAGCTTTCTCTCTCCTCAAGACTTCATCTTCTTCCTCAAACCAAAAAAGCTCTCATGAGTTGAGAATCCAAGGGTTTAAGTGACTAAGTAATCCATCTTATTACTGTAGGGTTCCTAGGCACCCTAATGAGGTCTCACAAGACATCAACCATGCCAATTTCAAAAATTATGGTGCCGAGAAACCCTAGTGTACGGATCGTTGGCTAGATTTCTAAGCGACAAAGCAAACTAGTTAACACTTAACTATAAGAATACGGAAATACAACCTTTGTAGATCCGGTCCTCCACCTCCATAGCTCCGCAATGAAGTATCCTCGCTGTCCAAGTCGAACCCCGGGCTCAAGCGTCGGCTTCATCGGAGAATAGACGGGCTAGGTCATCGACGACGTGCCGAAGATGATCTACGTCGAAGCATCGCTAGATCAAACTCCACCTTCACCAAGCCATGAAAACTTGTGAAGGAAACACACTCTACTACTTGGCAAGAGGTAGAGTATGAAGAAATAGGAAGTGGGTTCACTTTAGAATTGGATTTCTCACTCATTTTCACATTCCACCATTGTTGGTAGAAAGCTTTCTTCAAGGTTGAAGATGAAGAAGAAGAAGATAATGATATGATAAGTTAATCTAAAATAGAAAAGAAAATCCAAACTTATCATAATCCAACCATGGTTATGTGTAGAGAATAAATCATGGTTAGATTGAAGGGTTAGGGTTAAGCATCAAGACAAAATGGTGACTTAGTCAAAGTTTCATGAAGCTTCATAATCCATCCAAAGAAAGCCACCATTTATTCTTTATGCAAATCATTTTCCAAAAAGAATAAATAGATAAATAAATGAATAAGTAAAAAAAAAACCCTAACCATTACACAACCATGGTTTAATCTTTACACTTAGCCAATTTAGCATGCACCATCAAACATGATACAAACTAATGCACAAAAGTATATCACATATACAATGTGCACATCCGAGTGAGAATATCCATATAAAGTGAACCAATACTAGTTAATGCAAAGTAATATATCAAATATATAATTATACATTAAATCATTAAATCAACACTTGATTCAATGATCCGGTCATGTCGCACATAACCGACTAGTATCAAATGTATCGGCTTATCGAATCAATCTTCGATTCGATAACTAAGTTATATCGCATACAACCATTCGACACATTGTTTGCGAGAATGAAATACGGTATCACATACACGCATTATTCTCGGTCCCGCACATATCTCATATGCGCTCCTATTTCGTTTCGCTTGAGCCAGGAAACCTCTGTGTAGGACTCTAAAGACTCGTCAATACGCCGGCAGCAGATGATGATCATATCAAACACCCACAAGCCGCAAGCGGTCTGCTAAACGTAACGGCCACCCGGGTATTGAGCGATCTGAAGATCGACGAGCAAGCCCGCTCACACTCCAGTGAATCCAACCCGTAACACTACAGTACAGTCCGGTCTGATCGTCTGATATGTCGCATATCTCGCCTAGGGGTGGTAAACGTCAGACCCCAATAGCTCGATAAGTCGTGTCGATATGAGGTCTATAACTATTCGAGAAACTACAGGTAACACTTACCAGTAAATCTCAGCAACCCTGGCCAGGGATTTCCGGTTATAGCCAATCGAACACAGCGCAACATCAACCCCCTATACCGGGAGAGACGAATCCCCTCCTATCGCTCATTGCCTCCATGTGACTCGGGACTGTACCCAAAAACCACAGTTTTGCATGCCCTCTTGGACGTGGTAAGATGGAAATCAAAGCACAGTGGGAACCACACAAGACTCTATGACGATCTCGGGTCAACAGACTACTCTGTACCAGTGTCACCAGAGAACTGCCATCTGACGTGAGGTATAATACCATCTGGGAGTTCTCGGCGAGTCCGTCCAGTGTACCCAGTCTCTACTGAGCACCCGTATATCATCTCTGATGTCAAACACCAATGGATATGGGATCATCCATCGCCCATCTTCATGGGTCGAGAAGGTATACGCTAGTCTACTCTGGTATATCGATGCCCCGTCTCGATACACCCATGACTAGGGACTTTGAAGGATGTACTTATGGACTACCTGTCCCCACTAGTATGATCCGCATCATAGTCCAGGTAGTCAAGTACACATCCTAAGGGCTTTACCAACATGTAACAGAGAGACAATCAGTATACACGTTAAGGTAAAGAGCAACCAGATAGCATACTATCATGTCGAGCAAGAAAGTCCTCCCTATATATGTCCCAGCATCCACTACAATATACATCCTATGTATAGTAATGGCCTCTAGGGCATACATATAACTAACAATCTCCCACTTGCACTAGGGCCATCTGATAGCAGTGGTTGTAGTATCTCATACTCAACCATCCCATAAAAATCTCTCTTTGGGAACAGGCCTTTGTGAGTGGATCCGCTGTGTTGTCCTCTGAGTCTACTCTCCTAACCTCGATCTCCTTGGAGATCAACCATCTCCATGATCAGGTGATACTGCCTTAGAATATGTCTGGATCACTGATAGGACCGGCGTTCCTTGGCATAAGCCACAACTCCATTGTCACACAATGGGAGGAACAAAGTTCATCTTATGAACTAATATACACCCAGACTGCCTCTTTGGTAGCATCTTAAGTAGCGATGTATCCTACCTTAATCGTCTAGTATGTCACGGTATCTAGCTTGGAACTCTTCCAACATACCGTCCCTTTACTGAGGGTAAAGACAATGCCTGCGACTGACATTCAGTCGTCTTTATCACCCTGGAACCCTTCCAGTGATTCTCCCCAGGATCAACTGATACCATCTCACTACAGCTAGTGAGTATCCTAACATCCATTTAGATCTATCTCATAGATCCAAAACTCAGGATTTAGCAGGTATCATCATGATCCTACGTGGAGAATCTTTGTGATAAGTGGAGATTGATCGAGCGTAGCATAGGAAACTCTTTCCCTATCAAGAGTATGTCATCCACGTACTCTACGAGGATCGTCACCATACTCCCTACTACCTTTTTGTTTATACAAGGTTCATCTACCATTTTGATGATGTCAAACTCTTTGACTAACACAGCAAAACAGACGTTCCAACTCCGCGATGCCTGCTTTATCAGATAAAACATCTTGCACACGTTTCCGCTGCTCCCACTGTTTACGAAGCCCTCTGGCTGTGTACTTATAGACGTTCTCTTCTAAAACATCATTTAGAAAAGATGTCATGGCACCCAACCGCCAGATATCGTAGTTATGGTATGTAGCCGTGGCAAGTAGGATCTGGATGGACTTAAGCATAGCTACTGGAAAAGGTTTCATCATTATCCACGCCTGGTCGATGACGAAAACCTTTAACAATTCTAGCTTTGAAAGTCTCAACTTTTCCATGTACACCAAGTAATCTTCTCAAGATATACTTGCTCCTGATGGGGATTTAACCCTTCAGATATTGCAACCAAAGTCCATACTTTGTTGGTGTATTAGGATTCCATCTCAGATCACTAAGCATCCAGCCATTCTTACAGAGTCTCACTCCTGATAGCCAGCTCGAAACTAGTTGGGTCATCATCTCATGATGCAATCCTCGCTTCCACTGTCATAGAGAAACCGAAGTATATCTCAAGTGGGTGAGGAACCCTGCTAGATCTGCGGAGAGGCTGAGGTTCGTTGGAATCTACAGAATCCTTTGGTTCTACCAAATTATCTGCTGTAGTTTGTATTGCTGGAACCATTCCAGTTCTACATAACAGATCTTGCCTCGAGCTTGTCCGGATTATTCTTTTAGACATAGCCCAGACAACCCAAAATCTTAACCAACTTAAGATATGGGCTGTTCCCTTTCCATATCACATATGAAGCGGTAGGCAACTGATTTGATTGGAACCCAATTCAATAGATATGCAGCTTCTCAAGTGCATAACTCCCAAAAGGAAATGGTAACTCAGTAGTACTCATCATAGAGCATACCATATCAAATAGGGTGTGATTGCTCCGCCCCGATATACCATCGTGTTATGGTGTATACGGAGGAGTAATGTTGAGAGAGAATCTCATTCTCCTTTAGAATAGTCCAGGATTTCCGTGCTCAAGTATTCTCCTCCCTGATCTCATCAAAGGACATAATACTTATACCCGTATATTGGTTCTCTACTTCTAATTTATATTCCGTGAATATCTCAAAAGGTTCGGACTTTTGTTTCAACAAGAACATATGTCTGAATCTAAAGAGATCATCAGAGAACGTAATGAAGTATAAAGAACCAGTCTTGGCATGTGTAGACAGGGGACCTACATACATCAACATGTATCATCCCAAGAGTTTACTAACTCTTTCTCTGTTTCCAGTAAACGGAGCTATGGTCATCTTATCTTTGTGACATGACTGGCGAGTTTCACAAGATGTAAGTTCAAACTAATTTAAATATGCATCTAAAATGTAACTTTAGCTAGTCGGGTCACATTGATCTGACCTAGTCTACAATACCTCAAGAAGGAATCGTTCAATTCTGAACTCTTCCTCTTGTGTGTGTTCCATATACTAAGAACTGCAGTTTGATTTAGAACATCAGTGCTTTTAGATAACGTGCCTGAACCGATCAACTTTTGATATACGAAATGTTCAAAACATTATCCAACAATACAAAATTTTATCATTTCTTTACTAATAAAGAGACTGATATGATTTTGTATATCAGGTTCGGTATCTAATAACATTCGTTCAGAATCAATGTATTTGTAATACAGGGTGACAGTGACCAACAGACTTGGCTGCAACACTTGCCCCAGTTTCTGTCTCATGAAACTTATCACCCGTTCTCAGTTTTTCTACCCTTTTGTAGCCCTATGTAACAGATTACATATCTGGGATCTTGATCCGGTATCATATACCAGGATGCGGAGGATACTGAGAAACAGTTCTGTATAATGAACACACCCGAAGATGATGCATCGGCATGCACTCTCTTCGTTTGGGCGGCACGGGAATTCTGGTAATCCCCAATTTCCTGCTCTGTCTTATAACAATTATAAGTTGGAGCGGGACCAACGTTCCCCAGCTCAGTATAACAAGCGGGTTCGGTCAATAATCCGTATTATTATCTTGATTAAGGCGTGATATGGTCGCTACCAGGAGAGAGAGAGAAGAAAACACTCAGCGTGCGCTCTTGCAAGAATAGATTGGTTATTATTTTATCTAATCAGGATGGCTCACACTGCTTTTTATCAAATCTTCCTTCAAACCCTAAAAGGAAAGACTAGCCGGGATTAATTACACACTACAAGTTCGCCAATCTTTCAGCCAGGCCAGTGTCGGTACTTTGAGGGAGGTCCCCCGTGCTTTCGCACGAACCTAATTAATGTAAACCTCGTTTTCCCAGGGGCGTAACCCCGTTGACACCTTTCTAGACATCTACTTGATCGGCTAATTGTAATGTATAAAACTCTCCCAGGAGTAACACTTACTCGCAGCGGGTATCGGGATCCAACTATCTCATAGAAGGTATGCAATCTCATTGCAAATTTCAACACTTGAAATTCCCGATAATTTTGCTCCTAGCGTCCTATGACCTTGACGCAGGCCAACAAACCATAGTGCGCTAGTCAAGTTCAACCCGTCATTTCCTGATTGAATTAAACCCACCCGCACGACCCTTGACGCAGGCCAACAAAGTCGCACGACTACCCTAATCCAATCTGCATCATATGCATAAGCAGATAAATACTAGTTAGCTACCGCACACTACGCCTTGACGCAGGCCAACAAACGTAGCACGAATACTAACTACCATTTATCTGAAATGACGGAGGGCAACGACAGGTTTTTCTGAAAACCTATTGCGTAATGAACTTGATATCGTTGTAGAATCAAATGATTTTAAAATGGAGTGCTTTTGAGGCTTTTCTAGTTTTGCTAAAGGAGTCACTCCCGGTGAAGGGATCGTTGGTCCTTTCCTCGTCGAATGAGGTGCGGGATATATCGTATATATCACTGTGCAAAGCAAAAACACTTAAAAGCAATCAAAAGACAAACCGAGTGTGTAGCATCTTCCAGTTATTGCTAAAGGAGTCACTCCCGGTGAAGGGATCTCGGTCCTTTCCTCATCGAATAAGGTGCAGGATATATCACATATACCGCTGTGCAAAGAAAAAACTGTAGCTACCTGTTTTGTTTTGAAATTCGATTCTACAACATCTTAGGTTTCTTTTATTTCATTAATCACATTAATGAAGTCCCATCATTTAAGTACCTAAACATCACAGATAAATACGACGTACACTTATGCCATCCGCATTCGCCTCGATGTCCCCTCGTGCACCGTTAGGTTAGGTAACTAACGACAGAGCGGGGCAGGGCTAGCGCGGGTGTAAAACATAAGTAACGTCTATATAATATATCATATATACTGTATACTGTATCTATCACAGAACATATCACATGATCACATCATAGATATCGCAGCAGAAGAAACATATGAAATATTGGATATACTAGGACGTCCGTGTTTTCAATACGAGCCAGTATAAAACACGGATTCCACGATCGTGATTAATAGCCAAACCCACACCCCTAGACCCCTACGAGAGCGGCAAGCAACCCTACCAATTCTAGAGTTAGGAGACCCGGACTCGACTCCTCGAGTTGGTCTCCCACTGGACTCCAGAACCCGGTTACTTGTGCTCCCCTCCTTGGGTCTATCCTAGTGCGGAAAAGTAAATAATATACAAACGGTGACATCTTCCGCAACCTGGAAGTGCCCCAATAAAAGAATATTACATACAAGTTTTTACATGAATGAAAATGAAAAACAGTCATCTCACATAAAAACCCCCGGCTATTCAAACACGACGATCCAATATAACATATCCAGCAACACATAACATCACATGTCATTAACGTAAGTAAATATGTCCATCCCAATTGTCGTTGACATATAGCAACGAAACCGGCGATATCACATATTACACTTACGGTCACAGAAAAGAAAGTGTAAAACTACAACAGTTGGAATCCGCAACCTCCTCAGACATCGCATGCCTGACCAAATGAATTTCTTAGACATCACATGCCTAACAATTATAAACCCCGCATTTTAGTCTCATTATCGAAAACACTTTTCAATATCAAGTCAGGCAATTCAACAAGATTCCCGAAAAATTGATCGAATGCTCGTCGCAAACTTTAGTAGGCGGCCGCACCCCTGATACCGTGGACGAAGTGCACCAAGGCGGAACACCGCTACCGCGAGCACCCGAACGGATGCTTTCGGCGATGGGGTTCTCCTACAGTCACTTGGTAGGGGCTATGGAGTGAGGCTGTCTATTAGGTTTACCCGGCGAGTATCCGCATACACTACGTGATTGCGACGGACTTTTGATCACATCAAAATTCCGTGGCAACCGATCAAGTGAGACTAAACTGCTATGTTTATAACATTCATTCAGTTATCTCATAACTCCTTGTGAATTCCAATTATTGTATCCCATTCCGAATAAAACAGAAAATTTTAAACTTTCCGATCGAACAATCGAACACCCAAGTTTTCCCGATACAGCTCATCACATGAAACAGGTTTTAAAACATTCAGTTCATGCCTCAGTACCAACGGTCCAGCCGTAGAAGGGTCAAGCCAACGTCTCACATGTGGCACGCCGTACTGCCCCAAACCCGAAGGTTCAAAGGGCAGTTCAAGACGGTCACATAATCGAGTTAACGTTTGTTGTCTTCTAGAGGGACCATCGCGTTACTTGCATTACTTAGAACGTCTTTAAACCTCGGAAAAATCCAACACTTGGAAATTTTCCGTCAGGGGAAACATTGGGTATTTATATCCGGTCGAACTTTTTAACATATTCAAAAATATCCGGAAAGCCACACAGACAAAATCTGATAATCCGATCGAAACTACGAACCCCCAATACACACCAGAAAATTCAACTCTTGAATAAATTTTAAAAATTCCCAGAAAACTCAGCATCAGACAACATGAATTACTGTGCAAAAAGGGGAGGATGACGTCACCATGTTGCCGCGGAACCGCCGCAGAAGCCAGGCTTCTGCCGCGGTTCCGCCGCCGTATACACTGTTCATGAATAAAATTTTGCGCCGTAATTCTTAGAATTCCCTGCTGAATTTTTTACGAATTTTTAATTTCGAAAAATCCACGTTTTTAGAAAAAGTACAGAGAGCATTTTCCGTGTTGGGTTTTCGGTTCGATCGGGTTTCAAATTCCGTCTAGATTTCGCCTAAGGCTCTAGCTAGGCTCTGATACCACTGTAGGGTTCCTAGGCACCCTAATGAGGTCTCACAAGGCATCAACCATGCCAATTTCAAAAGTTATGGTGCCGAGAAACCCTAGTGTACGGATCGTTGGCTAGATTTCTAGGCGACAAAGCAAACTAGTTAACACTTAACTATAAGAATCCGGAAATACAACCTTTTTAGATCCGGTCCTCCACCTCCATAGCTCCGCAATGAAGTATCCTCGCTGTCCAAGTCGAACCTCGGGCTCAAGCGTCGGCTTCATCGGAGAATAGACGGGCTAGGTCATCGACGACGTGCCGAAGATGATCTACGTCGAAGCATCACTAGATCAAGCTCCACCTTCACCAAGCCATGAAAACTTGTGAAGGAAACACACTCTACTACTTGGCAAGAGGTAGAGGATGAAGAAATAGGAAGTGGGTTCACTTTAGAATTGGATTTCTCACTCATTTTCATATTCCACCATTGTTGGTAGAAAGCTTTCTTCAAGGTTGAAGATGAAGAAGAAGAAGATAATGATATGATAAGTTAATCTAAAATAGAAAAGAAAATCCAAACATATCATAATCCAACCATGGTTATGTGTAGAGAATAAATCATGGTTAGATTGAAGGGTTAGGGTTAAGCATCAAGACAAAATGGTGACTTAGTCAAAGTTTCATGAAGCTTCATAATCCATCCAAAGAAAGCCACCATTTATTCTTTATGCAAATCATTTTCCAAAAAGAATAAATAGATAAATAAATGAATAAGTAAAAACAAAACCCTAACCATTACATAACCATGGTTTAATCTTTACACTTAGCCAATTTAGCATGCATCATCAAACATGATACAAACTAATGCACAAAAGTATATCACATATACAATGTGCATATCCGAGTGAGAATATCCATATAAAGTGAACCAATACTAGTTAATGCAAAGTAATATATCAAATATATAATTATACATTAAATCATTAAATCAACACTTGATTCAATGATCCGGTCATGTCGCACATAACCGACTAGTATCAAATGTATCGGCTTATCGAATCAATCTTCGATTCGATAACTAGGTTATATCGCATACAACCATTCGACACATTGTTCGCGAGAATGAAATACGGTATCACATACACGCATTATTCTCGGTCCCGCACATATCTCATATGCGCTCCTATTTCGTTTCGCTTGAGCCAGGAAACCTCTGTGTAGGACTCTAAAGACTCGTCAATACGCCGGCAACAGATGATGATCATATCAAACACCCACAAGCCGCAAGCGGTCTGCTAAACGTAACGGCCACCCGTGTATTGAGCGATCTGAAGATCGACGAGCAAGCCCGCTCACACTCCAGTGAATCCAACCAGTAACACTACCGTACAGTCCGGTCTGATCGTCTGATATGTCGCATATCTCGCCTAGGGGTGGTAAACGTCAGACCCCAATAGCTCGATAAGTCGTGTCGATATGAGGTCTATAACTATTCGAGAAACTACAGGTAACACTTACCAGTAAATCTCAGCAACCCTGGCCAGGGATTTCCGGTTATAGCGAATCGAACACAGCGCAACATCAACCCCCTATACCGGGAGAGACGAATCCCCTCCTATCGCTCATTGCCTCCATGTGACTCGGGACTGTACCCAAAAAACCACCGTTTTGCACGCCCTCTTGGACGTGGTAAGATGGAAATCAAAGCACAGTGGGAACCACACAAGACTCTATGACGATCTCGGGTAACAGACTACTCTGTACCAGTGTCACCAGAGAACTGCCATCTGACGTGAGGTATAATACCATCTGGGAGTTCTCGGCTAGTCCGTCCAGTGTACCCAGTCTCTACTGAGCACCTGTATATCATCTCTGATGTCAAACACCAATGGATATGGGATCATCCATCGCCCATCTTCATGGGTCGAGAAGCTATACGCTAGTCTACTCTGGTATATCGATGCCCCGTCTCGATACACCCACGACTAGGGACTTTGAAGGATGTACTTATAGACTACCTGTCCTCACTAGTATGATCCGCATCATAGTCCAGGTAGTCAAGTACACATCCTAAGGGCTTTACCAACATGTAACAGAGAGACAATCAGTATACACGTTAAGGTAAAGAGCAACCAGATAGCATACTATCATGTCGAGCAAGAAAGTCCTCCCTATATATTGTTGGAGATAGTGCCCTCAGAGTCAATTATTAGGTCACAGGTACGTGATTGTAATGATTGAGGGAGGACCTATCCCGGTAGGACAGTCTTACTCGAGATGATAGTATGCTATCTGGTTTACCTTTATCATCGTGTACTGTTTTAGGTGACCTGACACGTCGCTATTACACGTTGATAGAGCCCCTAGGATTCTTGCTTGACCACCAGCAGTATGAGGGCGATCATATAAGTGGGAGCTGGGGGTCTACAAGCATATCCTTAAAAGGTCCCTAGTCGTGGGAGTTTCGAGACCGGGCATCGATACTCCATTAGTAGACTAGTGTATACAGTCGAGACCCCGACGAGGGGCGGTGGCCGGTCTCACAAGCCATTGGTGTCAGTTGGATCACCTAAGATGTATACAGGTGCTCATTGGAATATTAGTACACCGGACAGGACTCGCCGGGAACATGCCAGTTGGTCATATACCAGACGTCAGATGGCAGTTCCCTGGTGACATGTGTGCAGGTTAGTTCATCGACCTGGGGATCGTCATTTGTCTCGTGTGAGTTCCCACTGTACTTTGATTACTTGCCTACCACGGCTTAAAGGAGTCGTGCAAACAGGTTTTAGTTGGGTACAGTCCCGAGCCACATGGAGGCAGTGAGCGTATCTTCAGGGGTTCGTCTCTCCCGGTATTGGGGGTGAGGTCGTGCTGTGTCTAGGAGAGCCATTACACAAAGTCCTTGGCCAAGGCAAGGAGATTTACTGGTAGGTATTCCAGTAGTATCTCAGGGTGTTCTGGGCTACACTCCGACACGACTTGTACCGCTTTTGGGGGTCTAACTTTTACCAACCCCCTAGGCCCGCCATGCGATACTCATAGACGAACGGACCGGACTGTACGGATATTGTCACTGACAGGCTCAGTAGGGAGTCAGGCTGAGTTCGCTCACAGACATCCCTTTTAGTCAGTACCTGGTAGCCCGTTACGTATTGGCTTATACCTCTGACGTGCTAGTGGTCAAATCCACAACCAAGGTGTTGATGAGTCTTTAGAGTCCCCCACATTCAGTTACTCAGCTTTCGGGCGAAAGGTTGTAGAGGCCGTATGGAGATATGGCAAGGTCCGACCAGATACGTGCGGTATTGCACGGATCGGGATAGGACAGTTTGTACTATAGGCCGTATGGATATATGGCAGGGTTCGATCAGATACGTGCGGTATTGCACGGATCAGGATCGAACGGATATTACTGGCCGGCTTTGGTATAAGCCGGATCCTAGTATAGTACAGTGTAGATTTTGTCTCATTACATTTGTATTTCGGTCGGAATACAAATGCGGGTGTGTATGCACAGTTTCGGGGTTTTCCCGTAATTTATTACGGGACCAGTTTTCTGGAGTTGCCAGTTTGCTTTCCGTTTCGACCAATTTCCTTTGTTCCGTTCATTGGCCGAAGATTGGTGGAGGAGGGTTTATTTGCATTGTTGCAAATAGGTTTTTGTGGAGGGGGGTCTTTGCTTATTGTAGCATCATGATGGTTTTCATGATGTGCACCATCATTGACTTCTCCTTCTCATGATGGCTTGACTTTTAGTGGGCATGATGGTTGATGATGATGAGGGGTGAGGTTGGTTGAGTGTGGGTTTATTGTTGTGATCATATTCTTTCATGATGCCCTCTTGCATGATTGATCCACTCACTCCCTCATTGTGTTGCTCTCTCATTTTTCACTCCCTCCCTCCCTCACAAGTATGTGGCCGGCCATTCTTTAGGATGGTGGGTGATTGATTTTGGTGTGGCAATTTTTGGTTCTCTTCATTCTCCAAAAATCACACAAGAACCCTCTCCAAAAGTTCACTTCATTTCCTCCACCACAAAGGCATCTCCATGAACCCCAAATGAGACTTGAGGACTACATATTCTACAGCGAACCTTGGGCACGTCGAGTAGCCGGCTTCGTGCCCGAGTTGCCTCGGCATTGAGGTGGGAGCCCGTAAACAAAGTAGGCGATGTGGTGCACTTCCGGCGACGAGGAGGAGACGGGACTTTTCCGCAGGAGATCGGGACCATGACGAGAAGACCGGAGGACTTGGATCGTCGGTATATCTCTATTCCCTTTCTTGTAGTTTGCTTAGACTAGTTAATGGTTCGATCCCGGTTATAGTGCGCGGTGGTGCCGGTTTGCTAAGTCCGCAAAAATTTAAGTTATTCACCGCTTCCGCATTTGGCCGTCGGATTGACGGCCGCGGCGCCGCCGTGCACTTACAGTGGTATCAGAGACTCGCCATTAACTTCGTCTAGCTTCGTTTGATGTATTTTTCAGTTCCGATCGACCAAAATTCCGAAAACCCAATTTGTGTTCACATCAGTTTTCTGTTAAGATTTTTTGGTGTCCAAAATTTTTTCAGGTGACAGAAAAATGATCTACCAAAAGATATAAGAATTCTGCAAAAATACGATATAGTGATTCATCTACAGGAGCGCGGAAGCGCCGCGAAAACCCACTTCCCTCCGCCCTTCCGCCGCACTGTAGCTTCATCATGTTATCATATTTTTCCAGTTTCTTTCTGGGTTAATTTCTGGGGTTTTGGAATATTAAAATTGGGCCAATTATTTCTGTGAGTGCTGCAGTATTGGTTTGGGGCCCACTTGTTAATTTTTGGTCAATCGGAAAATTTTAAACACATTTTTCACAGTATTTACATTATATCTGCGACCGTGAATGTCACTTGATCGGTAAATCCGGTCTAACTGCTATAGCCCGGTTAGACGGATTTGCGAACGTGACTTTCACGTTGATGTTCTATGTTTATGCTGTGATGTTGCGGATCGGTCGTGGGGGATAGCCTGGATGCAATGCTAGTACAGTTGTGGTTGTATTATGTACATTTGATATTGCGGGGCGAGCGTCCGACATGTGGACTGCCGTCACTGCCTGTTTGTATTATTATTTTGGGGCACGACCTGGTTACGGTCGATGTACCCGGTGTATGTATATTTTACTTTCTGTACTAGGATTGCCCCGCGGAGGGGTGCACGGATAGCCGGGTTCTAGGGGGCAACAAGCCCGCATCTCATGGCATTGAGACGGAGGGGGCTTCACTCTGGAATTGGCGGGCTATTCACCGCACTCGTAGGGGGTACAGGTTGACCCAGGAGGGGTGCCCAAATTGCCGGATTCCGTTAAGTGCTGGGTGGTCCATTCACAGTACTGAAGGGGGCTGCCTCGCTTCAGGTTTTGGCGGGTGACTTGCCGCGCCCGTAGGGGTCTAGGTTTTCATTGCGCAGGCTATCCACAGGACCAGGGGAACGTCGGGTTTCAGTAGTGGCTCTATGAAACCCGGGGATCCCAGATATCTGTATTGTTTCTGTGATGCTGTTCATTCTCTGTGATGTTGTATTTTATTCACGCCTTGAGCGAATATAATATATTGGTATATATATTAGTAGATGTTGTATATGTTTTGCATCCGCGCTAGTCCAGTCCCCGCTCTGTCGTTAGTTAGCTAACCTAACGGGTAATGACGGGACCCAGTGGCGAATGCGGATGGCATATACGTACATCAGTATATTTTCGTTCTTTTTGGTGTGATCAATTGATGGGACTGCATTGATTTGGATCAATGCAAGTTAAAAAAAAACCTAATCTGATGTTGTTGGAACACTTTTCAAAAAGCTGTTATTGCAAGGACGTTCACTTTTGTTTTGCATCGCGGTATTCATCTAGAATATCCTGCTCCTCAGTCGACGAGGCAAGGGCCGAGATCCCTTCACCTGGAGTGACCCCTTGGACAAAAAGTTTGCGTCAGGGCATTAACTTCACTATAGCCGATTACTTTTGCTTTGCACCGTGGTATTCATTTGGAATATCCTGCACCCCATTCTACGGGGAAAGAGCCGAGATCCCTTCACCGGGAGTGACCTCTTTAGCAACGGTTTTCGTCACTATATTTTTAAAAGCTATCAGTTCCTTCAACGATATCAAGTTCTTTACGTTAAAGGTTTTCGCCAGAAACCATTCGTAGCCCTCCGTCGTTTCATATGGATAGTCAGTAGTATTCAAGCTGTGTATGTTGGCCAAAGTCAAGGCACAGTGTTTGGTAGCTATTGGTTATTCATATGCAGCATAGATAGATGCGTTGGTTTGGAACAGTCGTACTGCCATGTTGGCCAAAGTCAAGGGTATGTACGGGTGGATTCAAATTAACCTGGAGAATGACGGGTAGAACTTGACATGTGACTTATGATATGTTGGCCAAAGTCAAGGTCATAAGAGCATGGGGCAGAAATCACATCGGGAGTTTCAAAAGAACTGAAACTTGCCAGATATGCGCATACCTTCTGGAGTGTGATAGCGTGAGCGGATTCCGTCACGTTATCATGCAATGATAGTTGGATCCCGATTCCCACTGATGAGTTAGTTTACTCCTCGGGTGACCCCGACTAATTCTTCTTTCAGGTTTGGAGGAGAATTTGAGGTACAGTGGGAGGTTTCCAGATTAGATAAATTGGTAACCATTCTGATCTAGGTTAGAGTGCACGCTGAGTGTTTCTTTTCTCTCTCTCTTTGGTAGCGACCATTGACCCGACCCTAAGACTTTGACTCAGTGACCAAGTTGACCGAACCTTCTTAAACACTGGCTTTTGGATTGTCAGAGTTGCAAACCTCATTGCCACTCCTACTTTTACCCTTTTCTCCAGGACACCCCGTATTACTACGAACGTCCACTTCCATTGGACAAAACCATCGTATGGTTAGATACGAACTCGAAAGAATTTATTCGAGGATGGTTTCTGGTTCTGGAGAAAACGGATGGGATTATTCAGTTGTCTTTTCCTTTTACCCTCTCTCAGGTTACGAGTACTCCTTGGTTTAGGGGTAGTACACCTATTACGCAAATTGGATTGTCTTCTTCCAAACCTTAGGCTGGTGCCGACCGGTAGGGAATGAAGAAAACCAATTAGCATAACGATGGTGTGCAGAAGGTATTAAGTTCAGACAAAGCAAGGGATTAGTAAGAGGGCAAAGTAAATTGCAACAGATTTTCACGACCAAACCAAGTATTTCTTCGCCAATCTTAAATCACCTTTGTATTTCTCCAGAACACTCCGTATCACTACGAAGATCCACAGTTTATTGGATACTCCATCGTATGGTTATATACGAACTCGAAAGGAACTTGTTCCAGTTCGGGGATGGATTCTGGTTCAAGAGAAATAGGAATTAAGTTCATTCGATTGTCTTTTATCCTCACCTTCTCTCGCATTGCGAGTGTTCCAAGGATTAGGACAGTACACCCATTATGCTTATTGGATAGTCTTCTTCCAAACCATAGGCTGGTGCCGAACGGTAGGGAAGGAAGAAAACCATTTGGCCTAAAAGGGTGTGCAGAAGGTAAAGACTAAAGACATATTAAGGGATTTGGAGAGGTGGCAAAGAATTATACGGTTACAGTCGTGAATCTGGAAGAGGCATTACTAGGAATACCGGGATACCCCATCGAAACATTTAAATGTTTCAGTTTCACTGTGTACTGTTAAAAGAGAACTGATTTCCTAATCAGACACTTGCTCCAGGGTATGTATTTACCAGGTACGGTTCTCACATCTGTATGGTTTTACAGATGATGAGTGGGAGTAAGTTATTGGGAATTGGGTGATTATCCTCATTACATTGGGATTCGTTGTAATCGGTGATATTTGAGGAAATCACCTGGGCTGTTTGCCGGTCGGCAAATATTTGGTTTTGAATATCCGCTGTTATGCACCAATTTCAAATTGATATATCTGTACGTCTATTTTCATAGAGTGAGATGTACCTTTTTGAAATTATGTCTATGACATTTACCTATATCAGTGGATGGTTAGGTAAGGAGCATTGAACAGCGGTGTAATTCTTCTTAACCATAAGTACAGTTTTCAACCTACGACACACAGTGAAAGAGTTATCAGACTCAAGGGACTTATACAGAGTATTGTATGTTGTCCAGTGTCCATTAGGACAGAGGGGTTGGTCCTCATACTATATTCTGTTTACTTTTAACTTCTCTAGTTCTTAGACATGTGTTTCGTAGAAACACAGGGTCTAAGTTTTGAGGAGTTACAGGTATTTGAATAGAGTAGAGAACCAGGTGTAGCAAGTATCGGGATTCTTCAAAGTGATCGAAGATGTAGATACTTGTGTATGGTATTCAGTTAATAGTAATGATAAAGAGATCTTGCTTCTCTTTCAGGTTACTCATAATTGGAAGTATTCCTAAGTTGAGTAACGCTGATCGGCCTCCTTCCATTTACTTGACATGCACTGGAGACAGCTGCTTGATTTGAATCTGGTTCAAATAGATCAGTTGTCACGACCCGAAAGTACGGAACGTAACTGGCACTTAGATTACGAGACGTCTAAAGGCGTACCGTAACCTAAGTCAGCCAAAGCCCAGAAAATCTAAACCAGAATCAAAAGAGAGTGAAGGAAAACCTTTAATGAAAACGGTTTTAAAATCATTTAAGTTGCATAGAATCCCTTTTTAAAAACATCAAAAATTTCCGAAAATTTCGGCAGAGTCTCCCCTCTATTTTCTATCCCCCAAAATGGGTACAACAAGATAATACATATGAAATCATAAAAATGGCATCCCCAAGCGGGAGCTAGCTCTTCGCCCAAGGCGGATCACAACCACATGCAATATATAAGCAATACCAAGAAAAGAGCATAGAAGAAACCCAAAATATCAGAAAACGCAACGCCGGCTCAAGTGAGCTCGACCCAAAAGAAACCACCAATATACAAATCTCTCAGTCTCATTACTATGTCGCATATACAATATATAAAGTGGTAGATGGAGAATACTAGATACAATGATAAAGCAAAAGATATAAAATATGCTCGCAACCCACCTACGGGCAATGTCGCGAGTCTACACAAAAGGAGCTGATGATAAGATAGCCGCCGCTACAAGAGTGACGGGTCCGACCTGCAAGACACTGTGGCATAACGGGGGTGAGTTGCCAGCTCGTGAGTAAATATAACATCTAGTAAGGCAATCGTAAGAATGCACGCAATGCGGAACAACCTGTATGTCCATATGTGATATAATATCTCTAGTATGCATGAACATGTATGCAATGTCTTTTCTAACTCTTTAAGTGTTTTAAATGTTAAGGTTACTGCATTCTTAGCTTTTAGAAAATGAATATCTGTACAATAGCTAAGTATCATCAAGAAATCATCTGAAAACCCGTGTCAAGCATCGACACCAAATAGGAATCATATCTGTCTCAATATCGGGCTCCGTCAGTCCGGATCGGCCCATATCATAAATCTCACGACAACGGTCGGTATCCTCCGGATATCCGCCGCGCCAGACATCACCGGTAGGTAGTCTTCCCCTGCCAGGCTCATCGTCTACAACTCGATCTTCTTGCCCCGGGGTACCATACCGGGCCCACCATGTACCCGAGACGGTTCATCCACTCCTCGAATCGGGTCTCGAAATCCAACAGAAAACATGAAAACTCATGGTGGACGACACATACATCACGAGAAAACCGCAACTTTGTTTTGAAAATGATAATTATAAGGTTTTGTTAAATTCTTGCGGTTTTCCCCAAAAATCCAGAAATCGCAGCAATACTGAAATCCTCAAGAAAATCATAATGTCCACATGTTATATATGATAAATGTCTATGATATCAATGCATACGATGTGAATTTTGCTAGAAATCTATATAAATATGATGATGATGCGAGGTATACGTATGCTATGCAATTTCATATATCAAGTATGAATGCAAGTGGCGATATTATGATAAACAGGTTCTATAGTGCACGTGGCATGGCAATTACCAAAGGCGTGTGTGTCACATGAATAGTGCGCGTGCAACAGATGCCAATGGTAATGGTGTTCGTGTCCTACAAAGTGATATCGCATAAGTATGGATGAATGTCCATGCAATCTAATATACTGTTCGCTATAAGGGTATGCAATGTGCATAAATGGATAAGCTAGCTAACAATATAAATTTTGCATGAAGTAGGGTAATCCTAACAGGGGGGGCGCCTCACGCCATTCAGACGATTCCCCCATAGATGAATACATCTACTCACCTGAAATCTCCGCTAATCTGATCCGGCCACCGCCTTGCCTTTTCGCGCCGTGTCCGATGTTTCCCCGACCGATCCTATATTTGCACAATACCAAGCATAAGATTACAAAACCTAACACAATGCTAGTCACAACATACAATTATCCATGCCCTCGCATTAAACATAGCATGCACTCGGTGCGCGGAAAAACGCACGAAAATCGCTAACCTTTAACTAGAATTGTCATTTCGGGAAAATCGACTAAACTACAACCCGACTAGACGAAACCCCGCGTTCGCGCATTCTAATAATCCTATACGAAGCTAATAATATTGCTAACCTAACGCAAATTGAACGCATTCTATTTTTCGTAAAAATCTAGCAAGCAATTTCAATACCGATTTGATGCAAACATCGAAATTTAACGATATCGCGATCACAATCCAACTCTAACATCCAATTTAAACTACTAGATGGCCACAACACAATTTTAACCCAATTATCATACTTCAAACCCTAATCTAGAACTTCATCCCTTTCTTGAAATTTCATAAACAATAATTTATAACTAAAATTCACACTTAAACTTTCTAATCTAGCATAATTAAACTACAATTAAACAACTAGATTAGAATTTTACCTTACAAGTGTTGATTCTCTTGCACTAAACCTCTAAAGTGGCCTCTTTTCTCCTTACTTTAAACCAATTTGGGGTTGAGAAGGGATGGCTTAAGGTTTTGGGTTGAATTAGAGAAGGATTTAGTGAATTTCGGTGGATTTTTGTGGATTTTTCAAGAGTTTTAAGCTAAACAAAAATGGGGAAAATGGGGGGAAAACCTGAAGCATTTCGGCCAGCAGGTGAGGGAGAGTGTTGTGGGGAAATTTTGAGAAGTTTCTAGGTCAATAAACATCATATTTTATCATTTAATGCTTTCATGTCAACCTTTTTACAAAAAAACCCATTTTTACTTCATTTTTTCACAAATTTTCCCACCCTAAAACCAAAAGTTTGCAAGACATGATATAATTTTATTAACACCATATTTTAGCTTATAAAGACTCCTAATTATGAAATTTACCTAATTAAATTTGTATTTATCACTAATTTAATGTATTTAAAAAGGCTTAAAATAATAAAAAAATAATTAATTACGATTTTTTTTTATTTAACTAGATAATTATAAGTGACATTTTAGTGACAAAATTATGGTAATATCTTATCTAAATTTTGTATAATTAGGTCTACAATGAAAAATACCTATTTTGACTTTTTACGGAAAAAGCCGAAAAATTAGCCGATTACCGAAAAACTGCCTAAACGATTTTCGAAGGGTTACAATCTTCCCCCCTTAAAGAAATTCGGTCCCCGAATTTAAAATTTAACTACGCGTACCTTCAAAAAGATGGGGATATCTCTTCCTCATCTCGACCTCGGTCTCCCAGGTGACCTCTTCGCTGTTCGGGCCACGCCAAAGGACCTTGACGGACGGTATAACCTGCGACCTTAATTTCTTCACCTGCCGATCCAAAATGACCACCGGCTGCTCGGTGAAAGAAAGATCACGCTCTAACTGGATCGTCTGGTGCTGAATCGCCTGGGAAGGATCATGAAGGTACTTGCGGAGCATCGAGACATGGAATACGGGGTGAACATCGGGGAAGCTGGGTGGAAGAGCTAACCGATAAGCGACTGGACCAACACGCTCTAGGATCTCGAAAGGACCAACATATCTAGGACTCAGCTTTCCTTTCCGCCCAAATCTCATCACACCTTTCATCGGAGAGACCTTCAGGAAAACATGATCGCCAACAGCGAACTCGAGTCGGCGACGGCGCCTGTCAGCATATGATTTCTGCCTGCTCTGTGCCGCTCTCATCCTGTCCCGAATCAACTGTATCTTCTCGGTCGTCTCCTGTACGATCTGAGGCCCCAAAATACAGCTCTCCCTGAGCTCTGTCCAACATACAGGCGATCGACATCTCCTCCCATATAAAGCCTCAAAAGGTGCCATCTGAATCGTCTCCTGGAAGCTATTATTGTAGGAAAACTCGATCAAAGGCAAATGACGATCCCAGCTACCACCGAAATCTAAAACACAAGCTCTGAGCATATCCTCAAGAGTCTGAATAGTACGCTCCGACTGACCGTCAGTCTGCGGATGAAAGGCTGTGCTAAAACTCAATCGGGTGCCCAAAGCTTCCTGGAGTTTCTGCCACAATCGGCTGGTAAACTGGGTGCCACGGTCGGACACGATGCAAGTCGGAACGCCATGCAGTCGCACTATCTCATCAATATAAACCTGGGCATACTGAGAAAATCCAAAAGTGGTCTTCACTGGCAGAAAGTGGGCCGCTTTCGTCAGTCGATCCACAATCACCCAAATAGAGTCGTACCCTCGACTGGTCCTGGGTAGACCCACAACGAAGTCCATGGAGACCTGCTCCCACTTCCACTCAGGGATGGGCAAAGGCTATAACTCGCCGGCTGGCCTCTGGTGCTCGGCCTTGACTTGCTGACAAGTCAGGCATCTCGACACAAAGTCTGTAATATCCTTCTTCATCCCGTCCCACCAGTAAACCTCTCTCAAATCACGGTACATCTTGGTGGAACCTGGATGCACACTGTATACTGATCTATGTGCCTCCTCGAGAATATCACGCCTCAGTCCCTCTGAATCTGGCACACACAGTCGAGTCCCAAATCGAAGTATCCCCAGATCATCAATCACGAACTCAGAAACTCTGCCCTGCCGAATCTGCTCAATAATCTCTAAGATACGGGCATCGCCGGACTGTGCCTCGCGGATACGGTCAAGTAACTGTGGGCGTGCTCTGAAATGGGCCAGCTGTCCCCCTGTAGGAGTAAACTCGAACTGCACTCTGCTATCACATAACACCTGCCAATCCGCCGACGACTGCATCTGTACTGCGCTCAAACAAGATAAGCTACCTCCGGGCCTCCTACTCAAAGCATCTGCCACCACATTCGCCTTGCCCGGATGGTATAGAATCTCGCAGTCATAATCCTTCACCAGCTCCATCCAACGGCGCTGTCTCAGGTTCAGATCTCGATGCTGGAAGATATACTTCAAACTATTGTGGTCAGTGAATATCTGGCACGACTCACCGTATAGGTAATGTCTCCAGATCTTGAGTGCAAATACCACTGCAGCCATCTCTAAATCATGGGTGGGGTAGTTCTGCTCGTGTTTCCTCAGCTGCCGAGAAGCATACGCGATAACTCTGTCGTGCTGCATCAATACACAGCCCAGCCCCACTCTAGAAGCATCACAATATACCACGAACCCGCCTGATCCTGAAGGCAATGCTAACACTGGTGCAGTAGTCAGACGAGTCTTCAACTGCTGGAAGCTATCCTCACATGCCTGGGTCCAATCAAAAGGAACCCCCTTCCGGGTCAACCCGGTCAAAGGTGCAGCAATGCGGGAGAAATCCTGGACGAAACGTCGATAATAGCCGGCCAGACCTAGAAAGCTGCGAACCTCTGTAATTGATACTGGTCTAGGCCAACGCTGAACTGCCTCGATCTTCTTCGGGTCTACACAAATACCATCTCTCGTCACCACATGACCCAAGAAGTCTACACTGTCTAACCAGAATGCCCACTTGGAGAATTTGGCGAACAGCTGATGCTCCCTCAAAGTCTGCAATGTGACACGTAAGTGCTGCTCATGCTCCTCCCGGCTCCGAGAATAAACCAAGATGTCGTCAATGAACACAATGATGAACTGATCGAGATACGGCCTGAATACGCGGTTCATCAAATCCATAAACGCTGCCGGGGCATTGGTGAGCCCGAACGACATCACCAAGAACTCATAATGACCATATCGAGTACGGAAAGCTGTCTTCGGAATATCCTCCTTCCGAACCCGCAACTGGTGATAACCTGACCGTAAATCAACCTTCGAGAAAAACCCTGCACCCTGGAGCTGATCAAATAAGTCATCAATGCGGGGTAGGGGATACCTGTTCCGCACAGTAACCCGGTTCAGCTGACGATAATCAATGCATAAGCGCATACTTCCGTCCTTCTTCTTAACAAACAGGACGGGAGCACCCCAAGGTGACACACTCGGTCGGATAAGCCCTTTGTCCAGCAAGTCCTGTAACTGATCCTTTAGCTCTCTCAGCTCCGCCGGGGCCATCCGATAAGGAGGTATAGAAATAGGCCCCGTGCCGGGGATCAAGTCAATATAGAACTCAATCTCGCGCTCTGGTGGCAGACCAGGCAGCTCGTCAGGGAATACATCAGGGAACTCTCTCACAATAGGGACCTGGTCCAAAGGAACCTCTGTGGAGCTAGTATCACAAACATAGGCTAAGAATCCCTGACACCCTTTCCTTAAGAGCTGACCAGCGCGAAGAGAAGAAATCAAGCTGGGAAGGGTAGCGCTACGATCTCCCTGAATAATAAGTACCGGCTCACCAGGAAAACTGAATCTGACTGCTTTTTCACGGCAATCCACGGATGCATAACAGGTGGCTAGCCAGTCCATACCAAGAAGAACGTCAAAGTCTAGCATATCGAGGAGAATCAAATCAACTGAAGAATCTCTCTCCCCGATACGAACGGAACATGATCAGTATACGAAATGGGCAACAAAAGACTCGCCTACCGGGGTAATAACGACAAGCGGCTGATCTAACGGAGAAGACTCTCGGCCCAACCTCGGTGCAAAGTACGTGGATACATAGGAATGTGTGGAGCCTGGATCAAATAATACCCGTGCATCAAAAGAACATACTGGCAGAGTACCTGTCACGACGGCATTGGATGCCTGTGCATCCTGAGGAGTCAATGCGAACACTCGGGCCTGTCCACCACTAATAGCTGGCAATACGATCTGGATAAGACGGATCAGTATGACCCTGAGGGGTAGGTGTATCATCCCGCTCGATCCTCGCCTCAGACGGGCCCGCCCGAATCTCATCCCTAGCGGCAGCCCGCTGAGCTCTCGTAGTCTTTGGCGGCATCGAAGCTGGAATAAGAAACATGACTGATAAGGACATTGCAATTGAATCAAGGAATGCAAGGAATCAAGAAAGGAAGTACAAGCAATTATGTCCTAAGGTCACTTAGGCGGAGTACTGTATCGTAAGTATGCCGCGGATCATACCCACGCTACGCCACTCTGCTTAAGTCACCTACTCCATCTACCAAGGTCGTCCTACACTCAGAAAGGTAAAACCTACGCTCTGATACCAACTTTGTCACGACCCGAAAGTACGGAACGTAACTGGCACTTAGATTACGAGACGTCTAAAGGCGTACCGTAACCTAAGTCAGCCAAAGCCCAGAAAATCTAAACCAGAATCAAAAGAGAGTGAAGGAAAACCTTTAATGAAAACGGTTTTAAAATCATTTAAGTTGCATAGAATCCCTTTTTAAAAACATCAAAAATTTCCGAAAATTTCGGCAGAGTCTCCCCTCTATTTTCTATCCCCCAAAATGGGTACAACAAGATAATACATATGAAATCATAAAAATGGCATCCCCAAGCGGGAGCTAGCTCTTCGCCCAAGGCGGATCACAACCACATGCAATATATAAGCAATACCAAGAAAAGAGCATAGAAGAAACCCAAAATATCAGAAAACGCAACGCCGGCTCAAGTGAGCTCGACCCAAAAGAAACCACCAATATACAAATCTCTCAGTCTCATTACTATGTCGCATATACAATATATAAAGTGGTAGATGGAGAATACTAGATACAATGATAAAGCAAAAGATATAAAATATGCTCGCAACCCACCTACGGGCAATGTCGCGAGTCTACACAAAAGGAGCTGATGATAAGATAGCCGCCGCTACAAGAGTGACGGGTCCGACCTGCAAGACACTGTGGCATAACGGGGGTGAGTTGCCAGCTCGTGAGTAAATATAACATCTAGTAAGGCAATCGTAAGAATGCACGCAATGCGGAACAACCTGTATGTCCATATGTGATATAATATCTCTAGTATGCATGAACATGTATGCAATGTCTTTTCTAACTCTTTAAGTGTTTTAAATGTTAAGGTTACTGCATTCTTAGCTTTTAGAAAATGAATATCTGTACAATAGCTAAGTATCATCAAGAAATCATCTGAAAACCCGTGTCAAGCATCGACACCAAATAGGAATCATATCTGTCTCAATATCGGGCTCCGTCAGTCCGGATCGGCCCATATCATAAATCTCACGACAACGGTCGGTATCCTCCGGATATCCGCCGCGCCAGACATCACCGGTAGGTAGTCTTCCCCTGCCAGGCTCATCGTCTACAACTCGATCTTCTTGCCCCGGGGTACCATACCGGGCCCACCATGTACCCGAGACGGTTCATCCACTCCTCGAATCGGGTCTCGAAATCCAACAGAAAACATGAAAACTCATGGTGGACGACACATACATCACGAGAAAACCGCAACTTTGTTTTGAAAATGATAATTATAAGGTTTTGTTAAATTCTTGCGGTTTTCCCCAAAAATCCAGAAATCGCAGCAATACTGAAATCCTCAAGAAAATCATAATGTCCACATGTTATATATGATAAATGTCTATGATATCAATGCATACGATGTGAATTTTGCTAGAAATCTATATAAATATGATGATGATGCGAGGTATACGTATGCTATGCAATTTCATATATCAAGTATGAATGCAAGTGGCGATATTATGATAAACAGGTTCTATAGTGCACGTGGCATGGCAATTACCAAAGGCGTGTGTGTCACATGAATAGTGCGCGTGCAACAGATGCCAATGGTAATGGTGTTCGTGTCCTACAAAGTGATATCGCATAAGTATGGATGAATGTCCATGCAATCTAATATACTGTTCGCTATAAGGGTATGCAATGTGCATAAATGGATAAGCTAGCTAACAATATAAATTTTACATGAAGTAGGGTAATCCTAACAGGGGGGGCGCCTCACGCCATTCAGACGATTCCCCCATAGATGAATACATCTACTCACCTGAAATCTCCGCTAATCTGATCCGGCCACCGCCTTGCCTTTTCGCGCCGTGTCCGATGTTTCCCCGACCGATCCTATATTTGCACAATACCAAGCATAAGATTACAAAACCTAACACAATGCTAGTCACAACATACAATTATCCATGCCCTCGCATTAAACATAGCATGCACTCGGTGCGCGGAAAAACGCACGAAAATCGCTAACCTTTAACTAGAATTGTCATTTCGGGAAAATCGACTAAACTACAACCCGACTAGACGAAACCCCGCGTTCGCGCATTCTAATAATCCTATACGAAGCTAATAATATTGCTAACCTAACGCAAATTGAACGCATTCTATTTTTCGTAAAAATCTAGCAAGCAATTTCAATACCGATTTGATGCAAACATCGAAATTTAACGATATCGCGATCACAATCCAACTCTAACATCCAATTTAAACTACTAGATGGCCACAACACAATTTTAACCCAATTATCATACTTCAAACCCTAATCTAGAACTTCATCCCTTTCTTGAAATTTCATAAACAATAATTTATAACTAAAATTCACACTTAAACTTTCTAATCTAGCATAATTAAACTACAATTAAACAACTAGATTAGAATTTTACCTTACAAGTGTTGATTCTCTTGCACTAAACCTCTAAAGTGGCCTCTTTTCTCCTTACTTTAAACCAATTTGGGGTTGAGAAGGGATGGCTTAAGGTTTTGGGTTGAATTAGAGAAGGATTTAGTGAATTTCGGTGGATTTTTGTGGATTTTTCAAGAGTTTTAAGCTAAACAAAAATGGGGAAAATGGGGGGAAAACCTGAAGCATTTCGGCCAGCAGGTGAGGGAGAGTGTTGTGGGGAAATTTTGAGAAGTTTCTAGGTCAATAAACATCATATTTTATCATTTAATGCTTTCATGTCAACCTTTTTACAAAAAAACCCATTTTTACTTCATTTTTTCACAAATTTTCCCACCCTAAAACCAAAAGTTTGCAAGACATGATATAATTTTATTAACACCATATTTTAGCTTATAAAGACTCCTAATTATGAAATTTACCTAATTAAATTTGTATTTATCACTAATTTAATGTATTTAAAAAGGCTTAAAATAATAAAAAAATAATTAATTACGATTTTTTTTTATTTAACTAGATAATTATAAGTGACATTTTAGTGACAAAATTATGGTAATATCTTATCTAAATTTTGTATAATTAGGTCTACAATGAAAAATACCTATTTTGACTTTTTACGGAAAAAGCCGAAAAATTAGCCGATTACCGAAAAACTGCCTAAACGATTTTCGAAGGGTTACATCAGTGCCTCTGTTCCTATATTGGATATAGAACAGTTCGTATCTTAACGATGTTAAGGTACGGGGAGTTGTCCGGCTTATGCTTAAAACCAGACTCTGGTTAACTCAAAGGCATGTTTCTGTAATGGCTGTTTGTGGGTTGACCCAGGCTATGACGAGGGTTGACTTTCTACCATAAGAAAGATCAATAGTGATATTGTTCTTGACTCGCCACAGTTTTAATAAAATTGCATTTTTCCAGAAAACAGTAGTGGGAGTATGGTAGAACTGGAAGTGATTCCAGAACCACAAACGATTACTGAAGATCTGACAGGAACCTAAAGATTCAATCTGGATTGACATTCCATTGGCCACTCCGCAGATAAGGTGGGTAACTTCAGGCACCCGAGAGGCACTACGGTAGCCTCAAGGACGGTGACAGGGAAGTTCTTGTTTACTCACAATTACCATTGCTGTTGTTCCAGGTTACGAGACCCGACGGGAGGATGAGTATAGCGTGGTTCTAAACCAGTTTTAGAAGTGTACGTCTATATGACTCTGCCAGAGGGTTGTCGTAGTCAGTGGGAGCAGCGGAAGCATTGGTGGACATGTTGCTTATGTCTATTTATAGACTAGAGCAGATGTAGCGGAGATAGATCATCTATTTCTGACGTGACAGTCATGGGTTTGACTTCATCAGAATAGGGGATGGATCTGTTGAGAAGGTAGTAGGGTGTGATATCCTGGTATTTGGATGATATACACAGAGTAGGAAAAGAAACTCCTACACTACGATCGGTTATACTTTGGTCGTCACACAGTTGTTTCTCCACAAAGGAAATGGATTTTATATCAGACATACTGGTTACTAGATCTATGGTCTTAGATCTAGATTTAGGTGGTTTCCCAATCAGGGTACTTGACAGCATTCTAAGAGTATTTAGGATGGACGACTCCTGGCACGGTAGTGTACCTGCAGGTAATGGAGTCACCCTCTCCAAAGGTGTCTTACAGACTAAAGGGGAGAGGGACGGGCATGATTGGCAGATCACTTGCTCAGGCAATTGAGTCAATCGTGAGATGTCAAGTACCACACCAGACATTGTTCTTGCACTAGATGCAATAAGTTGACATTAATCCAATCCTGGAGAAACAGTCGGAAGCAGTTTTAGAACATAAGTGGATGTTCTAGGGATATGATAACGACAGCCTCATTCGGGAAACAGTTATCATTCCAGGCTTCCAAGGTGACATGGACGACAAGGAGGTTGTCAGAGCTATAGTTTTCCTTCTGATGAGGGGCAGTATTTTGGACAGGTGGTCCAAGGCAATACTGAGGGTGGCATGGCGCGCTGGATACTGATTAAGTTCAGTTGACGATACAGTCTAAGGTGTTTGGATTTGGAGTTCATTTATGAGCTATGTCCCATCAGACATCCAGACACATCCTAAGACAGGTATTGCTCTTTTCGGGAGATGGCTTTCTCCGCGAACTTGAGATATAGAGAGACATAGAAAGAAACAACTAAGCGGATCCACTCACTGAGGCTATTCCTCGAACGCAATAGTTCCGCAAACGAGCTTTGTGAGACTGACTAGTAGAGGAGTTGGATGTTCGGTATCACACGGGCTGTGTGTATGCGACATCGCAATAATTAGCCTTGAGTGCAAGTGGGAGATTGTTGGAGATAGTGCCCTCAGAGTCAATTATTAGGTCACAGGTACGAGATTGTAATGATTGAGGGAGGACCTATCCCGGTAGGACAGTCTTACTCGAGATGATAGTATGCTATCTGGTTTACCTTTATCATCGTGTACTGTTTTAGGTGACCTGACACGTCGTTATTACACGTTGATAGAGCCCCTAGGATTCTTGCTTGACCACCAGCAGTATGAGGGCGATCATATAAGTGGGAGCTGGGGGTCTACAAGCATATCCTTAAAAGGTCCCTAGTCGTGGGAGTTTCGAGACCGGGCATCGATACACCATTAGTAGACTAGTGTATACAGTCGAGACCCCGACGAGGGGCGGTGGCCGGTCTCACAAGCCATTGGTGTCAGTTGGATCACCTAAGATGTATACAGGTGCTCATTGGGATATGAGTACATCGGACAGGACTCGCCGGGAACATGCCAGTTGGTCATATACCAGACGTCAGATGGCAGTTCCCTGGTGACATGTGTGCAGGTTAGTTCATCGACCTGGGGATCGTCATTTGTCTCGTGTGAGTTCCCACTGTACTTTGATTACTACCCTACCACGGCTTAAAGGAGTCGTGCAAACAGGTTTTAGTTGGGTACAGTCCCGAGCCACATGGAGGCAGTGAGCGTATCTTCAGGGGTTCGTCTCTCCCGGTATTGGGGGTGAGGTCGTGCTGTGTCTAGGAGAGCCATTACACAAAGTCCTTGGCCAAGGCAAGGAGATTTACTGGTAGGTATTCCAGTAGTATCTCAGGGTGTTCTGGGCTACACTCCGACACGACTTGTACCGCTTTTGGGGGTCTGACTTTTACCAACCCCCTAGGCCCGCCATGCGATACTCATAGACGAACGGACCGGACTGTACGGATATTGTCACTGACAGGCTCAGTAGGGAGTCAGGCTGAGTTCGCTCACAGACATCCCTTTTAGTCAGTACCTGGTAGCCCGTTACGTATTGGCTTATACCTCTGACGTGCTAGTGGTTAAATCCACAACCAAGGTGTTGATGAGTCTTTAGAGTCCCCCACATTTAGTTACTCAGCTTTCGGGCGAAAGGTTGTAGAGGCCGTATGGAGATATGGCAAGGTCCGACCAGATACGTGCGGTATTGCACGGATCGGGATAGGACAGTTTGTACTATAGGCCGTATGGATATATGGCAGGGTTCGATCAGATACGTACGGTATTGCACGGATCAGGATCGAACGGATATTACTGGCCGGCTTTGGTATAAGCCGGATCCTAGTATAGTACAGTGTAGATTTTGTCTCATTACATTTGTATTTCGGTCGGAATACAAATGCGGGTGTGTATGCACAGTTTCGTGGTTTTCCCGTAATTTATTACGGGACCAGTTTTCTGGAGTTGCCAGTTTGCTTTCCGTTTCGGCCAATTTCCTTTGTTCCGTTTATTGGCCGAAGATTGGTGGAGGAGGTTTATTTGCATTGTTGCAAATAGGTTTTTGTGGAGGGGGGTCTTTGCTTATTGTAGCATCATGATGGTTTTCAAGATGTGCACCATCATTGACTTCTCCTTCTCATGATGGCTTGACTTTTAGTGGGCATGATGGTTGATGATGATGAGGGGTGAGGTTGGTTGAGTGTGGGTTTATTGTTGTGATCATATTCTTTCATGATGCCCTCTTGCATGATTGATCCACTCACTCCCTCATTGTGTTGCTCTCTCATTTTTCTCTCCCTCCCTCCCTCACAAGTATGTGGCCGGCCATTCTTTAGGATGGTGGGTGATTGATTTTGGTGTGGCAATTTTTGGTTCTCTTCATTCTCCAAAAATCACACAAGAACCCTCTCCAAAAGTTCACTTCATTTCCTCCACCACAAAGGCATCTCCATGAACCCCAAATGAGACTTGAGGACTACATATTCTACAACGAACCTTGGGCACGTCGAGTAGCCGGCTTCGTGCCCGAGTTGCCTCGGCATTGAGGTGGGAGCCCGTAAACAAAGTAGGCGATGTGGTGCACTTCCGGCGACGAGGAGGAGACGGGACTTTTCCGCAGGAGATCGGGACCATGACGAGAAGACCGGAGGACTTGGATCGTCGGTATATCTCTATTCCCTTTCTTGTAGTTTGCTTAGACTAGTTAATGGTTCGATCCCGGTTATAGTGCGCGGTGGTGCCGGTTTGCTAAGTGCGCAAAAATTTAAGTTATTCACCGCTTCCGCATTTGGCCGTCGGATTGACGGCCGGGGCGCCGCCGTGCACTTACATATATGTCCCAGCATCCACTACAATATACATCCTATGTATAGTAATGGCCTCTAGGGCATACATATAACTAACAATCTCCCACTTGCACTAGGGCCATCTGATAGCAGTGGTTGTAGTATCTAATACTCAACCATCCCATAAAAATCTCTCTTTGGGAACAGGCCTTTGTGAGTGGATCCGCTGTGTTGTTCTCTGAGTCTACTCTCCTAACCTCGATCTCCTTGGAGATCAACCATCTCTATGATCAGGTGATACTGCCTTAGAATATGTCTGGATCACTGATGGGACCGGCGTTCCTTGGCATAAGCCACAACTCCATTGTCACACAATGGGAGGAACAAAGTTCATCTTATTAACAAATATACACCCAGACTGCCTCTTTGGTAGCATCTTAAGTAGTGATGTATCCTACCTTAATCGTCTAGTATGTCACGGTATATAGCTTGGAACTCTTCCAACATACCGTCCCTTTACTGAGGGTAAAGACAATGCCTGCGACTGACATTCAGTCGTCTTTATCACCCTGGAACCCTTCCAGTGATTCTCCCCAGGATCAACTGATACCATCTCACTACAGCTAGTGAGTATCCTAACATCCATTTAGATCTATCTCATAGATCCAAAACTCAGGATTTAGCAGGTATCATCATGATCCTACGTGGAGAATCTTTGTGATAAGCGGAGATTGATCGAGCGTAGCATAGGAAACTCCTTTCCTATCAAGAGTATGTCATCCACGCACTCTACGAGGATCGTCACCATACTCCCTACTACCTTTTTGTTTATACAAGGTTCATCTACCATTTTGATGATGTCAAACTCTTTGACTAACACATCAAAACAGACGTTCCAACTCCACGATGCCTGCTTTATCAGATAATGGCCTCCCTATATATGTCCCAGCATCCACTACAATATACATCCTATATATAGTAATGGCCTCTAGGGCATACATATAACTAACAATTACTCTACACCCTCTAGGACTTCTAGATTAGCGATCTAGAAGCCGTAGTTATCTCAGATTCGAGATAGGAGCTCGGACTATAGACTCTCCGGTGGATCGTCTTTGACTCGAGGAGGCCGTTGAGGTGCCCACATTCCATAGAGCCTACGAGGTGTGGAGGATAGCGATGAAGACCCGAAGGACAAGTAACGTGAGGTATAACTTCGAATCCGAGTAGTTAAAGCTCTCGTAGTTTGCTAGCAATGGTTTAGACACGATCCGTGTGCTCAAGTCCGTGTTACGAAGCTTTGATAATTGTTTTTCATATATTCCGCCTCCTCGTGAGCTTGTAGGGTGCGTGACATGGACTTACAGTGGTATCAGAGCCTACTAAACCTTTACTAGCTTGTTAGCATCTAATTAGAACTTCGATCGTCGGAAAAACACGAAAACTTAACACCGGACCCCTCAAGTTTCTGTCAATTTTAAACGTGTCGTAAAAATTATTTGATAGGTATGAAAATTCACATAAGGGAATTCTAAGAATACTGGAGAAATACGAGGTGCTAACTCGATTAGACTGCGGCGGAAGCGCGGCGGATTGGTGCGATCCGCCGCGGATCCGCGGCCGAGTCAACTCAGAGTTGACTCGTATTTTCACAGTAACTCTTATTTTTGGGTGTTTTGTTTTTCTGTTTATTTTGTTTATGCCCAGGTTATTTCAGTGCTGGCTTGCATTTGGGGTAGACACGGAAAAAGGTTATCGATCGAAATTCTAAGTTATTTGCTAATCAAGTTTTATCTGTGATGTTTAATGTGTTCGTAAACCTCCCCTAATTGCTAGTATGTCGGTTAGCAGGGGGTTGCACATTTCTGTAATGGTTTTTACTGGTTTGTGTATATGAACTTCATTGGATCGTTGTGATGATTAGCCGGGGTTTGAGATGAGTTTTTTATATTCTTTCATTCGATGTAAATTGTAATATGATGTAATATTCTTTTGCGGGGCACATCCGGGCTGAGGTTGTAGCCACCGTTGTATTATTTCATTTACTGTTTTATGCTCCTAGGATAGACCCAAGGTGGGGTGCATAAACTACCGGGTACTTTGAAGTGTTTAGTTGCCTACTCACGTTGTTGAGGGAGACCGCTTCACTTCGGGTACTTGGCGGGTAGTTTGCCGTACCCGTAGGGGTCTAGGGTGGGGTAATGGCTATTCATCACAACTGTGTAATCCTTCTTTCGTTGCAGGCTCAAAGGAAAAGCGGATTGCTTGTATATCCAATAATGTTCATATGTGATCTGGAATGCCTATTATTGGGTCTGACGAATGTACAATATCTATATATGATATCTAGTAGGCGTTGCTTATGTTTTGTATCCGCGCTAGCCTAGCCCCCGCTCTGTCGTTAGTTAATTAACCTAACGGGTGAATGACGGGACCTAGTGGCGAATGCGGATGGCATAAGAGGACATTGTATTTTCGTTGTTTTCTGCAATGATAGGTTAATTGATGGGACGAATTATATTGATGCAAAGAAAACAAACCAAAGTTGAATCGTTGGAACAAATTTAAAAGAAACCACTCGGTTATTTTAAAAATAGCAGAATTTTTAATTGCGGAGCTTCAACCACTCCTTTTAAAAAGCTACCAGGTTCCTTCGATTATATCAAGTTCACTACGTTCACGGTTTCGCCAAAACCAGTTGTAGCCCTCCGTCATTTCTTATGGATGGTCAGTAGTATTCAAGCTATGTTTGTTGGCATTCGTCAAGGCATAGTGTTTGGTAGCTGCTGCGGTATTCATTTGTTGCATAGATAGATGAGTTGGTTTCGGACAGTCGAATTACCTTGTTGGCCTTCATCAAGGATATGTACGGGTGGGTTCAAATTAACAAGATAATGATGGGCAGAACTTGACAAGTGACTTATGATTTGTTGGCCTTCGTCAAGGTCATAAGAGCATGGGGCAAAAATCCACATCGGGAGTTTCTAAAGAAACTGAAACTTGCTAGTGTTGCATACCATTTGGAGTCTGATAATGTTGGTAGGATTCCTTCAGCATTATCACACGATGATATTTGGATCCCGATCCTACTGTGAGTAACTGCTACTCATCAAGAGATTCATCACTTAACGATCAATGCTATAAACCAAGTAGGTGTCTAGAACAGTGTCAGCGGGGCTACGCCTCCAGAGAAAAGAGGTTATTTAATTAAGGAACTTCGAGAAAGCGTCGTAAAACCTCCCTCGAAGTACCGACACTAGCCTAGTCGAACGGTTAAGCAAGTATTGTACGGTGAGATCAGTCCTGGCTAATTCTTCTTTTATGGTTTGAGGAAGGATTCGAGAAACAGTGGGAGCCATCCAATTTAGATAAACTAAAAACCACTCTAAACTTGCAAGAGCATCATGCTAAAGTCTTCCCTCTCTCTCTCACTGCAGCGGCCTTGTGACAATGACTAGGTTACATCTAGATAACAAGTTGACTGAATCTGACTTTTATGATTGGCAAAGGTCTGTCCATATGTCCATTGCCTATGACAAGCTGGACCACCCTATTACTACTCAAGCCCCTACCGTCCGAGGTCCAGTTTCCACCGTCGCGGATATGGATATCCGTCAGACAAGGGAAAAGGATAGTGCGAATGCCAAGTGCCTCGTGTTAGCTTCAGTTGATGGTGTATACTAGAAGCAGCACGAGAAGATGGACTTAGTTTCCATCTTTCTCCATAACAAAGATTTATATGGAGGGCAATCTCGTACCGCAAGATATGAGACCTCGAACGAATTATTTCAAGCGAGGTTGGCTGTTGGATCATCTGTAGGGAACGACGTCCTTACGATGACTAGCTATATTGATGAGCTCAAGGACCTGGAGACTACGGTCGGAAAAAAGTCATATGCTGACTTATTTCCACAGTCCCTTCCCTCTACTTGCACCCTGAAAGAAACCAGGGAGACACCCGCTCTGCGTAATGGGGGACCTTCTTCTTCTACATCCAGGACGAAAGCAAAGGGTGAAAAGAAGAAGACCTCCACAAAGCCGATATACGGTGTCAGTGAAGTAGAAGGAAAGGGAAGAGCAAAAGTTTCAGGACTTGGTGTAGGTAAGGAGGGATATTCCTATTGTTATGGGAATGGGCATTGGTAGAAGGATTGCAGGGCTTTGGAAGCCAGTAACCAGGATACGAAGCATGTTGTGGCTTCGGTCTCGAGTGTGTATGTAATTGAGAACTGTTTGTCAATTAACTCTACTTCCTGGGTACTAGATACCGGAGCAGGATCTCATATCTGTAATTCATTACATGCTTTGAGAAACCGTAGAGTTATCAGGATAGGTGATTTGTCTCTCAGAGTTGCAAACGGAATGAGCGTGGACGCTGAATCCATGGGAGAATATCGCCTAGGTTTGACAAGTGGATAGATATTGATTCTACGTAACTGTTTGTATGTACCTAGTTTGACTTGTAATATCATATCAGTGTCCTCACTTTCGAAAGAGGGATATGATTTTACATTCATAAGCGATGTAGTTCACATCCACCTAAATCAAGTTCTGATTGGGTCCGGTACATTAGATGACGGTATATACGTATTGAGTCAAGCTCAGGTTTTCAATGTCCAGAACACACTTAAAAGAAAGTCTCCGGAAATAAATTAGGATTTCTTATGGCATTGTAGACTAGGTCACAACAGTGAAACGCGGTTGACTAAGTTATATAGAGAAGGATATTTGAACCCGTTCAAATATCAATCTTATGCTACTTGTGAATCTTGTCTCATGGGAAAGATGACAAAGACTCCGTTTACTGGACACAGAGTAAGAGCGAGCGAGCTCTTGGGACTCATACACAGCGATGTGTGTGGTCCAATGTCTATACATGCGCGAGGTGGTTATTCCTACTTCATTACTTTTACGGATGATTTCTCTATGTTTGGACATATCTTCTTGATCAAGAATAAATCTGAGGCCTTTGAGAAATTCCGCGAATACAAGAATGAAGTGGAAAACCAAACAGGCAAAAGTATCAAGACACTGAGATCTGATCGAGGTGGTGAATACTTAAGTTCCGAGTTCCTGGGTTACTTAAAAGTGAATGGAATTCTCTATCAGCTTACTCCTCCATACACACCACAACACAACGGTGTATCGGAAAGGGGGAATCGAATCCTATTAGATATGGTTCGTTCCATGATGAGTAAGGCTGAGTTACCACGATCTTTCTGGGGTTATGCACTAGAATCAGCTGCATATCTTTTGAAGAAGGTTCCAACCAAGACTGTGCCTACCACACCATATCAGATGTGGAGTGGGAAGAAATCCCATCTTCAGTACCTGAAGACATGGGGATGTCCAGCTTTTGTAAAAAAGCAGCATCCGGACAAGCTCAAGGCACGCTCAGTACAGTGTAAGTTTGTAGGATATCCAAAGAACTCCAAGGGGTATTATTTTTATTACGCAGAGGAACAAAAGGTTTTTGTTTCTCGTCATGCCCACTTCTTGGAAGCTGAATTTTTAGAAAATTAGAAGAGTGGGAGCGCAATAGAACTGGAAGAAATTCCAGAACCACAAGCTGTTACTGAAAGTATGGCAGAACCAGAAGTTTCAGAAGAAAGGGATACCCGCGCCTGTCCGCAGAAGTAGTAGGCAGTCTAATCCGCCCGAGAGATACTACGGTTTTCTCATAGACGAGGATCGAGAAGATTGCATCATTGATAATGATGACCCTACTAGCTTCCAGCAAGCCATTCAGAGCGGCGACTCGGTAAAATGGCTGGATGCAATGCGGACCGAAATGGAGTCTATGTACACTAACAAAGTATGGACTTTGGACATTGCTCCCGATGGGGTAAAACCCATAGGATGCAAATGGATCTTTAGAAAGAAGATTGGTGTAGATGGACAGGTTGAAACCTATAAGGCTAGACTTGTTGCAAAGGGTTTTCGTCAAAGACCTGGTTTGGACTATGACGAAACCTTTTCTCCAGTGGCTATGCTCAAATCCATTCGGGTCTTTCTTGCCATTGCTGCCTTCCACGATTATGAGATCTGGCAGATGGACGTAATGATGGCCTTTCTAAATGGCAATTTGGAAGAGTGCATCTATATGGATCAGCCAGAGGGATTCATTCAGAGTGGGAGCAGCGGTAAAGTGTGCAAGTTGCTTAAGTCCATTTATGGACTAAAGCAGGCATCGCGGAGTTGGAACATCTTTTTTGATGATACTGTCAAATAATTCGACTTTATCAAGAATCCAGATGAACCATGCATATACAGTAAGATTGTAGGGATAGTTGTAGTATTCCACGTCTTGTATGTGGATGACATTCTCCTAATAGGAAATGATATTCCTATTCTACAGTCAGTCAAAAAATTCTTATCACAGAAGTTCTCTATGATGGACCTGGGTGATGCCACCTACATTCTGGGGATCCAGATCTATCGTGATAGATCAAAGAGGATGTTGGGACTTTCGTAGTCCAGGTACATAGACACCATATTGAAAAGATTCAGTATGGAAGATTCTAAGCGCTGTAACTTACCGGCTTGTCACGGAATCAACCTCTCCAAAGAGATGTCTCCCAAGACTGATTTGGAAAGGGATCGCATGTCGATTATACCCAACACTTCTGCGGTAGGCTCTATAATGTATGCGATGTTATGTACCAGACCAGATGTAGCATACGCATTAAGCGTTGTAAGCCGGTATCAGGCAAACCCAGGGGAGAAGCACTGGATGGCAGTAAAGAACATTCTTAAGTACCTAAGGAGGACTAAGGAGATGTTCTTGGTGTATGGCGGAAAAGACCACCAGATCGAGGCCTTTTCCGACTCCATCTTCCGGAGTGACAAGGATGACTCCAAGTCCATGTCGGGTTATGTCTTTAACCTCAATGGAGGGGCGGTCTGTTGGAAGAGTTCCAAGCAGGACACCGTTGCTGACTTAACGATGGAAGCGGAGTACATAGCTGCTTGCGATGCCGCAAAAGAAGCTGTCTGGATGAAGAAGTTCCTCACAGAACTTCAGGTGGTTCCTACCAGTGTTGATCTAATACCTCTGTATTGCGACAACAACGGCGCTATAGCTTTAGCAAAGGAACCCAGTTACTATACATAGGATGTATATTGTAGTGGATGCTTGGACATATATTGGGAGGACTTTCTTGCTCGACATGATAGTATGCTATCTGGTTGCTCTTTACGTTAACGTGTACACTGATTGTCTCTCTGTTACATGTTGGTAAAGCCCTTAGGATGTGTACTTGACTACCTGGACTATGATGCGGATCATACTAGTGGGGACATGGTAGTCCATAAGTACATCCTTCAAGGTCTCTATTCGTGGGTGTATCGAGACGGGGCATCGATATACCAGAGTAGACTAGCATATACCTTCTCGACCCATACAGATGGGCGATGGATGATCCCATATCCATCGGTGTTTGACATTAGAGATGATATACGGGTGCTCAGTGGAGACTGGGTACACTGGACGGACTCGCCGAGAACTCCCAGATGGTATTATACCTTACGTTAGATGGCAGTTCTCTGGTGAAACTGGTACAGGTTAGTCTGTAGACCCGAGATCGTCATAGAGTCTTGTGTGATTCCCAGTGTGCTTTGATTTCCACCTTACCACTCCAAGAGGGCGTGCAAAATGGTGGTTTTTGGGTACAGTCCCGAATCACATGGAGGCAATGAACAATAGGAGGGGATTCGTCTCTCCCGGTATTGGGAGTTGATGTTGCGCTGTGTTCGATTGGCTATAACCGGAAATCCCTGGCCAGGGTTGCTGAGATTTACTGGTAAGTGTTACCAGTAGTTTCTCGAACTGTTATAGACCTCATATCAACAAGACTTATCGAGCTATTGGGGTCTGACGTTTACCACCCCTAGGCGAGATATGCGACATATCAGACGACGAGATCGGACTGTACGGTAAGTGTTGCTGGTTGGATTCACAGGAGTGTGAGCGGGCTTGCTCGTTGATCTTCTGATCGCTCAATACCCGGGTGGCCGTTACGTTTAGCAAACCGCTTGCGGCTTGTGGGTGTTTGATATGATCATCACCTACTGCCGGCGTATTGACGAGTCTTTAGAGTCTTACACAGAGATTTCCTGGCTCAAGCGAAATGAAATAGGAGCGCATATGAGTTATGTGCGGGACCGAGAATAATACCAGTATGTGATACTGTATTCTATTCTCGCGATTTGTATCATTGGACGGTTATATGAGATATAGCCGGGTTACCGAATCAAGTGTTGATTCGATACATTGATACACTTGATATTAGTCGGTTATATGCGATATGACCGGATCATTAAATTAAGTGATTGATTTAATGATTTAATGTATAATTATATATTAGATATATTACTTTACATTGACTAGTATTGTTCACTTAAGATTGATTATCTCACTTGATTGTGCACATTGTATATATGATATATGTTTGTGCACTAGTTTGTATCATGTTTGATGATACATGCAAACTTGGATGTGTGTATGTTTTAAACCATGTTTAGGTTAATGGTTAGGTTTTATTTGTTTTATTTTTTTTCTCTATTCAATTTTGGCAAAAATAAAATGGTAATGGCTTTCTTTGTTTTATGCAAGAAGCTTCATGATGCTTCATGCATCTTTGAAAAAGTCTACCATTTTGTTTTATCCTTAACCTAACCATTTACATAAACCCTAGTTTATTCTCTACATTAGTTACACTCATCCATGGTTGCATTATGATAAGTATTCACTTGATTTATTATTTTGAAGAATAATTGATATTCTTTCTTCTTCTTCTTCATCTTCTTCTTCAAGTGATGAAACCATTCTTGAAAATTTCAAGTGATGAAATCAACTGAGAAATCCAAATCCAAAGTGAACCCACTTCCTATTTCTTTATCATCTACCACTTGCCATGTTGTATAGGGTGTTTTCTTCACAAGGTTCATGACCAAGTGAAGATGGAGCTTGAGTTTCAGTCGTCTCGACGTAGATCATCTTTGGCATCGAAGTCAACGACCTTGCCCGCTCGTTTCTCCGACGAAACCATCGCTAGTGTCCGAGATCCCGATGATTGCAACGGAGGGACGTCATCGCGGAGCTAAAGAAGTGGAGGACCGGATCTACAAAGGTTGTAATCCCTTTCACTTATTCGTAAAGCAGTTTACTAGCTTGTAGTTTCGCCTAATTTCTAGTTAACGATATTGCATTAGGGTTTCTCGGCACATAAAATTTTGAATTTGGCATGGTAGATGCTTTGAGTAACCTTTTGAGTGTGCCTAGGAACCCTACAGTGGTATCAGAGCATAGCTAGAGCTTTAGGTGATGTGTAGACGATGTTAGAAAACCGATCGAACCCCGAAACCCTAAATTTCACCCCTTTCTGTACATTTTCTGAAACTATGCATTTTCCTAATTAAAAATATCCAAAAAATTCAGCAGGGTTTTTGAGGGGTTACTGTGCTTCACGTGCGTCTAAGTCGACTATAGCACCGCGGAACCGTGGCATGAGCATGGCTCGTGCGGCGGTTCCGCGGCCGTTCTGTCACTTTACCTTTTTCTGTTTGCACAGTAATCTCTTTCTGTAAGTGCTGTATTTTCTGGGAATTTTTAAAGGTCACTCAAGAGTTGAGTAATCTGGGGTGTTTTGGGGATTCGATGATTCGATCGGAAACTTTAACTGCGTCTATGTGTTTTTCCGGGTAATTTAGAATATGTTAAAAAGTTCGACCGGATGTAAATACCCAATTTTTCCCTTGCCGGGAAATTTCCAATTGTTGGATTTTTCCGTAGTTTAATAACGTTCTAAGTAGTGCAAGTAACGCGATGGACCCTCTAGAAGACAACAAACCTTAACTCGATTATGTGACCGTCTTGAACTGCCCTTTGAACCTTAGGTCTGGGGCAGTACGGCGTGCCACATGTGAGGTGTTGGCTTGACCCTTCTACGGCTGGACCATTGGTACTGAGGCATGAAATGGATGTTTTTGAACTTATTTCAAGTGTTGAGCTGTTTCGGGAAAACTTGGGTGTTTGATTGTTCAATCGAAAAGTTTACATTTTCTATTTATCTGGAATGTGATACAATATTTGGAATCCACAAATAGTTATGAGATAACTGATTTGAATGTTATAAATCTAGCACTTTCGTCTCACTTGATCGGTTGCTACGGAATTTTGATGTGATCAAAAGTCTGTCACAATCGCGTAGCGTACGCGGATACTCGCCGGTAAACTTAATAGATAGCCACGCCTCATAGCCCCGACCAAGTGACTGTAGGGGAACCCCGTCGCCAAAAGCATCCGTTCGGGTGCTCGCGGCAGCAGTGTTCCGCCTTAGTGCACTTTGTCGACGGTATCGGGGGTGCGGCCGTCTACTGAAGTTTGCGACGAGCATTCATTCAGGATGTCGGGAATCTTGTTGAATTGCCTGACTTGATATTGAAAAGTGTTTTCGATATAGAGACTAAAATGCGGAGTTTATAATTGTTAGGCATGCGATATCTAAGGAATTCATTTGGTTAGGCATGTGATGTCTAAAGATGTTGCGGATTCCAACTGTTGTAGTTTTACACTTTCTTTTCTGTGACCGTAAGTGTAATATATGATATCGCCGGTTTCGTTGCTATATGTCAACGACAATTGGGATGTGCATATTTACTTACGTTGATGACATGCATTGTTATGTGTTGCTGGATATGTAATATTGGATCGTCGTGTTTGAATAGCCGGGGGGGTTTTATGTGAGATGAGTGTTTTTCATTTTCATTCACGTAAAAACTTGTATGTAATATTCTTTTGTTGAGGCACTTCCAGGTTGCGGATGATGTCACCATTTGTATATTATTTACTTTTCCGCACTAGGATAGACCCAAGGAGGAGAGCACAAGTAACCGGGTTCTGGAGTCCAGTGGGAGACCATCTCGAGGAGTCGAGTTCGGGTCTCCTAACTCTAGAATTGGTAGGGTTGTTTGCCGCTCTCGTAGGGGTCTAGGGATGTAGGTTTGGCTATTCATCGCGACCGTGGAATCCATGTTTTATACAGGCTTGTATTGAAAACACGGACGTCCTAGTATATCCAATATTTCATATATGTTTCTTCTGCTGCATTATCTGTGATGTGATCATGTGATATGTTCAGATTGATACTGTATATAGTATATATGATGTATTATATAGGCGTTACTTATGTTTTACACCCGCGCTTGCCCTACCCCGCTCTGCCGTTAGTTACCTAACCTAACGGTGCACGAGGGGACATCGAGGCGAATGCGGATGGCATAAGTGTACGTCGTATTTATCTGTGATGTTTAGGTGATCTAAATGATGGGACTTCATTAATGTGATTAATGTAAGAAAAGAAACCTAAAAGATGTTGTGGAATCGAATTTTCAAAAACAGGTAGCTACAGTTCTTGCTTTGCATCGCGGTGTTCCTTGTAGAACATCCTGCACCTTATTCGATGAAGAAAGGGCCGAGATCCCTTCACCGGGAGTGACCCCTTTAGCAATGACTGGCAGATGCTACAACCCTCGGTTTGTCTTTTGATTGCTTTTATAGTTCTTGCTTTGCATAGAGGTATATGTGATATATCCTGCAGCTCATTCGACGAGGAAAAGGCCGACGATCCCTTCACCGGGAGTGACCCCTTTAGCAAAACTAGAAAAGCCACAAAAACACTCCATTTGAAAATCATTTGATTCTACAACGATATCAAGTTCATTATGCAATAGGTTTTCAGAAAAACCTGTCGTAGCCCTCCGTCATTTCAGATAAGTCCTACTTAGTATTCGTTCTACGTTTGTTGGCCTGCGTCAAGGCGTAGTGTGCGGTAGCTAACTAGTATTTATCTGTTTATGTATATGATGCAGATTGGATTAGGGTAGTCGTGCGACTTTATTGGCCTGCATCAAGGGTCGTGCGGGTGGGTTTAATTCAATCAAGAAATGACGGGTTGAACTTGACTAGCGGACTATGGTTTGTTGGCCTGCGTCAAGGTCATAGGACGCTAGGGGTAAAATATTGTCGGGAATTTCAAGTGTTGAAATTTGCAATGAGATTGCATACCTTCTATGAGATAGTTGGATCCCGATACCCACTGCGAGTAATTGTTACTCCTGGGAGAGTTTTACACATTACAATTAGCCGATCGAGTAGGTGTCTAGAAAGGTGTTAACGGGGTTACGCCTCTGGGAAAACGAGGTTTACTTTAATTAGGTCCGTGCGAAAGCATGGGGAACCTCCCTCAAAGTACCGACACTGGCCTGGCTGAAAGATTGGAAAACTTGTAGCGTGTAATTAATCCCGGGTAGTCTTTCCTTTTAGGGTTTGAAGGAAGATTTGATAAAAACAGTAGGAGCCATCCTGATTAGATAAAATAATAACCAATCTGATCTTGCAAGAGCGCACGCAGAGTGTTTTCTTCTCTCTCTCTTCAGGTAGCGACCATGTCACGCCTTAATCAAGATAATAATACGGATGAATTGACCGAACCCACTTGTTATACTGAGCTGGGGAACGTTGGTCCCGCTCCAACTTATAATTGTTATAAGACAGAGCAGGAACTTTGGGGAATATCAGATTTCCCGTGCCGCCCAAACGAAGAAAGTGCATACCGATGCATCATCTTCGGGTGTGTTCGTTACAGAGAACTGTTTCTCATTATCCTTTACATCCTGGGTATGAGATACCGGATCAGGATCCCGCATATGTAATCTGTTACATGGGCTGCAGATAGGTAGAGAACTGAGAACGGGTGATAAGTTTCATGAGATAGAAAATGGTGCAAGTGTTGCAACCAAGTCTGATGGTCACTGTCACCCTGTATTACCAGAATACATTGATTCTGAACGAATGTCATTAGATACCGAACCTGATATACAAAATCATATCAGTCTCTTTATTCGTAAAGAAAGGATATAATTTTGTATTGTTGGATAATGTTTTGAACATTTCCTATATCAAAAGTTGATCGGTTCAGGCACGTTATCTAAAAGCATTGATATTCTAAATCAAACTACAGTTCTTAGTATACAGAACACACACAAGAGGAATAGTTCAGAAATGAACGAATCCTTCTTGAGATATTGTAGACTAGGTCATATCAATGCGACCCGACTAGCTAAAGTTACATATAGATGCATATTTAAATCTGTTTGAATTTACATCTTGTGAAACTTGCCGGTCATGTCACAGAGATAAGATGACCATAGCTCTGTTTATTGAAAACAGAGAAAGAGTTAGTGAACTCTTGGGATGATACATGTTGATGTATAAAGGTCCCCTGTCTACACATGCTAAGACCGGTTCTTTTGTACTTTATTACATTCTCTGATGATCTCTCAAGATTCAGTCATATGTTCCTGTTGAAACACAAGTCCGAAACTTTTGAGATATTCACAGAATATAAATTAGAAGTAGAGAACCAAAATACGGGTATAAGTATTATGTCCTTTGATGTGATCAGGGAGGAGAATACTTGAGCATGGAAATCCTGGACTATTCTAAAGGAGAATGAGATTCTTTCTCAGCATTACTCCTTCGTATACACCATAGCACGATGGTATATCGGGGCGGAGCAATAGCACCCTATGTGATATGGTGTGCTCTATGATGAGTACTACTGAGTTTCCTATTTTCTTTTTGGGAGTTATGCACTTGAGAAAATGCATACCTATTGAATAGGGTTTCAATCAAATCGGATGCCGACCACTTCATATGTGATATGGAAAGGGAAGAGCCCATCTCTTAAGTCAGTTAAAATTTGGGGTTGTCCGGCCTATGTCTAAAAGCAAAATCCGGACAAGATCGAGGCAAGGTCGGTTCTGTAGAACTGGAAAATTTCCAGCTATACAAACTACAGCTAATGATTTGAAAGAACCAAAGGATTCAATAGTCCCCGACGAACCTCAGCCTCTCCGCCGATCTAGCAGGGTTCCTCACCTTCCTGAGAGATACTTCGGTTTCTCGATGACAGTGGGAGCGAGGAATGCATCATGAGATGATGACCCAACTAGTTTCGAGCAGGCCATCGAGAGTGAGACTCTTTTAGAATGGCTGGATGCTTAGCGATCTGAGATGGAATCCATGTACACCAACAAAGTATGCACTTTGGTTGCTATTTCTGAAGGGTTAAATCCCCATCAGGAGCAAGTATATCTTGAGAAAATTACTTGGTGTACTTGGAAAAGTTGAGACTTTCAAAGCTAGACTTGTTAAAGGTTTGCATCATTGACCAGGTATGGATTTTGTTGAAACCTTTTCTAAGTGGCTATGCTTAAGTCCATCCAGATCCTACTTGCCCCGGCTACATACCATAACTACGATATCTGGTGGTTGGGTGTCATGACAGCTTTTCTAAATGATGTTTTAGAAGAGAGTGTCTATAAGTACACAACCAGAGAACTTCGTAGTCAGTGGGAGCAGCAGAAACGTATACAAGATGTTTTATGTAATAAAGCAGACATCGCAGAGTTGGAACATCTGTTTTGATGTGGTAGTCAAAGAGTTTGACTTCATAAAAATGGTAGATGAATCTTGTATATACAAAAAGGTGGTAGAGAGTATGGTGGTAATCCTCATAGAGTACGTGGATGACATACTCTTGATAGGGAAGGAGTTTCCTATGCTACGCCCGGTCAATGTCTGCTTATCACAAGGATTCTCCACATAGGATCAAAGTAATACCACCTTAATGCTAGGTTTTGGATCTATGAGATAGATCTAAATGGATATTAGAGTTCTCACTTGGTATAGTGAGATGGTATCAATCAATACTGCGGAGAATCACTGGAAAAGTTCCAGGGTGATAAGGACGACTGAATGTCAGTCGCAGGCATTGTCTTTACCCTCAGTGGAGTGACGGTATGTTGGAAGAGTTCCAAGCTAGATACCGTGGCAAACTAGACGATAAAAGCAGGTGACATCGCTATTAAAGATACTACCAAAGAGGCAGTTTCGGTGTATATTGGTTCATGAGATGAACTAGGTTCCTACCATTGTGTGACAATGGAAGTGAGGCCTTGGCCCAGGAACCCCGGTCCCATCAGTGACCCAGACGTATTCTGAGGCAGCATCACCTGATCATGGAGATAGTTGATCTCCAGGGTGATCGAGGTTAGGAGAGTAGACTCAGAGGACAACACGGCGGATCCACTCACAAAGGCTTTTTCCCAGAGTGAGACTTATATGGGATGGTTGAGTATTAGATACTGCAACCACTGCTACAGATGGCCCTAGTGCAAGTGGAAGATTGTTAGTTATATGTATGCCCTAGAGGCTATTACTATACATAGGATGTATATTGTAGTGGATGCTTGGACATATATAGGGAGGACTTTCTTGCTCGACATGACATGATAGTATGCTATCTGGTTGCTCTTTACCTTAACGTGTACACTGATTGTCTCTCTGTTACATGTTGGTAAAGCCCTTAGGATGTTTACTTACTACCTGGAATATGATGCGGATCATACTAGTGGGGACATGGTAGTCCATAAGTACATCCTTCAAGGTCCCTAGTCATCGGTGTATCGAGACGGGGCATCGATATATCAGAGTAGACAAGCGTATACCTTCTCGACCCATACAGATGGGCGATGGATGATCCCATATCCATCGGTGTTTGACATCAGAGATGATATACGGGTGCTCAGTGGAGACTGGGTACACTGGACGGACTCGCCGAGAACTCCCAGATGGTATTATACCTTACGTCAGATGACAGTTCTCTGGTGACACTGGTACAGGTTAGTCTGTAGACCCGAGATCGTCATAGAGTCTTGTGTGATTCCCACTGTGCTTTGATTTCCACCTTACCACGTCCAAGAGGGCGTGCAAAACGGTGGTTTTTGGGTACAGTCCCGAATCACATGGAGGCAATGAGCGATAGGAGGGGATTCGTCTCTCCCGGTATAGGGAGTTGATGTTGCGCTGTATTCGATTGGCTATAACCGGAAATCCCTGGCCACGGTTGCTGAGAATTACTGGTAAGTGTTACCAGTAGTTTCTCGAACTGTTATAGACCTCATATCGACACGACTTATCGAGATATTGGGGTTTGACGTTTACCACCCCTAGGCGAGATATGCGACATATCAGACGACGAGACCGGACTGTACAGTAAGTGTTGCTGGTTGGATTCACAGGAGTGTGAGCGGGCTTGCTCGTTGATCTTCTGATCGCTCAATACCCAGGTGGCCGTTACGTTTAGCAGACCGCTTGCGGCTTGTGGGTGTTTGATATGATCATCACCTACTGCCGGCGTATTGACGAGTCTTCAGAGTCCTACACAGAGGTTTCCTAGCTCAAGCGAAAAAAAATAGCAGCGCATATGAGATATGTGCGGGACCGAGAATAATACCAGTATGTGATACTGTATTCTATTCTCGCGATTTGTATCATTGGACGGTTATATGAGATATAGCCGGGTTACCGAATCAAGTGTTGATTCGATACATTGATACACTTGATATTAGTCGGTTATATGCGATATGACCGGATCATTAAATCAAGTGATTGATTTAATGATTTAATGTATAATTATATATTAGATATATTACTGTACATTGACTAGTATTGTTCACATAAGATTGATTATCTCACTTGATTGTGCACATTGTATATTTGATATATGTTTGTGCACTAGTTTGTATCATGTTTGATGATACATGCAAACTTGGATGTGTGTATGCTTTAAACCATGTTTAGGTTAATGGTTAGGTTTTATTTGTTTTATTTATTTTCTTTATTCATTTTTGGCAAAAATAAAATGGTAGTGGCTTTCTTTGTTTTATGCAAGAAGTTTCATGATGCTTCATGCATCTTTGAAAAAGTCTACCATTTTGTTTTATCCTTAACCTAACCATTTACCTAAACCCTAGTTTATTCTCTACATTAGTTACACTCACCCATGGTTGCATTATGATAAGTATTCACTTGATTTATTATTTTGAAGAATAATTGATATTCTTTCTTCTTCTTCATCTTCATCTTCAAGTGATGAAACCATTCTTGAAAATTTCAAGTGATGAAATCATGTGAGAAATCCAAATCCAAAGTGAACCCACTTCCTATTTCTTCATCCTCTACCACTTGCCATGTTGTATAGGGTGTTTTCTGCACAAGGTTCATGACCAAGTGAAGATGGAGCTTGAGTTTTAGTCGCCTCGACGTAGATCATCTTCGGCATCGAAGTCAACGACATAGCCCGCTTGTTTCTCCGACGAAACCATCGCTTGAGTCTGAGATCCCGATGATCGCAGCGGAGGGACGTCAGCACGGAGCTAAAGAAGTGGAGGACCGGATCTACAAAGGTTGTAATCCCTTTCACTTATTAGTAAAGCAGTTTACTAGCTTGTAGTTTCGCCTAATTTCTAGTTAACAATCTTGCAATAGGGTTTCTCGGCACATAAATTTTTGAATTTGGCATGGTAGATGCCTTGAGTAACCTCTTGGGTGTGCCTAGGAACCCTACACCCAGGTCCCATCAGAAGTCCAGACACATCTTAAGGTGGTATCACCTGATCAGGGAGATCGTAGATCGCCAGGAGATCGAGGTAAAGAGAGTGGATACGGAGAATAACACTGCTGATCCATTCACGAAGGCCATTCCTCAGATGCAGTTCGAGAGGCTATTCGAGATGATAGGTCTGCGATATGCCAGTACATGGCCCTAGTGCAAGTGGGAGATTGTTAGTGTTTATGCCCTAAAGGCCATTACTGTATCATACTAGTTTGTTTATTACTTAATGGAAGCTTGGGATATTCACAGTTGTATTGACAGTCTTGCTAAAAATGGTAGTATGCTACTTGGTTTGTGTCTACTTTAATATGTGCATATGTTTCTTTTAACGTATCGCTTATACATATTAGTAGAGCCCTTAGGATCTTTGCTTGATTACCAGCATTGTGATGGCAGTCACACTAGTGGGGGCTGGGTAGTCTATAAGCAACATCCTATACAGGTCCCTGGTCGTAGGATTATCGAGACAGGGCATCTATACTCCGGAGTAGACTGGTGTATACGCTTCTCATCGCAGCATAGGGAGACGGTCTGTCCCATAGCCATCAGTACATCATAGTGGAGATAGTATACAGGTGCTCGTTAGGTTACGGGTACACCGGACAGGACTCGCCGGGAACTGCAGGTTGGTTTTATACCCTTCGTCAGATAGCAGTTCCCAGGTGACATGAGTACAGCTTAGTCCGTCGACTTGACACTGCTATTTCGCCTCGGGTGTGTTTCCACTGTACTTAGATTACTACACTACCACGGCTCAAAGGAGTCTTGAAAACAGGTAGTAGTTGGGTGCAGTCCCGAAGCACTTGGAGGCAGTGGCGGTTAGACAGGATTCGTCTCTCCCGGTATTGGGGGTTGATATCGCGCTGTGTATGGAGAGCCATTACGCAAAGTCCCTGGCCAGGGCAAGCGAGATTTACTGGTAGGTTCCAGTAGCTTCTCAAGGTGTAATAGGCTTCACTCCGACACGACTTATACCACTATTAAGGGTCTGACATTTACCGCCCCCTAGGCCCGATATGTGATAGTCCTAGACGAACAGACCGGACTGTACGGAGATTGTCACATCAGGCTCAGTTGGAGTTCAGATGGGTTTCCTCATCGTCCTTCTTATCGACATCTAAATGGGGACTGTTACGTACAGCTAGTACCGCTTGCGGCCTGTGGTTAAACCCACTGCCAGTGTAGTGTCGAGTCTTTAGAGTCCCACACAAAGAGTTTCCCTGCACCGGGCAAAAGGTGTAGAGGCCGTATGGTTTTACAGCAGGGCCGCGATCACTTACGTACACTTGTGCATGAATTATGATCGGGCAGATAATACTAGCGGGCTTTGGTTTAAGCTAGATTCTAGTATTATACAGATGGATCTATTCTGTCAAAGATTATCCGTATTTTTCGAAAATACGGATAGGAGGGGCAGTCTCGTAATTTTTCGGAAAGCTTCTAGAAGAAGATGACTCATTTGTTTTTATTTCTTTTTTGATTAAACACAAATGAGGTGGAGAGATGAGTTGTAAGTTTTTATTAAATGCTTAATGACTCATGAGGTGATTCACCATTTAAGATTAAATGAAGCTTACAAGATATTTCTTGATATTTATCAAAGAGATATTTGTATGCTTGATATTATTGTTTCATTAGTTATTATTCATATCATTAACACAAAAGCTTTCTCTCTCCTCAAGTCTTCATCTTCTTCCTCAGACCCTAAAAGCTCTCATGAGTTGAGAATCCTAGGGTTTAAGTGACTAAGTAAACTATCTTATTACTCTACACCCTCTAGGACTTCTAGATTAGCGATCTAGAAGCCGTAGTTATCTCAGATTCGAGATAGGAGCTCGGACTATAGACTCTCGGGTGGATCGACTTTGACTCCAGGAGGCCGTTGAGGTGCCCACGTTCCATAGAGCCTACGGGGTGTGGAAGATAGCGATGAAGACCCGAATGATAAGTAACGTGAGGTATAACTTCGAATCCGAGTAGTTAAAGCTCTCGTAGTTTGCTAGTAATGGTTTAGACACGATCCGTGTGCTCAAGTCTGTGTTACGAAGCTTTGATAATTGTTTTTCATATATTCCACCTCCCCGCGAGCTTGTGGGGTGCGTGACATTGACTTACAGTGGTATCAGAGCCTGCTAAACCTTTACTTGCTTGTTAGCAACTAATTAGAACTTCGATCGTCGGAAAAACACGATAACTTAACCCCGGACCCTTCAAGTTTCTGTCAATTTTAAACGTGTCGTAAAAATTATTTGATAGGTATGAAAATTCACAGCAGGGAATTCTAAGAATACTGGAGAAATACGAGGTGTTAACTCGATTAGACTACCGCGGAAGCGCGGCGGATTGGTGCGATCCGCCGCGGATCCTTGGCCGAGTGAACTCAGAGTTGACTCGTTTTTACACAGTAACTCTTATTTTTCGGTGTTTTGTTTTTCTGTATATTTTGTTTCTGCCCAGGTTATTTCAGTGCTGGCTTGCATTTGGGATAGACACGGAAAAATGTTGTCGATCGAAATTCTAAGTTATTTGCTAATTAAGTTTTATCTGTGATGTTTAATGTGTTCGTAAACCTCCCCTAATTGCTAGTATGTCGGTTAGCAGGGGGTTGCACATTTCTGTAATGGTTTTTACTGGTTTGTGTATATAAACTTCATTGGATCGTTATGATGATTAGCCGGGGTTTGAGATGAGTTTTTTATATTCTTTCATTCGATGTAAATTGTAATATGATGTAATATTCTTTTGCGGGGCACATCCGGGTTGAGGTTGCAGCCACCGTTGTATTATTTCATTTACTGTTTTATGCTCCTAGGATAGACCCAAGGTGGGGTGCACAAACTACCGGGTACTTTGAAGTGTTTAGTGGCCTACTCACGTTGTTGAGGGAGACCGCTTCACTTCGGTTACTTGGCGGGTAGTTTCCCGTACCCGTAGGGCTCTAGGGTGGGGTAATGGCTATTCATCACAACTGTGTAATCCATCTTTCATTGCAGGCTGAAAGGAAACGCGGATTGCTTGTATATCCAATAATGTTCATCTGTGATCTGGAATGCCTATTATTGCGTCTGACGAATGTACAATATCTATATATCATATATAGTAGGCGTTGCTTATGTTTTGCATCCGCGCTAGCCCAGCCCCCGCTCTGTCGTTAGTTAAGTAACCTAACGAGTGAATGACGGGACCCAGTGGCGAATGCGGATGGCATAAGAGGACGTTGTATTTTCGTTGTTTTCTGCAATGATAGGTTAATTGATGGGACGCATTATATTGATGCAAAGAAAACAAACCAAAGTTGAATCGTTGGAACAAATTTAAAAGAAACCACTCGGTTATTTTAAAAAGAGAAGAATTTTTAATTGCGGAGCTTTAACCACTCCTTTTAAAAAGCTATCAGGTTTCCTTCGATTATATCAAGTTCACTACGTTCACGGTTTCGCCAAAACCAGTCGTACCCCTCCGTCATTTCTTATGGATGGTCAGTAGTATTCAAGCTATGTTTGTTGGCATTCGTCAAGGCATAGTGTTTGGTAGCTGCTGGGGTATTCATTTGTTGCATAGATAGATGAGTTGGTTTGGGACAGTCGTATTATCTTGTTGGCCTTCGTCAAGGGTATGTACGGGTAGGTTCAAATTAACAAGATAATGATGGGCAGAACTTGACATGTTACTTATTATTTATTGTCCTTCGTCAAGGTCATAAGAGCATGGAGAAAAAATCCACATCGGGAGTTTCTAAAGAAACTGAAACTTGCTAGTGTTGCATACCATTTGGAGTGTGATAATGTTGGTAGGATTCCTTCTGCATTATCACACGATGATATTTGGATCCCGATCCTACTGTGAGTATCTGCTACTCATCAGGAGATTCATCACTTAACGATCAATGCTATAAACCAAGTAGGTGTCTAGAACAGTGTCAGCGGGGCTACGCCTCCAGAGAAAAGAGGTTATTTAATTAAGGAACTTCGCGAAAGCGTCGTAAAACCTCCCTCGAAGTACCGACATTAGCCTAGCTGAACGGTTAAGCAAGTATTGTATGGTGAGATCAGTCCTGGCTAATTCTTCTTTTAAGGTTTGAGGAAGGATTCGAGAAACAGTGGGAGCCATCCAGTTTAGATAAACTAAAAACCACTCTAAACTTGCAAGAGCATCATGCTAAAGTGTTCCCTCTCTCTCTCACATTGCAGGGACCTTGTGACCATCACTAGGTTACATCTAGATAACAAGTTGACTGAATCTGACTTTTATGATTGGCAAAGGTCTGTCCATATGTCCATTGTGTTGGAGATAGTGCCCTCAGAGTCAATTATTAGGTCACAGGTACGTGATTGTAATGATTGAGGGAGGACCTATCCCGGTAGGACAGTCTTACTCGAGATGATAGTATGCTATCTGGTTTACCTTTATCATCGTGTACTGTTTTAGGTGACATGACACGTCGCTATTACACGTTGATAGAGCCCCTAGGATTCTTGCTTGACCACCAGCAGTATGAGGGCGATCATATAAGTGGGAGCTGGGGGTCTACAAGCATATCCTTAAAAGGTCCCTAGTCGAGGGAGTTTCGAGACCGGGCATCGATACTCCATTAGTAGACTAGTGTATACAGTCGAGACCCCGACGAGGGGCGGTGGCCGGTCTCACAAGCCACTGGTGTCAGTTGGATCACCTAAGATGTATACAGGTGCTCATTGGGTTATGAGTACACCGGACAGGACTCGCCGGGAACATGCTAGTTGGTCATATACCAGACGTCAGATGGCAGTTCCCTGGTGACATGTGTGCAGGTTAGTTCATCGACCTGGGGATCGTCATTTGTCTCGTGTGAGTTCCCACTGTACTTTGATTACTACCCTACCACGGCTCAAAGGAGTCGTGCAAACAGGTTTTAGTTGGGTACAGTCCCGAGCCACATGGAGGCAGTGAGCGTATCTTCAGGGGTTCGTCTCTCCCGGTATTGGGGGTGAGGTCGTGCTGTGTCTAGGAGAGCCATTACACAAAGTCCTTGGCCAAGGCAAGGAGATTTACTGGTAGGTATTCCAGTAGTATCTCAGGGTGTTCTGGGCTACACTCCGACACGACTTGTACCGCTTTTGGGGGTCTGACTTTTACCAACCCCCTAGGCCCGCCATGCGATACTCATAGACGAACGGACCGGACTGCACGGATATTGTCACTGACAGGCTCAGTTGGGTGTCGGGGTGAGCTTCCTCATCGACGTCCCTTTTGGTCAATAGCTGGTGGCCCGTCACGTATTGGCTTATACCTCTGACGGGCTAGTGGTTAAATCCACAGCCATAGTATTGACGAGTCTTTAGAGTCCACCACACTTTCAGTTACTCAAGCTTTCGGGCGAAACACTGTAGAGGCCGTATGGAGATATGGCAAGGTCCGATCAGATACGTGCGGTATTGCACGGATCAGGATCGGACAGTTTTGTACTAGTGGCCGTATAGTTATATGGCAGGGTTTGATCTGATACGTGCGGTATTGCACGGATCAGGATCGAACGGATTTAACTAGCCGGCTTTGGCTTAAGCTGGTCTTAGTTTAGTACAGTGTAGATTTTGTCTCATTGCATTTGTATCCGGACGGAATACAGATGCGGGTGTGTATGCACAGTATCGGGGTTTTCCTGTAATTTGTTACGGGACCAGTTTTCTGGAGTTGCCAGTTTGCATTCCGTTCCGGCCGTTTTTCCTTTGTTCTTTCCCGGCCGGACTTTTTCGATGGAGGGGGTTATTTGCAGTTTTGCAAATAACAATTTGTGGGGGGGTTTCTTGCAATTGTATTGATTATGATGGCTTTCATATCATGCACCATTGACTTGCTTTTTATTGTGATTGAAAGGGTATGGGTTGAATAGTAACAAGCATGGTTGTATGTTTCTTTGTCCCTTGGATATGGTCACCTTTCTTATGCTCCTACACTCACCTCCCTTTGCATTTATATGGTTTTTCCTCCACCATTCTTCTCACTTGATAATAAGTCTTTCATGGTTGTGAGAAGAAGAAGAGAGAGTTTCATTCATGAGAGTTTTCTTTCTTGATCTAGTTTTCATGCTAGAAAAATGCAAGCACCATTTTTCTAATCCTTGTTTCCTCCATCATCCTCATTGGCAACAACATAACCCCAAAGAGACAAGCATCTTCTACACTACATTCTACAGCATATCTTGAGCATGTCGAGTTGCCGGCTTCATGCTCGAGTTGCCTCGGTATTGAGGCGGGAGCCCGTAAAAGACGAAGGCGATGTGGTGTCCTTTCCGGCGAGGAGGCGACGAGGAGGAGAAGGACGGAGATCCCGCGAGGAGATCGGAGTGGAGATGAAGACCGGAGGACTTGGATCGTCGGTATACATCTCTTCCCTTTCTTTTTAGTAGCGTAGACTAGTTAATGGTTCGATCCGGAGTTTAGTGCGCGGTGGTGCCGGTTTGCAAAGTCCGCAAAATTTAAGTTTATCACCGTTTCCGCGTTCCGGCGTCGGATTGACTGCCGGGGCGCCGCCGTGCACTTACAGTGGTATCAGAGCCTCCCCATTAACTTAGTCTAGCTTTGTGTAATGTGTTTGCATTTCCGATCGATCAAAAAGTCCAAAAACCCGTATTTTTTCCCACATCAGTTTCTGTCGAATTTTTTTTGAGTCCAAAAATTTTTCAGGTGGTCTCAGAATGATGTGCAGGGAAAACTAAGCACACTGTAAAAATTTGGTACCTCGATCTCCCCATACCGCCGCGGAAGAGCGGCCAAATCCCTGATTTGGCCGCGCTTCCGCCGCGGATATTACTGTTCACCACCCCAAATTTTTTCAGTGTGTTTCTGAGTGATAATTGTGGTTTTTGGAATATTAAAATTGGGCCCAGGTTTTCTGTGGTTGCTACAGTTTTGTTTGGGGGCCCACTTGTTAATGTTTGATCAATCGGAAAATTTTAAACACATTTTTCACAGTATTTACATTATATCTGCGACCGTGAATGTCACTCGATCGGTAAATCCGGTCTAACTGCTATAGCCCGGTTAGACGGATTTGCGAACGTGACTTTCACGTTGATGTTCTATGTATTTGCTGTGATGTTGCGGATCGGTCGTGGGGGATAGCCTGGATGCAATGCTAGTACTGTTTTGTTGTATTATGTACATTTGATATTGCGGGGCGAGCGTCCGACATGTGGACTGCCGTCACTGCCTGATTGTATTATTCTTTTGGGGCACGACCTGGTTGCGGTCGATGTACCCGGTGTATGTATATTTTACTTTCTGTACTAGGATTGCCCCGCGGAGGGGTGCACGGATAGCCGGGTTCTAGAGGGCAACAAGCCCGCATCTCATGGCATTGAGACGGAGGGGGCTTCACTCTAGGATTGGCGGGCTATTCGCCGCACTCGTAGGGGGTACAGGTTGACCCAGGAGGGGTGCCCAAGTTGCCGGATTCCGTGAAGTGCTGGGTGGTCCATTCACGGCGCTGAAGGGGGCTGCCTCGCTTCAGGTTTTGGCGGGTGACTTGCCGCGCCCGTAGGGGTCTAGGTTTTCATTGCACAGGCTATCCACACGACCAGGGGAACGTCGGGTTTCAGCAGTGGCTCTGTGAAACCCGGGGATCCCAGATATCTGTATTGTTTCTGTGATGCTGTACATTTTCTATGATGTTGCATTTCTTTCACGCCTTGAGCGAAATATAATATATTGGTATATATATTAGTAGATGTTGTATATGTTTTGCATCCGCGCTAGTCCAGTCCCCGCTCTGTCGTTAGTTAGCTAACCTAACGGGTAATGACGGGACCCAGTGGCGAATGCGGATGGCATATACGTACATCAGTATATTTTCGTTCTTTGTTGGTGTGATCAATTGATGGGACTGCATTGATTCGGATCAATGCAAGTTAAAAACAAACCTAATCTGATGTTGTTGGAACACTTTTTCAAAAAGCTGTTATTGCAAGGACGTTTACTTTTGTTTTGCATCGTGGTATTCATTGGAATATCCTGCTCCTCAGTCGACGAGGCAAGGGCCGAGATCCCTTCACCGGGAGTGACCCCTTGGACAAAAGTTTGCGTCAGGGCATTAACTTCACTATAGCCGATTACTTTTGCTTTGCACAGTGATATTCGGTTATGAATATCCAGCACCCCATTCTACGGGGAAAGAGCCGAGATCCCTTCACCGGGAGTGACCTCTTTAGTAAAGGTTTTCGTCACTATATTTTCTAAAAAGCTATCCGTTCCTTCAACGATATCAAGTTCATTACGTTAAAGGTTTTCGCCAGAAACCATTCGTAGCCCTCCGTCGTTTCATATGGGTGGTCAATAGTATTCAAGCTGTGTATGTTGGCCAAAGTCAAGGCACAGTGATTGGTAGCTATTGGGGTATTCATATGCAGCATAGATAGATGCGTTGGTTTGGGACAGTCGTGCTGCCATTTTGGCCAAAGTCAAGGGTATGTACGGGTGGATTCAAATTAACCTGGAGAATGACGGGCAGAACTTGACATGTGACTTATGATATGTTGGCCAAAGTCAAGGTCATAAGAGCATGGGGCAGAAATCACATCGGGAGTTTCAAAAGAACTGAAACTTGCCAGATATGCGCATACCTTCTGGAGTGTGATACCGTGAGCGGATTCCGTCACGTTATCATGCGATGATAGTTGGATCCCGATTCCCACTGATGAGTTAGTTTACTCCTCGGGTGACCCCGACTAATTCTTCTTTCAGGTTTGGAGGAGAATTTGAGGTACAGTGGGAGGATTCCAGATTAGATAAATTGGTGACCATTCTGATCTAGGTTAGAGTGCACGCTGAGTGTTTCTTTTCTCTCTCTCTTTGGCAGCGACCATTGACCCGACCCTAAGACTATGACTCAGTGACCAAATTAACCGAACCTTCTTAACACTGGCTTTTGGATTGTCAGAGTTGCGGACCTCATTGCCACTCCTACTTTTACCCTTTTCTCCGGGACACCCCGTATTGCTACGAACGTCCACTTCCATTGGACAAAACCATCGTATGGTTAGATACGAACTCGAAGGAATTCGAGGATGGTTTCCGGTTCTGGAGAAAACGGATAGGATTATTCAGTTGTCTTTTCCTTTTACCCTCTCTCAGGTTACGAGTACTCCTTGGTTTGGGGGTAGTACACCTATTACGCAAATTGGATTGTCTTCTTCCAAACCTTAGGCTGGTGCCGACCGGTAGGGAATGAAGAAAACCAATTAGCATAACGATGGTGTGCAGAAGGTATTAAGTTTAGACAAAGAAAGGGATTAGTAAGAGGGCAAAGTAAATTGCAACAGATATTCACGACCAAACCAAATATTTCGTTACCACTCCCACATCACCTTTGTATTTCTCCAGGACACTCCGTATCACTACGAAGATCCACAGTTTATTTGGATAATCCATCGTATGGTTATATACGAACTCAAAAGGAACTTGTTCCAGTTCGGGGATGGATCCTGGTTCAGGAGAAATAGGAATAAAGTACATTCAGGTGTCTTTTATCTTCACTTTCTCTCGCATTGCGAGTGTTCCTAGGATTGGGACAGTACACCCATTATGCTTATTGGATAGTCTTCTTCCAAACCATAGGCTGGTGCCGAACGGTAGGGAAGGAAGAAAACCATTTGGCCTAAGGGGTGTGCAGAAGGCAAAGACTAAAGACATATGAAGGGATTTGGAGAGGTGGCAAAGAACTATACGGTTACAGTCGTGAATCTGGAAGAGGCATTACTAAGAATACCAGGATACCCCATCGAAACATTTCAATGTTTCAGTTCACTGTGTACTGTTAAAAGAAAACTGATTTCCCGATTAGATACTTACTCCAGGGTATGTATTTACCAGGTATGATTCTCACATCTATATGGTTTTACAGATGATGAGTGGGAGTAAGTTATTGGGAATTGGGTGATCATCCTCATTATATCGGGATTCGTTGTAATCGGTGATATTTGAGGAAATCACCTGGGCTGTTTGCCGGTCGGCAAATATTTGGTTTTGAATATCCGCAGTTATGCACCAATTTCAAATTGATATATCTGTACGTCTATTTTCATAGAGTGAGATATACCTTTCTGAAATTATGTCTACGACATTTACCTATATCAGTGGATGGTTAGGTAAGGAGCATTAAACAGCGGTGTAATTCTTCTTAACCATAAGTACAGTTTTCAACCTACGACACACAGTGAAAGAGTTGTTGGACTCAGCGGACTTATACAGAGTATTGTATGTTGTCCAGTGTCCATTAGGACAGAGGGGTTGGTCCTCATACTATATTCTGTTTACTTTTAACTTCTTTAGTTCTTAGACATGTGTTTCGTAGAAACACAGGGTCTAAGTTTTGAGGAGTTATAGGTATTTGAATAGAGTAGAGAACCAGGTATAGCAAGTATCGGGATTCTTCAAGGTGATCGAAGATGTAGATACTTGTGTATGGTATTCAGTTGATAGTAATGATAAAGAGAAATTGCTTCTCTTTCAGGTTACTCATAATTGGAAATGCTTCCTAAGTTGAGTAACGCTGATCGGCCTCCTTCCATTTAGTTGACATGCGCTGGGGACAGCTGCATGATTTGAATCTGGTTCAATTATATCAGTGCCTCTGTTTCTATATTGGATATAGAACAGTTCATATCTTAACGATGTTAAGGTACGGGGAGTTGTCCGGTTCATGATTAAAACCAGACACTGGACAACTCAAGGCACGTTTCTGTAATGGCTGTTTGTGGGTTGACCCAGGCTATGACGAGGGTTGACTTTCTACCATCTGGATGAACAATAGCGATATTGTTCTAGACTCGCCACAGTTTTATTAAAAATGGATTTTTCAGAAAACAGTAGTGGGAGTATGGTAGAACTGGAAGTGATTCCAGAACCACAAACGATTACTGAAGATTTGATAAGGAACCTAAAGATTCAATCTGGATTGACATTCCATTGGCCACTCCGCAGATAAGGTGGGTAACTTCAGGCACCCGAGAGGTACTACGGTAGCCTCAAGGACGGTGACAGGGAAGTTCTTGTTTACCCACAATTACCATTGCTGTTGTTCCAGGTTGCGAGACCCGGTGGGAGGATGAGTATAGCGTCGTTCTAAACTAGTTTTAGAAGTGTACGTCTATATAACTCTGCCAGAGGGTTGTCGTAGTCAGTGGGAGCAGCGGAAGCATTGGTGGACAAGTAGCTTATGTCTATTTATAGACTAAAGCAGATGTAGCGGACATAGTTCATCTATTTCTGACGTGACAGTCATAGGTTTGACTTCATCAGAATAGGGGATGGATCTGTTGAGAAGGTAGTAGGGTGTAATGTCATGGTATTTGGATGACATACACAAAGTAGGAAAAGAAACTCCTACACTACGATCGGATATACTTTGGTCGTCACACAGTGGTTTCTCCACACAGGACTTGGACATTATATCAGACATACTGGTTACTGGATCTATGGTATTAGATCTAGATTTGGGTGTTTTCCCAATCAGGGTACTTGACAGCATTCTAAGAGTATTTAGGATGGACGACTCCTGGCACGGTAGTGTACCTGCAGGTAATGGAGTCACCCTCTCCAAAGGTGTCTTACAGACTAAAGGGGAGAGGGACGGGCATGATTGGCAGATCACTTGCTCAGGCAATTGAGTCAATCGTGAGATGTCAAGTACCACACCAGATGTTGTTCTTGCACTAGATGCAATAAGTTGACATTAATCCAATCCTGAAGAAACAGTCGGAAGCAGTTCTAGAACATAAGTGGATGTTCTAGGGAGATGATAACGACAGCCTCATTCAGGAGACAGTTATCATTCCAGGCTTCCAAGGTGACATGAACGACAAGGAGGTTGTCAGAGTTATAGTTTTCCTTCTGATGAGGGGCAGTATTTTGGACAGGTGGTCCAAGGCAATACTGAGGGAGGCATGGCGCAGGATACTGATTAAGTTCAGTTGACGATACAGTCTAAGAAGTTTGGATTTGGAGTTCATTTATGAGCTATGTCCCATCAGACATCCAGACACATTCTAAGACAGGTATTGCTCATTTCGGGAGATGGGTTTCTCCGCGAACTTGAGATAAAGAGAGACATAGAAAGAAACTACTAAGCGGATCCACTCACTGAAGCTATTCCTCGAACGCAATAGTTCCGCAAACGAGCTTTGTGAGACTGACTAGTAGAGGAGTTGGATGTTCGGTATCACACGGGCTGTGAGTATGCGACATCGCAATAATTAGCCTTGAGTGCAAGTGGGAGATTGTTGGAGATAGTGCCCTCAGAGTCAATTATTAGGTCACAGGTACGTGATTGTAATGATTGAGGGAGGACCTATCCCGGTAGGACAGTCTTACTCGAGATGATAGTATGCTATCTGGTTTACCTTTATCATCGTGTACTGTTTTAGGTGACATGACACGTCGCTATTACACGTTGATAGAGCCCCTAGGATTCTTGCTTGACCACCAGCAGTATGAGGGCGATCATATAAGTGGGAGCTGGGGGTCTACAAGCATATCCTTAAAAGGTCCCTAGTCGAGGGAGTTTCGAGACCGGGCATCGATACTCCATTAGTAGACTAGTGTATACAGTCGAGACCCCGACGAGGGGCGGTGGCCGGTCTCACAAGCCACTGGTGTCAGTTGGATCACCTAAGATGTATACAGGTGCTCATTGGGTTATGAGTACACCGGACAGGACTCGCCGGGAACATGCTAGTTGGTCATATACCAGACGTCAGATGGCAGTTCCCTGGTGACATGTGTGCAGGTTAGTTCATCGACCTGGGGATCGTCATTTGTCTCGTGTGAGTTCCCACTGTACTTTGATTACTACCCTACCACGGCTCAAAGGAGTCGTGCAAACAGGTTTTAGTTGGGTACAGTCCCGAGCCACATGGAGGCAGTGAGCGTATCTTCAGGGGTTCGTCTCTCCCGGTATTGGGGGTGAGGTCGTGCTGTGTCTAGGAGAGCCATTACACAAAGTCCTTGGCCAAGGCAAGGAGATTTACTGGTAGGTATTCCAGTAGTATCTCAGGGTGTTCTGGGCTACACTCCGACACGACTTGTACCGCTTTTGGGGGTCTGACTTTTACCAACCCCCTAGGCCCGCCATGCGATACTCATAGACGAACGGACCGGACTGCACGGATATTGTCACTGACAGGCTCAGTTGGGTGTCGGGGTGAGCTTCCTCATCGACGTCCCTTTTGGTCAATAGCTGGTGGCCCGTCACGTATTGGCTTATACCTCTGACGGGCTAGTGGTTAAATCCACAGCCATAGTATTGACGAGTCTTTAGAGTCCACCACACTTTCAGTTACTCAAGCTTTCGGGCGAAACGCTGTAGAGGCCGTATGGAGATATGGCAAGGTCCGATCAGATACGTGCGGTATTGCACGGATCAGGATCGGACAGTTTTGTACTAGTGGCCGTATAGTTATATGGCAGGGTTTGATCTGATACGTGCGGTATTGCACGGATCAGGATCGAACGGATTTAACTAGCCGGCTTTGGCTTAAGCTGGTCTTAGTTTAGTACAGTGTAGATTTTGTCTCATTGCATTTGTATCCGGACGGAATACAGATGCGGGTGTGTATGCACAGTATCGGGGTTTTCCTGTAATTTGTTACGGGACCAGTTTTCTGGAGTTGCCAGTTTGCATTCCGTTCCGGCCGTTTTTCCTTTGTTCTTTCCCGGCCGGACTTTTTCGATGGAGGGGGTTATTTGCAGTTTTGCAAATAACAATTTGTGGGGGGGTTTCTTGCAATTGTATTGATTATGATGGCTTTCATATCATGCACCATTGACTTGCTTTTTATTGTGATTGAAAGGGTATGGGTTGAATAGTAACAAGCATGGTTGTATGTTTCTTTGTCCCTTGGATATGGTCACCTTTCTTATGCTCCTACACTCACCTCCCTTTGCATTTATATGGTTTTTCCTCCACCATTCTTCTCACTTGATAATAAGTCTTTCATGGTTGTGAGAAGAAGAAGAGAGAGTTTCATTCATGAGAGTTTTCTTTCTTGATCTAGTTTTCATGCTAGAAAAATGCAAGCACCATTTTTCTAATCCTTGTTTCCTCCATCATCCTCATTGGCAACAACATAACCCCAAAGAGACAAGCATCTTCTACACTACATTCTACAGCATATCTTGAGCATGTCGAGTTGCCGGCTTCATGCTCGAGTTGCCTCGGTATTGAGGCGGGAGCCCGTAAAAGACGAAGGCGATGTGGTGTCCTTTCCGGCGAGGAGGCGACGAGGAGGAGAAGGACGGAGATCCCGCGAGGAGATCGGAGTGGAGATGAAGACCGGAGGACTTGGATCGTCGGTATACATCTCTTCCCTTTCTTTTTAGTAGCGTAGACTAGTTAATGGTTCGATCCGGAGTTTAGTGCGCGGTGGTGCCGGTTTGCAAAGTCCGCAAAATTTAAGTTTATCACCGTTTCCGCGTTCCGGCGTCGGATTGACTGCCGGGGCGCCGCCGTGCACTTACACATTGCCTACGACAAGATGGACCACCCTATTACTACTCAAGCCCCCACCGTCCCAGGTCCAGTTTCCACCGTCGCGGATATGGATATCCGTCAGACAAAGGAAAAGGATAGTGCGAATGCCAAGTGCCTCATGTTAGCTTCAGTTGATGGTGTATACCAGAAGCAGCACGAGAAGATGGACTTAGTTTCCATCTTTCTCCATAACAAAGATTTATATGGAGAGCAATCTCGTATCGCAAGATATGAGACCTCCAACGAATTATTTCAAGCGAGGTTGGCTGTCGGGTCATCTGTAGGGGACGACGTCCTTACGATGACTAGCTATATTGATGAGCTCAAGGACCTGGAGACTATGTTGGGAAACAGGTCATATGCTGACTTATTTCCACAGTCCCTACCCTCTACTTACATCCTGAAAGAAACCAGGGAGACACCCGCTCTGCTTAATGGGGGACTTTCTTCTTCTACATCCAGGGCGAAAGCAAAGGGTGAAAAGAAGAAGACCTCCACAAAGCCGATATACGGTGTCAGTGAAGTAGAAGGAAAGGGAAGAGCAAAAGTTTCGGGACTTTAACTTCGTCTAAAGAACTCCTAAGCCTCTAGCCTGGCTCTGATACCATGAAAGTATGTTTTATCACCTCTACGAGGTTTCATTGAGTATCAAGTATGCAATTTTAAAAAAACTTGAGGTCTAACTATACTAAACAAGAATCGAATTAGAGAATTAAGGTTCCAAAGTTAGCAAATTAAGTTGTATATTAATTGAAGATAAAGTACAACCTTTGAAGTCTAGTCCTTCACATCAAATGCTCCAAGTCGTAGTCTCTAAAACTCTTCTTTGACTCCACTTGAAGGATTGAACGAGCTCTCCTGTAGTCTTTGTCGTCGAAGATGATCCACCTTAAGGCAACTCACATTCAAGCTCACACATCACAAATCTAGGTATTAGTGAAGAGAACAACTTATACTAATTTGCTAGAGTAGTGTAGGTTGATAAAGTACGAATTTTGCTCACAAAAATCTTGCTTTCTTTTACTTTTTCTCAACCCTAGAAAATAACTAGAGAGGACATGAAGATGAACTTGGAAGTGAGAGAGTGAACCATGAGCTAAGATGAGAGCAAGAGAGTGATAAATATCTATGAATAAAACAAAAAGAAGAGGTGAGTCATGGCTTCTCAATGCTTCTACAAGCACCTAAAGAAACCATGACTCATTCATCTTTTCTTTAATTCATATATATTGATCATTATCATCTCATCTTTACCTCTTGTGTGATTCTCATACATCCATGTTCAATATATCATCAACCATGATACAATATATATATATATAAGAGAAGAAAATCTTAAGTGAACTTAATATTATTATATATATATATACATACATATATATATATATATATATATATCAAATTATTAAATCAACACTTGATTCAATAATCCGGTTATATCATATATAACCCGGCTAATATCAAATATATAAACACACATATAAATCAATCATTGAATCAACAGTTGATTCAATAATCCGGTTATATCATATATAACCCAGCTGACATAAAAACGGCTGGATTAGAATACGGTATCATTGTTAGGTTTCGATGCCCGTGCCACGGAAACCGCGGCCGGGGTGAAAGAAAAAACAAAAACTTTTGCGTGAGCACCGAACACCTGTAAAACCCAGCATTCGATCCATAGACCTAAACCAGCTAACTAGAAGTGCTAATGGTTGAGAAACTACAACCTTTGTCATGTGTCCACCCAATTGTGGAAGACCCCTCCAAGCTCGTAGCCGCCGGGATCGTACTTGAAAATCGACCACCCTCACCGAAAACGATCCACCCGAGGGAAACCAGAGGATGCTCTAACCGATGATCCAAACTCGCTAAGTATGGATGGTCGGTGATGTAGGAATTTTCACTAAAAATTTCTCTCATGAACCATGCTAAAAAAGAGAGCAAGAAGAAGAAGGAGAAGAGGAGAGAATGAAGCATGAACTCTCAAGATGAAAAATATCATCATCATCCAAATGAAAAAAGAATGGCTAAATATGTAAGTCCGTGTCACACACCCCACGAACTTGTGGGGAGGCGGAATATATGAAAAACGATTATCAAAGCTTTGTAACACGGACTTGAGCGCATGAATCGTATCTAAACCGTTACTAGCAAACTACGAGAGGTTTAACTACTCGGATTCGAAGTTATACCTCACGTTATTTGTCCTTCGGGTCTACATCGTTGTTCTCCACTCCTCGTAGGCTCCTTGGAACATCGGCACCTCAACGGCCTCCTCGAGTCAAAGACGATCCACCCGAGAGCTCCTACGCCAAGCTTGATATTTAACTTGAGATAACTAGGTTGCTCAAAGTGCTAATATAAGCTACCTAGGGGATATAGAGTGAGGTTATGGAAGTATTAGTCTAGCTAACCCTTAATCTCAACACATGAGAGGTTAGGGTTAGGGTTTGAAGAGGGAGAGCTTAAGGAGAGAGAAGTTGAGAATGAGAATCCTTTTGGATGAATGAAGTCATTTTTGTATATATGAAACATATGATAATATCAAGTAAATAAATAACAATGAATTATCACCATGTTTCATTAATACACTAAGTGATTCATTATACGAGTCATATAAAACATTAAATGAATCATTAACTCAATGTATGAATCACTACTTGACTCATTAATCCAATTAATGCATATGCCACCTTAACCCCCAAGTCACCATGCTTCTAGAAGCTTTCCGGAAAATTACGAGAACGCCCCTCCAATCCGTGAAAACACGAAAAAACTTTAGACTGTATAAATCCAATAACCTGATACTTGAATCTGGCTTAAACCAAAGCCGACTAGTAAAAACTGTCCGAACGTCGTACGTGCGTTTAAACACGTATGCGTCCAAACCCTTGTCGTAAAACCATACGACCTTTATATCGTTTCGCCTGGAGCAGGGAAACTCTCTGTGTGGGACTCTAAAGACTCGACAATACGCTGGCAGTGGGTTTAACCACGGAGCGCAAGCGGCACTTGCTTTACGTAACGGTCCCAAGGTAGATGTCAATAAGAAGGACGATGAGGAAACCCATCTGAACTCCTACTGATCCTGATGTGACAGTCTCCGTACAGTCCGGTCTGTTCGTCTAAGACTATCGCATATCGAGCCTAGGGGGCGGCAAGAGTCAGTCCCCTAATAGCGGTATAAGTCGTGTCGGAGCGTAGCCCATTACACCCTGAGAAACTACTGGAACCTACCAGTAAATCTCGCTTGCCCTGGCCAGGGACTTTGCGTAATGGCTCTCTGACACAGCGTGATATCAACTCCCAATACCGGGAGAGACGAATCCTTTCTAACCGCCACTGCCTCCAAGTGCTCGGGACTACACCCAACTGCTACCTGTTTTCACAACTCCTTTGAGCCGTGGTAGGGTAGCAATCTAATAACAGTGGGACACACTCGAGGTGAAGTAGCAGTGTCAAGTCTACGGACTATGCTGTACTCATGTCACCTGGGAACTGTTAACCGACGACGGGTATAATACCAACCAATCAGTTCCCCTGCGAGTCCTGTCCGGTGTACCCGTAACCTAACGAGCACCTGTATATTATCTCCAGTACGACGTACTGACGGCTGTGGGACAGACCATCTCCCCAACTGGGATGAGAAGTGTACACACTAGTCTACTCTGGAGTATCGATGCCCAGTCTCGATAATCCTACGACTAGGGACAAGTATAGGATGTTGCTTATAGACTATCCAGCCCCCACTAGTGTGACTGCCATCACAACGCTGGTAATCAAGCAAAGATCCTATGGGCTCTACTAATATGTATAAGTGATACATTAGAAGAAATATATGCACGTATTAAAGTAGACACATACCAAGTAGCATACTACCATTTTTAGCAAGACTGTGTATACAACTGTGAATATCCCAAGCTTCCATTAAGTAATATACATACAAGTATGATACAATAATGGCCCCTAGGGCATATACACTAACAAAATAAAACTACAACCATAAAGCAATAGTGCATCAATAAATGCACATCACTTTCCAAGCCATACCTCATCACCGTGCTTCATTTAAACCCATTTTCCACCTCATTTCCTTATTTGATTTTCCAAACGAAAATAAAATATGAGGTGTCCATCTTCTAGAAGTATTCCCATATAAATACGGAATACTTCACTTGGCATATGTATCATTACATATACGCGTATTCGTATAAAAATACAGATAGCACCAGAGAGAAAATAAATAGTGAACAATAATACTAAAATATATGTATCAAAATACATATATAAATTATTAAATCAAAACCTGATTTAATAATCCGGCTTAATAATAAGACGACTATTATTATCAACCGTCCAATTAAAGTCCGCGTATCACGTACACATATTTAATCGGACCCTCTGCACGTACCAACGTACGGCTCCTACATCTATCGCCTAAACCGGGAAAACCCTATGTGCGGGACTCGAAAGACTCAACAATACACTGGAAGTAGGTTTAACCATAAGCACGTCAGCAGCACTAGCTGTACGTAACGGCTACCCAGGTACTTGTCGAAAGGGGGGTCGACAATCAAGTACGTCCTTACCCTACTGAGCCTGAATATAACAATCTCCTTACAGTCCGGTCTCTTTGTCAAAGAGTTTTGCATATCAGGTCGAGGGGGTGGATAACGTCAGACCCCTACTAACCCGATAAGTCATGTCTAAGTCAAGCTCATCAACAATTTAGATACTACTGATCAACTATCAGTAAATCTCATCCACTGTTGCCACGGATTTCTAGTGATAGCCGACTGAACACAGTGCGGCATCAACTCCTAATACCAGGAGAGACGAATCCTTGACAATTGACCACCGTCTCCATGTGGCTCGAGACTGTACCTAACTAAAACCTATTTGCATGACTCTTTTGAGCCGTTGTAGGGTAGTAATCAAAGTAAAGTGGGAACTCACATGAGATAAAGGACGATTTCAGGTCAAAGGACTAACATGTACTCATGCCACCTGAGAACTTCTATCTGACGATAGATATAATACCATCTAGAAGTTCTCGGTGAGTCTGTCCAGTGTACTCACCTCTAGTGAGCACCTATATACTATCTTAGATGACACAACACCAATCACTTGTGTGATCGGCCACCGCCCCTTATGGGGGTCTAGAAGCGTATAGTCTACTCCGGAATATCGATGGCCAGTCTCGATACTCCCACGACTAGGGGCATTTAAGGATGTGCTTATGGACAACCCTGCTCCCACATATATGATCGCCATCACAATGTTGGTCGTCAAGCAACAATCCTACGGGCTTCATCAATGATGAAGATAAACCAGATAGCTTGTTATCATCTCGAGTAAGACTGTTATACCTGTGTAGGTACTCTCTCAATTATCATAATCGCCTACTCGCAATCGTAATAATTGCCTTGAGGGCACTATATCCAAAAATCTCCCATTTGCACTTAAGGTCAATTATTGCGGTATCGCGTACCCACAGCTCGTGTGCTACCGAATACCCGACTTCCTGTTAGTTGTATATATGCCCTAGAGGCCATTATTGTACATGAGATGTAAATTATAGTGGATGCTGGGACATATATAGGGAGGACTTTCTTGCTCGACATGATAGTACGCTATCTGGTTGCTCTTTATCTTAACATGTACACTTACTGTCTCTCTGTTATATGTTGATAAAGCCCTTAAGATGTGTACTTGACTACCAGGATTATGATGCAGATCATACTAGTGAGGCCTGGGCAGTCCATGAGTTCATCCTTCAATTGTTCCTAGTCGAGAGAATATCGAGACAGGGCATCGATATTCCAGAGTAGACTTGCGTATTGCTTCTCGACCCATGTGATGGGGGATGGATGATCCCATATCCATTGGTGATTGACATCAGAGATGCTATACGGGTGCTCAATGGAGACTGGGTACACTGAACGGACTCTCCGAGAACTCCAAGATGGTATTATACCTCACGTCAGATAGCAGTTCTCTGCTGACACTGGTACAGGTTAGTCTGTTGACCCGAGATCGTCATAGAGTCTTGTGTGTCTCTCACTGTGTTTTAATTTCCACCCTACCACGGCTCTACTGGGTCATGCAAACAGGTGGTTTTTGGGTACAGTCCCAAGTCACATGGAGGCAATGAGCAATAGGAGGGGATTCGTCTCTCCCGGTATTGGGGGTTGATGTTGCGCTATGCCCGACTGGCCATAACTGGAAATTCCTGGCAAGGGTAGATGAGAATTACTGGTATGTGTTATCAATAGTTTCTCAACCCGTTATGGACCTTTCATCGGCATGACTTATCAAGTTATTGGGGTCTGACGTTTACCACCCATAAGCGAGATATGCGACATATCAGACGAACAGACCGGACTGTACGGTAGTGTTACTGATTGGATTCGCAGGAGTATGAGCAGTCTTTCTTGTTGATCTTCTGATCACTCAATACCCGGGTGGCCGTTACGTTTAGCAGGCCTCTTGTGGCTTGTGGGTGTTTGATATGATCATCACCTACTGCCGGCGTATTGACGAGTCTTTAGAGTCCTACACAGAAGTTTTCCGGCTCAAGCGAAACAGAGTAGGAGCACATATGTAATATGTGCGGGACCGAGATTAATACGAGTATGTGATACCGTATTCTATTCTCATGATTTGTGTCATCGGTTGGTTATATGTGATATAGCCGGGTTATCGAATCAAGTGTTGATTCGATAAATTGATACACATGATATTAGTCGGTTATATGTGATATAGACGGATTATTAAATCAAGTGTTGATTTAAGAATATAATGTATAATTATATATTTGATATATTAATTTACATTAACTAGTATTAGCTCACTTAAGAGTTCTTTTCTCACTTAATGTGTGCATTAAGTATATATGTGATATATTTTAATGAACATTATTTTGTGTCATTCTAGATGCCACATGATATATGGGTGTATGAGACTTACACCATGCAAATAATAATGAAGGGTTTTTATTTATTTAAAGTAAATCAAAATTGGTTGGAAATTATCACATGGTTGAAGCTTGTGGAACCATTGACCAAGTCCACTCTTTTTGCTTTACTTGAAGATTTTTATTAACTCGACCATTATTGTTTAGCGATGGTTTATTCTCTACATGAGTTAGTATATGACACTAACTAGTAAGTCCATGCTACCTCTCCCGGTACTTACGGGCATGCGGAATTTGAAAAAAAACGATTTTTATAGAGGTGGTAACATGGACTTATAACCCGGATCTTGGTTAAACATCTAACTAACAACCTAACTACGAGTTGCTAACTACTCGGTTAGGGGGTTATACCTTGCTTGTCTTGAACTCCTTCGTCTTCAAACTCCAATGGAGGTCCGGATCGGCTTCTTCCCGTCGTCTCCTTACGCCGAAGATAGATCCACCTGAAAGCTCCAACCTTTGGCTCCTTCTTCGTTCTTTGAAGAAACTAGTTCACTTGGTTTGCTAAACCTTGTGAACTAGAATGAGTAGAGAAGAGTTTGTATGGGATTTTATCTATGGTTCTTGATTCTCAACTCATGAGACATATGAACCATAGAGTCAAGAGAGGGAGCAAGAGGAAGAGGGTGAAAGCAAGAGCAAGAGAGCTCAAGAACAAGAGAGAGAATGAGCAAGTAAGAATGAGCCTTTCTTTTGTCTTTCACCCTCTCATAATCCAAAACAATGATAACTCATTATACCAAATCAAGTGTTATGTGATGGTTGAAGCAACCATAACCAAAACATTGCATGCACTCATTTTGCACAAATGAGCAAGCAAGCAAAAGTCTTTGCCATGAAATGATGGCTATGGTTATCATGATGGTCAACTAGTCAAGCCTAGTCAACCGGTCAACAAAGTCAACAAGTCAACAAAAGTCAACAAGTCAACAAAGTCAACAAAATTCAACAACCATGTCACCATAATACTTAATTAATATAATTGTTAATCACATATCATATTCTCATTAGGGTTGAGCAAAAAGTCAATAGTCAACGGTCAACTGTCAACAACCCTAATGAGAATCTGCTACCTCTGTCTCCCCGTCAACTGTGCATACACACCCGCATCCGTGTTCCGAGGAACACGAACGCAAACTGGATAAATCCAATCCCAATACGTACACTAGGATCTGGCTTAAACCAAAGCCCGCTAGTGCAAACTGTCCGGACACTGTACGTGCACAAGTGCACGGACGTGACCGAACCATGTCGCAAAACCATGCGACCTGTCGCAAAACCATGCGACCACTACTCTTTTGCCTAAAGGCGAAAAGCTTCCTGTGTGGGACTCTAAAGACTCGACACTACGCTGGCAGTGGGTTTAACCACAGACCGCAAGCGGCACTAGCTGTGCATAGCGGTCCCCAGGTAATGCCGACAAGAAGACTGACGAGGCGAAACCCATCTGAACTCCTACTGAGCCTGAATGTGACATTCTCCGTACAGTCCGGTCTGTTCGTCTGATACATCGCATGGCGGGCTTAGGGGGCGGTAAACGTCAGTCCCCCAATAGCGGTACAAGTCGTGTCGGAGCGAAGCCCAAAACACCCTGAGATAACACTGGAAGCCTACCAGTATATCTCGTTTGCCCTGGCCAGGGACTACTCATGTAATGGCTCTCCTAGACACAGCGCGATGTCAACCCCCAATACCGGGGGAGACGTATCCTGTCTAACAGTCACTGCCTCCAAGTGCTTCGGGACTGCACCCAACTACTACCTGTTTGCACGGCTCCTTTGAGCCGTGGTAGGGTAGTAATCAAAGTGCAGTGGGAACACACTCGAGGCGAAGTGACAGTGTTAAGTCAGCGGACTAAGCTGTACTCATGTCACCTGGGAACTGATAACTGACGATAGGCAAAATATCAACTAGTCAGTTCCCGACGAGTCCTGTCCAGTGTACCCGTAACCTAACGAGCACCCGCATACTATCTCAAGTACGATGTACTGATGGCTGTGGGACAGACCGTCTCCCACACTGGGATGAGAAGCGCATGCGCTAGTCTACTCCGGAGTATCGATGCCCTGTCTCGATAGTCCTGCGACTAGGGACCTGCATAAGGATGTGCTTATAGATTACCCAGCCCCACTAGTGTGACTGCCATCATATCGCTGGTAATCAAGCAAAGATCCTAAGAGCTCCACTAATGTGTATAGGTGATATACTAAAATAAACACATGTACACATTGAAGTAGATACAAACCAAGTAGCGTACTACTATTTTGAGCAAGATTGTATATACAAGGTGAATATCCCAAGCATCCATTAAGTAATATACAAACTAGTATGATACAGTAATGGCCTCTAGGGCATATACACTAACAATCTCCCACTTGCACTAAGGCCATGTACTGGCGTATCGAAGACCTATCATCTCGATCAGCCGCTCGAACTGAGTCTGGGGCAGGGCCTTGGTGAATGGATCTGCAGTGTTATCTTCTGAAGTGACTCTCCGAACCTCGATCTCCTGGCGATCCACGATATCCCTGATCAGGTGATACCGCTTCAAGATGTGCCTGGATCTCTGATGGGACCTGGGTTCCTTCGCTAAAGCTATAGCCCCGTTGTTGTCGCAATACAGAGGTATTGGATCAACAATGGACGGAACCACCTGAAGTTCTTTCAAGAACTTCCTCATCCAGACAGCTTCTTTTGCGGCATCAGATGCAGCGATGTATTCCGTTTCCATCGTCGAGTCTGCAACGGTTTCCTGTTTGGAACTCTTCCAACACACCGCCCCTCCATTGAGGGTAAAGACAAACCCCGACATGGACTTGGAATCATCCTTGTCACTCTGGAAGCTGGAGTCAGCAAAGGCCTCGATCTGGAGGTCTTTTCCGCCATACACCAAGAACATCTCCTTAGTCCTTCTCAGGTACTTGAGAATGTTCTTTACCGCTATCCAGTGTTTCTCCCCAGGGTTTGACTGATACCGGCTTACCACACTCAGTGCATAAGCTACATCCGGTCTGGTACACAACATCGCATACATTATAGAGCCTACCGCAGAAGCGTAGGGTATAATAGACATGCGATCCCTCTCCAAATCAGTCTTGGGAGACATCTCTTTAGAGAGGGTGATCCCGTGACAAGCCGGTAGGTTACCGCGCTTGGAATCTTCCATACTGAATCTCTTCAGTATAGTGTCGATGTACCTGGACTGTGAAAGTCCTAATATCCTCTTGGATCTATCACGATGGATCCGGATCCCCAGGATGTACGAGGCATCACCCAGGTCTTTCATGGAGAACCTGTGCGACAAGAACCCCTTGACAGATTGTAGCATAGGAATGTCATTTCCTATTAAGAGAATGTCATCCACGTATAAAACGAGGAATACTACAGTTCTCGCTACAAATCTACTATAGATGCATGGTTCATCTGGATTTTTGATAAAGCCAAATTCCTTGACCGTCTCATCAAAACAGATGTTCCAACTCCGCGATGCCTGCTTTAGTCCATAGATGGACTTAAGCAACTTGCACACCTTTCCGCTGCTCCCACTCTGAATGAAACCCTCTGGCTGGTCCATATAGACACACTCCTCTAAATTTCCATTCAGAAAAGCTGTCTTTACGTCCATGGACCAAATCTCATAATCGTGGAAGGCAGCAATGGCAAGAAGGATCCGAATGGATTTCAGCATAGCCACTGGAGAAAAGGTTTCGTCATAGTCTAAGCCAGGTCTTTGACGGAAACCCTTCGCTACCAGCCTAGCTTTATAGGTCTCAACCTTCCATCTACACCAATCTTCCTTTTGAAGATCCACTTGCATCCTACGGGTTTTACCCCGTCTGGAGCAATGTCCAACGTCCATACTTTGTTGGTGTACATGGACTCCATTTCGGTCCGCATTGCATCCAGCCATTTTACTGAGTCAACGCTCTGAACAGCCTGCTGGAAGCTAGTAGTCTCATCATAATCTATGATGCAATCCTCTCTATCCCCGTCTATGAGAAAACCGTAGTATCTCTCGGGCGGATGAGACTGCCTACTACTTCTGCGGAGTGGCGTAGGAATGTCATGTTCTTTTGAACCCTCTGGCTCCACTAAGCTTTCAGTAATAGTCTGTGGTTCTGGAACTTCTTCCAGTTCTATTGTGCTCCCACTTATCTGGGTTTCCAAAAACTCAGTTTCCAAGAAGCGGGCATGCTGAGAAACAAAAACCTTTTGTTCCTCAGCGGAATAGAAAAGATACCCCCTGGAGTTCTTTGGGTATCCCACAAACTTACACTGTACTGAACGTGCCTCAAGCTTGTCCGCATGCTGCTTTTTTACAAAAGCTGGACATCCTCATACCTTAAGATACTTAAGACAAGGTTTCTTCCCAGTCCACATCTGATATGGGGTGGTAGGCACAGTCTTGGTGGGAGCATTGTTCAAGAGATACGCAGCAGCTTCTAGTGCATATCCCCAGAATGATCGCGGTAACTCAGCGTTACTCATCATGGACCGTACCATATCCAATAGGGTCTGGTTCCGTCTCTCTGATACACCGTTATGTTGCGGGTTGTATGGAGGAGTAAGCTGAGAGAGAATTCCGTTCTCTTTTAAGTAATTCAGGAATTCGGCACTTAAGTATTCTCCACCTCGATCCGATCTTAGAATCTTGATACTTTTGCCGGTTTGTTTCTCTACTTCATTCTTATACTCCTGGAATTTTCCAAAGGCTTCGGACTTATGTTTCATTAAGAAGACATAACCGTACCTTGAGAAGTCATCCGTAAAAGTAATGAAGTAAGAATAACCGCTTCGCGCATGTGTAGACATTGGACCGCACACGTCACTGTGTACGAGTCCTAAGAGCTCGCTCGCTCTTACTCCATGTCCAGTAAACGGAGTCTTTGTCATCTTTCCTTTGAGACAGGATTGACAAGTGGCATACGATTGATATTCGAACGGATTGAAATATCCTTCTGTATGTAACTTAGTCAACCTTCTCTCATTGATGTGACCCAGTCTACAATGCCACAAGAAAGTCTGATTAATTTCCGGAGACTTTCTCTTGTGTGTATTCTGGACGCTGAAAATCTGTGGTTGGTTTAACACGTATATACCATTACTCAATGTACCTGACCCAATCAAAACTTGATTAAGGTGAATGTTTACAACATTACTTACAAACGCAAATTCATAACCTTCTTTAAAAACTAAAGATACAGAAATGATATTACAAGTTGCGTTGGGTACAAAAAAGCAATTACGCAAAACCAAAACATGTCCATCTGACATTCCCAGGTGATAGTCCCCCACGGCTTTAACATCCATGCTAGCTCCGTTCGCAACTCTGAGGGTCATGTCACCTGCTTTCAAAACACTACGGTTTCTCAATGCCTGCAAAGAATTACAGATATGAGATCCTGATCCGGTATCCAATACCCAGGAAGTAGAGTTTATTGAAAGACAGTTTTCAATAACATACACACCTGAAGCTGAAGCTGCAGCCTGCTTCAATTCCTGTGTTCTGGCCTTCCAGGCCCTGCAATCATTCTTCCAGTGTCCTTTCTTATAACAAAAGAAGCATTCTTTCTTATCCACAAGCTTCCCCGCTTTCTTTGTTGCTTTTTCTTTTCCCTTCGTATCCACTTTACTAACACCGCCCTTTGGTTTGGCGGGGGCTTTCTTCTTCTTTCCCTTGGCTTTCGCCTTGGACCTAGAAGAAGATGATCCTCCTACAAACAAAGTGGATGTTTCCCTACTTTTCTGTAGGGTGCCCTCTGCGCTCCTCAGCATGTTGAGGAGCTCTGAAAGTTCAACCTCTTTTTCTTGTAGGTTGAAATTCAGTATAAACTGGGCGTAAGTGGAAGGAAGGGACTGGAGAACTATGTCCGTATAGAGCTCACTCTCCAATGTGGTCCCTAGGTCCGCGAGCTCCTCAATGTAGCCGATCATCTTTAGCACGTGCTCGGCTACTGATGATCCGACGGCCATCTTTGCCGAAAATAACTTTTTCGATGCTTCGTATCTTGCGATACGAGATTGCTGTCCATACAGTTCTTTTGTATGGAGAAATATGGATTCCAGGTCCGTATTCTCGTGCCTCCTCTGATGTTCATTGTCCATTGAGGCAAGTACGAGGCACTTGGCCTTCGCGCTATCAATCTCCCAAGTCTTGCGGATTTCCTTATCCGCGACGATGGAAGTGGGACCAGGGACAGGGGGAGCTTTGGTGGTAAGAAGATACCCCAGCTTGTCGTAAGTGATTGCCATCTTGACATTCCTGAGCCAATCTTTGTAGTTTGGCCCTGTCAGTATGTTTTTATCTAGAAGTAACTTAAGTCCAGTCATGTCGATTGGTCGCTGCAATTAGGAGAGAGAAGAAGAAACACTCAGCATGATGCTCTTGCAAGTTTAGAATGGTTTTTAGTTTGTCTAAACAGGATGGCTCCCACTGTTTCTCGAATCCCTCCTCAAACCAAAAAGGAAGAATTAGTCGGGATCAATCCCACCGCACAATACTTGCTTAACCGTTCAGCCAGGCCAGTGTCGGTACTTCGAGGGAGGTTTTTCAATGCTTTCGCGAAGTTCCTTAATTAAATAACCTCTTTTCCCTAGGGGCGTAGCCCCGCTAACACCTTTCTAGGCACCTACTAGGTTTATAGCATTGATCGATTAGTGAGAAATTTCCCGAGGAGTAGCATATACTCACAGTAGGATCGGGATCCAAATATCATTGCGTGACGAAACTGAAGGAATCCTACCAGAATCATCACACTTCAAATGGTATGCAAATCTAGAAAGTTTCAGTACTTATGAAACTCCCGATGTGGATTTTTGCCCCATGCTCTTATGACCTTGACGAAGGTCAACAAATCATAAGTCACATGTCAAGTTCTGCCCGTCATTATCCAGGTTAATTTGAATCCACCCGTATATACCCTTGATGAAGGTCAACAAGGTAATGCGAATGTCCCAAACCAACGCATCTATCTATGCTACATATGAACACCCAACAGCTACCAATCACTATGCCTTGACGAAGGTCAACAAACATAGCTTGAATACTATTGAATATTCATACGAAACGACGGAGGGCTACGAATGGTTTTGGCAAAACCGTGAACGTACTGAACTTGATTTGGTCGATGGAACGAGATAGCTTTTAAAAGGAGTGGCTCAAGCTCCGCATTTAAAAGTTGTTTTTGAAAAGAACCGAGTGGTTTTTCGTAAGAGTTCCAACGACTTTTACTTGGTTTATTATCTTGCATTAGTTCTTTTAATGCGTGATATTCTTGCATTAGTTCTTTTAATGCATCCCATCATTTAATCCTACCATTGCAGAAAACAACCAAAATATGACGTACGCTTATGCCATTCGCATTCGCCACTGGGCCCCGTCATTACCCGTTAGGTTACTTAACTAACGACAGAGCGGGGGCTGGGCTAGCGTGTCTGTAAAACATAAGCAACGCCTAAATAATATCATATATAGATATACTGCAATGATAAACATTTCAGATCACAGATGAATACATTGGATATACTAGGAATCTGCAATTCGTACGAGCCTGTAACGAAAAACAGATTACACGGTCGCGGTGAATAGCCAATACCCCACCCAAGACCCCTACGGGTGCGGCAAACTACCCGCCAAGTACCTGAAGCGAAGCAACCTCCCTCATCCCCGTGAGTAGGCCACTCGGCACTTCGGCATACCCGGCAGTTTGTGCACCCCTCCATGGGTCTATCCTAGGAGCAAAAACAGTAAAAAGAAATTATACAATGACGGCTACAACCCCGACCCGGTTGTGCGGTCATACAATTAATATTATATCAATTTACAAATTTACATGAATTGAAAGAAAAGAAAAACTCTCGTCTCACAACCCCCAGCTATTCACCCGCGACAATCCAACATATTCATATACACATTCCAGCAACATTACAGATCACAGATTTGTATAACCCCCACTAATCGACATATAGCGATTAGCAGACGTTCAATACAAATATCACATTACAGAAAAAACCCGTTAGCTTAAGTCTTTTAGAAGTTCGATCAAAAATACGGATTTTCGGGACCCCAAAAATAAAATTTTCGTTCTGGAAAATCTGGGCAGAAAATATATATTTCAAAAATCCCAAAACAACCCCAGAATAACACTGCACCAAAGATGGACCTCGGCCGAGTCAACTCGGCCGCGGATCCGCGGTGGGAGCGTGCTCCCGCCGCGTTTCCGCGGCTCTTTGACTCGATCGTTGGACCAAATTTGGTGGTTATTCTAATAAAAGCCTGAGCCGATTTTAGAGATGAAAATAATCAACTTTTGAACAGTATAAAAATCGACAGAAACTTGAAATTGTCGGGTTCGTTTTCGTGACTTTTTCTTTGATCGATCTTCTAGTTACTTGCTAACATGTTAGATAGAGTTTAACTAGGCTCTGATACCACTGTAAGTCCATGCTACCTCTCCCGGTACTTACGGGCATGCGGAATTTGATAAAAAATGATTTTTATACAGGTGGTAACATGGACTTATAACCCGGATCTTGGTTAAACATCTAACTAACAACCTAACTACGAGTTGCTAACTACTCGGTTAGGGGGTTATACCTTGCTTGTCTTGAACTCCTTCGTCTTCAAACTCCAATGGAGGTCCGGATCGGCTTCTTCCCGTCGTCTCCTTACGCCGAAGATAGATCCACCTAAAAGCTCCAACCTTTGGCTCCTTCTTCGTTCTTTGAAGAAACTAGTTCACTTGGTTTGCTAAACCTTGTGAACTAGAATGAGTAGAGAAGAGTTTGTATGGGATTTTATCTATGGTTCTTGATTCTCAACTCATAAGACATATGAACCATAGAGTCAAGAGAGGGAGCAAGAGGAAGAGGGTGAAAGCAAGAGCAAGAGAGCTCAAGAACAAGAGAGAGAATGAGCAAGTAAGAATGAGCCTTTCTTTTGTCTTTCACCCTCTCATAATCCAAAACAATGATAACTCATTATACCAAATCAAGTGTTATGTGATGGTTGAAGCAACCATAACCATATCATTTCATGCACTCATTTTGCACAAATGAGCAAGCAAGCAAAAGACTTTGCCATGAAATGATGGCTATGGTTATCATGATGGTCAACTAGTCAAGCCTAGTCAACCGGTCAACAAAGTCAACAAGTCAACAAGTCAACAAAGTCAACAAAAGTCAACAACCATGTCACCATAATACTTAATTAATATAATTGTTAATCACATATCATATTCTCATTAGGGTTGAGCAAAAAGTCAATAGTCAACGGTCAACTGTCAATAACCCTAATGAGAATCTGCTGCCTCTGTCTCCCCGTCAACTGTGCATACACACCCGCATCCGTGTTCCGAGGAACACGAACGCAAACTGGATAAATCCAATCCCAATACGTACACTAGGATCTGGCTTAAACCAAAGCCCGCTAGTGCAAACTGTCCGGACACTGTACGTGCACAAGTGCACGGACGTGACCGAACCCTGTCGCAAAACCATGCGACCTGTCGCAAAACCATGCGACCACTACTTTTTTGCCTAAAGGCGAAAAGCTTTCTGTGTGGGACTCTAAAGACTCGACACTACGCTGGCAGTGGGTTTAACCACAGACCGCAAGCGGTACTAGCTGTGCATAGCGGTCCCCAGGTAATGCCGACAAGAAGACTGACGAGGCGAAACCCATCTGAACTCCTACTGAGCCTGAATGTGATATTCTCCGTACAGTCCGGTCTGTTCGTCTGATACATCGCATGGCGGGCCTAAGGGGCGGTAAACGTCAGTCCCCCAATAGCGGTACAATTCATGTCGGAGCGAAGCCCAAAACACCCTGAGATAACACTGGAAGCCTACCAGTATATCTCGTTTGCCCTGGCCAGGGACTACTCGTGTAATGGCTCTCCTAGACACAGCGCGATGTCAACCCCCAATACCGGGAGAGACGAATCCTGTCTAACCGTCACTGGCTCTAAGTGCTTCGGGACTGCACCCAACTACTCCCTGTTTGCACGGCTCCTTTGAGCCGTGGTAGGGTAGTAATCAAAGTGCAGTGGGAACACACTCGAGGCGAAGTGACAGTGTTAAGTCAGCTGACTAAGCTGTACTCATGTCACCTGGGAACTGATAACTGACGATAGGCATAATACCAACTAGTCAGTTCCCGACGAGTCATGTCCAGTGTACCCGTAACCTAACGAGCACCCGCATACTATCTCAAGTACGACGTACTGATGGCTGTGGGACAGACCGTCTCCCACACTGGGATGAGAAGCGCATGCGCTAGTCTACTCCGGAGTATCGATGCCCTGTCTCGATAGTCCTGCGACTAGGGACCTGCATAAGGATGTGCTTATAGATTACCCAGCCCCACTAGTGTGACTGCCATCACATCGCTGGTAATCAAGCAAAGATCCTAAGAGCTCCACTAATGTGTATAGGTGATATACTAAAATAAACACATGTACACATTGAAGTAGATACAAACCAAGTAGCATACTACTATTTTGAGCAAGATTGTATATACAAGGTGAATATCCCAAGCATCCATTAAGTAATATACAAACTAGTATGATATAGTAATGGCCTCTAGGGCATATACACTAACATAACTCGCCCATGGTTGCTATTCTCACCTCATGGGTTTCATTTCTCATCTTCGTCACTTCATTTTCTTCTTCAATTTGAGAAAAAGTTTGCTAGCTTTTTCTATGTGAGAAAATATTATGTGAAAATAAAATCTAAAGTGGGCCCACTTCCTACTTCATCATCCTCTACTATCAGCCATTTAGTTTACGGTGTTTGCTTCATTAATTCACATATTAGTGAAGAGGTGGTGTGAGCTTGAGTCTCCTCGACGAAGATTATCTTCGGCCTCGAAGACTTCGAGCAAGGCTGTTCATTTCTTCAAGTGAACCCATACTAGAGTTCGGGAGATCACTACGTGGAGCGAAGGGACTACTACACGGAGCTTTAGAAGTGAAGGACCGGTCTACAATGGTTGTATTCCTCATTCACTTAGTTGTAATGTTTGATTACATGTTAGTTTTGTCTAGTTACTCTAGCTAGATCTTAGGTTAGGGTTCTTTGGTACTCTTGAAATTTTTGAAATTTGCTGGTTTGATGCTGTGAAAACCCAGTAGGGTGCTGAGGAATCCCAACACTTCCCTACTAATCAGTTTCGCAAACTATGTTTATGAAACTTAACGTGTTCGAGAAATAGCCTCAGTGAGTGGACCCACTACAATGTTCCAACTTCATCTCTCTATATTTCAACTTTGCAGAGAACAACAATCTCCCAAACTGAGCGATACCCCACCTCAATAATTTATCTAGATACTTGATGGGACCAAGTTCATAAATGAACAACTCCATCCAACAAACTTCTTGGGTTGTATCTTTTATTGAGTTACAACCAGCATCCTGCACCATGATTACCTCAGTATCTTTATTGGAACACTATCCAATATACTGATCCTCAGAAGAGCCCAAACTCAAAACTCTGATAGCATCTCTGTTATCCAGGTCACCTTGGAAGCCTGAACCGATAACCGCCTCCCTGAGGAGGGTGCTGTTATCTTATACCAAGAACATCCTCTTATGTTCTTAATAGCTTCCTTTTATTTCTTCAGGATTGTATTAATATATGCTTACTACAATAAGTGTATAAGCAATATCTGGTGCTGTACAAGACATTGCATGATTGATTCAATTGCCTAAGTAAATGATATGTCATTCATGTTAGTCCCTCTCCTCATCAGTCTAAAAGACATCCCTTTTAGAGAGGGTGACTCCATCACGTGCGGGTACACCACCATGCCAGGAGTCGTCCATTCTAAAATACTTTTAGAATGCTGTCCAAGTACGCGATTGGGAAATTTCCCAAATCTAGATCTAAAACCAGAATCCCTGATATATTATCCATCTGGTTTTGTACAAAACATTGCATGATTGACTCAATTTCTTAAGCAAATGATATGTCATTCATGCCAGTCCCTCTCTTCATCAGTCTAGAAGACATCTCTTTAGAGAGGATAACTCCATCACCTGCCGGTACACTACCATGCCAGGAGTCGTCCTTTCTAAAATACTTTTAGAATGATATCTAAGTACCCGATTTGGGAAATATCCCAAATCTAGATCTAGTCCCCAGAATTCCTGATATACTATCCACATCCAATATGGAGAAAACACTATGTGGTAATCAAAGTTTGATAGATTGTAGTATAGGAACATCACTTCCTATCTGGAGTATGTCATCCATATCTAGGACAATACTTCCTACATCCTTCTTACAAGATTCATCTTTTGTTTTGATGAAATCAATCACCTTGACTGTCACATCAAAAAAGATGATCTGTCTTCGTTATCCAGGCTTCAATCTACGAATAGATATAAGCAACTTGCACACCTTTCGCTGCTCCTACTGACTACGATAACCCTCTGGCAGAGTCTTATACACGTGCACTTCCAAAATCCCATTTGGAAATATGTTATAGTCATCTACCTGCCAGATATCATAGCTATAAACTGCATCAGCGCCAAATCATATCAATATGAACTTCAGCGTAGACACTGAAGTAAAAGTCACATCACAATCCACAACGGGTATTTGATGAAAACTCTTTACAACAAGTCTAGCCTTATTAGGTTAGTACCTTTTCACCTGCATAGATCTCGAAAGATCTACTTGTTCCAAATGGGCTTCACCCCTTCAAGAGCACCCAGCAAAGTCCAAAATCCATGATTTGCTGAAGTGTGTCGAGTCTATCTTGGGTATGAAATACCTGGTCACCTGGAAGTTACCACTTTCTATGACCTGCTGATAACAAGTAGGGGGAACAGCAGTGTCAAGTCATATCCATACGGACTTCAGCATAAATACTAAAGTAAAAGTCACATCACAATCTATAACGGCTATTTAATAAAACTCTATACAACAAGTTAAGCACCTTTCCACCTGCACAGATCTCGAAAGATCTAATTGCTCCTAATGGGTTTTACCCCTTCATGAGCACCCAACAAAGTCTAAAATCCATGATTTGCAGAAGTGCGTGGAGTCCATCTTGGATATGAATCATCTGGTAACCTGGAAGTTACCACTTCCTATGACCGGCTGATAACTAGTAGGACCATCATCACCATGATGGTGACCTCCCTGTCACCGTCTACGAGAAAACCGAAGTATCTCCCGGGTATCTGAGGCCGCCTACTAAAATATGTGGAGTGGCTAACGGTTTGTCAAGTCTAATTGAATCCTTAAGTTCTACTAAATTTTCGGTAACCGTTTGTGGTTCTGGAATCACTTCCAATTCTACCATATTCCCACTAGTTTCTTTTGCAAAAAGATTCTTTTATAAAATGGTGGTGAGTCAAGAACAATGTAACTATTAATCTTGAAAATGGTACAAACAAAATCCTAGCGAATGTTTTGGATAATCCAGAAACCGCCATTACCGAAGCGTGCCTCTAGTTTGTCCGGATTCTTCTTTTAAACAGAAACCAGATAACCTCATATCTTAACAATCTCAAGATATGCAACCATACTATATCCATATAGAATCAATGTGTAACATTTCAGAAAATATAAAATATAATTTTTGGAATTTAATATTAAAATAATATTTTTCGCCAAAACTGCCCGATTTGCGAAATTGGGGTTTTCGAAAAAAGGTATAAATATAAACCAATATTTGTGAAATAAATTGAAATTAAAATGATTTATTCATTTAATAATATAATTAAAGGATTTGGCAATTTTATAATTTATTATATGCAATTTTGATAAAAACCCGATTAGTGCACTGCTAATCGCGATTATGCCAAATCCACGTTTTCTACAGTTTTCCATGGTTAGTGCACCATGACATATTTCATTTTCTTACATGTTTCATTCCATTTGGGTTATTGGTGGAGAGAAAAGGAAAAGAAAAAGAAAAAGTCAAAGGGGACAAAATGAGTAGGTTAGGTAGGCTTTTGGAGAGAGAGAAAGAGTGTGATTTTGGGGGAGAGAGGGAGGGGGCTGCTGCCATTCTTTCCCCCATCTTTGATTTCTTCTCCCTCATCATCTCCTCAACACCACAACCCTCCTCAAAGAATCCCTAGATCTATCTCCTAATAAGCCCCAAAACCCTACACACCCTTCACAAAAATTAATCCCCTCTTCAACCTCTACACATGAGACCAAGAAAATTCAGATTTTGATGACCTTTGGGATTCATGGGTGCTATATGAGGTAATACCTTCACCAATTTTGTAGTTTTTCATTTACTTTAGTATTCATATGTGTTTAGATGTGAGATTGTGAAGATTAGTGAACATTAGGAAACCCTAGTGAATGTTTGAGTGTTGTTTGTAATTGGTGATATTAGAGGCTGTTAACTAGACTTGGGTGCTGTTTAATGACCTATACCAGAGCTTAGAAACCCAAAAAACACGGATTTAGAAACCCGACATCGGATAAATGTGTGATTTTTTAGGGTATTTTGGAATCTGGAGCAACCCGGGGACACTAGAAATGATTTTGAAATTACTGGGAGTCGTGCAGGCACCTAGGAAGCTACCACTGAGACCCGAGCCCCAAACACCAACCCCAGGCCGCAGATTTATTCAGTATGGCCTCAATTTGCGGCCAGGGTAGGTCAGAATTGAACCATGTTTGTTCTGGGGTCCCTTTAGAGGTAAATTAGGCCCTCCATATATGCAGAATTGACTAATTTTGCTTAGGGTAAAATCTGGGACCATTGCCATGAATTTGTGCATTGACTTACGACTTCGTTTTGACTTGATTTTGGTATTTGGTTTTGTGTTTCCGTCGTGTGGCGTTTGGACGTCTACGACCAGGGTTTTTGGTCGTGTTTTGCACGCAAAGCTATAGGTTTTGACGTATGAGCGAAACGTGTACCGTTTTGGTTTTCCGCCTTAATTTTAACACGCAATGCGATTGTTTATCATTGTAGGTACCTTCACGTGGATTCCGAGGCGACGGAGCATGGCATCATAGATTTTGGCGAGCGAAGATCAGGTGAGTGGATCTATATCCACGGGGGAAGTCGGGTGGATGGCGTAGCAGCGCCGCAATGTTTTGATGCAAAACTGATTTATAAAATATGGTTAGGAAACCTAGACGAGGAAACTAGGGTTAGAATGAGATAGCTATGAAACCATATTAGAAACTAGAGGATAGTTAGAAGTGATATGTTACTACTATCATAGGATGACATTTGTCGATATTGCCGTTTAGGGTACTGTAGGACTAGATAGACGATGTAGATGCGTCATCCGAACCATACCTTTTTCTAAACCGAAGAATCATACGTGTCTTTTAAATATGTACCTTGAAGGATGTTACGGATTTTCAATGATATCATTTCCTTAAAACACCGTAACACTTATTTTCAAACTACGATTCGCTTCTTTTAAAATCTGCTTGTATGGTTCGGCTGTGTATGCTAGATTAGATACCTATACTTATAGTAGAGATAGAAGGTTTAGGTAAACTCGGCTTGATATGAGTTATAAATGCGATGAAAAGAATATAAGACGGATATGATGATATGTTGATATGTTGGTATACGGATGCGAGTCGATCGAGATGATTTATACCCTACCGGTCCTCTGATATGAGATTATTGCGGATGTGAACCGGGACATAGGTACATAGATATATATCCATATATAGAATGTTGTGAATCATGGATGATAGGCCGTATGTGATATTAGGCCGTACCCTCATTTGTCGTATAGGATGTTAGGATCCCTATTAGCTTAATACCGGCGAACGATCATTTTCCGTGCGTGATGAGTTTGACTTGATGTTGATCCATACCCTTGACTAGAGGATGCCGTATGATGGATTATACCGTGCGTGATGCTGTGAGGCTAGCTGCCGATTGATAGATTCACCGACTCAGACATATGATAGTTACGTATACCTTATAGCTATTAGCTGATGATTAACCTTGTGCTGCATTCATGATAGTATTATTGCATTGCTTATACCTGTGATAGTACACCTGCACCATTATCGATGATGCGTATGTTACACGTACACAGATTATAGGCTCACACACTTCATCATCGATAATTGCCATGTCACTACACAGTAGGATTGCTGCATCATGATATGACTCTTCGCATAACCTACTTGCGCACATACACATTGTATATCCATATTGGTGCACATATACATTGATACATCTATACTTGCGGATATACCCATTTGTATATCCATATTGGTGCACATATACATCGATACATTCATACTTGCGCACATGCACATTGTATATCCATATTGGTGCACATATACATTGATATATTCATACTTGCGCACATACACATTGTGTTGGAGATAGTGCCCTCAGAGTCAATTATTGGATCACAGGCACGTGATTGCAATGACCGAGGGAGGACATATCCCGGTAGGACAGTCTTACTCAAGATAATAGTATGCTATCTGGTTTATCTTTATCATCGTGTACTGCTTTAGGTGACCTGACCGGTCGCTATTACACGTTGATAGAGCCCCTAGGATTCTTGCTTGACTGCCAGCAGTATGAGGGCGATCATATACGTGAGAGCTGGCAGTCTATAAGCACATCCTTAAAAGGTCCCTAGTCGTGGGAGTTTCGAGACTGGGCATCGATACTCCAGAGTAGACTAGTGTATACAGTCGAGACCCCGACGAGGGGCGGTGGCCGGTCTCATAAGCCACTGGTGTCAGTTGGTTCACCTAAGATGTATACAGGTGCTCATTGGGTTATGAGTACACCGGACATGACTCGCTGGGAACATGCTAGTTGGTCTTATACCTGACGTCAGATAGCAGTTCCCTGGTGACATGTGTACAGGTTAGTTCATCGACCTGAGGATCGTCATTTGTCTCGTGTGAGTTCCCACTGTACTTTGATTACTACCCTACCACGCTCAAAGGAGACGTGCAAACAGGTTTTAGTTGGGTACAGTCCCGAGCCACATGGAGGCAGTGAGCGGATCTTCAGGGGTTTGTCTCTCCCGGTATTGGGGGTGAGGTCACGCTGTGTCTAAGAGAGCCATTACACGAAGTCCTTGGCCAAGGCAGGAGATTTACTGGTAGGTATTCCAGTAGTATCTCAGGGTGTTCTGGGCTACACTCCGACACGACTTGTACCGCTTTTGGGGGTCTGACTTTTACCAACCCTCTACGCCCGCCATGCGATGCTCATAGACGAACAGACCGGACTGTACGGATATTGTCACTGACAGGCTCAGTAGGGTGTCAGGATGAGTTCGCTCACAGACGTCCCTTTTGGTCAATACCTGGTAGCCCGTTACGTATAGGCTAATACCTCTGACGTGCTAGTGGTTAAATCCACAACCAAGGTGTTGACGAGTCTTTAGAGTCCCCCACAGACCAGTTTCTCAAGTTTCGGGCGAAACGCTGTAGAAGCCGTATGGAGATATGGCAGGGTTCGATTAGATACGTGCGGTATTGCACGGATCAGGATCGGACGGTTAATACTAGCAGGCTTTGGTTTAAGACGGATCCTAGTATTGTACGGTGTAGATTTTGTCTCATTGCAATTATATTCGGTCGGAATACAAATGCGGGTGTGTATACACAGTTGCGGGGTTTTCCTGTAATTTATTACGGGACCAGTTTTATGGAGTTGCCAGTTTGCTTTCCGTTTCGGCCATATTTCTTTGTATCTTTCATCGACCGAAGATTGGTGGAGGAGGGATTATTTGCATTTATGCAAATAAGCATTTGTGGAGGGTGTTCTTTACATTTTGTTGCATCATGATGAGTGCACCATCCATTGACTTGATTTATCCATCATGGCTTGACTTTTGTGTGACATGGATTTGATGATGGTTGTGGTTGAGTGTGGATATGGTTGTGATCATTGCTTTTGATCATCATTCTTTTCTTGCATCATGATTGATACACATCCCCTTGGACTTCTCTCTCTCACTCACTCTCTCATTCATTCCATCCTCAAGCATGGCCGGCCTTGGCTCTTGGGGGGCTGTCCCAAATTGGTAATGGGGAATTTTTGCTCATTTGGCTAGGCAAAAATCTTTTTAGCTCCTCCTCCAAAAAGCTTATCTCATATCCTCTACCAATGGCAACTCCCTAAACCCCTAGAGTCACAAAGAGCACTACACTATTCTACAGCAAACCTTGGGCACGTCGGCTCGCCAACTTCGTGCCCGAGTTGTCTCGGTCCAGAAGCCGGAGCCCGTAAAAGAAGCAGGCAACGTGGTGCCCTTCCGGCGACGAAGTGGAGACCGGAGATTTCGCGGCGAGATCGGGACGACGACGAGAAGACCGGAGGACTCGGATCACTCGGTATATCTCACTTCCCATCTTGTAGTTAGCTAGGACTAGTTTAATGGCACGATCCGGGTTTTTAGTGCGCGGTGGTACCGGTTCGAAAAGTTATTGTAAATCACCGCTTCCGCATTCCGGCGTCTGATTGACGGCCGGGGCGCCGCCGTGCACTTACAGTGGTATCAGAGCCATGCCATTAACCTAGTCTAGCTTGGTCTAATGTGTTTACATTTCCGATCGAACAAAAATCCCCAAAGAGCGTATTTTCATTTCCACAGTTTTTGTCGAAATTTTTTTGGACTCTAAAAATTTTTCAAGTTGTTGCAGAGAGATGTGCATGGTGTCATGAGAATACTGGTGAAATTTGGTCGGCTGAACTCTCTGTATAGCCACGGAACCGCGGCCTTAACCCCCATTTGGCCGCGGTTCTGCCGCAGAAAAGTGAGCTCACTACACCAAATTTCATGGAGTGATTCCTGAGTTGAAAATATGGTTTTTGGAACATTCTTTTTAGGCCCAGAATTTCTTTATATGTTACAGTAGTACTTAGGGGCCCACTTTGGAATATTTGATCGATCGAATATTTTAAACACATTGGTTCACCGTTTTTACATTATATCTGCTACCGTGAATGTCACTTGATCGGTAAATCCTGTCTAACTGCTATAGCCCGGTTAGACGGATTTGCGAATGTGACATTCACGTTGATGTTCTGTAATTGTGCTGTGATGTTGCGGATTGGTCGTGGGGATAGCCTGGATGCAATGCTAGTACAGTTTTTGTTGTATTATATACATTTGATATTGCGGGGCGAGCGTCCGACATGTGGACTGCCGTCACTGCCTGTTTGTATTATTCTTTTGGGGCATGACCAGGTTGCGGTCGATGTACCCGTTGTATGTATATTTTACTTTCTGTACTAGGATTACCCCGCGGAGGGGTGCACGGATGGCCGGGTTCTTGAGGGCAACAAGCCCGCATCTCATGGCATTGAGATGGAGGGGGCTTTACTCTAGAATTGGCGGGCTATTCGCCGCACTCGTAGGGGGTACAGGTTGACCCAGGAAGGGTGCCCAAGTTACCGGATTCCGTGAAGTGCTGGTGGTCCATTCACGTTGCTGAAGGGGGCTGCCTCGCTTCAGGTTTTGGCAGGTAACTTGCCGCGCCCGTAGGGGTCTAGGATTTTCATTACACAAGCTATCCACACGACCAGGGGAACGTCAGGTTTCAGTAGCGGCTCTGTGAAACCCGGGAATCCTAGATATCTGTATTGTTCTGTGATGCTGTACATTTCTGTGATGTTGCATTTTATCACGCCTTGAGCGAAATATTATATATTGATATATACACTAGTAGATGTTGTATATGTTTTGCATCCGCCTAGTCCAGTCCCCGCTCTGTCGTTAGTTAGCTAACCTAACGGGTAATGACGGGACCCAGTGGCGAATGCAGATGGCACATACGTACATCAGTATATTTTCATTCTTTGTGGTATGATCAATTGATGGGACTGCGTTGATTCGGATCAATGCAAGTTAAAACCAAACCTAATCTGATGTTGTTGGAACACTTTTCAAAAAGCTGTTATTGCAAGGACGTTCACTTTTGTTTTGCATCGTGGTATTCAGTTGGAATATCCTGCTCCTCAGTCGACGAGGCAGGGGCCGAGATCCCTTCACCGGGAGTGACCCCTTGGACAAAAGTTTGCGTCAGGGCAATAACTTCACTATAGCCGATTACTTTTGCTTTGCATCATGGTATTCAGTTGGAATATCCTGCACCTCATTCTACGGGGAAAGAGCCGAGATCCCTTCACCGGGAGTGACCTCTTTAGCAAAGGTTTTCGTCACTATATTTTTAAAAGCTATCCGTTTCATCAACGATATCAAGTTCATTACGTTAAAGGTTTTCGCCAGAAACCATTCGTAGCCCTCCGTCGTTTCACATGGATAGTCAATCAGTATTCAAGCTATGTTTGTTGGCCAAAGTCAAGGCATAGTGATTGGTAGCTCTTGGGTATTCATGTGCAGCATAGATAGATGCGTTGGTTTGGGACAGTCGTATAGCCTTGTTGGCCAAAGTCAAGGTCTTGTGCGGGTGGGCTCAAATTAACCTGGAGAATGACGGGTAGAACTTGACATGTGACTTATGATTTGTTGGCCAAAGTCAAGGTCATAAGAGCATGGGGCAAAAATCACATCGGGAGTTTCAAAAGAAACTGAAACTTGCCAGATATGCGCATACCTTCTGGAGTATGATAGCGTGAGCGGATTCCGTCACGTTATCATGCGGTGATAGTTGGATCCCGATTCCCACTGATGAGTTGGTTTACTCCTCGGGACATCCCGACTAATTCTTCTTTCAGGTTTGGAGGAGAATTTGACGGTACAGTGGGAGATTTCCAGATTAGATAATTAGTAACCATTCTGATCTAGGTTAGAGTGCACGCTGAGTGTTTCTTTTCTCTCTCTCTTTTGGCAGCGACCCATTGACCCGACCCTAGACTATGACTCAGTGACCAAGTTGACCGAACCTTCTTAAACACTGGCTTTTGGATTGTCAGAGTTGCAGACCTCATTGCCACTCCTACTTTTACCCTTTTCTCCAGGACACCCCATATTACTACGAACGTCCACTTCCATTGGACAAAACCATCGTATGGTTATATACGAACTCGAAGGGATTTATTCGAGGATGGTTTCCGGTTCTGGAGAAAACGAATAGGACTATTCAGTTGTCTTTTCCTTTTACCTTCTCTCAGGTTGCGAGTACTCCTTGGTTTAGGAGATAGTACACCTATTACGCAAATTGGATAGTCTTCTTCCAAACCATAGGCAGGTGCCGACCGATAGGGAATGAAGAAAACCAATTAGTCCAACGATGGTGTACAGAAGGTGTTAAGTTAAGACAAAGCAAGGGATTAGTAAGAGGGCAAAGTAAATTGCAACTGATATTCACGACCAAACCAAGTATTTCATTACCACTCCCACATCACCTTTGTATTTCTCCAGAACACTCCGTATCACTACGAAGATCCACAGTTTATTGGATATTCCATCGTATGGTTATATACGAACTCGAAAGGAACTTGTTCCAGTACGGGGATGGATTCTGGTTCAGGAGAAATATGAATAAGGTTTTTTCGGTTGTCTTTTATCTTCACCTTCTCTCGCATTGCGAGTGCTCCTAGGATTAGGACAGTACACCCATTATGCTTATTGGATAGTCTTCTTCCAAACCTTAAGCTGGTGCCGAACGGTAGGGATGGAAGAAAACCATTTGGCCTAAAGGGGTGTACAGAAGGTAATGACTAAAGACATATAAAGGGATTTGGGGAGGTGGCAAAGAATTACACGGTTACAGTTGTGAATCTGGATAATGGAAGAGGCATTACTAGGAATACCGGGTTACCCCATCGAAACATTTCAATGTTTCAGTTTCACTGTGTACTGTTAAAAGAAAACTGATTTCCCAATTAGACACTTGCTCCACGGTATGTATTTACCAGGTATGATTCTCACATCTGTATGGTTTTACAGATGATGAGTGGGAGTAAGTTATTGGGAATTGGGTGATCATCCTCATTATATCGGGATTCGTTGCAATCGGTGATATTTGAGGAAGTCACCTGGGTTGTTTGCCGGACGGCGAATATTTGGTTTTGAATATCCGTTATAATGCACCATTTTCAAATTGATATATCTGTACGTCTATTTTTATAGAGTGAGATATACCTTTTTGAAATTATGTCGATGACATTTACCTATATCCGTTGATGGTTAGGTAACGAGCATTAAACAGCGGTGTAATTCTTCTTAACCATAAGTACAGTTTTCAACCTACGACACACATGGAGTGTGTTATTAGACTCAAGGGACTTGTACAGAGTATTGTATATTGTCCAGTGTCCATTAGGACAGAGGGGATGGTCCTCGTACTATATTCAGTTTAGTTATGACTTCTCTAGTTTTTAGACAGGTGTTTCGTGGAAACACAGGGTCCGAATTTTGAGAAGTTATAGTTATATGAATAAAGTATAGAACCAGGTGTTGCAAGTATCGGGATTCTTCAAGGTAATAGAAGATGTAGATATTTTTGTATGGTATTCAGTTGATAGTAATGATTAAGAGAACTTGCTTCTCTTTCAGGTTACTCATAATTGGAAGTACTCCTAAGTTGAGTAATGCTGATCAGCCTCACTCCATTTACTTGACATGCACTAGAGACAGCTGCATGATTTGAATCTGGTTCAATTAAATCAGTGCCTCTGGTCTTATATTGGATATAGAACAGTTCGTATCTTAACGATGTTAAGGTACGGGGAGTTGTCCGGCTTATGCTTAAACCCAGACTCTGGATAACTCAAGGCACGTTTTTGTAATGGCTGTTTGTGGGTTGACCCAGGCTATGACGAGGGTTGACTTTCTACCATCTGGAAGATCAATAGTGATATTGTTCTAGACTCGCCACAGTTTTAATAAGAAATTGATTTTTTATTAAAACTGTGGCGAGAGTATGGTAGAACTGGAAGTGATTCCAGAACCACACGCGATTACTGAAGATTTTGATAGGAACCTAAAGATTCAATCTGGTTTGACATTCCATTGGCCACTCCGCAGATACGGTGGGTAACTTCAGGCACCCGAGAGGTACTCCGGTAGCCTCAAAGACGGTGACAGGGAAGTTCTTATTTACCCAGACTTTCCATTGCTGTTGTTCCAGACTGTGAGACCCGGCAGGAGGATGAGTATAGCGTCGTTCTAAACTAGCTTTAGAAGTGTACGTCTATATGACTCTGCCAGAAGGTTGTCGTGATCAGTGGGAGCAGCGGAAGCATTGGTGGACAAGTGGCTTATGTCTATTTATAGACTAAAGCAGATGTAGCGGAGATATATCATCAATTTCTGATGTGACAGTCATAGGTTTGACTTCATCAGAATAGGGGATGGATCTGTTAAGAAGGTAGTAGGGTGTGATGTCATGGTATTTGGATGACATACACTGAGTAGGAAGTGATATTCCTATACTACGATCGGTTATACTTTGGTCGTCACACAGTGATTTCTCCACATGGGACTTGGATATTATATCAGACATTCTGGTTACTGGATCTATGGTTTTAGATCTAGATTTGGATAGTTTCCCAATTAAAGGTACTTAGACAGCATTCTAAGAGTATTTAGAATGGACGACTCCTGGCACGGTAGTGTACCTGCAGTGATGGAGTCACCCTCTTTAAAGGTGTCTTACAGACTAAAGGGGAGCGGGATGTGCATGATTGGCAGATCACTTGCTTAGGCAATTGAATCAATCATGAGATGTCAAGTACCACACCAGATGTTGTTCTTGCAGTAGATGCAATAAGTTGATATTAATCCAATCCTGGAGAAACAGTCGGAAGCAGTTTTAGAACATAAGTGAATGTTCTAGGGATATGATAACGACAGCATCATTCGGGAGAAGTTATCATTCCTGGCTTCCAAGGTGACTTGGACGATAGGCAGGTTATCAGAGTTATAGTTTTCCTTCTGACGAGGGGCAGTATTTTGGACAGGTGGTCCAAGGCAATACTGAGGGAGGCATGGCGCAGGATACTGATTAAGTTCAGTTGACGATACAGTCTAAGAAGTTTGGATTTGGAGTTCATTTATGAGCTAGGTCCCATCAGACCTCCAGACACATTCTTAGACAGGTATTGCTCATTTCGGGAGATGGCATTCTCCGCGAACTTGAGATATAGAGAGACATAGAAAGAAACATCAAAGCGGATCCACTCACTGAGGCTATTCCTCGAACGCAATAGTTTCGCAAACGAGCTTTGTGAGACTGACTAGTAGAGGAGTTGGGTGTTCGGTATCACACTGGCTGTGAGTATGCGACATCGCAATAATTAACCTTGATTGCAAGTGGGAGATTGTTGGAGATAGTGCCCTCAGAGTCAATTATTGGATCACAGGCACGTGATTGCAATGATTGAGGGAGGACCTATCCTGGTAGGACAGTCTTACTCAAGATGATAGTATGCTATCTGGTTTATCTTTATCATCATGTACTGCTTTAGGTGACCTGATAGGTCGCTATTACAAGTTTATAAAGCCCCTAGGATTCTTGCTTGACAGCCAGCAGTATGAGGGCGATCATATACGTGAGAGATGGCAGTCTATAAGCACATCCTTAAAAGGTCTCTAGTCGTGGGAGTTTCGAGACAGGGCATCGATACTCCAGAGTAGACTAGTGTATACAGTCGAGACCCCGACGAGGGGCGGTGGCCAGTCTCACAAGCCACTGGTGTCAGTTGGTTCACCTAAGATGTATACAGGTGCTCATTGGGTTATGAGTACACCGGATAGGACTCGCCGGGAACATGCTAGTTGGTCTTATACCTGACGTCAGATAGCAGTTCCCTGGTGACATGTGTACAGGTTAGTTCATCGACCTGAGGATCGTCATTTGTCTCGTGTGAGTTCCCACTGTACTTTGATTACTACCCTACCACGCTCAAAGGAGACGTGCAAACAGGTTTTAGTTGGGTACAGTCCCGAGCCACATGGAGGCAGTGAGCGGATCTTCAGGGGTTCGTCTCTCCCGGTATTGGGGGTGAGGTCGCGCTGTGTCTAGAAGAGCCATTACACGAAGTCCTTGGCAAAGGCAGGAGATTTACTGGTAGGTATTCCAGTAGTATCTTAGGGTGTTCTGGGCTACACTCCGACACGAGTTGTACCGCTTTTGGGGGTCTGACTTTTACCAACCCCCTACGCCCGCCATGCGATGCTCATAGACGAACGGACCGGACTGTACGGATATTGTCACTAACAGGCTCAGTAGGGTGTCAGGCTGAGTTCGCTCACAGACGTCCCTTTTGGTCAATACCTGGTAGCCCGTTACGTATAGGCTAATACCTCTGACGTGCTAGTGGTTGAATCCACAACCAAGGTGTTGACGAGCCTTTAGAGTCCCCCACAGGCCAGTTTCTTAAGTTTCGGGCGAAACGCTGTAGAGGTCGTATGGAGATATGGCAGGGTTCGATCAGATACGTGCGGTATTGCACGGATCAGGATCGGACGGTTAATACTAGCGGGCTTTGGTTTAAGTCGGATCCTTATATTGTACTGTGTAGATTTTGTCTCATTGCATTTATATTCGGTCGGAATACAAATGCGGGTGTGTATACACAGTTGCGGGGTTTTCCAGTAATTTATTACGGGACCTGTTTTATGGAGTTGCCAGTTTGCTTTCCGTTTCGGCCATATTTCTTTATATCTTTCATTGACCGAAAATTGGTGGAGGAGGGCTTATTTGCATTTGTGCAAATAAGCATTTGTGGAGGGTGTTCTTTACATTTTGTTGCATCATGATGGGTGCACCATCCATTGACTTGATTTATCCATCATGGCTTGACTTTTGTGTGACATGGTTTTGATGATGGTTGTGGTTGAGTGTGGATGTGGTTGTGATCATTGCTTTTGATCATCATTCTTTTCTTGCATCATGATTGATACACATCCCCTTGGACTTCTCTCTCTCACTCACTCTCTCATTCATTCGATCCTCAAGCATGGACGGCCTTGGCTTTTGGGGGGTTGTCCCAATTTGGTAGTGGGGAATTTTTGCTCATTTGGCTAGGCAAAAATCTTTTTAGCTCCTCCTCCAAAAAGCTTATCTCACATCCTCCACCAATGGCAACTCCCTAAACCTCTAGAGACACAAAGAGCACTACACTATTCTACTGCAAACCTTGGGCACGTCGGCTCGCCAACTTCATGCCCGAGTTGCCTCGGTCCAGAGGCGGGAGCCCGTTAAAGAAGCAGGCGACGTGGTGCCCTTCCGGCGACGAGGTGGAGACCGGAGATTCCGCGGGGAGATCGGGACGACGACGAGAAGACCGGAGGACTCGGATCACTCGGTATATCTCTCTTCCCATCTTGTAGTTAGCTGGACTAGTTTAATGGCATGATCCGGGTTTTTAGTGCGTGGTGGTGTCGGTTCGAAAAGTTATTGTAAATCACCGCTTCCGCATTCCGGCGTCTGATTGACGGCCGGGGCGCCGCCGTGCCCTTACACATTGTATATCCTCATTGGTGCACATATACATTGATACATTCATACTTGCGCACATACATATTGTATATCCACATTGGTGCACATATAGATTGATACATTCATACTTGCGCACATACACATTGTATATACACATTGGTGCACATATACATTGATACATTCATACTTGCGCACATACACATTGTATATCCACATTGGTGCACATATACATTGATATATTCATACTTGCGCACATACACATTGTATATCCACATTGGTGCACATATACATTGATATATTCATACTTGCGCACATACACATTGGTGCACATATTCATTGATATATTCATACTTGCACATATATACACTTGTACATCCTTATTGGTGCACACATACATTGGTACATCTATACTTGCGCATATACATATTGTACCTACATAGATAACTGATTTTATTCGATAAAATTCGGAACCGCATGTTATATTTTCAAAACTGGAATCATTTAAAAGAGCGGTTCTCCTTTAATATGTCATATCACTGTTCCAGGTTGCATGATATACTGATATGTTTACATTTCTGTTATATGTCGCATACATCATGCTTTACGCTTTTGCGCATTGAGATATGCTGTTTTAATGAGATTTCTGGATTTGAAAACCGTGGCTATTTCAAAAGAAAGCATATATTGTTTTAAAAACCCTGTTTCTCTTGATATGATATTTCAGTGCGTCCACCATGTGTTTTCTCGGTTCTGAGAGTGGTATGTGAAACCCGATTCAAGGAGCGGTAGGCACCGTCTGCGGGTACATGGTGGACCCGGTGAGGTACCCCGGGGCAAGAAGACTCGTATATATTAGACGGTGAGCCCGGCAGGGGAGCGCTACCTACCGATGATAGTATTTAGACTCGGCGGTTATCCGGAGGATACCGACCGGAGTAGCGAGATGGATATGAGGGCCGACCAGGGTGTGCGGCGCCTGAGGGCCGATCTGAGGATGCGGCGCCTGAGATATATGAGGATTTACGTGTCGATGCTGGGCATGGTTTTCATAATGTTTCGAGTGTCGATACTGGACACTCAGGTTCCATGATTTTGAGGTGTCGCGAGGGACACATGTTGATTTATATCCTCACATTTTCATGCATATGCTTTTATGATATTCACATGCATGATATTGTTGTGTCAGTGGTTGACACATGGACAAAATCCACATGCATACATACATTGATTATATGAGTGGACGAGATCCACATGCATACATACATTGATTATATGGGCGGACGAGACCCACTTGCATACATGCATTGACTATAATGTTGGATGTTATACACATGCACATAGGTATTGACTACCTTGTTGGCACATATACAGACCCGGTCACCCTAGATTTCATAGTATTATTACCTTTATGATATAGTTGACTTAGGAGTCGTTGCTTATTCGATTTCTATCTGTTGATATTTTTCTACTCACGAGTTGGCAACTCACCCTCGTTGTGCCATAGTTCTTGCAGGTTGACCGCTTGGATCAGTAGCGGCTTCGCTGGCACACAGTCGCATTCGGGTGTTTTGCATTGGCAGGTGGGACATTTGTATCATTCCCACATTTGTATCTACATTTCATATTGTATCTAGTTAACTCCATCAATCAAAACTTGTAAATTGTATAATTAATGAGACTTAGTGGGATTGTGGTCGTAAGACTTGGAGCGAGGGGTTTTCCACTACTTGTGATTTATATGTCTTGCTTTTTTTATCTTTTGTGGTGAACTTCGCCGTTCGGCGTCGTTTACTTATATATATTGTCTTACGTGGTTGTGATCCGCCGTTTGGCGAAGATCTAGCTCCCGCTTGGGGATGCCATTATTATTATTATGTATTTGTGGTTTTGGATCAAAATATACAAAGGAGGTGTTGCCAAAATTTTTAAAAAGACGAAACATGTTTTCAATCTAGTAAATTTCACTTGCATCATTCATGTTCCTTTTCTATGCATTAAGAAAACTTGATTTAATTATACCTTTATTTCAAAACTTCACCTCCTTTATTTTTCTTAAAAGGTTTAGATTTCTGGGTTTCAGCATACTTGAATTCCGTTACGCCTTTAGACGTTGCGTGATTCAAGTGCTGGTCACCAGCTAATATTTCGGGTCGTGACAAACTTGGTATCAGAGCGCTAGGTTTAACCTTTGTTCGAGTCTATGTTTGACTATGCGGAGTCTAGGGCGGTTATGTATTTCGGAACCTAACCTTCACCTTACGGAACTTAGACTTGGACGGGGGGGTATTAGACCCGAACTTTCGTTTCATAGGCTGACCCTGATTGATGGAGTAGGTAGCTTGAGTAGAGTGACGTACCGTACGTATGTTCTGCGGCATATTTACGATACGATACTCCACTTAAGAAACCTTAGGATGTACATACTTTTTGAGACCAGTGATTCTCTTTGTATCCATGATTATACATCTATTTGAGATCCTCGATTCTATTAGTTCATGATCATACTTTCATTGATTCCGTTCCTTCTTATGATCATGTATCCATTCTGGATCTGTCGTTTCCTCTCATGTCGTTGATCTGCTTTCTTCGATACTCGATTGAGGTTCCTGACACCATTGTTCGAGCGCAGTTTGAGCTGCTGCTAGTGTTGCGGTCGGGGCAAGCTCGTCTGGTACGAGGGCCGACCATTGTGTTTTCTGGTGACATGGGAACGTCTCGATGTAGTGTTGTGGTGTGGCCTTTTATGGAGGCAAGTGCTTGTTTTTATACCGGATGATCGGGGCATTGTTAGAGCTGCCAGTTGTGAGAGGACTGTTTGTTAGTGTATATGCCCTAGGGGCCATTATTGTATCATACTAGTTTACATATTACTTAATGGAAGCTTGGGATATTCACATGTATATAACAGTCTTTCTAAACATGGTAGTATGCTACTTGGTTTTTCTATCTTAGTATGTGAGTATACGTATTGATAGAGCTCTTAGGATCTTGCTTGACTACCAGCGTTGTGACGGCAGTCACACTAGTGGGGGCTGGGTAGTCGACAAGCACATCCTTATTCAGGTCCCTAGTCGTAGGATTATCGAGACAGGGCATCGATACTCCGGAGTAGATTAGTGTGTACGCTTCTCATCCCAGTTGGGGAGATGGTCTGTCCCACAGCCGTTAGTACGTCGTAGTGGAGATAGTATAAAGGTGCTCGTTGGGTTACGGGTACACCGGACAGGACTCGCAGGGAACTGTTGGTTGGGTTTTATACCAGTAATCAGTTAACAGTTCCCAGGTGACATGAGTACAGCATAGTCCGCAGACTTAACACTGCTACTTCGCTTTGAGTGTGTCCTACTGTTCTTAGATTGCTACCCTACCACGGCTCAAAGGAGTCATGCAAACAGGTAGCAGTTGGGTGCAGTCCCGAGCACTTGGAGGCAGTGGCGGTTAGACATGATTCGTCTCTCCCGGTATTTTAAAACAGGCCCTAAAAATTTTTCAGGGACCTGCAGAATAACAAGCATGAAATTATAGGGCTACTGAAGAAATTTGGACTCCCAACTCAGCTAACTCACCGCGGAACCGCGGCGGATCCATGCGATCCGCCGCGGATCCGTGGCCGAGTTAGGGCCGAGTCGGCCCAAATTTTTCCAGTAACCCTTTGTGTTAACAGTGATATTTCTGGATATTTTATTTTCTGCTAAGATCTCAAGTGCACAGAGAAGTTTTACAGTAGAATCTAAAGTGTTTTGCTCGATCGAAATTTTACGCTGTTTGCTAATATGATTATATCTGTGATTGTATAATGTGTTCGTAAACATCCCCTAACTGCTAGTATGTCTGTTGGCAGGGGGTTTCACATTTCTGTAATGGTTTTACTATTTGTGGATGTGAACTGTATTGGACTGTTGTGATGATTAGCCGGGGTTTGAGATCGGTTGTTATATTCATTCATTCAATATAACTGTAATATGTTGTAATATTATTTTGCGGGGCATATCCAGGTTGCGGTTGTAGCCACTGTTGTATTATTTCATTTTTCTGTTTTTGCTCCTAGGATAGACCCAAGGTGGGGTGCACAAACTACCGGATACTTTGAAGTGTTTAGTGGCCTACTCACTTTGTTGAGGGAGACCGCTTCACTTCGGGTATTTGGCTGGTAGTTTTCCGTACCCGTAGGGGTCTAGGGTGGGGTAATGGCTATTCATCACAACTGTGTAATCCGTCTTTTGTTGCAGGCTCTAAACAAACTCGGATTGCTTGCAAATCCAATAAAGTTCATATGAGATCTGGAATGCCTATTATTGCATAAGATGAATGTACAATATCTATATATGATAGTTATTTAGACACCACTTATGTTTTATACCCGCGCTAGCCCAGCCCCCGCTCTGTCGTTAGTTAAGTAACCTAACAGGTGATGTCGGGACCCAGTGGCAAATGCGGATGGCATAAGAGGACGTTGTATTTTCGTTGTTTTCTGCAATGATAGGTTAAATGATGGGACGCATTATTTTAATGCAAAAAAAATAAACCAAAATTGAATCGTTGGAACAAATTTAAAAGAAACCACTCGGTTATTTTTAAAAAGAGCAGAATTTTTAATTGCGGAGCTTTAACCTCTCCTTTTAAAAAAGCTATCAGGTTCCTTCGATTATATAAGGTTCATTACGTTCACGGTTTCGCCAAAACCAGTCGTAGCCCTCCGTCATTTCTTATGGATGGTCAGTAGTATTCAAGCTATGTTTGTTGGCTTTCGTCAAGGCATAGTGTTTGGTAGCTGCTGGGGTATTCATTTGTTGCATAGATAGATGAGTTGGTTTGGGATAGTCGTATTACCTTGTTGGCTTTCGTCAAGGGTATGTACGGGTGGGTTCAAATTAACAAGATAATGATGGGCAGAACTTGACATGTGACTTATGATTTGTTGGCTTTCGTCAAGGTCATAAGAACATGGGGCAAAAATCCACATCGGGAGTTTCTAAAGAAACTGAAACTTGTTGCATACCATTTGGAGTTTGATGAATATTGGTAGGATTCCTTCAACATTATCATACGATAATATTTAGATCTCGATCCTACTGTGAGTATATGCTACTTATCAGGAGATTCGCCACTCAACGATCAATGCTATAAACCAAGTAGGTGTCGAGAAAGGTGTCAGCGGGGCTACGCCCCCAGAGAAAAGAGGTTATTTAATTAAGGAACTTCGCGAAAGCGTTGGAAAACCTCCCTCGAAGTACCGACACTAGCCTGGCTGAACGGTTAAGCAAGTATTGTACAGTGAGAATAGTCCTGGCTAATTCTTCTTTTATGGATTGAGGAAGGATTCGAGAAACAGTGGGAGCCATCCAGTTTAGATAAATTAAAAACCAATCTAAACTTGCAAGAGCATCATGCTAAAGTGTTTTCTTCTCTCTCTCTCATTGCAGCGACCTTGTGACCATGACTAGGTTACATCTAGATAACAAGTTGACTGAATCTAACTTATATGACTGGCAAAGGTCTGTCCAGATATCCATTGCCTATGACAAGCTGGACCACCCTATTACTACTCAAGATCCCGCCGTCCCAGGTCCAGTTTCCACCATCGCGGATATGGATATCCGCCAGACAAGGGAAAAGGTTAAAGCGAAAGCCAAGTGCCTCGTGTTGGCTTCAGTTGATGGTGTATACCAGAAGCAGCACGAGAAGATGGACTCAGTTTCCATCTTTCTCTATAACAAAGATTTATATGGAGAGCAATCTCATATCGCAAGATATGAGGCCTTGAACGAATTAATTCAAGCGAGCTCGGCTGACGGGTCATCTATAGAGGACGACGTCCTTACGATGACTAGCTATATTGATGAGCTCAAGGACATGGAGACCACGTTGAGAAATAGGCCATACGCTGACTTATTTCCACAGTCCCTACCCTCTACTTACACCCTGAAAGAAACCAGTGAGACACAAGCTCTGCTTAATGGAGGACCTTCTTCTACTACATCCAGGGCGAAAGCAAAGGGTGAAAAGAAGAAGACCTCTATAAAGCCGATATACGATGTCAGTAAAGTAGGAGGAAATGGAAGAGCAAAAGTTCGGGACTTGGTGTAGGTAAGGAGGGATGTTCCTATTGTTATGGGAATAGGCATTGGCAGAAGGATTGCAGGGCTTTGGAAGCCAGTAGCCAGGATACGAAGCATGTTGTGGCTTCAGCCTCAAGTGTGTTTGTAATTGAGAACTGTTTGTCAATTAACTCTACTTCCTGGGGAATAGATACCGGAGCAGGATCTCATATCTGTAATTCGTTACATGCTTTGAGAAACCGTAAAGTTATAAGGGTAGGTGATTTGTCTCTCAAAGTTGCAAACGGAATGAGCGTGGACGCTGAATCTGTTGGAGATAGTGCCCTCAGAGTCAATTATTAGGTCGCAGGTACGTGATTGCAATGATTGATGGAGGACCTATCCCGATAGGACAGTCTTACTCGAGATGATAGTATGCTATCTGGTTTACCTTTATCATCGTGTACTGCTTTAGGTGACCTGACAAGTCGCTATTACACGTTGATAGAGCCCCTAGGATTCTTGCTTGACCACCAGCAGTCTTACTCGAGATCATATAAGTAGGAGCTGGGGTCTATAAGCATATCCTTAAATGGTCCCTAGTCGTGTGAGTTTCGAGACAGGGCATCGATACTCCAGAGTAGACTAGTGTATACAGTCGAGACCCCGACGAGGGGCGGTGGCCGGTCTCATAAGCCACTGGTGTCAGTTGGATCACCTAAGATGTATACAGGTGCTCATTGGGTTATGAGTACACCGGACAGGACTCGCCAGGAACATGCAAGTTGGTCATATACCAGACGTCAGATGGCAGTTCCCTGGTGACATGTGTATAGGTTAGTTCATCGACCTGGGAATCATCATTTGTCTTGTGTGAGTTCCCACTGTACTTTGATTACTACCCTACCTTGGCTCAAAGGAGTCGTGCAAACAGGTTTTAGTTGGGTATAGTCCCGAGCCACATGGAGGCAGTGAGCGCATCTTCAGGGGTTCGTCTCTCCCGGTATTGGGGGTGAGGTCGCGCTGTGTCTAGGAGAGCCATTACACGAAGCCCTCGGCCGAGGCAAGGAGATTTACTGGTAGGTATTCCAGTAGTATCTCAGGGTGTTCTGGGCTACACTCCGACACGACTTGTACCGCTTTTGGGGGTCTGACTTTTACCAACCCCCTAGGCCCGCCATGCGATGCTCATAGATGAACGGACCGGACTGTACGGATATTGTCACTGACAGGCTCAGTAGGGTGTCAGGCCGAGTTCGCTCACAGACGTCCCTTTTAGTCAATGCCTGGTAGCCCGTTACGTATTGGCTTATACCTCTGACGTGCTAGTGGTTAAATCTACAACCAAGGTGTTGACGAGTCTTTAGAGTCCCCCACATTCAGATACTCAGCTTTCGGGCAAAAAGTTGTAGAGGCTGAATGGAGATATGGCAAGGTCCGATCAGATACGTGCGGTATTGCACGGATCAGGATCGGACAGTTTGTACTATAGGCCGTATGGATATATGGCAAGGTTCGATCAGATACATGCGGTATTGCACGGATCAGGATCGGACGGATATTACTGGCCGGCTTTGGTTTAAGCCGGATCCTAGTATAGTACAGTGTAGATTTTGTCTCATTGCATTTGTATTTCGGTCGGAATACAAATGCGGGTGTGTATGCACAGTATCGGGGTTTTCCTGTAATTTATTACGGGACCAGTTTTCTGGAGTTGCCAGTTTGCTTTCCGTTTCGGCCGATTTCCTTTGTATCATTCATTGGCCGAAGATTGGTGGAGGAGGGCTTATTTGCATTGTTGCAAATAAGCATTTGTGGAGGGGGTCTTTGCATATTCTTGTGTCATGATGGTTGCACCATTCCTTGACCTTGACTTCTTGACTTCTCCATCATGGCTTGACTTTCATATGACATGGTTTTCATGATGGTTGTGGTGGAGTGAGGTTCTCTTTTGGTGATCATTTCTTTGCATGATTTGGTTGTTGAGTGTTGGTGTTTCTTTGTGATCATTGCTCTTTCATGATAACCTTTTCCTTTCTCTCTCTTGGATGATATGAGATGGGCTCCCATTATCTTTTGATACACTACACTCTCATTCTCTCCTCTCTTTTGAGCATGGCCGGCCACTCCCATAGTGGGCTGTCCCAAATTCTTGGTGTGGGATTTTGCTTCATTTAATGTTGCAAAAATCCCACAAGATCAATCCAAAAAGCTCCAAGTTCAATCCCTCCACCAAAAGGCAATTCCTACAACCCCAAATGAGACTTCTTCTTTAGATATTCTACAGCAAATCTTGGGCACGTCGACTAGCCAGCTTCGTGCCCGAGTTGCCTCGGCATTGAGGTGGGAGCCCGTAAAAGAAGTAGGCGATGTGGTGCACTTCCGGCGACGAGGTGGAGACCGGAGCTTCCGCAAGAGATCGGGACGACGACGAGAAGACCGGAGGACTCGGATCAGTCGGTATATCACTCTTCCCCATCTTGTAGTTAGCTAGGACTAATTAATGGTTCGATCCGGCTATTAGTGCGCGGCGGTTTGCCAGTTCATGTAAAATTTAAAGTTTATCACCGCTTCCGCATTTGGCCGTAGGATTGACGGCCGGGGCGCCGCCGTGCACTTACAGTGGTATCAGAGCCTCGCCATTAACTTAGTCTAGCTTGGTTTAATGTGTTTTGCATTTTCGATCGACCAAAATTCCAAAATCTACTTTTTTTGCTAGCGACAGTTTTCTGTTGAAATTTTTTGGTCTCCAAAATTTTTTCAGGTTGTATAAAAGTACTGTGCTGGAAGACCTAAGACTACTGTAGAAATTCGAGACACTGATCTCTTCAGGGGAGCGCGGAACCACGACAAATCCCTACTTGTTGCCGCGGTTCCGCCGCAGTATTGATGGATCAGTGTGTACAATTTTTCCAGTAGGCTTTATAGGTGAAAATTGGGGTTTTGGAATATTAATATTGGGCCCAGAATTTCTTGATCTGCTACAGTAATGCTTGGGGGCCCACTTGTTAAAATTTGATCGGTCGGATATTTTAAACACATTATTTCACAGTATTTACATTATATCTGCGACCGTGAATGTCACTCGATCGGTAAATCCTGTCTAACTGCTATAGCCCGGTTAGACGGATTTGCGAACGTGACTTTCACGTTGATGTTCTGTTTTTGCTGTGATGTTGCGGATCGGTCGTGGGGGATAGCCTGGATGCAATGCTAGTACAGTTGTGGTTGTATTATGTACATTTGATATTGCGGGGCGAGCGTCCGACATGTGGACTGCCGTCACTGCCTGTTTGTATTATTATTTTGGGGCACGGCCAGGTTGTGGTCGATGTACCCGTTGTATGTATATTTTACTTTCTGTACTAGGATTGCCCCGCGGAGGGGTGCACGGATAGCCGGATTCTAGAGGGCAACAAGCCCGCATCTCATGGCATTGAGACGGAGGGGGCTTCACTCTAGGATTGGCGGGCTATTCGCCGCACTCGTAGGGGGTACAGGTTGACCCAGGAGGGGTGCCCAAGTTACCGGATTCCGTGAAGTGCTGGGTGGTCCATTCACGTTGCTGAAGGGGGCTGCCTCGCTTCAGGTTTTGGCGGGTAACTTGCCGCGCCCGTAGGGGTCTAGGATTTCATTGCACAGGCTATCCACACGACCAGGGGAACGTCGGGTTTCAGTAGTGGCTCGGTGAAACCCGGGGATCCCAGATATCTGTATTGTTTCTGTGATGCTGTTCAGTCTCTGTGATGTTGCATTTTTATCATGCCTTGAGCGAATATAATATATTGGTATATATATTAGTAGATGTTGTATATGTTTTACATCCGCGCTAGTCCAGTCCCCGCTCTGTCGTTAGTTAGCTAACCTAACGGGTAATGACGGTACCCAGTGGCGAATGCGGATGGCATATATGCACATCAGTATATTTTCGTTCTTTTGGTGTGATCAATTGATGGGACTGCATTGATTCGAATCAATGCAAGTTTAAAAACAAACCTAATCTGATGTTGTTGGAACACTTTTCAAAAAGCTGTTATTGCAAGGACGTTCACTTTTGTTTTGCATCGCGGTATTCATTTGGAATATCCTGCTCCTCAGTCGACGAGGCAAGGGCCGAGATCCCTTCACCGGGAGTGATCCCTTAGACAAAAAGTTTGCGTCAGGGCAATGACTTCACTATAGCTGATTACTTTTGCTTTGCATCGCGGTATTCAGTTGGAATATCCTGCACCTCATTCTACGGGGAAAAAGCCGAGATCCCTTCACCGGGAGTGACCTCTTTAGCGAAGGTTTTCGTCACTATATTTTCAAAAAGCTATCCGTTCCTTCAACGATATCAAGTTCTTTACGTTAAAGGTTTTCGCCAGAAACCATTCGTAGCCCTCCGTCGTTTCATATGGGTAGTCAATAGTATTCAAGCTGTGTATGTTGGCCAAAGTCAAGGCACAGTGTTTGGTAGCTGTTGGTTATTCATTTGCAGCATAGATAGATGCGTTGGTTTGGGACAGTCGTACTGCCATTTTGGCCAAAGTCAAGGGTAGGTACGGGTGGATTCAAATTAACCTGGAGAATGACGGGTAGAACTTGACATGTGACTTATGATATGTTGGCCAAAGTCAAGGTCATAAGAGCATGGGGCAAAATCACATCGGGAGTTTCAAAAGAACTGAAACTTGCCAGATATGCGCATACCTTCTGGAGTATGATACCGTGAGCGGATTCCGTCACGTTATCATGCGATGAGAGTTGGATCCCGATTCCCACTGATGAGTTAGTTTACTCCTCGAGTGTTCCCGACTAATTCTTCTTTTAGGTTTGGAGGAGAATTTGAGGTACAGTGGGAGGTTTCCAGATTAGATAAATTGGTAACCATTCTGATCTAGGTTAGAGTGCACGCTGAGTGTTTCTTTTCTCTCTCTCTTTGGCAGCGACCATTGACCCGACCCTACGACTATAACTCAGTGACCAAGTTGACCGAAGCTTCTTTAACTCTGGCTTTTGGATTGTCAGAGTTGCAAACCTCATTGCCACCCCTACTTTTACCCATTTCTCCAGGACACCCCGTATTACTACGAACGTCCACTTCCATTGGACAAAACCATCGTATGGTTAGATACGAACTCGAAGGAATTTATTCGAGGATGGTTTCAGGTTCTGAAGAAAACGGATAGGATTATTCAGTTGTCTTTTCCTTTTACCTTCTCTCAAGTTGCGAGTACTCCTTGGTTTAGGAGATAGTACACCTATTACGCAAATTGGATAGTCTTCTTCCAAACCTTAGGCTGGTGCCGACCGGTAGGGAATGAAGAAAACCAATTAGCCTAACGATGGTGTACAGAAGGTATTAAGTTAAGACAAAGCAAGGGATTAGTAAGAGGGCAAAGTAAATTATGACTGCTATTCACGACCAAACCAAGTATTCCTTCGCCAATCCTAAATCACCTTTGTATTTCTCCAGGACACTCCGTATCACTACGAAGATCCACAGTTTATTGGATACTCCATCGTATGGTTATATACGAACTCGAAAGGAACTTGTTCCAGTTCGGGGATGGATTCTTGTTCAGGAGAAATAGGAATAAGATTTATTCAGGTGTCTTTTATCTTCACCTTCTCTCGCATTGCGAGTGTTCCTAGAATTAGGACAGTACACCCATTATGCTTACTGGATAGTCTTCTTCCAAACCATAGGCTGGTGCCGAATGGTAGGGAAGGAAGAAAACCATTTGGCCTAAAGGGGTGTACAGAAGGTAATGACTAAAGACATATAAAGGGATTTGGAGAGATGGCAAAGAAATATACGGTTACAGTTGTGAATCTGATAATGGAAGAGGCATTACTAGGAATACCGGGATACCCCATCGAAACATTTCAATGTTTCAGCTTCACTGTGTACTGTTAAAGGGAAACTGATTTCCCGATTAGATACTTACTCCAGGGTATGTATTTACCAGGTACGATTCTCACATCTGTATGGTTTTACAGATGATGAGTGGGAGTAAGTTATTGGGAATTGGGTGATCATCCTCATTATATCGGGATTCGTTGTAATCGGTGATATTTGAGGAAGTCACCTGGACTGTTTGCCGGTTGGCAAATATTTGGTTTTGAATATCCTCTGTTATGCACCAATTTCAAATTGATATATCTGTACGTCTATTTTCATAGAGTGAGATATACCTTTTTGAAATTATGTCTACGACATTTACCTATATCAGTGGATGGTTAGGTAAGGAGCATTAAACAGCGGTGTAATTCTTCTTAACCATAAGTACAGTTTTCAACCTACGACACACAGTGAATGAGTTGTCAGACTCAAGGGACTTATACAGAGTATTGTATGTTGTCTAGGGTCCATGAGGACAGAGGGGTTGGTCCTCATACTATATTCGGTTTACTTATGACTTCTCTAGCTTTTAGACAGGTGTTTCGTGGAAACACAAGGTCCGAATTTTGAGAAGTTATAGGTATTTGAATAGAGTAAAGAACCAGGTATAGCAAGTATCGAGATTCTTCAAAGTGATCGAAGATATAGATACTTGTGTATGGTATTCAGTTGATAGTAATGATAAAGAGAATTTGCTTCTCTTTCAGGTTACTCATAATTGGAAGCATTCCTAAGTTGAGTAACGCTGATCGGCCTCCTTCCATTTAGTTGACATGCACTGGAGACAGTTGCATGATTTGAATCTGGTTCAATTAAATCAGTGCCTCTGTTTCTATATTGGATATAGAACAGTTCATATCTTAACGATGTTAAGGTACGGGGAGTTGTCCGGCTTTTGATTAAAACCAGACTCTGGATAACTCAAGGCACGTTTTGTTGGAGATAGTGCCCTCAGAGTCAATTATTAGGTCACAGGTACGTGATTGCAATGATTGATGGAGGACCTATCCTGGTAGGACAGTCTTACTCGAGATGATAGTATGCTATCTAGTTTACCTTTATCATCGTGTACTGTTTTAAGTGACCTGACACGTCGCTATTACACGTTGATAGAGCCCCTAGGATTCTTGCTTGACCACCAGCAGTATGAGGGCGATCATATAAGTGGGAGCTGGGGGTCTATAAGCATATCCTTAAATGGTCCCTAGTCGTGTGAGTTTCGAGACAGGGCATCGATACTCCAGAGTAGACTAGTGTATACAGTCGAGACCCCGACGAGGGGCGGTGGCCGGTCTCATAAGCCACTGGTGTCAGTTGGATCACCTAAGATGTATACAGGTGCTCATTGGGTTATGAGTACACCGGACAGGACTCGCCGGGAACATGCTAGTTGGTCATATACCAGACGTCAGATGGCAGTTCCCTGGTGACATGTGTGCAGGTTAGTTCATCGACCTGGGGATCGCCATTTGTCTCGTGTGAGTTCCCACTGTACTTTGATTACTGCCCTACCACGGCTCAAAGGAGTCGTGCAAACAGGTTTTAGTTGGGTACAGTCCCGAGCCACATGGAGGCAGTGAGCGTATCTTCAGGGGTTCGTCTCTCCCGGTATTGGGGGTGAGGTCGTGCTGTGTCTAGGAGAGCCATTACAAAAAGCCCACGGCCGAGGCAAGGAGATTTACTGGTAGGTATTCCAGTAGTATCTCAGGGTGTTCTGGGCTACACTCCGACACGACTTGTACCGCTTTTGGGGGTCTGACTTTTACCAACCCCCTAGGCCCGCCATGCGACGCTCATAGACGAACGGACCGGACTGTACGGATATTGTCACTGACAGGCTCAGTAGGGTTGTCAGGCTGAGTTCGCTCACAGACGTCCCTTTTAGTCAATACCTGGTAGCCCGTTACGTATTGGCTTATACCTCTGACGTGCTAGTGGTTAAATCAACAACCAAGGTGTTGGCGAGTCTTTAGAGTCCCCCACATTCAGTTACTCAGCTTTCGGGCGAAAGGTTGTAGAGGCCGTATGGAGATATGGCAAGGTCCAATCAGATACGTGCGGTATTGCACGGATCCGGATCGGACAGTTTGTACTATAGGCTGTATGGATATATGGCAGGGTTCGATCAGATACGTGTGGTATTGCACGGATCAGGATCGAACAGATATTACTAGCCGGCTTTGGTTTAAGCCGGATCCTAGTATAGTACAGTGTAGACTTTGTCTCATTGCATTTGTATTTCGGTCGAAATACAGATGCGGGTGTGTATGCACAGTATCGGGGTTTTCCTGTAATTTATTACGGGACCAGTTTTCTGGAGTTGCCAGTTTGCTTTCCGTTCATTGGCCGAAGATTGGTGGAGGATGGCTTATTTGCATTGTTGCAAATAAGCATTTGTGGAGGGGGTCTTTGCTTTTTGTTGTATCATGATAGCTTTTCCTTGACCTTGACTTCTAGCTTTATCATGATGGCTTGACTTTGTTGACAATCATGGTTGTTGATGATTGTTGGTGGAGTGTGGGTTTGGGTTTGTAATCATCTCTTGATATCATGACCTTTCTCTCTCTCCGTTGCATTATGGGTGTGGCTATCCTCTTTCATTTTGAGCACTCACTCCATTCTCTCCTCTCACCAAGCTATGGCCGGCCACTCTCTTGGTGGGGCTGTCCAAACATTTTGGTGTGGGATTTTTCTTCATTTCATGTTGCAAAAATCCCACAAGATCAATCCCAAAAGCTCCAAGTATCATTCCTCCACCAAATGGCAATTCCACAACCCCAAAGTGAGACTTGAGGACTACATATTCTACAGCGAACCTTGGGCACGTCGAGTAGCCGGCTTCATGCCCGAGTTGCCTCGGCATTGAGGTGGGAGCCCGCAAAATAAGTAGGCGATGTGGTGCACTTCCGGCGACGAGGAGGAGACGGGACATTCCGCAGGAGATCGGGACGATGACGAGAAGACCGGAGGACTTGGATCGTCGGTATATCTCTATTCCCATCTTATAGTTAGCTAGGACTAATTAATGGTTCGATCCGGGTATTAGTGCACGGCGGTTTGCCAGTTCAAGTAAAAATTAAAGTTTATCACCGCTTCCGCATTTGGCCGTCGGATTGACGGCCGGGGCGCCGCCGTGCACTTACAGTGGTATCAGAGCCTCGCCATTAACTTAGTCTAGCTTTGTGTAATGTGTTTGCATTTTCGATCGATCAAAAATCCCTAAACCGCATTTTTGCCCGCATCAGTTTTCTGTTGAAAATTTTTGGTATCGAAAATTTTTTCAGGTTGCATAAAACTAGTGTACTGGAAGATCTTAGAGTGTTGGAAAAATTCGAGACACTAATCTCTTCAGGGGAGCACGGAACCGCGGCAAAACCCTACTTGTTGCCGCGGTTCCGCCGCAGTATGAAGGATTCAGTGGGCTTCTGGGGTGAAAATTGGGGTTTTGGAATATTAATATTGCGCCCAGAATTTCTTGATGTGCTACAGTAGTGCTTGGGGCCCACTTGTTAATTTTTGATCGATCGGATATTTTAAACACATTATTTCACAGTATTTACATTATATCTGCGACCGTGAATGTCACTTGATCGGTAAATCCGGTCTAACTGCTATAGCCCGGTTAGACGGATTTGCGAACGTGACTTTCACGTTGATGTTCTGTTTTTGCTGTGATGTTGCGGATCGGTCGTGGGGGATAGCCTGGATGCAATGCTAGTACAGTTCTGTCGTATTATGTACATTTGATATTGCGGGGCGAGCGTCCGACATGTGGACTGCCGTCACTGCCTGATTGTATTATTTTTTTTGGGGCACGACCTGGTTGCGGTCGATGTACCCGTTGTATGTATATTTTACTTTCTGTACTAGGGTTACCCCGCGGAGGGGTGCACGGATAGCCGGGTTCTAGAGGGCAACAAGCCCGCATCTCATGGCATTGAGACAGAGGGGGCTTCACTCTAGAATTGGCGGGCTATTCGCCGCACTCGTAGGGGGTACAGGTTGACCCAGGAGGGGTGCCCGAGTTACCGAATTCCGTGAAGTGCTGGGTGGTCCATTCACGGTGATGAAGGGGGCTGCCTCGCTTCAGGTTTTGGCGGGTAACTTGCCGCGCCCGTAGGGGTCTAGGATTTCATTGCACAGGCTATCCACACGACCAGGGGAACGTCGGGTTTCAGTAGTGGCTCTGTGAAACCCGGGGATCCCAGATATCTGTATTGTTTCTGTGATGCTGTATATTTCTGTGATGTTGCATTTTTTTATTCACGCCTTGAGCGAAATATAATATATTGGTATATATATTAGTAGATGTTGTATATGTTTTGCATCCGCGCTAGTCCAGTCCCCGCTCTGCCGTTAGTTAGCTAACCTAACGGGAAATGACGGGACCCAGTGGCGAATGCGGATGGCATATACGTACATCAGTATATTTTCGTTCTTTGTGGTGTGATCATTTGATGGGACTGCGTTGATTCGGATCAACGCAAGTTAAAAACAAACCTAATATAATGTTGTTGGAACACTTTTCAAAAAGCTGTTATTGCAAGGACGTTCACTTTTGTTTTGCATCGTGGTATTCAGTTGAAATATCCTGCTCCTCAGTCGACGAGGCAAGGGCCGAGATCCCTTCACCGGGAGTGACCCCTTGGACAAAAAGTTTGCGTCAGGGCATTAACTTCACTATAGCCGATTACTTTTGCTTTGCATCGTGGTATTCAGTTGGAATATCCTGCACCTCATTCTACGGGGAAAGAGCCGAGATCCCTTCACCGGGAGTGACCTCTTTAGCAACGGTTTTCGTCACTATATTTTTAAAAGCTATCAGTTCCTTCAACGATATCAAGTTCATTACGTTAAAGGTTTTCGCCAGAAACCATTCGTAGCCCTCCGTCATTTCAGTTAAATATTCGGTAGTATTCAAGCTATGTATTTTGACCTCACGCCAAGGCATAGTGATTGGTAGCTGCCGGGTATTTATCTGTTGCATAGATAGATGCGTTGGTTTGGGACAGTCGTACTACTATTTTGGCCTACGTCAAGGGTATGTACGGGTGGATTCAAATTAACCTGGATAATGATGGGTAGAACTTGACATGTGACTTATGATATTTTGACCTCACGCCAAGGTCATAAGAGCATGGGGCAGAAATCACATCGGGAGTTTCAAAAGAACTGAAACTTGCCAGATATGCGCATACCTTCTGAAGTGTGATAGCGTGAGCGGATTCCGTCACGTTATCATGCGGTGATAGTTGGATCCCGATTCCCACTGATGAGTTGGTTTACTCCTCGGGTGATTCCGACTAATTCTTCTTTCAGGTTTGGAGGAGAATTTGAGGTACAGTGGGAGGTTTCCAGATTAGATAAATTGTTAACCATTCTGATCTAGGTTAGAGTGCACGCTGAGTGTTTCTTTTCTCTCTCTCTTCGGCAGCGACCATTGACCCGACCCTAAGAGTATGACTCAGTGACCAAGTTGACCGAACCTTCTTGACACCGGCTTTTGGATTGTCAGAGTTGCAGACCTCATTGCCACTCCTACTTTTACCCTTTTCTCCAGGACACCCCGTATTACTACGAACATCCACTTCCATTGGAAAAAACCATCGTATGGTTAGATACGAACTCGAAGGAATTTATTCGAGGATGGTTTCCGGTTCTGGAGAAAACGAATAGGATTATTCAGTTGTCTTTTCCTTTTACCTTCTCTCAAGTTGTGAGTACTCCTTGATTTAGGGGATAGTACACCTATTACGCAAATTGGATAGTCTTCTTCCAAACCTTAGGCTGGTGCCGACCGGTAGGGAATGAAGAAAACCAATTAGCCTAACGATGGTGTACAGAAGGTATTAGGTTAAGACAAAGCAAGGGATTAGTAAGAGGGCAAAGTAAATTGCGACTGCTATTCACGACCAGACCAAGTATCTCTTCGCCAATCCTAAATCACCTTTGTATTTCTCCAGGACACTCCGTATCACTACGAAGATCCACAGTTTATTGGATACTCCATCGTATGGTTATATACGAACTCGAAAGGAACTTGTTCCAGTTCGGGGATGGATTCTGGTTCAGGAGAAATAGAAATAAGATTTATTCGGTTGTCTTTTATCTTCACCTTCTCTCGCTTTGCGAGTGTTCCTAGGATTGGGACAGCACACCCATTATGCTTATTGGATAGTCTTCTTCCAAACCATAGGCTGGTGCCGAACGGTAGGGAAGGAAGAAAACCATTTAGCCTAAAGGGGTGTGCAGAAGGTAATGACTAAAGACATATGAAGGGATTTAGAGAGGTGGCAAAGAATTATACGGTTACAGTTGTGAATCTGGATAATGGAAGAGGCATTACTACGAATACCAGGATACCCCATCGAAACATTTCAATGTTTCAGTTTCACTGTGTACTGTTAAAGGAAAACTGATTTCCCAATTAGACACCTGCTCCAGGGTATGTATTTACCAGGTATGATTCTCACATCTGTATGGTTTTACAGATGATGAGTGAGAGTAAGTTATTGGGAATTGGGTGATCATCCTCATTATATCGGGATTCGTTGTAATCGGTGATATTTGAGGAATTCACCTGAATTGTTTGCCGGTCGGCAAATATTTGGTTTTGAATATCCGCTGTTGTGCACCAATTTCAAATTGATATATCTGTACGTCTATTTTCATAGAGTGAGATATACCTTTTGAAATTATGTCTACGACATTTACATATATCAGTGGATGTTTAGGTAAGGAGCATTAAACAGCGGTGTAATTCTTCTTAACCATAAGTACAGTTTTCAACCTACGACACACAGTGAATGAGTTATCAGACTCAAGGGACTTATGCAGAGTATTGTATGTTGTCCAGGGTCCATCAGGACAGAGGGGTTGGTCCTCGTACTATATTCGGTTTACTTATGACTTCTCTAGTTTTTAGACAGGTGTTTCGCGGAAACACAGGGTCTAAATTTTGAGAAGTTATAGGTATTTGAATAGAGTAGAGAACCAGGTGTAGCAAGTATCGGGATTCTTCAAAGCAATCGAAGATGTAGACACTTGTGCATGGTATTCAGTTGATAGTAATGATAAGAGATTTTGCTTCTCTTTCAGGTTATTCATAATTGGAAGCATTCCTAAGTTGAGTAACGCTGATCGGCCTCCTTCCATTTAGTTGACATGCACTGGAGACAGCTGCATGATTTGAATCTGGTTCAATTAAATCAGTGCCTCTGGTTCTATATTGGATATAGAACAGTTCATATCTTAAAGATGTTTAAGGTACGGGGAGTTGTCCGGTTTATAATTAAAACCAGACACTGGACAACTCAAGGCACGTTTCTGTAATGGCTGTTTGTGGGTTGACCCAGGCTATGACGAGGGTTGACTTTCTACCATCTGGATGAACAATAGCAATATTGTTCTAGACTCGCCACAGTTTTATTAAAAATGGATTTTTTCAGAAAACAGTAGTGGGAGTATGGTAGAACTGGAAGTGATTCCAGAACCACAAACGATTACTGAAGATTTGACAAGGAACCTAAAGATTCAATCTGGATTGACATTCCATTGGACACTCCGCAGATAAGGTGGGTAACTTCAGGCACCCGAGAGGTACTACGGTAGCCTCAAGGACGGTGACAGGGAAGTTCTTGTTTACCCACAATTACCATTACTGTTGTTCCAGGCTGCGAGACCCGGCGGAAGGATGAGTATAGCGTCGTTCTAAAACTAGTTTTAGAAGTGTACGTCTATATGACTCTGCCAGAGGGTTGTCGTAGTCAGTGGGAGCAGCGGAAGCATTGGTAGACAGGTAGCTTATGTCTATTTATAGACTAAAGCAGATGTAGCGGAGATAGATCATCTATTTCTGACGTGACAGTCATGGGTTTGACTTCATCAGAATAGGGGATGGATCTGTTGAAAAGGTAGTAGGGTGTGATATCCTGGTATTTGGATGACATACACAGAGTAGGAAAAGAGACTCCTATACTACGATCGGTTATACTTTGGTCGTCACACAGTGGTTTCTCCACAAAGGAAATGGATTTTATATCAGACATACTGGTTACTAGATCTATGGTTTTAGATCTAGATTTGGGTGGTTTCCCAATCTGGGTACTTAGACAGTATTCTAAGGGTATTTAGAATGGATGACTCCTGGCACGGTAGTGTACCTGCAGGTAATGGAGTCACCCTCTCTAAAGGTGTCTTACAGACTAAAGGGGAGAGGGATGTGCATGATTGGCAGATCACTTGCTTAGGCAATTGAGTCAATCATGAGATGTCAAGTACCACACCAGATGTTGTTCTTGCACTAGATGCAATAAGTTGACATTGATCCAATCCTGGAGAAACAGTCGGAAGCAGTTTTAGAACATAAGTGGATGTTCTAGGAATATGATAACGACAGCCTCATTCGGGAGACAGTTATCATTCCAGGCTTCCAAAGTGACATGGACGACAAGGAGGTTGTCAGAGTTATAGTTTTCCTTCTGACAAGGGGCAGTATTTTGGACAGGTGGTCCAAGGCAATACTGAGGGTGGCATGGCACAGGATACTGATTGAGTTCAGTTAACGATACAGTCTAAGAAGTTTGGATTTGGAGTTCATTTATGAGCTATGTCCCATCAGACATCCAGACACATTCTAAGACAGGTATTGCTCATTTCGGGAGATGGGCTTCTTCGCGAACTTGAGATATAGAGAGACATAGAAAGAGACATCAAGGCGGATCCACTCACTGAGGCTATTCCTCGAACGCAATAGTTTCACAAACGAGCTTTGTGAGACTGACTAGTAGAGGAGTTGGGTGTTCGGTATCACACGGGCTGTGAGTATGCGACATCGCAATAATTACCCTTGAGTGCAAGTGGGAGATTGTTGGAGATAGTGCCCTAAGAGTCAATTATTAGGTCACAGGTACGTGATTGCAATGATTGATGGAGGACCTATCCCGGTAGGACAGTCTTACTCGAGATGATAGTATGCTATCTGGTTTACCTTTATCATCGTGTACTGTTTTAAGTGACCTGACACGTCGCTATTACACGTTGATAGAGCCCCTAGGATTCTTGCTTGACCACCAGCAGTATGAGAGCGATCATATAAGTGGGAGCTGAGGGTCTATAAGCATATCCTTAAATGGTCCCTAGTCGTGTGAGTTTCGAGACAGGGCATCGATACTCCAGAGTAGACTAGTGTATACAGTCGAGACCCCGACGAGGGGTGGTGGCCAGTCTCACAAGCCACTGGTGTCAGTTGGATCACCTAAGATGTATACAGGTGCTCATTGGGTTATGAGTACACCGGACAGGACTCGCCGGGAACATGCTAGTTGGTCATATACCAGACGTCAGATGGCAGTTCCCTGGTGACATGTGTGCAGGTTAGTTCATCGACCTGGGGATCGTCATTTGTCTCGTGTGAGTTCCCACTGTACTTTGATTACTACCCTACCACGGCTCAAAGGAGTCGTGCAAACAGGTTTTAGTTGGGTACAGTCCCGAGCCACATGGAGGCAGTGAGCGTATCTTCAGGGGTTCGTCTCTCCCGGTATTGGGGGTGAGGTCGTGCTGTGTCTAGGAGAGCCATTACACAAAGCCCTCGGCCGAGGCAAGGAGATTTACTGGTAGGTATTCCAGTAGTATCTCAGGGTGTTCTGGGCTACACTCCGACACGACTTGTACCGCTTTTGGGGGTCTGACTTTTACCAACCCCCTAGGCCCGCCATGCGATGCTCATAGACGAACGGACCGGACTGTACGGATATTGTCACTGACAGGCTCAGTAGGGTTGTCAGGCTGAGTTCGCTCACAGACGTCCCTTTTAGTCAATACCTGGTAGCCCGTTACGTATTGGCTAATATCTCTGACGTGCTAGTGGTTAAATCCACAACCAAGGTGTTGACGAGTCTTTAGAGTCCCCCACATTCAGTTACTCAGCTTTCGGGCGAAAGGTTGTAGAGGCCGTATGGAGATATGGCAAGGTCCGATCAGATACGTGCGGTATTGCACGGATCCGGATCGGACAGTTTGTACTATAGGCCGTATAGATATATGGAAGGGTTCGATCAGATATGTGCGGTATTGCACGGATCAGGATCGAACAGATATTACTAGCCGGCTTTGGTTTAAGCCGGATCCTAGTATAGTACAGTGCAGACTTTGTCTCATTGCATTTGTATTTCGGTCGAAATACAGATGCGGGTGTGTATGCACAGTATCGGGGTTTTCCTGTAATTTATTACGGGACCAGTTTTCTGGAGTTGCCAGTTTGCTTTCCGTTCATTGGCCGAAGATTGGTGGAGGAGGGCTTATTTGCATTGTTGCAAATAAGCATTTGTGGAGGGGGTCTTTGCTTTTTGTTGTATCATGATAGCTTTTCCTTGACCTTGACTTCTAGCTTTATCATGATGGCTTGACTTTGTTGACAATCATGGTTGTTGATGATTGTTGGTGGAGTGTGGGTTTGGGTTTGTAATCATCTCTTGATATCATGACCCTTCTCTCTCTCCCTTGCATTATGGGTGTGGCTATCCTCTTTCATTTTGAGCACTCACTCCATTCTCTCCTCTCACCAAGCCATGTCCGGCCACTCTCTTGGTGGGGCTGTCCAAACATTTTGGTGTGGGATTTTGCTTCATTTCATGTTGCAAAAATCCCACAAGATCAATCCCAAAAGCTCCAAGTATCTTTCCTCCACCAAATGGCAATTCCACAACCCCAAAGTGAGACTTGAGGACTACATATTCTACAGCGAACCTTGGGCACGTCGAGTAGCCGGCTTCGTGCCCGAGTTGCCTCGGCATTGAGGTGGGAGCCCGTAAAAGAAGTAGGCGATGTGGTGCACTTCCGGCGACGAGGAGGAGACGGGACATTCCGCAGGAGATCGGGACGATGACGAGAAGACCGGAGGACTTGGATCGTCGGTATATCTCTATTCCCATCTTATAGTTAGCTAGAACTAATTAATGGTTCGATCCGGGTATTAGTGCGCGGCGGTTTGCCAGTTCAAGTAAAAATTAAAGTTTATCTCCGCTTCCGCATTTGGCCGTCGGATTGACGGCCGGGGCGCCGCCGTGCACTTACACGTTTCTGTAATGGCTGTTTGTGGGTTGACCCAGGCTATGACGAGGGTTGACTTTCTACCATCTGGATGAACAATAGCGATATTGTTCTAGACTCGCCACAGTTTTATTAAAAATTGGATTTTTCAGAAAAACAGTAGTGGGAGTATGGTAGAACTGGAAGTGATTCCAGAACCACAAACGATTACTGAAGATTTGATAAGGAACCTAAAGATTCAATCTGGATTGACATTCCATTGGCCACTCCGCAGATACGGTGGGTAACTTCAGGCACCCGAGAGGTACTCCGGTAGCCTCAAGGACGGTGACAGGGAAGTTGTTCTTTACCCAGGTTTGCCATTGCTGTTGTTCCAGGCTGTGAGACCCGGCAGGAGGATGAGTATAGCGTCGTTCTAAACTTGATTTAGATGTGTACGTTTGTATGACTCTGCCAGAGGGTTATCGTAGTCAGTGGGAGCAGCGGAAGCATTGGTGGACAGGTAGCTTATGTCTATTTATAGACTAAAGCAGATGTAGCGGAGATAGATCATCTATTTCTGACGTGACAGTCATGGGTTTGACTTCATCAGAATAGGGGATGGATCTGTTGAGAAGGCAGTAGGGTGTGATATCCTGGTATTTGGATGACATACACAGAGTAGGAAAAAAACTCCTATACTACAGTCGGTTATACTTTTGTCGTCACACAGTGGTTTCTCCACATGGGACTTGGACATTATATTAGACATACTGGTTACTAGATCTATGGTTTTAGATCTAGATTTGGGTGGTTTCCCAATCAGGGTACTTAGACAGCATTCTAAGGGTATTTAGAATGGACGACTCCTGGCACGGTAGTGTACCTGCAGGTAATGGAGTCACCCTCTCTAAAGGTGTCTTATAGACTAAAGTAGAGAGGGATGTGCATGATTGGCAGATCACTTGCTCAGGCAATTGAGTCAATCATGAGATGTCAAGTACCACACCAGATGTTGTTCTTGCACTAGATGCAATAAGTTGACATTGATCCAATCCTGGAGAAACGGTCGGAAGCAGTTTTAGAACATAAGTGGATGTTTTAGGGATATGATAACGACAGCCTCATTCGGGAGACAGTTATCATTCCAGGCTTCCAAGGTGACATAGACGACAAGGAGGTTGTCAGAGTTATAGTTTTCCTTCTGTGGAGGGGAAGTATTTTGGACAGGTGGTCCAAGGCAATACTGAGGGTGGCATGGCGCACGATACTGATTAAGTTCAGTTGACGATACAGTCTAAGAAGTTTGGATTTGGAGTTCATTTATGAGCTATGTCCCATCAGACATCCAGACATGTTCTAAGACAGGTATTACTCATTTCGGGAGATGGCTTTCTCCGCGAACTTGAGATTTAGAGAGACATAGAAAGAAACGACAAAGCGGATCCACTCACTAAGGCTATTTCTCGAACGCAATAGTTTCGCAAACGAGCTTTGTGAGACTGACTAGTAGAGGAGTTGGGTGCTCGGTATCACACGGGCTGTGAGTATGCGACACCGCAATAATTAGCCTTGAGTGCAAGTGGGAGATTGTTTGAGATAGTGCCCTCAGAGTCAATTATTAGGTCACAGGTACGTGATTGCAATGATTGATGGAGGACCTATCCCGGTAGGACAGTCTTACTCGAGATGATAGTATGCTATCTGGTTTACCTTTATCATCGTGTACTGCTTTAGGTGACCTGACAAGTCGCTATTACACGTTGATAGAGCCCCTAGGATTCTTGCTTGACCACCAGCAGTATGAGGGCGATCATATAAGTGGGAGCTGGGGTCTATAAGCATATCCTTAAATGGTCCCTAGTCGTGTGAGTTTCGAGACAGGGCATCGATACTCCAGAGTAGACTAGTGTATACAGTCGAGACCCCGACGAGGGGCGGTGGCCGGTCTCACAAGCCACTGGTGTCAGTTGGATCACCTAAGATGTATACAGGTGCTCATTGGGTTATGAGTACACCGGACAGGACTCGCCGGGAACATGCTAGTTGGTCATATACCAGACGTCAGATGGCAGTTCCCTGGTGACATGTGTACAGGTTAGTTCATCGATCTGGGGATCGTCATTTGTCTTGTGTGAGTTCCCACTGTACTTTGATTACTACCCTACCACGGCTCAAAGGAGTCGTGCAAACAGGTTTTAGTTGGGTACAGTCCCGAGCCATATGGAGGCAGTGAGCGCATCTTCAGGGGTTCGTCTCTCCCGGTATTGGGGGTGAGGTCGCGCTGTGTCTAGGAGAGCCATTACACGAAGCCCTCGGCCGAGGCAAGGAGATTTACTGGTAGGTATTCCAGTAGTATCTCAGGGTGTTCTGGGCTACACTCCGACACGACTTGTACCGCTTTTGGGGGTCTGACTTTTACCAACCCCCTAGGCCCGCCATGCGATGCTCATAGACGAACGGACCGGACTGTACGGATATTGTCACTGACAGGCTCAGTAGGGTGTCAGGCTTAGTTCGCTCACAGACGTCCCTTTTAGTCAATGCCTGGTAGCCCGTTACGTATTGGCTTATACCTCTGACGTGCTAGTGGTTAAATCCACAACCAAGGTGTTGACGAGTCTTTAGAGTCCCCCACATTCAGTTACTCAGCTTTCGGGCAAAAAGTTGTAGAGGCCGTATGGAGATATGGCAAGGTCCGATCAGATACGTGCGGTATTGCACGGATCAGGATCGGACAGTTTGTACTATAGGCCGTATGGATATATGGCAAGGTTCGATCAGATACGTGCGGTATTGCACGGATCAGGATCGGACGGATATTACTGGCCGGCTTTGGTTTAAGCCGGATCCTAGTATAGTACAGTGTAGATTTTGTCTCATTGCATTTGTATTTCGGTCGGAATACAAATGCGGGTGTGTATGCACAGTATCGGGGTTTTCCTGTAATTTATTACGGGACCAGTTTTCTGGAGTTGCCAGTTTGCTTTCCGTTTCGGCCGATTTCCTTTGTATCGTTCATTGGCCGAAGATTGGTGGAGGAGGACTTATTTGCATTGTTGCAAATAAGCATTTGTGGAGAGTGTCTTTGCATATTCTTGTGTCATGATGGTTGCACCATTCCTTGACCTTGACTTCTTGACTTCTCCATCATGGCTTGACTTTCATATGACATGGTTTTCATGATGGTTGTGGTGGAGTGAGGTTCTCTTTTGGTGATCATTTCTTTGCATGATTTGGTTGTTGAGTGTTGGTGTTTCTTTGTGATCATTGCTCTTTCATGATAACCTTTTCCTTTCTCTCTCTTCGATGATATGAGATGGGCTCCCATTATCTTTTGATACACTACACTCTCATTCTCTCCTCTCTTTTGAGCATGGCCGGCCACTCCTATAGTGGGCTGTCCCAAATTCTTGGTGTGGGATTTTGCTTCATTTAATGTTGCAAAAATCCCACAAGATCAATCCAAAAAGCTCCAAGTTCAATCCCTCCACCAAAAGGCAATTCCTACAACCCCAAATGAGACTTCTTCTTTAGATATTCTACAGCAAATCTTGGGCACGTCGACTAGCCAGCTTCGTGCCCGAGTTGCCTCGGCATTGAGGTGGGAGCCCGTAAAAGAAGTAGGCGATGTGGTGCACTTCCGGCGACGAGGTGGAGACCGGAGCTTCCGCAAGAGATCGGGACGACGACGAGAAGATCGGAGGACTCGGATCAGTCGGTATATCACTCTTCCCCATCTTGTAGTTAGCTAGGACTAATTAATGGTTCGATCCGGCTATTAGTGCGCGGCGGTTTGCCAGTTCATGTAAAATTTAAAGTTTATCACCGCTTCTGCATTTGGCCGTAGGATTGACGGCCGGGGCGCCGCCGTGCACTCACAGAATCCGTGGGAGAATATCGCCTAGGTTTGACAAGTGGGCAGATATTGATTCTACGAAACTGTCTGTATGTACCTAGTTTGACTTGTAATATCATATCAGTATCCTCACTTTCGAGAGAGGGATATGACTTTAAATTCATAAGCGATGTAGTACACATCCACCTAAATCAAGTTCTGACTGGGTCTGGTACATTAGATGACGGTATATACGTATTGAATCAAGCTCAGGTTTTCAATGTCCAGAACACACTTAAAAGAAAGTCTCCAGAAATAAATCAGGCTTTCTTATGGCATTGTAGACTAGGTCACATCATTGAAACACGATTAATGAAGTTACATAGAGAAGGATATTTGAATCCGTTCGAATATCAATCTTATGCCACTTGGGAATCTTGTCTTATGGGAAAGATGACAAAGACTCCGTTTACTGGACACGGAGTAAGAGCGAGCGAGCTCTTAGGACTCGTACACAGTGACGTGTGCGGTCCAATGTCTACACATGCGCGAGGTGGTTATTCCTACTTCATTACTTTTACGGATGATTTCTCTAGTTATGGACATATCTTCTTAATGAAGCATAAATCCGAGGCTTTTGAGAAATTCCGAGAATACAAGAGTGAAGTGGAAAACCAAACAGGAAAAAGTAATAAGACACTGAGATCTGATTGAGGTGGAGAATACTTAAGTGCCGAGTTCCTAGGTTACTTAAAAGAGAATGGAATTCTCTCTCAGCTTAGTCCTTCATACACACCACAACACAACGGTGTATCGGAAAGAAGGAATCAAACCCTATTGGATATGGTTCGTTCCATGATGAGTAAGGCTGAGTTACCGCGATCATTCTGGGGTTATGCGCTAGAATCAGCGGCATATCTTTTGAACAAGGTTTCAACCAAGACTGTGCCTACCACACCATATCAGATGTGGAGTGGGAAGAAACCCTATCTTCAGTACCTGAAGACATGGGGATGTCCAGCTTTTGCAAAAAAGCAGCATCCGGACAAGCTCGAGGCACGCTCAGTAGAGTTTAAGTTTGTGGGATATCCAAAGAACTCCATGGGATATTGCTTCTACTACGCAGAGGAACAAAAGGTTTTTGTTTCTCGTCATGCCCGCTTCTTAGAAACTGAATTTTTAGAAAATCAGAAGAGTGGGAGCGCAGTAGAACTGGAAGAAATTCCAGAACCACAAGCTGTTACTGAAAGTTTGGTAGAACAAGAAGTTTCAGAAGAAAGGGACATACCAGCGCCTATCCGCAGAAGTAGTAGGCAGTCTCATCCGCCCGAGAGATGCTACGATTTTCTCATAGACGGGGATCAAGAAGATTGCGTCATTGATAATGACGACCCTACTAGCTTCTAGCAAGCCATTCAGAGCGGCGACTCGGTAAAATGGCTGGATGCAATGCGGACCGAAATGGAGTCCATGTACACTAACAAAATATGGACATTGGAAGTTGCTCCAGATGGGGTAAAACCCGTAGGATGCAAGTGGATCTTCAGAAAGAAGATTGGTGTAGATGGACAGGTTGAAACCTATAAGGCTAGACTTGTTGCAAAGGGTTTCCGTCAAAGACCTGGTTTGGACTATGACGAAACCTTTTCTCCAGTGGCTATGCTCAAATCCATTCGGGTCCTTCTTGCTATTGCTGCCTTCCATGATTATGAGATCTGGCAGATGGACGTAAAGATGGCCTTTTTAAATGGAAACTTGGAAGAGAGCGTCTATATGGATCAGCCAGAGGGATTCATTCAGAGTGGGAGCAGCGGTAAAGTATGCAAGCTGCTTAAGTCCATTTATGGACTAAAGCAGGCATCGCAGAGTTGGAACGTCTGTTTTGATGATACTGTCAAAGAATTCGACTTTATCAAAAATCCAGATGAACCATGCATATACAGTAAGATTGGAGGGAGAGTTGTTGTATTCCTCGTCTTATACGTGGATAACATTCTCCTAATAGGAAATGATATTCCTATGCTACAGTCAGTCAAAGGATTCTTGTCACAGAAATTCTCCATGAAGGACCTGGGTGATGCCACCTACATTCTGGGGATCCAAATCTATCGTGATAGATCAAAGAGGATGTTGGGACTTTCACAGTCCAGGTACATAGACACCATATTGAAATGATTCAGTATGGAAGATTCTAAGCTTGGTAACCTACCGGCTTGTCACGGAATCACCCTCTCCAAAGAGATGTCTCCCAAGACTGATTTGGAAAGGGATCGCATGTCGATTATACCCTACGCTTCTGCGGTAGGCTCTATAATATATGTGATGTTATGTACCAGACCAGATGTAGTATACGCATTGAGCGTTGTAAGCCGGTATCAGGCAAACCCAGGGGAGAATCACTGGATAGCAGTAAAGAACATTCTCAAGTACCTAAGGAGGACTAAGGAGATGTTCTTGGTGTATGGCGGAAAAGACCTCCAGATCGAGGCCTTTGCTGATTCCGGCTTCCAGAGTGACAAGGATGACTCTAAATCCATGTCGGGTTATGTCTTTACCCTCAATGGAGGGGCGGTCTGTTGGAAGAGTTCCAAGCAGGAGACCGTTGCTGACTCAACGATGGAAGCGGAGTACATAGCTGCTTGCGATGCCGCAAAAGAAGCTGTCTGATTGAAGAAGTTCCTCAAAGAACTTCAGGTGGTTCCTACCAGTGTTGGTCCAATACTTCTGTATTGCGACAACAACGGCGCTATAGCTTTAGCGAAGGAACCCAGGTCCCATCAGAAGTCCAGACACATCTTAAGGCGGTATCACCTGATCAGGGAGATCGTAGATCGCCAGGAGATCGAGGCAAAGAGAGTAAAATCAAAGGATAACATTGCTGATCCATTCACGAAGGCCCTACCTCAGATTCAGTTCGAGAGGCTACTCGAGATCATCGGTCTTCGATACGCCAGTACATGGCCCTAGTGCAAGAGAACTGTTTGTTAGTTTATATGCCCTAGGGGCCATTATTGTATCATACTAGTTTGTATATTACTTAATGGAAGCTTGGGATATTCACATGTATATAACAGTCTTGCTAAACGTGGTAGTATGCTACTTGGTTTTTCTATCTTAATATGTGAGTATACGTATTGATAGAGCTCTTAGGATCTTGCTTCACTACCAGCGTTGTGACGGCAGTCACACTAGTGGGGGCTGGGTAGTCTACAAGCACATCCTTATTCAGGTCCCTAGTCGTAGGATTATCGAGACAGGGCATCGATACTCCGGAGTAGACTAGTGTGTACGCTTCTTATCCCAGTTAGGGAGATGGTCTGTCCCACAGCCGTCAGTACGTCGTACTGGAGATAGTATACTGGTGCTCGTTGGGTTACGGGTACACCGGACAGGACTCGCAGGGAACTGTTGGTTGGGTTTTATACCAGTCGTCAGTTAACTGTTCCCAGGTGACATGAATACAGCATAGTCCGCAGACTTGACACTGCTACTTCGCCTCGAGTGTGTCCCACTGTTCTTAGATTGCTACCCTACCACGGCTCAAAGGAGTCGTGCAAACAGGTAGCAGTTGGGTGCAGTCCCGAGCACTTGGAGGCAGTGGCGGTTAGACAATTTTCGTCTCTCCCGGTATTGGGAGTTGATATCGCGTTGTGTCAGAGAGCCATTACGCAAAGTTCCTAGCCAGGGAAAGAGAGATTTACTGGTAGGTTCCAGTAGTTTCTCAAGGTGTAATGGGCTTCGCTCCGACACGACTTATACCGCTATTAGGGGAATGAAGCTTGCCGCCCCCTTGGCCCAATATGTGATAGTCTTAGACGAACAGACCGGACTGTACGGAGATTATCACATCAGACTCAGTAGGAGTTCGGATGGGTTTCCTCGGCCTTCTTATCGACATCTACCTGGGGACCGTTACGTATAGCTAGTGCCGCTTGCGGTCTGTGGTTAAACCCACTGCCAGCGTAGTAGTCGAGTCATTAAAGTCCAACACAGAGAGTTTCCCTACTTCAGGAGAAATGATATAGAGGTCGTATGGTTTTACGACAAGGGTTCGGACGCATACGTGTGTTTACGCACGTACGACATCCGGACAGTTTTTACTAGCCGGCTTTAGTTTAAGCCAGTTTCTAGTAACCGGTTATTGGATTTATACAGTCTAAAGTTTTTCCGTGTTTTCACGGATAGGAGGGGCATTCTCGTAATTACGCGAGAAGCTTCTTGAAGATGATGACTTGGGGGTTAAGGTGGCATATGCATTAAATGAGATTAGTGAGTCATATGAGTGATTCATCCATGTCATTAATGCATCATAAATGCTTAATGACTCATGGACATGAATCACCCTTTGATATTTATCAAGCATGGTTGTAAATCCTTTATTTTCTTTTATTGGATAAATGATAATGCTTGATATATATTATGATAGATCATTATCTCATTCACTTCTCATGCTCACCTTCTCTCTCCTCAAGCTCTCTCTCTCTTCAAACCCTAATCCTCCCCTCTCATGTGTTGAGATCAAGGATTAGATTAGACTACTTAATCTATAACCCAACTCTATATCACCTAGGTTACTTGGATTAGCACTTGAAGAAACCTAGTTACCTCTAGTTTGAGGTGAAGCTTGTAGTAAAGCTCTTGGGTGGATCTTCTACTATATAGAGAAGGCCGGAGAGGACGTGGAGAACGACAAGGCGAAGGACTCGGTTCTTTAGGTATAATCACTTAACATAGTAGTTTAGAACTTCTATGGTTTCTTGTTAGTTATAGTTTAGCTTCGATTCTTGCGGTTAGTCGATGTTTAGCAAAGAACAAGATCGTTTTTCATATTTCCGCCTCCCCGCAAGTCGTGGGGTGTTGCACATCGACTTACAGTGGTATCAGAGCCTCGCTGAACAATAATTAACTCATTAGCAAAGTCGTAAGTATTTCGAACGCAAAAAGAACCGGAAAGATCATCGTATTAACACAGTTTCTGTCGATTTTAAAACAGGCCCTAAAAATTTTTCAGGGACCTGCAGAATAACAAGCATGAAATTATAGGGCTACTGAAGAAATTTGGACTCCCAACTCAGCTAACTCACCGTGGAACCGCGGCGGATCCATGCGATCCGCCACGGATCCGCGGCCGAGTTAGGGCCGAGTCGGCCCAAATTTTTCCAGTAACCCCTTTGTGTTAACAGTGATATTTCTGGATATTTTATTTTCTGCTAAGATCTCACGTGCACAGAGAAGTTTTGCAGTACAATCTAAAGTGTTTTGCTCGATCGAAATTTTACGATGTTTGCTAATATGATTATATCTGTGATTGTATAATGTGTTTGTAAACCTCCCCTAACTGCTAGTATGTCGATTGGCAGGGGGTTGCACATTTCTGTAATGGTTTTTACTGTTTGTGGATGTGAACTGTATTGGACTGTTGTGATGATTAGCCGGGGTTTGAGATGGGTTGTTATATTCATTCATTCAATCTAATTGTAATATGTTGTAATATTATTTTGCGGGGCACATCCAGGTTGCGGTTGTAGCCAATGTTTTATTATTTCATTTTACTGTTTTTGCTCCTAGGATAGACCCAAGGTGGGGTGCACAAACTACCGGGTACTTTGAAGTGTTTAGTGGCCTACTCACTTTGTTGAGGGAGACCGCTTCACTTCGGCTACTTGGCGGGTAGTTTGCCGTACCCATAGGGGTCTAGAGTGGGGTAATGGCTATTCATCACAACTGTGTAATTCGTCTTTTGTTGCTGGCTCTAAACAAACGCGGATTGCTTGCAAATCCAATAAAGTTCATATGAGATCTGGAATGCCTATTATTGCGTCAGACGAGTGTACAATATCTATATATGATAGCTATTTAGACGTCACTTATGTTTTACACCCGCGCTAGCCCAGCCCCCGCTCTGTTGTTAGTTAAGTAACCTAACGGGTGATGACGGGACCCAGTGGCAAATGCGGATGGCATAAGAGGACGTTGTATTTTCGTTGTTTTCTGCAATGATAGGTTAAATGATGGGACGCATTATTTTAATGCAAAGAAAATAAACAAAAGTTGAATCGTTGGAACAAATTTAAAAGAAACCACTCGGTTATTTTTAAAAAGAGCAGAATTTTTAATTGCGGAGCTTTAACCACTCCTTTTAAAAAAGCTATCAGGTTCCTTCGATTATATCAAGTTCATTACGTTCACGGTTTCGCCAAAACCAGTCGTAGCCCTCTGTCATTTCTTATGGAAGGTGATTCGTCAGATTGATGTGCCGACGCAGGCCCATTTGAGTTGAAGATTTCCAGTGTGGAGAGTCTTACTCAGACCTAGATCAGACCGATCCAGAGATGACCGTCGATGTATCTCCTTTCCTGGAGGATTGAGGCATTGTTTAGCATGCGGGCGAAGAATATTCACATGTTGTATAGGCAAAGCTAAAAGGTTCGAACGAGTGTCAGAAACCTATTTTTCCCAAGTTTAAAGTGTTCGGAGGAACATGCAGGTAATTCTGTGGACCCTCTAGAAGAATGAAAGCCTAACTCGACATGATGACCATAGAACCGTTTTGAACCTTAGGGTTTGCGGCAGTTTAGCGGTGCCATCAGTGAGGCTTGAGTTTGCCCTTCTACGGCTGGTCCAGAGGTGCTGTGGTACGTACCAGATATTTTTAGACTGCGCTCAGGTGTTGATCTTTCGGGAAATTTTGGGTCCTTGATGACTCGATCGAAAAGTTTGACGCCGTCCGGATACCATGTGATAAGAGAACAGTAAGCTGACCAGCATTGGATAGAGGACATCACCAAGATGCGTTGTGAGTGATCGAGAACGGACGAGTATTGAGTATTCCTCTGATGGTGGGGATGAGTTCCCGAGGACGTGTTCGGCCAGATATCTTCTACAGTGTGATGAAGCTACAAAGTATGTGATTTCGAGTCCGTGCGAGAGACTTCGGATTGACAGTGGCCGAGAACAGTTGCAGGGCACAGATAGCACGGCGTGACATCATAGTGAGAGGTGATAAAGACGAGTGGAACCAGAAGTTCGTGCGAGACGCTGACGAGCTGTTATTACTCCCCGTCGAGATCAGAGACCTGATATGTTTATAGAGGCGTTGGGATACGGCCAGTTTCCGAGGCAATGTGTGCTGAGAACTCAGATGTCCAGAAAACGAGAAAGGATTATGTAAGAGTACTAGCCTCCGTACAGTTCGGCATAGGCAAGATCGGAAGAGACCTTGAGCAGGATTCCTTCCGGGACACTGCTGCAATGAGAATTGCACCCAGGATCAGATGTGTCACGTGTATTCAGGGAGACAGAGGTCGACGCCAGTGACGTGCTGCCTTACGAGTGGTCATGATGATTGACCGAGAGATGATTAGAGAAGTGCTAGAGCGGAATCGTCCCCGTTAGCACACCTGACTGGGCCGATGAGCCGATGGATTGCGAGATTGGTAATCCACAGAGAAGATAAGGACCCAGAGATAGAGGACGCCAGACCGTGAGCGGAAGGCGAACGGATGTTCTTGCCCTGCCAGTTTTAGGCGCACCGATTTATTTTTCGACATCGTAGGAGGTGTACCTCGATGTCCTATGTTGAGATTTGCGTTTGTGATCCGAATATCATGCTTATATCGCTTGGATTTGAGTTTTGATGACGAGTTTCCTGATATTGATTTCGTGCACCATGGTTGCACCTACTGGGTATTTACATTTTTCGCATAGTTATCGCACCTTATATATATTTTATACAATGTTATGTTGATTTGCGATTTGTGCATATCTATTACACTTGGGATTTGGTTTTGTGCCTTGGCTGCATATGTCTATGATTTCGTGGATTTCATACGGTGATTTGATTTTGTGCGTGCGGTACGCACTCGACTTGATTTTTGCACTCGGCATAGCTTTTATGTGCTTGCAGTGCATTGATTTGTATTTTGTGCACGCAGTTGCACACGTTTACGATTTTATACACCTTGGTGTACTCGGTGTTGCTTTTATGTGTTTGAGTTATTGATTTTATTTTGTGCAATTGCTGCACCAGATTCGTATTTTGCACATTAGTTGCACTAGGTTTGCATTTCTTGCATTTGTTGCACCGGACGGGTATTTATGCGTTTGTCGCACTTAATTTATACTCCGTACCTTGGTTGCACCCGATTAATATCCTTGAGCATTCGTTTTACTAGATTTGTATTTTCGTGCGCGTTGGCACTTACCGTTCGTTTTCATGCATGCTACTGCACTATATGCTTTTATGGACCCGACGCGTTTTGGTTGGATTTTGCGCATATTAGGCGCTTGATTTTGGATTTTGTGCGCATCGGATGCACTTGAGTGATATTTTACTCGTGTATGTGGGATGCTCTTGATTTAGATTTCTTCCGGGCATATTGGATGCGATTTCACTCGGGCGGGAAATATACACTTGGGTTGGATTTTCGGGCATGTTGGGCGCATGATATGAGATGTGATTCTGTGCACACCGGATGAATGGGATTGATGATTTTAGTGAAAGGTTTGCTTAGCACCCTATGAAGAGTTTTGAAGCATCACATGACCCAAAGTTTTAATTTTTATGGTGCTAAACTAACATGAAAAGGGATCGATCCTAGAAAATTAGGGTTACGAAATAAAAAGCGAACTAATCTAGGGTTTCGAGACTACAACCTTTGTAGCTCCCTTTCGCTGGACTCCTTGGTCTCTAGGGTGTTGAACGAAGGTCCTCTTGAAGTCCCCTTGTGTCCACGACGATCCACCATGGAGATCTCCGTCCAAGCTCACAACTTCGTCAAACCGAAGAGAACACTCTAAACAAAACGGCTAAGCTTGTGTAGAATGATGTTGTGGTTAGGTTTCTCACTTCAAAAACCTATCTTTAAGTGGTATTTGCTCACTAGAAAAAACTAGAGAGCAAAAGAGCAAGAGGAAGAAGATGGTGGCAATTTTTGACAAGAGGTAAAAAGATAACTCAAGTGAAGAAAAAGAAATATATCAATATATATTTTATTCCTTCATGCTATGAACCATGGTTAAAGTGATGGAGACATTATTTAACTTTAGTTTGGAATGATAAAGAGAAGGATAACCTTAGGTTAGTGGTAGTTGAGCATGGTTAGGTCAAAGGAAGAATGTAGAAGCAAGAATGATTATCCTTTCCTTTTCATTTTCTTTTAAATCCAAAATCAAATAATAATCCATAATATAATCCATGGTGTGAGTCTTATATTGCCACCATTTCTATATGCTAAAAACCATGATGGATGAGTGTATGTATGTGTGCATGTATGCACATCCACATGTGCATGAAACTAGCATGAAAGAAAGAAAGAAAAGCACACATGCATGCACACATCCATCATCCAAGAAAAGGTTTTAAGTGAGAAAACTAATGGTTAAATGATAAATCAACACTTGATTTATCAATCCGGTCATATCTCATATGACCCCACCAAAAGCAGTTCACCCGATCAATGTTCGGTATCATATACACACATTTCAATCGGGTGCATGCGCATATCGCATACGCGCACCACAACGTTTCGCCTGGACTGGGTAACTCCTTTGTGGGACTCTAAGACTCGTCAATACGCCGGCAGAGGGTGATGATCATATCAGGTACCCTCAAGCCGCAAGCGGTCAGCTAAACGTAACGGCCACCCGGGTATTGAGCGATTAGAAGACAACAAGCGAACCTGCTACAACTCCCGTCGAGCCATCCGGCAACACTACCGTACAGTCCGGTCTCTTCGTCAGATATGCTGCATACCGAGCCTAGGGATGGTCACGTCGACCCCAATAACTCAATAAGTGGTGCCGGTGAATGGTCTATAACAGATCGAGAAACTACTGATAACACTTATCAGCAAATCTCAGCAGCCCTGGCCAGGGACTTGCTGTTATAACCAGTCGGGCACAGCACAGCATCAACTCCCAATACCGGGAGAGACGAAACCCCTCCTATCGCTCATCGTCTTCGTGTGTCTCGGGACTGTACCCAATAGCCACCTGTTTGCACGACTCAGTAGAGCCGTGGTAGGGTGGCAATCAAAGTACAGTGGGAGAACACATAAGACTCCATGACGATCTCGGGTCTACAGACTAACCTGTACCAGTGTCACCTGAGAACTGTTATCCGACGATAGATATAATTCCATATAGGAGTTCTCGGTGAGTCCGTCCAGTGTACCCAGTCACTTTTGAGCACCCGTATATGATCTTGATGTGAAACATCGATGAATGTGGGAACATCCATCGCCCATCGTATGGGTCTAGTATCATATACGCTAGTCTACTCTGGTATATCGATGCCCCGTCTCGATATACCTACGACTAGGGACGTTCCAGGATATGCTTATAGACTACAGATGTCCCACTAGTATGATCTCCATCATAATCAGAGTAGTCAAGACGATATCCTCAGGGCTTTATCAGCATGTATGAATGAATAAAAGCATGATCAAATCAACATATCAGATAAAGAAGAACCAGATAGCATACTATCATGTCGAGCAAGAATGCAAACTGAATATATATATACATGTATAGATACATCCACTATCACATAATGGCCTCTAGGGCATACATATATCCAACAATCTCCCACTTGCACTAAGGCCAGTTATTGGCGTATCTCATACCCAACATCTCAAAAAGTCGCTCATGCTGTGGCTGAGGGAGGGCCTTAGTGAGTGGATCCGCGGCGTTGTTCTTTGTATCTACTCTCTTAATCTCGATCTCGCGGCGATCTACAATCTCCCGGATCAAATGAAAGCGCCTCAGGATATGTCTAGACCGCTGATGGGATCTAGGCTCCTTGGCTAACGCCATCGCCCCATTATTGTCACAATACAAAAGGTATTGGATCAATAATGGTTGGAGCTACTCCTAGCTCCGAGACGAACTTCTTCATCCAGACGGCTTCCTTGGCTGCATCATTTGCAGCAATGTACTCAGCTTCCATCGTAGAGTCTGCAACGGTATCTTGTTTGGAACTCTTCCAACTTACCGCCCCTCCATTGAGGGTAAATACAAACCCTGAGATAGATTTGCTGTCATCCTTATCGCTCTGGAAGCTCGAATCGGTAAAGGCCTCCATTTGGAGATCTGTATTACCATACACCAAGAACAATTCTTTAGTCCTTCGTAAGTACTTAAGAATGTTCTTCACAGCTGTCCAGTGGTCTCCCCTGGGTTGGATTGATACCTGCTTACAACACTAAGTGCATAAGCTACATCTGGGCGTGTACATAACATCGCATACATTATAGATCCCACTGCCGAAGCATAAGGTATAATGCTCATGCGAGCTCTCTCTTCATCGGTCTTTGGACAAGAATCCTTGGAGAGAGTGACTCCATGGCAAGCGGGTAAGGCACCCCGCTTGGAGTCTTCCATACTAAACCTCTTTAGGATGGTGTTGATGTACCTGGTTTGGGACAATCCCAATAACTTTTTGGATCTATCCCTATAGATCCTTATGCCCAGGATGTATATGGCATCACCCAGGTCCTTCATGGAGAACCTTAGTGATAAGAATGATTTGACCGACTGTAGTATAGGAATATCATTTCCTATCAGAAGAATATCATCCACGTACAATACGAGGAATGTGACAGCTCTTCCTACAGCCTTCTTATAAACACAAGGTTCATCTGGATTTTTGATGAAATCAAACTCTTTGATAACATCATCGAAGCAGATGTTCCAACTCCGAGATTCCTGCTTCAACCCATATATGGATTTAAATAATCTACATGCTTTCTCGCTGCTCCCACTGTCAATGAAGCCCTCTGGCTGATCCATATAAACGCATTCTTCTAAATCTCCATTTAGAAATGCTGTTTTAACGTCCATCTGCCAGATTTCATAGTCGTAGTGAGCAGCAATAGCAAGTAGGATCCGAATGGATTTAAGCATGGCTACGGGCGAAAAAGTTTCGTCATAGTCCAAACCTGGTCTTTGACAAAAACCTTTCGCCACAAGTCTTGCCTTATAGGTCTCTACCTGCCCATCCACACCAATCTTTCTTTTAAAGATCCATTTGCACCCTACAGGTTTTACCCCAGAGGGTACAACGTCCAAAGTCCATACTTTGTTGGTGTACATAGACTCCATTTCGGATCTCATGGCATCCAGCCACTTCACAGAGTCACCACTCGTGATAGCTTGCTGAAAACTGGTAGGAACATCATCATCCATGATGCAATCTTCTCCGTTACCATCAATGAGGAAACCGTAGTACCTCTCTGGTGGGCGAGAAGTCCTACCAGACCTTCGGAGTGGCCGAGGTTCTTCAGTTTCTGTTGCAACAGCCGGTTCAACCAAATCGTCATTTGTAGTTTGTGTCTCCAGAACCTCTTCTAGATCTACTACCTTGCCATCATCTTTATCTGTGAAAAACTCTTTTTCCAAGAATGTGGCATACTGAGAAACAAACACCTTTTGTTCCTCTTTGTGGTAGAACAGATATCCATAAGAATTCTTTGGATATCCCACAAAGTTACACATGACTGACCGTGTCTCGAGTTTGTCCGAATTCTGATTTTTAACATAGGCCGGGCAACCCCAAATCTTAATTCTCTTAAGAGATGGTATCTTCCCATTCCATATCTCATATGGCGTGGTAGACACGGCTTTGGTTGGAACCCTGTTTAGCAGAAACGCTGCAGTCTCCAATGCATGCCCCCAAAACGAGACTGGTAACTCAGCGTCACTCATCATGGACCGGACCATATCTAATAGGGTCCTATTCCGTCGTTCTGACACACCGTTGTGCTGTGGTGTGTAAGGAGGAGTGAGTTGAGAGAGAATCCCATTCTCTTTTAGGAAGTTTGCAAATTCTGTACTGAGATACTCACCACATCGATCTGATCGAAGCATCTTAATACTCAAGCCGGTTTGTTTTTCTACTTCTTGTTTATATTCAATGAATTTCTCGAAAGCGTCGGACTTGTGTTTTAATAAAAATACATGACCGAATCTTGAGAAATCGTCGGTGAATGTAATGAAGTATGAAAAACCGCCTCTAGCCTGTGTAGACATTGGCCCACATACATCACTATGTATGAGGCCAAGGAGCTGAGTAGCTCTTTCTCCGTGTCCGGTAAACGGAGTTTTGGTCATTTTACCCTTGATACAAGACTGGCAAGTCGCATAAGATTTATATTCAAAAGAGTTTAAATATCCATCTTTGTGTAACCTGTTTAGTCTTGTTTCATTAATATGACCAAGTCTACAATGCCAAAGAAAAGCTTCATTTAATTCTGAAAGTTTTCTTTTATTAGTGTGTTGTATACTGAAAACTGTGTGTTGATTTAGGACATATATTCCGTTATTAAGCGTACCATACCCAACCAACATTTAATTTAGGTGAATGTTCATAACATTGTTCTGCAACACAAAATTATATCCTTCATTGTCCAACAAAGAAACGGATATTATATTACATAGCATACTTGGTACAAAATAACATGGATTCAAAATCAAAATACATCCAGATGGCAACCCCAAGTGATACTCTCCCACTGCGACTGTATGTACATTGGAACCATTTCCAACGCGGAGAGTATGGTCACCTGTCTTCAAAACCTTGCTATTTCTCAGCCCCTGCATAGAATTGCAAATGTGAGAACCTGAACCGGTATCCAATACCCAGGAAGCAGAGTTTATAGAAAAACAGTTTTCAGTCACAAACGCACCTGAAGCAGAAGCATCACCATGCTTCTTCTTGAGACTTAAGTACTCCGTGCAATTGCGCTTCCAATGTCCTGTCTTTTGGCAATGAAAACACTCGCCTTTCCCCGGGTCTCCAGCTGTGGACTTTCCCTTTCCCTTCACCTTCTTAACTCCCCCTTTAGGATTAGTGGGTTTCTTCTTTTTATTTCCCTTGGCCTTGGCTTTCGGGCGAGAAGAGGAAGACTGTCCAATAGTCATAACGGGAGTTTTTGCTAACTTCATAGTGCTCTCTGCACTCCTTAACATATTAAGGAGTTCAGGGAGGTCCTTCTCCATGCCATGCATGTTGAAGTTCACTATGAACTGAGCAAAGGTGGAGGGGAGGGACTGCAGAATAATATCTATATATTGTTCATTATCCATCGTCCATCCAAGGTCCTCAAGCTCTTCTATAAGAGCTATCATCTTCAGAACATGGTCTCCTACTGGTGTGCCAGGGGCCATTCGCATCTGAAACAATTTCTTTGATGCTTCGTATCGTAATACGCGGGATTGCTCCCCATACAACTCTTTTGTATGGAGCAATATACCGTGAATATCCATGTCCTCGTGCTGCTTTTGATGTGTGTTATCCATCGATGCAAGCGCGAGGCATGTGGCCGTGGCACAGTCAGCGTCCCATGTCTTGCGGACTTCAATGTCCGCAACTGAGGATTTTGGACCTGGGACGGGCGGGGCTGAAGCCGTGAGGACATATGATACTTTATCATAAGTCAAGGAGATCTTCAGATTCCTTAGCCAGTCTTTATAGTTGGTCCCATTCAGTTTGTTTTTATCTAGTAGAAGCTTAAGTCCAGTCATTGGTATCTGCCATTAAGAGAGAGAAAAGAATACACTCAGCGAAAGCTCTTGCACAGATTAGATTGGTTTATTATCTTGTCTAATCGATGTTTCCCACTGCTTTTTATCAAGTTTTTCTTTCAAACCTTAAAAAGAAAAACTAGCCAGGATTAATTACAGTCTACAACTTCGCTAACCGTTCAGCCAGGCCAGTGTCGGTACTTTGAGGGAGGTTCCCCGTGCTTTCGCACGGACCTAATTAGAGTAAACCTCGTTTTCCCAGAGGTGGAGCCCCGTTAACACCTTTCTAGACACCTAATGAGTTAGCTAATTGTAAACTGTAAAACTCTCCTAGGAGCAACTATTGCCCACAGTGGGATCGGGATCCAACCATCACATGGAAGGTATGCAATCTCATTGCAAATTTCAACACTTGAAATTCCCGATGTAATTTTTACCTCTAGTACTTATGACCTTAACTATGGTCAACAAATCATAAGTACCAGTCAAGTTCTACCCGTTATTTCTTGATTAATTAGACCCACCCATATGACCCTTAACTATGGTCAACAAAGTCGCATGAATGTCCTAATTAATCTGCATCATATGCAGTGTAGGAAGACATCACTTAGCTACCGTACACTACGCCTTAACTAAAGTCAACAAACGTAGCACGAATACTAAGTACTCTACTTCCTAAAATGACGGAGAGTTGCGAATGATTTTTAAGAAAATCTTTAACGCTTTGAACTTGATATCGTTGTAGAATCAAACAGTTTTTCAAAAGGAGTGGCTTAAGCTCCGCAGTTTTGAAATATAGTTTTTTCATAAATAGCCGAGTAGTTTTTAAATCCGATTCTACAACATCTTTTTAGGTTTATTTTCTTTACATTAATCACATTAATGTAATCCCATCATTTAAGTCCTTAAGCCAATCACAGAAAAGAAACGAAAATAACACGTACGCTTATGCCATCCGCATTCGCCGCAATGTTCCGTTATGCACCGTTAGGTTACTTAACTAACGGCATACCGGGACGGGACTAGCGCGGGTGTAAAACATAAGCAACGTCTACTATATATCATATATATAATATGTCATTCGTCTCAGATATCACAGAACACAGGCAGCAGAAACATAGATATAACGTGGGATATCCTAGGACGTCCGTATTTAGTATTTAGCCAGAATAGAAAATACGGATTCCACAGTCGCGATGAATAGCCAAGCCCACACCCTGGACCCCTACGAGAGCGGCAAGTGACCCTACCAATCCTGGAGTTTAGGAAACCCGGTCTCGACTCCTCGAGATGGCCTCCCACTGAACCCCAGAACCCGGTCACCTGTGCTCCCCTCCTTGGGTCCATCCTAATGCGGAAAAGTAAATAATATACAACACTGGTGACACAACCGCAACCTGGAAGTGCCCTAAATAAAAGAATATTACATTACATTTGAATTTACATGAATGAAAATATAAAACTCTCATCTCACAAATCCCCCGGCTATTCGATCGCGACAATCCTACACATCATATCTCAGCAACACATAATATCTCATATCATCAACGTAAGTAAGTATGCATACCCCAATTGTCATTGATGTATAGCAACGAAACCGGCGATATCTAACATACTACACTTACGGTCACAGAAAAGAAAGTGTAAAACTACAATATTTGGAATCCACATTCTCTTTAGACATCATAAATGCGAAATATCACATATTTCGTATTTCATGCCTAAACTATATGAATTCCACATATTGTATCACATTCCAGACAAACAGACAGTATTAAAGTTTTCGAACGAACGATCAAGCACCCAAGATTCACTAAAGCTCAACACTTGAGCAGGGTTCAAAAATCCGGAGTGTGACACAGTAGTAGCGGTCCAGCCATAGAAGGGTCAAGCCAACGCCTCACATGTGGCACGCCGTACTGCCCCAAACCCTAAGGTTCAAAGGGCAGTTCGAGACGGTCACATAATCGAGTTAAGGTTTGTTGTCTTCTAGAGGGACCACCGCAAAAAGACTTGCACGTATCTCCAAAGTATTTAAACCCCGTGAATAGTGAGTAAATGATACTTGTTCAAACACTTCAATACTTTCTAATTTACCCGGAAAAGCTACGAAATAAAAATCCCGATCGAAATGACGAGTTCAAAACCATCTCCAGAATTTTTCAAAACCAAATTCAGACTAAAAATATCCAAAAATTTATACAAGCAGATTCATGAATTACTGTACAAAAAGTATTCATCAATACATATATACGGCCGCGGAACCGCGGCCTAAGCAAGCTTAGGCCGCGTTTCCGCGGCGAGAATCACTGTTCACTGGAAAAAATTTGTACCGTAACTCTTATTTTTTCCTGCTGTATTTTTTACATATTTTTAATTCTGCAAATTATCAAATTTTAGAAAATTTCCAGAGAGCACCCAAAAATACCGTATTTTTGTCGGATCGGGGTTTTCACTTCGTAAAAACGCCGCCTAATGTTCTAGGTCGGCTCTGATACCAATGAAAGGTTTGTTTAGCACCCTATGAAGAGTTTTGAAGCATCACATGACCCAAAGTTTTAATTTTTATGGTGCTAAACTAACATGCAAAGGGATCGATCCTAGAAAATTAGGGTTACGAAATAAAAAGCGAACTAATCTAGGGTTTCGAGACTACAACCTTTGTAGCTCCCTTTCGCTGGACTCCTTGGTCTCTAGGGTGTTGAACGAAGGTCCTCTTGATGTCCCCTTGTGTCCACGACGATCCACCACGGAGATCTCCGTCCAAGCTCGCAACTTCGTCAAACCGAAAAGAACACTCTAAACAAAACGGCTAAGCTTGTGTAGAATGATGTTGTGGTTAGGTTTCTCACTTCAAAAACCTATCTTTAAGTGGTATTTACTCACTAGAAAAAACTAGAGAGCAAAAGAGCAAGAGGAAGAAGATGGTGGCAATTTTTGACAAGAGGTAAAAAGATAACTCAAGTGAAGAAAAAGAAATATATCAATATATATTTTATTCCTTCATGCTATGAACCATGGTTAAAGTGATGGAGACATTATTTAACTTTAGTTTGGAATGATAAAGAGAAAGATAACCTTAGGTTAGTGGTAGTTGAGCATGGTTAGGTCAAAGGAAGAATGTAGAAGCAAGAATGATTATCCTTTCCTTTTCATTTTCTTTTAAATCCAAAATCAAATAATAATCCATAATATAATCCATGGTGTGAGTCTTATATTGCCACCATTTCCATATGCTAACAACCATGATGGATGAGTGTATGTATGTGTGCATGTATGCACATCCACATGTGCATGAAACTAGCATGAAAGAAAGAAAGAAAAGCACACATGCATGCACACATCCATCATCCAAGAAAAGGTTTTAAGTGAGAAAACTAATGGTTAAATGATAAATCAACACTTGATTTATCAATCCGGTCATATCTCATATGACCCCACCAAAAGCAGTTCACCAGATCAATGTTCGGTATCATATACGCACATTTCAATCGGGTGCAAGCGCATATCGCATACGCGCACCACAACGTTTCGCCTGGACTGGGTAACTCCTTTGTGGGACTCTAAGACTCGTCAATACGCCGGCAGAGGGTGATGATCATATCAGGTACCCTCAACCCGCAAGCGGTCAACTAAACGTAACGGCCACCCGGGTATTGAGCGATCAGAAGACAACAAGCGAACCTGCTACAACTCCCGTCGAGCCATCCGGCAACACTACCGTACAGTCCGGTCTCTTCGTCAGATATGCTGCATATCGAGCCTAGGGATGGTCACGTCGACCCCAATAACTCAATAAGTCGTGCCGGTGAATGGTCTATAACAGATCGAGAAACTACTGATAACACTTATCAGCAAATCTCAGCAGCCCTGGCCAGGGACTTGCTGTTATAACCAGTCGGGCACAGCACAGCATCAACTCCCAATACCGGGAGAGACAAAACCCCTCCTATCGCTCATCGTCTTCGTGTGTCTCGGGACTGTACCCAATGGCCACCTGTTTGCACGACTCAGTAGAGCCGTGGTAGGGTGGCAATCAAAGTACAGTGGGAGAACACACAAGACTCCATGACGATCTCGGGTCTACAGACTAACCTGTACCAGTGTCACCTGAGAACTGCTATCCGACGATAGATATAATTCCATATAAGAGTTCTCGGTGAGTCCGTCCAGTATACCCAGTCACCACTGAGCACCCGTATATGATCTTGATGTCAAACATCGATGAATGTGGGAACATCCATCGCCCATCGTATGGGTCTAGTATCATATACGCTAGTCTACTCTGGTATATCGATGCCCCGTCTCGATATACCAACGACTAGGGACGTTCCAGGATATGCTTATAGACTACAGATGTCCCACTAGTATGATCTCCATCATAATCAGAGTAGTCAAGCCGATATCCTCAGGGCTTTATCAGCATGTATGAATGAATAAAAGCATGATCAAATCAACATGTCAGATAAAGAAGAACCAGATAGCATACTATCCTGTCGAGCAAGAATGCAAACTGAATATATATATACATGTATAGATACATCCACTATCACATAATGGCCTCTAGGGCATACATATATCCAACATTTAGTGCACTTTAGATGCACTTGATATTATTGTCGTGCACACCCGTTGCACTGGACAGATGCTTTCGTGCACACCCGTTGCACTTAGTTTTGCTTTGAGCGTATTGTGGCAACTGTATTTGGATTTGATTTCCATGCGCACCAGACGCATGTGAATTTTGGATACGCCTTTCGAGGCTGATTTTTCTTTTGGGCACATTGTTTTCATGTTGGGCACTATATTGTGTAGTAACCAAACAGGACTGATCCGAGGACAGTATCTGAGTGTAGGGTTCCTAAGCACACTATAGAGGTCTCACAAGGCATCAACCATGCCAATTTCAAACTTTATGGGTGCCGAGAAACCCTAATACGGATCGTCGACTAGAAATTTAGGCGAAACAGTAAACTAGTTAACAACTTAACTAAAGATTGGAAGCTACAACCTTTGTAGATCCGGATGTCCACTTCCTTGGCTCCACATAGGTGTCCTCTCGCTGTCCATCTCGAATCCCGGACTCGATCGTCGGCTTGATCGGAGAAATGGGCGGACTAGGTCGTCGGCTTCGTGCCGAAGATGATCTACGTCGAGGCATCACAAGTTCAAGCTCCGACTTCACAAATTTGTGAAACTTGTGAAGAAAACACCCAAAACAACTTGGCAAGAGGTAGAGGGTGAATAAATAGGAGGTGGGTTCACTTTAGAATTGGATTTCTCACTTTAGATCTCAAGTTGCCATTGATGGCATCAAGCTTTCTATCTTGAAGAAGAAGATGAAGAAGAAGAAAGAATATGATAAGTGTTGAATTAAAATGAAAAATAATTCAATACTTATCATAAGCAAACCATAGTTGAGTGTAGAGAATAGACCATGGTTACTTGGATGGGTTAGGGTTAAGCATGAAGACAAGAATGGTTAAGAAGTCAAAGCTTCATGAAGCTTCAACTAAAAACAAAACATAGCCACCATTCTTATCTAAATCTTTTCCAAATAAATAAATGAACAAATAAATAAATAAATGAATATGCAAAACCCTAATTATCAAATTAACCATGGTTTAATTCTATACACTTAACTAAATTATCAAGCATCATCTAACATGATACAAATATGTGCACAAAAGTATATCACATATATTTCTTGCACATCAAGTGAGAAAATCCATTTAAAGTGAACCAATACTAGCTAATGCAAAGTAATATATCAAATATATAATTATACATTAAATCATTAAATCAACATTTGATTCAATGATCCGGTCATGTCGCACATAACCGACTAGTATCCAATGTATCGATTTATCGAATCAATGATTCGATAACTAGGTCATATCGAATATAACCATTCGATACATCCATCGCGAGAATGAAATACGGTATCACATACACGCATTATTCTCGGTCCTGCACATATCTCATATGCGCTCTTATTTCGTTTCGCTTGAGCCAGGAAACCTCTGTGTAGGACTCGAAAGACTCGTCAATACGCCGGTAGCAGATGATGATCATATCAAGCACCCACAAGCCGCAAGCGGTCTGCTAAACGTAACGGCCATCCGGGTATTGAGCGATCAGAAGATCGACGAGCTAGCCCGCTCACACTCCTGTGAATCCAACCAGTAACACTTACCGTACAGTCCGGTCTGTTCGTCTGATATGTCGCATATCAAGTCTAGGATTGGATCCGCCGTGTTGTTCTTCGTGTCAACCCTCCTAACCTCGATCTCCCGTCGATCAACTATCTCCCGGATCAGGTGATACCGCCTCAGAATATGCCTGGATCGCTGATGGGACATGGGTTCCTTGGCCAAAGCCACCGCTCCATTGTTATCGCAATATAAAGGTATTGGATGCTCAATAGATGGAACCACTCCAAGTTCAGTAATGAACTTCTTGATCCAGACAGCCTCTTTGGCAGCATCGTTGGCAGCGATGTATTCAGCCTCGATCGTCGAGTCTGCCACGGTTTCCTGCTTGGAACTCTTCCAGCTAACCGCCCCTCCGTAAAGGGTAAAGACAAAGCCCGACTGCGACTTAGAGTCGTCCTTATCACTCTGGAAGCTCGAATCGGTAAAGGACTCCACTTGGAGTTCTCCGTTACCATACACCAAGAGCATCTCTTTAGTCCTTCGCAAGTACTTGAGAATGCTCTTCACAGCTGTCCAGTGATTCTCTCCAGGATAAGCTTGATACCTGCTCACTATACTTAGTGAGTATGCTACATCGGGTCTGGTACATAGCATCGCATACATGATAGAGCCTACAGCCGAAGCATAGGGTATCCCTTGCATGCGAGCTCTCTCCAAATCAGTCTTGGGAGACATCTCTTTGGAGAGAGTGACTCCAGAGATCGTAGGCAAATTCCCACGCTTGGATTCTTCCATACTAAATCTCTTTAGTATGGTGTCAATATACCTGGATTGGGACAATCCCAAAATCCGTTTGGATCTATCTCTATAGATCCTAATTCCCAATATGCAGGAGGCATCACCAAGATCTTTCATTGAGAATCTTTGTGATAAGAAGAGCTTGACCGATTGCAGCATAGGAATATCATTTCCTATCAAGAGTATGTCGTCCACGTACAATACGAGGAAGACAACCTTACTCTCTGCCACCTTCTTGTAAATACAAGGTTCATCTGGGTTTTTGACGAAATCAAACTCTTTGATAACGACGTCAAAGCAGATGTTCCAACTCCGCGATGCTTGCTTTAATCCATAAATGGATTTAAGCAGCTTGCACACCTTCCCGCTGCTCCCACTGTCTACGAAGCCCTCTGGCTGAGTCATGTACACGCACTCTTCTAAATCACCATTTAGAAAGGCGGTCTTAACATCCATTTGCCAGATTTCGTAATCATGATATGCAGCGATGGCAAGCATGATCCGGATAAATTTAAGCATAGCCACTGGAGAAAAGGTTTCGTCATAGTCCACACCTGGTCTTTGACGAAAACCCTTTGCTACAAGTCTAGCTTTGAAAGTCTCCACTTTCCCATCTACACCAAGTTTTTTCTTGAAGATCCACTTGCTCCCAATGGATTTTACCCCTTCAGGAGCAACTTCCAAAGTCCATACTTTGTTGGTGTACATGGATTCCATCTCGGACCGCATAGCATCCAGCCATTTCACTGAGTCCCCACTCGTGATGGCCTGTTCGAAGCTAGTTGGGTCATCATCCTCCATGATGCAATCCTCGCTCTCACCATCCATGAGAAAACCGTAGTATCTCTCAGGTGGGCGAGGAACCCTACTAGATCGGCGGAGAGGCTGAGGTTCGTCGGAAGCTACTGAATGCTCTGGTTCCACTAAATCTTCTGTTGTGTTTTGTTCAGCTGGAACCTCTTCCAGTTCTACCTCAAAGCCACTAAATTCTTTTGCAAGAAAATCCTTTTCTAAAAAGTTGGCATGTTGAGCAACAAATACTCTTTGTTCCTCACTGTGGTAGAAGATATACCCTCGTGAATGTTTGGGATATCCAACAAATTTACACAAAACAGATCTTGCCTCGAGTTTGTCCGGTTTTTTTCTTTTGACATAGGCCGGGCAACCCCATATCTTTATAAAATTAAGATATGGTCTCTTCCCTTCCCATATCTCATATGGTGTGGTAGGCACAGATTTGGTGGGAACCCTGTTCAGTAGGTATGCTGCTGTTTCCAGTGCGTATCCCCAGAAGGAAACAGGTAACTCAGCTACACTCATCATAGAGCGCACCATATCTAATAGGGTGCGGTTTCTCCGCTCCGATACACCGTTGTGCTGTGGTGTATATGGAGGAGTTAGCTGAGAGAGAATCCCATTCTCTTTTAGGAAGTCCAGGAATTCAATGCTCAAGTATTCTCCTCCTCGATCAGATCGTAGGATTTTAATATTTTTTCCGGTTTGGTTCGCGGCTTCTTGTTTATATTCTCTAAATTTCTCAAAAGCTTCTGATTTGTGTTTCATCAGGAACACATATCCGAATCTAGAGAGATCGTCAGTGAATGTAATGAAGTACGAAGAACCATCCCTGGCATGTGTAGACATGGGACCGCATACATCACTATGTATCAGTCCCAAGAGTTCGGTAACTCTTTCTCCGTGTCCCGTAAACGGAGCTTTGGTCATCTTGCCTTTGAGACATGATTGGCAAGTGTCATAAGATGAAAATTCAAACGGATTTAAATATCCATCCTTATGCAACTTAGCTAATCGTGTCGCATTGATGTGACCCAGTCTACAATGCCACAAGAAGGATTCGTACAGTTCTGAACTCTTCCTCTTGTGTGTGTTTGTTATGCTCAGAACTGTTGATTGATTTAGAACATAAATGCCATTGCACAACGTGCCTGATCCAACCAACTTTTGGTTACGGAAAATGTTCATAACATTATCCTGTAATACAAAATTATATCCCTCTTTACTCAATAAAGAAACCGATATAATGTTGCATATCAAGTTCGGCATGTAATAGCATTCGTTCAGAACCAATGTATTACCAGTTGGTAATGCAAGATGATATTCCCCGACAGTCTTAGCTGCAACAATTGCACCATTTCCAACTCTAATGTCTTTATCACCTTCTCTAAGTTCTCTACCTTTTCTATGCCCATGTAACTGATTACATATATAGGATCCTGACCCGGTATCTAATACCCAGGACGTAGGGCAAATGGAGAAACAGTTCTCTGTAACGAACACACCTGAAGAAAATGCATCATCATGTACTTTCTTCAATCGGGTGGCATGGGAATCCTGGTATTCTCCCATATCCTGTTCATTCCTATAACTCTTATAAGAAAGAACGGAACCAACATTCCCCAGCACAGAATAACATGCGGGTTCGGTCAATACATCCATATTATTATCTTTATTAGGGCATGAAATGGTCGCTACCTGGAGAGAGAGAGAAGAAAACACTTTAGCGTAAGCTCGTGCAAGATCAGATTGGTTATTATCTTATCTAATCAGGATGGTTCCCACTGTTTTTATCAAATCTTCTTTCAAACCCTAAAAGGAAAGACTAGCCGGGATTAATTACACACAACAAGTTTGCCAATCTTTCAGCCAGGCCAGTGTCGGTACTTTGAGGGAGGTCCCCCGTGCTTTCGCACGAACCTAATTAATGTAAACCTCGTTTTCCCAAAGGCGTAACCTCGTTAACACCTTTCTAGACACCTACTTGATCGGCTAATTGCAATGTGCAAAACTCTCCCAGGAGTAACTCTTACTCGCAGTGGGTATCGGGATCCAACTATCTCATAGAAGGTATGCAATCTCATTGCAAATTTCAACACTTGAAATTCCCGATAATATTTTGCCCCAAGCATCCTATGACCTTGACGGAGGTCAACAAACCACAGGGTGCAAGTCAAGTTCAACCCGTCATTTCTTGATTGAATCAAACCCACCCGCACGACCCTTGACGGTGGTCAACAAGGTCGTACGACTACCCTAATCCAATCTGCATCACATGCAAAAGCAGATAAATACTAGTTAGCTACCGCACACTACGCCTTGACGGAGGTCAACAAACGTAGCACGAATACTAAGTAGGATTTATCTTAAATGACGGAGGGCTACGTCAGGTTTTTCGGAAAACCTATTGCGTAATGAACTTGATATCGTTGTAGAATCAAATGAAGTTTTGAAATGGAGTGATTTTGAGGCTTTTCCAGTTTTGCTAAAGGGGTCAATCCCGGTGAAGGGATCGTCGGCCCTTTCCTCGTCGAATGAGGTGCGGGATATATCATATATATCGCTGTGCAAAGCAGAAACTATAGAAGCAATCAAAAACAAACCGAGTGTGTAGCTTCTGCCAGTTATTGCTAAAGGAGTCACTCCCGGTGAAGGGATCTCGGTCCTTTCCTCATCGAATAAGGTGCAGGATATATCACATATACCGCTATGCAAAGCAAGAACTGTAGCTACCTGTTTAGTTAAAAATTTGATTCTACAACATCTTAGGTTTCTTTTCTTTCATTAATCACATTAATGAAGTCCCATCATTTAAATACCTAAACATCACAGATAAATACGACGTACACTTATGCCATCCGCATTCGCCTCGATGTCCCCTCATGCACCGTTAGGTTAGGTAACTAACGACAGAGCAGGGCAGGGCTAGTGCGGGTGCAAAACATAAGTAACGTCTATATAATATATCATATATACTATATACTGTATCTATCACAGAACATCACATGATCACATCACAGATATCGCAGCAGAAAAAATCATATGAAATATTGGATATACTAGGCCGTCCGTGTTTTCAATACGAGCCAGTATAAAACACGGATTCCACGGTCGTGATGAATAGCCAATCCCACACCCCTAGACCCCTACGAGAGCGGCAAGCAACCCTGCCAATTCTAGGGTTAGGAGACCCGGACTCGACTCCTCGAGTTGGTCTCCCACTGGACCCCAGAACCCGGTTACTTGTGCTCCCCTCCTTGGGTCTATCCTAATGCGGAAAAGAAAATAATATACAAAAGGTGACAACTTCCGCTACCTGGAAGTGTCCTAAATAAAAGAATATTACATACAAGTTTTTACATGAATGAAAATGAAAAACACTCATCTCACATAAAAAACCCCGGCTATTCAAACACGACGATCCAATATAACATATCCAGCAACACATAACATCACATGTCATCAACGTAAGTAAGTATGCATACCCCAATTGTCGTTGACGTATAGCAACGAAACCGGCGATATGAACATACTACACTTACGGTCACCGAAAAGAAAGTGTAAAACTACAACAGTTGGAATCCGCAACCTCTTTAGACATCACATGCCTAATCAAATGAAATACTTAGACATCACATGCCTAACAGTTATAAACCCCGCATTTTAGTCTCATTATCGAAAACTCTTTTCAATATCAAGTGAAACTAAACCGCTAGATTTATAACATTCATTCAGTTATCTCATAACTGTTTGTGAATTCCAATTATTGTATCACATTCCAGATAAACAGAAAATGTTAAACTTTCCGATCGAACAGTCGAATACCCATGTTTTCCCGATACAGCTCAACACATGAAATAAGTCTAACAACATTCAGTTCGTGCCTCAGTGCCAACGGTCCAGCCGTAGAAGGGTCAAGCCAACGCCTCACATGTGGCACACCGTACTGCCCCAAACCCGAAGGTTCAAAGGGCAGTTCAAGACGGTCACATAATCGAGTTAAGGTTTGTTGTCTTCTAGAGGGTCCATTGCGCTACTTGCACTACTAAGAACGTCGTTAAACCATGGAAAAATCCAACTCTTGGAAATTTCCCGACAGGGGAAAAATTGGGTATTTATATCCGGTCGAACTTTTTAACATATTCTAAAAATTATCCGGAAAGCCATAAAGACAAAATCTGATACTCCGATCGAAACACCGAATCCCCAAAACAACCCCAGAAAATTCAACTCTTGAATAAAATTTAAAAATACCCAGAGAACTCAGCACTGTTGATTAGGAATTACTGTGCAAATTGTTAGGGCTGATGTCATACTTTAGCCGCGGAACCGCCGCATAAGCTAGGCTTATGCCGCGGTTCCGCCGCTCATTTGAGGGATCATGAAATAAATTTTGCGCCGTAATTCTTAGAATTCCCTGCCGAGTTTTCTGCATATTTTTAATTTTGAAAAAACCCATTTTTTAAAAAATGTACAGAGAGCCGTTTTCGGGTTAGGGTTTTGGTTCGATCGGACTTCAAACGTCGTCAGGACTTCGTCTAAGGCTCTAGCTAGTCTCTGATACCACTGTAGGGTTCCTAGGCACACTATAGAGGTCTCACAAGGCATCAACCATGCCAATTTCAAATTTTATGGGTGCCGAGAAACCCTAATACGGATCGTCGACTAGAAATTTAGGCGAAACAGTAAACTAGTTAACAACTTAACTAAAGATAGGAAGCTACAACCTTTGTAGATCCGGATGTCCACTTCCTTGGCTCCACATAGGTGTCCTCTCGCTGTCCATCTCGAATCCCGGACTCGATCGTCGGCTTGATCGGAGAAATGGGCGGACTAGGTCGTCGGCTTCGTGCCGAAGATGATCTACGTCGAGGCATCACAAGTTCAAGCTCCGACTTCACAAATTTGTGAAACTTATGAAGAAAACACCCAAAACAACTTGGCAAGAGGTAGAGGGTGAAGAAATAGGAGGAGGGTTCACTTTAGAATTGGATTTCTCACTTTAGATCTCAAGTTGCCATTGATGGCATCAAGATTTCTATCTTGAAGAAGAAGATGAAGAAGAAGAAAGAATATGATAAGTGTTGAATTAAAATGAAAAATAATTCAATACTTATCATAAGCAAACCATAGTTGAGTGTAGAGAATAGACCATGGTTACTTGGATGGGTTAGGGTTAAGCATGAAGACAAGAATGGTTAAGAAGTCAAAGCTTCATGAAGCTTCAACTAAAAACAAAACATAGCCACCATTCTTATCTAAATCTTTTCCAAATAAATAAATGAACAAATAAATAAATAAATGAATATGCAAAACCCTAATTATCAAATTAACCATGGTTTAATTCTATACACTTAACTAAATTATTAAGCATCATCAAACATGATACAAATATGTGCACAAAAGTATATCACATATATTTCTTGCACATCAAGTGAGAAAATCCATTTGAAGTGAACCAATACTAGCTAATGCAAAGTAATATATCAAATATATAATTATACATTAAATCATTAAATCAACATTTGATTCAATGATCCGGTCATGTCGCATATAACCGACTAGTATCCAATGTATCGATTTATCGAATCAATGATTCGATAACTAGGTCATATCGAATATAACCAATCGATACATCCATCGAGAGAATGAAATACGGTATCACATACACGCATTATTCTCGGTCCTGCACATATCTCATATGCGCTCCTATTTTGTTTCGCTTAAGCCAGGAAACCTCTGTGTAGGACTCTAATGACTCGTCAATACGCCGGTAGCAGATGATGATCATATCAAGCACCCACAAGCCGCAAGCGGTCTGCTAAACGTAACGGCCATCCGGGTATTGAGCGATCAGAAGATCGACGAGCTAGCCCGCTCACACTCCTGTGAATCCAACCAGTAACACTTACCGTACAGTCCGGTCTGTTCGTCTGATATGTCGCATATCAAGTCTAGGGGTGGTATACGTCAGACCCCAATAACCGATAAGTCGTGCCGATGTGAGGCTCATAACGGGTCGAGAAACTACTGGTAACACTTACCAGCAAATCTCTGATCAGACCTGGCCAGGGACTTCCCTGTTACGGCCAATCGAGCACTGCGCAACATCAACCCCCAATACCGGGAGAGACGAAACCCCTCCTATCGCTCATTGCCTCCATGTGACTCGGGACTGTACCCAAAGACCACCGTTTTGCACGCCCTCATGGACGTGGTAAGGTGGAGATCAAAGCACAGTGGGAATCACACAAGACTCTATGACGATCTCGGGTCTACAGACTAACCTGTACAAGTGTCACCTGAGAACTGCCATCTGACGTGAGGTATAATACCATCTGGGAGTTCTCGGCGAGTCCGTCCAGTGTACCCAGTCTCCACTGAGCACCCGTATACCATCTCTGATGTCAAACATCAATGGATATGGGATCATCCATCGCCCATCTCATGGGTCGAGAAGCATATACGCTAGTCTACACTGGTATATCGATGCCCTGTCTCGATACACCCACGACTAGGGACCTTGAAGGATGTACTTATCGACTACCATGTCCCCACTAGTATGATCTGCATCATAGTCCAGGTAGTCAAGTACACATCCTAAGGGCTTTATCAACATGTAACTATAAGACAGTTTAAAGAGATAAGTGTAAATGTTAAGATAAAGAGCAACCAGATAGCATACTATCATATCGAGCAAGAAAGTCATCTCTATATATGTCCAAGCATCCAATATAATATACATCATCTGTACAATACTGGCCACTAGGGCATACATATAACTAACACTGAGTACTCTGCATGCATTAAAAGATTATCAAAATGGTTTTAAAAAGGAGCTATAGTCTCGCTATTTTCTACGTGTCCGTGAGCAACACGAACGTTTATAAAGGAAAACCTTTTGGGATATTTTGAAAACGACGGAACATGTATTTACCAAAATATATGTGGACATACATTATTATTTTAAAATGAGCGTCCGTCAGTTATGCCATGAGTTACGCATTCCCGCGGCGATTTAGAAAGGGTTTTTGCATGTATTTTATTCAGATTTTGGAGTTTTCAAAGATGCGTACTATACACGTACTATAGTATTTGACTAGTGTATATTAGATTTCGATACCTGCATCTCTATTGCAACTCCGAGGATATGCGTGCAAATCCGATGATTTGCGTGACGCTTGACGGAGTTGATTTTGAGTTTTGTACTCGTTTTCTTACGCACATGGTGCGTTGTGTTATTTCCGTTTTTTCCATGACTTCGGAGCCCCGTTGTTTTGAGCTGATTATTGAAATATTTTAGATTATGGGGGTTTAAATTTAAATTCAGGAGCCGAATTTATTTAAGGGGGAAGACTGTTGTAACATTTTGAAAATTTAGAAATAAATAAAATTAATTAATTAAATAATAAGTGTTAAATTAAAAAGTTATTGAAACCAAATAAGACAATATCATAAGTTTTATGTAAAACAAATTAAATTTTAGTTTTTGTATGCAACATAAATAAATTATAAGGGTTTTAGTGATAAATTTAGCTTCATTTTAATAAAATGGTGTTTATATAATAACATAAGTTGTGAGGGGTTGTTATGTAATGATTAGGACTTTGTGCAAATTGAAAATTGTTAAGGGTGTAACTAGAAAGGAGATGGGATAAGATTTAGTTCAGAATTTTATCATAAAATAAATCAAATTGGAAAAAGAATTCATTACTACCACCTCCTCTCTTGCACAACACATTCCCCACACCTCCTCCTTGCATGAAACCACCACATCTTGCTTGGTGACACCTCCTCCTACACCTCACCCTCTTCCCTTTACCATATATAACATGTGTTCAGATCTATTACTTAATTTAAAATCTGAAAAAAATTAGAAAAAAGAAAAATAAAACTAGAGCAAACAAAGAAGAACCAAAAGAAAGAGAAGAGATGAGCTAAGTTATAGCATTTCCACCATCAAGCTAAAGACTTGGAGGTTGTGCATCTTGGAGGGAGTTCTTCCAGCAAAATTTCTTGTAGGCAAAATCTTTAATCACTGTAGGAATTTAGTTTAGTAACTAGTTTAACTTAGAAATCAAAAGTGTCCAAAATGTCGTATTTTAAGCAAAACTGAACTCTGTGGTAATCTAATAAAATTAACATAACTAAGGAGGGCCTAGTTAATGTATGTTAGACCTAGAACAACCCATAGAATCTCGAACCCAAGGGGCTTGGTTTTGGCCGGCGACCAACAAGGAATTCCGGCGTCGCCGGATTTGCAGGGAGGTAAACTGATTTGGGTTTTTGGGTAGGTCTCTACGTAGAATTATTGTTAATTTGGTATTGTTTAATCAATTCAGTTTAACTGTATATAAAATCTGGGAGCAAATATCGGAAAAAGGTATCTAAAAACCATAGTACGACATGGGAAATTCGTAACGCGTTCTGTTTCTGTTATGAAACAGCGTTAAGTTAAATTCCAGTTAAAATGAGTATTAGATCATATGCAATAGTCGTATGTGGTGTAACTAGAACGTACAACTTGTGTTTTCATAATTTTGTCGAATCGGAATAGCCGTTTCCTTATACAAGTTATTGCAATGTTAGATTCCAATACGTAAACTTTGGAGGCCGCGAGGAAAGGAAAAAGTATGGCGATTCCTGAGTGGATACGACGTATTTCCGGTGGGTAGATTTACATCTACGGGGGAAGTCGGGTGGATGGCGTATAGCACTCCCGCAACCTTATAACTATTATTGTGATATCTAGTTAAGTTAGCTTTTCTTCAAAGTATTGATACGGTATTGCATATTGTATGCCCCCTGTTTACATAAAGTTTATATGAATTTTTTAAATGAGATATACGTGATATTTGATCCGTATGATATGGGTATGATTTGATGAGTTTGTATGAGGGATTATGCCGTACTTAAGATGATATGGTTATAGCGATATGATGAGCTATAATACAAGAGTTTATACCTATCGGAAGTGATGACTTTGTATGCCGAATAACGACCAATTTATTCTTTAATTCGTAGAGATAGATTATGTTCTGTTTTAGATGGTAATACTGGTATGAGCTATATTATTTTAAAAACCACGGTTCGTTGCATTTTAAATAAACTACCAGGATGCGTGCCAGTTTCTAAAACAAACATTTTTTTTAATCTAAGGCGGCTTCCTTATTTCAAACTTAACGTTCCGATCATTTCTAAAGATAATAGTATAGCTCATAATAAGTAATTACAATAAGTACGTTTAGATTATATTGTCTATAATTTATGTTTCTGCGTTAAGCACACTGTGATAGAACACTGCACAAATACCAATGAGTACTATACTACACAAGCACATAAATATATGTTACACTACACCTCATTGGTATTGCCATGTCACTGTAGAATCGTTCTGATATATACGTGTTAATATATAGATTGCTACACCGTAGAACACTTGCATAAATACTAATGATTTCCATGTTGCACGAGCACAGACGCATTTGCTACACTACACATCATTAGTAGCGCCATGACACATTACAATTGAAACCATTATGTTATGTGATATGATTACGTAGTCGTTTCCTATTCATACTGTAGTACTATAGATGCTGTATTTGATTTCTTGGGATTTCTGAGTATTTTACTCCTGATGATATATATAGCGGTGATATGGGACACTGTTATAAATATACATATATAATATATCATTAATACAACCTATGCAAGTTCTTATTCCTCACTTGATATTTTTATATGATGAGTTAATATCCACCAGGAGATTTGTGTTTTCTGATTTGGATATCCGGACCGAGTTGGTGGGTATACGGTTACGGATTTACAATTTTTATCCAGACTGAGTCGGTGGGGATACAGTTGGATACCTGGTGGACCCGGTCGAGACCGAGGGGCGGGATATCCGCATTTGAGGCGGGGGAGCCTAACGAGTTGACTCGATTCCAGAGATAGAAATGAGCACTGCAGATTTCCAGAGGATACTGACCAGGGTTCAATTAGGTACGACAGATATCCAGGATATGCATATGTGTAATACTAACTATCATCCAATCCCCAGTATAGTATCTCAATTCCATATAGTATATCGATACAGATTATGATAGTACTATACTTATGACCTAGGTATCGTCATGCATTTCGATTTCTACCTTTAGATGCACTTTTATTCACTGAGTTGGCAACTCATCCCCGTTGTGCCACAGTTTCTTGCAGGTTTTACCGCGTGGATTATCAGCAGTTTGGGCAACATTCTTTTGGGGAATGATGGGTAAGTGAGTTGTTATTGTATCATACTCACTCTTGATTATTCATATGTTCTTATATCTAGTGGAAACTCCAACAACTTAGAAATGATATATTATGGACTTAGAAGCGAGGATTAGAGTGGTGTCTTGAGTTGTCGCACTCTTTGGAGTCGACTTCCGATTTAGCTTGGTTGGTTGCTCCATTGTTTGGACGTGGAGACTAGCTTCCGTTAGCATGCTATTTTATTATGTTATATCGGGTTTTTATAAAAATGCAAAGGAGGTGATGTCAAGTTTCAAAACATCATAAATGCTTTTCAAAATACTTAATTAAAATTAGACGTTTTTTTTAAATTTGATTTTATTGGATGATTATTTTAAACCTCACCTCAAATACTTTAAAAAAGGGTTTAGATTCCGGATTTCGGCTTACTTAGATTGCGTCGATGTCTTTTGATGTCACGTGTTTTAAGTGCCGGTCACGTGCCATATTTGGGTCATGACTACTGTAACATTTCAGAAAATATAAAATATTATTTTTGGAATTTAATATTAAAATAATATTTTTCGCGAAAACTGCCCGATTTGCGAAATTGGGGTTTTCGAAAAAAGGTATAAATATATACCAATATTTGTGAAATAAATGGAAATTAAAATGATTTATTCATTTAATAATATAATTAAAGGATTTGGAATTTTTATAATTTATTATATGCAATTTTGATAAAAACCCGATTAGTGCACTGCAAATCGTGACTAAGCCAAATTCGCGTTTTCTACAGTTTCCCATGGTTAGTGCACCATGACATGTTTCATTTTGTTACATGTTTCATTTCATTTGGGTTATTGGTGGAGAGAAAAGAAAAAGGAAAAAAAAAAGAAAAGGAAAAAGTCAAATGGGACAAAATGATTAGATTAGGTAGACTTTTGGAAAGAGAGAAAGAGTGTGATTTTGGGAGAGAGAGGTAGGGGGCGGCTGCCATTCTTTCCCCTATTTTTGATTTCTTCTCCCTCTTCATCTCCTCAACCCCACAACCCTCCTAAAAGAATTCCAAGATCTATCTCCTAATAAGCCCCAAAACTCTACACACCCTTCACAAAAATTAATCCCCTCTTCAACCTCTACACATGAGACCAAGAAAATTCAGATTTTGATGACCTTAGGGATTCATGGGTGCTATATGAGGTAATCCCTTCACCAATTGGGTAGTTTTTCATTTACTTTAGTATTCATATGTGTTTAGATGTGAGATTGTGAAGATTAGTGAACATTGGGAAACCCTAGTGAAGGTTTGAGTGTTGTTTGAAATTGGTGATGTTAGAGCCTGTTAACTAGACTTGGGTGCTGTTTAATGACCTGGACCAGAGCTTAGAAACCAAAAAAACACGGATTTAGAAACCCGACATCGGATAAATGTGTGATTTGTGAGGGTATTTTGGAATCTGGAGCAACCCGGGGACACTAGAAATGATTTTGCAATTACTGGGAGTCGTGCAGACACCTAGGAAGCTACCACTGACCTGAGCCCCAAACTCCAACCCCAGGCCGTAGATTTATTCAATCTTGCCGCAATTTGCGGCCAGGGTAGGTCAGAATTGAACCGTGTTTGTTCTGGGGTCCCTATAGATGTAAATTAGGCCCTCCATATATGCCGAATTGACCAATTTGGCTTAGGGTAAAATCTGGGACCATTTCCATGAGTTGGTGCATTGTTTTACGACTTCGTTTTGACTTGATTTTGGTATTTGGTTTTGTGTTTCCGTCGTGTGGCGTTTGGACGTCCACGACCAGGGTTTTTGGTCGTGTTTTGCACACAAAGCTATAGGTTTTGACCTATGAGCGAAACGTATACCGTTTTGGCTTTCCGCCTTCATTTTAATGCGCATTGCGATTGTTTATCATTGTTGGTACCTTCACGTGGATTCCGAGGTGACGGATCGTGGCTTCATCGATTTCGGCGAGCGAAGACCAGGTGAGTGGATCTATATCCACGGGGGAAGTCGGGTGGATGGTGTATAGCACCCCGGCAATGTTTTGATGGAAAACTGATTTATAGAATATGGTTAGGAAACCTAGACTAGGAAACTAGGATTAGAATGAGATAGCTATGAAACCATATTAGAAACTAGAGGATAGTTAGAAGTGATATGTTACTACTATCATAGGATGACGTTTGTCGATATTGCCGTTTAGGGTACTGTAGGACTAGATAGTCGATGTGGATGCGTCATCCGAACCATACCTTTTTCTAAATCGAAGAATCGTATGTAACTTTTAAATATGTACCTTGAGGGATGTTACGGATTTTCAAATGATATCTTTTCCTTAAAACACCGTAACACCTATTTTCAAACTACGATTCGCTTCTTTTAAAATCTGCTTCTATGGTTCGGGTGTATGCTAGATTAGATACCTATACTTATAGTAGAGATAGAAGGTTTAGGTAAACTCGGCTTGATATGAGTTATAAATGCAATGAAAAGAATATAAGACGGCTATGATGATATGATCATATGTTGGTATACGGATGCGAGTCGATCGAGATGATTTATACCCTGCCGGTCCCCTGATATGAGATTATTACGGATGTGAACCGGGACATAGGTACATAGATATATATCCATATATAAAATGTTGTGAATCATGGATGATAGGCCATATGTGATATTAGGCCGTACCCTCATTTGTCGTATAGGATGTTAGGATCCCTATTAGCTTAATGCCGCCGAACGATGATTTTCCATGCGTAATGAGTTTGACTTGATGTTGATCCGTACCTTTGACTAGAGGATGCCGTACGATGGATTATATCGTGCGAGATGCTGTGAGGCTAGGTGCCGATTGATAGATTCACCGACTCAGACATATGATAGTTACGTATACCTTATAGCTATTAGCTGATGATTTACCTTGTGCTGCATTCATGATATTATTATTGCAATGCATATACCTGTGATGGTACACCTGCACCATTATCGATGATGCGTATGTTATACGTACACAGATTATAGGCTCACACACTTCATCATCGATAATTGCCATGTCACTACACAGTAGGATTGCTGCATCATGATATGACTCTTCGCATAACCTAGTTGCGCACATACACATTGTATATCCATAGTGGTGCACATATACATTGATACATATATACTTGCGGATATACCTATTTGTATATCCATATTGGTGCACATATACATTGATACATTCATACTTGCGCACATACACATTGTATATTCACATTGGTGCACACATACATTGATATATTCATACTTGCGCACATACACATTGTATATCCACATTGTTTCACATATACATTGATACATTCATACTTGTACACATACACATTGTATATCCACATTGGTGCACATATACATTCATACATTCATACTTGCACACATACACATTGTATATCCACATTGGTGCACATATACATTCATACATTCATACTTGCGCACATACACATTGTATATCCACATTGGTGCACATATATATTGATACATTCATACTTGCGCACATACACATTGTATATCCACATTGGTGCACATATACATTGATATATTCATACTTGCGCACATACACATTGTATATCCATATTGGTGCACATATACATTGATATATTCATACTTGCGCATATATACACTTGTATATCCATATTGGTGCACACATACATTGGTATATCTATACTTGCGCATATACATATTGTACCTACATAGATAACTGATTTTATTCGATAAAATTGGGAACCACATGTTAAATTTTAAAAACTGGAATCATTTAAAAGAGCGGTTCTCCTTTAATATGTCATATCACTGTTCCAGGTTACATGATATACTGATATGCTTACATTTCTGTTATATGTCGCATACATCATGCTTTACGCTTTTGCGCATTGAGATATGCTGTTTTCATGAGATTTCTGTATTTGAGAACCGTGGCTATTTCAAAAGAAAGCATGTATTATTTTAAAAACTCGGTTTCTCTTGATATGATATTTCAGTGCGTCCACCATTTGTTTTCTCGGTTCTGAGAGTGGTATGTGAAACCCGATTCGAGGAGCGGTAGGCACCATCTGCGGGTACATGGTGGACCCGGTGAGGTACCCCGGGGCAAGAAGACTCATATATGTTAGACGGTGAGCCCGGCAGGGGAGCATTACCTACCGGTGATAGTATTTAGACTCGGCGGTTATCCGGAGGATACCGACCGGAGTAGCGAGATGGATATGAGGGCCGACCAGGGTATGCGGCGCCTGAGGGCCGATCTGAGGATGCGGCGCCTGAGATATATGAGGATTTATGTGTCGATGCTGGGCACGGTTTTCATGATGTTTCGAGTGTCGATGCTGGACACTCAGGTTCCATGATTTTGAGGTGTCGCGAGGGACACATGTTGATTTATATCCTCACATTGTCATGCATATGCTTTTATGATATTCTCAAGCATGATGTTGTTGTGTTAGTGGTTGACACGTGGACGAGATCCACATGCATACATACATTGATTATATGAGTGGACGAGATCCACAGGCTTACATATCTTGATTATATGGGCGGACCAGACCCACTTGCATACATGCATTAACTATACTGCTGGATGTTATACACATGCACATAGGTATTGACTACCTTGTTGGCACATATACAGACCCGATCACCCTAGATATCATAGTATTACCTTTATGATATAGTTAACCTAGGAGTCGTTGTTTATTCGATTTCTATCTGTCGATATTTTTCTACTCACGAGTTGGCAACTCACCCCCATTGTGCCACAGTTCTTGCAGGTTGACCGCTTGGATCAGTAGCGACTTCGCTTACACACAGTCGCATTCGGGTGTTTTGCATTGGTAGGTGGGACATTTGTATCATTCCCTCTTTTGTATCTACATTTCATATTGTATCTAGTTAACTCCATCAATCAAAACATGCAAATTGTATAAGTAATGGGACTTAGTGGGATTGTGGTTACAAGACTTAGAGCGAGGGGTTTTCCGCTACTTATGATTTATATGTCTTGCTCTTCTTTATCTTTTGTAGTGAACTTCGCCGTTGGGCGTCGTATACTTATATATATTGTCTTGCGTGGTTGTGATCCACCGTTTGGCGAAGAGCTAGCTTCCGCTTGGGGATGCCATTATCATTATTATGTATTTATGGTTTTGGATCAAAATATACAAAGGAGGTGCTGCCAAAATTTTTAAAAAAACGAAACATGTTTTCAAACTAGTAAATTTCACTTGCATCATTCATGTTCCTTTTCTATACATTAAGAAAACTTGATTTCATTATACCTTTATTTCAAAACTTCACCTCCTTTATTTTTCTTAAATGGTTTAGATTTCTGGGTTTCAGCTTACTTGAATTCCATTACGCCTTTAGACGTTGCGTGATTCAAGTGCTGGTCACGAGCTAATATTTCGGGTCGTGACACAATGCACTAATTTAGATGGAACCAGATTCAAAATGTCATACAGCTGTTTCCAGTGCATATTAACTAATGGAAAAAGGGCCAATACAACATTACTTTTCATGGAGCGCGTCTACGGATGAGTAACCTGTAAGAGAATCAAGTTCTTGATATTACTATGATGGAATACCTAATATAAGTATCTACATCTTCGATCACCTCGAAGAATCCCGATACTTCCAACGTACGGTTCTCTACTTCATTCTTATACCTACAAACTTCTCAAAATCTTTGGACCTTGCATTACTATGAATGCGTGTATAAAGACAGAGAACTCATAGGTAATCCTGAATGAAGTAAGAGTACCAATCCTTTATCCCGAAAGACACTGGACAACATACATTTTCCATGTATAAGTCCCAAGAGTATACTAACTCAAATTTTGTGCATTGTAAGTTGAAAACTGTATTTTAGTCAAGAATGTCTTACATCGTTTATTCAATGCACCATACCTTATCCTCAACTAAGAAAGGTAAATGTTTACAACACATTTTTCAAAGTGTATATCTCACTTTATAAAATAATGGTCCAGATATTTCATTTTAAAATTTGGTGCATAACAACGGTTATTTGAAACCAAATATTTGCTGCCAGGTAAAATCCAGGCGATCTAATCCAATTTCACCAATTGCAACAAATTCCGATATTGAGGATCAAATCGTCCATTTCCTAATATTCTACTCCTACTCATCATCTGTAACACCGTACAGATGTGGGATCCAAGTCCGGTAAATGCATACCCTGGAGTCAGAATTAATTGGGAAAATAGTTCTTTTTTACATGTACACAGAAAAACTGAAACATGAAAATATTTCATAGGGGGTGGCCAGGTATTCCTAGTAATGCCTTTCCATTATCCAGATTCATGACAGTAGACGAAATTTCCTTTGCCCTCACTTCAATCCCTTTATATGTCTCTACATCTTACTTTCTGTACATCGTGCCTGCGCTAACTGGTTTTCTTCCTTCCTTACCTTTAGGCATCAGCCTGAGATTTGGAAGAAGACTATCCAATAAGAGTAATAGGTGTACTCTCCTAATACAAGGAGCTTTCGTAACCTTAGAGAAGGTAAAGGGAAGAGACAACCGAATAATCCTATTCAATTTCTCCAGTACCTATGGCCATCCTCGACTGAAGCAACTTCTTTGAGTTCGTATGTAACTATACATTGGCCGTTCCAAGCAATATGGACCATCGTAGTGATACGAAGTGTTCTGAAGAAATGCAAAGGGTAAAGTAGGAGTGGCAGGGATATATGTAACTTTGTCGCGAGTCAAGACAAGCCAAAGCCAAAGGGTGTAGGAGGGTTCGGTTAACTTGGTTCATGTGTTTTTAAGGTAAGTCATGGGTCGCTATATCAGAGAGAGAGAGAGAGAGAAAAGAAACACTCAGCGTGCACTCTATCAAGATCAGATTAGTTATCACTTTATCTGATCTGGATGGCTCCCACTGTATCCTCGAATCCTCCTTCAAACCCTAAAAGGAGAACTAGCGGGGATCATTTACACTTTACAAGTTCGCTAACCGTTCAGCCAGGCCAGTGCTGGTACTCCAAGGGAGGTCTCCCGTGATTTCGCATGGACCCAATTAATAACCCCATTTCAGCAGAGGCGTAATCTCGTTAACACTTTCTAGACACCTAATGTGTTAGCTAATTATGAAGTGAAAAATCTCCTGAGGAGTAATACATATTCATCAGTGGGAATCAGGACCCAACTATCATCATGTGATAACCTGACAGAATCCACTCAAGTTACCACACTCCAGAAGGTATGCGCATGCTGGGCAAGTTTCCCGTATATTTGAAACTCCCGATATGGTTTTTGCCCCTAGGACCCAAGGACCTTGGAGAATAATCAATAAATCAGGGTCATAGTCAAGTTCAACCCGTTATTATCTTGATTGCTTTAAACCTACCCGCACGACCCTTGACGAATAATCCACAAAGTCGTACGACTATCCCAACCAATCTACATATCCTTGCTATAGAAAAGTATTACAGAGCTATCACACACTATGCCTCAACAAATAGTGATGGAGCTTCGGATCTCCTTCAGATGTTGTCCTCCGTCGATCCTACGATGGCTGTCTTGGACGACTGAGATTTGGTTTTGGAGTTGTTGAGTGTAGATCTTAATGGGTTGGTGTTGGACGCCGAGCTACCTGCAAAGAAGTCCCTGGGTGGGTGACAACCGTAGGACCCTCCAATGATCAAGTTATAGCCGAGGAATAGGAGCATAGTAGCGGTGTATTGAGATAATTTGAGTTACCTGAGTTGTCTGCGAGATGGGTTTATATATGGGTCACGTGGAGCGAGCAGGTGCGAGATCACCGCCGTCCGTTACGCCCCAGCGTTATCCTTACCTCGAATGGTTGGATGCGCTCATTAATGGAGGGATGCGCTAGCGTGGGATGCGGATCATGGAGTAGCGGATATCTCACCGTGGCGATATACGTGGAGCCGTTGCGGGGTGCATGGGATCCACGCTCTTGGTTGATCGCGGGAGGCCAAGGAAGCTCAGCATATCAGGAGCTCGGAGACGAGCCGGGAGGCCGAGGAAGCTCGGCACGTAAGAAGGCTCGGAGATGAGCAAGGAGACTGAGAAAGCTCGGAGACGAGCTATTGGTAGTTTCTTAGGTGTGTAGGGTTCCTAGGCATACTAGTGAGGTCTCACAAGGCATCGACCATGCCAAATTAAAATTTTAACGGTGCCGAGAAACCCGACTACGGATCGTCGGCTAGAAGTTTAGGCGAAAAAGCTAACTAGTTAACACTTAACTAAAAGAATACGGAAATACAACCTTTGTAGATCCGGTGCTCCACCTCCATAGCTCCGCAATGATGTCTCTCCGCTGTCCAAAATGAATCCCGGGCTCTTGCGTCGGTTTCATCGTAGAATGGACGGGCTAGGTCATCGACGACGTGCCGAAGATGATCTACGTCGAGGCATCGCTAAATCAAGCTCCGACTTCACCAAGTCAAGAAACTTGTGAAGAAAACACACTCTACTACTTGGCAAGAGGTAGAGGATGAAGAAATAGGAAGTGGGTTCAATTTAGAATTGGATTTCTCACTCTTTATCATCAATCACCATTGATGACCTCAAGGTTTTCTTCTTGAGTTCAAGGAAGAAGAAGAAGAAAATGATATGATAAGTTTATTAAAAAAGAAAAGAATAATCCATTCTTATCATAACATAACCCAAGTTAAGTGTAGAGAATTGACCAAGGTTAGAGATGTTAGTTATATGTATGCCCTAGAGGCCATTACTATACATAGGATGTATATTGTAGTGGATGCTTGGACATATATAGGGATGACTTTCTTGCTCGACATGATAGTATGCTATCTGGTTGATCTTTACCTTAACGTGTATACTGTTTGTCTCTCTGTTACATGTTGGTAAAGACCTTAGGATCTGTACTTGACTACCTGGACTATGATGCGGATCATACTAGTGGGGACATGGTAGTCCATAAGTACATCCTTCAAAGTCCCTAGTCGAGGGTATATCGAGACGGGGCATCGATATACCAGAGTAGACTAGCGTGTACCTTCTCGACCCATACAGATGGGCGATGGATGATCCCATATCCATTGGTGTTTGACATCAGAGATGATATACGGGTGTTCAGTAGAGACTGGGTACACTGGACGGACTCGCCGAGAACTCCCAGATGGTATTATACCTCACGTCAGATGGCAGTTCTCTGGTGACACTGGTACAGAGTAGTCTGTTGACCCGAGATCGTCATAGAGTCTTGTGTGGTTCCCACTGTGCTTTGATTTCCATCTTACCATGTCTAAGAGGGCGTGCAAAACGGTGGTTTTTGGGTACAGTCCCGAGTCACATGGAGGCAATGAGCGATAGGAGGGGATTCGTCTCTCCCGGTATAGGGGGTTGATGTTGCGCTGTGTTCGATTGGCTATAACAGGAAATCCCTGGCCAGGGTTGCTGAGATTTACTGGTAAGTGTTACCAGCAGTTTCTCGAATTGTTATAGACCTCATATCGACACGACTTATCGAGCTATTGGGGTCTGACGTTTACCACCCCTAGGCAGGATATGCGACATATCAGACGATCAGACCGGACTGTACGGTAGTGTTACTGGTCGGATTCACTGGAGTGTGAGCGGGCTTGCTCGTCGATCTTCAGATCGCTCAATACCCGGGTGGCCGTTACGTTTGGCAGACCGCTTGCGGCTTGTGGGTGCTTGATATGATCATCATCTGCTGCCGGCGTATTGACGAGTCTTTAGAGTCCTACACAGAGGTTTCCTGGCTCAAGCGAAACAAAATAGGAGCGCATATGAGATATGTGCGGGACCGAGAATAATACCAGTATGTGATACTGTATTCGATTCTCGCGATGTGACATTGATCGGTTATATGCGATATAGCCGGGTTATCGGTTCAAGTGTTGATTCGATAAGTTGTTACTAATGATACTAGTCGGTTATATGCGATATGACCGGATCGTTAAATCAAGTGTTGATTTAATGATTTAATGCATAATTATATATATTTGATATATTATTTTGCATTAACTAGTATCGGTTCACTTTAAAATGGATTTTCTCACTCGGGTGTGCGCATTATATATGCGATATGATTTTGTGCACATGATTGTATCATGTTTGATGATGCATGCTAAATTGGTTAAGTGTAAAGATTAAACCATGGTTGTGAATGGTTAGGGTTATGTTTTCTTTTTCATTTATTTATTTATTAGTTATTCATTTGGAAAAGAAAATTAAAATCAAAAAGGGAAAAATGGTTGCTATTTTGTTTTGTTCATGAATCTTCATGACGCTTTGACTTAGTTAACCATTTTGTCTCATGCTTAACCCTAACCACTCCACTAACCCTAGTTCACTCTCTACAACTAACCATGGTCATGTTATGATAAGAATGAGTTTCTTTTCTAATTAAATGAATTCTTATCATAACAAGTTTCTTCTTCTTGCTTTCTTCTTCTTCTTCATTTCAAGAAGAAAAGCTTGACTACATCAATGGTGGATTGATGAAATGAGTGAGAAATCCAATTCTAAAGTCTACCCACTTCCTATTTCTTCATCCTCTACCTCTTGCCAAGTAGTAGAGTGTGTTTCCTTCACAAGTTTTCAAAGCTAGGTGATGGTGGAGCTTGATCTATCGATACCTCGACGTAGATCATCTTCGGCATGGACATCGACGACCTAGCTCGCTATTTCTCCGACGAAGCCGACGCTAGAGCCCGGATTTGTTTTGGACAGCGGAGAGGACTTCATTGCGGAGCTATGGAGGTGGAGAACCGGATCTACAAAGGTTGTATTTCCGATATCCCATTAGTTAAGTTGTTAACTAGATTGTCTTTCGCCTAGTTTTCTAGCAAACGATCCGTAGTCGGGTCTCTCGGCACCTAGATTTTTTGAAATTGGCATGTTCGATGCCTTGTGAGACCTCACTAGAGTGCCTAGGAACCCTACAGTGGTATCAGAGCCTAGCTAGAGCCTTAGACGAATTCCAGACGGAATTTGATGTCCGATCGAACCAAAACTTAACCCGGAAAATTGCTCTCTGTCCTTTTTTCAAAAACTGGGATTTTTCCAAATTAAAAATTACTAAAAAATTCAGCAGGGAAAAATATGAATTACGGTGCAAAAATTTTCCAGTGAACAGTAATTAGTGCGGCGGAACAGCGGCAGAATCCTAGCTTCTGCGGCGGTTCCGCGGCTCTATGGTGACGTCAGCCCTATATTTCTGCACAGTAATTCCTGATAAATTCTTCTGAGTTTTCCGGGAATTTTTAAAATTTATTCAAGAGTTGAATAATCTGGGATTGTTTTGGGGATTCAGTGTTTCGATCGGAGTATCAAATTTTGTCTGTGTGGCTTTCCGGATAAATTTTAGAATATGTTAAAAAGTTCGACCGGATATAAATACCCAATTTTTCCTCTGTCGGGAAATTTCCAAGCGTTGGATTTTTCCGTAGTTTAACGACGTTCTAAGTAGTGCAAGTAACGCGATGGTCCCTCTAGAAGACAACAAACCTTAACTCGATTATGTGACCGTCTTGAACTGCCCTTTGAACCTTCGGGTTTGGGGCAGTACGGCGTGCCACATGTGAGGCGTTGGCTTGACCCTTCTACGGCTGGACCGTTGGTACTGAGGCACGAACTGAATGTTGTTAGACTTATTTCATGTGTTGGATTGTATCGGGAAAACTTGGGTGTTCGATTGTTCGATCGGAAAGTTTAACATTTTCTATTTATCTGGAATGTGATACAATAATTGGAATTCACAAATAGTTATGTGATAACTGAATGAATGTTATAAACATAGCAGTTTAGTCTCACTTGATCGGTTGCCACGGAATTTTGATGTGATCAAAAGTCCGTCGCAATCACGTAGCGTACGCGGATACTCACCGGGTAAACTTAATAGACAGCTTCATCCCATAGCCCCGACCAAGTGACTGTAGGAGAACCCCGTCACCGAAGGCATCCGTTCTGGTGCTCGCGGCAGCGGTGTTCCGCCTTGGTGCACTTCGTCGACGGTATCAGGGGTGCAGCCGCCTACTAAAGTTTACGACGAGTATTCGATTAGGATGTCGGGAATCTTATTGAATTGCCCGACTTGATATTGAAAAGTGTTTTCGATAATGAGACTAAAATGCGGGGTTTATAATTGTTAGGCATGCGATGTCTAAGGAATTCATTTGGTCAGGCATGCGATGTCTGAGATGGTTGCGGATTCCAACTGTTGTAGTTTTACACTTTCTTTTCTGTGACCGTAAGTGTAATATGTGATATCGCCGGTTTCGTTGCTATATGTCAACGACAATTGGGATGGACATATTTACTTACGTTGATGACATGTGATGTTATGTGTTGCTGGATATGTTATATTGGATCGTCGTGTTTGAATAGCCGGGGGTTTTTTATGTGAGATGAGTGTTTTTCATTTTCATTCATGTAAAAACTTGTATGTAATATTCTTTTATTGGGGCACTTCCAGGTTGCGGGAGTTGTCACCTGTTGTATATTATTTACTTTTCCGCACTAGGATAGACCCAAGGAGGGGAGCACAAGTAACCGGGTTCTGGAGTCCAGTGGGAGACCAACTCGAGGAGTCGAGTCCGGGTCTCCTAACTCTAGAATTGGTAGGGTTATTTGTCGCTCTCGTAGGGGTCTAGGGGTGTGGGTTTGGCTATTCATCACGACCGTGGAATCCGTGTTTTATACTGGCTCGTATTGAAAACACGGACGTCCTCGTATATCCAATATTTCATATGATTCTTCTGCTGCGATATCTGTGATGTGATCATGTGATGTTCTGTGATAGATACTGTATATAGTATATATGATATATTATATAGACGTTACTTATGTTTAACACCCGTACTAGCCCTGCCCCGCTCTGTCGTTAGTTACCTAACCTAACGGTGCACGAGGGGACATCGAGGCGAATGCGGATGGCATAAGTGTACGTCATATCTATCTGTGATGTTTAGGTATATAGATGATGGGACTTCATTAATGTGATTAATGAAATAAAAGAAACCTAAGATGTTGTAGAATCGAATTTCAAAATAAAACAGGTAGCTACAGTTCTTGCTTTGCACAGCGGTATATGTGATATATCCTGCACCTTATTCGATAAGGAAAGGACCGAGATCCCTTCACCGGGAGTGACTCCTTTAGCAATAACTGGCAGATGCTACACATTCGGTTTGTCTTTTGATTGCTTTGAAGTGTTTTTGCTTTGCATAGTGATATATGTGATATATCCCGCACCTCATTCGACGAGGAAAAGACCGACGATCCCTTCACCGGGAGTGACTCCTTTAGCAAAACTAGAAAAGCCTAAAAAACACTCCATTTCAAAATTCATTCGATCCTACAATGATATCAAGTTCATTACGCAATAGGTTTTCAGAAAAACCTGTCGTAGCCCTCCGTCATTTCAGATAAGTTGTATATAGTATTCGTGCTACATTTGTTGGCTTTCGTCAAGGTGCAGTGTGCGGTAGCTATATGCTGCTTATCTGCTAGCATACGATGCGATTGGATTAGGGTAGTCGTGCGGCTTTGTTGGCTTTCGTCAAGGGTCGTGCGGGTGGGTTTAATTCGATCAAGAAATGTACGGGTTGAACTTGACTAGCGGGCTATGGTTTGTTGGCTTTCGTCAAGGTCATAGCACGTTAGGGGCAAAATATTATTGGGAATTTCAAGTGTTGAAATTTGCAATGAGATTGCATACCTTCTATGAGATAATTAGATCCCGATACCCGCTGCGAGTAAGAGTTACTCCTGGGAGAGTTTTATACATTACAATTAGCCGATCAAGTAGGTGTCTAGAAAGGTGTTAACGAGGTTACGCCTTTGGGAAAACGAGGTTTACATTAATTAGGTTCGTGCGAAAGCACGGGGGACCTCCCTCAAAGTACCGACACTGGCCTGGCTGAAAGATTGGCGAACTTGTAGTGTGTAATTAATCCCGGCTAGTCTTTCCTTTTAGGGTTTGAAGGAAGATTTGATAAAAAGCAGTGGGAGCCATCCTGATTAGATAAAATAATAACCAATCTATTCTTGAAAGAGCGCACGCTGAGTGTTTTCTTCTCTCTCTCTCCTGGTAGCGACCATATCACGCCTTAATCAAGATGATAATACGGATTATTGACCAAACCCGCTTGTTATACTGAGCTGGGGAACGTTGGTCCCGCTCCAACTTATAATTGTTACAAGACAGAGCAGGAAATTGGGGAATACCAGATTTCCCGTGCCGCCCAAACGAAGAAAGTGCATGATGATGCATCGTCTTCGGGTGTGTTCTTTATACAGAACTGTTTCTCTATTCTCTACATCCTGGGTATCTGATACCGGATCAGGATCCCAGATATGTAATCTATTACATAGGGCTACAGAAAGGTAGAGAACTGAGAACGGGTGATAAGTTTCATGAGGCAGAAAACGGGGCAAGTGTTGCAGCCAAGTCTGTTGGTCACTGTCACCCTGTATTATGAATACATTGATTCTGAACGAATGTTGTTAGATACCGAAGCTGATATACAAAATCATATCAGTCTCTTTATTAGTAAAGAAATGATAAAATTTTGTATAGATGGATAATGTTTTGAACATTTCCTATATCAAAAGTTGATCGGTTCAGGCACGTTATCTAAAAGCATTAATGTTCTAAATCAAACTACAGTTCTTCGTATACAGAACACACACAAGAGGAAGAGTTCAGAAATGAACGAATCCTTCTTGAGGTATTGTAGACTAGGTCATATCAATGCGACCCGACTGGCTGAGTTACATTTAGATGCATATTTAAATCAGTTTGAATTTACATCTTGTGAAGCTCGCCAGTCATGTCATAAAGATAAGATGACCACAGCTCCGTTTACTGGAAACAGAGAAAGAGTTAGTGAACTCTTGGGATGATACATGTTGATGTATGTAGGTCCCCTGTCTACACATGCCAAGACCGGTTCTTAGTACTTCATTATATTCTCTGATAATCTCTCAAGATTCAGACATATGTTCCTGTTGAAACACAAGTCCGAACCTTTTGAGATATTCACAGAATATAAGTGAGAAGTAGAGAACCAGAATACGGGTATAAGTACTATGTCCTTTGATGAGATCAAGGAGGAGAATACTTGTGCACGGAATTCCTGGACTATTCTAAAGGAGAATGAGATTCTCTCTCAGCATTACTCCTCCGTATACACCATAGCACGATGGTATATCGGGGCGGAGCAATCGCACCCTATTTGATATGGTGTGCTCTATCATGAGTAATACTGAGTTACCCGTTTCCTTTTTGGGAGTTATGCTCTTGAGAAGCTGCATACCTATTGAATAGGTTCGAATCAAATCAGTTGCCTACCATTTCATATGTGATATGGAAAGGGAAGAGCCCATGTCTTAAGCCAGTTAAGATTTGGGGTTGTCCGGCCTATGTCTAAAAGGCAAAATCCGGACAAGCTCGAGGCAAGGTCTGTTATGTAGAACTGGAAAGGTTCCAGCTATGCAAACTGAAGCAGCTGATTTGGTAGAACCAAAGGATTCAATAGTTACCAACGAACCTCGGCCTCTCCGCCGATCTAGTAGGGTTCCTCACCCACCTGAGAGATACTTCGGTTTCTCTATGACAGTGGGAGCGAGGAATGCATCATGAGATGATGACCCAACTAGTTTCGAGCTGGCCATCAGGAGTGAGACTCTGTAAGAATGGCTGGATGTTTAGCGATCTGAGATGAAATCCTTATACACCAACAAAGTGTGGACTTTGGTTGCTATATCTGAAGGGTTAAATCCCCATCAGGAGCAAGTATATCTTGAGAAGATTACTTGGTGTACATGGAAAGGTTGAGACTTTCAAAGCTAGACTTGTTAAAGGTTTTTCGTCATCAACCAGGCGTGGATAATGATGAAACTTTTTCAAGTATCTATGCTTAAGTCCATCCAGATCCTACTTACCACGGCTACATACCATGACTACGATATCTGGTGGTTGGGTGTCATGACTGCTTTTCTAAATGATGATTTAGAAGAGAGCGTCTATAAGTACACAGCCAGAGGGCTTCGTAGACAGTGGGAGCAGCAGAAACGTGTGCAAGATGCTTTATTTGATAAAGCAGGCATCGCGGAATTGGAACATCTGTTTTGATGAATTAGTCAAACAGTTTGATATCATCAAAATGGTAGATGAACCTTGTATAAACAAAAGGGTAGTAGGGAGTATGGTGACGATCCTCGTAGAGTACGTGGATGACATACTCTTGATAGGGAAGGAGTTTCCTATGCTACGCTCGATCAATCTCCGCTTATCACTAGGATTCTCCATATAGGATCAAAGTGATACCTACTAAATCCTGGATTTTGGATCTATGAGATAGATTTAAATGGATGTTAGGATTCTCACTAGTTGTAGTGAGATGGTATCAATCGATCCTGGGGAGAATCGCTGGAAGGGTTCCAGGGTGATAAAGACGACTGAATGTCAGTCGCAGGCATTGTCTTTACCCTCAGTAAAAGGGACGGTATGTTGGAAGAGTTCCAAGCTAGATACCGTGACATACTAGACGATAAAGGCTGGATACATCGCTACTTAAGATGCTACCAAAGAGGCAGTCTGGGTGTATATTGGTTCATGAGATGAACTATGTTCCTCCCATTGTGTGACAATGGAGTTGTGGCTTATGCCAAGGAACGCCGGTCCCATCAGTGATCCAGACATATTCTAAGGCAGTATCACTTGATCATGGAGATGGTTGATCTCCAGGGAGATCGAGGTTAGGAGAGTAGACTCAGAGGACAACACAGCGGATCCACTCACAAAGGCCTGTTCCCAGAGGGAGACTTTTATGGGATGGTTGAGTATGAGATACTACAACCACTGCTACAGATGGCCCTAGTGCAAGTGGGAGATTGTTAGTTATATGAATGCCCTAGAGGCCATTACTATACATAGGATGTATATTGTAGTGGATGCTTGGACATATATAGGGAGGACTTTCTTGCTCGACATGATAGTATGCTATCTGGTTGATCTTTACCTTAACGTGTATACTGTTTGTCTCTCTGTTACATGTTGGTAAAGCCCTTAGGATCTGTACTTGACTACCTGGACTATGATGCGGATCATACTAGTGGGGACATGGTAGTCCATAAGTACATCCTTCAAAGTCCCTAGTCGAGGGTTTATCGAGACGGGGCATCGATATACCAGAGTAGACTAGCGTGTACCTTCTCGACCCATACAGATGGGCGATGGATGATCCCATATCCATTGGTGTTTGACATCAGAGATGATATACGGGTGCTCAGTAGAGACTGGGTACACTGGACGGACTCGCCGAGAACTCCCAGATGGTATTATACCTCACGTCAGATGGCAGTTCTCTGGTGACACTGGTACAGAGTAGTCTGTTGACCGGAGATCGTCATAGAGTCTTGTGTGGTTCCTACTGTGCTTTGATTTCCATCTTACCACGTCCAAGAGGGCGTGCAAAACGGTGGTTTTTGGGTACAGTCCCGAGTCACATGGAGGCAATGAGCGATAGGAGGGGATTCGTCTCTCCCGGTATAGGGGGTTGATGTTGCGCTGTGTTCGATTGGCTATAACAGGAAATCCCTGGCCAGGGTTGCTGAGATTTACTGGTAAGTGTTACCAGCAGTTTCTCGAATTGTTATAGACCTCATATCGATACGACTTATCGAGCTATTGGGGTCTGACGTTTACCACCCCTAGGCGGGATATGCGACATATCAGACGATCAGACCGGACTGTACGGTAGTGTTACTGGTCGGATTCACTGGAGTGTGAGCGGGCTTGCTCATCGATCTTCAGATCGCTCAATACCCGGGTGGCCGTTACGTTTGGCAGACCGCTTGCGGCTTGTGGGTGCTTGATATGATCATCATCTGCTGCCGGCGTATTGACGAGTCTTTAGAGTCCTACACAGAGGTTTCCTGGCTCAAGCGAAACGAAATAGGAGCGCATATGAGATATGTGCGGGACCGAGAATAATACCAGTATGTGATACTGTATTCGATTCTCGCGATGTGACATTGATCGGTTATATGTGATATAGCCGGGTTATCGGATCAAGTGTTGATTCGATAAGTTGTTACTAATGATACTAGACGGTTATATGCGATATGACCGGATCGTTAAATCAAGTGTTGATTTAATGATTTAATGCATAATTATATATATTTGATATATTACTTTGCATTAACTAGTATCGGTTCACTTTAAAATGGATTTTCTCACTCGGGTGTGCGCATTATATATGCGATATGATTTTGTGCACATGATTGTATCATGTTTGATGATGCATGCTAAATTGGTTAAGTGTAAAGATTAAACCATGGTTGTGAATGGTTAGGGTTATGTTTTCTTTTTCATTTATTTATTTATTAGTTATTCATTTGGAAAAGAAAATTAAAAGCAAAAAGGGAAAAATGGTTGCTATTTTGTTTTGTTCATGAATCTTCATGAAGCTTTGACTTAGTTAACCATTTTGTCTCATGCTTAACCCTAACCACTCCACTAACCCTAGTTCACTCTCTACAACTAACCATGGTCATGTTATGATAAGAATGAGTTTCTTTTCTAATTAAATGAATTCTTATCATAACAAGTTTCTTCTTCTTGCTTTCTTCTTCTTCTTCATTTCAAGAAGAAAAGCTTGACTACATCAATGGTGGATTGATGAAATGAGTGAGAAATCCAATTCTAAAGTCTACCCACTTCCTATTTCTTCATCCGCTACCTCTTGCCAAGTAGTAGAGTGTGTTTCCTTCACAAGTTTTCAAAGCTAGGTGAAGGTGGAGCTTGATCTATCGATACCTCGACGTAGATCATCTTCGGCATGGACATCGACGACCTAGCTCGCTATTTCTCCGACGAAGCCGACGCTAGAGCCCGGATTTGTTTTGGACAGCGGAGAGGACTTCGTTGTGGAGCTATGGAGGTGGAGGACCGGATCTACAAAGGTTGTATTTCCGATATCCCATTAGTTAAGTTGTTAACTAGATTGTCTTTCGCCTAGTTTTCTAGCAAACGGTCCGTAGTCGGGTCTCTCGGCACCTAGATTTTTTGAAATTGGCATGTTCGATGCCTTGTGAGACCTCACTAGAGTACCTAGGAACCCTACAAGAGAATGGTTAGGGTTAAGGAGATGAGACAAAAATGGTGACTTAATGAAAGCTTCATGAAGCTTCATGTTGAAAACAAAACTAGCCACCATTTTTCACTTCTTTTCCTTTTCTCATTTATCTTTTAAATGCAAATGAAAAGATAAATGAATGAATAAAAGAAAACCCTAATCATTTACTTAACCTAGGTTTAATTCATTACACTCAACAAAAAAGATATGTATCATCAAACATGATACAATCAAGTGCACAAAAATCATATCGCATATGCAATGCGCACACCCGAGTGAGAAAATCCATTTAAAGTGAACCAATACTAGTTAATGCAAAGTAATATATCAAATATATAATTATACATTAAATCATCAAATCAACACTTGATTTAACGATCCGGTCATATCACATATAACCGACCAGTATCCTATGTATCGGCTTATCGAATCAACCTTTGATTCGATAACTAGGGTATATCGCATATAACCTAATCGATACATTCATCGCGAGAATGGAATACGGTATCATATACACGCATTATTCTCGGTCCCGCACATATCACATATGCACTCCTATTTCGTTTCGCTTGAGCCAGGAAACCTCTGTGTAGGACTCTAAAGACTCGTCAATACGCCGGCAGCGGATGATGATCATATCAAACATCCACAAGCCGCAAGCGGTCTGCTAAACGTAACGGCCACCCGGGTATTGAGCGATCTGAAGATCGACGAGCAAGCCCGCTCACACTCCAGTGAATCCAACCAGTAACACTACCGTACAGTCCGGTCTGATCGTCTGATATGTCGCATATCCCGCCTAGGGGTGGTAAACGTCAGACCCCAATAGCTCGATAAGTTGTGTCGATATGAGGTCTATAACAATTCGAGAAACTACTGGTAACACTTACCAGTAAATCTCAGCAACCCTGGCCAGGGATTTCCTGTTATAGCCAATCGAACACAGCGCAACATCAACTCCCTATACCGGGAGAGACGAATCCCCTCCTATCGCTCATTGCCTCCATGTGACTCGGGACTGTACCCAAAAACCACCGTTTTGCACGCCCTCTTGGACGTGGTAAGATGGAAATCAAAGCATAGTGGGAACCACACAAGACTCTATGACGATCTCGGGTCAACAGACTACTCTGTACCAGTGTCACCAGAGAACTGCCATCTGACGTGAGGTATAATACCATCTGGGAGTTCTCGGCGAGTCCGTCCAGTGTACCCAGTCTCCACTGAGCACCCGTATATCATCTCTGATGTCAAACACCAATGGATATGGGATCATCCATCGCCCATCTGTATGGGTCGAGAAGGTACAAGCTAGTCTACTCTGGTATATCGATGCCCTGTCTCGATACACCCACGACTAGGGACTTTGAAGGATGTACTTATGGACTACCATGTCCCCACTAGTATGATCCGCATCATAGTCCAGGTAGTCAAGTATAGATCCTAAGGGCTTTACCAACATGTAACAGAGAGACAAACAGTATACACGTTAAGGTAAAGTTCAACCAGATAGCATACTATCATGTCGAGCAAGAAAGTCCTCCCTATATACGTCCCAGCATCCACTACAATATACATCCTATGCACAGTAATGGCCTCTAGGGCATACATATAACTAACAATCTCCCACTTGCACTAGGGCCATCTGTAGCAGTGGTTGTAGTATCTCATACTCAACCATCCCATAAAAGTCTCTCTCTGGGAACGGGCCTTTGTGAGTGGATCCGCTGTGTTGTCCTCTGAGTCTACTCTCCTAACCTCGATCTCCCTGGAGATCAACCATCTCCATGATCAAGTGATACTGCCTTAGAATATGTCTGGATCACTGATGGGACCGGCGTTCCTTGGCATAAGCCACAACTCCATTGTCACACAATGGGAGGAACATAGTTCATCTCATGAACCAATATACACCCAAACAGCCTCTTTGGTAGCATCTTAAGTAGCAATGTATCCTGCCTTTATCGTCTAGTATGTCACGGTATCTAGCTTGGAACTCTTCCAACATACCGTCCCTCTACTGAGGATTAAGACAATGCCTGTGACTGACACTCAGTCATATTTATCACCCTAGAACCCTTCCAGTGATTCTCCCCTGGATCGGTTGATACCGTCTCACTACAACTAGTGAGAGTCCTAACATCCAATTAGATCTATCTCATAGATCCAAAAACCCAGGATTTAGGAGGTATCACTTTGATCCTTTATGGAGAATCATTGTGATAAGCGGAGATTGACCGAGCGTAGCATAGGAAACTCCTTTCTTATCAAGAGTATGTTATCCACGTACTCTACGAGGATCATCACCATACTCCTTACTACCTTTTTGTATATACAAGGTTCATCTACCATTTTGATGATGTCAAACTCTTTGACTAACACATCAAAACAGATGTTCCAACTCCGCGATACCTGCTTTATCCTATAAAGTATGTTGCACACGTTTTCGCTGCTCCCACTGTCTACGAAGCCCTCTGGCTGTGTACTTATAGACGCACTCTTCTAAAACATTATTTAGAAAAGCAGTCATGACACCCAACCGCCAGATATCGTAGTCATGGTATGTAGCCGTGGGAAGTAGGATCTGGATGGACTTAAGCATAGATACTGGAAAAGGTTTCATCATTATCCACGCCTGGTCGATGAAGAAAACCTTTAACAAGTCTAGCTTTGAAAGTCTCAACTTTTCCATATACACCAAGTAATCTTCTCAAGATATACTTGCTCCTGATGGGGATTTAACCCTTCAGATATAGCAACCAAAGTCCATACTTTGTTGGTGTATAAGGATTCCATCTCAGATCACTAAACATCCAGCCATTCTTACAGAGTCTTACTCTCGATGGCCTGCTCGAAACTAGTTGGGTCATCTTCTTATGATGCAATCCTCGCTCCCACTGTCATAGAGAAACCAAAGTATCTCTCAGGTGGGTGAGGCACCCTACTAGATCGGCGGAGAGGCTGAGGTTCGTTGGTATCTACTGAATCCCTTGGTTCTATCAAATCATCTGCTGTAGTTCGTATAGCTGGAACCTTTCCAGTTCTACATAACAGACCTTGCCTCGAGCTTGTCCGGATTTTGCTTTTAGACATAGGCCAGACAACCCCAAATCTTAACCAACTTAAGATATGGGCTCTTCCCTTTCCATATCACATATGAAACGGTAGGCAACTGATTTGATTGGAACCCTATTCAATAGGTATGCAGCTTCTCAAGTGCATAACTCCCAAAAGGAAATAGGTAACTCAGTAGTACTCATCATAGAGCACACCTTATCATGTAGGGTGTTATTGCTCCGCCCCGATATACCATCGTGCCATGGTGTATACGGAGGAGTAATGCTGAGAGAGAATCTCATTCTCCTTTAGAATAGTCCAGGATTTCCGTGCTCAAGTATTCTCCTCCTTGATCACATCAAAGGACATAATACTTATACCCGTATTTTGGTTCTTTACTTCTAACTTATATTCTGTGAATATCTCAAAAGGTTCGGACTCATGTTTCAACGGGAACATATGACTGAATCTTGAGAGATTATCAGAGAATATAATGAAGTATAAAGAACCAGTCCTGACATTTGTAGACTGGGGACTTACATACATCAACATGTATCATCCCAAGAGTTCACTAACTCTTTCTCTGTTTCCAATAAACGGAGCCTTGGTCATCTTATCTTTGTGACATGACTAGCGAGTTTCACAAGATGTAAATTCAAACTGATTTAAATATGCATCTATATGTAACTCTGCTAGTCGGGTCGTATTGATATGACCTAGTCTACAATGCCTCAAGAAGGATCCGTTCATTTCTGAACTCTTCCTCTTGTGTGTGTTCTGTACACTAAGAACTGTAGTTTGATTTAGAACATCAATGCTTTTAGATAACGTGCCTGATCCGATCAACTTTTGATATAGGAAATGTTCAAAACATTATCCAACAATACAAAATTTTATCATTTCTTTACTAATAAAGAGATAGATACGATTTTGTATATCAGGTTCGGTATCTAATAACATTCGTTCAGAATCAATGTATTTGTAATACAGGGTGACAGTGACCAACAGACTTGGCTGCAACATTTGCCCCGTTTTCTGCCTCATGAAACTTATCACCCGTTCTCAGTTCTCTACCTTTCTGTAGCCCTATGTAACAGATTACATATCTGGGATCCTGATCTGGTATCACATACCCAGGACGTAGAGGATACTGAGAAACAGTTCTTTGTAATGAACACACCCGAAGATGATGCATCAGCATGCACTCTCTTCGTTTGGGCGGCACGGGAATTCTGGTAATCCTCTATTCCTGCTCTGTCTTATAACAATTATAAGTTGGAGCGGGACCAACGTTCCCCAGCTCAGTATAACAAGCGGGTTCGGTCAATATTCCGTATTATTATCTTGATTAAGGCGTGATATGGTCGGTACCAGGAGAGAGAGAGAAGAAATCACTCAACGTGCGCTCTTGCAAGAATAGATTGGTTATAATTTTATCTAATCAGGATGGCTCCCACTGCTTTTTATCAAATCTTCCTTCAAACCCTAAAAGGAAAGACCATCCGGGATTAATTACACACTACAAGTTCGCCAATCTTTCAGCCAGGCCAGTGTCGGTACTTTGAGGGAGGTCCCCCGTGCTTTCGTACGAACCTAATTAATGTAAACCTCGTTTTCCCAGAGGCGTAACCCCGTTGACACCTTTCTAGACACCTACTTGATCGGCTAATTGTAATGTATAAAACTCTCCCAGGAGTAACTCTTACTCACAGTGGGTATCAGGATCCAACTATCTCATAGAAGGTATGCAATCTCATTGCAAATTTCAACACTTGAAATTCCCGATAATATTTTGCCCCTAGCTCGCTATGACCTTGACGCATGCCAAACAACCCATAGTCTGCTAGTCAAGTTCAACCCGTACATTTCTTGATTGAATTAAACCCACCCACACGACCCTTGACGCATGCCAAACAACGCCGTACGAATACCCTAATCCAATCGCATCGTATGCTAACAGATAAGCACTAGTTAGCTACCGTACACTACGCCTTGACGCATGCCAAACAACCGCAGCACGAATACTAACTAGTACTTATCTGAAATGACGGAGGGCTACGACAGGTTTTTCTGAAAACCTATTGCGTAATGAACTTGATATCGTTGTAGGATCGAATGAATTTTGAAATGGAGTGTTTTTTAGGCTTTTCTAGTTTTGCTAAAGGAGTCACTCCCGGTGAAGGGATCGTCGGTCCTTTCCTCATCGAATGAGGTGCGGGATATATCATATATATCACTGTGCAAAGCAAAACTCTTAAAAGCTTTCAAAAGACAAACCGAGTGTGTAGCATCTGCCAGTTAGTGCTAAAGGAGTCACTCCCGGTGAAGGGATCTCGGTCTTTTCCTCATCGAATAAGGTGCAGGATATATCACATATACCGCTGTGCAAAGCAAGAACTGTAGCTACCTGTTTTATTTTGAAATTCGATTCTACAACATCTTAGGTTTCTTTTATGTCATTAATCACATTAATGAAGTCCCATCATTTAAGTACCTAAACATCACAGATAAATACGACGTACACTTATGCCATCCGCATTCGCCTCGATGTCCCCTCGTGCACCGTTAGGTTAGGTAACTAACGGCAGAGCGGGGCAGGGCTAGCGCGGGTGTAAAACATAAGTAACGCCTATATAATATATCATATATACTATATACTGTATCTATCAAAGAACATCACATGATCACATCACAGATATTGCAGCAAAAGAATCATATGAAATATTGGATATACTAGGACGTCCGTGTTTTCAATACGAGCCAGTATAAAACACGGATTCCACGGTCGTGATGAATAGCCAAACCCACACCCCTAGACCCCTACGAGAGCGGCAAGCAACCCTACCAATTCTAGAGTTAGGAGACCCGGACTCGACTCCTCGAGTTGGTCTCCCACTGGACTCCAGAACCCGGTTACTTGTGCTCCCCTCCTTGGGTCTATCCTAGTGCGGAAAAGTAAATAATATACAAACGTTGACAACTTCCGCAACCTGGAAGTGCCCCAAAAAAAAAAATATTACATACAAGTTTTTACATGAATGAAAATGAAAAACACTCATCTCACATAAAAACCCCCGGCTATTCAAGCACGACGATCCAATATAACATATCCAGCAACACATAACATCACATGTCATCAACGTAAGTAAATATGCGCATCCCAATTGTCGTTGACATATAGCAACGAAACCGGCGATATCACATATTACACTTACGGTCACAGAAAAGAAAGCGTAAAACTACAACAGTTGGAATCCGCAACCACCTCAGACATCGCATGCCTGACCAAATGAATTTCTTAGACATCGCATGCCTAACAATTATAAACCCCGCATTTTAGTCTCATTATCGAAAACACTTTCCAATATCAAGTCGGGCAATTCAACAAGATTCCCGACATCCTGATCGAATGCTCGTCGCAAACTTCAGTAGGCGGCCGCACCCCCAATACCGGCGACGAAGTGCACCAAGACGGAACACCGCTACCGCGAGCACCCGAACGGATGCTTTCGGCGACGGGGTTCTCCTACGGTCACTTGGTCGAGGCTATAGAGTGAGGCTGTCTATTAAGTTTACCCGGCGAGTATCCGCGTACGCTACGTGATTGCGACGGACTTTTGATCACATCAAAATTCCGTGACAACCGATCAAGTAAGACTAAAGTGCTATGTTTATAACATTCATTCAGTTATCTCATAACTGCTTGTGAATTCCAATTATTGTATCCCATTCCGGATAAATAGAAAATGTCAAACTTTCCGATCGAACAATCGAACACCCAAGTTTTCCCGATACAGATCAACACATGAAATAAGTCTAACAGCATTCAGTTCGTGCCTCAGTACCAACGGTCCAGCCGTAGAAGGGTCAAGCCAACGCCTCACATGTGGCATGCCGTACTGCCCCAAACCCGAAGGTTCAAAGGGCAGTTCAAGACGGTCACATAATCGAGTTAAGGTTTGTTGTCTTCTAGAGGGTCCATCGCGTTACTTGCACTACTTAGAACGTCGTTAAACTACGGAAAAGTCCAACACTTGGAAATTTCCCGACAGGGGAAAAATTGGGTATTTATATCCGGTCGAACTTTTTAACATATTCTAAAATTTATCCGGAAAGCCATACAGACAAAATTTGATAATCCGATCGAAACACCGAATCCCCAAAACAACTGCAGAAAATTCAACTCTTGAAAAATTATTAAAAATTCCCAGAAAAATCACCACTGGAAACTAAGAATTACTGTACAAAATAATTTAAATAATGTGGCCGTACGGCCGCGGATCCGCCGCCTGAGCCTTGCTCATGCCGCGGAAACGCGGTGGGAAAGTGGAATTAGGTCCACGAAATTTACAGTAATTCTTAGAAAACCCTGCTTAATTTTCTGCATATTTTTAATTTGGAAAAAGACCAGATTTTAAAAATTGGACAGAGAGCAAGTTTGTGATCGGGTTTCGGATCGTTCGGACTTCAAATTCCGTCTAGACTTCGCCTAAGGCTCTAGCTAGGCTCTGATACCACTGTAGGGTTCCTAGGCACACTAGTGAGGTCTCACAAGGCATCGACCATGCCAAATTAAAATTTTAACAGTGCCGAGAAACCCGACTACGGATCGTCGGCTAGAAGTTTAGGCGAAAAGGCTAACTAGTTAACACTTAACTAAAAGAATACGGAAATACAACCTTTGTAGATCCGGTGCTCCACCTCCATAGCTCCGCAATGATGTCTCTCCGCTGTCCAAAATGAATCCCGGGCTCTTGCGTCGGTTTCATCGTAGAATGGACGGGCTAGGTCATCGACGACGTGCCGAAGATGATCTACGTCGAGGCATCGCTAAATCAAGCTCCGACTTCACCAAGTCAAGAAACTTGTGAAGAAAACACACTCTACTACTTGGCAAGAGGTAGAGGATCAAGAAATAGGAAGTGGGTTCAATTTAGAATTGGATTTCTCACTCTTTATCATCAATCACCATTGATGACCTCAAGGTTTTCTTCTTGAGTTCAAGGAAGAAGAAGAAGAAAATGATATGATAAGTTTATTAAAAAAGAAAAGAATAATCCATTCTTATCATAACATAACCCAAGTTAAGTGTAGAGAATTGACCAAGGTTAGAGAATGGTTAGGGTTAAGGAGATGAGACAAAAATGGTGACTAAATGAAAGCTTCATGAAGCTTCATGTTGAAAACAAAACTAGCAACCATTTTTCACTTCTTTTCCTTTTCTCATTTATCTTTTAAATGCAAATGAAAAGATAAATGAATGAATAAAAGAAAACCCTAATCATTTACTTAACCTAGGTTTAATTCATTACACTCAACAAAAAAGATATGTATCATCAAACATGATACAATCAAGTGCACAAAAATCATATCGCATATGCAATGCGCACACCCGAGTGAGAAAATCCATTTAAAGTGAACCAATACTAGTTAATGCAAAGTAATATATCAAATATATAATTATACATTAAATCATCAAATCAACACTTGATTTAACGATCCAGTCATATCGCATATAACCGACCAGTATCCTATGTATCGGCTTATCGAATCAACCTTTGATTCGATAACTAGGGTATATCGCATATAACCTAATCGATACATTCATCGCGAGAATGGAATACGGTATCACATACACGCATTATTCTCGGTCCCGCACATATCTCATATGCACTCCTATTTCGTTTCGCTTGAGCCAGGAAACCTCTGTGTAGGACTCTAAAGACTCGTCAATACGCCGGCAGCGGATGATGATCATATCAAACATCCACAAGCCGCAAGCGGTCTGCTAAACGTAACGGCCACCCGGGTATTGAGCGATCTGAAGATCGACGAGCAAGCCCGCTCACACTCCAGTGAATCCAACCAGTAACACTACCGTATGTAGGGTTCCTAGGCACCCTATAGAGGTCTCACAAGGCATCAACCATGCCATTTTACAAAAATATGGTGCCGAGAAACCCTAGTTAATGGATCTTTGCTAGAATTCTAGGCGAAAAGAAAAGCTAGTTAACACTTAACTATAGTTTAAACGGAAATACAACCTTTGTAGATCCGGATGTCCACCTCCACGGCTCCGCAACGATGTCTCCTCGCTGTCCAAGTCGAACTCCGGGCTCAAGCGTCGGCTTCGTCGGAGAAACGGGTGAGCTAGGTCGCCGGCTTCGTGTCAAAGACGATCTACGTCGAGGCATCGCAAGTTCAAGCTCCGACTTCACAAAGTGATGAAATTTGTGAAGAAAACACACTCTACAACTTGGCTAGAGGTAGAGGGTGAAGAAATAGGAGGTGGGTTCTCTTTAGAATTGGATTTCTCACTCTCAAGCTCAAGTTGCCATTAATGGCCTCAAGGTTTCTAACTTGAAGATGAAGAAGAACATGAGCTAGAAATATGATAAGTGTTTTTAAAATAAAAGAAAAAGCAACACTTATCATAATTCTAACAATGGTTAAGTGTAGAGAATAGACCATGGTTAATAGATGGTTTAGGGTTAAGCATGATGACATGAAAGGTCAAGAAGTCAAAACTTCATGAAGCTTCAACTAAAAGACAAAGAAAGCCACCATACTAAATTAAATCATTTCCAATTAAATAAATGAACAAATAAATAAAAGAATATGCAAAACCCTAATCAAAACTTGACCATGGTTTTAATTCTTTACACTTAACTAAATAATCAAGTATCATCAAACATGATACAAGTATGTGCATGAAAATATATCACATATACAACTTGCACATTAAGTGAGAAAATCCATATAAAGTGAACCAATACTAGTTAATGCAAAGTAATATATCAAATATATAATTATACATTAAATCATTAAATCAACATTTGATTCAATGATCCGGTCATGTCGCACATAACCGACTAGTATTCAATGTATCGATTTATCGAATCAATGATTCGATAACTAGGTCATATCGAATATAACCAATCGAAATATTTATCGCGAGAATGAAATGCGGTATCACATACACGCATTATTCTCGGTCCTGCACATATCTCATATGCGCTCCTATTTCGTTTCGCTTGAGCCAGGAAACCTCTGTGTAGGACTCTAAAGACTCGTCAATACGCCGGTAGCAGATGATGATCATATCAAGCATCCACAAGCCGCAAGCGGTCTGCTAAACGTAACGGCCACCCGGGTATTGAGTGATCAGAAGATCGACGAGCTAGCACGCTCACACTCCTGCGAATCCGACCAGTAACACTTACCATACAGTCCGGTCTCTTCGTCTGATATGTCGCATATCAAGTCTAGGGGTGGTAAACGTCAGACCCCAATAACCCGATAAGTCGTGCCGATGTGAGGCTCATAACGGGTCGAGAAACTACTGGTAACACTTACCAGCAAATCTCTGATCAGCCCTGGCCAGGGACTTCCCTGCTACGGCCAATCGAGCACTGCGCAACATCAACCCCCAATACCGGGAGAGACGAAACCCCTCCTATCGCTCATTGCCTCCATGTGACTCGGGACTGTACCCAAAGACCACCGTTTTGCACGCCCTCATGGACGTGGTAAGGTGGAGATCAAAGCACAGTGGGAATCACACAAGACTCTATGACGATCTCGGGTCTACAGACTAACCTGTACAAGTGTCACCTGAGAACTGCCATCTGACGTGAGGTATAATACCATCTGGGAGTTCTCGGCGAGTCCGTCCAGTGTACCCAGTCTCCACTGAGCACCCGTATACCATCTCTGATGTCAAACACCAATGGATGTGGGATCATCCATCGCCCATCTCATGGGTCGAGAAGCGTATACGCTAGTCTACTCTGGTATATCGATGCCCCGTCTCGATACACCCACGACTAGGGACCTTGAAGGATGTACTTATGGACTACCATGTCCCCACTAGTATGATCTGCATCACAGTCCAGGTAGTCAAGTACATATCCTAAGGGCTTTACCAACATGTAACTATAAGACAGTATAAAGAGACTAGTGTACATGTTAAGATAAAGAGCAACCAGATAGCATACTATCATGTCGAGCAAGAAAGTCATCTCTATATATGTCCAAGCATCCAATATAATATACATAATCTGTACAATACTGGCCTCTAGGGCATACATACAACTAACAATCTCCCACTTGCACTAGGGCCAGCTGCTGTAGTATCTCATACCGAGCATCCCGAAGAGTCTCTCAAACTGTATCTGGGGAATGGCCTTCGTCAGTGGATCCGCCGTGTTGTTCTTCGTGTCAACCCTCCTAACCTCGATCTCCCGGCGATCAACTATCTCCCGGATCAGGTGATACCGCCTCAGAATATGCCTGGATCGCTGATGGGACCTGGGTTCCTTGGCCAAAGCCACCGCTCCATTGTTATCGCAATACAAAGGTATTGGATGCTCAATGGATGGAACCACTCCAAGTTCAGTAATGAACTTCTTGATCCAGACAGCCTCTTTGGCAGCATCGTTGGCAGCGATGTATTCAGCCTCCATTGTCGAGTCTGCCACGGTTTCCTGCTTGGAACTATTCCAGCTAACCGCCCCTCCGTAAAGGGTAAAGACAAAGCCCGACTGCGACTTAGAGTCGTCCTTATCACTCTGGAAGCTCGAATCGGTAAAGGACTCCAATTGGAGCTCTCCGTTACCATACACCAAGAACATATCTCTAGTCCTTCGCAAGTACTTGAGAATGCTCTTCACAGCTGTCCAGTGACTCTCTCCAGGATCAGCTTGATACCTGCTCACTATACTTAGTGAGTATGCTACATCGGGTCTGGTACATAGCATCGCATACATGATAGAGCCTACTACCGAAGCATAGGGTATCCCTTGCATGCGAGCTCTCTCCAAATCAGTCTTGGGAGACATCTCTTTGGAGAGAGTGACTCCAGAGATCGTGGGTAAGTTCCCACGCTTGGACTCTTCCATACTAAACCTCTTTAGTATGGTGTCAATGTACCTGGATTGGGACAATCCCAAAATCCGTTTGGATCTATCTCTATAGATCCTAATTCCCAATATGCAGGAGGCATCACCAAGATCTTTCATTGAGAATCTTTGTGATAAGAAGAGCTTGACCGTTTGCAGCATAGGAATATCATTTCCTATCAAGAGTATGTCGTCCACGTATAATACGAGGAAGACAACCTTACTCTCTGCCACCTTCTTATAGATACAAAGTTCATCTGGATTTTTGACGAAATCAAACTCTTTGATAACGACGTCAAAGCAGATGTTCCAACTCCGCGATGCTTGCTTTAATCCATAAATGGATTTAAGCAGCTTGCACACCTTCCCGCTGCTCCCACTGTCTACGAAGCCCTCTGGCTGAGTCATGTACACGCACTCTTCTAAATCACCATTTAGAAAGGCGGTCTTAACATCCATTTGCCAGATTTCGTAGTCATGATATGCAGCATGGCAAGCATGATTCGGATGGATTTAAGCATAGCCACTGGAGAAAAGGTTTCGTCATAGTCCACACCTGGTCTTTGACGAAAACCCTTTGCTACAAGTCTAGCTTTGAAAGTCTCCACTTTCCCATCTACACCAAGTTTCTTCTTGAAGATCCACTTGCTCCCAATGGGTTTTACCCCTTCAGGAGCAACTTCCAAAGTCCATACTTTGTTGGTGTACATGGATTCCATCTCGGACCGCATAGCATCCAGCCATTTCACTGAGTCCCCACTCGTGATGGCCTGCTCAAAGCTAGTTGGGTCATCATCCTCCATGATGCAATCCTCGCTTCCACCATCAATGAGAAAACCGTAGTATCTCTCAGGTGGACGAGAAACCCTACCAGATCGGTGGAGAGGCTGAGGTTCGTCGGGTACTACCGAATCTTCTGGTTCCACTAAATCTTCAGTTATAGTTTGTGTTTCTGGAACTTCTTCCAGTTCTACCTTAGAGCCACTAATTTCTTTTGCAAGAAATTCCTTTTCTAAAAAGGTGGCATGTTGAGCAATAAACACTTTTTGTTGTTCACTGTGGTAGAAGAGATATCCATTTGAATGTTTAGGATATCCCACAAACTTACATAGAACTGACCGTGCCTCGAGTTTATCTGGATTTTGCCTTTTGACATAGGCCAGACAACCCCATATTTTAAATCGTTTAAGACATGGTCTCTTCCCACTCCATATCTCATATGGTGTGGTAGGTACAGATTTAGTTGGAACTTGATTCAATAGGTATGCCGCTGACTCAAGCGCATACCCCCAGAAGGAAATAGGTAACTCAGCTGTACTCATCATAGAGCGCACCATATCTAATAGGGTGCGATTCCTCCGCTCCGATACACCGTTGTGCTGTGGTGTATAAGGAGGAGTAAGCTGAGAGAGAATCCCATTCTCTTTTAGGATGTCCAGGAATTCATTGCTCAAGTATTCACCTCCTCGATCAGATCGAAGGATTTTAATACTTTTTCCAGTTTGTTTCTCGACTTCTTGTTTATATTCTCTGAATTTCTCAAAAGCTTCAGACTTGTGTATTATCAAGTACACATGTCCGTATCTTGAGAGATCGTCAGTGAATGTAATGAAGTACGAAGAACCATCCCTGGTATGTGTAGACATGGGACCGCATACATCACTATGTATTAGTCCTAAGAGTTCGGTAGCTCTTTCTCCGTGTCCTGTAAACGGAGTTTTGGTCATCTTGCCTTTGAGACATGACTGGCAAGTGTCATAAGATGAAAATTCAAACGGATTTAAATATCCATCTTTATGCAACTTATCTAGTCGTGTCACATTGATGTGACCCAGTCTACAATGCCACAAGAAGGATTCGTTTTGTTCTGAACTCTTCCTCTTGTGTGTGTTTGTTATGCTCAGAACTGTTGATTGATTTAGAACATAAATGCCATTGCACAACGTGCCTGATCCAACCAACTTTTGGTTACGGAAAATGTTCATAACATTATCCTGTAATACAAAAGTATATCCTTCTTTGCTTAATAAAGAAACCGATATAATGTTGCATATCAGGTTCGGCATGTAATAGCATTCGTTCAGAACCAATGTATTACCAGTTGGTAATACAAGGTGATATTCCCCGACAGTCTTAGCTGCAACAATTGCACCATTTCCAACTCTGATGTCTTTATCACCTTCCCCAAGTTCTCTACCTTTCCTGAGCCCATGTAACAGATTACATATATGGGATCCTGACCCGGTATCTAATACCCAGGACGTAGAGCAAATGGAGAAACAGTTCTCAGTAACGAACACACCCGAAGAAAATGCATCATCATGTACTTTCTTCAATCGGGTGGCATGGGAATCCTGGTATTCCCCTATATCCTGTTCATTCCTATAACTCTTATAAGAAAGAACGGAACCAACGTTCCCCAGCACAGTATAACATGCGGGTTCGGTCAATACATCCATATTATTATCTTGATTAAGGCATGAACTGGTCGCTACCTGGAGAGAGAGAGAAGAAAACACTTTAGCGTATGCTCGTGGAAGATCAGATTGGTTATTATCTTATCTAATCAGGATGGCTCCCACTGCTTTTTATCAAATCTTCCTTCAAACCCTAAAAGGAAAGACTAGCCGGGATTAATTACACACTACAGGTTTGCCAATCTTTCAGCCAGGCCAGTGTCGGTACTTTGAGGGAGGTCCCCCGTGCTTTCGCACGAACCTAATTAATGTAAACCTCGTTTTCCCAGAGGCGTAACCCCGTTGACACCTTTCTAGACACCTACTTGATCGGCTAATTGCACTGTGTAAAACTCTCCCAGGAGTAACTCTTACTCGCAGCGGGTATCGGGATCCAACTATCTCATAGAAGGTATGCAATCTCATTGCAAATTTCAACACTTGAAATTCCCGATAATATTTTGCCCCTAGTGTGCCATGACCTTGACAGAGGTCAACAAATCATAGTGCACTAGTCAAGTTCAACCCGTCATTTCTTGATTGAATCAAACCCACTCGCACGACCCGTGACAGAGGTCAACAAGGTCGTACGACTACCCTAATCCAATCACATCACATGCTTTGCAGATAACTACTAGTTAGCTACCGCACACTACGCCTTGACAGAGGTCAACAAACGCAGCACGAATACTAAATAGTCTTTATCTAAAATGACGGAGGGCTACGACATGTTTTTCTGAAAACCTATTGCGTAATGAACTTGATATCATTGTAGAATCAAATGAAGATTTTGAAATGGAGTGATTTTGAGGCTTTTCTAGTTTTGCTAAAGGAGTCACTCCCGGCGAAGGGATCTCGGTCCTTTCCTCGTCGAATGAGGTGCGGGATATATCATATATATCGCTGTGCAAAGCAAAAACTCTTAAAAGCAATCAAAGCCAAACCGAGTGTGTAGCATCTGCCAGTTACTGCTAAAGGAGTCACTCCCGGTGAAGGGATCTCGGTCCTTTCCTCATCGAATAAGGTGCAGGGTATATCATATATACCGCTATGCAAAGCAAGAACTGTAGCTACCTGTTTTATTTTAAAATCTGATTCTACAACATCTTAGGTTTCTTATCTTTCATTAATCACATTAATGAAGTCCCATCATTTAAATACCTAAACATCACAGATAGATATGACGTACACTTATGCCATCCGCATTCACCTCGATGTCCCCTCGTGCACCGTTAGGTTAGGTAACTAACGACAGAGCAGGGCAGGGCTAGCGCGGGTGTAAAACATAAGTAACGTCTATATAATATATCATATATACTATATACTATATCCATCACAGAGTCACAACACAGATATCGCAGCAGAATAAACATATGAAATATTGGATATACTAGGACGTCCGTGTTTTCAATACGAGCCAGTATAAAACACGGATTCCACGGTCGTAACGAATAGCCAATCCCACACCCCTAGACCCCTACGAGAGCGGCAAGCAACCCTGCCAATTCTAGGGTTAGGAGACCCGGACTCGACTCCTCGAGTTGGTCTCCCACTGGACCCCAGAACCCGGTTACTTGTTCTCCCCTCCTTGGGTCTATCCTAATGCGGAAAAGTAAATAATATACAAAAGGTGACATCTTCCGCTACCTGGAAGTGCCCCAAATAAAAGAACATTACATACAAGTTTTTACATGAATGAAAATGAAAAACACTCATCTCACATAAAAACCCCCGGCTATTCAAATACGACGATCCAATATAACATATCCAGCAACACATAACATCACATGTCATTAACGTAAGTAAGTATGCATACCCCAATTGTCGTTGACGTATAGCAACGAAACCGGCGATATGAACATACTACACTTACGGTCACAGAAAAGAAAGTGTAAAACTACAACAATTGGAATCCGCAACTTCTTTAGACATCACATGCCTAATCAAATGAAATACTTAGACATCACATGCCTAACAGATATAAACCCCGCATTTTAGTCTCATTATCGAAAACACTTTTCAATATAAAATGAAACTAAACAGCTAGATTTATAACATTCATTCAGTTATCACATAACTGTTTGTGAATTCCAATTATTGTATCACATTCCAGATAAACAGAAAATGTTAAACTTTCCGATCGAACAGTCGAATACCCAAGTTTTCCCGATACAGCTCAACACATGAAATAAGTCTAACAACATTCAGTTCGTGCCTCAGTACCGACGGTCCAGCCGTAGAAGGGTCAAGCCAACGCCTCACATGTGGCACGCCGTACTGCCCCAAACCCGAAAGTTCAAAGGGCAGTTCAAGACGGTCACATAATCGAGTTAAGGTTTGTTGTCTTCTAGAGGGTCCATCGCGTTACTTGCACTACTTAGAACGTCGTTAAACTTCGGAAAAATCCAACACTTGGAAATTTCCCGACAGGGGAAAAATTGGGTATTTATATCCGGTCGAACTTTTTAACATATTCTGGAAATTATCCGGAAATACACAAAAGACGAAATTTGATAATCCGATCGAAATACCGAATCCCTATACAACCCCAGAATACTCTTCTGTATAATCACAATAAAAAATATCCCAGAAAATACAGCATTATATTATATGAGTTACTGTGCAGAAAATCTTAAACAATTGAACAGTAAGGCCGCGGAACCGCCGCACCATGCATAGCACGTGCCGCGGTTCCGCGCTGGAAAATTTGATTTAGGCCCTCGAATTTCACAGTATTTCATATAAGACCCTGCATGATTTTCTGCATATTTTTAATTGACAAAAATCCAGAATTTTAAAAAATGGACAGAGAACACTTTGTTAGTTTGGTTTTCGGTTCGTTCGGATTGCAAACGCCGTCTAGACTTCGCCTAAGGCTCTAGCTAGTCTCTGATACCAGTGTAGGGTTCCTAGGCACCCTATAGAGGTCTCACAAGGCATCAACCATGCTATTTTACAAAAATATGGTGCCGAGAAACCCTAATTAATGGATCTTTGCTAGAATTCTAGGCGAAAAGAAAAGCTAGTTAACACTTAACTATAGTTTAAACGGAAATACAACCTTTGTAGATCCGGATGTCCACCTCCACGGCTCCGCAACGATGTCTCCTCGCTGTCCAAGTCGAACTCCGGGCTTAAGCGTCGGCTTCGTCGGAGAAACGGGTGAGCTAGGTCGCCGGCTTCGTGTCAAAGACGATCTACGTCGAGGCATCGCAAGTTCAAGCTCCGAATTCACAAAGTGATGAAATTTGTGAAGAAAACACACTCTACAACTTGGCTAGAGGTAGAGGGTGAAGAAATAGGAGGTGGGTTCTCTTTAGAATTGGATTTCTCACTCTCAAGCTCAAGTTGCCATTAATGGCCTCAAGGTTTCTAACTTGAAGATGAAGAAGAACATGAGCTAGAAATATGATAAGTGTTTTTAAAATAAAAGAAAAAGCAATACTTATCATAATTCTAACAATGGTTAAGTGTAGAGAATAGACCACGGTTAATAGATGGGTTAGGGTTAAGCATGATGACATGAAAGGTCAAGAAGTCAAAACTTCATGAAGCTTCAACTAAAAGACAAAGAAAGCCACCATACTAAATTAAATCATTTCCAATTAAATAAATGAACAAATAAATAAAAGAATATGCAAAACCCTAATCAAAACTTGACCATGGTTTTAATTCTTTACACTTAACTAAATAATCAAGTATCATCAAACATGATACAAGTATGTGCATGAAAATATATCACATATACAACTTGCACATTAAGTGAGAAAATCCATATAAAGTGAACCAATACTAGTTAATGCAAAGTAATATATCAAATATATAATTATACATTAAATCATTAAATCAACATTTGATTCAATGATCCGGTCATGTCGCACATAACCGACTAGTATTCAATGTATCGATTTATCGAATCAATGATTCGATAACTAGGTCATATCGAATATAACCAATCGAAACATTTATCGCGAGAATGAAATGCGGTATCACATACACGCATTATTCTCGGTCCTGCACATATCTCATATGCGCTCTTATTTCGTTTCGCTTGAGCCAGGAAACCTCTGTGTAGGACTCTAAAGACTCGTCAATACGCCGGTAGCAGATGATGATCATATCAAGCATCCACAAGCCGCAAGCGGTCTGCTAAACGTAACGGCCACCCGGGTATTGAGCGATCAGAAGATCGACAAGCTAGCCCGCTCACACTCCTGTGAATCCGACCAGTAACACTTACCATACAGTCCGGTCTCTTCGTCTGATATGTCGCATATCAAGTCTAGGGGTGGTAAACGTCAGACCCCAATAACCCGATAAGTCGTGCCGATGTGAGGCTCATAACGGGTCGAGAAACTACTGGTAACACTTACCAGCAAATCTCTGATCAGCCCTGGCCAGGGACTTCCCTGCTACGGCCAATCGAGCACTGCGCAACATCAACCCCCAATACCGGGAGAGACGAAATCCCTCCTATCGCTCATTGCCTCCATGTGACTCGGGACTGTACCCAAAGACCACCGTTTTGCACGCCCTCATGGACGTGGTAAGGTGGAGATCAAAGCACAGTGGGAATCACACAAGACTCTATGACGATCTCGGGTCTACAGACTAACCTGTACAAGTGTCACCTGAGAACTGCCATCTGACGTGAGGTATAATACCATCTGGGAGTTCTCGGCGAGTCCGTCCAGTGTACCCAGTCTCCACTGAGCACCCGTATACCATCTCTGATGTCAAACACCAATGGATGTGGGATCATCCATCGCCCATCTCATGGGTCGAGAAGCGTATACGCTAGTCTACTCTGGTATATCGATGCCCCGTCTCGATACACCCACGACTAGGGACCTTGAAGGATGTACTTATGGACTACCATGTCCCCACTAGTATGATCTGCATCACAGTCCAGGTAGTCAAGTACATATCCTAAGGGCTTTACCAACATGTAACTATAAGACAGTATAAAGAGACTAGTGTACATGTTAAGATAAAGAGCAACCAGATAGCATACTATCATGTCGAGCAAGAAAGTCATCTCTATATATGTCCAAGCATCCAATATAATATACATAATCTGTACAATACTGGCCTCTAGGGCATACATACAACTAACACCGTACAGTCCGGTCTGATCGTCTGATATGTCGCATATCCCGCCTAGGGGTGGTAAACGTCAGACACCAATAGCTCGATAAGTTGTGTCGATATGAGGTCTATAACAATTCGAGAAACTACTGGTAACACTTACCAGTAAATCTCAGCAACCCTGGCCAGGGATTTCCTGTTATAGCCAATCGAACACAGCGCAACATCAACTCCCTATACCGGGAGAGACGAATCCCCTCCTATCGCTCATTGCCTCCATGTGACTCGGGACTGTACCCAAAAACCACCGTTTTGCACGCCCTCTTGGACGTGGTAAGATGGAAATCAAAGCACAGTGGGAACCACACAAGACTCTATGACGATCTCGGGTCAATAGACTACTCTGTACCAGTGTCACCAGAGAACTGCCATCTGACGTGAGGTATAATACCATCTGGGAGTTCTCGGCTAGTCCGTCCAGTGTACCCAGTCTCCACTGAGCACCCGTATATCATCTCTGATGTCAAACACCAATGGATATGGGATCATCCATCGCCCATCTGTATGGGTCGAGAAGGTACACGCTAGTCTACTCTGGTATATCGATGCCCTGTCTCGATACACCCATGACTAGGGACTTTGAAGGATGTACTTATGGACTACCATGTCCCCACTAGTATGATCCGCATCATAGTCCAGGTAGTCAAGTACAGATCCTAAGGGCTTTACCAACATGTAACAGAGAGACAAACAGTATACACGTTAAGGTAAAGTTCAACCAGATAGCATACTATCATGTCGAGCAAGAAAGTCCTCCCTATATACATCCCAGCATCCACTACAATATACATCCTATGCACAGTAATGGCCTCTAGGGCATACATATAACTAACAAGGTGAAGGTGGAATGTATTCAGTGAGTCTCCTGAAAGGTCGGATACGTTCCCGGAAAAGGGGATTCGAGGAATGTCCCAACTCATTTATTCCACCGCCATAACCTTCGGGACACGTCATCTGCCGTGTGTCGTAATATGAGGAGACACCATCTGTGAGCGTCATCATTAGCCCCGACTCTTGTTCCTGTTAGATATATATATGCCCTAGAAGCCATTATATGTATAGTGGATGCTTGGACATGTATACATGATTTTAGATGACTTTCTCGCTCAACATGATAGTATGCTATCTAGTTTACTTTATCTTGATATGTTGATTTGATCATGCATTTATTCATTTGCACATGTTGATAAAGCCTTTAGGATATTTGCTTGACTACTGTGACTATGATGCAGATTATACTAGTGGGGCATGCGTAGTTTATAAGCATATCCTTGAACTGTTCCTACTCGTGGGTGTATCGAGACGGGGCATCGATATTACAGAGTAGACTAGCGTATACTATTCTTGTCCCATATGATGGGCGATGGGTGATCCCATATCCATCTGGTGAGGTGGCACCAAAGATTGTATGCGGGTGCTCAATGGAGACTGGGTACACTGAAAAGACTCACAGAGAACTCCTATGTGGTATTATATCTATCGTCGGATAGCGGTTCTCAGGTGACACTGGTACAGGTTAGTCTGTAGACCCAAGATCGTCATAGAGTCTTATGTGTCCTCCTACTGTACTTTGATATCCACCCTACCACGGCTCTACTGAGTCACGCAAACTGGTGGACTTTAGGTACAGTCCTGAGGCACATGGAGGCGATGAGCGATAGGAGGGGTTTCGTCTTTCCCGGTATTGGGAGTTGATGTTGTGCTATGCTCGATTGGCTATAAAAGGAAGTCTCTGGCCAGGGCTGCTGAGATTTGCTGATAAGCGTTATCAGTAGTTTCTCGATCTGTTATGAGCCATATACCAGCATGACTTATTGAGTTATTGGGGTCGACGATTCCATCCCTAGACTCGATATGCAACATATTTGACGAGGATACCGGACCGTACGGTAAGTGTTGCCAGTTGGCTCGACGGGAGTTTTGACAGCTTCGCTGGTTTTCTTCTGATCGCTCAATACCTGGGTGGCCGTTATGTTTAGCTGACCGCTTGCGGCTTGTAGGTGTTTGATATGATCATCACCTACTGCCGGCGTATTGACGAGTCTTAGAGTCCCACAATGAAGTTTCCTGGCTCAGGCGAAAAGATGTGGTGTGCATATGAGATATGCGCGGGGACCCGATTAAATATGGATATGTGATACCGTATATTAATCGAGCATTTTCTATTGGTTGGGTCGTATGTGATATGACCGGTTTGCAAAATCAAGTGTTGATTTAACAAATGACTTTTAGATTAATTCTTTAATTAAACCCTTTTTCTATTTTTGTATGCATGCATGTATGCACATAATGATGTGCATGGACACATACATACATACATTATATCATGGTTGTTGATACATATTTGGTGGCAATGCAAAACTCATATTGTAGTAATTATCTATTTATTTATCATTTTCAATAAAGGAAAGGATAATTCACACATGGTTAATGTTTATCATCTTTGACCTTACTTCAACTACTTTTTAACCTTGAGTTAATTATCCTTTTGCCTTTTTAACTCAATGAAAAAGATCTAGATGGTTACTAACCATGGTTGAAGTGAGAAGGATTAATATAGATTATTCTTTCTCATTTCAATTATTCTATCATATCATTTTCTTTTGAGCTCAAGCTTAGCCACCATCTTCTTCTTCCTCTCTTGAAAATTTCTTTGAGTGAAGTTGATAAAAAGAAAGGGTTTTGGTTATAGAATACAAACCACATCATCATACTACACACATCTAGCCCATTTGTGTAGGGTGTTTGCTCTACTTCATTCACATATCAAGTAAAGCAAGGAGCTTTGGGTAAAGGGACTTCGGGTGGATCTTCGTGGACAAGGAAGGCTTCCATCGATCCGTTCCAAACTCTCAAAGTGTCAAGGAGTCACCAAGGGAGGTCTACAAAGGTTGTAATCTCTACCCTTAGTGATAGTTTTTCATTTTCATGAGATGCTTAGTCAAATGAAACCCTAAATTTCTAGTTATGATTCTTGTCAAGTTCACTTAGCACCTTCAAAATTTGATTTTGGCATATGTGATGCTTCTAAGACTTTGATAAGGTGCTAGGTAAACTCAACAATGGTATCAGAGCCAAGATAGAGCTTTAGGCGTTGTTTAGGCGAAGTTAAAACTCCGATCGAACCACGAAACTACAATTTAGACCCCTCTTTGGACAATTTTTAAAACTATGATTTTTTCTGAATTAAAAATACTTAAAAAATTCAGCAGGGAAATATAAGCATTACTGTAAAAAATGAGGCAATAATCCGTACAAACCGCCGTGGAACCGCGGCCATACCTTGCTTGGGACGCGGATCCGCGGCCGTACAGAAGTAATATTGCATCGTTTTTGCACAGTAATGTCCGTAGCTGCTTGTACATATTTTTGGGTATTTTTAATTTGACTCAAGTGTTGAGTGTTCTTGGGATTATTTTGAAATCGTTGATTCGATCGGAAAATTTAATTTCGTTCTGTTTTCCGAATATTTAGAAACTGTTAAAATGTTCGAACGGATATCATTAACTCACTTTTTCCCGGCACGAAAAACTTTCAAGTGTTGAATTTTTCTTGAGTTTAAATCTTTCGGAATAACGTGCAAGTAACGTGGTGGACCCTCTAGAAGAACACAAACCTTAACTCGATTATGTGACCGTCTGAACCGCCTCTAAACCTTAGGGTTTGGGGCAGTACGGTGTGCCACATGTGAGGCGTTGGCTTGACCCTTCTACGGCCGGACCACTGCTACTGTGACATGTTCTGGGATTTTTGAACTCCGCTCAAGTGTTGAGCTATTTAGGAAATATTGGGTATTTGATTATTCGATCAGAAAGTTTAATACTGTCTATTTATCTGAAATGTGATACATTATGTGGAATTCATATAGTTAGGCATGAAATGCGAAGTATGCGATATTTCGGATTTACGATGTCTAAAGAGATTGTGGATTCCAAATGTTGTAGTTTTACACTTTCTTTTCTGTGACCGTAAGCGTAGTATGTGGGGTATTGCCGTCTTCGTTGCTATACATCAACGGCAATCGGGATACGCATACTTGCTTACGTTGATGATATGAGATATTATGTGTTGCTGAGATATGATGTGCAGGATTGTCGCGATTGAATAGCCGGGGGTTTTATGTGAGATGATAGTTTTATTTTCATTCATGTATAAATCAATTGTATGTAATATTCTTTTATTTGGGGCACTTCCGGGCTGATGAAGATGTTTCCATCATTGTATATTATTTACTTTTCCGCATTAGGATAGACCCAAGGAGGGGAGCACAAGTGACCGGGTTCAAGAGTTCAGTGGGAGGCCATCTCGAGGAGTCGAGACCGGGTCTCCTAAACTCTAGAATTGGCAGGATCACTTGCCGCTCTCGTAGGGGTCTAGGGGTGTGGGCTTGTCTATTCATCGCAATCGTGGAATCCGTATTTTCTATTGTTGGCTAAATACAAAATACGGACGTCCTAGATATCCTTTTATTTTCATATGTGCTTCTGCTGTTGATATTCTGTAATGTGATTACTTAGTATCTGAGACAAATGGATTATTATTATATATATGATATATAATAAATGTTGCTTATGTTTTACACCCGCACTAGTCCCGTCCCGCTATGCTGTTAGTTAAGTAACCTAACGGTGCATAACGGGACACTGTGGCGAACACAGATGGTATAAGTGTACGTTCTATTTTCGTTTCTTTTCTGTGATGGCTTAGGAATTTAAATGATAGGATTACATTAATGAGATTAATGTAAAGAAAAAGAAACCTAAAAGATGTTGTAGAATCAGATTTGAAACCCACTCGGCCTTTTTCTGAAAAATGCAAGTTTCAAAAGATGCGGAGCTTAAGCCACTCCTTTTCTAAAACTATTTTGATTCTACAACGAGATCAAGTTCAAAGCGTTAAAGGTTTTCATAAAAACCATCTGCAACCCTACTTCATTTTAGGAAGCAGAGTACTTAGTATTCGTGCTGCATATTTTGATCATAGTCAAGGCGTAGTGTACGGTAGCTAAGTGATGTCTTCCTACAAAGCATATGATGCGATCAGTTAGGACATTCATGTGATTATGTTGATCATAGTCAAGGGTCATATGGGTGGGTCTAATTTATCTCAAAATGACGGGTAGAACTTGACTAGTACTTATGATATTATGACCATAGCCAAGGTCATAAGTAAATAGGGGTAAAAACCTTATCGGGAGTTTCAAGAGTTGAAATTTGCAATGAGATTGCATACCATCTATATGATAGTTGGATCCCGATCCCACTATGAGTAAGTGTTACTTCCAGGAGAATTTTGCACTTTACAATTAGCTGAACCAGTAAGTGTCTAGAAAGGGGTTAACGGGGTTTGACCTCTGGGAAAACGAGGTTTACTTTAATTAAGTCCATGCGAAAGCACGGGGAACCTCCCTCAAAGTACCGACACTGGCCTGGCTGACCAGTTAGCAAAACTGTAGAATGTAATTAATCCTCGCTAGTTTTCTTTTCAGGTTTTGAAAGAAAATTTGATTAAAGCAGTGGAAGACATCGATTAGATAAGATAATAACCAATCTAATTCTTTGCAAGAGCATTTTGCTGAGTGTATTCTTTTCTCTCTCCTAATGGAAGATACCAATGACGGGACTTAAGCTTCTACTAGAGAAAAATAAACTGACTGGACCGAACTATAAAGAATAGTTGAGGAACTTGAACATCGCACTTGCATATGATAAAGTATCATATGTCCTCACAACCAAAGCCCCACCAGTCCCAGGACCTGAATCATCTGTCTCGGATAGGGAGATCCGAAAAACTTGGGATGCTGATTGTAACACGGCCAAGTGCCTCGCGCTTTCTTCTATGGACAATATCCATCAGAAGCAACACGAGAATATGGATGTACAATCCATCTTTCTTCACACAAAGGATTTGTATGAAGAGCAATCTCGTACTTTAAGATACGAGGCATCTCGAAAGATGTTTCAGATGCGAATGGCCCCTGGTACATCAGTAGGAGACCATGTTTTAAAGATGATTGGTCTTATAGAAGAACTTGAGGAACTGGGATGGACCATGGATAATGAGCAATATATGGATATTGTTCTACAGTCTCTCCCCCTGCCTTTGCTCCGTTCATAGTGAACTTCAATATGAATGATTTGGAGAAATCATTACGTGAACATCTCAATATGTTGAGAAGTGCATAGAGCACGTTGAAAACAACAAGAACTCCCGCTCTGCTTGCTGGGCCATCCTCCTCTTCATTCCCAAAAGCCAAGGCCAAGGGAAAGAAAAATAAGAAGTCCATCTAACAGAAAGGTGGAGTTAAAAAAGAAAAGGGGAAAGACAAATCCGGGGCTGCGGGAAGCGGGAAAGGAGAATGTTTTTACTGCCACAAGTCAGGACATTGGAAACGCAACTGTGCTGTGTATCTTGCTGATCTCAAGAAGAAGAAGCATGCTGATGCTTCCACTTCAGGTGTGTTTGTAACTGAAAACTGTTTTTCTTTAAACTCTGCATCTTGGGTATTAGATACCGATTCTGGTTCTCACATCTGCAATTGTATGCAGGGATTGAGAAATAGTAGAGTTTTGAAGACAGGTGACCATACTCTGCGGGTTGGAAATGGTTCCAATGTACATGCTGTATCCGTAGGAGAGTATCATCTTGGGTTGCTTTCGGGTTGTATTTTGGTTTTGAACCCGTGTTATTTTGTACCAAGTATGCTATGTAATATAATATCCGTTTCTTTGTTGGACAATGAAGGATATCATTTTGTATTGCAAAATAATGTTATGAATAATAACTTGAATCAAGAATTGATTGGGGATGGTACACTAAATAACGATATTTATGTCCTGAACAAACACACAGTTTTCAATATACAACATACTAATAAAAGAAAGTTTTTAAATATAAATGAAGCTTTTCTTTGGCATTGTAGACTTGGTCATATTAATGAAACAAGACTAAACAAACTACATAAAGATGGATATTTAAATCCCTTTGAATAAAAATTTTATGCGACTTGTCAGTCTTTTATCAAAGGTAAAATGACTAAAACTCCGTTTACTGGACACGGAGAAAGAGCTGTGGAACTCTTAAGCCTCATACATAGTGATGTATGCGGACCAATGTATATACATGCTAGAGGTGGTTTTTCATACTTCATTACTTTTACTGATGATTTCTCAAGATTCAGACACGTGTTTCTGATAAAGCACAAATCCGAAACTTTCGAGAAATTCAAGGAGTACAAACTTGAAGTAGAAAAACAAACAGGCTTGAGCATCAAGAAACTTCGATCAAATCGAGGTGGAGAATATTAAAGTAAAGAGTTTTTAGACTTCTTAAAAGAGGATGGGATTCTTTCTCAGCTCACTCCTCCTTACACACCACAGCACAATGGTGTGTCAGAACGGAGGAATCGTACCCTATTAGATATGGTACGATCCATGATGTGTGATGCTGAGTTACCGCTTTCCTTTTGGGGGCATGCATTAGAGACAGCGATGTATCTATTAAACAGGGTTCCAACCAAGACCGTGTCTACCACTCCATATGAGATATGGAGTGGAAAGAGACCATCTCTTAAAAGAGTTAGGATTTGGGGTTGTCCGGCTTTTGTTAAAAAGCAGAATCAAGACAAACTCGAGACACGATCGGTCATGTGTAAATTTGTGGGGTATCCAAAACATTCGTATGGATATCTATTCACCACAAGGAGGAACAAAAGGTGTTTGTTGCTCAGCATGCCACATTTTTGGAAAATGAAATCTTTACAGAAAGTACTGATGGCAATACGGTAGAACTAGAAGAGGTTCTAGAGACACAAATTACTCAGGACGAATTGGTTGAAACTGATGTTGCAATAGAACTTCAAGAACCTCAGCCGCTCCGGAGATCTAGTAGAACTTCTCGCCCACCAGTGAGATACTATGGGTTTCTCATTGATGGTGATAGAGAAGATTGCATCATGGATGATGATGACCCTACTAGTTTTTAGCAAGCTATCACGAGTGGTGACTCAGTGAAGTGGCTGGAAGCCATGAGATCCGAAATGGAGTCCATGTATACCAACAAAGTATGGACTTTGGACGTTGCGCCTCATGGGATAAAACCCGTTGGGTGCAAATGGATCTTTAAAAGAAAGATTGGTATAGATGGACAGGTAGAGACCTTTAAAGCAAGGCTAGTAGCGAAAGGTTTTCGTCAAAGACCAGGATTGGACTATGATGAAACTTTCTTTCCAGTAGCAATGCTTAAATCCATTAGGATCCTACTTGCTATTGCTGCTCACTATGATTATGAAATATGGCAAATGGACGTTAAAACTGCATTTCTAAATGGTGATTTAGAAGAATGCGTTTTTATGGATCAGCCAGAGGGCTTCATTGACAGTGGGAGCAGCGGGAAAGCATGTAGATTGCTTAAATCCATTTATGGATTAAAGCAAGCCTCACGGAGCTGGAACATCTGCTTTGATGATACAATCAAAGAGTTTGATTTTATCAAAAATATAGATGAACCATGCATTTATAAGAAGATTGTAGGGAGTACTGTCACATTTCACGTATTGTATGTAAATGACATTCTCCAGATAGGAAATAATATTCCTATGCTACAATCGGTCAAACTATTCTTATCACAAAGGTTCTCCATGAAGGACTTGGGTGATGCCTCATGCATTTTGGGCATAAGGATCTATAGAGATAGATCCAAGAGATTATTGGGATTGTCCCAATCAAAGTACATAGACACCATCCTAAAAAGGTTTAGTATGGAAGATTCCAAGCGTGGTGCCTTGCCTACTTGTCATGGAATCACTCTCACCAAGGACTTCTGTCCGAAGACTGATGAAGAGAGAGCTCGCATGAGCGTTATACCCTACGCTTCAGCCGTAGGATCTATAATGTATGCGATGTTATGTACTCGCACTGATGTAGCTTATGCACTAGCTGTAGTAGGAAGGTATCAATCCAACCCAGGGGAGAAACATTGGATAAAAGTGAAGAACATTCTTAAATACTTGCGAAGGACTAAAGAATTGTTCTTGGTGTATGGTAATGGGGATCTCCAGATGGAGGCCTTTACCGATTCCAGCTTCCAAAGTGATAAGGATGACAACAAATCTATCTGAGGGTTTGTATTTACCCTCAATAGAGGGGCGGTTAGTTGGAAGAGTTCCAACCAGGATACCGTTGCAGACTCTACGATGGAAGCTGAGTATATTGCTGCAAATGATGCTGCCAAGGAAGCCGTCTGGATGAGGGAGTTCATCGCGGAACTAGGAGTAGTTCCAACCATTGTTGATCCAATACCATTGTATTGTGATAATAATGGAGCTATGGCGTAGCCAAAGAACTAAGGTCCCATCAGAAATCCAGACACATCCTGAGGCGATATCATTTGATCCGGGAGATAGTAGATCGCCCGGAGATCGAGATTCGGAGAGTAGATACAAAGGATAACACAGCAGATCCACTCACTAAGGCCCTTCCACAGCCGCAGCATGAGCGACTTTTTGAGATGTTGGGTATGAGATACGCCAATAACTGGCCTTAGTGCAAGTGGGAGATTGTTAGATATATGTATGCCCTAGAGGCCATTATATGTATAGTGGATGCTTGGACATGTATATATGATTGTAGATGACTTTCTCGCTCAACATGATAGTATGCTATCTGGTTTACTTTATCATGACATGTTGATTTGATCATGCTTTTATTCATTTGCACATGCTGATAAAGCCCTTAGGATATTTGCTTGACTACTGTGACTATGATGCGGATCATACTAGCGGAGCATGTGTAGTTTATAAGCATATCCTTGAACTGCTCCTAGTCGTGGGTGTATCGTGACGGGGCATCAATATTCCAGAGTAGACTAGCGTATACTATTCTTGTAACGTTTTAAAAATAATTAAATAAATAATTAAATGAATAAAATTGTTTAAGTGAATTTTATGATTTTCGGTAAAGCAAAATGTATTTTTCGTAAAATCAAACCGCAATTGTTTTTCATTATAAATTCAAAATACCTATTTAAATTATGTAATTACTAGTAAATGGTGTTTATTTAGCCACTTATAAAATTTTAGTTTAATTAAATATTTTTCCTAAATTAATTATTTTAAATATTAACATAAGCTTTATTTTTACACTAAATTAGTGTAAATTACAAATTTGAATGGTTTTAATTTGTAAAAATGAACCATGGAATATTAGAATTTAGTGTGTATCATGCAAAATTTATTTGCAAATTTTTCCAATTTTCTAGAGTTTTCTTGAGTTGCTATAGTAAAGAAATGAAAAGAAAATAAATAAAGCATGAAAAGACATATGTATACATCATTATGTGTGAACCTTCTACACAATTCTTTCCTCTTTCTTTTTCTCCCTCTCTTCCTCATGTGGCCGGCCATCATCCCCATGGCAGCCCCCCCCCCCCATTTCCCACTCCATTTTATTACAGAAAATCATTAAAAATCCACCAAAATTCAATAAAAAATGCACAAAATCCTATTTATTCTCTACCCTTTATTCTTTGCTCATTTTTTTCATGGATTTTGGAGATGGGAAGCATGCAATTTGGAGGCTTATTTCATATTTGGATTTCATATTTTGAAGGTATAAATTTCCTTCTTTTATTTTATTTCTATTAGATGTTTCTTTTAAAACATAATTAGATTTATTAAATTAATTCTATTTATGAATTTTAAAATCAAAGTTAGGGTTTGAAAAATCAAGTTGTGATTTTTAATAATTAATTAGGGTTATAATAACTAGTATAACATAATTAGAGGTGGAAATTCTTGCATGGTTGATATATTATAATTTGTTCATTCAAATTGCTTAAATCTAGCAATTTTTATAAACTAGATTTATGTATATTATATTTATTGGTGAGATAAAATTTCAATTAATGTTTGTAACATTAGATTTTTATTTAAATGAGGATATTGACATGTTTAAGGAATGAAAAACTTAATTTGGTTGCTAGTTTTTATTGAAAATTGATAAATTGTAAGTAAAATGCTATTTTTACTAACTAGAATTTGGAAATTCTTAAATTAATGAGATTTAAAATCTAATTTATGGTTTCATTATATTACCATCATTATAAATTGTAGTTTGAAAAGTTAATTCATGCAAAATCAAGTTTTGGTTATGGAATTATGGAATTTTGCTTGTAAGTTGTGGAAAATTGATAAAATTGCAAACTAGAAATTTTGTTGTAATACAAATTAGTATAATAAAAATATGGTAATGGTTTCTATAACTTAGTTATGTTATTTAATGAATATTATGACCATTAGTTTCATTAAACGTCAAGTTTTGAAGTAAAACGGTGAATTGACATTTTCAAGGTTTTCGGAATTGGATGATTTGATCGATTTTAGGGTTCCGATGATTTGAACCAAGTTTTATATTTTAAGTAATGGGTTTTGAAACTACTGGTTGTTTATTGGTTTTTACCTCGATCAATCGGAGTTTGTACGCCGATATCGAGCGAATTTGGTTCTTTTGCGTGAACAGGACATAGGTTTTAACCTATGCGCGTTCCGTGTGTCTTTTTGACTTTTGTCCGTGATTTAGTTTACGATACTATATATGTTTACATATAGGTACCCCTCACGTGGATTGCGGACGATGAAGAAGAGGATGGAGACACTGTCTTCGGCAGGCATGGACCAGGTGAGTAGATGCATATCTACGGGGGGAAGTCGGGTGGATGGCGTTTAGCACCCCCGCAACGTAGAATAGGATTAGTACTTATTGACATTAGGCAACCAGACGTGACCCTAGTAGGATCCTAGTATTGACCCTAGGCTGGACTAGACCGGTTTAGGAAAGCCATATCAGAGGATGAGTACCTTAGAAGAGGTTCGTAGGTTTCAGATAGAAACACACCCACGCACACACTGAAACTCGATATGGGGTACGTGTATGTGTATATATATAGAACTAGGTATAGGTATATACATATATATACAACACATATAGGTGATTCATTGATGTGATATGATATCCGAGGTATGATGAAACAGTATAACTGGGCTTGATGCCGTGATTCTTGACTACAGTCGTAATAAAGTGTTAGCGGATCATTAGAGAATGAGATAATGAACATGAATATATAAATTATAAAGAGTGGTGGTGATATTGATGTACATGGGACGCTAGAATAGTACCCGGACGGTAACTTGTAACTTGATTACGACATTATATTGATGTGACCTGATGCCGATATCATATAAGTATGACTTAATCACAATATGATACATATGACATTATACGAATGAGGAGACACCTAGGAGATACTTGACCGTACCCCGATATTGGGATGCCGTACGATGGATTTTACCGTGCGAGGCTTAGATTTGATGATTGATCCGCACTCTTGTTTCGAGGAAGCCGTACTACGTACGTGACGCTGTTGAGGCGGGATCGCCGACTATTAGAGATATTGATTCAGACCTTAGGTAGACTCTAGTTTCTTACTGACTAGTCTATTAGGTTTAGTTCCTTAGGATGTTAGATGGACACTGGTTTAGGTTCGACTCACATAGTGGTAGTTGTACTCGTATCTCGCAGAGGAGTGGATAATGCACATCTGTATTTACATTCATACTGTAATCATCATGGTGCATGTTCTTTTATATGTTGCTATAATCAGTATAAACTTTACCTGTTAGGACACTAGCACCATTACCGATGATGCGCATATTCCACGCACACTTATTTGCCGGCTCACACACATCATCATCGGTAATTGCTATGTCACGTACACTTTAGATCATATTATCTTTTATTGATAGAATCAGTTAACAACTAAACCGATATAATATTGTGATCACTCTCTGATGGTAAGTATAAGACATGCTATTCATTACTTAGACATTCATGCATTCATATTTTCGTGTTATCATGCAGTATTATGGACATATGCCGACACCTATCATATAGTTACTCATGATTTTGAGATTTGGATTTGTATGAGATTTCTGGATTTTTGGGGAAAACCGCAAAAATATATCAAAACTTCTCTCTCTCTCTCTCCTCTTCTCTTTTTAAAATAAGATGCGGTTTTCTCGTGATGTATGTGTCGTCCACCATGAGTATTTCATGTTTTCTGATGGATTTCGAGACCCGATTCGAGGAGTGGATGAACCGTCTCGGGTACATGGTGGGCCCGGTATGGTACCCTGGGGCAAGAAGATCGAGTTGTAGAAGATGAGCCTGGCAGGGGAAGGCTACCTACCGGTGATGTCTGTCGCGGCGGATATCCGGAGGATACCGACCGTTGTCGTGGGATTTGATGATATGGGCCGATCCGGACTGACGGAGCCCGACACATTGATACTTGAGGTTACATGTATTGTGTCGATGCTTGACACGGATTTCTATGGTTTCATTGTAGAGATTTCAGATGCTTATACCCACTTTACTATGATAACAGCTAAAGAGTTCTTATACATATATATCTGGATTTCAGGATTTGTTACTTTACATTCATGGTGCATGCATTTCATTTCATATGACATAGTATCGCATGAGGCACGGACACGACACGGAGTATTTGCACTTATACGTAGTATTACCCTGCTATTACTAGATGTTTGGGATATAGTAGTGTATTATTATGACCTAGGATAGCGTCGTGCATTCGATTTCTTTTCGTAGATGTCTTCTACACACGAGTTGGCAACTCACCCCCGTTGTGCCAAATTCTTTACAGGTGCGATGTACAGGTTTCCCCTTGGCAGTTGCTGGCACATCATTTTCATTTCGGGTGATTTGCACGGTAGGTTGGTTCATTTGTATCTGAACCGCCGTTGTATTTTTATTATTTCATTTGTATCTAGAAAGCTCCATCAACCATATTTGTATTACTTGATAAGTTTATTGGACCAGTTGTTTATTTCGACCTTAGAGTCGCGCATGTGTTATTCTGATCTGGTGGTTTTTTTTTTGTTTTCTTTTGAGATTTGAGCCTCGCCCTTTAGCGTTGTATATTATTGTGATTGTTGTGGTTGTCTCCGCCTGTTGGCGTTGAGCTAGCACCCGTTTGGGGATTCTTTTTATTGTTTATTCATATTATACTTGTTGTACCCGTTTGGGGGCCAGTTTTTACAGAGGAGACTGCCGAAATTTTTGGTAAAATTTGCTGATGTTTTTTTATACTTGTTTTCTTTTCTTTTCTTCTTTTTCTTTTTTTATGGTTTAGATTTCTGGGCTTCGGCTTACTTAGGTCACGTGGTGCCTCTAGACGCTTCGTAATCTAAGTGCCGGTCACATTCCGTACTTTCGGGTCGTGACAAAGTTGGTATCAGAGCGCTAGGTTTAACCTTGTATAAGTCTAGGTGACCCTTGGTTGATGGAGTAGGCGATTTAGGTAGAGTAACGTACCGTGGGTATGGTCCGCGGCATACTTACGATACGCTACTCTGCTTAAGGAGCCTTAGGATGTACATTGTTTGCACCGTATTTCATTCGTTCCTTTGATCTATCTTCGTCGATGTCGGATGGTGGTTTCTGTTACCACGGGCAGAGGGAGCTGCGGCTCGAGTGCGATAACCATTAGAGTATTGGTTATTCTTGAGGATTGAAGTATTGCTTAGCGTGCGGACGAAGGGTATTCACATGCCGTCCGGATGAAGTTAAAGGGTTCGAACGATTATCAGAAAACCATTTTTCCTAAGTCTAAAGTATTCGGAAGAACATGCAGGTATTTCGATGGACCCTCTAGAAGAATGAAACCCTAACTCGACATAATGACCACGAGAACGCCCTTGAACCTTAGGGTTTACGGCAGTTCCGCTGTGCCATTAGTGAGGCTTGGGTTTGCCCTTCTACAGCTGGATCATCGATGCTGGGGTATGTACCGGATATTTTTAAACTGTACTTGAGTGTTGAGCTCTCGGGGAATTATGGGATTTTGATAGATCGATCGAGAAGTTTAATGTAGTCCGGATATCAAGTGAAGGGATCGACTATGTGGGAGACTCTAGACATGAGTATTGCCGTTGGTAGCGCAGTCAGCACACCTATGAAAGAACGAGTTCGAAGCGGTCGACATCAGAGGAAAGAGGCACACATTGACGATAGTGTTTACGATTGTGATTTAGTGATTTGAATTTCCTATTTTTGTTGATTGGATTTTTGTATTTTGAGGACTTTGTTCTACGATTGGTATTTCCTGTGTGTACCTTCATTCTATCTGTGTTCCATATATCAGTTGTATTGATGTGGTTTAGTACGCACCCAGTACACTTGATTTGGTTTTATACATTTTGAGATTTTGATTTGATTTCGTGCATTTGGGTTACACATGATTTGATATATGCTTCGACCTAGTTTTTATCCATTTTCGTACTGTGATTCGAGTCTGATATCCGATGTATGTTTTCGTGCTCCATGTGCACCTGATTAGGATTCTTGCGCATACTTGGCGTACTTGATGCGATTTTGTGCACACCAGATGCACTAAATCGGGGTTTTGTGCAGATTAGATGCACCTGATAGTGAGTCGTGCACGCCCGTTGCACTTGACAGATGTTTTTGGTGCACACCTGTTGCACTTAGTTTTGTTTTGTGGGTATTCATCGTTTCTGCATTTGGTTTCGATTTCAGTGCGCACTGGACGCACATGACATTTTATTGATGTGATTGGGATTGATTTTAGTTTGAGCAGTATATTTTCATGATCATTATTATTTGAGTTAGCGACCAGGCGGGACGTGTATGTTAAATAAAAGATATATATATAGCTATTTTTTTAAAAAATTAAACGTCCGCTACTTAGACCGTGACACGTGCATTGCACGGCGATTTGCAAGAAGGGGTTTTTGTATACTGCTTTATTATGATGATTCGGCGATTTTACTAGGATGCGAACTATATATAAGTTATAGATTGATGTATATTATGATGGTTTTCACATTGGGTTATGATATTTCATTATCACCATAACTCCGATGATTGCGTCATGCTTGACGGAGTTGATTTTTGTTATGTATTAATGATTTCGGAGCCCCGACGATTTTAGTATTTTGCTAAATGTTTTAGTATTTGGAAGTTGAGTGTTAATTTAAATTCGGGGACCGAATTTCCTAAAGGGGGGAAGATTGTAACGTTTTAAAAATAATTAAATAAATAATTAAATGAATAAAATTGTTTAAGTGAATTTTATGATTTTTGGTAAAGCAAAATGTATTTTTCGTAAAATCAAACCGCAATTGTTTTTCATTATAAATTCAAAATACCTATTTAAATTATGTAATTACTAGTAAATGGTGTTTATTTAGCCACTTATAAAATTTTAGTTTAATTAAATATTTTTCCTAAATTAATTATTTTAAATATTAACATAAGCTTTATTTTTACACTAAATTAGTGTAAATTACAAATTTGAATGGTTTTAATTTGTAAAAATGAACCATGGCATATTAGAATTTAGTGTGTATCATGCAAAATTTATTTGCAAATTTTTCCAATTTTCTAGAGTTTTCTTGAGTTGCTATAGTAAAGAAATGAAAAGAAAATAAATAAAGCATGAAAAGACATATGTATACATCATTATGTGTGAACCTTCGACACAATTCTTCCCTCTTTCTTTTTCTCCCTCTCTTCCTCATGTGGCCGGCCATCATCCCCATGGCAGCCCCCCCCCCATTTCCCACTCCATTTTATTACAAAAAATCATTAAAAATCCACCAAAATTCAATAAAAAATGCACAAAATCCTATTTATTCTCTACCCTTTATTCTTTGCTCATTTTTTTCATGGATTTTGGAGATGGGAATCATGCAATTTGGAGGCTTATTTCATATTTGGATTTCATATTTTGAAGGTATAAATTTCCTTCTTTTATTTTATTTCTATTAGATGTTTCTTTTAAAACATAATTAGATTTATTAAATTAATTCTATTTGTGAATTTTAAAATCCAAGTTAGGGTTTGAAAAATCAAGTTGTGATTTTTAATAATTAATTAGGGTTATAATAACTAGTATAACATATTTAGAGATGGAAATTCTTGCATGGTTGATATATTGTAATTTGTTCATTCAAATTGCTTAAATCAAGCAATTTTTGTAAACTAGATTTATGTATATTATATTTATTGGTGAGATAAAATTTCAATTAATGTTTGTAACATTAGATTTTTATTTAAATGAGGATATTGACATGTTTAAGGAATGAAAAACTTAATTTGGTTGCTAGTTTTTATTGAAAATTGATAAATTGTAAGTAAAATGCTATTTTTACTAACTAGAATTTGGAAATTCTTAAATTAATGAGATTTAAAATCTAATTTATGGTTTCATTATATTACCATCATTATAAATTGTAGTTTGAAAAGTTGATTCATGCAAAATCAAGTTTTGGTTATGGAATTATGGAATTTTGCTTGTAAGTTGTGGAAAATTGATAAAATTGCAAACTAGAAATTTTGTTGTAATACAAATTAGTGTAATAAAAATATGGTAATGGTTTCTATAACTTAGTTATGTTATTTAATGAATATTATGACCATTAGTTTCATTAAACGTCAAGTTTTGAAGTAAAACGGTGAATTGACATTTTCAAGGTTTTCGGAATTAGATGATTTGATCGATTTTAGGGTTCCGATGATTTGAACCAAGTTTTATATTATAAGTAATGGGTTTTGAAACTACGGGTTGTTTATTGGTTTTTACCTCGATCAATCGGCGTTTGTACGCCGATATCGAGCGAATTTGGTTCTTTTGCGTGAACGGGACATAGGTTTTAACCTATGCGCGTTCCGTGTGTCTTTTTGACTTTTGTCCGTGATTTAGTTTACGATACTATATATGTTTACATATAGGTACCCCTCACGTGGATTGCGGACGATGAAGAAGTGGATGGCGACACTGTCTTCGGCAGGCATGGACCAGGTGAGTAGATGCATATCTACGGGGGGAAGTCGGGTGGATGGCGTTTAGCACCCCCGCAACGTAGAATAGGATTAGTACTTATTGACATTAGGCAACCAGACGTGACCCTAGTAGGATCCTAGTATTGACCCTAGGCTGGACTAGACCGGTTTAGGAAAGCCATATCAGAGGATAAGTACCTTAGAAGAGGTTCGTAGGTTTCAGATAGAAACACACCCACGCACACACTGAAACTCGATATGGGGTACGTGTATGTGGATATATATAGAACTAGGTATAGGTATATACATATATATACAACACGTATAGGTGATTCATTGATGTGATATGATATCCGAGGTGTGATGAAACAGTATAACTGGGCTTGATGCCGTGATTCTTGACTACAGTCGTAATAAAGTGTTAGCGGATCATTAGAGAATGAGATAATGAACATGAATATATAAATTATAAAGAGTGGTGGTGATATTGATGTACATGGGACGCTAGAATAGTACCCGGACGGTAACTTGTAACTTGATTACGACATTATATTGATGTGACCTGATGCCGATATCATATAAGTATGACTTAATCACAATATGATACATATGACATTATACGAATGAGGAGACACCTAGGAGATACTTGACCGTACCCCGATATTGGGATGCCGTACGATGGATTTTACCGTGCGAGGCTTAGATTTGATGATTGATCCGCACTCTTGATTCGAGGAAGCCGTACTACGTACGTGACGCTGTTGAGGCGGGATCGCCGACTATTAGAGATATTGATTCAGACCTTAGGTAGACTCTAGTTTCTTACTGACTAGTCTATTAGGTTTAGTTCCTTAGGATGTTAGATGGACACTGGTTTAGGTTCGACTCACATAGTGGTAGTTGTACTCGTATCTCGCAGAGGAGTGGATAATGCACATCTGTATTTACATTCATACTGTAATCATCATGGTGCATGTTCTTTTATATGTTGCTATAATCAGTATAAACTTTACCTGTTAGGACACCAGCACCATTACCGATGATGCGCATATTCCACGCACACTTATTTGCCGGCTCACACACATCATCATCGGTAATTGCTATGTCACGTACACTTTAGATCATATTATCTTTTATTGATAGAATCAGTTAACAACTAAACCGATATAATATTGTGATCACTCTCTGATGGTAAGTATAAGACATGATATTCATTACTTAGACATTCATGCATTCATATTTTCGTGTTATCATGCAGTATTATGGACATATGCCGACACCTATCATATAGTTACTCATGATTTTGAGATTTGGATTTGTATGAGATTTCTGGATTTTTGGGGAAAACCGCAAAAATATATCAAAACTTCTCTCTCTCTCTCTCCTCTTCTCTTTTTAAAATAAGATGCGGTTTTCTCGTGATGTATGTGTCGTCCACCATGAGTATTTCATGTTTTCTGATGGATTTCGAGACCCGATTCGAGCAGTGGATGAACCGTCTCGGGTACATGGTGGGCCCGGTATGGTACCCCGGGGCAAGAAGATCGAGTTGTAGACGATGAGCCTGGCAGGGGAAGGCTACCTACCGCTGATGTCTGGCGCGGCGGATATCTGGAGTATACCGACCGTTGTCGTGGGATTTGATGATATGGGCCGATCCGGACTGACGGAGCCCGACAGATTGATACTTGAGGTTACATGTATTGTGTCGATGCTTGACACGGATTTCTATGGTTTCATTGTGGAGATTTCAGATGCTTATACCCACTTTACTATGATAACAGCTAAAGAGTTCTTATACATATATATCTGGATTTCAGGATTTGTTACTTTACATTCATGGTGCATGCATTTCATTTCATATGACATAGTATCACATGAGGCACGGACACGACACGGAGTATTTGCACTTATACGTAGTATTACCCTGCTATTACTAGATGTTTGGGATATAGTAGAGTATTATTATGACCTAAGATAGCGTCGTGCATTCGATTTCTTTTCGTAGATGTCTTCTACTCACGGGTTGGCAACTCACCCCCGTTGTGCCAAATTCTTTACAGGTGCGATGTACAGGTTTCCCCTTGGCAGTTGCTGGCACATCATTTTCATTTCGGGTGATTTGCACGGTAGGTTGGTTCATTTGTATCTGAACCGCCGTTGTATTTTTATTATTTCATTTGTATCTAGAAAGCTCCATCAACCATATTTGTATTACTTGATAAGTTTATTGGACCAGTTGTTTATTTCGACCTTAGAGTCGCGCATGTGTTACTCTGATCTGGTGGTTTTTTTTTGTTTTCTTTTGAGATTTGAGCCTCGCCCTTTGGCGTTGTATATTATTGTGATTGTTGTGGTTGTCTTCGCCTGTTGGCGTTGAGCTAGCACCCGTTTGGGGATGCTTTTTATTGTTTATTCATATTATACTTGTTGTACCCGTTTGGGGGCCATTTTTTACAGAGGAGACTCTGCCGAAATTTTTGGTAAAATTTGCTGATGTTTTTTTATACTTGTTTTCTTTTCTTTTCTTCTTTTTCTTCTTTTATGGTTTAGATTTCTGGGCTTCGGCTTACTTAGGTCACGTGGCGCCTCTAGACGCTTCGTAATCTAAGTGCCGGTCACGTTCCGTACTTTCGGGTCGTGACAATTCTTGTCCCATATGATGGGCGATGGATGATCCCATATCCATCTGGTGAGGTGACACCAAAAATGGTATGCGGGTGCTCAGTGGAGACTGGGTACACTGAACGGACTCACAGAGAACTCCTATGTGGTATTATATCTATCGTCGGATAGCAGTTCTCAGGTGACACTGGTACAGGTTAGTCTATAGACCCAAGATCATCATAGAGTCTTGTGTGTCCTCCCACTGTATTTTGATATCCACCCTACCACGGCTCTACTGAGTCGTGCAAACTGGTAGACTTTGGATACAGTCTCGAGGCACATGGAGGCGATGAGCGATAGGAGAGGTTTCATCTCTCCCGGTATTGGGAGTGGATGTTGTGCTATGCTCGGTTGGCTATAACAGGAATTCCCTGGCCAGGGCTGCTGAGATTTACTGATAAGCTTTATCAGTAGTTTCTCGATCTATTATGAGCCATATACCAGCATGCTTATTGAGTTAATGGGGTCGACGATTCCATCCCTAGACTCGATATGAAACATATTTGACGAGGAGACCGGACTGTACGGTAAGTGTTGTCAGTTGGCTCGACGGGAGCTTTGACAGCTTCGCTTGTTTTCTTCTTCCAATGTGATAAGGATGACAGCAAATCTATCTCAGGGTTTGTATTTACCCTCAATGGAGGGGCGGTTAGTTGGAAGAGTTCCAAACAGGATACCGTTGCAGACTCTACGATGGAAGCTGAGTATATTGCTGCAAATGATGCTGCCAAGGAAGCCGTCTGGATGAGGAAGCTCATCGCGGAACTAGGAGTAGTTCCAACCATTGTTGATCCAATACCATTGTATTGTGATAATAATGGAGCTATGGCGTTAGCCAAAGAACTAAGGTCCCATAGAAATCCAGACACATCCTGAGGCGATATCAGTTGATCCGGGAGATAGTAGATCGCCAGGAGATCGAGATTCGGAGAGTAGATACAAGGATAACACAGCGGATCCACTCACAAGGCTCTTCTACAGCCGCAGCATGAGTGACTTTTTGAGATATTGGGTATGAGATACGCCAATAACTGGCCTTAGTGCAAGTGGGAGATTGTTAGATATATGTATGCCCTAGAGGCCATTATATGTATAGTGGATGCTTGGACATGTATATATGATTTTAGATGACTTTCTCGCTCAACATGATAGTATGCTATCTGGTTTACTTTATCATGACATGTTGATTTGATCATGCTTTTATTCATTTGCACATGTTGATAAAGCCCTTAGGATATTTGCTTGACTACTGTGACTATCATGCGGATCATACTAGTGGAGCATGTGTAGTTTATAAGCATATCCTTGAACTGTTCCTAGTCGTGGGTGTATCGTGACAGGGCATCGATATTCCAGAGTAGACTAGCGTATACTATTCTTGTCCCATATGATGGGCGATGGATGATCCCATATCCATCTGATGAGGTAACACCAAAAATTGTATGCGGGTGCTCAGTGGAGACTGGGTACACTGAACGGACTCACAGAGAACTCCTATGTGGTATTATATCTATCGTCGGATAGCAGTTCTTAGGTGACACTGGTACAGGTTATTTTATAGACCCAAGATCGTCATAGAGTCTTGTGTGTCCTCCCACTGTACTTTAATATCCACCCTACCACGACTCTACTGAGTCGTGCAAAGTGGTGGACTTTGGGTACAGTCCCGAGGCATATGAAGGCGATGAGCAATAGGAGAGGTTTCATCTCTCCCGGTATTGGGAGTTGATGTTGTGCTATGCTCGATTGGCTATAACAGGAATTCCCTGGCCAGGGCTGCTGAGATTTACTGATAAGCGTTATTAGTAGTTTCTCGATCTATTATGAGCCATATACCAGCATGACTTATTGAGTTATTGGGATCGACGATTCCATCCCTTGACTCGATATGAAACATATTTGACGAGGAGACTGGACTGTACGGTAAATGTTGCCAGTTGGCTCGACGGGAGTTTTGACGGCTTCGCTGGTTTTCTTCTGATCGCTCAATACCCGGGTGACCGTTACGTTTTGCTGACCGCTTGCGGCCTGTAGGTGTTTGATATGATCATCACCTACTGCCGGCGTATTGACGAATCTTAGAGTCCCACAATGAAGTTTCCTGGCTCAGGCGAAAAGATGTGGTGTGCATATGAGATATGCGCGGGGACCCGATTAAATATGGATATGTGATACCGTCTATTAATCGGGCATTTTCTATCGGTTAGGTCGTATGTGATATGACCGGTTTGCAAAATCAAGTGTTGATTTAACAAATGACTTTTAGATTAATTCTTTAATTAAACCCTTTTTCTATTTTTGTATGCATGCATGTATGCACATGATGATGTGCATGGACACATACATACATACATTGTATCATGGTTGTTGATACATATTTGGTGGCAATGCAAAACTCATATTGTAGTAATTATCTATTTATTTATCATTTTGAATAAAGGAAAGGATAATTCACACATGGTTAATGTTTATCATCTTTGACCTTACTTCAACTACTTTTTAACCTTGAGTTAATTATCCTTTTGCCTTTTTAACTCAATGAAAAAGATCTAGATGGTTACTAACCATGGTTGAAGTGAGAAGGATTAATATAGATTATTCTTTCTCATTTCAATTATTCTATCATATCATTTTCTTTTGAGCTCAAGCTTAGCCACCATCTTCATCTTCCTCTCTTGAAAATTTCTTTGAGTGAAGTTGATAAAAAGAAAGGGTTTTGATTATAGAATTCAAACTACATCATCATACTACACACATCTAGCCCATTTGTGTAGGGTGTTTGCTCTACTTCATTCACATATCAAGTAAAGCAAGGAGCTTTGGGCAAAGGGATTTCGGGTGGATCTTCGTGGACAAGGAAGGCTTCCATCGATCCGTTCCAAACTCTCAAAGTGTCAAGGAGTCACCAAGGGAGGTCTACAAAGGTTGTAATCTCTACCTTTAGTGATAGTTTTTCATTTGCATGTGATGCTTAGTCAAATGAAACCCTAAATTTCTAGTTATGATTCTTGTCAAGTTCACTTAGCACCTTCAAAATTTGATTTTGTCATATGTGATGCTTCTAAGACCTTGATAAGGTGCTAGGTAAACCCAACAGTTCCAACCTATCCAAGGGTCGGGTCGAGAGTGGTCGCTTGGTCATTCTTCCGCTCAATTGGGCGCCAAGGAATCGTAATGCTGATCGCCCGGGAATGGCATGGCGTTTGGTGGATACGTCGTTTCGATCTTTGGTTTCACATGTCGCATCTTCGTTCGCCTGAATCTTCGTACTTATCCTTTATGGTGTCAGCGGATCAATGAAATGATCATGCTTTAAAGAGGGGGCGCCATTCCAGTCGGTCACCAGTTAGGGTATGGGCCACGTGTCGGATGTCGTTTGGTGGGCGCGAAAGGCTGTCGCTGTCACCTGTAACCGAAAGGGACGTACCCAATGGCCGATCGCCATGTGGAGCTCTGACGGCTGGCAGGTGCGACGCTTCGTTTTAGCAGGAATCGATCTGGGCCGTTGGGTGCTCTCTTTGGAGTTTATAAATAGGAAGGGATCCCCCTTGGGCCAACACTTCAACCATAATTTACTTTCGTTGTCAAAGATTTCTCGGCGCTCCTTCCTTTTAGATCGGATCACCTGCTTATCTTCCTCGGTTAGCCCATTCCCTTGAATCAAGTTTGATGTCTTCATCTGAGGAGTCAGTAGAGATAGGGTTGAGTGAGACGATGAGGCTCTGGTTGTTAGAGCTGAGTCCAACGGTTCTTCCTCCTCCTTGGCTTCAGATAGACAAGAGGGTTCTTCTGCCGCATCGTATGTGTCGGGATCTCCCCTAGAACCAGGGTTGCCTGTGTCGTTCGCCGTCGGGTAGCGACAAGGGCCCCTAAAGAGCTCATCGGGAATGCCTACGATGCGCCCTCTGTTTTGAGGAATGTGGACATGCTTACCGATATTCGGGCTCGATACCATATTCCCTCCATGTAACATTTCAGAAAATATAAAATATTATTTTTGGAATTTAATATTAAAATAATATTTTTCCCGTAAACTGCCAATTTGCGAAATTGGGGTTTTCTTGAAAGGGTATAAATATATACTAATATTTGTGAAATAATTGAAAATTAAAATGATTTATTCATGTAAAAATATATTTAAAGGATTTGGCATTTTTAAAATTTATTATATGCAGTTTGGATAAAACCCCGATTAGTGCACTGCTAATCGCGATTAAGCCAAATCCGTGTTTCTACAGTTTTCCATGGTGCACCATGTCATGTAAAATTTGGTTACATGTTGTTGCATTTGTGTTGTTTTATAGATATTATGTGATTTGGTTTAACATTTAAAAGAGAAAAGAAAAATAAATGAAAAGGGTTAAAAAGATGAATGATTGGAGAGAGAGAGAGAGTGCGTGAGAATAAGTGAGAGAGGGAGGCTGCTGCCATATACTTTTTCCTCCATAATTTTCTTCTCCTTCTTCATCTTCCTCCAACCTCATCTCCCTTCACCTGAACCTCCATTTCTCATCTCACAAACCTTGTCAAAACCTTGTACTCCATTCACAAAAATTAATCCTCACCTCTTCCTCTACACAATGGACCAAGCAAAGTGGGATTTTGACGACATTAGGAAGTTAGGGCTGTCTTGGGTGGCCCAAATGAGGTATAGATTCTTCTTTTTAGCTTAGTTTTTAGTTGGTTATATTCTAGTTTAGTTTAGAAATGGTTTAGTGGTGATTTGTGTATTAGAAAATCCTAGTGAGGGTTTTGAGTGAAATTGTGGATTGGTGATGATTGAGTGGTTGTTTAAGACCTGGGAATGAGTATGGAAAACCATAATACTAATTTACGATTAGTTCCATGTCGGTTTTGTGAAGGTTAGCATGACTACAGGGAATCTGGGATGACCCGGGGGATTTCTGAGACAAGCAAACAACTCCAGAGACCAAATTGGACCAATAGGAGACCACCTTGACGATACGGACCCCATCGGAGCAACTGGAACCATGCTGGCCAGATTTGGAGGGGTAGTGGCCGGCCACATGGTGGCATGTGGTGTCGGGGTTGGTCAAGTATCTCATATACACCATGTACAGCACCCTAGACTTATTTGTGCAACTCCTTTTGACCCGGGTCAAAATCTGGGACCACATTAGTGTGATTTTAGGATATGTTTTCCGTATTTTGAATGATTAGTTTTGATATTTGTATTTGTATTTTGTTGTTAGATGTTTGTACATCAACGACTAGGAGTAATTGGTTGGTTTTGCATACATGGGCTATAGGTTCTAACCTATAGGCGATCCGTGTGTCGTTTTGGTTTCCGGACTTGATGTTAATAGCGATTGCGATTGTTTATTATTGTAGGTACCCTCGCATGGATTCCGAGAAGACAGAGCGTGGCGTCATCGACTTCGGCAATCGAGGATCGAGGTGAGTAGATTTACATCTACGGGGGAAGTCGGGTGGATGACGTATAGCACCCCGGCAAACATTGATGGATACCGATTTATTTATAGAATATGGTTAAGGGAACCTATAATAGAAAACTATAGATAGAGTTAAATGATAGTTAGAGAAACCATATTAGAAACTATAGGATAGTTAGCAATGATATAATACGATTAATACGTGATGACGGGTTTTGAGGACGATGTTCGATGATGTTGCTGTATTGGATATTATAGACTAGATAGTCGACGTAAACGTGTCATCCGAACCATACTTATTTCCAAACTGAGGAGTCGTATCCATCTTTTAAATAGATACCTTAGGGGACGTTACGGATTTTCAAATGATATCTTTTTCTTCTAAAATTGCCCTACTTTCAAAACTACGATTCGCCCCGTTTGAAAAACTGATTGTATGGTTCGGGTGTGTGTGTTAGATTAGATACGTATGCTTATAGAAAAGGTAGATTAGATATGTTAATTTTACTTGATGGGAGATATAAATGCGATGAATGGAATATACGACGTGATATGATGATTTGATGAGATGTTGGTATACGGATGCGAGTCGATTGAAATGATTGATACCTTTACCGCCGCCCCCCCAATATGAGATTGTTATGGGTGTGACCCGGGGATATAGGTATTTAGATATTTATATTGTTTTGAATTTTGAATGATAAGCCGTACGAGACGTTAGGTTCGAACCCTCAGTGTCGTAAAGGTTGATAGGATCCCTATTGGTATTATGCCGCCGTAAGATGATTTTCCGTACGTGATGAGTTTGACTTGATGATTGATCCATACCCTTGGCTAGAGCATTCCGTACGATGGATTATACCGTACGTGATGTTGTGAGGCTGGATGCCGATTGATAGATTCACCGACTCGACCATGTTAGATACGTATGCCTGTCAGCATTTGCATATGTTCTACCTTATGCTGCATTCATGTTATGCTTATTGCATTGCTTATACCTGTGCTAGTACACTTATACCATTATCGATGATGCATATATTACACGTACACAGATTTGCCGGCTCGCACACTTCATCATCGATAATTGCCATGTCACTACACAGTAGAATTGCTGCATCATGATATGACTCCTTGTATAAATTACTTGCTATAGTTGCATATGCACCTTTATGCGATGTTTCAATGGACCTTGGAGAATTTGGGAACCGCAGGATATATTTTAAAACTGGATTCACTTAAAAGAGCGGTTTTCCCTCGATATGTGCATATTACTATTCTATGTTGCATTATATACGGATTTGCTTACATTTCTGTTATCTGTCGCATACATCAAGATTTACGATTTTACGCATTGAGATATGCTGTTTTCATGAGATTTCTGGATTTGAGAACCGTGGTCATTTGAAAAAGAAAGTATGCATTGTTTAAAAACCCGGTTTCTCTTGATATGATTTTTCAGTGCGTCCACCTTGCGTTTTCTCGGTTCTGAGACGTGTAACAGTGATACCCGATTCGAGGAGTTGGATGAGGCCGATTGCGGGTACATGGTGGACCCGGTATGGTATCTCGGGGAGAGAATGGATTTGCTGTGCAGTAGATGGGGATCCTGGCAGAGGGACTACTACCTAACGGTGATTGGTTGGACCTAGCGGATATCCGGAGGATACCGACCGGAGTCGAGAGATGATATAGGCCGATCCGGACAGACGGAGCCCGTGGGCCGATCCGAACTGACGGAGCCCGAGATATGATAATTTACGTGTCGATGCTGGACATGGGTTTCATGATGTTTTGAGTGTCGATGCTGGACACTTAGGTTCCATGATTTTGATATGTCGCGAGGGGCACAAGTTGATTTATATCCTCATACTTTCATGCATATGCTTTTATGATATTTACATGCATGATGTTGTTGTGTCATTGGTTGACACGTTGACGGGATCCACATGTATACATACATTGATGATATAGTTGGATGATATCTACATACATAGGTGTTGATTACATTGTTAGTATATATATAGATACGGTCACCCTAGATATCGTAGTATTACCTTTATGATATAGTTGACCTAGGAGTCGTTTATTCGATTTCTTCTTGTTGATGTTTTTCTACTCACGAGTTGGCAACTCACCCCCGTTGTGCCACATTCTTGCAGGATGACCGCATGGATCCGTAGCGGCTTCGCTGGTACACAGTTGCATTCGTGTGTTTTGCTGGGTAGGTGGGAAATTTGTAGCATACCCAATCTTGTATTTATATTTTATATTGTATCTAGTCAACTCCATCAATCAAAACTAGTATTTGTATAAGTTATGAGACTTAGAGAGACTTGTAGTTGCGAGACTTGAGCGATGGGTTTTTGATTCGCCTTTTGGGTTGATATCTCGCTTTATTCTTATATTTGGTGTTGATCTTCGCCGTTGGGCGTCGTATACTTATATATACTGTTTTGCGTGGTTGTGATCCGCCGTTTGGCGAAGAGCTAGCTCCCGCTTGGGGATGCCTTTTATATTATAATGTATTATGGTTTTGGATCAAAATATACAAAGGAGGTGCTGCCAAAATTTTTAAAAAGACGAAACATGCTTTCAAACTTGTAAATTTCACTTGCATTTTCATGTTCCTTTTCTAAGCATTAAGAAAACTTTTGAATTCATCATACCTTATTTTCAAAACTCCACCTCTTTTATTTTCTTAAAAAGGTTTAGATTTCTGGGTTCGGCTTACTTGAATTACGTTATGCCTTTAGACGTGGCGTGATTTAAGTGCCGGTCACGAGCTAATATTTCGGGTCGTGACAAAGTTGGTATCAGAGTGCTAGGTTTAACCTTGGTTCTAGTCTATGTTTGACTATGCGGAGTCTAGGGCGTATGTATATCTCGGAGCCTAGGCATGACCTTACGGAACTTAGACTTGAACGGGGGAGGGGTATTAGACCCGAACTTTCGTTTCAAAGGCTGACCCTGATTGATGGAGTAGGTACCTTGAGTAGAATGACGTACCGTACGTATGTTCCACGGCATATTTACGATACGATACTCCACATATGAAACCTTAGGATGTATATATTTTGAGATCTGTGATTCTCTTCGTACCCATGATTATACATCCATTTGAGATCCTTGATTCTATTCGTTTCCATGATCATACTCTCATTGATGTTGTTCCTTCTTATGATCATGTATCCATTCTGAATCTTTCGTTTCCTTTCATGCCTTTGATCTGTTTTATCGATACACGATCGAGGTTCCTATCATCATGGTTTGAGCGCAGATTGAGCTGCTGCTAGTGTTGCGGTCAGGGCGAGCTCGTCATGGTTGAGGACTGACCATTGTGTTTTCTGATGACATGGGAACGTATCGATGTAGTGTTGTGTTGTGACCTCTTTGTTGAGGCGAGTGTTTGGTTTAACACCAGATGATCGGCCATTGTTAGAGCTGCTAGTTGTGAGAGGACTGTTGATGTACATCATACCTCAGAGATCATGACGTTGTCTACCGTGCAGACAGATGACCTAGCTGTTGCTGAGATTGATGGGATGTCACCCCCAGACTTTAAAAACTGAGATCGCTGGAGCTTCCAGGCAGAGATGCGACAGGTGATAGCTAGTCTATCTCGAGTTAAGAGACGAAGATAATTCATCAGATTGATGCGCCAACGCAGGCCCAGTTGAGTTGAAGATTTCCAGTGTGGAGAGTCTTACTCGGATCTAGAGTAGACCGATCCAGAGATGACCGTTGATGTATCGCCTTTCCTGAAGGATTGAGGCATTGTTTAGCATGCGGACGAAGGGTATTAGCATGTTGTCTAGGCGAAGTTAAAAAGTTTGTACGAATGTCAGAAACCCATTTTTCCAAGTTTAAAGTATTCGAAGGAACATGCAAGTAATTCTGTGGACCCTCTAGAAGAATGAAACCCTAACTCGACATAATGACCATGGAACCGTTTCTGAACGTTAGGGTTTGCAGCAGTTCAGCGGTGCCATCAGTGAGGCTTGGGTTTGCCCTTCTACGGTTGGTCCATAGGTATTGTGGCATGTGCGGGATATTATTTGACTGTGCTCGGGTATTGAGCTTTCGGGGAATTATGGGACTTTGATGAATCGATCGAAAATTTTGACGTCGTCCGAATATCATGTGATAAGAGATCAGCAAGCTGACCAGCTTCAGATAGAGGACCTCACCCAGATATGTTCTGAGTTGATCGAGAGCGGACGAGTGTTGAGTATTCCTCCGATGGTTGGGATGAGTTCCTGAGGATGTGTTCGGCTAGAGATATTCTACAGAGTGATGAAGATACCGAGTTCGTAATTTTGAGTCCATGTGAGAGACTCCGGATTGACTGTAGCCGAGAACATTTATAGTACGCCGATAGCATGACGTGACGTCAAAGTGGACGATGATACAGACAAGTGGGAGCCAGAGGTTCATGCGAGATGCTGACGAACTGTTGCTACTCCCCGTCGAGATTAGAGATTTGATATGCATACAGAGGCGTTGGGATGCAACCAGTTCCCGAGGAAATGTTGTGCGGAGAACGCAGATGTCCAGAAAACGAGAAAGGATTATGCAAGAGTACTAGCCTCCGTATAGTTCGGGATAGACGAGATTGGAAGAGACCCTGAGCAGGTTCCTTCCAGGACACTGTGTTGGAGATAGTGCCCTCAGAGTCAATTATTAGGTCACAGGTACGTGATTGCAATGATTGATGGAGGACCTATCCCGGTAGGACAGTCTTACTCGAGATGATAGTATGCTATCTGGTTTACCTTTATCATCGTGTACTGATTAAAGTGACCTGACAAGTCGCTATTACACGTTGATAGAGCCCCTAGGATTCTTGCTTGACCACCAGCAGTATGAGGGCGATCATATAAGTGGGAGCTGGGGTCTATAAGCATATCCTTAAATGGTCCCTAGTCGTGTGAGTTTCGAGAAAGGGCATCGATACTCCATAGTAGACTAGTGTATACAGTCGAGACCCCGACGAGGGGCGGTGGCCGGTCTCACAAGCCACTGGTGTCAGTTGGATCACCTAAGTTGTATACAGGTGCTCATTGGGTTATGAGTACACCGGACAGGACTCGCCGGGAACATGCTAGTTGGTCATATACCAGACGTCAGATGGCAGTTCCCTGGTGACATGTGTGCAGGTTAGTTCATCGACCTGGGGATCGTCATTTGTCTCGTGTGAGTTCCCACTGTACTTTGATTACTACCCTACCACGGCTCAAAGGAGTCGTGCAAACAGGTTTTAGTTGGGTACAGTCCCGAGCCACATGGAGGCAGTGAGCGTATCTTCAGGGGTTCGTCTCTCCCGGTATTGGGGGTGAGGTCGTGCTGTGTCTAGGAGAGCCATTACACGAAGCCCTCGGCCGAGGCAAGGAGATTTACTGGTAGGTATTCCAGTAGTATCTCAGGGTGTTCTGGGCTACACTCCGACACGACTTGTACCGCTTTTGGGGGTCTGACTTTTACCAACCCCCTAGGCCCGCCATGCGATGCTCATAGACGAACGGACCGGACTGTACGGATATTGTCACTGACAGGCTCAGTAGGGTTGTCAGGCTGAGTTCGCTCACAGACGTCCCTTTTAGTCAATACCTGGTAGCCCGTTACGTATTGGCTTATACCTCTGACATGTTAGTGGTTAAATCCACAACCAAGGTGTTGACGAGTCTTTAGAGTCCCCCACATTCAGTTACTCAGCTTTCGGGCGAAAGGCTGTAGAGGCCGTATGGAGATATGGCAGGGTTCGATCGGATACGTACGGTATTGCACGGATCAGGATCGGACGGTTTTTTTTTACTAGCCGGTTTTGGCTTAAGCCGGATCCTAGTATAAAATAGTGTAGTTTTGTCTCTTTGCATTTGTATCCGGTAGGAATACAGATGCGGGTGTGTATGCACAGTATCGGGGTTTTCCTGTAATTTATTACGGGACCAGTTTTCTGGAGTTGCCAGTTTGCATTCCGTTCCGGCCGGTTTTCCTTTGTTCTTTCCCGGCCGGACTTTTTGATGGAGAGGGTTAATTGCAAGTTTGCAAATAACATTTGTGGAGGGGGTCTTTGCATATTATCATGTCATGATGCTTGTCCCATCATTTGACTTCATAAACTCTTGATTGCTTGACTTTGTAAATCATCATGGTTGTTGATGATGAGGTTTGTGTTTGGTGATGTTGGAGGTGTGGGTTTTTGATATGATAATGGATTAATTTGAAGAGGTTGACAGGAAATATTTCCTTTCATCATTTTCGTGGGCCCCCCCTTTTGAGTGATTGTGCTGGAATGATGGAGATGAGGGATTAATTTAATATTGATTGAATGAGCCCATAATGAGTGTGCTGAAGCTTTATGGGTTGATGCATTAATTAAGTAAGAGGCTACATTGTGCTAATGTGTGTGCAGGAGGTGATTTTTGAGAGAGAGGGAGCTTGCTTCATTCTTTTCCAGTGAGCACACACAGCATCTGGCCGAGCCATTTTTTTGAGAGCATACTCCATCTCCTTTCTAGCAAGCATCAATTGTAAATCATTGTGCACAAATTTCTCCATCATGGCAACTCCTTCAACCCCAATAGAGACAATAGCTCACTACACATTCTACAGCAAATCTTGGGCACGTCGACTAGCCAGCTTCGTGCCCGAGTTGCCTCGGCATTGAGGTGGGAGCCCGTAAAAGAAGTAGGCGATGTGGTGCACTTCAGGCGACGAGGAGGAGATGGGACATTCCGCAGGAGATCGGGACGACGACGAGAAGACCGGAGGACTCGGATCTGTCGGTATATCTCTCTTCCCTTTCTTGTAGATAGCTAGGACTAATTAATGGTTCGATCCGGGTATTAGTGCGCGGCGGTTTGCCAGTTCAAGAAAAATTTAAGTTTATCACCGCTTCCGCATTTGGCCGTCGGATTGACGGCCGGGGCGCCGCCGTGCACTTACAGTGGTATCAGAGCCTCGCCATTAACTTAGTCTAGCTTTGTGTAATGTGTTTGCATTTTCGATCGATCAAAAATCTCAAAACCGCATTTTTTCCCGCATCAGTTTTCTGTTGAAATTTTTTGGTGTCGAAATTTTTTTCAGGTTACAGAAAAGTGATGTACTGGAAAAGATAAGAGTCCTGTAGAAATTCGATGGACCAATTCCACTACGGGAGCGCGGAACCGCAGCCAAACACCCCTTTGGGCCGTGGTTTCGCCGCACTATGTTGGGTTTGCTGCATCAATTTTCTACAGTCTCTTTCTGGGTTAAAATTGGGGTTTTGGAATATTAATATTGGGCCCAGAATTTCCTGATCTGCTACAGTAATGCTTTGGGGCCCACTTGTTAAAATTTGATTGATCGGATATTTTAAACACATTATTTCACAGTATTTACATTATATCTGCGACCGTGAATGTCACTTGATCGGTAAATCCGGTCTAACTGCTATAGCCCGGTTAGACGGATTTGCGAACGTGACTTTCACGTTGATGTTCTGTTTTTGCTGTGATGTTGCGGATCGGTCGTGGGGGATAGCCTGGATGCAATGCTAGTACAGTTGTGGTTGTATTATGTACATTTGATATTGCGGGGCGAGCGTCCGACATGTGGACTGCCGTCACTGCATGTTTGTATTATTATTTTGGGGCACGGCCAGGTTGCGGTCGATGTACCCGTTGTATGTATATTTTACTTTCTGTACTAGGATTGCCCCACGGAGGGGTGCACGGATAGCCGGGTTCTAGAGGGCAACAAGCCCGCATCTCATGGCATTGGGACGGAGGGGGCTTCACTCTAGGATTGGCGGGCTATTCGCCGCACTCGTAGGGGGTACAGGTTGACCCAGGAGGGGTGCCCAAGTTACCGGATTCCGTGAAGTGCTGGGTGGTCCATTCACGGAGCTGAAGGGGGCTGCCTCGCTTCAGGTTTTAGCGGGTGACTTGACGCGCCCGTAGGGGTCTAGGATTTCATTGCACAGGCTATCCACACGACCAGGGGAACGTCGGGTTTCAGCAGTGGCTCTGTGAAACCCGGGGATCCCAGATATCTGTATTGTTCTGTGATGCTGTACATTTCTGTGATGTTGCATTTTATTCACGCCTTGAGCAAATATAATATATTGGTATATATATTAGTAGATGTTGTATATGTTTTGCATCCGCGCTAGTCCAGTCCCCGCTCTGTCGTTAGTTAGCTAACCTAACGGGTAATGACGGGACCCAGTGGCGAATGCGGATGGCATATACGTACATCAGTATATTTTCGTTCTTTTTGGTGTGATCAATTGATGGGACTGCATTGATTCGGATCAATGCAAGTTTAAAACAAACCTAATCTGTTGTTTGAACACTTTTCAAAAAGCTGTTATTGCAAGGACGTTCACTTTTGTTTTGCATCATGGTATTCATTTGGAATATCCTGCTCCTCGGTCGACGAGGCAAGGGCCGAGATCCCTTCACCGGGAGTGACCCCTTGGACAAAAAGTTTGCGTCAGGGCATTAACTTCACTATAGCCGATTACTTTTGCTTTGCACCGTGGTATTCAGTTGGAATATCCTGCACCCCATTCTACGGGGAAAGAGCCGAGATCCCTTCACCGAGAGTGACCTCTTTAGCGGAAGTTGTCGTCACTATATTTCTAAAAAGCTATCCGTTCCTTCAACGATATCAAGTTCATTACGTTAAAGGTTTTCGCCAGAAACCATTCGTAGCCCTCCGTCATTTCAGTTAAATATTCGGTAGTATTCAAGCTATGTATTTTGACCTCACGCCAAGGCATAGTGATTGGTAGCTGCCGGGTATTTATCTGTTGCATAGATAGATGCGTTGGTTTGGGACAGTCGTACTACTATTTTGGCCTACGTCAAGGGTATGTACGGGTGGGTTCAGATTAACCTGGATAATGACGGGCAGAACTTGACATGTGACTTATGATATTTTGACCTCACGCCAAGGTCATAAGAGCATGGGGCAGAAATCACATCGGGAGATTCAAAAGAACTGAAACTTGCCAGATATGCGCATACCTTCTGGAGTCGACACCGTGAGCGGATTCCGTCACGTTATCATGCGATGATAGTTGGATCCCGATTCCCACTGATGAGTTAGTTTACTCCTCGGGTGATCCCGACTAATTCTTCTTTCAGGTTTGGAGGAGAATTTGAGGTACAGTGGGAGGTTTCCAGATTAGATAAATTGGTAACCTTTCTGATCTAGGTTAAAGTGCACGCTGAGTGTTTCTTTTCTCTCTCTTTGGCAGCGACCATTGACCCGACCCTAAAACTATGACTCAGTGACCAAAATTGACAGAACCTTCTTAAACACTGGCTTTTGGATTGTCAGAGTTGCAAACCTCATTGCCACTCCTACTTTTACCCTTTTCTCCAGGACACCCCGTTTTACTACGAACGTCCACTTCCATTGGACAAAACCATACTCGAAAGAATTTATTCGAGGATGGTTTCCGGTTCTGGAGGAAACGGATATGATTATTCAGTTGTCTTTTCCTTTTACCTTCTCTCAAGTTGTGAGTACTCCTTGGTTTAGGAGATAGTACACCTATTACGCAAATTGAATAGTCTTCTTCCAAACCATAGGCAGGTGCCGACCGATAGGGAATGAAGAAAACCAATTAGCATAACGATGGTGTGCAGAAGGTATTAAGTTCCGACAAAGTAAGGGATTAGTAAGAGGGCAACGTAAAATGCGACAGATATTCATGACCAAACCAAGTATTTCTTCGCCAATCCTAAAATCACCTTTGTATTTCTCCAGGACACTCCGTATCACTACGAAGATCCACAGTTTATTGGATACTCCATCGTATGGTTATATACGAACTCGAAAGGAACTTGTTCCAGTTCGGGGATGGATTCTGGTTCAGGAGAAATAGGAATAAGATTCATTCAGGTGTCTTTTATCTTCACCTTCTCTCACATTGCGAGTGTTCCTAGGATTGGGACAGTACACCCATTATGCTTATTGGATAGTCTTCTTCCAAACCAAAGGCTGGTGCCGAACGGTAGGGAAGGAAGAAAACCATTTGGCCTAAAGGGGTGTGCAGAAGGTAATGACTAAAGACATATGAAGGGATTTGGAGAGGTGGCAAAGAATTATACGGTTACAGTCGTGAATCTGGAAGAGGCATTACTAGGAATACCGGGATACCCCATCGAAACATTTCAATGTTTCAGTTTCACTGTGTAATGTTAAAAGAAAACTGATTTCCCGATTAGATACTTACTCCAGGGTATGTATTTACCAGGTACGATTCTCACATCTGTATGGTTTTTCAGATGGTGAGTGGGAGTAAGTTATTGGGAATTGGGTGATCATCCTCATTATATCGGGATTCGTTGTAATCGGTGATATTTGAGGAAATCACCTGGGCTGTTTGCCGGTCGGCAAATATTTGGTTTTGAATATCCGCAGTTATGCACCAATTTCAAATTGATATATCTGTACGTCTATTTTCATAGAGTGAGATATACCTTTCTGAAATTATGTCTACGACATTTACCTATATCAGTGGATGGTTAGGCAAGGAGCATTAAACAGCGGTGTAATTCTTCTTAACCATAAGTACAGTTTTCAACCTACGACACACAGTGAATGAGTTATTAGACTCAAGGGACTTATACAGAGTATTGTATGTTGTCCAGGGTCCATCAGGACAGAGGGGTTGGTCCTCGTACTATATTCGGTTTACTTATGACTTCTCTAGTTTTTAGACAATTGTTTCGTGGAATCACAGGGTCCGAATTTGGAGAAGTTATAGGTATTTGAATAGAGTAAAGAACCAGGTGTAGCAAGTATCGGGATTCTTCAAAGTGATCGAAGATGTAGATACTTGTATATGGTATTCAGTTGATAGTAATGATTAAGAGAAATTGCTTCTCTTTCAGGTTACTCATAATTGGAAGCATTCCTAAGTTGAGTAACGCTGATCGGCCTCCTTCCATTTAGTTGACATGCACTGGAGACAGTTGCATGATTTGAATCTGGTTCAATTAAATCAGTGCCTCTGGTTCTATATATGATATAGAACAGTTCATATCTTAACGATGTTAAGGTATGGGGAGTTGTCCGGCTTATGATTAAAACCAGACACTGGACAACTCAAGGCACGTTTCTGTAATGGCTGTTTGTGGGTTGACCCAGGCTATGACGAGGGTTGACTTTCTACCATCTGGATGAACAATAGCGATATTGTTCTAGACTCGCCACAGTTTTATTAAAAATGGATTTTTTCAAAAAACAGTAGTGGGAGTATGGTAGAACTGGAAGTGATTCCAGAACCACAAACGATTACTGAAGATTTGATAAGGAACCTAAAGATTCAATCTGGATTGACATTCCATTGGCCACTCCGCAGATGAGGTGGGTAACTTCAGGCACCCGAGAGGTACTCCGGTATCCTCAAGGACGGTGACAGGGAAGTTCTTGTTTACCCACAATTACCATTGCTGTTGTTCCAGGCTGCGAGACCCGGTGGGAGGATGAGTATAGCGTCGTTCTAAACTAGTTTTAGAAGTGTACGTCTATATGACTCTGCCAGAGGGTTGTCGTAGTCAGTGGGAGTAGCGGAAGCATTGGTGGACAGGTAGCTTATGTCTATTTATAGACTAAAGAAGATGTAGCGGAGATAGATCATCTATTTCTGACGTGACAGTCATAGGTTTGACTTCATCAGAATAGGGGATGGATCTGTTGAGAAGGTAGTAGGGTGTGATATCCTGGTATTTGGATGACATACACAAAGTAGGAAAGGAAACTCCTATACTACGATCGGTTATACTTTGGTCGTCACACAGTATTTTCTCTACACAGGACTTGGATATTATGTTGGACATACTGGTTACTGGATCTATGGTATTAGATCTAGATTTGGGTGGTTTCCCAATCAGGGTACTTGACAGCATTCTAAGAGTATTTAGGATGGACGACTCCTGGCACGGTAGTGTACCTGCAGGTAATGGAGTCACCCTCTCTAAAGGTGTCTTACAGACTAAACGGGAGAGGGATGTGCATGATTGGCAGATCACTTGCTCAGGCAATTGAGTCAATCATGAGATGTCAAGTACCACACCAAATGTTGTTCTTGCACTAGATGCAATAAGTTGACATTAATCCAATCCTGGAGAAACAGTCGGAAGCAGTTTTAGAACATAAGTGGATGTTCTAGGGATATGATAACGACAGCCTCATTCGGGAGACAGTTATCATACCAGGCTTCCAAGGTGACATGGATGACAAGGAGGTTGTCAGAGTTATAGTTTTTCCTTCTGATGAGGGGCAGTATTTTGGACAGGTGGTCCAAGGCAATACTGAGGGAGGCATGGCGTAGGATACTGATTAAGTTCAGTTGACGATACAGTCTAAGAAGTTTGGATTTGGTGTTCATTTATGAGTTAGGTCCCATCAGACATCCAGACACATTCTAAGACAGGTATTGCTCATTTCGGGAGATGGGTTTTCTCCGCGAACTTGAGATATAGAGAGACATAGAAAGAAACAACAAAGCGGATCCACTCACTAAGGCTATTCCTCGAACGCAATAGTTTCGCAAACGAGCTTTGTGAGACTGACTAGTAGAAGAGTTGGGTGTTCGGTATCACACGGGCTGTGAGTATGCGACATCGCAATAATTGGCCTTGAGTGTAAGTGGGAGATTGTTGGAGATAGTGCCCTCAGAGTCAATTATTAGGTCACAGGTACGTGATTGCAATGATTGATGGAGGACCTATCCCGGTAGGACAGTCTTACTCGAGATGATAGTATGCTATCTGGTTTACCTTTATCATCGTGTACTGATTAAAGTGACCTGACAAGTCGCTATTACACGTTGATAGAGCCCCTAGGATTCTTGCTTGACCACCAGCAGTATGAGGGCGATCATATAAGTGGGAGCTGGGGTCTATAAGCATATCCTTAAATGGTCCCTAGTCGTGTGAGTTTCGAGAAAGGGCATCGATACTCCATAGTAGACTAGTGTATACAGTCGAGACCCCGACGAGGGGCGGTGGCCGGTCTCACAAGCCACTGGTGTCAGTTGGATCACCTAAGTTGTATACAGGTGCTCATTGGGTTATGAGTACACCGGACAGGACTCGCCGGGAACATGCTAGTTGGTCATATACCAGACGTCAGATGGCAGTTCCCTGGTGACATGTGTGCAGGTTAGTTCATCGACCTGGGGATCGTCATTTGTCTCGTGTGAGTTCCCACTGTACTTTGATTACTACCCTACCACGGCTCAAAGGAGTCGTGCAAACAGGTTTTAGTTGGGTACAGTCCCGAGCCACATGGAGGTAGTGAGCGTATCTTCAGGGGTTCGTCTCTCCCGGTATTGGGGGTAAGGTCGTGCTGTGTCTAGGAGAGCCATTACACGAAGCCCTCGGCCGAGGCAAGGAGATTTACTGGTAGGTATTCCAGTAGTATCTCAGGGTGTTCTGGGCTACACTCCGACACGACTTGTACCGCTTTTGGGGGTCTGACTTTTACCAACCCCCTAGGCCCGCCATGCGATGCTCATAGACGAACGGACCGGACTGTACGGATATTGTCACTGACAGGCTCAGTAGGGTTGTCAGGCTGAGTTCGCTCACAGATGTCCCTTTTAGTCAATACCTGGTAGCCCGTTACGTATTGGCTTATACCTCTGACATGCTAGTGGTTAAATCCACAACCAAGGTGTTGACGAGTCTTTAGAGTCCCCCACATTCAGTTACTCAGCTTTCGGGCGAAAGGCTGTAGAGGCCGTATGGAGATATGGCAGGGTTCGATCGGATACGTGCGGTATTGCACGGATCAGGATCGGACGGTTTTTTTTTTACTAGCCGGTTTTGGCTTAAGCCGGATCCTAGTATAAAATAGTGTAGTTTTGTCTCTTTGCATTTGTATCCGGTAGGAATACAGATGCGGGTGTGTATGCACAGTATCGGGGTTTTCCTGTAATTTATTACGGGACCAGTTTTTTGGAGTTGCCAGTTTGCATTCCGTTCCGGCCGGTTTTCCTTTGTTCTTTCCCGGCCGGACTTTTTGATGGAGAGGGTTAATTGCAAGTTTGCAAATAACATTTGTGGAGGGGTCTTTGCATATTATCATGTCATGATGCTTGTCCCATCATTTGACTTCATAAACTCTTGATTGCTTGACTTTGTAAATCATCATGGTTGTTGATGATGAGGTTTGTGTTTGGTGATGTTGGAGCTGTGGGTTTTTGATATGATAATGGATTAATTTGAAGAGGTTGACAGGAAATATTTCCTTTCATCATTTTCGTGGGCCCCCCCCCTTTTGAGTGATTGTGCTGGAATGATGGAGATGAGGGATTAATTTAATATTGATTGAATGAGCCCATAATGAGTGTGCTGAAGCTTTATGGGTTGATGCATTAATTAAGTAAGAGGCTACATTGTGCTAATGTGTGTGCAGGAGGTGATTTTTGAGAGAGAGGGAGCTTGCTTCATTCTTTTCCAGTGAGCACACACAGCATCTGGCCGAGCCATTTTTTTGAGAGCATACTCCATCTCCTTTCTAGCAAGCATCAATTGTAAATCATTGTGCACAAATTTCTCCATCATGGCAACTCCTTCAACCCCAATAGAGACAATAGCTCACTACACATTCTACAGCAAATCTTGGGCACGTCGACTAGCCAGCTTCGTGCCCGAGTTGCCTCGGCATTGAGGTGGGAGCCCGTAAAAGAAGTAGGCGATGTGGTGCACTTCCGGCGACGAGGAGGAGACGGGACATTCCGCAGGAGATCGGGACGACGACGAGAAGACCGGAGGACTCGGATCTGTCGGTATATCTCTCTTCCCTTTCTTGTAGATAGCTAGGACTAATTAATGGTTCGATCCGGGTATTAGTGCACGGCGGTTTGCCAGTTCTAGAAAAATTTAAGTTTATCACCGCTTCCGCATTTGGCCGTCGGATTGACGGCCGGGGCGCCGCCGTGCACTTACACACTGCTGCCAGGAGATTTGCACCGAGGATCAGTTGTGTCACGAGTATTCAGAGGGCCGGAGGCCGACGCCGGTGACTTGCTGCTTTACGAGTGGTCGTGATAATTGGCCGAGAGACGACTAGAGAAGTGCCAGAGCGGAATCGTTCCCGTTAGCACACCTGACCGAGCCGATGAGGCGTTGGATTGCGAGATTAGTAATCCATAGTGAAATGAAGACCTAGAGATAGAGGACGCCGGACCGTGATCAGGAGGCAAGCGGATATACTTGCTCTGCCAGTTTTGGGCGCACCAATATTTTTCAACATTGTAGGAGGTGTACCTCAATGTCATGTTTTGCGATTGGCGTTTGTGATCCGAGTATCACGCTTATATCACTTGGATTTGAGTTTTGATGATTGAGTTTCATGATATTATTTTCGTGCACCATGGCCGCACCTACTGGGTATTCACCTTTTGTGCATATTTATTGCACTTGATATATGTTTTTATACACCGTTGTGATGATTTATAATTTGTACATGTCTATTTCACTTGATATTCATTTTGTGCCTTGGCAGCACGTGGTTATAATTTCATGGATTTCATACGGTTGATTTGATTTTGTGCATATAGTATGCACTCGATTTGATTTATGCACTCGGTATAGCTTACATGTGCTTGCAGTGCATTGATATGTATTTTGTGCACTTAGTTGCACACGTTTTTGGATTTTATACACCTTGGTACACTCGGTGTTGCTATTTACGCATTTGAGTTATTGATTGGTATTTTTTGGATTTGATGCACCGGATTGGTATTTCGTGCACTGGATGCACCAGATTTGTATTTCGTGCACTGAATGCACTGTATTTGATATTTCGTGCACTGGATGCACTGTATTTGTATTTCGTACACTGGATGCACCGTATTTGATATTTCGTGCACTGGATGCACCGGATTTGATATTTCGTGCACTGGATGCACCGGAATTGTATTTTGTGCATTTGATGCACCGGATTTGTATTTTGCGCATTTGCTGCACCGGATTTATAGTTTTGCACTTAATGCACCAGATTAGTATTTTTGGGCAGTGTTGCACTAGATTTGCATTTCGTACATTTGTTGCACCGAATGGGTATTTCGTGCATTAGTTGCACTAGATTTATACTCCGTACCTTGGTTGCACCCGATTTATGTCATTGAGCATTCGTTTTACCAGATTCGTGTTTTTCGGTGCGTTTGTACTTGATGTTCGTTTTCGTTCATGTTACTGCACTAGACGCTTTTTACGGACCTGACGCGCTTGGGTTGGATTTTAGCGCATTTTAGGTGCTTGATATTGGATTTTGTGTGCATCGGATGCACTTGAGTGAGATTGTACTCGTGCATGTTGGATGCCCTTGCTTTAGATTTCATTCATGCATGTTGGATGTACTTGATTTAGATTTCTTTTGTGCATGTCAGATGCACTTGATTTCGATTTTCGCGCATGTTAGGCGCAAGATATGAGATGTGATTTTATGCACACCAGATGCACTCGATTGGGATTTTCATTCGTGCATGTTAATTACACTGGTTTGAGATTTCGTGCACCCTAGATGCACTTGATATTGTTGTCGTGCACACCCGTTGCACTGGGCAGATGCTTTTGTGCACACCCGTTGCACTTAGTTTTACTTTCGTTCACGTTCGTAGCACTTGTATTTGGATTTGATTTCCGTGCGCACCAGACGCACGTGATTGTTGGATACGCCTTTTGAGGCCGCTTTTGCTCTTGAGCACCTTGTTTTCATGATGGGCGCTCTATTTTGTAGTGGCCGAACGGGACTGATCTGAGGATAGTACCTTAGTATTTTGCATGCATTTAAAAGTTAACGAGACATTTTCAAAATGGAGCTATAGTCTCGCTATTTCTTACGTGTCTGTGAGCTACATGAACGTTTACAAAGGAAAACCTTTTGGGATATTTTGAAACAACGGAACGTATATTTAGCAAAATATATATGGACATATATTATTATTTTACAAATGAGCGTTCGTCACTTATGCCGTGAGTTACGTATCACACGGCGATTCAGAAAGGATTTTGCATGTATTTTATTCAAATTTTGGAGTTTTCAAAGATGCGTACTATATACATATTATAGTATTTGACTAGTGGATGTTGGATTTCAGTATTGGATTTCGAGATCTGTATCTCCATTGTAACTCCGATGATATGCGCATGAATCTGATGATTTGCGTGATACTTGACGGAGTTCGATTTTGAGTTTAGTACTCGTTTTCATGCGCACTTGACGTGCTGTGTTATTCTGTATCTTCCGTGATTTCGGAGCCCCGTTGATTTGAGTTGAGTATTGAAATGTTTTAGTATTTGGGGGTTTAAATTAAAATTCGGAGACCACATTTAATTAAGGGGGAAAGATTGTAACATTTCAGAAAAAATAAAATATTATTTTTGGAATTTAATATTAAAATAATATTTTTCCCGAAAACTACCGATTTGCGAAATTGGGGTTTTCGAAAAAGGGTATAAATATATAGCAATATTTGTGAAATAATTAGAAATTAAAATTATTTATTCATGTAAAAATATATTTAAAAGATTTGGCATTTTTAAAATTTATTATATGCAGTTTGGATAAAAACCTGATTAGTGCACTGCTAATCGTGATTAAGCCAAATCCGTGTTTCTACAGTTTTCTATGGCTAGTGCACCATGTCATGTTATATTTGGTTATATGTTGTTGTATTTGTGTTGTTTTATAGGTATTATGTGATTTGGTTTTAAAATTTAAAAGAGAAAAGAAAAATAAATGAAAAGGGTTAAAAAGGTGAATGATTGGAGAGAGAGAGAGTGTGTGAGAATAAGTGAGAGAGAGGGGGGCTGCCATATACTTTCCCCCCTCATCATTTTCTTCTCCTTCTTCATCTTCCTCCAACCTCATCTCCCTACACCTCAACCTCTATTTCTCATCTCACAAACCATGTCAAAACCTTGTACTCCCTTCACAAAAATTAATCCCCACCTCTTCCTCTACACAATGGACTAAGTAAAGTGGGATTTTGACGACATTAGGAAGCTAGGGCTGTCTTGGGTGATCCAAATGAGGTATAGATTCTTCCTTTTAGCTTAGTTTTTAGTTGGTTATATTATAGTTTAGTTTAGAAATGGTTCAGTGGTGATTTGCGTAATTAGAAAATCCTAGTGAGGATTTGAGTGAAATTGTGGATAGGTGATGATTGAGTGGCTGTTAACCATAATACGAATTTACGATTAGTTCCATGTCGGTTTTGTGAAGGTTAGCATGCCTAAAGGGAATCTGGGATGACCCGGGGGATTTCTGAGACAAGCAAACAACTCCAGAGATCAAATTGGACCAATAGGAGACCACCCTGATGATACGGACCCCATCGGAGCAACTGGAACCGAGCTGGCCAGATTTGGAGGGGTAGTGGCTGCCACTTGGTGGCATTTGGTGTTGGGGTTGGTCCAGTAGCTCATATACACCATGTACAGCACCCTAGACTTGTTTGTGCAACTCCTTTTGGCCTGAGTCAAAATCTGGGAGCACATTAGTGTGATTTTTGGATATGTTTTCCGTATTTTGAATGATGAGTTTTGATATTTGGATTTGTATTTTGTTGTTGGATGTTTGTACATCAACGACTAGGAGTAATCGGTCTGTTTTGCATACATGGGCTATAGGTTCTAACCTATAGGCGATCCGTGTGCCGTTTTGGTTTCCGGACTTGATGTTAATAGCGATTACGATTGTTTATTATTGTAGGTACCCTCGCATAGATTCTGTTGCGACGGAGCATGGCGCCATCGACTTCGGCAATCGAGGATCAAGGTGAGTAGATTTACATCTACGGGTGAAGTCGGGTGCATGGCGTATAGCACCCCCACAAACTTTGATGGAAACCGATTTATTTATAGAATATGGTTAAGGGAACCTATAATAGAAAACTATAGATAGAGTTAAATGATAGTTAGAGAAACCACATTTGAAACTATAGGATAGTTAGCAATGATATAATATGATTAATACATGATGACGGGTTTTGAGGACGATGTTCGATGATGTTGCCGTATTGGATATTATAGACTAGATAGCCGAAGTAAACGTGTCATTCGAACCCTACCTATTTCCAAAATGAGGAGTCGTATGAATCTTTTAAACAGATACCTTAAGGGACGTTACGGATTTTCAAATGATATCTTTTTCTTGTAAAACACCGTAGCCCTACTTTCAAAACTACGATTCGCCCCCTTTGAAAAACTGATTGTATGTTTGGGTGTGTGTGTTAGATTAGATACGTATGCTTATAGAAAAGGTAGATTGGATATGTGAATTTTACTTGATGGGTGATATAAGTGCGATGAATGGAATATATGACGTGATATGATGATTTGATGAGATGTTGGTATACGGATGCGAGTCGATTGAGATGATTGATACCTTTGCCGCCGCTCTGATATGAGATTGTTATGGATGTGACCCGGGGATATAGGTATTTAGATATTTATATTGTTGTGAATCTTGAATGATAAGTCGTACGAGACGTTAGCTCCCTAGCCTTAGTGTCGTAAAGGTTGATAGGATCCCTATTGGTATTATGCCGCCGTACGATGATTTTCCGTACGTGATGTGTTTGACTTGATGATTGATCTATATCCTTGGCTAGAGGATGCCGTGCGATGGATTATATTGTACGTGATGTTATGAGGCTGGATGCCGATTGATAGATTCACTGACTCGGCCATGTTAGATACGTATACTTGTCAGTATTTGCATATGTTCTACCTTTTGCTGCATTCATGTTATTCTCATTGCATTGCTTATACCTATGCTAGTACACGTACACCATTATCGATGATGCGTATATTACACGTACACAGATTTGCCGGTTCAACTACATCATCATCGATAATTGCCATGTCACTACACAGTAGAATTGCTGCATCATGATATGACTCCTTGTATAAATTGCTTGCTATAGTTGCATATGCACCTTTATGCGATGTTGCATTGGACCTTGGAGAATTTGGGAACCGCAAGATATATTTTAAAACTGGATTCATTTAAAAGAGCGGTTTTCCCTCGATATGTGGATATTACTAATCCATGTTGCATGATATACGGATATGCTTACATTTCTGTTATATGTCGCATACATCATGCTTTACGATTATACGCATTGAGATATGCTGTTTTCATGAGAATTCTGGATTTGAGAACCGTGGTCATTTGAAAAAGAAAGTATGCATGTTTAATAAGCCGGTTTCTCTTGATATGATATTTCAGTGCGTCCACCATGTGTTTTCTCGGTTCTGAGATGTGTGACAGTGATACCCGATTCGAGAAGTTGGATGAGGCCGATTGCGGGTACATGGTGGACCCAGTATGGTACCCCGGGGTGAGAACGGATTTGCTGTGTAGTAGACGGTGAGCATGGCTGAGGGACTACTACCTACCGGTGATTGGTTGGACCTGGCGGATATCCGGAGGATACCGACCGGATTCGTGAGATGATATGAGCCGATCCGGACTGACGGGGCCCATTGGCCGATCCGGACTGACGGAGCCCGAGATATGAGGATTTACGTGTCGATGCTGAACACGAGTTTCATGATGTTTCGAGTGTCGATGCTGGACACTCAGGTTCCATGATTTTGATGTGTCTCTAGGGGCACACGTTGATTTATATCCTCATACTTTCATGTATATGCTTTTATGATATTTACATGCATGATGTTGTTGTGTCATTGGTTGACACATGGACGGGATCCACATGCATACATACATTAATGATATGGTTGGATGATATCCGCATACATAGGTGTTAATTACATTGTTGGCACATATATAGATACGATCACCTTAGATATCATAGTATTACCTTTATGATATAGTTGTCCTAGGAGTCATTATTTATTTTATTTCTACTTCTTGATGTTTTTCTGCTCACGAGTTGGCAACTCACCCCGTTGTGCCACAGTTCTTGCAGGTTGACCGCACGGATCCGTAGCGGCTTCGCTGGCACACAGTTGTATTCGGGTGTTTTGCTGGGTAGGTGGGACATTTGTATCGTACCCACTCTTGTATTTATATTTCATATTGTATCTAGTAAACTCCATCAATCAAAACTAGTATTTGTATAACTAATGAGACTTATTGAGACTTGTAGTTGCGAGACTTGAGCGATGGGTTTTTGATTCGCCTTTTGGGTTGATATCTTGCTTTATTCTTATATTTGGTGTTGATATTCGCTGTTGGACGTCGTATACTTATATATATTGTCTTGTGTGGTTATGATCCGCCGTTTGGCGAAGAGCTAGCTCCCGCTTGGGGATGCCTTTTATATTATCATGTATTATGGTTTTGGATCAAAATATACAAAGGAGGTGCTGCCCAAATTTTTAAAAAGACGAAACATGTTTTCAAACTAGTAAATTTCACTTGCATTTTCATGTTCTTTTTCTACGCATTAAGAAAACTTTTGATTTCATCATACCTTATTTTCAAAACTTCACCTCTTTTATTTTCTTAAAAAGGTTTAGATTTCTGGGTTTGGCTTACATGAATTACGTTACGCCTTTAGACGTGGCGTGATTTAAGTGCCGGTCACGTGCTAATATTTCGGGTCGTGACACTCCAACTATTCGCTTCGCTTAGCTATTGGGGGTGAGCGGACGGACTAGTTGCAGGGCAAGAAGATTGCCCTATATTTGGAAGCATTACGGGCTGGAATGCGTCTGCTCTTCTCGGTTGATGTATATGGGGTGCTTCACTGCTTCTATCTTTCCCCGGGCCCGCTAGCACCAAACTCGTGGAGAATCCACCTGGGTTTTTGGTCTGGTTGAAACTTAAAAATATCCCTTTAAGTTTGACCCTCCACGTTTCCTTCCTCTGTTATAAGAATCACCTTGGCACCAGCAAGGATGAGCCGAGCTGAGTGTATTTTTCCTTCAAAAAAGGCAAGGGTGGGGTGGCCGGGTCGGGGGTAGTAGTCGTCCCTTCTTCCATTCATGAATGGAAGGAGAAGTTCATATTCGTCGGGCCACCCGAGGGTAAGGATTGGCCTGTGCCTATACAGTGGCACAGGGCCGATCGCCCGAGGGCGAGGCAGTCGTCCTCACCGGAGGTGAGGGCAGTATTACGTAGGAGCCGATCCAGTGGGTCGACGTTCTGCTTTTTGAGCAGGCTCTTAGCTGGGTCGGGCTCAGCCCCGCTCGCTTCCTAGGTAAGTTAAGTCTTTGGACGATCTATTTAGACGTTAATAGGTTTTGCTTGCCCTTTCCAGCGTCGCTAACTCTCTTTGTGTATTCTCCCCTTTTGTAGAGCAAATGGACCGATCCAAGTTCTTAGCTGCTATGGCCGTGAAGGTCCAAAAGAAGAAAGGGGCCGGAAGCTCGTCCCGACCGGGTTCGAGCTCGGCCCCGAGGCCTACCCCACCGAGCAAGCCTTCAGCTGCATCACCCCGAGTCCCCGAAGTGCGCCGTGGGAGGGGGGAGGAACAAGCAAGCATGGGATCCGGCGCCCCGGGCGAGGGAGGAGGAGGAGGAGGAGGCCGAGCCTACCGACGCCCCCCTGAAAAGGCATAAAAGGAGGGTTTCTCGAATGCCTTCCACTGGGATCCCAATGCAGGAGGGGGACTTCTGCTTCGAGGTGCCCTCGGGGCTCTCCGTCACCGACGACTTGCTCTTTGACATGGAGCAAGCAACTGGAGAAAAGATTCCCCGGGGGACCCTGAAGGCCCAGGTGGCCGCCATCGCTCATGAGGCAGTTCAGGTCGGTATCCGTTTTCTTTTAAAAATCTTCTTAAGCATATTTTTTCCACTTTGAACGTTTCTAACTCCTTTTGCTGCTTTCCTCAGGTCATCCACCACTGCGCCCTCATTGTAAATATGGAATCTGAGGAGGTAGCCCCGACCATGAAGAAGGCGGGCGAATCGTCCTCACGGGAGTAGGATATGTGCCTTCGGCTGCAATAGGCGGAGGAGAAGATAGCCACCCTCAAAACCTGGGTGGTGCCCGAGGAGCTGACAAACTCCAAGTATAAGGAATCTCACTGGCTACCGAGTGAATCCAACCTGGCTATCCAGATCAAGTTCGAGGAGTTTGGTAACCTCTATAACGCAATGAAGAAGTCAAGGGACGTCAGCAGGAAGGACGCCCGGGTGGTGCCCGAGGCCATGAAGCTCGCCGAGGTCCGAGCGGTGAAGTCCGTGGAGAGGTATAAGGCGTCGGACCAGTTCTATGCCGGCCTCGTCGAAGCCTCGGCCATCGTTTGGCACGAAGCTCTCGACGCCGTCAAGGTATCAATGCCAGAGTTTGCCGATGGTGAGCTCCGCGCTAAGTACCTGCTTTCTGAGGATGTGCCAAAGGGGTGGTCGTCGAGGTGGCCGCAGTGGGCGAAGCCGTCCCAGAGACCGAAGCTCCGACCCCCAGGGATGTATCGAGCATGGTGAGATCCCGGTGGAGCCCACGGCCTGAGCTTTCTTCCATTGGGTGCTTTTGTTTTTCTTTTCAAAATCTTGTAAGCCTGTGGGCATTTTTTGTAAGGCTGAGGAGTCTAGAATACCTTGTAAAATTTCGGAATATAAATAAAGTTGAGCTCATTTTCCTCTGCATGACTGTCTGCTTTCTTCGTGAGTACTTTAGCTCGTCAGTCTTCTACTTGTTTGAATTTTCATTCTGCTGCAAGTGTTAGGTCGTAGGCCGTATCCCGGCTCTTTAGACTTTAGATGACGGTCGTGTTTTTAGATGACGGTCGCGTCGAGTGTAAGTCGAATAATAGCCAAGTGTAGGAAGGTCGGTACCCTCCCGTTACCCGGAGTCGAGGTGGCGATCGTTCATTTAGGATGAATCAAGTGGCATCCCAAGGCTAGGAAGGTCGGTATCAATCCATACCTCAGAGTCGAGGTGATGACCACGTGTTTTAGCATGAGTAAAAAATCAACCGAGTTAGAATAGGTCGGCCATAACTAATTCTACCTTAATGTGGGTCTTAGATCCAAGTCTTCATAGGGTAGGAATCTGCCTCTCGAAGTTTAGCCGAGCAGGAATCTGCACGGTGGCCTCTATAGGAGGGCTTATGATCCTTAGCGTTGTTGGGTAGGAGGCTACCCGCTAGGGATGACCGAGCAGGAAGCTACTTGGTCGCCTTATGAGGAGGGCTTCGATCCACAGCGTAGTTGGGCAGGAAGCTACCCACTATGGATGGACCGGGCAGGGAAGCTACTCGGTGGCCTCGAGAGGAGGGCTTTTGAGCCTTAACGTTGTTGGATAGGAATTTACCCGCTAGGGCTGACCGAGCAGGAAGCTACTACGTCGCCTCGCGAGGAGGGCTTCGATCCACAGCGTAGTTGGGATGGAAGCTACCCACTGCGGATGAACCGGGCTGGGAAGCTGCTCGGTGGCCTCGATATGAGGGCTTTTGATCCTTAGGGTTGTTAGGTAGGAAGCTACCCGCAAGGGATGACCGAGCAGGAAGCTACCGGTCGCCTCGTGACGAGGGCTTCGATCCACATCATAGTTGGGAAGGTAGCTACGGATGAATGATTTTTGTTATTTTGTGTATGCATTTTTTAAAAGATGAATCAAAGAATATTTATAACCGCAATCAAGAACGGCGTCGCTTGGTAGCTAGCCGGTGAGTACGGGTCGGTCCACAGGGATTTTGTGTATTTCCTAATTGTTCTAACGAGTTAATTCCGATTGTTGTTGGATTGATTAAATCTAAAAACTAAGATTGATCTACACTAGGATTAGAATCTTTCTAGGGTTAGGGTTAGGTTACGTTTGGAAAATCAATATTTCTCACCGCTTTCTACGCCCTATTTAAGATCTATGAGGTGTTATGGTAATAATTAATAAAGTGGATCAGTACCATCGGGAAGAAACGGTGTTTCTTCTACTAGGTTCTTGTCTTTCCTTTCTTAATCCTTACCCTAACCTCCATGGAAAACATGCTCAACCGGTCATTTATACTACGGTATCACCGCTACCTCGTCGGATAGGGTGCCGTAGGGAGCGTTGTGTGCATGTATGCATGGAGTCCTATAAAAACATGTGATGGGTAAGAAAGGGGCGAGAGATCTTCATCTCTCAAGCCTTCTCCAAATCTAACCCTAACAAGCGAGGAGACTACTCACTTATTAGGGAATTGAAAAAACATTTTCTAAACTATCTAACTAGTGCAGAGAATAAAATTTAACTAGGTCAGATAAGAAATTACCTAGGGCATGGAAATAAAATTTAACTAGGGCAATAAAAAGAAAACTTACTCCTAATTTTTATTTGATGCTCTCTTCATACATTGCAGAAATTTACAAATCTGAATTTTTGATAAAATGAAATGAGGCACAAGAAGAGGCATATCTCAAAAAGAGGTTTAGGGTTTCTATTTATAGATTATAGAAACCCAAGGGTTAGATTCGATCCCTATCTGCATTTACAAAATTACCCATAAGAAGCCTAGTTAACGCACCGCCCCGCCAACAAAGATCGCACCGACACGGGCTCCATATGGCTGCGGAACCGTGGCCAAAACCCATGTTTTGCCGCGGATCCGCGACCATATAATGGGCTTGTAGGCTGAATTCTTCAGGGCTTCTGTCTGTTACTTTTTCCTTATATTTTCTTCACTTTGTTCTTCAGAATGTCTTCTAGTTTCTTCCAGAATTCCACAATGCATAATATCATGAACTTTTACCCTTTACTTCGTGTCGAAGTCTTAAATCTTGCGCTGCCTTTGTACTTTGTGAAATTGTCCATTTATCTTCATTTATTCTTCAAACTGTAGGCATGATCAAGATTCTTCCATTTGTTGGTCGTAGTCTCACTTTTGTATCATCTTTTCATCAATTTCATTGTTTTGTTCTGAGAACCTGTAACCTGCAACTATGTAGCAGACATGGATCAAAAGCACCTGTTTATTTTTAAAATGAATAAGAATGGGGAATATAATATTGCAAAATTATGACATGAACAAATACCCCCAAACTTATCTTTTGCTCGTCCTCGAGCAAAACTAGTTTTATACTCGAAAAAGACCTATCTTCACTTTCGCAGGAAAACGCGATTGCATTGAGCTCGTGCAATAAACCGTTAAACCTCTAGGTGTCCCTAGTAGGAGGAGTGTTGTCTCCTGAGGGTTTTCAGCGGATTCTACCCACAAAATCCTATCAATTTGGCACATTGATTTTTATTCACCAATTAGGTTTTCTAACAAGAAACTCTATTATCATCGACTCATAAATTATCCAACCGTATTTTTCACGCCTCCTTATCATTTAACTTAAGATTATATATGTTTTGTAGACTTACTTAGCTTTTAGCATCTTTTATGTTTTCCTTCTAAGATTCTATCTCAACTTAGGAATTTTTTTCATCTCTATTAAAGATATAAGTCATATTCTTCATTCCTAACTCTTATCTAAACCCCAATCACATACCCCTACGTATGTGTATATATCACCCCTACACTTGGAAATTCAAATCAAGCTATTGTACTCTTGTCCATCGTCCAAAGTACTTTTCAATTGGTGAATTGTAGATAAAATTGCTCACACATTCTTCATGCGACCGTTAATACTTCTTGAGGTACCAAGGACCGATTACAAAATGTGTTTGCACATTAAGGCGTAATTCCTAGTCTTGTATCACCTAAGGCTTTAGCAGTGACTCCCAAACCAGTTGGTCTAAGGCACTAGGTGATAAGGCACCCTCGCTAATATTTTTTTCTATTAATGCAGCCTTAAGTAATTACAAAAAACAGTGTTCATTTTTTTCTTCTCTTTATTCACACTTGTATTTTTAATTTATTTTTCTTCATACTAAGGACTTTCGACAAGAGCATTTCAAGATCTCTTCTACTATTCCAAGTTTCAAGGTTCTTATTTGTGCAATTTGTAGGGTATATTTTCAGAATCTAGACTTAAGCTTAGGAATTATTTTTCAGACTTATATTTTAATAAAAATATCAATATTTTTCCCTTGTTTTAACTTAGCCTAAGAAGTCAACTCTAAATTTGCCTATTTCAAAATAAACTACAAAAACATATACATTCTACCGTTAAATTTTACGAAAGGTTATTTTTAGGGTTTTTAATTTACTAAGTCTAGGATCTAGTTGTTCCTAGCTAGGTAACCTTCTTATCAAACTCAAGTCAACTATGGCCAAAATTGAATTTTTAATTTTTATAGTTTTCAAAATTTTCATTTTTTATGGATTTTAAAATAAGTATGAAAATGCAAGAATATGCACATGAATGCGAAGGTAGAAAGCTTACCGAGCATACCCCCAAATTTGAACTTGACAGTGTCCTCGCTGTCAGGCTTCACCAAGAGGGTCAAAATTGTCGGCACTCCCCTATTTATTTATTTACAATTTTTTTTATTGTTATTGTTAAAAGAAAAACAAAATATTATACATAAAGGTCCCCCCCAAACTTATGTGAGACAGTGTTTCCACTGTTTTAAGCGTTAAAGTTCAGAGTTAGAGAAGAGAAAAATCAAACTATACAAGGCCTTACACAGGCCAAAGGTTAGCACCAACCATTCAAAAATTCTATCGTGATAATGGTAGGGTTGGTGGAAGAATGGAGTGTAGATAAAGGAGTTGAGAAACACATGAGACCGTATGGGAAGAAGGGTGGAATATGGTCTCGGTGGAGGAGAAGAATGGCGGAAGAGAGAAAGAAGTGTAGCACGAACATGAGGGTGTAAAATGAGTGAATAAATTAGCACAATTTGTGATGACCGATGTGTTAAAAGCGATTGTGCTAATCTATTAACCCGTCGAGAAATGGGGTCAAATCCCTCAAGATTCGCGAGAAAACATGGGTACGTTGAACTTGGTAAACCATCCATTGAAAATGGAAACGCGACGGATTCTTGCGTGATTGAAACGATAGGAAGGACGAAAGGGAGTGATTTAGGGATAGTCTTATTCTCACCTAAGTAATCTATCTCGAACTTGAAGGATTCCATCAATGGTTCGAATGACTGTAAGCAACCGAGTCTGATGGTTCAATTAACTCATCTGAAAATTCAAAGGACTCAAACTCGGGCGGTGAGTCTCCAAAATCGTCCGAAAAGGTGAAACACTGGTAATCGTTATCGTCTGTGAGAACTGTGTCAGATTCAAAGAGGTACGCACTAGTGGCGTCCAAACTACTGTGATCGAATAGAAATCTTTCAAGCTCACAGTCCTCCTGCGTGATCTTCTGCGTGGTCGGAACGATTGGAAGGATGGGGGGGTGATTTAGGAAGTATAACAGTTAAAGGTTCAGGAGGATGAATTGGAAAATCCGACACATCAAACAAAAATGGTTCATCCTCAATACTATCCTCATAATTCTCCTCAAAAGTTATCCCATCCATGCAATTATCATCAAAATCAAGACGCATATGAGGTTCGGGAGAAACATTTAATGACTTGGGATGATGAATTGGAGAGAGAATTTCAGTCAAATCTATGGGTTCATCATCCAAAATATTCCCTGCGTCAATATCCTCAATCAAGTGAAAATCAATTTTTTCTGACACCTCATCAAAAGCATGGATATTTATCAATTCTGGTTCTAGATTGGAGGTGTATAGGTCGAAAGGATTGGTGATGGTTTCACTCGAAAGGGACCCTTCATAATCTGGAAAATCAAGCACTACAAAGTCGCACAACTCATTAAAAGTTTTATTTTCAACTGTTGAATCATTTGGGACACTTGTTTGAAAACCGGAGTTGTGAGATTCAATTGAGTATGGGTAGGTTTGATTTGGAAGTGTGTACAGCTCACTCTCACCACTCAAATTCTCACTCTGTCCAACCGCCTCATCATACATTGGAATATTTGGAGCTAGTTGGAAACTAGCTACCGGTTCACTAGGTTGCATAAGGGCGGCAATGGACGCACCCAAATTCCTCATCTGTCGGTTTGTTGCTGCAATGTAAGCTTCCAACGACTTTTCCAGACTAGACATGGGTTGTGAAGGGGTTTCAGTAAAAGATTCAAAATTGTTTGGATACGTTAAACTCCCAAATGGTTGTGTAGAAGCATTGTCTAGGGAAGGTGTGGAAGTCGGGTAGGACTGGTAGGAATTGAATGGTTGGATAGGAGTAGGATCAACATTTGGATAAAAAGGTGAATGGACTTGTTGATCCTAAGAACTAGAAGTGTTGAAAGGAGTGAAAGATCGGTTACGAGATTGTTCTATATGTACAGCAATAGACATGGTTTACGGAGTTACAACAGGACTCGAAAAAGTAGTATCAACGTAAGAAGGTGGTGAAGGTTGAAATTGTTGATACAAAGTGGATTGTGCAGTCGAACTTTTTCTCCTAGACGCTTCTATTCGATCTTTCAAAGAAATTTTGGGCATAGAGGGGTCGTCCGTAATTCGACCAAAACAATTCACGTATGAAGCAATGTTTGGATGAGGGTACCAAAGTTCGGCAAGAGTTTTGGGAGGTGGAGTACCCATGATGTAAGAAGGAGAAGAAAAAGAATGTGGGGTGCACGGATTTCTTAGCGACAAGGTGCAAGTTTTTTGTAAAAAAAAATTTTCTTTTTTTTTCTTTTTGTGTTTTTTTTATAAGGAGCTTTTTGCAAAAAGATTTTCGATAAAAGGCTTAGACGCACGTTCAATCAACCACAAATGCACAATCAGGCCTAGATCTAGGGTCTCCTAGGTCAGTTAGACAGCTCCTAACTGTTCCAAAGGGCAAGAAATAGGACCTCAAACCGCCTCTTCACCGCCAATTGTGGCCAGGTAAGTGCCAGGTAAGTGGGAGGTTCTCCACTACGTAAGTAGTGGGCCTAATTAAGTAACCACTTTCCTTAGACACACTTGCCTAGACACCACAAAGTCAGGTTTGGATGAACGGTCGATGCCTACAACTATTCCTCTGTCCTATTGAGCGCGAAGTCCTTAGGGCCGAGTCTAATCTTTTTTAATTAAATGATGGTCAATACAATATGCCTTATGTGATTTCCGGGGTCCTGGGAAGGGTATTGAAATCCCCACCCAATCTGGATTGGTGTTAAGCCCCTTAAAGTCAATTTAAAGTATACAAAGCAGTAACTACAATCACTTGCGAACATTTTTTTTTAGCGCAGCGCAAAGAATCCTGCACAAGATCAATTATTGTAAGGGGAGAGATTTTTTAGCGCAAAGAATCCTGCAGGCAAATTTTACAGAGAAGATATCAGGGGTTCAGAGAAGGTGAAAGGAAGCTTACAGAGATTTTTCGACGTGCTGATGTCACCACCAGGTCGCGGATCCGCCGCAGAACCTTGCTTTTGACCGCGGTTCCGCGGTTGGTTTGGCGGTTCAGATCCTAATTTTTTTTTCTGTTTCTCTGTTCTGATTTTCCTCCGTTTGTTCAGATTTGTTGTTTGCTGTTTTGCTCTCTGGATTTTTCTAGATCTGAATCTGTTCTTCGATCCTGCACAATTCAAAAGAAAATACCCTTCACAAAATAACAAGATGATAAATTTTTTTATATTTTTATATTTTTAATTTTTTATGATTTTTTCAATTTTTATATTAACCCGAAATTACAAAAAGAAAATAACACACCATCCCTGGCAACGACGCCATTTGATTTTTGTTATTTTGCGTATGCGCTTTTTAAAAGATGAATCAAAGAATATTTATAACCGCAATCAAGAACGGCGTCGCTTGGTAGCTAGCCGGTGAGTACGGGTCGGTCCACAGGGATTTTGTGTATTTCCCAATTGTTCTAACGAGTTAATTCCGATTGTTATCGGATTGATTAAATCTAAAAACTAAGATTGGTCTACACTAGGATTAGAATCTTGCTAGGGTTAGGTTTAGGTTATGTTTGGAAAATTAATATTCCTCACCGCTTTCTATGCCCTATTTAAGATCTATGTGGTGTTATTGTAATAATTAATAAAGTGGATTAGTACCATCGGGAAGAAACGTTGTTTCTTCCTCTAGGTTCTTGTCCTTCCTTTTATAATCCTTACCCTAACCTCCATGGAAAACACGCTCAACCGGTCCTTTATACTACGGTATCACCGTTACCTCATAGGATAGGGTGCCGTAGGGAGCGGTGTGTGCATGTATGCATGGAGTCCTATAAAAACGTGTGATGGTCAAGAAAGGGGTGAGAGATCTTCATCTCTCAAGCCTTCCCCAAATCTAACCCTAACAAGCGAGGAGACTAGTCACTCATTAGGGATTTGAAAAAACATTTTCTAAACTATCTAATTAGGGCAGAGAATAAAATTTAACTAGGGCAGATAAGAAATTACCTAGGGCATGGAAATAAAATTTAACTAGGGCAATAAAAAGAAAACATACTCCTAATTTTTATTTGATGCTCTTTTCATACATTGCAGAAATTTACAGATATGAATTTTTGTTAAAATGAAATGAGGCACAAGAAGAAGCATACCTTAAAAAGAGGTTTAGGGTTTCTATTTATAGATTAACAAAACCCTAGGTTTACATTCGATCCCTATTTGCATTTACAAAATTGCCCCTAAGAAGCCTAGTCAAAGCACCGCCCCGCCAACAAAAATCGCACCGACACGGGCTCCATATGGCCGTGGAACCGCGGCCAAAACCCATGTTTGGCCGCGGATCCACGGCCATATAATGGGCTTGTGGGCTGAATTCTTTAGGGCTTCTGTCTGTTGCTTTTTCCTTATATTTTCTTCACTTTGTTCTTCAGAATGTTTTCTAGTTTCTTCCAGAATTCCACAGTGCATAATGTCGTGAACTTTTACCCTTTGCTTCGTGTTGAAGTCTTAAATCTTGCGCTGCCTTTGTGCTTTGTGAAATTGTCCATTGATCTTCATTTATTCTTCAAACTGTAGGAATGATCAAGATTCTTCCATTTGTTGGTCGTAGTCTCACTTTTGTATCATCTTTTCATCAATTTCACTGTTTTGTTTTGAGAACCTGTAACCTGCAACTAAGTAGCAGACATGGATCAAAAGCACCTGTTTATTTATAAAATGAATAAGAATGGGGAATATAATAATGCAAAATTATGACATGAACAATGAACCGGGCAGCGAAGCTGCGCGGTGGCCTCGAGATGAGGGCTTTTGATCCTTAGTATTGTTGGGTAGGAAGCTAACCGCAAAGGATGATCGAGCAGGAAGCTACTCGGTCGCCTCATGAGGAGGGATTCGATCCACAGCATAGTTGGGCAGAAAGCTATCTGCTAGGGATGACCAAGCAAGAAACTATTCGGTTGCTGTTCACCGCCGGAAGCCGGGAAGACTGGACGTCTTGACTGAATTCGGGGGCAGATGCTAATTGGTGCTATCCGTTCACCTCTCCGAAAATGCCAAGTTGATTTATGGCACCATGATTCGAAGGTTTAAACAGATGCGGCCGATGTAGCAGACTTCGTTAGATTCCCCCTCGTTTGAGGGGTTTTTGATTGTTGGGACACTCTTCCCTGCAGGCGCAAGCCCCTACAGTTAATTACGCTACCGCATCGCGGTAACAACTTTCGCCTTCTCCAGATGGTTACTTCGTGTCGTGGGTGTTTGTTTTGTTTTTGCTTGCCCGTGGATTGTATACGGAGACTAATTTATGTTGTCGCCCGTAGGACGTGGATTAGTCCAAATCCGTATTTTCTTAGATTTGGGTTTTTTGGAGGTTGAGTTTAAGGATACGTTAGCCTCATTTGGGACTAAGATCAACTTAAACGTCTGTTAAGGACACGTTAGTCTAATTTCTAGACTAAGATCAACTTAACGGGATCGTTTAGATCTAACAAAAGAGCATTTGTACTCTAATGTTTAGTTTAAGGATATTGCGGTCGATTGCCAGTTTAGGGACATGGTGGTCCATTGTTAGTTTAAAGACATCCCGGTCAAGGTTAAGGACATCGTAGTCCGTGGAATTTATGGTCGTCGGGACCCGTCACCTCTCTGATGATGTTGAAGGATTACAACGACAAATATCAGAGGAGTTCAGAGATGTACCCTTGAACCAATGTTGGTTGGGAGATCTATAGTCCAATTTGGGACTAAAGTCTATTTGAAGGTTTATAAGCATATGGGCTCAGTTGATATGAGTTGAACATTTTATTGTTCTGGCTGTGGAGCTTTTATTTGGGCTCGGCCCTTTTTATAATGCATAGCGTTTATCAGGAGCAAAATAGTGGTCTGATAGTGCGCCACGTGGCTTGTCAGGCGCTATGCGCCAATTAAAGAGCGCATTGCGCTAGCGCATGTGAAGGCGACACGTGTCACGCTCAGCGCTAAGCGCAAGTCTGTTAGCGCATTGCGCTTTCTGAGTGCGCTGCGCCAGCGAGTGACACGTGGCGCGCTCTGGCGCTGTGCGCCAGTCCAAGAGCGCAGGGCGCTATATTTAGAAGCGCAAAGCTCAAACTGTTCTGTGATTGACACGTGGCACATTTTGGTGATGTGCGCCAGTCCAATAAGCGCAAAGGCGCAAACTGTTCTGTGGTTGACACGTGGCGCTTTCTGGTGACGTGCGCCAGTCCAAGGAGCGCAACGGCGCATTTCATTAGTGCAAGGCACTGTCCAATAGCGCAGAGCGCATCTTGATCAATTTAAGATCAAAGAACAAGTTCTTTTTGTTCTGTTCTTCAAAAGAGGCATTGCCTCAAGATCCAAGAACCAAGGTTCTTATTCTCAACAAAAGGCTGTGCGTTTATAGATCAAAAGATCTGTGAATGAAGTAAATTACTTCTTTAAATCGTTTATGATTAGATCATTCCTTGATCTTTTTTTTTCTATTGAAGATCTTGATCTTATTCTTAGATCTCTGATCTTTTTAGAAGATGGTTCTTCTTTTTTAATGAGATGATTTCATCTCTGTTTTTATTCAAGAACATAGTTCTTTTACCTTTAAAGATGAAGAAATGATCTTCTTTCTTCAAAGGCTTGCCTTTCATTCTTCTTGAGTTCTTCTCTCAAAATTTGCAGAGGGTTCTCTCTCTTCTGTATATGTGTGAGACTTGGAGTCTAGGGGCCTTTATATAGGGCCAATTGATCTGTTAGGTTAGTTACAGTGATCTTTCTATGATTGATCTGGGGATGTTTCCCCACCGTTGGATCTTTGATCCTATGGTTTCTGTTTTACAAAAGATAATCTTCTTATTTTAATAAGATTGGAAAGATCTTTCTAGAATTTTAATTCTGATTAATTAATAATTTATTATTTAATTTCCAGTGCTGGCGCAATTAGCGCTAGCGCCCCAGCGTTTGAAACGTAGCGCGCAGCGCAGAGCGCAGCGCAACTGCGCTAGCGCACCTGAGTTTGACACGTGGCGCGCAGCGCAGAGCGCAGCGCAACTGCGCTAGCGCACCTGAGTTTGACACGTGGCGCGCAGCGCAGAGCGCAGCGCAACTGCGCTAGCGCACCTGTGTTTGACACGTGGCGCGCAGCGCAGAGCGCAGTGCAACTGCGCTAGCACGTCTGTATTTGACACGGGGCGCGCAGCGCAGAGCGCAAGAGATCTGAAGCGTTGCTTCAACTTTTTAGATTTTGAATTTTGAAATAGAGTTTTGCTCTGATTGGGGGTAAGGAAGCGTCGCTTCATTCCAAATCTTGGACTTTGAACGGAGCTTTGCTTTGATTGGGAGAAACAGAAGCGTCGCTTCATTTTTAAAACAGAGCCTTGCTCTGATTGGAGGAAACAGTTGCCTTGCGAGGAGTGCTTCGATCCACATCATAGTTAGGCAGAAAGCTACCCGTTGCGGATGGAATTGGCAGGGAAACTGCTCGGTGGCCTCGAGAGGAGGGCTTCGATCCACAGCGTAGTTGGGAAAGAAGTTACCCACTGCGGATGGACCAGACATGGAAGCTACTCGGCGGCCTCTAGAGGAGGGCTTTTGATCCTTAGCGTTGTTGAGTAGGAAGCTACCCGCTAGCTAGGGATGACCGAGCAGGAAGCTAATCGGTCGCGTCGCGAGGAGGGCTTCAATCCACAGCGTAGTTAGACAAGAAGCTACTAACTACGGATGGACCGGGCAGGGAAGCTATTCATCGGCCCTGCAGGGAGCTTTAGCATAGAAACAAAGAGAAGTAGTTCAAATTGCAGGGAAGCGAGAAATTTTATTATTGAATAAATTATAGAATATGTGATTCAATTTAAATTCTCCTGTATTAAATATAAATTTTGGTAGGTGTCCCTGTTGCTCGTATTTGGGTCAGTCGGCGATGACCACGATCTATCCGTTCGTCTGCTCTCCATCTTTAATTTGATCGGCTTGACCTTTATCTCGTAGGTACTTTGCAAAGTGACCGGAGCGGATCATCTCCTGGATGTAATCGCGCAGCTGTTTACAATCCTTGGTCGGATGTCCTTGCGTCCGGTGATAGGCACAATACAGGCATCAGAACCGCTTGCCCGTGTTTCGGGTAGCCGGCGGGAGCCTGAAGAACCTCTCGCCCTTTGCCTCCTCTAGCAGCTCGGTCTGGGAGATGTTTAGAGGAGTGTACTCCTGGAACATCGGAGAGTAAGGTTTTGGTCGGTCGACTCTCTTTTTCTCTTCTCTGGCCCGCTTCTTATGGACAGTTTGGTCGCCTCTGAGCATATTCGAGTTCACCTCGGACTCGAGTTAGATCTCCCGCTCGGTCCAGGCTTTTACCTCATCCATGGTCTTAGGTTGTGCTAATGCAAAAGAGAGGAGCCACTCTTTGTGCCTAAGACCCGACCTCAGCACGGTGATGACCGTTTCATCATAGTGCTCAGGCACCTCGAGAAGTGCATTATAGAAGTGGGTGATATATCCTTTGAAGGATTCTTTGTCTCCGTTCTTGATGGTGAAAAGATAGTCGATCGTCCTCATCTGCCTTCAATTCCCGATGAAGTGACCGAGGAATTGGGTGTCCAGCTGTAACCCTTCGAAAATCGTTTAGGCAGTTTTTCGGTAATCGGTTAATTTTTCGGCTTTTTCCGTAAAAAGTCAAAATAGGTATTTTTCATTATAGACCTAATTATACAAAATTTAGATAATATATTACTATAATTTTGTCACTAAAATGTCACTTATAATTTTCTAGTTAAATAAAAAAAAAATTCGTAATTAATTAATTTTTTTATTATTTTAGGCTTTTTAAAATACATTAAATTAGTGATAAATACAAATTTAATTAGGTAAATTACAAACTTAGGAAACATTATAAACTAAAATTTAGTGTTAATAAAATTTTATCAAGATTTTTCAAAGTTTTTGTTCTATGGTTTAAAATTTTATTCAAAAATGGCTTAAAATGGGGTTTTTTGTGTAAAAGTTGATGTGATAGTCATTAATTGAGCTTGGGAAAGGGTTTTTGTGTAGAATTTTCTACACCATTCACACAAACACACCCTCCTCTAACCTCAGGTCGAGCTGCTTCTGCCCCCTTCCATTTTTTCCCTCACTTCTCTTGCTTTAATTCTTGCAAAAATAAACAAATTCCATGAAAAATACACACTTTTCCTTCTCAAATTCAAACCAAAACCCAAATCCATCCCTTCCCTAACCCTAATTTGTTTGAAAAGTGAAGAAAAGAGGTGTCTTAGAGGCTAGTGCAAGTTTGGATTCAACTCTTGTAAGGTATAAAATCCTAAACTAGTTGCTAACTTGTAGTTTAAATATGCTAGAATTGAAATTTCAAGTATTAGTTTAGTAGTAAATGTTTGTTTAGGAAAATCATGAGAAGGATTTGATTTTTAAATTAGGGTTTGTAGCATGGTGGTTGGATTTAAGTTAGGGTTTGGTTATCTAATTGATTGGAGTGGTTAATTGCGTAAGGTTACGCTCGCTAAATCGACAAAATTGCGATGTTTGTATCGAATCGGTTTGAAATTTGCTTACTAGATTTTTACAAAAATTAGAATGCGATAAAATTGTGTTATGTTAGTGATATAATTAGCTTCGTATAGGACTATTAGAGTGCGCGAATGCGGGGTTTCGTCTAGTCGGGCAGTAGTTTTGTCGATTTCCCCGAAATGACGATTCTAGTTAAGGGTTAGCGATTTTCGTGCGTTTTCCCGCGCACCGAGTGCATGCTATGTTTAATTCGAGAGCGCCGATAATTGTATATTGTGACTTGCATCGTTTTAGGTTTTGTAATCTTATGCTTGGTGTTGTGCAAATATAGGATCGGTCGGGGAAACATCGGACACGGCACGTAAAGGCAAGGCGGTGGTCGGATCGGATTAGCGGGGATTTCAGGTGAGTAGATGTATTCATCTATGGGGGAATCGTCTGAATGGCGCTAGGCGCCCCCCTAGTTAGGATTACCCTACTTTTTGCAAGATTCATATTGTTAGCTAGCTTATCCATTCATGTACACTGCATACCCTTATAGCGAACAGTATATTAGATTGCATGGACATTCATCTATACTTATGCGATATCACTTTGTAGGACACGAGCACCATTACCATTGGTATCTGTTGCACGCGCACTATTCATGTGAAACACACGCCTTTGGTAATTGCCATGCCACGTGCACTATAGAACCTGTTTATCATAATATCGCCACTTGCATTCATACTTGATATATGAAATTGCATAGCATACGTATACCTCGCATCATCATCATATTTATATAGATTTCTAGCAAAAATTCACATCGTATGCATTGATATCATAGACATTTATCATATATAACATATGGACATTATGATTTTCTTGAGGATTTCAGTATTGCTGCGATTTTTGGATTTTTGGGGAAAACCGCAAGAATTTAACAAAACCTTATATTTATCATTTTCAAAACAAAGTTGTGGTTTTCTCGTGATGTATGTGTCGTCCACCATGAGTTTTCATGTTTTCTGTTAGATTTCGAGACCCGATTCGAGGAGTGGATGAACCGTCTCGGGTACATGGTGGGCCCGGTATGGTACCCCCGGGCAAGAAGATCGAGTTGTAGACGATGAGCCTGGCAGGGGAAGACTACCTACCGGTGATGTCTGGCGCGGCGGATATCCGGAGCATACCGACCGTTGTCGTGAGATTTATGATATGGGCCGATCCGGACTAACTGAGCCCGATATTGAGACAGATATGATTCCTATTTGGTGTCGATGCTTGACACGGGTTTTCAGATGATTTCTTGATGGCACTTAGCTATTATACAGATATTCATTTTCTAAAGTTAAGAATTCAATACCCTTAGCATTTAAAACACTTAAAGATTTAGTGATGACATTGCATACATGTGCATACATACTAGAAGTATTATATCACATATGGACATACATGTTGTGACGCATTGCGTGCATTCTTACGATTGCCTTATTAGATGTTATATTTACTCACGAGCTGGCAACTCACCCCCGTTATTCCACAGTGTCTTGCAGGTCGGACTCATCAGTCTTGTAGCGGCGGCTATCTTATCATCAGCTCCTTTTGCTCAGACTCACGACATCGCCCGTAGGTGGGTTGCGAGCATATTTTATTTCTTTTGCTCTATCATTGTATCTAGTATTCTCCATCTACCACTTTATATTGTATATGTGACGTAGTGATGAGACTGAGAGATTTGTATATTTGTGGTTTCTTTTAGGTCGAGCTCACTTGAGCCGACGTGTGTTTTCTGGTATTTTGCATTTCTTTTATGCTCTTTTCTTGATATTACTTATATATTGCATGTGGTTATGATCCGCCTTGGACGAAGAGCTTGCTCCCGCTTGGGGATGCCATTTTATGATTACAGGTTATATATATCTTGTTGTACCCATTTTGGGGGATAGAAAATACAGGGGAGACTCTGCCGAAATTTTCGGAAATTTTTGGATGTTTTTAAGAAAAGGGTTTCTATGCAACTTAATTGATTTAAAAACCGTTTTCATTAAAGGTTTTCCTTCACTCTCTTTTGATTTTGGTTTAGATTCTTCTGGGCTTTGGCTGACTTAGGTTACGGTACGCCTTTAGACGTCTCATAATCTAAGTGCCAGTCGCGTTCCGTACTTTCGGGTCATGACAAAGTTGGTATCAGAGCGTAAGTTTTACCTTTTTGAGTGTAGGACGACCTTGGTAGATGGAGTGGGTGACTTAAGCAGAGTGGCGTAGCGTGGGTATGATCCGCGGCATACTTACGATACGGTACTCCGCCTAAGTGACCTTATTACATAATTGCTTGTATTTCCTTTCTTGATTCCTTGCATTCCTTGATTCAATTGCAATGTCCTTATCAGTCCTGTTTCTTATTCCAGCTTCGATGCCGCCAAAGACTACGAGAGCTCAGCGGGCTGCCGCTAGGGATGAGATTCATGCGGGCCCGTCTGAGGCGAGGATCGAGCGGGAGGATACGCCTACCCCTCAGGGTCATACTGATCCGCCTTATCCAGACCGTATTGCTAGACTAGAGGCCGGCATGCAAGAGTTGCGGCAGATGATGGGATCTTTAGTTGAGTCCAGCCGGGCACAGAGATTCGAGGACGTTCCTTCCACCGCACAGACCACGATCGTACCTGCTGCACAGATGGTCACTCCTGCTGCTAATACGGAGACTATCCCTGTTTCACTACAGGAGTTCATGAGATTGAGACCTCCAGCTTTTACCGGTACAGATGCGACAGAGGACCCACAGGCATTTCTTGATAGGATGGCTCGGATTTGCCGTTCGTTGAGGTGTTCTGATGATAGATTGGTGGAGTTTGCGAGTTTTCGTCTAGAGAGTCTTGCCCAGACATGGTACGATTCAGTAGAAAGAGGCCGAGCTGCAGGTCTGCCTTCTATGACCTGGGATGAGTTTACAGCTGCATTTCTTGCCCGTTTTCATCCGGAGAGTGTCCGAGATGCTCGAGCCCGTAGTTTTGAGTCTTTGGGCAAGACTCCTGGGATGACAGTGTCGGAGTATGATATACAGTTTACCCAGTTGCCTCGATATGCTCCGTACCTAGTCGACACAGAAGAGAAGAGAATAAAGTGGTTTGTACGAGGGCTTGATACACAGCTATTCCTTGCCATCGGCACCCAGCGCTTTGATACATACGCTGCCGCGATGGATGCGGCCTTACTTTTGGAGGAGCGTATTTCTGAGACTCCGGTCGTTTATGGGCCGAAGAGGATCCGTACTGATACGCCAGCTCAGCGGCAGATGGGTAGACACCGCGATAGATTATTTCCGGGAGATGGTGGAGACAGAGGATTGAGACAAGGTCAGTTATTTGGTTCATATCCACAGACCCAGCAGTCGTCTCCAGGATGTTTTCGGTGTGGGAGTCAGTACCACCGTGTCAGAGACTGTACCATGGGACGTCCGGGCGCGGCGACAGTCCCGCATGTGACTTTACCACCCTCACCACCTTCTCAGAGAGCTTTACTTCCTACTCCTGATGATGCTCCATGCCAGTCAGATGCTTCTAGAGGTCGTAGGCGTGGCGGTCCAGTTCTGAGAGGACGAGGCGACAGAGGCAAAGGCCGAGGCCGAGGTAGAGGCAGAGGACAGCCAGCTATTAGTGGTGGACAGGCCCGAGTGTTCGCGTTGACTCCTCAGGATGCACAGGCATCCAATGCCGTCGTGATAGGTACTCTGCCAGTATGTTCTTTTGATGCATGGGTATTATTTGATCCAGGCTCCACACATTCCTATATATCCACGTACTTTGCACCGAGGTTGGGCCGAGAGACTTCTCCGTTAGATCAGCCACTTGTCGTTATTACCCCGGTAGGCGAGTCTTTTGTTGCCCGCTTTGTGTACCGATCGTGTTCCGTTCGTATCGGGGAGAGAGATTCTTCAGTTGATTTGATTCTCCTCGATATGCTAGACTTTGATGTTCTTCTTGGTATGGATTGGCTAGCCACCTGTTATGCATCCGTGGACTGCCGTGAAAAAGCAGTCAGATTCAATTTTCCTGGTGAGCCGGTTCTTATTATTCAAGGAGATCGTAGCGATACCCTTCCCAGCTTGATTTCATCTCTTCGCGCTGGACAGCTCTTAAGGAAATGGTGTCAGGGATTCTTAGCTTATGTTTGTGATACTAGCTCCACAGAGGTTCCGTTGGACCAGGTCCCTGTTGTGAGAGAGTTTCCTGATGTATTCCCTGACGAGCTGCCTGGTCTGCCACCAGAGCGCGAGATTGAGTTCTGTATTGACTTGATCCCCAGCACGGGCCTATCTCTATACCGCCTTATCGGATGGCCCCGGCGGAGCTGAGAGAGCTAAAGGATCAGTTACAGGACTTGCTGGACAAAGGGCTTATCCGACCGAGTGTGTCACCTTGGGGTGCTCCCGTCTTGTTTGTTAAGAAGAAGGACGGAAGTATGCGCTTATGCATTGATTATCGTCAGCTGAACCGGGTTACTGTGCGGAACAGGTATCCCCTACCCCACATTGATGACTTATTTGATCAGCTCCAGGGTGCAGGGTTTTTCTTGAAGGTTGATTTACGGTCAGGTTATCACCAGTTGCGAGTTCGGAAGGAGGATATTCCGAAGACCGCTTTCCGTACTCGATATGGTCACTATGAGTTCTTGGTGATGTCGTTCGGGCTCACCAATGCCCCGGCAGCATTTATGGATTTGATGAACCGCGTATTCAGGCCGTATCTCGATCAGTTCATCATTGTGTTCATTGACGACATCTTGGTTTATTCTCGGAGCCGGGAGGAACATGAGCAGCACTTACGTATCACATTGCAGACTTTGAGGGAGCATCAGCTGTTCGCCAAATTCTCCAAGTGCGCATTCTGGCTAGACAGTGTCGATTTCTTGGGTCATGTGGTGACGAGAGATGGTATTTGTGTGGACCCGAAGAAGATCGTGGCAGTTTAGCATTGGCCTAGACCAGTATCAGTTACAGAGGTTCGCAGCTTTCTAGGTCTGGCCGGCTATTATCGACGTTTCATCCAGGATTTCTCCCGCATTGCTGCACCATTGACCGGGTTGACCCGGAAGGGGGTTCCTTTTGATTGGACCCAGGCATGTGAGGATATCTTCCAGCAGCGAGATCTGAATCTGAGACAGCGCCGTTGGATGGAGTTGGTGAAGGATTATGACAGCGAGATTTTATACCATCCGGGCAAGGCGAATGTGGTAGCAGATGCTTTGAGTAGGAGGCCCGGAGGTAGCTTATCTTGTTTGAGCGCAGTATAGATGCAGTCAATGGCGGATTGGCAGGTGTTATGTGACAGCAGAGTGCAGTTCGAGTTTACTCCTACAGGGGGACAGCTGGCCCATTTCAGAGCACGCCCACAGTTACTTGACCGTATCCGCGAGGCACAGTCCGGCGATGCCCGTACATTAGAGATTATTGAGCAGATTCGGCAGGGCAGAGTTTCTGAGTTCGTGATTGATGATCAGGGGATACTTCGATTTGGGACTAGACTGTGTGTGCCAGATTCAGAGGGACTGAGGCGTGACATTCTCGAGGAGGCACATAGATCAGTATACAGTGTGCATCCAGGTTCCACCAAGATGTACCGTGATTTGAGAGAGGTTTACTGGTGGGACGGGATGAAGAAGGATATTACAGACTTTGTGTCGAGATGTCTGACTTGTCAGCAAGTCAAGGCCGAGCACCAGAGGCCAGCCGACGAGTTACAGCCTTTGCCCATCCCTGATTGGAAGTGGGAGCAAGTCTCCATGGACTTCGTTGTGGGTCTACCCAGGACCCGTCGAGGGTACGACTCTATTTGGGTGATTGTTGATCGACTGACGAAAGCGGCTCACTTTCTGCCAGTGAAGACCACTTTTGGATTTTCTCAGTACGCCCAGGTTTATATTGATGAGATAGTGCGACTGCATGGTGTTCCGACTTGCAACGTGTCCGACAGGGGCACCCAGTTTACCAGCCGATTGTGGCAGAAACTCCAGGAAGCTTTGGGCACCCGATTGAGTTTTAGCACAGCCTTTCATCCTCAGACTGACGGTCAGTCGGAGCGTACTATTCAGAATCTTGAGGATATGCTCAGAGCTTGTGTTTTAGATTTCGGTGGTAGCTGGGATCGTCATTTGCCTTTGATCGAGTTTTCCTACAATAATAGCGTTCAGGAAACGATTCAGATGGCACCTTTTGAGGGTTTATATGGGAGGAGATGTCGATCGCCTGTATGTTGGACAGAGCTTAGGGAGAGCAATATTTTGGGGCCACAGATCGTACAGGAGACGACCGAGAAGATACAGCTGATTCGGGACAGGATGAGAGCGGCACAGAGTAGGCAGAAATCATATGCTGACAGGCGCCGTCGACGACTGGAGTTCGCTGTTGCCGATCTTGTTTTCCTGAAGGTCTCTCCGATGGTGTGATGAGTTTTGGGCGGAAAGGGAAAATGAGTCCTAGATATGTTGGTCCTTTCGAGATCCTAGAGCATGTTGGTCCAGTCGCTTATCGGTTAGCTCTTCCGCCCAGCTTCCCCGATGTTCACCCCGTATTCCATGTCTCGATGCTCCGCAAGTACCTTCATGATCCTTCCCAGGCTATTCAGCACCAGACGATCCAGCTATAGCGTGATCTTTCTTTCACCGAGCAGCCGGTGGTCATCTTGGATCGGCAGGTGAAGAAATTGAGGTCGAAGGTCATACCGTCTGTCAAGGTCCTTTGGCGTGGCCCGAACAGCGAGGATGTCACCTGGGAGACCGAGGTCGAGATGAGGAAGAGATATCCCCATCTTTTTGAAGGTACGCGTAGTTAAATTCTAAATTCGGGGACCGAATTTCTTTAACGGGGGAAGATTGTAACCCTTCGAAAATCGTTTAGGCAGTTTTTCGGTAATCGGTTAATTTTTCGGCTTTTTCCGTAAAAAGTCAAAATAGGTATTTTTCATTATAGAACTAATTATACAAAATTTAGATAAGATATTACTATAATTTTGTCACTAAAATGTCACTTATAATTTTCTAGTTAAATAAATTTTTTTTCGTAATTAATTATTTTTTTATTATTTTAGGCTTTTTAAAATACATTAAATTAGTGATAAATACAATTTTAATTAGGTAAATTACACACTTAGGAAACATTATAAACTAAAATTTAGTGTTGATAAAATTTTATCAAGATTTTTCAAAGTTTTTGTTCTATGGTTTAAAATTTTATTCAAAAATGGCTTAAAATGGGGTTTTTTGTGTAAAAGTTGATGTGATAGTCATTAATTGAGCTTGGGAAAGGGTTTTTGTGTAGAATTTTCTACACCATTCACACAAACACACCCTCCTCTAACCTCAGGTCGAGCTGCTGCTGCCCCCTTCCATTTTTTTCCCTCACTTATCTTTCTTTAATTCTTGCAAAAATCAACAAATTCCATGAAAAATACACACTTTTCCTTCTCAAATTCAAACCAAAACCCAAATCCATCCCTTCCCTAACCCTAATTTGTTTGAAAAGTGAAGAAAAGAGGTGTCTTAGAGGCTAGTGCAAGTTTGGATTCAACTCTTGTAAGGTATAAAATCCTAAACTAGTTGCTAACTTGTAGTTTAAATATGCTAGAATTGAAATTTGAAGTATTAGTTTAGTAGTAAATGTTTGTTTAGGAAAATCAAGAGAAGGATTTGATTTTTAAATTAGGGTTTGTAGCATGGTGGTTGGATTTAAGTTAGGGTTTGGTTATCTAATTGATTGGAGTGGTTAATTGAGAAAGGTTACGCTCGCTAAATAGACAAAATTGCGATGTTTGTATCGAATCGGTTTGAAATTTGCTTACTAGATTTTTACAAAAATTAGAATGCGATCAAATTGTGTTATGTTAGCGATATAATTAGCTTCGTATAGGACTATTAGAGTGCGCGAACGCGGGGTTTCGTCTAGTCGGGTAGTAGTTTTGTCGATTTCCCCGAAATGACGATTCTAGTTAAGGGTTAGCGATTTTCGTGCGTTTTCCCGCGCACCGAGTGCATGCTATGTTTAATTCGAGAGCGCCGATAATTGTATATTGTGACTTGCATCGTTTTAGGTTTTGTAATCTTATGCTTGGTGTTGTGCAAATATAGGATCGGTCGGGGAAACATCGGACACGGCACGTAAAGGCAAGGCGGTGGTAGGATCGGATTAGCGGGGATTTCAGGTGAGTAGATGTATTCAACTATGGGGGAATCGTCTGAATGGCGCTAGGCGCCCCCCCGAGTTAGGATTACCATACTTTTTGCAAGATTCATATTGTTAGCTAGCTTATCCATTCATGTACACTGCATACCCTTATAGCGAACAGTATATTAGATTGCATGGACATTCATCTATACTTATGCGATATCACTTTGTAGGACACGAGCACCATTACCATTGGCATCTGTTGCACGCGCACTATTCATGTGAAACACACGCCTTTGGTAATTGCCATGCCACGTGCACTATAGAACCTGTTTATCATAATATCGCCACTTGCATCCATACTTGATATATGAAATTGCATAGCATACGTATACCTCGCATCATCATCATATTTATATAGATTTCTAGCAAAAATTCACATCGTATGCATTGATATCATAGACATTTATCATATATAACATATGGACATTATGATTTTCTTGAGGATTTCAGTATTGCTGCGATTTCTGGATTTTTGGGGAAAACCGCAAGAATTTAACAAAACCTTATATTTATCATTTTCAAAACAAAGTTGCGGTTTTCTCGTGATGTATGTGTCGTCCACCATGAGTTTTCATGTTTTCTGTTGGATTTCGAGACCCGATTCGAGGAGTGGATGAATCGTCTCGGGTACATGGTGGGCCCGGTATGGTACCCCGGGGCAAGAAGATCGAGTTGTAGACGATGAGCCTGGCAGGGGAAGACTACTTACCGGTGATGTCTGGCGCGGCGGATATCCGGAGGATACCGACCGTTGTCGTGAGATTTATGATATGGGCCGATCCGGACTGACGGAGCCCGATATTGAGACAGATATGATTCCTATTTGGTGTCGATGCTTGACACGGGTTTTCAGATGATTTCTTGATGGCACTTAGCTATTATACAGATATTCATTTTCTAAAGTTAAGAATTCAATACCCTTAGCATTTAAAACACTTAAAGATTTAGTAATGACATTGCATACATGTGCATACATACTAGAAGTATTATATCACATATGGACATACATGTTGTGACGCATTGCGTGCATTCTTACGATTGCCTTATTAGATGTTATATTTACTCACGAGCTGGCAACTCACCCCCGTTGTGCCACAGTGTCTTGCAGGTCGGACTCATCAGTCTTGTAGCGGCGGCTATCTTATCATCGGCTCCTTTTGCTCAGACTCGCGACATCGCCCGTAGGTGGGTTGCGAGCATATTTTATTTCTTTTGCTCTATCATTGTATCTAGTATTCTTCATCTTGAGCCGACGTCTGTTTTCTGGTATTTTGCATTTCTTTTATGCTATTTTCTTGATATTACTTATATATTGCATGTGGTTGTGATCCGTCTTGGGCGAAGAGCTAGCTCCCGCTTGGGGATGCCATTTTATGATTACAGGTTATATATATCTTGTTGTACCCATTTTGGGGGATAGAAAATACAGGGGAGACTCTGCCGAAATTTTCGGAAATTTTCGGAAATTTTCGGATGTTTTTAAGAAAAGGGGTTCTATGCAACTTAATTGATTTAAAAACCGTTTTCATTAAAGGTTTTCCTTCACTCTCTTTTGATTTTGGTTTAGATTCTTCTGGGCTTTGGCTGACTTAGGTTACGGTACGCCTTTAGACTTCTCGTAATCTAAGTGCCAGTCGCGTTCCATACTTTCGGGTCGTGACAACAGCTCTTCAAAGGTCGAGTGGAGCATGGAGTAAGTCCTTGGAACTAGTCCCATCCAGCCCGGATGAGGGTGGTGGAGAAAGCGTGGCATCGGGCTGCGTTCGAGTTATCTTGGAAGATCATGCCCGCTGTAAACACGTCCAAGTGATCTTTTAGGTCGGACTTCCCGTCAAAGAACGCCACCTTGGGCGGCTTGTTCTTGGATGAGACACGTCCAGCCAGCAATTCCTCGGTGAAGGGCTTCATGAGAGAATCCACGAAATACCTAGCCCCTTGACCGGATGGATGGCCATCTAGCCGTATGCCCTCGATCTTCTTTTCAAGGGACTCGAGTCGGTGGTGGTAACCCGAGGATTCCGTATAGTTGGAGTGGTGACTATCCCCGCTCCGTATTTGCACCAGGGTGCGGCTTCGATTCAACTCTATTAGGTGTCTCAGATCCCCGGGCCAGGCCCTTCTCGAGTGGTCCCAGCGCTCGTCGTTCGCACGATCCAGGCGAGAGTGGGTGCGTCGGTAATGCCTGGAAGCAGGCTAGCTAATCGACACCTCCTTAAGAGGAGAGAACGCGTGACGAGCATTGGGGTGATGACCCAATCTTCCCTGGGACCATGGTGTAGAGCTGTCCGACGCTCAGCGGGTCATGGAATCAGTCGCCGTGTGTGGGTTAAGGTGGTGGGAGTCGGCCTGCCAGCGCTCAGTGGCGCTGTGATGAAGGTGAGGAAGATTGGGGGCTTAAGTATGCCCGTCCTTCCTTCGGCGGACGTCGTTATCTTGGGGAGGCGGAGCCGCGCTCTGGTGGTTAGGGCCCGCCGCTTGAACGCGGACGAGGGCATCTACCATCAGCATAGCCGTCTATCAGGGTGGACAAGGCGTGGATGGAATTAGGAGGGGGAGGCAATCCCCTACCTCCTCCATTGCGGTAGCTTGTATTTGGATCGTTCCAGTCATTACTCGCCATTGGATTGAGGGCGGAAGATCAACTTTTTTGGTGGAACAAACTAAGTCTTTCGTTCCCACAGACGGCGCCAACTGATGGAGATTCGGATCTCCTTCAGATGCTATCCTCCGTCAATCCTGTTATGGCTGTCTTGGACGGCTGAGATTTATTTCTTGAGTTGTTGAGTGTGGAACTCAATGGATTGGTGTTGGACGCCGAGCTACCTGCAAAAAAGTCCCGGGATGGGTGACCACCGTAGGACCCTCCAACGATCAAGTTAGAGCCGAGAAATAGGAGTAGAGCAGAGGCGTATTGAGATAATTTGAGTTACATGAGTCTTCTGAGAGAGGGGTATATATAGGGGCCGCGTGGAGCGAGCAAGTGCGATATCACCGCCGTCCGTCATGCCCCAGAGTTATCCTCGCATCGAATGGCGGGATGCGCTCATTAATTAGGGGATGCGCTAGCGTGGGACGTAGATCGTGGGGAGGCGGATATCTCACCCTGTCGATATACGCGGAGCCGTTGTGGGCCACATGGGATCCATGCTCTTGGTTGATCGTGGGAGGCCGAGGAAGCTCGGCACATCAGGAGCTCAGAGACGAGCCGGGAGGCCGAGGAAGCTCGGCACGTTAGAAGTCTCGGAGTTGAGCAAGGAGACTGAGAAAGCTCGGAGACGAGCTGTTGGTTGTTTCCTAGGTGAAGGTGGAATGTATTCAAGGAGTCTCCTAAAAGGTCGGATACGTTCCTGGAGAAGGGGATCCGAGGAATGTCCCAGATGCAACTCATTTATTCCACCCTCATAGCCTTCGGGACACGTCATCTGCCACGTGTCGTAATCTGAGGAGACACCACTTATGAGCATCATCAAATAGCAACGAAAAACATAGCATGAATACTAAGTAATACTAATCTGAAATGACGGATGGCTACAGCTGGTTTTTGGCGAAAAACCTTTAAAGTAATGAACTTGATATCGTTGAAGGAACTCGATTGGATTTGAAATGGAGCAGTTTAAGCTCCGCTTTTTAAAACTAGTAACATAAACCTTTACTTAAGAGCGAACTCACAGTGAAGGGATCAAGGCTCTTCCTTCATAGAATGAGGTGTGGGATATTCCTAACCGAATACCTCTATTCAAAGAAAAAGAATACGACTATGAGTTTTGAAGAAAATCGAGTAGTTTTAAAATTGGTTCCGACATCATTTAGGTATATTTTCCTTGCATTATACAGATAATGCATTCCCATCATTTTATGTTTTCAAGCCACACAAGAAACAACCAAAATAACATGCTATTTATATGCCATCCGCATTCGCCACGGGGCCCTGTCATGCACCGTTAGGTTACTTAACTAACGGCAGAGCGGGGGCAGTACTAGCGCAGATGCAAAACATATAGAAGCATATACTAAATATAATATATATATATATATATAAACATCACAGGCAGATAATAGTCATCACAGGCAGATAAAAATCATAACAAGCATGCGAACAACAATATAGAATAGCGGATAATCTAGGAGCCCCGCATTTCATTTGAGCCATAAATGAGACGTGACGTTCCCCGGTCGTATGGATAGCCAGTGCAATGACGATCCTAGATCCCTACGAGTGCGGCAAGTTACCCGCCAATCCCCGAAGTGAGGCAACTCCAATCAACAAAGTGATCGGCCACCCAGCACTTCTCGGAATCCAGTAACTTGAGAACCCCTTCATGGGTCAACCTATACGCCCTATGAGTGCGTCGAATAGCCCGCCAATTCTAGAGTGAGGCATCCTGGTCTTAATGCCATAAGATGTGGGCCCGTTGCCCTCTAGAAACCTAGCTATTCGAGCACTCCTCCGCGGGATATATATGCCCTAGAGGCCTTCATTGTATAAGATGCTAGGGATATGTATATACAGGACAATCTTGCTCGATATGATAGTACGCTATTTGGTTTGTTTTTATCTTAACATGTGACGTGTTTTACTTTGTATTTCATATCTTGTATATATGTTTATAAAGCCCGTAGGATCTTCGCTTGACTACCAGCGTTGTGATGGTAATCATACTTATGGGAGCTGGGTAGTCGATATGCACATCCTTCAAAGTGTCCCTAGTCGTAGAAGTATCGAGACTGGGCATCGATACTCCATAGTAGACTAGTGTATACATATCTAGACCCTGACGAGGGGCAATGGATTGGTCCCGCAGCCATTGGTGAGGTGCACCTAAGATTGTATATAGGTGCTCACTGGGTGTGAGTACACCGGACAGGACTTGCCGAGGACTAGCTAGATGGTATTATACATAGCGTCAGATAGCAGTTGTCTGGTGACATGAGTGCAGATAGTCTGTCGACCCGAGATCGTCATTTATCTCGTATGAGTTCCCACTGTAATTTGATTACTACATTACCACGGCTCTACCGAGTCATGCAAACAGGTTTTAGTTGGGTACAGTCCCGAGCCACATGGAGGCAGTGAGCGACTGTTGGGGATTCGTCGATCCCGGTATAGGGAGTCGATGTCGCGCAGTGATCGGTTGGTCAACAGCATAAGTCCCTGGCCAGGGCGGATTGAGAATTACTGGTGGTTGGACGAGTAGATTCTCGGATAGTCTTGAGCCATACCGACACGACTTGTCTGGTTATTAGGGATTTGACGTTTTCCACCCCCCTAAACCTTACATGCGATACTCTCAGACGACCAGACCGGACTGCACGGAGATTGTCACTGACAGGCTTAGTAGGGGTTCTAATGAGTTCGCACGTTGGCCTTCTTTTTCGACAAATATCTGGGTAGTCGTTACGTACAGCTAGTTCCACTGACGGACTTGTTGTTAAACCCACTTCCAGCGTACTGTCGAGTCTTTAGAGTCCTACACAAAGGGTTTCCCTGGTTTAGGCGAAACGATGTAGAGGCCTTTGGTCTTACGGCAGGGTTCCGATCATATATGTGTACTGGCTACAATGATTTCGGACGGATAATACTAGTGGGCTTTGGTTTAAGCCGGATTCTAGTATTATATTTTTGGATTATTATTATCTCATTGTATTCGTATTTTTCAGAATACGAATACGGGTATGTATATACGGTGAGGGCATTCTTGTAATTTCACAAGACATGCTTCTAGATGGAGACACCTCATTATTATATTTATCTATTTGTTGAAATAGATTAATGAGGTGGATAATGGAGATATTTGTGGTATGGGTGAAGAATGGCTAGTTGATTTGTTTATTGCCTTTGACTTTACTATTCAAGCATGGGTCATTATTTTCTATTGAAAATATTGCATGCTTGATTATTGTGGATGACTAAGCCATTGCTCACTTGCCACAACACAAGACTTGAGCTCATTTGTGTTTGTTCTTTCTCTCTCCATTTTTCCTCTCCTCCTTCCTCAAGCCCTAACCCTCACATGACTTGTTAATCCTAAGGATCTTGAGATAAAATACTCCTTTCATCTAGTAACATTTCAGAAAATATAAAATATTATTTTTGGAATTTAATATTAAAATAATATATTTTCCCGAAAACTGCCCGATTTGCGAAATTGGGATTTTCGAAAAAGGGTATAAAAATATACCGATAATGGTGAAATAAATGGAAATTAAACTGATTTTTTCATTTAAAAATATATTTAAAGGATTTGGCATTTTAAAAATTTATTATATGCAGTTGGATAAAAACCCGTTTAGTGCACTACTAATCGCGATTAAGCCAAATCTATGTTTCTACAGTTTTCATGTTTAGTGCACCATGACATGTTTCATTTGGTTACATGTTCATTTGTGTTGTTTTATGTTATGGTTTTATTGTCGTGAGAAAAGAAATGAAAGGGAAAATGTGTCATGATGATTGAGAAGAGAGAGAGAGGGGACATAATGATGAGAGTGAGCATGCTAGGAGAGAGAATGAGAGTAAGAAAGAGAGAGAGAGAGGAAGTGTGTTGCCCCATATCTTTTCCCCCACCATTTCATTCATCTCTTTCTTCATCCTCAAGCCCCTCATTCTACCCTTATGATCCATCTCCAATCTTTCATCAAAACCCTATACCCCCTTCATAAAAGATGATCCCCACCTTACCCTCATCGCAATAAGCATGGTTAGTTTTTGAAGACTTGGAACTTCTAGGGTTTTGCTTGGGTGTAATCATGGGGCATAATCCCTTCCATTTAGTTTAGTTATGTATTCCTAGCATTTTAGTTTAGTTTAGAATTCGTTTATTGATGGATTTATGATGTTGGAAATTTCAAGAGAGAATTAGGGCTTGTTTGGAATTGGCGTTGGGTAGTGGCTGCCTACAGACCTTAGTGTCGACTTTACTGGCCAATACCCGGATTTGAAAACAAAACACGAATTTAGGATTTTTCCCGACATCGAATATTGACAGTTTGTGATAGTATTATGGAGTCTGGAGTAACCCGGGGGCACTAAAAATAATTTAGCAAAGAGAGTGAGGTAAGAAGGTGATTGTGTGTACCCTAGAGACCCGAGACCCTCCCCTCACTAAGTGGCCATAGATTTATTCCACTTGGTCGCAAATTGCGGCCAAGTGGTGGGTGTATGGTGTGGATTTTGGTATGTGGCATTGTTATCCTATATCTAGAGCAACCCAATGTGCAAAATCCCTTAGTTTGTCCTTTAGTGAAATATGGGAAGGGTTTTCCTATATTGTTGTTTTCGTGTTTTCCGTATTTTGAATAATAAGTGTTGATATTTGGATTTGTATTTGGTTGTTGGATGTTCGTATATCAACGACAAGGGATAGTTGCTTGGTTTTGCATGCGTGGCCTATAGGTTCTCACTTATAGGCAATCTGTGTGCCGTTTTGGTTTCCGGATGCAATTTTAATAGCGTTGCGATTATGTTGATATTGTAGGTACCTTCGTGTGGATTCCGAGGCTACGGAGAATGACGTCATCGACTTCGAAAAGCAAGGATCAATGTGAGTAGATCTATATCTACGGGGGAAGTTGGGTGGATGGCGTATAGCACCCCCGCAATGTTTTGGTGGAAATCGATTTGTAGCTATGGTTAAGAAAACCTAGATTAGGAAACTAGGGTTAGAGTTAAAAGATTGTTAATGAAAACATATTATAAACTAAAGGATAGTTAGAAGTGTTTGATACGACTAGTATGTGATGACGGAATTTGAGAATGACGTTTGACGATATTGCCGTTTAGGGTACTGTAGGACTAGATAACTGACGTAATTGTATCATCCGAACCATACCTATTTCCAAACCGAAGAATCGTATGCATAATTTAAACACATACCTTGAGGGACGTTACGGATTTTCAAACGATATCTTTTCCTTAAAAACACCGTAACCCCTACTTTCAAAACTACGATTCGCACCTTTTAAAAACTGATAGTATGGTTCGGGTGTGTATGTTAGATTAGATATGCATGCTTATAGAAAAAGGGTAATATGTTTTGGTGAAGTGACTTTATGTGAGATATAATTATGATAAAAAGAGAATACGATTTAATATGTGATATGATGATATGTTGGTATACGGATGTGAGTCGATTGAGATGATTGATACCTTGCCAGTCCCCTGATATGAGATTGTTATGGATGTGACCAGGGACATATATATATATATATATATATATATATATATATATCGTGGTGAATCATGAGTGATTTTTTCGTACGTGATGAGTTGACTTGATGGTTGATCCATACCCTTGATTAGAGGATGCCGTACGATGGATTATACCGTACGTGATGTTGTGAGGCGGGATGCCGATTGATAGATTCACCGACTCGATCATGTAGATACGTATACCTTATAGCTTTTAGCTGATGATTTACATTATGCTGCATTCATGTTATTCTCATTGCATAGCATATACCTGTGCTAGTACACCCACACCATTATCGATGATGCGTATGTTACACTTACACAGATTTGCCGGCTCATACACTTCATCATCGATAATTGCCATGTCACTACACAGTAGGATTGCTGCATCATGATATGACTCCTTGCATAATTTGCTTGCTATTGTTGCATATGCACCTTTATAGGATGCTTCATTGGAATTTGGAGAACTTGGGAACCGCAGGATATATTTTTAAAACTGGATTCATTTAAAAGAGCGGTTTTCCTTCGATATGTGCATATTACTGTTCTATGTTGCATGATATACGGATATGCTTACATTTCTATCACATGTCGCATACATCATGCTTTATGACTATACGCATTGAGATATGTTGTTTTCATGAGATTTCTGGATTTGAGAACCGTGGTGATTTCAAAAGAATGTGTGTATTGTTTTAAAAACCCGGTTTCTCTTGATATGATATTTCAGTGCGTCCACATGTGTTTTCTCGGTTATGAGAGTGGCATGTGAAACCCGATTCGAGGAGCGGTAGGCACCATCTACGGGTACATGGTGGACCCGGTGAGGTACCCCAGGGAAAGAAGACTCGTATTGTTAGACGGTGATCCTGGCAGAGGAGTACTACCCATCGGTGATAGTATTTGGGCTCGGCGGATATCCGGAGGATACCGACCGGAGTCGAGAGATGATATGGGCCGATCCGGACTGACGGAGCCCGTGGGTCGATACGGACTGACGGAGCCCGAGATATAAGGATTTACGTGTCGATGCTGGACATGGGTTTCATGATGTTTCGAGTGTCGATACTGGACACTCAGGTTCCATGATTTTGATGTGTTGCGAGGGGCACACATTGATTTATATCCTCATACTTTCATGCATATGCTTTTATGATATTTACATGTATGATGTTGTTGTGTCATTGGTTGACAAGTGGACGGGATCCACATGCATACATATATTGATTATATTGTTGGATTATATCCGCATACATATAGGTATTGATTATATTGTTGGCACATATATAGATACGGTCGCCCTAGATATCATAAAATTACCTTCATGATATAGTTGACCTAGTAGTCGTTGTTTATTCTATTTCTATTTGTTGATGTTTTTCTACTCACGAGTTGGCAACTCACCCTCGTTGTGTCACAGTTTTTCAGGTTGACCGCACGGATCAGTAGCGGCATCGCTGGCACACAGCTACTTCGGGCGTTTTGCTTTGGTAGGTGGTACATTGTATCGTACCCACTCTTGTATTTATATTTCATATTGTATCCAGTCAACTCCATCAATCAAACTAGTATTTGTATAAGTAATGACACTTAGCAAGACTTATAGTAGCGAGACTTGAGCGATAGGTTTTATATTCGCTTTTGGGGATTCATGTCTTGCTTTACTTTATCTTTTGTGGTGATCTTCGCCGTTGGGCGTCGTATACTTATATTTATGCTTTGTGCGGTTGTGATCTGCCGGTTGGCGAAGAGCTAGCTCCCGCTTGAGGATGCCATTATTCTTGTTATGTATTTGTGGTTTTGGATCAAAATATACAAAGGAGGTGCTGCCCAATTTTTTTTAAAAAGACGAAACATGTTTTCAAACTAGTAAATTTCACTTGCATTTTCATGTTCCTTTTTCTATGCATTAAGAAAATTTGATTTCATTATACCTTGATTTCAAAACTTCACCTCCTTTATTTTCTTAAAAAGGTTTAGATTTCTGGGTTTCAGCTTACTTGAATTACGTTACGCCTTTAGACGTTGCGTGATTTAAGTGCTGGTCACGAGCTAATATTTCGGGTCGTGACACATCTATCTACATCTTCTAAATTGTCTAGTTTAACAAACTAGACATCTTAGTTACCTCACACTTGAGCTTGAAGCTTGAACCATAGGCACTCGGGTGGATCATCTTCAACAAAGAGGAGACCGACGATTGAGTTCCATTCAAGATTTCTAGGAGCCAAGAAGATGAGAAGAAGATTCAAGCTTGAACCAATGAGCTAAGAAGAAAACAAGAAGACCAGAAGGACTTGATCGAGAAGGTATAACTCTCACCGAGTAATTAGAAACCTTATTGTAGTTAGTCATAGCTAGTTATGGTTTAATTAAGATCCTGAGTTGTCTTGATCGATGTTGCGAAACCACTCTTTTGAAAAAGAAAAATCATTTTTAGTGTATTCTGCCTCCCCGCGGACTCGCGGGGTGCACGACATCGACTTATACTGGTATCAGATCCACTTAAACCTTAACTATCTAGTTAGCAAGTTGTTAGAACTTTGATCGTCAGAAAATTTACCCGAAATCAAATTTTCACGTCATGCTTGCTATCGATTTTCAAAACTGCTCAAAAAATTATTTCAGTAGGCTTAAAAATACAAGCAGGTGTTTGTAAGAACACAGAAAAAATTCGAGCTCGTGATCTCCCAATACCACCGCGGAACCGTAGCCAAACTCAATGTTTAGCCGCGTATCCACGGCCGAGTCCAGACCGATCTGCTCTAATTTGTTTCTGTGGATTTTATTCTTAGAAATATGATTTCTTGCATATTTGGTTTCTACCCAGAATTGTTTGTGTGCTGGTTTGTACATGGGGTAGAAATAGAAATTTTTTCGATCGAAATTCTAAGTTACTTGGTTAATCTGGGTTTTATGTATTTGGATATATGTTGCTAAACGTCTGCTAATTTCTATGCGTCAATCAGTGGGGGTTGCACATATCTGTGATTTGTTGATGGTTTGTGTATATGGAGTATTGGATCATCATGAATGAATAGCGGGGGGATGTGAGAAAAGTGTTTTCTTTTCCTTCATTTAGGTATATTTGTAAAGTGATGTAATATTGCGGGGCACATCCTGCTTGAGGTTGTAGCCACTGCTGTATTATATCATTTATTTTTTCTTGCACCTAGGATAGACCTAAGGTAGGGTGCACAAACTACCGGGTTCTTGAAGCGCCGAGTGGCCTACTCATTTTATTGAGGGATGTTGCTTCACTTCAGAAATTTGGTGGGTAGTTTGCCACACCCATAGGGATCTAGGGTGGGGTTTGGCTATTCATCACGACCATGGAATCCGTGTTTCGTTATAGGCTAAAACGAAACACGGAAATCCTAGTATATCCAATATATTCATCTGTGATTCTATGATCTGGAATGCTTATTATTGCGTGAGACGAATGGATATATATGTTATATATAATAAACGTTGCTTATGTTTTGTGCCCGCGCTAGTCCAGCCCCCGCTCTGCCGTTAATTATGTAACCTAACGGTGTATGATGGGGCCCCGTGGTGAATGCGGATAGCATAAGCGTACGTTCTATTTTCGTTTCTTTTCTGCAATGATAAGGTTAATTGATTGGACCACATTAATATTGATTAATGCAAAGGAATAAACCTAAAATCTGATGTCATTGGAGCAATTACAAAACCACTCGGTTTTTTTCAAAAAGCGGAGCTTAAACCCCTCCTTTTCGAAAGCTATTTGGTTCCTTCGACTATATCAAGTTCATTACGTTAATGGTTTTCGCCAAAACCAGCCGTAGCCCTCCGTCATTTCAGATAGGTATCTATTAGTATTCATACTATGTGTTTTGACCTTCAGCAAGGCACAGTGTTTGGTAGCCAGTGGGTGCTTATCTGTAGCATAGATTAATGCATTAATCTAAGATAGGCGTACAGCTATTTTGGCCTTCGTCAAGGGCTTGTACGAATGGGTCTAGATTAATCTGGATAATGATGGGTTAAACTTGACCTACGACTTATGATGTTTTGAGCTTCGTCAAGGTTATAAGCGCTCGGGGCAAAAATCACATCGGGGGTTTCAAACATAAAGGAAACTTGCTAGTGCTGCATACCTTATTAAGTGTGGTGTTTTTGGTAGGCTTCCTTCAAATTCATCAAACAATGATAGTTGGGTCCTGATCCTACTGTGAGTATCCGCTGCTCTTCGGGAGATTTTTTTCCCTTAACAATCAATGCTATAAACCAAGTAGTTGTCTAGAACGGTGTTAGCGGGGCTACGACTCTAGGGAAAAGAGGTTATATAATTAAGGAACTTCATGAAAGTGCTGGAAAACCTCCCTCGATGTACATGCACTAGCGTAGCGGAAAGGTTAAGCAAGTATTGTGACGTGCGATTAATCCTGACTAATTCTTCTTTTAGGGTTTGAAGAAGAATTCGAGGAAACAGTCGGAGCCATCCTGTTTAGATAAACTAATAACCAATCTAAACTTGCAAGAGCATATGCCGAGTGTTTCGTTTCTCTCTCTCCTAATTGTAGCGACCATGATGGGAGTTAAGCTAATACTAGAAAAAAATACTCGCTGGGCCAAACTATAAAGACTGGCTGATGAATGTCCATATGGCCCTTACATATGGTAAGGTCGCATACATCCTCACGGCGAAAGCTCCCCCTGTTCCCGGTCCAGAATCCTCGGTAGCGGACATTAAGGTCCGTAAGACCTAAGATCTTGATTGCGTGAAAACCAAGTGCCTCGTGCTGGTCTCCATGGATAATAAATATCAGAGGCGGCATGAGAAGATGGACTTGCTTCCATCTTCCTCCATACCAAAGACTTATATGGAGAGCAATCTCGTATCGCAAGATATGAGACCTCGAAGAAACTGTTTCAAGCGAGGTTGGCTATCAGATCATCTGTTGGGGACCATGTCCTAAAGATGATTTTTCTCATCGAAGAGCTCGCAGAACTGGGAACCACGTTGGAGAATGAGTTGTACATCGACTTAATTCTATAGTCCCTTCCCTCCACCTATGCCCAGTTCATATTAAATTTCAATATGAATAGTCTGGAAGTTTCACTTCCTGAGCTCCTCAACATGTTGAGGATGGCAGAGGACACCTTGATGAAATCCAAGGAAGGACCTGCTCTTTTTGTTGGAGAATCTTCTTCTACTAGTTCCAAGGCCAAGGGGATGAAGAAGAAGGCCCCCACCAAACTGAGGGGAGGTGTGCAGAAGGTGCAGGGAAAGGGAAAGGAAAGGAGGTAGCCACAAAGTAAGAATGCTTCTATTGTCGGAAAAATGTGCATTGGAAGAAGAACTGCAGAGCCCTAAAGGCCAAGAATTAGGACACGAAGCAAGTTGTGGCTTCGGCTTCAGATGTGTTCGTGATTGAAAAATTCTTTTCTATAAACTCTACTTTCTGGGTATTAGATATCGGATCAGGATCTCACATCTGTAATTCTTTGCAAGCACTGAGAAGCCGTAGAGTTTTGAGGAAAGATGATATGACCCTCATGGTTGGCAACAGATCCGGTGTGGATGTTGTTGCAGTAGGAGAATATCACCTAGGATTGGCTAGTAGACATATTTTGTTATTGCGTAACTGTTTTTGTGTACCCTGTATGGTGTGTAATATTATATCAGTATCTTTATTATCAAATGAACGATATAATTTTGCACTTGTAAGCAATGTTATCAACATTCACCTAAATCATGAAATGGTTGGGTCAGGTACACTTAATAACGGAATATACATTCTTAATCAATATCAAGTTTTCAACATCCAAAACACACTAAAAAGAAAGGCTTCAGATTCAAACCAAGCTCTTAATGCATTGTAGACCTGGTCATATCAATGAAACACGACTGACTAAGTTAAATAAAGAAGGATACTTAGATCCGTTTGAGTATCAATCATATGCAACTTTTCAATCATGTATCAGAGGAAAGATGACAAAAACTCCATTCACTGGACACGGAGAAAGAGCTACTAAGCTCCTGGGACTCATACACAGCGACGTGTGTAGGCCAATGTCTACACATGCAAGAAGTGGCTATTCCTACTTCATTACTTTCAGAGATGACTTTTCAAGGTATGTACATTTATTCATAATGAAACATAAATTTGATGCCTTTGAGAAATTCCAAGAGTATAAGAATGAAGCAGAAAAGCAAACCGAAAAAAGTATCAAGATGCTCCGATCTGATCGGGGTGGTGAATACTTAAGTGTCGAGTTCCTGGAATATCTAAAAGAGAATGGAATTCTCTCTCAGCTTATTCCTCGATACACACTGTTAGGAATATGTATGCCCTAGAGGCCATTATTGTACATGTGATGTATATTAGAGTGGATTCTTGGACATATATATAGAGTACTTTCTTGCTCGACATGATAGTATGCTATCTGGTTACTCTTTATCTTAACATGTTGACTGGTATTCTTTAATGTCTTGCTCTCACATGTTGATAAAGCCCTTAGGATATGTACTTGACTACAAGGACCATGATGAGATCTTACTAGTGGGGCCAGAGTGGTCCAAAAGTACATTCTTTAATCAGTTCCTAGTCGAGGGAATATCGAGACTAGGGCATCGATATTCCAGAGTAGACTAGTGTGTTCGTTTTTTGTCCCTTAGAGGGCGATCGTTGATCCCACAACAATTGGTGTGTGACATCAAAGACTATACACAGGTGCTCATTGGAGAATGGGTACACCGAACAGGACTCGTTGAGGACTCCTATGTGGTAGTATACCTATCGTCAGATAGCAGTCCTCTGGTGACACTGGTACAAGTTAGTCTGTAGACCCGAGATCGTCATAGAGCCTTGTGTGGCTCCTACTGTGCTTTGATTTCCTCCCTACCACGGCTCAAAGGAGTCACGCAAACAGGTGGATTTTGGGTACAGTCCCAAGTTACATGGAGGCAATGAGCGATAGGAGGGATTTCGTCTCTCCCGGTATTGGGGGTTGATGTTGCGCTATGCTCGATTGGCTATAACTAGAAGTCCCTGGCCAGAGCTGCTGCTGAGATTTACTGATAAGAGTTATCAGGAGTTTCTCAAACAATTATAGGCCAGACATCGGCATGACTTATTACGTTACTGGGGCCTGACGTTTACCACCCCTAGACATGATATGCGACATATCAGCGAAGAGACCGGACTGTACGGTAGTGTTACTGATAGGCTTCATGGAGAGTATGGATGATCTCTCTTGTTGATCTTCATATCGCTCAATACCCGGGTAGCCGTTACGTCCAGCTAGTACCGCTAACGGCTTTTCGGTGATTGATGTGATCATCACCTACTGCTGGCATATTAACGAGTCTTTAGAGTCTGACATAGAAGTTTTCTAGATCGAGCGAAATGAAATAGGGCACATATGTTGATATGTGCGTGGGCCAGATTAAATATGAATATGTGATACCGTATTATAATCTGCCAGTTATCTGATGTCGGTCAGATTATATGTGATATAACCGGATTATCGAATCAAGTGTTGGTTTGATAATGTGATATTCAGATTAATGATATTAGTCGGTTATATGTGATGTAACCGGATTATTAGATCAAGTGTTGATTTAATAATGTGATAAATATTATATGTGATATAATTATATCTTAACTAATATCGTTAGCTCACTAATTGCTTTATATATATATATATATATATATATATGTTAATGTGTGTGTGTGTGTGTTATGTGAAGTATGGCATATTTTTCTATTTTTTAGAAAATTGAAAAATGAGGTGTGAATTGTGGAGATATTTATGGAATGGGCAAGGCATGGGTTTTATTATTTGTATATTAGTCTTGACTCGCTATTCAAGCATGGATGCAATTTAAAATTGTAATTTTATTCCATGCTTGAATAAGTGAGGAAAGAGAGAGGCGTTTTTAATTGACTCTCATCATTTTCATTCTTCATGCCTTAGCCATTTCTTAAGCTCTTGCTTACTCTTGCTCTTTATAATTTTCTTCACTTCACTTTCAAGTTCAAACCCTCACATGTGATGAGAATCATTGTAGCACCTTGGAAATGCGGTTAGTGTTAATTAAGCGTTATTGCTGGTTTTTGTAAAAAGTTTACCAAATCATGTTCCTCACATTTTATATTAATTAATTAATATTTTATTATAAATTATTAATGTTTGCCCACATTTGTGCATATTAATGTGAGGATTTATTAGTGTTAACCTTGTTGAATGACCATGAAACCTTAAGCTAATCCATGTCCTAATTAACCATGCCTTAGATATTTTGAGTGAGAAAATATCAATTTACTTTGTATTGAGAAAGAGAGAGAGGTGGCTAGGTGAGTCATGGAGCTTAATGGAGCATTAATGAGGTGAGGGGCGGGGGGAGTGAATGTAAGGAAAAGATTCACCCTACATTCACCTCTCTTCATTATCCTTCCCTCACTCTCTCATTCTCTCTCACTCTCAATTATTACTCATCCTCTCAAACTCTCAACTGAACTCTCACTCCCTCTTCAAAAAAACCTTGCTAAACTTCACAATATCCCATTTAAACACTTCAAATGTCTTGTTTTTGCCTCTAAGATCACTTGGAGTTTGGAAAGCTAGGATCTTTTGAGCAAGTGTAGATAGATATAATCTATAAACTATTAAATAGGTTTTAAAATGTTGTGTAGCTTGTTGGTTGCTGTTTAGAACACTTAAAGTATCGTTTCGTGCAAATATCGTATTTTTGTGTCATATTAGAGTCTGTGATCTGCTGTGACCTGGGATTTTTACTGTAAAATCAAACAATGTAGTAGTGTTGCACTAGTGACCCTAAGATTTCACCTGAAGTACGAACCCCATCCCATCGGTTTAGGCCGGCCACATTAGGGGAAAATCTGGCGACCTCGGCCGTTAGGGGGTGTTGGGGCTTGGGTTTTGTAGGGTAGCTTTCTGCAGTGGTTTATGGGTGTTTGGTACTGTTTGATTTTTGAGTTCTGATAGTATGCAAAATCTGGGATCACTTTTCTATAATCTTGCGTTTTGAATACGCGCGTTACGTAATCTGACACGGTTCGTGATCTTGTGTAGCTGTTGCGCCTGGGATGGTTTTGGGGTGTCGCCACACACGTTAGCCATTAGACAAACAATTGTGAGTTGAAGGTTTGCCTAGCACGGAAGCAACGTTTCGGGAGGCATCGTCCATGCCAAATTAAAAAATTTTGCCGTTTAGCTAACCGTAAACATTGAATCGTATACTAGAAATCCGACGGAATGAAAATGCAAACACTTTGCAACTAAAAGTGAACAAGGAATACAACCTTTGTAGACCGGTCCTTCACTTCATTAGCTCCGTGTAGTTGTCCCTTCGCTGCGATCGTGAACTCCAGACTCTAGAGAGGCTCCCTTAAAGAAACGAACATGCTTGCTTCGAAGTCTTCGAGGCCAAAGATAATCAACGTCGAGGAGACACTAACCCAAGCTATCTTTTCACTAATTACGAAATTAGTGAAGAAAACACCCTAGACTAAATGGCATGTAGTAGAGGATGATGAAGTGGGAAGTTTGTTCACATTAGAAATGATTTTCTCACTCATTTTCCATCAACACCATTGAAGCTAGAAAGCTTTGAGGAAGAAGAAGAAGAAGCAAGTGATCAAGTGATGAATGAATTCATGTTGTGGTTAGAAATGCAACCAAGGGTTAAGCATGTCATGCATAACCCTTATAGAGAATTAACCATGAGCTAGGGTTAAAGGTTAGGTCAAATAATATCTTACGCTAGACAAAAGGAGTGGACAAAGTCAAAGATGCTTACAAGCTTCTACAAGCTTTCAACAAATATCAACCATGACTAATTCCACAATTTTTGAATTACTTAATGGTAAAATATAAACCCTAATCTTAACCCTAGCATGGTTTAATCTCTATAAACCCTAGTTGCATTTGTAACCTTGCATGATACAAACATGTACACAAATATACATATCACATATATACAATGTGCACAAAGTGAGAAAAAGAAATCATAAGTGAGCTTAATATTAGTTAATGTAAAATAATATATCAAATATATAATTATAAATTAAATTATCAAATCAACAATTGATTTAATAATCCGGTTATATCATAAATAACCGACTAATATCATGTGTAACAACTTATCGAATCAATACTTGATCCGATAACCCGGTTATATCTCATATAACTGACCAATGTCACAAATCTCGAGAATAGAATATGGTATCTCATATCGTATCAATCTCGGTCCTGCACATATCACATATGTGCTCCTACTCCATTTCGCTTGAGCCAGGAAACCCCTGTGTAGGACTCTAAAGACTCGTCAATACGCCGGCAGCAGGTGATGATCATATCAAACACCAACAAGCCGCAAGCGGTCTGCTAAATGTAACGGCCACCCGGGTATTGAGCGATCATAAGATCAACAAGCAAGCCTCCTCGTACTCCAGCGAATCCAATCAGTAACACTACCGTACAGTCCGGTCTCTTCGTCTGATATGTCGCATATCGCTTCTAGGGGTGGTAAACGTTAGACCCCAGTAACTCGATAAGTCGTGCCGATATGAGGCTTATAATGGATCGAGAAACTACTGATAACACTTACCAGTATATCTATAAAGAAGCCCTGGCCAGGGACTTCTTGTTATAGCCAATCGAGCACAGCGCAATATCAACTCCCAATACCGGGAGAGACGAAACCCTTCCTATCGCTCATTGCCTCCATATGATTCGGGACTGTTCCCAAAAGACACCGTTTTGCACGTTCTCTTGAACGTGGTAAGGTGGAAATCAAAGCACAGTAGGAATCACACAAGACTCTATGACGATCTCGGGTCTACAAACTAACCTGTACCAGTGTCACCAGAGAACTGCTATCTGACGATAGGTATAATACCCTCTACGAGTTTTTAGAGAGTCCGTCAAGTGTACCCAGTCTCCACTGAGCACCCGTATACTGTCTCTGATGTCAAACACCAATGGATATGTGATCATCCATCGCCCATCTACATAGGTCGAGAAGCTATACGCTAGTCTATTCTGGTATATCGATACCCTGTCTCGATAAACCCTTGAATAGGAACATTTGAAGGATGTACTTAAAGACTACTATGTCCCCACTAGTATGATCTGCATCATAGTCCTGGTAGTCAAGTACTCATCCTAAGGGCTTTATCAACATGTAACATAGAGACAATCATTGTACATGTTAAGATAAAGATCAACCAAATAGCATACTATTATGTCGGGCAAGAAAGTCCTTACTACATATATCCAAGCATCCACTACAATATACATCATATGTACTGTAATGGCCTCAAGGGAAAACATATAACTAACAATCTCCCACTTGCACTAGGGCCATCTTTTGTAGTATCCAATACCCAACAATCAGCAGTGGTTGAAGTATCTCATACTCAACCATCCTATAAAAGTCTCTCTTGGGAATAGGCCTTTATGAGTGGATTCGCCCTGTTCTCCTCTGTGTCTACTCTCCTTAACCTCAATCTCCCTGGAGATCAACCATCTCCATGATCAGGTGATACTGCCTCAGAATATGTCTGGATAACTGATGGGACGGGGGTTCCTAGGCCAAAGCTACAACACCATTGTCTCACAATGGTAGGAACGAAGATCATCTCATGAACTTATATACATCCAGACTGTCTCTTTGGTAGCATCCTTAGTAGTAATGTATCCAGCCTTTATCGTCTTGTTAGCCACGGTATCTAGCTTGGAACTCTTCCAACATACTGTCCCTCCACTGAGGATGAAGGCAATGCCTGTGACTGATATTCAGCCGACCTTACCACCATGGAAGCTATCCAGTGATTCTCCCCAGGATCGATTGATACCATCTCACTACACCTAGTGAGAATCCTAACATCCACTTAGATCTATCTCATAGATCCAAAACCCAGGATTTAGGTGGTATCAACTTGATCCTATATGGAGAATCCTTATGATAAGAGGAGATTGACCGAGTGTAACATAGGAAACTCCTTTCCTATCAAGAGTATGTCATCTACGTACAATACGAGGATCACCACCATACTCCCTACTATCTTTTTGTATATACAAGGTTCATCTACCGTCTTGATGAAGTCAAACTCTTTGACTACCACATCAAAACAGATAGTCCAACTCCACGATGCCTGTTTTATCCTATAAAGCAACATGCACACGTTTCCGCTGCTCCCACTGTCTACGAAGCCCTCTGGCTGTGTACTTATAGACGCTCTCTTTTAAATCACTATTTAGAAATGCAGTCATGACACTCAACCGCCAGATATCATAGTCATGGAATGTAGCAATGGCAAGTAGGATCCGGATGGACTTAAGCATAGGGACTATAAAAGGTTTCATCATTATCCACACCTGGTCGACGATGAAAACCTGTTGCGATAAGTCTTAGCTTTGAAAGTCTCAACTTTTCCTTGTACACCTAAGTTATCTTCTCAAGATATACTTGCTCCTGATGGGGATTTAACCCTTCAGATAAAGCAACCAAAGTCCATACTTTGTTGGTGTACATAGATTCAGATCGCATAGCATCCAGCCATTCTTACACAGTCCCCACTCCTGATGGCCTGCTCGAAACTAGTTGGGTCATCATCTCATGATGCAATCCTCGCTCACACTGTCATAGAGAAAATCGAAGTATCTTTCAAGTGGATGAGGAACCCTACTAGATCGGCGGAGAGGCTGAGGTTCGTCGGGAACTATTGAATCCATCGGTTCTACCAAATCATCAGCTGCAGTTTGTATAGCTGAAACTCCTTCCAGTTCTACCTCATGACCACTAATTTCTTCACAAGAAATTCCCTTTCCCAAAGGTGGCATGCTGAGAAACAAAACACCTTTTCCTCCTCAGTGTGGTAGAAGATATTCCCTTGCGAACGCTTGGGATATCCAACAAACTTCCACAGAACTGACCTTGCCTCGAGCTTGTCCGGATTTTTCTTTAGACATAGGCCGGACAACCCCAAATCTTAACTTTCTTAAGAGATGGGCTCTTCCCATACCATATCTCATATGGAGTGGTAGGCTCCTGATTTGGTTGGACCCATATTCAATAGCTATGCAACTTCACAAGTGTATAACCCCCAAAAGGAAATAGGCAACTCAGTAGTACTCATCATAGAGCACACCATATCATATAGGGTGCGATTGCTCCGCCCCGATACACCGACGTGCTGTGGTGTATACGGAGGAGTAATGCTGAGAGAGAATCCCATTCTCCATTAGAATAGTCCAGGAATTCCGTGCTCAAGTATTCTCCTCCTTGATCACATTAAAGGACATAAAACTTATACCCATTTTGGTTCTCTACATCTAACTTATATTCTTTGAATTTCTCAAAAGCTTCGGACTTGTGTTTCAACAGGAACATATGTCCGAATCTTGAGAGATGATCTGTGAATGTAATGAAGTACAAAGAACCAGTCCTGGCATGTGTAGACAGGGGACCTCATACATCATCATGTATCAATCCTAAGAGTTCACTAACTCTTTCTCTGTTTCCAATAAACGGAGCTATGGTCATGTTTATCTTTGAGAAATGACTGGCAAGTTTCACAAGATGTAAATTCAAAATGATTTAAATTTGCATCTTAATGTAACTTAGCTAGTCAGGTCGCATGGATATGACCTAGTCTAAAATGCCTCAAGAAGGATTCGTTCATTTCTGAACTCTTTCTCTTGTGTGTGTCCTATACGTTAAGAACTGTAGTTTGATTTAGAACGTATATGTTTTTAGATAACGTGCCTGACCCGATCAATTCTTGATATAAGAAATGTTCAAAACATTATCCAACAATACAAAATTATATCCTTCTTTACTAAATAAAGAGACTGATATGATGTTGTATATCAGGTTCGGTATCTAAAAACATTCGTTCAGAATCAATGTATTTTGGTAATACAAGATGATAACTGTGAACAACTTGGCTGCAACACTTATGCTATACTCAACGATCGCACAAGAACTGTGAATCTGCGGAGAATTATCACAACAATCAATTTTTCGCCGCAGGAAGATGTACATTTAACTCTGGTGGTCCGTGAAAATCTGACACGACTTTCAAACAAGTGGTGTCTTTAATCTCCAACTCAAAACCATCGCGGCCATCTCCAGATCATGAGTGCAATATCCTTATCGTACTTCCTCCAAATGTAAGGAAGCAAATGCGATAACTCCATTGTGTCACCTCAGTACACATTCGAGTCCTGCTCACGAAACATCACAGTTAAACCACATAGTCGCCCGAACCAAAGAGCAAGGAATGGGCTGAAGCAGTTGTTAACCGAGTCTTCAACTGCGGAAACTTCGCACGCAAGCCTCAGTCTACAGGAAAGAAATCTCCATTCCCGTCAATTTAGTCAACGGGGCAGCATTACACTAGCAATCCTGCATGAGACGGCGGTAACACCTGCTAAGCCAAAGAAAAATAATATGCGGACCTCCGTCCGGCTCACAAATTTGGGCCTAAGCTGTATGGCCACGATCTTCCTCAAAACCATACCAATTCGGCTCGGTAACTACAAAACCTAGGAGTCGACACCACAAGCTTGAAGGGAACACTCCGAGAATCTAGTAAACCGCTGGGGCTCTCCCAGTATCCGTATAACAGATCCTCAAGTGCTACTCCTATTCCTCAAGACACACTAAAAAGACTAGGATGTCGTAAATGACACAACAATAACTAGTCGAGGAACGGCCCGAAGAAAACTAGTTCATCACACCTACGAATGCTGCTAGAGCATTGGTGAGTCCAGTGACACACCCAAAACACACAAAGCCCGTAGCACGCACAAGGCAGTCTTCGGAATATCATCACTCCGGACCTGCAACAAAGATGACCCGATCCTAAACGAACCTAGACAAAGTCTCGCACTCTGGTGCTGATCGAAGAAATCGTCAATGCGAGGTACCTGATACTTATCCGCACCATAAGCCGATTCAAGTGACGATCCATCAATACACAACCTCAATCTGTCGTTTTCCTCCTGGACGAACAGAAATAGGAGCTTCCTAAATGCGAAACACTCAGACGCACAACTCCCTCAACAACCACTCTGCAGAAGATCCTTAGCTCCATAAGCTTCGCCGGCTCATCTTGGAATGACGTCGGAAAAATTCTCGCACGAAAGAGAACTGGTCCAACAAACCAACTGTGGCTACAGCATCACGAAAAACGCCAAGAATCCACGACATCTCCTTAGAGCCGTCTAGGAAATAAGGCTGAATTCAAGCTGTAAGAGGCGACACCACTATCCACCTGCACAACAAGAACTGACTTGCCCGGGAAAACAAACCCTAACTATTTTCTCACGGTAGCCCACAACGCCTAACACGTAGCTAACCAGTCCGTGCCCAGGAGATCGCCCAATCCAACATCTCTAGGAGGATCAAAATAGCAGATAAATCTTTATCTCCTATCCGATCGGCACAAGACCGAAGTACGTGTTGCACAACAAAAGGATTGCTGATGGAAGTTAACACAACAAACTGTAAGTGCACGGCAGCGCCCCGGCCGTCAATCCGACGGCCAAATGCGGAAGCGGTGATAAACTTTAAATTTTACTTGAACTGGCAAACCGCCGCGCACTAATACCCGGATCGAACCATTAATTAGTCCTAGCTAACTACAAGATGGGGAAGAGAGATATACCGACTGATCCAAGTCCTCCGGTCTTCTCGTCGTCGTCCCGATCTGCTGCGGAAGCTCCGGTCTCCACCTCGTCGCCGGAAGTGCACCACATCGCCTACTTCTTTTACTGGCTCCCACCTCAATGCCGAGGCAACTCGGGCACGAAGCTGGCCAGTCGACGTACACAAGATTTGCTGTAGAATATAGTGTAGAGGCTATGTCTCATTTTGGGATTCATGGAGGTGCCATTTTGGTGGATGGATGATACAAGAATTATGTGGAGGAACTTGGGGATTTTTGGAGCATGAAATGAACAAAATTCCACCACCCAAAAATTTGGACAGCCCCCTCATGACTAGGCCGGCCATGGCTTGTGGAATGGGGAGAATGAGAGAGGAGGTATATCAAAAATGAAGGGAGCCACACACTAATACAAGTGAGAGAGAGGAAAAATGTGATCATGAAAGAACATGATTACCAAGAAACACCAACACTCAACAACCATATCATCTCCCATCATCAACAATCATGTCCACAAAAGTCATGCCATCATGACACAAAGAAAGTCAAGCATGGTCAAAGGAAAAGCTATCATGGCACAAGAATATGCAAAGAACCCCTCCACAATTGCCTATTTGCAACAATGCATATAAGCCCTCCTCCACCAATCTTCAAGAAATGAACGATACAAAGGAAATTGGCCGAAACGGAAGGCAAACTGGCAACTCCAGAAAACTAGTCCGGTAATAAATTACAGGAAAACCCCGATACTGTGCATACACACCCGCATCTGTATTTCGACCGAAATACAAATGCAAAGAGACAAAATCTACACTGTACTATACTAGGATCCGGCTTAAACCAAAGCCGGCTAGTAAAATCCGTTCGATCCTGATCCGTGCAATACCGCACGTATCTGATCGAACCCTGCCATATATCCATACGGCCTATAGTACAAACTGTCCGATCCTGATCCGTGCAATACCGCACGTATCTGATCGGACCTTGCCATATCTCCATACGGCCTCTACAACTTTTCGCCCGAAAGCTGAGTAACTGAATATGGGGGACTCTAAAGACTCGTCAACACCTTGGTTGTGGATTTAACCACTAGCACGTCAGAGGTATAAGCCAATACGTAACGGGCTACCAGGTACTGACTAAAATGGACGTCTGCGAGCGAACTCAGCCTGACAACCCTACTGAGCCTGTCAGTGACAATATCCGTACAGTCCGATCCGTTCGTCTATGAGTATCGCATGGCGGGCCTAGGGGGTTGGTAAAAGTCAGACCCCCAAAAGCGGTACAAGTCGTATCGGAGTGTAGCCCAGAACACCCTGAGATACTACTGGAATACATACCAGTAAATCTCCCTGCCTCGGCCGAGGGCTTTGTGTAATGGCTCTCCTAGACACAGCGCGACCTCACCCCCAATACCGGGAGAGACGAACCCCTGAAGATACGCTCACTGCCCCCATGTGGCTCGGGACTGCACCCAACTAAAACCTGTTTGCACGACTACTTTGAGCCGTGGTAGGGTAGTAATCAAAGTACAGTGGGAACTCACACGAGACAAATGACGATCCTGAGGTCGATGAACTAACCTGTACACATGTCACCAGGGAACTGCCATCTGACGCCTGGTATATGACCAACTAGCATGTTCCCGGCGAGTCCTGTCCGGTGTACTCATAACCCAATGAGCACCTGTATACATCTTAGGTGATCCAACTGACACCAGTGGCTTGTGAGACCGGCCACCTCCCCTCGTCGGGGTCTCGACTGAATACACTAGTCTACTCTGGAGTATCGATGCCCTGTCTCGAAACTCTCACGAATAGGGACCATTTAAGGATGCACTTATAGACCCCAGTTCCCACTTATATGATCGCCCTCATACTGCTGGTGGTCAAGCAAGAATCCTAGGGGCTCTATCAACGTGTAATAGCGACTTGTCAGGTCACCTAAAGCAGTACACGATGATAAAGGTAAACCAGATAGCATACTATCATCTCGAGTAAGACTGTCCTACCGGGATAGGTCCTCCATCAATCATTGCAATCACGTACCTGTGACCTAATAATTGACTCTGAGGGCACTATCTCCAACAATCTCCCACTTGCACTCAAGGCTAATTATTGCGATGTCGCATACTCACAGCCCGTGTGATACCGAACACCCAACTCCTCTACTAGTCAGTCTCACAAAGCTCGTTTGCGAAACTATTGCGTTCGAGGAATAGCCTTAGTGAGTGGATCCGCCATGATGTTTCTTTCTATGTCTCTGTATATCTCAAGTTCGCGAAGAAAGCCATCTCCCGAAATGAGCAATACCTGTCTTAGAATGTGTCTGGATGTCTGATGGGACCTAGCTCATAAATGAACTCCAAATCCAAACTTCTTAGACTGTATCGTCAACTGAATTTAATCAGTATCCTGCGCCAAGCCTCCCTCAGTATTGCCTTGGACCACCTGTCCAAAATACTGCCCCTCGTCAGAAGGAAAAATATAACTCTGACAACCTCCTTGTCGTCCATGTCACCTTGGAAGCCTAGAATGATAACTATCTCCCGAATGAGGCTGTCGTTATCATATCCCTAGAACATCCACTTATGTTCTAAAACTGCTTCCGACTATTTCTCCAGGATTGGATTAATGTCAACTTATTGCATCTAGTGCAAGAACAATATCTGGTGTGGTACTTGACATCTCATGATTGACTCAATTGCCTAAGCAAGTGATCTGCCAATCATGCACATCCCTCTCCCCTTTAGTCTGTAAGACACCTTTAGAGAGGGTGACTCCATTACCTGCAGGTACACTACCGTGCCAGGAGTCGTCCATTCTAAATACTCTTAGAATGCTGTCTAAGTACCCTGATTGGGAAACCACCCAAATCTGGATCTAAAACCATAGATCTAGTAACCAGTATGTCTGATATAAAATCCATTTCCTTTGTGGAGAAACCACTGTGTGACGACCAAAGTATAACCGATTGTAGTATAGGAATATCACTTCCTACTCTGTGTATGTCATCCAAATACCAGGACATTACACCCTACTACCTTCTCAACAGATCCATCCCCTATTCTGATGAAGTCAAACCTATGACTGTCACATCAGAAATAGATGATCTATCTCCGCTACATCTGCTTTAGTCTATAAATAGACATAAGCAACCTGTCCACCAATGCTTCCGCTGCTCCCACTGACTACGACAACCCTCTGGCAGAGTCATATACACGTATATTTATAAAGCTAGTTTAGAACGACGCTATACTCATCCTCCCGCCGGGTCTCGCAGTCTGGAACAACAGCAATGGCAAGTGTGGGTAAACAAGAACTTCCCTGTCACCGTCCTTGAGGCTACCGAAGTACCTCTCGGGTGCCTGAAGTTACCTACCTTATCTGCGGAGTGGCCAATGGAATGTCAATCCAGATTGAATCTTTAAGTTCCTTATCAAATCTTCAGTAATCGTTTGCGGTTCTGGAATCACTTCTAGTTCTACCATACTCCCACTTCTGTTTTTCTGAAAAAATCCATTTTTAATTTAAAACTGTGGCGAGTCAAGAACAATATCACTATTGATCTTTCTTATGGTAGAAAGTCAACCCTCGTCATAGCCTGGGTCAACCCACAACCAGCCATTACAGAAACGTGCCTTGAGTTATCCAGAGTCTGGTTTTAATCATAAGCCGGACAACTCCCCGTACCTTAACATCGTTAAGATACGAACTGTTTTATATCCAATATAGGACCAGAGGCACTGATTTAATTGAACCAGATGCAAAATCATGCAGCTGTCCCCAGTGCATGTTAACTAAATAGAAGGAGGCCGATCAGCATTACTCAACTTAGGAATGCTTCCAATTATGAGTAACCTGAAAGAGAAGCAAGTTCTCTTAATCACTACTATCAACTGAATACCATTGACAAGTATCTACATCTTCGATCACCTTGAAGAATCCCGATACTTGCTACACCTGGTTCTCTACTCTATTCAAATACCTATAACTTCTCAAAATTCGGACCCTGTGTTTCCACGAAACACCTGTCTAAAAACTAGAGAAGTCATAAGTAAACCGAATATAGTGCGAGGACCAACCCCTCTGTCCTGATGGACCCTGGACAACATACAATACTCTTTATAAGTCCCTTGATTCTGATAACTCATTCACTGTGTGTTGTAGGTTGAAAACTGTACATATGGTTAAGAAGAATTACACCGCTGTTTAATGCTCCTTACCTAACCATCCACTGATATAGGTAAATGTCATAGACATAATTTCAAAAAGGTATATCTCACTCTATGAAAATAGACGTACAGATATATCGATTAGAAATTGGTGCATAACAGCGGATATTCAAAACCAAATATTTGCCGTCCGGCAAACAACCAAGGTGACTTCCTCAAATATCACTGATTACAACGAATCCCGATATAATGAAGAAGATCACCTAATTCCCAATAACTTACTCCCACTCAACATCTGTAAAAACCATACAGATGTGAGAATCATACCTGGTAAATACATACCCTGGAGTAAGTATCTAATCGGGAAATCAGTTTTCTTTTAACAGTACACAGTGGCACTGAAACATTGAAATGTTTCGATGGGGTATCCCGGTATTCCTAGTAATGCCTCTTCCAGATTCACGACTGTAACCGTGTAATTCTTTGCCACCTCTCCAAATCCCTTTTTATATGTCTTTGGTCATTACCTTCTGCACACCCCTTTAGGCCAAATGGTTTTCTTCCTTCCCTACCGTTCGGCACCAGCCTATGGTTTGAAAGAAGACTATCCAATAAGCATAATGGGAGTACTGTCCCAGTCCTAGGAGCACTCGCAATGCGAGAGAAGGTGAAGATAAAAGACAACCGAATGAACTTTATTCCTATTTCTCCTGAACCAGGATCCATCCCCGAACTGGAACAAGTTCCTTTCGAGTTCGTATATAACCATACGATGGATTATCCAATAAACTGTGGATCTTCGTAGTGATACGGAGTGTCCTGGAGAAATACAAAGGTGATTTGGGAGTGGTAATGAAATACCTGGTTTGGTCATGAATTTGAGTTGCAATTTACTTTGCCCTCTTACTAATCCCTTGCTTTGTCTTAACTTAATACCTTCTGCACACCATTGTTATGCTAATTGGTTTTCTTCATTCCCTACCGTTCGGCACCAGCCTAAGGTTTGGAAGAAGACTATCCAATTTGCGTAATAGGTGTACTATCTCCTAAACCAAGGAGTACTCGTAGCCTGAGAGAAGGTAAAAGGAAAAGACAACTGAATAGTCCTATTCGTTTTCTCCAGAATCGGAAACCATCCTCGAATAAATCCCTTCGAGTTCGTATATAACCATACGATGGTTTTGTCCAATGGAAGTGGACGTTCGTAGTAATACGGGGTGTCCTGGAGAAAAGGGTAAAAGTAGGAGTGGCAATGAGGTTTGCAACTCTGACAATCCAAAAGCCAGTGTTCAAGAAGGTTCGGTCAACTTGGTCACTGAGTCATAGTCTTAGGGTCGGGTCAATGGTCGCTGCCAAAGAGAGAGAGAAAAGAAACACTCAACGTGCACTCTAACCTAGATCAGAATGGTTACCAATTTATCTAATCCGGAAACCTCCCACTGTACCGTCAAATTCTCCTCCAAACCTGAAAGAAGAATTAGTCGGGGTCACCCGAGGAGTAAACTAACTCATCAGTGGGAATCGGGATCCAACTATCACTGCATGATAACGTGACGGAATCCGCTCACGTCATCACACTCCAGAAGGTATGCGCATATTTGGCAAGTTTCAGTTCTTTTGAAACTCCCGATGTAATTTCTGCCCCATGCTCTTATGACCTTGACTTTGGCCAACATATCATAAGTCACATGTCAAGTTCTACCCGTCATTCTCCAGGTTAATTTGAATCCACCCGTACATACCCTTGACTTTGGCCAAAATGGCAGTACGACTGTCCCAAACCAACGCATCTATCTATGCTGCATATGAATACCCCAATAGCTACCAATCACTGTGCCTTGACTTTGGCCAACATACACAGCTTGAATACTATTGACCATCCATATGAAACGACGGAGGGCTACGAATGGTTTCTGGCGAAAACCTTTAACGTAATGAACTTGATATCGTTGAAGGAACGGATAGCTTTATAAAAATATAGTGACGAAAACCTTTGCTAAAGAGGTCACTCCCGGTGAAGGGATCTCGGCTCTTTCCCCGTAGAATGAGGTGCAGGATATTCCAACTGAATATCACGGTGCAAAGCAAAAGTAATCGGCTATAGTGAAGTTATTGCCCTGACGCAAACTTTTTGTCCAAGGGGTCACTCCCAGTGAAGGGATCTCGGCCCTTGCCTCGTCGACTGAGGAGCAGGATATTCCAACTGAATACCACGATGCAAAACAAAAGTGAACGTCCTTGCAATAACAGCTTTTTGAAACGTGTTCCAACAACATCAGATTAGGTTTGTTTTAACTTGCATTGATCCGAATCAATGCAGTCCCATCAATTGATCACACCACAAAGAACGAAAATAATATGACGTACGTATATGCCATCCGCATTCGCCACTGGGTCTCGTCATTACCCGTTAGGTTAGCTAACTAACGACAGAGCGGGGACTGGACAAGCGCGGATGCAAAACATATACAACATCTACTAATATATATACCAATATATTATATTTCGCTCAAGGCGTGATAAAAATGCAACATCACAGATATGAATAGCATCACAGAACAATACAGATATCTGGGATCCTCGGGTTTCACAGAGCCACTACTGAAACCCGACGTTCCCCTGGTTGTGTGGATAGCCTGTGCAATGAAATCCTAGACCCCTACGGACGCGGCAAGTTACCCGCCAAAACCTGAAGCGAGGCAGCCCCCTTCAGCGACGTGAATGGACCACCTAGCACTTCACGGAATCCGGTAACTTGGGCACCCCTCCTGGGTCAACCTGTACCCCCTACGAGTGCGGCGAACAGCCTGCCAATTCTAAAGTGAAGCCCCCTCCGTCCCAATGCCATGAGATGCGGGCTTGTTGCCCTCTAGAACCCGGCTGTCCGTGCACCCCTCCGTGGGGCAATCCTAGTACAGAAAGTAAAATATACGTACAAAGGGTACATCGACCGCAACCTGGTCATGCCCCAAAATAATAATACAAACAGGCAGTGACGGCAGTCCACATGTCGGACGCTCGCCCCGCAATATCAAATGTACATAATACAACAAAACTGTACTAGCATTGCATCCAGGCTATCCCCACGACCGATCCGCAACATCACAGCAAAACACAGAACATCAACGTGAAAGTCACGTTCGCAAATCCGTCTAACCGGGCTATAGCAGTTAGACAGGATTTACCGATCAAGTGACATTCACGGTCGCAGATATAATGTAAATACTGTGAACCAATGTGTTTAAAATATCCGATCGATCAAATTTTAACAAGTGGGCCCCAAGTACTACTGTAGCACATCAAGAAATTCTGGGCCTAATGTTATTATTCTAAAACCCCTATTTTCACCCCAGAAAGATACTGTAGAAATTTGGTGCAGCCATCTCATCATTGTGCGGCGGAACCGCGGCCCAAAGGGGGGTTTGGCCGCGGTTCCGCGCTCCCATAGACGAATTACTGTATCGAATTTTTACAGGATCCTTAGATATTCCAGTACATCACTTTTCTGTAACCTGAAAAATATTTGGACACCAAAAAATTTCAACAGAAAACTGATGTGAACAAAATTGCGGATTTTGGAATTTTGGTCGATCGGAGATGTAAACACATTAGACAAAGCTAGACTAGGTTAATGGCGAGGCTCTGATACCACTGTAAGTGCACAGCGGCGCCCCGGCCGTCAATCCGACGGCCAAATGCGGAAACGGTGATAACCTTTAAATTTTACTTGAACTGGCAAACCGCCGCGCACTAATACCCGGATCGAACCATTAATTAGTCCTAGCTAACTACAAGATGGGGAAGAGAGATATACCGACTGATCCAAGTCCTCCGGTCTTCTCGTCGTCGTCCCGATCTGCTGCGGAAGCTCCGGTCTCCACCTCGTCGCCGGAAGTGCACCACATCGCCTACTTCTTTTACGGGCTCCCACCTCAATGCCGAGGCAACTCGGGCACGAAGCTGGCCAGTCGACGTGCCCAAGATTTGCTGTAAAATATAGTGTAGAGGCTATGTCTCATTTTGGGATTCATGGAGGTGCCATTTTGGTGGAGGGATGATACAAGAATTATGTGGAGGAACTTGGGGATTTTTGGAGCATGAAATGAACAAAATTCCACCACCCAAAAATTTGGACAGCCCCCTCATGACTAGGCCGGCCATGGCTTGTGGAGTGGGGAGAATGAGAGAGGAGGTATATCAAAAATGAAGGGAGCCACACACTAATAGAAGTGAGAGAGAGGAAAAATGTGATCATGAAAGAACATGATTACCAAGAAACACCAACACTCAACAACCATATCATCTCCCATCATCAACAATCATGTCCACAAAAGTCATGCCATCATGACACAAAGAAAGTCAAGCATGGTCAAAGGAAAAGCTATCATTGCACAAGAATATGCAAAGAACCCCTCCACAATTGCCTATTTGCAAAAATGCAAATAAGCCCTCCTCCACCAATCTTCGGCCAATGAACGATACAAAGGAAATTGGCCGAAACGGAAAGCAAACTGGCAACTCCAGAAAAATGGTCCCGTAATAAATTACAGGAAAACCCCGATACTGTGCATATACACCCGCATCTGTATTTCGACCGAAATACAAATGCAAAGAGAGAAAATCTACACTATACTATACTAGGATCCGGCTTAAACCAAAGCCGGCTAGTAAAATCCGTTCGATCCTGATCCGTGTAATACCGTACGTATCTGATCGAACCCTGCCATATATCCATACGGCCTATAGTACAAACTGTCCGATCCTGATCCGTTCAATACCGCACGTATCTGATCGGACCTTGCCATATCTCCATACGGCCTCTACAACTTTTCGCCCGAAAGCTGAGTAACTGAATGTGAGGGACTCTAAAGACTCGTCAACACCTTGGTTTTTGATTTAACCACTAGCACGTCAGAGGTATAAGCCAATACGTAACGGGCTACCAGGTACTGACTAAAAGGGACGTCTGCGAGCGAACTCAGCCTGACAACCCTACTGAGCCTGTCAGTGACAATATCCGTACAGTCCGGTCCGTTCGTCTATGAGTATCGCATGGCGGGCCTAGGGGGTTGGTAAAAGTCAGACCCCCAAAAGCGGTACAAGTCGTGTCGGAGTGTAGCCCAGAACACCCTGAGATACTACTGGAATACCTACCAGTAAATCTCCTTGCCTCGGTCGAGGGCTTTGTGTAATGGCTCTCCTAGACACAGCGCGACCTCACCCCCAATACCGGGAGAGACGAACCCCTGAAGATACGCTCACTGCCCCCATGTGGCTTGGGACTGCACCCAACTAAAACCTGTTTGCACGACTCCTTTGAGCCGTGGTAGGGTAGTAATCAAAGTACAGTGGGAACTCACACGAGACAAATGACGATCCCCAGGTCGATGAACTAACCTGTACATATGTCACCAGATAACTGCCATCTGACGCCTGGTATATGACCAACTAGCATGTTCCCGGCGAGTCATGTCCGGTGTACTCATAACCCAATGAGCACCTGTATGTTGGAGATAGTGCCCTCAGAGTCAATTATTGGATCACAGGCACGTGATTGCAATGATTGAGGGAGGACCTATCCCGGGACGACAGTCTTACTCAAGATGATAATATGCTATCTGGTTTACCATTACCATCGTGTACTGCTTTAGGTGACCTGACATGTCGCTATTACACGTTGATAGAGCCCTAGGATTCTTGCTTGACGACCAGCAGTATGAGGGCGATCATATACGTGAGAGCTGGGGTCTACAAGCACATCCTTAAATGGTCCCTAGTCGTGGGAGTTTCGAGACAGGGCATCGATTCTCCAGAGTAGACTAGTGTATACAGTCGAGACCCCGACGAGGGGCGGTGGCCGGTCTCACAAGCCACTGGTGTCTGTTGGTTCACCTAAGATGTATACAGGTGCTCATTAGGTTATGAGTACACCAGACAGGACTCGTCGGGAACATGCTAGTTGGTCTTATACCTGACGTCAGATAGCAGTTCCCAGGTGACATGTGTATAGGTTAGTTCATCGACCTGGGGATCGTCATTTGTCTCGTGTGAGTTCCCACTGTGCTTTGATTACTACCCTACCACGGCTCAAAGGAGTCGTGCAAACAGGTTTTAGTTGGGTACAGTCCCGAGCCACATGGAGGCAGTGAGCGGATCTTCGGGGGTTCGTCTCTCCCGGTATTGGGGGTGAGGTCGCGCTGTGTCTAAGAGAGCCATTACACAAAGTCCTTGGCCAAGGCAGGAGATTTACTGGTAGCTATTCCAGTAGTATCTCAGGGTGTTCTGGGCTACACTCCGACACGACTTGTACCGCTTTTGGGGGTTTGACTTTTACCCACCCCCTAGTCCCGACATGCGATGCTCATAGACGAACGGACCGGACTGTACGGATATTGTCACCGACAGGCTCAGTAGGGTGTCAGAATGAGTTCGCTCATCGACGTCCCTTTTGGTCAATAGCTGGTGGCCCGTCACGTATTGGCTTATACCTTTGACGTGCTAGTGGTTAAATCCACAGCCATAGTATTGACGAGTCTTTAGAGTCCACCACACTCAGTTACTCAAGTTTCGGGCGAAACGCTATAGAGGCCGTATGGAGATATGGCAGGGTTCGATCAGATACGTGCGGTATTGCACGGATCGTGATCGGACGGTTTTTACTAGCCGGCTTTGGCTTAAGCCGGATCCTAGTATTTGATAGTGTAGTTTTGTCTCTTTGCATTTGTATTCAGTGGGAATACAAATGCGGGCATGTATTTGCAGTAGCGGGTTTTTTTTTCCTGTAATTTATTACGGGACCAGTTTTCTGGGGTTGCCAGTTCATATTCCGTTCCAGCCGGTTTTCCTTTGTTCTTTCCCGGCCGGACTTTTCCGATGGAGGGGGTTATTTGCAAGTTTGCAAATAATATTTTGTGGAGGGTTTATTTGTGAGATGAAAGATTATGATTGCATCTTTTGATTCCCTTTCCATTTTTTCTTTTGATGCACCATCACTTGCATTAATTGAGATAAGAGAGGGTATGGGTTTGATGTGAATTTGTGATGGATAATTTGGTGTGACCTTATCTTTATCAATTCTTTTTCCTACACCCACTTGAAAGGGGGCCGTCCACTGTTTGGGAATGGAGTGAGGTTTTAATTTGTGTGTGGATTATTCCCTTCATGCTTATTTTGGTGGACCCCCCCCCCATTTTGTGTGTGCTGTGAAGGAAATTTTCTTTTTCTCTTTTGTATTAATTCATACACACATTCATTACATAAGAGAGCTTGCTTCATTATTTTCCAGAGAGCACAAATGGGCTGGCCGAGCTCATTTCTTTAGATGCTCCATTTTTCATCAAGCATTCATGAAAAATCCTTGTGCAAAATTCCTCCATCATGGCAACCATACTAAACCCCAAAGAGACAACTATTCTATACTATTCTATAGCAAGTCTTGGACGCGTCGGCTAGCCAACTTCGCGCTCGAGTTGCCTCGGTATTGAGGTGGGAGCCCGTAAAAGATGCAGACGATGTGGTGCCCTTCCGGCAAGGATGCGACGACCGGAGTTTCCGCGGGAGATCGGGACGACGACGAGAAGACCGGAGGACTCGGATCACTCGGTTTATCTCTAACCCGTCTTGTAGTTTGCTAGATCTAGTTTAATGGCCCGATTCCTGGGTTTAGTGCGCGGTGGTGCCGGTTTGCTAAGTTCGCAAAATTAAAGTTTATCACCGCTTCCGCATTTGGCCGTCGGATTGACGGCCGGGGCGCCGCCGTGCACTTACAGTGGTATCAGAGCCTCGCCATTAACTTCGTCTAGCTTTGTTTGATGTGTTTGCATTTCCGATCGACCAAAATTCCAAAAAACCACATTTTCCTCGCATCAGTTTTCTGTCGAATTTTTTCTGGCTCTAAAAATTTTTCAGGTTGTCACAGAATGATGTGCAGGGAGTTCTAAGAATACTGGAAAATTTCGACACAGTGAGTCGACCACTGAAGCGCGGAACCGCGGCCAAACCCCCCTTTGGGCCGCGGTTCCGCCGCACATTGGTGTCCTCAGTGCATCATTTTTTTCCAGTGGGCTTCTGGGCATAATTTAGGGGTTTTGGAATATTAAACTTGGACCCAGATTTTCTGTGAGTGCTACAGTATTGCTTGGGGGCCCACTTGTTAAAATTTGATCGATCGGATATTTTAAACACATTTTTCACAGTATTTACATTATATCTGCGACCGTGAATGTCACTCGATCGGTAAATCTGGTCTAACTGCTATAGCCCGGTTAGACGGATTTGCGAACGTGACTTTCACGTTGATGTTCTGTGTTTTGCTGTGATGTTGCGGATCGGTCGTGGGGGATAGCCTGGATGCAATGCTAGTACAGTTTTGTTGTATTATGTACATTTGATATTGCGGGGCGAGCGTCCGACATGTGGACTGCCGTCACTGCCTGTTTGTATCATTCTTTTGGGGCACGACCTGGTTGTGGTCGATGTACCCGTTGTATGTATATTTTACTTTCTGTTCTAGGGTTACCCCGCGGAGGGGTGCACGGATAGCCGGGTTCAAGAGGGCAACAAGCCCGCATCTCATGGCATTGAGACGGAGGGGGCTTTAGTCTAGGATTGGCGGGCTATTCGCCGCACTCGTAGGGGGTACAGGTTGACCCAGGAGGGGTGCCCAAGTTACCGGATTCCGCGAAGTGCTGGGTGGTCCTTTCACGGTGCTGAAGGGGGCTGCCTCGCTTCAGGTTTTGGCGGGTGACTTGCCGGCCCGTAGGGGTCTAGGATTTCATTGCACAGGCTATCCACACGACCAGGGGAACGTCGGGTTTTCAGTAGTGGCTCTGTGAAACCCGGGGATCCCAGATATCTGTATTGTTCTGTGATGCTATTCATATCTGTGATGTTGCATTTCTTATCACGCCTTGAGCGAATATAATATATTGGTATATATATTAGTAGATGTTGTATATGTTTTACATCCGCACTAGTCCAGTCCCCGCTCTGTCGTTAGTTAGCTAACCTAACGGGTAATGACGGGACCCAGTGGCGAATGCGGATGGCATATACGTACATCAGTATATTTTCGTTCTTTATGGTGTGATCCATTGATGGGACTGCGTTGATTCGGATCAATGCAAGATAAACAAACCTATTCTGATGTTGTTGGAACACTTTTCAAAAAGTTGTTATTGCAAGGACGTTCACTTTTGTTTTGCATCGTGGTATTCATTTGGAATATCCTGCTCCTCAGTCGACGAGGCAAGGGCCGAGATCCCTTCACCGGGAGTGACCCTTTGGACAGAAGTTTGCGTCAGGGCACTAACTTCACTATAGCCGATTAGTTTTGCTTTGCATCGTGGTATTCAGTTGGAATATCCTGCACCCCATTCTACGGGGAAAGAGCCGAGATCCCTTCATCGGGAGTGACCTCTTTAGTAAAAGTTTTCGTCACTATATTTTCTAAAAAGCTATCCGTTCCTTCAACGATATCAAGTTCATTACGTTAAAGGTTTTCGCCAGAAACCATTCGTAGCCCTCCATCATTTCAGTTAAATATTCGTTAGTATTCAAGCTATGTATTTTGACCTCAGGCCAAGGCATAGCGTTTGGTAGCTGCCGGGTATTTATCTGTTGCATAGATAGATGCGTTGGTTTGGGACAGTCGTACTACTATTTTGGCCTACGTCAAGGGTATGTACGGGTGGGTTCAAATTAACCTGGACAATGATGGGTAGAACTTGACATGTGACTTATGATATTTTGACCTCACGCCAAGGTCATAAGAGCATGGGGTAGAAATCACATCGGGAGTTTCAAAAGAACTGAAACTTGCCAGATATGCGCATACCTTCTTGAGTGTGATACCGTGAGCGGATTCCGTCATGTTATCATGCGATGATAGTTGGATCCCGATTCCCACTGATGAGTTAGTTTACTCCTCGGGTATTCCCGACTAATTCTTCTTTTAGGTTTGGAGGAGAATTTGAGGTACAGTGGGAGGTTTCCAGATTAGATAAAGTGATAACCATTTTGATCTAGGTTAGAGTGCACGCTGAGTGTTTCTTTTCTCTCTCTCTGGCAGCGACCATTGACCCGACCCTAGACTTTGACTCAGTGACCAAGTTGACCGAACCTTCTTAACACTGGCTTTTGGATTGTCAGAGTTGCAGACCTCATTGCCACTCCTACTTTTACCCTTTTCTCCAGGACACCCCGTATTACTACGAACGTCCACTTCCATTGGACAAAACCATCGTATGGTTAGATACGAACTCGAAGGAATTCGAGGATGGTTTCCGGTTTTGGAGAAAACGGATAGGATTATTCAGTTGTCTTTTCCTTTTACCTTCTCTCAAGTTTTGAGTACTCCTTGGTTTAGGAGATAGTACACCTATTACGCAAATTGGATAGTCTTCTTCCAAACCTTAGGCTGGTGCTGACCGGTAGGGAATGAAGAAAACCAATTAGCATAACGATGGTGTGCAGAAGGTATTAAGATTAAGACAAAGCATGGGATTAGTAAGAGGGCAAAGTAAATTGCGACTGATATTCACGACCAAACCAAGTATTTCTTCGCCAATCCTAAATCACCTTTGTATTTCTCCAGGACACTCCGTATCACTACGAAGATCCACAGTTTATTGGATACTCCATCGTATGGTTATATACGAACTCGAAAGGAACTTGTTCCAGTTCGGGGATGGATTCTGGTCCAGGAGAAATAGGAATAAGGTTTATTCGGTTGTCTTTTATCTTCACCTTCTCTCGCATTGCGAGTGCTCCTAGGGTTAGGACAGTACACCCATTATGCTTATTGGATAGTCTTCTTCCAAACCATAGGCTGGTGCCGAACGGTAGGGAAGGAAGAAAACCAATTGGCCTAAAGGGGTGTGTAGAAGGTAATGACTAAAGACATATAAAGGGATTTGGAGAGGTGGCAAAGAATTATACGGTTATAGTTGTGAATCTGGATAATGATAGAGGCATTACTAGGAATACTAGGATACCCCATCGAAACATTTCAATGTTTTAGTTCAACTGTGTACTGTTAAAAGAAAACTGATTTCCCGATTAGATACTTACTCCAGGGTATGTATTTACCAGGTATGATTCTCACATCAATATGGTTTTACAGATGATGAGTGGGAGTAGGTTATTGGGAATAGGGTGATCATCCTCATTATATCGGGATTCGTTGTAATCGGTGATATTTGAGGAGATCATCTGGGCTGTTTGCCGGTCGGCAAATATTTGGTTTTGAATATCCGCTGTTGTGCACCAATTTCAAATTGAAATATCTGTACGTCTATTTTCATAGAGTGAGATATACCTTTTGATATTATGTCGATGACATTTACCTATATCATTGGATGGTTAGGTAAGGAGCATTAAACAGCGGTGTAATTCTTCTTAACCATAAGTACAGTTTTTAACCTAAGACACACAGTGAAAGAGTTGTTAGACTCAGCGGACTTATACAGAGTATTGTATGTTGTCCAGTGTCCATTAGGACAGAGGGGTTGGTCCTCATACTATATTCTGTTTACTTTTAACTTCTTTAGTTCTTAGACATGTGTTTCGTAGAAACACAGGGTCTAAGTTTTGAGGAGTTATAGGTATTTGAATAGAGTAGATAACCAGGTATAGCAAGTATCGGGATTCTTCAAAGTGATCGAAGATGTAGATACTTGTGTATGGTATTCAGTTGATAGTAATGATAAAGAGAAATTGCTTCTCTTTCAAGTTACTCATAATTGGAAGCATTCCTAAGTTGAGTAACGCTGATCGGCCTCCTTCCATTTAGTTGACATGCACTGGAGATAGCTGGATGATTTGAATCTGGTTCAATTAATTCAGTGCCTCTGGTTCTATATTGGATATAGAACAGTTCATATCTTAACGTTGTTAAGGTACGGGGAGTTGTCCGGCTTATGATTAAAACCAGACACTGGACAGCTCAAGGCACGTTTCTGTAATGGCTGTTTGTGGGTTGACCCAGGCTATAACGAGGGTTGACTTTCTACCATCTGGCAGATCAATAGAAATATTGTTCTGGACTCACCACAGTTTTATTAAAAATGGATTTTTTCAAAAACAGTAGTGGGAGTATGGTAGAACTGGAAGTGATTCCAGAACCGCAAACGATTACTGAAGATTTGATAAGGAACCTAAAGATTCAATCTGGATTGACATTCCATTGGCCACTCCGCAGATACGGTGGGTAACTTCAGGCACCCGAGAGGTACTCCGGTAGCCTCAAGGACGGTGATAGGGAAGTTCTTGTTTACCCACACTTGCCATTGTTGTTGTTCCAGGCTACAAGACCCGGCAGAAGGATGAGTATAGCGTCGTTCTAAACTAGCTTTAGAAGTGCACGTCTATATGACTCTGCCAGAGGGTTGTCGTAGTCAGTGGGAGCAGCGGAAGCATTGGTGGACATCAGGCTTATGTCTATTTGTAGACTAAAGCAGATGTAGCGGAGATAGATCATCTATTTCTGACGTGACAGTCATAGGTTTGACGTCATCAGAATAGGGGATGGATCTGTTGAGAAGGTAGTAGGGTGTGATATCCGGGTTTTGGATGACATACACAAAGTAGGAAGTGATATTCCTATACTACGATCGGTTATACTTTGGTCGTCACACAGTGGTTTCTTCACAAAGGAAATGGATTTTGTATCAGACATACTGGTTACTAGATCTATGGTTTTAGATCTAGATTTGGGTGGTTTCCCAATCAGGGTACTTTGACAGCATTCTAAGAGTATTTAGAATGGACGACTCCTGGCATGGTAGTTGTTGGGGTAAAAATTTACACCCCGGTTGACCGAGTCAAAGTCAAGGTCAACCCCAAGCCAGGTGGGCCCAAGCCCAGGTCAAGTGGGCCCATGCCCAGGTCGAGTCCGAAACATGAAGCGGCCGACCCTCCCCATGCCAAAAATGAAATCATGTAATAAATAATTTTTATGTAATTTTTTATACATGAATGTATGTAAAATGGGCATAAAGCCAATATTTTGTAAGCCCATGGCTTATGTGCAAAAATGTAATGGCACATGAGCCATGGAATAGGCAAAATGCCATTTTGTAAAGCCCAAGGGGCTATATGCAAATATGTAAGCCTATAAAAGGCAAAATGATGATGAATAAAATATACCTTTCATTCTCTCCAGAAAAAATTAGATCTGAGATCTCTTCTCCTTCCTCAAGGTTCCAAAACCTTCTTCTTTCTCTTGAATTAAATCAAGAGTTTTACTCTTCCTTTTCAAAAACAAAATAGTTTTCCACCACAAAACCCACAAAGGGGAACTTGGATCTGCCATCAGATCTTAAAAAGGAGAGATTTTGAGATTTTACATCTCTTGATCTTCAAGATCCAGCAAGCAACAGGAGGAAGAAGAAGAACCCTTCCATTAACCCAACAAAAAAAAAACACACTCAGGAGTCTAACTCCTCTTTGATTTCTCTTCAGAGAAATCTTTTTTTAGGCTAAAAGCCTGTTGTGTGCGCAAGTCGCCCGCGTGCCGACACGTGGCGCGCGCGCTTGCGCAACTGCGCAAGTGCGCAAGACGCCCGCGTGCCGACACGTGGCGCGCGCGCTTGCGCAACTGCGCAGTTGCGCAAGTCGCCCGCGTGCCGACACGTGGCGCGCGCGCTTGCGCAACTGCGCAAGTGCGCAAGTCGCCCGCGTGCCGACACGTGGCGCGCGCGCTTGCGCAACTGCGCAAGTGCGCAAGTCGCCCGCGTGCCGACACGTGGCGCGCGCGCTTGCGCACCTGTGCATCCCTTGGATGTCTTTTCCCCCTCTTTTGTGTACATACATACACATATACATATGTATACAAATTTATACATACACGTACTCCACGACACTGTCCCTGTTAGAAAAAAATTTCTAACGGGGCGCTGCCCCGCACCCCGCAAGGGGGCTGCTAGCCCCCTTGACCCCCAGCCCGCTATCCGGGTAGCGGGACCCCCGTAAAAACTCTGCGTGGCTCCCGATATATCCAAACCCCCCCTTTCAGAACTGAACACACGTATACTGCACATTGAGTTCGCATGACCAGTTTAACCCGTTAATCGGAGGTTCCCTCGCCCCAAAGGCGATGGGTAATTAACGGCAGCTTAGTCCGCGGCTGCCGGAGATTCGGATCCCCACAATCATTAAACCCTGGCCTACCCTAGGCAGGGGGAATCTGTAGTACGCTTGACAAGCGCGCCCGTATTCCCATCTCACTGGGGTGACGAAAAACACCCTACAGATTCTGGCACGCCCGGTGGGACCAATCTCTCCTCCCATATTTCGGGTTAAGCGTTCATGCGAACTCAATCAATGTACATATCTGTATTTATACTAAAATAACGCTCTTTCATGCAGGTCTTCAAGCAGTCACCTTTCAACAATGTCTCCAGTGATGAACTCATCTCTCAGCACGGCTCCCGTCTCTTACACGATGAAGATAGACTCCAGGACGGTCCTCCCGGCCAGTCTTGCGCGACAATGGGAGGAGCCGCTGCTACCATTCGGCTCTATCATGTTCATGCCAGTTGGCGCCATCCCAGCTCCTCAAGCCCCGGTGGCAAACAAACCGGTCTCGAAAGGTAAGAGGCCAAATGTGGTGGTCGCGAGGGCACCTCAGCCCAAGCGCAAGTCCATTTCCGAACGACTCCCCATGGCCCCAGCTGGGGGCAAGGCCATCAACACCAACAAAGCTACAACGGTGCCCCTAACCACTGCTCGATCGGGTGTCTTCTCTAAGCTCCCCTCTGATCAACTCACAATGGCTTCCCGGGTAGCGGATGCCCGCCAAGCCTTCAAAATCGAGAAGCTGAGGGAGAAAAGGCTCAGATATAGAGCCAACAAAAGGGCAAGGGCTACTGCCAGGCTAAACCTCATGAGGTTCGAAGAACAGGGTTACCCCGCCAAAGATGAGGGGATGGCTGAATGTGTTATCCACACTGTCTACGTGGTGGGCACGCGCAGCAAGAGCAAGGACGGGGCTACCACATCTCAAATCCAATCTGGCTTTAATGTGGTTGCCACTTCCCAAGAACAGCCGCCTCCGCTGGATGATGAAAACCCTCTCGATGAGGCTGATAGGCAGAGAGAGCCCTCAATTCATGAGGAGTCAGGCTCGGAAAGCGAAGATGAGCCAACTTTCCGTCCTAAGACCACAGAGCAGCAACTTCTCCAAGAGCTCAGAAAACAGCTCAGAAGCAAAGATAAGGAGATGGCCAAGCTCTACTCAAAGATCGACGACTTGACAAATGTCGTCTTACGGCTTACGGCCCAACTTGCCTCTCAGCCGCCCAATCAAGCACAGGGCTCAGCTCATGAACCGGGAAACGGTGTCCCAAAGCAACCAACGCCTATTCCCTCAAATCCAAAAGTGGGCGGACCTCATGAAAGTCAATCGCATCCTATCTCAGGAAATGTCTTGGCTACCGATGACAGTAGCCCGCTAACTCAAGATCAAATCATGGATTTGGTTGCCACCAAAGTCAAAACATTGGTGGCCGAAGCCGAAGCGCAAAAAGATATCAGCAGTAGTGGGAGACCATATCCTGCTCAGTATGATCTGGTGGAATTTCCTAGCGGCTATGTCATCCCTAAATTCGGAAGATTCGATGGGACGGGAAATGCGAATCAACACATCGCCCACTTCAAAGCCTCTTGCGGGAATACTGGGGGAAATGATGTTCTTCTCCTCCGCCAGTTCGTTAATAGCCTGACCGATGTTGCTTTCCACTGGTACGCGAGCATACCAGATGGCTCCATTACTACTTTCGTCCAAATGGAATCTTTGTTTCGACAAAGGTTCATGAGCGTCAGCGATAAGATCACCATTGCCGAGCTCGTGAGGACCAAGCCCAAGAACAACGAAAGCAACACGGATTTTATAACCCGATAGCGCAATCTCTCCGTCAAATGTGAACCACCGATAGAGCAGGACCAATCTGTCAGTCTCCTCATCGGAAATCTCAACAATTGGATGGCCCCGTTTCTATGTACCGCGGGTCTCAAAACATTCCAAGAGCTGACCAGAAAAGTCCAGATGTTGGAACGCTCAAAGCAGGAGTCCTCCTCTGACTCCCAAAATAACAATAGGTCCTGGAGAAACCGAAAGGACGATAATCGCAAAGGCGTAAACTCCGATGATTCTGAATCTTTCAACACTTCGGCTAACCGAAATAAGCAAGGGATGAGCAGGCCTAGCGCCAACCAGTCTCGGAAGCCAGTGTTCGGAGAGGGAGGAGAATCTCCACTGAAAGAGAAGCTGGATAAGGTCTATTCCTTCAGAAGGGACAAAATCCGTAAAATATTCAAAGACGCCCTGAAGAACGGTCTACAACTGCCAGAGTCAAAAAGACCGCAGGAAGCGAATAGGACCGACGACCCCAAATACTGCCCCTATCACAGAGTGATAGGTCACGCCATTGAAGACTGCTTCGTCTTCAAAGATTGGGTCGAAAAGCAATACAAGGCAGGAGAGATAGAACTGTCCAAAGGCGTGTTAGTAAACAGTCAAGATGCGACCGCCAATTTCATACAAACGGAGACCGAAGTTCTTCATGAAACCGATTCTCTCAGACATCTGCCTTTCTCTGAGAACAGTCGACCACCACGTCATTAAACTGGGAACAGTCGACATCTAAGTCGTTAAACTGGGAATGTAAAAAAAAATGAAAATAAAAAAAAATGTGTAAATAAAAGAAAAAAATGAAAATAAAGCCGAAATGATGGGGCAACCGCGAATAAATAGCCGAAATGATAGGGCAATCGCGACCTTCGCGATAAGAAAAGCTGAAATGATAGAGCAATCGCGGTAAAACAAAAAAAACAAAAAAAAAAAAAAAACAAAAATACAAAAACAAAAAAAACAAAAACAAAAACAAAAAAAATACGGCAAATGATGAGTCGCTCCTGGTACCATATTCCAGTGCAGCGATGCAGACGCCAACAAAAATTCAAATTTCCAAAATTCTCCCAGCCCTACGTTTAGTCCCCAAATTGACTACCGTATACAATCCACGGGCTCAAATAATTCTCAGCATACCCATGCCCGACCGCAACCACCAGTTACGCGGCTGGTCTCCGCCTTTGAAATTATGCTTCATTGGAAAGACCCACTCATGTGTCCTCACGATGCATGAGGAGAACAAACCTTCGTGAGATCCTTACGACTCACCAAGGAAAAACACACTTAGGAGTCCTCATGACTCTTAAGGAGAAAATACACCTGCGGGATCCTTACGACTCGTAGGGAGAAAATACCTTTATGGGACCCTCACGGCCCATAAAATTGAAAAGTCTTAGGTGATAGGGATCCAAACCTGTCTCCTAAGCCATCGCTCCCCAATCCCCAAGTGGCGAATGATGAGTCGCTCCTGGTACCATATTCCAGTGCAGCGATGCAGACGCCAACCAAATTCCAAATCTCATACCAACGGCGAATGATGAGTCGCTCCTGGTACCATATTCCAGTGCAGCGATGCAGACGCCAACCAAATTCCAAACTCAAATTCCCAAGCGGCGAATGATGAGTCGCTCCTGGTACCATATTCCAGTGCAGCGATGCAGACGCCAACAAAGTCCTGAAATGTTTCTGGCCCTACGGTCTGGATCAAGCATCCTGCAAAACCGTATACAATCCACGGGCGTAAAACAATCCCAATCTCTTCCAAGTCCTCCCGGGGCAAATGATGAGTTGCTCCTGGCATCATTCCAGTGCAGCAATGCAGATGCCAAATAAAAATCCCAATTCCCAAATCCTCTCATGACAAATGATGATTCGCTCCTGGTACCATATTCCAGTGTAGCGATGCTGATGTCAACCCAAATCAAATCAAACCAACAACCTCTACGGCGGAATCATGCTCTGTCCCAGAATTTACCCCGTGTCGAAATTATGCTTCGCCTCGGTATACCTGCCTTCCCTGTCGGAATTATGCTTCGGCTCGGAATCAACCAACGACCTCCTCGTCGGAATTATGCTCCGCCTCGGAATCAAGTCAACCAGCAAGCTCTGCGTCGGAATTATGCTTAGTCTCGAAATGCACCCCGTGTCGAAATGATGCTTCGCCTCGGTGTACCTGCCTTCCCTGTCGAAATTATGCTTCGTCTCGGAATCAAGTTAGCCAACAAGTTCTGCGCCGGAATCATGCTCCGTCTCAGAATATATCCCGTGTCGAAATCAATGCTTCGCCTCGGAATATTTGCCTTCCTTGTCGGAATTATACTTCGCCTTGGAATTTACCTCTGCATCGAAATCATGCTTCGGTCAGAATGTCTGCCGCCCTTCGGAACGATGCTCCGAATCCTGGAATTATGCTCCGCTCTTCGGAATGATGCTCCGAACCCTGGAATCATGCTCCGCTCATCGGAATGATGCTCCGAACTCTGGAATCATGCTCCGCCCTTCGGAATGATGCTCCGATCTTTGGAATTATGCTCCGCTCATCGGAATGATGCTCCGATCCTTGGAATCATGCTCCGCTCTTCGGAATGATGCTCCGAATCCTGGAATTATGCTCTGCTCATCGGAATGATGCTCCGATCCTTGGAATCATGCTCCGCTCTTCGGAATGATGCTCCGAATCCTGGAATTATGCTCCGCTCATCGGAATGATGCTCCGAACTCTGGAATCATGCTCCGCCCTTCGGAATGATGCTCCGAATCCTGGAATTATGCTCCGCTCTCTGGAATTATGCCCCGATTATCGGAATGATCCTCCGATCTCTGGAATTATGCTCCGCCCATCGGAACGATGCTCCGATCCCCTGGAATTATGCTCCGCAAATCGGAATGATGCTCCGACCCTGGAATTATGCTTCGCGCTTCGAGATGATGCTCTGACGTTGGAATTATGCCCCGCGAATCGGAATGATACTCCGATCCTCGGGAATCATGCTCCCCGGGATAGTGCTTCGCCTCCGGAATGATGTTCCACCTTGAAGTTCAGCTTCAAGATCCATCAATTTCATGCACACAACTCAAATGTGCGGTGTGCATTTATTGATGGGGGGCATTTTGTTGGGGTAAAAATTTACACCCCGGTTGACCGAGTCAAAGTCAAGGTCAACCCCAAGCCAGGTGGGCCCAAGCCCAGGTCAAGTGGGCCCATGCCCAGGTCGAGTCCGAAACATGAAGCGGCCGACCCTCCCCATGCCAAAAATGAAATCATGTAATAAATAATTTTTATGTAATTTTTTATACATGAATGTATGTAAAATGGGCATAAAGCCAATATTTTGTAAGCCCATGGCTTATGTGCAAAAATGTAATGGCACATGAGCCATGGAATAGGCAAAATGCCATTTTGTAAAGCCCAAGGGGCTATATGCAAATATGTAAGCCTATAAAAGGCAAAATGATGATGAATAAAATATACCTTTCATTCTCTCCAGAAAAAATTAGATCTGAGATCTTTTCTCCTTCCTCAAGGTTCCAAAACCTTCTTCTTTCTCTTGAATTAAATCAAGAGTTTTACTCTTCCTTTTCAAAAACAAAATAGTTTTCCACCACAAAACCCACAAAGGGGAACTTGGATCTGCCATCAGATCTTAAAAAGGAGAGATTTTGAGATTTTACATCTCTTGATCTTCAAGATCCAGCAAGCAACAGGAGGAAGAAGAAGAACCCTTCCATTAACCCAACAAAAAAAAAACACACTCAGGAGTCTAACTCCTCTTTGATTTCTCTTCAGAGAAATCTTTTTTTAGGCTAAAAGCCTGTTGTGTGCGCAAGTCGCCCGCGTGCCGACACGTGGCGCGCGCGCTTGCGCAACTGCGCAAGTGCGCAAGGCGCCCGCGTGCCGACACGTGGCGCGCGCGCTTGCGCAACTGCGCAAGTGCGCAAGGCGCCCGCGTGCCGACACGTGGCGCGCGCGCTTGCGCAACTGCGCAAGTGCGCAAGTCGCCCGCGTGCCGACACGTGGCGCGCGCGCTTGCGCACCTGTGCATCCCTTGGATGTCTTTTCCCCCTCTTTTGTGTACATACATACACATATACATATGTATACAAATTTATACATACACGTACTCCACGACACTGTCCCTGTTAGAAAAAAATTTCTAACGGGGCGCTGCCCCGCACCCCGCAAGGGGGCTGCTAGCCCCCTTGACCCCCAGCCCGCTATCCGGGTAGCGGGACCCCCGTAAAAACTCTGCGTGGCTCCCGATATATCCAAACCCCCCCTTTCAGAACTGAACACACGTATACTGCACATTGAGTTCGCATGACCAGTTTAACCCGTTAATCGGAGGTTCCCTCGCCCCAAAGGCGATGGGTAATTAACGGCAGCTTAGTCCGCGGCTGCCGGAGATTCGGATCCCCACAATCATTAAACCCCGGCCTACCCTAGGCAGGGGGAATCTGTAGTACGCTTGACAAGCGCGCCCGTATTCCCATCTCACTGGGGTGACGAAAAACACCCTACAGTAGTGTACCTGCAGGTAATGGAGTCACCCTCTCTAAAGGTGTCTTATAGACTAAAGTAGAGAGGGATCTGCATGATTGGCAGATCACTTGCTTAGGCAATTGAGTCAATCATGAGATGTCAAGTACCACACCAGATATTGTTCTTGCACTAGATGCAATAAGTTGACATTGATCCAATCCTGGAGAAACAGTCGGAAGCAGTTTTAGAACATAAGTGGATGTTCTAGGGATATGATAACGACAGCCTCATTCACGAGACAGTTATCATTCCAGGCTTCCAAGGTGACATGGACGACAAGGACGTTGTCAGAGTTATAGTTTTCCCTCTGACGAGGGGCAGTATTTTGGACAGGTGATCCAAGGCAATACTGAGGGAGGCATGGCGCAGGATACTGGTTAAGTTCAATTGACGATACAGTCTAAGAAGTTTGGATTTGGAGTTCATTTATGAGCTCGGTCCCATCAGACATCCAGACATTCTAAGACAGGTATTGCTCATTTCGGGAGATGGCTTTCTCCGCGAACTTGAGATATAGAGAGACATAGAAAGAAACTTCAAGGCGGATCCACTCACTGAGGCTATTCCTCGATCGCAAGAGTTTCGCAAACAGGCTTTGTGAGACTGACTAGTAGAGGAGTTGGGTGTTCGGTATCACACGGGCTGTGAGTATGCGACATCGCAATAATTAGCCTTGAGTGCAAGTGGGAGATTGTTGGAGATAGTGCCCTCAGAGTCAATTATTGGATCACAGGCACGTGATTGCAATGATTGAGGGAGGACCTATCCCGAGACGACAGTCTTACTCGAGATGATAGTATGCTATCTGGTTTACCTTTACCATCGTGTACTGCTTTAGGTGACCTGACAGGTCGCTATTACACGTTGATAGAGCCCCTAGGATTCTTGCTTGACGACCAGCAGTATGAGGGCGATCATATACGTGAGAGCTGGGGTCTACAAGCACATCCTTAAATGGTCCCTAGTCGTGGGAGTTTCGAGACAGGGCATCGATTCTCCAGAGTAGACTAGTGTATACAATCGAGACCCCGACGAGGAGCGGTGGCCGGTCTCACAAGCCACTGGTGTCTGTTGGTTCACCTAAGATGTATACAGGTGCTCATTGGGTTATGAGTACACCGGACAGGACTCGCAGGGAACATGCTATTTGGTCTTATACCTGACGTCAGATAGCAGTTCCCAGGTGACATGTGTACAGGTTAGTTCATCGACCTGGGGATCGTCATTTGTCTCGTGTGAGTTCCCACTGTGCTTTGATTACTACCCTACCACGGCTCAAAGGAGTCGTGCAAACAGGTTTTAGTTGGGTACAGTCCCGAGCCACATGGAGGCAGTGAGCGGATCTTCGGGGGTTCGTCTCTCCCGGTATTGGGGGTGAGGTCGCGCTGTGTCTAAGAGAGCCATTACACGAAGTCCTTGGCCAAGGCAGGAGATTTACTGGTAGGTATTCCGGTAGTATCTCAGGGTGTTCTGGGCTACACTCCGACACGACTTGTACCGCTTTTGGGGGTCTGACTTTTACCCACACCCTAGGCCCGACATGCGATGCTCATAGACGAACGGACCGGACTGTACGGATATTGTCACTGACAGGCTCAGTAGGGTGTCAGGATGAGTTCGCTCATCGACGTCCCTTTTGGTCAATAGCTGGTGGCCCGTCACGTATTGGCTTATACCTCTGACGTGCTAGTGGTTAAATCCACAGCCATAGTATTGACGAGTCTTTAGAGTCCACCACACTCAGTTACTCAAGTTTCGGGCGAAACGCCGGCTTTGGCTTAAGCCGGATCCTAGTATTTGATAGTGTAGTTTTGTCTCTTTGCATTTGTGTTCAGTGGGAATACAAATGCGGGCATGTATTTGCAGTAGCGGGGTTTTTTTTCCTGTAATTTATTACGGGACCAGTTTTCTGGGGTTGCCAGTTTACATTCCGTTCCAGCCGGTTTTCCTTTGTTCTTTCCCGGCCGGACTTTTCCGATGGAGGGGGTTATTTGCAAGTTTGCAAATAACATTTTATGGAGGGTTTATTTGTGAGATGAGAGATTAGATTGCATCTTTTGATTCCCTTTCCATTTTTTCTTTTGATGCACCATCATTTGCATTAATTGAGATAAGAGAGGGTATGGGTTTGATGTGAATTTGTGATGGATAATTTGGTGTGACCTTATCTTTATCAATTCTTTTTCCTACACCCACTTGAAAGGGGGCCGGCCACTGTTTGGGAATGGAGTGAGGTTTTAATTTGTGTGTGGATTATTCCCTTCATGCTTATTTTGGTGGACCCCCCCCATTTTGTGTGTGCTGTGAAGGAAATTTTCTTTTTCTCTTTTGTATTAATTCATACACACATTCATTACATAAGAGAGCTTGCTTCATTATTTTCCAGAGAGCACAAATGGGCTGGCCGAGCTCATTTCTTTAGATGCTCCATTTTTCATCATGCATTCATGAAAAATCCTTGTGCAAAATTCCTCCATCATGGCAACCATACTAAACCCCAAAGAGACAACTATTCTACACTATTCTATAGCAAGTCTTGGACGCGTCGGCTAGCCAACTTCGCACTCGAGTTGCCTCGGTATTGAGGTGGGAGCCCGTAAAAGATGCAGACGATGTGGTGCCCTTCCGGCAAGGATGCGACGACCGGAGTTTCCGCGGGAGATCGGGACGACGACGAGAAGACCGGAGGACTCGGATCACCCGGTATATCTCTAACCCGTCTTGTAGTTTGCTAGATCTAGTTTAATGGCCCGATCCGGGGTTTAGTGCGCGGTGGTGCCGGTTTGCTAAGTTCGCAAAATTAAAGTTTATCACCGCTTCCGCATTTGGCCGTCGGATTGACGGCCGGGGCGCCGCCGTGCACTTACACTGTATACATCTTAGTTGATCCAACTGACACCAGTGGCTTGTGAGACCAGCCACCGCCCCTCGTCGGGGTCTCGACTGTATACACTAGTCTACTCTGGAGTATCGATGCCCTGTCTCGAAACTCTCACGACTAGGGACCATTTAAGGATGCACTTATAGACCCCAGCTCCCACTTATATGATCGCCCTCATACTGCTGGTGGTCAAGCAAGAATCCTAGGGGCTCTATCAACGTGTAATAGCGACTTGTCAGGTCACCTAAAGCAGTACACGATGATAAAGGTAAACCAGATAGCATACTATCATCTCGAGTAAGACTGTCCTACCGGGATAGGTCCTCCATCAATCATTGCAATCACGTACCTGTGACCTAATAATTGACTCTGAGGGCACTATCTCCAACACAAACGGCTAATTTACCCAGCACGACTCCCGTCCTAAACCCGGCACGAAGTGTGTAAACATACGAGTGCAACAAAAGAACATACTGAAAGAGTACCTGAAACAACAGCATTGGACGCCCGCGCGTCCCAATGTGTCGAAGCGAAAACTTGTGCCTGTCCTTCATCTGCGACTGATCGAACTCCTCCTCTAGTAGCCTGACCCCTTTGTGCAAACCCTCCGCGTCCACGACGTCTCAGAATACGACCCTGACGTGCTGTGAAGGAACACTGCCTGATGAGGTGCTGAAGGCTTCCGCATCGTAAACACCTACGCGCTGCCTGCTGTCTTACCTGGGGATGGAAGCCAAACGACTGTCCTCGTCCTAAGCCTCTGCTCTGGGCTGGTACACCAGTACGATTCCACAACTGTTCCGAAACTCTCACGGTTTCTGGAAGACGTGTCTCGTAAACAGGGGCTACCTCCACCGGTGCTATGTAGGGGACGGAATACTGCATGATAATCGCAAGGAACAACTGGGTAACACGGGTGGCAACCATCTGTCGCTGCGCTCGAACGACCTCTACCAATGAGCTCATCGTCTGGCGTAAGCTCTGCATCTCTGCCACTAGTCTAGCGATCGGATCTGTCGTAGGAGAAATAATCTGTCCTGGTACAACATGGGTACTACTCGGATCAGTCCTCGTCTCAGATAAATCAACTCGAACCTCGGCTCTCCCGGCCTCTCTCTGCACCCTCGTAGTCCTTGGCGGCATAATGGCTGGAAAGAAGGTAGGATTCGATGAGGATATGAAAATCGAATCACAAGGATATATACGATCATAAAGGAAATTCAATCAATAAGTCCTAAGGTCGCTTAGGCGGAGTACCGTGTCGTGAGTATGCCGCGGAACATACGCACGCTACGCCACTCTGCTGCAGCTACCTACTCTATCATACCAGGGTCATCCTACACTCCGAAGGTAAAACCTACGCTCTGATACCAACTTTGTCACGACCCAAAGTTTGGCCCGTGACCGGCACTTAACCACGTAACGTCTACAGGCGTAACGCGACTAAGTAAGCCGAAAACCCATAAATCAAACCAGTAAAAGTATAGAGTGATTTAAGCATTTAATAGAACAAATTACTAAGATAACAATATACGACGCCGCAGCGAAGAAAATGAGCAACAGGTGGGAAACATCACAGATAGAATAAACTGCATAAGTAGAGTCGGCTCACAACGAGCTCGACACCAGAATACAAAATAATATACATCGTCCTCACAACTGGTCTCTACGTCAATACATAAGTGGTAGATGGAGAGTACTAGATACAACAATGTACATAACTGAAAGATAACCAGATACCGCACAAAACCCACCTATCAGCAAAAGAGCTAGCACACCAACTGTAGGGGTATCTGTGTCAAAAGATGCAAGAATGCAGCCTGCCGCGACTACTCCGAAGGGCAACCTGCAAACACTGTGGCACAACGAGGGTGAGTTGCCAACTCGTGAATAGAAGATAACATATAAAGGTAATCGTGAGTATGCACGTGCTACGATACTCTAACCTATATCAACAGATAACATCTATATGATGAACTGGATGCTCAAATATGCAACAAGTGCGGTCTAATAACATCTCCATGTGATGAGCAAGAAATGTGATGATCAGGTATAACAATGCCATCTAACAACCCTATATAGAATGAACAGAGTATGCAATGATCATGTATAGCAATGAAATCTAACAACCCTATATAGAATGAACAGAGTATGCAATGATCATGTCTAGCAATGAAATCTAACAACCCTATATAGAATGAACAGGGTATGCAATGATCATGTCTAGCAATGAAATCTAGCAACCCTATATAGAATGAACAGAGTATGCAATGATCATGTATAGCAATGAAATCTAACAACCCTATATAGAATGAACAGGGTATGCAGTGATCAGGTATAGCAATGTGTACTATATCAGGTACAATAGGTACAGGATGAGATATCAATTACTACATACTGAGCATGGGAAATATAACATCTACACGGAATGTCATCGTGGAAAGTATAATCGGTACCCATCAATGTACCCAAAACCCAATACTACTCAGATGTCGTCATCCTCCTCGGTCCTCCAATCCTGTAAATCTCATATAACCGTGAGTGCCCAACATCGGCACCCAAAATATCAAGAAATACTCGTGCCAAGCATCGACACGCAAATCCTCCTATATAGGGCATCCGTCAGTCCGGATCAGCCCACGGGCTCTGTCTGCGGTATCGGCCCTCGGCCTCGGCAGTACGAGTCGTCCCGTATCCATCCATAGACTCTGGTCGGTATCCTCCGGATAACCGCCAGGTCCAACCAATCACCGGTAGGTAGTAGTCCCTCTGCCAGGCTCACCGTCTACTACACAGCGAAACCGTTCTCGCCCCGGGGTACCATACCGGGTCCACCATGTACCCGTAATCGGCCTCATCCCACTCCTCGATTCGGGTTCACATATATGTCACTCTAGCACCGAGAAAACACATGGTGGACGCACCGAAATATCATATCAAGGGAAACCGGGTTTTTAAATAATTAACTATTCTCTTTGAAATATCCACGGTTCCCCAAATCCAGAATTAACATGGAAACAACATATCTCAATGCGTAATCTAAGCAAGTATGAAGATATCAATATATGTGTTCACTGGAACGAATATACAGTGTGCATGTGCGCAGGTATGAAGATATCAATATAGGTGTGCACTGGTATGAATATACAGTGTGCATGTGCGCAGGTATGAAGATATCAATATATGTGTGCACTGGTATGAATATACAGTGTGCATGTGCGCAGGTATGAACATATCAATATATGTGTACACTGGTATGAATATACAGTGTGCATGTGCGCAGGTATGAAGATATCAATATATGTGTGCACTGGTATGAATATACAGTGTGCATGTGCGCAGGTATGAAGATATCAATATATGTGTGCACTGGTATGAATATACAGTGTGCATGTGCGCAGGTATGAAGATATCAATATATGTGTGCACTGGTATGAATATACAGTGTGCATGTGCGCAGGTATGAGCATATCAATATATGTGTGCACTGGTATGAATATACAGTGTGCATGTGCGCAGGTATGAAGATATCAATATATGTGTGCACTGGTATGAATATACAGTGTGCATGTGCGCAGGTATGAAGATATCAATATATGTGTGCACTGGTATGAATATACAGTGTGCATGTGCGCAGGTATGAACATATCAATATATGTGTGCACTGGTATGAATATACAGTGTGCATGTGTGCAGGTATGAACATATCAATATATGTGTGCACTGGTATGAATATACAGTGTGCATGTAGTACCAGTAGGGGTATGTGATGCATATGTGCCTGAATATGGATATAACATATGCTGTTATGCGGCAATTCATGACAACATCAATAGGGTGGAATCAGTATGATATATGATTTATAGCAATCCTATAATGTGAGTGTCATGGCAATCACTAACGGTGTGAGTGTAGCATATCAAGCGTGCTCGTGCGACTTGAACCGTTAGTGACAGTGCAGTGTCCTATGCTATCATTTCTATATGCAACAATAAGGTATGCTACTACAGTCCATATGAACATCTACAACCTAATATCCTAACTCGCCCTGACGCTTAACGCCATACGGGCGATTTCCCCATAGATGTTAAATCTACTCACCTGGTCGTGCGCTACTCGTAGCCGACCACTTGCTTCCCTTTCTTAGCTTCGCCTGATGTACCCGCCTGCGAACCTGGAATTTCACAAGAATCAGTATATAAGCAACTATCTCGCAAAACGCGATATCGAAGTCAAACGATACGCTCGCGTCGCGAACTAAACGCGCGTGTGTACAATACGCTAAACGTGTGCACGCGTCTAAAACTAACCCCGATACGCCGCGATACGCTGAATCATGGAACCCTCTCGCGTATCGCGCGAACCAAAAGTACTAGAAATACGATATAACATCCCAGATTCTACCCAGGCTAACAACTTACAAAACTATACATACCACTGGCCTAGAAATCACAACAGACTCCTACCCATCTAAAATTCACCCAAAAATTCCCCTATCTGGCCGCAAATTGCGGCCAGAAAGAATAAATTTGCGGTATCTCTATGGGGTGGGGGTCTCGGGCTCTGGTGGTGTGGTCTATACCTTGTATACATGCTCCAGTTAACTCAATTTCAACCTGAACTACTCGGGCCTAAAGCAGATCACAGAAATCCAATTTGTTCACTTAAAACACTAAATTTGCACAAATTTGAAATCCTATGGTATTTTGTTGTAATCTGGGGTCTAACTCGGTTTACATGGTCTTAATAACACCTAATTAGGCTAGGTTAACCAATACTAACATCACTAAACCATAAGTCCACACAAATCACCATTTCAAGCACAAATCTCACCTTTTTACACAAACCGAACTAAACTACGCATACGTTAAACAAACAATAAGTTGGGCTCAAATTCTATACCTTACAAGACCCTAGGTGCAAGGAGAAAGGAGCTGGAGGAGATGGGAGTGCTGCTGCAACTGCTGGGAGGGCTGCTGTTAGTGTTGCTGCTGCTGCTGCTGCCTGCTGCTGCTGTTACTGCCTCTGCTGCTGCTGCTGATGCTGCCTCTGCAGCTGCTGCCTCTCTCTCTCTCTTTCTCAGCTGAGTGTGTGTGTGAGTTGTGAGGGAAATGATCAAAGAAATGTGGCCCCAAGTCAAAAAAAAAACCCTCTCTCTTTCCCTCTCTCTTCATTTAATGAGCATGGCTCAAGCCATGCCCATACTCCCTCTCTCATGCACCAAGTCAACAAAAGACAAAAACAAAAGAATTTCAAATAAATAAAAAAACACACAAATAAATAAAACCCAAATAAATCCCAAAACACTTAATACAAATAGGTTAACCCACCATGGTTGCTAATCATGGTTTTAACCCCAAACTAAACCCTAGTTTACATGCACAAGTGTGTGTGTGCCTAGAAAAATCCTAATAAAATATTCATTAATTAGAATAATTTATCTGTAACTTAATTTGGTAAACCTTTTTACCAAAACTATCTATTAACAATATAATTATCCCCTAAACACGACCTAAGGTGTTACAGCCGGGTTCTAGAGGGCAACGGGCCCGCATCTCATGGCATTGAGACGGAGGGGGCTTCACTCTAGAATTGGCGGGCTATTCGCCGCACTCGTAGGGGCACAGGTTGACCCAATGAGGGGTGCCCAAGTTACCGGATTCCGTAAAGTGCTGGGTGGTCCATTCACGTTGCTGATGGGGGCTGCCTCGCTTCAGGTTTTGGTGGGTAACTTGCCGCGCCCACCAGGGGAACGTTGAGTTTCCATACGTCGGATTACATGGTGTAGGGGTCTAAGATTTCATTGCACAGGCTATCTATACGACCAGGGGAACGTCGGGTTTCAGTAGCAACTAGATTAAGTTTTCTATGTCTTAGCATATTTAATTACACCATGTAATCATGAACACTTTATAAAAACCCTAACTTGATTTAGAAACCATTTCTTTAATTTCACAAATTAGAAATAAAAACCAATTTATTATATGAAAAGCTTAAATTAAAATAGTTAAACAACTAATTAGCCATTAGGTTAGGATTTATACCTTAGTAACATGAGATCAAACATGAAAATCATAGCCTCCAAAGTGCTAACTTTGCTCCAAGATCTATGGTAGATATGCCAAAGAATAATGGGTAGGATTTTGTGGTGTTTTATTTTGGATTTTTCATGAATTTTTGGAGATTTTTGAAGGGAAAATGAAATTGAGAAATGGGAATGGGGGGGTGGGCTGCCCATTTCTTCCAGGTTTGGGAAGGGAGTGGAGAGAGTGTGAGATGTGTGGAAATGTGAAGAAACTTCTCCAATAAATCATCTCATTAAGTCTTTTCAATAATTTCTTTATTTAATTAATTTTCTTTTCTAAACCATCCTAGAAAAGTCTAGAATTTTGAAGACAAATCCAAGAAGAGAAGAGCATGCTACAAACCTAATTCTAATATGTCATGGTTCACTTTTGTAAAGTTTACCCACTCCAATTTATAATTTGCACCCATTTAATGTATAATTAAAATCTTATGTTAATATTAAAAATAATTACTTAAGGAAAAATATTTAGGTAAACTAATAAATTATAAGTGACTAAATAAATACTAAATACTAGCAATTATATAGTTAAAATAGGCATATTTAAATCTATATTGAAAAATAATTGTAGTTGAGTTTTATGGAAAATACAGTTTATTTTACCGATTATCAGAAAATTCACCCAAAAGATTTTATTTATTTAATTATTTATTTATTTATTTTTAAAACGTTACAATCTTCTTCCCTTAAAGAAATTCGGTCCCCGAATTTAAATTAAAAATCCCCCCCAAATACTAAAATATTTAGCAAAACACTCAAATCGTCGGGGCTCCGAAATCATCAATACATAAAACACATCTTAGCGCAGTGTATGCGCATGAAAAATAAGTACATAACTCAAAATCAAAACTCCGTCAAGCATAACGCAATCATCGGAGTTATGGTGAAAATATAATGTCAGAGTCCAATACAAAAACCAACATGATATACATCAAAACTATAACTTGTATATAGTGCGCATCGTAGTAAAATCGTCCAAATATCTGAATAGAGAAGCATGCAAAAACACCTAGGTACTGGTCTCAGAACAGTCTTGCTAGATTATTAAACCAAATAGTAAATATCATAAAAACGTACTGCTCAAAATGAAATCAGTCTCAAATACAGCATACAAAATACCACGTGCGTCCGGTACGCACGGAAATCGAAACCAAATACAGATGCCACGAATATGCACAAAAACAAACTGAGTGCAACAGGTGTGCACAAAAAAAACATCTGTCAAGCGCAATGGGCATGCACGACAACAATATCAGATGCATCTAATCTGCACAAAACCCCAATTTAGTGCATCTGGTGTGCACAAAATCGCATCATGTGTGCCAAGTGTGGCAAGAATCTCAATCGAGTGCACATGGTGCACGAAAAGATAAATCGAATATCAAAATCGAAATCAGCGGTATACGACATACACCGAATCAAAATCAAGTATACCGCGATAGATAAACTTACAACTACATGCATCAGTGTGCACAAGACCAAATCAAAGTACGAAGAGTGCAAGAAAACTATACCGAAAACATAAGTCCAAAATCATGTGCATCCCATATACAAGAAATCAAATCAGTATCTCAGAATGCATAAAAATCAAAATCAAGTGCAATGGGTATGCACAAAACGAACATCAATACAACGGATACATGGAACACTAATCGAGTGCAATGAATGTGCATATAGGAAATACCAATCATAAAACGAAACCCTTAAAATACCAAAATCCAAACAGCGGAAATATGAAATTCAAATCACCAAATTGCAAATCGTAACACCGACGTCAATGTGCTCCTCTTTCCTCTGGTGTCGACTGATTCGAACTCGTCTCTTCGTAGCTATATGAACTGTGCTACAAATGGATATACTCATATCTAGAGTCTCTCCATGTAATGTATCCCATAACATGATATCCGGACTACGTTAAACTTTTCGATCGAGTCATCAAAGTCCTAAAATCCCCCAAGAGCTCAACACTCGAGTACAATTTAAAAATATCCAGTACATGCCACAGCACCTGCGGACCAGCTGTAGAAGGGAAAACCCAAGCCTCACTAATGGCACCGCGGAACTGCCGCAAACACTAAGGTTCAAAAGCGTTCTCATGGTCATTATGTCGAGTTAGGGTTTCATTCTTCTAGAGGGTCCATAGAATTACCTGCATGTTCTTCTGAATATCTTAAACTTGGAAAAATGGGTTTCTGATAATCGTTCGAACCTTTTAACTTCGCCTAGACGACATGTGAATACCCTTCGTCCGCACGCTAAACAGTGCCTCGATCCTCGAGAATAGACGATACACTAACGATCATCAGATTCTAACCGATCTCTAGCAGTGGCCTGATCCTCTGGTGTAGATATCAGACGCTCGCGTCCCCAAAAAAACATAGTAAACGACATATCGAAACGATCATGCTGACCGCAACTCTAGCCACAACTCTCTCCGCCCGTGCGACCGTGGTAACAGAACCACCATTCGATATAGACGAAGATAGATCGAAGGAACGAATAGAATACGGTACAAAGAAATGTAAATCCTAAAGCTCCTTAAGCGAAGTAGCGTATCGTAAGTATGCCGCGGAACATACCCACGGTACGTCACTCTACTTTAGTCACTTACTCCATCAACCAAGGGTCATCCTATACTTAGAAGGTAAAACCTAACGCTCTGATACCAACTTTGTCACGCCCCGAAGGTACGGAACGTGACCGGCACTTAAATTACGAAACGTCTAGCGGCGTAACGTAATCTAAGCAAGTAGAAGGCCAGAAATCTAAACCAATTAAAAGAAAAAGTGTAGTAAAACATGTTTAAAAGCAATATCAAATTTTCTCAAAAATTTCGGTAGAGTCTTCTTTGTAAAAACTGGCCCCAAATGGGTACAAACAAGAATTATGTATACATGCAATAAAAGGGCATCCCCAAGCGGGAGCTAGCTCTACGCCAAATGGCGGATACAACCACACAATGCACTATAATATACAACGCCGAAGGGTGAGGCTCAAAACTCAAAAGAAAACCAACCACCAGAAAACCATAATAATACAAGCGCGACTCTAAGGTCGAAATAAAACCAACTGGTCTTCTAAATCTATCAAGTAATACATGTCTGGTTGATGGAGCTTACTAGATACAACTGAAATAAATAAACATACACGGCGGTCACTATACAAGTGAACTAACTTACCAAGAAATCACCCTGAATGATGTGGTGTGCCAACAAGCAGCCAAGGAAACCTGTACATCTGAACCTGAAAGAAAATTTCGCACAACGGGGGTGAGTTGCCAACTCGTGAGTAGAAGTCATCTGCGAGTAGAAATCACACGCACGACGGTCTCCTAGGTCATAATAATATACATATATAACACTAGTCATCTAGTAGTGACATGGTAATAATCTATGCGTAAGTGCAATACTCAGTGCTCGTGTCAGTGCCTTAAGTAGTAACATGTCATATGAATGAGTATGCATGCATCATGAATGTAAAATAATCAACCATGAAATCTGGATATATCTGTATAAGAAATCTTTACTTTTATCTTCATAAAATGTTCCGAAATAACTGAAGTATCATCAATGAAACCATGGAAATCCGTGTCAAGCATCGACACAAAACATGTAAATCTCAAAGTCTCAATACCTCATATCTCTGTATCTCAATCTCATATCTCTGTATCTCAAATCTCATATCTCTGTATCTCAAATCTCAACATCTCGGGCTCCGGCAGTCCGGATCATCCTATATCATCAAATCCCACGACTACGATCGGTATCCTCCGGATATCCGCCACGTCACAAATAACCGGTAGGTAATGCTCCTCTGCTGGGCTCAACGCCATCATCTGCGATCTTCTTGCCTCGAGGTACCATACCGGGCCCACCATATACCCGCAGACAGTGCATCCCCTCCTCGAATCGGGTATATGATACTGCAAAAGAATCGAGAAAACTCATGGTGGACAGCACACACATCACATCATGAGAAAACCGCAAATTTCTACTTTTTAAATAATGATAAAAAGTTTTATAAAATTCTTGTGGTTTTCCCCAAAATCCAGAAATCTTATGAAAATCTGAAATCCAAGAATCAAGAGTCAATAAGCATGAATACCGGCATAAAGCCACCATATAGCATAACCAAATGAATCTATGAATGCATGAAGTGTCTAAGTAAAGAATGCAATATCTCACCGGTGAAGGAGGGCAATAACACTAAAATTATATTGGAACTATCATTTAACTGATTATATCAATGAGATAATATGTTCTAAAGTGTACGTGACATGGCAATTACCGATGATAATGTGTGTGAGCCGGCAAATAAGTGTATGTGGAACATGCGCATCATCGGTAATAATGCTGGTGTCCTAACAGGCAGAGTTTCATATTAGCTAAATAAATATATGTATGAACATGCAATGCGATGAATACAACATGAACATAATGGTGAATGTGTAGTAAACGCACAACTAGAGAATACATACTAATTACGAGTCATACAGTTTGTTGTTTGAAAAAGCACGAATCGTGGTTTTTAGAAAATTAGGGGCTACGGGGTTTTTAAGAAAAGATATGTCCTTTGAAAAATCCGTAGTATCCCTCAGCCTGCCTTTAAAAATGCGCACGATTCGTTAGTTTGGAAAATAAGTATGACTCGAGCCTAAACTAAAATCTACCTAACCAGCTAAGGGACTGTCTAAAGAAACTAGTTGAAAGGTAAGAAGAATCCTCCTAAAGTCTTAGTCGATATCTCTAGTAGTCGGCGATCCAGCCTCAACAGCGTTACGTACGTAGTACGACTTCTTCGAGTCAAGAGTGCAGATCAATCATCATATCTAAGCCTCGTATGGTAAAATCCATCGTACGACATCCCAAAATCAGGGTACGAGTCAACTATCACATATACATCATCGTTCGTATAGTATCATCATCAAACAAAATCATGATCAAGGGTACTGTACCATAATCGCATACATTCCAATACCATCAAACATATATCATCTTCTGTGTAAATATACATCGTCAAATTATCCACTAAAATATCATGTCATATATCATATCGTGATTAAGTCACATATTACGATCTGGATTTTATTCTAGAGTCTCGTTCATTTCAATGCCATCTACACATATCATCGTTTATATATTTCCTCATTACCCAACGATCCGCTAATATCGTAACACATTTCATCTCATATCTCGATCATATATCCAATATCTCACGGCATCATGCCCGATCATATCGACTCATCCCCAAGTATCATATAATACCCTCATATCACATGTATATGTTGTGTACACACATACATACACACACACACACACACTAATACACCAAGTTATGTTTATGTGCGTGCCTGTGTGTGTCTATATGAAACCTACGAATTCCCTCCAAGGCAATCATCCTCTGGTTAAGTCTTTCTAAATCAGTATAGTCCAACTTAAAGTCTTCAATAATACCCTACTGGCCAAGAATCTAAAGTCACGTCCGACTTCCTAATAATAGTACATAATATCTTTACTCTACGCTTGCGGGGGTGCTATACGCCATCCACCCGACTTTCCCCGTAGATATACATCTACTCACACCTGGTCCTTGTCTGACGAAGTCGATGTCGCCATCCTCTTCTTCATCGTCCGAAGTCCACGTGAGAGGTACCTATACGCAAACATATATAATATCGTAAACCGAAATCGCGGAGAAAACCAAAACGACGCACGAAACGTGCATAGGTTAAAACCTATGACCCGCTCATGCAAAAGAACCAAATAACCCTCGACAACGGTGTACAAACGCCGATTGATCGATATAAAACACAAACATACAAATCATAGTTCCAAAACTCACTAAGTATAATATAAAATAGGTTTTAAATCATCAAAACCTTAAAATTAAGTCAAATCGATTTATTTCCGAAAACCTAGAAAACACTTAATTATCGTTATAATTCGAAACTTGATGTTTTAACAAAACTTATGGCCATAATATTCACTAAATATCATAATTAAGTCATACAAACTATCACCATAATTTAATCTCATCAATTTTTATTAAACCCAAAATTCTAGTTTGCAATATTATCCAATTTTAACAATTTCAAAGTAAAAATGCACAAAACAACCACTAAGCTTGGTTTTGCATGATCTAAAATATTAATGTACAATTTATAATGTTAAAAATGTCATGAAACCCTAATTATATTTTAATCTCAATTATTTAATCAATTTCCAAAAACCTAGTTTGAAAAATAGCATAATTAGCATAACTTTAAAGTGAAAACTAGCAAACTAGTAACTAGATTAGGTTTTGTATTCTATTAACATGTTAATCTACTCATTAGAACCATAATCTAATGATAGAAACCATCACTATAATTTTATCTCACCTATATATATATTTTATAAAAACCTATTTTGCAAAAATTCTAATTAGGATAATTTAAATACAACAATTTATAAATTAGCAACTAGATTAAGTTTTCTATGTCTTAGCATTTTTAACTACACCATGTAATCATGAACACTTTATAAAATCCCAAACTTGATTTAGAAACCCTTTCTTTAATTTCACAAATTAGAAATAAAAACCAATTTATTACATGAAAATCTTAAATTAAAATAATTAAACAACTAATTAGCCATTAGGTTAGGATTTATACCTTACTAACATGAGATCAAACATGAAAATCATAGCCTACAAAGTGCTAACTTTGCTCCAAGATCCATGCTAGATATGCCAAAGAATAATGGGTAGGATTTTATATATGAATTTGTGGTGTTTTATTTTGGATTTTTCATGAATTTTTGGAGATTTCTGAAGGGAAAATGAAATGGAGAAATGGGAATTGGGGGGCTGCCCATTTCGGTTAGGTTTGGAAGGGGAGTGGAGAGAGCGTGAGGTGTGTGGAAATGTGAAGAAACTTCTCCAATTAATCATCTCATTAAGTCTTTTCAATAATTTCTTTATTTAATTAGTTTTCTTTTCTAAACCATCCTAGAAAAGTCTAGAATTTTGAAGACAAATCCAAGAAGAGAAGAGCATGCTACAAACCTAATTCTAATATGTCATGGTTCGCTTTTGTAAAATTTACCCACTCCAATTTATAATTTGCACCCATTTAATGTATAATTAAAAGCTTATGTTAATATTAAAAATAATTACTTAAGAAAAAATATTTAGGTAAACTAATAAATTATAAGTGACTAAATAAATACCAAATACTAGCAATTATATAGTTAAAATAGGCAATCTTAAATCTATATTGAAAAATAATTGTAGTTGAATTTTACAGAAAATAAGGTTTATTTTACCAATTATCAGAAAATTCACCTAAAGGATTTTATTTATTTAATTGTTTGTTTATTTATTTTTAAAACGTTACAGAGGTATCCTACTCGTTTATAATTTTTCCGCATTGGCATTATTCGATTCAGGTGCATCCCATTGCTTCATATCGTCCAAGTTTATTAGTGCACACTTTATTCCACACACGACCCTGTCTAATTGCTGGGACATACACACTGTGAATGGATGAATTATATCTAGTAGTGAGTGCAAGGATTGCTCGATTGTTATTTGCGGACGGGAGTTATTCGCGGATTTCTTGGTGATTGATGCTGGCAGTTATGATGTTGTCTTGGGAATGGACTTTCTTGGTACTTTCCACGGTCACATTGATTGTAGGGCAAAGAAAGTGATTTTCTAGATTCCCGGACATCCGAAGTTCATATTTTTGGGAGGTAGCAGATCTGTCGGGCCGGTCAAATTTAGGGCTAGGCCGACCAATGTCGTTCTTTCGTCGATGGAAGTAAACAAGGAGGAAGCACCATCAGTAGTTCGGGAGTTTATGGATGTGTTCGAGGACATCTCGGGTTTACTACCAGAATGAGATGTGGAGTTCGCGATTGATCTTATTCCTGGAGCAGCGCCGATTATTAGTTATATGTATGCCATAGAGGCCATTATTGTACATGTGATGTATATTGTAGTGGATGCTTGGACATATATAGGGAGGACTTTCTTGCTCGACCTGATAGTATGCTATCTGGTTGCTCTTTGCTTAACATGTAGATTTGTATTGTGATACTGTCTTGCTCTCACATGTTGATAAAGCCCTTAGTATATGTACTTCACTACTAAGACTATGATGGAGATCATACTAGTGGGGCCAGGGTAGTCCACAAGTACATCCTATAATTGTTCCTAGTCGAGGGTGTATCGAGACAGGGCATCGGTACTCCAGAGTAGACTAGCGTATGCGCTTCTCGACCCATATGATGGGCGATCGATGATCCCATATCCATTGATGTTTGACATCAGAGATGGTATACGGGTGCTCAGTGGAGACTGGGAACAATGAACGGACTCGCCGAGAACTCCTAGATGGTAGTATACCTATCGTCAGATAGCAGTTCTCTGGTGACACTGGTACAGGGTAGTCTGTCGACCCGAAATCGTCATAGAGTCTTGTGTGATTCCCACTGTGCTTTGATTTCCACCTTACTACGGTCAAGAGATCGTGCAAAACGGTGGTTTTTAGGTACAATCCCGAGTCACATGGAGGCAATAAGCGATAGGAGGGGATTCGTCTCTCCCTGTATTGGGAGTTGATGTTGTGCTATGCTCGATTGGCCATAACAGGAAATCCCTGGCCAGAGTTGCTGAGATCTACTGGTATGTGTTATCAGTAGTTTCTCAAACCATTATTGACCTTGCATTGGCATGACTTATCAGGCTATTGGGGTCTGACGTTATACCACCCCCAGGCTGTGATATGCGACATATCAGACGAAAAGACCGGACTGTACGGTAATGTTACTGATTGGATTCGCAGGAGGTATGAGCATGCTTGCTTGTTGATCTTCTGATCGCTCAATACCCGGGTGGCCGTTTTGTTTAGCAGACCGCTTGCAGCTTGTGGGTGTTTGATATGATCATTACCTACTGCCGGCGTATTGACGAGTCTTCAGATTCCTACACAGTGGTTTCCTGGTTCATGGGAAACGGAGTACGAGCATATATGTGATATGTGCGGGACCGAGATTAATGTGCGTATGTGATACCGCATTCCATGCTCGCGATTTGTAACTTCGGTCGGCTAAATGTGATATAGACGTGTTATCGGATCAAGTGTTGATTCGAAAAGTTTTTACATATGATATTAGTCAGTTGTATGTGATATAGTCGGATTATTAAATCAAGAGTTGATTTGATAATTTAATGTATAATTTTATATGTGATATATTAATTTACATTAACTAATATTTGCTCACTAAGTATCTTTTTCTCACTTGTGTGCATATAGTATATATGTGATATATATTAATGTACATTTTATTGTGTCATGCTTGATGATACATGTTACATGGGTGTATGAGACTTACACTATAGTTAGGATAATCCTAAGGTTTTTATTTATCAAAGTAATTCAAAATTGGTTGGATTTTGTCATGGTAGAAGTTTTGAGAAAGCTTGTGGGTAACCATTGACTAAGTCCACCATTTTTGTTTTGCTAAAGATATTTATTAACCCAACCTTTATCCTTACCCTAGTTAAGTCTCTACATGAGTTAGTGCATGACACTAACTCACCCATGGTTCATTTTCTAACATCATGAGTTCATTCATTCATTCTTCACTTGATCATCTTCTTCCTCATGAAAAGCTCACTAGCTTTTTCTAAGGTGAGAAAATATTGTGAGAATAAGAAAACTAAAAAGAGCCCATTTCCTACTTCATCATCCTCTACTATTAGCCATTTAGTTTAGGGTGTTTGCTTCACTAAACCCTAATTTAGTGAAGAGGTACATGAGCTTGAGTCTCCTCGACGTAGATCATCTTCGGCCTCGAAGATTTCGAGCAAGCTTGCATCTTTCACCTTGTGGAGCCTCTTAAGAGTTCGGGAGATCATACTCGCAGCGAAGGGACATCTACACGGAGCATTTGAAGTGAAGGACTGGTCTACAAAGGTTGTATTCCTTATTCACTTAGACTTGCAAAATTGTTTGCATGATGTTTCGTTTGAATATCTAGTTAAGATTCTATGGTTAGGGTTCTTTAGAAAGGCAAAAAATTTAAAACGGCATGGACGATGCCTCCCGAAACCTTGCTGCCTTGCTATGTAACTCTATAGTGGTATCAAAGCCAAGCTAGAGATTTAAACGATGTTTGTTAGATTACGAAACCGAAACTACTCCGAAACTTGAAACCCTGAAAATCCAGTTTCTGTCAATTTTTTAGAGGTGTCAAAATTTTGTTTAAACAACTGCAGAATGTTGTATGAGATGCAATATGAACACACGAGAAATTTGAAACAATTTGCTCGGAATTTGGCCGAGCACATGAAGTAAAAATCAGAGCAGGTCGGCCATTTAAGGGTATTTGGGTTTCAAATTTTTTTAGTGTTCCAGTCACTGGGTTTTGGTGTTTCAGGTGTTGTTTGTTTTCGCTTAGTTTGCATGTGATATCAACTTTTTGCAAAGGCAATTCGGAGTTTTTTGTAGTCGTAATTCTAACATGTATTCGGGTTATTTAGACGGTGTTAAAAAGTTTGAATGGATATCAATAAACCTTTTTTTCCCAGCTGGAAATTTTCCAAGTGTTGGATTTTTTCCGAGTTTAAAACTTTCAGAAAATCATGCAAGCGATTCTGTGGACCCTCTAGAAGAACGAAACCCTAACTCGATTATGTGACCGTCAGAATCGCCATCAAACCCTAGGATTTGTTGTAGTTCAGCTGTCGCGACCCAAAATTTGGCCCGTAACCGGCACTTAAACTACGTAACGTCTACAGGCGTACGCAACTCAAGTAAGCTGAAACCCAGAAATCTAAACCACCCAAATCTGGATCAACGGAGAAAAACATAGTTTTAACATTTGGAAAATCACAAGTAAAATCTCTAACTCTAGTTTTCTTTCTTGAAAATTTCGGCAGCACCTCCTTTGTAAAAACTAGCCCCGAAAACGGGCACAACATAGATAAAATATAAAGCATCCCAAATAGGAGCAAAATCACGCCCAACGGCGGAGACAATTGTTATTGTATATGCCCTAGAGGCCATTACTGTATCATACTGGTTTGTATATTACTTAATGGATGCTTGGGATATTCACCTTGTATATACAATCTTGCTCAAAATAGTAGTATGCTACTTGGTTTGTTTCTACTTCAATGTGTACATGTGTTTATTTTTGTATATCGCCTATACACATTAGTAGAGCCCTTAGGATCTTTGCTTGATTACCAGCGATGTGATGGCCGTCACACTAGTAGGGCTGGGTAATCTATAAGCACATCCTTATGCAGGTCCCTGGTCGCAGGACTATCGAGACAGGGCATCGATACTCCGGAGTAGACCAGCGCATGTGCTTCTCATCCCAGTGTGGGAGACGGTCTGTCCCACAGCCGTCAGTACGTCGTACTTGAGATAGTATGAGGGTGCTCGTTAGGTTACGGGTACACTGGACAGGACTCGTCGGGAACTGACTAGTTGGTATTATACCTATCGTCAGTTATCAGTTCCCAGGTGACATGAGTACAGCTTAGTCCGCTGACTTGACACTGTCACTTCGCCTCGAGTGTGTTCCCACTGTACTTTGATCACTACCCTACCACGGCTCAAAGGAGTCGTGCAAACAGGTAGTAGTTGGGTGCAGTCCCGAAGCACTTGGAGGCAGTGACGGTTAGACAGGATTCGTCTCTCCCGGTATTGGGGGTTGACATCGCGCTGTGTCTAGGAGAGCCATTACACGAGTAGTCCCTGGCCAGGGCAAACGAGATATACTGGTAGGTTTCCAGTGTTATCTCAGGGTGTTTTGGGCTTCGCTCCGGCACGACTTGTACCGCTATTGGGGGACTGACGTTTACCGCCCCCTAGGCCCACCATGCGATGTATCAGACGAACAGACCGGACTGTACGGAGAATGTCACACTCAGGCTCAGTAGGAGTTCAGATGGGTTTCGCCTCGTCGGTCTTCTTGTCGGCATTACCTGGGGACCGTTACGCACAGCTAGTGCCGCTTGCGATCTGTGGTTAAACCCACTGCCAGCGTAGTGTCGAGTCTTTAGATTCCCACATAGAAAGCTTTTCGCCTTTAGGCAAAAGAGTAGAGGTCGCATGGTATTGCGACAGGTCGCATGGTTTTGCGACAGGGTTCGGTCACATCCGTGCACTTGTACACGTACAGTATCCGGACAGTTTACACTAGCAGGCTTTGGTTTAAGCCAGATTCTAGTGTACCTTATGGGATTGGATTTATCCAGTTTGCATTCGTGTTCCTCGGAACACGGATGCGGGTGTGTATGCACAGTTGACAGGGAGGCAGAGGCAGCGGATTCTCATTAGGGTTGTTGACAGTTGACCGTTGACTATTTGACTTTTTGCTCAACCCTAATGAGAATATGATATGTGATTAACTATTATATTAATTAAGTATTATGGTGACATGGTTGTTGACTTTTGTTGACTTTGTTGACTTGTTGACTTTTGTTGACTTGTTGACTTTGTTGACCGGTTGACTAGGCTTGACTAGTTGACCATCATGATAACCATAGCCATCATTTCATGGCAAAGACTTTTGTTTACTTGCTCATTTGTGTAAAATGAGTGCATGAAATGATATGGTTATGGTTGCTTCAACCATCACATAAGACTTTTTTTTGATATGATGAGTTATGATCACTTTGGATTATGAGAGGGTGAAAGACAAAAGAGAGCCTCATTCTTTCTTGCTCATTCTCTCTCTTGTTCTTGAGCTCTCCTTTTGCTCTCACCCTCTTGCTCCTTTTCCCTCTCTTTAATCTATGGTTCTCTTGTCTCATGAGTTGAGAATCAAGAACCATAGATAAAATCCCACACAAAGTATTCTCTACTCATTCTAGTTCACTAGGTTTAGCAAACCAAGTGAACTAGTTTCTTCAAAGAACGAAGAAGGAGCTAAAGGTTGGAGCTTTCAGGTGGATCTATCTTCGGCGTACGAAGACGACGAGAAGAAGCCAATCGGACCACCACCGGAGCTTGAAGACGAAGGAGTTCAAGACAAGCAAGGTATAACCCCCTAACCGAGTAGCTAGAAACTCATAGTTAGGTTGTTAGATAGATGTTTAACCAAGATCCGGGTTTTAGGTCCATGTTACCACCTCCGTAAAAATTGTTTTTTACCAAATTCCGCATTCCCGAAAGTACCGGGAGAGGTAGCATGGACTTACAACAATCACCACAACATATAAACACGACTCCGAAACAAAGAATATAAAAGAAAACTGCATAATGAAGTAAACTTCCCAAAACAAAACCGGCTCCCACGAGCACGGCACCCACAATCACCAAAATAATACAACACCGAATCCTCACAAGTCGTCTCTAAGTCATATACAAACAGTGGTAGATGGAGAATACTTGATCCAACAAAAAAAGATATACAATGTACAAGCAGATAACCGCAAACCCACCTAAAAGCAAAGGTCTCACTGCCTAACATAGCGGTATCCGCAAAAGTAGAGATGATAAGACGACCTGCCGCGACTACTCTAAGGGTAAGTCCTGCAAAACACTGTGGCACAACGGGGGTGAGTTGCCAACTCGTGAATAGTAATCAATATCATACTGTAATCGCAAGTATGCACGAACAACGATTTATCTATCACATGTAATCCGATAACATAAGTATGATAAGTGAATATGCAACAATCATGTAAAGGTACATCATCAGGGTACTACAACTACATGAAGCAATGCATACACCACTCCGGTCGGTATCCCCATGATAACCGCCAAGTCCAAATACAATCACCGGTAGTTAGTGGTCCCACCGCCAGGCTTATCGTCTACACCGCGAAATCACCACTCGTCCCGGGGTACCATACTGGGTCCACCATGTACCCGCAGACGGTGCCTCCCGCTCCTCGAATCGGGTATCACAGGCCAAATCTCAGAACCGAGAAATCACATGGTGGACGCACTGAAATATCATATCAAGAGAAACCGGGTTTTCAAACAATACATAGTTTTCTTGAAATACCCCCACGGTTCTCAAATCCATAAATCATATGAAATCCATATCTCAATGCGTAAATCCATGAAAACTGATATATTGTCACGTCCCGAAAGTACGGAACATGACCGGCACTTAAACTACGAAACGTCTCGAGGCGTACGTAATCTAAGTAAACCGAAAACCCAGAAATCCAAACCAAGAAAAGAAGTAGAGTGAAGGAAAACCAATTTAAAACAAGTAGTTTTAATAGCATACGCCGAATTTTGCGGTTTTTAAGAACATCAAAATTTACTGAAAATTTCGGCAGAGTCTCCTTTGTAAAAACTGGCTCCCAAACGGGATACAACATGAATAGTATACGAAATCAATAAAAAGGCATCCCCAAGCGGGAGCTAGCTCTTCGTCAATCGACGGTCACAACCACACAAGCAATATAATATACAACGCCAACGGCGAGGATCAAAACTCAAAAGGAACTCAAAACCACCAGAAATATAACGAGCGACTCTAAGGTCGAAAGAATAAACAACACTGGTCTCTAACTCAATAAATACATGTTTGGTTGATGGAATTTACTAGATACAACTGAATAATATCATACAAGGTAAATAATGGGGGTATGATACAAGTAAACCCACCTACTAGCAAATCACCCGAATGAAACTATGCCCGCAAAGCCGTAAGGAAACCGGTACGGCAAACCTGCAAGAAACTGGGGCACAACGGGGGTGGGTTGCCAACTCGTGAATAGAAAATATCTACGCACAGAAATCGCATAAATAACGCAATCCTAGGTCAATGATCATAATATATCCTTAAATATATGTATAACAGGCAGCCTATGACAATGTCTAGGGTAATATCTAACCCGAGTGTAATCACATGTGCCCGTGTCAGTGCCTCAGGTAGCAATATATCATATGAATGAGGTATGAATGCATGAAACAGAATACATGTAAATGAAGAAACTGTTTTCATAAATTAGTGAGATTTCCTTCGTATTTTTAAAACTGAGGTATCATAATGAAATCAGTATCAACAGTGTCTAGCATCGACACAAAACATAAATCTCACCGTCTCGAAATATCAATGTCTCAATCTCAATATCTAGGGCGCCGTCAGTCCAGACCGGCCCCTACCATCCATCTCAAGACCACGACGGTATCCTCCGGATATCCGGCGCGTCGGGTAATATCACCGGTAGGTAGTGCTCCCCAGCCAGGCTCAACGTCAACACAACATTCCTCTTGCCCCGGGGTACCATACCGGGCCCACCATGTACCTGTGACGGTTCCTCCACTCCTCGACACGGATCTCCAAAACCACAGCAAACTCATGGTGGACGACACTTTACATCACTAGAAAACCGCAACATTTTATATTTTAAAAGATCATAAGTTGTAAATTTTGCGGCTTTCACCGAAATCCAGAATATCATAAATCTCAAGAAATCATCACAAGTGCATATGTCAATGATAATGAACTAGGCATGAACAACTGAATAACAGTATGCATGAAGTGGTAGGTAATAACTACAATGTCTAATATGGCATATAAGGGAAATACACTAATATCATGTCAAAACTACCAGCTAACAATCTAAGTCAAGCAATTATATTCTCTAAAGTGTACGTGACATGGCAATTACCGATGAAGATGTGTGTGAGCCGGCAAGTAGGTGTACGTGGTACATACGCATCATCGGTAATGGTGCTGGTGTCCTAACAGCATGATATCAATAATGGAATATGCAGCAAAATAAATATGCGAGGCAGAGCGAACAGCAATAATGTGCAGGAGCTGAAAACTAGACACAACGATGACTAATCTGCAATGATCTAATATAAGTCCTACGAATGGTGCCTTTTGAAATAACACGAATCATGGGGTTTTGAAAATAGGGGCTACGGTGTTTTTATGAAAGATACGTCGTTTTTGAAATATCCGTAGATTCCTTTGAGCTGTCTTTAAAAATGCCCACGATTCGTTAGTTTTATAAATAGGTAAGAAGTCTAATCTAATCTAACAACTACACTAAACTATACGGCTGAACTAACAAGCTGAACTACAGGTAAGGAAACCGCCTATCATCTGAGTCGATACATATACATACCTGTATATGTATAGTCGGTGATCCCGCCTCAATAATATCATATCCGATACCATATCTATAATCAGGCATCCCAAGTCAAGAGTGCGGATCAATCATCAATATAGCTCGTACGTAAATCCGTCGTACGGCATCCCAATCTGGGTACGGGTCAATATCACATTCATCATACTATTCACCTGGTATCCTCTTTATCAAATATCATGATCGGGGTACTGAACTACGTCTAGTACCATACTAATACCGCCTACGTATGCATGGACGTGTGTGAAACACTACGTCAAGGACCCGCTGCAACGTCATGTCGTATCTAAGATACGAACCCTGCTATATCACCGATCTCACGGCCTCAAATCGAATCTCATCGACTCAGCTCAATCCCAAGTATCAACCTCAATCCGTATGTGAACACATAGTCCCATACCCATGTGAACACATAACTATAAAGAATCCCATGAGCACATATCAATAGGAATGTATGCAAGTATGTATGTGTGTATGTGTGTGCAACACTACCCTAGGGTTCACAACACTAAGGTAATCCAACACGCCAATATCCATCCTAAGCAACGTTATTAATCCTAAATAACATACAATAAATGTTGGTGTGTATACGCATCCGTATACACCACCACGGACTGCGGGGGTGCTATACGCCATCCACCCGACTTCTCCCCGTAGATATAAATCTACTCACCTGGTCCTCGCTAGCCGGTGCCGACGTTGCCACGCGCTTGCTTGTCGTCTCGAAGTCCACATGGGGGTACCTACATATCATAACGCACCATATCTCATTAAAATCCGACTCATGATCAAAACGACGCACGAATCCCACATAGGTCAAAACCTATGGTTGCTTTCACAAATCGACCCAAAAACCCTCAACGTCGGCGTACAAACGCCAGACCATCGAGAAAAACCCAAATACACTCATTTGCACATTCATGAACACTAATTTTAATATAAAATAGGTTAAAACTCACGAAAACCCCAAATTCACTCTAAAAGCAGTTTTTTCCGAAAAACTAGCAAGCAAAATTACCCGTTTTAGTACAAAACTCGATGTTTAAATGAATGTAGCGGCCAATATATTTATTAAATATCTTAAATAAGTCAATAAAACCATTTCCATAATTTAATCACATAAATTTGCATAATTTCCAAAATCCTAGTTTGCAAAAATATCAATTTTAACACTTTTTAATGTAAAATTCATAATTTTACAATTAAACTTGGTTTTGCATATTTTAAATGGTTAAACCACTCAATATAATTTTTAAGATATGATGAAACCCTAACCATATTTTAATTCTCGATTTAACACAATATTTACAAAAACTAGTTTGCAATTTTAACCAATTTCGACCATTTTATAGCAAAATGCACATACAACAAACTAGTTTGGATTTGCATGATTTAAAGCATTAAACTATATTTTATAATGTTAATAAATTCATCAAAACCTTAATTAGATTTTAAATCACCCATTTGGAACCAAAAGCTAAAAACTAGTTTGCTTAAATAAAGCTAAATTGGATATTTTAATGTTACAATTAGCACTAAGCAACAAGATTACATTTTGCATGCCCTAAGATACAAAATGCATCACATAACCATGCAAAATTGATCACCATTCAACTCCAACACAAAACCCCACTTCAATTTCATAAACCCTAATCTTGAATTTGGACTCTAAATTTATAATCTAAACTAAACCTTTCATTAACATAATTTGAAGTAATAACAAACAACTCAAAAAAAGAACAAGATTTATACCTCATAACCATCTTGAGATCAACATGAAACTTGTCTCCAAAATGCAAACTTTTCACCAAGATCCATGCTAGATAGGCTAAGGAAAAATGGGCAGGGCTTGGATTTGCATTTTAGCTTTGATTTTTGATGGAAATGGGTGAATTTTTTGATGGAAAATGAGAGGAGAAGAGAGAGGGAGGGGCTGCTGTTTTGGGGCTGAGAATTTCGGCCAGAAATGGGTGAGGGGAGAGAGAGGGAGGTGAGGAAAATGCAAGGGAGGAAAGTCAAGGTCAAGGTAAGGTCAAAGTCTAACTACTTTATCTATTTTCTAATCTTTTCTTTCATTTCATTTCATTTCTTTTTCCTTTGCAAACCAAGTGGGGAAAAAGTGAGGGCTGCTGAATTTGGCTAAGGGGAGGGGTAAGTGGGGGTGTGGGGGTGTGTGGGTGTGGGCACGGGTGTGGGGTGATGAAAAATGATAAATACAATACCCCAAACATCCATTTACGCTAAAAAAAAAGCCTTTTTTCTTCAATAATTTCTAAACCGTTTTGGCAAATGATTTCGTTCCAAAAACCACATGATAAATTTTTATTTAATGTTTTATGATGCAAAAAATTTGTTTCAACTCATTCCAATTTGTAATTTTCCCTAATTAAATGTATTAGTGACGGCTTAAAATAATAATAAAATAATATTTTTTTCAGAAAATTTAAAATTTCACCAGCGGCTCAATAAACACCAAATAATAGCAATTACATAGCTAGAATATGTATATTTAATTTTTATAATAAGATATTTGTATTTTGACTTTTTACAGAAAACCCCCTTATTTTACCGTTTTTTCGAAATTCCACCGAAACGATTTTCAAAACGTTACAATCTTCCCCCCTTAAAGAAATTCGGTCCCCGAATTTAAATTCAAACTCCCCCAAATACTAAAACATCTAAGAAAACCCATCAAGTCGTCGGGGCTCCGAAATTGTAAATACATAAAACAAATCGTAGCGCAGCGCATGCGCTTGAAAAGTGAGTATATAACTCAAATCAAAACTCCTCCAAGCATCCCGCGATCATCGGAGTCGTGGAGAAGACATCAATGCCAAATCCAAATCAAAACCAATATGATATAACTCGAAACTATAAATGTAAATATCGAATCTATATCTGTAAGCATCTGAAGGAAATGCATGCCAAATCTCTTTAAGTCGCTGTGCAACGCGTATAACACTGCACAGTGGCGGACGTCTACCATAAGAAAATAACTATATACATATATACTTTTGTTTGAAATGTACGTTCCGCCGTTTTGGAAACAATTTAGAAGGGTCTCCTTGTTTTAAACATTTCGTGTCATATCAGACACGTAGGTAAATACTGAGGCTATAGCTCGCTTTTTGGAAATCCTTTCAATAACTATCAATGCATGCAAAATGTATTCAGGTACTGTCCTCTGACTAGCCCTGCTCAGTACGGAAACAAATAGCAATATCATAAAAACGTACTGCTCTATATGAAATCAATCCCCAAAATATGCACATGAATGCTACGTGCGTCTGGTGCGCACGGAAATCAAAATCCATGAATATGCCATACATGCGCACAGAAACAACATCTAAGTGCATCGGGTGTACACGAAACATCTGTCGTAGGCAACGTGTGTGCCTGACAGCAAAATCAGGTGCATCTGACATGCGCGAAAAATCTCGATTTAGTGCATCTGGTGTGCACCAAAATCGCATCTCAAGACATACGCTCAACATGCGCGAAAATCTAAATCAGGTGCATCCATCGTGCACGAAATCATGAAATCCAATATCAAGCGCCGAACGTGCGCAAAATCACTCAGGTGCACAAGGTGCACAAAACAAATATCGAGTATCACAATCGAAATCAAAGTCCAGTGCATCTAAGTGCACAAAAGGCGTATCACTGCACTGCAAGCATATATAAACTATACAGAGTGCAGGAACCAAATCGTGTGCGTGCATATGCACAAAATCAACTCAAATGTCTAAAACCGTAAAATCACAAACATGTGAAACTAAAGAACGAAAACGATATCAAGTGCAACACTGTGCAAAGATCGCAAATCCTCAATCATCAAAAATCAAATCATACGAATAAATCACCCAAAACATCGGAATCAATAATGGCGGAATAGTACCGCTCAATTGCATTCTCTAAGAATCTCGGCCAATTGTCGCGGTCACTAGTGGGACGTCTCGTCGATGATCATGAACTCTGTCCTGCTGGCGTGCGTAACCATGACCACTCCTGGGTCAAGGTCTTCACTGTGAATTACCAATCTTTTGGTCCATCGGCTCATCGGTCCTGTCAGGTGTGCTAACGGGGACGATTCCGTTCTGGCACTTCTCTGGTCATCTCTTGGTCAATCATCGCGACCACTCGTAAGACAGCATATTACTGGCGTCGGCCTCTGGGTCTCTGAATGTACGTGATACATCTGATCCTGGGTGCAAGTATCATTGCAGCAGTGTCCTGAAAGGAATCCTGCTCACGGTCTCTTCCATGTCTTGTCTCTGCCAACTGTCCGGAAGTCATTGTCCTTTCCTATATCTGCATCTTGCTCTGTAACGGCTGCATACCCATCGCGACTCCTTCTGGAAGGTATATCCAGTACTCTGCCTCGGCATGCGCATCGCATGTCTGATGTCGGCGGAGTGGAACGTCATCTCATCTAGATCTGGTACGAACCTCTTACTTCACTTTTCTCTAATGTCGTCTGCTTTGGACTCGTCTCGTCGCGGCTGCATGGACTGAGCTCCAACGACTATCCTCGTATCTGGAGTCTCCCAAGAATGCATCTCACCACCTAGCATCCGAATTAAGTCGAGTCATCCGATCGAGTCGTCAAAACCTCATAATCCCCCCAAGAGCTCAACCTCTTGGGCACAGTTTAATAGTATCGAGTACATACCACAGTATCGGTGGTCCAGCCGTAGAAGGGCAAACCCAAGCCTCATTAATGGCGCCGTAGAACCGCCGCAAACCCGAAGGTTCAAAGGCTTTCACACGGTCATTAAGTCGAGTTAGGGTTTCATTCTTCTAGAGGGACCATAGAATTGCCTGCATGTCTTTCCGACTACTTAAAACTTGGAATAATAGGTTGCTGACACTCGATCGTCTCTGTCGACTCTCAACGTCTCCGCGTGAAATCTTCTCCAGCTGGAATCAATCTATCTGATGACCTCGCATCGGGGTAGGCGAACGATCCACAAGTCCTAGTCATTCATCCTCGATGACTAGCGACCTTCTATCATCTCTTAGTACAACTCGTTCTGCACTAACGCCATCATCTGGGGCAATATCTCGTTGTTCGCAGCAATAACTAGCTCGCTCACCTGCACGCTGAACAGTGCCTCGACCATCATGAATAAGCAACACACCAACGGTCATCAAAATCTGGCTGGCCTCTGTCAGTGGCTCAATCCTCTAGTGTCGATCAGCACCTCCGAGTAACCTCATAAAGGCGATCCGCCAAACGCTCGTGGCGCGGAAACACAGTAAAAAGACACATCTCTGCAATCGTGTGTCGCCGGAATTTCGCCCTGGTCAGTCCTCGTTCATGACGAGCTTGTGCTGACCGCAACTCTAGCCGTAGCTCTCCCTGCCGGTAACCGTAGCAGCAAAACCAAACTGGTACCGACGAGGCTAGATCAGGAAGGAATATAATACTGAACAAGGAAATGTACATCCTAAGGCTTCATAAGTGGAGTGGCATGTCGTAAATATGCCGCGGAACATACCAACGGTACGTCACTCTACTTTAGTCACCTATTCCATCAACCAAGGGTCATCCTATGCTCCGAAGGTAAAACCTAACGCTCTGATACCAACTTTGTCACGTCCCGAAAGTACGGAACATGACCGGCACTTAAACTACGAAACGTCTCGAGGCGTACGTAATCTAAGTAAACCGAAAACCCAGAAATCCAAACCAAGAAAAGAAGTAGAGTGAAGGAAAACCAATTTAAAACAAGTAGTTTTAATAGCATACGCCGAATTATGCGGTTTTTAAGAACATCAAAATTTACTGAAAATTTCGGCAGAGTCTCCTTTATAAAAACTGGCTCCCAAACGGGATACAACATGAATAGTATACGAAATCAATAAAAAGGCATCCCCAAGCGGGAGCTACCTCTTCGTCAATCGACGGTCACAACCACACAAGCAATATAATATACAACGCCAACGGCGAGGATCAAAACTCAAAAGGAACTCAAAACCACCAGAAATATAACGAGCGACTCTAAGGTCGAAAGAATAAACAACACTGGTCTCTAACTCAATAAATACATGTTTGGTTGATGGAATTTACTAGATACAACTGAATAATATCATATAAGGTAAATAATGGGGGTATGATACAAGTAAACCCACCTACTAGCAAATCCCCCGAATGAAACTATGCCCGCAAAGCCGTAAGGAAACCGGTACGACAAACCTGCAAGAAACTGGGGCACAACGGGGGTGAGTTGCCAACTCGTGAATAGAAAATATCTACGCACAGAAATCGCATAAATAACGCAATCCTAGGTCAATGATCATAATATATCCTCAAATATATGTATAACAGGCAGCCTATGACAATGTCTAGGGTAATATCTAACCCGAGTGTAATCACATGTGCCCGTGTCAGTGCCTCAGGTAGCAATATATCATATGAATGAGGTATGAATGCATGAAACAGAATACATGTAAATGAAGAAACTGTTTTCATAAATTAGTGAGATTTCCTTCGTATTTTTAAAACTGAGGTATCATAATGAAATCAGTATCAACAGTGTCTAGCATCGACACAAAACATAAATCTCACCGTCTCGAAATATCAATGTCTCAATCTCAATATCTAGGGCGCCGTCAGTCCAGACCGGCCCCTACCATCCATCTCAAGACTACGACGGTATCCTCCGGATATCCGGCGCGTCGGGTAATATCACCGGTAGGTAGTGCTCCCCAGCCAGGCTCAACGTCAACACAACATTCCTCTTGCCCCGGGGTACCATACCGGGCCCACCATGTACCCGTGACGGTTCCTCCACTCCTCGACACGGATCTCCAAAACCACAGCAAACTCATGGTGGACGACACTTTACATCACTAGAAAACCGCAACATTTTATATTTTAAAAGATCATAAGTTGTAAATTTTGCGGCTTTCCCCGAAATCCAGAAATATCATAAATCTCAAGAAATCATCACAAGTGCATATGTCAATGATAATGAATTAGGCATGAACAACTGAATAACAGTATGCATGAAGTGGTAGGTAATAACTACAATGTCTAATATGGCATATAAGGGAAATACACTAATATCATGTCAAAACTACCAGCTAACAATCTAAGTGAAGCAATTATATTCTCTAAAGTGTACGTGACATGGCAATTACCGATGAAGATGTGTGTGAGCCGGCAAGTAGGTGTACGTGGTACATACGCATCATCGGTAATGGTGCTGGTGTCCTAACAGCATGATATCAATAATGGAATATGCAGCAAAATAAATATGCGAGGCAGAGCGAACAGCAATAATGTGCGGGAGCTGAAAACTAGACACAACGATAACTAATCTGCAATGATCTAATATAAGTCCTACGAATGGTGCCTTTTGAAATAACACGAATCATGGGGTTTTGAATATAGGGGCTACGGTGTTTTTATGAAAGATACGTCGTTTTTGAAATATCCGTAGATTCCTTTGAGCTGTCTTTAAAAATGCCCACGATTCGTTAGTTTTATAAATAGGTAAGAAGTCTAATCTAATCTAACAACTACACTAAACTATACGGCTGAACTAACAAGCTGAACTACAGGTAAGGAAACCGCCTATCATCTGAGTCGATACATATACATACCTGTATATGTATAGTCGGTGATCCCGCCTCAATAATATCATATCCGATACCATATCTATAATCAGGCATCCCAAGTCAAGAGTGCGGATCAATCATCAATATAGCTCGTACGTAAATCCGTCGTACGGCATCCCAATCTGGGTACGGGTCAATATCACATTCATCATACTATTCACCTGGTATCCTCTTTATCAAATATCATGATCGGGGTACTGAACTACGTCTAGTACCATACTAATACCGCCTACGTATGCATGGACGTGTGTGAAACACTACGTCAAGGACCCGCTGCAACGTCATGTCGTATCTAAGATACGAACCCTGCTATATCACCGATCTCACGGCCTCAAATCGAATCTCATCGACTCAGCTCAATCCCAAGTATCAACCTCAATCCGTATGTGAACACATAGTCCCATACCCATGTGAACACATAACTATAAAGAATCCCATGAGCACATATCAATAGGAATGTATGCAAGTATGTATGTGTGTATGTGTGTGCAACACTACCCTAGGGTTCACAACACTAAGGTAATCCAACACGCCAATATCCATCCTAAGCAACGTTATTAATCCCAAATAACATACAATAAATGTTGGTGTGTATACGCATCCGTATACACCACCACGGACTGCGGGGGTGCTATACGCCATCCACCCGACTTCTCCCCGTAGATATAAATCTACTCACCTGGTCCTCGCTAGCCGGTGCCGACGTTGCCACGCGCTTGCTTGTCGTCTCGAAGTCCACATGGGGGTACCTACATATCATAACGCACCATATCTCATTAAAATCCGACTCATGATCAAAACGACGCACGAATCCCACATAGGTCAAAACCTATGGTTGCTTTCACAAATCGACCCAAAAACCCTCAACGTCGGCGTACAAACGCCAGACCATCGAGAAAAACCCAAATACACTCATTTGCACATTCACGAACACTAATTTTAATATAAAATAGGTTAAAACTCACGAAAACCCCAAATTCACTCTAAAAGCCGTTTTTTCCGAAAAACTAGCAAGCAAAATTACCCGTTTTAGTACAAAACTCGATGTTTAAATGAATGTAGCGGCCAATATATTTATTAAATATCTTAAATAAGTCAATAAAACCATTTCCATAATTTAATCACATAAATTTGCATAATTTCCAAAATCCTAGTTTGCAAAAATATCAATTTTAACACTTTTTAATGTAAAATTCATAATTTTACAATTAAACTTGGTTTTGCATATTTTAAATGGTTAAACCACTCAATATAATTTTTAAGATATGATGAAACCCTAACCATATTTTAATTCTCGATTTAACACAATATTTACAAAAACTAGTTTGCAATTTTAACCAATTTCGACCATTTTATAGCAAAATGCACATACAACAAACTAGTTTGGATTTGCATGATTTAAATCATTAAACTATATTTTATAATGTTAATAAAGTCATCAAAACCTTAATTAGATTTTAAATCACCCATTTGGAACCAAAAGCTAAAAACTAGTTTGCTTAAATAAAGCTAAATTGGATATTTTAATGTTACAATTAGCACTAAGCAACAAGATTACATTTTGCATGCCCTAAGATACAAAATACATCACATAACCATGCACAATTGATCACCATTCAACTCCAACACAAAACCCCACTTCAATTTCATAAACCCTAATCTTGAATTTGGACTCTAAATTTATAATCTAAACTAAACCTTTCATTAACATAATTTGAAGTAATAACAAACAACTCAAAAAAAGAACAAGATTTATACCTCATAACCATCTTGAGATCAACATGAAACTTGTCTCCAAAATGCAAACTTTTCACCAAGATCCATGCTAGATAGGCTAAGGAAAAATGGGTAGGGCTTCGATTTGCATTTTAGCTTTGATTTTTGATGGAAATGGGTGAATTTTTTGATGGAAAATGATAGGAGAAGAGAGAGGGAGGGGCTGCTGTTTTGGGGCTGAGAATTTCGGCCAGAAATGGGTGAGGGGAGAGAGAGGGAGGTGAGGAAAATGCAAGGGAGGAAAGTCAAGGTCAAGGTAAGGTCAAAGTCTAACTACTTTATCTATTTTCTAATCTTTTCTTTCATTTCATTTCATTTCTTTTTCCTTTGCAAACCAAGTGGGGAAAAAGTGAGGGCTGCTGAATTTGGCTAAGGGGAGGGGTAAGTGGGGGTGTGTGGGTGTGGGCACGGGTGTGGGGTGATGAAAAATGATAAATACAATACCCCAAACATCCATTTACGCTAAAAAAAAGCCTTTTTTCTTCAATAATTTCTAAACCGTTTTGGCAAATGATTTCGTTCCAAAAACCACATGATAAATTTTTATTTAATGTTTTATGATGGACAAAATTTGTTTCAACTCATTCCAATTTGTAATTTTCCCTAATTAAATGTATTAGTGACGGCTTAAAATAATAATAAAATAATATATTTTTCAGAAAATTTAAAATTTCACCAGCGGCTCAATAAACACCAAATAATAGCAATTACATAGCTAGAATATGTATATTTAATTTTTATAATAAGATATTTGTATTTTGACTTTTTACAGAAAACCCCCTTATTTTACCGTTTTTTCGAAATTCCACCGAAACGATTTTCAAAACGTTACATATATGCATCATAAAACAACAATATGAGCATATCAAGGGAAAGCCGCTCTTTTAAATGAATCTTCCTTTAAAAATATATCTTGCGGTTCCCAAAATCCTCCGAAAAACAAGTGCAGCATCATATGAAGAGTACATGTAAGTGTAGCAAGGTTTAAGTATCTACATGTAAGCAAGTAGGTATGATGCATTTCATAAGCGCAATGATTAACAAATCAATATCACATACCAAAACAATACCACTTAGGGTATATATGACTATAGCAAAAATATGCGGTATACATGTCAGTATGTATGCATGATGTACAAGTAACTGTAATCGAGTATGTGGGTGTACATGTCAATATGTGTGCATGATGTACAAGTAGCTATAGTAAGGTATGCGTGAAATGGAATAAGAGTTACTATCTTAACTATCCATGTCCAATACAATATCACGTATGTAGGTGTCAACAATATCTCATATGCACAATGGGATAAGGGCTACTACCTCAACTATCCCTATCCACTACCGTATCACGTATGTAGGTGGTTTATGCGTGTCATGGCAATTATTGACGATGTGGGTATAGCATACAGTTTAGTGCTCGTGCAACATGATCCGTCAGTAATGTGTTATATCTAAAGGTACAACAGATACTACTATGCAATGATATTCATATGAAATTAACCAATATGCAATAACATGCATCTATCCTATCATATCAGCCCCGACGCATAACGCCATATCGGTGATTTCCCCGTAGATGTTAAATCTACTCACAAATGGTCTCCAGCTATGAAAATCCGACCACTTGCTTCCCCTTTTCCCAGCGTCCGAAGTCCCCGCATGCGACGCTATATTTTCACAAACACAAAAAAATAGTGCAAACATCTCAGAAATCGACCAATATAACGTAAAACTACGTTTTACAATGACGCACCAACACTAAACTAACTCACAAGTGTCCGTCTAATGGCTAACGTGCATTGCGACACTACTAAACTAATCCAAGTGCAGCAGCTGCACAAGATCACGATTTGTGTCGGACTACGTAACACGCAGATTCAAAACACTATATTATAGGAAAATGATTCCAGATTTTTCATACTGCAATTTCTAAAAAAGTAAACAGTACCAAACACCCCTAACCAAAATCAGACAACTACCTACAAAAACCAAACCCCAACACCTCCCTACAAAGCCGGCGTCGCCGGAATTCGCCAAAAGGGTCGCCGGCCCCGGCCGGTGGGGTGGTCCTCGTATTTTAGGTGGTGCTCCAGGGTCGCTAGTACATCACTACAATTTCGTTTGGTCACTCACTAAAATTTCCAGATCACAGCAGATACAGAGGTTCTAAAACGACACTAAAAACACGATATTGCACTAATCGATATTTAAAGTGTTCTAAACCATATTCAACGAGCTATACAACATAAGAACTCCTATTTATCAGTATAGGGATTAAACTTATCAACTTTAGCTCACAAGATCCAAGCTTTCCTAGTTCCAAGTGATCAAAGAGCAAGAATCAAGACTTGAGGTATTTTTTATGATTTATTTGAGAATTTTGGAAATTTATTGGCTTGGATTGGTGCAAGATTAGAAAGGAATTGATCAAGAGCAGAAGGGGGAGGATAGAGCTCGGCCAAGAGAGAAGAATGGAGTTTTGTGTGGAATTTCCTAGCAATTTCAAGTGATAAATGCACATATATGCATTCACACACACATGCATGCACCTCTTGAATTTCTTTTCTTTTTCTTTTCTTTTAACACTTAAATCCCTAGTCCATACAAAGAATCTAGATATTATGTGGGTTTGAATTAACTCAAACTTAATTGATGAAAAGTTCACTAAAAAGAAATTTCCCAAAATGTGAATACCGCATTAAAATAATATTAAAATTGGGAAAAATTCTAATTGAACTAAAACGTCCCATATACCCCAAAGCTTGCGCACTAGCTTTATTTTAGCTAAACCAGGTGCTGGCAAGTCTATATGGTTATAAGAACACAGTCGGGTTAAAACGGAAAATACCGATAATTTAACACTAAAACGGAAAAATTTGCATATTGATTTCTAAAACGTTACAATCTCCCCCCTTATAGAAATTCGGTCCCCGAATTAAAATTAACCACTAAGCGTACCTTCAGAAAGATGAGGGGATTTCTTCCGCATCTCGCTCTCGGCCTCCCAAGTGATCTCCTCACTAGTAGGGCTACGCCAAAGAACCTTCACAGAAGGCAAAACCCTTGACCGAAGTTTCTTCACCTGCCGATCCAAAATAACTACCGGCTGCTCGGTGAACGAAAGATCGCGCTCAAGCTGAACGGTCTCGTGCTGAATCATGTGAGAAAGATCATGAAGGTATTTACAAAGTATCGACACATGGAAAACAGGGAGAACATCCGGAAAACTGGGTGGGAGCGCCAAACGATAAGCAACAGAACCCACTCTCTCAAGGATCTCGAAAGGACCTATAAATCTGGGACTGAGCTTCCCCCTCTTCCCAAATTGCATAACGCCCTTCATCGGAGAAATCCTGAGGAATACATGATCCCCCACTGCGAACACAAGTCTGCGACGACGACGGTCGGCATAAGACTTCTGCCTGCACTGGGTTGCTCTCATCCTGTCCTGAATCAACTGGATCTTCTCCGTAGTCTCCGGAACTAGCTGTAGGGTTACTAGGCACACTAACAAGGCTCTACAAGGCATCGACCATGCCAAAATTAAATTTTTAGGTGCCGAACAACCCTAAGCAAGACGTATACTAGAGTTTAGGCGAAACATAAAGCAAGTAAACAACTTTACTTTAAAGAGATGCGAAATACAACCTTTGTAGATCGCTCCTCCACTTCTTTAGCTCCTTGATGAAGTCCCTTCGCTGCGATCGTGGTTCTCCTAGACCCTTCCATGGCTTCACGAGGCGAAAGATGCGACCTTGCTTGAAGTCTCCGAGGCCTAAGATGATCTACGTCGAGGGAATTCTGACTCAAGCTCCTACTTCACCAACTAGAGAATTAGTGAAGTAAACACCCTAAACTAAAGTGCTAGTCTTGTAGAGGATGAAGAAATAGGAAGTAGGTTCTCTTTGGAATTTTATATCTCACAATCTTTTGCTCTCTTTTCAAAACCCTAGTTTGCTTTCTCTTTATTTCAATGAAGAAGATGAACAAAAGAAAGAGGAATGGATAATGATCAAGTGAGAAGTCTAACCATGGTGAGTGAGTATCATATACTAACTCTTGTAGAGACTTAACCCTAGGCTAATCTTTATGGTTGGGTTAAGAAATATCTATAGTAAAAACAAAACTAAGTTGAATTAGTCAATGCATCCACAAGCTTCCACAAGCTTCATGCATTTTCTAATCCTCCACTTGATTTTGTAATTACTTTAGATATTAAGAACCCTAAATAAAATTTAGCATAGTGTAAGTCTCATACACCCATATATAGTGTATCATCAACCATGATACAAAAAATACAACACGTTTTCATATATATCATATATAGTAAAAATGTGTACATGTGAGAAAAAACCCTTAGTGAACATGTGTTAGTAAATGTAAACTAGTATATCTAATATACAATTATACACTTAATTATTAAATCAACACTTGAGTTAATAATCCGGTCATATCTCACATAACCGACTAACATTCATCGTATCGACTTATCGAATCAACACTTGATTCGATAACATGGTCATATCATATATAACCGAGCAATACAAAAAGTCACGAGAATAAAATACGGTATCACATACACGCATTATTCTCGGTCCCGCACATATCATATACGTGCTCCTATTTCGTTTTGCCTGAACCAGAAAAACCTCTATGTAGGACTCTAAAGACTCGTCAATACGCCGGCAGTAGGTGATGATCACATCAAGCACCCACAAGCCGTCAGCGGTACTAGCTGGACGTAACGGCTATCCGGGTATTGAGCGATCAGAAGATCAGCAAGCAAGCCCGCTCCAACTCCTGTAAAAAGACTGCCAGCAACACTTCCCGTACTGTCCGGTCTTCTCGTCTGATATGTCGCATATCAAGTCTAGGGGTGGTAAACGTCAGACCCCAATAACCGATAAGTCGTGCCGATGTGAGGCTCATAACGGGTTGAGAAACTACTGGTAACACATACCAGTAAATCTCTAATCAGCTCTGGCCAGGGACTTCCCTGTTACGGCCAATCGAGCACAGCGCAACATCAACCCCCAATACCAGGAGAGACGAAACCCCTCCTATCGCTCATTGCCTCCATGTGACTCGGGACTGTACCCAAAAACCCATGTTTTGCATGCCCTCATGGACGTGGTAAGGTGGAAATCAAAGCACAGTGGGAATCACACAAGACTCTATGACGATCTCGGGTCTACAGACTAACTTGCACAAGTGTCACCAGAAAACTGCCATCTGACCTAAGGTATAATACCATCTGGGAGTTCCTCTCTACAAGTGTCACCAGAAAACACCCTCGACTAGGGACCTTGAAGGATGTACTTATGGACTACCATGTCTCCACTAGTATGATCCGCATCATAGTCCAGGTAGTCAAGTACACATCCTAAGGGCTTTATCAACATATAGCCATCAGACAGTATAAAGAGACAAGTATACATGTTAAGATAAAGAGCAACCAGATAGCATACTATCATATTGAGCAAGAAATTCTTCTCTATATATGTCCAAGCATCCAATATAATATACATCATCTGTACAATACTGGCCTCTAGGGCATACATACAACAAACAATCTCCAACTTGCACTAGGGCCAGCTGCTGTAATATCGCATACCGAGCATCCCGAAGAGTCTCTCAAACTGTATCTGGGGAATGGCCTTCGTGAGTGGATCCGCTGTGTAGTTCTTCGTGTCAACCCTCCTTACCTCGATTTCCCGGCGATCAGCTATCTCCCGGATCAGGTGATACCGCCTCAGAATATGCCTGGATCGCTGATGGGACCTGGGTTCCTTGGCCAAAGCCACCGCTCCATTGTTATCGCAATACAAAGGTATTGGATGCTCAATGGATGGAACCACTGCAAGTTCAGTAATGAACTTCTTGATCCAGACAGCCTGTTTGGCAGCATCGTTGGCAGCGATGTATTCATCCTCCATCGTCAAGTCTGCCACGGTTTCCTGCTTGGAACTCTTCCAGCTAACTGCCCCTTCGTAAAAGGTAAAGACAAATCCCGACTGCGTCTTAGAGTCTTCCTTATCACTTTGGAAGCTCGAATCGGTAAAGGACTCCACTTGGAGTTCTCCATTACCATACACCAAGAGCATCTCTTTAGTCCTTCGTAAGTACTTGAGAATGCTCTTCACAGCTGTCCAGTGACTCACTCCAGGATCAGCTTGATACCTACTCACTACACTTAGTGAGTATGCTACATCGGGTCTGGTACATAGCATCGCGTACATGATAGAGCCTACTGCCGAAGCATAGGGTATCCCTTGCTTGCGAGCTCTCTCCAAATCAGTCTTGGGAGACATCTCTTTGGAGAGAGTGAGCCCTGAGATCGTGGGTAAGAACCCACGTTTGGACTCTTCCATACTAAACCTCTTTAGTATGGTGTCAATGTACCTAGACTGGGACAATCCCAATATCCTTTTAGATCTATCTCTATAGATCCTGATTCCCAATATGCAGGAGGCATCACCTAGATCTTTCATTGAGAATCTTTGTGATAAGAAGAGCTTGACCGATTGCAGCATAGGAATGTCATTTCCTATCAAGAGTATGTCGTCCACGTACAATACGAGGAAGACAACCTTACTCTCTGCCACCTTCTTGTAGATACAAGGTTCATCTTCGTTTTTGACGAAATCAAACTCTTTGATAACGGCGTCAAAGCAGATGTTCCAACTCCGCGATGCTTGATTTAATCCATAAATGGATTTAAGCAGCTTGCACACCTTCCCGCTGCTCCCACTATCTACGAAGCCCTCTGGCTGAGTCATGTACACGCACTCTTCTAAATCACCGTTTAGAAAGGCGGTCTTAACATCCATTTGCCAGATTTCGTTATCATGATATGCAGCGATGGCAAGCATGATCCGGATGGATTTAAGCATAGCCACTGGAGAAAAAGTTTCGTCATAGTCCACACCTGGTCTTTGACAAAAACCCTTTGCAACAAATCTAGCTTTGAAAGTCTCCACTTTCCCATCTACACCAAGCTTTTTCTTGAAAATCCACTTGCTCCCAATGGGTTTTACCTCTTCAGGAGCATCTTCCAAAGTCCATACTTTGTTGGTGTACATGGCTTCCATCTCGGACCGCATTGCATCCAGCCATTTCACTGAGTCTCCACTCGTGATGGCCTGCTCGAAGCTAGTTGGGTCATCATCAACCATGATGCATTCCTCGCTCCCACCATCTACGAGAAAACCGTAGTATCTCTTAGATGGGTGAGGAACCCTACTAGATCGGCGGAGAGGCTGAGGTTCATTGGGAACTGCCGAATCCTCCGGTTCAACCAAATCTTCTGTTGTAGTCTGTATTGCTGGAACCTCTTCCAGTTCTACCTCCATGCCACTAATCTCTTTTTCAAGAAATTCCTTTTCTAAAAAGGTGGCATGTCGAGAAAAAAACACTTTTTGTTCCTCGGTTTGGTAGAAGATATACCCGCGCGAATGTTTGGGATATCCAATAAACTTACACAGAATGGACCTCGCCGCGAGTTTGTCCGGATTTTGCGTTTTTACATAGGCCGGACAACCCCATATCTTAACATAATTAAGACATGGTCTCTTTCCTTTCCAAATCTCATATGGAGTGGTTGGCACAGATTTGGTGGGAACCATATTCAATAGGTCTGCAGCTGTTTCCAGTGCATACCCCCAGAAGGACATAGGTAACTCAGCTGTGCTCATCATTGAGCGCACCATATTTAATAGGGTGCGGTTCCTCCGTTCCGATACACCGTTGTGCTGTGGTGTATATGGAGGAGTTAGCTGAGAGAGAATCCCATTCTCTTTTAGGAAGTCCAGGAATTCATTGCTCAAGTATTCTCCTCCTCGATCAGATCGTAGGATTTTAATACTTTTCCCGGTTTGGTTCTCGACTTATTGTTTATATTCTCTAAATTTCTCAAAAGCTTCTGATTTGTGTTTCATCAGGAACACATATCCGAATCTAGAGAGATCGTCAGTGAATGTAATGAAGTACGCAAAACCATTCCTGGCATGTGTAGACATGGGGCCGCATACATCACTATGTACCAGTCCCAGGAGTTCCGTAACTCTCTCTCCGTGTCCCGTAAACGGAGTTTTGGTCATCTTGCCTTTGAGACATGACTGGCAAGTGTCATAAGATGAAAATTCAAACGGATTCAAATATCCATCCTTATGCAACTTAGCGAGTCGTATCGCATTGATGTGACCCAGTCTACAATGCCACAAGAAGGATTCATTCATTTCTGAACTCTTCCTCTTGTGTGTGTTTGTTATGCTCAGAACTGTTGATTGATTTAGAATATAAATGCCATTGCACAACGTGCCTGATCCAACCAACTTTTGGTTAAGGAAAATGTTCATAACATTATCCTGTAATGCAAAATTATATCCCTCTTTACTTAGTAAAGAAACCGATATAATGTTGCATATCAGGTTCGGCATGTAATAGCATTCGTTCAGAACCAATGTATTACCTGTTGGCAATACAAGGTGATATTCCCCGACGGTTTTAGCTGCAACAATTGCACCATTTCCAACCCTTATGTCTTTATCACCTTCCCCAAGTTCTCTACCTTTTCTAAGCCCATGTAACTGATTACATATATGGGATCCTGACCCGGTATCTAATACCCAGGACGTAGAGCAAATGGAGAAACAGTTCTCTGTAACGAACACACCCGAAGAAAATGCATCAACATGTACTTTCTTCATTCGGGTGGCATGGGAATCCTGGTATTCCCCTATATCCTGTTCAGTCTTATAACTCTTATAAGAAGGAACGGAACCAACGTTCCCCAGCACAGTATAATATGCAGGTTCGGTCAATACATCCATATATTATCTTGATTAAGGCATGAAATGGCCGCTACCTGGAGAGAGAGAGAAGAAAACACTTTAGCTTATGCTCTTGCAAGATCAGATTGGTTATTATTTTATCTAATCAGGATGGCTCCCACTGTTTTTATCAAATCTTCCTTCAAACCCTAAAAGGAAAGACTAGCCGGGATTAATTACACCCTACAACTTCGCCAATCTTTCAGCCAGGCCAGTGTCGGTACTTTGAGGGAGGTTCCCCGTGCGTTCGCACGGACCTAATTAAAGTAAATCTCGTTTTCCCAAAGGCGTAACCCCGTTGACACCTTTCTAGTCACCTACTTGATCGGCTAATTGTCCTGTATAAAACTCTCCAGGGAGTAACAATTACTCGCAGTGGGTATCGGGATCCAACTATCTCATAGAAGGTATGCAATCTCATTGCAAATTTCAACACTTGAAATTCCCGATAATATTTTGCCCCTAGCGTCCCATGACCTTGACGTAGGCCAACAAACCATAGTGCGCTAGTCAAGTTCAACCCGTCATTTCTTGATTGAATTAAACCCACCCGTACGACCCTTGACGCAGGCCAACAAAGTCACACAACTACCCTAATCCAATCTGCATCATATGCATAAGCAGATAAATACTAGTTAGCTACCGCACACTACGCCTTGACGCAGGCCAACAAACGTAGCACGAATACTAAGTAGGATTTATTTGAAATGACGGAGGGCTACGACAGGTTTTTCTGAAAACCTATTGCGTAATGAACTTGATATCGTTGTAGAATCGAGTGAATTTTGAAATGGAGTGATTTTGAGGCTTTCATTAGTTTTGCTAAAGAGGTCACTCCCGGTGATGGGATCTTGGCTCTTTCCTTGAGGAATAAGGTGCAGGATATATCATATACATCACTATGCAAAGCAAAACTCCAAAAGCAATCAAAAACAAACCGAGTGTTGTAGCATCTGCCAGTTTTGCTAAAGAGGTCACTCCCAGTGAAGGGATCTCGGCTCTTTCCTCATCGAATAAGGTGCAGGGTATATCATATATACCGCTATGCAAAGCAAGACTGTCGCTACCCATTTTTGAAAAAAATTTGATTCTACAACATCTTTTAGGTTTCTTTTCTTTCATTAATCACATTAATGAAGTCCCATCATTTAAATCACCTAAACATCACAGATAAATACGACGTACACTTATGCCATCCGCATTCGCCTCGATGTCCCCTCATGCACCGTTAGGTTAGGTAACTAGCGGCAGAGCAGGGCAGGGCTAGCGCGGGTGTAAAACATAAGTAACGTCTATATAATATATCATATATACTATATACAGTATTTATCACAGAACATCAAATGATCACATCACAGATATTGCAGCAGAAGAAACATATGAAACATTGGATATACTAAGACGTCCGTGTTTTATTTTGAGCCTCTATAAAACACGGATTCCACGGTCACGACGAATAGCCAAACCGACACGCCTAGACCCCTACGAGAGCGGCAAGCAACCCTACCAATTCTGGAGTTAGGAGACCCGGACTCGACTCCTCGAGTTGGTCTCCCACTGGACTCTAGAACCCGGTTACTTGTGCTCTCCTCCTTGGGTCTATCCTAGTGCGGAAAAGTAAATAATATACAAAATGTGACATCAACCTCATCCCGGAAGTGCCCCAATAAAAGAATATTACATACATTTAAATTTTACATGAATGAAAATAAAAAAAACTCTCATCTCGCATAAAACCCCCGGCTATTCAGAACGCGACGATCCAATATAACATATCCAGCAACACAAAACATCACATGTCATCAACGTAAGTAAATATGCGCTTCCCAATTGTCGTTGACATATAGCAACGAAACCGGCGATATCACATATTACACTTACGGTCGCAGAAAAGAAAGTGTAAAACTACAACATTTGGAATCCACAATCTCTTTAGACATCGTAAATCCGAAATATCACATATTTCGCATTTCATGCCTAACCGTGTGAATTCCACATATTGTATCACATTCCAGATAAATAGACAGTATTAAACTTTTCGATCGAATAATCAAATACCCAAGATTTCCTAAATAGCTCAACACTTGAGCGGAGTTCAAAAATTCCAGAATACGTCACAGTAGCAACGGTCCAGCCGTAGAAGGGTCAAGCCAACGCCTCACATGTGGCACGCCGTACTGCCCCAAACCATAAGGTTCAAAGGGCGGTTCAAGACGGTCACATAATCGAGTTAAGGTTTGTTTTCTTCTGAAGGGTCCATCGCGTCACATGCACGGTTTTCCGAAAGATTTAAACCCGAGAAAAATTCAACACTTGAACGTTTTTTGTGCCGGGAAATAATGAGTTAATGACATCCGTTCGAACATTTTAGTACTTTCTAAATTATCCGGAATAACATAACAAAATTAAATTCTCCGATCAAATCGATGGTTACAAAATGAACCCCTAAAAACTCAACACTTGAGTCAGTTTAAAAATACCCATAAAATAGAACAATCAGATACAAGAATTACTGTGCAAACAAAATGTCAAAGTCTCACTGTACGGCCGCGGTTCCGCAGCACAAGCAGGGTATTGCCACGGAACCGCAGCGGTCCGTACATATTACGTCGCCATTTTTGCGCCGTAATTCTTAGAAATTCTTGCTGTATTTTTTAAGTATTTTTAATTCTGAAAAAACCCAGATTTTGAAAAAAGTCCAGAGAGGGGTTGATTTCGACGTTGTCGGGTTCGTTCGGAGTTTTAACTTCATTAACACATCGCCTAATGCTCTAGCTAGGCTCTGATACCACTGTAGGGTTACTAGGCACACTAACAAGGCTCTACAAGGCATCGACCATGCCAAAATTAAATTTTTAGGTGCCGAACAACCCTAAGCAAGATCGTATACTAGAGTTTAGGCGAAACATAAAGCAAGTAAACAACTTTACTTTAAAGAGATGCGAAATACAACCTTTGTAGATCGCTCCTCCACTTCTTTAGCTCCTTGATGAAGTCCCTTCGCTGCGATCGTGGTTCTCCTGGACCCTTGCATGGCTTCACAAGGCGAAAGATGTGACCTTGCTTGAAGTCTCCGAGGCCGAAGATGATCTACGTCGAGAGAATTCCGACTCAAGCTCCTACTTCACCAACTAGAGAATTAGTGAAGTAAACACCCTAAACTAAAGTGCTAGTCTAGTAGAGGATGAAGAAATAGGAAGTGGGTTCTCTTTGGAATTTTATATCTCACAATCTTTTCCACTCTTTTCAAAACCCTAGTTTGCTTTCTCTTTTGCTCAATGAAGAAGATGAACAAAAGAAAGAGGAAAGGATAATAATCAAGTGAGAAGTCTAACCATGGTGAGTGAGTATCATATACTAACCCTTGTAGAGACTTAACCCTAGGCTAATCTTTTTGGATGGGTTAAGAAATATCCATAGTAAAAACAAAACTAAGTTGAATTAGTCAATGCATCCACAAGCTTCCACAAGCTTCATGCATTTTCTAATCCTCCACTTGATTTTGTAATTACTTTAGATATTAAAAACCCTAAATAAAATTTAGCATAGTGTAAGTCTCATACACTCATGTATAGTGTATCATCAACCATGATACAAAAAATACAACACATTTTCATATATATCATATATAGTAAAAATGTGTACATGTAAGAAAAAACCCTAAGTGAACATGTGTTAGTAAATGTAAACTAGTATATCTAATATACAATTATACACTTAATTATTAAATCAACACTTGACTTAATAATCCGGTCATATCTCATATAACCGACTAACATTCATCGTATCGACTTATCGAATCAACACTTGATTCGATAACCCGGTCATATCATATATAACCGACCAATACAAAAAAGTCACGAAAATAAAATACGGTATGACATACATGCATTATTCTCGGTCCAGCACATATCACATACGTGCTCCTATTTCATTTTGCCTGAGCCAGAAAAACCTCTATGTAGGACTCTAAAGACTCGTCAATACGCCTGCAGTAGGTGATGATCACATCAAGCACCCACAAGCCGTCAGCGGTACTAGCTGGACGTAACGGCTACCCGGGTATTGAGCGATCAGAAGATCAGCAAGCAAGCCTGCTCCAACTCCTGTAAAAAGCCTGCCGGCAACACTTCCCGTACAGTCCGGTCTCCTCGTCTGATATGTCGCATATCAAGTTTAGGGGTGGTAAACGTCAGACCCCAATAACCGATAAGTCATACCGATGTGAGGCTCATAACGGGTTGAGAAACTACTGGTAACACTTACCAGTAAATCTCTAATCAGTCCTGGCCGGGGACTTCTCTGTTACGGCCAATCGAGCACAGCGCAACATCAACCCCCAATACCGGGAGAGACGAAACCCCTCCTATCGCTCATTGCCTCCATGTGACTCAGGACTGTACCCAAAAACCACCGTTTTGCACGCCCTCTTGGACGTGGTAAAGTGGAAATCAAAGCACAGTGGGAATCACACAAGACTCTATGACGATCTCGGGTCTACAGACTAACCTGGACAAGTGTCACCAGAGAACTGCCATCTGACGTAAGGTATAATACCATCTGGGAGTTCTCGGCGAGTCCGTCCAGTGTACCCAGTCTCCACTGAGCACCCGCATACCATTTCTGATGTCAAACACCAATGGATATGGGATTATCCATCGCCCATCTCATGGGTCGAGAAGCGTATACGCTAGTCTACTCTGGTATATCGATGCCCTGTCTCGATACACCCTCGACTATGGACCTTGAAGCATGTACTTATGGACTACCATGTCCCTACTAGTATGATCCGCATCATAGTCCAGGTAGTCAAGTACACATCGTAAGGGCTTTATCAACATGTAGCCATCAGACAGTATAAAGAGACAAGTATACATGTTAAGATAAAGAGCAACCAGATAGCATACTATCATATCGAGCAAGAAAGTCCTCTCTATATATGTCCAAGCATCCAATATAATATACATTATCTGTACAATACTGGCCTCTAGGGCATACATACAACTAACACTAGCTAGGGTCCCAAAAACAGACTCTCACTAAGTTCGGACCAACAGACTGGCGACCGACACTTCCTACTATATAAAGACTCAAAAGGTGCCATCTGAATAGTCTCCTGAAAGCTGTTGTTGTAGGAGAACTCAATCGACGGCAAGTGATGATCCCAACTGCCACCAAAATCAAGCACACATGCACGGAGCATATCCTCCAGAGTCTGAATAGTCCGCTCCGACTGACCATCGGTCTGTGGATGAAAAGCGGTGCTAAATCTCAACCGGGTACCCAAACCGTCCTGAAGCTTCTGCCAAAGATGGCTAGTAAACTAGGTGCCTCTGTCGGATACTATGCATGTGGGAACACCGTGCAAACGCACAATCTCATCTATGTACAACTGAGCATACTAAGCATAACCGAAAGTGGCCTTCACTGGAAGGAAGTGGGCCGCTTTTGTCAACCGGTCAACAATCACCCAAATGGATTCATACCCTATACTGGGCCTGGGTAGGCCCACAATGAAGTGCATGGAAGTCTGATCCTATTTCCACTCCGGAACGGGTAAAGGTTGCAACTCTCCAGCCGGTCTCTGGTGTTAGTTGTATGTATGCCCTAGAGGCCAGTATTGTACAGATTGTGTATATTATATTGGATTCTTGGATATATATAGAGATGACTTTCTTGCTCGACATGATAGTATGCTATCTGGTTGATCTTTATCTTAACATGTACACTAGTCTCTTTATACTGTCTTATAGTTACATGTTGGTAAAGCCCTTAGGATATGTACTTGACTACCTGGACTGTGATGCAGATCATACTAGTGGGGACATGGTAGTCCATAAGTACATCCTTCAAGGTCCCTAGTCGTGGGTGTATCGAGACGGGGCATCGATATACCAGAGTAGACTAGCGTATACGCTTCTCGACCCATGAGATGGGCTATGGATGATCCCATATCCATTGGTGTTTGACATCAGAGATGGTATACGGGTGCTCAGTGGAGACTGGGTACACTGGACGGACTCGCCGAGAATTCCCAGATGGTATTATACCTCACGTCAGATGGCAGTTCTCAGGTGACACTTGTACAGGTTAGTCTGTAGACCCGAGATCGTCATAGAGTCTTGTGTGATTCCCACTGTGCTTTGATCTCCACCTTACCACGTCCATGAGGGCGTGCAAAACGGTGGTCTTTGGGCACAGTCCCGAGTCACATGGAGGCAATGAGCGATAGGAGGGGTTTCGTCTCTCCCGGTATTGGGGGTTGATGTTGCGCTGTGCTCGATTGGCCGTAACAGGGAAGTCCCTGGCCAGGGCTGATCAGAGATTTGCTGGTAAGTGTTACCAGTAGTTTCTCGACCCGTTACGAGCCTCACATTGGCATGACTTATCGGGTTATTGGGGTCTGACGTTTACGACCCCTAGACTTGATATGCGACGTATCAGACGAAGAGACCGGACTGTACGGTAAGTGTTACTGGTCGGATTCGCAGGAGTGTGAGCGGGCTAGCTCGTCGATCTTCTGATCGCTTAATACCCGGGTGGCCGTTACGTTTAGCAGACCGCTTGCGGCTTGTGGGTGCTTGATATGATCATCATCTGCTACCGGCGTATTGACGAGTCTTTAGAGTCCTACACAGAGGTTTCCTGGTTCAAGCGAAACGAAATAGGAGCGCATATGAGATATGTACAGGACCGAGAATAATGCGTGTATGTGATACCGCATTTCATTCTCGCGATATATGTTTCGATTGGTTATATTCGATATGACCTAGTTATCGAATCATTGATTCGATAAATCGATACATTGGATTCTAGTCGGTTATGTGCGACATGACCGGATCATTGAATCAAATGTTGATTTAATGATTTAATGCATAATTATATATTTGATATATTGCATTGCATTAACTAGTATTGGTTCACTTTAAACGGATTTTTCTCACATGATGCACATTGTGTATGTGATATGCTTTAGTGCACTACTTTGTATCATGTTTGATGATACTTGATAATGTGATTAAGTGTAAAGGGTTAAACTATGGTTAAGTGATGATTAGGGTTTGGGTTTTTCATTTATTTATTTGTTTATTTATTTGGAAAGGATTAAGTTGAGAATGGTGGCTTATTTTGGAGCTATGTTGAAGCTTCTTGAAGCTTTGACAAAGTCCACCATCCTTATCTCATCCTTAACCCTAACCACTCTAACTAACCTTGGTTTAATCTCTACACTTGACCATGGTCAAGATATGATAAGTATTCATATTAGTTTTATTTTTAAAAATTAGAAGACTTATCATTCTTGCTTCATCTTCATCTTCTTCTTCTTCTTCAAGTTTGCTACATCAATGGCAACTTGAGATTTAGTGAGAGAAATCCAAATCTAAAGTGAACCCACCTCCTATTTCTTCATCCTCTACCTCTTGCCAAGTGGTTTTGGGTGTTTTCTTCACAAGTTTCACTACTAGGTGAAGTCGGATCTTGAACTAGTGCAACCTCGACGTAGATCGTCTTTGACACGAAGCCGACGACCTATTCCGCACGTTTCTCCGATGATGCCGTCACGAGAGTCCAAGATTCATGATGGACAGCGAGGGCATGACCACGTGGAGCTAAGGAGGTGGAAATCCAGATCTACAAAGGTTGTAGCATCTCAACTTCTAGTTAAGTTGCTAACTAGTTTAGTTTTTCGCCTAGAATTCTAGTCTACGATCCGTGTTAGGGTTTCTCGGCACCAATAATTTTTTAAATTGGCATGTTCGATGCCTTGTGAGACTTCATTTGGATGCCTAGGAACCCTACAGTGGTATCAGAGCCTAGCTAGAGCCTTAGGCGAAGTCTAGACGGAGTTTGAAGTCCGAACGAACCCGAAACCCCGATACCCAAGAGCTCTCTGGATATTTTCTGAAATCTGGGAATTTTTGATATTAAAAATGCTTAAAAAATTCACCAAAGAATTCTATGAATTACTGTGTAAAACGTTTCCCATGAACAGTTCCATGAGCCGCGGAAACGCGGCAGAAGCATGGCTTCTGCCGCTGTTCCGCGGCCATATAGTGACGTCAGCCATGTTTCACTGCACAGTAATACCTGATAAATTCTGGTGAGTTTTCTGGGTATTTTTAAATTGATTTAAGGGTTGAGTGCTCTGGGGTTATATTGGGAATCGACGATTCGATCGGAATATCAAACTTTGTCTAAGTGTTTTTCCAGATAACTGTAGAATATGTTAAAGAGTTCGACCGGATATAAATACCCAAGTTTTCCCCTGCCGGAATTATTCCAAGTGTTGGATTTTTCTGTGGTTAAAAGACGTTCTGAGTAGTGCAAGTAACGCGATGGTCCCTCTAGAAGACAACAAACCTTAACTCGATTATGTGACCGTCTTGAACTGCCCTTTGAACCTTCGGGTTTGGGGCAGTACGGCGTGCCACATGTGAGGCGTTGGCTTGACCCTTCTACGGCTGGACCGTTGGTACTGAGGTATGAAGTGAATGTCTTTGAACCTATTTCATGTGTTGATCGGTGTCGGGAAAACTTGGGTGTTCGAATGTTCGATCGGAAAGTTTGATATATTCTATTTATCCGGAATTGGATACAATAATTGGAATTCACAAACAGTTATGAGATAACTGGATGAATGTTATAAATCTAGCAGTTTAGTCCCATACGATATTGAAAAGAGTTTTCGATAATGAGACTAAAATGCGGGGTTTGTAACTGTTAGGCATGTGATGTCTAAAGAGGTTGTGGATTCCAATTGTTGTAGTTTTACACTTTCTTTTCTGTGACCGTAAGTGTAGTATGTACATATCGCCGGTTTCATTGCTATACGTCAGCGACAATTGGGGTATGCATACTTACTTACGTTGATGACATGTGATGTTATGTGTTTCTGGATATGTTATATTGGATCGTCGTATTCGAATAGCCGGGGTTTTTTATGTGAGATGAGTGTTTTTCTTTTTCATTCATGTAAAAACTTGTATGTAATATTCTTTTATTCGGGGCACTTCCAGGTTGCGGGAGTTGTCACCCTTTGTATATTATTTACTTTTCTGCACTAGGATAGACCCAAGGAGGGGAGCACAAGTAACCGGGTTCTGGGGTCCAGTGGGAGACCAACTCGAGGAGTCGAGTCCGGGTCTCCTAACCCTAGAATTGGCAGGGTTGCTTGCCGCTCTCGTAGGGGTCTAGGGGTGTGGGATTGGCTATTCATCACGACCGTGGAATCCGTGTTTTATACTGGCTCGTATTGAAAACACGGACGTCCTAGTATATCCAATATTTCATATGTTTATTCTGCTGCGATATCTGTGATGTGTTTCTGTGATGGATATAATATATAGTATATATGATATATTATATAGACGTTACTTATGTTTTACACCCGCACTAGCCCTGCCCTGCTCTGTCGTTAGTTACCTAACCTAACGGTGCACGAGGGGACATCGAGGCGAATGCGGATGGCATAAGTGTACGTCATATCTATCTGTGATGTTTAGGTATTTAAATGATGGGACTTCATTAATGTGATTAATGAAAGATAAGAAACCTAAGATGTTGTAGAATCAAATTTTAAACTAAAACGGGTAGCTACAGTTCTTGCTTTGCATAGAGGTATATATGATATACCCTGCACCTTATTCGATGAGGAAAGGACCGAGATCCCTTCACCGGGAGTGACTCCTTTAGCAATAACTGGCAGATGCTATACACTCGGTTTGGCTTTGATTGCTTTTAAGAGATTTTGCTTTGCACAGCGATATATATGATATATCCCGCACCTCATTCAACGAGGAAAGGACCGAGATCCCTTCGCCGTGAGTGACTCCTTTAGCAAAACTAGAAAAGCCTCAAAATCACTCCATTTCAAAACTTCATTTGATTCTACAACGATATCAAGTTCATTACGCAATAGGTTTTCAGAAAAACCTGCGTAGCCCTCCGTCATTTCAGATAGGTTACATATAGTATTCGTGCTGCATTTGTTGGCTTTCGTCAAGGTGTAGTGTGCAGTAGCTATGTGTTGTTTATCTGCTGCATATGATGCGACTGGATTAGGGTAGTCGTACGGCTTTGTTGGCTTTCGTCAAGGGTCGTGCGGGTGGGTTTAATTCAGTCAAGAAATGTACGGGTTGAACTTGACTAGCGGGCTGTGGTTTGTTGGCTTTCGTCAAGGTCATAGCACGCTAGGGGCAAAAGCATTATCGGGAATTTCAAGTGTTGAAATTTGCAATGAGATTGCATACCTTCTATGAGATAGTTGGATCCCGATACCCACTGCGAGTAAGAGTTACTCCTGGGAGAGTTTTACACATTGCAATTAGCTGATCAAGTAGGTGTCTAGAAAGGTGTCAACGGGGTTACGCCTCTGGGAAAACGAGGTTTACATTAATTAGGTTCGTGCGAAAGCACGGGGGACCTCCCTCAAAGTACCGACACTGGCCTGGCTGAAAGATTGGCGAACTTGTAGTGTGTAATTAATCCCGGCTAGTCTTTCCTTTTAGGGTTTGAAGAAAGATTTGATAAAAAGCAGTGGGAGCCATCCTGATTAGATAAGATAATAACCAATCTGATCTTGCACGAGCATACGCTAAAGTGTTTTCTTCTCTCTCTCTCCAGGTAGCGACCATTTCATGCCTTAATCAAGATAATAATATGGATGTATTGACCGAACCCGCATATTATACTGTGCTGGGGAACGTTGGTTCCGTTCTTTCTTATAAGAGTTATAGGAATGAACAGGATATAGGGGAATACCAGGATTCCCATGCCACCCGAATGAAGAAAGTACATGTTGATGCATTTTCTTCGGGTGTGTTCGTTACTGAGAACTGTTTCTCCATTTGCTCTACGTCCTGGGTATTAGATACCGGGTCAGGATCCCATATATGTAATCAGTTACATAGGCTTAGGAAAGGTAGAGAACTTAGAGAAGGTGATAAAGACATTAGAGTTGGAAATGGTGCAATTGTTGCAGCTAAGACTGTCGGGGAATATCACCTTGTATTACCAACTGGTAGTACATTGGTTCTGAACGAATGCTATTACATGCCGAACCTGATATGCAACATTATATCGGTTTATTTATTAAGTAAAGAGGGATATAATTTTGTATTACAGGACAATGTTATGAACATTTTCCATAACCAAAAGTTGGTTGGATCAGGCACGTTGTGCAATGGCATTTATGTTCTAAACCAATCAACAGTTCTGAGCATAACAAACACACACAAGAGGAAGAGTTCTGAACTGAACGAATCCTTCTTGTGGCATTGTAGACTGGGTCACATCAATGCGACACGACTGGCTAAGTTGCATAAGGATGGGTATTTGAAACCATTCGAATTTTCATCTTATGACACTTGCCAGTCATGTCTCAAAGGCAAGATGACCAAAACTCCGTTTACGGGACACGGAGAAAGAGTTACCGAACTCTTGGGACTGATACATAGTGATGTATGCGGTCCAATATCTACACATGCCAGGGATGGTTCTTCGTACTTCATTACATTCACTGACGATCTCTCAAGATACGGACATGTGTACTTGATAAGACACAAGTCTGAAGCTTTTGAGAAATTTAGAGAATATAAACAAGAAGTCGAAAACCAAACCGGAAAAAGTATTAAAATCCTTCGATCTGATCGAGGAGGTGAATACTTGAGCAATGAATTCCTGGACTTCCTAAAAGAGAATGGGATTCTCTCTCAGCTGACTCCTCCATATACACCACAGCACAACGGTGTATCAGAACGGAGGAACCACACCCTATTAGATATGGTGCGCTCTATGATGAGCACAGCTGAGTTACCTATTTCCTTCTGGGGGTATGCGCTTGAGACAGCCATACATCTATTGAATATGGTCCCCACCAAATCTGTGCCTACCACTCCATATGAGATATGGAAAGGGAAGAGACCATGTCTTAACTATGTTAAGATATGGGGTTGTCCAGCCTATGTCAAACGACAAAATCCGGACAAACTCGAGGCACGGTCTGTTCTATGCAAATTTGTAGGATATCCCAAGAATTCTCAAGGGTATATCTTCTACCACCCTGAGGAACAAAGAGTATTTGTTTCTCGGCATGCCACCTTTTTAGAAAAGGAATTTCTTGAAAAAGAGATTAGTGGTCATGAGGTAGAACTAGAAGAGGTTCCAGCTGCAGAAGCTACAACAGAAGATCTGGTGGAACCAGAGGATTCCGTAGTTCCCGATGAACCCCAGCCACTCCGCCGATCTAGTAGGGTTCCTCGCCAACCTGAGAGATACTACGGTTTTCTCATGGACGGTGGGAGCGAGGATTGCATCATGGAGGATGATGACCCAACTAGCTTCGAGCAGGCCATCACGAGTAGGGACTCAGTGAAATGGCTGGATGCTATGCGGTCCGAGATGGAATCCATGTACACCAACAAAGTATGGACTTTGGAAGTTGCTCCTGAAGGGGTAAAACCCATTGGGAGCAAGTGGATCTTCAAGAAGAAACTTGGTGTAGATGGGAAAGTGGAGACTTTCAAAGCTAGACTTGTAGCAAAGGGTTTTCGTCAAAGACCAGGTGTGGACTATGACGAAACCTTTTCTCCAGTGGCTATGCTTAAATCCATCCGAATCATGCTTGCCATTGCTGCCTTTCATGACTACGAAATCTGGCAAATGGATGTTAAGACCGCCTTTCTAAATGGTGATTTAGAAGAGTGCGTATACATGACTCAGCCAGAGGGCTTCGTAGACAGTGGGAGCAGCGGGAAGGTGTGCAAGCTGCTTAAATCCATTTATGGATTAAAGCAAGCATCGCGGAGTTGGAACATCTGCTTTGACGTCGTTATCAAAGAGTTTGATTTCGTCAAAAATCCAGATGAACCTTGTATCTACAAGAAGGTGGCAGAGAGTAAGGTTGTCTTCCTCGTATTGTACGTGGACGACATACTCTTGATAGGAAATGATATTCCTATGCTGCAAGCGGTCAAGCTCTTCTTATCACAAAGATTCTCAATGAAAGATCTTGGTGATGCCTCCTGCATATTGGGAATTAGGATCTATAGAGATAGATCCAAAAGGATTTTGGGATTGTCCCAATCCAGGTACATTGACACCATACTAAAGAGGTTTAGTATGGAAGAGTCCAAGCGTGGGAACTTACCTACGATCTCTGGAGTCACTCTCTCCAAAGAGATGTCTCCCAAGACTGGTTTGGAGAGAGCTCGCATGCAAGAGATACCCTATGCTTCGGCAGTAGGCTCTATCATGTATGCGATGCTATGTACCAGACCCGATGTAGCATACTCACTAAGTATAGTGAGCAGGTATCAAGCTGATCCTGGAGAGAGTCACTGGACAGCTGTGAAGAGCATTCTCAAGTACTTGCGAAGGACTAGAGATATGTTCTTGGTGTATGGTAACGGAGAACTCCAAGTGGAGTCCTTTACCGATTCCAGCTTCCAGAGTGATAAGGACGACTCTAAGTCGCAGTCGGGTTTTGTCTTTACCCTTTACGGAGGGGCGGTTAGCTGGAAGAGTTCCAAGCAGGAAACCGTGGCAGACTCGACGATGGAGGCTGAATACATCGCTGCCAACGATGCTGCTAAAGAAGCTGTCTGGATCAAGAAGTTCATTTCTGAACTTGGAGTGGTTCCATCCATTGAGCGTCCAATACCTTTGTATTGCGATAACAATGGAGCGGTGGCTTTAGCCAAGGAACCCAGGTCCCATCAGCGGTCCAGGTATATTCTGAGGCGGTATCACCTGATCCGGGAGATAGTTGATCGCCGGGAGATCGAGGTCAGGAGGGTTGACACGAAGAACAACACGGCTGATCCACTCACGAAGGCCATTCCCCAGATACAGTTTGAGAGACTCTTCGGGATGCTCGGTATGAGATACTACAGCAGCTGGCCCTAGTGCAAGTGGAAGATTGTTAGTTGTATGTATGCCCTAGAGGCCAGTATTGTACAGATTGTGTATATTATATTGGATGCTTGGACATATATAGAGATGACTTTCTTTCTCGACATGATAGTATGCTATCTGGTTGATCTTTATCTTAACATGTACACTAGTCTCTTTATACTGTCTTATAGTTACATGTTGGTAAAGCCCTTAGGATATGTACTTGACTACCTGGACTGTGATGCAGATCATACTAGTGGGGACATGGTAGTCCATAAGTACATCCTTCAAGGTCCCTAGTCGTGGGTGTATCGAGACGGGGCATCGATATACCAGAGTAGACTAGCGTATACGCTTCTCGACCCATGAGATGGGCGATGGATGATCCCATATCCATTGGTGTTTGACATCAGAGATGGTATACGGGTGCTCAGTGGAGACTGGGTACACTGGACGGACTCGCCGAGAACTCCCAGATGGTATTATACCTCACGTCAGATGGCAGTTCTCAGGTGACACTTGTACAGGTTAGTCTGTAGACCCGAGATCGTCATAGAGTCTTGTGTGATTCCCACTGTGGTTTGATCTCCACCTTACCACGTCCATGAGGGCATGCAAAACGATGGTCTTTGGGCACAGTCCCGAGTCACATGGAGGCAATGAGCGATAGGAGGGGTTTCGTCTCTCCCGGTATTGGGGGTTGATGTTGCGCTGTGCTCGATTGGCCGTAACAGGGAAGTCCCTGGCCAGGGCTGATCAGAGATTTGCTGGTAAGTGTTACCAGTAGTTTCTCGACCCGTTACGAGCCTCATATTGGCACGACTTATCGGGTTATTGGGGTCTGACGTTTACCACCCCTAGACTCGATATGCGTCGTATCAGACGAAGAGACCGGACTGTACGGTAAGTGTTACTGGTCGGATTCGCAGGAGTGTGAGCGGGCTAGCTCGTCGATCTTCTGATCGCTCAATACCCGGGTGGCCGTTACGTTTAGCAGACCGCTTGCGGCTTGTGGGTGCTTGATATGATCATCATCTGCTACCGGCGTATTGACGAGTCTTTAGAGTCCTACACAGAGGTTTCCTGGTTCAAGCGAAACGAAATAGGAGCGCATATGAGATATGTACAGGACCGAGAATAATGTGTGTATGTGATACCGCATTTCATTCTCGCGATATATGTTTCGATTGGTTATATTCGATATGACCTAGTTATCGAATCATTGATTCGATAAATCGATACATTGGATTCTAGTCGGTTATGTGCGACATGACCGGATTATTGAATCAAATGTTGATTTAATGATTTAATGCATAATTATATATTTGATATATTGCATTGCATTAACTAGTATTGGTTCACTTTAAACGGATTTTTCTCACATGATGCACATTGTGTATGTGATATGCTTTAGTGCACTACTTTGTATCATGTTTGATGATACTTGATAATGTGGTTAAGTGTAAAGGGTTAAACCATGGTTAAGTGATGATTAGGGTTTGGGTTTTTCATTTATTTATTTGTTTATTTATTTGGAAAGGATTAAGTTGAGAATGGTGGCTTATTTTGGAGCTATGTTGAAGCTTCTTGAAGCTTTGACAAAGTCCACCATTCTTATCTCATCCTTAACCCTAACCACTCTAACTAACCTTGGTTTAATCTCTACACTTGACCATGGTCAAGATATGATAAGTATTCATATTAGTTTTATTTTTAAAAATTAGAAGACTTATCATTCTTGCTTCATCTTCATCTTCTTCTTCTTCTTCAAGTTTGCTACATCAATGGCAACTTGAGATTTAGTGAGAGAAATCCAAATCTAAAGTGAACCCACCTCCTATTTCTTCATCCTCTACCTCTTGCCAAGTGGTTTTGGGTGTTTTCTTCACAAGTTTCACTACTTGGTGAAGTCGGAGCTTGAACTAGTGCAACCTCGACGTAGATCGTCTTTGACACGAAGCCGACGACCTATTCCGCACGTTTCTCCGATGATGCCGTCACGAGAGTCCAAGATTCATGATGGACAGCGAGGGCATGACCACGTGGAGCTAAGAAGGTGGAAATCCGGATCTACAAAGGTTGTAGCATCTCAACTTCTAGTTAAGTTGCTAACTAGTTTAGTTTTTCGCCTAGAATTCTAGTCTACGATCCGTGTTAGGGTTTCTCGGCACCAATAATTTTTTAAATTGGCATGTTCGATTCCTTGTGAGACTTCATTTGGATGCCTAGGAACCCTACATCTGGTGCTCAGCCTTGACTTGCTAACAAGTCAAGCACCTCGAAACGAAGTCCGAAATATCGTGTTTCATCCTTTCCCACCAGTAAAAGTCTCTCAAGTCTCGGTACATCTTGGTGGAACTAGGATGAACTCTAAAGGCCGACTGATGTGCCTGCTCTAAGATCTCGGGTCTCAACCCATCAGCATCTGGTACACACAAGCGAGTCCCGCATCATAGCACACCCTAGTCATCAATCATGAACTCCGAAACTGTACTCTGTCGAACAAGCTCAAGAATCTCGGACAAACGGGCATCACTGGGTTGCACATCACGAATACGATCAGATAGTAGTGGACGGGCGCGGACATGAGAAAACTGTCCCCCAGCGGAAGTGAACTCGAACTGCACTCTACCATCACACAAGAGCTGCCAATTTGCAGAAGACTGACGCTGAACTGCGCTCAACTGGGACAAGCTACCCCCGGGCCTACGACTCAAAGCATCAGCCACCACAATCGCCTTGCCCGGATGATAAAGGATCTCACAATCATAATCCTTCGCTAGCTCCATCCATCGGCGCTGTCTCAGGTTCAGATCCCACTGCTGGAAGATATACTTCAAGCTCTTGTGATCCGTGAAGATCCGACACGACTCCCCGTACAAGTAGTGTCTCCAAATCTTCAACGCAAAGACAACCGCGGCCATCTCAAGATCATGAGTGGGGTAATTCTGTTCATGCTTCTTCAGCTGTCTAGAAGCGTAAGCAATCACTCTGTCGTGCTGCATCAGAATACAGTCGAGCCCCACTCGAGAAGCATAACAAAAAACAACATAGCCGCCCGATCCAGAAGGTAAAGAAAGAACTGGTGCCGTCGTCAACCGAGTCTTCAACTGCTGAAAACTCTGCTCGCACGCATCAGTCCAAAGAAAAGGAACTCCCTTCCGGGTCAGTCCAGTCAGTGGCGCAGCGATACTCGAGAAATCCTGCACAAAACGGCGATAATAACCAGCTAAGCCCAAAAAGCTGTGGACCTCAGTCACCGATATAGGTCTGGGCCAAAGCTGTACAGCCTCGATCTTCCTCGGGTCCATAAGAATACCATCACCAGTCACCACATGACCCAGGAAGTCAACTCTATCAAACCAAAATGCGCACTTTAAGAATTTAGCATACAGCTGGTGCTCTCTCAATATCTGCAAAGTAATCCTCAAGTGCGGCTCATGCTCCTCATGACTCCTAGAGTAGACCAGTATGTCATCAATAAACACTATAATGAACTGGTCGAGGAACGGCCTGAAAATCCGGTTCATCAGATCCATGAACGCTGCTGGCGCATTGGTGAGTGCGAACGACATCACCAAAAACTCATAATGCCCATAGCGCGTACAAAAAGTAGTCTTCGTAATGTCATCATTCTGAACCCGCAACTGATGATAACCCGAACGCAAATCAATCTTAGAAAAATGTTTCGCACCCTGGAGCTGATCAAATAAATCGTCAATGCGAGGTAAAGGATACCTGTTCCGCACCGTAACTCGGTTCAACTGACGATAATCCACACATAGCCTCAAACTCACGTCCTTCTTCTTGACGAACAGAACAGGAGCTCCCCACGGCGAAACACTCGGACGTACAAGTCCCAAATCAAGCAACTCTTGCAATTGATCTTTAAGCTCTCTAAGCTCTGCCGGAGCCATCCGATAAGGTGGTATAGAAATAGGCTCCGTGCCAGGAATCAGATCAATGCAGAACTCAATATCGCGCTCTGGCGGCAACCCAGGTAACTCATCGGGAAAGACATCGGGAAACTCTCGCACGGTAAAAACCTGGTCCAACGACTCCACGGTGGTCCCAGTATCATGAACGAAAGCTAAGAATCCCCGACATCCCCTCCTCAAAAGCCGACTAGCGCTCAGGACAGAAATCAAACTGTGAGGGGCGGCACCACGGTACCCCTGCACAACAAACACTGACTCACCGGGAAAACAAAACCTAACTGTCTTCTCACGGCAGTCCATGGACGTATAGCAAGTAGCTAAACAGTCCATGCCCAACAGAACGTCGAAGTCCAACATCTCAAGAAGGATCAAGTCGACTGACAGATCTCTGTCACCAATACGGACAGCTCAAGACTGGAACACGTGTCGTGCAACAAACGACTCTCCCACAGGAGTAGTCACGACAAGCAGCTGATCTAGCAAACACGACTCTCGGCCTAACCTCGGCACGGAGTGCGTAGAAACATATGAATGCGTAGATCCCGGATCGAAAAGAACATGTGCATCAAAGGAGCATACAGAAAGGGTACCTGAAACTACAGCATTGGACGCCTGAGCGTCCTGGTGAGTCAAGGCAAAAACCCGTGCCTGCCCTCTACCGACGACTGGCTGTCCTCGGCCCCCGCCACCTCGACCTCTCGGCAGAAAACCCCCGTGACCACGTCCTCTCTGAACAGGAGTCTGAAGCGGCGCAACAACAGGAATAAGAGGCAACACTCTCTGAGGCGGAGAAGGTGGTAGGGTAACCTGGGGTACTGCTGGCCCTCTCTGACGCACCATGGTGCAATCCCGAACAAGGTGATGTAGACTGCCACACCTAAAGCACCCATAAGACGGTCGCTGGCCCTCCTGAGAGTAAGAGCTGAATAACTGGCCCTGTCCCATATCTCTGCTACTCCCCGAGGCTGATAGAACTCTGCCTCGGCGTGCAAACCTCAGTCTCTGTGCTGGTACATCCGTTCGAGTCCTCTTCAGTTCCGGAACAACCGATGACTTAGCTAGACGCTCCTCCACCAATAGGGCTGCATCGACAGCTGCCTCATTCATGTCGCAATGCTGAATGCTGATGGCTAGGAACAACTGGGTAAGCAGGCCTCGAACAAACCTCTTCACCCTTATCTCCTCAGTCTCCACCAAGTACGGAGCATACATAGACAGCTCGGTAAACAGCACATCATACTCAGACAGAGTCATCCCCGGAGTCTGACGTAACGACTCAAATCGGCGCGCTCGAGTATCTCTGACGCTCGGTGGAAGAAAACGGGTGAGGAATACTGTCACAAATTCATCCCAGGTCATAGGAGCAAGACCCGCGGCTCTGCCCCTCTCCAAGGACTCACACCACATCTGGGCCAGACCCTCCAGCCGAAAACTCGCAAACTCCACCCATCTCTCGTCGGAGCATCGGAGCGAACGGAAAATCATGGCCATCCGGTCGATAAACGACTGCGGATCCTCAGTAGTATCTGTGCCAGTGAACACCTGAGGCCTCAGCCTCATGAACTCTGTCAGTGACACGGTAATAACCTCCGGAGCTGTAACTGCGGCTGCCGGAACTGTAGGTACCATCGTGGTCCCTGCAACGGGTGGAACAACTGCCTACCCCTGCGCTCGAATGGCCTCTACTAAGGTCCCCATCATCTGGCGCAGGTCCTGCATACCATCCCCAAACATAACAATATGCTCCGGTACAACAGGCGTACAGCCCTGGTCAGTCCTCGCCTCAGACGAGTCAACTCTGACCTCGGCCCTCGCGGCCGCTCTTTGTGCCCTCGTAGTCTTCGGCGGCATATAGGCTGGAAATTGAAATAAGATTCGATAAGGAAATAGGAATCGAATCACAAAGATGTATATCATCACGGAGGAATATCAATCAATAAGTCCTAAGGTCACTTAGGCGGAGTACCGTGTCGTAAGTATGCCGCGGAACATACACACGCTACGTCACTATGCTTAAGCTATCTACTCTATCATACCAAGGTCATCCTACACACCGAAAGGTAAAAACTTAGCACTTTGATACCAACTTTGTCACGACCCAAAATTTGGCCCGTAACCGGCACTTAAACTACGTAATGTCTACAGGTGTACGCAACTCAAGTAAGCCGAACCCAGAAATCTAAACCACCTAAATCTGGATCAACGGAGAAAAACATAGTTTTAACATTTGGAAAATCATAAGTAAAATCTCTAATCTGGATCAACGGAGAAAAACATAGTTTTAACATTTGGAAAATCACATGTAAAATGTCTGACTCTAGTTATCTTTCTTGAAAATTTCGGCAGCATCTCCTTTGTAAAAACTAGCCCCGAAAACGGGTACAACATAGATAAAATAAAAAGCATCCCAAATGGGAGCAAAATCACGCCCAACGGCGGAGACAATCACCACAACATATAAATACGACGCCGAAGCGAAGAATATAAAAGAAAACTGCATAAAGAAGTAAACTTCCCAAAACAAAACCGGCTCCCACGAGCACGGCACCCATAATCACCAAAATAATACAACACCAAATCCTCACAAGTCGTCTCTAAGTCATATACAAATAGTGGTAGATGGAGAATACTAGATCCAACAAAAAAAGATATACAATGTACAAGCAGATAACCGCAAACCCACCTAAAAGCAAAGGCCTCACTGCCTAATGTTGCGATATCCGCAAAAGTAGAGATGATAAGACGCCCTGCCGCGAATACTCTGAGGGTAAGTCCTGCAAAATACTGTGGCACAACGGGGGTGAGTTGCCAACTCGTGAATAGTAATCAACATCATACTATAATCGCAAGTACACGAACAGCGATTTATCTATCACATGTAATCCGATAACATAAGTATGATAAGTGAATATGCAAGAATCATGTAAAGGTACATCATCAGGGTACTACAACTACATGAAGCAATGCATAAACCACATAATCCTGAGTGTGGGATGATATAATATAAAATCTCATGCAAAATCATCAGCATGGAAAAACACCAGTGTCCCTCACTGACACATCAAATCCCAAATCCTCAGGCACCGCATCCTCAGATCGGCCCTCACATGTAAGTCTCAAGGAACCTGAGTGTCTATCATCGACACCCGAAACATCATGAAAACATATACTTGTATGTATATCTAAGTATGAGAATATCCACCCCGTATGTCCACCGATGATACGTAAAGAATCATGGAAAAACCTGAGTGTCTAACACCGACACTCAAACATCACGAAACCCATGTCTAACATCGACACGTAAATCCTCATAACTCAGGCGCTGTCATCATAACTGGCCCTAACGATATGTCGTACACCACTCCGGTCGGTATCCCCATGATAACCGCCGAGTGCAAATACAATCACCGGTAGGTAGTGGTCCCACCGCAAGGCTTATCGTCTACACCACGAAATCACCACTCGCCCCTGGGTACCATACCGGGTCCACCATGTACCCACAGACGGTGCCTCCCGCTCCTCGAATCGGGTATCACAGGCCAAATCTCAGAACCGAGAAATCACATGGTGGACGCAATAAAATATCATATCAAGAGAAACCGGGTTTTCAAACAATACATAGTTTTCTTGAAATACCCCCACGGTTCTTAAATCCATAAATCATATGAAATCCATATCTCAATGCGTAAATCCATGAAAACTGATATATGCATCAAAAAAACAACAATATGTGTATATCAAGGGAATGCCGCTCTTTTAAATGAATCTTCCTTTAAAAATATATCTTGCGGTTCCCAAAATCCTCCGAAAAACAAGTGCAGCATCATATGAAGAGTACATGTAAGTGTAGTAAGGTTTAAGTATCTACATGTAAGCAAGTAGGTATAATGCATTTCATAAGCGCAATGATCAACAACTCAATATCAAATACCAAAACAATACCACTTAGAGTATATACGACTATAGCAAAAATATGCGGTATACATGTCAGTATGTATGCATGATGTACAAGTAACTGTAATCGAGTATGTGGGTGTACATGTCAATATGTATGCATGATGTATAAGTAGCTATTGTAAGGTATACGTGAAATGGAATAAGAGTTACTATCTTAACTATCTATGTCCAATACAATATCACATATGTAGGTGTCAACAATATCTCATATAAACAATGCGATAAGGGCTACAACCTCAATTATCCCTATCCACTACCGTATCACGTATGTAGGTGGTTTGTGCGTGTCATGGCAATTACTGACGATGTGGGTGTAGCATACAATTTAGTGCTCGTACAACATGAACCGTCAGTAATGTGTTATATCTAAAGGTACAACAGATAATACTATGCAATGACATTTATATGAAATTAACCAATATGCAATAACATGCATCTATCCTATCATATCAGCCCCGACGCATAACGCCATACGGGCGATTTCACCGTAGATGTTAAATCTACTCACAAATGGTCTCCAGCTATGAAAATCCGACCACCTGCTTCCCCTTTTCGCAGCGTCCGAAGTCCCCGCTTGCGACGCTATATTTTCACAAACACAAAAAAATAGTGCAAACATCTCAGAAATTGACCAATATAACGTAAAACTACGTTTTAAAACAACGCACCAACACTAAACTAACTCACGAGTGTCCGTCTAGTGGTTAACATGCGTTGCAACACTACTAAACTAATCCAAGTGCAGCAGCTGCACAATATCACGATTCGTGTCGGACTATGTAACACGCGGATTCAAAACACTATATTATAGGAAAATGATTCCAGATTTTTCATACTGCAATTACTAAAAAAGTAAACAGTACCAAATACCCCTAACCAATATCAGACAACTATCCACAAAAACCAAACCCCAACACCTCCCTAAATAGCCGGCATCGCCGGAATTCGCCAAAGGGGTCGTCGGCCCTGGCCGGTGGGGTGGTCCTCGTATTTCAGGTGGTGCTCCAGGGTCACTAGTACATCACTACAATTTCGTTTGGTCACTCACTAAAATTTCCAGATCACAGCAGATACAGAGGCTCTAAAATGACACTAAAAACACGATATTGCACTAATCGATATTTAAAGTGTTCTAAACCATATTCAACGAGCTATAAAACATAAAAACTCCTATTTATCGGTGTAGGGATTATACCTATCAACTTTAGCTCACAAGATCCAAGCTTTCCTATTTCCAAGTGATCAAAGAGCAACAATCAAGACTTGAGGTATTTTTTGTGATTTATTTAGGAATTTTGGAGGTTTATTGGCTTGGATTGATGCAAGAATAGAAAGGAATTGATTAAGAGTAGAAGGGGGAGGATGGAGCTCTGCCAAGAGAGAAGAATGGAGTTTTGTGTGGAATTTCCTAGCAATTTCAAGTGATAAATGCACATAAATGCATTCATACACACATGCATGCACCTCTTGAATTTCTTTTCTTTTTCTTTTCTTTTAACACTTAAATCACTAGTCCACACAAAGAATCTAGATATTATGTGGGTTTGAATTAACTCAAACTTAATTAATGAAAAGTTCACTAAAAAGAAATTTCCCAAAATGTGAATACCGCATTAAAATAATATTAAAATTGGGAAAAATTCTAATTGAACCAAAACGTCCCATATACCCCCAAAGCTTGCGCACTAGCTTTATTTTAGCTAAACTAGATGCTGACAAGTCTATATGGTCGTTAGAACACAGTCGGGTTAAAACGGAAAATACCGACAATTTAACCCTAAAACGGAAAAATTCGCATAACGATTTCTAAAACGTTACATCAGCGGTGCCACAGGTGAGGCATTGGTTGACTTCTACAGCTGGTTCATAGGAGATGTGGCATGTTCTGGGCACTTTTTGAACTCCGCTCAATTGTTGAGCTTGTAGGGAAATTTTGGGTGTTTGTTTATTCGATCGAAAAGTTTAACTTCGTCTACGTATCTGTGATTATGGTACAATATTTGGAATCCACAAAATTAGTTATGAGATAACTAGTTTGAATTTTATAAATCTAGCTGTTTAGTCTCATTTGATCGGTTGCCACGGGATTTTGATGTAATCAAAAGTCTATCGCATCACGTAGCGTACGCGGATACTCACCGGGTAACCTTATTAGATAGCCACGCCCCATAGCCCCGACTAAGTGACTATAGGAGAACCCCGTCGCCAAAAGCATCCATTCGGGTGCTCGCGACTACGGTGTTCCGCCTTAGTGCACTTCGTCGACGGCATCGGGGGTGCGGCTGTCTATTGAAGTTTCCGACGAGCATTCGATCAGGTTATCGGGAATCTTGTTGAATTACCCAACAGGTTTTTGAAAAGTGTTTTCAATATCGAGACTAAAATGTGGGGTTTATAATTGTTAGGCATGTGATGTCTAAGGAATTCATTTGGTTAGGCATGAAATCCAATGTATGTGATACATTGGCTTTATGATGTCTATGGTGGTTGCGGATTCCAACTGTTGTAGTTTTCATTTTCTTTTCTGCGACCGTAAGTGTAATATGTGGTGTATCGCTGGTTTCGGTGCTATATGTCAATGACAACTGGGATACGCATATTTACTTACGTTGTTGACATGTGATGTTATGTGTTCCTGTGATATGTTATATTGGACCGTCGTGTTCTGAATGGCCGGGTTTTTTATGTGAGATGAGAGTTTTTCATTTTCATTCATGTAAAAGTTTGTATGTAATATTCTTTTATTGGGGCACTTCCGGGTTAAGGATGATGTCACCATTGATGTATATTATTTACTTTTCCGAATTAGGATAGACCCAAGGCGGGGAGCACAAGTAACCGGGTTCTAGGGTCCAGTGGAAGACCATCTCGAGGAGTCAAGACCGGGTCTCCTAACTCTAGAATCGGGAGGATTGCTTGCTGCTCTCATAGGGGTCTAGGGATGTGGGTTTGGCTATTCATCACGACCGTGGAATTCGCGTTTTTACTGGCTTAAATAAAACACGGAATTCCTAGTATATCTAATATTTCATATGTGATTCTTCTGCTGCTGATATTCTGTGATGTGATCACTTGATATGTTCTAAGACGAATGCCTATATTATATATATGATATATAACAACTATTGCTGCTTTCGTTTCTTCTGTGATGCTTAGGAAGCATAATTTAATGGGATTTCATTAATGAGATTAATGAAAGAAAAAGAAACCTAAAGATGTTGTAGAAACTTGTTTTAAAAACCGGTAGCTCTAGTTCTTGCTTTGCATAGCGGTATTCCTTGTAGAATATCCAGCACCTTATTTAATAAGGAAAGAGCTGAGATTCCTTCACCGTGAGTGACCTCTTTAGCGAAACTAGCATATGCTACAACCCACCCGGTTTGTTTTTTGATTGCTTCTATAGTTTTTGGTTTGCATAGTGGTATTTGTGAAATATCCTGCACCTTATTCGATAAGGAAAGAGCCGAGTTCCCTTCACCGAGAGTGACCTCTTTAGCGAAACTAGTAAAAGCCTTAAAAACACTCCTTTTCAAAATCACTCGATTCTACAACGATATCAAGTTCATTACGCTCATTGTTTTCTTAAAAACCTGCGTAGCCCTCCGTCATTTCAGATAAGTACTACTTAGTATTCGTGCTGCGGTAGTTTGGCCTGTGTCAAGGCGTAGGGTACGGTAGCTAACTAGTGCTTATCTGCTGCATACGATGCGATTGGATTAGGGTATTCATTAGTGTATATGCCCTAGAGGCCATTACTGTATCATACTAGTATGTATATTACTTGATGGAAGCTTGGGATATTCACAGTTGTACAGACAATCTTGCTCAATATAGTAGTATGCTACTTGGTTCGTCTCTGCTTTAATGTGTACTTATGTGTTTATTTATTATATCACCTATACGCATTAGTAGAGCCCTTAGGATCTTTGCTTGATTACCGGCGTTGTGATGGCGATCACACTCGTGGGGGCTGGGCAATCTACAAGCACATCCTTATACACGTCCCTGGTCGTGGGAGTATCGAGATAGGGCATCGATGCTCCGGAGTAGACTAGCGTATGCGCTTCTCATCCCAGCATGGGAGACGGTCTGTCCCACAGCCGTTGGTACGTCGTACTTGAGATAGTATATGGGTGCTCGTTAGGTTACGAGTACACTGGACAGGACTCATCGGGAACTGATGGTTGGTATTATACCTATCGTCAGTTATCAGTTCCCAGGTGACATGAGTACAGCTTAGTCCGCTGACTTGACACTGTCACTCCGCCTCGAGTGTGTTCCCACTGTTCTTTGATTACTACCCTACCACGGCTCTTCTGAGTCGTGCAAACAGGTAGTAGTTGGGAGCAGTCCCGAAGCACTTGGAGGCAGTGACGGTTAGACATGATTCGTCTCTTCCGGTATTGGGGGTTGACATTGCGCTGTGTCTAGGAGAGCCATTACATAAGTAGTCCCTGGCCAGGGCAAGCGAGATATACTGGTAGGTTCCAGTGCTATCTCAGGGTGTTCTGGGCTTCACTCCGACACGACTTGTACCGCTATTAGGGGTCTGACGCTTGCCGCCCCCCTGGGCCCGACATGCGATGTATCAGACGAACAGACCGGACTGTACGGAGAATGTCACATTCAGACTCAGTAGGAGTTCAGATGGGTTTTACCTCGTCAGTCTTCTTATCGGCATCTACCTGGGGACCGTTATGCACAGCTAGTGCCGCTTGCGGTCTGTGGTTAAACCCACTGCCAGAGTAGTGTCGAGTCTTTAGAGTCCCACACAGAGGGCTATTCGCCTCTGGGCAAAACTGAGTAGAGGTCGCATGGTTTTGCGGCAGGGTTCGTTCTCATCCGCGCACTTGTGCACGTTTGGAGTCCGGACGGTTTATACTAGCAGGCTCTGGTTTGAGCCAGATACTGGTATATGTTTTGGGGATGCTTTTATCTCTCAGTATTCTTGTTCCTCGGAACGAGAATGCAGGTGTGTATGCACAGTTGTTTGAGACGGAGGAAGAGGTCTTTCATTAGGGTTTCGGAATGGGTGCGTATGCACAGTTGACAGTCGTCTTTTTCCAAACCCTAATGGAATTATGAAATATCAATTAATAATAGTAATTAAATGAAATTGTGTCATGGTTGGTTTTGTTGACTTGTTGACCATGGTTGACTTGTTGACCATGGTGCAATGTTTGACCATCATCATTACTTTGCAAGGATACTCCTTGATTCTAGCTTACATTCATTTAATGAAGTGATGATAGTGGTCATTCCAAAAACAACCATCAACTATTTCATTTTGAATTATTATTATTAATTAGATAATTCTTTTTCCTTTTGTTATGGTTGCAAAAGGAAAATGAGCTCATTCTATCATATTGATTCTCTCTCCTCACTTCATCTTCTTCTTCCTCAAGCTCAAGGAGAATCCTTCTCATGTGTTGAGAATCCCTCTCTTTGAAAGAGAAACACCCCTTAGATACATCTCAAGTTAGGATGCTAGTGTATCGTTTAGCAAAGATCCGGCTTTTACGGTCCATGTTACAAAGTCCACTCTAAGTTCGAGAAAGAGCCCGAAGGTTGAACCCTCAGGTGGATCCATCTTTGACGGAAGAAGGCTACGAGGAAAGAACCATCAACCTCTACTAGGTTTCAAGAAGAAGGAGTTCAAGTTAGGTATAACCACTTTGCCGAGTAGTTAACTCTCCTTTGCATGTTTGCTAGTTTAGTTTAGACACGATCCCGACCTTGTTTAGTCCATGTTGCCCCATGCGCCAAAAATTTGAATTTTATACCGTTTCCGCCTCCCCGTAAGAACCGGGGGTCGCAACGTGGACTAACAGTGGTATCAGAGCCTAACTAAACTTAAACTAGCTTGGTAGCGAAGTGTATGGAAGTTCGAAACGGAAAAATCGCAAAACCGGAAAATCAAAAACCCTAAGTTTCTGTTGAATTTTTTTGTGCTCTAAAAGTAAAAAGTTTTACTCCTAAAATCGGCTCAGGGTTTTGTGAGAACACCTACCAAAAACGATCCCATGAATCCTTCAAACCGCCGCGGATCCGCGGCCACTGCTATTCTTTTAGCCGCGGATCCGCCGCCGTTTGGGCTCTTCATGTCATCGTGTTTTGTGCAGTGTTCTTCTGGTAGGGTTTTGGGATTTTTCAAATATGTTATTTGTGCCCAGATTTTCCAGAAAAGAAATTTACTTTTGGGGTCCTATAAATCCGTATTTTTTTTCGAACTTCGCTACACTTTGGCTATATTGGTTATATCTGTGATGTTTGCATGTATTGAACGTCGGCTAATTGCTATAAGTCGATTAGTCGGGGTTATACATCTCTGTGATCTGTGTTTGATATTGGAATGTGTATATGAATGTGTTGGACTGTCGCGGGTGAATAGCCGGGGTGGATGTGAGATGAGCTTTTGTTTTTCTTTCATTCATTTGTAATATGTAAATTGATGTAATAATGTTATTTGTATGGCCGCACAACCGGGTCGGGGTTGTAGCCGTCATTGTATAATTCTTTTTACTGTTTTTGCTCCTAGGATAGACCCATGGAGGGGTGCACAAACTACCGGGTACTTGGCGGGTAGTTTGCCGCACCCGTAGGGGTCTTGGGTGGGGTTTTGGCTATTCACCGCGACCGTGTAATCCGTTTTTCGTTGCAGGCTCGAACGGATTGCGGATTCCTAGTATATCCAATGTATTCATCTGTGATCTGTAATGTCTATCATTGCTATATTTATAACTATTTAGGCGTTGCTTATGTTTTACAGCCGCGCTAGCCCAGCCCCCGCTCTGTCGTTAGTTAAGTAACCTAACGGGTGATGACGGGGCCCAGTGGCGAATGCGATTGGCATAAGCGTACGTCATATTTTGGTTGTTTTCTGCAATGGTAGGATTTAAATGATGGGACGCATTAAAAGAACTAATGCAAGAAAATAAACCTAAAAGACGTTGTTGGAACAATTTTTCAAAAAAGCTGTTATTGCAAGGACGTTCAATTTTTGTTTTGCATCGCGGTATTAGTTTGTGAATGCCCAGCACCTCAGTCGACGAGGCAAGGGCCGAGATCCCTTCATCGGGAGTGACCCCTTGGACAAAAGTTTGCGTCAGGGTAATAACTTCACTATAGTCGATTATTCTTGCTTTGCATTGAGGTATTCAGTTTGGAATATCCTGCACCTCATTCGACGAGGAAAGAGCCGAGATTCCTTCACAGGGAGTGACCTCTTTAGCAAAAGTTTTCGCCACTATATTTTCAAAAATATTACCAGGTTCCTTCAACGATATCAAGTTCATTACGTTAACGGGTTTTTCGCCAAAAGCCCAGCTGTAGCCCTCCGTCGTTTCGGATAATTAATACTTAGTATTCGTGCTGCGTTTGTTGATTATTCGTCAAGACACAGTGAACGGTAGCTGAGTAATAATTTTCTGTTGCACTGATAGATGCGATTGGTTAGGACGGTCGCATGATTTTGTTGATTATTCATCAAGGATCATGCGGGCGGGTCTAATGCAATCCTGGATAACGACGGGTTGAACTTGACTAGGACCTTTTAATTTGTTGATTATTCGTCAAGGTCACTTGGGTCCTAGGGGCAAAAACCACATCGGGAGTTTCAAAAGTACTGAAACTTGTAGATTTAGCATACCTTCTGGAGTGTGGTGACTGGAGTGGATTCCATCTAGGTCATCGCACAATGATAGTTGGATCCCGATCCCACTGATGAGTTGGATTACTCTTGGGAGATTATTTCACTAAACGATCAATGCTATAAACCTAGTAGGTGTCTAGAAAGGTGTTAGCGGGGCTACGCCCCCAGGGAAAAGAGGTTCTTGAATTAAGGAACTTCGCGAAAGCGTTGGAAAACCTCCCTCGAAGTACCGACACTAGCCTGGCTGAAAGGTTAAGCAAGTATTGTGACGTGAATTAAAATCTTGACTAGTTCTTCTTTTAAAAGGTTTTAAGAAGAATTTGAGTAAACAGTGGGAGACATCCTGGTTAGATAAATTAATAAACCAATCTAATCTTGCAAGAGCATACGCTGAGTGTTTCTTTTCTCTCTCTCCAGGCAGCAACCTTTTCACGCCCTAATAAAGATAATAAAATGTATCGCTTGACCGATCCGAATTCTTATTCGGGACTGGGGAAAGTTGGTTCAGCTCTAACTTGTGACAACAGTCATGAGTATGAGAATGGGAAAGGGGATTGTATGGATTTCCAGGATACCCAGTCGAAGAAGAAGCATGGTTTTGCATCTACTTCAGGTGTTCTTGTAATTGAGAACTGTTTTACGGTCAGCCCTGCCTCCTGGGTACTTGATACCGGATCAGGATCTCATATCTGTAATTTATTACATGGACTGAGAAAAAGTAGGAAAGTTGCACAGGGTGATATGTCGCTCAGAGTAGCGAACGGAGCACAAGTTAATGCGGCAGCCGTCGGTGAATATCACCTAGTATTGCCAAATGGCAAGACTATGATTTTGAACGATTGCTACTATGTACCCTCCATGGTTTGCAACATCATATCAGTTTCTTTACTCGATAAAGATGGATATAACTTTGTTCTTGAAAAGAATATCATGAACATTTACCTTCATAAGGTACTGGTTGCAGAGGGTACACTGTATAATGGTATTTACGTTCTAAATCAGAATACAGTTCTCAATATACAAAACACACGCAAGAGGAAGAATTCAGATACGAATGAATCCTACTTGTGGCATTATAGACTTGGTCATATCGGAGAGAAAAGACTGAGTAAGTTGCATAAAGATGGACTCTTGGATACGTTCGAGTTTTCATCTTATGAAACTTGTCAGTCTTGTCTCAAAGGGAAGATGACCAAATCTCCGTTCACCGGACATGGAGAAAGAGCAGCAGAGCTCTTGGGACTCGTACATAGTGATGTATGTGGTCCGATGTCTATACATGCAAGGGGTGGGTTCTCGTACTTCATCACATTCACTGCCGATCTCTCTAGGTTCGGATATGTGTATCTGATGAAACACAAATCTGAAACTTTCGAGAAATTCAAGGAATTCAGAAACGAAGTAGAGAACCAGGCAGGCAAAAGTATCAAGATCCTCCGGTCTGACAGGGGAGGGGAGTACTTAAGCACGGAATTCCTAGATTACTTAAAAGAGAATGGTATTCTCTCTCAGCTTACACCTCCTTATACACCACAGCACAACGGTGTATCGGAGCGGAGGAATCGTACATTATTGGATATGGTTCGCTCCATGATGAGTAGTGCTGAGTTACCTCTTTCATTCTGGAGACATGCGCTTCAGACAGCGGCATACCTTTTGAATCAAGTTCCGTCCAAATCTGTGCCTAAAACTCCGTATGAAATATGGAGCAGTAAGAAACCATGTCTGAAGTTTATTAAGATATGGGGTTGTCCGGCCTATGTGAAGACACAGAAACCGGACAAGCTAGAGGCACGATCAGTTCTGTGTAAATTTGTGGGATATCCTAAAAACTCACTGGCATATCTGTTCTACCACATTGAGGAACAGAAGGTGTTTGTATCTCGCCATGCCACCTTCTTAGAAAGGGAGTTTCTTGCAAAAGAAACTAGTGGGAGTTCGGTAGAACTGGAAGAAATTCAGCGACCACAAAATGTAACTGAAAATTTGGAGGAACCGCTAGATTCTATAACCCCAGACGAACCTCAGCCACTCCGCAGATCTGGTAGGATTTCTCATTCGCCCGAGAGATACTACGGTTTTCTCATAGACGGGGATCGAGAGGATTGCATGTTGGAAGAAGATGACCCTACCAGTTTCAGGCAGGCCATTATCAGTAGGGACTATGATAAGTGGCAGGAAGCAATGCAATCCGAAATGGAGTCCATGTACGCCAATAAAGTGTGGACCTTGGATATTGCTCCACCTGGGGTAAAACTCGTTTGATGCAAATGGATCTACAAAAGAAAACTTGGTGTAGATGGGCAGGTGGAAATCTATAAAGCTAGACTCGTTGCAAAAGGTTTTCGTCAAAGACCTGGTTTGGACTATGATGAAACTTTTTCTCCGGTGGCTATGCTCAAATCCATTCGGATCCTACTTGCCATTGCTGCATTCCATGACTATGAAATCTGGCAGATGGATGTTAAAACGGCTTTCGCAGTCCAGGTACATAGAGACCGTACTAAAGAGATTTAGTATGGAGGGTTCCAAGCGCGGTAACATACCCGCATTGCACAGAATTACCCTCTCCAAGAAGATGTCTCCTAAGACTGACGAAGAGAGGGTTCGCATGAGCACTATACCCTACGCTTCGGCGGTAGGATCTATAATGTATGCGATGCTATGTACAAGACCAGATGTAGCTTACGCATTGAGTGCGGTAAGCCGGTATCAGTCAGACCCAGGGGAGGACCACTTGACAGCAGTGAAGAACATTCTCAAGTACCTGAGAAGGACTAAGGAGATGTTCCTGGTTTACGGTAATGGAGACCTCAGGGTCGAGTCCTTTACCGATTTAAGCTTCCTGAGTGATAAAGATGACAGCAAGTCTGTCTCGGGTTTTGTGTTTACCCTCAACGGAGGGGCGGTATGTTGGAGGAGTTCCAAGCAGGATACCGTCGCAGACTCGACGATGGAGGCTGAATACATTGCTGCAAGCGATGCCGCAAAAGAGGCGGTCTGGATGAAGATGTTCATTAGTGAACTTCAGGTGGTTCCGTCCATTGTTGACCCAATACCTTTGTATTGCGATAACAATGGGGCTATAGCTTTAGCGAAGGAACCAAGGTCCCATCAGAAATCCAGGCACATCTTAAGGCGGTATCACCTGATCAGGGAGATCATTGATCGCCAGGAGATCGAGGTGCGGAGAGTGGACACAAAGAACAACACTGCGGACCCATTCACGAAGGCTTTACCCCAGACTCAGTTCGAGCGGCTGATCGAGATGATAGGTCTTCGATACACCAGTACATGGCCTTAGTGCAAGTGGGAGATTGTTAGTGTATATGCCCTAGAGGCCATTACTGTATCATACTAGTATGTATATTACTTGATGGAAGCTTGGGATATTCACAGTTGTACAGACAATCTTGCTCAATATAGTAGTATGCTACTTGGTTCGTCTCTGCTTTAATGTGTACTTGTGTGTTTATTTATTAAATCACCTATACGCATTAGTAGAGCCCTTAGGATCTTTACTTGATTACCGGCGTTGTGATGGCGATCACACTCGTGGGGGCTGGGCAATCTACAAGCACATCCTTATACACGTCCCTGGTCGTGGGAGTATCGAGATAGGGCATCGATGCTCCGGAGTAGACTAGCGTATGCGCTTCTCATCCCAGCACGGGAGACGGTCTGTCCCACAGCCGTTGGTACGTCGTACTTGAGATAGTATACGGGTGCTCGTTAGGTTACGAGTACACTGGACAGGACTCGTCGGGAACTGATGGTTGGTATTATACCTATCGTCAGTTATCAGTTCTCAGGTGACATGAGTACAGCTTAGTCCGCTGACTTGACACTGTCACTCCGCCTCGAGTGTGTTCCCACTGTTCTTTGATTACTACCCTACCACGGCTCCTCTGAGTCGTGCAAACAGGTAGTAGTTGGGAGCAGTCCCGAAGCACTTGGTGGCAGTGACGGTTAGACAGGATTCGTCTCTCCCGGTATTGGGGGTTGACATCGCGCTGTGTCTAGGAGAGCCATTACACAAGTAGTCCCTGGCCAGGGAAAGCGAGATATACTGGTAGGTTCCAGTGCTATCTCAGGGTGTTCTGGGCTTCACTCCGACACGACTTGTACCGCTATTAGGGGTCTGACGCTTGCCGCCCCCTAGGCCCGACATGAGATGTATCAGACGAACAAACCGGAATGTACGGAGAATGTCATATTCAGACTCAGTAGGAGTTCATATGGGTTTTACCTCATCAGTCTTCTTATCGGCATCTACCTGGGGACCGTTACGCACAGCTAGTGCCGCTTGCGGTCTGTGGTTAAACCCACTGCCAGCGTAGTGTCGAGTCTTTAGAGTCCCACACAGAGGGCTATTCGCCTCTGGGCAAAACTGAGTAGAGGTCGCATGGTTTTAGGGCAGGGTTCGTTCTCATCCGCGCACTTGTGCACGTTTGGAGTCCGGACGGTTTATACTAGCAGGCTCTGGTTTGAGCCAGATACTGGTATATGTTTTGGGGTTGCTTTTATCTCTCAGTATTCTTGTTCCTCGGAACGAGAATGCAGGTGTGTATGCACAGTTGTTTGAGGCGGAGGAAGAGGTATTTCATTAGGGTTTCGGAACGGGTGCGTATGCACAGTTGACAGTCGTCTTTTTCCAAACCCTAATGGAATTATGAAATATCAATTAATAATAGTAATTAAATGAAATTGTGTCATGGTTGGTTTTGTTGACTTGTTGACCATGGTTGACTTGTTGACAATGGTTGAATGTTTAACCATCATCATTACTTTGCAAGGATACTCCTTGATTCTAGCTTACATTCATTTAATGAAGTGATGATAGTAGTCATTCCAAAAACAACCATCAACTATTTCATTTTGAATTATTATTATTAATTAGATAATTCTTTTTCCTTTTGTTATGGTTGCAAAAGGAAAATGAGCTCATTCTATCATATTGATTCTCTCTCCTCACTTCATCTTTTTCTTCCTCAAGCTCAAGGAGAATCCTTTTCATGTGTTGAGAATCCCTCTCTTTGAAAGAGAAACACCCCTTAGATACTCTCTACTCTCTCTAGGGTTCAAGGTTTAGCAAGCCGGAGATCCTAGTTCACTCTAAGTTCGAGAAAGAGCCCGAAGGTTGAACCCTCAGGTGGATCCATCTTTGACGGAAGAAGGCTACGAGGAAAGAACCATCAACCTCTACTAGGTTTCAAGAAGAAGGAGTTCAAGTTAGGTATAACCACTTTGCCGAGTAGTTAACTCTTCTTTGCATGTTTGCTAGTTTAGTTTAGACACGATCCCGACCTTGTTTAGTCCATGTTGCCCCATGCGCCAAAAATTTGATTTTTATACCGTTTCCGCCTCCCCGTAAGAACCGGGGGTCGCAACGTGGACTAACAGTATTCATACAGAGTAGTTTGGTCTGCGTCAAGGGTCGTGCGGGTGGGTTTATTTCAATCATGAAATATACGGGTTGAACTTGACTTGCGCCCTATGGGTAGTTTGGCCTGCGTCAAGGTCATAGGATGCTAGGTGTAAAAACCATTATCGGGAATTTCAAGTGTTGAAATTTTCAATGAGATTGCATACCTTCTATGAGATAGTTGGATCCCGATACCCATTGTGAGTAAGAGTTACTCCTAGGAGAGTTTTACACATTACAATTAGCCGATCAAGTAGGTATCTAGAAAGGTATTAATGAGGTTACGCCCCTTGGAAAATGAGGTTTATTTTAATTAGGTCCATGCGAAAGCACGGGGAACCTCCCTCAAAGTACCGATACTGGCCTGGCTAAAAGATTGGCGAAATTGTAGCGTGTAATTAATCCCGGCTAGTCTTACCTTTTAAAGTTTGAAGGAAGGTTTGATAAAAACAGTGGGAGCCATCCTGATTAGATAAAATAAATAACCAATCTAATCTTGCAAGAGCGCACGCAGAGTGTTTTCTTCTCTCTCTCTCTCTCTTGGTAGCCACCATGCCACGCCTTAATCAAGATAATAATATGGATGCATTGACCGAACCTGCTTATTATACTGAGCTAGGGAATGTTGGTTCCACTCTATCTTATAATTGTTATAAGTCCGAGCAGGAAATAGGGGAATATCCGGATTCCCATGCCACCCAATCGAAGAAAGTACATGTTGATGCATCTTCTTCGAGCGTGTTCATTACTGAGAACTGTTTCTCTATATCCTCTATGTCCTGGGTATGTGATACTGGATCAGGATCCCGCATATGTAATATGATACATGGGCTACAGACAGGTAGAGAACTGAGAATGGATGATATATCTCTAAGTGTTAGAGAATGGTGTAATTGATGTAGCCAAATCAGTTGGCAAATATCACCTTGTATTAATACATTGATTCTGAACGAATGTTATTATATACCGAACCTGATATACAACATCACATCGGTTTCCTCAATGAGTTAAAGAAGGATATAATTTTGTATTGGATGATAATGTTGTGAACATTTTCCTGAATCAAGGGTTGATTCGATAAGGCACGTTATATAATAGCATATAAGTTCTAAATCAAACCACGGTTCAAAGTATCTAGAACACACACAAGAGGAGTATTTTAGATATGAACGAATCCTTCTTGTAGCATTGTAGACTAGGTCATATCAATGCAACAAGACCAGCTAAGTTACATAAAGATGAATATAAGAATCTGTTCGAATTTTCATCTTATGATACTTGCCAATCTTGTCTCAAAGGTAAAATGACCAATACTCCGTTTACTCGAAACAAAGAAAGAGTTACTGATCTCTTGGGACGGATACATGATGATGTATACATTCATATGTCTACAAATGCCAAGGTTGGTTCTTCGTGCTTCATTATATTCACTGACCATCTCTCAAGATTCGGACATATGTTCTTGTTGAAACACAAGTCTGTAACTTTTGAGAAATTCAAGGAATACAAGCTTGAAGTTGAAGAACCTGACGGGTAAAGGTATTAAAGTCCTTCGATGTGATCGAGAAGACAAATACTTAGACATGGAGTTCCTTGATTTTCTAAAAGGAGAATGAGATTCTCTCTCAGCTTACTCCTTCGTATACACCACAGCACAACGGTGCATCGGGGCGAAGGTATCTCACCCTATGAGATAAGGTGCGCTCTATGATGAGTATTGTTGAGTTACCTGTTTCCTTTTGGTGTTATGCACTTGAGAAGCTGCATGCCTATTGAATGGGGTTCCATCCAAATCAGGGCCTAGCACTACATATAAGATATGGAATGGGAAGAGACCATGTCTTAAACGAGTTAAGATATGGGGTTTTCCGGCCTATGTTGAAAAGCAAAATCCGGACAAGCTCGAGGCAAGGTCAGTTCTGTATAAGTTTGTTAGGATATCCGAAACATTTGTAAGGGAATATATTCTACCACTCTGAGGAGCAAAAGGTGTTTTGTTTCTCATCATGCCACATTTTTAGAAAAGGAATTTCTTGTGAAGAAATTTGTGGACAAAAGGTAGAACTGGAAGGTGTTCCAGCTTGACAAACTTACAGCTGATGATTTGGTAAAAGGATTTAATAGTCCCTAACGAACCTCAACCTCTCCGCGAATTTGGTAGGGTTCCTCATCCACTTGAGAGATACTATGATCATCTCGGTGACAGTGGGAGTGAGGATTGCATCATGGTTGATGATGGCCCAACTAGGTTCAGGCAGGCCATCATGAGTGGGGACTCAGTAAAATGGCTGAATGCTATGCGATCAAAGATGGAATCCATGTACACCAACAAAGTATGACTTTGCATGTTGCATCTGAAGGGGTAAAACCCTATGGGAGCAAATGCTTCTTGAGAAGATTCTTGGTGTAGATGGAAAAGTTGAGACTTTCAAAGCAATCTTAAGTCCATCAGGATTAGAGTATGTATCGCGGAGTTGGTATATTTGTTTTGATGTGGCAGTCAAAGAGTTTGACTTCATCAAAATAGTAGATGAACCTTGTATATACAAAAAGCTTGTAGAAGGTGCGGTTGTCTTACACATATTGTACGTAGATGACATACTCTTGATAGGAAAGGGTTTCCTATGCTACAATCGGTCAAGCTCCTCTTATCACGGGGATTCTCCATAGAAGATCTGGATGACACCTACTATATCTTGTTTATGATCTATGATGATAGATATAAGTGCATGTTGGGAGTGTACCAAATCCAGACTAGATGTAGATGGCTCACTAGGTGTAGTGATCAGGAATCAATCAGATTTTGGGAGAATCACTGGACAGCTGTGGAGGACATTCTTAAGTACTTGAGAAGCACTAAAAGAAAGTTCTTGGTTCGATCTTCTAGAGTGATAAGGACGACTGAAAGTCAGTCACAGGCATTTTCTTTACCCTCAGTGTAGGGACGGAATGTTGGAAGAGTTCCAAGCTAGATACCGTGACATACTAGACGATAAAGGCTGAATACATTGCTACCAACGATACTACCAAAGTGGCTGTCTGGACATTTCTTGTTCATGAGATGAACAATGTTCCTACCGTTGAGCATCCAATAACTGTTATTGTGACAACAATGGAGTTATGGCTTTGGCCTAGGAACGCAGGTCCCATCAGCGTTCCAGACATATTCTGAGGCAAGTATCACCTGATCAGGGAGATGGTTGATCTCCAAGGGATCAAGGTCAGGAGAGTAGATACGGAAGTAAACACGGCGGATCCACTCACCAAGGCCTCCTTCCCCAAATACTATTTGAGAGATTTTAGGATAGTTGAGTATGGGATACTGCAACCACTGCTAAATTATTGGGTATGGGATACTACAACAGACGGCCTTAGTGCAAGTAGAAGATTGTTAGTTATATGTATGCCCTAGAGGCCATTACTGTATATGTGATGTATATTGTAGTGGATGCTTGGACATATATAGGGAGGACTTTCTTGCTCGACATGATAGTATGCTATCAGTTTGCTTTTTGTCTTAACATGTAGATTTGTATTGTGATACTATCTTGCTCTCACATATTGATAAAGCCCTTAGGATGTGTACTTGACTACTAGGACTATGATGGAGATCATACTAGTAGGGCCATGGTAGTCCACAAGAACATCCAATAATTGTTCTTAGTCGAAGGTGTATCGAGACAGGGCATCGATAATCTAAATTAGACTAGCGTATGCGCTTCTCGACCCATATGATGGGCGATGGATGATACCATATCCATTGGTGTTTGACATAAGAGAAGGTATACGGGTGCTCAGTAGAGACTGGGTACACTGAACGGACTCGCCGAGAACTCCTAGATGGTATTATACCTATCGTCAGATAGCAGTTCTCTGGTGACACTGGTACAGGTTAGTCTGTCGACTCGAGATCGTCATAGAGTCTTTTGTGATTCCCACTGTGCTTTGATTTCCCCCTTACCACGGTCAAGAGATCGTGCAAAATGGTGGTTTTTGGGTACAGTCCTGAGTCACATGGAGGCAATGAGCGATAGGAGGGGATTCGTCTCTCCCGGTATTGGGAGTTGATGTTGCGCTATGCTCGATTGGCCATAATAGGAAATCCCTGGCCAGGGTTGCTGAGATCTACTGGTAAGTGTAATCGGTAGTTTCTCAAACTGTTATGGACCTTGCATCGGCATGACTTATCAAGCTATTGGGGTCTGACGTTATACTATCCCCAGGCTGTGATATACGACATATCAGACGAAGAGACCAGACTGTATGGTAGTATTACTGATTGGATTTGCAGGAGTATGAGCAGGCTTGCTTGTTGATCTTCTGATCGCTCAATACCCGGGTGGCAGTTACGTTTAGCAGACCGCTTGCGGCTTGTAGGTGTTTGATATGATCATCACCTACTGCCGGTGTATTGACGAGTCTTTAGTGTCCTACACAGAGGTTTCCTGGTTCATGCGAAATAGAGTAGGAGTACATATGTGATATGTGCGGGACCGAGATTAATGCGCGTATGTGATACCGCATTCTATTCTCGCGATTTGTGACTTCGGTAGGTTATATGTGATATAGCCGGGTTATCGGATCAAGTGTTGATTCAATAAGTTGTTACATTTGATATTAGTCGGTTGTATGTGATAAAGCCGGATTATTAAATCAAGAGTTGATTTGATAATTTAATGAATAATTATATATGTGATATATTAATTTACATTAACTAATATTTGCTCACTATGTATTCTTTTTCTCACTTGTATGCATATAGTATATATGTGATATATATTAATGTATATTTTATTGTGTCATGCTTGATGATACATGTTACATGGGTGTATGAGACTTACACTATTGTTAGGATAATCCTAGGATTTTTATTTATCAAAGTAATTCAAAATTGGTTGGATTTTGTCATGGTAGAAGTTTTGAGAAAGCTTGTGGATAACCATTGAATAAGTCCACCATTTTTGTTTTGCTAAAGATATTTATTAACCCAACCTTTATCCTTACCCTAATTAAGTCTCTACATGAGTTAGTGCATGGCACTAACTCACCCATGGTTCATATTCTCACCTCATGAGTTCTTTCATTCATTCTTCACTTGATCATGTTCTTCCTCATGAAAAGCTCACTAGCTTTTTCTAAGGTGAGAAAATATTGTGAGAATAAGAAAACTAAAGAGAGCTCATTTCCTACTTCATCATCCTCTACTATTATCCATTTAGTTTTGGGTGTTTGCTTCACTAAATCCTAATTTAGTGAAGCGGTAGAATGATGTCACGACCCGAAATAGCACGTGACTGGCCTTGAATCATTTGAAGTCTATATGACCCCATCTAATTCAAGTAAGCCAAAAGCCCAGAAATCTAAAACCATTTTTAAGGAGTAAATAAGGAAAACTAGTTTTAAGAAGTGAAGAAAACTTGTTTTAAAAGCAAGGTTTTTAAAAAACTAAGCCGAATATGCATTTTTAAAATCTCTAATCCTTTCTGAAAATTTCGGCAGAGTTTCCTTTGTAAATACTGGCCCCAAACGGGGTGCAACATGAATAATATATATACAATGATAAAAGGCATCCCCAAACGGGAGCTAGCTCTACGTCAATCGATGGTCACAACCACACAAGTAGTATAATATACAACGCCAAATGGCGAGGATAAAAACTCAAAGGAAAACTCAAAATCAGCATGAAAACCATAATACTACAACGCATGACTCTAAGGTCGAAATAATACATAACTTGTTTTCTAAGTCTGAAACTATATACAAGTTTGGTTGATGGAATTACTAGATACAACTGAATAATACATGTACAATGGTGGTTCTGATGCAAAAGAACCCACCTACCAAAGCAAATCACCCGTAAGGGAAGCAGTGTGCCAGAAGCCGCAATGGAACCTGTACGGCAAAACCTGCAAGAACTGTGGCACAACGGGAGTGAGTTGCCAACTCGTGAATAAAAAATATCACAGAGCAGAAATCTTATGTATGACTCATCCTAGGTCAATACGATCAGATATATATATAAACCTCAAATGAATAAGTCTGAAGCATGATAAGGTGGCAATTTAACATCTATACATGAGTGTAGTGCCAAGTGCTCATGCCAGTGCCTTAGATAATAACATATCGTAAATATGAGGTATGATCAATGTCGACTATATCACGAAGTCTATGAATATGTGGATATCATCCAACTATGTGATCAATATCATCAATGTCAATATATGTATGTGGAAATCGTCCACGTGTCACCCAATGACAATAAGTATCATGCATGAAAATATCATAAACATATGCATGGAAGTATGAGGATGTAACACAACATGTGTCGCTCGCGACAGATCAAAATCATGGAACCTAAGTGTCAACCATCGACACTCGAAAACATCATGAAACCTGTTCCTAGCATCGGCACGTAAATCCTCATATACATAGGGCTCCGTCAGTCCGGATCGGCCCATCTCATCTCTCAACTCCGGTCGGTATCCCCCAGATATCCGCCGAGCTCACCACAATCACCGGTAGATAGTACTCCCCTGCCGGGCTCACCGTCTAACATATACGAGTCTTCTTGCCCCGGGGTACCTCACCGAGTCCACCATGTACCCGCAATCGGTGTCTACCACTCCTCGAATCGGGTATACTCACACAAGCTCTCAGGAACCGAGAAAACTCATGGTGGACGCACTGAAATATCATATCAAGAGAAACCAGGTTTTTAAAATAGTGCATATTTTCTTAAAATAATACCACGGTTCTCAAATCCAGAAATCCCATAAATCCAACTCAATGCGTAAATCCATGCAATGTGTCGTATGACACTAAGAGTAAAAAAGGGAAAACCGCTCTTTTAAAAGAATCCAGTTTTGAAAATATCTCACGCGGTCCCTATTTTCTTGAAATCAAGTCAATATCATCCATGTATGTAACATGTGTATATATGTAGGTATGGATGTGCAAATGGATATATACGCGAATATGAGTGTAGCACTACTATGAAAATACAGTGTGCATGTGCGCAAGTAGGGATATATCAATATATATATATATATATATATATATATATATGCACTGGTATGAATACACAGTATGCATGTGCGCAAGTATGAAGATATCAATATATGTGTGCACTGGTATGAATATACAGTGTGCATGTACGCAAGTATGAAGATATCAATATATGTGTGCACTGGTATGAATATACAGTGTGCATGTACACAAATATGAAGATATCAATATATGTGTGCACTGGTATGAATATACAAGGGATCATATCCTGAATGCAACAGTAAGAATATGCGGCAAATGAATAATAACACAACATTGTAGAATCTACATCAGTGTATCCATGTCATACTGCTTTGCCATTTGAAAGAAGACGAATTGGGGTTTTTAGGAAAATAAGGGCTACGGTGTTTTTAAGAAAAGATGCGTCTTTTGAAAATATCCGTAGAATCCCTTTGCCCGTATTTAAAATACTCCCGATTCGTTAGTTTTTGAAATAGGTATGACATCGGCCTAGCCTAACATCAACTAGCAAAACTACAGCTCTGACTAACAAGTCAATCAGGAGGGGTATGGAAACCACCTAAGTCTGAGTCGATACACACACACACACACACATATAGATATAATAGTCGGTGATCCCACCTCATAGGTACCGCGTACGATATAATATCATATGACATCCTCGAGTCATGAGTGCAGATCTATCATCAGTATAAAGCTTGTGCGGTAAATCATCGTACGGCATCCCAAAAGCTGGGTATGGTCAATATCACATTCATCTCATCAATTATCTGGTATCCGTATCATCATATCTCATGATCTGGGGTACTGATCTAACTCTAGTACAAATCGATACCATCTATATAACTATAAATGCGTATGTGAAACACACGTCCAAAGGCTCGCTAAAATCTCATGTCGTATCCCAAATACGAATCACATTATATCACCGATCTCATGGCACCATGTCCAATCTCATCGACTCATCTCTAAATATCATACACTACCCTCATCATTCAGGTATAAGTATAACAAACAGCGTGTGTGTGTGGGTGTAAACCTACTCTAGGGTTCGCAACTAGGAAACTATACTAGTTCACTTCTAAACCCTAATCTATCCATAGTACACCTAAACACATCTAAAATATCCATATCACACTTAACGCTATCATACTTATATATATAGCATATATATAGTATACTAAACATCGAACTGCGGGGGTGCTATACGCCATCCACCCGACTTCCCCCGTAGAAATAATCTACCCACCTTGCATCCTGCATGTCGGTGTCGATGTCGCTTTCATCTTCTTCATCGTATGAAGCCCTCGAGAAGGTACCCACAAGATAACACAATCGCAAATGCACCTTAAAATCACATCGAGAAAACCAAAAGACGCGTTAAGGCCTATAGGTTAGAACCTATGGACTACGCTTTCAAAACCATCAAACAACCCTCGATGTCATCGTGCAAACGTTAAGTGATCGAGGTAAAACACAAATACGCAAATCCAGAATTTAAAATACGAGAAACGAAACCCGAATCAAAACAGCAACTTAGGAAAAAGGTTCAAGATTTTACCCTAGGTCAAATCAGACAATTTTGCATATGCCAAGGGTCCATTTTACTGGAGAAAAAGCCACAAAACAAATACGAGCCAAATCCTCACTGGTTTGGCCGCAATTTGCGGCCAGAATAGATTTAATTGAGGCCAAGTTTGAGGGTTAGGGGTCAGGGATTTGGTGGTTGCTTCCTAGGTTCCTGCATATATCACTGTCCTTACAAAATAATTTTTAGAGTGTCTGGGTGATAGCAGATTCCATTTTACATCCACAAAATTCACAATTTCCCGATATCGGCTTTTCTAAATCCGTATTCTGGGGTTCTAGTCTCTGGTTTAGGTCTTAATTCTAGCACTAGGGGGTTTGTGAGGCCTCTACTGAGCTCAATTTCCCATCACAACTTTGAATTTCCAATAACCTTAACTAGAGTTTTGAAACTTCACCCAAACCACACGATATCGGTTCTAATCTAACATGGGGGTAAAAGTAATGGAAACACTAAGCTTATGGTTCAGAAAATACCTCATTTGGAAACTCAAAAAAATTCTTGAGTTTCCCCAATTGGCCAAAATCCTTGCTTTCTTGGTCCAATGTGTTTCCCTTGAGCTTGTGCATCTTTTTTATGAAAAGGGTAATGGGTTTTGAGTTGATTTTCTTGGTGTTTTAGGGGATTTTATGGAGAAAGAGAGGAGGGGAATAGCAGCAGCAGCAGCAAAGGGAAGAGAGGGGAGAGAAATGAGTGAGGAAAATGATGGGGGATGGCTCATAACAAAGGTTGACCCCTCACCCACTTTTTCTCTCTCTAATCATACCTCCATATAATACTCTTTTCTTTTCTTTTCTAATTCCTTTAACTTAAAAACAACAACCATGGTAAAAGAACATGAAGTCAAGCCATGGAAATAAATGTAACAAGTGTAAAAATGATACGGTGCAATGTTTTGCACAAAATACGCTTAAAGCGCGATTAGCAATTTTTAATCGCGATTAGCACTAAATTAGCATATAATTAATCATAAAAACTTAAAATTTGCATAATCCACCTAAAACACCATCTTTTAAGTAATTTCGATAATTTTCCAAATTTTCCCCAAATTTATCAGTATTTAATTATACTGCCTTATTAAAATATTCAAAATTTTATTATTAAATTATAAAAATTCCCAAAAATAATATTTTATTTTTTTGAAATGTTACACATGAGCATGAGTCTCCTCGACGTAGATCATCTTCGGCCTCGAACACTTCGAGAAAGTTTGCATCTTTCACTTTGTGGAGCATCTTAAGAGTTCGAGAGATCATACTCGCAGCGAAGGGACATCTACACGGAGCATTTGAAGTGAATGACCAGTATACAAAGGTTGTATTCCTCATTCACTTAGACTTGCAAAGTTGTTTGCATGATGTTTCGGTTGAATTTCTAGTTAAGATTAGTTAGGGTTGTTTAGAAAGGCAAAAATTTGAAAACGGCATGGACGATGCCTCCCGAAACCTTGCTGCCATGCTAAGTAACCCTACACCGATTTCAAAGGATTATTATCCAATGGCGCCTGCGGAACTAGAAGTTGTAAAGGAACAAGTTTCCAAATTGATAGAGAAGGGTTGGATTCACAGCAACGGTTCACCATGGGGAGCTCCAGTTCTTCTAGTCAAGAAGAAGGATGGAACATGACGGATGTGCGTCGACTATCAAGAATTGAATCGGGTGACTATTAAGAACGAGTACTCCATCCCTCGCATCAGCAAATTATTAGATCAACTCAGTGGTGCGAGGGTATTCTCGAAGTTGGATTTGCGATCCGGATATCATCAAGTTCGGGTGAAATCAGAAGATATTTGCAAGACAGCGTTCTGAACTCGATATAGGCATTATGAGTTCTTAGTAATGCCATTTGGAGTTACTAACGCACCGAAAATATTTATGGACTTGATGAACCGAATCTTTTCACCATACCTGGACCAGTTCGTAGTGGTGTTCATTGATTATATTCTGGTCTATTCGAGGAGCAAAGAAGAGCATGCAGAACATTTGAGGATTGCGCTGTAAACATCGAGACAAGAAAATTTATATGCTAAGATGAGCAAGTGCGAGTTTTCGCTCAAAAAAGTGATGTTCTTGGGTCATGTTGTATCCGGAGATGGAATTGCCGTTGACCTTGATAAGATTGCAGCTGTTCATGAATGGCCAATTCCAAAGAATGTAGGAGAGACCAGAAGTTTTCTTGGGGTTGCCGGATACTATAGAAGGTTCGTGGGGAACTTCGCTCGAATAGAAGAACTATTGATCAAGCTAACTCGAAAGGAGGTGCCATTCGTATGGATCGAGAAATGTACATCAGCTTTTGAAGCGTTGAAGTAAAGATTGACCACCGCTCCTATTCTGACAGCGCCAGACGGTTCCGGAGGGCTGGTTATTCAAAGCGACGTATCTAGGAAAGGCTTGGGATGTGTTCTAATGCAGCATGGGAAATGATAGGGATATGTTTGCCCTAGAGGCCATTATTGTACATTGATGTATATTAGAGTGGATGCTTGGACATATATATAGAGGACTTTCTTGCTCGACATGATAGTATGCTATCTGGTTGCTCTTTATCTTAGCATGTACACTTGTATTATTATGCTGTTTCTCTGATACATGTTGATAAAGCCCTTAAGATGTTGGCTTGACTATCAGGACTATGATGCAGATCATACTACTGGGACTTGTGTAGTTTACAAGCACATCCTTTAACAGTTCCTAGTCGGGGGAGTATCGAGACAGGGCATCGATATTCCTGAGTAGACTAGTGTGTACGTTTCTTGACCCTGTATGGGGCGATGGTTGATCCCATATCTATTGGTGTTTGATATCAAAGATTGTATACAAATGCTTTTTAGAGAATGGGTACACCGAACAAGACTCACCGAGAACTCCTAAATGGTACTATACCTATCGTCTGATAGCAGTTCTCTAGTGACACTGGTACAAGTTAGTCTGTAGAGCCAAGATCGTTATAGAATCTTGTATGGTTCCCACTGTGCTTTGATTTCCTCCCTACCACGGCTCAAAGGAGTTCTGCAAAGAGGTGGATTTTAGGTACAGTCCCGAGTCATATGGAGGCAATGAGCGATAGGAGGGTTTCGTCTCTTCCGTTATATGGAGTTGATGTTGTGCTATGCTCAATTGGCTATAACAGGAAGTCCCTGGCCAGGGCTGTTGATGAGATTTACAGGTAACAGTAGTTTCTCATACCGTTATAGAACACACATCGGCATAACTTATCAAGTCATTGGGGTCTGAAGATTCCACCCCCAGACTCGATATGCAACATATCAGATGAAGAGACATGACTGTACGGTAAGTGTTACCTATAGGCTTCATGGGAGTTTGGACAAGCTTTCTTGTTGATCTTCTATTCACTCAATATCTGGATAGCCGTTACATCCAGCTAGTACCGCTGACGGCTTGTGGGTGATTGATGTGATCATCACCTACTGCTGGCATATTGATGAGTCTTTACAGTCCCACATAGAAGTTTCCTGGTTCAAGCGAAACGAAGTAGGGCACATATGCTGATATGTGCGGGGGCCTGATTAAATATGAGTATGTGGTACCGTATTCTAATCTGGTGGTTATTTGATATCGGTTAGGTTATATGTGATATAACCGGATTATTGAATCAAGTGTTGATTTGATAATGTGATATACAGATAAATGATATTAGTCGGTTATATGTGATATAATCGGATTATTAAATCAAGTGTTGATTTAATAATATGATATATATTTATATTTGATATAATTATATATTAACTAATATTATTAGCTCACTAATTATTCTTCATAATATATATATATATATATATATATATATATATTATGAAGCATGGCATGAATTTTCTATTTTTAGAAAATAGAAAATGACGTGGAAAAATGAGGAGACTTTAGTGGCATGGTGTAAAGTATGGCTTGATGATTATTTTATTCATCATCCTACACTATTGAAGCATGGTTACAATTCTATATTGATGGATATTGGTTACTTCAAAAATGTGGGGTATTAAGCCATTCTTTACTTGGTTTTTTCACCTAAGCCATTTTTACTTGAGCTCCTTGCTCTCTAGCTCTCTCCATTTTTCTTCACCTCCTCCTCCATGCTCAATCCCTCACATGAATTATGAAACCTTGAGCTTGTGAGAACCCTAGTGAGCAAACAACACCCCTACTTCACCATCCTACACTAGATTAGCAATTTGGTGTAGTGTGTTTCCTTCACTAAAGAGTTTAGTGAAGAGGTAGCTTAGATTAGCAGAGCTTTGGGTGGATCATCTTCGGCACGAAGATCACAAAGGAAGCTTGATCCAACTTCAAGTGGAGCCTAGTGGATTGCGTGGACTATTACACAGAGCTTGTGAAGAGAAGGACACGGTCTACAAAGGTTGTTGCCTCTTTCTCTTAGTGTAATGTTTTGTTATATCATGTTAAACCCTAATCATCTAGTTTAAGATCTTGGTTAGTATTTATTAGCACCCCAAATTTTTAAAAATTGGCATGCTTGATGCTAGAAAAACCCAGTGGTGGTGCTAACAAACACTTTTATGGTATCAGAGCCAGAAGATTAAATGATGTTAGTTAAACTACAAAACTGAAACTACTTCGAGACAGTTAACCGAAACTCCAAGTTTCTGTCGAATTTTTAAAGACCTCTGAAAAAAATTAAAACAAGTGCAGAAGCTTACATTTGATGCAACTAGAAGACCAGAGAAACTCGAGACCCTAATTCAAAAATGTCACCGGCCAAATGCTTGAAATGGCCGGCCGGGCCGATCCCATATGCTTAAAAAAATCTCATGTTTCTTTTGTGCTCTGGTCTGTATATTTTAATGTTTAAGGTTATATTTGATTAGCCCAAAATTGCATGTGATGTTAATTTTGTTAAGAGGCTAATACAGAGTGTTTAATAGTCATAATTTTTACATCATTTCGGGTTTAAGTTTGATATGTGATACAGTAGTTGGAATCCACATTAAATTAGTTTTGTTAAAAAATATTTTGATTGTAAATCTTACATGTTAGTCTCTATTGATCGATTACCATGAAGTTTCGATTCAGATCGAAATTCCGTCACAATCGTGTATCGTACGCAAATACTCGCCAGATAACTTTACTAGGTAGCCACGCCCCATAGCCCCGACCAAGTGACTTTAGGAGAACCCGTTGCCAAAAGCATCCACTCGGGTGCTCGAGGCTACGGTGTTCCGCCTAAGTGCACTAGGTCGACGGCATTGGGGGTGCTGCAATCTACTAAAGTTCCCGACGAGTATTCGATCGGGTAGTTGGGAATCTTGTTGAATTACCCGACTAAGTTATTGAAAAGTGTTTTCGAATTGAGACTAAAATGAAAGATTTATAAGTTAGGCATGAAATTCGGAATATGAAATATTCCGGATTTATAATGTCTAAGGAAATACAGATTCTAATTATTGTAGTTTTTCATTTCTTTTCTTCGACCGTAACTGTAATATGTGGGGTATCCCAAATCTCGTTGCTATATGTCAACGACATTTAGGATACGCATATTTACTTACGTTGACGACATGAGATGTTATGTGTTGCTGTGATATATTATATTGGACTATCGTAAATGAATAGCCGGGTTTTTTTTTGCATGAGATAAGATTTTTTCAATTTTCATTCATGTAAAAATTTGTATGTAATATTGTTTTATTGGGACACTTCCGGGTTGAGGATGATGTCACTATTGATGTATATTATTTACTTTTCCATATTAGGATAGACCTAAGGCGAGGAGCATAAGTAACCGGGTTCTGGAGTCCAGTAGGAGACCACCTCGAGGAGTCAAGACCGGGTCTCCTAACTCTAGAATTGGCAGGGTTGCTTGCCGCTCTCGTAAAGGTTTAGGGATGTGGGTTTTCCTATTCATCACGACCATTGAATCTGTGTTTTTTATTACTGGCTGGATTTAAAACACGAACCTACTAATATATCCAATATTTCATATGTTGACTTCTTGTCACGACCCGAAATGGCACGTGACTAGCCCTTGAATCATATGAAGTCTATAGGACCCTATCTAATTCAAGTAAGCCAAAAGCCTAGAAATATAAAACCATTTTAAATAATAGATAAAGGAAAACTTGTTAAAAGCAAGTGGTTTTAATAGCATAAGCCGAATTATGCGTTTTTCAACCATCAAGTCATTTCTGAAAAATTCGGTAGAGTTTCCTTTGTAAATACTGGCCCTGAACGGGGTACAACATGAATAATATGAATAAGGCATCCCAAAGCGGGAGCTAGCTTTTTGTCCATTGGCGGTCACAACCATGCAAGCAATATAATATACAACGCCAAGGGCGAGGATCAAAACTCAAAACGAAACTCAAAACAACAAGAAAACCATAATAATACAAGTGCGAATCTACAGTCGAAATAATATACAACTGGTCTTCTAAGTCTAAAAACAATACAAGTCTGGTTGATGGAGTTACAAGATACAACTGAATGTAAATAAAATACAATGGTGGTCATGATACAAGTGAACCCGCCTACCAAAGCAATCACCCGGAATGAAAGCAGTGTGCCAGCAAAGCCGCAACGAAACCTGTACTGCAAAACCTGCAAGAACTGTGGCACAACGGGGGTGAGTTGCCAACTCGTGAGTAGAAAATATCACAGAGCAGAAATCGCATGTATGACTCAATCCTAGGTCAATACGATCATTAATATATATCCTCGAAATGATAACGTCTGAAGCATGATAAGGTGGCAAAGGTAAACATCTATACATAAGTATAATACCAAGTGCTCGTACCAGTGCCTCAGGTAGCAACATATCATATATATAAGGTATGATCAATGTAATCTGCATGAAACAGTGTCGACTATATTCTCAAGTCTATAAGTATGTTGGTAATCATCCAACTAAGTAATCAATGCCTGTATGCATGTGGATCGCGTCCATGTGTTAACCAATGACACAACAACATCTTGCATGTAAATGTCATAAAAGCAAATGCATGAAAGTATGAGGACATAAATCAACGTGTGTCCCTCATGACCCATCAAAATCATGGAACCTGGGTGTCCAATATCGACACTCGAAAACATCATGAAACCCTTATCCAGCATCGACACGTAAATCCCCATATCTTGGGCTCCGTCAGTCCGGATCGACCTATATCATCTCTCGACTCCAGTCGGTATCCTCCGGATATCCGCCGAGCCCAAATACTATCACCGGTAGGTAGTGGTCTCTCTGGCAGGCTCATCGTCATCCCCACGAAATCTCTCTCTCGCCCCGGGGTACCATACCGGGTCCACCATGAACCGGCAAACGGATCATCCTCCTCCTCGAATCGGGTTTCTATCATACGTCTCAGAAATGAGAAAACGCATGGCGGACGTACTGAAATATCATATCAAGAGAAACAAGGTTTTCAAACAATGCATACTTTCATTAAATAATACCTCGGTTCTCGAATCCAGAAATCACATAAAATCCAAAACTCAATGCGTAAATCCATGTAATATGATGTATGCAGCATAAAGTCATACTATGAGCAACAAGGGAAAACCGCTCTTTTAAGTGGCTCCAGTTTTGAAAATATAATATGCGTCCCCAATTCTCCAAAATCAAGCCAGCATCATCTATGTATGTACAAGTGGTATGTACGCAAGTATGAGTGTACAATAAGTCTGTGCGCCAATATGGATGTACAAGTAGGTATATACGCAAGTATGAGTGTACAATATGCCTGTGCGCCAATATGGATGTACAAGTAGGTATATACGCAAGTATGAGTGTACAATATGCCTGTGCGCCAATATAGATGTATAAGTAGGTATATACGCAAGTATGAGTGTACAATATGCCTGTGCGCCAATATAGATGCTTCGGGACTACACGCAACTACTACATGTTTGCACGACTCCTTTGAGCATGGTAGGGTAGTAATCAAAGTAGAATGGGAACACACTCGAGACGAAGTAGTGATGACAAGTCAACGGACTAAGCTGTACTAATGCCACCATCTAATGACTAGGGACCTGTATAAGGATGTGCTTATAGACTACCCAGCCCCCACGAGTGTGACTGCCATAACAACATTGGTAGTCAAGCAAAGATCCTAAGGGCTCTACCAATATGTATAAGCGATATGCTAAAAGAAACACATGCACATATTGAAGTAGAATCAAACCAGGTAGCATACTACCATATCGAGCATGACTGTTATTATAACTATGAAAAATCCCAAGCATCCAATATGTAATATACAATCCAGTATGATATAATAATGGCCTCTAGGGCATATATCACTAACAGGGCATACATATCCCTAACAATCTCCTACTTGCATTAAGGACAGTTGTTGTAGTATCTTATACCCAACATCCTAAATAGTCTCTCGAATCGCGTTTGGGGGAGGGCCTTTGTGAGTGGATCCGCTATGTTATCCTCCGTGTCAACTCTCCTAACATCGATCTCCCGGCTATCAACTATCTTCCGGATTAGGTGATACCGCCTAAGAATATGTATGGATTGTTGATGGGACCGGGGTTCCTTAGCTAACACCACAACTCCATTGTTATCACAATATAAAGGTATTGGATGCACAATGGAAGGAACCACACCAAGTTCAGTTATAAACTTCTTCATCCAGACAGCCTCTTTGGCAGCATCGTTGGCAGCGATGTATTCAGAAATGGCGGAGATAAAGGCCAATTAAGAGGATGACAATGCTTGATAGGAAACGAAATGTTCTGAGCCATCGTCGAGTCTGCCATGGTATCTTGCTTATTAAGGGTGAAGAAAAAACCCGAGACTGACTTACTGTCATCCTTATCAATTTGGAAGCTCGAATCGGTAAAGGACTCCACATGGAATTCACCGTTACCATACACCAAGAACATTTCTTTAGTCCTTCTCAAGTACTTAAGAATGTTCTTCACAGCTATCCAGTGTTTCTCTCCTGGATCTGATTGATACCTACTCACTACATTTAATGAGTAAGCTACATCCGGTCTGGTACATAACATCGTATACATGGTTGACCCGACTGCAGAAGTATAGGGTATCCCTTGCATGCGAGCTCTCTCCAAATCAGTCTTGGGAGACATCTTTTTGGAGAGAGTGATTCCTGAGCATGCGGGTAATTACCACGCTTAGAATCTTCCATACTAATCCTTTTTAGTATGGTGTCTATGTACCAGGATTGGGACAATCCCAACATCCGTTTAGATCCATCTCTTTATATATTTATCCCCAGGATGTAGAAGGCATCACTTAGATCTTTCATGGAGAACTTTTGTGATAAGAAGAGCTTGATCGAGTGTAGCATAGGAACATCGTTTCCTATCAAAAGTATAAAATCTACGTACAATACAAGGAAGACAGCCTTACTCTTTACTACCTTCTTGTATATACAAGGTTCATCTACGCTTTTGATGAAATCAAACTCTTTGATAGCTTCATCAAAACAGATGTTCCAGCTCCGCGATGTCTGCTTTAATTCGTAGATTGATTTAAGCAGCTTGCACACGCTTCCGCTGCTCCTACTGTCTACGAAGCCCTCTAGCTGTATCATGTACATGCTTTTTTCTAAATAACCATTTAGAAAAGCGGTGTTGACGTCCATCTGCCAGATTTCGTAGTCATGGTATGCAGCAACGGCAAGTAGGATCCTGATGGACTTAAGCATAGCGACAGGTGAAAAGGGTTCATCATAGTTGTAAGGTTAGTATAGCACCCAATGAAGAGTTTTGAAGCATCACATGACCCAAAGTTGAAATTTTTAAGGTGCTAAACTAACATGCAAAGGATAGATCCTAGAAAATTAGGGTTTACTAATCTTAAAGCTAACAAAAGTTAGGGTTTTGAAGGCTACAACCTTTGTAGCTCCCGTTTTTGCTTCGCTCCTTAGGCTCTTTAGTGTTGAAACGAGGTCCTCTTGAACTCCCCTTGTGTCCACGATGATCCACCGCGGAGATATCCGTCCAAGCTCGCTACTTCGTCAAACCGAAGATAACACTCTAAACGAAACGGCTAAGCTTGTGTAGAATGTTGTTGTGGCTTTGGATCTCACTTCAAAAACCTTTCTTTTGTTGTATTTCACTCACTAGAAAAGAACTAGAGAGGAGAAGATGAAGGAGGATGAAAATGGTGGCTTTTTCTTTCAAGAGATAAAATGATAACCATAAGGTTAACTTGCAAAAGAAAATAAATATCACTATATATCTTTTGTCCTTCTTGACTCAAACCATGATTAAATAATAGATGATTAATTTAACTTGGGTTTAGAATGATAAAGGAGAGGATAACCATGGTTTAGTGGTGGGTGAGAATGGTTAGGTTAAAAGAAGCATGTAGAAACTATCATAATTATCCTTTCCTTTTCATTTTCTTTTAAAACCAAAATTAAATAATTATCCATTGTATAATCTATGGTGTGAGGCTTATATTGCCACCATTTCCATATATAATCAACCATGATAGTTTGATGTATGTATGTGTACATGTATGCACATCTACATGTGCATAAAAGAAGAAAGAAACACATGCATGCATGCATACATCCATCAAACCCTAGAAAGGTTTCAAGTGAGATAACTTATGGTTAGATGATAAATCAACACTTGATTTATCAATCCGGTCATATCTCATATGACCCTACCAAAAGCAATTCACCCGATCAATGTTCGGTATCATATACGCATATTTCAATCGGGTGCATGCGCATATCGTATATGCGCACCACAACGTTTCGCCTGGACTGGGTAACTCTTCTGTGGGACTCTAAGACTCGTCAATACGCCGGCAGAGGGTAATGATCATATCAAGTGCTCTCAAGCCGCAAGCGGTCAGCTAAACGTAACGGCCACCCGGGTATTGAGCGATCAGAAGACAACAAGCGAACCTGCTACAACTCCCGTCGAGCCATCCGGCAACACTACCGTACAGTCCGGTCTCTTCGTCAGATATGCTGCATATCGAGCCTAGGGATGGTCACGTCGACCCCAATAACTCAATAAGTCGCGTCGGTGAATGGTCTATAACAGATCGAGAAACTACTGATAACACTTATCAGCAAATCTTAGCAGCCCTGGCCAGGGACTTACTGTTATAACCAGTCGAGCACAGCACAGCATCAACTCCCAATACCGGGAGAGACGAAACCCCTCCTATCGCTCATCGTCTTCGTGTGTCTCGGGACTGTACCCAACGGCCACCTGTTTGCACGACTCAGTAGAGCCGTGGTAGGGTGGCAATCAAAGTGCAGTGGGAGAACACACAAGACTCCATGACGATCTCGGGTCTACAGACTAACCTGTACCAGTGTCACCTGAGAACTGCTATCCGACGATAGATATAATTCCATATAGGAGTTCTCGGCGAGTCCGTCCAGTGTACCCAGTCACCACTGAGCACCCGTGTATGATCTTGATGTCAAACATCGATGAATGTGGGAACATCCATCGCCCATCGTATGGGTCTAGTATCATATACGCTAGTCTACTCTGGTATATCGATGCCCCATCTCGATATACCTACGACTAGGGACGTTCCAGGATATGCTTATAGACTACAGATGTCCCACTAGTATGATCTCCATCATAATCAGAGTAGTCAAGCCGATATCCTCAGGGCTTTATCAGCATGTATGAATGAATAAAAGCATGATCAAATAAACATGTCAGATAAAGAAGAACCAGATAGCATACTATCATGTCAAGCAAGAATGCAAACTGAATATATATATACATGTATAGATACATCCACTATCACATAATGGCCTCTAGGGCATACATATATCCAACAATCTCCCACTTGCACTAAGGCCAGTTATTGGCGTATCTCATACCCAACATCTCAAAAAGTCACTCATGCTGCGGCTGAGGGAGAGCCTTGGTGAATGGATCCGTGGCGTTGTTCTTTGTGTCTACTCTCTTAATCTCGATCTCGCGGCGATCTACAATCTCCCGGATCAAATGAAAGCGCCTCAGGATGTGTCTGGACCGCTGACGGGATCTGGGCTCCTTGGCTAACGCCATCGCCCCATTATTGTCACAATACAAAGGTATTGGATCAATAATGGTTGGAACTACTCCTAGCTCCGAGACGAACTTCTTCATCCAGACGGCTTCCTTGGCGGCATCATTTGCAGCAATGTACTCAGCTTCCATCGTAGAGTCTGCAACGGTATCTTGTTTGGATCTCTTCCAACTTACCGCCCCTCCATTGAGGGTAAATACAAACCCTGAGATAGATTTGCTGTCATCCTTATCGCTCTGGAAGCTCGAATCGGTAAAGGCCTCCATTTGGAGATCTTTATTACCATACACCAAGAACAATTCTTTAGTCCTTCGTAAGTACTTAAGAATGTTCTTCACAGCTGTCCAGTGGTTCTCCCCTGGGTTGGATTGATACCTGCTTACAACACTAAGTGCATAAGCTACATCTGGACGTGTACATAACATCGCATACATTATAGATCCTACTGCCGAAGCATAAGGTATAATGCTCATGCGAGCTCTCTCTTCATCGGTCTTTGGACAAGAATCCTTGGAGAGAGTGACTCCATGGCAAGCGGGTAAGGCACCCCGCTTGGAGTCTTCCATACTAAACCTCTTTAGGATGGTGTTAATGTACCTGGTTTGGGACAGTCCCAATAACTTTTTGGATCTATCCCTATAGATCCTTATGCCCAAGATGTATGTGGCATCACCCAGGTCCTTCATGGAGAACCTTAGTGATAAGAATGATTTGACCGACTCTAGCATAGGAATATCATTTCCTATCAGAAGAATGTCATCCACGTACAATACGAGGAATGTGACAGCTCTTCCTACAGCCTTCCTATAAACACAAGGTTCATCTGGATTTTTGATAAAATCAAATTCTTTGATAACATCATCAAAACAGATGTTCCAACTCCTAGATGCCTGCTTTAACCCATAAATGGATTTAAGCAATCTACATGCTTTCTCGCTGCTCCCACTGTCAATGAAGCCCTCTGGCTGATCCATATAAACACATTCTTCTAAATCTCCATTTAGAAATGCTGTTTTAACGTCCATCTGCCAGATTTCATAGTCGTAGTGAGCAGCAATAGCAAGTAGGATCCGAATAGATTTAAGCATGGCTACAGGCGAAAAAGTTTCGTCATAGTCCAAACCTGGTCTTTGACGAAAACCTTTCGCCACAAGTCTCGCCTTATAGGTCTCTACCTGCCCATCCACACCAATCTTTCTTTTAAAGATCCATTTGCACCCTACAGGTTTTACCCCAGGGGGTACAACGTCCACAGTCCATACTTTGTTGGTGTACATAGACTCCATTTCGGATCTCATGGCATCCAGCCACTTCACAGAGTCACCACTCGTGATAGCTTGCTGAAAACTGGTAGGATCATCATCTTCCATGATACAGTCTTCTCTGTCACCATCAATGAGGAAACCGTAGTACCTCTCCGGTGGGCGAGAAGTCCTACCAGACCTACGGAGTGGCCGAGGTTCTTCAGTTTCTGTTGCAACAGCCGGTTCAACCAAATCGTCATTTGTAGTTTGTGTCTCCAGAACCTCTTCTAGATCTACTACCTTGCCATCATCGCTATCTGTGAAAAACTCTTTTTCCAAGAATGTGGCATACTGAGAAACAAACACTTTTTGTTCCTCTTTGTGGTAGAACAGATACCCATAAGAATTCTTTGGATATCCCACAAAGTTACACATGACTGACCGTGTCTCGAGTTTGTCCGGATTCTGCTTTTTAACATAGGCCGGGCAACCCCAAATCTTAATTCTTTTAAGAGATGGTCTCTTCCCATTCCATATCTCATATGGCGTGGTAGACACGGCTTTGGTTGGAACCCTGTTTAGCAGAAACGCCGCAGTCTCCAATGCATGCCCCCAAAACGAGACTGGTAACTCAGCGTCACTCATCATGGACCGGACCATATCTAATAGGGTCCTATTCCGTCGTTCTGACACACCGTTGTGCTGTGGTGTGTAAGGCGGAGTGAGCTGAGAGAGAATCCCATTCTCTTTTAGGAAGTTTGCAAATTCTGTACTGAGATACTCACCACCTCGATCTGATCGAAGCATCTTAATACTCAAGCCGGTTTGTTTTTCTACTTCTTGTTTATATTCAACGAACTTCTCGAAAGCGTCGGACTTGTGCTTTAATAATAATACATGACCGAATCTTGAGAAATCATCGGTGAATGTAATGAAGTATGAAAAACCGCCTCTAGCCTGTGTAGACATAGGCCCACATACATCACTATGTATGAGGCCCAGGAACTGAGTAGCTCTTTCTCCGTGTCCTGTAAACGGAGTTTTGGTCATTTTACCCTTGATACAAGACTGGCAAGTCGCATAAGATTTATATTCAAAAGGGTTTAAATATCCATCTTTGTGTAACTTGTTTAGTCTTGTTTCGTTAATATGACCAAGTCTACAGTGCCAAAGAAAAGCTTCATTTAATTCTGAAATTTTTCTTTTATTAGTGTGTTGTATACTGAAAACTGTGTGTTGATTTAGGACATATATTCCGTTGTTAAGCGTACCATACCCAACCAACATTTGATTTAGGTGAATGTTCATAACATTGTTCTGCAACACAAAATTATATCCTTCATTGTCCAACAAAGAAACGGATATTATATTACATAGCATAGTTGGTACAAAATAACATGGATTCAAAATCAAAATACATCCAGATGGCAACCCCAAGTGATACTCTCCCACTGCGACTGTATGTACATTGGAACCATTTCCAACGCGGAGAGTATGGTCACCTGTCCTCAAAACCTTGCTATTTCTCAGCCCCTGCATAGAATTGCAAATGTGAGAACCTGAACCGGTATCCAATACCCAGGAAGCAGAGTTTATAGAAAAACAGTTTTCAGTCACAAACGCACCTGAAGCAGAAGCATCACCATGCTTCTTCTTAAGACTTAGGTACTCCGTGCAGTTGCGCTTCCAATGTCCTGTCTTGTGGCAATGAAAACACTCGCCTTTCCCTGGGTCTCCAGCCGTGGACTTTCCCTTTCCCTTCACCTTTTTGACTCCGCCCTTAGGATTAGTGGGTTTCTTCTTTTTCTTTCCCTTGGCCTTAGCTTTCGGGCGAGAAGAAGAAGACTGTCCAATCGTCATAACGGGAGTCTTTGCTGACTTCATAGTGCTCTCTGCACTCCTTAACATATTAAGGAGTTCAGGGAGGTCCTTCTCCATGCCATGCATGTTGAAGTTCACTATGAACTGAGCAAAGGTGGAGGGGAGGGACTGCAGAACAATATCTATATATTGTTCATTGTCCATTGTCCATCCAAGGTCCTCAAGCTCTTCTATAAGAGCTATCATCTTCAACACATGGTCTCCTACTGGTGTGCCAGGGGCCATTCGCATGTGAAACAGTTTCCTCGATGCTTCGTATCGTAATACGTGGGACTGTTCCCCATACAACTCCTTTGTATGGAGCAGTATCCCGTGAATGTCCATGTCCTCGTGCTGCTTTTGATGTGTGTTGTCCATCGATGCAAGCGCGAGGCATTTTGCCGTGGCACAGTCAGCGTCCCATGTCTTGCGAACTTCAATGTCCGCAACTGAGGATTTTGGGCCTGGGACGGGCGGGGCTGAAGCCGTGAGGACATATGATACTTTATCATAAGTCAAGGCGATCTTCAGATTCCTTAGCCAGTCTTTATAGTTGGTCCCATTCAGTTTGTTTTTATCTAGTAGAAGCTTAAGTCCAGTCATTGGTATCTGCCATTAAGAGAGAGAAAAGAATACACTCAGCGAAAGCTCTTGCATAGATTAGATTGGTTTATTATCTTGTCTAATCGATATTTCCCACTGCTTTTTATCAAGTTTTTCTTTCAAACCTTAAAAGGAAAAACTAGCCAGGATTAATTACAGTCTACAACTTCGCTAACCGTTCAGCCAGGCCAGTGTCGGTACTTTGAGGGAGGTTCCCCGTGCTTTCGCACGGACCTAATTAGAGTAAACCTCGTTTTCCCAGAGGCGGAGCCCCGTTAACACCTTTCTAGACACCTAATGAGTTAGCTAATTGTAAACTGTAAAACTCTCCTAGGAGCAACTATTGCCCACAGTGGGATCGGGATCCAACCATCACATGGAAGGTATGCAATCTCATTGCAAATTTCAACACTTGAAATTCCCGATGTAATTTTTACCCCTAGCACTTATGACCTTAACTATGGTCAACAAATCATAAGTACCAGTCAAGTTCTATCCGTCATTTCTTGATCAATCAGACCCACCCATATGACCCTTAACTATGGTCAACAAAGTCGTATGAATGTCCTAATTAATCTGCATCATATGCAGTGTAGGAAGACATCACTTAGCTACCGTACACTACGCCTTAACTAAAGTCAACAAACGTAGCACGAATACTAAGTACTCTACTTCCTAAAATGACGGATGGTTGCGAATGATTTTTAAGAAAATCTTTAACGCTTTGAACTTGATATCGTTGTAGAATGAAACAGTTTTTCAAAAGGAGTGGCTTAAGCTCCGCAGTTTTGAAATATAGCTTTTTCATAAATAGCCGAGTAGTTTTTAAATCAGATTCTACAACATCTTTTAGGTTTATTTTCTTTACATTAATCACATTAATGTAATCCCATCATTTAAGTCCTTAAGCCAATCACAGAAAAGAAACGAAAATAACACGTACGCTTATGCCATCCGCATTCGCCGCAATGTTCCGTTATGCACCGTTAGGTTACTTAACTAACGGCATACCGGGACGGGACTAGCGCGGGTGTAAAACATAAGCAACGTCTACTATATATCATATATATAATAAGTCATTCGTCTCAGATATCACAGAACACAGGCAGCAGAAATATAGATATAACGTGGGATATTCTAGGACGTCCGTATTTAGTATTTAGCCAGAATAGAAAATACGGATTCCACAGTCGCGATGAATAGCCAAGCCCACACCCTGGACCCCTACGAGAGCGGCAAGTGACCCTACCAATCCTGGAGTTTAGGAGACCCGGTCTCGACTCCTCGAGATGGCCTCCCACTGAACCCCAGAACCCGGTCACCTGTGCTCTCCTCCTTGGGTCCATCCTAATGCGGAAAAGTAAATAATATACAACACTGGTGACACAACCGCAACCTGGAAGTGCCCCAAATAAAAGAATATTACATTACATTTGAATTTACATGAATGAAAATATAAAACTCTCATCTCACAAAAACCCCCCGGCTATTCGATCGCGACAATCCTGCACATCATATCTCAGCAACACATAATATCACATATCATCAACGTAAGTAAGTATGCGTACCCCGATTGTCGTTGATGTATAGCAACGAAACCGGCGATATCTAACATACTACACTTACGGTCGCAGAAAAGAAAGTGTAAAACTACAATATTTGGAATCCAGATTCTCTTTAGACATCATAAATGCGAAATATCACATATTTCGTATTTCATGTCTACACAATTTGAATTCCACATATTGTATCACATTCCAGATAAACAGACAGTATTAAAGTTTTCGAACGAACTGTCAAGCACCCAAGATTCACTAAAGCTCAACACTTGAGCAGGGTTCAAAAAACCGGAGTGTGACACAGTAGCGGCGGTCCAGCCGTAGAAGGGTCAAGCCAACGCCTCACATGTGGCACGCCGTACTGCCCCAAACCCTAAGGTTCAAAGGGCAGTTCAAGACGGTCACATAATCGAGTTAATGTTTGTTGTCTTCTAGAGGGACCACCGCAAAAAGACTTGCACACATCTCCAAACTATTTAAACCCCGTGAATATTGAGTAAATGATATTCGTTCAAACACTTCAATACTTTCTAGTTTACCCGGAAAAGAAATACGAAATGAAAATTCCGATCGAAACAACTAGTTCAAAACCATCTCCAGAATTTTCAACAGCAGATTCAGAATAAATACTCTCAAAATGTACTGTAGCAGGTAAAGAAAATTACTGTACAAAAATTTATCAGAGAGCCCCTCATTTTGCCGCGGAAGAGCGGCCTAAGCTTGCTTATGCCGCGCTTCCGCGGTCAAACATACTGTTCATGGGTACGGATTTTCCAGATCATCTAATTTTTACCTGCTCTAATTTTTGAGAATTTTTAATTCTGAAAAAGATCAGTTTTTAAAAAATTTCCAGAGAGCATCCCATAAATCCGTATTTTGGTTCGATCGGACTTTTCACTTCGCAAAAAGGTCGCCTAACGTTCTAGGTCGGCTCTGATACCAATGTAAGGTTAGTATAGCACCCAATGAAGAGTTTTGAAGCATCACATGACCCAAAGTTTTAATTTTTAAGGTGCTAAACTAACATGCAAAGGATAGATCCTAGAAAATTAGGGTTTACTAATCTTAAAGCTAACAAAAGTTAGGGTTTTGAAGGCTACAACCTTTGTAGCTCCCGTTTTTGCTTCGCTCCTTAGGCTCTTTAGTGTTGAAACGAGGTCCTCTTGAACTCCCCTTGTGTCCACGATGATCCACCGCGGAGATATCCGTCCAAGCTCGCTACTTCGTCAAACCGAAGATAACACTCTAAACGAAACGGCTAAGCTTGTGTAGAATGTTGTTGTGGCTTTGGATCTCACTTCAAAAACCTTTCTTTTGTTGTATTTCACTCACTAGAAAAGAACTAGAGAGGAGAAGATGAAGGAGGATGAAAATGGTGGCTTTTTCTTTCAAGAGATAAAATGATAACCATAAGGTTAACTTGCAAAAGAAAATAAATATCACTATATATCTTTTATCCTTCTTGACTCAAACCATGATTAAATAATAGATGATTAATTTAACTTGGGTTTAGAATGATAAAGGAGAGGATAACCATGGTTTAGTGGTGGGTGAGAATGGTTAGGTTAAAAGAAGCATGTAGAAACTATCATAATTATCCTTTCCTTTTCATTTTCTTTTAAAACCAAAATTAAATAATTATCCATTGTATAATCTATGGTGTGAGGCTTATATTGCCACCATTTCCATATATAATCAACCATGATAGTTTGATGTATGTATGTGTACATGTATGCACATCTACATGTGCATAAAAGAAGAAAGAAACACATGCATGCATGCATACATCCATCAAACCCTAGAAAGGTTTCAAGTGAGATAACTTATGGTTAGATGATAAATCAACACTTGATTTATCAATCCGGTCATATCTCATATGACCCTACCAAAAGCAATTCACCCGATCAATGTTCGGTATCATATACGCATATTTCAATCGGGTGCATGCGCATATCGCATATGCGCACCACAACGTTTCGCCTGGACTGGGTAACTCCTCTGTGAGACTCTAAGACTCGTCAATACGCCGGCAGAGGGTAATGATCATATCAAGTGCCCTCAAGCCGCAAGCGGTCAGCTAAACGTAACGGCCACCCGGGTATTGAGCGATCAGAAGACAACAAGCGAACCTGCTACAACTCCCGTCGAGCCATCCGGCAACACTACCGTACAGTCCGGTCTCTTCGTCAGATATGCTGCATATCGAGCCTAGGGATGGTCACGTCGACCCCAATAACTCAATAAGTCGCGTCGGTGAATGGTCTATAACAGATCGAGAAACTACTGATAACACTTATCAGCAAATCTCAGCAGCCCTGGCCAGGGACTTACTGTTATAACCAGTCGAGCACAGCACAGCATCAACTCCCAATACCGGGAGAGACGAAACCCCTCCTATCGCTCATCGTCTTCGTGTGTCTCGGGACTGTACCCAACGGCCACCTGTTTGCACGACTCAGTAGAGCCGTGGTAGGGTGGCAATCAAAGTGCAGTGGGAGAACACACAAGACTCCATGACGATCTCGGGTCTACAGACTAACCTGTACCAGTGTCACCTGAGAACTGCTATCCGACGATAGATATAATTCCATATAGGAGTTCTCGGCGAGTCCGTCCAGTGTACCCAGTCACCACTGAGCACCCGTGTATGATCTTGATGTCAAACATCGATGAATGTGGGAACATCCATCGCCCATCGTATGGGTCTAGTATCATATACGCTAGTCTACTCTGGTATATCGATGCCCCATCTCGATATACCTACGACTAGGGACGTTCCAGGATATGCTTATAGACTACAGATGTCCCACTAGTATGATCTCCATCATAATCAGAGTAGTCAAGCCGATATCCTCAGGGCTTTATCAGCATGTATGAATGAATAAAAGCATGATCAAATAAACATGTCAGATAAAGAAGAACCAGATAGCATACTATCATGTCAAGCAAGAATGCAAACTGAATATATATATACATGTATAGATACATCCACTATCACATAATGGCCTCTAGGGCATACATATATCCAACAATAGTCGATACCTGGTCATTGTTGAAAACCTTTTTCCTACAAGTCTAGCTTTGAAAGTCTCAACTTTTCCATCTACACCAAGTTTCTTCTTAAACATCCACTTGCTCCCAATGGGTTTTACCCCTTCAGGAGAAACTTCCAAAGTCCATACTTTGTTGGTGTACATGGATTCTGTAGGGTTCCTAGGCACCCCAAGGAGGTCTCAAAAGGCATCAACCATGCCAATTTGAAATTTTACGGTGCCGAGAAACCCTAAACTACGGATCGTTGGCTAGATGTCTAGGCGAAAATGTAACTAGTTTACATCTAAACTAAAAGAACGCGGAAATACAACCTTTGTAGATCCGGTCCTCCACCTCCACGGCTCCGTGATGAAGTCCTCTCCGCTGTCCAAATGCAATCCCGGACTCTAGCGTTGGCTTCATCGGAGAAAGAGCGGGCTAGGTCATCGACAACGTGCCGAAGATGATCTACGTCGAGGCATCACTAGATCAAGCTCCACCTTCACCAAGCCAAGAAAACTTGTGAAGGAAACACCCTATACTACTTGGCAAGAGGGAGAGGATGAAGAAATAGGAAGTGGGTTCACTTTAGAATTGGATTTCTCACTCATTTTCATCAATCACCATTGATGAAGTGAAGCTTTCTTCATGAAAGAAGATGAAGAAGAAGAAGCATATGTTGTTATGATAATTATCCAAATAGAAAATAAAAGGAATCCTTATCATAAGCTAACCATGGTGATGTGTCGAGAATCAACTAGGGTTAAGTGGAGTGGTTAGGGTTAAGCATGAGACAAAATGGTGACTTAGTCAAAGCTTCATGAAGCTTCAACATGCAAGTCCAAAATAAGCCACCATTTCATTTCTTTATGCCATTTATTTTCCAAAATAAATAAATAAATAAATGAATGAATAAATAATCATAACCCTAACCATTCATATAACCATGGTTCAATCTTCACACAAACACAAGTGAACATGTATCATCAAACATGATACAATCAAGTGCACAAAACTATATCGAATATACAATGTGCACATCCGAGCGAGAAAATCCATTTAAAGTGAACCAATATTAGTTAATGCAAAGTAATATATCAAATATATAATTATACATTAAATCATTAAATCAACACTTGATTTAACGATCCGGTCATATCGCATATAACCGACTAATATACAATGTATCGATTTATCGAATCAATCCTTGATTGGATAACTAGGTTATATCGCATACAACCAGTCGATACATTCATCGCGAGAATGGAATACGGTATCACATACACGCATTATTCTCGGTCCCGCACATATCTCATATGCGCTCCTATTTCGTTTCGCTTGAGCCAGGAAACCTCTGTGTAGGACTCTAAAGACTCGTCAATACGCCGACAGCAGGCGATGATCATATCAAACACCCACAAGCCGCAAGCGGTCTGCTAAACGTAACGGCCACCCGGGTATTGAGCGATCTGAAGATCGACGAGCAAGCCCGCTCACACTCCAGTGAATCCAACCAGTAACACTACCGTACAGTCCGGTCTGATCGTCTGATATGTCGCATATCTCGTCTAGGGGTGGTAAACGTCAGACCCCAATAGCTCGATAAGTCGTGTCGATATGAGGTCTATAACAATTTGAGATACTACTGGTAACACTTACCAGTAAATCTCAGCAACCCTGGCCAGGGATTTCCTGTTATAGCCAATCGAACACAGCGCAACATCAACCCCCTATACCGGGAGAGACGAATCCCCTCCTATCGCTCATTGCCTCCATGTGACTCGGGACTGTACCCAAAAACCACCGTTTTGCATGCCCTCTTGGACGTGGTAAGAAGGAAATCAAAGCACAGTGGGAACCACACAAGACTCTATGACGATCTCGGGTCAACAGACTACTGTGTACCAGTGTCACCAGAGAGCTGCCATCTGACATAAGGTATAATACCATCTAGGAGTTCTCGGCGAGTCCGTCCAGTGTACCCAGTCTCTACTGAGCACCCGTATATCATCTCTGATGTCAAACACCAATGGATATGGGATCATCTATCGCCCATCTGTATGGGTCGAGAAGGTATACGCTAGTCTACTCTGGTATATCGTTTCCCCGTCTCGATACACCCACGACTAGGGACTTTGAAGGATGTACTTATGGACTACCATGTCCCTACTAGTATGATCCGCATCATAGTCCAGGTAGTCAAGTACAGATCCTAAGGGCTTTACCAACATGTAACAGGGAGACAATCAGTGTACACGTTAAGGTCAAGAGTAACCAGATAGCATACTATCATGTCGAGCAAGAAAGTCCTCCCTATATATGTCCCAGCATCCACTACAATATACATCCAATGTACAGTAATGGCCTCTAGGGCATACATATAACTAACAATCTCCCACTTGCACTAGGGCCATATGTAGCAGTGGTTGTAGTATCTCATACTCAACCATCCCATTAAAGTCTCTCTCTGGGAACAGGCCTTTGTGAGTGGATCCGCTGTGTTGTCCTCTGAGTCTACTCTCCTAACCTCGATCCCCTGGAGATCAACCATCTCCACGATCAGGTGACACTGCCTTAGAATATGTCTGGATCACTGATGGGACGGACGTTCCTTGGCATAAGCCACAACTCCATTGTCTCACAATGGTAGGAACGTAGTTCATCTCATGAACCAATATACACCCAAACAGCCTCTTTGGTAGCATCTTAAGTAGCGATGTATCTTGCCTTTATCGTCTAGTTTGCCACGGTATCTAGCTTGGAACTCTTCCAACATACCGTCCCTTTACTGAGGGTAAAGACAATGCCTGCGACTGACATTCAGTCGTCATTATCACCCTGGAACCCTTCCAGTGATTCTCCCCAGGATCGATTGATACCATCTCGCTACAACTAGTGAGAAACCTAACATCCAATTAGATCTATCTCATAGATCCAAAATCCAGGATTTAGGAGGTATCAATTTGATCCTATATGGAGAATCATTGTGATAAGCGGAGATTGACCAGGCGTAGCATAGGAAACTCCTTTCTTATCAAGAGTATGTCATCCACGTACTCTACGAGGATCAACACCATACTCCCTACTACCTTTTTGTTTATACAAGGTTCATCTACCATTTTGATGATGTCAAACTCTTTGACTAATCCATCAAAACAGATGTTCCAACTCCACGATGCCTGCTTTATCCTATAAAGCATCTTGCACACGTTTCCGCTGCTCCCACTGTCTACGAAGCCCTCTGGCTGTGTACTTATAGACGCTCTCTTCCAAAATATCATTTAGAAAAGCAGTCAAGACACCGAACCACCAGATATCGCAGTCATGGTATGTAGCCGTGACAAGTAGGATCTGGATTGACTTAAGCATAGCTACTTGAAAAGGTTTCATCATTATCCACACCTGGTCAATGATGCAAACTTTTAACAAGTCTAGCTTTGAAAGTCTCAACTTTTCCATGTACACCAAGTAATCTTCTCAAGATATACTTGCTCCTGATGGGAATTTAACCCTTCAGATATAGCAACCAAAGTCCATACTTTGTTGGTGTATAAGGATTCCATCTCAGATCACTAAGCATCCAGCAATTCTTATAGAGTCTTACTCCTGATGGCCAGCTCGAAACTAGTTGGGTCATCATCTCATGATGCAATCTTCGCTCCCACTGTCATAGAGAAACCGAAGTATCTCTCAGGTGGGTGAGGAACCCTACTAGATCGGCGGAGAGGCTGAGGTTCGTTGGAATCTACTGAATCCTTTGGTTCTATCAAATTATCTGCTGTAGTTTGTATAGCTGGAACCTTTCCAGTTCTACATCACAGACCTTGCCTCGAGCTTGTCCGGATTTTGCTTTTAGACATAGGCCGGACAACCCCAATCTTAACTAACTTAAGATATGGGCTCTTCCCTTTCCATATCACATATGAAGTGGTAGGCAACTGATTTGATTTGAACCCTATTCAATAGGTATGCAGCTACTCAAGTGCATAACTCCCAAAAAGGAAATAGGTAATTCAGTAGTACTCATCATAAAGCACACCTTATCACATAGGGTGTGATTGCTCCACCCCGATATACCATCGTGCTATGGTGTATACGGAGGAGTAATGCTGAGAGAGAATCTCATTCTCCTTTAGAATAGTCCAGGATTTCCGTGCTCAAGTATTCTCCTCCTTGATCTCATCATAGGACATAATACTTATACCTGTATTTTGGTTCTCTACTTCTAACTTATATTCTGTGAATATCTCAAAAGGTTCGGACTTGTGTTTCAACAGGAACATAGGTCTGAAACTCGAAAGATCATCAGAGAATGTAATGAAGTATAAAGAACCAGTCTTGGCATGTGTAGACAGGGGACCTTTATACATCAACATGTATCATCCCAAGAGTTCACAAACTCTTTCTCTGTTTCCAATAAACAGAGCTATGGTCATCTTATCTTTGTGACATGAATGGCAAGTTTCACAAGATGTAAATTCAAACTGATTTAAATATGCATCTACATGTAACTTCAGCTAGTCGGGTCACATTGATATGACCTAGTCTACAATGCCTCAAGAAGGATTCGTTCATTTCTGAACTCTTCCTCTTGTGTGTGTTCCATATACTAAGAACTGTAGTTTGATTTAGAACATCAATGCTTTTAGATAACGTGCCTGAACCGATCAACTTTTGATATAGGAAATGTTCAAAACATTATCCAACAATACAAAATTTTATCATTTCTTTACTAATAAAGAGACTGATATGATTTTGTATATCAGGTTCGGTATCTAATAACATTCGTTCAGAATCAATGTATTTGGAATACAGGGTGACAGTGACCAACAGACTTGGCTGCAACACTTGCCCCGTTTTCTGCCTCATGAAACTTATCACCTGTTCTCAGTTCTCTACCTTTCTGTAGCCCTATGTAACATATTACATATCTGGGATCCTGATTTGGTATCACATACCCAGGACGTAAAGGATACTGAGAAACAGTTCTCTGTAATGAACACACCCGAAGATGATGCATCAACATGCACTCTCTTCGTTTGGGCGGCATAGGAATTCTGGTAATCCCCAATTTCCTGCTCTGTCTTATAAAAATTATAAGTTGGAGCGGGACCAACGTTCCCCAGCTCAGTATAACAAGCGGGTTCGGTCAATAATCCGTATTATTATCTTGATTAAGGCGTGATATGGTCGCTACCTGGAGAGAGAGAGAAGAAAACACTCAGCGTGCGCTCTTGCAAGAATAGATTGGTTATTATTTTATCTAATCAGGATGGCTTCCACTGGTTTTTATCAAATCTTTCTTCAAACCCTAAAAGGAAAGACTAGCCGGGATTAATTACACACTACAAGTTTGCCAATCTTTCAGCCAGGCCAGTGTCGGTACTTTGAGGGAGGTCCCCCGTGCTTTCGCACGAACCAAATTAATGTAAACCTCGTTTTCCCAGAGGCGTAACCCCGTTGACACCTTTCTAGACACCTACTTGATCGGCTAATTGTAATGTGTAAAACTCTCCCAGGAGTAACTCTTACTCGCAGCGGGTATCGGGATCCAACTATCTCATAGAAGGTATGCAATCTCATTGCAAATTTCAACACTTGAAATTCCCGATAATATTTTGCCCCTAGCGTCCTATGACCTTGACGCAGGCCAACAAACCATAGTCCGCTAGTCAAGTTCAACCCGTCATTTCCTGATTGAATTAAACCCACCCGCACGACCCTTGACGCAGGCCAACAAAGTCGCATGACTACCCTAATCCAATCTGCATCATATGCATAAGCAGATAAATACCAGTTAGCTACCGCACACTACGCCTTGACGCAGGCCAACAAACGTAGCATGAATACTAACTACTACTTATCTGAAATGACGGAGGGCTACGACAGGTTTTTCTGAAAACCTATTGCGTAATGAACTTGATATCGTTGTAGAATCAAATGATTTTGAAATGGAGTGTCTTTGAGGCTTTTCTAGTTTTGCTAAAGGAGTCACTCCCGGTGAAGGGATCGTCGGTCCTTTCCTCGTCGAATGAGGTGCAGGATATATCACATATATCACTGTGCAAAGCAAAAACTCTTAAAAGCAATCAAAAGACAAACCGAGTGTGTATCATCCGCCAGTTATTGCTAAAGGAGTCACTCCCGGTGAAGGGATCTCGGTCCTTTCCTCATCGAATAAGGTGCAGGATATATCATATATACCGCTGTGCAAAGCAAGAACTGTAGCTACCTGTTTTATTTTGAAATTCGATTCTACAACATCTTAGGTTTCTTTTATTTCATTAATCACATTAATGAAGTCCCATCATTTAAATACCTAAACATCACAGATAAATACGACGTACACTTATGCCATCTGCATTCGCCTCGATGTCCCCTCGTGCACCGTTAGGTTAGGTAACTAACGGCAGAGCGGGGCAGGGCTAGCGCGGGTGTAAAACATAAGTAACGCCTATATAATATATCATATATACTATATACTGTATCTATCACAGAACATCACATGATCACATCACAGATATCGCAGTAGAAGAATCATATGAAATATTGGATATACTAGGACGTCCGTGTTTTCAATACGAGCCAGTATAAAACAAGGATTCCACGGTCGCGATGAATAGCCAAACCCACACCCCTAGACCCCTACGAGAGCGGCAAGCAACCCTACAAATTCTAGAGTTAGGAGACCCGGACTTGACTCCTCAAGTTGGTCTCCCACTGGACTCCAGAACCCGGTTACTTGTGCTCCCCTCCTTGGGTCTATCCTAGTGCGGAAAAGTAAATAATATACAAACGGTGACATCTTCCGCAACCTGGAAGTGCCCCAATAAAAGAATATTACATACAAGTTTTTTACATGAATGAAAATGAAAAACACTCATCTCACATAAAAAACCCCGGCTATTCAAACACGACGATCCAATATAACATATCCAGCAACACATAACATCACATGTCATCAACGTAAGTAAATATGCGCATCCCAATTGTCGTTGACATATAGCAACGAAACCGGCGATATCACATATTACACTTACGGTCACAGAAAAGAAAGTGTAAAACTACAACTGTTGGAATCCGCAACCACCTCAGACATCGTATGCCTGACCAAATGAATTACTTAGACATCGCATGACTAACAATTATAAACCCCGCATTTTAGTCTCAAAATCGAAAACACTTTTCAATATCAAGTCGGGCAATTCAACAGGATTCCCGACATTTTGATCGAATGCTCGTCGGAAACTTTAGTAGGCGGCCGCACCCTCGATACCGTCGACGAAGTGCACCAAGGCGGAACACCGCTACCGCGAGCACCCGGACGGATGCTTTCGGCGACGGGGTTCTCCTACAGTCACTTGGTCGGGGCTATGGAGTGAGGCTGTCTATGAAGTTTATCGGGCGAGTATCCGTGTACGCTACGTGATTGCGACGGACTTTTGATCGCATCAAAATTCCGTGGCAACCGATCAAGTGAGACTAAAGTGCTATGTTTATAACATTCATTCAGTTATCACATAACTTTTGTGAATTCCAATTATTGTATCACATTCCGGATAAATAGAAAATGTTAAACTTTCCGATCGAACAATCGAACACCCAAGTTTTCCCGATACAGATCAACACATGAAACAAGTCTAAAAACATTCAGTTCGTGCCTCAGTAGCAACGGTCCAGCCGTAGAAGGGTCAAGCCAACGCCTCACATGTGGCACGCCGTACCGCCCCAAACCCGATGGTTCAATGGGCAGTTCAAGACGGTCACATAATCGAGTTAAGGTTTGTTGTCTTCTAGAGGGTCCATCGCGTTACTTGCACTACTTAGAACGCCGTTAAACTACGGAAAAATCCAACACTTGGAAATTTCCCGACAGGGGAAAAATTGGGTATTTATATCCGGTCGAACTTTTTAACATATTCTAAAATTATCCGGAAAACCACATAGACAAAACTTGATACTCCGATCGAAACACTGAATCCCCAAAACAACCCCAGAAAATTCAACTCTTGAATAAATATTAAAAATTCCCAGAAAATCCAGCATAATAAAATAGGAGTTACTGTGCAAACAGGAATTGATGATGTCACCATATGGCCGCGTAACCGCCGCAAAAGCCAAGCTTCTGCCGCGGTTCCGCCGCATGTTGTACTGTTCATGAGAAACTTTTTGCACCGTAATTCTTAGATTTCCCAGCTGAATTTTTTAAGCATTTTTAATGTTGAAAAAACAACGTTTTTGGAAAAAGGACAGAGAGCATTTTTTGAGTTGGGGTTTCGGGTCGATCGGACTTCAAACTCCATCTAGACTTCGCCTAAGGCTTTAGCTAGGCTCTGATACCACTGTAGGGTTCCTAGACACCCCAAGGAGGTCTCACAAGGCATCAACCATGCCAATTTGAAATTTTACGGTGCCGAGAAACCCTAAACTACGGATCGTTGGCTAGATGTCTAGGCGAAAATGTAACTAGTTTACATCTAAACTAAAAGAACGCGGAAATACAACCTTTGTAGATCCGGTCCTCCACCTCCACGGCTCCATGATGAAGTCCTCTCCGCTGTCCAAATGCAATCTGGGACTCTAGCGTTGGCTTCATCGGAGAAAGAGCGGGCTAGGTCATCGACAACGTGCCGAAGATGATCTACGTCGAGGCATCACTAGATCAAGCTCCACCTTCACCAAGCCAAGAAAACTTGTGAAGGAAACACCCTATACTACTTGGCAAGAGGGAGAGGATGAAGAAATAGGAAGTGGGTTCACTTTAGAATTGGATTTCTCACTCATTTTCATCAATCACCATTGATGAAGTGAAGCTTTCTTCATGAAAGAAGATGAAGAAGAAGAAGCATATGTTGTTATGATAATTATCCAAATAGAAAATAAAAGGAATCCTTATCATAAGCTAACCATGGTGAAGTGTAGAGAATCAACTAGGGTTAAGTGGAGTGGTTAGGGTTAAGCATGAGACAAAATGGTGACTTAGTCAAAGCTTCATGAAGCTTCAACATGCAAGTCCAAAATAAGCCACCATTTCATTTCTTTATGCCATTTATTTTCCAAAATAAATAAATAAATAAATGAATGAATAAATAATCATAACCCTAACCATTCATATAACCATGGTTCAATCTTCACACAAACACAAGTGAACATGTATCATCAAACATGATACAATCAAGTGCACAAAACTATATCGAATATACAATGTGCACATCCGAGCGAGAAAATCCATTTAAAGTGAACCAATATTAGTTAATGCAAAGTAATATATCAAATATATAATTATACATTAAATCATTAAATCAACACTTGATTTAACGATCCGGTCATATCGCATATAACCGACTAATATACAATGTATCGATTTATCGAATCAATCCTTGATTCGATAACTAGGTTATATCGCATACAACCAGTCGATACATTCATCGCGAGAATGGAATACTGTATCACATACACGCATTATTCTCGGTCCCGCACATATCTCATATGCGCTCCTATTTCGTTTCGCTTGAGCCAGGAAACCTCTGTGTAGGACTCTAAAGACTCGTCAATACGCCGGCAGCAGGCGATGATCATATCAAACACCCACAAGCCGCAAGCGGTCTGCTAAACGTAACGGCCACCCGGGTATTGAGCGATCTGAAGATCGACGAGCAAGCCCGCTCACACTCCAGTGAATCCAACCAGTAACACAACCGTACAGTCCGGTCTGATCGTCTGATATGTCGCATATCTCGCCTAGGGGTGGTAAACGTCAGACCCCAATAGCTCGATAAGTCGTGTCGATATGAGGTCTATAACAATTCGAGATACTACTGGTAACACTTACCAGTAAATCTCAGCATCCCTGGCCAGGGATTTCCTATTATAGCCAGTCGAACACAGCGCAACATCAACCCCCTATACCGGGAGAGACGAATCCCCTCCTATCGCTCATTGCCTCCATGTGACTCGGAACTGTACCCAAAAACCACCGTTTTGCACGTCCACTTGGACGTGGTAAGATGGAAATCAAAGCACAGTGGGAACCACACAAGACTCTATGACGATCTCGGGTCAACAGACTACTCTGTACCAGTGTCACCAGAGAACTGCCATCTGACGTAAGGTATAATACCATCTAGGAGTTCTCGGCTAGTCCGTCCAGTGTACCCAGTCTCTACTGAGCACCCGTATATCATCTCTGATGTCAAACACCAATGGATATGGGATCATCCATCGCCCATCTGTATGGGTCGAGAAGGTATACGCTAGTCTACTCTGGTATATCGATGCCCCGTCTCGATACACCCACGACTAGGGACTTTGAAGGATGTACTTATGGACTACCATGTCCCCACTAGTATGATCCGCATCATAGTCCAGGTAGTCAAGTACAGATCCTAAGGGCTTTACCAACATGTAACAGGGAGACAATCAGTGTACACGTTAAGGTCAAGAGTAACCAGATAGCATACTATCATGTCGAGCAAGAAAGTCCTCCCTATATATGTCCCAGCATCCACTACAATATACATCCAATGTACAGTAATGGCCTCTAGGGCATACATATAACTAACAGATTCCATCTCAGATCGTATAGCATCCAGCCATTTCACAGAGTCTCCACTTGTGATGGCCTGCTCGAAATTAGTTGGGTCATCATCTTCCATGATGTAATCCTCATTCCCACAGTCTATGAGAAAACCGCAGTATCTCTCAGGTGGATGAGGAACCCTACTAGATCTGTGGAGTGACTGAGGTTCGTTGAGGACTATCGAATCCTCCGATTCCACCAAATCGTCAGTTATAGCTTGTGTTGCTGGAATTTCTTCCATTCTACCTCATTACCACTAATTTCTTTCAAAAGAAATTCGTTTTCTAAAAAGGTGGCATATTGAGAAACAAACAATTTTTGTTCCTCAGTATGGTAGAACCATATGAATCCTTTGGATATCCCATAAACTTGCACAAAACAGACCTTGCCTCAAGCTTGTCCGGATTTTTCTTTTTAACTTAGGTCGGACAACCCCATATCTTAACTCATTTATGAGATGGTCTCTTCCCATTCCATATCTCATATAGAATGGTAGGAACAGATTTGGTCGGAACTCTATTCAATAGGTATGCAGCTATCTCAAGTGCATAATCCCAAAAGGAAATAGGCAACTCAACATTACTCATCATAGAGCGCACCATATCTAATAGGGTGCGATTCCTCCGCTCCGAAATTCCATTGTACTATGGTGTATATGGAGGAGTAAGCTGAGAGAGAATCCTATTCTCTTTTAAGTAGTCTCTGAATTCCGCACTCTAGTATTCTCCTCCCCGATCAGATCGAAAGATTTTAATACTTTTACCCGTCTGGTTCTCAACTTTGTACTTATATTCCTTGAATTTCTCAAAAGATTCAGACTTGTGATTCAACAGGAACACATGTCTGAATCTTGAGAGATCATCGGTGAATGTAATAAAGTATGAGGAACCATTCCTGGCATGTGTAGACATAGGACAACATACATCACTATGTATTAGTCCCAAGAGTTCAGTAGCTCTTTCTCCGTGTCTAGTAAATGGAGTTTTGGTCATCTTGCATTTGAGACATGACTGGCAAGTTTCATAAGATGTAAATTCAAACAGATTCAAATATGCATCCTTATGCAACTTAGCCAGTCTTGTCGCATTGATATGACCTAGTCTACAATGCCACAAGAAGGCTTCGTTCATTTCTGAACTGTTCCTCTTGTGTGTGTTCTGTATACTTAGAACTGTTTTGTGATTTAGAACGTATATACCGTTATACAATGTACCATACCTAATCAATACTTGATTTAGGAAAACATTCACAATATTTTTGGTACGAAATAACAGTCACTCAGAATCATTGTGTTACCACTTGGTAATACAATATGATATCCGCCAACTGCTTTGGCTGCAACAATTGCACAATTCCCTTCTCTGAGGGCCATATCACCTTTTCCCAGTTTTCTACCTCTCTTTAGCCCATGTAAAAAATTACATACGTGGGATCCTGATCCAGTATCCATCCAATACCCAGGACGTAGAGCAAACTGAGAAACGGTTCTCGGTTACGAACACACCCAAAGAGGATGCATCAACATGCTCCTTCTTCTTTTGGGTGGCTTGGGAATCCGGATATTCCCATATTCCTTGCTCAGACTTATGGCAATCATAAGATAGAGCGGAACCTAATCGAATATAATAAGTGGGTTCGGTCAATATATCCATATTATTATCTTGATTAAGGCGTGCCATTGGTTGCTACGAGGAGAGAGAAGGATAATCACTTTTGTGTGCGCTCTTTGGAAGATTAGATTGGTTATTATTTTATCTAATCAGGATGGCTCCCACTGTTTTTATCAAATCTTCCTTCAAACCCTAAAAGGTATGATTAGTCGGGATTAATTACACCCTACAAGTCCACCAATCGGCCAGCCAGGTAGGTATTGGTACTCCGAGGGAGTCTCCCCATGCTTTTGCATGGAACTAATTAAATAACCTCTTTTCCACAGAGGCATCACCCCGTTAATACCTTTCTTAGACACCTAATGGATCGGCTAATTGTAAAGTGGAAAACTCTCCCAGGAGTAACTTTTACTCGCAGTGGGTATCGAGATCCAACTATCATATAGAAGGTATGCAATCTCATTGCAAATTCCAACACTTGAAATTCCCAATATCTGTTTTTACCCCTAGCAACTTATGACCTTAACAAGGTCAAAAAATCATAAGCGCTAGTATCACGACCCGAAATTGGCCCGTGACGGCCCTAGTACTACGCAACGCCCTAAGACGTAACGTAGTAAAAGAAAGCCAAAACCCAGAAATCTAAACCATAAAAATATGGAAAAGATAATATAAGTTTTTGAAACATTTGAAATCGCAACCCAAATTCTTTAAAAGTCCTACTTTATTTCTTTAAAATTTTGGCAACACCCCTTTTTGTAAAAGCTAACCCAAGATGAATACAACACAAAAACATGAAGCTATAGCGAAGAAATAAAGACAATAGAAAGAAAGCTGTATATAAAAGACGACAAACCCATAAATAATATACAGTAACGTTCTCACCAAGTCTCTAAGTCAACAACATAATAGTAGATGGAGAGTACAAGATACAACGAATGTACAATACAAAATACAGATGACCACCAAAACCCACATAAGCAAAATAGTACTGTGAGCTGATGCGGTATCTGTAGCAAAAGATGATAGCTGAAAAGCTGAATAGCCTGCCTCGACTACCCTGGGGAACAACCTGAAACACCTGTGGCACAACGGGGGTGAGTTGCCAACTCGTGAATAGTAGATAACATATGCAGGTTATCGCAGGAATGTACGTACAGCATGAATCATAGATATGCGATTACAGTAATAACATGTCATGCAAATGCTAAATAAAGAAAAGTACACTAGCAGGTACAATCAATATGTGAAGCAATAGTAACATGACAATAGTATGCAATAGGGATAAGAGAATGTAGATATGCAACTATCATAAGGGTACACTAACATGTACACCTAATACATGGAACAGTGCATAAGTGAAAAGGTATGAGGTATGGAGTGAAATATGTCATCCACGGAATCCTGTCATCATGGTAGGATCACAATCCATCAAGACACTCAAATCCCAAATCCTCATATCAGCCCCCAAACTGGGCTCTCACATCATATAAGTCTCACATCACCTCAATGTACAATATCGAGTAATCTCCTATATCTCGAATGTACAAATCAACAATCTCTTTCATATCCAATATCCAATCTCAATGAATCACCTATATCCCAAGTCGAATCTCAAGTAAGTTTCTAACATTCTAAAGGTATATATATTTGCAGAAATAAATATGATGGGGGCAATACACATATATTAGCGTCCCATTCCACTAATATTGGTGTAAGGGTATATATAACAACGGCTAAATCCCCTGTTATATATACAAAGGTATTAAAGAAATATCATGAAAACAATGTGCCAAGCATCGACACAGAAATCCTGATAGGTTTGTATCATACGCTGTCCCGAAAGCACGAGTGCCTAGCTCTGACCCTCGCCTTTCGACGTATGCATACGTGCATGAATCTCAACGGTGTCTCCATGACCCCTGCTGAGTCATCCGTACTGTCACCGGTAGGTACTAGCCTGCCTCCAGGCTCAATCGGCAAAATCCATCGATCTTCTTGCCGAGGGGAACTATACCGGGCCCCACCATGTACCCTCTACGGCCTCGACGCCTCCTCGTAGGGGTATATATAAATCAGCACCGATAAAACTCATGGTGGATGCGTAAATATCATATCAAGGAAACCGGGTTTTTCAATGTATTCATAATTTCATGAACTCCCGCGGTTCCCAAATCCAGATTACATCATGTAAAATCCAAATAATAATGCGCAATCCAGGAATAAACATATGCTATATATCTGAAATGCGAGCATATAAATGAGAATATGTAGCTGAAACCAGATGTATGCGAAACCAAAAAGGTACTGCTAAGTAACATCAGTAAAGATAAATATGTAACTGCAACTGAATATGTGTGTAACATACAGGTGTAGCAATGTATAGGTATCTACCTATAAGAACTGATGTCGTATACCCCCTGGGTATAAGTAAAATATGTAGGATATCGCCCCGGTATAACTAAAATATGTGCAAGTTATACCTGTAGCTGTATCTGTAAGTCCACGTTGCGACCCCCGGTTCTTACGGGGAGGCGGAAACGGTATAAAAATCAAATTTTTAGCGCAAGGGGCAACATGGACTAAGCAAAGTCGGGATCTTTACCTAAACTAAAACTAGCATACTTAGCTAAAGAGAGTTAGCTACTCGGATGGAGATGGTTATACCTAAACTCGAACTCCTTCGTCTTCAAGCCCCGATGGTGGTTCGATGGCTCCTTCTCGTTGTCTCCGTACGCCGAAGATAGATCCACTTGAAAGCTCCAACCTTTAGCTCCTTCTTCGTTCTTTGAAGAAACTAGTTCACTTGGTTTGCTAAACCTAGTGAACTAGAATGAGTAGAAAAGAAATAGAATGGGATTTTATCTATGGTTCTTGATTCTCAACTCATGAGACAAGAGAACCATAGATCAAGAGAGGGAGCAAGAGGTTGAGGGTGAGAGCAAGAGGAGAGCTCAAGAACAAGAGAGAGAATGAGCAAGAAAGAATGAGCAACTCTTTTGTCTTTCACCCTCTCATAATCCAAAGTGATCATAACTCATCATATCAAAAAAGTCTTATGTGATGGTTTGAAGCAACCATAACCTTATCATGTCATGCACTCATTTTACTCAAATGAGCAAGCAAGTAAAAGTCTTTGGCATGAAATGATAACCATGGTTATCATGATGGTCAACTAGTCAAGAGCCGGTCAACATGTCAACAAAAGTCAACAAGTCAACAAAGTCAACAAGTCAACAAAAGTCAACAAGTCAACAACCATATCACCATAATACTTAATTAATATAATAGTTAATCACATATCATATTCTCATTAGGGTTGAGCATAAAGTCAAATAGTCAACGGTCAACAGTCAACAACCCTAATGAGAATCCGCCGCCTCTGCCTCCCTGTCAACTGTGCATACACACCCGCATCCGCGTTCCGAGGAACACGAATGCAAACTGGATAAATCCAATCCCATAAGGTACACTAGGATCTGGCTTAAACCAAAGCCCGCTAGTGTAAACTGTCCGGACACTGTACGTGCACAAGTGCACGGATGTGACCGAACCCTGTCGCAAAACCATGCGACCTGTCGCAATACCATGCGACCTCTACTCTTTTGCCTAAAGGCGAAAAGCTTTCTGTGTGGGACTCTAAAGACTCGACACTACGCTGGCAGTGGGTTTAACCACAGACCGCAAGCGGCACTAGCTGTGCGTAACGGTCCCCAGGTAATGCCGACAAGAAGACCGACGAGGCGAAACCCATCTGAACTCCTACTGAGCCTGAGTGTGACATTCTCCGTACAGTCCGGTCTGTTCGTCTGATACATCGCATGGCGGGCCTAGGGGGCGGTAAACGTCAGTCCCCCAATAGCGGTACAAGTCGTGCCGGAGCGAAGCCCAAAACACCCTGAGATAACACTGGAAACCTACCAGTATATCTCGTTTGCCCTGGCCAGGGACTACTCGTGTAATGGCTCTCCTAGACACAGCGCGATGTCAACCCCCAATACCGGGAGAGACGAATCCTGTCTAACCGTCACTGCCTCCAAGTGCTTCGACACTGCACCCAACCACCACCTGTTTGCACGACTCCTTTGAGCCGTGGTAGGGTAGTGATCAAAGTACAGTGGGAACACACCCGAGGCGAAGTGACAGTGTCAAGTCAGCGGACTAAGCTGTACTCATGTCACCTGGGAACTGATAACTGACGATAGGTATAATACCAACTAGTCAGTTCCCGATGAGTCCTGTCCAGTGTACCCGTAACCTAACGAGCACCCGCATACTATCTCAAGTACGACGTACTGACGGCTGTGGGACAGACCGTCTCCCACACTGGGATGAGAAGCGCATGCGCTGGTCTACTCCGGAGTATCGATGCCCTGTCTCGATAGTCCTGCGACCAGGGACCTGCATAAGGATGTGCTTATAGATTACCCAGCCCTACTAGTGTGACGGCCATCACATCGCTGGTAATCAAGCAAAGATCCTAAGAGCTCTACTAATGTGTATAGGCGATATACAAAAATAAACACATGTACACATTGAAGTAGAAACAAACCAAGTAGTATACTACTATTTTGAGCAAGATTGTACATACAAGGTGAATATCCCAAGCATCCATTAAGTAATATACAAACTAGTATGATACAGTAATGGCCTCTAGGGCATATACACTAACAATCTCCCACTTGCACTAAGGCCATGTACTGGCGTATCGAAGACCTATCATCTCGATCAGCCGCTCGAACTGAGTCTGGGGCAGGGCCTTGGTGAATGGATCTGCAGTGTTATCTTCTGAAGCGACTCTCCGAACCTCGATCTCCTGGCGATCTACGATCTCCCTGATCAGGTGATACCGCCTCAAGATGTGCCTGGATTTCTGATGGGACCTTGGTTCCTTCGCTAAAGCTATAGCCCCGTTGTTGTCGCAATACAGAGGTATTGGATCAACAATGGACGGAACCACCTGAAGTTCTTTCAAGAACTTCCTCATCCAGATAGCTTCTTTTGCGGCATCAGATGCAGCGATGTATTCCGCTTCCATCGTCGAGTCTGCAACGGTTTCTTGTTTGGAACTCTTTCAACACACCGCCCCTCCATTGAGGGTAAAGACAAAACCCGACATGGACTTGGAATCATCCTTGTCACTCTGGAAGCTGGAGTCAGCAAAGGCCTCGATCTGGAGGTCTTTTCCGCCATACACCAAGAACATCTCCTTAGTCCTTCTCAGGTACTTGAGAATGTTCTTTACCGCTATCCAGTGTTTCTCCCCAGGGTTTGACTGATACCGGCTTACCACACTCAGTGCATAAGCTACATCCGGTCTGGTACACAACATCGCATACATTATAGAGCCTACCGCAGAAGCATAGGGTATAATAGACATGCGATCCCTCTCCAAATCAGTCTTGGGAGACATCTCTTTAGAGAGGGTGATCCCGTGACAAGCCGGTAGGTTACCGCGCTTGGAATCTTCCATACTGAATCTCTTCAGTATGGTGTCGATGTACCTGGACTGTGAAAGTCCTAATATCCTCTTGGATCTGTCACGGTAGATCCGGATACCCAGAATATATGAGGCATCACCCAGGTCTTTCATGGAGAACCTGTGTGACAAGAACCCCTTGACATATTGTAGCATAGGAATGTCATTTCCTATTAAGAGAATGTCATCCACGTATAAAACGAGGAATACTACAGTTCTCGCTACAAATCTACTATAGATGCATGGTTCATCTGGATTTTTGATAAAGCCAAATTCTTTGACCGTCTCATCAAAGCAGATGTTCCAACTCCGCGATGCCTACTTTAGTCCATAGATGGACTTAAGCAACTTGCACACCTTTCCGCTGCTCCCACTCTGAATGAAACCCTCTGGCTGGTCCATATAGACACACTCCTCTAAATTTCCATTTAGAAAAGCGGTCTTTACGTCCATTTGCCAGATCTCATAATCGTGGAAGGCAGCAATGGCAAGAAGGATCCGAATGGATTTCAGCATGGCTACTGGAGAAAAGGTTTCGTCATAGTCCAAGCCAGGTCTTTGACGGAAACCCTTTGCTACCAGCCTAGCTTTATAGGTCTCAACCTGTCCATCTACACCAATCTTCCTTTTGAAGATCCACTTGCATCCTACGGGTTTTACCCCGTCTGGAGCAATGTCCAACGTCCATACCTTGTTGGTGTACATGGACTCCATTTCGGTCCGCATTGCATCCAGCCATTTCACTGAGTCAACGCTCTGAACGGCCTGCTGGAAGCTAGTAGGCTCATCATAATCTATGATGCAATCCTCTCTATCCCCGTCTATGAGAAAACCGTAGTATCTCTCGGGCGGATGAGACTGCCTACTACTCCTGCGGAGCGGCGTAGGAATGTCCTGTTCTGTTGAACCCTCTGGTTCCACTAAGCTTTCAGTAACAGTCTGTGGTTCTGGAACTTCTTCCAGTTCTATTGTGCTCCCACTTATCTGGGTTTCCAAAAACTCAGTTTCCAAGAAGTAGGCATGACGAGAAACAAGGACTTTTTGTTCCTCTTCACAGTAGAAGAAATATCCTTTGGAATTCTTTGGATATCCCACAAACTTGCACTGTACTGAGCGTGCCTCGAGCTTGTCCGCATGCTGCTTTTTGACAAAAGCCGGACATCCCCATGTCTTAATGTGCTTAAGATAGGGTCTCTTCCCACACCACATCTCATATGGTGTAGTAGGCACGGTCTTAGTAGGAACTCGGTTCAAAAGGTATGCTGCTGATTCTAGCGCATATCCCCAGAATGATCGCGGCAACTCAGCGTTACTCATCATGGACCGCACCATATCCAATAGGGTGCGGTTCCGTCTCTCCGATACACCGTTATGTTGCGGGGTGTACGGAGGAGTGAGCTGAAAGAGAATTCCGTTCTCTTTTAAGTAGTCCAGGAACTCGGCACTTAAGTATTCTCCACCTCGATCCGATCTTAGAATCTTAATACTTTTGCCGGTCTGTTTCTCTACTTCATTCTTATACTCCTGGAATTTTCCAAAGGCCTCGGACTTATGTTTCATTAAGAAGACATAGCCGTACCTTGAGATGTCATCCGTAAAAGTAATGAAGTAAGAATGTCCGCTTCGGGCATGTGTAGACATTGGACCGCACACGTCACTGTGTACGAGTCCCAGGAGCTCGCTCGCTCTTACTCCTTGTCCAGTAAACGGAGTCTTTGTCATCTTTCCTTTGAGACAAGATTGACAAGTGGCATACGATTGATATTCGAACGCATTCAAATATCCTTCTGTATGTAACTTAGTCAACCTTCTCTCATTGATGTGACCCAATCTACAATGCCATAAGAAAGTCTGATTCATTTCCGGAGACTTTCTTTTGTGTGTATTCTGGACATTGAAAATCTGTGGTTGGTTTAACACTTATATACCATTACTCAATGTACCTAACCCAATCAAAACTTGATTAAGGTGAATGTTTACAACATTACTTACAAACGCAAATTCATAACCTTCTTTAGAAACTAAAGATACAGAAATGATATTACAAGTTGCGTTGGGTACAAAAAAGCAATTACGCAAAACCAAAACATGTCCATCTGACATTCCCAGGTGATAGTCCCCCACGGCTTTAGCATCCATGCTAGCTCCGTTCGCAACTTTGAGGGTCATGTCACCTGCCTTCAAAACCCTACGGTTTCTCAACGCCTGCAAAGAATTACAGATATGAGATCCTGATCCGGTATCCAATACCCAGGAAGTAGAGTTTATTGAAAGACAGTTTTCAATAACATACACACCTGAAGCTGAAGCTGCAACCTGCTTCAATTCCTGTGTTCTGGCCTTCCAGGCCCTGCAATCATTCTTCCAGTGTCCTTTCTTATGACAATAGAAGCATTCTTCCTTATCCACAAGCTTCCCCGCTATCTTTGTTGCTTTTCCTTTTCCCTTCGTATCCACTTTACTAACACCGCCCCTTGGTTTGGCGGGTGCCTTCTTCTTCTTTCCCTTGGCATTCGCCTTGGACCTAGAAGAAGATGTTCCTCCTACAAACAAAGTGGATGTTTCCCTACCTTTCTGTAGGGTGCCCTCTGCGCTCCTCAGCATGTTGAGGAGCTCTGAAAGTTCAACCTCTTTTTCTTGTAAGTTGAAGTTCAGTATAAACTGGGCGTAAGTGGAAGGAAGGGACTGGAGAACTATATCCGTATATAGCTCACTCTCTAATGTGATCCCTAGGTCAACGAGCTCCTCAATGTAGCCGATCATCTTTAGCACGTGCTCGGCTACTGATGATCCGACGGCCATTCTTGTCGAAAATAACTTTTTCGACGCTTCGTATCTTGCGATACGTGATTGCTCTCCATACAGTTCTTTTGTATGAAGCAATATGGATTCCATGTCCATATTCTCATGCCTCCTCTGATGTTCGTTGTCCATCGAGGCATGCAGGAGGCATTTGGCCTTCGCGCTATCAATCTCCCAAGTCTTGCGGATTTCCTTATCCGCGACGCTGGAAGTTGGACCAGGGACAGGGGGAGCTTTGGTGGTAAGAAGATACCCCAGCTTGTCATAAGTGATTGCTATCTTGACATTCCTGAGCCAATCTTTGTAGTTTGGCCCTGTCAGTTTGTTTTTATCTAGGAGTAACTTAAGTCCAGTCATGTGAATTTGGTCGCTGCAATTAGGAGAGAGAAGAAGAAACACTCAGCATGATGCTCTTGCAAGTTTAGAGTGGTTTTTAGTTTGTCTAAACAGGATGGCTCCCACTGTTTCTCGAATCCCTCCTCAAACCATAAAGGAAGAATTAGCCGGGATCAATCCCACCGCACAATACTTGCTTAACCGTTCAGCCAGGCCGGTGTCGGTACTTCGAGGGAGGTTTTCCAACGCTTTCGCGAAGTTCCTTAATTAAAGAACCTCTTTTCCCTGGGGGCGTAGCCCCGCTAACACCTTTCTAGGCACCTACTAGGTTTATAGCATTGATCGTTTAGTGAGAAATTTCCCGAGGAGTAGCATATACTCACAGTAGGATCGGGATCCAAATATCATCGCGTGACGAAACTGAAGGAATCCTACCAGAATCATCACACTCCAAATGGTATGCAAATCTAGCAAGTTTCAGTACTTATGAAACTCCCGATGTGGATTTTTGCCCCATGCTCTTATGACCTTGACTTTGGCCAACAAATCATAAGTCACATGTCAAGTTCTGCCCGTCGTTCTCCAGGTTAATTTGAATCCACCCGCACCTACCCTTGACTTTGGCCAACAAGGAAGTACGACTGTTCCAAACCAACGCATCTATCTATGCTGCACATGAATACCCAATAGCTACCAATCACCGTGCCTTGACTTTGGCCAACAAACACAGCTTGAATACTATTGACTATTCATGTGAAACGACGGAGGGCTACGGATGGTTTTGGCAAAACCGTGAACGTAGTGAACTTGATTTGGTCGATGGAACGAGATAGCTTTTAAAAGGAGTGGCTCAAGCTCCGCATTTAAAAGTTGTTTTTGAAAAGAACCGAGTGGTTTTTCGAAAGTGTTCCAACGACTATGACTTGGTTTATTATCTTGCATTAGTTCTTTTAATGCGTGATATTCTTGCATTAGTTCTTTTAATGCGTCCCATCATTTAATCCTACCATTGCAGAAAACAACCAAAATATGACGTACGCTTATGCCATTCGCATTCGCCACGGGGCCCCGTCATTACCCGTTAGGTTACTTAACTAACGACAGAGCGGGGGCTGGGCTAGCGCGTCTGTAAAACATAAGCAACGCCTAAATAATATCATATATAGATATACTGCAATGATAAACATTTCAGATCACAGATAAATACATTGGATATACTAGGAATCTGTAATTTGTACGAGCCTGTAACAAAAACAGATTACACGGTTGCGGTGAATAGCCAAAACCCCACCCAAGACCCCTACGGGTGCGGCAAACTACCCGCCAAGTACCCGAAGCGTAGCAACCTCCCTCATCTCCATGAGTAGGCCACTCGACACTTCGGCATACCCGGTAGTTTGTGCACCCCTCCATGGGTCTATCCTAGGAGCAAAAACAGTAAAAAGAAATTATACAATGACGGCTACAACCCCGACCCGGTTGTGCGGCCATACAAATAATTATTACATCAATTTACAAATTTACATGAATTGCAAGAAAAGAAAACTCTCGTCTCACAACCCCCGGCTATTCACCCACGACAATCCAACATATTTATATACACATTCCAGCACATTACAGATCATGTATAACCCCGACCAATCGACTTATAGCGATTAGCCGACGTTCAATACATGCAAACATCACATATATAACCATCATAGTCAAAGTGCAGTGATGTTCGGAAAAAATACGGAATTATAGGACCCCAAAAGGAAATTTCTTTTCTGGAAAATCTGGGCACATATAATATATTTCAAAAATCCCAAAACCAACACAGACACACACTGCACGAAAAACGATGCAGAGAAGACGACAAACCGCGGCGCTTCCGCGGCACATGCCTACCTCGTGCGGCGGAAGCGCGGCGGTTTGAACGAAACAGTGGACCGTTTTTCATGGGTGTTCACACAAAACCCTGAGCCGAATTTAGGAGTATAAAGTTTTTCATTTTGACCAGAAAAAATTTCAACAGAAACTCAGGTTTTGTAAAAGTTTGGTTTTTTTGATTTTTCCGGTTCCGAACTTCGTTACACTTCACTACCAAGCTAGTTTAAGTTTAGTTAGGCTCTGATACCACTGTAAGTCCACGTTGCGACCCCCGGTTCTTACGGGGAGACGGAAACGGTATAAAAATCAAATTTTTAGCGCAAGGGGCAACATGGACTAAGCAAAGTCGGGATCTTTACCTAAACTAAAACTAGCATACTTAGCTAAAGAGAGTTAGCTACTCGGATGGAGATGGTTATACCTAAACTCGAACTCCTTCGTCTTCAAGCTCCGATGGTGGTTCGATGGCTCCTTCTCGTTGTCTCCGTACGCCGAAGATAGATCCACTTGAGAGCTCCAACCTTTAGCTCCTTCTTCGTTCTTTGAAGAAACTAGTTCACTTGGTTTGCTAAACCTAGTGAACTAGAATGAGTAGAGAAGAAATAGAATGGGATTTTATCTATGGTTCTTGATTCTCAACTCATGAGACAAGAGAACCATAGATCAAGAGAGGGAGCAAGAGGTTGAGGGTGAGAGCAAGAGGAGAGCTCAAGAACAAGAGAGAGAATGAGCAAGAAAGAATGAGCAACTCTTTTGTCTTTCACCCTCTCATAATCCAAAGTGATCATAACTCATCATATCAAAAAAGTCTTATGTGATGGTTTGAAGCAACCATAACCTTATCATGTCATGCACTCATTTTACTCAAATGAGCAAGCAAGTAAAAGTCTTTGGCATGAAATGATAACCATGGTTATCATGATGGTCAACTAGTCAAGCCTAGTCAACCGGTCAACAAGTCAACAAAAGTCAACAAGTCAACAAGTCAACAAAGTCAACAAGTCAACAAAAGTCAACAAGTCAACAACCATATCACCATAATACTTAATTAATATAATAGTTAATCACATATCATATTCTCATTAGGGTTGAGCATAAAGTCAAATAGTCAACGGTCAACAGTCAACAACCCTAATGAGAATCCGCCGCCTCTGCCTCCCTGTCAACTGTGCATACACACCCGCATCCGCGTTCCGAGGAACACGAATGCAAACTGGATAAATCCAATCCCATAAGGTACACTAGGATCTGGCTTAAACCAAAGCCCGCTAGTGTAAACTGTCCGGACACTGTACGTGCACAAGTGCACGGATGTGACCGAACCCTGTCGCAAAACCATGCGACCTGTCGCAATACCATGCGACCTCTACTCTTTTGCCTAAAGGCGAAAAGCTTTCTGTGTGGGACTCTAAAGACTCGACACTACGCTGGCAGTGGGTTTAACCACAGACCGCAAGCGGCACTAGCTGTGCGTAACGGTCCCCAGGTAATGCCGACAAGAAGACCGACGAGGCGAAACCCATCTGAACTCCTACTGAGCCTGAGTGTGACATTCTCCGTACAGTCCGGTCTGTTCGTCTGATACATCGCATGGCGGGCCTAGGGGGAGGTAAACGTCAGTCCCCCAATAGCGGTACAAGTCGTGCCGGAGCGAAGCCCAAAACACCCTGAGATAACACTGGAAACCTACCAGTATATCTCGTTTGCCCTGGCCAGGGACTACTCGTGTAATGGCTCTCCTAGACACAGCGCGATGTCAACCCCCAATACCGGGAGAGACGAATCCTGTCTAACCGTCACTGCCTCCAAGTGCTTCGGGACTGCACCCAACCACCACCTGTTTGCACGACTCCTTTGAGCCGTGGTAGGGTAGTGATCAAAGTACAGTGGGAACACACCCGAGGCGAAGTGACAGTGTCAAGTCAGCGGACTAAGCAGTACTCATGTCACCTGGGAACTGATAACTGACGATAGGTATAATACCAACTAGTCAGTTCCCGACGAGTCCTGTCCAGTGTACCCGTAACCTAACGAGCACCCGCATACTATCTCAAGTACGACGTACTGACGGCTGTGGGACAGACCGTCTCCCACACTGGGATGAGAAGCGCATGCGCTGGTCTACTCCGGAGTATCGATGCCCTGTCTCGATAGTCCTGCGACCAGGGACCTGCATAAGGATGTGCTTATAGATTACCCAGCCCCACTAGTGTGACGGCCATCACATCGCGGGTAATCAAGCAAAGATCCTAAGGGCTCTACTAATGTGTATAGGCGATATACAAAAATAAACACATGTACACAGTGAAGTAGAAACAAACCAAGTAGCATACTACTATTTTGAGCAAGATTGTACATACAAGGTGAATATCCCAAGCATCCATTAAGTAATATACAAACTAGTATGATACAGTAATGGCCTCTAGGGCATATACACTAACAGTATCGCAAGGTGTATATGTACCTATCACTAAAGGTATGATACACTATAGGTATACCGATAATCGAGATGTCATGTGTGATAAGCAATAGAATCTATAATGGTTAGTGTGTGACAAGGCAATTATTGACGGTGTGTGTGTAGCATACAATCCATGCTCGTGCAACATGAACCGTCAATAATATGTGCAGTGTCCTACGGCTGCTAGTCACAGTATAACTATATCGAGGAAATAAAGTAAAGGCGCAATTCTAACAATGACGTAGAATGTGCGATAGGTATTTGAATCCTAGCCCAGACGCATAATGCCATGCGGACGATCCCCCTGTAGATGTTAAATATACTCACTTACGCTCCACGCTAGGTGAACCCTACCATCTGCTCCCCCCTGTTGCAGTGCCCGTAGTCCCCGCCTGCAAACCTGCAAATAAGACATGGAAATCATATATAAGCCAAATATTCCACAAAACGCGATATCGAACCCAAACGAGAAACTCGCGTCGCGAACTAAACGCGCGTGTGCACGATACGCTGAATCGTGTGTATGCGCGTCTAAAACCATCGCGACACGCCGCGATACGCTGGATCACAGAACCCTCTCACGTATCGCGCGTATCGCGTAAACACAACGAACACCAAATACAATATATTGCCCCAGATTATCCTACAGGTCAAATCTTGCAAAACTAGACATGCCAAAACACTAGACAACACAGCAGAGGGCCCTACACAAAACCCCAGCACCCATGTCCCCTACTTGGCCGTAAATTGCGGCCAAACTCAATAAATCTGCGGCCAGGATTTTGAATGAGGGGCTCATGTTCTGGTGGTAGTATCTATACCTAGTTAGCATGCTCCAGTATCCTCAATTTTGTTATGTAGGGTCCGGGCCAAAAGCAGATCTCAGATGTCACAATAAATCGCTTAAAAACACCAATTTGCACCAAACACAAACCCTATGGTATTTTAGTGAAATCTGGGTAAATTCTCAGTTGAAGTGGCCCTAATAACACTTAAATAGGTAGGGTTTACCAACACAATCATCACTTAGTCACAACATCTCACAAATCACTATAATTTAGCACTAAACTCACTAATTTAACACTAGTCGAAGCTAAATTAACACACAAGCTAAGAAACTAGGAAAAGAGTTCAGAATTATACCCTAAGGAACTCTAGAAATCTGGAGAAGAAGTGAATGGAGGAGGAAGAGCTGCTGCAAGTTGCTGGGCTCCTGCTATTGTAGCTGTTGCTGCTGTTGTAGCTGTTGCTGCTACTGAAGCTGTTTGCTGTTGCTGTTGTTGCATGAGCTGCTACTGATGCTGATGCTGATGCCTTCTTCTGGTGCTGTTGCTTCAGCTTCTGATGCTGCTGGTGTGAGTGTTTTGAGAGTGAGAGAATGAGAGCAATGAGGGAAATGAGAGTAATGAGGGAAAATAATTCAACCCCCCTTCTCACTCTCCCTCACTTCATTAATGAAGCATGGCACAAGCCATGTAGCACCATGCTTTCTCTCTCCCTCTCTCTCCCATGGTCAATACATCAAACAATAATTTAAACCCTTTTTATTTTAAAACAACCATGAACAATAAACCCATAACATTTAAAACCCAAAACACTAAAACTAGATTAAGAGATGGTTAAACCACAATTAACACCCTAGTTTACATGCATAAGTGTGTGTGCGCCTAGAAAAATCCTAATAAAATACTCACTAAATAGGATAAAATAATTAAAACCAAATTTGGTAAACTTTTTATTAAAAACCATACATTAAAATATAATTAGCTACAAAACACATTCTAAGGTGTTACAATCTCCCCCCTTAAAAGAAATTCGTCCCCGAATTTAAAAATACACTTTTACGCGTACCTTCAAAGAGAAGATTAAAATCCTCAAATCTCGCTCGCAGCCTCCCAAGTGACTATCTCATTATACGGCTACGTCCAAGAAAACCCTCCACAGATAGCAAGACCCTTGACCGATGTTCCTCTACTTGCTGAGCCATTAACACAATTGACTGCTGGTGAACGAAAGATCGCGTCTAAGCTAAATGGTCTGGTGCTAAATCATGTGAGAAAGGTCAAGAAGGTAATTGTAGAGTATCATCACAAGGAATACGGGGTGAAAATCCAATAATCTGGACGGAAGTGCCAAATTAAAGGCAACGAAACTAACTCGCTTATAGGACCTCAGAAAGACCTAAATCCTGGGACAAGCTTCCCAAAATCCAACATGTCTTTCATCGGAAAGTCCATAGGAATACATGATCTGTCCCTGCGAGCTCAAGTCTATGACCAACATAGTCGGCATAAGACCTCAGTTCGCAATGGACAATTCCCATCCTGACCAAACACAACTGGACTATCTCCGAAGTCTCAAGACTAGCTGGGGTCCAAGGTCCTACTTACGCAGAGTCAGAAAGACAACAGACTGGCGATTGACACGACCTAACCCCTAAACCTAAGGGTGGCCAATTGGAGTGTTTCCTGATAACAGCTATCGAAGAAGAACCCTAACAATGGCGAGTGACGATCCCCAACTGCTGACAACAATTAAAACAAACACACAACTTAACAAGAAACAACTGAGCACATTGAGTATAATCGGACGACAAGAATCAGAATGGAGTCACACCCTGACTAAACTTGGGTAGAAACCATAACGAAATTCATGGAGATCTGCTCCCACTCCTACTTCGGAACGGTTAAAGGTTGCAACTCTCCAGCCGGTCTCAGATGCTTAACCCAAACACACAACAAGACAGACTCCTTGAAACGAAACCTGAAACTTCTCTTTACATCCCTGTCCATCCGTAACTATCTCACAAGTCATGCTAAATGTTGGTGGAACTTGAATGCATACAGAGAGTTGACAGATGTGCATGTTCTAGGATTTCACGTCTCTACCTGATGATACCAGGTACACAAACGCGTCCCTAACTTAGCACACCATTGTCACAAATCAAGGTCTCCGAATCATTACCCAGCCGAGTATGCTCATGTATCACTGACGAACGAGTATCGGCGGCCAGTGTCTCGCGAAAACGATTTAAGGAAAGTGGTCGGGCACGAACATGAGCAAGCTGTCCCCTCCGTAGAGACGAACTTAAACTGTACTCGATGATCACACAAGAACTGTAAATCTGCAGAAGACTATCACAACAATCAAAATCCGCTGCAGGAAGATGTACATTAAGCTCTGGCGGTCCATGAAAATCTGACACGACTCCCGAACGAGTAGTGTCTCTAACTCTTCAACGCAAAACCACCGCGGCCATCTCCAGATCAAGAGTGGAATATCCTTCTCTTACTTCCTCCAAATGTAGGGAAGCAAAAGCGAGGATTCTGTAGTGTCACATCAGTACACACTCGAGCCCACTCAAGAAACATTACAGTTAAACAACAAAGTCGCCCGAACCAAAGGCAAAGAAAGAACTGATGCAGTTGTTAACCGAATTTCCAACTGCCGAAAACTCCGTACACATGCCTCAGTCCACAGAAAAGAAACCTCCCTTCCGGTCCATTCAATCGGCGGTGCAGCACTACTCTAGCAATCCTGCATGAAACGGCGGTAAAAACCTGCTAAGCCCAACAATCTACGGATCTCCGTCCTGCACACAAGTCTGGGCCTAGGTTGTACGGCCACGATCTCCCTCGGAACCATACGAAACCGTCTCCCGTGACTATAAGACCTAGGAGTCAACACAAAACAAGCCTGAAGAAACACTCCGAGAATTTAGCAAACTGCTGGTACTCTCCCAGTATCTGCATAACAAATCCTCAAGTGCTACTACTGTCCCTCAAGACACATTAGATAGGCCAGAATGTCGTATATAACACAACAAAAACTGGTCGAGGAACGGCCTGAAGAAATCTAGTTCATCATATATACGAATGCTGCTAGGGCACTGGCGAGTCCAGTGACACACCAAAACACACAAAGCCCGTAGCACGCACAAGGCAGTCTTCGGAATGCCATCACTCCGAACCCGCAATAATGATGACCTGATCCCAAGCAAACTTAGAAAATGTCTCGCACTCTGGAACTGATCGAGGAAATCGTCACGGCGAGGTGAAGGATACCTATCCGCACCGTAATCCGGTCTAATTGACGATCCGTCGATACACAACCTCAAACTGCCGTCTTTCTCCTTGACGAACAGAAATAGGAGCTTCCAAAAGCGAAACACTTAGACGCACAAAACTCCCCAACCCACAACTCTGCAGCTGATCCTTAAGCTCTCCAAGCTTCGCCGGCTTATCCGGAACAACGTCGGAAAAACTCTCGTACGAAAGGAACACGGTCCAACAATCCCACTGTGGCTCCGGTATCACTAATGAACGCCAAGAATCCACGACATCTCCTCAGTAGCCGACTAGCGGAGAAGGCTGAATTCAAGCCGTGAGAGGCGGCACAACTATCCACCTGCACAACAAGAACTGACTTGCCGGGAAAAAACAAACTTGACTGTTTCCTCACGGTAGTCCACAGACGCCTAGCACGTAGTTAACCAGCCCGTGCCCAGGAGAACGTCAAACCCAACATCTCTAGAAGGATCGAGATGATGGACAAATCTCTATCTCCTATCCGATTGGCACACAACTGAATACGTGTCGCGCAACAAAAGAATCGCTGACAAAAGTTAACACAACTACGACTAATCTACCCAACCACGGTACAAGCATGAAAAACAACGAACACATCAAAAGAACATGCGAAATAAGGATACCTGAGAACTCTTCATTAGACGTCTGCACATCCCGATGAGCAGCAAACTCCTGTGTCTGCCCTCTACTCGCAGCTGGATGAACTCCTCTGGTAGACTGAGCCCTCTGAGCAAATCTTCCACGTCCACGGCCTCTCTGAGTACGATCCTGACGCCGTGCTGAGGAACAATCCCTGACGAAGTGCTGAAGGCTTCCGCATCGAAAACATCCACACGCTGACTGCTGACCATCCTGGGGATGAGAGCTGAATGACTGTCCTCGCCCTAAGCCTCTGCTACTCCCGCGACGGCCACGAAATCTGTCTCGATGACCAAACCTCTGTCTCTGGGCCAGTACGCTGGTACGAGTCCTCCACTGTCCTGGAACTCTCTGAGCCTCTGGAATATGCGCCTCATCAACTGGAGCTGCAACCACTGGTGCTATGTAGGTGACGGACTGCTGCATGCTGATCGCAAGTGACAACTGAGTAACAGAGGTGACAACCTCCTGTCATAGCTCCCGAACGACATCAACCAATGAACTCATCGTCTGGCGGAAGTCCTGCATCTCTGCCAAAAGTCTATCAATAGTATATGTCGTAGGCTGATCCGTCTGCACCTGTGCAACTAGAGTGCCATCCTGGTCAGTACTCGTCTCACCCGAGCCAACTCTGACCTCGTCCCTCGCTGCATCACTCTGAGTCCCCACAGTCATCGGCGGCAAGGCTATAAATATATATAAGATTCGATAAGAATAAGGAATCGAATCTCAAGGATATGAATCATCAAGGAAGGAATTTCAAGCAAATTGTACTTAGGTCACTTAAGGCGAAGTACCGCATCGTGGGTATGCTGCAGACATACACACACTACGTTACTCTGCTTAAGCTACCTACTCCATCATGCTAAGGTCATCCTACACTCCGAAAGGTAAAACCTAACGCTCTGATACCAACTTTATCACGACCCGAAATTGGACCGTGACGGCCCTAGTATTACGCAACGCCCTAAGACGTAACTTAGTAAAAGAAAGCCAAAACCCAGAAATCTAAACCATACAAATACGGAAAATATAATATAAGTTTTTGAAACATTTGAAATCGCAACCCAAATTCTTTAAAAGTCCTACTTTATTTCTTTAAAATTTTAGCAACACCCCTTTTTGTAAAAGCTAACCCAAGATGAATACAACACAAAAACATAAAGCTATAGCGAAGAAATAAAGACAATAGAGAGAAAGCTGTATATATAAAAGACGACAAACCCATAAATAATATACAGTAACGTCCTCACCAAGTCTCTAAGTCAACAACATAATAGTAGATGGAGAGTACAAGATACAACGAATGTACAATACAAAATACAGATGACCACCAAAACCCACATAAGAAAAATAGTACTGTGAGCTGATGCGGTATCTGTAGCAAAAGATGATAGCTGAAAAGCTGAATAGCCTGCCTCGACTATAACAACCTGAAACACATGTGGCACAACGGGGGTGAGTTGCCAACTCGTGAATAGTAGATAACATATGCAGGTAATCGCAGGAATGTACGTACAGCATGAATCTATAATATGCGATTACAGTAATAACATGTCATGCAAATGCTGAATAAAGGAAAATACTAGCAGGAACAATCAATATGTGAAGCAATAGTAACATAACAATAGTATGCAATAGGGATATGAGAATGTAGATATGCAACTATCATAAGGGTACACTAACAGGTACTCCTAATACATGGAACAGTGCATAAGTGAAAAGGTATAAGGTATGGAGTGAAATATGTCATCCACGGAATCCTGTCATCGTGGTAGGATCACAACCCATCAAGACACTCAAATCCCAAATCCTCAGATCAGCCCCCAAACTGGGCTCTCACATCATATAAGTCTCACATCACCTCAATGTACAATATCGAGTAATCTCCTATATCTCGAATGTACAAATCAACAATCTCTTTCATATCCAATATCCAATCTCAATGAATCACCTATATCCCAAGTCGAATCTCAAGTAAGTTTCTAACATCCTAAAGGTATATATATTTGCAGAAATAAATATGATGGGGGCAATACACATATATTAGCGTCCCGTTCCACTAATATTGGTGTAAGGGTGTATATAACAACGGCTAAATCCCCTGTTATATATACAAAGGTGTTAAAGAAATATCATGAAAACAATGTGCCAAGTATCGACACCGAAATCCTGATAGGTACGTATCATACGCTGTCCCGAAAGCACGAGTGCCTAGCTCTGACCCTCGCCTTTCGACGTATGCATACGTGCATGACTCCCAACGGTGTCTCCATAACCCCCGCCGAGTCATCGGTACTGTTACCGGTAGGTACTAGCCCGACTCCTGGCTCAATCGGCAAAATCCATCGATCTTCTTGCCGAGGGGAACCATACCGGGCCCCACCATGTACCCTCTACGGCCTCGACGCCTCTTCGTAGGGGTATATATAAATCAGCACCGATAAAACTCATGGTGGATGCGCAAATATCATATCAAGGAAACCGGGTTTTTCAATGTATGCATAATTTCATGAACTCCCGCGGTTCCCAAATCCAGAAAACATCATGTAAAATCCAAATAATAATGCGTAATCCAGGAATAAACATATGCTATATATCTGAAATGCGAGCATATAAATGAGAATATGTAGCTGAAACCAGATGTACGCGAAACCAAAAAGGTACAGCTAAGTAACATCAGTAAAGGTAAATATGTAACTGCAACTGAATATGTGTGTAACATACAGGTGTAGCAATGTATAGGTATCTACCTATATGAACTGATGTCGTATACCCCCCTGGGTATAAGTAAAATATGTAGGATATCCCCATGGTATAACTAAAATATGTGCAAGGTATACCTGTAGCTGTATCGCAAGGTGTATATGTACCTATCCCTAAAGGTATGATACACTATAGGTATACCGATAAGCGAGATGTCATGTGTGATAAACAATAGAATCTATAATGGTTAGTGTGTGACATGGCAATTATTGACGGTGTGTGTGTAGCACAACATGAACCGTCAATAATATGTGCAGTGTCCTACGGCTGCTAGTCACAGTATAACTATATCGAGGAAATAAAGTAAATGCGCAATTCTAACAATGACGTAGAATGTACGATAGGTATTTGAATCCTAGCCCAGATGCATAACGCCATGCGGACAATTCCCCTGTAGATGTTAAATCTACTCACCTACGCTCCACGCTAGGTGAACCCTACCATCTGCTCCCCCCTGTTGCAGTGCCCGTAGTCCCCGCCTGCAAACCTGCAAATAAGACATGGAAATCATATATAAGCCAAATATTCCGCAAAACGCGATATCGAACCCAAACGAGAAACTCGCGTCGCGAACTAAACGCGCGTGTGCACGATACGCTGAATCGTGTGTAAACGCGTCTAAAACCATCGCGACACGCCGCGATACGCTGGATCACAGAACCCTCTCACGTATCGCGCGTATCGCGCAAACACAACGAACACCAAATACGATATATTGCCCCAGATTATCCTACAGGTCAAATCTTACAAAACTAGACATGCCAAAACACTAGAGAACACAGCGGAGAGCCCTACACAAAACCCCAGCACCTATGTCCCCTACTTGGCCGTAAATTGCGGCCAAACTCAATAAATCTGCGGCCAGGATTTTGAATGAGGGGCTCGTGTTCTGGTGGTGGTATCTATACCTAGTGCTCATGCTCCAGTATCCTCAATTTTGTTCTGTAGGGTCCGGGCCAAAAGCAGATCTCAGATGTCATAATAAATCGCTTAAAAACACCAATTTGGACCAAACACAAACCTTATGGTATTTTAATGAAATCTGGGTAAATTCTCAGTTGAAGTGGCCCTAATAACACTTAAATAGGTAGGGTTTACCAACACAATCATCACTTAGTCACAACATCTCACAAATCACTATAATTTAGCACTAAACTCACTAATTAGTATTTATCTGAAATGGCGGAGGGCTATGGATGGTTTTTAAGAAAACCTTTAACGTAATGAACTTGATATCGTTGTAGAATCTAGTGATTTGAAAAGGACTATTTTTTGTAGCTTTTGCTAGTTTCGCTAAAGAGGTCACTCTAGGTGAAGGGATCTCGCTCTTTCCTCATCGAATGGGGTGCTGGATATTCGTCAAGAAATACCACTATGCAAAGCAAGAACTAGATAAGCTATAAAAATAAAACCGAGTGGGTTGTAGCATTTGCTAGTTTTTCTTAATAGGTCACCCCCGATGAAGGGATCTCGGCTCTTTCCTCATCGAATGAGGTGTTGTATATTCATCAACGAATACCACTATCCAAAGTAAGAACTAGATCTACCTTTTTAAAATTTCGATTCTACAACATCTTTAGCTTTCTTTTTTTTCATTAATCTTATTAATGAAGTCCCATCATTTATGTTTTCCTAAACATCATAGAAAAAGAAACGAAGATAGAACGTATGCTTATGTCATCTGTATTCGTCACGAGGCCCCGTCATGCAACGTTAGGTTACTTAACTAATGGCAGAGCGGGGGCTGGACTAGCGCGGGTGCAAAATATAAGCAACGTTTATTATATATATATATAAATATATATTCGTCTCATGCAGTTATATGACCACATCACAGAACACAGCAGCAGAAGTGTAACATTTCAGAAAAATAAAATATTATTTTTGGATATTTTTATAATTAAATAATAATATATTGAATATTTTAATAGTGCGGTATAATTAAATACCGATAAATTGAGAAAAAATTTGGAAAATTATAGAAATTACTGAAATGAGGGCGCTTTATGTGATTTATGAAAATTATAAATTTTTATGATTTATTATACACTATTTTAATGTTAATCGCGATTAAATATCGCTAATCGGGCATTAAGCGTGTTTTGTACACATGACATGCACATGTCATTTTTAACACTTGTGTTACATTTGTTTCATGGCTTTTCTTTAAAATTCTTCATGCTTGGTTTGGAATTTAAAGAGAAAAGAAAAGAAAAGAAAAAGGAAATGATTAAACAATAAGGTATGGGTGACAAAGAGAGGTGAGGGGTCAACCTTGAACCATAACACTTTGTTTCCTCATCATCTTCTTCATCTTTTCTCCTCCCTCTTCACCCATGGCAGCACCTCACTCCCCCTCCACTTCAAACCCCAAAATCATCATCAAAACAACACCAAAACTCCATCTCCATTTCACAAAAAACATGCACAAGCTCACAAGCTACACTTTGGACAAAGAAAAATGGGATTTTGATGCTCTAGGGGATTCATGAGTGCCAAATGAGGTAATCTCTTCACCATTTGTGTAGTTTTTCTTTCACTTTAGCTTAGATACATGTTTAGAAGTGATTAGGCGATGTTTAGTGAACTTTGAAAATCTTAAGTTAGGGTTTGAGGGATTTTTGAGTTGTGGTTGTGTTTATGGACCTTAGTGGTGACCTTAAACCCCCCTTGGTGCTAGAAACCCAGACCAAACACAAATACCAAACCTGAAAACCCAAAACAGAATTTGTTCATGTCGGTTTTGTGAGTGTTTAGGGTGTGCAAGGAAATATGGAGTGGCCTGGGATTATTACGAGTTAAGCTAACAACTTCAGAGACTTAATTAAGACACCACAAGACCACACTACCAAAACGAACCCCATCCAAGACTAGAGGGCCGAGCTCGCCAGAATTTGAAAGGGTAAGGGCTGGCCACATTGGTGAGTTGGGTACCCATGTTGCTTCTGCAGGTCATATACCCTATATACTATACCCCAGTGTTGTTTGTGAAACTTGTTTTCACTCTAAATAAAATCTGGGACCACTTTCTGTAGTTGCTGTTTTAATTCGGGTTATGTTTTACGTATTTTGAATTCTGGATTTTAGTAATTTGGTTTTAACCCGATGGTTTGACGTTTGTACATCAACATCGAGGGTTTGTTTGGTTATTCTTGCGTGCGTAGGCTATAGGTTTTGACCAATGTGTGATACGCGTGCCGATTTGGTTTTCGTATGTCGTTTCGATTTTGAATTGGATTTTAATGCGATACGATACGTTGTGATATGTAGGTACCCCCATGAGGACTTCAAGATGACAAGCAAGCGCGTGGCGACGTCGGCATCGGCAAGCGAAGGTCAAGATGAGTAGATATATATCTACTGGGGAAGTCGGGTGGATGATGTATAGCACCTCCGCAGTTCGTAGTGTAGCTTATGATATGTTATACATTTACATATGTGTTGTGAATTGGGATGAATAACAAGTAGGATCTTAGAAGATCATGGGATAAATGTTGGTGTACTTGGATGATAGTGTCGTGGTTGATTTCTTAGTCGCGAACCATAGAATAGGTTTGCACACACGCACACACGCACTCTTGCATGCATTATTATTACTTCTGCGTATATGGGAATATGTATATATATACACACACATAGGTATGGGACTATGTGTGTGTATATATATATACGTATACCTACACATGGATGATGAGAATTGTATATGGTATTTGGAGATGAGTCGATGAGTTGGGCACGGTGCCATGAGATTGGTGATATGATGTGGTTCGTATTATGAGATATGACATGAGATTATAGCGGGCCTTTAGGCGTGTGTTTTCATACCACGTGTATATATGCAGATGGTATCAGTTTGTACTAGACTAGATCAGTACCCCCAGTTCATGGGATATGATGATAAGGATACTAGATGAATAATGAGATGAATGTGATATTTGACCCGTAGCCAGATTTGGGATGCTGTACAATGGATTTACAGTACGAGCTATATATTGATGATAGATCAGCACTCTTGACTCGAGGATGTCATGTTTTATATTGTATCGTATGTGATACTATTGAGGCGGGATCACCGACTATTATATTTATATGTATCGACTCAGATTAAGGTGGTTTCCTTACCTTTTTGATTAGCCTGTTAGTTTAGTCATGTAGTTTACGTATAGATGTTATACTAGACTAGAGTCATACCTATTTCAAAATTAACGAATCGTGAGTATTTTAAAGACAGGCCAAGGGATTCTACGGATATTTTCAAAAGATGCATCTTTTCTTAAAAACATCGTAGCCCTTATTTTTCTAAACACCACGATTCATGTTATTTCAAATGGCAAAACTGTATGACTCATATATATTGATGTAGATTCTTCACCGTTGAGTTTATTATTCATTTTCTGCATATTCTTTCTATTCGCATCGCATATTTAAATGTGTTTATTGTTATATTAAACCCATGTTGTTAGGACACCAGCACCATTACTGATGATGCGTATGCCCCACGTACACCTGCTTGCCGGCTCACATACTTCATCATTGATAATTGTCATGTCACTACACAGTAGGATTGTTGCATCAGGATATGACTCCTTGCATGACATACTTGCGTATATACCTACTTGTACATCCATATTGGCGCACAGGCATATTGTACACTCATACTGACGTATATACTTGTACATCTATAGCGATCAGATATGATTCGTCTTTTCCGGTATTGGGGGTTGATATCGCACAGTGTTCAAAAAACCATTACATAAAGTCCCTGGCCAGGGCAGTCGAGAAATACTGGTAAGGTACTCCAGTTGTTTCTCAAGGGGTATTGAGCTCTCCTCTGACATGACTTATCATGTTGTTAGGGGTCTGACGTTTACCATCCCGCTAGGCGGATATGCGAGTATCTCAGACGAATAGACCGGACTGTATGGAGATTCTTGTAATTTATTATGGCTTGCTTCTAGAAGGTGCCACCTCATTATTTGTATTATCCATTTTACAAATGGATTAATGAGGTGGAAATGGAGGAGACTTTGATGGCATGGTGAAGCATGGCTATTATGTTTATTATATTCATCTTGACTCACTATTAAGGCATGGAAGGTATTTTATATTGTGTTTTATTCCATGGCTCAATGAGTGAGTGTATGATATATTAGCCATTCTCCACACTTATCCAACTTGATGGTTATTCATTTTCACTCTCTCATTCTCTCTCTTGGTCTCTCCATCACCTTCTTCCTCTAAACTAAACACTAATCATTCACATATGTTGTGAGCCATAGGGTTTAGTGAGACTAAACAATACTTTAGACTTTCAACATCTCTTAGGCTAATTGGTTTAGCGAACCATCTACCTTAGTTACCTAACTTAGAGGTTGAAGCTTGGAGCACATTCTCTCACGGTGGATCATCTTTGACGCAAGAAGGCCGATGGAGCAAGCCCGATCTGATTACCAAGGAGCCTTGGAGAGGAACACTAGAAGACCCAAAGGACTCGATCTTAGAGGTATAACCATTCTAATAGAGTAGTTAATCCTCTAGATAGATTAGCTAGTTAAGGCTTTAGTAAAGATCCTGAAGTTTTAGCTGGAGTTGCGTAGTCAAATATCATCGTTTTTGAAAATTCCGCCTACCCGCAAACCACGGGGAGCGCGACATCGGCTTACAGTGGTATCAGAGCCTACAAAACCTTAACTATCTAGTTAGCAAAGTCTTTAGATATTCGATCGCGGAAAAATCCCAAAATTATATCCGAAATGCACGTTTTTCTGTCGATTTTCAAAACAGGTCCAAAAATATTTTCAGGGGCTTTAAAAATACGTGCAGGGTTTTTGGAGACTACTGGAGACAATTGGGTCCCTGAATCCCTAAGACCGCCGCGGAAACATGGCCAAACCATGCGTTTGGCCGCCGTTCCGCGGCCGAGTCAAGGGTGACTCGGCCCGATTTTCTACAATTGGTCTATATTGCTGAGTTGTGAATTTTGGTATATTTTTTTCTGCACAGGATCTTTTGTGTATAGTGTTGTACCTGAGGTAGATTCAAATTTGGTTATCGATCAAAATTCGAGCTTGCTCAAAAACCGAGAGCCGAGACAGTTCCAAGAAAATCAGATCTGCCTGGGTTAGCTAATCGGGTTTTCTGTGTTTGATATATGTGTTCGTAAACCTCCGCTAATTGCTATACATCGATTAGTTGGGGGTTGCACATATCTGTGATCTGTGTTGGTTTGTGGATATGAATTTTATTGGATCGTTGTGGATGAATAGCCGGGGGGATGTGAGAAGAGTGTTTTCTTTTCTTTCAATCAATGTAATTTGTAAAAGTGATGTAATATTATTTTGCGGGGCACATCCGGGTTGAGGTTGTAGCCACTGATGTATATTATTTCTTTTTATTTTTCTTCTCCTAGGATAGACCCAAGGTGTGGTGCACAAACTTCCAGGTTCTTTGAAGTGTTGAGTGGCCTATTCATTTTACTGAGGGAGGTTGCTTCACTTAGGAAATTTGGAGGGTAGTTTGCCGCATCCGTAGGGGTCTGGGGCGGGGTTTGGCTATTCATCACGACCGTGGAATCCGTCTTTTGTTACAGGCTTAAACGAAACGCGGAATTCCTAGTATATCCAATATATTCATATGTGATCTAGAATGCCTATTATTGCGTAAGACGAATGCATATATATATTATATATCTAGTAGGCGTTGTTTATGTTTTGCATCCATGCTAGTCCAGCTCTCCCTCTGGCGTTAGTTAAGTAACCTAAAGGTGTTAGATGGGGCCCAGTGGCGAATGCGGATGGCATAAGTATACGTTGTATTTTCGTGTCTTCTGCTGCAATGATAGGATTTGTAAATGATGGGACCGCATTAATATTGATTAATGCAAGATAAAACAAACCAAAGTGTAATCGTTGGAACAATTTAAAAACCACTCGGTTTTCTTCAAAAGCAATTTTAAATACGGAGCTTAAACTACTCCTTTTAAAAAGTTATCATGGTTCCTTCGACTATATTAAGTTGACTATGTTCACGGTTTAGCCAAAACCATCCGTAGCCCTTCGTCATTTCATATGAATAATCAATAGTATTCAAACTATGTTTGTTGACCTTCGCTAAGGCATAGTGATTGGTAGCTGCTGGGTATTCATATGTAGCATAGATAGATGTGTTGGTTTCGGACAGTCGTACTACTTTGTTGGCCTTCGTCAAGGGTATGTACGGATGGGTTCAAATTAACCTAGATAATGACGGGTAGAACTTGATACGTGACTTATGATATGTTGGCCTTTGTCAAGGTCATAAGAGCATGGGGCAAAAATCCACATCGGGAGTTTCTAAAGTACTGAAACTTGCTAGTGTTGCATACCATTTAAAGTGTGATAATCATGGTAGGCTTCCTTCTTAGTTATCACACAATGATATTTGGATCCCCGATCATACTGTGAGTATACGCTACTCTTCGGGAAATTTTTCACTAAACGATTAATGCTATAAACCAAGTAGGTGTCTAGAACGGTGTTAAAGGGGCTACGCCTCCATGGAAAAGAGGTTATGTAATTAAGGAACTTCGCGAAAGCATTGGAAAACCTCCCTCGATGTACCGACACCAGCCTGGCTGAAAGGTTAAGCAAGAATTGTAAAAGTGAGATTAATCCTGAATAATTCTTCTTTTATGGTTTGAGGAATGATTCGAGGAAACAGTGGGAGCCATCCTGTTTAGATAAACTAATAACCAATCTAAACTTGCACGAGTATCATGCTAAGTGTTTCTTCTCTCTCTCCTAATTGCAGCGACCACAATGACCAGACATAGGTTATTAGCTAATAATTTGACTGGGCCAAACTATATTGATTGGCTACGGTATGTCCAGATGTCACTTACATATGACAAGCTGGACTACCTTCTTACTACAAATCCCCCCGCCGTCTCAGGTCCAAGTTTTACCGTCGCGGATATGGATATCTGTCTGATATGGGAAAAGGATTGTGCGAGAGCCAAGTGACTCGTGTTAGCCTCTATAGATAGTGAAGACCAGAGGCAACACGAGAAAATGGACTTAGCTTCCATCTTCCCCCATACCAAAGTTTTATATGGAGAGCAATCTCGTATCGTAAGATCTGAGACCTCAAAGATATTTCTTCAAGCGAGGTTGGCTGTCGAGTCATCTGTAAGGGACTACGTCCTTACGATGATTAGCTATATTGAACAGCTCACAGACCATGGTACTACGTTGGAGAACGAATTGTGTATCGACTTGATTCTACAGTCCCTACCATCTACTTATGCCCAGTTTATCTTGAATTGCAAAATTCAAAGGAAGGAACTTACACTTCTAAGTCTCCTAAATTTATTAAGGAGCTCAGAGGGCACCCTGAAGGAATCCAGGGAGACACCCGCTCTGCTTATTAGGGAATCTTCCTCTTCTAGATCCGAGGCGAAAGCTAAGGGAGAGAAGAAGAAGACTTCTACCAAGTCGATAAGCGGTGTCAGTAAGGTAGAGGAAAAGGGCAGAGAAAAAGTTTTTGGGGCTAACAGTAGGGAAGGAAGTATGTCTTTGCAGTTATAGGAAAGCGCATTGCCAGAAGGACTGCAGGGCTTGGAATGCCAGAAGCCAGGATTCGAAACACGTTGTGGCTTCGGCTTCGAGTGTGTTTGTAATTGAAAGCTGTCTATCTATTAACTCTACTTCCTGAGTAGTAGATACCGGATCAGGATCTCATATCTGTAATTCGTTATAAGCTTTAAGAAACCGTAGAGTTATCAAGGCAGGTGACATGACTCTTAGAGTTGCTAACGGAATAAGCGTGGATGCTGAATCCGTAGGGGAATATCACCTAAGATTGATAAGTAGGCAGATATTGATTCTACGTAATTGTTTGTATGTATCTAGTCTGGCCTGTAATATCATAGCTGTATCTTTACTTTCTAAAGAAGGATATGATTTTACATTCGTCAGCGATGTAGTACACATCCACCTAAATCAAAATTTGATTGGGTTAGGTACTTTAGATAACGGAATATACGTATTGAATCAAGCTCAGGTTTCAACGTCCAGAACACACTTAAAAGAAAGTCTCCGGAATTAAATCAGGCTTTCTTGTGGTATTGTAGACTCGGTCACATCAATGAAACATGGTTGACGAAGTTACATAAGGAGGGATATTTGGATCTGTTCGAATATCTGTCCTATGCAACTTGTCAATCATGTCTCAAAGAAAAGATGACAAAGACTCCGTTCACTGGATACGGAGAAAGAGCGAGCGAGCTCTTGGGACTCATACACAGCGATATGTGTGGTCCAATATCTACACATGCGAGAAGTGGTTTTTCCTACTTCATTACTTTTGCGGATGATTTTTTTAGGTACGGACATGTATTTTTGATGAAATATAAATGCGAGGTCTTTAAGAAATTCCGGGAATACACGAATGAAGTGGAAAACAAACCAGCAAAAGTATCAAGACACTGAGAACTGATCGAGGTGATGAATACTTAAATGCCGAGTTCCTAGGCTACTTAAAAGAGAATGGAATTCTCTCTCAGCTTACTCCTCCATACACACCTCAGCACAACGGTTTATCAGAAAGGCGGAACAGAACCCTATTGGATATGGTTCGTTCCATGATGAGTAATGCTAAGTTACCGCGATCCTTCTGGGGCTATGCACTAGAATCAGCTGCATATCTTTTGAACAAAGTTCCTACTAAGTCAGTGCCTACCACTGTCACGACCTGAAAGTACAGAACGTGACCGGCACTTAGATTACGAAGCGTCTAGAGGCGCAACGTAACCTAAGTAAGCCGAAGCCCAGAAATCTAAACCATAAAAATAAGAAGAAGTAAAGGAAAACATATAGAAAACAAGTTTAAAAGCAACATTCAATATTCTCAAAAATTTCGGCAGAGTCTCCTTTGTAAAAACTGGCCCCAAACGGGTACAAACAAGTATAATACATATGAAATAATAAAAAGGCATCCCCAAGCGGGAGCTAGCTCTAAGCCAACAGGCGGAAACAACCACACCAAGCACAATAATATCCAACGCCAAAAGGCGAGGCTCAAAACTCAAAAGAAAACAAATCCACCAGATACCATAATAATACAAGCGCGACTCTAAGGTCGAGATAAATAACTGGTCCAGTAAACTTATCAAGTAATACAAGTATGGTTGATGGAGCTTACACATACAAATGAAATAATAAAAGTACAACGACGGTTCAGATACAAGTGAACCAACCTACCGTGCAAATCACCCTGAATGAAAAGATGTGTCAGCAAGCTGCCAGGAAACCTGTACATCGAACCTGTAGAAAAATTTGGCACAACGGGGGTGAGTTGCCAACTCGTGGGTAGAAGACATCTACGAAAAGAAATCGAATGCACGACGCTGTCCTAGGTCATATAATATACTAATATACTACTAGTCATCAAGTAAAGAGAGGGTAATAAACTACGTGTAAGTGCAAATGCTCCGTGCTCGTGTCAGTGCCTCAAATAATAATATGTCATGTGAATGAGTATGCATGCACCATGAATGTAAAACAATTGTTAGTGTATATGCCCTAGAGGCCATTACTGTATCATACTAGTTTGTATATTACTTAATGGAAGCTTCGGATATTCACAGTTGTATATACAATCTTGCTCAAAATGGTAGTATGCTACTTGGTTTGTCTCTGCTTTAATATGTGCATGTGTTTCTTTTAGCATATTGCTGGTATACATATTAGTAGAGCCCTTAGGATCTTTGCTTGATTACCAGCGTTGTGATGGCGCTCGCACTCGTGGGAGCTGGGTAATCTATAAGCACATCCTTATTCAGGTCCCTGGTCGTTGGACTATCGAGACAGGGCATCGATACTCCGGAGTAGACTAGCGTATGCGCTTCTCATCCCAGTGTGGGAGACGGTCTGTCCCACAGCCGTTAGTACGTCGTACTTGGGATAGTATGCGGGTGCTCGTTAGGTTACGAGTATACTGGACATGACTCGTCGGGAACTGTTGGTTGGTAATATACCTATCGTCAGTTATCAGTTCCCAGGTGACATGAGTACAGCTTAGTCCGCTGACTTGACACTGTCACTTCGCCTCGAGTGTGTTCCCACTGCACTTTGATTACTACCCTACCACGGCTTGAAGGAGTCGTGCAAACAGGTAGTTTTTGGGTGCAGTCCCGAAGCACTTGGAGGCAGTGACGGTTAGACAGGATTCGTCTCTCCCGGTATTGGGGGTTGACATCGCGCTGTGTCCAAGAGAGCCATTACACGAGTAGTCCCTGGCCAGGGCAAGCGAGATATACTGGTAGGTTTCCAGTGTTATCTCAGGGTGTTCTGGGCTACACTCCGACACGACTTATACCGCTATTAGGGGACTGACGTTCACCGCCCCCTAGGCCCGCCATGCGATGTATCAGACGAACAGACCGGACAGTACGGAGACTGTCACATACAGGCTTAGTAGGAGTGCAGATGGGGTTCACCTCGTCAGTCTTCTTATCGACATCTACCTGGGGACCGTTACGTACAGCTAGTGCCGCTTGCGGTCTGTGGTTAAACCCACTGCCAGCGTAGTGTCGAGTCTTTAGAGTCCCACACAGAGAGCTATTCGCCTTTAGGCAAAATGAGTAGAGGTCGCATGGTTTTGCGACAGGGTTCATTCGCATCCGCGTACTTGTGCACGTTTGCTGTCCGGACAGTTTATACTAGCGGGCTTTGGTTTAAGCCAGATCCTAGTATATGATTTGAGATTGGTTTTTCTCAGAGTATTCGTGTTCCTTGGATCACGAATGCGGGTGCGTATGCACAGTTGCTTGAGATTGGGGGAGAGGACCTTGTTTAGGGTTAATGGCTTTTGTCATTTTATTAACCCTATTGATTTTGTGTGGATTATAGTTAATTGATAATTAGCTTAATAATTGTGCATGGTTGTTGTTGACAATTTGACTTCATTGACTTGTTGACCTCGTTGACAACTTGACCATAATCATTTCATTTGGAAGATGCTCTTTGATCTTTGCAAAATTGAAATGAAAATGGTCATGTCATGATTTATCATGACAATTTTCAAGCTAATTATCCAATTAAAATTATCCACACATATTAGTGAGAATGGCTCACTAATAATTCATTCTCTCATATTATTTCTCTCTCTTGTTCTTCCTCTCCCTCAAGCTCTCTCCCTCTCATGTGTTGAGAAACAAAAAAGCTTGAGAAAAACCCTCTCTTGATCTTCTCTACTCTCTTCTAGGGTTCAAGTCTTAGCATTTCTTGCACTCTAGTTACTCCTAGCTTGGAGTTGAAGCTAAAGGTAGTGGCTTTCGGGTGGATCGTTCTTTGACGGGAGGAGACAAGCAAGGTGAACTCTTTCAACCATTCCAAGGAGCAAAGAGCGAAGGACTTTGAGCTCAAGGTATAACCTTTCCATCACTTAGCTACTTTGTCGTTAGGGTTAGCAAGTTTATGTTTAGCAAAGATCCTTAAAGCATAGTCCATGTTGCCTATAGTTGATAAAAATCCAATTTTTATTATGTTTTCCGCCTCCCCGTAAGCACCGGGGTGGGCAACACGGACTTACAGTGGTATCAGAGCCTAACTAAACCTAAACTAGCTAAGTAGTTAAGTGTAACGAAGTTTCGAAACCGAAAAACCCAAAAAACCAAACTTTTTCAAAATCCAAGTTTCTGTTAAAATTTTTTCTGGTCAAAATGAAAAACTTTATACTCCTAAATTCGGCTCAGGGTTTTGTATGAACACCCAAGAAAAACGATGCAGTGATTCGTTCAAACCGCCGCGCTTCCGCCGCACGAGGTAGGCATGTGCCGCGGAAGCGCCGCGGTTTGTCGTCTTCTGTGCATCGTTTTTCGTGCAGTGTTTGTCTGTGTTGGTTTTGGGATTTTTGAAATATATTATATGTACCCAGATTTTCCAGAAAAGAAATTTCCTTTTGGGGCCCTATAATTCCGTATTTTTTTTTCGGAACTTCACTACACTTTAACTATATCGGTTATATCTGTGATGCTTGTATGTATTGAACGTCGGCTAATCGCTATAAGTCGATTAGTCGGGGTTATACATCTCTGTGATCTGTGATTGTTGGTTTGTGGATATGAATGGATTGGATCGTCGCGGGTGAATAGCCGGGTTGGATGTGAGATGAGCGTTTTTTTTTCTTTCATTCATTTGTAACATGTAAATTGATGTAATAATATTATTTGTATGGCCGCACAACCGGGTCGGGGTTGTAGCCGTCATTGTATAATTCTTTTTACTGTTTTTGCTCCTAGGATAGACCCATGGAGGGGGTGCACAAACTACCGGGTATCTCGAAGTGCCGAGTGGCCTACTCACGGTGGTGAGGGAGGTTGCTTCGCTTCGGGTGCTTGGCGGGTAGTTTGCCGCACCCGTAGGGGTCTTGGGTGGGGTTTTGGCTATTCACCGCGACCGTGTAATCCGCTTTGCGTTGCAGGCTCGAACGCATTGCGGATTCCTAGTATATCCAATGTATTCATCTGTGATCTGTAATGTCTATCATTGCTATATATTTATATATAATAACTATTTAGGCGTTGCTTATGTTTTACAGCCGCGCTAGCCCAGCCCCCGCTCTGTCGTTAGTTAAGTAACCTAACGGGTGATGACGGGGCCCCGTGGCGAATGCGAATGGCATAAGCGTACGTCATATTTTGGTTGTTTTCTGCAATGGTAGGATTAAATGATGGGACGCATTAAAAGAACTAATGCAAGAAATAAACCAAGTAAAAGTCGATTGGAACACTTTGAAAACCGCTCGGTTCTTTTCAAAACTAAAACTTTTAAACGCGGAGCTTGAACCACTCCTTTTAAAAGCTATCTCGTTCCATCGATTATATCAAGTTCACTACGTTCACGGTTTCGCCAAAACCATCCGTAGCCCTCCATCATTTCGGTTAAATATTCGGTAGTATTCAAGCTATGTATTTTGACCTCACGCCAAGGCATAGTGATTGGTAGCTGCCGGATATTTATCCGTTGCATAGATAGAATGCGTTGATTTGAGACAGTCGTACTGCCGTTTTGGCCTACGTCAAGGGTAGGTACGGGTGGGTTCAAATTAACCAGGATAATGATGGGAAGAACTTGACATGTGACTTATGACATTTTGACCTCACGCCAAGGTCATAAGAGCATGGGGCAAAAATCTACATCGGGAGTTTCATAAGTACTGAAACTTGCTAGCGTTGCATACCATTTGGAGTGTGATGATTCTGGTAGGATTCCTTCGGTTTTATCACGCGATGATATTTGGATCCCGATCCTACTGTGAGTATATGCTACTCCTCGGGAAAACTCCCACTTAACGATCAATGCTATAAACCTAGTAGGTGCCTAGAAAGGTGTTAGCGGGGCTACGCCTACAGGGAAAAGAGGTTACTTAATTAAGGAACTTCGCGAAAGCGTTGGAAAACCTCCCTCGAAGTACCGACACTGGCCTGGCTGAACGGTTAAGCAAGTATTGTACGGTGAGAATGATCCCGGCTAATCCTTTTCTTTACGGTTTGAGAAGGGATTCGAGAGACAGTGGGAGCCATCCAGTTTAGACAAACTAAAAACCACTCTAAACTTGCAAGAGCATCATGCTAAAGTGTTTCTTTTCTCTCTCCTAATTGCAGCGACCATTCAAGATGACCGGACTTAAGTTACTATTAGATAAAAACATATTGACAGGGCCAAACTACAAAGATTGGCTCAGGAATGTCAAGATGGCTATCACTTATGACAAGCTGGGGTATATACTTACCACCAAAGCTCCCCCTGTCCCAGGTCCCACCTCCAGCGTCGCGGATGTAGAAATCCGTAAGACATGGGAGATAGATTGCGCGAGGGCCAGATGCCTCGTACTAGCCACGATGGACAACGAACATCAGAGGAGGCACGAGAATATGGACCTAAAGTCCATATTTCTCCATACAAAAGAACTGTATGGAGAGCAGTCTCGTATCGCAAGATACGAAGTGTCGAAGAAGCTCTTTTCGGCAAGGTTGGCCGTCGGATCATCGGTAGCGGACCACGTGCTTAAGATGATCGGCTACATAGAGGAGCTCGCGGACCTTGGGACCACGTTGGAGAATGAACTCTATACCGATTTAATTCTCCAGTCCCTTCCTTCCACTTACGCCCAGTTCATTCTTAACTTCAACATGCAAGGAAAGGAGGTTGAACTTGCCGAACTTCTGAACATGTTGAGGACTGCTGAGGGCACCCTACAGAAGGGTAGGGAGACATCCACTTTGTTTGTTGGAGGATCTTCCTCTTCTAGGTCCAGGGCGAAAGCCAAGGGCAAGAAGAAGAAAGCCCCCGCCAAACCAAGAGGCGGTGTCGGTAAAGTGGATACGAAGGGAAAGGGTAAAGCAACAAAGGTAGCGGGGAAGCTGGTGGGGAAGGAAGAATGCTTCTATTGTCACAAAAGTGGCCACTGGAAACAAGATTGCAAGGCTTGGAAAGCCAGAACACAGGATTTGAAGCGAGTTGCAGCTTCAGCTTCAGGTGTGTATGTTATTGAAAACTGTCTATCAATAAACTCTACATCCTGGGTATTGGATACCGGATCAGGATCTCATATCTGTAATTCTTTGCAGGCGTTGAGAAAGCGTAGAGTTTTGAAGGCAGGTGACATGACCCTCAGAGTTGCGAACGGTGCTAGCATGGATGCTGAGGCCGTGGGGGACTATCACCTGGGATTATCAGATGGACACTTTTGGTTTTGCGTAGTTGTTATTATGTACCAAATGCAACCTGTAATATCATTTCTGTATCTTTATTATCTAAAGAAGGTTATGAATTTGCATTTGTAAGTAATGTAGTGAACATTCACCTTAATCAAGTATTGATTGGGTCAGGTACATTGAACAACGGTATATACGTTTTAAACCAACCACAGGTTTTCAATATCCAGAATACACACAAAAGAAAGTCTCCAGAAATTAATAAAACTTTCTTATGGCATTGTAGACTGGGTCACATCAATGAGAGAAGATTGACTAAGTTACATACTGAAGGATATTTAGATCCGTTCGAATATCAATCGTATGCAACTTGTCAATCCTGTCTCAAAGGAAAGATGACAAAGGCTCCGTTTTCTGGACACGGAGAAAGAGCGAGCTCGCTCTTGGGACTCGTACACAGCGACGTGTGCGGTCCAATGTCTACACATGCGCGAAGCGGTTTTTCTTACTTCATAACTTTTACGGATGATTTCTCAAGATTCGGACATGTCTTCTTAATGAAGCATAAATCCGAAGCTTTTGATAAGTTCCAGGAATATAAGAATGAAGTAGAAAAACAAACAGGCAAAAGTATCAAGATCCTAAGATCGGATCGAGGAGGAGAATACTTAAGTGCCGAATTCCTGAATTACTTAAAAGAGAATGGAATTCTCTCTCAGCTTACTCCTCCATACACCCCGCAACATAACGGTGTATCGGAGAGACGGAACCGAACCCTATTGGATATGGTACGGTCCATGATGAGTAATGCTGAGTTACCGCGATCATTCTGGGGATATGCGCTAGAAACAGCTGCATATCTTTTGAACCGTGTTCCCACTAAGACTGTGCCTACCACACCATATGAGTTATGGAGTGGGAAGAAACCCTATCTTCAATACTTGAAGATTTGGGGATGTCCAGCTTATGTCAAAAAGCAGCATACGGACAAGCTCGAGGCACGCTCAGTACTGTGCAAGTTTGTGGGATACCCAAAGAACTCCAGGGGGTATCTTTTCTATTACGCAGAGGAACAAAAAGTCCTTGTTTCTCGCAATGCCCATTTTCTGGAACATCAGTTTTTAGAAAAAGAAATAAGTGGGAGCGCAATAGAACTGGAAGAAATTCCAGAACCACAAACTATTACTGAAAGTTTAGTGGAACCAGAAGGTTCAAAAGAACAGGACATTCGTGCGCCGCTCCGCAGGAGTAGTAGGCAGTCTCATCCGCCCGAGAGGTACTACGGTTTTCTTATTGACGGGGATAGAGAGGACTGCATCATAGATTGTGATGAGCCTACTAGCTTCCAGCAAGCCATTCAGAGCGTCGACTCGGTAAAATGGCTGGATGCAATGCGGACCGAGATGGAGTCCATGTACACCAACAAAGTATGGACGTTGGACATTGCTCCAGACAGGGTAAAACCCGTAGGATGCAAGTGGATCTTCAAAAGGAAGATTGGTGTAGATGGACAGGTTGAGACCTATAAAGCTAGACTGGTAGCAAAGGGTTTTCGTCAGCGACCTGGTTTGGACTATGACGAAACCTTTTCTCCAGTAGCTATGCTGAAATCCATTTGGATCCTTCTTGCCATCGCTGCTTTCCACGATTATGAGATTTGGCAGATGGACGTAAAGACAGCTTTTCTAAATGGTCATTTAGAGGAGTGTATCTATATGGACCAGCCAGAGGGTTTCATTCAGGGTGGGAGCAGCGGAAAGGTGTGCAAGTTGCTCAAGTCCATTTATGGACTCAAGCAGGCATCGCGGAGTTGGAACATCTATTTTGATGAGACGGTCAAAGAATTTGGCTTTATCAAAAATCCAGATGAACCATGCATCTATTGTAGATTTGTAGCGAGAACTGTAGTATTCCTCGTTTTATACGTGGATGACATTCTCTTAATAGGAAATGACATTCCTATGCTACAATCTGTCAAGGGGTTCTTGTCACACAGGTTCTCCATGAAAGACCTGGGTGATGCCTCATACATTCTGGGTATCCGGATCTACCGTGACAGATCCAAGAGGATATTAGGACTCTCGCAGTCCAGGTACATCGACACCATACTGAAGAGATTCAGTATGGAAGATTCCAAGCGCGGTAATCTACCGGCTTGTCACGGGATCACCCTCTCCAAAGAGATGTCTCCCAAGACTGATTTGGAGAGGGATCGCATGTCTATTATACCCTACGCTTCTGCGGTAGGCTCTATAATGTATGCGATGTTGTGTACCAGACCGGATGTGGCTTATGCACTGAGTGTGGTAAGCAGGTATCAGTCAAACCCTGGGGAGAAACATTGGATAGCAGTAAAGAACATTCTCAAGTACCTGAGAAGGACTAAGGAGATGTTCTTGGTGTATGGCGGAAAAGACCTGCAGATTGAGGCCTTTGCTGACTCCAGCTTCCAGAGTGACAAGGATGATTCCAAGTCCATGTCGGGTTTTGTCTTTACCCTCAATGGAGGGGCGGTGTGTTGGAAGAGCTCCAAACAGGAAACCGTTGCAGACTCGACGATGGAAGCGGAATACATCGCTGCATCTGATGCCGCAAAAGAAGCTGTCTGGATGAGGAAGTTCTTGAAAGAACTTCAGGTGGTTCCGTCCATTGTTGACCCAATACCTCTGTATTGCGACAACAACGGGGCTATAGCTTTAGCGAAGGAACCCAGGTCCCATCAGAAATCCAGACACATCTTAAGGCGGTATCACCTGATCAGGGAGATCGTGGATCGCCAGGAGATCGAGGTCCGGAGAGTTGCATCAGAGGATAACACAGCAGATCCATTCACCAAGGCCTTGCCCCAGACTCAGTTCGAGCGGCTGATCGAGATGATAGGTCTTCGATACGCCAGTACATGGCCTTAGTGCAAGTGGGAGATTGTTAGTGTATATGCCCTAGAGGCCATTACTGTATCATACTAGTTTGTATATTACTTAATGGAAGCTTCGGATATTCACAGTTGTATATACAATCTTGCTCAAAATGGTAGTATGCTACTTGGTTTGTCTCTGCTTTAATATGTGCATGTGTTTCTTTTAGCATATTGCTGGTATACATATTAGTAGAGCCCTTAGGATCTTTGCTTGATTACCAGCGTTGTGATGGCGCTCGCACTCGTGGGAGCTGGGTAATCTATAAGCACATCCTTATTCAGGTCCTGGTCGTTGGACTATCGAGACAGGACATCGATACTCCGGAGTAGACTAGCGTATGCGCTTCTCATCCCAGTATGGGAGACGGTCTGTCCCACAGCCGTTAGTACGTCGTACTTGGGATAGTATGCAGGTGCTCGTTAGGTTACGAGTACACTGGACAGGACTCGTCGGGAACTGTTGGTTGGTAATATACCTATCGTCAGTTATCAGTTCCCAGGTGACATGAGTACAGCTTAGTCCGCTGACTTGACACTGTCACTTCGCCTCGAGTGTGTTCCCACTGCACTTTGATTATTACCCTACCACGGCTTGAAGGAGTCGTGCAAACAGGTAGTTTTTGGGTGCAGTCCCGAAGCACTTGGAGGCAGTGACGGTTAGACAGGATTCGTCTCTCCCGGTATTGGGGGTTGACATCGCGCTGTGTCCAGGAGAGCCATTACACGAGTAGTCCCTGGCCAGGGCAAACGAGATATACTGGTAGGTTTCCAGTGTTATCTCAGGGTGTTCTGGGCTACACTCCGACACGACTTGTACCGCTATTAGGGGACTGACGTTCACCGCCCCCCTAGGCCCGCCATGCGATGTATCAGACGAACAGACCGGACTGTACGGAGACTGTCACATACAGGCTCAGTAGGAGTGCAGATGGGGTTCACCTCGTCAGTCTTCTTATCGACATCTACCTGGAGACCGTTACGTACAGCTAGTGCCGCTTGCGGTCTGTGGTTAAACCCACTGCCAGCGTAGTGTCGAGTCTTTAGAGTCCCACACAGAGAGCTATTCGCCTTTAGGCAAAATGAGTAGAGGTCGCATGGTTTTGCGACAGGGTTCGTTCGCATCCGCGCACTTGTGCACGTTTGCTGTCCGGACAGTTTATACTAGCGGGCTTTGGTTTAAGCCGGATCCTAGTATATGATTTGAGATTGGTTTTTCTCAGAGTATTCGTGTTCCTCGGATCACGAATGCGGTGTGCGTATGCACAGTTGCTTGAGATTGGGGGAGAGGACCTTGTTTAGGGTTAATGGCTTTTGTCATTTTATTAACCCTATTGATTTTGTGTGGATTATAGTTAATTGATAATTAGCTTAATAATTGTGCATGGTTGTTGTTGACAATTTGACTTCATTGACTTGTTGACCTTGTTGACAACTTGACCATAATCATTTCATTTGGAAGATGCTCTTTGATCTTTGCAAAATTGAAATGATAATGGTCATGTCATGATTTATCATGACAATTTTCAAGCTAATTATCCAATTAAAATTATCCACACATATTAGTGAGAATGGCTCACTAATAATTCATTCTCTCATATTATTTCTCTCTCTTGTTCTCCCTCTCCCTCAAGCTCTCTCCCTCTCATGTGTTGAGAAACAAAAAAGCTTGAGAAAAACCTCTCTTGATCTTCTCTACTCTCTTCTAGGGTTCAAGTCTTAGCATTTCTTGCACTCTAGTTACTCCTAGCTTGGAGTTGAAGCTAAAGGTAGTGGCTTTCGGGTGGATCGTTCTTTGACGGGAGGAGACAAGCAAGGTGAACTCTTTCAACTATTCCAAAGAGCAAGGAGAGAAGGACTTTGAGCTCAAGGTATAACCTTTCCATCACTTAGCTACTTTGTAGTTAGGGTTAGCAAGTTTATGTTTAGCAAAGATCCTTAAAGCATAGTCCATGTTGCCTATAGTTGATAAAATCCAATTTTTATTATGTTTTCCGCCTCCCCGTAAGCACCGGGGTGGGCGACACGGACTTACAACAATCAGTCCTGAAATCTGGATATATCTGTATAAGAAATTTTTAACTTTTATCACGGTAAATTTGTATAGAAATCTGAAATATCATCGATGAAATCCATGGATATCCGTATCAAGCATCGACACAAAACATGTAAATCTCAAGTCTCAATATCTCGAGCTCCGTCAGTCCGGATCGACCTATATCATCAAATTTCACGACAACGGTCGGTATCCTCCGGATATCCGCCGCGCCAGACATCACCGGTAGATAGTCTTCCCCTGCCAGGCTCATCGTTTACAACTCGATCTTCTTGCCCTGGGGTACCATACCGGGCCGACCATGTACCGAGATGGATCATCCACTCGTCGAATCGGGTCTCGAAATCCAACAGAAAACATGAAATCTCATGGTGGACGACACATACATCATGAGAAAACCGAAACTTATATTTTAAAAAGAGAGGAGGAGAGATAGAAGTTATTATATATATATTATTGCGGTTTACCCCAAAATTCAGAAATCTCATAGAAATCCAAAATCTCAAATCATGAGTAAATAAACGATAAATGTCGGCATAAGCCCCACAATACTGCATGATAACATGGAAATGTGAATGCATGAAATGTCTAAATAATAAATGCCATGTCTAGACAAACACCAGAGAGTAATCACAATATTATATCGATCTAGCTGTTAGCTGATTCTATCAATAAAAGATAATATGTTCTAAAGTGTACGTGACATAGCAATTACCGATGATGTGTGTGAGCCGGCAAATAAGTGTGCGTTGAACATACGCATCACCGGTAATGGTGCTGGTGTCCTAACAGGCAGAGTTTTATGCTGATTATAGAAACATATGTATGAACATGCACCATAATGATTACGGTCTGAAAGTAAAGACGGATGTGTATTAACCACTCATTTGATATACAAGTATAACTACAACTAAATGACTCGAGCCTAAACTAGTGTCCATCTAACCTCCTAATGAACTAAACCTAAGAAACTAGTCGATAAGACATAAGAGTCCACCTAAGGTCTGAGTCCATATCTCTAATAGTAGGCGATCCAGCCTCAATAGCGTCACGTACGTAGTACGGCTTTCTCAAATCATGAGTGCGGATCAATCATCACATCTATGCCTCGTACGGTAAAATCCATCGTACGGCATCCCAATATCGGGGTATGGGTGAAGTGTCACCTACGTGTCTCATCATTCATATAATATCATCATCAAATCATGTCATGATCAAGGTACTGTACTGTAATTGCATACATCAATCATATCTCATTGCCAGCATAAATATACAACGTCAATTTATCCTCAGAAATATCATGTCACATGTATCATATTGTGATTAAGTCACACTTATATTGTATCGTAATCAAGTCACACCTATATGATATCGTAATCAAGTCACACATATATCATATCGTGATTTCAGGCACAGGTTACAGTCCGGGTTCTATTTTAGAGTCTCATATACTGCAATATCATCACCACCTATTATTGTTTATGTATACATATCCATTATCTCATTTGCTAATGATCCGCTAACATCATAACACGACTGTATAGCCAAGAAATCATGGCATCAAGCCCAGTTATATTGTTTCATCCCCATGTATCATATCACATCCTTGTATCATATATACATGTTGTGTATCTATATACCTACACATAGTCCTATATATATACACATACACATACACATATACACCAAGATTCTAAGGTCACGTCTGACTTCCTAATGACAATAAGTACTATTCCTATTCCACGTTTGCGGGGGTGCTAAACGCCATCCACCCGACTTCCCCCGTAGATATACATCTACTCACCTGGTCCTTGTCTGCCGAAGACGGTGTCGCCATCCTTTTCTTCATCGTCCGCAGTCCACGTGAGGGGTACCTATACGCAAACATATATAGTATCATAAACTGAATCACGGACAAAAATCAAAACGACACACGGAACGCGCATAGGTTAAAACCTATGTCCCATTCATGCAAAAGAACCAAATATCGCTCGATATCGGCGTACAAACGCCGATTGATCGAGATAAAAACCAATAAACAACCCGTAGTTTCAAAACCCATTACTTATAATATAAAACTTGGTTTAAATCATCGAAAACTTAAAATTGATCAAATCGTCCGATTTCGTAAAAACCTAGAAAACGTCAATTTACTATTTTACTTTAAAACTTTATGTTTAAATGAAAATAATGGTCATAGTACTCATTAAATAGCATAACTAGATTATATAAACCATTACTATATTTTTAACACCCTAATTTGTATTAAATTGAAATTCTAGTTTGTAAACATGCCCGATTTCGGTATTTTTAAGCAAAACTTCACCATTTCACTTCCAAACTTGATTTTGCATAACTTAAATCGTTAAACCACTCCTTGAAACCTTAAGGATGTTCTAAAACCCTAACTTTATTTTTAACCCCACATTTTAAATGAATTTTAACATCCTAGTTTAATAACATAGCAATATTGTGACAATTTTTTTTTTAAGGTGGAAACTAGAAATTACAACTAGTTTATGTTTCACGCTCATTAACATGTTAATCAACACACTAATTCCACAATCCAATAATAAAAACCCTAATTCTAATTTTATTAACTTACTTACATGTTTTGTAAACCGGTGATGTCTGGCGCGGCGGATATCCGGAGGATACCGACCGTTGTCGTGAAATTTGATGATATGGGCCGATCCGGACTGACGAAGGCCGAGATATTGAGAGTTGAGATTTACATGTTTTGTGTCGATACTTGACACGGATTTCCCTGGATTTCATCGATGATATTTCAGATTTCTATACAAATTTACCATGATAAAAGTTAAAAATTTCTTATACAGATATATCCAGATTTCAGGACTGATTGTTTTACATTCATGGTGCATGCATACTCATTCACATGACATATTATTATTTGAGGCACTGACATGAGCACGGAGCATTTGCACTTACACGTAGTTTTTTACCCTGTCTTTACTTGATGACTAGTAGTATATTAGTATATTATATGACCTAGGACAGCGTCGTGCATTCGATTTCTTTTCGTAGATGTCTTCTACTCACGAGTTGGCAACTCACCCCCGTTGTACCAAATTTTACTACAGGTTCGATGTACAGGTTTCCTGGCAGCTTGCTGGCACATCTTTTCATTCAGGGTGATTTGCATGGTAGGTTGGTTCACTTGTATCTGAACCGTCGTTGTACTTTTATTATTTCATTTGTATGTAGTAAGCTCCATCAACCATACTTGTATTACTTGATAAGTTTACTGGATCAGTTATTTATTTCGACCTTAGAGTCGCGCTTGTATTATTATGGTATCTGGTGGATTTGTTTTCTTTTGAGTTTTGAGCCTCGCCTTTTGGCGTTGGATATTATTGTGCTTGGTGTGTGGTTGTTTCCGCCTGTTGGCGTAGAGCTAGCTCCCGCTTGGGGATTCCTTTTTATTATTTCATATGTATTATACTTGTTTGTACCCGTTTGGGGCCAGTGTTTACAAAGGAGACTCTGCCGAAATTTTTGAGAAAATTGAATGTTTCTTTTAAACTTGTTTTCTACATGTTTTCCTTTACTTCTTCTTCATTTTATGGTTTAGATTTCTGGGCTTCGGCTTACTTAGGTTACGTTGCGCCTCTAGACGCTTCGTAATCTAAGTGCCGGTCACGTTCCGTACTTTCGGGTCATGACAAAATTGGTATCGGAGCGCTAGGTTTAACCTTTGTATATGTCTAGGGTGACCCTTAGTTGATGGAGTAGGCGACTTAGGTAGAGTGACGTACCGTGGGTATGATCCGCGGCATACTTACGATACGCTACTCTACTTAAGAAGCCTTAGGGTGTACATTTCTTTGCTCCGTATTCTATTCGTTCCTTTGATCTATCTTCGTCGACGTCGGAGGGTGGTTTCCGTTACCACGGTCGCACGGGCAGAGGGAGCTGCGGATTGTATGTGATGACCAGTAGGGTATCGTTTATTCTTGAGGATTGAAGCATTGTTTAGCGTGCGGAAGAAGGGTATTCACATGCCGTCCAGACGAAGTTAAAGGATTCGAACAATTGTCAGAAACCCATTTTCCCAAGTTTAAGGTATTCGGAAGAACATGCAGGTATTTCTATGGACCCTCTAGAAGAATGAAACCCTAACTCGACATAATGACCACGAGAACGCCATTGAACCTTAGGGTTTACGGCAGTTCCGCGGTGCCATTAGTGAGTCTTGGGTTTGCCCTTCTACGGCTGGTCCGCAGATGCTGGGGTATGTACTGGATACTTTTAAACTGTACTTGTGTGTTGAGCTCTCGGGGAATTATGGATTTTGATGAATCGATCGAAAAGTTTAATGTAGTCTGGATATCAGGTGAAGGGATAGATTTTGTGGGAGACTCGAGATACGAGTATTGCCGTTGGTAGCGCAGTCAGCCCAACTACGAAGAGACGAGTTCGAAGCAGTCGACATCAGAGGAAAGATGCGTACATTGACGATAGTGTTTACGATTGTGATTTGGTGATTTGAATTTCATACTTCCGTTGTTTGGATTTTGGTATTTTGAGGATTTTGTTCTACGATTGGTATTTCTTATGTGTACATTCATTATATTCTATGCGTGTTTCATATATCGGTTGTATTGATGTTGTTTTGTACATACCCAGTACACTCGATTTGGTTTTATATATTTTGAGATTTTGATTCGATTTCGTACATATGGGTTACACATGATTTTGACATATGCTTCGACCTAGTTTTCATGCATTTTCGTACTGTGATTTCGATCTTGATATTCAGCGTATGTTTTCATGCACCATGTGCACCTGATTGAGATTCTTGCGCACACTTGGCGCACTTGATGCGATTTTGTGCACACCAGATGCACTAAATCGGGGTTTTGTGCAGATTAGATGCACCTAATATTAGAGTCGTGCACGCCCGTTGCACTTGACAGATGTTTTTCTGGTGCACACCTGTTGCACTCAGTTTTGTTTTTGTGTGTATTCGTGGCATCTGTATTTAGTTTCGATTTCAGTGCGCACCGGACGCACATGATATTTTTATGATGTGATTGGGATTGATTTTAGTTTGAGCAGTATATTTTTATAATCATTACTATTTGATTTGGTAACCAGGCGGGACGTGTATGTTAAATAAAAGATAAATATATATAGCTATTTTTTTTAAAAATAAACGTCCGCTACTTATGCCATGACACGTTCATCGCACGGCGATTTTCAAGAGGGGGTTTTGCATGCTTCTTTATTAAGATGTTTAGACGATTTTACTACGATGCGCACTATATATATAAGTAATAGTTTTGATATATATTATGTTTGTTTTCATATTGGGTTTTGATATTTTATCTTCACCATAACTCCGATGATTGCGTTATGCTTGACAGGGTTGGTTTTAGTTATGTATTGATGATTTCGGAGCCCCGACGAATTGAGTGTTTTGACTGAATGTTTTAGTAATTGGGGGGAGTTTTAATTTAAATTCGGGGACCGAATTTTTTTAAGGGGGGAAGATTGTAACGTTTTGAAAATCGTTCTGGTGAAATTTCGGAAAATCGGTAAAATAAGGGGGTTTTCTGTAAAAAGTCAAAATATAAATATTTTTATTTTAAAATTAAATATACATATTCTAGCTATGTAATTGCTAGTATTTGGTGTTTATTGAGCCACTGGTGAAATTTCAAAATTTCTGAAAATTTTTCCGAAATTAATTATTTTAATATTATTTTAAGCCGTCACCAATACATTTAATTAGGGAAAATTACAAACTGGAATGAGTTGAAACAAATTTTGTGCATCATAACACATTAAAAAAAATTTATCATGTGGTTTTTGAAATGAAATGGGGTTGTTAACCGGTGTTAGAAAATATCGAAGAAAAAGGTTTTTTTTGGTGAAATTAGTGCAAATGGAGTGGGGTACAACTTTTATCTTTTCCCAAACAAAACCCACACTCTCTTTTACTCCCTCACACCATTTTGGTCGGCCTTGACAGCCCCCCCCCTCTCACTTGATTCTTCAAGTGGCTTCTAGAATTTAGGTTTTATGGAAAAATAAAAAGAAAATGAATAAAACTTGAAAAGACATAAAGAAGGAAATTAATGAAGGAAGTTTCTACACTTTGCTACACAATTCTCCTTCTCTCCCTCTCCTCAAGTTGTGGCCGGCCCTCACCCATGGCAGCCCCTCCAATTCTCCACCTCCTTTTCACTTCAAATTTTCATCAAAATCCATGAAAAATTAATACAAATTATCATAAATTCATCATTAAACCTTAATTTTCTTTTCTTTTATTTAGCTTGGAATTTGAAAGCAAGAGATTCATCTTGGAGGTCATGAAGCATGTGTAATCTCAAATTTTATTGGTATAATTCTAAACCCATCTCTAATTTGTTGCTATTTACTTCAACCTAATCAAATTAAGAGTTCAATTATGGTATTAATTCAAGATTTAATTTCAAGAAATTGGGTTATGATCTAATTAGGGTTTTCATTCTTGGGTATTGATCTAAAATTTTAGTTCAATATACTAGGAAATGTTACACCTAATTTAGTAGCAAAATTTGCTAGTTATTGCATTTAAATTGTTTAATTAGGTTATTTTTGTAAACTAGATTTTTTACAAAACATGTAAGTAAGTTAGATAAAATTAGAATTAGGGTTTTTATTATTGGATTGTGGAATTAGTGTGTTGATTAACATGTTAATGAGCGTGAAACATAAACTAGTTGCAATTTCTAGTTTCCACCTTAAAAAAAAATTGTCACAATATTGCTATGTTATTAAACTAGGTTTTGAAAATTCATTTAAAATGTGGGGTTAAAAATAAAGTTAGGGTTTTAGAACATCCTTAAGGTTTCAAGGAGTGGTTTAACAATTTAAGTTATGCAAAATCAAGTTTGGAAGTGAAATGGTGAAGTTTTGCTTAAAAATACCGAAATCGGGCATGTTTACAAACTAGAATTTCAATTTAATACAAATTAGGGTGTTAAAAATATAGTAATGGTTTATATAATCTAGTTATGCTATTTAATGAGTACTATGACCATTATTTTCATTTAAACATCAAGTTTTGAAGTAAAATAGTAAATTGACGTTTTCTAGGTTTTTACGAAATCGAACGATTTGATTAATTTTAAGTTTTCGATGATTTAAACCAAGTTTTATATTATAAGTAATGGGTTTTGAAACTACGGGTTGTTTATTGGTTTTTATCTCGATCAATCGGCGTTTGTACGCCGATATCGAGCGATATTTGGTTCTTTTGCATGAACGGGACATAGGTTTTAACCTATGCGCGTTCCGTGTGTCGTTTTTATTTTTGTCCATGATTCAGTTTATGATACTATATATGTTTGCGTATAGGTACCCCTCACGTGGACTGCGGACGATGAAGAAGAGGATGGCGACACCGTCTTCGGCAGACAAGGACCAGGTGAGTAGATGTATATCTATGGGGGAAGTCGGGTGGATAGCGTTTAGCACCCCCGCAAACATGGAATAGGAATAGTACTTATTGTCATTAGGAAGTCAGACGTGACCTTAGAATCATTGTGTATATGTGTATGTGTATATATATAGGACTATGTGTAGGTATATAGATACACAACATGTATATGTGATACAAGGATATGATATGATACATGGGGATGAAACAATATAACTGGGCTTGATGCCATGATTTTTTGGCTATACAGCCGTGTTATGATGTTAGCGGATCATTAGCAAATGAGATAATGGATATGTATACATAAACAATAATAGGTGGTGATGATATTGCGGTATATGAGACTCTAAAATAGAACCCGGACTGTAACCTGTGCATGAAATCATGATATGATATATGTGTGACTTGATTACGATATCATATATGTGTTACTTGATTACGATACAATATAAGTGTGACTTAATCACAATATGATACATGTGACATGATATTTCTGAGGATAAATTGACGTTGTATATTTATGCTGGCAATGAGATATGATTGATGTATGCAATTACCGTATAGTACCTTGATCATGACATGATTTGATGATGATATTATATGAATGATGAGACACGTAGGTGACACTTGACCCGTACCCCGATATTGGGATGCCGTACGATGGATTTTACCGTACGAGGTATAGATGTGATGATTGATCCGCACTCTTGATTTGAGAAAGACGTACTACGTACGTGACGCTATTGAGGCTGGATCGCCGATTATTAGAGATATGGACTCAGACCTTAGGTGGACTCTTATGTCTTATCGACTAGTTTCTTAGGTTTAGTTCCTTAGGAGGTTAGATGGACACTAGTTTAGGCTCGAGTCATTTAGTTGTAGTTATACTTGTATATCAAATGAGTGGTTAATACACATCCGTCTTTACTTTCAGACCGTAATCATCATGGTGCATGTTCATACATATGTTTCTATAATCAGCATAAAACTCTGCCTGTTAGGACACCAGCACCATTACCTATGATGCGTATATTCAACGCACACTTATTTGCCGGATCACACACATCATCATCGGTAATTGCTATGTCACGTACACTTTAGAACATATTATCTTTTATTGATAGAATCAGATAACAGCTAGATCGATATAATATTGTGATTACTCTCTGGTGTTTGTCTAGACATGGCATTTATTATTTAGACATTTCATGCATTCACATGATAAAATTTTGTTTAATGTGTTATGATGCACAAAATTTGTTTCAACTCATTCCAGTTTGTAATTTTCCCTAATTAAATGTATTAGTGATGGCTTAAAATAATATTAAAATAATTAATTTCGGAAAAAATTTCAGAAATTTTGAAATTTCACCAGTGGCTCAATAAACACCAAATACTAGCAATTACATAGCTAGAATATGAATATTTAATTTTAAAATAAAGATATTTGTATTTTGACTTTTTACAGAAAACCCGCTTATTTTACCGATTTTCTGAAATTTCACCAGAACGATTTTCAAAACGTTACAACCACATTATATCAGATGTAGAGTGGGAAGAAACCCTATCTTAAATACCTTAAAACATGGGGATGCCCAGCTTTTTTAAAAAAACAGCATGCGAACAACCTCGATGCACGCTCAGTATTGTAACGTTCTGAAAAATCGTTTAGGTGAAATTTCCGATAATCGGTAAAATAACTAGTGTTTTCCTTAAAAACTCAGATAAAATTATTTTTCAATATAGAATTAAAAATACCTATTCTAGCTATGTAATTTCTAGTATTTGGTATTTAATTGGTCACTTGTAAATTTCTATTTTACTAAAATATTTTCCGTAATTAATTATTTTTTTATATTATTTTAAACATTCACTAATACATTTAATTAGTGATAATTACAATTTAGATTGGGTTAACTACAAGTTGCATTGCACCATGACAAGTTAAACTAATCTTGTAACATATTGTTTTCTTCTAACTTTCCTCAAGAGTTCTAGATATTTCTAAGATTAAAACTACAAGATAAATGAAATAAATTAAAAGGAAAATGAGAAGATAAAGAAGTATGGGGCTAGTTTGACTTGGGGTAGGGTGTTTATTATTTTCCTCACTCACACACACACTCACTTACCCATTTCCAGCCCCTTCATGGCCGAAATCTGTTGCTGCCCCTCTCTTTTCCCCATCTCATTTTTACCTCTAAAATCATCAAAAATCCATTAAAAAATCCACACTAAATCTCACAAATTCTTCATTAAACCTTCACCCATTTTTCTTTAGCCCAAACTAGCTTGGATATTAGGAGCAAGGAGGCTTTTTGGAGGCAAGTTGCAAGTTAGATCTACAAATCTTGAGGTATAAATCTTAATCAAATGGTTAATTTGTTGGTATATTGCTTTAGGCTAAGGTAATTAAGTGTTAATTCGTTTCTAATTTCAAGTTGAGATTTTAAAGAAGAGGGGTTTGAGTTAGAACTAGGGTTTCAACCATCATTATTATGTTAGTCAAGTTTAGTTTTCTATCTAGTGGGCTTTGGAACCTAATCTAGATGAATATCTTGGTTAAGTGGTTTCTAATTATCCAAATTAAGTGTGCTTTCAAACATGTTTCAAGATTATTGTGTAATTAGTGAGACTAAAAATTGGCTAATAATTGTGTGACCTAATTAAGATATTATGTGAGCTTTGTGGCCGTTAAAATTGCTAAAACATCTAGATTAGTATTAAAACGGGTATTTTTTGCTTACTAGGTTTTCGGAATAAATAGCGTTTATTCGAGTTTGAGGTTTGGATGACTTGCAACATATTTCATATAATATTTAATGTATTATTAACGTGCGATTGGTGCGATTGGATTTTGGGTTGGTAGTTGCCACGTATAACTATCCTAGTTGTGTTTTGTGGTATTGTCGCGAGCGCGTTTTGTGCACCAAGTGCGTGTGCGTTTAGTTAGTGTGCGTGGTTGACTTTTATTGTTTGTGTCTGCGACTATTTATATTTATTCTCTTATTTTTCTTGTGTACGTTTCTAGGATTGGGTACAGAGGCGTCAGAGGTGGCGCGGAAATGACAGAGCTAGAATCGGATTAGATTAGCCGAGGCGTCCAGGAGAGTAGATGTATATCTACGGGGGAAGTCGGCTGGATGGAGTATAGCACCCCCGCAATTTTGTAGGATATGATGTGTTTATGATATATATAAATATGTGTTATTACGAGATATGAATACTTAGCGTGAAAGTATTTAGGAGACCACGGGTTGGATTTAGTGAAATTGGGAGATAGTACTTTTAGTTAGTTTCTTAGTCACGAAATCCTAGAGTAAAGGTTGCCACACACATATATATGCACACACGTGATATGTTTGGGTGTATATGTTATATGCATATATATATATGTGGATGTGTTGGTGTGTGTGTGTGTGTGTGCGTGTGTGTGTGTATACGCATACACGGATGATCAACCCGGTATATGATATTTGGAGGTGAGCCGATATGATCGGGCATGATGCCGTGAGATCGTGATATGTGATTGGGTCGTGATATAATACGACATGATATTATAGAAAATCGTTGGATGATGTGTTTTCATACACGCGGGGATATATTTTTGATGATATTGGAATGTACTAGATTTTAGAACGGTACCCCTAATTCATGATTTTACGATAATGATATGATATGATTAATGAGGTTCATATGATATTTGACCCGTACCCCGATTTTGGGATGCCGTATGATGGATTTTACCATACGAGATATAAATATGATGATTGATCCGCACTCATGACTCGAGGATGTTGTACTATATATTTTACCGTAGGTGATGCTATTGAGGCGGGATCGCCGACTACTAGATATATCGACTCGGACTTTAGATGGATTTTCCTTATCCTTTCGACTAGGCTCGAGTCATACTTATTATCAAAACTAATGAATCGTGATTATTTTAAATATATGCCGAGGGATACTACGGATTTTTAAAAAGACGTATCTTTTCTCAAAAGACCCCGTAGCCCCTATTTTTCTAAAACCACGATCCGTGGTATTTCAAACACCAAGAACTGTATGACTCGTATTTGGAAAGGTTTATTCTTAAATGTTGCGGTTACTACATCTTTTCTGTATATTCATGTTGTTCTCATCGCATTGCATGCTTATAAATGTGTTTCTTTAGTTATTATGAACCCCTGTTGTCAGGACACCAGCACCATTACCGATGATGCGTATGCTCCACGTACACTTGCTTGCCGGCTCACGCACATCATTATCGGTAATTGCCATGTCACGTACACTTTAAAGAATATTACCTCATTGATATAACTTGCTAGCTGATAGTTCCAATATATGATTACTATGCTAGTTTAGATATTGCATTCTTTACTTAGATACCCATGCATGTGTATATTCATGGGTCATGTAATATTATGGGGCTTTATACTGGCATTCACTTTTATTTACTCTTGATTATGGGATTCGGATTTTCCATGAGATTTCTGGATTTTGAGAAACCGCAAGGATTTATAAACCCATTATCATTTCTAAAAAATATAAATTTGCGGTTTTCTCGTGATATGATATTTGTGATGTCCACCATGGGTTTTCTCGGTTCTTGAGAGGTATCATACACTCGATTCGAGGTAGGGGGAGCGACCGTCTGTGGGTGCATAGTATACTCGGTATGGTACCCCGAGGCCAGAATATCGTATAGATTGGCGTTGAGCCCGGCAGGGGAGCACCACCGACCGGTGATTATATGGAAACTCGACGGATATCCGGAGGTTACCGTTCGGAGTTATGAGAGAGATGGATATGGGCCGATCCGGACTGACGGAGCCCATGGGCCGATCCTGACTATGCGAAGCCCGAGATTTAAGTATTATGTGTCATTGTTAGACACGGACTTCATGATGTTTTGAGTGTCAATGCTGGGCACTCGGGTTTTATCATGATTTGTGTGTCGTTGCTGGACACACGTTGGATGGTGCATTAGTACATGTCATGAATCGATATATTATTATTCTTGGCACAGACACGAGTACTTGATACCACACTTATGATATACCGATATACTTGTCGTAGTATTGTGTATTTATTTGTATGACCTAGTTGAGAGTCAACATGCGATTTCTTCTCGGTGATGTTTTCCACTCATGAGTTGGCAACTCACCCCCGTTGTGCCACAGTTTCTTGCAGGTTTGGCCATACAGGTTTCGTTGCGGCTTGCTGACACACTGCTTTCTTCCGGGTGATTGCTTTGTTAGGTGGGTTCACTTGCATCGTGACCACCGTAGTACTTTTATTTATTTAAATTGTATCTAGTAAACTCCATCAACCAGACTTGTATATTTTGATAGACTTAGAAAACCAGTTGTGTGTTAATTCGACCTTAGAGTCGTGCGCTTGTATTATTGGGGTTCTTCTCTGGTTTTCTTGAGGATGTTGGTTTTCTTTCTGAGTTTTGATCCTCGCCCTTCAGCGTTGTATATTATATTGCTTGCGTGGTTGTATCCATCAATTGGCGAAGAGCTAGCTCCCGCTTGGGGATGCCTTTATTCATTTTTTCTGTATTTCATGTGTTGTACCCGTTTGGGGGACAGTATTTACAAAGGAGACTCTGCCGAAATTTTCGAGAAAATCCGATGTTGCTTTTAAATGTTTAATGCGACTTATTTGGCTATAACCACTTGCCGTAAAACAACTTTTCCTTCACTCTTTTCATTAAAAATGGTTTAGATTTCAGGGCTTGGGCTTACTTAGATTACGTTACGCCTCTATACGTTTCGTAATTTAAGGGCCAGTCGCGTTCCGTACCTTCGGGTCGTGACAAAGTTGGTATCAGAGCGCTAGGTTTATCCTTGGTTCGAGTCTAGGTTTGACTATGCGGAGTCTAGGCCGTATATATATATTCGGAACCTAGGCTTGACCTTACGGAACTTAGACTTGGTCGAGGGGGTATTAGACCCGAACTTTCGTCGCGTAGGTTGACCTTGGTTGATGGAGTAGGTGACTTAAGTAGAGTGAAGTACCGTGCGTATGTTCCGTGGCATACTTACGATACGCTACTCTGCTTAAGAAGCCTTAGAATGTACATTTCTTTGCACAGTATTCTATTTGTTCCTTTGATCTATCCTCATTGATTTCGGATGGTGGTTTTGTAAACACGGTTGCACGGGCAGAGAGAGCTGCGGCTAGAGTTGTGGTCAGCATGAGCTCGTCTTGGACGAGGACTGACCATGGTGTAATTCCGGTGACACACGATTGTATAGATGTGTCATTTTATTGTGTTTTTCATGACATGAGCATTTTGATGGATTGGTTTTACTAAGGTTTCTCGAACGTTCAGATCAGCACCAGAGGATCGGGCCACTGCTAGAGGCCAGCTAGAATGTGATGATCGTTAATGTATCGTCTATTCTTGAGGTTTGAGGCATTGTTTAGCGTGCGGACGAATGAGTCAGCTCTTGCTGCGACTGACAAGATATCACCGTAGATGTTTGAAGTTATTGCAGCACGAGTTTGTACTTAGGAATATGATAGAAGATCGCTAGTCACCCATGGATGAATGACTAGGACATGTGATTCGTTTGCATACCCCGATGCGAGGTCATCAAATTGATTGATTTCAGCTAGAGAAGACCTCACACAGGCATGTTGAGAGTCGATAGAAAACAGACGAATGAAAAGTATTCCTTCGATGATTTGGAAGAGTTTCCGAGGGCGTAGATGGCCAGATACCTACCACGAGATGTTGAGCTGTCGAGTTCATAGCTTCGAAAATGAGACCCTAGATATGAGTATAGCCGTTTGTAGTGCAGTCCATATAGCTACGAAGAGACTAGTCTGAATCCGTCAACATTAGAGAAAGGCGGAGTAAGAGATTCGTACGAGATTTTGACGAGATGATGTTCCACTCCGTCGACATCAGAGATGCGATACGCATGCAGAGGCGTTGAATATGTATATATCTTTTAGAAGAAGTTGTGATGAGTTTGCAGTTGTTCCGGAACAAGAAATGGATTTAGTAAAGGGTGATGACTTCTGGGCAGTTCGGCAGAAACGAGATTTGGGTGAGACCCGACAGAATCTTTCTGGAATACTAAGCGGGAAGACATGGACCCAGGATCGGTCGTATCACGCACACCCAGTAGGCCAGAACTCATCATCATCGTTGAGTCATATTATCAGTGACCATGATAGTTGGCCTGAGATCTTTAGAGGATGTGCCAGAGCGGAACCGTTTCCGTCATCTTTCCACCTTGGGCCATTCAGCCGAGGAGTTAAGTAACTGACAATCCGCAGTGAGAGACGAGAGCCTAAGGGCATAAGGTGCCAGACCATGAACAGGAGGTAAGAAGATAGCTTGCTCTGCTAACTTTGGATGCACCGACACCCTTCAACATTGGAGAAGGAGTATATCGACGACAGTGTTTACGATTTCCAATTTGGTGATTCGAATATCAAGTATCCGTCATTTTGGATTTCTGTACTTTGAGTGATTTAATTGCATGATTGAGATTTTCTGCACTACAGTTGCACTCAACATCGATTTGATGTCGTTCGAGATGTTTGATTTTGATTTCATGCCTATGGTATGTAGGTGAATCGACTTGTGCTTTTGATGTAGTTTGCATGCACTAGTTGTACTTCGATTCGATTTTGTGCACGCCGATGCACGTGGTTGAGAGATTATATAGCACAGTATACCTGATTTGGATTGATGTATGTTGTATACCGTCAATTTTGATTGTGATATTCGATATTTGTTTCCGTGCACCTTGTGCACTTGATTTGGATTCTTGCGCATACTTGGCGTGCTTGATGCGATTTTGGTGCACACCCGATGCACTAAATCGGGATTTTTCGTGCATATCAGATGCACCTGATATTGTTGTCAGGCACACCCGTTGCCCTTGGCAGGTGTTTCGTGCACACCCGTTGCACTTAGATTTTTTTTCTGTGCACACGTATGGGATATTCATTGATTTTGATTTCTGTACGCACCAGACGCACGTGGCATTATTACATATACTAATGAGTATGATTTCCATTGAACAATACGTTTTTATGATATTTACTATTTGGTTTAGTAATCGAGCAGGACTGTTCTGAGAACAGTACCTAGGTGTTTTTGCATGCATTGATAGTTATTGAAGGGATTTCTAAAAAGGAGCTACAGTCTCAATATTTTTCCTATGTGCCCGAGATGACACGAAACATTTTTCAAAGGAAACGCTTCTAAATATTTCAAAAAGGCAGGACGTGTATGTTAAAAAGAAGATATATATATATATATATAGTTGTTTTCTTATAATAAACGTCCGCTACTTGTGCCGTGATACGTGCATCGCACAGCGACTTGAAAAAGGTTTGGTATGTATTTCTTTCAAATGTTTTGACGAGTTTACAATGATGCGTACTATGTACATGTTATAGTTTTGAGCATATCATGTTGGTTTTCGTATTAGACTTTGACATTGACATTGGTATTTTCACCATGACTCCGATGATTGCGTGATACTTGACGGAGTTTTGATTTTGAGTTATATACTCGTTTTCATGCGCATGCATTGCGCTAAGATGTGTCTTAAGTCTTTAAGGTTTCGGAGCCCCGCCGATTTAAGTGTTTTTCTGAAATATTTTAGTATTTGGGGGTGTTTTAATTTAAATTCGGGGACCGAATTTCTTTAAGTGGGAAAGATTGTAACGTTCTGAAAAATCGTTTAGGTGAAATTTCCGATAATCGGTGAAAAAGCAGGTGTTTTCCGTAAAAACCCAGATAAAATTATTTTTCAACATAGAATTAAATATACCTATTCTAGCTATGTAATTTCTAGTATTTGGTATTTAATTGGTCACTTATAAATTTCCAGTTTACAAAAATATTTTCCGCAATTAATTATTTTTTATATTATTTTAAGATTTTACTAATACATTTAATTAGTGATAATTACAATTTAGATTCGGTTAACTACAAGTTGCATTGCACCATGACAACTTAAACTAATCTTGTAATATATTGTTTTCTTCTAACTTTCCTCAAGAGTTCTAGATATTTCTAAAATTAAAACTAGAAGATAAATGAAATAAATAAAAAGGAAAATGAGGAGATAAAGAGGTATGAGGCTAGTTTGACTTGGGGTGGGGTGTTTATTATTTTCCTCACTCACACACACACACACTCACTTACCCATTTCCAGCCCCTTCATGGCCGAAATCTCCTGCTGCCCCTCTCTTTTCCCCATCTCATTTTCACCTCTAAAATCATCAAAAATCCATCAAAAATCCACACTAAATCTCACAAATTCTTCATTAAACATTCACCCATTTTTCTTTAGCCCAAACTAGCTTGGATATTAGGAGCAAGGAGGCTTTTTGGAGGTAAGTTGCAAGTTAGATCTACAAATCTTGAGGTATAAATCTTAATCAAATGGTTAATTTGTTGGTATATTGCTTTAGGCTAAGGTATTTAAGTGTTAATTTGGTTCTAATTTCAAGTTGAGATTTTAAAAAAGAGGGTTTGAGTTAGAACTAGGGTTTCAACCATCATTATTATGTTAGTCAAGTTTAGTTTTCAATCTAGTGGGCTTTGGAACCTAATCTAGATGAATATCTTGGTTAAGTGGTTTCTAATTATCCAAATTAAGTGTGCTTGGAAACTTGTTTTAAGATTAGCGTGTAATTATTGGGACTAAAAATTGGCTAATAATTGTGTGGCCTAATAAAGATATTAAGTGAGCTTTGTGGCCGTTAAAATTACTAAAACATTTAGATTAGTATTAAAATGGGTAATTGTTGCTTACTACGTTTTCGGAATAAATAGCATTTATTCGAGTTTGAGGTTTGGATGACTTGCAACCTATTTCATATAATATTTAATGTGTTGTGAACGCGTGATTGGTGCGATCTGGTTTTGGGTTGGTTGTTGCCACGTATATGTAAGGTTCCCTAGCATGACACCAAGGTTTCGGGAGGCATCGTCCATGCCGTTTTTAAAAATTTGCCATGCTAACGAACCCTAAACTAAGAATCTTTTACTATAGATTTAGACAATAGCTAATGTAAACTACTTTTACATCAAAAGAACAAGAAAACAACCATTATAGATGGTCCTTCTCTTCACATGCTCCGTGTAGTAGTCCCGCGACTCCACTAGGCTTCTCTTGAGACTTTGAACGAGCCTCCATCGTTGTCTTCGCGCCAAAGAAGATCCACCCGAAGATCCTCTAGATCAAGCTAACTCTACACTAAACTTCTTTAGTGTATGAAACACACCACACTAATTTGCTAGATTGGTGTGGGATGATGAAGTAGGGGATGTAAAAAGCTCACAAGATTGTGTTCAAGCTTCATGATTCACATCACATGTGAGGGTTGAAGCTTGAGCCATGACAAGAGGAGGAAGAAGAAGCTAGAGAGCAACCATGGAAAAAATGGACAAGTGTTTGGAATGAGCAAGAATGAAAGCCAAGCCTTGACCCCTCACTCATTCATGCATGGAATTATGCAATATAAAATTGCACCCATGCTTGAATAGTTTGTCAAGAAGAATGAACAATAGAAAATCCCTTGCTTGCAACCATGCTTCCATATTACACCTCATTTCTATTTTCACAAAATAGAAATTTAAATGCCATGCTTCATTATTATTAATATTATTATTATATATATATCATATATATATATGAATATATATATATAAAGAAGAATAATTAGTAAGTTAATGATATTAGTTAAGATATAATTATATCACATTATTAAATCAACACTTCCGGTTATATAACATATGACCGACTAATATCATTTATCTGTATGTCACATTATCGAATCAACATTTGATTCGACAATTTGGTTATATCACATATAACCGCACCGATTACAGATGACTGCCAGATTACAATACGGTATCACATACTCGTATTTAATCAGGCTCACACACACATGACATATGTGTCCTACCTCGTTGCGCTTGAACCAGGGAATTTCTGTGTGGGACTCTAAAGACTCGTCAATACGCCAGTAGTAGGTGATAATCATATCAGTCACCAACAAGCCGTCAACGGTACTAGCTGGACGTAACGGCTACCCGGGTATTAAGCGATATGAAGATCAACAAGCAAGCCTGTCCACAGTCTCCATGAAGCCTGTCAATAACACTCCTGTATAGTCCGGTCTCCTAGTCTCATATGTCGCATATCATGTCTAGGGGTGGAAATCGTCAGACCCCAGTAACGTGATAAGTCATGTCGATGTCTGGCCAATAACGGTTCGAGAAACTACTGATAACACTTATCAGTATATCTCGGCAGCAGCGCTTGCCAGGGACTTCCAGTTATAGCCAATCGAACAAAACGCAACATCAACCCCAAATACCGGGAGAGACGAAACCCCTCCTATCACTCATTGCCTCCATACGACTCAGGACTGTGCCCAAAATCCACCTGTTTGCACGTCTCCTATTGGCATGGTAGGGAGGAAATCAAAGCACAATGGGAGCCGCACAAGACTCTATGATGATCTCGGGTCTACAGACTAACCTGGACCAGTGTCACCAGAGGACTACTATCTGACGATAGGTATACTCCCACATAGGAGTCCTCGGCGAGTCCTGTTCAGTGTACCCAGTCTCCACTGAGCACCCGTATACCATCTCTGATGTCAGACACCAATAGATGTGGGATCATCCATCGCCCATCATATGGGTCAAGAAGCTTATACGCTAGTCTACTTTGGAATATCGATGACCTATCTCGATATTCCCTCGAGTAGGAACAATTAAATTATGTACTTGTGAACTACTATGGCCCTACTAGTATGACTCCATCATAGTCCTGGTAGTCAAGTATATATCCTAAGGGCTTTATCAACATGTGAGAGCAAGACAGTATCACAATATAGGTCTAAATGTTAAGGTAAAGGTAACCAGATAGCATATTATCATGTCGAGCAAGAAAGTCCTCTATATTTATATATCCAAGCATCCACTATAATATACATCATATGTACAATAATGGCCTCTAGGGCATATATATAACTAACAATCTCCCACTTGCACTAAGGCCATGTGTTGTAGTATCTCATACCCAACATCCCAAAGAGTCTCTCAAATTGCGTCTTTGGGAGGGCCTTCATGAGCGGATCCGCTACGTTGTCCTTCGTGTCAACTCTCCTGATCTCGCTGTCCCGGCAATCTACTATCTCCCGGATTAGGTGATACCGCCTCAGAATATGTCTGGATCTCTGATGGGACCTGGGTTCCTTGGCCAAACCCACCGCTCCATTGTTATCACAATACACGGGTATTGGATGCTCAATGGATGGAACCACACCAAGCTCAGTAATGAACTTCTTCATCCAAACAGCTTCTTTGGCAGCATCATTGGCAGCGATGTATTTAGCCTCCATCGTCGAGTCTGCAACGGTGTCTTGCTTGGAACTCTTCCAACATACCGCCCCTCCGTTGAGGGTAAAGACAAAACCCGCGACCGAATTACTTTCGTCCTTATCACTTTGGAAGCTTGAATCGGTAAAGGACTCCACTTGGAGTTCACCGTTACCATACACCAAGAACATCTCTTTAGTTCTTCTCAAGTACTTGAAAATGTTCTTCACAGCTGTCCAGTGATTCTCTCCTGGATCTTCTTGATACCTACTCACTACACTTAGTGAGTATGCTACATCGGGTCTGGTACATAACATCGCATACATGATAAGGCCTACTGCCGAAGCATAGGGTATCCTTTGCATGCGAGCTCTTTCTAAATCATTCTTGGGAGATATCTCTTTGGAGAGAGTGAGTCCTGAGATTGTGGGTATGTTCCCACGTTTGGAATCTTCCATACTAAACCTCTTTAGTATGGTGTCTATGTACCTGGATTAGGACAATCCCAGTATCCGTTTAAATCTATCTCTATAGATCTTAATCCCCAAGATGTAGGAGGCATACCTAGATCTTTCATTGAGAATCTTTGTGATAGGAAGAGCTTGACCGAGTGCAGCATAGGAACATCATTTCCTGTCAAGAGTATGTCATCTACATACAATACGAGGAATACCACCTTGCTCTCTGCGACCTTCTTGTCTATACAAGGTTCATCTACGTTTTTGATGAAGTCAAACTCTTTGACTACCTCATCAAAACAAATGTTCCAACTCCGTGATGCCAGCTTTAACCCGTAGATTGATTTAAGTAGCTTGCACACCTTTCCGCTGCTCCCACTGTCTACGAAGCCCTCTGGCTGAGTCATGTACACGCTCTCTACTAAATCACCATTTAGAAAGGTAGTCTTAACATCCATTTGCTAGATTTCGTAGTCATGATATGCAGCGATGGCAAGTAGGATCCGAATGGACTTAAGCATAGCCACTGGAGAAAAGGTTTCATCATAATCCACACCTGGTCGTTAACGAAAACCTTTTGCAACAAGTCTTGCTTTGAAAGTCTCAACTTTTCCATCTACAACAAGTTTCTTCTTAAAGATCCATTTGCTCCTAATAGGTTTTACCCCTTCGGGAGCAACTTCCAAAGTCCATAGTTTGTTAGTGTACATGGATTCCATCTCAGATTGCATTGCATCCAGCCATTTCACATAGTCCCCACTCGTGACGTCCTGTTCGAAGCTAGTTGGGTCATCATCTTCCATGATGCAATCCTCGCTTCCACTATCAATGAGAAAACCGTAGTATCTCTCAGGTGGATGAGGAACCCTACTAAATCCGCGGAGAAGTTGGGGTTTGTTAGAGACTAATGAATCCTCTGGTTCCAATAAATCATCAGTTGTAGTTTTTGTAGCTGGAACTTCTTCCCGCTCTACCTTTTTGCCACTAATTTCTTTTACAAAAAATTCCTTTTCTAAAAAGGTAGCATGTTGAGCAACAAACACCTTTTGCTCATCACCGTAGTATAAAAAATATCCATATGAATTCTTTGGATATCCCACAAACTTGCAAAGAACTGATCGTGCCTCGAGTTTGTCCGGATTTTGTCTTTTGACATAGGCCGGACAACCCCATATCTTAACTCATTTAAGATACGGTCTCTTCCCACTCCATATCTCATCTGGGGTTGTAGGCACTAATTTAGATGGAACTTGATTCAATAGGTATGCTGCTGTTTCAAGCGCATAACCCCAAAAAGAAATAGGTAACTCAGCATTACTCATCATAGAGCGCACCATATCTAATAGGGTGTGATTTCTCCGCTCCGATACACCGTTGTGCTGTGGGGTATACGGAGGAGTAAGCTGAGAGAGAATCCCACTCTCTTTTAAATAGTCTCGGAATTCCCCGCTCAAGTATTCACCTCCCCGATCAGATCTTAGGATTTTAATACTTTTGCCCGTCTGGCTTTCAACTTCGCACTTATATTCCTTGAATTTCTCAAAATCTTCAGACTTGTGTTTCAACAAGAACACATGTCCGAACCTTAAGAGATCATCGGTGAATGTAATAAAGTATGAAAAAACCATTCCTGGCATGTGTAGATAGAAGACCGCATACATCACTATGTATCAGTCCCAAGAGTTCGGTAGCTCTTTCTCCGTATCCAGTAAACAGAGTTTTGGCCATTTTTCCTTTGAGACGTGACTGGAAAGTTTCATAAGATGAAAATTCGAACGGATTTAAATATCCATCTTTATGAAGCTTAGTTAGTCGTGTTGCATTGATATGACCAAGTCTACAATGCCACAAGAAGGATTCGTTCATTTATGAACTTTTCCTCTTGTTTGTGTTTTGTACGTTAAGAACTGTGTTTTGATTTAGAATGTATAAACCGTTACATAACGCACCAAACCCCATCAACACTTAATCTAGGTAAATGTTCATAACATTATTCTCTACTACAATGTTATATCCTTCTTTATCTAATAAAGAAATTGATATTAAATTACATATCTTAGAGGGTACGTAATATCATTGGTTCAAGATCAAAGTATTCCCTTTAGGTAATACTAGGTGATATTCACCAAATGCTTTGGCTGCTACACTTGCACTATTCCCTACTTTTAGGGAATGATCACCTTTTTCCAGTTCACTACCTTTCCTTAGCCCATGCAACATATTGCATATGTGGGATCACGATCCGGTATCTAATACCCAGGACATAGAGTGTACTGAGAAACAGTTCTCGGTAACTAACACACCCGAAGAAGATGCATCAACATGCTTAATCTTCATTAGGGTGGAATGTTAATCCGGATATCCCTCTATTTCTAGCTCGGACTTATAACACTTATAACTTAGAGCGGAACCAATTTTCCCCTGCTCAGCATAACAAGCGGGTTCGGTCAATACATCCATATTATTATCTTGATTAAGGCGTGACATTGGTTGCTGCCTGGATAGAGAGAGAAGGAAACGCATTAGCGTGCACTCTTTGCAAAATTGGATTGGTTTATTATGTTATTTAATCAGGACGAATCCTACTGTTTTTATCAAATCTTCCTTCAAACCCTAAAAAGTAAGACTAGCCGGGATTAATTACACCTTACAATTTCGCCAATCTTTCAGCCAGGCCAGTGCCGGTACTTGAGGGAGGTTCCACGTGCTTTCGCACGGACCTAATTAAAATAAATCTCATCTTCCCAGGGGAGTGACCCTATTAACACTTTTCTAGAAACCTACTTGATCAGCTAATTGTGATGTGTAAAATTCTCCCAGGAGTAACTTTTACTCGTAGTGGGTATCGCGATCCAACTATCTCATAGAAGGTATGCAATCTCATTGCAAATTTCAACACTTGAAATTCCCGATAATACTTTTGCCCCAAGTGATCCATGACCTTGACAAGGTTAACAAACCATAAATCGCAAGTCAAGTTCAACCCGTACATTTCATGATTGAATTAAACTCACCCGCACGACCCTTAACAAGGTCAACAAAGCCGTATGACTACCCTAATCCAATCACATCTCATGCTTTAGCAGATAAGCACTAATCAATTACCGTATACTACGCCTTGACAAGATCAAAAAACGCAGCACGAATACTAAATAGTCCTTATCTGAAATGACGGGGGGCTACGACAGGTTTTTAATAAAACCTTTTGCATAATGAACTTGATATCGTTGCAGAATCGAGTGAATTTGAAAAGGAGTGTTTTTGGGGCATTTACTAGTTCCGCTAAGGAGGTCACTCCCGATGAAGGGATCTCTGTTCTTTCCTCATCGAATGAGGTGTTGGATATTCTACAAGAAATACCTCTATGCAAAGCAAGAACTAAAAAGGTAATCAAAAACAAAACCGAGTGGGTTATAGCATCTGCTAGTTTCGCTAAAGAGGTCACTCTCGGTGAAGGGATCTCGGCTCTTTCCTTATCGAATAAGGTGTTGGATATTCTACAAGGAATACTGCTATGCAAAGCAAAAACTAGAGCTACCCTTTTTGAAAATTAGATTCTACAACATCTTTAGATTTCTTTTCTTTCAGTAATCTCATTAATGAAGTCCCATCAATTAAGCTTCCTAAGCATCACAGAAGAAACAAAAATACAACGTACATATAAAGTGATCACATCACAGAATATCAGCAGCAGAAGATAACATATGAAATATTGGATATACTAGGAGTTCCGTGTTTAAAGTTAAGCCAGTATAAAACACAGATTTCACGGTCGCGATGAATATCCAAACCCACATCCCTAGACCCCTATGAGAGTTGCAAGCAACCCTACCAATTCTAGAGTTAGGAAACCCGGACTCGACTCCTCGAGATGGTCTCCCACTGGACTCTAGAACCCGGTTGCTTGTGCTCCCCTCCCTGGGTCTATCCTAATGCGGAAAAGTAAATAATATACAACAATGGTGACATCATTCTCAACCCGGAAGTGCCCTAATAAAAGAATATTACATACATTGAATTTTACATGAATGAAAATTAAAACTCTCATCTCACATAAACCCCCCGGCTATTCAAAACACGACGATCCGATATAACATATCCAAGCAACACATAACATCATATGTTATCAAAACCTAAGACGATGTTAAACATTCCGATCGAATCAATAAGCACCCAAAATTTCCCAAAATGCTCAACACTTGAGCGTAGTTTAAAAATACCCAGTACATGCCACAGCTCCTATGAACCAGTCGTAGAACGGTTAACCAATGCCTCACATATGGCACCGCTGAACTACCACAAGCTCGAGGGCTTAGTGGCGGTTCTGACGGTCACATAATCGAGTTAAGGTTTCGTTCTTCTAGAGGGTCCACAGTATCACTTCCACGATATTTGAATGTTCTTTAACCCGGAAAAAATCCAACTCTTGGAAAATTTTCCGGCAAGGGTTAAAGTGGGTATTTGATACCTGTTCGAACTTTTTAACACCGTCTAAACAACCCAAAATATAGTTAGAATTATGACTACGAAACACTCCGAGTTGCCTTTATAGAAAATTATCATCACATGAAAATTTAGCAAAAACAAACAACACCTAAAACACCAAAACCCAGTCACTGGAACACTGAAAAAATTTGAAAGGGTTTGCTCGGTTTTGGGCCGAGATGAGGGGGTATGTGGCCGGCAAAAATTTCTCAGAATTGCCTCAAATTTCTCCAGTGTTCATGTAATGTCACATACATCACTCTGCAGTTGTCTAAAAAAATTTTAGAGCACTTTTAAAAAACGACAGTAACCAGTTTTCCGTGTTTCAGTTTCGGAGTCGTTTCCGTTTCGTATTCTAACAAACATTGTCTAAATCTTTAGCTTGGCTCTGATACCACTGTAAGGTTCCCAAGAACTAAAGCAAGATTTCGGGAGGCATCGTCCATGCCGTTTTCAAAAATTTTCCATGCTAACAAACCCTAAACATAGAATCTTTAACTATAGATTTAGACAATAGCTAATGTAAACTACTTTTATATTAAGAGAACAAGAATACAACCTTTGTAGACGGTTCTTCTCTTCACTTGCTCCATGTAGTAGTACCGCGACTCCACTAGGCTTCTCTTAAGACATTGAACGAGCCTCCTTCGTTGTCTTCGCGCCAAAGACGATCCACTCGAAGACCCTCTAGATGAAGCTAAGTCTACACTAAACTTCTTTAGTGTATGAAACACACCACACTAATTTGCTAGATTGGTGTGGGATGATGAAGTAGGGGATGTAAAGAGCTCACAAGATTGTTTTCAAGCTTCATGATTCACATCACATGTGAGGGTTGAAGCTTGAGCCATGACAAGATGAGGAAGAAGAAGCTAGAGAGCAACCATGGGAAAAATTAGATAAGTGTTTGGAATGAGCAAGAATGAAAGCCAAGCATTGACCCCTTAATCATTCAAGCATGGAATTATGCAATATAAAATTGCATCCATGCTTGAATAGTGAGTCAAGAAGAATAAACAATCGAAAATCCCATGCTTGCAACCATGCTTCCACTTTACTCGTCATTTCTATTTTCACAAAATAGAAATTTAAATGCCATGCTTCATTATTATATATATATATATCATATATATATATATATATTAATATATATATAAAGAAGAAGAATTAGTGAGCTAATGATAATAGTTAAGATATAATTATATCACATATAATATATATCACATTATTAAGTCAACACTTGATTTAATAATCCGGTTATATAATATATGACCGACTAATATCATTTAACTGTATATCACATTATCAAATTAACACTTGATTCGACAATTTTGTTATATCACATATAACGGCACCGATTACAGATGACTGCCAGATTACAATACGGTATCACATACTCGTATTTAATCTGGCCCACACACATATCACATATGTGTCATACTTCGTTTCTCTTGAACCAGGGAACTTCTGTGTGGGACTCTAAAGACTCGTCAATATGCCAGCAGTAGGTGATGATCATATCAGTTACCTACAAGCCGTCAGCGGTACTAGTTGGACATAACGGCTACCCGGGTATTGAGCGATATGAAGATCAACAAGCAAGCCTGTCCACAGTCTACATGAAGCCTATCAGTAACACTCACGTGCAGTCCGGTCTCCTCGTCTGATATGCCGCATATCATGTTTAGGGGTGGAAATCATAAGACCCCAGTAACGTGATAAGTCATGTCGATGTCTGGCCTATAACGGTTCAAGAAACTTTGGATAACACTTATCAGTATATCTCGGCAGCAGCCCTGGCCAGGGACTTCCAGTTATAGCCAATCGAACAAAGCGCAACATCAACCCCCAATACCGGGAGAGACGAAACCCCTCCTATCGCTCATTACCTCCATACGACTCGGGACTGTACCCAAAATCCACCAGTTTGCTCGTCTCCTTTGAGCGTGTAGGGAGGAAATCAAAGCACAGTGGGAGCCGCACAAGACTCTATGACGATCTCAGGTCTACAGACTAACCTGTACTAGTGTCACCAGAGGACTGCTATCTGACGATAGGTATACTGCCACATAGGAGTCCTCGGCGAGTCCTGTTCATTGTACCCAGTCTCCACTGAGGACCCGTATACCATCTCAGATGTCAAACACCAATGGATGTGGGATCATCCATCGCCCATCATATGGGTCAAAAAGCGTATACGCTAGTCTCCTCTGGAATATCGATGCCCTATCTTGATATTCCCTCGACTAGGAACAATTAAAGGATGTACTTGTGAACTACCCTGGCTCCACTAGTATGAACTCCATCATAGTCCTGGTAGTCAAGTACATATCCTAAGGGCTTTATCAACATGTGAGAGCAAGATAGTATCACAATATAAGTCTACATGTTAAGATAAAGGTAACTAGATAGCATACTATCATGTCGAGCAAGAAAGTCCTCTCTCTATATATATCCAAGCATCCACTATAATATACATCATATGTACAATAATGGCCTATAGGGCATACATATAACTAATAGTATAGCTATCTTAGTTGTGTTTTATGGCGTTGTCGCGAGTGCGTTTTGTGCACCAAGTGTGTGCGCGTTTAGTTAGTGCGCGTGGTTGCCTGTATTGTTTGTGTCCGCAACTATTTATATTTATTCTCTTATTTACTTGTGTACATTTTTAGGATCAGGGGCAGAGGCGTCGGAGGTGGCGGGGAAATGACAGAGATGGAATCGGATCAGATTAGCCGAAACCTCCAGGTGAGTAGATGTATATCTACGGGAGAAGTCGGGTGGATGGCGTATAGCACCCCTGCAATTTCGTATGATATGATGTGTTTATGATATATATAAACATGTGTTATTGCAAGATATGAATACTTAGCATGAAAGGCTTTAGGAGACCACAGGTTGGATTTAGTGAAATTGAAAGATAGTGCTATTAGTTAGTTTCTTAGTCGCGAAACCATAGAGTAAAGGTTGACACACACACACATGCACACACATGATATGTTTAGGCGCGTATGTTATATGCATATATATATATATATATATATATATTTGTGTGTGTGTGTATGTGTGTGTGTGTGTGTGGATGTGTTGGTACACACACACACATACGTATACACGGATGATGAGCCCAGTATATGATATTTGGAGGTGAGCCGATTTGATCGGGCATGATGCCGTGAGATCGTGATATGTGATTGGGTCGTGATATGATACGACATGATATTATAACGGATCGTTGGACGATGTGTTTTCATACATGCGAGGATATATGTTTAATGATATGGGGATGTACTAGATTTTAGAACGGTACCCCTAATTCATGATTTTACGATAATGATACGATATGATTAATGAGGTACATGTGATATTTGACCCGTACCCCGATTTTGGGATGTCGTACGATGGATTTTACCGTACGAGATATAGATATGATGATTGATCCACACTCATGACTCGAGGTTGTCATACTATGTATTTTACCGTACGTGACGCTATTGAGACGGGATCGCCGACTACTAGATATATTGACTCGGACTTTAGGTGGATTTTCCTTACCGTTTCGACTGGGCTCGAGTCATACTTATTTTCAAAACTAACGAATCATGATTATTTTAAAGACAGGCCGAGGGATACTATGGATTTTTCAAAATACCTATCTTTACTCAAAAGTCCCCATAGCCCCTATTTTTCTAAAACCACAATTCGTGTTATTTCAAACACCAAGAACTGTATGACTTGTATTTGGAAAGGTATATTCTTAAATGTTGCGGTTACTATATCTTTTCTGTATATTCATGGTGTTCTCATCGCATTGCATGCTTATAAATGTGTTTCTTTAGTTATTTAAACCCCTATTGTCAGGACACCAGCACCATTACCGATGATGCGTATGCTCCACGTACACTTGCTTTCCGGCTCATACACATCATTATCGGTAATTGACATGTCGCGTACACTTTAGAGAATATTACCTCATTGATATAACTTGCTAGCTGATAGTTCCAATATATGATTACCATGCGAGTTTAGATATTGCATTCTTTACTTAGATACCCATGCATGTGTATATTCATTGGTCATGCAATATTATGGGGGTTTATGCCGGCATTCACTGTTATTGACTCTTGATTATGGGATTCGGATTTTCCATGAGATTTCTGGATTTGGAGAAACCGCAAGGATTTATAAACTCATTATCATTTATAAAAAAAATATAAATTTGCGGTTTTCTCGTGATATGAAATTTGTGATGTCCACCATAGGTTTTCTCGTTTCTTGAGCGGTGTCATACACCCGATTCAAGGTAGAGGGAGGGACCGTCTGCGGGTGCATGGTGGACCCAGTGCGGTACCCCGGGGCAAGAAGATCGTATAAAATGGCGTTGAGCCCGGCATGGGAGCACTACCGACTGATGATTGTATGGAAACTCGACGGATATCCGGAGGATACCGTTCGGAGTTATGAGAGAGATGGATATGGGCCGATCCGGACTGACGGAGCCCATAGGCTGATCCTGACTATGTGGAGCCCGAGATTTGAGTATTATATGTCATTGTTGGACACGGACTTCATGATCTTTTGAGTGTCGATGCTGGGCACTTGGGTTTTATCATGATTTGTGTGTCGTTGCTGGACACACGTTGGATGGTGCATTAGTACATGTCACGCATCGATATATTATTATTCTTGGCACAGACACGAGTACTTGATATCACACTTATGATATACCGATACCCTTGTCGTAGTATTGTGTATTTATTTGTATGACCTAGGAGAGAGTCATACATGCGATTTCTTCTCGGTGATGTTTTCTACCCACGAGTTGGCAACTCACCCCCGTTGTGCAACAGTTTCTTCCCAGTTTGGCCGTACAGGTTTCGTTGCGGCTTGTTGGCACACTTCTTCCTTCCGGGTGATTGCTTTGGTAGGTGGGTTCACTTGCATCGTGACCACCGTAGTACTTTAATTTATTTCAGTTGTATCTAGTAAACTCCATCAACCAGACTTGTATATTTTGATCGACTTAGAAAACCAATTGTGTATTGGTTCGACCACAGAGTCACGTGCTTGTATTATTGGGATTCTTCTCTGGTTTTCTTGAGGATGTTGGTTTTCTCTATGAGTTTTGATCCTCGCCCTTCGGCGTTGTATATTATATTGCTTGCGTGGTTGTTTCCGCCAATTGGAGAAGAGCCAGCTCCCGCTTGGTGATGCCATTATTCAATTTTTTGTGTATTTCATGTGTTGTACCCGTTTAGGGGCCAATATTTACAAAGGAGACTTTGCCGAAATTTTCGGGAAAATCTTATGTTGCTTTTAAACGTTTAATGCGGCTTATTTGGCTAATACCACTTGCCGTAAAACAAGTTTTCCTTCACTCTTTTCATTAAAAATGGTTTATATTTCTGTGCTTGGGGTTACTTAGATTACGTTACCCCTCTAGACGTTTCGTAATTTAAGAGCCAGTTGGGTTCCATACCTTCGGGTCATGACAAGTATTGTGTAAGTTTGTGGGATACCCTAAGGACTCTAGGGGGTATCTTTTCTATTACGCAGAGGAACAAAAAATTTTTGTTTCTCGGCATGCCCACTTCTTGGAAACTGAATTTTTAGAAAATAAGATAAGTGGGAGCTGCTGGATTCCCTAGGCGGCCGCTGGGTTTCGGGAGGCATCGACCATGCCGTTTTCAAAAATTTGGTGCCCTAAAGAACCCTAACGCTGGAATCTAAACTAGAGAATTAGACTAACAAGCATGTAGACATCTTTATATCTAAGTGAACAAGGAATACAAGCTTTATAGACTGGTCCTTCACTTCAATAGCTCTGTGTTGTAGTCCCTTCGCTCCGTGTTGTAGTCTCCCGGAATCTAGTGAGGCTCCACAAGGTGAAATGAACATGCTTGCTTGAAGTCTTCGAGGCCGAAGATGATCTACGTCGAGGAGACACTAAATTAAGCTACCTCTTCACTAAATGATGAACTATAGAAGAAACAACCCAATCTAAATGGCTAGTAGAGAAGAGGTTGGTGAAGTAGGAATTTTTCTCACTTTAGAAATAATTTTCTCACTATATTTCTTCACCTCTCATGAAGCTAGAAAGCTTTTTTGGAGATGAGGAAGAAGATGAAGTGTGAATGGAATAATTGAGTGAGAATAGCAACCATGGGTGAGTTAGTGTCATACAGTAACTCATGTAAAGAATAAACCATGGGTAAACAATAATGGTTGGGTTAATAAATATCTTACAGTAAAATAAAATTAGTGGACTTGATCAATGGTTCGACAAGCTTCTACAAGGTTCAACCATGTGACAATTTCCAACTAATTTGATTTACTTTAAATAAATAAAACCCTCACATTATTATAAGCATGTGTAAGTCTCATACACCCATGTAGCATGTGGCATCAAGTGTAGGGTTCCTAGGCACTCTAATGGAGTCTCACAAGTGATCAAACATGCACAAATCAAAAATTCCTTGTGCCTACAAACCCTAATACGGATCGTTAACTAGAAATCAAGGCGATTCAAGCAAGTAAACGGAATTATAGCTAAAGGGAAGGGGTTACAACCTTTGTAGATCCGGTCCTCCACCTCCTAGGCTTCGTGATGAAGTCCTCTCCGCTGTCCAAATCGAACCATGGCTCTCACGGTGGTTTCATCGGAGAAAAAAAAAGGCGGGCTAGGTCGTCGACAACGTGCCGAAGATGATCTACATCGAGGCATCACTAGATCAAGCTCCACCTTCACCAAGCCATGAAAACATGTGAAGGAAACACCCTTTACTACTTGGCAAAAGGTAGAGGATGAAGAAATAGGAAGTGGGTAGACTTTAGATTTGGATTTCTCACACTTTTTCATCAATCACCATTGATGTAGCAAGCTTTCTTCATGGAAGAAGAAGATGAAGAAGAAGAAGAAGATATTGTTAGTGTATATGCCCTAGAGGCCATTACTGTATCATACTAGCTTGTATATTACTTAATGGAAGCTTGGGATATTCACAGTTGTATATACAATCTTGCTCGAAATGGTAGTATGCTACTTGGTTTGTCTCTGCTTTAATATGTGCATGTGTTTCTTTTAGCATATTGCTGGTATACATATTAGTAGAGCCCTTAGGATCTTTGCTTGATTACTAGCGTTGTGATGGCGCTCGCACTCGTGGGAGCTGGGTGATCTATAAGCACATCCTTAGACAGGTCCCTGGTCGTTGGACTATCGAGACAGGGCATCGATACTCCGGAGTAGACTAGCGTATGCGCTTCTCATCCCAGTGTGGGAGACGGTCTGTCCCACAGCCGTCAGTACGTCGTACTTGGGATAGTATGCGGGTGCTCGTTAGGTTACGAGTACACTGGACAGGACTCGTCGGGAACTGTTGGTTGGTAATATACCTATCGTCAGTTATCAGTTCCCAGGTGACATGAGTACAGCTTAGTCCGCTGACTTGACACTGTCACTTCGCCTCGAGTGTGTTCCCACTGCACTTTGATTACTACCCTACCACGGCTCAAAGGAGTCGTGCAAACAGGTAGTTTTTGGGTGCAGTCCCGAAGCACTTGGAGGCAGTGACGGTTAGACAGGATTCGTCTCTCCCGGTATTGGGGGTTGACATCGCGCTGTGTCTAGGAGAGCCATTACACGAGTAGTCTCTGGCCAGGGCAAGCGAGATATACTGGTAGGTTTCCAGTGTTATCTCAAGGTGTTCTGGGCTACACTCCGACACGACTTGTACCGCTATTTGGGGACTGACGTTCACCGCCCCCCTAGGCCCGCCATGCGATGTATCAGACGAACAGACCGGACTGTACGGAGACTGTCACATACAGGCTCAGTAGGAGTGCAGATGGGGTTCACCTCGTCAGTCTTCTTATCGACATCCACCTGGGGACCGTTACGTACAGCTAGTGCCGCTTGCGGTCTGTGGTTAAACCCACTGCCAGCGTAGTGTCGAGTCTTTAGAGTCCCACACAGAGAGCTATTCGCCTTTAGGCAAAATGAGTAGAGGTCGCATGGTTTTGCGACAGGGTTCGTTCGCATCCGCGCACTTGTGCACGTTTGCTGTCCGGACAGTTTATACTAGCGGGCTTTGGTTTAAGCCGGATCCTAGTATATGATTTGAGATTGGTTTTTCTCAGGGTATTCGTGTTCCTCGGATCACGAATGCGGGTGCGTATGCACAGTTGCTTGAGATTGGGGGAGAGGACCTTGTTTAGGGTTAATGGCTTTTGTCATTTTATTAACCCTATTATTTTTGTGTGGATTATAGTTAATTGATAATTAGCTTAATAATTGTGCATGGTTGTTGTTGACAATTTGACTTCATTGACTTGTTGACCTTGTTGACAACTTGACCATAATCATTTCATTTGGAAGATGCTCTTTGATCTTTGCAAAATTGAAATGATAATGGTCATGTCATGATTTATCATGACAATTTTCAAGCTAATTATCCAATTAAAATTATCCACACATATTAGTGAGAATGGCTCACTAATAATTCATTCTCTCATATTATTTCTCTCTCTTGCTCATCCTCTCCCTCAAGCTCTCTCCCTCTCATGTGTTGAGAAACAAAAAGCTTGAGAAAAACCCTCTCTTGATCTTCTCTACTCTCTTCTAGGGTTCAAGTCTTAGCATTTCTTGCACTCTAGTTACTCCTAGCTTGGAGTTGAAGCTAAAGGTAGTGGCTTTCGGGTGGATCGTTCTTTGACGGGAGAAGACAAGCAAGGTGAACTCTTTCAACCATTCCAAGGAGCAAGGAGAGAAGGACTTTGAGCTCAAGGTATAACCTTTCCATCACTTAGCTACTTTGTAGTTAGGGTTAGCAAGTTTATGTTTAGCAAAGATCCTTAAAGCATAGTCCTTGTTGCCTATAGTTGATAAAAATCAAATTTTTATTATGTTTTCCGCCTCCCCGTAAGCACCGGGGTGGGCAACACGGACTTACAGTGGTATCAGAGCCTAACTAAACCTAAACTAGCTAAGTAGTTAAGTGTAACGAAGTTTCGAAACCGAAAAACCCAAAAAAAAAACCAAACTTTTTCAAAATCCAAGTTTCTGTTAAAATTTTTTCTGGTCAAAATGAAAAACTTTATACTCCTAAATTCGGCTCAGGGTTTTGTATGAACACCCAAGAAAAACGATGCAGTGATTCGTTCAAACCGCCGCGCTTCCGCCGCACGAGGTAGGCATGTGCCGCGGAAGCGCCGCGGTTTGTCGTCTTCTGTGCATCGTTTTTCGTGCAGTGTTTGTCTGTGTTGGTTTTGGGATTTTTGAAATATATTATATGTACCCAGATTTTCCAGAAAAGAAATTTCCTTTTGGGGTCCTATAATTCCGTATTTTTCGGAACTTCACTACACTTTAACTATATCGGTTATATCTGTGATGCTTGTATGTATTGAACGTCGGCTAATCGCTATAAGTCGATTAGTCGGGGTTATACATCTCTGTGATCTGTGATTGTTGGTTTGTGGATATGAATGGATTGGATCGTCGCGGGTGAATAGCCGGGTTGGATGTGAGATGAGCGTTATTTTTTTTCTTTCATTCATTTGTAACATGTAAATTGATGTAATAATATTATTTGTATGGCCGCACAACCGGGTCGGGGTTGTAGCCGTCATTGTATAATTCTTTTTACTGTTTTTGCTCCTAGGATAGACCCATGGAGGGGGTGCACAAACTACCGGGTATCTCGAAGTGCCGAGTGGCCTACTCACGGTGGTGAGGGAGGTTGCTTCGCTTCGGGTGCTTGGCGGGTAGTTTGCCTCACCCGTAGGGGTCTTGGGTGGGATTTTGGCTATTCACCGCGACCGTGTAATCCGCTTTGCGTTGCAGGCTCGAACGCATTGCGGATTCCTAGTATATCCAATGTATTCATCTGTGATCTGTAATGTCTATCATTGCTATATATTTATATATAATAACTATTTAGGCGTTGCTTATGTTTTACAGCCGCGCTAGCCCAGCCCCCGCTCTGTCGTTAATTAAGTAACCTAACGGGTGATGATGGGGCCCCGTGGCGAATGCGAATGGCATAAGCGTACGTCATATTTTGGTTGTTTTCTGCAATGGTAGGATTAAATGATGGGACGCATTAAAAGAACTAATGCAAGAAATAAACCAAGTAAAAGTCGATTGGAACACTTTGAAAACCACTCGGTTCTTTTCAAAACTAAACTTTTAAACGCGGAGCTTGAACCACTCCTTTTAAAAGCTATCTCGTTCCATCGATTATATCAAGTTCACTACGTTCACGGTTTCGCCAAAACCATTCGTAGCCCTCCGTCATTCCACATGAATGGTCAAAAGTATTCAAGCTATGTATTTTGGCCAAAGTCAAGGCATAGTGATTGGTAGCGTTTGGGTATTCATGTGCAGCATAGATAGATGCGTTGATTTAGGACAGTCGTGCTGCCATTTTGGCCAAAGTCAAGGGTAGGTACGGGTGGGTCCAAATTAACCAGGAGAATGACGGGTAGAACTTGATATGTGACTTATGATATTTTGGCCAAAGTCAAGGTCATAAGAGCATGGGGCAAAAATCCACATCGGGAGTTTCATAAGTACTGAAACTTGCTAGTGTTGCATACCATTTGGAGTGTGATGATTCTGGTAGGATTCCTTCGGTTTTATCACGCGATGATATTTGGATCCCGATCCTACTGTGAGTATATGCTACTCATCGGGAAAACTCTCACTTAACGATCAATGCTATAAACCTAGTAGGTGCCTAGAAAGGTGTTAGCGGGGCTACGCCCACAGGGAAAAGACGTTACTTAACTAAGGAACTTCGCGAAAGCGTTGGAAAACCTCCCTCGAAGTACCGACACTGGCCTGGCTGAACGGTTAAGCAAGTATTGTACGGTGAGAATGATCCCGGCTAATCCTTTTCTTTACGGTTTGAGAAGGGATTCGAGAGACAGTGGGAGCCATCCAGTTTAGACAAACTAAAAACCACTCTAAACTTGCAAGAGCATCGTGCTAAAGTGTTTCTTTTCTCTCTCCTAATTGCAGCGACCATTCAAGATGACCGGACTTAAGTTACTATTAGATAAAAACATATTGACAGGGCCAAACTACAAAGATTGGCTCAGGAATGTCAAGATGGCTATCACTTATGACAAGCTGGGGTATATACTTACCACCAAAGCTCCCCCTGTCCCAGGTCCCACCTCCAGCGTCGCGGATGTAGAAATCCGTAAGATATGGGAGATAGATTGCGCGAGGGCCAAATGCCTCGTACTAGCCTCAATGGACAACGACCATCAGAGGAGGCACGAGAATATGGACCTGGAGTCCATATTTCTCCATACAAAAGAACTGTATGGAGAGCAGTCTCGTATCGTAAGATACGAAGTGTCGAAGAAGCTCTTTTCGGCAAGGTTGGCCGTCGGATCATCGGTAGCGGACCACGTGCTTAAGATGATCGGCTACATAGAGGAGCTCGCGGACCTTGGGACCACGTTGGAGAATGAACTCTATACTGATTTGATTCTCCAGTCCCTTCCTTCCACTTACGCCCAGTTCATTCTTAACTTCAACATGCAAGGAAAGGAGGTTGAACTTGCCGAACTTCTGAACATGTTGAGGACTGCTGAGGGCACCCTACAGAAGGGTAGGGAGACATCCACTTTGTTTGTAGGAGGATCTTCCTCTTCTAGGTCCAGGGCGAAAGCCAAGGGCAAGAAGAAGAAAGCCCCCGCCAAACCAAGAGGCGGTGTCGGTAAAGTGGATACGAAGGGAAAGGGTAAAGCAACAAAAGTAGCGGGGAAGCTGGTGGGGAAGGAAGAATGCTTCTATTGTCACAAAAGTGGTCACTGGAAACAAGATTGCAAGGCTTGGAAAGCCAGAACACAGGATTTGAAGCGAGTTGCAGCTTCAGCTTCAGGTGTGTATGTTATTGAAAACTGTCTATCAATAAACTCTACATCCTGGGTATTGGATACCGGATCAGGATCTCATATCTGTAATTCTTTGCAGGCGTTGAGAAAGCGTAGAGTTTTGAAGGCAGGTGACATGACCCTCAGAGTTGCGAACGGTGCTAGCATGGATGCTGAGGCCGTGGGGGACTATCACCTGGGATTATCAGATGGACACTTTTTGGTTTTGCGTAGTTGTTATTATGTACCAAATGCAACCTGTAATATCATTTCTGTATCTTTATTATCTAAAGAAGGTTATGAATTTGCATTTATAAGTAATGTAGTGAACATTCACCTTAATCAAGTTTTGATTGGGTCAGGTACATTGAACAACGCTATATACGTTTTAAACCAACCACAGATTTTCAATATCCAGAATACACACAAAAGAAAGTCTCCAGAAATTAATAAAACTTTCTTATGGCATTGTAGACTGGGTCACATCAACGAGAGAAGATTGACTAAGTTACATACTGAAGGATATTTAGATTCGTTCGAATATCAATCGTATGCAACTTGTCAATCCTGTCTCAAAGGAAAGATGACAAAGGCTCCGTTTTCTGGACACGGAGAAAGAGCGAGCGAGCTCTTGGGACTCGTACACAGCGACGTGTGCGGTCCAATGTCTACACATGCGCGAAGCGGTCATTCTTACTTCATTACCTTTACGGATGATTTTTCAAGGTACGGTTATGTCTTCTTAATGAAACATAAATCCGAGGCTTTTGAAAAATTCCAGGAATATAAGAATGAAGTAGAAAACCAAACTGGCAAAAGTATCAAGATCCTAAGATCGGATCGAGGAGGAGAATACTTAAGTGCCGAATTCCTGAACTACTTAAAAGAGAATGGAATTCTCTCTCAGCTTACTCCTCCATACACTCCGCAACATAACGGTGTATCGGAGAGACGGAACCGAACCCTATTGGATATGGTACGGTCCATGATGAGTAACGCTGAGTTACCGCGATCGTTCTGGGGTATGCGCTAGAAACAGCTGCATATCTTTTGAACCGTGTTCCCACTAAGACTGTGCCTACCACACCATATGAGTTATGGAGTGGGAAGAAACCCTATCTTAATCACATTAAGACATGGGGATGTCCAGCTTTTGTAAAAAAGCAGCATGCGGACAAGCTCGAGGCACGCTCAGTACAGTGCAAGTTTGTGGGATATCCAAAGAACTCCAAGGGATATTACTTCTATTGCGAAGAAGAACAAAAAGTCCTTGTTTCTCGCCATGCCCACTTTCTAGAACATCAGTTCATAGAAAAAGAATTAAGTGGGAGCGCGATAGAACTGGAAGAAATTCCAGAACCGCAAGCTATTACTGAAAGCTTAGTAGAACCAGGGGGTTCGAAAGATCAAGACATTCCCATGCCACTCCGCAGGAGTAGTAGGCAGTCTCATCCGCCCGAGAGGTACTACGGTTTCCTCATTGACGGGGATAGAGAGGACTGCATCATAGATTGTGATGAGCCTACTAGCTTCCAGCAAGCCATTCAAAGCGTCGACTCGGTAAAATGGCTGGATGCAATGCGGACCGAGATGGAGTCCATGTACACCAACAAAGTATGGACGTTGGACATTGCTCCAGACGGGGTAAAACCCGTAGGATGCAAGTGGATCTTCAAAAGGAAGATTGGTGTAGATGGACAGGTTGAGACCTATAAAGCTAGACTGGTAGCAAAGGGTTTTCGTCAGCGACCTGGTTTGGACTATGACGAAACCTTTTCTCCAGTAGCTATGCTGAAATCCATTCGGATCCTTCTTGCCATCGCTGCTTTCCACGATTATGAGATTTGGCAGATGGACGTAAAGACAGCTTTTCTAAATGGTCATTTAGAGGAGTGTGTCTATATGGACCAGCCAGAGGGTTTCATTCAGGGTGGGAGCAGCGGAAAGGTGTGCAAGTTGCTCAAGTCCATTTATGGACTCAAGCAGGCATCGCGGAGTTGGAACATCTGTTTTGATGAGACGGTCAAAGAATTTGGCTTTATCAAAAATCCAGATGAACCATGCATCTATTATAGATTTGTAGCGAGAACTGTAGTATTCCTCGTTTTATACGTGGATGACATTCTCTTAATAGGAAATGACATTCCTATGCTACAATCTGTCAAGGGGTTCTTGTCACACAGGTTTTCCATGAAAGACCTGGGTGATGCCTCATACATTCTGGGTATCCGGATCTACCGTGACAGATCCAAGAGGATATTAGGACTCTCGCAGTCCAGGTACATCGACACCATACTGAAGAGATTCAGTATGGAAGATTCCAAGCGCGGTAATTTACCGGCTTGTCACGGGATCACCCTCTCCAAAGAGATTTCTCCCAAGACTGATTTGGAGAGGGATCGCATGTCTATTATACCCTACGCTTCTGTGGTAGGCTCTATAATGTATGCGATGTTGTGTACCAGACCGGATGTGGCTTATCCACTGAGTGTGGTAAGCAGGTATCAGTCAAACCCTGGGGAGAAACATTGGATAGCAGTAAAGAACATTCTCAAGTACCTGAGAAGGACTAAGGAGATGTTCTTGGTGTATGGCGGAAAAGACCTGCAGATTGAGGCCTTTGCTGACTCCAGCTTCCAGAGTGACAAGGATGATTCCAAGTCCATGTCGGGTTTTGTCTTTACCCTCAATGGAGGGGCGGTGTGTTGGAAGAGCTCCAAACAGGAAACCGTTGCAGACTCGACGATGGAAGCGGAATACATCGCTGCATCTGATGCCGCAAAAGAAGCTGTCTGGATGAGGAAGTTCTTGAAAGAACTTCAGGTGGTTCCGTCCATTGTTGACCCAATACCTCTGTATTGCGACAACAACGGGGCTATAGCTTTAGCGAAGGAACCCAGGTCCCATCAGAAATCCAGACACATCTTAAGGCGGTATCACCTGATCAGGGAGATCGTGGATCGCCAGGAGATCGAGGTCCGGAGAGTTGCATCAGAGGATAACACAGCAGAACCATTCACCAAGGCCTTGCCCCAGACTCAGTTCGAGCGGCTGATCGAGATGATAGGTCTTCGATACGCCAGTACATGGCCTTAGTGCAAGTGGGAGATTGTTAGTGTATATGCCCTAGAGGCCATTACTGTATCATACTAGCTTGTATATTACTTAATGGAAGCTTGGGATATTCACAGTTGTATATACAATCTTGCTCGAAATGGTAGTATGCTACTTGGTTTGTCTCTGCTTTAATATGTGCATGTGTTTCTTTTAGCATATTGCTGGTATACATATTAGTAGAGCCCTTAGGATCTTTGCTTGATTACCAGCGTTGTGATGGCGCTCGCACTCGTGGGAGCTGGGTGATCTATAAGCACATCCTTATACAGGTCCCTGGTCGTTGGACTATCGAGACAGGGCATCGATACTCCGGAGTAGACTAGCGTATGCGCTTCTCATCCCAGTGTGGGAGACGGTCTGTCCCACAGCCGTCAGTACGTCGTACTTGGGATAGTATGCGGGTGCTCGTTAGGTTACGAGTACACTGGACAGGACTCGTCGGGAACTGTTGGTTGGTAATATACCTATCGTCAGTTATCAGTTCCCAGGTGACATGAGTACAGCTTAGTCCGCTGACTTGACACTGTCACTTCGCCTCGAGTGTGTTCCCACTGCACTTTGATTACTACCCTACCACGGCTCAAAGGAGTCGTGCAAACAGGTAGTTTTTGGGTGCAGTCCCGAAGCACTTGGAGGCAGTGACGGTTAGACAGGATTCGTCTCTCCCGGTATTGGGGGTTGACATCGCGCTGTGTCTAGGAGAGCCATTACACGAGTAGTCCCTGGCCAGGGCAAGCGAGATATACTGGTAGGTTTCCAGTGTTATCTCAGGGTGTTCTGGGCTACACTCCGACACGACTTGTACCGCTATTAGGGGACTGACGTTCACCGCCCCCTAGGCCCGCCATGCGATGTATCAGACGAACAGACCGGACTGTACGGAGACTGTCACATACAGGCTCAGTAGGAGTGCAGATGGGGTTCACCTCGTCAGTCTTCTTATCGACATCTACCTGGGGACCGTTACGTACAGCTAGTACCGCTTGCGGTCTGTGGTTAAACCCACTGCCAGCGTAGTGTCGAGTCTTTAGAGTCCCACACAGAGAGCTATTCGCCTTTAGGCAAAATGAGTAGAGGTCGCATGGTTTTGCGACAGGGTTCGTTCGCATCCGCGCACTTGTGCACGTTTGCTGTCCGGACAGTTTATACTAGCGGGCTTTGGTTTAAGCCGGATCCTAGTATATGATTTGAGATTGGTTTTTCTCAGGGTATTCGTGTTCCTCGGATCACGAATGCGGGTGCGTATGCACAGTTGCTTGAGATTGGGGGAGAGGACCTTGTTTAGGGTTAATGGCTTTTGTCATTTTATTAACCCTATTATTTTTGTGTGGATTATAGTTAATTGATAATTAGCTTAATAATTGTGCATGGTTGTTGTTGACAATTTGACTTCATTGACTTGTTGACCTTGTTGACAACTTGACCATAATCATTTCATTTGGAAGATGCTCTTTGATCTTTGCAAAATTGAAATGATAATGGTCATGTCATGATTTATCATGACAATTTTCAAGCTAATTATCCAATTAAAATTATCCACACATATTAGTGAGAATGGCTCACTAATAATTCATTCTCTCATATTATTTCTCTCTCTTGCTCATCCTCTCCCTCAAGCTCTCTCCCTCTCATGTGTTGAGAAACAAAAAGCTTGAGAAAAACCCTCTCTTGATCTTCTCTACTCTCTTCTAGGGTTCAAGTCTTAGCATTTCTTGCACTCTAGTTACTCCTAGCTTGGAGTTGAAGCTAAAGGTAGTGGCTTTCGGGTGGATCGTTCTTTGACGGGAGAAGACAAGCAAGGTGAACTCTTTCAACCATTCCAAGGAGCAAGGAGAGAAGGACTTTGAGCTCAAGGTATAACCTTTCCATCACTTAGCTACTTTGTAGTTAGGGTTAGCAAGTTTATGTTTAGCAAAGATCCTTAAAGCATAGTCCTTGTTGCCTATAGTTGATAAAAATCAAATTTTTATTATGTTTTCCGCCTCCCCGTAAGCACCGGGGTGGGCAACACGGACTTACAGATATGATAAGTGTTGAATAATAAGATAAATAAATCAATACTTATCATATATTTACCCTTGGTTAATTGTAGAGAATGGACCATGGTTAACTTGAATGGTTAGGGTTAAGGATGAGACAAGAATGGTGACTTAGTCAATGCTTCATGAAACTTCAACTAAAAACAAACTAAGGCACCATTTCTTTTTTCTCTTTATCATTTTCTTTTTCCAAAATAAACAAAAAGAATAAATAAATGAATAAGTAAATAAAATGAAACCCTAACCATTCATATAACCATGGTTAATTCTTTACACAAACCCAAGCTTGCATGTATCATCAAACATGATACAATCTTGTGCATAAAAGTATATCACATATACAACTTGCACAATCCAAGTGAGAAAATCCATTTAAAGTGAACCAATACCAGTTAATGCAAAGTAATATATCAAATATATAATTATACATTAAATCATTAAATCAACACTTGATTCAGTGATCCGGTCATGTCGCATATAACTGGCTAGTATCCAATGTATCAGCTTATCGAATCAATCCTTGATTCGACAACTAGGTTATATCGCATATAACCAATCGATACATTCGTCGCGAGAATGGAATACGGTATCACATACATGAATTATTCTCGGTCCCGCACATATCTCATATGCGCTCCTATTTCGTTTCGCTTGAGCCAGGAAACCTCTGTGTAGGACTCTAAAGACTCGTCAATACGCCGGCAGCGGATGATGATCATATCAAACATCCACAAGCCGCAAGTGGTCTGCTAAACATAACGGCCACCCGGGTATTGAGCGATCAGAAGATCGACGAGCAAGCCCGCTCACACTCCTGTGAATCCTACCAGTAACACTTACCGTACAGTCCGGTCTGTTCGTCTGATATGTCGCATATCTCGCCTAGGGGTGGTAAACGTCAGACCCCAGTAGCTCGATAAGTCATGCCGACTTGAGGTCCATAACATTCGTGAAACTACTGATAACTCTTACCAGTATATCACTGCAACCCTGGCCAGGGATTTCCTGTTATAGCCAGTCGAGCATAGCACAACATCAACCCCAATACCGGGAGAGACGAATCCCCTCCTATCGCTCATTGCCTCCATGTGAATCGGGACTGTACCCAAAAACCACCTGCTTGCACGACTCAGTAGAGCCATGGTAGGGTGGAAATCAAAGCACAGTGGGAGACACACAAGACTCTATGACGATCTCGGGTCAACAGACTAAGCTGTACCAGTGTCACCAGAGAACTGCCATCTGACGTGAGGTATAATACCATCTGGGAGTTCTCGGCGAGTCCGTTCAGTGTACCCAGTCTCCACTGAGCACCCGTATACCATCTCTGATGTCAAACACCAATGGATATGGGATCATCCATCGCCCATCACATGGGTCGAGAAGATATACGCTAGTCTACTCTGGAATATCGATGCCCCGTCTCGATATTCCCACGACTAGGAACAATGAAGGATGTACTCATTGACTACCCAGGCCCCACTAGTATGATCTGCATCATAGTCCTGGAAGTCGAGTACTCATCCTAAGGGCTTTATCAACATGTAATCAGAGAGACAGAAAGTATACATGTTAATACAAAGAGCAACCAGATAGCGTACTATCATGTCGAGCAAGAAAGTCTTACCTATATATGTCCCAGCATCCACTACAATATACATCCAATGTACAGTAATGGCCTCTAGGGCATACATATAACTAACAATCTCTCACTTGCACTAGGGCCATCTGTAGCAGTGGTTGTAATATCTAATACTCAACCATCCCCTAAAAGTCTCTTTTTCTGAAAAGGCCTTCGTGAGTGGATCCGCCGTGTTCTCCTCTGAGTCTACTCTCCTAATCTCGATCACCCTGGAGATCAACTATCTCCATGATCAGGTGATGCTGCCTTAGAATATGTCTGGGTCACTAATGGGACCAGGGTTCCAGGGCCGAAGCCACACTTCCATTGTCATACAATGGCAGGAACCTAGTTCATCTTATGAACCAATATACACCCAAACTTCCTCTTTGGTAGTAGCTTTAATAGCGATGTTACCAGCCTTTATCGTCTAGTTTGTCACGGTATCTAGCTTGGAAATCTTCCAACATACCGTCCCTTTACCGAGGGTAAAGACAATGCCTGCGACTGACATTCAGTCGTCCTTATCACTCTGGAACCCTTCCAGTGATTCTCCCCAGGATCGATTGATACCATCTCACTACAACTAGTGAGTATCCTAACATCCAATTAAATCTGTCTCATAGATCCAAAGCTTAAGATTTAGTAGGTATCACTTTGATCCTATAGGGAAAATCATTGTGATAAGCGGAGATTGATCGAGCGTAGCATAGGAAACTCCTTCCCTAACAAGAGTATGTCATCCACGTATTCTACGAGGATCGTCACCATACTCCCTACTACCTTTTTGTTTATACAAGGTTCATCTACCATTTTGATGATGTCAACTTCTTTGACTAATCCATCAAAACAGATGTTTCAACTCCGCGATGCCTGCTTTATCCTATAAAGCATCTTGCACACGTTTCCGCTGCTCCCACTGTCTATGAGGCCCTCTGGCTATGTACTTATAGACGCACTCTTCTAAAACATTATTTAGAAAAGTAGTCATGGCACCCAACCACCAGATATTGTAGTTATGGTATATAGCCGTGGCAAGTAGGATCTGGATGGACTTAAGCATATTCCCTGGAAAAAGGTTTCATCATCTTCCGTGCCTGGTCGATGACGAAAACCTTTAACAAGTCTAGCTTTGAAAGTCTCAACTTTTCCATCTATACCAAGTAATCTTCTCAAGATATACTTGCTCCTGATGGGGATTTAACCCTTCAGATATAGCAACCAAAGTCCATACTTTGTTGGTGTACATGGATTCCATCTCAGATCGCTAAGCATCCAGCCATTCTTACAGAGTCCCTACTCTTGATGGCCTGCTCGAATCTAGTTGGGTCATCATCTCATGATGCAATCATTGCTCCCACTTGTTAGTTATATGTATGCCCTAGAGGCCATTACTGTACATTGGATGTATATTGTAGTGGATGCTGGGACATATATAGGAAGGACTTTCTTGCTCGACATGATAGTACGCTATCTGGTTGCTCTTTATCTTAACATGTATACTTTCTGTCTCTCTGATTACATGTTGATAAAGCCCTTAGGATGTGTACTCGACTTCCAGGACTATGATGCAGATCATACTAGTGGGGCTTGGGTAGTCAATGAGTACATCCTTCATTGTTCCTAGTCGAGGGAATATCGAGACAGGGCATCGATATTCCAGAGTAGACTAGCGTATATCTTCTCGACCCATGCAATGGGCGATGGATGATCCCATATCCATTTATGTTTGACATCGGAGATGGTATGCGGGTGCTCAGTGGAGACTGGGTACACTGAACGGACTCGCCGAGAACTCCCAGATGGTATTATACCTCACGTCAGATGGCAGTTCTCTGGTGACACAGGTACAGCTTAGTCTGTTGACCCGAGATCGTCATAGAGTCTTGTGTGTCTCCCACTGTGCTTTGATTTCCACCCTACCACGGCTCTACTGAGTCGTGCAAGCAGGTGGTTTTTGGGTACAGTCCCGATTCACATGGAGGCAATGAGCGATAGGAGGGGATTCGTCTCTCCCGGTATTGGGGGTTGATGTTGTGCTATGCTCGACTGGCCATAACAGGAAATCCCTGGCCAGGGTTGCAGTGATATACTGGTAAGAGTTATCAGTAGTTTCACGAATGTTATGGACCTCAAGTCGGCATGACTTATCGAGCTACTGGGGTCTGACGTTTACCACCCCTAGGCGAGATATGCGACATATCAGACGAACAGACCGGACCGTACGGTAAGTGTTACTGGTTGGATTCGCAGGTGTCTGAGCGGGCTTGCTCGTCGATCTTCTGATCGCTCAATACCCGGGTGGCCGTTACGTTTAGCAGACCGCTTGCGGCTTGTGGGTGTTTGATATGATCATCATCTGCTGCCGGCGTATTGACGAGTCTTTAGAGTCCTACACAGAGGTTTCCTAGTTCAAGCGAAACGAAATAGGAGCGCATATGAGATATGTGCGGGAGCGGGAATAATTCGTGTATGTGATACCGTATTTCATTCTCGCGACGAATGTATCGATTGGTTATATGCGATATAACCTAGTTATCGAATCAAGGATTGATTCGATAAGCCGATACATTGGATACTAGCCGGTTATATTCGACATGATCGGATCATTGAATCAAGTGTTGATTTAATGATTTAATGTATAATTATATATTTGATATATTGCTCTGCATTAACTAGTATTGGTTCACTTTAAATGGATTCACTCACTTAGTTTGTGCACATTGCATATGTGATATATTTTGTGCACATGATTGTATCATGTTTGATGATACATGCAAGCTAGGGTTAGTGTAAAGAATTTGACCATGGTTAAGATTAAGATTAGGGTTTTCTTTTTCTTATTTATTAATTTATTTATTTTGGAAAAAGAAAAAGATGAAGAAAATGAAATGGTGGCTTATTTTGTTTGTAGTTGAAGTTTCTTGAAACTTTGACTAAGTAACCATTTTGTCTTCTTTCTTAACCCTAACTCTTCAAATTAACCTTAGTCAATTCTCTACACCTAACTAAGGTTAATCATATGATAAGTATTATATTTTCTTTTCTTTTTAAAAAGGTTATCATATCATCTTCTTCTTCTTCATCTTCTTTCTCCATGAAAAAAGCTTGCTACATCAATGGTGATTGATGAAAAAGTGTGTGAAATCCAAATCTAAAGTCAACCCAACTCCTATTTCTTCATCCTCTACCTCTTGCCAAGTAGTATAGGGTGTTTCCTTCACAAGTTTTTCCGACTTGGTGAAGTTGGAGCTTGTTCTAGCGATGCCTCGACGTAGATCATCTTCGGCATCGAACCGACGATCAAGCCCGCCCATTCTTAGATGATGCCGACGCTAGAGCCCAAGACATGATTTGGACAGCGAGGGGACTTCATTACGGAGCCGTGGAGGTGGTGGACCGGATCTACAAAGGTTGTATGTTCGTTCCCTTAGTTAAAATGTTAACTAGTTTGCTTGTTTCGCCTAAATATCTAGTAAACGATCCGTAGTCGGGTTTGTAGGCACCCGTAAAATTTGATTTGAGCATGTTTGATCACTTGTGAGACTTCACTAGAGTGCCTAGGAACCCTACAGTGGTATCAGAGCCTAGCTAGAGCCTTAGGCGATGCGTAGACGGAGTTAGAAGTCCGATCGACCCGAAACCCCGACTTTAAAATGCTCTCTGGACATTTTTGTAAAATGTGGATTTTTGCAAATTAAAAATATGCAGAGAAACAAGCAGGTAAATATAAGAATTACGATGCAAAAATTACCTAATGATCTTTCTAAAGTGCGGCGGAACCGCGGCATTAGCGTGCTAATGCGGCCCTTCCGCCGCACTTTTGTCTTATCTGCCATTGAATTTTGCACAGTAACTCCTATTTTTCAGTGCTGGTTTTCCTGGGAATTTTTAATATGCAGTATACAGTTGAGCATTTTTGGGTTGTATTGGGAATCAAAGATTCGATCGGGGTTTCAAATTTTGTCTATGTGACTTTCCGGATAAATTTTAGAATATGTTAAAAAGTTCGACAGGATATAAATACCCAATTTTTCCCCTGTCGGGAAATTTCCAAGTGTTGGATATTTCTGTAGTTTAACGATGTTCTAAGTAGTGCAAGTAACGCGATGGTCTCTCTAGAAGACAACAAACCTTAACTCGATTATGTGACCGTCTTGAACTGCCCTTTGAACCTTTGGGTTTGGGGCAGTACGGCGTGCCACATGTGAGGCGTTGGCTTGACCCTTCTACGGCTGGACCGTTGCTGCTGAGGCACGAACTGAATGTTGTTAGACTTATTTCCTGTGTTGAGTAGTATCGGGAAAACTTGGGTGTTCGATTGTTCGATCGAAAAGTTTAGCATTTTCTATTTATCCGGAATGTGATACAATAATTGGAATTCGCAAATAGTTATGAGATAACGGAATGAATATTATAAACGTAGCAGTTTAGTCTCACTTGATCGGTTGCCATGGAACTTTGATGTGATCAAAAGTCCGTCGCAATCACGTAGCGTACGCGGGTACTCGCCGGGTAAACTTAATAGACAGCCTCACCCCATAGCCCCGACCAAGTGACTGTAGGAGAACCCCGTCGCCGAAAGCATCCGTTCGGGTGCTCTCGGTAGCGGTGTTCCGCCTTGGTGCACTTTGTCGACGGCGTCAGGGGTGCGGCCGTCTACTGAAGTTTGCGACGAGCATTCGATCAGAATGTCGGGGATCCTGTTGAATTGCCCGACTTGATATTGAAAAGAGTTTTCGATAATAAGACTAAAATGCGGGGTTTATAATTGTTAGGCATGCGATTTCTAAGTAATTCATTTGGTCAGGCATGCGATGTCTGAGGTGGTTGCGGATTCCAACTGTTGTAGTTTTACACTTTCTTTTCTGTGACCGTAAGTGTAATATGTGATATCGCCGGTTTCATTGCTATATGTCAACGACAATTGGGATGCGCATATTTACTTACGTTGATGACATGTGATGTTATGTGTTGCTGGATATGTTATATTGGATCGTCGTGTTTGAATAGCCGGGGGTTTTTTATGTGAGATGAGTGTTTTTCGTTTTCATTCATGTAAAAACTTGTATGTAATATTCTTTTATTGGGGCACTTCCAGGTTGCGGAAGTCGTCACCCGTTGTATATTATTTACTTTTCTGCACTAGGATAGACCCAAGGAGGGGAGCACAAGTAACCGGGTTCTGGGGTCCAGTGGGAGACCAACTCGAGGAGTCGAGTCTGGGTCTCCTAACCCTAGAATTGGTAGGGTTGCTTGCCGCTCTCGTAGGGGTCTAGGGATGTGGGATTGGCTATTCATCACGACCGTGGAATCCGTGTTTTATACTGGCTCGTATTGAAAACACGGACGTCCTAGTATATCCAATATTTCATATGTTTCTTCTGCTGTGTTTTATCTGTGATCATGCGATGTTCTGTGCTCTGTGACAGATATTATAGTATATATATGATATATTATATAGACGTTACTTATGTTTTACACTCGCGCTGGCCCTGCCCCGCTCTGCCGTTAGTTACCTAACCTAACGGTGCACGAGGGGACATCGAGGCGAATGCGGATGGCATAAGTGTACGTCATATCTATCTGTGATGTTTAGGTAATTTAAATGATGGGATATTCATTAATGAGATTAATGAAAGAAAATAAACCTAATTGATGTTGTGGAATCGAATTTCAAAATAAAAACAGGTAGCTACAGTTCTTGCTTTGCATCGCGGTGTTCCTTGTAGAACATCCTGCACCTTATTCGATAGGGAAAGGACCGAGATCCCTTCACCGGGAGTGACTCCTTTAGCAATAACCGGCAGATGCTACAACCCTTGGTTTGTCATTTGATCGCTTCTATAGTTTCCGCTTTGCACAGTGATATATATGATATATCCCGCACCTCATTCGACGAGGAAAGGGCCGACGATCCCTTCACCGGGAGTGACCCCTTTAGCAAAACTAGAAAAGCTTCAAAAACATTCCATTTAAAAAAACCATTTGATTCCGCAACGAGATCAAGTTCAAAGCGTTAAAGGTTTTCACAAAAACCATTCGCAACCCTCCGTCATTTTAGGAAGTAGAGTACTTAGTATTCGTGCTGTGTTTGTTGACCATAGTCAAGGCACAGTGTACGGTAGCTAAGTGATGTCTTCCTACACCGCATATGATGCGATTAGTTAGGACAGTCGCGTGACTTTGTTGACCTTAGTTAAGGGTCATGTGGGTGGGTCTAATTAATCACGAAATGACGGGTAGAACTTGACTAGTACTTATGATTTGTTGACCATAGTTAAGGTCATAGGTGCTAGGGGTAAAAACCTATATCGGGAGTTTCAAGTGTTGAAACTTGCAATGAGATTGCATACCTTCTATGTGATAGTTGGATCCCGATACCCACTGCGAGTAATTGTTACTTCTGGGAGAGTTTTGCACTTTGCAATTAGCCGATCAAGTAGGTGTCTAGAAAGGTGTCAACGGGGTTACGCCTCTGGGAAAACGAGGTTTACTGTAATTAGGTCCGTGCGAAAGCACGGGGAACCTCCCTCAAAGTACCGACACTGGCCTGGCTGAAAGATTGGCGAACTTGTAGAGTGTAATTAATCCCGGCTAGTCTTTCCTTTTAGGGTTTGAAGGAAGATTTGATAAAAACAGTGGGAGCCATCCTGATTAGATAAAATATATAACCAATCTGATCTTGCAAGAGCGCACGCAGAGTGTTTTCTTCTCTCTCTCTCCTGGTAGCGACCATATCACGCCTTAATCAAGGTAATAATACGGAATATTGACCGAACCCGCTTGTTATACTAAGCTGGGGAACGTTGGTCCTGCTCCAACTTATAATTGTTATAAGACAGAGCAGGAAATTGGGGAATACCAGAATTCCTATGCCGCCCAAACGAAGAAAGTGCATATGATGCATCTCCTTCGGGTGTGTTCATTACAAAGAACTGTTTCTCAGTATCCTCTGCATCCTGGGTATATGATACCAGATCAGGATCCCAGATATGTAATATGTTACATAGGGCTACAAAAAGGTAGAAAAACTGAGAACGGGTGATAAGTTTCATGAGGCAGAAAACGGGGCAAGTGTTGCTGCCAAGTCTGTTGGTCACTGTCACCCTGTATTACCAGTACATTGATTCTAAACAAATGCTATTAGATACCGAACCTGATATACAAAATCATATCAGTCTCTTTATTAGTAAAGAAAGGATATAATTTTGTATTGATGGATAATGTTTTGAACATTTCCTATATCAAAAGTTGATCGGTTCAGGCACGTTATCTAAAAGCATTAACGTTCTAAATCAAACTACAGTTCCTCGTATACAGAACACACACAAGAGGAAGAGTTCAGAAATGAACGAATCATTCTTGAGGCATTGTAGACTAGGTCACATCAATGCGACCCGACTGGCTGAAGTTACATTTTAGATGCATATTTAAATCAGTTTGAATTTACATCTTGTGAAACTTGCCAGTCATGTCACAAAGATTAGATGACCATAGCTCTGTTTATTAGAAGCAGAGAAAGAGTTAGTAAACTCTTGGGACTGATACATAATGATGTATGTAAAGTCTCCAGTCTACACATGCCCGGACTGGTTCTTTGTACTTCATTATATTCTCTGATAATCTCTTAAGATTCAGTCGTATGTTCCTGCTGAAACATAAGTCCGAAGCTTTTGAGGTATTCACACAATATAAATTAGAAGTAGAGAACCAATAACCAGGTATAAGTATTATGTCCTTTGATGAGATCAAGGAGGAGAATACTTGTGCATGGAATTCCTGGATTATTCTAAAGGAGTATGAGATTCTCTCTCAGCATTACTCCTCCAAATAACCATAGCAAATTGGTGTGTCAGGGCGGAGCAATCACACCCTATATGATAAGGTGTGCTCTATGATGAGTACTACTGAGTTACCTGTTTCCTTTTTGGGAGTTATGCGCTTAAGAAGCTGCATACCTATTGAATTAGGTTTGAATCAAATCAGTGCCTACCACTCCATATGAGATATGGAAAGGGAAGAGCCCATATCTTAAGATAGTTAAGATTTGGGGTTGTCCGGCCTATGTCAAAAGCAAAATCCGGACAAGCTCGAGGCAAGGTCTGTTCTGTTGAACTGGAAAGGTTCCAGCTATACAAAACTGCAGTTGATATTTGACAGAACCATAAGATTCTATAGTTCCCGACGAACCTCAGCCTCTCCGCCGATCTAGTAGGGTTCCTCATCCGCCTGAGAGATACCTCGGTTTCTCGATGACAGTGGGAGCAAGGATTGCATCATGAGATGATGACCCAACTAGTTTCGAGCAGGCCATCGAGAGTAGGGACTCTGTAAGAATGGCTGGATGCTTAGCGATCTGAGATGGAATCCATGTACACCAGCAAAGTATGGACTTTAGCTGCTATATCTGAAGGGTTAAATCCCCATCAGGAGCAAGTATATCTTGAGAAGATTACTTGGTGTAGATGGAAAAGTTGAGACTTTCAAAGCTAGACTTGTTAAAGGTTTTCGTCATCGACCAGGCGTGGATAATGATGAAACCTTTTTCCAGTAGCTATGCTTAAGTCTGTCCAGATCCTACTTACCACGGCTACATACCATGACTACGATATCTGGCGGTTGGGTGCCATGACTGCTTTTCTAAATACTGATTTAGAAGAGAACGTCTATAAGAACACAGCCAGAGGTCTTCGTAAACAGTGGGAGCAGCGGAAACGTGTGCAAGTTGCTTTACATAATGAAGCAGGCATCACGGAGTTGGAACGTCTGTTCTGATGTGATAGTCAAAGTGTTGGACTTCATCAAAATGGTAGACGAACCTTGTATATACAAAAGGGTAGTAGAGAGTAAGGTGGTCATCTTCGTTTGTACGTAGACAACATACTCTTGATAGGAAAAGAGTTTCCTATACTACGATCGATCAATCTCCTATTATCACAAGGATTCTCCAAATAGGATAAAGATGATACCTCCTAAATCCTGAGATTTGGACCTATGAGATAGATCTAAAGGGATATTAGGGTTCTCACTAGGTATAGTGAGATTGTATCAATCGATCCTGGGGAGAATCACTGGAAGTGTTCCAGGGTGATAAAGACGACTGAATGTCAGTCACAGGCACTGTCTTTACCCTCAGTAAAGGGACGGTATGTTGGAAGAGTTCTAAGCTCGATACCGTGGCAAACTAGACGATAAAGGCTGGTAACATCGCTATTAAACATACTACCAAAGAGGAAGTTTGGGTGTACATTGGTTCATAAGATGAACTAGGTTCCGGCCATTGTATGACAATGGAAGCGTGGCTTCGACCCTGGAACCCTGGTCCCATCAGTGACCCAGACATATTCTGAGGCAGCATCACCTGATCATGGAGATAGTTGATCTCCAGGGTGATCGAGGTTAGGAGAGAAGACTCAGAGGACAACACGGAGGATCCACTCACGAAGGCCTTTTCCCAGAGAGCGACTCATATGGGATGGTTGAGTATGTGATACTGCAACCACTGCTACAGATGGCCCTAGTGCAAGTGGGAGATTGTTAGTTATATGTATGCCGTAGAGGCCATTACTGTACATTGGATGTATATTGTAGTGGATGCTGGGACATATATAGGAAGGACTTTCTTGCTCGACATGATAGTACGCTATCTGGTTGCTCTTTATCTTAACATGTATACTTTCTGTCTCTCTGATTACATGTTGATAAAGCCCTTAGGATGTGTACTCGACTTCCAGGACTATGATGCAGATCATACTAGTGGGGCTTGGGTAGTCAATGAGTACATCCTTCATTGTTCCTAGTCGAGGGAATATCGAGACAGGGCATCGATATTCCAGAGTAGACTAGCGTATATCTTCTCGACCCATGCAATGGGCGATGGATGATCCCATATCCATTGGTTTTTGACATCGGAGATGGTATGCGGGTGCTCAGTGGAGACTGGGTACACTGAACGGACTCGCCGAGAACTCCCAGATGGTATTATACCTCACGTCAGATGGCAGTTCTCTGGTGACACTGGTACAGCTTAGTCTGTTGACCCGAGATCGTCATAGAGTCTTGTGTGTCTCCCACTGTGCTTTGATTTCCACCCTACCACGGCTCTACTGAGTCGTGCAAGCAGGTGGTTTTTGGGTACAGTCCCGATTCACATGGAGGCAATGAGCGATAGGAGGGGATTCGTCTCTCCCGGTATTGGGGGTTGATGTTGTGCTATGCTCGACTGGCCATAACAGGAAATCCCTGGCCAGGGTTGCAGTGATATACTAGTAAGAGTTATCAGTAGTTTCACGAATGTTATGGACCTCAAGTCGGCATGACTTATCGAGCTACTGGGGTCTGACGTTTACCACCCCTAGGCGAGATATGCGACATATCAGACGAACAGACCGGACCGTACGGTAAGTGTTACTGGTTGGATTCGCAGGAGTCTGAGCGGGCTTGCTCGTCGATCTTCTGATCGCTCAATACCTGGGTGGCCGTTACGTTTAGCAGACCGCTTGCGGCTTGTGGGTGTTTGATATGATCATCATTTGCTGCCGGCGTATTGACGAGTCTTTAGAGTCCTACACAGAGGTTTCCTAGTTCAAGCGAAACGAAATAGGAGCGCATATGAGATATGTGCGGGAGCGGGAATAATTCGTGTATGTGTTACCGTATTTCATTCTCGCGACGAATGTATCGATTGGTTATATGCGATATAACCTAGTTATCGAATCAAGGATTGATTCGATAAGCCGATACATTGGATACTAGCCGGTTATATTCGACATGACCGGATCATTGAATCAAGTGTTGATTTAATGATTTAATGTATAATTATATATTTGATATATTGCTCTGCATTAACTAGTATTGGTTCACTTTAAATGGATTCACTCACTTAGTTTGTGCACATTGCATATGTGATATATTTTGTGCACATGATTGTATCATGTTTGATGATACATGCAAGCTAGGGTTAGTGTAAAGAATTTGACCATGGTTAAGATTAAGATTAGGGTTTTCTTTTTCTTATTTATTAATTTATTTATTTTGGAAAAAGAAAAAGATGAAGAAAATGAAATGGTGGCTTATTTTGTTTGTAGTTGAAGTTTCTTGAAACTTTGACTAAGTAACCATTTTGTCTTCTTTCTTAACCCTAACTCTTCAAATTAACCTTAGTCAATTCTCTACACCTAACTAAGGTTAATGATATGATAAGTATTATATTTTCTTTTCTTTTTAAAAAGGTTATCATATAATCTTCTTCTTCTTCATCTTCTTTCTCCATGAAAAAAGCTTGCTACATCAATGGTGATTGATGAAAAAGTGTGTGAAATCCAAATCTAAAGTCAACCCAACTCCTATTTCTTCATCCTCTACCTCTTGCCAAGTAGTATAGAGTATTTCCTTCACAAGTTTTTCCGACTTGGTGAAGTTGGAGCTTGTTCTAGCGATGCCTCGACGTAGATCATCTTCGGCATCGAACCGACGATCAAGCCCGCCCATTCTTCGATGATGCCGACGCTAGAGCCCAAGACATGATTTGGACAGCGAGGGGACTTCATTGCGGAGCCGTGGAGGTGGTGGACCGGATCTACAAAGGTTGTATGTCCGTTCCCTTAGTTAAAATGTTAACTAGTTTGCTTGTTTCGCCTAAATATCTAGTAAACGATCCGTAGTCGGGTTTGTAGGCACCCGTAAAATTTGATTTGAGCATGTTTGATCACTTGTGAGACTTCACTAGAGTGCCTATGAACCCTACACCACTGTCATCGAGAAACCGAGGTATCTCTCAGGCAGGCGAGGAACCCTACCAGATCGGCGGAGAGGTTGAGGTTCGTCGGGGACTATAGAATCCTTTGGTTCTGTCAAATCTTCAGCTGTAGTTTCGAATAGCTGGAACCTTTCCAGTTCTACATAACTGACCTCGCCTCGATCTTGTCCGGATTTTGCTTTTGACATAGGCCGGACAATCCCAAATCTTAACTAACTTAAGATATGGGCTCTTCCCTTTCCATATCACATATGAAGTGGTAGGCAGTGGTTTGATTAGAACCTAATTCAATAGGTATGCAGCTTCTCAAGCGCATAACATCCAAAAAGAAATAGGTAACTCAGTAATACTCATCATAGAGCACACGATATCTAATATTGTGTGATTGCTCCGCCCCGATACACCTTTGTGCTGTGGTGTATTCAGAGGAGTAATACTGAGAGAGAATCTCATTTTCCTTTAGAATAGTCCAAGGATTCCATGCACAAGTATTCTCCTCCCTGATCTCATCATGGGACATAATATTTATACCCGTATTTTGGTTCTCTACTTCCAACTTATATTCTGTGAATTCCTCAAAAGCTTCGGACTTATGTTCCAACAGGAACATACGACTGAATCTTGAGAGATTATCAGAGAATGTAATGAAGTACAAAGAACCAGTCTTGGCATGTGTAGACTGGAGACCTTACATACATCATCATGTATCAGTCCCAAGAGTTCACTAACTCTTTCTCTGTTTCCAATAAACAGAGCTATGGTCATCTTATCTTTGTGACATGACTGGCAAGTTTCACAAGATGTAAATTCAAACTGATTTAAACATGCATCTAAAATGTAACTTCAGCCAGTCGGGTCGCATTGATATGACCTAGTCTATAATGCCTTAAGAATGATTCGTTCATTTCTGAACTCTTCCTCTTATGTGTGTTCCGTATACTAGGAACTGTAGTTTGATTTAGAACATCAATGCTTTTAGATAACGTGCCTGAACCGATCAACTTTTGATATAGGAAATGTTCAAAACATTATCCAACAATACAAAATTTTATCATTTCTTTACTTGTAAAGAGAGTGATATGATTTTGTATATCAGGTTCGGTATCTAATAACATTCGTTCAGAATCAATGTATTGGTAATACAGGGTGACAGTGACCAACAGACTTGGCTGCAACACTTGCCCCGTTTTCTGTCTCATGAAACTTATCACCCGTTCTCAGTTTTTCTACCCTTTTGTAGCCCTCTGTAACAGATTACATATCTGGGATCCTGATCCGGTATCAGATACCCAGGATGCGGAGGATACTGAGAAACAGTTCTTTGTAATGAACACACCCGAAGATGATGCATCATATGCACTTTCTTCGTTTGGGTGGCATAGGAATTCTGGTATTCCCCTATTTCCTGCTCTGTCTTATAACAATTATAAGTTGGAGCGGGACCAACGTTCCCCAGCTCAGTATAACAAGCGGGTTCGGTCAAAATCCATATTATTATCTTGATTAAGGCGTGATATGGTCGCTACCAGGAGAGAGAGAGAAGAAAACACACTGCGTGCACTCTGTCAAGATTAGATTGGTTATATATTTTATCTAATCAGGATGGCTCCCACTGTTTTTATCAAATCTTCCTTCAAACCCTAAAAGGAAAGACTAGCCGGGATTAATTACACTCTACAAGTTCGCCAATCTTTCAGCCAGGCCAGTGTCGGTACTTTGAGGGAGGTTCCCCGTGCTTTCGCACGGACCTAATTACAGTAAATCTCGTTTTCCCAGAGGCGTAACCCCGTTGACACCTTTCTAGACACCTACTTGATCGGCTAATTGCAAAGTGCAAAACTCTCCCAGGAGTAACAATTACTCGCAGTGGGTATCGGGATCCAACTATCACATAGAAGGTATGCAATCTCATTGCAAATTTCAACACTTGATGCAGGGTTCCTAGGCACTCTCAAGAGGTCTCACAAGGCATCAACCATGCCAATTTCAAAAATACGGTGCCGAGAAACCCTAGACTACGGATCGTTAGCTAGATGTCTAGGCGAAAAGATAACAAGTTTCCATCTAAACTAAAAGAACGGATATACAACCTTTGTAGATCCGGTTCTCCACCTCCATAGCTCCGCAATGAAGTCTCCTCGCTGTCCATAACAAGTCCCGGGCTCTAGCGTCGGCTTCATCGGAGAATGGACGGGCTAGGACATCGATGTCCATGCCGAAGATGATCTACGTCGAGGCATCGCTAAATCAAGCTCCGACTTTTCCAAGTCAAGAAACTTGTGAAGAAAACACACTCTACTACTTGGAAAGAGGTAGAGAATGAAGAAATAGGAAGTGGGTAGACTTTAGAATTGGATTTCTCACTTGTTTTCATCAATCACCATTGATGAAGCAAGCTTCTTCAAGGAAGAAGAAGATGAAGAAGAAGAAGATAAATGTTATGATATGAATAATTAAAATAGAAAAGAAAAACAATCCTTATCATAACTTTTACCATGGTAAAGTGTAGAGAACTAACTAAGGTTCAAATGAATGGTTAGGGTTAAGCATGAGACAAAATGGTGACTAAGTCAAACCTTCATGAATCTTCATGAAAGAAACAAATGATAGCCACCATTTTCTCTTTATGCAAATTTATTTTCCAAAAAGAAATAGATAAATAAATAAGGGAATAAAACAAAACCCTAACCATTATCATGTAACCATGGTTTGATCTTTACACTAAAACCCTAGCATAACATGTATCATCAAACATGATACAATCAAGTGCACAAAACTATATCGAATATACTATGTGCACATCCGAGCGAGAAAATCCATTTAAAGTGAACCAATACTAGTTAATGCAAAGTAATATATCAAATATATAATTATGCATTAAATCATTAAATCAACACTTGATTCAATGATCCGGTCATGTCGCACACAACCGACTAGTATGCTATGTATCGACTTATCGAATCAACCCTTGATTCGATACCTAGGTTATATCGCATACAACCATTCGATACATACATCGCGAGAATGGAATACGGTATCACATACACGTATTATTCTCGGTCCCGCACATATCTCATATGCGCTCCTATTTCATTTCGCTTGAGCCAGGAAACCTCTGTGTAGGACTCTAAAGACTCGTCAATACGCCGGCAGCAGATGATGATCATATCAAACAACCACAAGCCGCAAGCGGTCTGCTAAACGTAACGGCCACCCGGGTATTGAGCGATCTGAAGATCGACGAGCAAGCCCGCTCACACTCCAGTGAATCCAACCAGTAACACTACCGTACAGTCCGGTCTGATCGTCTGATATGTCGCATATCTCGCCTAGGGGTGGTAAACGTCAGACCCCAATAGCTCGATAAGTCGTGTCGATATGAGGTCTATAACAATTCGAGAAACTACTGGTAACACTTACCAGTAAATCTCAACAACCCTGGCCAGGGATTTCCTGTTATAGCCAATCGAACACAGCGCAACATCAACTCCCTATACCGGGAGAGACGAATCCCCTCCTATCGCTCATTGCCTCCATGTGACTCGGGACTGTACCCAAAAACCACCGTTTGCATGCCCTCTTGGACGTGGTAAGATGGAAATCAAAGCACAGTGGGAACCACACAAGACTCTATGACGATCTCGGGTCAACAGACTACTCTGTACCAGTGTCACCAGAGAACTGCCATCTGACGTGAGGTATAATACCATCTGGGAGTTCTCGGCGAGTCCGTCCAGTGTACCCAGTCTCCACTGAGCACCCGTATATCATCTCTGATGTCAAACACCAATGGATATGGGATCATCCATCGCCCATCTGTATGGGTCGAGAAGGTACACGCTAGTCTACTCTGGTATATCGATGCCCCGTCTCGATACACCCACGACTAGGGACTTTGAAGGATGTACTTATGGACTAACGTGTCCCCACTAGTATGATCCGCATCATAGTCCAGGTAGTCAAGTACAGATCCTAAGGGCTTTACCAACATGTAACAGGGAGACAATCAGTGTACATGTTAAGGTAAAGATCAACCAGATAGCATACTATCATGTCGAGAAAGAAAGTCCTCCCTATATATGTCCCAGCATCCACTACAATATACATCCTATGTACAGTAATGGCCTCTAGGGCATACATATAACTAACACTTGAAACTCCCGATAAAGGTTTTTACCCCTAGCACTTATGACCTTAACTAAGGTCAACAAATCATAAGTACTAGTCAAGTTCTACCCGTCATTTCGTGATTAATTAGACCCACCCACATGACCCTTAACTAAGGTCAACAAAGTCACGCGACTGTCCTAACTAATCGCATCATATGCGGTGTAGGAAGACATCACTTAGCTACCGTACACTGTGCCTTGACTATGGTCAACAAACACAGCACGAATACTAAGTACTCTACTTCCTAAAATGATGGAGGGTTGCGAATGGTTTTTGTGAAAACCTTTAACGCTTTGAACTTGATCTCGTTACGGAATCAAATAGTTTTTAAATGGAATGTTTTCGAGGCTTTTCTAGTTTTGCTAAAGGGGTCACTCCCGGTGAAGGGATCGTCGGCCCTTTCCTCGTCGAATGAGGTGCGTGATATATCATATATATAACTGTGCAAAGCGGAAACTATAGAAGCGATCAAAGACAAACCGAGGGTTGTAGCATCTGCCAGTCATTGCTAAAGGAGTCACTCCCGGTGAAGGGATCTCGGTCCTTTCCTCATCGAATAAGGTGCAGGATGTTATACAATGAACACCGCGATGCAAAGCAAGAACTGTAGCTACCTGTTTTTATTTTGAAATTCGATTCCACAACATCAATTAGGTTTATTTTCTTTCATTAATCTCATTAATGAATATCCCATCATTAAGGTCCACCTAAACATCACAGATAAACATAACGTACGCTTATGCCATCCGCATTCGCCTCGATGTCCTGTCTGCACCGTTAGGTTAGGTAACTAACGGCAGAGCGGGGCAGGGCTAGCGCGGGTGTAAAACATAAGCAACGTTTATATAATATATCATATATAATATATATAATATCTGTCACAGAACATCACATGATCACATCACAGATAAATCACAGCAGAAGAAACATATGAAATATTGGATATACTAGGACGTCCGTGTTTTCAATACGAGCCAGTATAAAACACGGATTCCACGGTCGTGATGAATAGCCTATCCCACACCCCTAGACCCCTACGAGAGCGGCAAGGAACCCTACCAATTCTAGGGTTAGGAGACCCGGACTCGACTCCTCGAGTTGGTCTCCCACTGGACCCCAGAACCCGGTTACTTGTGCTCCCCTCCTTGGTTCTATCCTAGTGCAGAAAAGTAAATAATATACATCAACGGTGACAACTTCCGCAACCTGGAAGTGCCCCAATAAAAGAATATTACATACAAGTTTTTACATGAATGAAAATGAGAAACACTCATCTCACATAAAAACCCCCGGCTATTCAAATACGACGATCCAATATAACATATCCAGCAACACATAACATCACATGTCATTAACGTAAGTAAATATGCGCATCCCAATTGTCGTTGACATATAGCAACGAAACCGGCGATATCACATATTACACTTACGGTCACAGAAAAGAAAGTGTAAAACTACAACAGTTGGAATCCGCAATCTCATTAGACATCGCATGCCTAACCAAATGAATTCTTTAGACATCGCATGCCTAACAATTATAAACCCCGCATTTTAGTCTCAAAATCGAAAACACTTTTCAATATCAAGTCGGGCAATTCAACAAGATTCCCGAAAAACTGATCGAATGCTCGTCGCAAACTTTAGTAGGCGGCCGCACCCCCGACGCCGTCGACAAAGTGCACCAAGGCGGAACACCGCTGCCGCGAGCACCCGAACGGATGCTTTCGGCGACGGGGTTCTCCTACAGTCACTTGGTCGGGGCTATGGAGTGAGGCTGTCTATTAAGTTTACCCGGCGAGTATCCGCGTACGCTACGTGATTGCGACGGACTTTTGATCATATCAAAACTCCGTGGCAACCGATCATTTGAGACTAAACTGCTATGTTTATAATATTCATTCCGTTATCTCATAACTACTTGTGAATTCCAATTATTGTATCACATTCCGGATAAATAGAAAATGCTAAATCTTTCGATCGAACAATCGAACACCCAAGTTTTCCTGAAACAGATCAACACATGAAATAAGTCTAACAACATTCAGTTCGTGCCTCAGTACCAACGGTCCAGCCGTAGAAGGGTCAAGCCAACGCCTCACATGTGGCACGCCGTACTTCCCCAAACCCGAAGGTTCAAAGGGCAGTTCAAGACGGTCACATAATCGAGTTAAGGTTTGTTGTCTTCTAGAGGGTCCATCGCGTTACTTGCACTACTTAGAACGTCGTTAAACTACGGAAAAATCCAACACTTGGAAATTTCCCGGCAGGGGAAAAATTGGGTATTTATATCCGGTCGAACTTTTTAACATATTCTAAAATACCCGGAAAAACACACTAACAAAATTAGACAATCCGATCGATACATTGAGTTCCCAATACAACCCAGAAAATAAAACTCTGGAAAAAAATATTAAAAATTCCCAGGAACACCAGCACAGAAAACTAAGAATTACTGTGCAAAAACATCTGTCTGAAGATACCAACTTGCCGCGGAACCGCCGCATTAGGCATGCATATGCGGCGGTTCCGCCGCATTATTAACGATTCAGAGCCCCCATTTTAAACAGTAATTCTTAGAATATTGCACTGAGGTTTCTGCATATTTTTAATCTACAAAAATCCGCATTTTACAGAATTGTCCAGAGAGCACTTTAAAGTCGGGGTTTTGGGTCGATCGGACTTCTAACTCCGTCTACGCATCGCCTAAGGCTCTAGCTAGGCTCTGATACCACTGTAGGGTTCCTAGACACTCTAATGGAGTCTCACAAGTGATCAAACATGCACAAATCAAAAATTCCTTGTGCCTACAAACCCTAATACGGATCGTTAACTAGAAATCAAGGCGATGCAAGCAAGTAAACGGAATTATAGCTAAAGGGAAGGGGCTACAACCTTTGTAGATCCGGTCCTCCACCTCCTAGGCTCCGTGATGAAGTCCTCTCCGCTGTCCAAATCGAACCATGGCTCTCACGGTGGTTTCATCGGAGAAAAAAAAAGGCGGGCTAGGTCGTCGACAACGTGCCGAAGATGATCTACGTCGAGGCATCACTAGATCAAGCTCCACCTTCACCAAGCCATGAAAACTTGTGAAGGAAACACCCTATACTACTTGGCAAGAGGTAGATGATGGAGAAATAGGAAGTGGGTAGACTTTAGATTTGGATTTCTCACACTTTTTCATCAATCACCATTGATGTAGCAAGCTTTCTTCATGGAAGAAGAAGATGAAGAAGAAGAAGAAGATATGATAAGTGTTGAATAATAAGATAAATAAATCAATACTTATCATATATTTACCCTTGGTTAATTGTAGAGAATGGACCATGGTTAACTTGAATGGTTAGGGTTAAGGATGAGACAAGAATGGTGACTTAGTCAATGCTTCATGAAACTTCAACTAAAAACAAACTAAGCCACCATTTCTTTTTTCTCTTTATCATTTTCTTTTTCCAAAATAAACAAAAAGAATAAATAAATGAATAAGTAAATAAAATGAAACCCTAACCATTCATATAACCATGGTTAATTCTTTACACAAACCCAAGCTTGCATGTATCATCAAACATGATACAATCTTGTGCATAAAAGTATATCACATATACAACTTGCACAATCCAAGTGAGAAAATCCATTTAAAGTGAACCAATACCAGTTAATGCAAAGTAATATATCAAATATATAATTATTCATTAAATCATTAAATCAACACTTGATTCAGTGATCCGGTCATGTCGCATATAACCGGCTAGTATCCAATGTATCGGCTTATCGAATCAATCCTTGATTCGACAACTAGGTTATATCGCATATAACCAATCGATACATTCGTCGCGAGAATGGAATACGGTATCACATACACGAATTATTCTCGGTCCCGCACATATCTCATATGCGCTCCTATTTCGTTTCGCTTGAGCCAGGAAACCTCTGTGTAGGACTCTAAAGACTCGTCAATACGCCGGCAGCGGATGATGATCATATCAAACATCCACAAGCCGCAAGCGGTCTGCTAAACGTAATGGCCACCCAGGTATTGAGCGATCAGAAGATCGACGAGCAAGCCCGCTCACACTCCTGTGAATCCAACCAGTAACACTTACCGTACAGTCCGGTCTGTTCGTCTGATATGTCGCATATCTCGCCTAGGGGTGGTAAACGTCAGACCCCAGTAGCTCGATAAGTCATGCCGACTTGAGGTCCATAACATTCGTGAAACTACTGATAACTCTTACCAGTATATCACTACAACCCTGGCCAGAGATTTCCTGTTATGGCCAGCCGAGCATAGCACAACATCAACCCCCAATACCGGGAGAGACGAATCCCCTCCTATCGCTCATTGCCTCCATGTGAATCGGGACTGTACCCAAAAACCACCTGCTTGTACGACTCAGTAGAGCCGTGGTAGGGTGGAAATCAAAGCACAGTGGGAGACACATAAGACTCTATGACGATCTCGGGTCAACAGACTAAGCTGTACAAGTGTCACCAGAGAACTGCCATCTGACGTGAGGTATAATACCATCTGGGATTTCTCGGCGAGTCCGTTCAGTGTACCCAGTCTCCACTGAGCACCCGTATACCATCTCTGATGTCAAACACCAATGGATATGGGATCATCCATCGCCCATCACATGGGTCGAGAAGATATACGCTAGTCTACTCTGGAATATCGATGCCCCGTCTCGATATTCCCATGATTAGGAACAATGAAGGATGTACTCATTGACTACCCAGGCCCCACTAGTATGATCTGCATCATAGTCCTGGAAGTCGAATACTCATCCTAAGGGCTTTATCAACATGTAATCAGAGAGACAGAAAGTATACATGTTAAGACAAAGAGCAACCAGATAGCGTACTATCATGTCGAGCAAGAAAGTCCTACCTATATATGTCCCAGCATCCACTACAATATACATCCAATGTACAGTAATGGCCTCTAGGGCATACATATAACTAACATCAAGCATGACACAAAATAATGTACATTAATATATATCACATATATACTAAATGTACACAAGTGAGAAAAGAAATCTTAAGTGAGCTAATATTAGTTAATGTAAGATAATATATCAAATATATAATTATACATTAAATTATTAAATCAACACTTGATTTAATAATCCAGCTATATCACATACAACCGACTAATATCTAATGTATCAAATTATCGAATCAACACTTGATCCGATAACCCAGCTATATCATATATAACCGAACGATATCACATATCGCGAGAATAGAATACTGTATCACATATGCGTATTAATCTCTGCCCCGCACATATCACATATATGCTCCTACTTCGTTTCGCTTGAACCAGAAAACCACTGTATAGGACTCTAAAGACTCGTCAATACGCCGACAGTAGGTGGTGATCATATCAGTCATCCACAAGCCGTAAACTGTCTGCTAGACATAATGGCCACCCGGGTATTGAGCGATCAGAAGATCAACAAGCAAGTCTGCTCATACTCCTGTGAATCCAATCAGTAACACTACCGTACATTCCGGTCTCTTCGTCTTATATGTCGCATATCACAGCCTCGGGGTGGTGTAACATCAGACCTCAATAGCCTAATAAGTTATTAGTTATGTATATGCCCTAGATGCCATTATTGTACATATGATGTATATTATAGTGGATGCTTGGACATATATAGAGAGGTCTTTCTTGCTCGATATGATAGTATGCTATCTGGTTGTACTTTATCTTAACATGTTGACTTGTATTGGTTTACTGTCTTGCTCTCACATGTTGATAAAGCCCTTAGGATATGTACATGACTACTAGGACTATGATAGAGATCATACTAGTGGGGCCAGGGTAGTCAACGAGTACATCCTATAATTGTTCTTAGTCGAGGGTATATCGAGACAGGGCATCGATACTCCAGAGTAGACTAGTGTATACGCATCTTGACCCATATGATAGGCGATGGATGATCCCACATCCATTGGTGTTTGACATCAAAGATGGTATGCGGGTGCTCAGTGGAGACTGGGTACATTGAACGGACTCTCCGAGAACTCCTAGATGTTATTGTACCTATCGTCAGATAGCAGTTCTCTGGTGTCACCGGTACAGGTTAGTCCGTAGACCCGAGATCGTCATAGAGTATTGTGTGATTCCCACTGTGCTTTGATTTCTACCTTACCACATTGACAAGAACGTGCAAAATGGTGGCTTTTGGGTATAGTCCCGAATCATATGGAGGCAATGAGCGATAGGAGGGGTTTCGTCTCTCCCGGTATTGGGGGTTGATGTTGCGCTGTGTTCGATTGGCTATAACTAGAATTCCCTGGCCAAGGCTGAGATGGAGATCTACTGGTAAGTGCTATCAGTAGTTTCTCGACCCGTTATGAACCTCACATCGACACAACTTATCGGTTACTGGGGTCTGACATTTACCACCCAAGACTGGATATGCGACATATCAGACGAAGAGACCGGACTCTACGGTAGTGTTACTGATTGGATTTGCAGGTGTGTGAGCAGGCTTGCTTGTTGATCTTCTGATCGCTCAATACCCGGGTGGCTGTTACGTTTAGCTGACCGCTTGCAGCTTGTGGGTGTTTGATATGATCATTACCTACTGCCGGCGTATTGACGAGTCTTTAGAGTTCTACACAGAGGTTTCCTGGCTCAGGCGAAACGGAGTAGGAGCACATATGTGATATGTACGGGACCGAGAATAATGTGAGTATGCGATACCGTATTTTATTCTCGTGATATGTAATATCGGCCGGGTATATGTCATATAGCTGGGTCATCGGATCAAGTGTTGATTCGATGAAATGATACATGTTATATTAGTCGATTATATGTGATTATCGGATCAAGTGTTGATTCGATAATTTAATGTATAATTATATATGTGATATATTACATTACATTAACTAATATAAGCTCACTTAAGTGATTCTTTTTCTCATTTTGGTTACATTGATATATATGTGATATATGTTAAATGTATTCTTTTCTTTTGTTACAAAATTATATATATGTGATATGTATAATTGTAACATGCTAGACTATAAATGCAACTAGGGTTTATGAGAGTTAAACCATGCTAGGGTTAATATTAGGGTTTATAGTTATCATTAAGTTATTCAAATATTGTGGATATTTGTCATGGTTGATATTTTGTCGGAAGCTTGTTGAAGCTTGTAGACTTCATTGACTTTGTCCACTCTTTTTGTTTAGCTTAGGATATTTATCAATCTCACCTTTAACCATATCTAATGGTTAAGTCTCTACATAGGTTAAGCATGATATACTTGACCCATGGTTGCATTTCTAACCACATAACAATTATTTTCATCACTTTATCTTCTTCTTCCTCAAAAAGCTTGCTAGATTTTTCAAAAGTGAGAAAATAAAGTGAGAAAAAGAAAACTAAAGAAAGAAAAATTCCTACTTCATCATCCTCTTCTACACTAGCCATAAAGATTAGCATGTTAGCTTCACTAATTCATAATTAGTGAAGAGTTAGATTGAGTTTGTGTTTCCTCAAGGTAGACGTCTTGGATTTCGAAGACTTCAAGTAAGATGCATCGTTCACCTGATGGAGCATCTCTAGAGCTCGAGAGCTTGATGATCGCAGTGAAGGGACCACAACTCGGAGCTTATGAGGCGAAGGAACGGACTACAAAGGTTGTAATTCCTCTCTCTTAGATGTAAAGTTGTTTACATGCAAAGTTAACCCTAATTCTCTAGTTAAGATCTTGGTTTGGGTTTCATAGCACCCCAATATTTTATAAAATGGCATGGATGATACCTTGCTAAACCTTGTTGTCATGCTATAAAACCCTACAGTGGTACCAGAGCCAAGCTAGAGCATTAGGCGTTGTCTAGACGAAATTTAAAGTCCGATCGAAACTCCGAAAACCCTAAAGGACCCCCTCCCTGGAAATTTTTCAAAAAGTTGGATTTCATGTTAAAAATATTCAGAAAATCATGCTGGGAATTCTATGGACGCACCTGAAGAACGAAACCCTAACTCGTCTAAGTTACCACGGATCCGCGGCCAAAACATGGTTTTGGCGGTGGATCCGCGGCGCCACTTGAGAGACTTGGGTCGGGCCCATCAGCTGTAGGTCCATAGGATCTATGGCATGTCTCTGGTTAACTTTAACAGTGTTCAAGTGTTGAGCTCTCCGGGAATTTTAGGAATTCGTTGATTCGATCGAATTGTTTAACGTCTTCTAGCTTTCTGTAATGTGATACAATATGTGGAATTCATATAGTTAGGCATAAAATCCGTAATATGTGATATTTCTGGTTTATGATATCTATGGTGATTATGAATTCCAAATGTTGTAGTTTTACTTTTTTTTTTCTGCGACCGTAAGTGTAATATGTGGTGTATCGCCGGTTTTGTTGCTATACATCAACGACAATTGGGATACGCATATTTATTTACGTTGATGACATGTGATGTTATGTGTTGCTGTGATATGTTATATTGGATCGTCGTGTTTTGAATAGCCGGGGGTTTTATGTAAGATGAGACTTTTTCATTTTCATTCATGTAAAATTCATTGTATGTAATATTCTTTTATTGGGGCACTTCCGGGTTGAGGATGATGTCACCATTGTATATTATTTACTTTTCCGCATTAGGACAGACCCAAGGAGGAGAGTACAAACAACCGGGTTCTAGGGTACAGTAGGAGACCAACTAGAGTAGTCGAGTCTGGGTCTCCTAACCCTAGAATTGGTAGGGTTGCTTTCCGCTCTCGTAGGGTTCTAGGGATGTGGGTTTGGCTATTCATCGCGACCGTGGAATCCGTGTTTTATACAGGCTTAAAAAAAACACGGACCTCCTAGGATATCCAATATTTAATATGTTATCTTCTGCTGCTAATATGCTGTGATGTGATCACTGTGGATTCTAAGACGAATGGATAAATATTATATTTGAGATATATAGTAGACGTTGCTTATGTTTTACACCCGCGCTAGTCCCGTCCCGGTATGTCGCTAGTTAAGTAACCTAACGGTGCATAACGGAACATTGAGGCGAATGCGGATGGCATAAGCGTACGTTGTATTTTCTTTTCTTCTGTGATGCTTAGGAAGCATAAATGATGGGATTTCATTAATGAGATTAATGAAAAAGGAAAGAAACCTAAACGATGTTGTAGAATCAAATTTATAAAAAGGGTAGCTATAGTTCCTGCCTTGCATAGCGATATTCCTTGTAGAATATCCAGCACTTTATTCGATAAGGAAAGAGCCGAGATCCCTTCACCAAGAGTGACCTCTTTAGCGAAACAAGCAGATGCTACAATTCACTCGGTTTTGTTTTTGATTGCTTCTATAGTTCTTGCTTTGCATAGCGGTATTTGTGAAATATCCTGCACCTTATTCGATAAGAAAAGAGCCGAGATCCCTTCACCGGGAGTGACCGCTTTAGCGAAACTAGTAAAAGCCTCAAAAACACTCCTTTTCAAAAATCACTTGTTTCTACAACGATATCAAGTTCATTACGCAAAAGGTTTTCATAAAAACCTGTCGTAGCCCTCCGTCATTTCAGATAAGTACTACTTAGTATTCATGCTACGTTTGTTGACTAAGTTAAGGCGTAGTGTGCGGTAGCTAATTAGTGCTTATCTGCTAAAGCATGAGATGTGATTAGATTAGGGTAGTCGTACGACTTTTTTGACTATGTTAAGGGTCGTGCGGGTGGGCTTAATTCAATCGGGAAATGATGGGTTGAACTTGTATAGCACTTATGATTTATTGGCTATGTTAAGGTCATAAGTTGCTAGGGGTAAAAACATTATCGGGAATTTCAAGTGTTGAAATTTGCAATGAGATTACATACCTTCTATGAGATAGTTGGATCCCGATACCCATTGCGAGTAAGAGTTACTCCTGGGAGAGTTTTACACATCACAATTAGCCGATCAAGTAGGTGTCTAGAAAGGTGTTAATGGGGTTAGACCTCTGGGAAAACGAGATTTATTTTAATTAGGTCCGTGTGAAAGCACGGGGAACCTCCCTCAAAGTACCCACACTGGCTTGGCTGAAAGATTGGTGAACTTGTAAGGTGTAATTAATCCCGGCTAGTCTTCCCTTTTAGGGTTTGAAGGAAGATTTGATGAAAACAGTGGGAGCCATCCTGATTAGATAAGATAATAACCAATCTAATCTTGCAAGAGCGCACACAAAAGTGTTTTCTTCTCTCTCTCTCCAGGTAGCGACCATGTCAGGCCTTAATCAAGATAAAAATATGAATGTATTGACTGAACCCGCTTATTATACCTGTTGGGTCACCCTTTCACCTAGTCTAGGGTTTGGTAGCATCACTCATGCCAATTTAAAAATTAGAAAGGTGCAAAGCTAACTAACCATGAACCTTTCTAGAATTTCTAGGGTAACAAATATTGTATCACATACAAAGAAGTAAAGAGATAGGGATTACAACCTTTGTAGTCCGTTCCTTCGCTTCATAAGCTCCGTGTTGAGGTCCCTTCGCTGCGATCAACATGAATTCCGACTCTCGAGTGGCTCCATGAGTTAAATGAGACACCTTGCTTGTAGTCTTCATGATCTAAGATGATCTACCTTGAAGAATCTCTAACCCAAGCTTACACTTCACTAAACAACTTATTAGAGAAGTGAACACCATAATCTAAGTGGCTAGAATAGATGAGGATGATGAAGTAGGAATTTTACACTCTTTTGTTTTCAAGTTCTGACCATTTATCATCACAAACACAAAAGCTAGCAAGTTTTTTTTTTTTGAGGAGCAAGAAGAAGAAGAAGCAAAAGCTTTTGTGATGAATAATGAATTATTGTTGTGGTTACTTATTCAACCATGAGTTAAGCATGAAGGGTTTTAACTCATGTAGAGAATAAACTAGAGTTAATGGTTTGGATTCGGTTAACAAATATCTATACAAAATATCAAAACTAAAGACAAAAGGAAAGCTTCATGAAGCTTCATGAAAAGCTAACCCAAAAGCTAACCCTAATCCAAACCTTAACTAGGTTTAATATCTAAATCATTGTTGCATTTGTAACCCTAACTTGTTACAATATTATATATCACATATACAATATATTTTTTAACAAAAGAAAATAATACAATTAACATATATCGCATACACATCAATGTATTATCCAGTGAGAAAATGAATCAATAAAGCAAGCTTATATTAGTTAACGTAATATAATATATCACATATATAATTATACATTAAATTATCGAATCAACTCTTTATCCGACAATCCGGCTATATAGCATATAACCGACTAATATAGCATGGACCATTTCATCGAATCAACACTTGATCTGATGACCCGGCTATATCACATATACCCGGCCGATATCACATATCACGAGAATAGAATACGGTATCTCATATCATCTTATTCTCGGTCCCGCACATATCACATATGTGCTCCTACTCTGTTTTGCCTAAGCCAGGAAACCTCTGTGTAGGACTCTAAGGAATCGTCAATACGCCGGCAGTAGGTGATGATCATATCAAACACCCACAAGCTGCAACCGGTCCGCTAAACATAATAGCCACCCAGGTATTGAGCGATCAGAAGATCAACAAGCAAGGCTGTACATTCTCCTGTGAATCCAATCAGTAACATTACCGTACAGTCCGGTCTCTTCGTCTGATATGTCGCATATCCAGTCTAGGGGTAGTAAACGTCAGACCTTAGTAACCGATAAGTCATGTCGATGTGAGGCACATAACAGGTCGGGAAACTACTGATAACTCTTACCAGCAGCTTTCCATATCAGCCCTGGCCAGGGACTTCCAGTTATAGCCAATTGAACACAGCACAACATCAACTCCCTATACCTGAAGAGACGAAACCCCTCCTATCGCTCATTTCCTTCATGTGATTCGGGACTGTACCCAAAAGACACCGTTTTGCACGTCCTCTTGGACGTTGTAAGGTGGAAATCAAAGCACAGTAGGAATCACACATGACTTTATGATGATCTCGGGTCTACAGACTAACCTGTACCAGTGTCACCGGAGAACTGCTATCTGATGATAGGTATAATACCATCTAGGAGTTCTCGGCATGTCCGTTCAGTGTACCCAGTCTCCACTAAGCACCCGTACACCATCTTTGGTGTCAAACACTGATGGATATGGGATCATCCATCGCCCATCATATGGGTCAAGATGCGTATACGCTAGTCTACTCTGGAGTATCGATGCCCTGTCTCAATACGCCCTCGACTAGGAACAGATATAGGATGTACTCGTTGACTACTCATGCCCTACTAGTATGAACTTATCATAGTCCCAGTAGTCAAGTACATATCCTAAGGGCTTTATAAACATGTGTGAGCAAGACAGCAAACCAATACAAGTCAACATGTTAAGACAAAATGAAACCAAATAGCATACTATCATGTCGAGCAAGAAATTCCTTTCTATATATATCCAAGCATCCACTATAATATACATCATATGTACAACAATGGCCTCTAGGGCATATATATAACTAACAATCTCCCACTTGCACTAAGGCCAGCTGTTGTAGTATCTCATACCCAACATCCTGAAGAGTCTCTTAAAGTGTATCTGGGGAATGGCCTTCGTGAGTGGATCCGCAGTGTTGTCCTTCGTGTCAACTCTCCTGACCTTGATCTCGCGGATATCAACTATCTCCCAGATCAGGTGATACCGCCTCAGAATATGTCTGGACTTCTAATTGGACTTGGGTTCCTTAGCCAAAGCCACAACTCAATTGTTATCACAATACAAAGGTATTGGATGGACGGAACCACACCAAGTTCAGTGATGAACTTCTTCATCCAGACAGCCTCTTTGGCAGTATCGTTGGCAGTGATGTATTCAGCCTCCATCGTCGAGTCTGCCACGGTTTCTTTCTTGGAACTCTTTTAACAAACTGCCCCTCCATTTAGGGTGAAGACAAATCCCAAGTGCGACTTAGAGTCGTCCTTATCACTTCGGAAGCTCGAATCGGTAAAGGACTCTACCTGGAGTTCTCTGTTATAATACACTAAGAACATCTCTTTAGTCCTTCTTAAGTACTTGAGAATGTTCTTCACAGCTATCCAGTGATTCTCTCCTGGATCTGCTTGATACTTACTCACTACACTTAGTGAGTATGCTACATCGGGTCAGGTACATAGCATCACGTACATGATAGAGCCTACTGCCGAAGCATAGGATATCCCTTCCATGCGAGCTCTCTCCAAATCAGTCTTGGGAGACATCTCTTTGGAGAGAGTGTGTCCATAGATCGTGGGTTGGTTCCCACGCTTGGATTCTTCCATACTAAACCACTTTAGTATGGCGTCAGTGTACCTGGATTGGGACAATCCCAGTATCCGTTTAGATCTATCTCTATATATATTAATTCCCAAAATGCAGGAGGCATCACCTAGATTTTTCATTAAGAATCTATGTGATAAGAAGAGCTTGACCGAATGCAGCATAGAAACATCATTTCTTATTAAGAGTATGTCATCCACGTACAATACGAGGAAGACAACTTTATTCTCTGCAACCTTCTTGTATATACAAGGTTCATCTACGTTCTTGATGAAGTCAAACTCTTTGACTACAACATCAAAGCAGATGTTCCAACTCCGCGATACCCGCTTTAAGCCGTAAATGGATTTAAGCAGCTTGCAAACCTTTCCTCTACTCCCACTATCTACGAAGCCCTCTGTCTGAGTCATGTACATGCACTCCTCTAAATGACCATTTAGAAAGGCGGTCTTAACATCCATTTGCCAAATTTCGTAGTCATGGTATGCAGCAATGGAAAGTAACATCCGGATGGACTTAAGCATAGCCACTGGAGAAAAGGTTTCGTCATAATCCATACCTGGTCGTTGACGAAAACCCTTTGCAACAAGTCTAGCTTTGAAAGTCTCAACTTTTCCATCTACACCAAGTGTCTTCTTAAAGATCCACTTGCTCCCAATGGGTTTTATCCTTTCAGGAGCAACTTCCAAAGTCCATACTTTATTGGTGTACATGGATTCCATCTCAGATCGCATTGCATCCAGCCATTTAGGAGACAGAGATCTGTCCGTCGACTTGATCCTTCTTGAGATGTTGGACTTCGATGTTCTGTTGGGCATGGACTGGCTAGCTACTTGCTATGCGTCCGTGGACTGCCGTGAGAAAACAGTTAGATTTTGTTTTCCCGGCGAGTCAGTGTTTGTTGTGCAGGGGGACCGTAGTGCCGCCCCTCACAGTTTGATTTCTGTCCAGTGCGCTAGTCGGCTTTTGAGGAGGGGATGTTGGGGATTCTTGGCTTTCATTCATGATATTGGAACCACAGTGGAGTCGTTGGACCGGGTTTCTACCGTGCGAGAGTTTCCCGATGTCTTTCCCGATAAGTTGCCTGGGTTGCCGCCAGAGCGCGATATTGAGTTCTGCATTGATCTGATTCCTGGCACGGAGCCTAATTCCATACCGCCTTATCGGATGGCTCCGGCAGAGCTTAGAGAGCTTAAAAATCAATTGCAAGAGTTGCTTGATTTGGGACTTGTGCGTCCGAGTGTTTCTCCGTGGGGAGCTCCTGTTCTGTTCATCAAGAAGAAGGACGGCAGTTTGAGGCTATGTATGGATTATCGTCAGTTGAACCGAGTTACGGTGCGAAATAGGTATCGTTTACCTCGCATTGACGATTTATTTGATCAGCTCCAGGGTGCCAAACATGTTTCAAAGATTGATTTGCTTTCGGGTTATCATCAGTTAAGTCTACGGTAGCGCCCCGGTCGTCATTCTGACGCCAAACGCGGAACAAAAACTTTTATAACTGGAGCTGTCGCATACTATAACCCGGATCTTTCCATTAACGCTAAACTAACAAACTGTAAAGAGGTAGAAATGCTATACCGATCAATCCGATTCTTTCGGCCTTTAGCCATCATCCCACACTACTTTGCGGCAACTCCGATCTCTTTGCTCCTCGTCGAGGTGGCACCACATCTACGGATCTTTAAACGGGCTCCCGCCTCTATACCGAGGCAACTCGGTCATCAAGCCTGCTAAAAAAGATGACCAAGATGAAATAGAGAACGAGTAGAATACTTTGTCTCAAGCACCTTAGGGTTCTCATCGCATGAGAGGGGTAGGGTGGAGGTAGAAGAAAATGTTTAGGATTGGAAATGGTGAACTCAAGAAACACTAGTGAGCCAAAAGAAAACTAAGCTTAAATACTTGTGTTATCATTATTCTTCTCTTGTGAATAGATATGAGAGGATATATAATCAAAACCATAAACAAATATCTAATGAAAATATCTCCTCAAATATCCAAACTCAGAACAAAACACATTTAATTCTTCATGACTCACTTAGTGACTCATTAGCATGAGTCACTAATGAACATGCTAGAATAATGTGTCATCCATAATGAGTCACCATTTCCAAAACCAAATAATCATTTAAACCAAAATGATTAATCCAAAAAAAATACATCTTCTAAAATATCCTCGTAACGGATTACGAAAATACCCCTCACCGTATATACATACCTGTATCCGTATTCCGACCGAATACGAATACGAGAGACTAAAATATTCCGACTCAATATAATATATGGATCCGGCTTAAACCAAAGCCCACCAGTAATATCTGCCCGAAATATGACACGTGCATAAATGCACGTGCATTTTCCGAACCCTGCCATAAAACCATACAGCCTCTACAACGTTTTGCCCGAACTTGGGAAACTATCTGTGGGGGACTCTAAAGACTCGTCAGTACCCTGGCAGTGGGTTTAACTATAAGCACGTCAGCGGCACTAGCTGTACCTAACGGCTGCCCATGTACAGACCTCAAGGGAAGCCGATGAGCGAACTCATCCTGGAACCCTACTGAGCCTATGAGTGACAATGTACATACAGTCCGGTCCGTTCTTCTATGAGTATCGCATATCGGGCCTAGGGGGCTGGTAACGTCAGACCCCCAATAGCGGTATAAGTCGTGTCGGAGTGTAGCCCAGAACACCCTGAGATACTACTGGAGTACCTACCAGTAAATCTTCTGCCTTCGACGAGGGCTTTGTGTAATGGCACTCCTAGACACAGCGCGATCTCACCCCTAGTACCTGTAGGGTTCCTAGGCACTCCCAAGAGGTCTCACAAGGCATCAACCATGCCAATTTCAAATTTTACGGGTGCCGAGAAACCCTAATACGGATCGTTAACTAGATATCTAGGCGAAAGATGCAACTAGTAAACTACTTTACTAAGAGAACGGAAATACAACCTTTGTAGATCCAGTTCTCCACGTCCATATCTCCATGATGAAGTCCTCTCCGCTGTCCAAATCGAACCATGACTCTTGCATTGGCTTCATCGGAGAAAAAGCGGGCTAGGTCATCGACGACGATGCCGAAGATGATCTATGTCGAGGCATCACTAGATCAAGCTCCACCTTCACCAAGCCATGAAAACTTGTGAAGGAAACACCCTATACTACTTGGCAAGAGGTAGAGGATGAAGAAATAGGAAGTGGGTTCTCTTTAGAATTGGATTTCTCACTCATTTGCTCAAGTTGCCATTGTTGAAGCAAGCTTTCTTCAAGTGAAGAAGAAGAAGAAGAAAGAAAGAATATGATAAGTGTTAATTAAAAAAGGAAAAGAAAATCAATACTTATCATATTCAAACCATGGTTATGTGTAGAGAATGAATCATGGTTGAGTGGAATGGTTAGGGTTAAGCATGAGACAAAATGGTCATATGGTCAAAGCTTCATGAAGCTTCAATATGAAACAAAATTAGCAACCATTTTCTCTTTATGATTTTCATTTTCCAAAAAGAATAAAGAATAAATAAATGAATAAGAAAATGAAAACCCTAATCATTACACAACCATGGTTTAATCTTTACACAAACCCTAGAGAGCATGTATCATCAAACATGATACAATCAAGTGCACAAAAAGTATATAACATATACAATGTGCACATCCGAGTGAGAAAATCCATTTAAAGTGAACCGATACTAGTTAATGCAAAGTAATATATCAAATATATAATTATGCATTAAATCATTAAATCAACACTTGATTTAATGATCCGGTCATATCGAATATAACCGACTAATATCTACAGTAACTACTTATCGAATCAACACTTGATCCGATAACCCGGCTATATCGCATATAGCCGATCAATGTCACAAATCACGAGAATCGAATACAGTATCACATACTGGTATCATTCTCGGTCCTGCACATATCTCATATGCGCTCCTATTTCGTTTCGCTTGAGCCAGGAAACCTCTGTGTAGGACTCTAAAGACTCGTCAATACGCCGGCAGCAGGTGATGATCATATCAAGCACCCACAAGCCGCAAGCGGTCTGCTAAACGTAACGGCCACCCGGGTATTGAGCGATCAGAAGATCGACGAGCAAGCCCGCTCACACTCCAGTGAATCTGTAACGTTTTAAAAATAATTAAATAAATAATAAAATGAATAAAATTGTTTAAGTGAATTTTATGATTTTCGGCAAAGTAAAATGTATTTTTCGTAAAACCTAACCGTGATTGTTTTTCATTATAATTTCAAAAATACCTATTTTAATTATGTAATTACTAGTAAATGGTGTTTATTTAGCCACTTATAAATTTTTAGTTTAATTAAATATTTTTCCTAAACTAATTATTTTAAATATTAACATAAGCTTTATTTTTACACTAAATTAGTGTAAATTACAAATTTGAATGGTTTTAATTTGTAAAAGTGAGCCATGACATATTATAATTTAGTGAGTATCATGTAAAATTCATTTGCAAATTTTTCCAATTTTCTAGAGTTTTCTTGAGTTGCTATAGTAAAGAATTAAAAGAAAATTTAATAAAAGCATGAAAAGACATAATGATATGATATTTTGGTGGAACTTTCTACATCTTTCTTCATTTTTCTCATTCTCCACCCCCTTCTCCTAATTGTGGCCGGCCTCAACAACCCCATGGCAGCCCCCCCATTTCCCACTTCATTTTTATTCAAAATTCATCAAAAATACTTCAAAAATTCAATTAAAATTCCACAAAATCATATTTATTTCATACCCTTTATTCCTTGCTCATTTTTACATGGATTTTGGAGATGTAAAGCATGCATTTTTGAGGCTCATTTTCATGTTTGGACTTGAGGTTGTGAAGGTATAAATCTATCTCTTTTGTTTTATTTCCATTAGATGTTTCTTTTAAAGCATAAATAGTTTTATTAGATTAATTCTATGTTCAATTTTTAAAATTTAAGTTAGGGTTTGTAAATTCAATTTATGATTTTTATTAATTAATTAGGGTTATAATAACTAGTCTACCATTTTTAGAAGTGGAAAAATCTTGCATGGTTATTATATAATAATTTGTGTATTCAAATTGATTTAATAATGTTATTTAGCTAACTAGTTTTTAGAAAATGTATTTGTGGATAAAATAAAATTCCAATTAAGCTTGTTATCATTATATTGTAGTTTTAGTGAGAATCTTAGCATGTTAATGGAAAGAAAAACTTAGTTGTTAACTGATTCTATCAATAAAAGATAATATAATCTAAAGTGTACGTGACATAGCAATTACCGATGATGATGTGTGTGAGCCGGCAAATAAGTGTGCGTGGAATATGCGCATCATTAAGGTTGTTATCATTAAATTGATTTCAGGTTCTTATACACATTTTACTATGATAACAGTTAAAGATTTCTTATACAGATATATCTGGATTTCAGAATTGATTGTTTTATATTCATGGTGCATGCATATCCATTCATATGACATAGTACTATATGAGGCACTGACACGAGCACGGAGTATCTGCACTTACACGTAGTATTACCCTGCTATTACTAGATGATTGGGACTTAGTAGTGTATTATTATGACCTAGGATAGCGTCGTGCATTCGATTTCTTTTTGTAGATGTCTTCTACTCACGAGTTGGCAACTCATCCCCGTTGTGCCAAATTTTATTACAGGTTCGATGTACAGGTTTCCCTGGCAGCTTGCTGGCACATCTATTCTTTCAGGGTGATTTGCACGGTAGGTTGGTTCACTTGTATCCGAACCACCATTGTACTTTTATTCTTTCATTTGTATCTAGTAAGCTCCATCAACCATACTTGTATTACTTGATAAGTTTATTGGACCAGTCATTTATTTTGACCTTAGAGTCGCGCATGTATTATTCTGATTTGGTGGTTTTGTTTTATTTGAGTTTTGAGCCTCGCCCTTTGGCGTTGTATATTATTGTGCTTGTTGTGGTTGTTTCCGCCTGTTGGCGTTGATGCTAGCTCCCGTTTGGGGATGCTTTTTATTGTTTATGTATATTATACTTGTTGTACCCATTTGGGGGCCGGTTTTTATAGAGGAGACTCTGCCGAAATTTTTGAGAAAATTTGCTGATGCTTTTAAACTTGTTTTCTTTTTCTTCTTCTTCTTCTTTTATGGTTTAGATTTCTGGGCTTCGGCTTACTTAGGTTATGTGGCGCCTCTTGACGCTTCGTAATCTAAGTGCCGGTCACGTTCTGTACTTTTGGGTCGTGACAGAATCCAACCAGTAACACTTACCGTACAGTCCGGTCTGATCGTCTGATATGTCGCATATCTCGCCTAGGGGTGGTAAACGTCAGACCCCAATAGCTCGATAAGTCATGTCGATATGAGGTCTATAACAGTTCGAGAAACTACTGATAACACTTACCAGTATATCTTAGAAACCCTGGCCAGGGATTTCCGGTTATAGCCAATCGAACACAGCGCAACATCAACTCCCTATACCGGGAGAGACGAATCCCCTCCTATCGCTCATTGCCTCCATGTGATTCGGGACTGTACCCAAAAACCACCGTTTTGCACGTCCTCTTGGACGTGGTAAGGTGGAAATCAAAGCACAGTGGGAACCACACAAGACTCTATGACGATCTCGGGTCAACAGACTACTCTGTACCAGTGTCACCAGAGAACTGCCATCTGACGTAAGGTATAATACCATCTGGGAGTTCTCGGCGAGTCCGTCCAGTGTACCCAGTCTCCACTGAGCACCCGTATATCATCTCTGATATCAAACACCAATGGATATGAGATCATCCATCGCCCATCTGTATGGGTCGAGAAGGTATACGCTAGTCTACTCTGGTATATCGATGCCCCGTCTCGATATACCCACGACTAGGGACTTTGAAGGATGTACTTATGGACTACCATGTCCCCACTAGTATGATCCGCATCATAGTCCAGGTAGTCAAGTACTCATCCTAAGGGCTTTACCAACATGTAACAGAGAGACAATCAGTGTACACGTTAAGGTAAAGATCAACCAGATAGCACACTATCATGTCGAGCAAGAAAGTCCTCCCTATATATGTCCAAGCATCCACTACAATATACATCCTATGTACAGTAATGGCCTCTAGGACATACATATAACTAACAGTACCGGGAGAGACGAATCCCCTGCTGATCCGCTCACTTACCTCCATGTGGCTCGGGACTGTATCCAAAAAAGACCTATTTGCACGACTCCTTTGAGCCGTGGTAGGGTTGAAATCAAAGCACAGTGGGAACTCACACGAGACAAATGACGACCTCAGGTCGATGAACTAACCTGTACACATGTCACCAGGGAACTGATATCTGACGCTAGATATAAATACTAACTAGCAGGTTCCCGGCGAGTCCTATCCGGTGTACTCATAACCCAATGAGCACCTGTATACATCTTAGGTGATCCAACTGACACCAGTGGCTTGTGAGACTGGCCACCGCCCCTCGTCGGGGTCTCGACTGTATACACTAGTCTACTCCGGAGTATCGATGTCCTGTCTTGAAACTCCTACGACTAAGGACCACTATTAAGGATGTGCTTATAGACTACCCAACTCTTACGTATATGATCGCCATCATACTGTTGGTAGTTAATCAAGATCCTAAGAGCTCTATCAACATGTAATAGTGATCAGTCACCTGAACCTGTACACGACTGATAAAGGCAAACCGGATAGCATACTATCATCTCGAGTAAGACTGTGCTACCGGTATAGGTCCTCCTCAATCATTGCAATCACGTGCCTGCGATCTAATAATTGACTTTGAGGGCACTAAAACCAACAATCTCCCACTTGCACTTAAGGCTAATTATTGTGATGTCGCATACTCACAGACCGTGTGATACCGAACATCCAACTCCTCTACTAATCAGTTTAACAAAGCCCGTTTGTAAAACTCTTGTGTTCGAGAAATAGCCTCAGCGAGTGGATCTGCCCTGAAGTTCCTTTCTATGTCTCTCTTAATCTCAAGTTCGCGGAGAAAGCCATCTCCCGAATTGAGCAATACCTGTCTTAGAATATGTCTGGATATCTGATGGGACCTAGTTCATAAATGAACTCCAAATCCAAACTCCTTAGACTGTATCGATATCTGAAACTAATCAGTTTCCAGCACCATGCCTCCCACAGTATCCTCTTGGACCACCTGTCCATAATACTGCCCCCTTTGCCAGAGGGAAAACTATAACTCTGACAATCACTCTGTCATCCATGTCATCTTTGGAAGCCTGTAATGATAACCGTCTCCCGAAAGAGGCTGCCGATATCAAATCCATAGAATATCCACTTATGTTCTAAAACTGCCTCTGAATGTTTCTCCAGGATTGGATTAATATAAACTTATTGCATCTAGTGCAAAAACAACATCTGGTGTGGTACTTGACATCTCATGATCGATTCAATTGCCTAAGCAAGTGATCTGCCAATCACGCACATCCCTCTCCCCTTTAGTCTGTAAGACACCTTTAGAGAGGGTGACTCCATCACCTGCAGGTACACCACCATGCCAGGAGTCGTCCATTCTAAAATACATTTAGAATACTGTCAAAGTACCCAGATTGGGAAACTACCCAAATCTAGATCTAAAACCATAGATTTAGTAACCAGAATGTTTGATATTATATCCATATCCTTTGTGGAGAAACAACTGTGTGACAATCACAGTACAACCGATCGTAGTATAGGAATTTTAGTTCCTACTCTATGTGTGTCATCTAAATACCAGGACATCACACTCTACTAACTTCTTAACAGATCCATCCCATATTCTGATGAAGTCAAAGCTATGACTGTCACATCAAAATTAGATGATCTATCTCCGCTATATCCGCTCTAGTCTATAAATAGACATAAGCTACTCGCTCACTATGCTTCCGCTGCTCCCACTGACCACAACAACCCTCTGGCAGAATAATATATGTGTGCACTTCTAAAGCTAGTTTAGAACGACGCTATACTTAACCTCCTGCCGGGTCTCATAGCCTGGAACAACAGTAGTGTAAAGTCTGGGTAAACAAGAACCTCCCTGTCACCATCCTTGAGGCTACAGGAGTACCTCTCGGGTATCTGAGGTTACCCACCATATCTGCGGAGTGGCTGATGGAATGTCAAACCTGATTGAATCTTTAGGTCCTATTAAATTTTCCGTAATCGTTTGCGTTTCTGGAATAACTTCCGGTTCTATCATACTCCCACTACTGTTTTCTGGAAAAATCCATTTTACTAAAATTGTGGCGAGTCTAAAACAATATCACTATTGATCTTCCAGATGGTAGAAAATCAACCCTCATCATAGTCTGGGTCAACCCACAAACTGCCATTACAGAAACGTGCCTTGAGTTATCCAGAGTCCGGTTTTAATCATAAGCCGGACAACTACCCGTACCTTAACTTCGTTAAGATATGAACCATTCTATATCCAATATAGAAACTTTGGCACATATTTAATTGGAACCAGATTCAAATCATGCAGATGTCTCCAGTGCATATCAACTTAATGGAAAGAGGCTAATCAGAATTACTCAACTTAGGAATGCATCCAATTATGAGTAACCTGAAAGAGAAACAAGTTTCTCAAAACCATTACTATCAACTGAATACCAATCACAAGCATCTACATCTTCGATCTCTTTGAAGAATCCCGATACATGCGATACCTGGTTCTCTACTTTATTCCTATACTCACAACTTCTCAAAACTTAGACATTGTATTTCTACGAAACACTTGTCTAAAAACTAGAGAAGTCATAAGTAAAAAGAACATAGTATGAGGACCAACCCCTTTGTCCTGATGGACACTGGACAATATACAATACGCTGTATAAGTCCGATGAGTTGAAAAACTCAAAACATGTGCATCATAGGTTGAAAACTGTACTTATGGTTAAGAACTACTCCGTTGTTCAATGCTCCTTACCCAATCGTCAACTGATATAGGTAAATGTCACAGATATAATTTCAAAAAGTTATATCTCACTTTATAAAAAATAAACGTACAGATATATCATTTTGAAATTGGTGCACAACAACGGATACTCAAAAACAAATACTTGCCGTCCGGCAAAAACCCAGACGATTTCCTCAAATATCACCAATTACAACGAATTCCGATATAATGAGGATGATCACCTAATTCCCAATAACTTACTCCCACTCATCATCTGTAAATCCATACAGATATGAGAATGAGACCTGGTAAATACATACCCTGGAGTAAGTATCTAATCGGTAAATCATTTTTCCTTTAACAGTGCACTGAAACATGAAAATGTTTCGTAGGGGTATCCTGGTATTCCTAGTAATGCCTCTTCCATAATCTAATTCATGACTATAACCATATATTTCTTTGCCATCTCTCCAAATCCCTTTATTCGTCTTTATTCATTACCTTCTGTACACCATCATTAGACTAAATGGTTTTCTTCCTTCCCTACCATTCGGCACCAGCCTATGGTTTGGAAGAAGACTATCCAGTAAGCATAATAGGTGTACTCTCCTAATCCTAGGAGTACTCACAACTTGAGAGAAGGTGATGATAAAAGACAACTGAATAATACCTTATTCTATTTCTCCCGAGCTGGGGAAAAAAGCAAAGGTGAAATAGGAGTGGCGATGATCTACGCGGTTTGGTCATGAATGATAGCTGTCGCAATTTACTTTGCCCTCTTTCTAATCCCTTTATTTTGTCTTTACTTATTATTTTCTGTACACCCTACTTAGGCTAATTGGTTTTCTTCATTCCCAACTTTTCGGCACCTGCCTATGGTTTGGAAGAAGACTATCCAATAAGCGTAATAGGTGTACTCTCCTAAACTAAGGAGCCCTCGCAACCTGAGAGAAGGTGATAATAAAAGGAAACTGAATAAACCAATTCAATTTCTTCTGAACCGGGATCCATCCTCGAAGAAGTCCCTTCGAGTTCGTATATAACCATACGATGGATCTATCCAATGGAATTGGATGTTCGTGGTGATACGAGGTGTTTTGAGAAATGCAAAGGGTAAAAGAAGGAGCGGCAACGACTTATGCAAATTAGACAATCCAAAAGCCAGTATTTTAGGAAGGTTCGGTCAACTAGGTCACTGAGTCATAGTCTAGGGTCGGTCAAAGGTCGCTGCCAATGAGAGAGAGAGAAAAGAAACACTCTGCGTGCACTCTAACCTAGATCAGAATGGTTATCACTTTATCTAATCAGGAAACTTCTCACTGTACTGTTAAATTCTCCTCCAAACCTGAAAGAAGAATCAATCGGGATCACCCGAAGAGTAAACCAACTCATCAGTGGGAATCGGGATCCAACTCTCATCGCATGATAACGTGAAGGAATTCACGCATTGTTGGAGATAGTGCCCTCAGAGTCAATTATTGGATCACAGGCACGTGATTGCAAGGATTGAGGGAGGACCTATCCCGGTAGGACAGTCTTACTCGAGATGATAGTATGCTATCTGGTTTATCTTTATCATCGTGTACTACTTTAGGTGACCTGACATGTCGCTATTACACGTTGATAGAGCCCCTACGATTCTTGCTTGACTGCCAGCAGTATGAGGGCGATCATATACGTGGGAGCTGGTAGTCTATAAGCACATCCTTAAAAGGTCCCTAGTCGTGGGAGTTTCGAGACAGGGCATCGATACTCCAGAGTAGACTAGTGTATACAGTCGAGACCCCGACGAGGGGCGGGGGCCGGTCTCACAAGCCACTGGTGTCAGTTGGTTCACCTAAGATGTATACAGGTGCTCATTGGGTTATGAGTACACCGGACAGGACTCGCCGGGAACATGCTAGTTGGTCTTATACTTGACGTCAGATGGCAGTTCCCTGGTGACATGTGTACAGGTTAGTTCATCGACCTGAGGATCGTCATTTGTCTCGTGTGAGTTCCCACTGTACTTTGATTATTACCCTACCACGCTCAAAGGAGACATGCAAACAGGTTTTAGTTGGGTACAGTCCCGAGCCATATGGAGGCAGTGAGCGGATCTTCAGGGGTTCGTCTCTCCCGGTATTGGGGGTGAGGTCACGCTGTGTCTAGGAGAGCCATTACACGAAGCCTTCGGCCGAGGCAGGAGATTTACTGGTAGGTATTCCAGTAGTATCTCAGGGTGTTCTGGGCAACACTCCGACACGACTTGTACCGCTTTTGGGGGTCTGACTTGTACCAACCCCCTAGGCCTGCCATGCGATACTCATAGACGAACGGACCGGACTGTACGGATATTATCACTGACAGGCTCAGTAGGGTGTCAGGATGAGTTCGTTCATCGACGTCCCTTTTGGTTAATACCTGGTAGCCCGTTACGTATTGGCTTATACCTCTGACGTGCTAGTTGATAAATCCACAACCAAGGTGTTGACGAGTCTTTAGAGTCCCCCACATTCTGTTACTCAAGTTTCGGGCGAAACGCTGTAGAGGCTGTATGGAGATATGGCAGGGTTCGATCAGATACGTGCGGTATTGCACGGATCAGGATCGGACGGATAATACTAGCCGGCTTTGGTTTAAGTCGGATCCTAGTATAGTACAGTGTAGATTTTGTCTCATTGCATTTATATTCTGTCGGAATACAGATGCGGGTGTGTATACACAATATCAGGGTTTTCCTGTAATTTATTACGGGACCAGTTTTCAGGAGTTGCCAGTTTCCTTTCCGTTTCGGCCATGTTTCTTTGTATCTTTCATTGGCCGAAGATTGGTGGAGGAGGGCTTATTTGCATTTGTGCAAATAAGCATTTGTGGAGGGTGTTCTTTGCATTATTATTGTATCATGATGGTGCACCATCCATTGACCTTGCTTGACTTCTTGACTTCATGATGTTTCATGATGGTTGGACTTTGTTTTGTGATGAGTGTTAGTTGAGTGAGGATCTTTGTTTATGATCATTGCTTTTTCTCTTGCATTATGAGTGTGGCTCCATGATTGATTCACTCTCACTCTCATTCTCACTCTCCCCTCACTTTGGATGGCCGGCCACTCCCTCAAGTGGGCTGTCCCAATTTTTTGTGGAGGGATTTCATCTCTTTTGGCTAGTAAAAAATCCTATAGCTCCACAAAAATTCCACAACTCATCCCTCCACCAAATGGCAACCTCCATAAACCCCAAATGAGACATATAGATCTTCACTATATTCTACAGCAAATCTTGGGCACGTCGACTTGCCAGCTTCGTGCCCGAGTTGCCTTGGTATAGTGGTGGGAGCCCGTAAAAGAAACAGGCGACGTGGTGCCCTTCCGGCGAGAAGGTGGAGACCGGACATTCCGCGGGAGATCAGGACGACGGCGAGAAGACCGGAGGACACGAATCGCTCGGTATATCTCTCTTCCCCATCTTGTAGTTAGCTAGGACTAGTTTAATGGCCCGATCCGGGTTTTAGTGCGCGGTGGTGCCGGTTTGAAAAATTAAAGTTAACCATCGCTTCCGCATTTGGCCTCGGGATGGAGGCCGGGGCGCCGCCGTGCACTTACAGTGGTATCAGAGCCTCGCCATTAACCTAGTCTAGCTTTGTCTAATGTGTTTACATTTCCGATCGAACAAAAAAATTCCAAAATCCGCGTTTTGAATAGCATCAGTTTCTGTCGAAATTTTTTGGACTCCAAAATTTTTTCAGATTGTCTCAGAATACTGTGCAGGGAAGTAGGAGAACTTTGGTAAAATTTTGTTGCATGAACCCATTATACCACCGCGGAACCGCGGCCAAACCCCTGTTTGGGCCGCGGTTCCGCCGCCACCTTGTAAATTTAGTGCATCAATTTTTTACAGAGGCCTCCTGACTTGAAAATAGGGCTTTTGGAACATTCTTTTTGGGCCCAGAATTTCTTTATGTGCTACAGTAGTGCTTGGGGCCCACTTGGTAATTTTTGATCGATCGGATATTTTAAACACATTAGTTCACAGTATTTACATTATATCTGCGACCGTGAATGTCACTCGATCAGTAAATCCTGTCTAACTGCTATAGCCCGGTTAGACGGATTTGCGAACGTGACATTCACGTTGATGTTCTGTGATTGTGCTGTGATATTGCGGATTAGTCGTGGGGGATAGCCTGGATGCAATGCTAGTACAGTTTTTGTTGTATTATGTACATTTGATATTGCGGGGCGAGCGCCCGACATGTGGACTGCCGTCACTGCCTGTTTGTATTATTATTTTGGGGCACGACCAGGTTGCGGTCGATGTACCCGTTGTATGTATATTTTACTTTCTGTACTAGGATTACCCCGTGGAGGGGTGCACGCATAGCCGGGTTCTAGAGTGCAACGGGCCCGCATCTCATGGCATTGAGACGGAGGGGGCTTCACTCTGGAATTGGCGGGCTATTCGCCGCACTCGTAGAGGGTACAGGTTGACCCAGGAGGGGTGCCCAAGTTACCGGATTCCGTGAAGTGCTGGGTGGTCCATTCACGTTGCTGAAGGGGGCTATCTCGCTTCAGGTTTTGGCGGGTAACTTGCCGCGCCCGTAGGGGTCTAGGATTTCATTGCACAGGCTATCCACACGACCAGGGGAACGTCGGGTTTCAGTAGTGGCTTTGTGAAACCCGGGGATCCCAGATATCTGTATTGTTCTGTGATGTTGTACATTTATGTGATGTTGCATTTTATCACGCCTTGAGCGAAATATTATATATTGATATATATATTAGTAGATGTTGTATATGTTTTGCATCCGCGCTAGTCCAGTCCCCGCTCTGTCGTTAGTTAGTTAACCTAACGGGTAATGACGGGACCTAGTGGCGAATGCGGATGGCATATACGTACATCAGTATATTTTCGTTCTTTGTGGTGTGATCAATTGATGGGACTGCGTTGATTCGGATCAATGCAAGTTAAAAACAAACCTAATCTGATGTTGTTGGAACACTTTTCAAAAAGCTGTTATTGCAAGGACGTTTACTTTTGTTTTGCATCGTGGTATTCAGTTGGAATATCCTGCTCCTCAGTCGACGAGGCAAGGGCCGAGATCCCTTCACCGGGAGTGAGCCCTTGGACAAAAGTTTGCGTCAGGGAAATAACTTCACTATAGCCGATTACTTTTGCTTTGCATCGTGGTATTCAGTTGGAATATCCTGCACCTCATTCTACCAGGAAAGAGCCGAAATCCCTTCACCGGGAGTGACCTCTTTAGCAAAGGTTTTCGTCACTATGTTTTTAAAAGCTATCCGGTTCCATCAACGATATCAAGTTCATTACGTTAAAGGTTTTCGCTAGAAACCATTCGTAGCCCTCTGTCGTTTCAGACGGGTAGCACGTAGTATTCATGCTATGTATGTTGGCCTTCGTCAAGGCATAGTGTATGGTAGCTGCTTGTTACCTTTCTGCTGCATAGATAGATGCATTGGTTTGGGACAGTCGTACTACTATTTTGGCCTTCGTCAAGGGTATGTATGGGTGGGTTCAAATTAACCTGGACAATGACGGGTAGAACTTGACATGTGACTTATGATATGTTGGCCTTCGTCAAGGTCATAAGAGCATGGGGCAAAAATCATATCGGGAGTTTCTAAAGAAACTGAAACTTGCCAGATATGCGCATACCTTCTGGAGTGTGATGACGTGAGCGGATTCCGTCACGTTATCATGCGATGATAGTTGAATCCCGATTCCCACTGATGAGTTCGTTAACTCCTCGGGTGATCCCGACGAATTCTTCTTTCAGGTTTGGAGGAGAATTTGACGGTACAGTGGGAGGTTTCCAGATTAGATAAATTGGTAACCATTCTGATCTAGGTTAGAGTGCACGCTGAGTGTTTCTTTTCTCTCTCTCTTTGGCAGCGACCTTTGACCCGACCCTAGACTATGACTCAGAGACCAAAATTAACCGAACCTTCTTAACACTGGCTTTTGGATTGTCAGAGTTGCAGACCTCATTGCCACTCCTACTTTTACCCTTTTCTCCAGGACACCCCGTATTATTACGAACGCCCACTTCCATTGGACAAAACCATCGTATGGTTATATACGAACTCGAAGGAATTTATTCGAGTATGGTTTCCGGTTCTGGAGAAAACGAATATGACTATTCAGTTGTCTTTTCCTTTTACCTTCTCTCAAGTTGCGAGTACTTCTTGGTTTAGGAGATAGTACACATATTACGCAAATTGGATAGTCTTCTTCCAAACCTTATGCTGGTGCCGAACGGTAGGGAATGAAGAAAACCAATTAGCCTAAACGGTGTACAGAAGGTATTATGTAAAGACAAAGAAATGAATTAGAAGGAGGGCAAAGTAAATTGCGACTGATATTCACGACCAAACCAAGTATTTCATTACCACTCCCACTTCACCTTTGTATTTCTCCAGGACACTCCGTATCACTATGAAGATCCACAGTTTATTGGATACTCCATCGTATGGTTATATACGAACTCGAAAAGAACTTGTTCCAGTTCGGGGATGGATTCTGGTTCAGGAGAAATAGGAATAAGGTTTATTCGGTTGTCTTTTATCCTCACCTTCTCTCACATTGCGAGTGCTCCTAGGATTAGGACAGTACACCCATTATGCTTATTGGATAGTCTTCTTCCAATCCATAGGCTGGTGCCGAACGGTAGGGAAGGAAGAAAACCATTTGGCCTAAAGGGGTGTGCAGAAGGTAATGACTAAAGACATATGAAGGGATGTGGAGAGGTGGCAAAGAAATATACGGTTACAGTTGTGAATCTGATAATGGAAGAGGCATTACTAGGAATTCCAGGATACCCCATCGAAACATTTCAATGTTTCAGTTTCACTGTGTACTGTTAAAGGAAAACTGATTTCCCGATTAGATACTTACTCCAGGGTATGTATTTACCAGGTATGATTCTCACATCTGTATGGTTTTACAGATGATGAGTGGGAGTAACTTATTGGGAATTAGGTGATCATCCTCATTATATCGTAATTCGTTGTAATTGGTGATATTTGAGGAAGTCACCTGGGTTGTTTGCCGGACGGCGAATATTTGGTTTTGAATATCCGTTATAATGCACAATTTTCAAATTGATATATCTGTACGTCTATTTTTATAGAGTGAGATATACCTTTTTGAAATTATGTCGATGACATTTACCTATATCAGTTGATGGTTAGGTAAGGAGCATTAAACAGCGGTGTAATTCTTCTTAACCATAAGTACAGTTTTCAACCTACAACACACAGGGAGTGAGTTTTTAGACTCAAGGGACTTGTACAGAGTATTGTATATTGTCCAGTATCCATTAGGACAGAGGGGATGGTCCTCGTACGATATTCAGTTTACTTATGACTTCTCTAGTTCTTAGACAGGTGTTTCGTAGAAACACAGGGTCCAAGTTTTGAGAAGTTATAGGTATATGAATAAAGTAGAGAACCAGGTGTTGCAAGTATCAGGATTCTTCAAGGTGATCGAAGATGTAGATACTTGAGTATGGTATTCAGTTGATAGTAATGATTAAGAGAACTTGCTTCTCTTTCAGATTACTCATAATTGGAAGCATTCCTAAGTTGAGTAACGTTGATCGGCCTCCTTCCATTTATTTAACATGCACAGGAGACAGCTGCATGATTTGAATCTGGTTCAATTAAATCAGTGCCTCTGTTTTTATATAGAACAGTTCATATCTTAACGATGTTAAGGTACGGGGAGTTGTCCGACCTATGCTTAAAACCCGACTCTGGATAACTCAAGGCATGTTTCTGTAATGGCTGTTTGTGGGTTGACCCAGGCTATGACGAGGGTTGACTTTCTACCATAAGAAAGATCAATAGTGATATTGTTCTTGACTCTCCACAGTTTTAATACAAATGGATTTTTTCAGAAAACAGTAGTGGGAGTATGGTAGAACTGGAAGTAATTCCAGAACCGCAAACGATTACTGAAGATTTGATAAAGAACCTAAGGATTCAATCTGGTTTGACATTCCATTGGCCACTCCGTAGATACGGTGGGTAACCTCAGGCACCCGAGAGGTACTCCGGTAGCCTCAAGGACGGTGGCAGGAAGGTTCTTATTTACCCAGATTTGCCATTGCTGTTGTTCCAGACTGTGAGACCTGGCAGGAGGATGAGTATAGCACCGTTCTAAACTAGTTTTAGAAGTGTACGTCTATATGACTCTGACAGAGGGTTGTCGTAGTCAGTGGGAGCAGCGGAAGCATTGGTGGACAAGTGGCTTATGTCTATTTATAGACTAAAGCATGTATAGCGGAGATAGATCATCAATTTCTGATGTGACAGTCATAGGTTTGACTTCATCAGAATAGGGGATGGATCTGTTAAGAAAGTAGTAGGGTGTGATGTCCTGGCATTTGGATGACATACACAGAGTAGGAAGTGAAATTCCTATACTACGATCGGTTATACTTTGGTCGTCACACAGTGGTTTCTCCACATGGGACTTGGAAATTATATCAGACATACTGGTTACTAGATCTATGGTTTTAGATCTAGATTTGGGTGGTTTCCCAATTAAGGGTACTTAGACAGCATTCTATGAGTATTTAGAATGGACGACTCCTGGCATGGTAGTATACCTGCAGGTGATGGAGTCACCCTCTCTAAAGGTGTCTTACAGACTAAAGTGGAGAGGGATGTGTATGATTGGCAGATCACTTGCTTAGGCAATTGAGTCAATCATGAGATGTCAAGTACCACACCAGATGTTGTTTTTGCGGTAGGTGCAATAAGTTGATATTGATCCAATCCTGGAGAAACAGTCGGAAGCAGTTTTAGAACATAAGTGGATGTTCTAGGGATATGATAACGACAGCTTCATTTGGGAGACAGTTATCATTCCAAGCTTCCAAGGTGACTTGGACGACAGGGAGGTTGTCAGAGTTATATTTTTCCTTCTGACGAGGGGCAGTATTTTGGACAGGTGGTCCAAGGAAATACTGAGGGAGGTATGGCGCAGGATACTGATTAAGTTCAGTTGACGATACAGTCTAAGAAGTTTGGATTTGGAGTTCATTTATGAGCTAGGTCCCGTCAGACATCCAGACATTCTAAGACAGGTATTGCTCATTTCGGGAGATGGCTTTCTCCGCGAACTTCAGATATAGAGAGACAAAGAAAGAAACATCAAAGTGGATCCACTCACAGAGGCTATTCCTCGAACGCAATAGTTTCGCAAACAGGCTTTGTGAGACTGACTAGTAGAGGAATTGGGTGTTCGGTATCACACGGGCTGTGAGTATGCGACATCGCAATAATTAGCCTTGAATGCAAGTGGGAGATTGTTGGAGATAATGCCCTCAGAGTCAATTATTGGATCACAGGCACGTGATTGCAATGATTGAGGGAGGACCTATCCCGGTAGGACAGTCTTACTCGAGATGATAGTATGCTATCTGGTTTATCTTTATCATCGTGTACCGCTTTAGGTGACCTGACATGTCGCTATTACACGTTGATAGAGCCCCTAGGATTCTTGCTTGACAGCCAGCAGTATGAGGGCGATCATATTCGTGGGAGCTGGTAATCTATAAGCACATCCTTAAAAGGTCCCTAGTCGTGGGAGTTTCGAGACAGGGCATCGATACTCCAGAGTAGCCTAGTGTAAACAGTCGAGACCCCGACGAGGGGCGGTGGCCGGTCTCACAAGCCACTGGTGTCAGTTGGTTCACCTAAGATGTATACAGGTGCTCAATGGGTTATGAGTACACCGGACAGGACTCGCCGGGAACATGCTAGTTGGTCTTATACCTGACGTCAGATGGCAGTTCCCTGGTGACATGTGTACAGGTTAGTTCATCGACCTGAGGATCGTCATTTGTCTCGTGTGAGTTCCCACTGTACTTTTATTACTACCCTACCACGCTCAAAGGAGACGTGCAAATAGATTTTAATTGGGTACAGTCCCGAACCACATGGAGGCAGTGAGCGGATCTTCAGGGGTTCGTCTCTCCCGGTATTGGGGGTGAGGTCACGCTGTGTCTAGGAGAGCCATTACACGAAGCCCTCGGCCGAGGCAGGAGATTTACTGTAGGTATTCCAGTAGTATTTCAGGGTGTTCTGGGCTATACACCGACACGACTTGTACCGCTTTTGGGGGTCTGACTTTTACCAACCCCCTAGGCCCGCCATGCGATACTCATAGACGAACGGACCGGACTGTACGAATATTGTCACTGACAGGCTCAGTAGGGTGTCAGGATGAGTTCGCTCATTGACGTCCCTTTTGGTCAATACCTGGTAGCCCGTTACGTATTGGCTTATACCTCTGACGTGCTAGTGGTTAAATCCACAACCAAGGTGTTGACGAGTCTTTAGAGTCCCCCACATTCTGTTACTCAAGTTTCGGGCGAAACGCTGTAGAAGCCGTATGGAGATATGGCAGGGTTCGATCAGATACGTGCGGTATTGCACGGATCAGGATCGGACGGATAATACTAGCCGGCTTTGGTTTAAGCCGGATCCTAGTATAGTACCGTGTAGATTTTGTCTCATTGCATTTGTATTCAGTCGGAATACAGATGCGGGCGTGTATACACAGTATCGGGGTTTTCCTGTAATTTATTACGGGACCAGTTTTCTGGAGTTGCCGGTTTGCTTTCCGTTTCGGCCATGTTTCTTTGTATCTTTCATTGGCCGAAGATTGGTGGAAGAGGGCTTATTTGCATTTGTGCAAATAAGCATTTGTGGAGGGTGTTCTTTGCATTATTATTGTATGATGATGGTGCACCATCCATTGACCTTGCTTGACTTCTTGACTTCATGATGGTTCATGATGGCTGGACTTTGTTTTGTGATGAGTGTTAGTTGAGTGAGGATCTTTGTTTATGATCATTGCTTTTTCTCTTGCATTATGAGTGTGGCTCCATGATTGATTCACTCTCACTCTCATTCTCACTCCCCCCTCACTTTGGATGGCCGGACACTCCCTCAAGTGGGCTGTCCTAATTTTTTGTGGAGGTATTTCATCACTTTTGGCTTGTAAAAAATCCTATAGCTCCACAAAAATTCCACAACTCATCCCTCCCCCAAATGGCAACCTCCATAAACCCCAAATGAGACATATAGATCTTCACTATATTCTACAGCAAATCTTGGGCACGTCGACTCGCCAGCTTCGTGCCCGAGTTGCCTCGGTATAGAGGTGGGAGCCCGTAAAAGAAGCAGACGACGTGGTGCCCTTCCGGCGAGGAGGTGGAGACCGGACATTCCGCGGGAGATCGGGACGACGGCGAGAAGACCGGAGGACACGGATCGCTCGGTATATCTCTCTTCCCCATCTTGTAGTTAGCTAAGACTAGTTTAATGGCCCAATCCGGGTTTTAGTGCGCGGTGGTGCCGGTTTGAAAAATTAAAGTTAACCATAGCTTCCGCATTTGGCCTTGGGATGGAGGCCGGGGCGCCGCCGTGCACTTACACTCATGTTATCACACTCCAGAAAGTTTGCACATACTTGGCAAGTTTCAGTTTCTTTAGAAACTCCCGATATGATTTTTTCCCCATGCTCTTAAGACCTTGACTTTGGCCAAAATACCATAAGTCACATGCCAAGTTCTACCCATCATTATCTTGCCAATTTGAACCCATCCGCACATGCCCCTGACTTTGGCCAAATGGCAGAACGACTGTCCCAAACCAACTCATCTATCTATGCAACAAATGAATACCCAGCAGCTACCAAACACTATGCCTTGGCTTTGGTCAAAATACATAGCTTGAATACTACTGAATACCCAAAAGAAATGACGGAGGGCTACGGCTGGTTTTTGGCGAAAAACCTTTAACGTAACGAACTTGATATCGCTGAAGGAACCTGATAGTTTTTTTATAAAAATATAGTGGCGAAAACCTTTGCTAAAGAGGTCACTCCCGGTGAAGGAATCTCGGCTCTTTCCTCGTGGAATGAGGTGCAGGATATTCCAACTGAATATCGCGATGCAAAGCAACATGTAATCGACTATAGTGAAGTTATTACCCTGACGTAAACTTCTGCCCAAGGGGTCACTCCCGGTGAAGGGATATCGGCCCTTGCCTTGTCGAATGAGGTGCAGGATATTACAACTGAATACCACTATGCATAACAAAAGAAAATGTCCTTGTAATAACACTTTTTAAAAATGTTCCAACAACGTCAAACAGGTTTGTTTTCCTTGCATTGATCAGAATCAACGCAGTCCCATCAATTAATCACACCAGAAAAGAACGAAAATAAAATTTATGTATATGCCATCCGCATTCACCACTGGGTCCCGTCATCACCCGTTAGGTTACTTAACTAACGACAGAGCGGGGACTGGACTAGTGCGGGTGCAAAACATATACAACATCTACTAGTATATATACCAATATACAATAATTGCTCCAGGTGTGATAATATGCAACATTACAGAAAAGTAATAAGCATCATAGAACAATACAGATAATCTGGGATCCCCGGGTTTCACAGAGCCGCTGCTGAAACCCGACGTTCCCCTAGTCGTGTGGATAGCCTGTGCAATGAAACCTAGACCCCTACGGGTGCGGCAAGTTACCCGCCAAAACCTGAAGCGAGGCAGCCCCTTACAGCAAAGTGAATGGACCACCGTGCACTTCACAGAATCCGGTAACTTGAGCACCCCTCCTTGGGTCAACCTGTACCCCCTACGAGTGTGGCGAATAGTCTGCCAATTCTAGAGTGAGGCCCCTCTGCCTCTCAAAGCCATGAGATGTGGACCCGTTGCCTTCCAGAACCCGGCTATCCGTGCACTCCGTCGCGGGGTAAAACCTAGTACAGAAATGAAAAATATGTACAACGGGTACATCGACCTCAGCCCGGTCGTTTCCTAAAAGAATATTATGCAAGCAGGCAATGACGGCAATCCACATGTTGGACGCTCACCCCGCAATATCAAATGTACAAATAAATCCAAACCGCACTACCATTACATACTGCTATCCACCACGACAAATCCGCAACATCACAGCATAACACAGAACATCGACGCGAATGTCACGTTCGCAAACCCGTCTAAAAGGACTATAGCAATTAGACGCAATTTACCGCTCGAATGACATTCACGGTCGGAGATATAATGTAAGTACTGTAAACTAACAAGTTTAAAATTCCAATCAACAAAACTTCCCGAAGTAGGCCCCACGTACATCTGCAGTACTCAAACAAAATCTGGGCCCAAAAGAAATATTCCAGAAACCACAATTTTCTATACAGGAGGTTACTGTAGAAAAATGGTAGTCTGATGCTCCAAACCTGCGGCGGAACCGCGGCAAAACCATGGTTTGTGCGGCGGTTCCGCGGCAGTACTGTAGAGTCAGTCGACCAAATTTCACCAGAATTCTTAAAAAAGCCTGCTCGATTTTCTGAGATGCTCAAAATGATTTTTAGACCAGTTTTTAAAATCGACAGAAACTTTACACCGAAAAATGCGGTTTTCAAAATTTCGTTCGATCGATGTTTTAAACGCGTTAGAACAAGTTAGTAAAGCTTAATGGCGTGGCTCTGATAGCATGTAAGTCTACGGTAGCGCTCCGGCCGTCATTCTGACGCCAAACGCGGTACAAAAAATTTTTAATTGGCGCTATCGCATACTATAACCTGGATCTTGCCATTAACGCTAAACTAACAAATTGTAAAGATGTAGAAAGGCTATACCGATCGATCCGAGCCCTTCGGTCTTTAGCCATCATCCCACGCTCCTTTGCGGCAACTCCGATCTCTTTGCTCCTCGTCGAGGTGGCACCACATCTACGGATCTTTATACGGGCTCCCGCCTCTATACCGAGGCAACTCGGTCATCAAGTCTGCTAAAAGAGATGACCAAGATGAAGTAGAGAACGGGTAGAATACTTTGTCTCAAACACCCTAGGGTTCTCATCGCATGAGAGGGGTAGGGTGGAGGTAGAAGAAGATGTTTAGGATTGGAAATGGTGAACTCAAGAAACACTAGTGAGCCAAAAGAAAACTAAGCTCAAATACTTGTGTTATCATTATTCTTCTCTTGTGAATAGATATGAGAGGATATATAATCAAAACCATAAACAAATATCTAATGAAAATATCTCCTCAAATATCCAAACCCAAAACAAAACACATTTATTTCTTCATGACTCACTTAGTGACTCATTAGCATGAGTCACTAATGAACATGCTAGAATAATGTGTCATCCATAATGAGTCACCATTTCCAAAACCAAATAAACATTTAAAGCAAAATGATTAATCCAAAAAGAAATACATCTTCTAAAATATTCTCGTAATGGATTACGAAAATACCCCTCACCTGTATATACATACCTGTATCCGTATTCCGACCGAATACGAATACGAGAGACTAAAATATTCCGACTCAGTATAATACATGGATCCGGCTTAAACCAAAACCCACCAGTATTATCTGCCCGAAATATGACACGTGCATAAATGCACGTGCATTTTCCGAACCCTGCCATACAACTATACGGCCTCTATAACATTTCGCTCGAACTTGGGAAACTATCTGTGGGGGACTCTAAAGACTCATCAGTACCCTGGCAGTGGGTTTAACCATAAGCATGTCAGCAGCACTAGCTGTGCGTAACGGCTGCCCATGTACTGACCTCAAGGGAAGCCGATGAGCGAACTCATCCTGGAGCCCTACTGAGTCTATCAGTGACAGTATACATACAGTCTGGTCTGTTCATCTATGAGTATCGCATATCGGGCCTAGGGGGCTGGTAACGTCAGACCCCCAATAGCGGTATAAGTCGTGTCGGAGTGTAGCCCAGAACACCCTGAAAATACTACTGGAGTACCTACCAGTAAATCTCCTGCCTCGGCCGAGGGCTTTGTGTAATGGCTCTCCTAGACACAGCGTGATCTCACCCCCAATACCGGGAGAGACAAAACCACTGCCAATCCGCTCACTTACCACCATGTGGCTCGGGACTGTACCCAAAAAAGACCTGTTTGCACGACTCCTTTGAGCCGTGGTAGGGTAGAAATCAAAGCACAGTGGGAACTCACACGAGGCAAATGACGACCTCAGGTCGATGAACTAACCTGTACACATGTCACCAGGGAACTGCTATCTGACGCTAGGTATAAATACCAACTAGCAGGTTCCCGGCGGGTCCTATCCGGTGAACTCATAACCCAATGAGCACCTGTATACATCTTAGGTGATCCAACTGACACCAGTGGCTTGTGAGACCGGCCACCACCCCTCGTTAGGGTCTCGACTGTATACACTATTCTACTCCGGAGTATCGACGCCCTATCTCGAAACTCCCACGACTAGGGACCACTATTAAGGATGTGCTTATAGACTGCCCAACTCTCACGTATATGATCGCCATCATACTGTTGGTAGTCAAGCAAGATCCTAAGGGCTCTATCAATGTATAATATTGATCAGTCACCTGAACCTGTACACGACTGATAAAGGCAAACCAGATAGCATATAATCATCTCGAGTAAGACTGTGCTACTGGTATAGTTCCTCCTCAATCATTGCAATCACGTGCCTGCGATCCAATAATTGACTTTGAGGGCACTAAAACCAACAGCGGGTTCGGAATGATGACATTTCGAAGACTGCTTTTCATACGCGCTATGGGCATTATGAGTTTTTGGTGATGTCGTTCTGACTCACCAATGGGCCAGCAGCGTTCATAGATCTGATGAACCGGATTTTCAGGCCGTTCCTCGACCAGTTCATTATAGTGTTTATTGATGACATACTGGTCTACTCTAGGAGTCGTGAGGAGCATGAGCAGCACTTGAGGATTACTTTGCAGATTTTGAGAGAGCACCAGCTGTATGCTAAATTCTCAAAGTACGCATTTTGGCTTGATAGAATTGACTTCCTGGGTCATGTGGTGACTGGTGATGGTATTCTTGTGGACCCGAGGAAGATCGAGGCTGTACAGCTTTGGCCCAGACCTGTATCGGCGACTGAGGTCCGCAGCTTTTTGGGCTTAGCTGGTTATTATCGCCGGTTTGTGCAGGATTTCTCAAGTATCGCTGCACCGCTGAATGGACTGACCCGGAAGGGAGTTCCTTTTCTTTGGACTGTTGCATGCGAGCAGAGTTTTCAGCAGTTGAAGACTCGGTTGACGACAGCACCAGTTCTATCTTTACCTTCTGGATCGGGCGGCTATGTTGTTTACTGTGATGCTTCTCGAGTGGGGCTCGGCTGTGTTTTGATGCAGCATGATAGGGTGATTGTGTATGCTTCTAGGGAGCTGAAGAAGCATGAGCAGAATTACCCCACTCACGATCTTGAGATGGCCGCGGTGGTCTTTGCGTTGATGATTTGGAGACACTACTTGTACGGAGAGTCGTGTCAGATCTTCACGGATCACAAGAGTTTGAAGTATATCTTCCAGCAGCGAGATCTGAACCTGAGACAGCGCCGATGGATGGAGCTAGTGAAGGATTATGATTGAGAGATCCTTTATCACCCGGGCAAGGAGAATGTGGTAGTTGATGCTTTGAGTCGTAGGCCCGGAGATAGCTTGTCCCAGTTAAGCATAGTTCAGCATCAGTCTTCTGCAGATAGGAAGCTCTTGTGTGATAGTAGAGTGCAGATCGAGTTTTCTTCCACTGGGGGACAGTTTGCTCATGTCCATGCCCGTCCACTACTATTTGATCGTATCAGTGAGGCGCAACCCAGTGATGCCCGTTTGTCCGAGATTCTTGAGCTTGTTCGACAGGGTACAGTTTCGGAGCTCATGATTGATGACCAGGGTGTGCTACGATGCGAGACTCGCTTGTGTGTACCAGATACTGATGGGTTGAGACGCGAGATCCTATAGCAGGCACACCAGTCGGCCTTTAGCGTTCATCCAGGTTCTACCAAGATGTACCGTGATTTGAGAGACTTTTAATGGTGGGAAGGGATGAAACGCGATATTTCGGACTTCAATTCGAGGTGCCTGACTTGTCAGCAAGTCAAGGTTGAGCATCAGAGATCGGCTGGAGAGTTGCAGCCTTTACCCATTCTGGAGTAGAAATGGGAGAAGATTTCCATGGACTTCATTGTGGGTCTACCCAGGACCAGTAGGGGGTATGACTCCATTTGGGTGATTGTTGACCAGTTGACGAAAGTGGCTCACCTTCCAGTGAAGACTCCTTTCGGTTATGCTCAGTATGCTCATTTGTACATAGATGAGATTGTACGTTTGCACGGTGTTCCCACATGCATAGAATCCGACAGAGGCACCCAGTTTACTAGCCGACTATAGCAGAAGCTTCAGGAAGCTTTAGGTACCCGGTTGAGTTTTAGCACCGCTTTTTCATCCGCAGACCGATGGTCTGTCGGAGCGGACTATTCAGACTCTGGAGGATATGTTCCGTGCATTTGTGCTTGATTTTGGTGGCAGTTGGGATCGTCACTTGCCGTTGATTGAGTTCTCCTACAACAACAGCTTTTAGGAGATTATTCAGATGGCACCTTTTGAGGCTTTATATGGTAGGAAGTGTCGATCACCAGTCTGTTGGACCGAACTTAGTGAGAGTCTGGTTTTGGGACCCAAGCTAGTTCACGAGACTATGGAGAAGATCCAGCTGATTAAGGACAGGATGAGAGCAGCCAAGTACAGGCAGAAGTCTTATGTCGACCGTCGTCGTCGCAGACTTGAGTTCGTAGTGGGGGATCATGTATTCCTGAGGATTTCTCCGATAAAGGGCGTTATGCGATTTGGGAAGAGGGGGAAGCTCAGTCCCAGATTTGTAGGTCCTTTCGAGATCCTTGAGCGAGTGGGTTCTGTTGCTTATCGTTTTGCTCTCCCGCCTAGTTTTCCGGATGTTCACCCCGTTTTTCATGTGTTGATGCTGTAGGATTCCTAGGCACACTAATGAAGTCTCACAAGTGATCGAACATGGCTAATTCAAATTTCACAAGTGCCTACAAACTCAAATACGGATCGTTAACTAGATATGTAGGCGATGCAAGCAAGTAAACGGAAATATAGCTAAAGGGAAGGGGCTACAACCTTTGTAGATCCGGTCCTCCACTTCCTAAGCTCCGCGATGATCTCCCTCCGCTGTCCAAATTGAACCCATGACTCTAGCATCGGCTTCATCGGAGAAAAAGCGGGCTAGGTCATCGACGACGATGCCGAAGATGATCTACGTCGAGGCATCGCTAGATCAAGCTCCAACTTCACCAAGTCAAGAAAACTTATGAAGGAAACACCCTATACTACTTGGCAAGAGGTAGAGGATGAAGAAATAGGAGGTCGGTTCACTTTAGAATTGGATTTCTCACTTGTTTTCATCACTTGCCATTGATGTAGCAAGCTTCTTTTTATGGAAGAAGAAGATGAAGAAGAAGAAGAAGATATGATAAGTTATTTAAAAGGAAAATAAAAAGAATACTTATCATGACTTCAACCATGGTTTGGTGTAGAGATTTAACTAAGGTTTAGATGAGTGGTTAGGGTTAGAGAAGAGACAAGAATGGTAGACTTGTTCAAAGCTTCAAGAAGCTTCAAAGAAAAAACAAACTAAGCCACCATTTCTTTTTCTCTTTATCTTTTCCAAAACAATAATAAATGGATAAATAAATATGAGAAAAGAAACCCTAACCATTCACTAAACATGGTTTAATCTTTACACAAACCCAAATGAGCAAGTATCATCAAACATGATACAATCTTGTGCACAAAAATATATCATATACACAATGTGCACTTCAAGTGAGAAAATCCTTTTAAAGTGAACAAATACTAGTCAATGCAAAGTAATATATCAAATATATAATTATACATTAAATCATTAAATCAACACTTGATTCAATGATCCGGTCATGTCGCATATAACCGGCTAGTATCCAATGTATCGGCTTATCGAATCAATCCTTGATTCGATAACTAGGTTATATCGCATACAACCATTCGACACATTCATCGCGAGAATGAAATACGGTATCACATACATGCATTATTCTCGGTCCAGCATATGCGCTCCTATTTCGTTTCGCTTGAGCCAGGAAACCTCTGTGTAGGACTCTAAAGACTCGTCAATACGCCGGCAGCAGTTGATGATCATATCAAACACCCACAAGCCGCAAGCGGTCTGCTAAACGTAACGGCCACCCGGGTATTGAGCGATCAGAAGATCGACGAGCAAGCCCGCTCACACTCCTGTGAATCCAACCAGTAACACTTACCGTACAGTCCGGCCATGTTCGTCTGATATGCCGCATATCTCGCCTAGGGGTGGTAAAGGTCAGACCCCAATAGCTTGATAAGTCATGCCGACGTAGGGTCCATAACATTCGTGAAACTACTGATAACTCTTACCAGTATATCACTGCAACCCTGGCCAGGGATTTCCTGTTATGGCCAGTGGTGCATAGCGCAACATCAACCCCCAATACCGGGAGAGACGAATCCCCTCCTATCGCTCATTGCCTCCATGTGAATCGGGACTGTACCCAAAAACCACCTGTTTGCACGCCTCAGTAGAGCCGTGGTAGGGTGGAAATCAAAGCACAGTGGGAGACACACAAGACTCTATGACGATCTCGGGTCAACAGACTAAGCTGTACCAGTGTCACCAGAGAACTGCCATCTGACGTGAGGTATAATACCATCTGGGAGTTCTCGGCGAGTCCGTTCAGTGTACCCAGTCTCCACTGAGCACCCATATACCATCTCTGATGTCAAACACCAATGGATATGGGATCATCCATCGCCCATCACATGGGTCGAGAAGATATACGCTAGTCTACTCTGGAATATCGATGCCCTGTCTTGATATTCCTACGACTAGGAACAATGAAGGATGTACTCATTGACTACCCAGGCCCCACTAGTATGATCTACATCATATTCCTGGAAGTCGAGTACACATCCTAAGGGCTTTATCAACATGTAATCAGAGAGACAGAAAGTATACATGTTAAGATAAAGAGCAACCAGATAGCGTACTATCATGTCGAGCAAGAAAGTCCTACCTATATATGTCCCAGCATCCACTACAATATACATCCAACGTACAGTAATGGCCTCTAGGGCATACATATAACTAACAATCTGCCACTTGCACTAGGGCCATCTGTAGCAGTGGTTGCAGTATCTAATACTCAACCATCCCATAGGAGTCTCTCTCTGGGAAAAAGCCTTCGTGAGTGGATCCGCCGTGTTGTCCTCTAAGTCTACTCTCCTAACCTCGATCACCCCGGAGATCAACTATCTCCATGATCAGGTGATGCTGCCTCAGAATATGTCTGGGTTACTGATGGGACCATGGTTCCTTGGCCAAAGCCACACTTCCATTGTCATACAATGGTAGGAACCTAGTTCATCTTATGAACCAATATACACCCAAACTTCCTCTTTGGTAGTATCCTTAAAAGCGATGTTACCAGCCTTTATCGTCTAGTCTGCCACGGTATCTAGCTTGGAACTCTTCCAACATATCGTCCTTTTACTGAGGGTAAAGACAATGCCTGCGACTGACATTCAGTCGTCCTTATCACCCTGGAACACTTCCACTGATTCTCCCCAGGATCGATTGATACCTTCTCACTACTACTAGTGAGAATCCTAACATCCATTTAGATCTATCACATAGATCCAAATCTCAGGATTTAGGAGGTATCATCTTTATCCTATATGGAGAATCCATGTGATAAGCGGAGATTGACCGTGCGTAGCATAGGAAACTCTTTTCTTATCAAGAGTATGTTGTCCACGTACAATACGAGGATGACCACCTTACTCTCTACTGCCCTTTTCGTACAATATGATGATGTCAAACTGTTTGACTACCACATCAAAACAGATGTTCCAACTCCGCGATGCCTGCTTTATTCTGTAAAGCAATCTTGCAAACGTTTCCGCTGCTCCCACTGTTTACGAAGCCCTCTGCCTGTGTTCTTATAGACGTTCTCTTCTAAATCAATATTTAGAAAAGTAGTCATAGCACCCAACCACCAGATATCGTAGTCATGGTACGTAGCAATGGCAAGTAGGATCTAGATGGACTTAAGCATAATCCCTAGAAAAGGTTTCATCATTATCCACACCTGGTTGATGACTAAAAACCTTCAACAAGTCTAGCTTTGAAAGTCTCAACTTTTCCATCTACACCAAGTAATCTTCTCAAGATATACTTGCTCCTGATGGGGATTTAACCCTTCAGGTATAGCAGCTAAAGTCCATACTTTGCTGGTGTACATGGATTCCATCTCAGATCGCTAAAGCATCCAGCCATTCTTACAGAGTCTTTACTCTCGATAGCCTGCTCGAAAATAGTTGGGTCATCATCTCATGATGCATTCCTCGCTCCCACTGTCAACGAGAAACCGAGGTATCTCTCAGGCAGAAGAGGAACCCTACCAGATCGGCGGAGAGGCTGAGGTTCGTCGGGAACGGTTGAATCCTTTGGTTCTGTCAAATCATCAGCTGCAGTTTTGTATAGCTGGAACCTTTCCAGTTCTACAGAACTGACCTTGCCTCGATCTTGTCCGGATTTTGCTTTAGACATAGGCCGGACAATCCTAAATCTTAACTCACTGAAGAGATAGGTTCTTCCCATACCATATCTTATATGGAGTGGTAGGCACTGATTTGATTCGAACCTAATTCAATTGGTATGCAGCTTCTCAAGTGCATAACTCCCAAAAAGGAAAAAGGTAACTCAGTAGTACTCATCCTAGAGCACACCTTATCATATAGGGCGTTATTGCTCCGCCCCGACACACCATCGTTCTATGGTGTATACGGAGGAGTAATGCTGAGAGAGAATTTCATTCTCCTTTAGAATAATCCAGGAATTCCATGCACAAGTATTCTCCTCCTTGATCTCATCAAAGGACATAATACTTATACCCGTATTTTGGTTCTCTACTTCTAACTTATATTCTGTGAATATCTCAAAAGGTTCGGACTCATGTTTCAACAGGAACATATGACTGAATCTTGAGAGATTATCAGAGAATGTAATGAAGTACAAAGAACTGGTCTTAGTATATGTAGACAGGGGACCTTACATACAACATCATGTATCAGTCCCAAGAGTTTACTAACTCTTTCTCTGCTTCCAGTAAACAGAGCTGGTGTCATTATATCTTTGTGACATGACTGGCAAGTTTCACAAGATGTAAATTCAAACTGATTTAAATATGCATCTAAATGTAACTTCAGCTAGTCGGGTCGCATTGATATGACCTAATCTACAATACCTCAAGAAGAATTTGTTCATTTCTGAACTCTTCCTCTTGTGTGTGTTCAGTATACTAGGAACCGTAGTTTGATTTAGAACAACAATGCTTTTAGATAACGTGCCTGAACCGATCAACTTTTGATATAGGAAATGTTCAAAACATTATCCATCAATACAAAATTTTATCATTTCTTTACTCATAAAGAGACTGATATGATTTTGTATATCAGGTTCGGTATCTAACAGCATTTGTTCAGAATCAATGTATTAGTAATACAGGGTGACAGTGACCAACAGACTTGGCTGCAACACTTGCCCCGTTTTCTGTCTCATGAAACTTATCACCCGTTCTCAGTTTTTCTACCTATTTGTAGCCCTATGTAACAGATTACATATCTGGGATCCTGATCCGATATCAAATACCCAGGATGCAGAGGATACTGAGAAACAGTTCTTTGTAATGAACACACCCGAAGGAGATCCATCATATGCACTTTCTTCGTTTGGGCGGCATAGGAATTCTGGTATTCCCCTATTTCCTGCTCTGTCTTATAACAATTATAAGTTGGAGCGGGACCAACGTTTCCCAGCTCAGTATAACAAGCGGGTTCGGTCAATAATCCGTATTATTATCTTGATTAAGGCGTGATATGGTCGCTACCAGGAGAGAGAGAGAAGAAAACACTCTGCGTGCGCTCTTGCAAGATTAGATTGGTTATATATTTTATCTAATCAGGATGGCTCCCACTGTTTTTATCAAATCTTCCTTCAAACCTTAAAAGGAAAGACTAGCCGGGATTAATTACACTCTACAAGTTCGCCAATCTTTCAGCCAGGCCAGTGTCGGTACTTTGAGGGAGGTTCCCCGTGCTTTCGCACGGACCTAATTACAGTAAACCTCGTTTTCCAAGAGGCGTAACCCCGTTGACACCTTTCTAGACACCTACTTGATCGGCTAATTGCAAAGTGCAAAACTCTTCCAGGAGTAACAATTACTCGCAGTGGGTATCGGGATCCAACTATCACATAGAAGGTATGCAATCTCATTGCAAGTTTCAACACTTGAAACTCCCGATAATGGTTTTTACCCCTAGCACTTATGACCTTAACTAAGGTCAACAAATCATAAGTACTAGTCAAGTTCTTCCCGTCATTTCGTGATTAATTAGACCCACCCACATGACCCTTAACTAAGGTCAACAAAGTCACGCGACTGTCCTAACTAATCGCATAATATGCGGTGTAGGAAGACAACACTTAGCTACCGTACACTGTGCCTTGACTATGGTCAACAAACACAGCACGAATACTAAGTACTCTACTTCCTAAAATGACGGAGGGTTGCGAATGGTTTTTTGTGAAAACCTTTAACGCTTTGAACTTGATCTCGTTGCGGAATCAAATGGTTTTTAAATGGAATGTTTTTGAGGCTTTTCTAGTTTTGCTAACGGGGTCACTCCCGGTGAAGGGATCGTCGGCCCTTTCCTCGTCGAATGAGGTGCGGGATATATCATATATATCACTGTGCAAAGCGGAAAGTATAGAAGCGATCAAAGACAAACCGAGGGTTGTAGCATCTGCCAGTTATTGCTAAAGGAGTCACTCCCGGTGAAGGGATCTCGGTCCTTTCCTCTTCGAATAAGGTGCAGGATGTTCTATAATGAACACCGCGATGCAAAGCAAGAACTATAGCTACCTGTTTTATTTTGAAATTCGATTCCACAACAACATTTAGGTTTATTTTCTTTCATTAATCTTATTAACGAATATCCCATCATTTAAGTTCACCTAATCATCACAGATAAATATAACGTACGCTTATGCCATCCGCATTCGCCTCGATGTCCCGTCTGCACCGTTAGGTTAGGTAACTAACGCCAGAGCGAGGCAGGGCTAGCGCGGGTGTAAAACATAAGCAACGTCTATATAATATGTCATATATACTATATATAATATCTGTCACAGAACATCACATGATCACATCACAGATAAATCACAGCAGAAGAAACACATGAAATATTGGATATACTAGGACGTCCGTGTTTTTAATACGAGCCAGTATAAAACACGGATTCCACGGTCGTGATGAATAGCCAATCCCACACCCCTAGACCCCTACGAGAGCGGCAAGCAACCCTACCAATTCTAGAGTTAGAAGACCCGGACTCGACTCCTCGAGTTGGTCTCCCACTGGACCCTAGAACCCGGTTACTTGTGCCCTCCTCCTTGGGTCTATCCTAGTGCAGAAAAGTAAATAATATACAAATGGTGACATCATCCGCAACCTGGAAGTGCCCCAATAAAAGAATATTACATACAAGTTTTTACATGAATGAAAATGAAAAACACTCATCTCACATAAAAAAAACCCGGCTATTCAAACACGACGATCCAATATAACATATCCAGCAATACATAACATCACATGTCATCAACATAAGTAAATATGCGAATCCCAATTGTCGTTGACATATAGCAACGAAACCGGCGATATCACATATTACACTTACGGTCACAGAAAAGAAAGTGTAAAACTACAACAGTTGGAATCCGCAACCTACATAGACATCGCATGCCTAATCAAATGAATTCCTTAGACATCACATGCCTAACAATTATAAACCCCGCATTTTAGTCTCAAAATCGAAGACATTTTTCAATATAAAGTCGGGCAATTCAACAAGATTCCCGACATCCTGATCGAATGCTCGTCGCAAACTTCAGTAGGCGGCCGCACCCCCGACGCCGTCGACAAAGTGCACCAAGGCGGAACACCGCTGCCGCGAGCACCCGAACGGATGCTTTCGGCGACGGGGTTCTCCTACAGTCACTTGGTCGGGGCTATGGAGTGAGGCTGTCTATTAAGTTTACCCGGCGAGTATCCGCTTACGCTACGTGATTGCGACGGACTTTTGATCACATCAAAATTCCGTGGCAACCGATCAAGTGAGACTAAACTGCTATGTTTATAACATTCATTCAGTTATCTCATAACCATTTGCGAATTCCAAGTATTGTATCACATTCTGGATAAATAGAAAATATTAAACTTTCCGATTGAACATTCGAACACCCATGTTTTCCTGAAACAGCTCAACACATGAAATAACTCTAACAACATTCAGTTCGTGCCTTAATACCAACGGTCCAGCCGTAGAAGGGTCAAGCCAACGCCTCACATGTGGCACGCCGTACTGCCCCAAACCCGAAGGTTCAAAGGGCAGTTCAAGACGGTCACATAATCGAGTTAAGGTTTGTTGTCTTCTAGAGGGTCCATCGCGTTACTTGCACTACTTAGAACGTCGTTAAACTACGGAAAAATCCAACACTTGGAAATTTCCCGACAGGGGAAAAATTGGGTATTTATATCCAGTCGAACCTTTTAACATATTCTAAAAATACCCGGAAAAACACACAGACAAAATTAGACAGTCCGATCGAATCTCCGAATCCCCAATACAACCCTGAAAATTCAACTCTTGAAAAAATATTAAAAATTCCCAGGAAAACCAGCACTGCAAACTAGGAATTACTGTGCAAAATTTATTGCAAGAGGAGACAAAAGGGCCGCGGAACCGCCGCATTAGCATGCTAATGCCGCAGTTCCGCCGCGCTTTGATGGATTCAGGGGCTCCATTTTATACAGTAATTCTTAGAATCTTCTACTGAGTTTTCTGCATATTTTTAATTCTCAAAAATCCACGATTTTCAAAAATGTACAGAGAGCAATATTAGGGTTACGGTTTCCGTTCGATCGGATTTCTAACTCCGTCTACGCATCGTCTAAGGCTCTAGTTAGGCTCTGATACCACTGTAGGGTTCCTAGGCACACTAATGAAGTCTTACAAGTGATCGAACATGGCTAATTCAAATTTCACAAGTGCCTACAAACTCTAATACGGATCGTTAACTAGATATGTAGGCGATGCAAGCAAGTAAACGGAAATATAGCTAAAGGGAAGGAGCTACAACCTTTGCAGATCCGGTCCTCCACTTCCTAAGCTCCGCGATGATCTCCCTCCGCTGTCCAAATTGAACCCATGACTCTAGCATCGGCTTCATCGGAGAAAAAGCGGGCTAGGTCATCGACGACGATGCCGAAGATGGTCTACGTCGAGGCATCGCTAGATCAAGCTCCAACTTCACCAAGTCAAGAAAACTTATGAAGGAAACACCCTATACTACTTGGCAAGAGGTAGAGGATGAAGAAATAGGAGGTGGGTTCACTTTAGAATTGGATTTCTCACTTGTTTTCATCACTTTCCATTGATGTAGCAAGCTTCTTTTTATGGAAGAAGAAGATGAAGAAGAAGAAGAAGATTTGATAAGTTATTTAAAAGGAAAATAAAAAGAATACTTATCATGAGTTCAACCATGGTTTGGTGTAGATATTTAACTAAGGTTTAGATAAGTGGTTAGGGTTAGAGAAGAGACAAGAATGGTAGACTTGTTTAAAGCTTCAAGAAGCTTCAAAGAAAAAACAAACTAAGCCACCATTTCTTTTTCTCTTTATCTTTTCCAAAACAATAATAAATGGATAAATAAATATGAGAAAAGAAACCCTAACCATTCACTAAACATGGTTTAATCTTTACACAAACCCAAATGAGCAAGTATCATCAAACATGATACAATCTTGAGCACAAAAATATATCATATACACAATGTGCACTTCAAGTGAGAAAATCCTTTTAAAGTGAACAAATACTAGTCAATGCAAAGTAATATATCAAATATATAATTATACATTAAATCATTAAATCAACACTTGATTCAATGATCCGGTCAAGTCGCATATAACCGGCTAGTATCCAATATATCGGCTTATCGAATCAATCCTTGATTCGATAACTAGGTTATATCGCATACAACCATTCGACACATTCATCGCGAGAATGAAATAGGGTATCACATACACGCATTATTCTCGGTCCCGCACATATCTCATATGCGCTCCTATTTCGTTTCGCTTGAGCCAGGAAACCTCTGTGTAGGACTCTAAAGACTCGTCAATACGCCGGCAGCAGGTGATGATCATATCAAACACCCATAAGCCGCAAGCGGTCTGCTAAACGTAACGGCCACTCTGGTATTGAGCGATCAGAAGATCGACGAGCAAGCCCGCTCACACTCCTGTGAATCCAACCAGTAACACTTACCGTACAGTCCGGTCATGTTCGTCTGATATGCCGCATATCTCGCCTAGGGGTGGTAAAGGTCAGACCCCAATAGCTTGATAAGTCATGCCGACGTAGGGTCCATAACATTCGTGAAACTACTGATAACTCTTACCAGTATATCACTGCAACCCTGGCCAGGGATTTCCTATTTTGGCCAGTCGTGCATAGCGCAACATCAACCCCCAATACCGGGAGAGACGAATCCCCTCCTATCGCTCATTGCCTCCATGTGAATCGGGACTGTACCCAAAAACCACCTGTTTGCATGACTCAGTAGAGCCATGGTAGGGTGGAAATCAAAGCACAGTGGGAGACACACAAGTCTCTATGACGATCTCGGGTCAACAGACTAAGCTGTACCAGTGTCACCAGAGAACTTCCATCTGACGTGAGGTATAATACCATCTGGGAGTTCTCGGCGAGTCCGTTCAGTGTACCCAGTCTCCACTGAGCACCCGTATACCCTCTCTGATGTCAAACACCAATGGATATGGGATCATCCATCGCCCATCACATGGGTCGAGAAGATATACGCTAGTCTACTCTGGAATATCGATGCCCTGTCTCGATATTCCCACGACTAGGAACAATGAAGGATGTACTCATTGACTACCCAGGCCCCACTAGTATGATCTACATCATAGTCCTGGAAGTCGAGTACACATCCTAAGGGCTTTATCAACATGTAATCAGAAAGACAGAAAGTATACATGTTAAGATAAAGAGCAACCAGATAGCGTACTATCATGTCGAGCACGAAAGTCCTACCTATATATGTCCCAGCATCCACTACAATATACATCCAATGTACATTAATGGCCTCTACGGCATACATATAACTAACAGATGCTTCGTAGATACCTTCATGATCCTTCTCACATGATTTAGCATGAGACCGTTCAGCTTGAGTGCGATCTTTCGCTGACCGAGCAGCCGGTAGTTGTTTTGGATCGGCAGGTGAAGAAACTTCGGTCGAGGGTCTTGCCTTCTGTGAAGGTTCTATGGCGTAGCCCTACTAGTGAGGAGATCACTTGGGAGGCCGAGAGCAAGATGCGGAAGAAATTCCCTCATCTCTTTGAAGGTACGCTTAGCAGTTAATTTTAATTCGGGGACCGAATTTCTATAAGAGGGGAGATTGTAACGTTTTAGAAATCGTTATGCGAATTTTTCCGTTTTGGGGTTAAATTGTCGGTTTTTCCCGACTTAACCTGACTGTGATCAAACGACCATATAGACTTGCCAGCACCTAGTTTAGCTAAAATAAACCTAGTGCGCAAGTTTTGGGGGTATATGGGACGTTTTGGTTCAATTTGTTTTTTTCCCAATTTTAATATTATTTTAATGCGGTATTCACATTTTGGGAAAAACTTCTCTTTTGTATCTTTTCAACAATTAAGTTCGGGTAAAACCAAAACCCTTCACTTGGTATCTAGATATTTGTGTGGAGGTTAGGTTTTATTGGAGAAAAGAAAAGAAAAGAAAAGAAAGAGGTGCATGCATGTGTGCATATGTGTGTATGTATGCATTTAATTGCATTTAATGTTTGTAATTGCTAGCTAATTCCTCACAGAACCCCCACCACTTCACTTGGCCGAATCCCTCTCTCTCTCTACTGCCCTTAATCATTTCCCTTTCATTTTTCATCAATTCAAACTCAAAATTTCTCCAAAATTCCAAAATATATCACAAAACATACTTCAAGTACTGGTTCTTGCTCTTGATCACTTGGAAACTAGGAAAGCTTGGATCTTGTGAGCTAAAGTTGATAAGTAAAATCCCTACACTGATAAATAGGAGTTTTTATGTTGTTTAGCTCATCGATTATGGTTTAGAACACTTTCAAAATCGATTAGTGCAATATCTGGTTTTTTAGTGTTTTTTTAGAGCCTTTGTATCTGCTGTGACCTGGAAAATATAGTGAGTGACCAAACAAAATTTTAGTGATGTACTAGTGAACCTTAGACACCACCTGAGACACGAGGACCACCCCACCGGCAGGGGCCGGCAACCCCTATGGCGAATTCCGGGGACGCCGGTTTGGTAGGAAGGTGTTGGGGTTTGGGTTCTGTGGGTAGTTGTCTGCTGTTGGATAGGGGTGTTTGATACTGTTTACTTTTTTGGTAATTGCAGTATACAAAATCTAGGATCGTTTACCTATAATCGAGTGTTTTGAATCCGCATGTTACGTAATCCGACACGAATCGTGATCTGGTGCAGCTGCTGTACTCGGTTTGGTTTAGTAGTATCGTTATACGCGTTAGCCACTAGACGTGCACTAGCGAGTTAGTTTAGTGTTGGTGCGTTATTTAATACATAGTTTTACGTTATAATGATCGATTCTGAGATGTTTGCATTATTTCTTCTGTTTGTGAAAATATAGCGTCGCAAGCGTGGACTTCGGACGCTGCGAACAAGGGGAAGCATGTGGTCGGATTTTCATAGCTGGAGACTATTGGTGAGTAGATTTAACATCTACGGGGAAATCGCCCGTATGGCGTTATGCGTCGGGATGGATATGATATGATAGCTGCATGTATTTGCATATTAGTTACTTTCATATGAATGTCATTACATAGCATTATCTGTTGTATTTGACTCGTACCTTTAGATATAACACATTACTGACGGTTCATGTTGCACGAGCACTAAATGGTATGCTACACCCACACCGTCTGTAATTGCCATAACACGCACAAACACCTACATATGTGATATGGTAGTTGATAGGAATGATTGGAGTAGTAACTCTTATTCCATTGTGCATATGAAATATTGTGGGCACATACATACGTGGTATTGCATTGGGCAGGAATAGTTGAGGTAGTGACCCTTATTCCACTTCACGTATATCTTACTATAGCTACATGTACATCATGGATACATATTGACATGTACACCACATACTCGATTTCAGTTACTTGTACATCATGCATCCATATTGACATGTACACCACATACTCGATTTCAGTTACTTGTACATCATGCATACATACTGACATGTACACCACATACTCGATTTCAGTTACTTGTACATCATGCATACATACTGACATGTACACCACATACTCGATTTCTGTTACTTGTACATCATGCATACATACTGACATGTACACCACATATGTTTGCTATAGTTGTATACACCCTAAGTGGTATTGTTTTTATATGTGATATTGAGTTGTTGATCATTGTGCTTATGAAATGCATCATACCCACTTGCTTACATGTAGATACTTAATCCTTGCTACAATTACATATACACATTAAATGATGCTACACTTATTTTTCGGAGGATTTTGGGAACTGCAAAATATATTTTAAAGATGGATTCATTTGGAAGAGAGGATTTCCCTTGATATGCTCATATTGTTGTCTTATGTTGCATATATCGGTTTTCATGGATTTACACATTGAGATATGGATTTCTTATGATTTATTGATTTGAGAACCGTAGGGGTATTTCAAGAAAACTATGTATTGTTTGAAAACCCGGTTTCTCTTGATATGATATTTCAGTGCGTCCACCATGTGATTTCTCGGTTCTGAGATTTGGCTTGTGATACCCGATTCGAGGAGCGTGGAAGCACCGTCTACGGGTACATGGTGGACCTGGTATGGTACCCCGGGGCGAGTAGTGATTTCGTGGTGTAGACGATAAGCCTGGCGGTGGGACCACTACCTACCGGTGATTGTATTTGGTCTCGGCGGTTATCATGGGGATACCGACCGGAGTGATGTACGACATTTCGTCTGGGCCAGTCATGATGACAGCTCCTGAGTTATGAGGATTTACATGTCGATGCTAGACACGGGTTTCATGATGTTTCGAGTGTCGGTATTAGACACTCAGGTTTCCATGATTTTTACGGATCGTCGGTGGACATACGTGGTTGATATCCTTATATCTATATATACTTACAGGTATATGTTTTCATGATGTTTCGGGTGTCGATGATAGACACTCAGGTTCCATGAGACTTACAGGATGTGAGGACCGATCTGAGGATGCGGTACCTGAGGATTTGGGATTTGATGTGTCAGTGAGGGACACTGGTGTTTTTCCATGCTGATGTTTTTGCATGAGATTTTATATTATATCATCCCACACTCAGGATTATGTTGATATGCATTGCTTCATGTAGTTGTAGTACCTTGATGATGTACCTTTACATGATTGTTGCATATTCACTTATCGTACTTATGCTATCGGATTACATGTGAAAGGTAGATCGCTGTTCGTGCATACTTGCGATTACAGTATGATGTTATTTACTATTCACGAGTTGGCAACTCACCCCCGTTGTGCCACAGTGTTTTGTAGGACTTACCCTCAGAGTATTCGCGGCAGGGCGTCTTATCAACACTACTTTTGCGGATACCGCTACGTTTGGCTGTGAGGCCTGTATTTTAGGTGGGTTTGCAGTTATCTGTTTGTATATTGTATATCCTTTTTGTTGGATCTAGTATTCTCCATCTACCACTGTTTGTATATGACTTAGAGACGACTTATGAAGATTCTGTGTCGTATTTTGGTGACGTTGGATGCCGTGCTCCTGGGAGCCGGTTATGTTGGAAAGTTTGCTTCTTATTGCAGTCTTTCTTTTGTTATTTCTTCGCTTCGGCGTCGTATAATTATTGTGGTGATTGTCTCCGCCGTCGGGCGTGACTTTGCTCCCATTTAGGATGCTTTATATTTTATCTGTATTGTACCCGTTTTCGGGGCTAGTTTTTATAAAGGTGGTGCGGCCAAAATTTTCAAGAAGGAAAACTAGAGTTAGAGATTTTACTTGTGTTTTTTCTAAATGTTAAAACTATGTTTTTCTCCGTTGATCCAGATTTGGGTGGTTTAGATTTCTGGGTTTCGGCTTACTTGAGTTGCGTACGCCTATAGACGTTACGTCGTTTAAGTGCCGGATACGGGCCAAATTTTGGGTCGTGGAAAAGTTGGTATCAGAGCCCTAGGTTTTACCTTTCGAAGTGTAGGATGACCTTGGTATGATAGAGTAGGTTGCTTAAGCAGAGTGACGTAGCGTGTGTATGTTCCGCCGCATACTTACGACACGGTACTCCGCCTATGTGACCTTAGGAGTTTTTGATTGATTTTTCCTCGTGATGATATAAATCATTGTGATTCGATTCTTGTTTCCTTATCGAATCTTGTTTCGATTTCCAGCCTATATGCCGCCGAAGACTATGAGGGCACAGAAAGCGGCCGCGGGGGCCAAGGTCAGGGGCGAGGACTGACCAGGGCGGTACGCCTGTCGTACCGGAGCACATTGCTATGTTTGGGGCCGGTAGGCAGGACCTGTGCCAGATAATGGGGACCTTAGTAGAGGCCATTCGAGCGCAGGGGTAGGCAGTTGTTCCACCCGTTGCAGGGACCATGATGGTACCTACTATTCCGGCAGTCACAGTTACAGCTCCGGATATTATTACCGTGTCCCTGACAGATTTTATGAGGCTGAGGCCTCCGGTGTTTACTGGTACAGATTCTACTGAGGATCCGCAGTCATTTATCGACCGGATGGCCAGGATTTTTCGTTCGCTCCGATGCTCCGATGAGAGATGGGTGGAGTTTGCGAGTTTCCGGCTGGAAGGTTTGGCCCAGAAGTTGTGTGAGTCGTTGGAGAGGGGCAGAGCCGCTGGTCTTGCTCCTATGACCTGGGCTGAGTTTGTGACGGTGTTTCTCACCCGTTTTCTTCCACCGAGCGTCAGGGATGCGCGAGCAAGCAAATCTGAGTCGTTACGTCACACTCCGGGGATGATGGTGTCCGAGTATGATGTACTGTTTACCGAGCTGTCTGTGTATGCTCCGTACCTGGTGGCGACTGAGGAGATGAGGGTGAAGAGGTTTGTTCGAAGCCTGCTTACCCAGTTGTTCCTAGCTATCAGCCTTCAACATTGCGACACGTATGCGGCAGCTGTCGATGCAGCTCTATTGGTGGAGGATCATCTAGCTGAGTCATCGGTTGTTCCAGAACCGAAGAGGACTCGTACGGATGTACCAGCACGGAGACAGAGGTTTGCATGCCGAGGCAGAGTTCCTTCAGACTCGGGGAGTAGCAGAGACGTGGGACGTGGCCAGTTATTCAGTTCTTATTCCCAGGAGGGCCAGCGACCATCTTATGGATGCTTCGGGTGTGGCAGTCTACATCACTTTGTTCGGGATTGTACCATGGTACGTCAGAGAGGGCCAGCAATACCCCAGGTTGCCTTACCACCTTCTCCGCCTTAGAGAGCGTTGCCTCATATTCCTGTTGTTGCGCTGCGTCAGACTCCTGCTCAGAGAGGTCATGGTCGCGGTGGTTTTATACCGAGAGGACGAGGTGGCAGAGGCAGGGGACAGCCAGTAGCCGGTAGAGGACAGGCTCGGGTTTTTTCCTTGACTCACCAGGACGCTCAGGCATCCAATGCTGTGGTTTCAGGTACCCTTTCTGTATGTTCTTATGATACACATGTTCTTTTCGATCCGGGATCTACACATTCGTATGTTTTTACGCACTTCGTGCCGAGGTTAGGCCGAGAGTCGTGTTTGCTGGATCAACCACTTGTCGTGACTGCTCCTGTAGGAGAGTCGTTTGTTGCACGACACGTGTTCCGATCGTGTGTTGTCCGTTTAGGAGAAAAAGATCTGTCCATCGACTTGATCCTTCTTGAGATGTTGGACTTTGACATTCTGTTGGGCATGGACTGGCTAGCTACTTGCTATGCGTCCGTGGACTGCCACGAGAAAACAGTCAGATTTTGTTTTCCCGGCGAGTCAGTGTTTGTTGTGCATGGGGACCGTAATGCCGCCCCTCACAGTTTGATTTCTGTCCTGTGCGCTAGTCGGCTTTTGACGAGGGGATGTCGGGGATTCTTAGCTTTCATTCATGATATTGGAGCCATTATGGAGTCGTTGGACCAGGTTTCTACCGTGCGAGAGTTTCCCGATGTCTTTCCTGATGAGTTGCCTGGGTTGCCGCCAGAGCGCGATATTGAGTTCTGCATTGATCTGATTCCTGGCACGGAGCCTATTTCCATACCGCCTTATCGGATGGCTCTGGCAGAGCTTAAAGATCAATTGCAAGAGTTGCTTGATTTGGGACTTATGCGTCCGAGTGTTTCGCCGTGGGGAGCTCCTGTTCTGTTCGTCAAGAAGAAGGACGGCAGTTTGAGGCTATGTGTGGATTATCGTCAGTTGAACCGAGTTACGGTGCGAAATAGGTATCCTTTACCTCGCATTGACGATTTATTTGATCAGCTCCATGGTGCGAAACATTTTTCAAAGATTGATTTGCGTTCGGGTTATCATCAGTTGCGGGTTCGGAATGATGACATTACGAAGACTGCTTTTCGTACGCGCTATGGGCATTATGTGTTTTTGATGATGGCGTTCGCACTCACCAATGCGCCAGCAGCGTTCATGGATCTGATGAACCGGATTTTCAGGCCGTTCCTCGACCAGTTCATTATAGTGTTTATTGATGACATACTGGTCTACTCTAGGAGTCGTGAGGAGCATTAGCAGCACTTGAGGATTACTTTGCAGATTTTGAGAGAGCACCAGCTGTATGCTAAATTCTCAAAGTGCGCGTATTGGCTTGATAGAGTTGACTTCCTGGGTCATGTGGTGACTGGTGATGGTATTCTTGTGGACCCGAGGAAGATCGAGGCTGTACAGCTTTGGCCCAGACGTGTATCGGTGAATGAGGTCCGCAGCTTTTTGGGCTTAGCTGGTTATTATCGCCGTTTTGTGCAGGATTTCTCGAGTATCGCTGCACCGCTGACTCGACTGACCCGGAAGGGAGTTCCTTTTCTTCGGACTGTTACGTGTGAGTAGTGTTTTCAGCAGTTGAAGACTCGGTTGACGACAGCACCAGTTCTATCTTTACCTTCTGGATCGGGCAGCTATGTTGTTTTCTGTGATGCTTCTCGAGTGGGGCTCGGCTGTGTTTTAATGCAGCATGATAAGGTGATTGCGTATGCTTATAGGCAGCTGAAGAAGCACGAGCAGAATTACCCCAATCACGATCTTGAGATGGCCGCGGTGGTCTTTGCGTTGATGATTTGGAGACACTACTTGTACGGAGAGTCGTGTCAGATCTTCACGGATAACAAGAGTTTGAAGTATATCTTCCAGCAGCGAGATCTGAACCTGAGACAGCGCCGATGGATGGAGCTAGTGAAGGATTATGATTGTGAGATCCTTTATCACCCGGGCAAGGCGAATGTGGTAGCTGATGCTTTGAGTCGTAGGCCCGGAGGTAGCTTGTCCCAGTTGAGCGTAGATCAGCGTCAGTCTTCTGCAGATTGGAAGCTCTTGTGTGATAGTAGAGTGCAATTCGAGTTTTCTTCCACTGGGGGACAGTTTGCTCATATTCGCGCCCGTCCACTACTATTTGATCGTATCCATAAGGCGCAACCCAGTGATGCCCGTTTGTCCGAGATTCTTGAGCTTGTTCGACTGGGTACAGTTTTGGAGTTAATGATTGATGGCCAGGGTGTGCTACGATGCGGGACTCGCTTGTGTGTACCAGATACTGATGTGTTGAGATGCGAGATCCTAGAGCAGGCACATCAGTCTTTAAGTCCATGCTACCTCTCCCGGTACTTTCGGGCATGCGGAATTTGGTGAAAAACAATTTTCTTAGAGGTGGTAACATGGACTCAAAACCGGATCTTTGTTAAACATCTAACTAACAACCTAACTACGAGTTGCTAACTACTCGGTTTGGAGGTTATACCTTTTCTTTTTCTCGAACTCCTTCGTCTTCAAGCTTCGATGGTCGTCCGAATCGGCTTCTCCCCGTCGTCTCCTTACGCCGAAGATAGATCCACCTGAAAGCTTCAACCTTTGGCTCCTTCTTCGAACTTTGAAGAAACTAGTTCACTCGGTTTGCTAAACCTTGTGAACTAGAGTGAGTAGAGAAGAGTTTGTATGGGATTTTATCTATGGTTCTTGGTTCTCAACTCATGAGACAAGTGAACCATAGAGTCAAGTGAGGGAGAGCAAAAGGAGGAAGATGAGAGCTCAAGAACAAGAGAGAGAATGAGCATGAAAGAATGAGAGAAGACTTTTCTCATTTTGCTCTCATAATCCAAAACAATCATAACACCTCATATCAATCAAGTATTATGTGATGGTTTAAGCAACCATAGCCATATCATTTCATGCACTCATTTTGCACAAAAGAGCAAGCAAGCAAAAGTCTTTGCCATGAAATGATAGCTATAGTTATCATGATGGTCAACTAGTCAAGCCTAGTCAACCGGTCAACAAAGTCAACAAGTCAACAAAAGTCAACAAGTCAACAAAGTCAATCCCTCAACAACCATGTCACCATAATACTTAATTAATATAATTGTTAATCACATATCTTATTCTCATTAGGGTTGAACAAAAAGTCAATAGTCAACTGTCAACGGTCAACAACCCTAATGAGAATCCTCTGCCTCTGTCTCTCCGTCAACTGTGCATACACACCCGCATCCGCGTTCCGAGGAACACGAATGCACACTGGATAAATCCAATCCCAAAAGGTACACTAGGATCTGGCTTAAACCAAAGCCCGCTAGTGTAAACTGTCCGGACACTGTACGTGCACAAGTGCACGGATGTGACCGAACCCTGTCGCAAAACCATGCGACCTGTCGTAAAACCATGCGACCTCTACTCTTTTGCCTAAAGGCAAACAGCTTTCTGTGTGGGACTCTAAAGACTCGACACTACGCTGGCAGTGGGTTTAACCACAGACCACAAGCGGCACTAGCTGTGCGTAACGGTCCCCAGGTAGATGCCGACAAGAAGAATGACGAGGCGAAACCCATCTGAACTCCTACTGAGCCAAAATGTGACATTCTCCGTACAGTCCGGTCTGTTCGTCTGATACATCGCATGGCAGGCCTAGGGGGTGGTAAACGTCAGTCCCTCAATAGCGGTACAAGTCGTGTCGGAGTGAAGCCCAAAACACCCTGAGATAACATTGGAAGCCTACCAGTATATCTCGTTTGCCCTGGCCAGGGACTACTCGTGTAATGGCTCTCCTAGACACAGCGCGATGTCAACCCCCAATACCGGGAGAGACGAATCCTGTCTAACCGTCACTGCCTCCAAGTGCTTCGGGACTGCATCCAACTACCACCTGTTTGCACGACTCCTTTGAGCCGTGGTAGGGTAGTAATCAAAGTACAGTGGGAACACACTCGAGGCGAAGTGACAGTGTCAAGTCAGCGGACTAAGCTGTACTCATGTCACCTGGGAACTGATAACTGACGATAGGCATAATACCAACTAGTCAGTTCCCGACGAGTCCTGTCCAGTGTACTCGTAACCCAACGAGCACCCGCATACTCTCTCAAGTACGACGTACCGACGGCTGTGGGACAGACCGTCTCCCACACTGGGAGGAGAAGCGCATGCGCTAGTCTACTCCGGAGTATCGATGCCCTGTCTCGATAGTCCTGCGACCAAGGACCTGCATAAGGATGTGCTTATAGATTACCCAGCCCCACTAGTGTGACTTCCATCACAACGCTGGTAATCAAGCAAAGATCCTAAGGGCTCCACTAATGTGTATAGGCGATATACTAAAATAAACACATGTACACATTGAAGTAGAAACAAACCAAGTAGCATACTACTATTTTGAGCAAGATTGTATATACAAGGTGAATATCCCAAGCTTTCATTAAGTAATATACAAACTAGTATGATACAGTAATGGCCTCTAGGGCATATACACTAACAATCTCCCACTTGCACTAAGGCCATGTACTGGCGTATCGAAGACCTATCATCTCTATCAGCCGCTCGAACTGAGTCTGGGGCAAGGCCTTGGTGAATGGATCTGCAGTGTTATCTTCTGAAGCGACTCTCCGAACCTCGATCTCCTGGCGATCCACGATCTCCCTGATCAGGTGATACCGCCTCAAGATGTGTCTGGATCTCTGATGGGATCTGGGTTCCTTCGCTAAAGCTATAGCCCCATTGTTGTCGCAATACAGAGGTATTGGATCAACAATGGACGGAACCACCTGAAGCTCTTTCAAGAACTTCCTCATCCAGACAGCTTCTTTTGCGGCATCAGATGCAGCGATGTACTCCGCTTCCATCGTCGAGTCTGCAACGGTTTCCTGTTTAGAACTCTTCCAACACACCGCCCCTCCATTGAGGGTAAAGACAAAACCCGACATGGACTTGGAATCATCCTTGTCACTCTGGAAGCTGGAGTCAGCGAAGGCCTCGATCTGGAGGTCTTTTCCGCCATACACCAAGAACATCTCCTTAGTCCTTCTCAGGTACTTGAGAATGTTCTTTACTGCTATCCAGTGTTTCTCCCCAGGGTTTGACTGATACCGGCTTACCACACTCAGTGCATAAGCTACATCCGGTCTGGTACACAACATCGCATACATTATAGAGCCTACCGCAGAAGCGTAGGGTATAATAGACATGCGATCCCTCACCAAATCAGTCTTGGGAGACATCTCTTTAGAGAGGGTGATCCCGTGACAAGCCGGTAGGTTACCGCGATTGGAATCTTCCATACTGAATCTCTTCAGTATGGTGTCGATGTACCTGGACTGTGAAAGTCCTAATATCCTCTTGGATCTGTTACGATGGATCCGGATCCCCAGGATGTATGAGGCATCACCCAGGTCTTTCATGGAGAACCTGTGTGACAAGAACCCCTTGACAGATTGTAGCATAGGAATGTCATTTCCTATTAAGAGAATGTCATCCACGTACAAAACGAGGAATACTACAGTTCTCGCTACAAATCTACTATAGATGCATGGTTCATCTGGATTTTTGATAAAGCCAAATTCCTTGACCGTCTCATCAAAACAGATGTTCCAACTCCGCGATGCCTGCTTTAGTCCATAGATGGACTTAAGCAACTTGCACACCTTTCCGCTGCTCCCACTCTGAATGAAACCCTCTGGTTGGTCCATATAGACACACTCCTCTAAATTTCCATTTAGAAAAGCGATCTTTACGTCCATTTTCCAGATCTCATAATCGTGGAAGGCAGCAATGGCAAGAAGGATCCGAATGGATTTCAGCATAGCCATTGGAGAAAAGGTTTCGTCATAGTCCAAGCCAGGTCTTTGACGGAAACCCTTTGCAACAAGTCTAGCTTTATAGGTCTCAACCTGTCCATCTACACCAATCTTCCTTTTGAAGATCCAATTGCATCCTACAGGTTTTACCCCGTCTGGAGCAATGTCCAACGTCCATACTTTGTTGGTGTACATGGACTCCATTTCGGTCCGCATTGCATCCAGCCATTTTACTGAGTCAACGCTCTGAACGGCCTGCTGGAAGCTAGTAGGCTCATCATAATCTATGATGCAATCCTCTCTATCCCCGTCTATGAGAAAACCGTAGTATCTCTCGGGCGGATGAGACTGCCTACTACTCCTGCGGAGCGGCGTAGGAATGTCCTGTTCTTTTGAACCCTCTAGTTCCACTAAGCTTTCAGTAATAGCTCGTGGTTCTGGAATTTCTTCCAGTTCTACTGCGCTCCCACTTATCTGGGTTTCTAAAAACTCAGTTTCCAAGAAGTAGGCATGACGAGAAACAAGAACTTTTTGTTCCTCTTCGCAGTAGAAGAAATATCCCTTGGAGTTCTTTGGATATCCCACGAACTTACACTGTACTGAGCGTGCCTCGAGCTTGTCCGCATGCTGCGTTTTAACAAAAGCTGGACATCCCCATGTCTTAATGTGCTTAAGATAGGGTCTCTTTGTAAGTCCATGCTACCCTCCCGGTACTTTCGGGAATGCGGAATTTGGTAAAAAACGATTTTTACGGAGGTGGTAACATGGACCTAAAACCCGGATCTTGGTTAAACATCTATCTAACAACCTAACTATGAGTTTCTAGCTACTCGGTTAGGGGGTTATACCTTACTTGTCTTGAACTCCTTCGTCTTCAAGATCCGATGGTGGTCCGATTGGCTTCTTCTCGTCGTCTCCGTACGCCGAAGATAGATCCACCTGAAAGCTCCAACCTTTAGCTCCTTCTTCGTTCTTTGAAGAAACTAGTTCACTTGGTTTGCTAAACCTAGTGAACTAGAATGAGTAGAGAAGAATTAGAATGGGATTTTATCTATGGTTCTTGATTCTCAACTCATGAGACAAGAGAACCATAGATTAAAGAGAGGGAGCAAGAGCAAAAGGGTGAGAGCAAAAGGGTGAGAGCAAAAGGATAAGAGAGAGAATGAGCAAGAAAGAATGAGGCACTCTTTTGTCTTTCACCCTCTCATAATCCAAAGTCATGATAACTCATCATACTAAAAAAGTCTTATGTGATGGTTTGAAGCAACCATAACCATATCATTTCATGCACTCATTTTGCACAAATGAGCAAGCAAGAAAAAGTCTTTGCCATGAAATGATGGCTATGGTTATCATGATGGTCAACTAGTCAAGCCTAGTCAACCGGTCAACAAAGTCAACAAGTCAACAAAAGTCAACAAGTCAACAAAAGTCAACAAGTCAACAAAGTCAACAACCATGTCACCATAATACTTAATTAATATAATAGTTAATCACATATCAAATTCTCATTAGGGTTGATCAAAAGGTCAATAGTCAACGGTCAACTGTCAACAACCCTAATGAGAATCCACTGCCTCTGTCTCCCTGTCAACTGTGCATACACACCCGCATCCGCGTTCCGAGGAACACGAATGCAAACTGGATAAATCCAATCCCATAAGGTACACTAGGATCTGGCTTAAACCAAAGCCCGCTAGTGTAAACTGTCCGGACACTGTACGCGCACAAGTGCACGGATGTGACCGAACCCTGTCGCAAAACCATGCGACCTGTCGCAATACCATGCGACCTCTACTCTTTTGCCTAAAGGCGAAAAGCTTTCTGTGTGGGACTCTAAAGACTCGACACTACGCTGGCAGTGGGTTTAACCACAAACCGCAAGCGGCACTAGCTGTGCGTAACGGTCCCCAGGTAATGCCGACAAGAAGACCGACGAGGCGAAACCCATCTGAACTCCTACTGAGCCTGAGTATGACATTCTACGTACAGTCCGGTCTGTTCGTCTGATACATCGCATGGCGGGCCTAGGGGGCGGTAAATGTCAGTCCCCCAATAGCGGTACAAGTCGTTGTTAGTTATATGTATGCCCTAGAGGCCATTACTATACATAGGATGTATATTGTAGTGGATGCTGGGACGTATATAGGGAGGACTTTCTTGCTCGACATGATAGTATGCTATCTGGTTGATATTTACCTTAACGTGTATGCTGATTTTCTCTCTGTTACATGTTGGTAAAGCCCTTAGGATCTGTACTTGACTACCTGGACTATGATGCGGATCATACTAGTGGGGACATGGTAGTCCATAAGTACATCCTTCAAAGTCCCTAGTCGTGGGTGTATCGAGACGGGGCATCGATATACCAGAGTAGACTAGCGTATACCTTCTCGACCCATTCAGATGGGCGATGGATGATCCCATATCCATCGGTGTTTGACATCAAAGATGATATACGGGTGCTCAGTAGAGACTGGGTACACTGGACGGACTCGCCGAGAACTCCCAGATGGTATTATACCTCACGTCAGATGGCAGTTCTCTGGTGACACTGGTACAGAGTAGTCTGTTGACCCGAAATCGTTATAGAGTCTTGTGTGGTTCCCACTGTGCTTTGATTTCCATCTTACCACGTCCAAGAGGGTGTGCAAAACGGTGGTTTTTGGGTACAGTCCCGAGTCACATGGAGGCAATGAGCGATAGGAGGGGATTCGTCTCTCCCGGTATAGGGAGTTGATGTTGCGCAGTGTTCGATTGGCTATAACAGGAAATCCCTGGCCAGGGTTGCTGAGATTTACTGGTAAGTGTTTCCAGTAGTTTCTCGAACAGTTATAGACCTCATATCGATACGACTTATCGAGCTATTGGGGTCTGACGTTTACCACCCCTAGGCGAGATATACGACATATCAGACGATCAGACCGGACTGTACGGTAGTGTTACTGGTCGGATTCACTGGAGTGTGAGCGGGCTTGCTCGTCGATCTTCAGATCGCTCAATACCCGGGTGGCCGTTACGTTTAGCAGACAGCTTGCGGCTTGTGGGTGTTTGATATGATCATCACCTGCTGCCGGCGTATTGACGAGTCTTTAGAGTCCTACACAGAGGTTTCCTGGCTCAAGCGAAACGAAATAGGAGCGCATATGAGATATGTGCGGGACCGAGAATAATACGAGTATGTGATACTGTATTCGATTCTTGCGATGTGACATTGATCGGTTATATGCGATATAGCCGGGTTATCGGATCAAGTGTTGATTCGATAAGATGTTACTAATGATACCAGTCGGTTATGTGCGCATGACCGGATCATTGAATCAAGTGTTGATTTAATGATTTAATGTATAATTATATATTTAATATATTACTTTGCATTAACTAGTATCGGTTCACTTTAGACGGATTTTCTCACTTGGTTCGTGCGCATTGCATATGCGATATGTTTTTGTGCACTTGTATGTATCATGTTTGATGATGCATGCTAACTTGAGTTTGTGTAAAGATTAAACCATGGTTATTCAAATGGTTAGGGTTTTGTTTTTCATATCTATTTATTTATTTATTTATTTATTTTCTTTTTGGAAAATGAAATGAGAAGAATGGAGGCTTTCTTTGTTTTTTTCATGAAGATTCATGAACCTTTGACTTTGTCCACCATTCTTATCTCATGCTTAACCTAACCATTTGTTTTAACCCTAGTTCAATCTCTACACATAACCATGGTTAAGTTATGATAAAGATTGGATTATTCTTTTCTTTTTATTTAACTTATCATAATATTCTTCTTCTTCTTCCTTCAACTCAAGAAGAAAACCTAAGGTCCATCAATGGTGATTGATGATTAAGAGTGAGAAATTCAATTCTAAAGTCTACCCACTTCCTATTTCTTCATCCTCTACCTCTTGCCAAGTAGTAGAGTGTGTTTCCTTCACAAGTTTTCATGACTTGGTGAAGGTGGAGCTTGATCTTTTGATGCCTCGACGTAGATCATCTTCGGCATGGACATCGACGACCTAGCTCGCCATATCTCCGATGAAGCCGACGCTAGAGCCCGGATTTGATATGGACAGTGGAGAGGACTTCATTGCGGAGCTATGGAGGTGGAGCACCGGATCTACAAAGGTTGTATTTCCATATTCTCTTTAGTTAAGTTGTTAACTAGTTCTTGTTCGCCTAGACATCTAGTTATCGATCCGTAGTTTAGGGTTTGTAGGCACCATAATTTTTGAAATTGCCATGGTTGATGGCTTGGGAGACCTCACTAGCGTGCCTAGGAACCCTACAGTGGTATCAGAGACTAGCTAGAGCCTTAGGCGATGCGTAGATGGAGTTAGAAGTCCGATCGACCCGAAACCCCGACTTTGAAATGCTCTCTGGACATTTTTGTAAAATGTGGTTCTTTGCCAATTAAAAATATGCAGAAAAACAAGCAGGTAAATATAAGAATTACGATGCAAAAATTACCTAATGATCTTTCTAAAGTGCGGCGGAACCGCGGCATTAGCGTGGTAATGCGGCCCTTCCGCCGCACTTTTGTCTTATCTGCCATTGAATTTTGCACAGTAACTCCTATTTTTCAGTGCTGGTTTTCCTGGGAATTTTTAATCTGAAATCAAGAGTTGAGTATTTTGGGTTGTATTGGGAGTTCATACATTCGATCGGATTGTCAAACTTTGTCTATGTGTCGTTCCGGATAATTTTTTGAATATGTTAAAAAGTTCGACCGGATATAAATACCCAATTTTTCCCCTGTCGGGAAATTTCCAAGTGTTGGATATTTCTGTAGTTTAACGACGTTCTAAGTAGTGCAAGTAACGCGATGGTCCCTCTAGAAGACAACAAACCTTAACTCGATTATGTGACCGTCTTGAATTGCCCTTTGAACCTTCGGGTTTGGGGCAGTACGGCGTGCCACATGTGAGGCGTTGGCTTGACCCTTCTACGGCTGGACCGTTGGTACTGAGGCACGAACGGAATGTTGTTAGACTTGTTTCATGTGTTGATCTGTATCGGGAAAACTTGGGTGTTCGATTGTTCGATCGGAAAGTTTAACATTTTCTATTTATCTGGAATGTGATACAATAATTGGAATTCACAAACAGTTATGTGATAACTAAATGAATATTATAAACGTAGCAGTTTAGTCTCACTTGATCGGTTGCCACGGAATTTTGATGCGATCAAAAGTCTGTCGCAATCACGTAGCGTACGCGGATACTCGCCGGGTAAACTTAATAGACAGCCTCGCTCCATAGCCCCGACCAAGTGACTGTAGGAGAACCCCGTCGCCGAAAGCATCCGTTCGGGTGCTCGCGGTAGCGGTGTTCCGCCTTGGTGCACTTCGTCGACGGTATCGGGGGTGCGGCCGTCTACTGAAGTTTGCGACGAGCATTCGATCAGACTGTCGGGAATCTTGTTGAATTGCCCGACTTGATATTGAAAAGTGTTTTCGATAAGGAGACTAAAATGCGGGGTTTATAATTGTTAGGCATGCGATGTCTAAGTAATTCATTTGGTCAGGCATGCGATGTCTAAGGTGGTTGCGGATTCCAACTGTTGTAGTTTTACACTTTCTTTTCTGTGACCGTAAGTGTAATATGTGATATCGCCGGTTTCGTTGCTATATGTCAACGACAATTGGGATGGACATATTTACTTACGTTGATGACATGTGATGTTATGTGTTGCTGGATATGTTATATTGGATCGTCGTGTTTGAATAGCCGGGGGGTTTTATGTGATATGAGTGTTTTTCATTTTCATTCATGTAAAAACTTGTATGTAATATTCTTTTATTGGGGCGCTTCCAGGTTGCGGAAGTTGTCACCCGTTGTATATTATTTACTTTTCCGCACTAGGATAGACCCAAGGAGGAGGGCACAAGTAACCGGGTTCTGGAGTCCAGTGGGAGACCAACTCGAGGAGTCGAGTCCGGGTCTCCTAACTCCAGAATTGGTAGGGTTACTTGCCGCTCTCGTAGGGGTCTAGGGGTGTGGGTTTGGCTATTCATCGCGACCGTGGAATCCGTGTTTTATACTGGCTCGTATTGAAAACACGGACGTCCTAGTATATCCAATATTTCATATGTTTCTTCTGCTGCGATATCTGTGATGTGATCATGTGATGTTCTGTGATAGATACAGTATATAGTATATATGATATATTATATAGGCGTTACTTATGTTTTACACCCGCGCTAGCACTGCCCCACTCTGCCGTTAGTCACCTAACCTAACGGTGCACGAGGGGACATCGAGGCGAATGCGGATGGCATAAGTGTACGTCATATCTATCTGTGATGTTTAGGTATTTAAATGATGGGACTTCATTAATGTGATTAATGAAATAAAAGAAACCTAAGATGTTGTAGAATCGAATTTCAAAATAAAACAGTAGCTACAGTTCTTGCTTTGCATCGCGGTGTTCATTATAGAACATCCTGCACCTTATTCGATGAGGAAAGGACCGAGATCCCTTCACCGGGAGTGACTCCTTTAGCAATAACTGGCAGATGCTACACACTCGGTTTGTATTTGATCGCTTCTATAGTTTTTGCTTTGCACAGTGATATATATGATATATCCAGCACCTCATTCGACGAGGCAAGGGCCGACGATCCCTTCACCGGGAGTGACCCCTTTAGCAAAACTAGAAAAGCTTCGAAAACGTTCCATTTAAAAACCATTTGATTCCGCAACGTGATCAAGTTCAAAGCGTTAAAGGTTTTCATAAAAACCATTCGCAACCCTCCGTCATTTTAGAAAGTAGAGTACTTATTATTCGTGCTACGTTTGTCGACCATAGCGGAGGCGTAGTGTGCGGTAGCTAAGTGATGTCTTCCTACACAGCATATGATGCGATTAGTTAGGACAGTCATGTGGCTTTGTTGACCTTAGCCAAGGGTCATGTGGGTGGGTCTAATTAATCACGAAATGACGGGTAGAACTTGACTAGTACCTATGATTTGTTGACCTTAGCCAAGGTCATAGGTGCTAGGGGTAAAAACCATTATCGGGAGTTTCAAGTGTTGAAATTTGCAATGAGATTGCATACCTTCTATGTGATAGTTGGATCCCGATACTCGCTGCGAGTAAGAGTTACTCCTGGGAGAGTTTTATACATTACAATTAGCCGATCAAGTAGGTGTCTAGAAAGGTGTTAACGAGGTTACGCCTCTGGGAAAACGAGGTTTACATTAATTAGGTTCGTGCGAAAGCACGGGGGACCTCCCTCAAAGTACCGACACTGGCCTGGCTGAAAGATTGGCGAACTTGTAGTGTGTAATTAATCCCGGCTAGTCTTTCCTTTTAGGGTTTGAAGGAAGATTTGATAAAAAGCAGTGGGAGCCATCCTGATTAGATAAAATAATATCCAATCTATTCTTGAAAGAGCGCACGTTGAGTGTTTTCTTTTCTCTCTCTCCTGGTAGCGACCATATCACGCCTTAATCAAGATAATAATACGGATTATTGACCGAACCCGCTTGTTATACTGAGCTGGGGAACGTTGGTCCCGCTCCAACTTATAATTGTTATAAGACAGAGCAGGAAATTGGGGAATACCAGATTTCCCGTGCCGCCCAAACGAAGAGAGTGCATGCTGATGCATCATCTTCGGGTGTGTTCATTATACAGAACTGTTTCTCAGTATCCTTTACGTCCTGGGTATATGATACCGAATCAGGATCCCAGATATGTAATTTGTTACATAGGGCTACAGATAGGTAGAGAACTGAGAACGGGTGATAAGTTTCATGAGGCAGAAAACCGGGCAAGTGTTGCAGCCAAGTCTGTCGGTCACTGTCACCCTGTATTACCAATACATTGTTTCTGAACAAATGTTACTAGATACCGAACCTGTTATGCAAAATCATATCCGTCTCTTTATTAGTAAAAAAAGGATATAATTTTGTAATGTTGGATAATGTTTTGAACATTTCCTATATCAAAAGTTGATCGGTTCAGGCACGTTATCTAAAAGCATTAATGTTCTAAATCAAACTACAGTTCTTATTATATGGAACACACACAAGAGGAAGAGTTCAGAAATGAACGAATTCTTCTTGAGGCATTGTAGACTAGGTCAGATCAATGTGACCCGACTAGCTAGAGTTACATATAGATGCATATTTAAATCAGTTTGAATTTACATCTTATGAAACTCGCCAGTCATGTCACAAAGATAATATGACCATAGCTCTGTTTATTGGAAACAGAGAAAGAGTTAATGAACTCTTGGGATGATACATGTTGATGTATGTAGATCCCCAGTCTACATATGCCAGGACCGGTTCTTTGTACTTTATTACATTCTCTGATAATCTCTCGAGATTCAGACCTATGTTCCTGTTGAAACACAAGTCCGAACCTTTTGAGATATTCACAGAATATAAGCAAGAAGTAGAGAACCAGAATAAGGGTAAAAGTATTATGTCCTATGATGAGATCAAGGAGGAGAATACTTGAGCACGGAAATAATGGACTATTCTAAAGGAGAATGAGATTCTCTCTCAGCATTACTCCTCCGTATACACCATAGCACGATGGTATATCGGGGCGGAGCAATCACACCCTATATGATAAGGTGTGCTCTATGATGAGTACTACTGAGTTACCTGTTTCCTTTTTGGGGGTTATGCACTTATGAAGCTGCATACCTATTGAATAGGGTTCGAATCAAATCAGTTGCCTACCAGTTCATATGTGATATGGAAAGGGAAGAGCCCATATCTTAAGTTGGTTAAGATTTGGGGTTGTCCGGCCTATGTCTAAAAGAAAAATCCGGACAAGCTCAAGGCAAGGTCTGTTATGTAGAACTGGAAATGTTCCAGCTATACAAACTACAGCACATGATTTGATAGAACCAAAGGATTCGATAGTTACCAACGAACCTCAGCCTCTCCGCCGATCTAGTAGGGTTCCTCACCCACCTGAGAGACACTTCGGTTTCTCTATGACAGTGGGAGCGAGGATTGCATCATGAGATGATGACCCAACTAGTTTCGAGCTGGCCATCGAGAGTAAGACTCTGTAAGAATGGCTGGATGTTTATCGATCTGAGATGGAATCCTTATACACCAACAAAGTATGGACTTTGGTTGCTATATCTGAAGGGTTAAATCCCCATCAGGAGCAAGTATATCTTGAGAAGATTACTTGGTGTACATGGAAAGGTTGAGACTTTCAAAGCTAGACTTGTTAAAGGTTTTCGTCATCGACCAGGCGTGGATCATGATGAAACCTTTTCAAGTGACTATGCTTAAGTCCATCCAGATCCTACTTGCCACGGCTACATACCATGACTGCGATATCTGGTGGTTGGGTGTCTTGACTGCTTTTCTAAATGATGATTTAGAAGAGAGCGTCTATAAGTACACAGCCAGAGGGCCTCGTAGACAGTGGGAGCAGCGGAAACGTGTGCAAGATGCTTTATAGGATAAAGCAGGCATCGCGGAGTTGAAACATCTGTTTTGATGAAGCGGTCAAAGAGTTTGACATCATCAAAATGGTAGATGAACCTTGTATATACAAAAAGGTAGTAGGGAGTATGGTGACGATCCTCGTAGAGTACGTGAATGACATACTCTTGATGAGAAAGGAGTTTCTTATGCTACGCTCGATCAATCTCCGCTTATCACAAAGATTCTCCATATAGGATTAAAGTGATACCTACTAAATCCTGGATTTTGGATCTATGAGATAGATCTAAATGGATGTTAGGAAACTCACTAGATGTAGTGAGATGGTATCAACCGATCCTGGAGAATCACTGGAAGTGTTCCAGGGTGATAAAGACGACTGAATGTCAGTCGCAGGCATTGTCTTTACCCTCAGTAAAGGGACGGTATGTTGGAAGAGTTCCGAGCTAGATACCGTGACATACTAGAAGATAAAGGCATGATACATCGCTACTTATGATGCTACCAAAGAGGCTGTTTGGGTGTATATTGGTTCATGAGATGAACTACGTTCCAACCATTGTGAGACAATGGAGTTGTGGCTTATGCCAAGGAACGCCGGTCCCATCAGTGATCCAGACATATTCTAAGGCAGTATCACTTGATCATGGAGATGGTTGATCTCCACGGTGATCGAGACTTGGAGAGTAGACTCAGAGGACAACACAGCGGATCCACTTACAAAGGCCTGTTCCCAGAGAGAGACTTTTATGGGATGGTTGAGTATGAGATACTGCAACCACTGCTACAGATGGCCCTAGTGCAAGTGGGAGATTGTTAGTTATATGTATGCCCTAGAGGCCATTACTATACATAGGATGTATATTGTAGTGGATGCTGGGACGTATATAGGGAGGACTTTCTTGCTCGACATGATAGTATGCTATCTGGTTGATATTTACCTTAACGTGTATGCTGATTGTCTCTCTGTTACATGTTGGTAAAGCCCTTAGGATCTGTACTTGACTACCTGGACTATGATGCGGATCATACTAGTGGGGACATGGTAGTCCATAAGTACATCCTTCAAAGTCCCTAGTCGTGGGTGTATCGAGACGGGGCATCGATATACCAGAGTAGACTAGCGTATACCTTCTCGACCCATTCAGATGGGCGATGGATGATCCCATATCCATCGGTGTTTGACATCAAAGATGATATACGGGTGCTCAGTAGAGACTGGGTACACTGGACGGACTCGCCGAGAACTCCCAGATGGTATTATACCTCACGTCAGATGGCAGTTCTCTGGTGACACTGGTACAGAGTAGTCTGTTGACCCGAGATCGTCATAGAGTCTTGTGTGGTTCCCACTGTGCTTTGATTTCCATCTTACCACGTCCAAGAGGGATTGCAAAACGGTGGTTTTTGGGTACAGTCCCGAGTCACATGGAGGCAATGAGCGATAATAGGGGATTCGTCTCCCCCGGTATAGGGAGTTGATGTTGCGCAGTGTTCGATTGGCTATAACAGGAAATCCCTGGCCAGGGTTGCTGAGATTTACTGGTAAGTGTTACCAGTAGTTTCTCGAACAGTTATAGACCTCATATCGACACGACTTATCGAGCTATTGGGGTCTGACGTTTACCACCCCTAGGCGAGATATACGACATATCAGACGATCAGACCGGACTGTACGGTAGTGTTACTGGTCGGATTCACTGGAGTGTGAGCGGCCTTGCTCGTCGATCTTCAGATCGCTCAATACCCGGGTGGCCGTTACGTTTAGCAGACCGCTTGCGGCTTGTGGGTGTTTGATATGATCGTCACCTGCTGCCGGCGTATTGACGAGTCTTTAGAGTCCTACACAGAGGTTTCCTGGCTCAAGCGAAACGAAATAGGAGCGCATATGAGATATGTGCGGGACCGAGAATAATACGAGTATGTGATACTGTATTCGATTCTCGCGATGTGACATTGATCGGTTATATGCGATATAGCCGGGTTATCGGATCAAGTGTTGATTCGATAAGATGTTACTAATGATACCAGTCGGTTATGTGCGCATGACCGGATCATTGAATCAAGTGTTGATTTAATGATTTAATGTATAATTATATATTTGATATATTACTTTGCATTAACTAGTATCGGTTCACTTTAGACGGATTTTCTCACTTGGTTCGTGCGCATTGCATATGCGATATGTTTTTGTGCACTTGTATGTATCATGTTTGATGATGCATGCTAACTTGAGTTTGTGTAAAGATTAAACCATGGTTATTCAAATGGTTAGGGTTTTGTTTTTCATATCTATTTATTTATTTATTTATTTATTTTCTTTTTGGAAAATGAAATGAGAAGAATGGAGGCTTTCTTTGTTTTTTTCATGAAGATTCATGAACCTTTGACTTTGTCCACCATTCTTATCTCATGCTTAACCTAACCATTTGTTTTAACCCTAGTTCAATCTCTACACATAACCATGGTTAAGTTATGATAAAGATTGGATTATTCTTTTCTTTTTATTTAACTTATCATAATATTCTTCTTCTTCTTCCTTCAACTCAAGAAGAAAACCTAAGGTCTATCAATGGTGATTGATGATTAAGAGTGAGAAATTCAATTCAAAAGTCTACCCACTTCCTATTTCTTCATCCTCTACCTCTTGCCAAGTAGTAGAGTGTGTTTCCTTCATAAGTTTTCATGACTTGGTGAAGGTGGAGCTTGATCTTTCGATGCCTCGACGTAGATCATCTTCGGCATGGACATCGACGACCTAGCTCGCCATATCTCCGATGAAGCCGACGCTAGAGCCCGGATTTGATATGGACAGCGGAGAGGACTTCATTGCGGAGCTATGGAGGTGGAGCACCGGATCTACAAAGGTTGTATTTCCATATTCTGTTTAGTTAAGTTGTTAACTAGTTCTTGTTCGCCTAGACATCTAGTTATCGATCCGTAGTTTAGGGTTTGTAGGCACCATAATTTTTGAAATTTCCATGGTTGATGGCTTGGGAGACCTCACTAGCGTGCCTAGGAACCCTACAGTCGTGCCGGAGCGAAGCCCAAAACACCCTGAGATAACACTGGAAACCTACCAGTATATCTCGTTTGCCCTGGCCAGGGACTACTCGTGTAATGGTTCTCCTAGACACAGCGCGATGTCAACCCCCAATACCGGGAGAGACGAATCCTGTCTAACCGTCACTGCCTCCAAGTGCTTCGGGACTGCACCCAACCACTACCTGTTTGCACGACTCCTTTGAGCCGTGGTAGGGTAGTGATCAAAGTACAGTGGGAACACACTCGAGGCGGAGTGACAGTGTCAAGTCAGCGGACTAAGCTGTACTCATGTCACCTGGGAACTGATAACTGACGATAGGTATAATACCAACTAGTCAGTTCCCGACGAGTCATGTCCAGTGTACCCGTAACCTAACGAGCACCTGCATACTATCTCAAGTACGACGTACTGACGGCTGTGGGACAGACCGTCTCCCACACTGGGATGAGAAGCGCATGCGCTGGTCTACTCCGGAGTATCGATGCCCTGTCTCGATAGTCCTGCGACCAGGGACCTGCATAAGGATGTGCTTATAGATTACCCAGCCCCACTAGTGTGACGGCCATCACATCGCTGGTAATCAAGCAAAGATCCTAAGGGCTCCACTAATGTGTATAGGCGATATACAAAATATAAACACATGTACACATTGAAGTAGAAACAAACCAAGTAGCATACTACTATTTTGAGCAAGATTGTATATACAAGGTGAATATCCCAAGCATCCATTAAGTAATATACAAACTAGTATGATACAGTAATGGCCTCTAGGGCATATACACTAACAATCTCCCACTTGCAATAAGGCCATGTACTGGCGTATCGAAGACCTATCATCTCGATCAGCCGCTCGAACTGAGTCTGGGGTAAGGCCTTGGTGAATGTATCTGCAGTGTTATCTTCTGAATTTACTCTCTTTACCTCGATCTCCTGGCGATCAATGATCTCCCTGATCAGGTGGAACCGCCTCAAAATGTGCCTGGACTTCTGATGGGACCTTGGTTCCTTCGCTAAAGCTATAGCGCCGTTGTTGTCACAATACAGCGGTATTGGATCCACACTGGTAGGAACCACCTGAAGTTCCGTGAGGAACTTCTTCATCCAGACAACTTCCTTTGCGGCATCGCAAGCAGCTATGTACACCGCTTCCATGGTTGAGTCAGCAACGGTTTCCTGCTTGGAACTTTTCCAGCAAACCGCCCCTCCATTGAGGGTAAAGACATAACCAGACATGGACTTGGAGTCATCCTTGTCACTCTGGAAGCTGGAGTCAGCAAAGGCCTCAATCTGGAGGTCTTTTCCGCCATACACCAAGAACATCTCCTTAGTCCTTCTCAGGTACTTGAGAATGTTCTTTACTGCTATCCAGTGTTTCTCCCCTGGGTTTGACTGATACCGGCTTACAACGCTCAATGCGTATGCTACATCTGGTCTGGTATATAACATCGCATACATGATAGAGCCTACCGCAGATGCGTAGGGTATCGATGACATGCGAGCCCTTTCCAAATCAGTATTGGGAGACATCTCTTTGGAGAGGGTGATTCCGTGACAAGCCGGTAAATTACCGCGCTTGGAATCTTCCATACTGAATCGTTTCAGTATGGTGTCGATGTACCTTGACTGTGAAAGTCCCAACATCCTCTTAGATCTATCACGATAGATCTGGATCCCCAGAATGTAGTTGGCATCACCCAGGTCCTTCATGGAGAACCTCTGTGACAAGAATCCTTTGACTGACTGTAGCATAGGAATATCATTTCCTATTAGGAGAATGTCATCGACGTACAAGACGAGGAATACCACATTTCTCCCTACAATCTTACTGTAAATGCATGGTTCATCTGGGTTTTTGACAAAGTCGAATTCTTTGACAGTATCATCAAAGCAGATGTTCCAACTCCGCGATGCCTGCTTAAGTCTATAGATGGACTTGAGCAATTTGCACACTTTACCGCTGCTCCCACTCTGAATGAATCCCTCTGGCTGATCCATATAGACGCACTCTTCCAAATTTCCATTTAGGAAAGCCGTCTTTACGTCCATCTGCCAGATCTCATAATCGTGGAAGGCAGCAATGGCAAGAAGGATCCGAATGGATTTAAGCATGGCTACCGGAGAAAAGGTCTCGTCATAGTCCAAACCAGGTCTTTGACGAAAGCCCTTTGCAACGAGCCTATCCTTATAGGTTTCAACCTGCCCATCTACACCAATCTTCTTTCTGAAGATCCATTTGCAGCCTACGGGTTTTACCCCTTCCGGGGCAAAGTCCAAAGTCCAAACTTTGTTGGTGTACATAGACTCCATCTCGGTCCGCATTGCATCTAGCCATTTTACCGAGTCACCGCTCTGAATGGCTTGCTGGAAGCTAGTAGGCTCATCATAATCTATGATGCAATCCTCTCTATCCCCGTCTATGAGAAAACCGTAGTATCTCTTGGGCGGATGAGACTGCCTACTACTCCTGCGGAGCGGCGTAGGAATGTCCGGTTCCCCTGAACCTTCTGGTTCTACTAAGGTTTCAGTAATAGCTTGTGGTTCTGGAATTTCTTCCAGTTCTATTGCGCTCCCACTTATCTGATTTTCTAAAAACTCAGTTTCCAAGAAGCGGGCATGACGAGAAACAAGGACTTTTTGCTCCTCTGCGTAATAGAAAAGATACCCCTTGGAGTTCTTAGGGTATCCCACAAACTTGCACTGTACAGAGCGTGCCTCGAGCTTGTCCGCATGCTGCTTTTTTACAAAAGCCGGACATCCCCATGTCTTAAAGGATTTAAGACAGGGTTTCTTCCCACTCCACATCTGATATGGTGTGGTAGGCACTGTTTTAGTAGGAACTTGGTTCAAGAGATGTGCAGCTGTTTCCAGTGCATAACCCCAGAAAGATCGCGGTAACTCAGCCTTACTCATCATGGAACGAACCATATCTAATAGGGTTCGATTCCTTCTTTCCGATACACCGTTGTGTTGTGGTGTGTATGGAGGAGTACGCTGAGAGAGAATTCCATTCTCTTTTAAGTAGTCCAGAAACTCGGCACTCAAGTATTCACCACCTCGATCCGATCTTAGGATCTTGATACTTTTGCCTGTTTGTTTTTCTACTTCATTCTTATATTCTCGAAATTTCTCAAAGGCCTCGGATTTGTGCTTCATTAAGAAGACATGTCCAAACCTAGAGAAATCATCTGTGAAAGTAATGAAGTATGAATAACCGCTTCGCGCATGTGTAGACATTGGACCACACACGTCACTGTGTATAAGTCCCAAGAGCTCGCTCGCTCTTACTCCGTGTCCAGTGAACGGAGTCTTTGTCATCTTTCCCATGAGACAAGATTCACAAGTGGCATAAGACTGGTACTCGAACGGATCTAAGTATCCTTCTTTATGTAACTTAGTCAACCGTGTCTCATTGATGTGACCCAGTCTACAATGCCATAAGAAAGCCTGATTTAATTCTGGAGACTTTCTTTTAAGTGTGTTCTGGACACTGAATATCTGAGCTTGATTCAATACGTATATACCATTATTTAATGTACCTGACCCAATCAGTGCTTGATTTAGGTGGATGTTTACTACATCGCTTACAAAAGCAAAATCATATCCTTCCTTAGAAAGTAAGGATACAGATATGATGTTACAAGTCGCACCTGGTACATACAAACAGTCACGCAGAATCAATATCTGCCCAGTTGTCAGTCCTAGGTGATATTCCCCTACGGATACAGCATCCATGCTCATTCCGTTAGCAACCCTGAGAGTAATATCACCTTTCCTGATAACCCCACGGTTTCTCAGACCCTGTAACGAATTACAGATATGAGATCCTGATCCGGTATCCAATACCCAGGAAGTAGGGTTAACTGACAAACAGTTCTCAATTACAAACACACTCGAAGCCGAAGCCACAACATGCTTTGAATTTTGGCTACTGGCTTTACAAGCCCTGCAATCATTCTGCCATAGTTCATTCCCGTTACAATAGGAACGTCCCTCTTTTACTATATCCAGTCCTGAAACTTTTGCCCTTGTTTTTCCTTTTTCTTCCCTGGTTTCTTTCAGGGTATAAGCAGAGGGCAGGGACTGTAGAATTAGGTCAGTACTTGACCCATTCTCCAACGTGGTCTCCAGGTCCGTGAGCTCAATATAGCTGGTCTCTGTAAGGACGTTGCCCCTTATAGATGACCCGACTGCCAACCTCGCTTGAAGCAATTCGTTCGAGGTCTCATATCTTGCGATACGAGATTGCTCTCCATATAAAACTTTGTTATGGAGGAAGATGGAAACTGAGTCCATCTTCTCGTGCTGCCTCTGGTTTGTACCATCAACTAAGGCTAACACGAGGCACTTGGCTTTCGCACAATCCCTTTCCGATGTCCTGTGGATGTGAACATCCGTGACAGGGGAAACTGGACCTGAGACAGCAGGGTTTTGATTAGTTAAGAGGTGTCCCAGCTTGTCATGGGCAATGGACATCTGGACAGACCTTTGCCAGTCATAACAGTCAGATTCAGTCATATTTTTATCTAGATGTAACCTAGGCGTGGTCACAGGGTCGCTGCAATTAAGAGAGAGAAGAAGAAACACTCAGCATGATGCTCTTGCAAGTTTAGAGTGGTTTTCAGTTTGTCTAAACAGGATGGCTCCCACTGTTTCTCGAATCCCTCCTAAAACCACAAAGGAAGAATTAGTCGGGATCAATCCCACTGCACAATACTTGCTTAACCGTTCAGCCAGGCCGGTGTCGGTACTTCGAGGGAGGTTTTCCAACGCTTTCGCGAAGTTCCTTAATTAAAGAACCTCTTTTCCCTGGGGGCGTAGCCCCGCTAACACCTTTCTAGGCACCTACTAGGTTTATAGCATTGATCGATTAGTGAGAAATTTCCCGAGGAGTAGCATATACTGACAGTAGGATCGGGATCCAAATATCATTGCGTGACAAAACTGAAGGAATCCTACCAGAATCATCACACTCCAAATGGTATGCAGTGCTAGCAAGTTTCAGTTCTTTTGAAACTCCCGATGTGGATTTTTGCCCCATGCTCTTATGACCTTGACTAAGGCCAACAAATCATAAGTCACATGTCAAGTTCTACCCGTCGTTGTCCAGGTTAATTTGAATCCATCCGTATATACCCTTGACTAAGGCCAACAAAGTAATACGACTGTCCCAAATCAACGCATCTATCTATGCAACATATGAATATCCACCAGCTACCAATCACTGTGCCTTGACTAAGGCCAACAAACACAGCTTGAATACTGTTGAATATTCATATGAAACGACGGAGGGCTACGAATGGTTTTGGCGAAACCGTGAACGTAGTGAACTTGATTTAGTCGATGGAACGAGATAGCTTTTAAATGGAGTGGCTCAAACTCCGCATTTTAAAAGTTTGTTTTTGAAAAGAACCGAGTGGTTTTTCGAAAATGTTCCAACGACTTATACTTGGTTTATTTTCTTGCATTAGTTCTTTTAATGCATGTTTTGCTTGCATTAGTTCTTTTAATGCGTGATATTCTTGCACTAGTTCTTTTAATGCGTCCCATCATTTAATCCTACCATTGCAGAAAACAACCAAAATATGACGTACGCTTATGCCATTCGCATTCGCCACGGGGCCCCGTCATTACCCGTTAGGTTACTTAACTAACGACAGACCGGGGGCTGGGCTAGCGCGTCTGTAAAACATAAGCAACGCCTAAATAATATCATATATAGATATACTTCAATGATAAACATTTCAGATCACAGATGAATACATTGGATATACTAGGAATCTGTAATTTGCACGAGCCTGTAACAAAAACAGATTACACGGTCGCGGTGAATAGCCAAATACCCCACCCAAGACCCCTACGGGTGCGGCAAACTACCCGCCAAGTACCCGAAGCGTAGCAACCTCCCTCATCTCCATGAGTAGGCCACTCGACACTTCGGCATACCCGGTAGTTTGTGCACCCCCTCCATGGGTCTATCCTAGGAGCAAAAACAGTAAAAAGAAATTATACAATGACGGCTACAACCCCGACCCGGTTGTGCGGCCATACAAATAATTATTACATCAATTTACAAATTTACATGAATTGAAAGAAAAGAAAACTCTCGTCTCACAACCCCCGGCTATTCACCCGCGACAATCCAACATATTCATATCCACATTCCAGCAACATTACATATCACAGATTTGTATAACCCCCACTAATCGACATATAGCGATTAGTAGACGTTCAATACAAATATCACATTACAGAAAACCCGTTAGCTTAAGTCTTTTAGAAGTTCGATCAAAAATACGGATTTTCGGGACCCCAAAGTAAAATTTTCGTTATGGAAAATCTGGGTTGAAAATATATATACCAAAAATCCCAAAATACCCCCACTAGTAAACTGCAAAAAAGAAAACCCCTGACCGAGTAAACTCGGCCGCGTTTCCGCGGCGGGAGCGTGCTCCCGCCGCGGAAACGCGGCGCTTTGATCGAGTCAGGGGCCCAAAATTTTGCAGTTTCTTTAGAAAATCCTGAGTCGATTTTAGGTGTATTTCAAAAAGGTTTTCCAGCACTTTTAAAATCGACAGAAAGTTTAAAATTCCGGGGTTTGTTTCGGGACTTTTTCGTTGATCGATCTTCTAGTTACTTGCTAACATGTTAGATAGAGTTTAACCTGGCTCTGATACCACTGTAAGTCCATGCTACCTCTCCCGGTACTTTCGGCAATGCGGAATTTGGTAAAAAACGATTTTTACGGAGGTGGTAACATGGACCTAAAACCCGGATCTTGGTTAAACATCTATCTAACAACCTAACTATGAGTTTCTAGCTACTCGGTTAGGGGGTTATACCTTACTTGTCTTGAACTCCTTCGTCTTCAAGCTCCGATGGTGGTCCGATTGGCTTCTTCTCGTCGTCTCCGTACGCCGAAGATAGATCCACCTGAAAGCTCCAACCTTTAGCTCCTTCTTCGTTCTTTGAAGAAACTAGTTCACTTGGTTTGCTAAACCTAGTGAACTAGAATGAGTAGAGAAGAATTAGAATGGGATTTTATCTATGGTTCTTGATTCTCAACTCATGAGACAAGAGAACCATAGATTAAAGAGAGGGAGCAAGAGCAAAAGGGTGAGAGCAAAAGGGTGAGAGCAAAAGGATAAGAGAGAGAATGAGCAAGAAAGAATGAGGCACTCTTTTGTCTTTCACCCTCTCATAATCCAAAGTCATGATAACTCATCATACTAAAAAAGTCTTATGTGATGGTTTGAAGCAACCATAACCATATCATTTCATGCACTCATTTTGCACAAATGAGCAAGCAAGAAAAAGTCTTTGCCATGAAATGATGGCTATGGTTATCATGATGGTCAACTAGTCAAGCCTAGTCAACCGGTCAACAAAGTCAACAAGTCAACAAAAGTCAACAAGTCAACAAAAGTCAACAAGTCAACAAAGTCAACAACCATATCACCATAATACTTAATTAATATAATAGTTAATCACATATCAAATTCTCATTAGGGTTGATCAAAAGGTCAATAGTCAACGGTCAACTGTCAACAACCCTAATGAGAATCCACTGCCTCTGTCTCCCTGTCAACCGTGCATACACACCCGCATCCGCGTTCCGAGGAACACGAATGCAAACTGGATAAATCCAATCCCATAAGGTACACTAGGATCTGGCTTAAACCAAAGCCCGCTAGTGTAAACTGTCCGGACACTGTACGCGCACAAGTGCACGGATGTGACCGAACCCTGTCGCAAAACCATGCGACCTGTCGCAATACCATGCGACCTCTACTCTTTTTCCTAAAGGCGAAAAGCTTTCTGTGTGGGACTCTAAAGACTCGACACTACGCTGGCAGTGGGTTTAACCACAGACCGCAAGCGGCACTAGCTGTGCGTAACGGTCCCCAGGTAATGCCGAAAAGAAGACCGACGAGGCGAAACCCATCTGAACTCCTACTGAGCCTGAGTGTGACATTCTCCGTACAGTCCGGTCTGTTCGTCTGATACATCGCATGGCGGGCCTAGGGGGCGTTAAACGTCAGTCCCCCAATAGCGGTACAAGTCGTGCCGGAGCGAAGCCCAAAACACCTTGAGATAACACTGGAAACCTACCAGTATATCTCGTTTTCCCTGGCCAGGGACTACTCGTGTAATGGCTCTCCTAGACACAGCGCGATGTCAACCCCCAATACCGGGAGAGACGAATCCTGTCTAACCGTCACTGCCTCCAAGTGCTTCGGGACTGCACCCAACCACTACCTGTTTGCACGACTCCTTTGAGCCGTGGTAGGGTAGTGATCAAAGTACAGTGGGAACACACTCGAGGCGGAGTGACAGTGTCAAGTCAGCGGACTAAGCTGTACTCATGTCACCTGGGAACTGATAACTGACGATAGGTATAATACCAACTAGTCAGTTCCCGACGAGTCCTGTCCAGTGTACCCGTAACCTAACGAGCACCCGCATACTATCTCAAGTACGACGTACTGACGGCTGTGGGACAGACCGTCTCCCACACTGGGATGAGAAGCGCATGCGCTGGTCTACTCCGGAGTATCGATGCCCTGTCTCGATAGTCCTGCGACCAGGGACCTACATAAGGATGTGCTTATAGATTATCCAGCCCTACTAGTGTGACGGCCATCACATCGCTGGTAATCAAGCAAAGATCCTAAGGGCTCCACTAATGTGTATAGGCGATATACAAAATATAAACACATGTACACATTGAAGCAGAAACAAACCAAGTAGCATACTACTATTTTGAGCAAGATTGTATATACAAGGTGAATATCCCAAGCATCCATTAAGTAATATACAAACTAGTATGATACAGTAATGGCCTCTAGGGCATATACACTAACACTCTTCCCACACCACATCTCATATGGTGTAGTAGGTACAGTCTTAGTTGGAACTCGGTTCAAAAGGTATGCAGCTGATTCTAGCGCATACCCCCAGAATGATCGCGGTAACTCAACGTTACTCATCATGGACCGTACCATATACAATAGGGTTCGGTTCCGTCTCTCTGATACACCGTTATGTTGCGGAGTAAGCTGAGAGAGAATTTCGTTCTCTTTTAAATAGTCCAGGAACTCGGCACTTAAGTATTCACCACCTCGATCCGATCTTAGAATCTTGATACTTTTGCCGGTCTGTTTTTCTACTTCATTCTTATATTCCTGGAACTTTCCAAAGGCTTCAGATTTATGTTTCATTAACAAGACATAACCGTACCTTGAAAAGTTATCCGTGAAAGTAATGAAGTATGAAAAACCGCTTCGCGCATGTGTAGACATTGGACCGCACACGTCGCTGTGTACGAGTCCCAAGAGCTCGCTCGCTCTTACTCCGTGTCCAGTGAACGGAGTCTTTGTCATCTTTCCTTTGAGACAGGATTGACAAGTGGCATACGATTTGTAGGGTTCCTAGGCACTCTCAAGAGGTCTCATAAGGCATCAACCATGCCAATTTCAAATTTTACGGGTGCCGAGAAACCCTAATACGGATCGTTAACTAGAAATTTAGGCGAAATACGAAACTAGTTAACATCTTAACTAAAGGAGAGAGGCTACAACCTTTGTAGATCCGGTTCTCCACTTCCTTAGCTCCACGTAGGCGTCCTCTCGCTGTCCATCTCGAATCCCGAATTCAAACGTCGGCTTCATCGGAGAATTGGGCGGACTAGGTCGTCGGCTTCGTGCCGAAGATGATCTACGTCGAGGCATCACAAGTTCAAGCTCCAACTTCACCAAGTTGTTAAACTTGTGAAGAAAACACCCTATACTACTTGGCAAGAGGTAGAGGGTGAAGAAATAGGAGGTGGGTTCACTTTAGAATTGGATTTCTCACACTTTTGCTCAAGTTGCCATTGATGGCATCAAGCTTTCTCTCTTGACGATGATGAAGAAGATGAAGCTAGAATTATGATAAGTGTTCTTAAAAGAATAATAAAAATCAATACTTATCATCTTCTAACCTTGGTTAAGTGTAGAGAATAGAGCATGGTCAAGTGAGAATGGTTAGGGTTAAGGATGATGACAAAATGGTCACTTTAGTCAAAGCTTCATGAAGCTTCATCAAGCTTCATGAAAGAAACCATTTTGTTATCTTTTATTTATTTATCAAAAAAGAATAGATAAATAAATAAGTAAATAAATCAAAACCCTAACTATTATCATAACCATGGTTTAATTCTTAACACAAAACCAATTTACATGCATCATCAAACATGACACATTGTAGTGCACAAAAGTATATCACATATACAACTTGTGAACTACAAGTGAGAAAATCCTATTAAAGTGAACCAATACTAGTTAATGCAAAGTAATATATCAAATATATAATTATACATTAAATCATTAAATCAACACTTGATTCAATGACCCGGTCATGTCGCACATAACCGACTAGTATCCAATGTATCGACTTATCGAATCAATCTACGATTCGATAACTAGGTTATATCGCATATAACCAATCGAAACATTCATCGCGAGAATGAAATACGGTATCACATACACGCATCATTCTCGGTCCTGCACATATCACATATGCACTCCTATTTCGTTTCGCTTGAGCCAGGAAACCTCTGTGTAGGACTCTAAAGATTCGTCAATACGCCGGTAGCAGATGATGATCATATCAAGCACCCACAAGCCGCAAGCGGTCTGCTAAACGTAACGGCCATCCGGGTATTGAGCGATCAGAAGATCGACGAGCTAGCCCGCTCACACTCCTATGAATCCAACCAGTAACACCTACCGTACAGTCCGGTCTGTTCGTCTGATATGTCGCATATCAAGTCTAGGGGTGGTATACGTCAGACCCCAATAACCGATAAGTCTTGCCGATGTGAGGCTCATAACGGGTCGAGAAACTACTGGTAACACTTACCAGCAAATCTCTGATCAGCCCTGGCCAGGGACTTCCCTGTTACGGCCAATCAAGCACAGCGCAACATCAACCCCCAATACCGGGAGAGACGAAACCCCTCCTATCGCTCATTGCCTCCATGTGACTCGGGACTGTACCCAAAGACCACCGTTTCGCACGCCCTCATAGACGTGGTAAGGTGGAGATCAAAGCACAGTGGGAATCACACAAGACTCTATGACGATCTCGGGTCTACAGACTAACCTGTACAAGTGTCACCTGAGAACTGCCATCTGACGTGAGGTATAATACTATCTGGGAGTTCTCGGCGAGTCCGTTCAGTGTACCCAGTCTCCACTGAGCACCCGTATACCATCTCTGATGTCAAACACCAATGGATATGGGATCATCCATCGCCCATCTCATGGGTTGAGAAGCGTATACGCTAGTCTACACTGGTATATCGATGCCCCGTCTCGATACACCCACGACTAGGGACCTTGAAGGATGTACTTATGGACTACCATGTCCCTACTAGTATGATCTGCATCATAGTCCAGGTAGTCAAGTACACATCCTAAGGGCTTTATCAACATGTAACTATAAGACAGTTTAAAGAGACAAGTGTACATGTTAAGATAAAGAGTAACCAGATAGCATACTATCATATCGAGCAAGAAAGTCATCTCTATATATGTCCAAGCATCCAATATAATATACATCATCTGTACAATACTGGCCTCTAGGGCATACATACAACTAACACGATTGATATTCGAACGGATTCAAATATCCTTCTGTATGTAACTTTGTCAACCTTCTCTCATTGATGTGACCCTGTCTACAATGCTACAAGAAAGTCTGATTTATTTCCGGAGACATTCTTTTGTGTGTATTCTGGACATTGAAAATCTGTGGTTGGTTTAAAACGTATATACCATTGCTCAATGTACCTGACCCAATCAGAACTTGATTAAGATGAATGTTTACAACATTGCTTACAAACGCAAATTCATAACCTTCTTTAGAAACCAAAGATACAGAAATGATATTACAAGTTGCGTTGGGTACAAAAAAGCAATTACGCAAAACCAAAACATGTCCATCTGACATTCCCAGGTGATAGTCCCCCACGACTTTAGCATCCATGCTAGCTCCGTTCGCAACTCTGAGGGTCATGTCACCTGCTTTCAAAACACTACGGTTTCTCAACGCCTGCAAAGAATTACAGATATGAGATCCTGATCCGGTATCCAATACCCAGGAAGTAGAGTTTATTGAAAGATAGTTTTCAATAACATACACACCTGAAGCTGAAGCTGCAACCTGCTTCAATTCCTGTGTTCTGGCCTTCCAGGCCCTGCAATCATTCTTCCAGTATCCTTTCTTATGACAATAGAAGCATTCTTCCTTATCCACAAGCTTCCCCGCTTTCTTTGTTGTTTTAGCTTTTCCCTTTGTATCCACTTTACTAACACCGCCTCTTGGTTTGGCGGGGGCTTTCTTCTTCTTTCCCTTGGCTTTCGCCTTGGACCTAGAAGAAGATGATCCTCCTACAAATAAAGTGGATGTTTCCCTACCTTTCTGTAGGGTGCCCTCTACGCTCCTCAGCATGTTGAGGAGCTCTGAAAGTTCAACTTCTTTTTCTTGTAAGTTGAAGTTCAGTATAAACTGGGCGTAACTGGAAGGAAGGGACTGGAGAACTAAGTCCGTATAGAGCTCACTCTCCAATGTGGTCCCTAGGTCCGCGAGCTCCTCAATGTAGCCGATCATCTTAAGCACGTGTTCTGCTACTGATGATCCGACGGCCATCCTTGCCGAAAATAACTTTTTCGACGCTTCGTATCTTGCGATACGATATTGCTCTCCATACAGTTCTTTTGTATGAAGAAATATGGATTCCAAGTCCATATTCTCGTGCCTCCTCTGATGTTCATTGTCCATAGAGGCAAGTACGAGGCACTTGGCCTTCGCGCTATCAATCTCCCAAGTCTTACGGATTTCCTTATCCGTGACGCTGGAAGTGGGACCAGGGACAAGGGGAGCTTTGGTGGTAAGAAGATACCCCAGCTTGTCGTAAGTGATTGCCATCTTGACATTCCTGAGCCAATCTTTGTAGTTTGGCCCTGTCAATATGTTTTTATCTAGAAGTAACTTAAGTCCAGTCATGTCGATTGGTTGCTGCAATTAGGAGAGAGAAGAAACACTCAGCTTGATGCTCTTGCAAGTTTAGAATGGTTTTTAGTTTGTCTAAACAGGATGGCTCCCACCGTTTCTCGAATCCATTCTCAAACCAAAAAGGAAGAATTAGTCAGGATCAATCTCACCGTACAATACTTGCTTAACCGTTCAGCCATGCCAGTGTTGGTACTTCGAGGGAGGTTTTCCAACGCTTTCGCGAAGTTCCTTAATTAAATAACCTCTTTTCCCTGGGGGCGTAGCCCCGCTAACACCTTTCTAGACACCTACTTGGTTTATAGCATTGATCGTTAAGTGAGAAATTTCCCGAGGAGTAGCATATACTCACAGTAGGATCGGGATCCAAATATCATCGCGTGACGAAACTGAAAGAATCCTACCAGAATCATCACACTCCAAATGGTATGCAGCGCTAGCAAGTTTCAGTACTTATGAAACTCCCGATATGGATTTTTGCCCCATGCTCTTATGACCTTGACTTTGGCCAACAAATCATAAGTCACATGTCAAGTTCTACCCGTCGTTCTCCAGGTTAATTTGAATCCATCCGTACCTACCCTTGACTTTGGCCAACAAGGCAGTACGACTGTTCCAAACCAACGCATCTATCTATGCTGCACATGAATACCCAATAGCTACCAATCACTATGCCTTGACTTTGGCCAACAAACACAGCTTGAATACTATTGACTATTCATGTGAAACGACAGAGGGCTACGAATGGTTTTTGCTAAACCGTGAACGTAGTGAACTTGGTATAGTTGATGTAGGGTTCCTAGGCACACACTAGAGGTCTCACAAGGCATCAACCATGCCAATTTCAAAATTTACGGTGCCGAGAAACCCTAGACTACGGATCGTTAACTAGAAATCTAGGCGACCAAAGCAACTAGTTTACAACTAAACTAAAAGAACGGAAATACAACCTTTGTAGATCCGGTTCTCCACCTCCATGGCTCCGCGATGAAGTCCTCTCCGCTGTCCAAATGCAATCCCGGACTCTAGCGTCGGCTTCATCGGAGAAATGGGCGGGCAAGGTCGTCGGCTCTGTGCCGAAGATGATCTACGTCGAGGCATCGCTAGATCAAGCTCCAACTTCACCAAGTCATGAAACTTGTGAAGAAAACACACTCTACTACTTGGCAAGAGGTAGAGGATGAAGAAATAGGAAGTGGGTAGACTTTAGAATTGGATTTCTCACTCTTTTTCATCAATCACCATTGATGGTCCAAGGTTTTCTTCTTTGAAGAAGATGAAGAAGAAGAAGATCAAATTATGATAAGTTAATTAGAATAGAAAAGAAAAATCAATCCTTATCATAATTTTAACCATGGTTTTGTGTAGAGAACAAACTAGAGTTTATATGGATGGTTAGGGTTAAAACAAGAAGACAAAAAGGTCATTTGGTCAAAGCTTCATGAAGCTTCAACAAGCTTCATGAAAGAAAGAAATAAATAAACCATTTTGTTTTCTTTTTCACTTAAACCAAAAATGAAAAGATAAATAATTAAGTGAAAAGAAACCCTAACCATCCATTAAACATGGTTTAAGTCTTTACACAAATCCAAGAGAGTATGCATCATCAAACATGATACAATCAAGTGCACAAAAGTATATCACATATACAATGTGCACAATCCAAGTGAGAAAATCCATTTAAAGTGAACCAATACTAGTTAATGCAAAGTAATATATCAAATATATAATTATGCATTAAATCATTAAATCAACACTTGATTCAATGATCCGGTCATGTCGCACACAACCGACTAGTATCCAATGTATCGGCTTATCGAATCAATCCTTGATTCGATAACTAGGTTATATCGCATACAACCATTCGATACATTCGTCGCGAGAATAGAATACGGTATCACATACACGCATTATTCTCGGTCCCGCACATATCTCATATGCGCTCCTATTTCGTTTCGCTTGAGCCAGGAAACCTCTGTGTAGGACTCTAAAGACTCGTCAATACGCCGGCAGCAGATGATGATCATATCAAGCACCCACAAGCCGCAAGCGGTCTGCTAAACGTAACGGCTACCCGGGTATTGAGCGATCAGAAGATCGACGAGCAAGCCCGCTCACACTCCTGTGAATCCAACCAGTAACACTTACCGTACAGTCCGGTCTAATCGTCTGATATGTCGCATATCTCGCCTAGGGGTGGTAAACGTCAGACCCCAATAGCTCGATAAGTCGTGTCGATATGAGGTCTATAACAATTCGAGATACTACTGGTAACACTTACCAGTAAATCTCAGCAACCCTGGCCAGGGATTTCCTGCTATAGCCAATCGAACACAGCGCAACATCAACTCCCTATACCGGGAGAGACGAATCCCCTCCTATCGCTCATTGCCTCCATGTGACTCGGGACTGTACCCAAAAACCACCGTTTTGCACGCCCTCTTGGACGTGGTAAGGTGGAAATCAAAGCACAGTAGGAACCACACAAGACTCTATGACGATCTCGGGTCAACAGACTACTCTGTACCAGTGTCACCAGAGAACTGCCATCTGACGTAAGGTATAGTACCATCTGGGAGTTCTCGGCGAGTCCGTCCAGTGTACCCAGTCTCTACTGAGCACCCGTATATCATCTCCAATGTCAAACACCAATGGATATGGGATCATCCATCGCCCATCTATATGGGTCGAGAAGGTATACGCTAGTCTACTCTGGTATATCGATGCCCCGTCTCGATACCCACGACTAGGGACTTTGAAAGATGTACTTATGGACTACCATGTCCCCACTAATATGATCCGCATCATAGTCCAGGTAGTCAAGTACACATCCTAAGGGCTTTACCAACATATAACAGAGAGACAATCAGTATAAACGTTAAGGTAAAGAGTAACCAGATAGCATACTATCATGTCGAGCAAGAAAGTCCCCCCTATATATGTCCCAGCATCCACTACAATATACATCCTATGTATAGTAATGGCCTCTAGGGCATACATATAACCAACAATCTCCCACTTGCACTAGGGCCATCTGTAGCAGTGGTTGTAGTATCTCATACTCAACCATCCCATAAAAGTCTCTCTCTAGGAATAGGCCTTCGTGAGTGGATCCGCCGTGTTGTCCTCTGAGTCTACTCTCCTAACCTTGATCCCCTGGAGATCAACCATCTCCATGATGAGGTAATACTACCTTAGAATATGTCTGGATCACTGATGGGACGGACGTTCCTTGGCATAAGCCACAACTCCATTGTCACACAATGGGAGGAACTAAGTTCATCTCATGAACAAATATACATCCAGACTGCCTCTTTGGTAGCATCTTAAGTAGCGATGTATCCTGCCTTTATCGTCTAGTATGCCACGGTATCTAGCTTAGAACTCTTCCAACATACCGTCCCTCCTCTGAGGGTAAAGACAATGCCTGCGACTGACATTCAGTCGTCATTATCACCCTGGAACCCTTCCAGTGATTCTCCCCAGGCTCAATTGATACCATCTCACTACAGCTAGTGAGTATCCTAACATCCATTTAGATCTATCTCATAGATCCAAAATCCAGGATTTAGTAGGTATCATTATGATCCTATAAGGAGAATCATTGTGATAAGCGGAGATTGACCGAGCGTAGCATAGGAAACTTCTTTCTTATCAAGAGTATGTCATCCACGTACTCTACGAGGATCATCACCATACTCCCTACTACCTTTTTGTATATACAAGGTTCATCTACCATTTTGATGATGTCAAACTCTTTGACTACTTCATCAAAATAGACGTTCCAACTCCGCGATGCCTGCTTTATCCTATAAAACATCTTGCACACGTTTCCGCTGCTCCCACTGTCTACGAGGCCCTCTGGCTGTGTACTTATAGACGCATTCTTCTAAAACATCATTTAGAAAAGCAGTCATGACACCCAACCGCAAGATATCGTAGTCATGGTATGTAGCCGTGGCAAGTAGTATCTGGATGGACTTAAGCATAGGTACTGGAAAAGGTTTCATCATTTTTCACGCCTGGTCGATGACGAAAAACTTTAACAAGTCTAGCTTTGAAAGTCTCAACTTTTCCATGTACACCAAGTAATCTTCTCAAGATATACTTGCTCCTGATGGGGATTTAACCCTTCAGATATAGCAACCAAAGTCCATACTTTGTTGGTGTATAAGGATTCCATCTCAGATCGCTAAGCATCCAGCCATTCTTACAGAGTCCCTACTCTCGATGGCCTGCTCGAAACTAGTTGGGTCATCATTTTATGATGCAATCCTCGCACCCACTGTCATAGAGAAACCGAAGTATCTCTCAGGTGGGTGAGGAACCCTACTAGATCGGTGGAGAGGCTGAGGTTCGTTGGAATCTACTGAATCCTTTGGTTCTGCCAAATCATCTGCTGTAGTTTGCATAGCTGGAACCTTTCCAGTTCTATATAACAGACCTTGCCTCGAGCTTGTCCGGATTTTGTTTTTAGACATAGGCCGGACAACCCCAAATCTTAACTAGCTTAAGACATGGGCTCTTCCCTTTCCATATCACATATGAAATGGTAGGCAACTGATTTGACTGGAACCCTTTACAATAGGTATGCAGCTTCTCAAGTGCATAACTTCCAAAAGGAAATAGGTAACTCAGTAGTACTCATCATAGAGGACACCATATCAAATAGGGTGTATCTTCTCCACCCCGATATACCATCGTGCAATGGTGTATACGGAGGAGTAATGCTGAGAGAGAATCTTATTCTCCTTTAGAATAATCCAGGAATTCCGTGCTCAAGTATTCTCCTCCTCGATCACATCAAAGGAAATAATACTTATACCCGTATTTTGTTTCTCTACTTCTCGCTTATATTCTGTGAATATCTCAAAAGGTTCAGACTTGTGTTTCAACAGGAACATATGTCTGAATCTTGAGAGATTATCAGAGAACGTAATGAAGTACAAGGAACCATTCTTGGCATGTGTAAACAGGGGACCTTACATACATCAACATGTATCATCCCAAGAGTTCACTAACTCTTTCTCTGTTTCCAGTAAACGGAGCTATGGTCATCTTGTTTCTGTGACATGACTGGCAAGTTTCATAAGATGTAAATTCAAACTAATTTAAATATGCATCTTTATGTAACTCTAGCTAGTCGGGTCGCATTGATATGACCTAGTCTACAATGCCTCAAGAAGGATTCGTTCATTTCTGAACTCTTGCTCTTGTGTGTGTTCCATATACTAAGAACTGTAGTTTGATTTAGAACATCAATGCTTTTAGATAACGTGCCTGAACCTATCAACTTTTGATACAGGAAATGTTCAAAACATTATCCAACTATACAAAATTTTATCTTTTCTTTACTAATAAAGAGAAAGATATAATTTTGTATATCAGGTTCGGTATCTAATAACATTCGTTCAGAATCAATGTATTTGGAATACAGGGTGACAGTGACCAACAGACTTGGCTGCAACACTTGCCCCGTTTTCTGTCTCATGAAACTTATCACCCATTCTCAGTTCTTTACCTTTCTGTAGCCCTATGTAACAAATTACATATCTGGGATCCTGATCTGGTATCACATACCCAGGACGTAAAGGATACTAAGAAACAGTTCTCTGTAATGAACACACCCGAAGATGATGCATCAGCATGCACTCTCTTCGTTTGGGTGGCACGGGAATTCTGGTAATCCCCTATTTCCTGCTCTGTCTTATAACAATTATAAGTTGGAGCGGGACCAACGTTCCCCAGCTCAGTATAACAAGCGGGTTCGGTCAATAATCAGTATTATTATCTTGATTAAAGCGTGATATGGTCGCTACCAGGAGAGGGAGAGAAGAAAACACTCAGCGTGCGCTCTTGCAAGAATAGATTGGTTATTATTTTATCTAATCAGGATGGCTCCCACTGCTTTTTATCAAATCTTCCTTCAAACCCTAAAAGGAAAGACAAGCTGGGATTAATTACACACTACAAGTTCGCCAATCTTTCAGCCAGGCCAGTGTCGGTACTTAGAGGGAGGTCCCCCGTGCTTTCGCACGAACCTAATTAATGTAAACCTCGTTTTCCCAGAGGCGTAACCTCGTTAACACCTTTCTAGACACCTACTTGATCGGCTAATTGTAATGTGTAAAACTCTCCCAGGAGTAACTCTTACTCGCAGCGGGTATCGGGATCTAACTATCTCATAGAAGGTATGCAATCTCATTGCAAATTTCAACACTTGAAATTCCCGATAATATTTTGCCCCTAGCAGCTATATGACCTTAACATAGTCAACAAATCATAAGTGCTAGTCAAGTGCAACCCGTCATTTTCCGATTGAATTAAACCCACCCGCACGACCCTTAATATAGTCAACAAAGTCCCACGACTACCTTAATCCAATCACATCATATGCTTATGCAGATAAGCACTAATTAGCTACCGCACACTACGCCTTAACATAGTCAACAAACGTAGCACGAATACTAACTTGTACTTATCTGAAATGACGGAGGGCTACGACAGGTTTTTCGGAAAACCTATTGCGTAATGAACTTGATATCGTTGTAGAATCAAATGATTTTAAAATGGAGTACTTTTTGAGGCTTTTCTAGTTTTGCTAAAGGAGTCACTCCCGGTGAAGGGATCGTCGGTCCTTTCCTCTTCGAATGAGATGCGGGATATATCATATATATCACTGTGCAAAGCAGAAGTCTTAAAAGCTATCAAAATACAAACCGAGTGTGTAGCATCTGCCAGTTATTGCTAAAGGAGTCACTCCCGGTGAAGGGATCTCGGTCCTCTCCTCATCGAATAAGGTGCAGGATATATCATATATATCGCTGTGCAAAGCAAGAACTGTAGCTACCTGTTTTATTTTGAAATTCGATTCTACAACATCTTAGGTTTCTTTTATTTTCATTAATCACATTAATGAAATCCCATCATTTATATACCTAAACATCACAGATAAATACGATGTACACTTATGCCATCCGCATTCGCCTCGATGTCCCCTCGTGCACCGTTAGGTTAGGTAACTAACGGCAGAGCGGGGCAGGGCTAGCGCGGGTGTAAAATATAAGTAACATCTATATAATATATCATATATACTATATACAGTATCTATCACAGAACATCACATGATCACATCACAGATATCGCAGCAGAAGAATCATATGAAATATTGGATATACTAGGACGTCCGTGTTTTCAATACGAGCCAGTATAAAACACGGATTCCACGGTCGTGATGAATAGCCAAACCCACACCCCTAGACCCCTACGAGAGCGGCAAGCAACCCTACCAATTCTAGAGTTAGGAGACCCGGACTCGACTCCTCGAGTTGGTCTCCCACTGGACTCCAGAACCCGGTTACTTGTGCTCCCCTCCTTGGGTCTATCCTAGTGCGGAAAAGTAAATAATATACAAAAGGTGACAACTTCCGCAACCTGTAAGTGCCCCAATAAAAGAATATTACATACATGTTTTTACATGAATGAAAATAAAAAAACACTCATCTCACATAAAAAACCCCGGCTATTCAAACACGACGATCTAATATAACATATCCAGCAACACATAACATCACATGTCATCAACGTAAGTAAATATGCGCATCCCAATTTTCGTTGACATATAGCAACGAAACCGGCGATATCACATATTACACTTATGGTCACAGAAAAGAAAGTGTAAAACTACAACAGTTGGAATCCGCAACTTGCATAGACATCGCATGCCTAATCAAATGAATTCCTTAGACATCGCATGTCTAACAATTATAAACCCCGCATTTTAGTCTCATTATCGAAAACACTTTTCAATATCAAGTCAGGTAATTCAACAAGATTCCCGACATCCTGATCGAATACTCGTCGCAAACTTTAGTAGACGGCCGCACCCCCGATACCGTCGACGAAGTGCACCAAGGCGGAACACCGCTGCCGCGGGCACCCGAACGGATGCTTTCGGCGACGGGGTTCTCCTACAGTCACTTGGTCGAGGCTATTGAGTGAGGCTGTCTATTAAGTTTACCCGGCGAGTATCCGCGTACGCTACATGATTGCGACGGACTTTTGATCGCATCAAAATTCCGTGGCAACCGATCAAGTAAGACTAAACTGCTATGTTTATAACATTCATTCAGTTATCTCATAATTACTTGTGAATTCCAATTATTGTATCCCATTCCAGATAAATAGAAAATGTTAAACTTTCCGATCGAACATTCAAACACCCAAGTTTTCCCGATACAGATCAACTCATGAAATAAGTTCAAAGACATTCACTTCATGCCTCAGTACCAACGGTCTAGCCGTAGAAGGGTCAAGCCAACGCCTCACATGTGGCACGCCGTACTGCCCCAAACCCGAGGGTTCAAAGGGCAGTTCAAGACGGTCACATAATCGAGTTATGGTTTGTTGTCTTCTAGAGGGACCATCGTGTTACTTGCACTACTTAGAACGTCTTTGAACCACGGAAAAATCCAACACTTGGAAATTTCCCGACAGGGAAAAAATTGGGTATTTATATCCGGTCGAACTTTTTAACATATTCTAAAATTTATCCGGAAAAACACATAGACAGAGTTTGACAATCCGATCGAATGTACGAACTCCCAATACAACCGAAAATACTCAACTCTGGATTTCAGATTAAAAATTCCCAAGAAAACCAGCACTGCCAAATAGGAATTACTGTGCAAAATTTGATGGGAGAAGAGACAAAAGGGCCGCGGAAACGCCGCATTAGCACGCTAATGCCGCGGTTCCGCCGCACTTTTATGGAATTAGGAGCTAAATTTTGCGCCGTAATTCTTAGATTTCCCTGCTGATTTTTCTGCATATTTTTAATTTACAAAAATCCACAAATTTGAAAAATGTACAGAGAGCAAGTTTAAGTTAGGGTTTCGAATCGATCGGGTTTCAAACTTCGTCTACGCATCGCCTAAGGCTCTAGCTAGGCTCTGATACCACTGTAGGGTTCCTAGGCACACACTAGAGGTCTCACAAGGCATCAACCATGCCAATTTCAAAATTTACGGTGCCGAGAAACCCTAGACTACGGATCGTTAACTAGAAATCTAGGCGACCAAAGAAACTAGTTTACAACTAAACTAAAAGAACGGAAATACAACCTTTGTAGATCCGGTTCTCCACCTCCATGGCTCCGTGATGAAGTCCTCTCCGCTGTCCAAATGCAATCCCGGACTCTAGCGTCGGCTTCATCGGAGAAATGGGCGGGCAAGGTCGTCGGCTCCGTGCCGAAGATGATCTACGTCGAGGCATCGCTAGATCAAGCTCCAACTTCACCAAGTCATGAAACTTGTGAAGAAAACACACTCTACTACTTGGCAAGAGGTAGAGGATGAAGAAATAGGAAGTGGGTAGACTTTAGAATTGGATTTCTCACTCTTTTTCATCAATCACCATTGATGGTCCAAGGTTTTCTTCTTTGAAGAAGATGAAGAAGAAGAAGATCAAATTATGATAAGTTAATTAGAATAGAAAAGAAAAATCAATCCTTATCATAATTTTTACCATGGTTTTGTGTAGAGAACTAACTAGAGTTTATATAGATGGTTAGGGTTAAAACAAGAAGACAAAAAGGTCATTTGGTCAAAGCTTCATGAAGCTTCAACAAGCTTCATGAAAGAAAGAAAGAAATAAACCATTTTGTTTTCTTTTTCACTTAAACCAAAAATGAAAAGATAAATAATTAAGTGAAAAGAAACCCTAACCATCCATTAAACATGGTTTAAGTCTTTACACAAATCCAAGAGAGTATGCATCATCAAACATGATACAATCAAGTTCACAAAAGTATATCACATATACAATGTGCACAATCCAAGTGAGAAAATCCATTTAAAGTGAACCAATACTAGTTAATGCAAAGTAATATATCAAATATATAATTATGCATTAAATCATTAAATCAACACTTGATTCAATGATCCGGTCATGTCGCACACAACCGACTAGTATCCAATGTATCGGCTTATCGAATCAATCCTTGATTCGATAACTAGGTTATATCGCATACAACCATTCGATACATTCATCGCGAGAATAGAATACGGTATCACATACACGCATTATTCTCGGTCCCGCACATATCTCATATGCGCTCCTATTTCGTTTCGCTTGAGCCAGGAAACCCCTGTGTAGGACTCTAAAGACTCGTCAATACGCCGGCAGCAGATGATGATCATATCAAGCACCCACAAGCCGCAAGCGGTCTGCTAAACGTAACGGCTACCCGGGTATTGAGCGATCAGAAGATCGACGAGCAAGCCCGCTCACACTCCTGTGAATCCAACCAGTAACACTTACCGTACAGTCCGGTCTGATCGTCTGATATGTCGCATATCTCGCCTAGGGGTGGTAAACGTCAGACCCCAATAGCTCGATAAGTCGTGTCGATATGAGGTCTATAACAATTCGAGATACTACTGGTAACACTTACCAGTAAATCTCAGCAACCCTGATCAGGGATTTCCTGTTATAGCCAATCGAACACAGCGCAACATCAACTCCCTATACCGGGAGAGACGAATCCCCTCCTATCGCTCATTGCCTCCATGTGACTCGGGACTGTACCCAAAAACCACCGTTTTGCACGCCCTCTTGGACGTGGTAAGGTGGAAATCAAAGCACAGTGGGAACCACACAAGACTCTATGACGATCTCGGGTCAACAGACTACTCCGTACCAGTGTCACAAGAGAACTTCCATCTGACGTAAGGTATAGTACCATCTGGGAGTTCTCGGCGAGTCCGTCCAGTGTACCCAGTCTTTACTGAGCACCCGTATATCATCTCCGATGTCAAACACCAATGGATATGGGATCATCCATCGCCCATCTATATGGGTCGAGAAGGTATACGCTAGTCTACTCTGGTATATCGATGCCCCGTCTCAATATACCCACGACTAGGGACTTTGAAAGATGTACTTATGGACTACCATGTCCCCACTAGTATGATCCGCATCATAGTCCAGGTAGTCAAGTACACATCCTAAGGGCTTTACCAACATATAACAGAGAGACAATCAGTATAAACGTTAAGGTAAAGAGTAACCAGATAGCATAATATCATGTCGAGCAAGAAAGTCCTCCCTATATATGTCCCAGCATCCACTACAATATACATCCTATGTATAGTAATGGCCTCTAGGGCATACATATAACTAACAGTCGATGGAACGGGATAGCTTTTAAAAGGAGTGGCTCAAACTCCGCATTTTAAAAGTTGATTTTGAAAAGAACCGAGTGGTTTTTCGAAAGTGTTCCAACGACTTTAACTTGGTTTATTTTCTTGCATTAGTTCTTTTAATGCATGATATTCTTGCATTAGTTCTTTTAATGCGTCCCATCATTTAATCCTACCATTGCAGAAAACAACCAAAATATGACGTACGCTTATGCCATTCGCATTCGCCACGGGGCCCCGTCATTACCCGTTAGGTTACTTAACTAACGACAGAGCGGGGGCTGGGCTAGTGCGGCTGTAAAACATAAGCAACGCCTAAGTAATATCATATATAGATATACTGCAATGATAGCCATTTCAGATCAAAGATGAACACATTGGATATACTAGGAATCCGCAATTCGTACGAGCCTGTAACGAAAAGCAGATTACACGGTCGCGGAGAATAGCCAATACCCCACCCAAGACCCCTACGGGTGCGGCAAACTACCCGCCAAGTACCCGAAGTGAAGCAACCTCCCTCAACTCCGTGAGTAGGCCACTCGGCATTTCGGCATACCCGGTAGTTTGTGCACCCCCTCCATGGGTCTATCCTAGGAGCAAAAACAGTAAAAAGAAATTATACAATGACGGCTAAAACCCCGACCCGGTTGTGCGGCCATACAAATAATTATTACATCAAATTACAAATTTACATGAATTGAAAGAAAAGAAAACTCTCCTCTCACAACCCCCGGCAATTCACCCGCGACAATCCAATGAATTCATATACACATTCCAGCAACATTACAGATCACAGATTTGTATAACCCCCACTAATCGACATATAGCGATTAGCAGACGTCCAATACAAATATCACATTACAGAAAAAACCCGTCAGCTAAAGTCTTTTAGAAGTTCGATCAAAAATACGGATTTTCAGGACCCCAAAAATAAAATTTTCGTTCTGGAAAATCTGGGCAGAAAATATATATACCAAAAATCCCAAAACAACCCCAGAAAAACACTGCACCAAACTTGGACCTCGGCCGAGTCAACTCGGCCGAGGATCCGCGGCGGGAGCGTGCTCCCGCCGCGTTTCCGCGGCGCTTTGACTCGATCGTTGGACCAAATTTGGTGGGTGGTCACACAAAAGCCAGAGCCAATTTTTAAGATAAAATTTATCAATTTTTGAACAGAAAAAAAATCGGCAGAAACTTATCATATCGGGTTCGTTTTGCGACTTTTTCTTTGATCGATCTTCTAGCTACTTTGCTAACATGTTAGATAGAGTTTAACTAGGCTCTGATACCACTGTAAGTCCATGCTACCTCTCCCGGTACTTTCGGGCATGCGGAATTTGGTGAAAAACAATTTTCTTAGAGGTGGTAACATGGACTCAAAACCGGATCTTTGTTAAACATCTAACTAACAACCTAACTACGAGTTGCTAACTACTCGGTTAGGGGGTTATACCTTTCTTTTTCTCGAACTCCTTCGTCTTCAAGCTTCGATGGTCGTCCGAATCGGCTTCTCCCCGTCGTCTCCTTACGCCGAAGATAGATCCACCTGAAAGCTTCAACCTTTGGCTCCTTCTTCGAACTTTGAAGAAACTAGTTCACTCGGTTTGCTAAACCTTGTGAACTAGAGTGAGTAGAGAAGAGTTTGTATGGGATTTTATCTATGGTTCTTGGTTCTCAACTCATGAGATAAGTGAACCATAGAGTCAAGTGAGGGAGAGCAAGAGGAGGAAGATGAGAGCTCAAGAACAAGAGAGAGAATGAGCATGAAAGAATGAGAGAAGACTTTTCTCATTTTGCTCTCATAATCCAAAACAATCATAACACCTCATATCAATCAAGTATTATGTGATGGTTTAAGCAACCATAGCCATATCATTTCATGCACTCATTTTGCACAAAAGAGCAAGCAAGCAAAAGTCTTTGCCATGAAATGATAGCTATAGTTATCATGATGGTCAACTAGTCAAGCCTAGTCAACCGGTCAACAAAGTCAACAAGTCAACAAAAGTCAACAAGTCAACAAAGTCAATCCCTCAACAACCATGTCACCATAATACTTAATTAATATAATTGTTAATCACATATCATATTCTCATTAGGGTTGAACAAAAAGTCAATAGTCAACGGTCAACGGTCAACAACCCTAATGAGAATCCTCTGCCTCTGTCTCTCCGTCAACTGTGCATACACACCCGCATCCGCGTTCCGAGGAACATGAATGCACACTGGATAAATCCAATCCCAAAAGGTACACTAGGATCTGGCTTAAACCAAAGCCCGCTAGTGTAAACTGTCCGGACACTGTACGTGCACAAGTGCACGGATGTGACCGAACCCTGTCGCAAAACCATGCGCCCTGTCGCAAAACCATGCGACCTCTACTCTTTTGCCTAAAGGCGAATAGCTTTCTGTGTGGGACTCTAAAGACTCAACACTACGCTGGCAGTGGGTTTAACCACAGACCGCAAGCGGCACTAGCTGTGCGTAACGGTCCCCAGGTAGATGCCGATAAGAAGACTGACGAGGCGAAACCCATCTGAACTCCTACTGAGCCTGAATGTGACATTCTCTGTACAGTCCGGTCTGTTCGTCTGATACATCGCATGGCGGGCCTAGGGGGCGGTAAACGTCAGTCCCCCAATAGCGGTACAAGTCGTGTCAGAGTGAAGCCCAAAACACCGTGAGATAACACTGGAAGCCTACCAGTATATCTCGTTTGCCCTGGCCAGGGACTACTCGTGTAATGGCTCTCCTAGACATAGCGCGATGTAAACCCCCAATACCGGGAGAGACGAATCCTGTCTAACCGCCACTGCCTCCAAGTGCTTCGGGACTGCACCCAACTACCACCTGTTTGCAAGACTCCTTTGAGCCGTGGTAGGGTAGTAATCAAAGTACAGTGGGAACACACTCGAGGCGAAGTGACAGTGTCAAGTCAGCGGACTAAGTTGTACTCATGTCACCTGGGAACTGATAACTGACGATAGGCATAATACCAATTAGTCAGTTCCCGACGAGTCCTGTCCAGTGTACTCGTAACCCAACGAGCACCCGCATACTCTCTCAAGTACGACGTACCGACGGCTGTGGGACAGACCGTCTCCCACACTGGGATGAGAAGCGCATGCGCTAGTCTACTCCGGAGTATCGATGCCCTGTCTCGATAGTCCTGCGACCAGGGACCTGCATAAGGATGTGCTTATAGATTACCCAGCCCCACTAGTGTGACTGCCATCACAACGCTGGTAATCAAGCAAAGATCCTAAGGGATCTACTAATGTGTATAGGCGATATACTAAAATAAACACATGTACACATTGAAGTAGAAACAAACCAAGTAGCATACTACTATTTTGAGCAAGATTGTATATACAAGGTGAATATCCCAAGCTTCCATTAAGTAATATACAAACTAGTATGATACAGTAATGGCCTCTAGGGCATATACACTAACAATGTCGGCCTTTAGCGTTCATCAAGGTTCCACCAAGATATACCGTGATTTGAGAGACTAATACTGGTGGGAATAGATGAAACGCGATATTTCGGACTTCGTTTCGAGGTGCCTGACTTGTCAGCAAGTCAAGGCTGAGCATCAGAGACCGGCTGGAGAGTTGCATTCTTTACCCGCTATGGTGTGAAAATGAGAGCAGATTTCCATGGACTTCATTGTGGGTCTACCCATGACCAGTAAGGGGTATGACTCCATTTGGGTGATTGTTGACCTTTTGACGAAAGCGGCTCACTTCCTTCCAGTGAAGACCACTTTCGGTTATGCTCAGTATGCTCAGTTGTACATAAATGAGATTGTGCGTTTGCACGGTGTTCCCATATGCATAGTATCCGACAGAGGCACCCAGTTTACTAGCCGACTATGGCAGATGCTTCAGGAAGCTTTAGGTACCCGGTTGAGTTTTAGCACCGCTTTTCATCCGCAGACCGATGGTCAGTCGGAGAGGACTATTCAGACTATGGAGGATATGCTCCGTGCATGTGTTCTTGATTTTGGTGGCAGTTGGGATCGTCACTTGCCGTTGATTGAGTTCTCCTACAACAACAGCTTTCAGGAGACTATTCAGATGGCACCTTTTGAGGCTTTATATGGTAGGAAGTGTCGATCACCAGTCTGTTGGACTGAACTTAGGGTATCGGGATCTAACTATCTCATAGAAGGTATGCAATCTCATTGCAAATTTCAACACTTGAAATTCCCGATAATATTTTGCCCCTAGCAGCTATATGACCTTAACATAGTCAACAAATCATAAGTGCTAGTCAAGTGCAACCCGTCATTTTCCGATTGAATTAAACCCACCCGCACGACCCTTAATATAGTCAACAAAGTCCCACGACTACCTTAATCCAATCACATCATATGCTTATGCAGATAAGCACTAATTAGCTACCGCACACTACGCCTTAACATAGTCAACAAACGTAGCACGAATACTAACTTGTACTTATCTGAAATGACGGAGGGCTACGACAGGTTTTTCCGAAAACCTATTGCGTAATGAACTTGATATCGTTGTAGAATCAAATGATTTTAAAATGGAGTACTTTTCGAGGCTTTTCTAGTTTTGCTAAAGGAGTCACTCCCGGTGAAGGGATCGTCGGTCCTTTCCTCTTCGAATGAGATGCGGGATATATCATATATATCACTGTGCAAAGCAGAAGTCTTAAAAGCTATCAAAATACAAACCGAGTGTGTAGCATCTGCCAGTTATTGCTAAAGGAGTCACTCCCGGTGAAGGGATCTCGGTCCTCTCCTCATCGAATAAGGTGCAGGATATATCATATATATCGCTGTGCAAAGCAAGAACTGTAGCTACCTGTTTTATTTTGAAATTCGATTCTACAACATCTTAGGTTTCTTTTATTTTCATTAATCACATTAATGAAATCCCATCATTTATATACCTAAACATCACAGATAAATACGATGTACACTTATGCCATCCGCATTCGCCTCGATGTCCCCTCGTGCACCGTTAGGTTAGGTAACTAACGGCAGAGCGGGGCAGGGCTAGCGCGGGTGTAAAATATAAGTAACATCTATATAATATATCATATATACTATATACAGTATCTATCACAGAACATCACATGATCACATCACAGATATCGCAGCAGAAGAATCATATGAAATATTGGATATACTAGGACGTCCGTGTTTTCAATACGAGCCAGTATAAAACACGGATTCCACGGACGTGATGAATAGCCAAACCCACACCCCTAGACCCCTACGAGAGCGGCAAGCAACCCTACCAATTCTAGAGTTAGGAGACCCGGACTCGACTCCTCGAGTTGGTCTCCCACTGGACTCCAGAACCCGGTTACTTGTGCTCCCCTCCTTGGGTCTATCCTAGTGCGGAAAAGTAAATAATATACAAAAGGTGACAACTTCCGCAACCTGTAAGTGCCCCAATAAAAGAATATTACATACATGTTTTTACATGAATGAAAATAAAAAAACACTCATCTCACATAAAAACCCCCGGCTATTCAAACACGACGATCTAATATAACATATCCAGCAACACATAACATCACATGTCATCAACGTAAGTAAATATGCGCATCCCAATTTTCGTTGACATATAGCAACGAAACCGGCGATATCACATATTACACTTATGGTCACAGAAAAGAAAGTGTAAAACTACAACAGTTGGAATCCGCAACTTGCATAGACATCGCATGCCTAATCAAATGAATTCCTTAGATATCGCATGTCTAACAATTATAAACCCCGCATTTTAGTCTCATTATCGAAAACACTTTTCAATATCAAGTCAGGTAATTCAACAAGATTCCCGACATCCTGATCGAATACTCGTCGCAAACTTTAGTAGACGGCCGCACCCCCGATACCGTCGACGAAGTGCACCAAGGCGGAACACCGCTGCCGCGGGCACCCGAACGGATGCTTTCGGCGACGGGGTTCTCCTACAGTCACTTGGTTGAGGCTATTGAGTGAGGCTGTCTATTAAGTTTACCCGGCGAGTATCCGCGTACGCTACATGATTGCGACGGACTTTTGATCGCATCAAAATTCCGTGGCAACCGATCAAGTGAGACTAAACTGCTATGTTTATAACATTCATTCAGTTATCTCATAACTACTTGTGAATTCCAATTATTGTATCCCATTCCAGATAAATAGAAAATGTTAAACTTTCCGATCGAACATTCAAACACCCAAGTTTTCCCGATACAGATCAACTCATGAAATAAGTTCAAAGACATTCACTTCATGCCTCAGTACCAACGGTCTAGCCGTAGAAGGGTCAAGCCAACGCCTCACATGTGGCACGCCGTACTGCCCCAAACCCGAGGGTTCAAAGGGCAGTTCAAGACGGTCACATAATCGAGTTAAGGTTTGTTGTCTTCTAGAGGGACCATCGTGTTACTTGCACTACTTAGAACGTCTTTGAACCACGGAAAAATCCAACACTTGGAAATTTCCCGACAGGGAAAAAATTGGGTATTTATATCCGGTCGAACTTTTTAACATATTCTAAAATTTATCCGGAAAAACACATAGACAGAGTTTGACAATCCGATCGAATGTACGAACTCCCAATACAACCGAAAATACTCAACTCTGGATTTCAGATTAAAAATTCCCAAGAAAACCAGCACTGCCAAATAGGAATTACTGTGCAAAATTTGATGGGAGAAGAGACAAAAGGGCCGCGGAAACGCCGCATTAGCACGCTAATGCCGCGGTTCCACCGCACTTTTATGGAATTAGGAGCTAAATTTTGCGCCGTAATTCTTAGATTTCCCTGCTGATTTTTCTGCATATTTTTAATTTGCAAAAATCCACAAATTTGAAAAATGTACAGAGAGCAAGTTTAAGTTAGGGTTTCGAATCGATCGGGTTTCAAACTTCGTCTACGCATCGCCTAAGGCTCTAGCTAGGCTCTGATACCACTGTAGGGTTCCTAGGCACACACTAGAGGTCTCACAAGGCATCAACCATGCCAATTTAAAAATTTACGGTGCCGAGAAACCCTAGACTACGGATCGTTAACTAGAAATCTAGGCGACCAAAGAAACTAGTTTACAACTAAACTAAAAGAACGGAAATACAACCTTTGTAGATCCGGTTCTCCACCTCCATGGCTCCGTGATGAAGTCCTCTCCGCTGTCCAAATGCAATCCCGAACTCTAGCGTCGGCTTCATCGGAGAAATGGGCGGGCAAGGTCGTCGGCTCCGTGCCGAAGATGATCTACGTCGAGGCATCGCTAGATCAAGCTCCAACTTCACCAAGTCATGAAACTTGTGAAGAAAACACACTCTACTACTTGGCAAGAGGTAGAGGATGAAGAAATAGGAAGTGGGTAGACTTTAGAATTGGATTTCTCACTCTTTTTCATCAATCACCATTGATGGTCCAAGGTTTTCTTCTTTGAAGAAGATGAAGAAGAAGAAGATCAAATTATGATAAGTTAATTAGAATAGAAAAGAAAAATCAATCCTTATCATAATTTTTACCATGGTTTTGTGTAGAGAACTAACTAGAGTTTATATAGATGGTTAGGGTTAAAACAAGAAGACAAAAAGGTCATTTGGTCAAAGCTTCATGAAGCTTCAACAAGCTTCATGAAAGAAAGAAAGAAATAAACCATTTTGTTTTCTTTTTCACTTAAACCAAAAATGAAAAGATAAATAATTAAGTGAAAAGAAACCCTAACCATCCATTAAACATGGTTTAAGTCTTTACACAAATCCAAGAGAGTATGCATCATCAAACATGATACAATCAAGTTCACAAAAGTATATCACATATACAATGTGCACAATCCAAGTGAGAAAATCCATTTAAAGTGAACCAATACTAGTTAATGCAAAGTAATATATCAAATATATAATTATGCATTAAATCATTAAATCAACACTTGATTCAATGATCCGGTCATGTCGCACACAACCGACTAGTATCCAATGTATCGGCTTATCGAATCAATCCTTGATTCGATAACTAGGTTATATCGCATACAACCATTCGATACATTCATCGCGAGAATAGAATACGGTTTCACATACACGCATTATTCTCGGTCCCGCACATATCTCATATGCGCTCCTATTTCGTTTCGCTTGAGCCAGGAAACCTCTGAGTAGGACTCTAAAGACTCGTCAATACGCCGGCAGCAGATGATGATCATATCAAGAACCCACAAGCCGCAAGCGGTCTGCTAAACGTAACGGCTACCCAGGTATTGAGCGATCAGAAGATCGACGAGCAAGCCCGCTCACACTCCTGTGAATCCAACCAGTAACACTTACCGTACAGTCCGGTCTGATCGTCTGATATGTCGCATATCTCGCCTAGGGGTGGTAAACGTCAGACCCCAATAGCTCGATAAGTCGTGTCGATATGAGGTCTATAACAATTCGAGATACTACTGGTAACACTTACCAGTAAATCTCAGCAACCCTGGTCAGGGATTTCCTGTTATAGCCAATCGAACACAGCGCAACATCAACTCCCTATACCGGGAGAGACGAATCCCCTCCTATCGCTCATTGCCTCCATGTGACTCGGGACTGTACCCAAAAACCACCGTTTTGCACGCCCTCTTGGACGTGGTAAGGTGGAAATCAAAGCACAGTGGGAACCACACAAGACTCTATGACGATCTCGGGTCAACAGACTACTCCGTACCAGTGTCACAAGAGAACTTCCATCTGACGTAAGGTATAGTACCATCTGGGAGTTCTCGGCGAGTCCGTCCAGTGTACCCAGTCTCTACTGAGCACCCGTATATCATCTCCGATGTCAAACACCAATGGATATGGGATCATCCATCGCCCATCTATATGGGTCGAGAAGGTATACGCTAGTCTACTCTGGTATATCGATGCCCCGTCTCAATATACCCACGACTAGGGACTTTGAAAGATGTACTTATGGACTACCATGTCCCCACTAGTATGATCCGCATCATAGTCCAGGTAGTCAAGTACACATCCTAAGGGCTTTACCAACATATAACAGAGAGACAATCAGTATAAACGTTAAGGTAAAGAGTAACCAGATAGCATAATATCATGTCGAGCAAGAAAGTCCTCCCTATATATGTCCCAGCATCCACTACAATATACATCCTATGTATAGTAATGGCCTCTAGGGCATACATATAACTAACAGTCGATGGAACGGGATAGCTTTTAAAAGGAGTGGCTCAAACTCCGCATTTTAAAAGTTGATTTTGAAAAGAACCGAGTGGTTTTTCGAAAGTGTTCCAACGACTTTAACTTGGTTTATTTTCTTGCATTAGTTCTTTTAATGCATGATATTCTTGCATTAGTTCTTTTAATGCGTCCCATCATTTAATCCTACCATTGCAGAAAACAACCAAAATATGACGTACGCTTATGCCATTCGCATTCGCCACGGGGCCCCGTCATTACCCGTTAGGTTACTTAACTAACGACAGAGCGGGGGCTGGGCTAGTGCGGCTGTAAAACATAAGCAACGCCTAAGTAATATCATATATAGATATACTGCAATGATAGCCATTTCAGATCAAAGATGAACACATTGGATATACTAGGAATCCGCAATTCGTACGAGCCTGTAACGAAAAGCAGATTACACGGTCGTGGAGAATAGCCAATACCCCACCCAAGACCCCTACGGGTGCGGCAAACTACCCGCCAAGTACCCGAAGTGAAGCAACCTCCCTCAACTCCGTGAGTAGGCCACTCGGCATTTCGGCATACCCGGTAGTTTGTGCACCCCCTCCATGGGTCTATCCTAGGAGCAAAAACAGTAAAAAGAAATTATACAATGACGGCTAAAACCCCGACCCGGTTGTGCGGCCATACAAATAATTATTACATCAAATTACAAATTTACATGAATTGAAAGAAAAGAAAACTCTCGTCTCACAACCCCCGGCAATTCACCCGCGACAATCCAATGAATTCATATACACATTCCAGCAACATTACAGATCACAGATTTGTATAACCCCCACTAATCGACATATAGCGATTAGCAGACGTCCAATACAAATATCACATTACAGAAAAAACCCGTCAGCTAAAGTCTTTTAGAAGTTCGATCAAAAATACGGATTTTCAGGACCCCAAAAATAAAATTTTCGTTCTGGAAAATCTGGGCAGAAAATATATATACCAAAAATCCCAAAACAACCCCAGAAAAACACTGCACCAAACTTGGACCTCGGCCGAGTCAACTCGGCCGAGGATCCGCGGCGGGAGCGTGCTCCCGCCGCGTTTCCGCGGCGCTTTGACTCGATCGTTGGACCAAATTTGGTGGGTTGTCACACAAAAGCCAGAGCCAATTTTTAAGATAAAATTTATCAATTTTTGAACAGAAAAAAAATCGGCAGAAACTTATCATATCGGGTTCGTTTTGCGACTTTTTCTTTGATCGATCTTCTAGCTACTTTGCTAACATGTTAGATAGAGTTTAACTAGGCTCTGATACCACTGTAAGTCCATGCTACCTCTCCCGGTACTTTCGGGCATGCGGAATTTGGTGAAAAACAATTTTCTTAGAGGTGGTAACATGGACTCAAAACCGGATCTTTGTTAAACATCTAACTAACAACCTAACTACGAGTTGCTAACTACTCGGTTAGGGGGTTATACCTTTCTTTTTCTCGAACTCCTTCGTCTTCAAGCTTCGATGGTCGTCCGAATCGGCTTCTCCCCGTCGTCTCCTTACGCCGAAGATAGATCCACCTGAAAGCTTCAACCTTTGGCTCCTTCTTCGAACTTTGAAGAAACTAGTTCACTCGGTTTGCTAAACCTTGTGAACTAGAGTGAGTAGAGAAGAGTTTGTATGGGATTTTATCTATGGTTCTTGGTTCTCAACTCATGAGATAAGTGAACCATAGAGTCAAGTGAGGGAGAGCAAGAGGAGGAAGATGAGAGCTCAAGAACAAGAGAGAGAATGAGCATGAAAGAATGAGAGAAGACTTTTCTCATTTTGCTCTCATAATCCAAAACAATCATAACACCTCATATCAATCAAGTATTATGTGATGGTTTAAGCAACCATAGCCATATCATTTCATGCACTCATTTTGCACAAAAGAGCAAGCAAGCAAAAGTCTTTGCCATGAAATGATAGCTATAGTTATCATGATGGTCAACTAGTCAAGCCTAGTCAACCGGTCAACAAAGTCAACAAGTCAACAAAAGTCAACAAGTCAACAAAGTCAATCCCTCAACAACCATGTCACCATAATACTTAATTAATATAATTGTTAATCACATATCATATTCTCATTAGGGTTGAACAAAAAGTCAATAGTCAACGGTCAACGGTCAACAACCCTAATGAGAATCCTCTGCCTCTGTCTCTCCGTCAACTGTGCATACACACCCGCATCCGCGTTCCGAGGAACATGAATGCACACTGGATAAATCCAATCCCAAAAGGTACACTAGGATCTGGCTTAAACCAAAGCCCGCTAGTGTAAACTGTCCGGACACTGTACGTGCACAAGTGCACGGATGTGACCGAACCCTGTCGCAAAACCATGCGCCCTGTCGCAAAACCATGCGACCTCTACTCTTTTGCCTAAAGGCGAATAGCTTTCTGTGTGGGACTCTAAAGACTCAACACTACGCTGGCAGTGGGTTTAACCACAGACCGCAAGCGGCACTAGCTGTGCGTAACGGTCCCCAGGTAGATGCCGATAAGAAGACTGACGAGGCGAAACCCATCTGAACTCCTACTGAGCCTGAATGTGACATTCTCTGTACAGTCCGGTCTGTTCGTCTGATACATCGCATGGCGGGCCTAGGGGGCGGTAAACGTCAGTCCCCCAATAGCGGTACAAGTCGTGTCAGAGTGAAGCCCAAAACACCGTGAGATAACACTGGAAGCCTACCAGTATATCTCGTTTGCCCTGGCCAGGGACTACTCGTGTAATGGCTCTCCTAGACATAGCGCGATGTAAACCCCCAATACCGGGAGAGACGAATCTTGTCTAACCGCCACTGCCTCCAAGTGCTTCGGGACTGCACCCAACTACCACCTGTTTGCAAGACTCCTTTGAGCCGTGGTAGGGTAGTAATCAAAGTACAGTGGGAACACACTCGAGGAGAAGTGACAGTGTCAAGTCAGCGGACTAAGTTGTACTCATGTCACCTGGGAACTGATAACTGACGATAGGCATAATACCAATTAGTCAGTTCCCGACGAGTCCTGTCCAGTGTACTCGTAACCCAACGAGCACCCGCATACTCTCTCAAGTACGACGTACCGACGGCTGTGGGACAGACCGTCTCCCACACTAGGATGAGAAGCGCATGCGCTAGTCCACTCCGGAGTATCGATGCCCTGTCTCGATAGTCCTGCGACCAGGGACCTGCATAAGGATGTGCTTATAGATTACCCAGCCCCACTAGTGTGACTGCCATCACAACGCTGGTAATCAAGCAAAGATCCTAAGGGATCTACTAATGTGTATAGGCGATATACTAAAATAAACACATGTACATATTGAAGTAGAAACAAACCAAGTAGCATACTACTATTTTGAGCAAGATTGTATATACAAGGTGAATATCCCAAGCTTCCATTAAGTAATATACAAACTAGTATGATACAGTAATGGCCTCTAGGGCATATACACTAACAATGTCGGCCTTTAGCGTTCATCAAGGTTCCACCAAGATATACCGTGATTTGAGAGACTAATACTGGTGGGAATAGATGAAACGCGATATTTCGGACTTCGTTTCGAGGTGCCTGACTTGTCAGCAAGTCAAGGCTGAGCATCAGAGACCGGCTGGAGAGTTGCATTCTTTACCCGCTATGGTGTGAAAATGAGAGCAGATTTCCATGGACTTCATTGTGGGTCTACCCATGACCAGTAAGGGGTATGACTCCATTTGGGTGATTGTTGACCTTTTGACGAAAGCGGCTCACTTCCTTCCAGTGAAGACCACTTTCGGTTATGCTCAGTATGCTCAGTTGTACATAAATGAGATTGTGCGTTTGCACGGTGTTCCCATATGCATAGTATCCGACAGAGGCACCCAGTTTACTAGCCGACTATGGCAGATGCTTCAGGAAGCTTTAGGTACCCGGTTGAGTTTTAGCACCGCTTTTCATCCGCAGACCGATGGTCAGTCGGAGCGGACTATTCAGACTATGGAGGATATGCTCCGTGCATGTGTTCTTGATTTTGGTGGCAGTTGGGATCGTCACTTGCCGTTGATTGAGTTCTCCTACAACAACAGCTTTCAGGAGACTATTCAGATGGCACCTTTTGAGGCTTTATATGGTAGGAAGTGTCGATCGCCAGTCTGTTGGACTGAACTTAGTGAGAGTCTGGTTTTGGGACCCCAGCTAATTTAGGAGACTACGGAGAAGATCCAGCTGATTCAGGACAGGATGAGAGCATCCCAGTGCCGGCAAAAGTCTTATGCCGACCACCGTCGTCGCAGACTTGAGTTCGCAGTGGGGGATCATGTATTCCTGAGGATTTCTCCGATGAAGGGCGTTATGCGATATGGGAAGAGGGGGAAGCTCAATCCCAGATTTGTAGGTCCTTTCAAGATCCTTGAGCGAGTGGGTTCTGTTGCTTATCGTTTGGCGCTCCCGCCTAGTTTTCCGGATGTTCACCCCGTTTTTCATGTGTCGATGCTTCGTAGATACCTTCATAATCCTTCTCACATGATTCAGCACGAGACCGTTCAGCTTGAGCGCGATCTTTCGTTCACCGAGCAGCCGGTAGTTGTTTGGGATCGACAGGTGAAGAAACTTCGGTCGAGGGTCTTGCCGTCTGTGAATGTTCTATGGCGTAGCCCTAATAATGAGGAGATCACTTGGGACGCCGAGAGCGAGATGCGGAACAAATTCCCTCATCTCTTTGAAGGTACGCTTAGCAGTTAATTTTAATTCGGGGACCGAATTTCTATAAGGGGGGAGATTGTAACGTTTTAGAAATCGTTATGCGAATTTTTCCGTTTTGGGTTTAAATTGTCGGTTTTTCCCATCTTAACCTGACTGTGATCAAACGACCATATAAACTAGCCAGCACCTAGTTTAGCTAAAATAAAGCTAGTGCGCAAGTTTAGGGGGTATATGGGACGTTTTGGTTCAATTTGTTTTTTTTTCCAATTTTAATATTATTTTAATGCGGTATTCACATTTTGGGAAAAACTTCTCTTTTGTATCTTTTCAACAATTAAGTTTGGGTAAAACCAAAACCCTTCACTTGGTATCTAGATATTTGTGTGGAGGTTAGGTTTTATTGGAGAAAAGAAAAGAAAAGAAAGAGGTGCATGCAAGTGTGCATATGTGTGTATGAATGCATTTAATTGCATTTAATTGCATTTAATTGCTAGGTAATTCCTCACAAAACCGCCATCTCTTCACTTGGCCGAATCCCTCTCTCTCTCTCTGCTGCCCTTAATCATTTACCTTTCATTTTTCATCAATTCAAACTCAAAATTTCTCTAAAATTCCAAAATATATCACAAAACATAATTCAAGTATTGGTTCTTGCTCTTGATCACTTGGAAAGTAGGAAAGCTTGGATCTTGTGAGCTAAAGTTGATAAGTAAAATCCCTACACTGATAAATAGGAGTTTTTATGTTGTTTAGCTCGCTGATTATGGTTTAGAACACTTTCAATATCGATTAGTGCAATATCGGGTTTTTTAGTGTCTTTTTAGAGCCTTTGTATCTGCCGTGACATGGAAAATATAGTGAGTGACCAAACAAAATTTTAGTGATGTACTAGTGAACCTGAGACACCACCTGAGACATGAGGACCACCCCACCGGCCGGGACCGACGACCCCTATGGCGAATTCCGGCGACGCTGGTTTGGTAGGAAGGTGTTAGGGTTTGGGTTCTGTGGGTAGTTGTCTGCTATTGGTTATGTGTGTTTGGTACTGTTTACTTTTTTAGTATTCCAGTATACAAAATCCGGTATCGTTTACCTATAATCTAGTGTTTTGAATCCGCAAGTTACGTAATCCGACACGAATCGTGATCTGCTGCAGCTGCTGTACTCGGTTTGGTTTAGTAGTATCGTTACACGCGTTAGCCACCAGACATGCACTCGCGAGTTAGTTTAGTGTTGGGGCGTTATTTAATATGTAGTTTTACGTTATAATGATCGATTCAGAGATGTTTGCATTATTTCTTGTGTTTGTGAAAATATATCGTCGCAAGCGGGGACTTCGGACGCCGCGAGCAAGGGGAAGCAGGTGGTCGGATTTTCATTGCTGGAGACCATTGGTGAGTAGATTTAACATCTACGGGGAAATCGCCTGTAAGGCGTTATGCGTCGGGGCGGATATGATATGATAGCTGCATGTATTTGCATATTAGTTACTTTCATATGAATGTTATTGCATAGCATTATCTTTTGTACTTGACTCGTACCTTTAGATATAACACATTACTGACGGTTTATGTTGCACGAGCACTAAATGGTATGCTACACCCACACCGTCTGTAATTGCCATGACACGCACAAACACCTACATACGTGATATGGTAGTTGATAGGAATGATTGGAGTAGTAACTCTTATTCCAATGTGCATATGAAATATTGTGGGCACACACATACGTGATATTGCATTGGGCAGGAATAGTTGAGGTAGTGACCCTTATTCCACTTCACGTATATCTTACTATAGCTACTTGTACATCATGCATACATATTAACATGTACAACACATACTCGATTTCAGTTACTTGTACATCATGCATACATATTGACATGTAAACCACATACTCAATTTCAGTTACTTGTACATCATGCATACATACTGACATGTACACCACATATGTTTGCTATAGTTGTATACACCCTAAGTGGTATTGTTTTTATATGTGATATTGAGTTGTTGATCATTGTGCTTATGAAATGCATCATACCCACTTGCTTACATGTAGATACTTAAACCTTGCTACAATTACATGTACACATTATATGATGCTGCACTTGTTTTTCGGAGGATTTTGGGAACCGCAAGATATATTATGAAGATGGATTCATTTGAAAGAGCGGATCCCTTGATATGCTCATACTGTTGTCTTATGTTGCATATATCGGTTTTCATGGTTTTACGCATTGAGATATGGATTTCTTATGATTTATGGATTTGAGAACCATGGGGGTATTTCAAGAAAACTATGTATTGTTTGAAAATCCGGTTTCTCTTGAAATGATATTTCAGTGTGTCCACCATGTGATTTCTCGGTTCTGAGATTTGGCTTGTGATACCCGATTCGAGGAGCGGGAGGCACCGTCTGCGGGTACATGGTGGACCCGATATGGTACCCCGAGGCGAGTGGTGATTTCGTGGTGTAGACGATAAGCCTGGCGGTGGGACCAATACCTACCGGTGATTGTATTTTGACTCGGTGGTTATCATAAGGATACCGATCGGAGTGATGTACGACGTATCGTCAGGGCCAGTCGTGATGACAGCTCTTGAGTTATGAGGATTTACGTGTCGATGCTAGACACGGGTTTCATGATGTTTCGAGTGTCGGTGTTAGACACTCAGGTTTCCATGATTTTTACGTATCGACGGTGGACATACGTGGTTGATATCCTTATATCTATATATACTTACAGGTATATGTTTTCATGATGTTTCGGGTGTCGTTGATAGACACTCAGGTTCCATGAGACATACAAGATGTGAGGGCCGATCTGAGGATGCGGTGCCTGAGGAGTTAGGATTTGATGTGTCAGTGAGGGACACTGGTGTTTTTCCATGCTGATATTTTTGCATGAGATTTTATATTATATCATCCCACACTCAGGATTATGTTGATATGCATTGCTTCATGTAGTTATAGTACCCTGATGATGTACCTTTACTTGATTGTTGTATATTCACTTATCATACTTATGCTATCGGATTACATGTGATAGGTAGATCGTTGTTTGTGCATACTTGCGATTACAGTTTGATGTTATTTACTATTCACGAGTTGGAAACTCACCCCTATTGTGCCACAGTGTTTTGCAGGACTTACCCTCAGAGTAGTCGCGGCAGGGCGTCTTATCATCACTACTTTTACGGATACCGCTACGTTTTGCTGTGAGGCCTGTATTTTAGGTGGGTTTGCGGTTATCTGTTTGTACATTGTATATCCTTTTTGTTGGATATTCTCCATCTACCATTGTTTGTATATGACTTAGAGACGACTTGTGAGGATTCTATGTCGTATTTTGGTGACTTTAGATGCCGTGCTTGTGGGAGCCGGTTATGTTGGAAAGTTTGCTTCTTATTGTAGTCTTTCCTTTGTTATTTCTTCGCTTCGGCGTCGTATACTTGTTGTGGTGATTGTCTCCGCCGTTGGGCGTGATTTTGCTCCCATTTGGGATGCTTTATATTTTATCTGTGTTGTACCCGTTTTCGGGGCTAGTTTTTACAAAGGAGGTGCTGCCGAAATTTTCAAGAAGGAAAACTAGAGTTAGAGATTTTACTTGTGTTTTTTCCAAATGTTAAAACTATGTTTTTCTCCGTTGATCCAGATTTGGGCGGTTTAGATTTCTGGGTTTCGGCTTACTTGAGTTGCGTACGCCTATAGACATTACGTAGTTTAAGTGCCGGTTACGGGCCAAATTTTGGGTCATGACAAAGTTGGTATCAGAGCCCTAGGTTTTACCTTTCGGAGTGTAGGATGACCTTGGTATGATGGAGTAGGTAGCTTAAGCAGAGTGACGTAGCGTATGTATGTTCCGCGGCATACTTACGACACGGTACTCCGCCTAAGTGACCTTAGGAGTTATTGATTGATTTTCCTCCGTGATGATATACATCTTTGTGATTCGATTCCTGTTTCCTTATCGAATCTTGTTTCAATTTCCAGCCTATATGCCGCCGAAGACTACGAGGGCACAGAGAGCGGCCGCGAGGGCTAAGGTCAGGGTTGACTCGTCTGAAGCGAGGACTGACAAGGGCGGTACGCCTGTCGTACCGGAGTACATTGCTATGTTTGGGGCTGGTATGCAGGACCTGCGCCAGATGATGACGACCTTAGTAGAGGCCATTCGAGCGCAGGGGCAGGAAGTTGTTCCACCCGTTGCAGGGACCACGATGGTACCTACTGTTCCGGCAGTCACAGTTACTGCTCCGGAGATTATTACCGTGTCACTGACAGATTTTATGAGGCTGACGCCTCCGGTGTTTGCTGGCACAGATGCTACTGAGGATCCGCAGTCGTTTATCGACCGGATGGCCAGGATTTGTCGTTCGCTCCGATACTCCGACGAGAGATGGGTGGAGTTTGCGAGTTTTCGGCTGGAGGGTTTGGCCCAGAAATGATGCGAGTCGTTGGAGTGGGGCAGAGCCGCTGGTCTTGATCCTATGACCTGGGCTGAGTTTGTGACGGTGTTTCTCACCCGTTTTCTTCCACCGAGCGTCAAGGATGCGCGAGCGCGCAAATTTGAGTCATTACGTCAGACTCTGGGGATGACGGTATCTGAGTATGATGTACTGTTTAACGAGCTGTCTGTGTATGCTCCGTACCTGGTGGCGACTGAGGAGATGAGGGTGAAGAGGTTTGTTCGAGGCCTGCTTACCCAGTTGTTCCTAGCCATCAGCATTCAGCATTGCGACACGTATGCAGCAGCAGTCGATGCAGCTCTATTGGTGGAGGAGCGTCTAGCTGAGTCATCGGTTGTTCCAGAATCGAAGAGGACTCGTACGGATGTACCAGCACGGAGACAGAGGTTTATACGCCGAGGCAGAGTTCCTTCAAACTCGCGGAGTAGCAGAGACATGGGACGTGGCCAGTTATTCAGTTCTTATTCCCAGGAGGGCCAGCGACCGTATTATGTATGCTTCAGGTGTGGCAGTCTACATCATCTTGTTCGAGATTGTACCGTGGTACGTCAGAGAGGGCCAGCAGTACCCCAGGTTACCTTACCACCTTCTCCGCCTCAGAGAGCGTTGCCTCTTATTCCTGTTGTTGCGCCGCGTCAGACTCCTGTTCAGAGAGGTCGTGGTCGCGGTGGTTTTGTGCCTAAAGGACGAGGTGGCAGAGGCAGGGGACAGCCTGTAGCCGGTAGAGGACAGGCTCGGGTTTTTGCCTTGACTCACCAGGAAGCTCAGGCGTCCAATGCTGAGGTTTCAGGTACCCTTTCTGTATGTTCTTATGATGCACATGTTCTTTTCGATCCGGGATCTACGCATTCGTATGTTTCTACACACTTCGTGCCGAGGTTAGGACGAGAGTCGTGTTTGCTGGATCAGCCACTTGTCATGACTACTCCTGTGTGAGAGTCGTTTGTTGCGCGATACGTGTTCCGATCGTGTGTTGTCCGTTTAGGAGACAAAGATCTGTCCGTCGACTTGATCCTTCTTGAGATGTTGGACTTCGACGTTCTGTTGGGCATGGACTGGCTAGCTACTTGCTTTGTGTCCGTGGACTTCCGTGAGAAAACAATTATATTTTGTTTTCCCGGCGAGTCAGTGTTTGTTGTGCAGGGGGACCGTAGTGCCGTCCCTCACAGTTTGATTTCTGTCATGTGCGCTTGTCGGCTTTTGAGGAGGGGATGTCGGGGATTCTTGGCTTTCATTCATGATATTGGATCCATAGTGGAGTCGTTGGACCAGGTTTCTACCGTGCGAGAATTTCCTGATGAGTTGCCTGGGTTGCCGCCAGAGCGCGATATTGAGTTCTGCATTGATCTGATTCCTTGAACGGAGCCTATTTCCATACCGCCTTATCGGATGGCTCCGGCAGAGCTGAGAGAGCTTAAAGATCAATTGCAAGAGTTGCTTGACTTGGAACTTGTGCATCCGAGTGTTTCGCCGTGAGGAGCTCCTGTTCTGTTCGTCAAGAAGGACAGCGGTTTGAGGCTATGTGTGGATTATCGTCTGTTGAACCGAGTTACGGTGCGAAATAGGTATCGTTTACCTCGCATTGACGATTAATTTGATCAGCTCTAGGGTGCGAAACATTTTTCAAAGATTGATTTGCGTTCGGGTTATCATCAGTTGCGGGTTCGGAATGATGACATTCCAAAGACTGCTTTTCGTACGCGCTATGGGCCTTATGAGTTTTTGGTGTTGTCGTTCGCACTCACCAATGCGCCAGCAGCGTTCATGGATCTGATGAACCGGATTTTCAGGCCGTTCCTCGACCAGTTCATTATAGTGTTTATTGATGACATACTGGTCTACTCTAGGAGTCGTGAGGAGCAAGAGCAGATTACTTTGCAGATTTGAGAGAGCACCAGCTGTATGCTAAATTCTCAAAGTGCGCTTTTTGGCTTGATAGAGTTGACTTCCTGGGTCATGTGGTGACTGGTGATGGTATTCTTGTGGACTCGAGGAAGATCGAGGCTGTACAGCTTTGGCCCAGACCTGTATAGGTGACTGAGGTCTGCAGCTTTTTGGGCTTAGCTGGTTATTATCGCCGTTTTGTGCAGGATTTCTCAAGTATCGCTGCACCGCTGACTGGACTGACCCGGAAGAGAGTTCCTTTTCTTTGGACTGATGCGTGTGTGCAGAGTTTTCAGCAGCTGAAGACTCGGTTGACGACAGCACCAGTTCTATCATTACCTTCTGGATCGGGCGGCTATGTTGTTTACTGTGATGCTTCTCGAGTGGGGCTCGGCTGTGTTTTGATGCTGCATGATAGGGTGATTGCGTATCTTCTAGGCATCTGAAGAAGCACTAGCAGAATTACCCCACTTACGATTTGGAGACACTACTTGTACGGAGAGTCGTGTCAGATCTTCACGGATCACAAGAGTTTGAAGTATATCTTCCAGCAGCGAGATCTGAACCGGAGACAGCGCCGATGGATGGAGCTAGTAAAGGATTATGTTTGTGAGATCCTTTATCACCCGAGCAAGACGAATATGGTAGCTGATGCTTTGAGTCGTAGGCCCGGAGGTAGTTTGTCCCAGTTGAGCGTGGTTCAGCGTCAGTCTTCTGCAGATTGGCAGCTCTTCTGTGATAGTAGAGTGCAGTTCGAGTTTTCTTCCACTGGGAGACTGTTTGCTCATGTCCGCGCCCGTCCACTACTTTTTGATCGTATCCGTGAGGCGAACGCGTGATGCCCGTTTGTCCGAGATTCTTGAGCTTGTTCGACAGGGTACAGTTTCGGAGTTCATGATTGATGACCAGGGTGTGCTACGATGCGGAACTCGCTTGTGTGTACCAGATACTGATGGGTTGAGACGCGAGATCCTAGAGCAGGCACATCAGTCGGCCTTTAGCGTTCATCCAGGTTCCACCAAGATGTACCGTGATTTGAGAGACTTTTACTAGTTGGAACGGATGAAACGCGATATTTCGGACTTTGTTTCGAGGTGCATGACTTGTTAGCAAGTCAAGGCTGAGCATCAGAGACCGGCTGGAGAGTTGCAGCCTTTACCCATTCCGGAGTGGAAATGGGAGCAGATTTCCATGGACTTCATTGTGGGTCTACCCAGGACCAGTTGGGGGTATGACTCCATTTGGGTGATTGTTCACCCGTTGACGAAAGCGACTCACTTCCTTCCAGTGAAGACCACTTTCGGTTATGCTCAGTATGCTCAGTTGTACATAGATGAGATTGTGCGTTTGCATGGTGTTCCCACATGCATTGTATCTGACAGAGGCACCCAGTTTACTAGCCGACTATGGCAGAAGCTTCAGGAAGCTTTGGGTACCCGGTTGAGTTTTAGCACCGCTTTTCATCCGCTGACCGATGGTCAGTCGGAGCAGACTATTCAGACTCTGGAGGATATGCTACGTGCATGTGTGCTTGATTTTGGTGGCAGTTGGGATCGTCACTTGCCGTTGATTGAGTTCTCCTACAACAACAGCTTTCAGGAGACTATTCAGATGGCACCTTTTGAGGCTTTATATGATAGGAAGTGTCGATCGCCAGTCTGTTGGACCGAACTTAGTGAGAGTCTGGTTTTAGGACCCCAGCTAGTTCAGAAGACTACGGAGAAGATCCAGCTGATTCAGGACAGGATGAGAGCAGCCCAGTGCAGGAAGAAGTCTTATGCCGACCGTCGTCATCGTAGACTTGAGTTACCAGTGGGGGATCCTGTATTCCTGAGGATTTCTCCGATGAAAGGCGTTATACGATTTGGGAAGAGGGGGAAGCTTAGTCCCAGATTTGTATGTCCTTTCAAGATCCTTGAGCCAGTGGGTTCTGTTGCTTATCGTTTGGCGCTACCGCCTAGTTTTCCGGATGTTCACCCCGTTTTTCATGTGTCGATGCTTTGTAGATACCTTCATGATCCTTCTCACAAGATTCAGCACGAGACCGTTCAGCTTGAGCGCGATCTTTCGTTCAACGAGCAACCGGTAGTTGTTTTGGATTGGCAGGTGAAGAAACTTCGGTCGAGAGTCTTGCCGTCTGTGAAGGTTCTATGGCGTAGCCCTACTAGTGCGGAGATCACTTGGAAGGCCGAGAGCGAGATGCGGAAGAAATCCTCATCTCTTTGAAGGTACGCTTAGCAGTTAATTTTTATTCGGGGGCCGAATTTCTATAAGGAGGGGAGATTGTAACGTTTTAGAAATTATTATGCGAACTTTTCCGTTTTGGGGTAAATTATCGGTTTTTCCCGTCTTAACCCGACTGTGACCAAACGACCATATAGACTTGCCAGCACCTAGTTTAGCTAAAATAAAGCTAGTGCGCAAGCTTTGGGGGTATATGGGACGTTTTGGTTCAATTTGTTTTTTTCCCAATTTTAATATTATTTTAATGCGGTATTCACATTTTGGGAAAAACTTCTCTTTTGTATCTTTTCAACAATTAAGTTTGGGTAAAACCAAAACCCTTCACTTGGTATCTATATATTTATGTGGAGGTTAGGTTTTATTGGAGAAAAGAAAAGAAAAGAAAGAGGTGCATGCATGTGTGCATATGTGTGTATGAATGCATTTAATTGCATTTAATGTTGGTAATTGTTAGGTAATTCCTCACAAAACCCCCACCTCTTCACTTGGCCGAATCCCCCTCTCTCTCTACTGCACTTAATCATTTCCCTTTTATTTTTCATCATTTCAAACTCAAAATTTCTCCAAAATTCCAAAATATATCACAAAACATACTTCAAGTATTGGTTCTTGCTCTTGATCACTTGGAAACTAGGAAAGCTTGGATCTTGTGAGCTAAAGTTGATAGGTAAAATCCCTACACTGATAAATAGGAGTTTTTATGTTGTTTAGTTCGTTGATTATGGTTTAGAACACTTTCAATATCGATTAGTGCAATATCGGGTTTTTTAGTGTCTTTTTAGAGCCTTTGTATCTGCTGTGACTTGGAAAATATAGTGAGCGACCAAACAAAATTTTAGTGATGTACTAGTGAACCTGAGACACCACCTGAGACATGAGGACCGCCCCACCGGCCGGGGCCGATGACCCCTATGGCGAATTCCGGCGACACCGGTTTGTTAGGAAGGTGTCGGGGTTTAGGTTCTGTAGGTAGTTGTCTGCTGTTGGTTAGGGGTGTTTGGTACTGTTTATTTTTTTAGTAATTGCAGTATACAAAATCTGGGATAGTTTACCTATAATCTAGTGTTTTGAATCCGCAAGTTACGTAATCCGAGACGAATCGTGATCTGGTTCAGCTGCTGTACTCGGTTTGGTTTAGTAGTATCGTTACACGCGTTAGCCACTAGACGTGCACTCGGCAGTTAGTTTGGTGTTGGTGCGTTATTTAATACGTAGTTTTACGTTATAATGATCGATTCTGAGATATTTGCATTATTTCTTGTGTTTGTGAAAATATAGCGTCGCAAGCGGGGACTTCGGACGCAGCGAACAAGGGGAAGCAGGTGGTCGGATTTTCATAGCAGGAGACCATTGGTGAGTAGATTTAACATCTACGGGGAAATCGCATGTATGGTGTTATGCGTCGGGACGGATATGATATGATAGCAGCATGTATTTGCATATTAGTTCCTTTCATATGAATGTCATTACATAGAATTATCTATTGTACTTGACTCGTACCTTTAGATATAACACATTACTGACGGTTCATGTTGCACGAGCACTAAATGGTATGCTACACCCACACCGTCTGTAATTGCCATGACACGCACAAACATCTACATACGTGATATGGTAGTGGATAGGAATGATTGGAGTAGTAACTATTATTCCATTGTGCATATATAATATTGTGGGCACATACATACGTGATATTGCATTGGGCAGGAATAGTTGAGGTAGTGACCCTTATTCCACGTCACGTATATCTTACTATAGCTACTTGTACATCATGCATACATATTGACATGTACACCACATACTCGATTTCAGTTACTTGTACATCATGCATATATATTAACATGTACACCTCATACTCGATTTCAGTTACTTGTACATCATGCATACATATTGACATGTACACCACATACTCGATTTCAGTTACTTGTACATCATGCATACATACTGATATGTACACCACATATGTTTGCTATAGTTGTATACACCCTAAGTGGTATTGTTTTTATATGTGATATTGAGTTGTTGATCATTGTGCTTATGAAATGCTTCATATCCACTTACTTATGTGTAGATACTTTAACCTTGCTACAATTACATGTACACATTATATGATGCTACACTTGTTTTTCGGAGGATTTTGGGAACCGCAAGATATATTTTAAAGATGGATTCATTTGAAAGAGCGGATTTCCCTTGATATGCTCATATTGTTGTCTTACGTTGCATATATCGGTTTTCATGGTTTTACGCATTGAGATATGGATTTCTTATGATTTATGGGTTTGAGAACCATGGGGGTATTTCAAGAAAACTATGTATTGTTTGAAAACCCGGTTTCTCTTGATATGATATTTCAGTGTGTCCACCATTTGATTTCTCGGTTCTGAGATTTGGCTTGTGATACCCGATTCGAGGAGCGGGAGGCATCGTCTGTGGGTACATGGTGGATCCTGTATGGTACCCCGGGGCGAGTAGTGATTTCGTGGTGTAGACGATAAGCCTGGCGGTGGGACCACTACCTACTGGTGATTGTATTTGGACTCGACGGTTATCATGGGGATACCGACCGGAGTGATATACTACATATCGTCAGGGCCAGTCGTGACGACAACGCCTGAGTTATAAGGATTTACGTGTCGATGCTAGACACGGGTTTCATGATGTTTCGAGCGTTAGGTGCCCATGATTTTTGCGTATCGTCGGTGGACATACGTGGTTGATATCCTTATATCTATTTATACTTACAGGTATATGTTTTCATGATGTTTCGGGTGTCGATGATAGACAATCAGGTTCCATGAGACTTACAGGATGTGAGGGCCGATCTGAGGATGCGGTGCCTGAGGATTTGGGATTTGATGTGTCAGTGAGGGACACTGGTGCTTTTCCATGCTGATGTTTTTGTATGAGATTTTATATTATATCATCCCTCACTCAGTATTATGTTGATATGAATTGCTTCATGTAGTTGTAGTACCTTGATGATGTACCTTTACATGATTGTGGCATATTCACTTATCATACTTATGCTATCGGATTACATGTGATAGGTAAATCGTTGTTCGTGCATACTTGCAATTACAGTATGATGTTATTTACTATTCACGAGTTGGCAACTCACCCCCGTTGTGCCACAGTGTTTTGCCGGACTTACCCTCAGAGTAGTCGCGGCAGGGCGTCTTATTATCACTACTTTTGCGGATACCGCTACGTTTGCCTGTGAGGCCTGTATTTTAGGTGGGTTTGCGGTTATCTGTTGTACATTGTATATCCCTTTTGTTGGATCTAGTATTCTCCATCTACCACTGTTTGTATATGACTTAGAGACGACTTGTGAGGATTCTGTGTCGTATTTTGGTGACTTTGGATGTCATGCTCGTGGGAGCCGGTTATGTTGGAAAGTTTACTTCTTATTGCAGTCTTTCCTTTGTTATTTCTTCGCTTCGGTGTTGTTTACTTGTTGTAGTGATTGTCTGGGCGTGATTTTTCTCCCATTTGGGATGCTTTATATTTTATCTGTGTTGTACCCGTTTTCGGGGCTAGTTTTTACAAAAGAGGTGCTGCCGAAATTTTCAAGAAGGAAAACTAGAGTTAGAGATTTTACTTGTGTTTTTTCCAAATGTTAAAACTAAGTTTTTCTCCGTTGATCCAGATTTGGGTGGTTTAGATTTCTGGGTTTCGGCTTACTTGAGTTGCGTACGCCTGTAGACGTTACGTAGTTTTAGTGCCGGTTAAGGGCCAAATTTTGCGTCGTGACAAAGTTGGTATCAGAGCCCTAGGTTTTACCTTTCGGAGTGTAGGATGAGCTTGGTATGATGGAGTAGGTAGCTTAAGCAGAGTGACATAGCGTGTGTATGTTCCGCGGCATACTTACTACACGGTACTCCTCCTAAGTGACCTTAGGAGTTGTTGATTGATTTTCCTCCGTGATGATATACATCTTTGTGATTCAATTCCTGTTTCCTTATCGAATCTTATTTCAATTTCCAGCCTATATGCCGCCGAAGACTACGAGGGCACAGAGAGCGGCCGCGAGGGCTGAGGTCACGGTTGACTCGTCTAAGGCGAGGACTGACCAGGGCGGTACGCCTGTCGTACCGGAGCACATTGCTATGTTTGGGGCTGGTATGCAGGACCTGCGCCAGATGACGCGGACCTTAGTAGAGGCCACTTGAGCACAGGGGCAGGCAGTTGTTCCACCCGTTGCAGGGACCACGATGGTACCTACTGTTCCGGCAGTCACAGTTACAGCTCCTGAGATTATTACCGTGTCACTGACATATTTTATGAGGCTGAGGCCTCCGGTGTTTACTGGCACAGATGCTACTGAGGATCCGCAGTCGTTTATCGACCGGATGGCCAGGATTTGTCGTTCGCTCCGATGCTCCGACGAGAGATGGGTAGAGTTTGCGAGTTTCCGGCTGGAGGGTTTGGCCCAGAAGTGGTGTGAGTCGTTGGAGAGGGCCAGAGCCGCTGGTCTTGCTCCTATGACCTGGGCTGAGTTTGTGACTGTGTTTCTCACCCGTTTTCTTCCACCGAGCGTCAGGGATACGCGAGCACGCAAATTTGAGTCGTTACGTCATACTTCGGGGATGACGGTGTCTGAATATGATGTACTGTTTACCGAACTGTCTGTGTATGCTCCGTACCTGGTGGCGACTGAGGAGATGAGGGTGAAGAGGTTTGTTCGAGGCCTGCTTACCCAGTTGTTCCTAGCCATCAGCATTCAGCATTGCGACATGTATGGGGCAGCTGTCGATGTATCTCTATTGGTGGAGGAGCGTCTAGCTGAGTCATCGGTTGTTCCGGAACCGAAAAAGACTCGTACGGATGTACCAGCATGGAGAAAGAGGTTTGCACGCCGAGGCAGAGTTCCTTCAGACTCGGGGAGTAGCAGAGACGTGGGACATGGCCAGTTATTCAGTTCTTATTCCCAGGAGGGCCAGCGACCGACTTATGGATGCTTCGGGTGTGGCAGTCTACATCACCTTGTTCGGGATTGTACCGTGGTACGTCAGAGAGGGCCAGCATTACCCCATGTTACCTTACCACCTTCTCCGCCTCAGAGAGCATTGCCTCTTATTCCTGTTGTTGCGCCGCGTCAGACTCCTGCTCAGAGAGGTCGTGGTCACGGTGGTTTCGTGCCGAGAGGACGAGGTGGCAGAGGCAGGGGACAGCCAGTAGCCGGTAGAGGATATGCTTGGGTTTTTGCCTTGACTCACCGGGACGCTCAGGCGTCCAATGCTGTGGTTTCAGGTACCCTTTATGTATGTTCTTATGATGCACATGTTCTTTTCGATCCGGGATCTACGCATTCGTATGTTTCTACGCACTTCGTGCCGAGGTTAGGCATGAGTCGTGTTTGCTGGATCAACCACTTGTCGTGACTACTCCTGTGGGAGAGTGTTTGTTGCGCGACACGTGTTCCGATCGTATGCTGTCCGTTTAGGAGACAGAGATCTGTTCGTCGACTTGATCCTTCTTGAGATGTTGGACTTCGACGTTCTGTTGGGCATGGACTGGCTAGCTACTTGCTATGCGTCCGTGGACTGCTGTGAGAAAACAGTTAGATTTTGTTTTCCCGCCGAGTCAGTGTTTGTTGTGCAGGGGGACCATAGTGCCGCCCCTCACAGTTTGATTTATGTTCTGTGCGCTAGCTGGCTTTTGAAGAAGGAATGTCGGGGATTCTTTGCTTTCATTCATGATATTAGAGCCACAGTGGAGTCGTTGGACCAGGTTTCTACCGTGCGAGAGTTTCCCGATGTCTTTCCCGATGAGTTTCCTGGGTTGCCGCCAGAGCACGATATTGAGTTCTGCATTGATCTGATTCCTGGCACGGAGCCTATTTCTATACTGCCTTATCGGATGGCTCTGGCAGAGCTTATAGAGCTTAAAGATCAATTGCAAGAGTTTCTTGATTTGGGACTTGTGCGTCCGAGTGTTTCGCCGTGGGGAGCTCTTGTTCTGTTCGTCAAGAAGAAGGACGGAAGTTTGATGCTATGTGTGGATTATCGTCAGTTGAACCAAGTTACGGTGCGAAATAGGTATCCTTTACCTCGCTTTGATGATTTATTTGATCGGCTCTAGGGTGCGAAACATTTTTCAAAGATTGATTTGCGTTCGGGTTATCATCAGTTGCGGGTTCAGAATGATGACATTCCGAAGACTGCTTTTCGTACGCACTATAGGCATTATGGGATTTTGGTAATGTCGTTCGGACTCACCAATGCGCCAGCAGCATTCATGGATCTGATGAACCGGATTTTCAGGCCGTTCCTCGACCAGTTCATTATAGTATTTATTGATGACATACCGGTCTACTCTAGGAGTCGTGAGGAGCATGAGCAGCACTTGAGGATTACTTTGCAGATTTTGAGAGAGCACCAGCTGTATGCTAAATTCTCAAAGTGCGCATTTTGGCTTGATAGAGTTGACTTCTTGGGTCATGTGGTGACTGGTGATGGTATTCTTGTGGACCCAAGGAAGATCGAGGCTGTACAGCTTTGGCCCAGACCTGTATCGGTGACTGAGGTCCGCAGCTTTTTGGGCTTAGCTGGTTATTATCGCCGTTTTGTACAGAATTTCTCGAGTATCGCTGCACCGCTCATTGGACTGAACCGGAAGGGAGTTCCTTTTCTTTGGACTGATGGGTGCGTGCAGAGTTTTCAGCAGTTGAAGACTTGGTTAACGGCAGCACCAGTTCTAACTTTACCTTCTGGATCACGCGGCTATGTTGTTTACTGTGATGCTTCTCGAGTGGGGCTCGGCTGTGTTTTAATGCATCATGATAGGGTGATTGCGTATGCTTCTAGGAAGATGAAGAAGCACGAGCAGAATTACCCCACTCATGATCTTGAGATGGCCGCGGTGGTCTTTGCGTTGATGATTTGGAGACACTACTTGTACGTAGAGTCGTGTCAGATCTTCACGGATCACAAAAGTTTGAAGTATATCTTCCAGCTGTGAGATCTGAACCTGAGACAGCGCCGATGGATGGAGCTAGTGACGGATTATGATTGTGAGATCCTTTATCACCAGGGCAAGGCGAATGTGATGGCTGATGCTTTGAGTTGTAGGCCCGGAGGTAGTTTGTCCCAGTTGAGCGTAGTTCAGCGTCAGTCTTCTGCAGATTGGCAGCTCTTGTGTGATAGTAGAGTGCAGTTCGAGTTTTCTTCCACTGGGGGATAGTTTGCTCATGTCCGCGCCCGTCCACTACTAATTGATCGTATCCGTGAGGCGCAACCCAGTGATGCCCGTTTGTCCGAGATTCTTGAGCTTGTTCGACAGGGTACAGTTTCGGAGTTCATGATTGATGACCAGGGTATGCTATAATGCGGGACTCGCTTTTGTGTACCAGAAACTGATGGGTTGAGACGCGAGATCCTAGAATAGGCACATCAGTCGGCCTTTATCATTCATCTAGGTTCCACCAAGATTTACCATGATTTGAGAGACTTTAACTGGTGGGAAGGGATGAAACGCGATATTTCGGACTTCGTTTCGAGGTGCCTGACTTGTCAGCAAGTCAAGGCTGAGAATCAGAGACCGGCTGGAGAGTTGCAGCCTTTACACGTTCCCGAGTGGAAATGGGAGCAGATTTCCATGGACTTCATTGTGGGTCTACCCAGGACCGGTTGGGGGTATCACTCCATTTGGGTGATTGTTGACCGGTTGACGAAAGCGGCTCACTTCCTTCCAGTGAAGACCACTTTCGGTTATGCTCAGTATGCTCAGTTGTACATAGATGAGATTGTGCGTTTGCACGGTGTTCCAATATGCATAGTATCCGACAAAGGAACCCAGTTTACTAGCCGACTATGGCAGAAGCTTCAGGAAGCTTTGGGTACCCGGTTGAGTTTTAGCACCGCTTTTCATCCGCAGACCGATGGTCAGTCGGAGCGGACAATTCAGACTCTGGAGGATATGCTCCGTGCATGTGTGCTTGATTTTGGTGGCAGTTGGGATCGTCACTTGCCGTTGATTGAGTTCTCCTACAACAACATATTTCAGGAGACTATTCAGATGGCACCTTTTGAGGCTTTATATGGTAGGAAGTGTCGATCGCCAGTCTGTTGAACCGAATTTAGTGAGAGTCTGGTTTTGGGACACCAGCTAGTTCAGAAGACTGCGGAGAAGATCTAGCTGATTCAGGACAGGATGAGAGCAGCCCAGTGCAGGAAAAAGTCTTATGCTGACCGTCGTCATCGCAGACTTGAGTTCGCAGTGGGGGATCATGTATTCCTGAGGATTTCTCCGATGAAGGGCGTTATGCGATTTGGGAATAGGGGGAAGCTCAGTCCCAGATTTGTAGGTCCTTTCGAAATCCTGGAGTGAGTGGGTTCTGTTGCTTATCGTTTGGCGCTCCCGCCTAGTTTTTTGGATGTTCATCCCGTTTTTCATGTGTCGATGCTTCGTAGATACCTTCATGATCCTTCTCACATGATTCAGCACGAGACCGTTCAGCTTGAGCGCGATCTTCTGTTCACCGAGCAGCCGGTAGTTGTTTTGGATTGGCAGGTGAAGAAACTTCGGTCGAGGGTCTTGCCGTCTGTGAAGGTTCTATGGTGTAGCCCTACTAGTGAGGAGATCACTTGGGAAGCCAAGAGCGAGATGCGGAAGAAATTCTCTCATCTATTTGAAGGTACGCTTAGCAGTTTATTTTAATTCGGGGACCGAATTTCTATAAGGGGGGAGATTGTAACGTTTTAGAAATCGTTATGCGAATTTTTCCGTTTTGGGGTTAAATTATCGGTTTTTCCCGTCTTAACCCGACTGTGATCAAACGACCATATAGACTTGCCAGCACCTAATTTAGCTAAAATAAAGCTAGTGCGCAAGCTTTGGGGGTATATGGTACGTTTTAGTTCAATTTGTTTTTTCCCCAGTTTTAATATTATTTTAATGCGGTATTCACATTTTGGGAAAAACTTCTCTTTTATATCTTTTCAACAATTAAGTTCGGGTAAACCAAATCCTTTCACTTGGTATCTAGATATTTGTGTGGAGGTTGGGTTTTATTGGAGAAAAGAAAAGAAAAGAAAGAGGTGCATGCATGTGTGCATATGTGTGTATGAATGCATTTAATTGCATTTAATGTTGGTAATTGCTAGGTAATTCCTCACAAAACCCCCACCTATTCACTTGGCCGAATCCCTCTCTCTCTCTCTCTACTGCCCTTAATCATTTCCTTTTCATTTTTCATCAATTCAAACTCAAAATTTCTCCAAAATTCCAAAATATATCACAAAACATACTTCAAGTATTGGTTCTTGCTCTTGATCACTTGGAAACTAGGAAAGCTTGGATCTTGTGAGCTAAAGTTGATAGGTAAAATTCCTACACTGATAAATAGGAGTTTTTTTGTTGTTTAGCTCATTGATTATGGTTTAGCATACTTTCATTATCGATTAGTGCAATATCGGGTTTTTTAGTGTCTTTTTATAGCCTTTTTTCTGCTGTGACCTGGAAAATATAGTGAGTGACCAAACAAAATTTTAGTGATGTACTAGTGAACCTGAGACACGAGGACCACCCCACCGGCCGGGGCCAGCGACCCCTATGGCGAATTCCGGCGACGCCGGTTTGGTAGGAAGGTGTTGGGGTTTGGGTTCTATGGGTAGTTGTCTGCTGTTGGTTAGGGGTGTTTGGTTCTGTTTACTTTTTTGGTAATTGCAGTATACAAAATCTGGGATCGTTTACCTATAATCTAGTGTTTTGAATCCGCATGTTACGTAATCCGACACGAATCGTGATCTGGTGCAGCTGCTGTACTCGGTTTGGTTTAGTAGTATCGTTACGCGCGTTAACCACTAGACGTGCACTCGCGAGTTAGTTTAGTGTTGGTGCGTTATTTAATACGTAGTTTTACGTTATAATGATCGATTCTGAGATGTTTGCATTATTTCTTGTGTTTGTGAAAATATAGCGTCGCAAGCGGGGACTTCGGATGCTGCGAACAAGGGGAAGCAGGTGGTCGGATTTTCATAGCTGGAGACCATTGGTGAGTAGATTTAATATCTACGGGGAAATCGCCCGTTTGGCGTTATGCGTCGTGGCGGATATGATATGATAGTTGCATGTATTTGCATATTAGTTACTTTCATACTAATGACATTGCATAGCATTATCTTTTGTACATGTCTCGTACCTTTAGATATAATACATTACTGACGGTTCATGTTGCACGAGCACTAAATGGTATGCTACACCCACACCGTCTGTAATTGCCATGACACGCACAAACACCTACATACGTGATATGGTAGTGGATAGGAATGATTGGAGTAGTAACTCTAATTCCATTGTGCATATGAAATATTGTGGGCACATACATACGTGATATTGCATTGGGCAGGAATAGTTGAGGTAGTGACCCTTATTCCACTTCACGTATATCTTACTATAGCTACTTGTACATCATGCATACATATTGACATGTACACCATATACACAATTTCAGTTACTTGTACATCATGCATACATATTGACATGTACACCACATACTCGATTTGAGTTACTTGTACATCATGCATACATATTGACATGTACACCACATACTCGATTTCAGTTACTTGTACATCATGCATACGTATTGACATGTACACCACATACTCGATTTCAGTTACTTATACATCATGTATACATACTGACATGTATACCACATATGTTTGATATAGTTGTATACACCCTAAGTGGTATTGTTTATATATGTGATATTGTGTTGTTGATCAGTGTGCTTATGAAATGCATCATACCCACTTGCTTACATGTAGATACTTAAACCTTGCTACAATTACATGTACACATTGTATGATGCTGCACTTGTTTTTCGGAGGATTTTTTGAACCGCAAGATATATTTTAAAGATGGATTCATTTGAAAGAGCGGATTTCCCTTGATATGCTCATATTGTTGTCTTATGTTGCATATATCGGTTTTCATGGTTTTACGCATTGAGATATGGATTTCTTATGATTTAAGGATTTGAGGACCGTGGGGGTATTTCAAGAAAACTATGTATTGTTTGAAAACCCGGTTTCTCTTGATATGATATTTCAGTGCGTCCACCATGTGATTTCTCGGTTCTGAGATTTGGCTTGTGATACCCGATTCGAGGAGCGCGGAAGAACCGTCTGCGGGTACATGGTGGACCTGGTATGGTACCCCGGGGCGAGTGGTGATTTCGTGGTGTAGACAATAAGCCTGGCGGTTGGACCACTATCTACCGGTGATTGTATTTGGACTCGGCGGTTATCATGGGGATACCGACTGGAGTGATGTACGACATATCTTCAGGGCCAGTCGTGATGACAGCGCCTGAGTTATGAGGATTTACGTGTCGATGCTAGACACGGGTTTCATGATGTTTCGAGTGTCGGTGTTAGACAATCAAGTTTCCATGATTTTTACGTATCATCGGTGGACATACGTGGTTGATATCCTTATATCTATATTTACTTACAGGTATATGTTTTCATGATGTTTCGGGTGTCGATGATAGACACTCAGGTTCCATGAGACTTACAGGATGTGAGGGCCGATCTGAGGATGCGGTGCCTGAGGATTTGGGATTTGATATGTCGGTGAGGGACACTGGTGTTTTTCCATGCTGATGTTTTTGTATGAGATTTTATATTATATCATCCCATACTCAGGATTATGTTGATATGCATTGCTTCATGTAGTTGTAGTACCCTGATGATGTACCTTTACATGATTGTTGCATATTCACTTATCATACTTATGCTATCGGATTACATGTGATAGGTAGATCGCTGTTCGTGCATACTTGCGATTACAGTATGATGTTATTTACTATTCACGAGTTGGAAACTCACCCCCGTTGTACCACAGAGTTTTGCAGGACTTACCTTCAGAGTAGTCGCGGCAGGGCGTCTTATCATCACTACTTATGCGGATACCACTACGTTTGGCTGTAAGGCCTGTATTTTAGGTGGGTTTGCGGTTATCTGTTTGTACATTGTATATCCTTTTTGTTGGATCTAGTATTCTCCATCTACCACTGTTTGTATATGACTTAGAGATGACTTATGAGGATTCTGTGTCGTATTTTGGTGACTTTGGATGCCGTGCTCGTGGGATCCGGTTATGTTGGAAAGTTTACTTCTTATTGCAGTCTTTCCTTTGTTATTTTTTCGCTTCGGCGTCGTATACTTGTTGTGGTGATTGTCACCGCCGTTGGGCGTGATTTTGCTCCCATTTGGGATGCTTTAATTTTATCTATGTTGTACCCGTTTTCGGGGCTAGTTTTTACAAAAGAGGTGCTGCTGAAATTTTCAAGAAGGAAAACTAGAGTTAGAGATTTTACTTGTGTTTTTTCCAATTGTTAAAACTATGTTTTTCTCTGTTGATCCAGATTTGGGTGGTTTAGATTTTTGGGTTTCGGCTTACTTGAGTTGCGTACGCCTGTAGACGTTACGTAGTTTAAGTGCCGGTTACGGGCCAAATTTTGTGTCGTGACAGTGGCGTATTGAGAAACAAGCACTTTTTGTTCCTCTGCGTGGTAGAAGATATATCCTTGGGAATTCTTAGGATATCCCACAAACTTGCAAAGAACTGATCGTGCCTCGAGTTTGTCCGGATTTTGCCTTTTGACATAGGCCGGACAACCCCATATCTTAAATCGTTTAAGATATGGTCTCTTCCCACTCCATATCTCATATGGTGTGGTAGGTACAGATTTAGACAGAACTTGATTCAATAGGTATGCCGCTGTCTCAAGTGAATAACCCCAGAAGGAAATAGGTTACTCAGCAATGCTCATCATAGAGCGCACCATATCTACTAGGGTGCGATTCCTCCGCTCCGATACACCGTTATGCTGTGGTGTATAAGGAGGAGTAAGATGAGAGAGAATCCCATTCTCTTTTAGATAGTCCAGAAAATCATTGCTCATGTATTCTCCTCCTCATCAGATCGTAGGATCTTAATACTTTTGCCCGTTTGGTTCTCTACTTCGTGCTTATATTCCCTGAATTTCTCAAAAGCTTTAGACTTGTGTTTCATCAGAACACATGTCCGTATCTTGAGAGATCATCGGTGAATGTAATGAAGTAGGAAGAACCGTTCCTGGCATGTGTAGATATGGGACCACATATATCACTATGTATCAGTCCTAAAAGTTCTGTAACTCTTTCTCCTTGTCCACTAAACGGAGTTTTGGTCATCTTGCCTTTGAAACATGACTGGCAAGTATCATAAGATGAAAATTCGAATGGATTCAAATATCCATCCATATGTAACTTAGCTAGCCGTGTCGTATTGATATGACCTAGTCTCCAATGCCACAAGAAGGATTCGTTCATTTCTGAACTCTTCCTCTTGTGTGTTTTGTACATTAAGTACTGTAGTTTGGTTGAGAACATATATGCCATTATTTAACGATCCTGATCCAATCAACTTTTGATTCAGGAATATGTTCATAACATTATCCTGTACTACAAAATTATATCCTTCTTTGCTCAATAAAAAAACTGATATAAGATTGCATATGAGGGTTAGAATGTAATAGCATTCGTTTAGAACCAATGTATTACCATTTGGTAACACAAGGTGATATTCGCCAACTGCTTTGGCTGCAACATTTTCACCATTTCCTACTCTTATGGAATGATCACCCTTTCCCAGTTCCCTACCTTTATGTAGCCCATGTAACATATTACATATATGGGATCCAGATCCGGTATCTAATACCCAGGACGTAGAGTGAACTGAGAAATAATTCTCGATAACTAACACACCCGAAGAAAATGCATCAACATGCTTATTCTTCGTTTGGGTGGCGTGAGAATCCAGATATTCTCCTTTTTCTTGCTCGGACTTATAACAATTATAAGTGGGAGCGGGACCAACGTTCCCCTGATCAGTATAAAAAGCGGGTTCAGTCAATACATCCATGTTATTATCTTGATTAAGGCCTGACATGGTCGCTACCTAGAGAGAGAGAAGAAAACACTTTAGCGTATGCTCTTGCAAGATTATATTGGTTATTATCTTATCTAATCAGGATGGCTCCCACTGCTTTTTATCAAATCTTCCTTAAAATCCTAAAAGGTAAGACTAGCCGGGATTAATTACACTTTACAAGTTCGCCAATCTTTCGGCCAGGCCAGTGTTGGTACTTTAAGAGAGGTTTCCCGTACTCTCGCACGGACCTAATTAAAGTAAACCTCGTTTTCCTATAGGCATAACCCCGTAAACACCTTTCTAGTCACCTACTTGATTGGCTAATTGTGCTGTGTAAAATTCTCCCAGGAGTAACTCTTACTCGCAGTGGATATCGGGATCCAAATATCTTATAGGAGGTATGCAATCTCATTGCAAATTTCTACACTTGAAATTCCCGATAATGCTTTTACCCCTAGCAACTTATGACCTTAACATAGTCAACAAATCATAATTGCTAGCCAAGTTCAACCCGTAATTTCCCGATTGAATTAAACCCACCTGCACGACCCATAACATAGTCAACAAAGTCGTAAAACTACCCTAATCCAATCACATATCATGTTTTAATAGATAAGCACTAATTAGCTACCGCACACTACGCCTTAACATAGTCAACAAACGTAGCACGAATACTAAGTAGTACTTATCTGAAATGACGGTGGGCTACGCAGTTTTTTCAGAAAACCATAAGCGTAATGAACTTGATATTGTTGTAGAAACAAGTGATTTTGAAAAGGAGTGTTTTTGGGGCTTTTCTAGTTTCTCTAAAGAGGTCACACCCGGTGAAGGGATCTTGGCTCTTTCCTTATCGAATAAGGTGCAGGATATTTCACAAATACCTCTGTGCAAAGCAAGAACTATAGAAGCAATCAAAAACTAAACTGTGAGTTTATAGCATCTGCCAGTTTTGCTAAAGAGGTCACTCCCGGTGAAGGGATCTCGGCTCTTTCCTTATCGAATAAGGTGCAGGGTATATCACATATACCACTATGCAAAGCAAAAAACTGTAGCTACCCTTTTTATAAATTTTATTTTACAACATTTTTTTGGTTTCTTTTCTTTTACTAATCTCATTAATAAATCCCATCATTTATGCTTCCTAAGCATCACAGAAGAAGCGAAAGCAGTAATATTTATATATCATATATATATATATATATATAATATAAGCATTCGTCTCAGGCAGTAATATGATCACATCACAGTATATCAGCAGCAGAAGAAACATATGAAATATTGGATATATTAGGAGGTCCGTGTTTTATTTCGAGCCTGTATAAAACACGGATTCCACGGTCGCAATGAATAGCCAAACCCACATCCCTAGACCCCTACGAGAGCGGCATGTAACGCTGGCAATTCTATGGTTAGGAGACCCGGTCTCGACTCCTCGAGATGGCCTTCCACTGGACCCTAGAACCTGGTTACTTATGCTCCCCTCCTTGGGTCTATCCTAATGCGGAAAAGTAAATAATATAAAATTGTGACATCAACCTCAACCCGGAAGTGCCCCAATAAAAGAATATTACATACAATGAATTTTACATGAATGAAAATAAAAACCCTCATCTCACATAAAACTGCCGGCTATTCAGAACACGACGATCCAATATAACATATCACAGCAACACATAATATCTCATATCATCAACGTAAGCAAGTATGCGTATCCCGATTGTCGTTGATGTATAGCAACGAAGCCAGCAATACCCCACTTACTACACTTACGGTCGCAGAAAAGAATGTGAAAAACTACAACATTTGGAATCCACAATCACCTTAGACATCGTAAACCCGAAATATCACATATTACGGATTTCATGCCTAACTATATGAATTCCACATATTGTATCACAATCATAGAATATCATGACGATGTTTAACGTTTCGATCGAATCAACATACACTCACAAATTACCTGCGTGAGCTCAAGACTTGAGCAAAGTTGAAACACTCAAAAACCGTGCCACAGTGTCCATGGACCAGCCGTAGAAGGAGTTAACCAACGCCTCTGCTATGACACCACGCTACTACGGCAAACCCGAAGGTTCGAACGCAGTTCCGTGGGCATAGAATCGAGTTAAGGTTATTACAGTCTTCTAGGGGGTCCATAGGGGTACTTGCACGATTTTACGAATATAATCAACTTCGGAAAATTACAACACTTGGAAATTTCAACGGGGTACAAAATGCGGTGTGCGAAGTTCGATAGAACTGGTAAAAATAGTCAAGGTTACCAATACAGTGTTAAGTTATACGACTACGAAGCACTACGAATTAGCCCTAGGTCAAACAGATCGTCACATGAAAATTGGGCTAAATAAACAATACTAGAAAATCCAAATTGAACACAAAAGAGCACAGGAGGAATACGGAAGCCATAGGGGGTGAGGGGGCCGGCCCGGCCGGAATTCCTGGCTAGGGGCTCGGCCAAAATCCGAGCCCCTCCTTCCGAATTTCACCCAAGTTCTTGTGATGTCCCAAATATCATTCTGCACTCGTTTGAAAAAATTTTAGACTTTTTGCAAAATTTCCAGAGAGCAAAATAGGGTGTTCATAATATCGTATTTCGGAGTGGATTTCGTTTTTGTAATTGTCATAATACCGTATCTAGAATTATAGTTTGGCTCTGATACCACTGTTGGGTTACCCTTGCACCTAGTCTAGGGTTTGGTAGCATCATTCATGCCAATTTAAAAATTAGAGAGGTGCAAAGCTACCTAACCATGAATCTTGCTAGAATTTCTAGGGTAACAAATATTGTATCACATACAAAGAAGTAAAGAGATAGAGATTACAACCTTTGTAGTCCATTCCTTCGCTTCATAAGCTCCGTGTTGAGGTCCCTTCGCTGCGATCAACATGAGTTCCGACTCTCGAGTGGCTCCATGAGGAAAATGAGACACCTTACTTGTAGTCTTCATGATCTAAGATGATCTACCTTGAAGAATCTCTAACCCAAGCTTACACTTCACTAAACAACTTATTAGAGAAGTGAACACCCTAATCTAAGTGGCTAGAATAGATGACGATGATGAAGTAGGAATTTTACACTCTTTTGTTTTCAAGTTCTCACCATTTATCATCACAAACACAAAACCTAGCAAGCTTTTTTTAAGGAGCGAGAAGAAGAAGAAGAAGCAAAAGGTTTTGTGATGAATAATGAATTATTGTTGTGGTTACTTATTCAACCATGAGTTAATCATGAAGGGTTTTAACTCATGTAGAGAATAAACTGGAGTTAATGGTTTGGATTGGGTTAACAAATATCTATACAAAATATCAAAGCTAAAAACAAAAGGAAAGCTTCATGAAGCTAACCAAAAGCTAACCCAAAAGCTAACCCTAATCCAAACCCTAACTAGGTTTAATCTGTAAATCATTGTTGCATTTGTAACCCTAATTTGTTACAATATTATATATCACATATACAATATATTTTGTAACAAAAGAAAATAGTACAATTAACATATATCGCATATACATCAATGTATTATCCAGTGAGAAAATGAATCAATAAAGCGAGATTATATTAGTTAACATAATGTAATATATCACATATATAATTATACATTAAATTATCAAATCAACTCTTGATCCGACAATCCAGCTATATAGCATATAACTGACTAATATAATATGTACCATTTCATCGAATCAACACTTGATCTGATGACCCGGCTATATCACATATACCCGGCCGATATCACATATCGCGAGAATAGAATATGGTATCTCATATTGTATTATTCTCGGTCCCTCACAATCACATATGTGATCCTACTCCATTTTGCCTGTGCCAGGAAACCTCTGTGTAGGACTCTAAAGAATCGTCAATACGCCGGCAGTAAGTGATGATCATATCACACACCCATAAGCTGCAAGCGGTCAGCTAAACGTAACAGCCACCAGGTATTGAGCGATCAGAAGATCAATAAGAAAGACTGTACATTCTCCTGTGAATCCAATCAGTAACACTACCGTACAGTCCGGTCTCTTCGTCTGATATGTCGCATATCCAGTATAGGGGTGGTAAACGTCAGACCCCAGTAACCGATAAGTCGTGTCGATGTGAGGCACATAACAGGTCAGGAAACTACCGATAACTCTTACCGGCAGCACTCCATATCAGCCCTGACCAGGGACTTCCAGTTATAGCCAATCGAACACAGCACAACATCAACTCCCTATACCGGGAAGGAAGAAACCCCTCATATCGCTCATTGCCTCCATGTGATTCAGGACTGTATCGAAAAACCACCATTTTGCACGCCCTCTTGGACATGTTAAGGTGGAAATCAAAGCACAGTGGGAATCACACAAGAATCTATGACGATCTCGGGTCTACAGATTAACCTATACCAGTGTCACCGGAGAACTGCTATCTGACGATAGGTATAATACCATCTAGGAGTTCTTGGCGAGTCCGTTCAGTGTACCCAGTCTCCACTGAGCACCCATACACCATCTTTGATGTCAAACACCGATGAATATGGGATCATCCATCGCCTATCATATGGGTCAAGATGCGTATACGCTAGTCTACTCTGGAGTATCGATGCCCTGTCTCGATACTCCCTCGACTAGGAACAGTTATAGGATGTACTCGTTGACTACTCAGGCCCCACTAGTATAATCTCATCATAGTCGCAGTAGTCAAGTACATATCCTAAGGGCTTTATCAACATGTGAGAGCAAGACAGTAAACCAATACAAGTCAACATGTTAAGACAAAGTGAAACCAAATAACATACTATGATGTCGAGCAAGAAAATCCTTTCTATATATATCCAAGCATCCACTATAATATACATCATATGTACAACAATAGCCTCTAGGGCATATATATAACTAACAATACTGAGCAGGGAAACGTTGGTCCCGTTCTTTCTTATAAACGTTATAAGACTGAGCAGGGGATAGGAACATGTCCGGATTCTCACGCCGCCCAAAAGAAGAATGAGCATGTTGATGTATCTTTTTCGGGTGTGTTAGTTATCGAGAACTGTTTCTCAGTTCACTCTACGTCCTGGGTATTACATACCGGATCAGGATCCAATATTTGTAATATCTTAAGTAGGCTACGAAAAGATAGAGAACTGGGAATAGGTGATCATTCCGTAAGAGTAGGGAATGGTGCATATATTGCAGCCAAAGCAGTTGGCGAATATCACCTTGTATTACCAAAAGGTAATACATAGATTCTGAACGATTGCTATTACATTCCGACCCTGATATGCAATCTTATATCAATTTCTTTATTAAGTAAAGATGGATATAATTTTGTAGTACAAGATAATATTATGAACATCTTCCTGGATCAAAAGCTGATTGGATCAGGCTCGTTAAATAATGGCATATACGTTCTAAATCAAACCACAGTTCTTAATATACAGAACACACAAAAGAGGATGAGTTCAGAAATGAACGAATCCTAGTTGTTGCATTGTAGACTTGGTCATATCAATGCGACACGACTAGCTAAGTTACATAAAGATGGATATTTGAATACGTTCGAATTATCATCTTATGAAACTTGCCATTCATGTCTCAAAGGCAAAATGACCAAAACTCCATTTAGTTGACACGGAGAAAGGGTTACTAAACTTTTGGGACTGATACATAGTGATTTATGCGGTCCCATGTCTACACATGCCAGGAATGGTTCCTCGTACTTTATTGCATTCACTGACGATCTCTCAAGATACTGACATATGTTCCTATTGAAACACAAGTCTGAAGCATTTGAGAAATTCAAAGAATATAAGAACGAAGTCGAGAACCAAACGGGTAAAAGTCTTAAGATCCTTCGATCTGATCGAGGAGGAGAATACTTGAATAATGAGTTCCTGGACTATTTAAAAGAGAATGGGATTCTCTTTGAGCTTACTCCTCCTTATACACCACAGCACAACGGTGTATCGGAGAGGAGGAATCACACCCTATTAGATATGGTGCGCTCTATGATAAGCACCGCTGAGTTGCTGTTCAGTCGAAAATATTGCATTCTTAAGACACCAATTTTCCTACTCTTTCTAATCATCTAAGGGTGTTTATTGTAAATATAACACAGATTACAAATTCATCTGTAAAATACCTAATACCACGTGTTATAGTTATAATTGACATTCTAGAGGGAATTTAGTGTTTATTACTACACGCAAGATTCTGTATATCTCAACACATTTTATCAAGATTGTGTACAGAAAATTCTTCAGTTCAAAGAACCGGAATTGAAAAAGTGCCGATAAAATACAGCAAGTCAAAGAATTCAAATCTGGCAGAGATTCAGAAGGGATAAAAAGTTTCCAGACATCAAAAGAGTACCTAAAGACTAACACCAGACAAACCAGGAAAAACTCATGCAGAGATCTCCTTATATGGCCGTGGATCCGCGGCCGATACAGGCCGAACCGCCGTGGTTCCGCGGCCTAGTTGGCTCGTCGTCAGTCTGTACTTTTACAGATGCTCCTTTATAACTTTGAAGCTTCCTCAAGATGCTTCAAACTCCCTAGCTTTCTCCAGAAGCTTCCCTACAACAGCCAAGCTTCCTATGCAAGCTTTATACCTATCTAGCTTCCTAAGTAAGCTTGATAACAACCTAGCTTCTAGTGAAAGATTGGGGAGACTATAAAAAGAGACCTAGGGCTTCATTACAAAGGTTGTTAAATATTGAACTAATTAAGGACACAAGTTGAGTGACATAACTTGTGATCCAAACCCTAAACCAAATCCAATTTCAAAGCAAAATCAAGATCCATCGAGAAGCGAAACAAGCAAGCAATCAACGATCCTTTGTCGCAACGCCGGTCTTCAACAAGAACGCGAGATCCTCGACAGGTCCAAGTCTCACGAGATCGATGCGAAGCGAATTTCGACGGAACTAGCTACCTCTTCAAAAGGAGCAATCAAGAGCAAAATCTTGTAACCTCGAATTGAGATAACGTGTACCTAGTCATCGATTAATAAAGGTGATAATTGTAATTTTTTCTTTCTTTACATTCTTGCATTATGAAAATCTTGATTCTTTAATTTTCATGATGTGTGAGTGAAATCTCCGCTTGTAAGAGAATCGAGAGAATAGGTAGATCTAATGATGATGAAATTCTTTTACTAATCTTAAGTATTATGAGAATTGTGAACTCTAGGAAAAAGAATTGTCAATAACCTAATTTGGAGCGAGATCATGTTCTTGATTATTTCATTGCAAATTAGGGATCAAATGATTGATGATCCTCTTTGCTAGAGGCAAGAATTGAATGAGGATCAATGAAAAGACAAAGGATAGTGAAGGAGAAACCCTAGTTTCTTCAATAGATCCCTAATCTTCATTCATTCATCATCGATCTAGCTACAATCCATCAATAGATAAGATTAGTTATAATTAGTATTCATCATTGCTACCAATTCGATCGATTCCTGTAAGCTATTCTACAAATCTTGATAACTAAATTGATTTGGACATCTTCTTGATTCTAGATCTATTTTCTTTATGTTTCTTAAAATCAAATCTCACAAATCTTGAATCAACTTTCTTGAATTTTCTTTTATATTTTCAATTCGACTCAAATCTAGCATAATCGAAAAAGTACATGTTAGTTGTATGTATGCCCTAAAGGCCAGTATTGTACAGATGATGTATATTATATTGGATGCTTGGACATATATAGAGAGGACTTTATTTCTCGACATGATAGTATGCTATCTGGTTTCTCTTCATCTTAACATTTATACTTGTCTCTTGATACTGTCTTATAGTTACATGTTGGTAAAGCCCTTAGGATGTGTATTTGACTACCTGGACTATGATGCGGATCATACTAGTGGGGACATGGTAGTCCATAAGTACATCCTTCAAGGTCCCCAGTCGTGGGTGTATCGAGACGGGGCATCGATATACCAGAGTAGACTAGCGTATAGCTTCTCGACCCATATAGATAGGCGATGGATGATCCCATATCCATTAGTGTTTGACATCAGAGATGATATACGGGTGCTCAATGGAGACTGGGTACACTGGACGGACTTGCCGAGAACTCCCAGATGGTATTACACCTCACGTCAGATGGCAGTTCTCTAGTGACACTTGTGCAGGTTTGTCTGTAGACCCGAGATCGTCATAGAGTCTTGTCTGATTCCCACTGTGCTTTGATTTCCACCTTACCACATCCAAGAGTGCGTGCAAAACGGTGGTTTTTGGGTACAGTCCCGAATCACATGGAGGCAATAAGCGATAGGAGGGGTTTCATCTCTCCCGGTATTGGGGGTTGATGTTGCGCTATGCTCGATTGGCCATAACAGGGAAGTCCCTGGCCAGGGTTGATTTAGAGATTTACTGGTAAGTGTTACCAGTAGTTTCTCAACCCGTTATGAGCCTCACATCGGCACGACTTATCGGTTATTGGGGTCTGACGTTTACCACCCCAAGACTTGATATGCGACATATCAGACGAGGAGACCGGACTGCACGGGAAGTGTTACCGTTAGGCTTTCACAGGAGTGGGAGCGGTCTTGCTTGCTGATCTTCTGATCGTTCAATACCCGGGTAGCCGTTACGTCCAGCTAGTACCGCTGACGGCTTGTGGGTGCTCGATGTGATCATCACCTACTGCCGGCGTATTGACGAGTCTTTAGAGTCCTACATAGAGGTTTTACCGGCTTAGGCAAAACGAAATAGGAGCGCATATGTGATATATGCGGGACCGAGAATAATACGTGTATGTGATACCGTATTTTATTCTCGCGACTTTTTGTATCGATCGGTTATATGTGATATAGCTGGGTTATCGAATCAAGTGTTGATTCGATAAGTCGATACATTGGATGTTAGTCGGTTATATGAGATATAACCGGATTATTAAATCAAGTGCTGATTTAATAATTTAGTGTATAATTGTATATATGATATACTAATTTACATTAACTAACATTTGTTCACTTATGTATTTTTCTCACATGTGCACAACTTTAATATATATATGTGATATATATTAAAATGTGTTTTCTTATTGTATAATGGTTGTTAATACAACATTCATGGGTGTATGAGACTTACACCATGCTATTTGTTATGTTGGGTTTAATGTATTTAAAGTAATTACAAAATTAGTGGAAAATTAGAAAATGCATGAAGCTTGTGGATGCATTGACTAAAGTCCACTAAGTTTGTTTTTACTTTGGATTTTTGTTAACCTAACCATCATACTTAGCCATGATTAAGTCTCTACATGAGTTAGTATATGATACTCACTCTCCATGGTTAGCTCACTCACTTGATCATTATCTTTCTCATTTCATTTCTTCTTCTTCTTCTTTGAGCTAAAAAGCTCTCTAGGGTTTGATCCAAAGTGAGAAGTATTGTGAGAAAATAAATTCTAAAGTGAACCACTTCCTATTTCTCCATCCTCTACTAGACTAGCACTTTAGTATAGGGTGTTTATTTCACTAATTCTCTAGTTAGTGAAGTAGTATCTTGAGTTGGTATTCCCTCGACGTAGATCATCTTCGGCCTCGAATACTTCAAGCAAGGACGATTCTTTCGCCTCGTGAAGCCATGCAAGAGACCGGGAGAACCACGATCGCAGCGAAAGGACTTCAACAAGGAGCTAATGAAGTGAAGGACTGATCTACAAAGGTTGTATTTCGTATTCACTTAGTCGTAAATGCTTTTTACTTGCATGTGTAACCCTAATTTTCTAGCAAATATCTTGTTTAGGATTGTTAGGCACGGCTAAAATTTTAATCGGGCATGGTTGATGCCTTGTAGTACCTTGTTAGAGTGCCTAGTAACCCTACAGTGGTATCAATGCCTAGCTAGAGCATTAGGCGATGTGTATATGAAGTTAAAACCCCGATCGAACCCGGAAACGTCAATTTAACCCCTTCTCTAGACATTTTTTTAAAACTGTGTTTTTTATGAATTAAAAATACCTAAAAAATTCAGCAGGTGATTTTAGGAATTACTGTGCAAAACGACAAATTAACTCGTACAAATAGCCGCGGAACCGCGGCAGTACCCTGCTTGTGCCGCGGATCCGCGGCCGTACCCTGCTTATGCCACGGATCCGCGGCCGTACAATGAGATTTGGTTATTCTTTTTGTACAGTAATACCCTTATCTGTTAGTGATATTTTATGAGCACTTTTAGTTTGACTCAAGTGTTAAGTGTTCTAGGGATTATTTTGTATTCGTTGATTCGATCGGAATATTTAATTTCATTATGTTTTCCGGATAATTTAGAAAGTATTAAAATGTTCGAACGGATATCATTAACTCTATTTTTCCCGGCACGAAAAACTTTCAAGTGTTGAATTTTTCTTGAGTTTAAATCTTTCGGAAAAACGTGCATGTAACGCGATGGACCCTCTAGAAGAACACAAACCTTAACTCGATTATGTGACCGTCTTGAACTGCCTCTAAACCTTAGGGTTTGGGGCAATATGGCGTGCCAAATGTCAGGCGTTGGCTTGACCCTTCTACGGCTGGACCGTTGCTAATGTGACGTATTCTGGAATTTTTGAACTCCGCTCAAGTGTTGAGCTATTAAGGAAATCTTAGGTATTTGATTATTCGATCGGAAAGTTTATTACTGTTTATATATCTGGAATGTGATACAATATCTGGAATTCATATAGTTAGGCATGAAATGCGAAGTATGTGATATTTCGAATTTACGATGTCTAAAGAGATTGTGGATTCCAAATGTTGTAGTTTTACACTTTCTTTTCTGCGACCGTAAGTGTAATATGTGATATCGCCGGTTTTGTTGCTATATGTCAACGACAATTGGGATGCGCATATTTCTTACGTTGATGACATGTGTTGTTATGTGTTGCTAGATATGCTATATTGGATCGTCGCGTTTCTGAATAGCCGGGGGTTTTATGTGAGATGAGGGTTTTTATTTTCATTCATGTAAAGCTAAATGTATGTAATATTCTTTTATTGGGGCACTTCCGGGATGAGGTTGATGTCACCATTTGTATATTATTTACTTTTCTGCACTAGGATAGACCCAAGGAGGAGAGCACAAGTAACCGGGTTCTAGAGTCCAGTGGGAGACCAACTCGAGGAGTCGAGTCCAGGTCTTCTAACTTTAGAATTGGAAGGGTTGCTTGCCGCTCTCATAGGGGTCTAGGGGTGTGGGTTTGCTATTCATCACGACCGTGGAATCCGTGTTTTATAGTGGCTCAAAATAAAACACGGATGTCCTAATATATCCAATGTTTCATATGTTTCTTCTGCTGCGATATCTGTGATTTGATCATTTGATATGTTGTGCTAAATACTGTATATAGTATATATGATATATTATATAGACGTTACTTATGTTTTACACCCATGCTAGCCCTACCCCGCTCTGCCGTTAGTTACCTAACCTAACGGTGCACGAGGGGACATCGAGGCGAATGCGGATGGCATAAGTGTACGTCGTATTTATTTATGATGTTTAGGTGACTTAAATGATGTGACTTCATTAATATGATTAATGAAAGAAAAGAAACCTAAAAGATGTTGTAGAATCAAATTTTCAAAAAGTGTAGCTACAGTTTTTTGCTTTGTATAGCGATATATGATATATCCTGCACCTTATTCGATGAGGAAAGAGGCGAGATCCGTTCACCGGGAGTGACCTCTTTAGCAAAGCTGGCAGATGCTACAACACTCGGTTTGTTTTTTTGATTGCTTTTGGAGTTTTGTTTTGCATAGTGATATATATGATATATCCTGCACCTTATTCCATAAGGAAAGAGCCGAGATCCCTTCACCGGGAGTGACCTCTTTAGCAAAACTATTGAAAGCCTCAAAATCACTCCATTTCAAAAATTCACTAGATTCTACAACGATATCAAGTTCATTACGCAATAGGTTTTCAGAAAAACCTGTCATAGCCCTCCGTCATTTCTGATTAGTCCTACTTAGTATTCGTGCTACGTTTGTCGGCCTGCGTCAAGACGTAGTGTGCGGTAGCTAACTAGTATTTATCTGCTTATGCATATGATGCAGATTGGATTAGGGTAGTCATGCGACTTTGTTGGCCAGCGTCAAGGGTCGTGCGGGTGGGTTTAATTCAATCAAGAAATGACGGGTTGAACTTGACTAGCGCACAATGGTTTGTTGGCCTGCGTCAAGGTCATGGGACGCTAGGGGCAAAATATTATCGGGAATTTCAAGTGTTGAAATTTGCAATGAGATTGCATACCTTCTATGAGATAGTTGGATCCCGATACCCACTGCGAGTAATTGTTACTCCTGGGAGTGTTTTTACACAGGACAATTAGCCGATCGACTAGGTATCTAGAAAGGTGTCAACGGGGTTACGCCTCTGGGAAAACGAGGTTTACTTTAAATAGGTCCGTGCGAAAGCACGGGGAACCTCCCTCAAAGTACCGATACTGGCCTAGCTGAAAGATTGGCGAAGTTGTAGAGTGTAATTAATCCCGGCTAGTCTTTTATTTTTATGGCTTGAAGGAAGATTTGATAAAAACAGTGGGAGCCATCCTGATTAGATAAAATAATAACCAATCTGATCTTGCAAGAGCATACGCTAAAGTGTTTTCTTCTCTCTCTCTCCAGGTACCGACCATATCATGCCTTAATAAAGATAATAATATGGATGTATTGACCGAACCCGCATGTTATACTGTGCTGGGGAACGTTGGTTCCGTTCTTTCTTATAAAAGTTATTATACTGAACAAGATATAGGGGAATACCAGGATTCCCATGCCACCCGAATGAAGAAAGTACATGTTGATGCGTTTTCTTCGGGTGTGTTCGTTATAGAGAACTGTTTCTCCATTTGCTCTACGTCCTGGGTATTAGATACCGGGTCATGATCCCATATATGTAATCAGTTACATGGGCTTAGGAAAGGTAGAGAACTTAGTGAAGGTGATAAAGACATAAGGGTTAGAAATGGTGCAATTGTTGCAGCTAAAACTGTCGGGGAATATCACCTTGTATTACCAACTGGTAATACATTGATTCTGAACGAATGCTATTACATGCAAAACCTGATATGCAACATTATATCAGTTTCATTGTTGAGTAAAGAAGGATATAATTTTGTATTACAGGATAATGTTATGAACATTTTTCTATACCAAAAGTTGGTTAGATCAGGCACGTTGTGCAATGGCATTTATGTTCTAAATCAATCAACAGTTCTGAGCATAACAAACACACATAAGAGAAAGAGTTCAGAAATGAACGAATCCTTCTTGTGGCATTGTAGACTGGGTCACATCAATACGACACGACTAGCTAAGTTGCATAAGGATGGATACTTGAATCCTTTTGAATTTTCATCTTATGACACTTGCCAGTCATGTCTCAAAGGAAAGATGATCAATACTCCGTTTACGGGACACGGAGAAAGAGTTACGGAACTCTTGGGACTGGTACATAGTGATGTATGCGGCCCCATGTCTACACATGCCAGGAATGGTTCTGCGTACTTCATTACATTCACTAACGATCTCTCTAGATTCGGGTATGTGTTCCTGATGAAACACAAATCAGAAGCTTTTGAGAAATTCAGAGAATATAAACAAGAAGTCGAGAACCAAACCAGGAAAAGTATTAAAATCCTCCGATCTGATCGAGGAGGTGATTACTTGAGCAAAGAATTCCTGGACTTCCTAAAAGAGAATGGGATTCTCTCTCAGCTGACTCTACCATATACACCACAGCACAACGGTGTATCGGAACGGAGGAACCGCACCCTATTAGATATGGTGCGCTCTATGATGAGCACAGCTAAGTTACCTATTTCCTTCTGGGGGTATGCACTAGAAACAGCTGCAGACCTATTGAATATAGTTCCCACCAAATCTGTGCCAACCACTCCATATGAGATATCGAAAGGAAAGAGACCATATCTTAATTATGTTAAGATACGGGATTGTCCGGCATATGTAAAATCACAAAATCCGGACAAACTCGTGACAAGGTCCATTCTGTGTAAGTTTATTGGATATCCCAAACATTCGCGCGGGTATATCTTCTACCACACCGAGGAACAAAAGGTGTTTGTTTCTCGACATGCCACCTTTTTAGAAAAGGAATTTCTTGAAAAAGAGATTAGTGGCAAGGAGGTAGAACTGGAAGAGGTTCCAGCAATACAGACTACGACAAAAGATTTGGTTGAACCAGAGGATTCGATAGTTCCCAACGAACCTCAGCCTCTCCACCGATCTAGTAGGGTTCATCACCCACCTGAGAGATACTACGGTTTTCTCATGGATGGTGGGAGCGAGGATTGCATCATGGTTGATGATGACCCAACTAGCTTCGAGCAGGCCATCACGAGTGGGGACTCAGTGAAATGGCTGGATGCAATGCGGTCCGAGATGGAATCCATGTACACCAACAAAGTATGGACTTTGGAAGATGCTCCTGAAGGGGTAAAACCTATTGGGAGCAAGTGGATCTTCAAGAAAAAACTTGGTGTAGATGGGAAAGTGAAGACTTTCAAAGCTAGACTTGTTGCAAAGGGTTTTCGTCAAAGACCAGGTGTGGACTATGACGAAACCTTTTCTCCAGTGGCTATGCTTAATCCATCCGGATCATGCTTGCCATCGCTGCATATCATGACTACGAAATCTGGAAAATGGATGTTAAGACAACCTTTCTAAACGGTGATTTAGAAGAGAGCATGTACATGACTCAGCCAGAGAACTTCGTAGATAGTGGGAGCAGCGGGAAGGTGTGCAAACTGCTTAAATCCATTTATGGATTAAAGCAAGCATCGCGGAGTTGGAACATCTGCTTTGACGTCGTTATCAAAGAGTTTGGTTTCGTCAAAATCGTAGATGAACCTTGTATCTACAAGAAGGTGGCAGAGAGTAAGGTTGTCTTCCTCGTATTGTACGTGGACGGCATACTCTTGATAGGAAATGACATTCCTATGCTGCAATCGGTCAAGCTCTTCTTATCACAAAGATTCTCAATGAAAGATCTAGGTGATGCCTCCTGCATACTGGGAATTATGATCTATAGAGATAGATCTAAAAGGATATTGGGATTGTCCCAATCTAGGTACATTGACACCATACTAAAAAGGTTTAGTATGGAAGAATCCAAGCGTGGGAACTTACCCACGATCTCTAGACTCACTCTCTCCAAAGAGATGTCTCCTAAGACTGATTTGGAGAGAGCTCGAATGCAAGGGATACCCTATGCTTCAGCTGTAGGCTCTATCATGTACGCGATGCTATGTACCAGACCCAATGTAGCATACTCACTAAGTGTAGTGAGTAGGTATCAAGCTGATCTTGGAGAGAGTCACTGGACAGCCGTGAAGAGCATTCTCAAGTACTTGCGATGGACTAAAGAGATGCTCTTGGTGTATGGTAACGGAGAACTCCAAGTGGAGTCCTTTACCGATTCGAGCTTCCAGAGTGATAAGGACGACTCTATGTCGGACTCGGGATTTGTCTTTACCCTTTACAGATGGGCGGTTAGCTGGAAGAGTTCCAAGCAGGAAACCGTGGCAGACTCGACGATGGAGGCTGAATACATCGCTGCCAACGATGCTGCCAAAGAGGCTGTCTGGATCAAGAAGTTCATTACTGAACTTGGAGTGGTTCCCTCCATTGAGCATCCAATACCTTTGTATTGTGATAACAATGGAGCGGTGGCTTTGGCCAAGGAACGCAGGTCCCATCAGCGATCCAGGCATATTCTGAGGCGGTATCACCTGATCCGGGAGATAGTTGATCGCCGGGAGACCGAGGTCAGGAGGGTTGACAAGAAGAACAACACAGCGGATCCACTCACGAAGGCCATTCCCCAGTACAGTTTGAGAGACTCTTCGGGATGCTTGGTATGCGATACTACAGTAGCTGGCCCTAGTGTAAGTGGGAGATTGTTAGTTGTATGTATGCCCTAAAGGCCAGTATTGTACAGATGATGTATATTATATTGGATGCTTGGACATATATAGAGAGGACTTTCTTGCTCGACATGATAGTATGCTATCTGGTTTCTCTTTATTTTAACATGTATACTTGTCTCTTGATACTGTCTTATAGTTACATGTTGGTAAAGCCCTTAGGATGTGTATTTGACTACCTGGATTATGATGCGGATCATACTAGTAGGGACATGGTAGTCCATAAGTACATCCTTCAAGGTCCCTAGTCGTGGGTGTATCGAGACGGGGCATCGATATACCAAAGTAGACTAGCGTATAGCTTCTCAACCCATATAGATGGGTGATGGATGATCCCATATCCACTGGTGTTTGACATCAGAGATGATATACGGGTGCTCAGTGGAGACTGGGTACACTGGACGGACTCGCCGAGAACTCCCAGATGGTATTACACCTCACGTCAGATGGCAGTTCTCTGGTGACACTTGTGCAGGTTAGTCTGTAGACCCGAGATCGTCATAGAGTCTTGTGTGATTCCCACTGTGCTTTGATTTCCACCTTACCACGTCTAAGAGGGCGTGCAAAATGATGGCTTTTGGGTACAGTCCCGAGTCATATGGAGGTAATGAGCGATAGGAGGGGTTTCGTCTCTCCCGGTATTGGGGGTTGATATTGCGCTGTGCTCGATTGGCCATAACAGGGAAGTCCCTGGCCAGGGCTGATTTAGAGATTTACTGGTAAGTGTTACCAGTAGTTTCTCGACCCGTTATGAGCCTCACATCGGCATGACTTATCGGTTATTGGGGTCTGACGTTTACCACCCCTAGACTTGATATGCGACATATCAGACGAGTAGACATGACTATACGGGAAGTGTTACCGTTAGGCTTTCACAGGAGTTGGAGCGATCTTACTTGCTGATCTTCTGATCGTTCAATACCCGGGTAGCCGTTACGTCCAGCTAGTACCGCTGACGGCTTGTGGGTGCTCGATGTGATCATCACCTACTGCCGGCGTATTGACGAGTTTTTAGAGTCCTACATAAAGGTTTTACTGTTTCAGGCAAAACGAAATAGGAGCGCATATGTGATATGTGCGGGACCGAGAATAATACGTGTATGTGATACCGTATTTTATTCTTACGACTTTTTGTATCGATCGGTTATATGTGATATAGCCGGGTTATCGAATCAAGTGTTGATTCGATAGGTCGATACATTGGATGTTAGTCGATTATATGAGATATAACCGGATTATTAAGTCAAGTGTTGATTTAATAATTTAGTGTATAATTGTATATATGATATTCTAATTTACATTAACTAACATTTGTTCACTTATGGATTTTTCTCACATGTGCACAACTTTAATATATATATGTGATATATATTAAAATGTGTTTTCTTTTTGTATCATGGTTGTTGATACAACATTCATGGTTGTATGAGACTTACACCATGCTATTTGTTATGTTGGGTTTAATGTATTTAAAGTAATTAAAAAATTAGTGGAAAATTAGAAAATGCATGAAGCTTTTGGAAGCTTGTGGATGCATTGACTAAAGTCCACTAAGTTTGTTTTTAATTTGGATTTTTGTTAACCTAACCATCACACTTAGCCATGATTAAGTCTTTACATTAGTTAGTATATGATACCCACTCACCATGGTTAGCTCACTCACTTGATCATTATCTTTCTCATTTCATTTCTTCATCTTCTTCCTTGAGCTAAAAAGATCTCTAGGGTTTGACCCAAAGTGAGAAGCATTGTGAGAAAATAAATTCTAAAGTGAACCCACTTCCTATTTCTCCATCCTCTACTAGACTAGCACTTTAGTTTAGGGTGTTTACTTCACTAATTCTCTAGTTAGTAAATTAGTAGCTTGAGTTGGTATTCCCTCGACGTAGATCATCTTCGGCCTCGAAGACTTCAAGCAAGGACGCTTCTTTCGCCTCGTGAAGCCATGCAAGAGACCGGGAGAACCACGATCGCAGTGAAGGGACTTCAAAAAGGAGCTAATGAAGTGAAGGACTGATCTATAAAGGTTGTATTTCATATTCACTTAGTCGTAAATGCTTTTTACTTGCACGTGTAAGCCTAATTTTCTAGCAAAGATCTTGTTTAGGGTTGTTAGGCACCGCTAAAATTTTAATCGGTCATGGTTGATGCCTTGTAGTACCTTGTTAGAGTGCCTAGTAACCCTACAGTACACACATCTCAGTGGACGATCCATATTCATTGACGAAACTATAATAGATACCATCAATTGATTGCGGTATAAATTTCTTTGGTTGTGATAAAACATTTTACTTAACACGTCAAGAAAAGATCAATCAAATGGCGCCGTTGCCGGGGATGTGTGCTAATTTGTTCATTTTTGCAATTTCAGTTGAATTTTTTTATTATTCCATCAGAATTTTAGATCAAAATTGCATCAAGGGGAAATCTGGAATCTCTGCAGCAAGGGGAAAAATATTCAGAGCATTTTTTCTGAGACATAGGAGCACAGGGAGCATCTGTACAAAATTTTGTGCAGAGAACAGTTCATTCAACCGTGGAACCGCGGCACATTGCAGATTATTGCGGCGGGACCGCGGCGATCTTGAAGCATCAGAGCTCCAGTTTTCTGTGGTATCTTCTATACTTTCTTATCTCTTCCCTGCTCTGTCCAATGATCATTTTCTGCAGAATTCTTTGCAAAAATTCGCAGCGCTGCTAAGAAAGAAAAAATTGTTGCGCATTTTGAATATTGGTTGTTTGCATATTTTAATACAGAAATTAAGGGGTAAAGACCAAATTTAGATTAGGTAGGGATTTCATTACCCTTGCTAAGCCCCAAAAATCACAAAACTAGCATCCGCATCACCCTCATTAACTAAAAAATATCTAGACAAGACTCTAAGGACCGTCGCGCTCAATTAGGACAGAAGGAGGTCGTGGGTAATCTATTGCTTATCCGCGTTTCTTTTATGGTGTCTAAGGCAAATGTGTCTAAGGCAAGTGGTTACTTAATTAGGCCCACTACTTACGTAGTGGAGAACCTCCCACTTACCTGGCACTTACCGGGCCACGGAATGGACAAAGAGGCAGTAGAGGATCTATCTTGCGACTTGTCTTCTGGAAGTTTAGGAGCGGTCTAGAGACTTGACCTAGGTGACCATTAGATTTAGGGTTGCTCGTGCATTGTTTGTGTGATTTTTAAAAATCCATCTTTTTCAAAAACAAACACCAAATCCATATTTTCTCTAATTATCACAACGCTGCCACTTGTGCTAAACCATTTAGTGCATGCTCGGCTCGACACGGGATTCTAGTGCCCGTCTTTTCCGCGTTCCTTCTATCGACTCCGAAGTCGTTATTTCTATATCTTCCTTTTCCTCACCACACACTACATCTACTTCGATGGAAAGATCTCCATCGAACTTCTTTAACACCACTCGAGGTCCTCTTTCTACCTGTCTTTCCATTCGACCAGCCAATGGGGACAATTTTGAAATCAAACCTCAATACATCAATCTTTTACCAAAATTTCACGGTCTCGAGTTTGAAGGCGCATACGTTTTTATTACCAAATTTGAAAACGTATGCGCTATGATGGACACTTCACAACTTTCTGTGGATGCTATGAGATTACGTCTTCTCCCGTCGACTTTGTGCGATTGTTCATATCATAACATTGCATTTTATATTCTCCAATTTTTATTCGTTTTATAAATAAACGTGTGCTTTTGACTTATGTCTGCTACATATTACAGGATACATGTTCTTGGAGCAAAAAATAGTGAAAAAGACACAAGATGATACAAAAGAGGGACTTTTGACCAACAAGTAGACGGATCCTAGTCAAGCCTAGACGAATAACAGTTCACTGAGGTACAAGGCAACGCAAGGTCCAAAAATGTCAAAGTGAAACTGTTAAAAGACCAATACAAGTTTTCACTGAAGATCTGGAGAAGAACCAGAAACCAAAGGAGAAAAAAAATAAATAAATGAAAGGCCCAATCAGCTTAGAAGAAGCCCACAAAAATTAACACAGTGTTCTCACCAAAGGGCTGCGGAACCGCGGCCCTAACCCCACTTATGCCGCGGTTCCGCGGCCATTTAATGCACGTGTCGGTGCAAATTTTGTGTGGCGGTGCGTCGGTGACTTTGTTTGGATTTTTCGGGTGTATTTTTGTAATCGCACATGTGCGAATCCCGTAACCCTAAATTTCCCTGTTTCCTTATAAAATTGTAATCAAAATATTGTATTGATATGCCTCTTTTCAATTAATAAAAATTCAGATCTTTTGAGGATTGAATAGCATCATTTTATTCTAAGTTCCTTTTAATTTTTCTGCCGTAGTTTAAAATTAATTTATTGCCCTAGCTCTCTAGTTTAATTCTTGCCTTAGATAAATAATCCCATTGCCCTAGTTTAATTTAGTGTAGTTCTCTTAAATGCAATCGGTAAGTGTTTTCAAAATGTAATTTTTAGAAGATCCCCTAATGAGCGAGTAATTTCCTCACTTGTTAGGGTTAGGAATAAAGGAGGGATTGAGAGATGAATATCTCTCATCTCTTTCAATGCCAATAATTTTTCATAAGTAGAACTTCATGCACGCATGCATGATCCGCTTCCTACGGCACCCTACCCACGAGGCAACGGTGAAACCGTAGTATAAAGGACCGGACATGCATGACGTCCATGAAGGTTATAGCAATTAGTAGGAAAGGACGGATAAGGATCTAGAGGAAGAAACTTCGTTTCCTCCCAATAATCCTAATCCCCTTTACTAATAATTGTTATGACTTCTAAAAAGTTTTAATTGAGTGCATTGAAAGAGGTGTTAATATCAATCTTATCAAACCCTACTTTAGACCTAACCCTAGCAAGTTCCTTAATATCTTACAACTTAGTTTTTAGACTCAATCAGCAAAAGCCAAACCACCATTGGAATCAACTTATAAAAACACGTAAGAAAATTACACATCCCTGTGGATCGACCCGTATTCACCGGCTAGCTGCAGAACGACGCCGTTTCTGATTACGGTAAAATATTTTTGGTGATCGTAAAATCTACACTTAATCAAATGGCGCCGCTGCCGGGGATGGCGTAAAATTTCTTTTGTGTAATTTCGGGTTGATATAAATTTTAAAAATCATAAAAATCTGAAAATATAAAAATTACAAAAAATTTTATCAATTTTTTTATTTGTTTGAAGGGTTATTGTTTGAATCTTGCAAGAACAGCGAAGAATCTCGGATCTGGAAATTTACAGGGGGAGAAACATATATTGGTACATCACAACAGAGGAGGATTGGAACACAGGAGAGGCTTACTTTTTCTCGGGAATTGATCCCGTCACTAGACCGCGAAACCGCGGACATTAAGCGCACAAAACCGCGGTTCCGCGGCTCATTAACCTCCTCTCTGTGCGAAAATTGCATGGTTTGTTTCCTCCTTCTCCCCTCTCCCAACCACCATATATATTTTTGCGAAATTTTCTGCAGGATTTCTTTGCGCTAAAAATCTTCTTCCCCCTTCTAAATAACAGATTTTCTGCAGGTTTCTTTGCGCCGCGCTAAAAAATTGATTGCAAGTGAATTTAATGTTTTGCATATTTTAATCGGTCTTTAAGGGGCTATTGACCAAACTCAGATTGGATGGGGATTTCATTACCCTTACCAGGACCCCAGAAAACACTTAAAGCATTTGCGTTGACCACTATTAATTAAAAAATACTAGACTCAGCCCTAAGGACTTCGAGCTCAATAGAAAAAAGGACTAGTATAGGCATCGACCATTTATCCTAACCTGACTTTGCGGTGTCTAGGCAAGTGTGTCAAAGGCTAGTGGTTTTTAATTAGGCCCACTATTGTGGTTCCTTCACACTTACATGGCACTTACCTGGCCGCAATTGGCGGTGAAGAGGCGGTTTGAGGTCCTATTTCTAGCCTTAGTTAGGAGCTTTCTAGCTGACCTAGGTGACCTTAGATCTAGGCCTGATTGTGCATTTCTGGTTGATTGCATTTGTGTCTAAGCCCTTTATCGAAAATTTTTGCGAAACAAATAAAAAAAGCGGAATTTTTTTTTTATAAAAAGACTTGCAACTTTTGTCGCTAAGAAATCTGTGCACTCCAATCTTCTTTCTCTTCTCTTTCTTCTAACATGGGTACCCCACATCATAAATCTCTTGCCGAACTTTGATATCCCGAACCTAACTTTGCGTCGTACGCTAATTGTTTCGGTCGATTTAAAGACGATCCTTCCATGCCTAAAATATCTTTGAAAGATCAAATAGAAGCGTCTAAGAGAAACAGTTCGACTTTTCAACCCACTTTGTGTCAACCAAGTCAACCTTTACCACCTCCATATGTTGATACCACTTTTTTAAGTCCTGCTGTCACTCCTAAGCTGATGTCCATTGCTGAGCATATTGCTCAATCTCCCAGCCGATCTTTCACCCCTCTCCACTCATCTAGTTCTAGGGATCCACAACACTATTCACGTCTTTATCCACATGTTGACCCTACCCCTGTCCAACCACCCAATTCCTACCAGTCCTACCCGACTTTCCCACCTTCACTAGACATTGCTTCTACACAGCCATTTGGGAGTTTCGCGTATCCAAACAGTTTTGAATCTTTTACCGAAATCCCTTCACCACCCAAGTCTAGTTTGGAACAGTCGTTGGAAGCTTATATTTCAGGAACAAACAAAATGATTAGGAATGTGGATGCGTCCATTGCCGCCCTTATGCAACCTAGTGAACCGGCAGCTAGTTTCCAACTAGCTTCAAATTTTTCAATGTATGAGGAGGCGGTTGGACAGAAGGAAAATTGGAGAGGAGCGAGTGAGTTCTACACATTTCCAAATCAAACCTACCCATACCCAATTGAAGCCCACAACTCCGGTTTTCCGTCGATTGCCCTAACTGATTCACATGTTGAAAATAATGATGAGTTGTGCGAATTTGTAGTGCTTAAATTGCCAAATTGTGAAGAACCCCTTTCGAGTGAAACCACACTTAATCCTTTCGATCTTTACACCTCCACTCTAGAACCTAAAACGATAAATATCCATGCTTTTGATGAGGTGTCAGAAAAAATTGATTTTCACTTGATTGACGATACAGACGCCGGGAAAATTTCGGATGATGAACCCGTTGATTTGGTTAAAATTTTATGTCCAATTCATCATCCCGAGTCATTAATGGTTCCTCCCGAACTTCATACGCGTCTTAATTTTGATGATAATGGCATGGATGAGTTAACTATTGAGGAGACTTATGAGGATAGTATTGAGGAGAGTCTTGAGGATAATATTGAGGTTGAACCATTATTGTTTGATGTGTCGGATTTTCCAATTCAGTCTCCTGAACCTTTAACTGTTATATCACCCTCCATCCTTTCCATCGTTCCGACCATGCACAACATCACGCTTGAAGACTGTGAGCTTGAAAATTTTTACTTTGAATCTGACACAGTTCTCCCAGCCGATAACACTTATGAGTGTTTCACTTTTTTGGACGATGTTGATGTCTCCCCGCCCTAGTTTGAGTCCTTTACATTTTCAGACGAGTTAGTTGAACCATCAGACTCGGTTGCTTATAGTCGTTTCGAACCATTGTTGGAATCTTTCCAGTTCGAGACAGTTTATTACGGTGAGAATGAGACTATCCCTACTTCACTCTCTTTTGTCATTCCTATCATTTCGACCGTACAAGTGACCGTTACGCTTTCATCTCCTATACCAAATTCGGCGTACCCATTCTTTCTTGCGAATCTTGAGGGATTTGACCCCATTTCACGACGAGTTGATAGATTAGCACAATCGCTTTTAACATATCGGTCATCACAAATTGCGCTAATTTATTCACTCGATTTACACCCTCAAGATCGTACTCCACTTCTTTCTATTTTCCGCCATTCTTCTCCCCCATCGAGACCGTGTCCCGTTTCTACCTCCACACGGTCTCGTGTGCTTCTCATTTCTTTTCTTTCCACCCCATTATTTCACAAACCCTACCATTATCACGATAAGATCTTTGAATGGTTGGTGCTAACCTTTGGCTTATGTAAGGCCAAGCTTAAGTTTGGGGGAACCTTGTTGTATATATATTTTTGTTTTTCTTTTAACAATAAAAATAAAAAATTTAGAAATGAAAAAAAATTGTAAATAAATAATCAGGGGAGTGCCGACATTTTGACCCTCTTGGTGTAGCATGACAGTGAGGACACTGTCAAGTTTAAGTTTTGGGGTATGCTTGGTACGTCTTCTTCCTTCGCATTCATTTGTACATATTTTTGCATTTGCATACTTATTTTAAAAACTCATAAAAATTGAAAATTTTCAAAAATTATAAAAATTATTGTATTCAATTTTGGCCATATTTAACTTAATTTTAACAAGTAGGTTAACTGGCTACGAACAACTAGATCTTAGACCTAGTAAATTAAAAACCCTAAAAATAACCTTCCTTAAAGTTTATCGGTAGAAAGTATATGTCTTTGTAGTTTATTTAGAAATAGGCAAATTTTGGGTTCACTTCTTGGGCTAAGTCGAAATAAAGGAAAAAGTATTGAATTTTATTAGAGTATAAGTTTGAAAAATAACTCCTACCTTAATTCTAGATTCTGAAAATGTATACCTACAATTTGCACAATCACGCACCTTGAAACTTGGAATAGTAGAAGAGACCTTGAAATGCTCTTGTCTAAAGTCCTTAGTACAATGAAAATAAAAGAAAAAAGTGTGAATAAAGAAACAAGAAAAAATGAACACTGATTTTTGTGATTATTTAAGGCCGCAAAATTAGAAAAATATTTAGCGAGGGTGCTTCATCACCTAGTGCCTTAGACCAACTGGTTTGGGAGTCACTGCTAAAGCCTTGGGTGTTGCAGGACTAGGAATTACGTTTTAATGTGCAAACACATCTTGTAATCGGTCGTTGGTACCTCAAGAAGTATTAATGGTCGCATGAAGGATGTGTAAGCATAAATTCATTTAAAAAATTCACCAATTAAGAAGTGCTTTGGACAACGGAAAAGGGTATGATTGCTTGATTTGAATTTCCAAGTGTAGGGGTGATTTATACACACACGTGGGGATATGTGATTAGAGTTTAGATAAGAGAAAGGAATGAAGACTAAAACTTGTATCTTTAGTAAAGTTGATAAAAATTCCTAAGTGGAGATGGAACCCTAAAAGGAAAACTTAAGAAATGCCGAAAGCTGAGTGATTCTATAAAACATATATAATCTTAAGTTAAATGATGAGGAAGTGTGAAGAATATGGATGGATAATTTACGAGTCGACGATAATAGAATTCCGTGTTAGAAAACCTAATTGGAGAATTAATGTCGAAAAAGCCAAATTGATAGGATTTTGTGGGTGTAATCCGCTGAAAACCCTCAGGAGACAACACTCCTCCTACTAGGGACACCTAGATGTTTAACGGCTTGTTGCACGAGCTCAGTGCAATCGCGTTTCCGTGCGAAAGTGCGGTTAGGATTTTTGTAAAGAATAAAAAATAAGTTTGCTCGAGGATGAGCAAAAGATAATTTTGGGGTATTTGTTCATATCATAACATTGCATTTTATATTCCCCAATTCTTATTCGTTTTATAAATAAACGGGTTCTTTTGACGCATGTCTGCTACATATTACAGGATACAGGTTCTTGGAGAGAAAAACAGTGAAAAAGACACAAGATGATACAAAAGAGGGACTTTTGACCAACAAGTGGACGGATCCTAGTCAAGCCTAGACGAATAACAGTTCACTAAGGTACAAGGCAACGCATGGTCCAAAAATTTCAAAGTGAAACTGTTAAAAGACCAATACAAGTTTTCACTGAAGATCTGGAGAAGAACAAGAAACCAAAAGGAGAAAAAAAAATAAATGAAAGGCCCAATCAGCTTAGAAGAAGCCCACAAAAATTGACACAGTGTCTCACCAAAGGGCCGCTGAACCGCGGCCCTAACCCTACTTATGTCGCGGTTCCGCGGCCATTTAATGCACGTGTCGGTGCAAATTTTGTGTGGCGGTGCGTCGGTGACTTTGTTGGGATTTTTCTGGGGTATTTTTGTAATCGCACATGTGCGAATCCCGTAACCCTAAATTTCCCTGTTTCCTTATAAAATTGTAATCAAAATATTGTAATGATATGCCTCTTTTCAATTAATAAAAATTCAGATCTTTTGAGGATTGAAGAGCATCATTTTATTCTAAGTTCCTTTTAATTTTTCTGCCGTAGTTTAAAATTAATTTATTGCCCTAGCTCTCTAGTTTAATTCTTGCCTTAGATAAATAATCCCATTGCCTTAGTTTAATTTAGTGTAGTTCTCTTAAATGCAATCGGTAAGTGTTTTCAAAATGTAATTTTTAGAAGATCCCCTAATGAGCGAGTAATTTCCTCGCTTGTTAGGGTTAGGAATAAAGGTGGGATTGAGAGATGAATATCTCTCATCTCTTTCAATGCCAATAATTTTTCATAAGTAGAACTTCATGCACGCATGCATGATCCGCTCCCTACGGCACCCTACCCACGAGGCAACGGTGAAACCGTAGTATAAAGGACCGGACATGCATGATGTCCATGAAGGTTATAGCAATTAGTAGGAAAGGACGGACAATGATCTAGAGGAAGAAACTTTGTTTCTTCCCAATCATCCTAATCCCCTTTACTAATAATTGTTATGACTTCTAAAAAGTTTTAATCATGTGCATTGAAAGAGGTGTTAATATCAATCTTATCAAACCCTACTTTAGACCTAACCCTAGCAAGTTCCTTAATATCATACAGCTTAGTTTTTAGACTCAATCAGCAAAATCAAACCACCATTGGAATCAACTCGTAAAAACACGTAAGAAAATTACACATCCCTGTGGATCGACCCGTATTCACCGGCTAGCTGCAGAGCGATGCCGTTTCTGATTACGGTAAAATATTTTTGGTGATCGTAAAACCTACACTTAATCAGTGATTTAGCTGAGAAGTGGCTTTATAACACAGCCGCACATTCTATTTCAAACTGGGATGAATTCGTCATAGATTTCCTTAAGAAATTCAACCCCAATCATAAGAAAGCCTGAGTCCGAAGCGAAATAAATCAATTTACCCAGCTTCCAAATGAACCATTTGCGAAGTGTTTTGAACGCTTCAAGGATCTGTTAGTTCAATGTCCTCATCACGGAATCCACCAATGGGATCTGTGCAGAATTATATATGAGGGCATTAATCCAACAACAAAATAGAATCTTGAATCCATGTGTCAAGGCAACTTCATGTCTAAAGACGATGGTGAAGCTTGGAAATTTTTAGAAAATTTCGCTGAAAAAACTTTACAGTGGGAGAATGTAAGTCAATCATCTTCTAGGGATGGTATCCATCAACTGGATGTTTCCATAGGAGTTAGTACTGAAATGGCAGCAATGAAAAAGAAGCTTGAAGCTATAGAACACAAATTTTTATTAGCCTCCCTAAATAAAATGGCACTCCCCAAAACTGTGTTGTTCTGATCCATCACATCTAACGGAAGAATGTCCATTGAATTCTCCGTTTTAAGGTCAAGAGCATACTAATAATGCTTTCCAGCAAAGACCTAGAAATGATCCTTATTCTTCCACTTATAATCAAGGTTGGAGGAATCACCCTAATTTTGCTTGGAACCAACACCAAACTCAAAACATGGTTCCAAACCAAAACAACTTTCAAAGGGTCCCTCCACAACAACAGCAACCACTACAACTGACTCAGCACCCCTATCAATCACAAAACTTTCAAAATCCGGTCAACACTTCTGCACCGTATAATTCTTTGCAATTGACCGGTACTGATAATTCCTCTTCACTCGAACAAACCATGAATTTGATTCTTAAAACTTTCATGCAAGTTTTGGCTGAGATAAAGTCTTCTGTCGATAATATTAAGAAAGATACCACCTCCCAAGGTGAGAGTATTAAATCGATGGAAGCACAAATTGCACGATTGAATGCCGAAATGAGTGCTAGAGAGAAAGGGAAACTTTCATCTCAACCCCTACCGAATCCTGGACATTCACAACACTACAATGTAAATGCCATTACAATGTTGAGATCCGGAAGAGTGCTGAATAATCAAGTCGGTGAAGAGATTGATAATAACGATGAATTAATCAATAACACCCGGGCTTTCACTTCCTCTTTTCCTTCCACTTCTACTTCCACTTCTGATTCGTGTTCGTCTACCCCACCACTTTCTTGCGAGCCTATTCTTCGTTTTCCTCAAGGCTCGAACCCTCAGCATATTTCTTCTAGTCTACCAAAGACGATCCCTACTCCTATTCTGGAATTAGTTCCACACACACCACCTTCTCCTATGTTGGACCCAGCTATTATTACTAAAGCTCCTTATCCGAATCGGTTAAGGGGAAACAAATCGAGTCCACATATGGAGAAGATTATGGAAATGTTTAAATAGGTTAACATCAATATCCATCTCCGAGATGCTATTCAACAAGTCCCGGCTTATGCGAAAATTCTTAAGGACTTGTGCACTAGGAAGAGGAAGACTCAAGTACCCAAAAAGGTATTCATGACAAATAATGTTAGCACCGTTTTCACCCCACAGTTACCAAAGAAATGTAAGGACTCTGGATGTCCTACAATCTCAATTACTATTGGGGATAAAAACATTAATCGTGCTTTACTTGACCTTGGCGCAAGTGTTAACCTGCTTCCATATTCTGAATACGAGCAGTTAGGGATTGGAGAGTTGAAACCAGCTCATTGCACTCTCCAAATGGCAGACCGATCAATCACCAAACCTAGGGGTGAACTGGAGGATGTGTTGATAAAATTCGGGGAATTTATATTCCCTGTGGACTTTATTGTTCTAGACACACAGCCTGTAGCGAATCCACAGAACCAAATTCCGGTGATTCTGGGTCGACCTTTCCTAGCCACTTCCAATGCTGTCATAAATTGTCGAAACGGTTCTATGAACCTATCTTTTGGAAAAATGACAATTGAGCTGAACATTTATAAGATTGGAAGTCAGTCGTCTGAACCCTTTGTTCACATTCTTGATGTCTGTTCTGTCCATGAGATAGCTCCTAAAAGCTGCGAGGTTGATGAACTTTGCTTTGATAATCTCGACGACATTAGCACATCAATGTTTGATCTTACACATCTTAGTGAGGACACTTTTTCCACTCTTGAGTCTGAACCTTTTGACTCTTCACTTTCCGAGTCTGTATCCTTTGCAGGCTACGGGCTTCTTCGTGAATATGATTGTCATTCGCTTACCCCACCTTCTATTGTTTCTCCGCCGACATTAGATCTTAAATTGCTACCTTCTCATCTTAAATATGCATATTTAGGTGAGAATGAGTCTTTACCTGTGATCATATCAGCTTCTCTAGCCTCAGAGAAAGAGAACATGCTTTTGACGGTATTGAGATCTAATAGGCGGGCTTTTGGTTGGACTATGGCTGACATTAAAGGGATTAGTCCCTTGATTTTCGAACATCATATACATCTGATGGATGAAGCCAAGCCAACTCGAGAACTACAGAGACGGTTGAATCCCGTAATGAAGGATGCGGTAAAGAAAGAAATCGTCAAATGCCTTGACAGTGGTATTATTTACCCAATCTCTGATAGCCAATGGGTAAGTCCAATTCATGTAGTCCCTAAGAAATCTGACATCATGATCATAACAAATACGGCAAATCAGTTAATCCAGACACACACTCAAACTGGGTGGCGTGTATATATTGATTATAGAAAACTCAATACCGCAACGAGGAAAGACCACTTTCCTCTACCTTTTATTGACCAAATGTTAGAACGCATAGCTGGACGGGAATATTATTTCTTCATGGACGGATACTCTGGCTATAACCAGGTCCCTATTGCCAAAAAGGATCAATACAAAACTACATTTACTTGTCCTTTTGGTACTTTTGCTTATAGACGCATGCCCTTTGGGTTTTGCAATGCTCCAGCTACATTTCAGCGGTGTATGATGGGGATATTCTCGGACATGGTCGAGAATTTTCTGGATATTTTCATGGAAGATTTCTCGATATTCGGAGATTCTTTTGATGACTGCCTATCACATCTTGACGCAGTTCTTACTCGTTGCAAAGATAAGAACTAACCTTGAATTGGGAAAAATACCATTTCATGGTCCAAGAAGGAATTGTGCTTGGACATGTTATTTCACGGAAAGGCATTAAGGTTTACAGAGCTAAAATAATTGTCATTCATAACCTTCCTCATCCTAAATACGTCAAAGATATACGATGTTTTCATGGCCATGCAGGCTTTTATCGGAGATTAATTAAGGATTTTAGCAAAATTACTAGACCCTTAACTCTTCTCTTGGCCAAGGACACAACATTTCACTTTGACTCGGATTGTAAGACAGCATTTGACTCACTTAAAAACTCCATCACTACAGCCCCCGTTCTATCATCTCCAGATTGGAACCACCCGTTTGAGCTAATGTGTTATGCATCAGATTTTGTCATTGGTGTAGTCTTAGGATAACACATTGAAAAGAATGCCACATGTGATCTATCATACAAGAAAGACCCTGAATGATGCTCAAATTAATTATACAACCACCGAAAAAAAACTTTTGGCAGTTGTATTTGCATTAGAAAAATTCAGGCCTTACTTAATTGCCTCACCAATTGTTGTGTATACTGACCACTCCGCCTTAAAACAACTTTTAGCGAATAAGGATGCTAAAGGTAGGTTAATACGTTGGATCCTTCTATTACAAGAATTTGATCTTGTTATTCGATATAAGAAAGGATGTGAAAACGTAGTACCCGACCATCTTTCGCGCATATCTTATTCACTTGTGACCCTACCAATTAATGACTCTTTTCCGGAAGAACAACTCTTGAATATATCCACCGAACCTTGGTTCGGGGATATTGTGAATTATCTTGCAACGGGACTTATTCCCAGCGAATGGACAAAACAGGACAAACATCGATTTCTATCCCAAATAAAACACTTTTACTGGGATGAACCCTATTTGTATAAATATTGTCCTGACCAAATCATTCGCAGATGTGTCCCTAATGATGAATTCAAGAACGTTCTAACTTTTTGTCATAATCAGGAATGTGGGGGTCACTTTTGTAAGTCCACGTTGCCCACCGCGGTGCTTGCGGGAGGCGGAAACGGTATAAAAAATTCGATTTTTACAACACTAGGAAACATGGACTATGCAAAAGGAGGGATCTTTGCTAAACTTAAACTAACTACCAAGCTAAAAGAGTTAGCTACTCGGTTAAGGGGTTATACCTAAGTCTTCAAGTCCTTCTCTTCTTGCTCCTTGGAGTGGGATGAACGGGTTGTCCTCGTCGCCTTCTCTTGCCGAAGAAAGATCCACCTGAGGGCCTCTACCTTTGGCTCCTACCTCAAACTAGAAGTAACTAAGGTGCTTGGTGTGCTAAACCTAGGACCTTAGAAAGAGTAGAGAGTAATTTTGAAGGTTTTATCTCAAGCTCAATGGTTCTCAACTCATGAGAGGGGAAAGCTTTGAGAGAAAGGAAGAGGATGAGAGAGAATGAGAAGATAATGACAACCTTCTCATATATATGTGTGAATTATGATAATTAAAAATTAGCTAAAGATAATTGTGATGGTTAACTTGAAATGACCATTATCATTTCACATTAATTACTTTTGCAAGAATCAAAGAGCATCTTTCATATGAAATGATGATGGTCAAAATGTCAACATAGGTCAACAAGTCAACCATAGTCAAATGGTCAACAACCCTAACCATAATACAATTATAATTAACTAATATTAATAATCACATTTCATACATAAACATTAGGGTTAAGAAAAAGACAATGGTCATTAACCCTAATGAAAATCATCTTCCTCTCTCTCAGTTAACTGTGCATACACACCCGTATCCGTGTTCCGAGGAACACGAATACAAAGAGATAAAACCAATCCCAAAACATATACTAGGATCTAGCTTAAACCAAAGCCCGATAGTATAATCTGTCCGGACACCACACCAAACGTGCACAAGTGCGCGGATGTGAACGAATCTCGTCGCAAAACCATGCGACCTCTACTCGTTTTGCCAAAAGGCGAATAACCCTCTGTGTGGGACTCTAAAGACTCGACACTACGCTGGCAGTGGGTTTAACCACAGACCGTAAGCGGCACTACCTGTACGTAACGGTCCCCAGGTAGATGCCGATAAGAAGACTGATGAGGTAAACCCATCTGAACTCCTACTGAGCCTGAATGTGACAGTCTTCGTACAGTCCGGTCTGTTCGTCTGAGAGTATCGCATGGCGGGCCTAGGGGGTGGTAAACGTCAGTCCCCTAATAGCGGTACAAGTCGTGTCGGAGTGTAGCCCAGAACACCTGAGATAACACTGGAAACCTACCAGTCTATCTCACTTGCCCTGGCCAGGGACTTTGTGTAATGGCTCTCCTAGACACAGCGCGATATCAACCCCCAATACCGGGAGAGACGAATCCTGTCTAACCGTCACTGCCTCCAAGTGCTTCGGGACTGCACCCAACTGCTACCTGTTTGCACGACTCCATTGAGCCGTGGTAGGGTAGCAATCTAAGAACAGTGGGAACACACTCGAGGCGAAGTGACAGTGTCAAGTCAACGGACTAAGCTGTACTCATGTCACCTGTGAACTGATAACTGACGATAGGTATAATACCAATCAACAGTTCCCGACGAGTCCTGTCCAGTGTACTCGTAACCTAACGAGCACCCGCATACTATCTCAAGTACGACGTGCTGACGGCTGTGGGACAGACCGTCTCCCAAGCTGGGATGAGAAGCGCATACGCTAGTCTACTCCGGAGTATCGATGCCCTATCTCGATAGTCCTATGACTAGGGACCTGCATAAGGATGTGCTTGTGGATTACCCAGCCCCCACGAGTGTGACTGCCATCACAACGCTGGTAATCAAGCAAAGATCCTAAGGGCTCCACTAATGTGTAAAGGCGATATGCTATAAGAAACACATGCACACATTAAAGCAGAAACAAACCAAGTAGCATACTACTATTTTGAGCAAGAATGTCAATACAAGGTGAATATCACAAGCTTCCATTAAGTAATATACAAACTAGTATGATACAGTAATGGCCTCTAGGGCATATACACTAACAACTTTGGTCCTCGGAAGACGGCGGTGAAGGTTTTGCAATGCGGTTTTTACTGGCCGACATTATTCAAAGATGCATTTGATCATTGCAAAACCTGTACACAGTATCAACACACTGGTCGGATCTCTAAAAGAAATGAGATTCCTCTTCAACCGATCTTGGTTGTAGAAATTTTTAACGTTTGGGGGATTGATTTTATGGGTCCTTTACCCAACTCCTTTGGGAATCTGTACATATTGCTTGCGGTTGATTATGTCTCAAAATGGGTGGAAGGTATGCTTTGTCGCACTAATGACAACAAGGTTGTCATTAAGCTCCTTAAAGAAAATATCTTTTCGCGATTTGGACACCCTCACGCTATCATTAACGATAACGGGACAGATTTCTGTAATCGGTCTTTTGATACATTGATGCAGAAATACGCAATCAACCACAAACTTTCCACATCCTATCATCCCCAAACGAGAGGGCAAGTTGAGGTTTCCAATAGGAAAAGCGAAATTTTTTTAGAGAAAACATTTCTAAAAACCTGAAAGATTGGTCACCCAAATTGACGGATGCTCTTTGGGCATTCCGTACTGCATATAAAACTGATCTCGGTATGTCGCATTATCATCTAGTGTTTGGTAAGGCTTGCCACCTTCCAGTCGAGATTGAACACAAAGCATTATGGTCCATTAAAGAACTAAACTTTGACTTAAATCAAGCGTGCAACTTTCGAAAGCTGCAGTTAAACGAGCTAAGCGAACTCCGCGATGAAGCTTATGATAATGCTGTAATTGTAAAGAATCGGACTAAGGTATTTCACGATAAAAACATTTTGAGAAAATCTTTTACACTTGGTCAACAAGTCCTTCTTTATGATTCTCGACTCCATCTTCATTCGGGTAAGCTAAAATCTCGTTGGAATGGACCTTTTGTTGTGCGGTACGTATACCCGTACGGGGCAGTTGAGGTTGAAAATGTTGAAAACGGTACAATTTTTAAAGTAAATGGGCATAGAATTAAACCGTATTTTTCCACTGACCCCTCGGATAAGCTCCTTTTTTTATAGGAGCCGCTTTTTAATGACTGATTTTCCTCCACCTCACCTACATATCTTGGTAATATTGTCTCATCTTTTCAAATGGAGGTGAGTCAACTTGTACATACATATATAAAATAAATAAATAAATAAAAAAAAAAAATTCATAAAAGAATAAGTTTGGGGGAGATTTTCACGATCATATTTCATGTCCCCGTTAAAAAAAAAATCTTCCCAAGTTTACAGGTTTTTGAGATTTAACAGATGACAACAGTGAGAACACTGTTCTAAACAAGTTAGGGGGAGGTTTGTGCTTATTTACGCATCACTTTGCATCATACTTTGCATAAGCACAAAACATTAAAAAAAACATATAAAAAAATATATATTTAATCTTTTATAATAAAAGATTAGAAAGTGAAAAATTACATCCAAAAGATTAGAATAATTTAAGAAAATCAACAAAGTTAGAAGTTTTCTTAAACGAAACTAGTAATAAGTAGTTATGAGCCGTTGTCCCAAGGGTTAGTAAGATGAAAGAAGTCACTAATCTGAGAATAAAAATAAGTCTGAAAAATAGTTCCTATTCTGGAAGCCAAACATTTGAATGTTGATACCTTATTATATGCACTTACACACGTCTTGAAACTCGGGATAGTAGAGGATACCTTGAAATGCTCTTGTCTAAAAGCCAAAGTATGAAGAAAATTATAAATGAAGAAAATATTTAAAAATGGTGTAGAAAAATGAACACTGGTTTTGTAATCACCAAGGCAGCAATAAAAAAATATAGCGAGGATGCTTCATCACCTAGTGCCTTAGACCAACTAGTTTGGAAGTCACTACTAAGCCTTAGGTGTTGCAAGACGAGAAATACAATAAATACGTCTAACCTGTGAGCACATTTAGTAATCGGTTGGTTAGTACCTCAAGAAGTATTAACGGTCGCATGAAAAATGTGTGAGCAATTCCATTCTAAATATTCATCGATTAAAAAGTACTGAGATAGATGGACAAGAGTATGATAGCTTGAATTGAATTCTCAGAGTGTAGGCATGTTCTTTCCACACACGTAGGGTATATGATCGATCTTTGGAAGAAAAGTAGGATTGAAGAATAAAGACGATGTTTTATTGAGGGAGATGTGATTTCTGACATCTTTTCATGACTATTAAGATAGGGCTCATGACAACCAAAAGGCTAGTATTAGTTGGAAACTCTGATTTTCAAAGTCTTTCTTTTACAGTTCTGATCTTTACATGTAACTTTCACAGTCTTCCTTTTATTATAGGATTTTGTGGGTGCAATCGGCTGAAAACACTCAGGAGATAACACTCCTCCTACTAGGGACACCTAGAGGTTTAAAAGCTTGTTGCACAAGCTCAGTGCAATCGTGTTTGCCTACGAAAGTGTGCTAGTTAGTTTTTTTCTTTTTCTTTCTCTTCTTCTTTTCTCCTTCACCTGAATAAAAGATGTTTGCTTGAGACGATCAAAATTATGTTAGGGGGAATTTGTTCAGTCGAAAATATTGCATTCTTAACACACCAATTTCCCTACTCTTTCTAATCATCTAAGGGTGTTTATTGTAAATATAATACGGATTACAAATTCATCTGTAAAATAACTAATACCACGTGTTATAGTTATAATTGACATTCTAGAGGGAAATTGAGTGTTTATTACTACACGCATGATTTTGTATAACTCAACACATTTTATCAAGATTGTGTGCAGAAAATTCTTCAGGTCAAAGAACCGGAATTGCAAAAGTGCCGATAAAATACAGCAAGTCAAAGAATTCAAATCTGGCAGAAATTCAGAAGGGATAAAAAGATTCCAGACATCAAAAGAGTACCTGAAGACTAACACCGGACAAACCAGGAAAAACACATGCAGAGATCTCCTTATATGGCCGCGGATCCGCGGCCAATCCAGGCTGATCCGCCGCAGTTCCGCGGCCGAGTTCGCTCGTCGGTGGTCGGTACTTTTACAGACACTCCATTATAACTTCCAAGCTTCCTCAAGACGCTTCGAACTCCCTAGCTTTCTCCAGAAGCTTCCCTACAACAGCCAAAATTCCTATGCAAGCTTGATACCTACCAAGCTTCCTATGCAAACTTCATAACAACCTAGCTTCTAGTGAAAGATTGGGGAGTCTATAAAAGGAGACCTAGGGCTTCATTACAAAGGTTTTTGAATATTGAACTAATTAAGGACACAAGTTGAGTGACACAACTTGTGATCCAAACCTAAACTAAATCCAATTCCAAAGCCAAATCAAGATCCCTCGAGAAGCGAACCAAGCAAGCAATCAACGATCCTTTATCGCAACGCCGGTCTCCATCAAGAGTGCGAGATCCTCGACAGGTCCAAGTCTCACGAGATCGATGTGAAGCGAATTTCGACGGAACTAGCTACCTCTTCAAAAGGAGCAATCGAGAGCAAAATCTTGTAACCTCGAATTTAGGGAATGAGTACCTAGTCATCGATTAATAAAGGTGATAATTGTAATTCCTGCTTTCTTTACATTCTTGTGTTATGAAAATTATTGAATATTGATTCTTTAATTTTCATAATGTGTGGGTGAAATCTCCACTTGTAACGGAATCAAGAGAATTGGTATATCTAATGATGATGAAATTCTTTTACTAATCTTAAGTCTTATGAGAATTGTGAACTTTATGAAAAAGAATTGTCAATAACCTAATTTGGAGCGAGATCATGTTCTTGATTATTTCATTGCAAATTAGGGATCAAATGATTGATGATCCTCTTTGCTAGAGGCTAGAATTGAATGAGGATCAATGAAAAGATAAAGGATAGTGAAGAAGAAACCCTAGTTTCTTCAATAGATCTCTAATCTTCATTCATTCATCATCGATCTAACTTTAATCCATCAATAGATAAGATTAGTTATAATTAGTATTCATCATTGCTACCAATTCGATCGATTCTTATAAGCTATTCTACAAATCTTGATAACTAAATTGATTTGGACATCTTCTTGATTCTTGATCTATTTTCTTTATGTTTCTTAAAATCAAATCTCACAAATCTTATATCAACTTTCTTGAATTTTCTTTTATATTTTCAATTCGACTCAAATCTAGCATAATCGAACAAGTACACACACCTCAGTGGACGATCAGTATTCATTGAAGAAACTACAATAGACACCGTCAATTGATTGCAGTATAAATTTCTTTGGTTGTGATAAAACATTTTACTTAACACGTCAAGAAAAGATCAATCCGTTGCCTATTTCCTTTTGGGGTTATGCGCTTGAGACAGCAGCATACTTATTGAATCAAATTCCATCTAAATCTGTACCTACCACACCACATGAGATATGGAGTGGGAAGAGACCATATTTTAAACAAGTTAAGATATGGGGTTGTCCGGCCTATGTCAAATGGCAAAATCCGGACAAACTCGAGGCACGATAAGTTCTATGTAAGTTTGTGGGATATCCAAAGAATTCACAAGGATACATTTTCTACCACGCTGAGGAGCAAAAGGTGTTTGTTTCTCAATACGCCACCTTTTTAGAAAAGGAATTTCTTGTGAAAGAAATTAGTGGCATAGAGGTAGAGCTGGAAAAAGTTCCAGCAGCACAAACTACAACTGAAGATTTAGTGGAACGAGAGGATTCGATAGTTCCCGACGAACCCCAGCCTCTCCGCCGATCTAGTAGGGTTCCTCATCCATCTGAAAGATACTACGGTTTTCTCATAGACGGTGGGGGCTAGGATTGCATCATGGAAGATGATGACCCAACTAGTTTCGAGCAGGCCATCATGAGTGGGGACTCTGTGAAGTGGCTGGATGCAATGCGATCTGAGATGGAATCCATGTACACCAACAAAGTATGGACTTTGGAAGTTGCTCCTGAAGGGGTGAAACCCATTGGGAGCAAATGGATCTTTAAGAAGAAACTTGGTGTAGATGGAAAAGTTAAGACTTTCAAAGCTAGACTTGTTGGAAATGGTTTTCGTCAACGACCAGCTGTGGATTATGACGAAACTTTTTCTCCAGTAGCTTTGCTTAAGTCAATCCAGATCCTACTTGCCATTGCTGCATACCATGACTATGAAATCTGGCAAATGGATGTTAAGACCGCCTTTCTAAATGGTGATTTAGAAGAGTGCGTGTACATGGCTCAGCCAGAGGGCTTCATAGACAGTGGGAGCAGCGGAAAGGTGTGCAAGCTGCTTAAATTCATTTACGGGTTAAAGCAGGTATCGCGGAGTTGGAACATCTGTTTTGATGTGGTAGTCAAAGAGTTTGACTTCATCAAAAACGTAGATGAATCTTGTATATACAAGAAGGTGGCAGAGAGTAAGGTTGTCTTCCTCGTATTGTACGTGGATGACATACTCTTGATAGGAAATGACGTTCCTATGCTGCACTCGGTCAAGCTCTTCTTATCACAAAGGTTCTCAATGAAAGATCTAGGTGATGCCTCCTGCATTTTGGGAATTAAGATCTATAGAGATAGATCCAAACGGATACTGGGATTATCCCAATCCAGCTATATTGACACCATACTAAAGAGCTTTAGTATGGAAGAATCCAAGCGTGGGAACTTACCCACGATCTCTAGACTCGTTCTCTCCAAAGAGATGTCTCCCAAGACTGATTTGGAGAGAACTCGCATGCAAGGAATAGCCTATGCTTCGGCAGTAGGCTCTATCATGTACGCGATTCTATGTACCAGACCCAATGTAGCATACTCACTAAGTGTAGTGACTAGGTATCAAGCAGATCCTGGAGAGAATCACTGGACAGCTGTGAAGAACATTCTCAAGTACTTGAGAAGGACTAAGGAGATGTTCTTGGTGTATGGTAATGGAGAACTCCAGGTGGAGTCCTTTACCGATTCGAGCTTCCAAAGTGAAAAGGACGACTCTAAGTCGCACTCGGGATTTGTCTTTACCCTCAATGGAGGGGCAGTGTGTTGGAAGAGTTCCAAACAGAAAACCGTGGCAGACTCGATGATGGAGGCTGAATACATCGCTGCCAACGATGCTTCCAAAGAGGCTGTCTGGATGAAGAAGTTCATAACTGAACTTGGAGTGGTTCCGTCCATTCAGCATCCAATACCTTTGTATTGTGATAACAATGGAGCTGTGGCTTTGGCCAAGGCCCCCAGGTCCCATCAGAGATCCAGGCATATTCTGAGGCGGTATCACCTGATCCGGGAGATAGTTGATCGCCGGGAGATCGAGGTCGGGAGAGTTGACATGAAGGACAACACTGCGGATCCACTCATGAAAGCCATACCCCAAATACTTTTTGAGAGACTCTTAGGGTTGTTGGGTATGAGATACTACAACAGCTGGCCTTGGTGCAAGTGGAAGATTGTTAGTTATGTATATGCCCTAGAGGCCATTATTGTACATATGATATATATTATAGTGGATGCTTTGTTATATATAGAGAGGACTTTCTTGCTCGATATAATAGTATGCTATTTGGTTGTACTTTATCTTAACATGTTGACTTGTATTGGTTTACTGTCTTGCTCTCATATGTTGATAAAGCCCTTAGAATATGTACTTGACTACTAGGACTATGATGGAGATCATACTAGTGGGGCCAGGGTAGTCAACGAGTACATCCTATAATTGTTCCTAGTCGAGGGTGTATCGAGACAGGGCATCGATACTCCAGAGTAGACTAGCGTATACGCATCTTGACCCATATGATGGTCGATGGATGATCCCACATCCATTGGTGTTTGACATCAAAGGTGGTATACGGGTGCTCAGTGGAGACTAGGTACGTTGAACGTACTCACCGAGAACTCAGAGATGGTATTGTACCTATCGTCAGATAGCAGTTCTCTGGTGACACTGGTACATGTTAGTCTGTAGACCCAAGATTGTTATAGAGTCTTGTGTGATTCCTATTGTGCTTTGATTTCCACCTTACCACATTCACGAGAACGTGCAAAAAGGTGGCTTTTGGGTATAATCCCGAATCACATGGAGTCAATGAGCGATAGGAGGGGTTTCGTCTCTCCGGGTATTGGGGGTTGATGTTGCGCTGTGTTCGATTGGCTATAACTGGAAGTCCCTGGCCAGGGTTGAGATGGAGATCTACTGGTAAGTGTTATCAGTAGTTTCTTGACCCGTTATGAGCCTCACATCGACACTACTTATCGGTTACTGGGATCTAACGTTTACCACCCCTAGACTGGATATGCGACATATCAGACGAAGAGACCGGACTGTACGGTAGTGTTACCGATTGGATTTGGAGTAGTGTGAGCAGGCTTGCTTGTTGATCTTCTGATCGCTCAATACCCGGGTCGCTGTTACATTTAGCTGACCGTTTGCAGCTTATGGGTGTTTGATATGATCATCACCTACTGCCAGCATATTGACGAGTCTTTAGAGTCCTACACAGAGGTTTCCTGGCTCAGGCGAAACGGAGTAGGAGCACATATGTGATATGTGCAGGACCGAGAATAATGTGAGTATGTGATACCGTATTTTATTCTCGCGATCTGTGATATCAGCCGGGTATATGTGGTATAGCCTGGTCATCGGATCAAGTGTTGATTCGATGAAATGATACATGTAATATTAGTCGGTTATATGTGATACAGTCGGATTATCGGATCAAGTGTTGATTCGATAATTTAATGTATAATTATATATGTGATATATTACATTACATTAACTAATATAAGCTCACTTAAGTAATTCTTTTTCTCATTTTGGATACATTGATATATATATGTGATATATGTTAAATGTGTTCTTTTCTTTTGTTACAAAATTATATATATGTGATATGTATAATTGTAACATGCTAGGTTATAAATGCAACTAGGGTTTATGAGAGTTAAACCATGCTAGGGTTAATGTTAGGGTTTATATTTATCATTAAGTTATTCAAATATTATGGATATTTGTCATGGTTGATATTTTGGTGGAAGCTTGTAGAAGCTTGTAGACTTCATTGACTTTGTCCACTCTTTTTGTCTAGCTTAGGATATTTATCAACCTCACCTTTAACCATAGCTAATGTTTAAGTCTTTACATAGGTTAAGCATGATATACTTGACCCATGGTTGCATTTCTAACCACACAACAATTATTTTCATCACTTTATCTTCTTCTTCCTGAAAAAGCTTGCTAGCCTTTTCAAAAGTGATAAAATAAAGTGAGAAAAAGAAAACTAAAGAAAGCAAAATTCCTACTTCATCATCCTCTTCTATACTAGCCATATAGATTAGTGTGTTAGCTTCACTAATTCATAATTAGTGAAGAGTTAGCTTGAGTTTGTGTTTCCTCAAGGTAGATCGTCATGGATTTCAAAAACTTCATGTAAGACGCATCATTCACCTGATGGAGCCTCTCTAGAGTCCGGGAGCTTGATGATCGTAGCGAAGGGACCATAACTCGGAGCTTATGAAGCGATGGAACGGACTACAAAGGTTGTAATCCCTCTCTCTTAGATGTAAAGTTGTTTACATGCAAAGTTAACCCTAATTCTCTAGTTAAGATCTTGGTTAGGGTTTCATAGCACCCCAATATTTTATATAATGGCATGGATGATGCCTTACTAAACCTTGTTGTCTTTCTATACAACCCTATATAAGTCATGCCTGTAAGTGCACGGCGGCGCCCCGGCCGTCAATCCGACGGCCAAATGCGGAAACGGTGATAAACTTTAATTTTGCGAACTTAGCAAACCGGCACTGCCGCGCACTAAACCCCGGATCGGGCCATTAAACTAGATCTAGCAAAGTAACAAGATAGGGAAGAGAGATACCGAGTGATCCGAGTCCTCCGGTCTTCTCGTCGTCGTCCCGATCTCCCGCAGAAACACCGGTCATCGCCTCCTTGCCGGAAGGGCACCACATCGTCTGTATCTTTTACGGGCTCCCGCCTCCATACCGAGGCAACTCGGGCATGAAGCCGACAAGTCGACATGCCCAAGAAGTGCTGTAGAATATAGTATAGAGTTGTGTCTCACTTTGGGGTATTGGTTGCCTTTGGATGTGGAGGAATGAAGGTATGAAAAATGGTGCTTTCATTTTTCCTTGTATCAAAGATGAGATGAATGAAATTTGCCACACCACAAAAATCAAAGCTCTCTCTCCCTCACTCAAAATTGTGGCCGGCCATTGTATCATGTGAGAATGGTGGAGGGAAAAAGAAATCAACCATGATTAAAACCAAGAAGGAGAGTGAGTGTAGGATAAAGCAAGAAGTGACCACAACATCAACCATACTTCTCACTTTAAACCCATACCATCTCATTAATGCAAAAGCATGGATGAAAGATATCATAATCAAATCATAATGAAGACAAATGCAAGAAACCCCCTCCTCAATATGTTATTTGCACAATAGCAAATAACCCCCTCCATCGGAAAAGTCCGGCCGGGAAAGAACAAAGAAAAACCGGCCGGAACGGAATGCAAACTGGCAACTCCAGAAAACTGGTCCCGTAATAAATTACAGGAAAACCGCAATACTGTGTATACACACCCGCATCTGTATTCCGTCCGGATACAAATGCAATGAGACAAAATCTACACTGTACTATACTAGGATCCAGCTTAAACCAAAGCCGGCTAGTAATGTTCGTCCGATCCTGATCCGTGCAATACCGCACGTATCAGATCGAACCCTGCCATATATCTATACGGCCTCTAGTACAAACCGTCCGATCCTGATCCGTGCGATACCGCACGTATCTGATCGGACCCTGCCATATCTCCATACGGCCTCTACAGCGTTTCGCCCGAAAGCTGAGTAACTGAAAGTGTGGTGGACTCTAAAGACTCGTCAATACTATGGCTGTGGATTTAACCACTAGCACGTCAGAGGTATAAGCCAATACGTAACGGGCCACCAGCTATTGACCAAAAGGGGCGTGGATGAGCGAACTCATCCTGACACCCTACTGAGCCTGTCAGTGACAATATCCGTACAGTCCGGTCCGTTCGTCTATGAGCATCGCATGTCGGGCCTAGGGGGTGGGTAAAAGTCAGACCCCCAAAAGCGGTACAAGTCGTGTCGGAGTGTAGCCCAGAACACCCTGAGATATTACTGGAATACCTACCAGTAAATCTCCTGCCTTGGCTAAGGACTTCGTGTAATGGCTCTCCTAGACACAGCGCGACCTCACCCCGAATACCGGGAGAGACGAACCCCTGAAGATGCGCTCACTGCCTCCATGTGGCTCGGGACTGTACCTAACTAAAACCTGTTTGCACGACTCCTTTGAGCCGTGGTAGGGTAGTAATCAAAGCACAGTGGGAACTCACACGAGACAAATGAAGATCCCCAGGTCGATGAACTAACCTGTACACATGTCACCTGGGAACTGCTATCTGACGTCAGGTATAAGACCAACTAGCATGCTCCCGGCGAGTCCTTTCCGGTGTACTCATAATCCAATGAGCACCTGTATACATCTTAGGTGAACCAACTGACACCAGTGGCTTGTGAGACCGGCCACCGCCCCTCGTCGGGGTCTCGACTGTATACACTAGTCTACTCTGGAGAATCGATGCCCTGTCTCGAAACTCCCACGACTAGGGACCATTTAAGGATTTGCTTGTAGACAACAGCTCTCACGTATATGATCGCCCTCATACTGCTGGCAGTCAAGCAAGAATCCTAGGGTCTCTATCAACGTGCAATAGCGACCTGTCAGGTCACCTAAAGCAGTACACGATGATAAAGGTAAACCAGATAGCATACTATCATCACGAGTAAGACTGTCGTACTGGGATAGATCCTCCCTCAATCATTGCAATCACGTGCCTGTGATCCAATAATTGACTCTGAGGGCACTATCTCCAACAATCTCCCACTTGCACTCAAGGCTAATTATTGCGATGTCGCATACTCACAGCCCGTGTGATACCGAACACCCAACTCCTCTACAAGTCAGTCTCACAAAGCTCGTTTGCGAGACTATTGCGTTCGAGGAATAGCCTCAGCGAGTGGATCCGCTCTGAAGTTTCTTTCTATGTCTCTCTCTATATCTCAAGTTCGCGGAGAAAGCCATCTCCCGAAATGAGCAGTACCTGTCTTAGAATGTCTGGATATCTGATGGGACCTAGCTCATAAATGAACTCCAAATCCAAGCTTCTTAGACTGTATCGTCAACTGAACTTAATCAGTATCCTGCGCCATGCCTCCATCAGTATTGCCTTGGATCACCTGTCCAAAATACTGCCCCTCGTCAGAGGGAAAACTATAACTCTGACGATCACCCTGTCGTCCATGTCACCTTGGAAGCCTGGAGTGATAACCGTCTCCTAAAGGAGGCAGCCGTTATCATATCCCTAGAACATTCACTTATGTTCTAAAACTGCTTCCGACTGTTCCTCCAGGATTGGGTCAATGTCAACTTATTGCATCTAGTGCAAGAACAACATCCGGTGTGGTACTTGACATCTCATGATTGACTCAATTGCCAAAGCAAGTGATCTGCCAATCATGCACATCCCTCTCTACTTTAGTCTATAAGACACCTTTAGAGAGGGTGACTCCATCACCTGCAGGTACACTACCGTGCCAAGAGTCGTCCATTCTAAATACTCTTAGAATGCTGTCAAAGTACCCTGATTGGGAAACCACCCAAATCTAGATCTAAAACCACAGATCTAGTAACCAGTATGTCTGATATAATGTCCAAGTCCCATGTGGAGAAACCACTGTGTGACAACCAAAGAATAACCGATCGTAGTATAGGAATGTCACTTCCTACTGTATGTCATCCAAAACCCGGATATCACACCCTACTACCTTCTCAACAGATCCATCCCCTATTCTGATGAAGTCAAACCTATGACTGTCACATCAGAAATAGATGATCTAACTCCGCTATATCTGCTTTATTCTATAAATAGACATAAGCCTGATGTCCACCAATGCTTCCGCTGCTCCCACTGACTACGAAAACCCTCTGGCAGAGTCATATAGATGTGCACTTCTAAAGCTAGTTTAGAACGACGCTATACTCATCCTCCTGCCAGGTCTCGCAGCCTGGAACAACAACAATGGCAAGTGTGGGTAAACAAGAACTTCCCTGTCACTGTCCTTGAGGCTACCGGAGTACCTCTCGGGTGCCTGAAGTTACCCACCTTATCTGCGGAGTGGCCAATGGAATGTCAAATCAGATTGAATCTTTAGGTTCCTTATCAAATCTTCAGTAATCGTTTGCGGTTCTGGAATCACTTCCAGTTCTACCATACTCCCACTACTGTTTTTGAAAAATAACCATTTCTTTTAAAATGTGGCGAGTTAAGAACAATATCACTATTGATCTTCCAGATGGTAGAAAGTCAACCCTCATCATAGCCTGGGTCAACCCACAAACAGCCATTACAGAAACGTGCCTTGAGTTATCCAAAGTCTGGTTTTAATCATAAGCCGGACAACTCCCCGTACCTTAACAATGTTAAGATATGAACTGTACTATATCCAATATAGAACCAGAGGCACTGATTTAATTGAACCAGATTCAAATCATGCAGCTGTCTCCAGTGCATGTCAACTAAATGGAAGGAGGCCGATCAGCGTTACTCAACTTAGGAATGCTTCCAATTATGAGTAACCTGAAAGAGAAGCAATTTCTCTTTATCATTACTATCAACTGAATACCATACACAAGTATCTACATCTTCGATTACTTTGAAGAATCCCGATACTTGCTACCCCTGGTTCTCTACTGTATTCAAATACCTATAACTCCTCAAAACTTAGACCCTGTGTTTCTACGAAACACATGTCTAAGAACTAGAGAAGTTAAAAGTAAACATAATATAGTATGAGGACCAACCCCTCTGTCCTAATGGACACTGGACAACATACAATACTCTGTATAAGTCCGCTGAGTCTAACAACTCTTTCACTGTGTGTCGTAGGTTGAAAACTGTACTTATGGTTAAGAAGAATTACACCGCTGATTAATGCTCCTTACCTAACCATCCACTGATATAGGTAAATGTCATCGACATAATATCAAAAGGTATATCTCACTCTACGAAAATAGACGTACAGATATATCAATTTGAAATTGGTGCACAACAGCGGATATTCAAAATCAAATATTTGCCGACCGGCAAATAGGCCAGACGATCTCCTCAAATATCACCGATTACAACGAATCCCGATATAATGAGGATGATCACCCAATTCCCAATAACTTACTCCCACTCATCATCTGTAAAACCATACAGATGTGAGAATCATACCTGGTAAATACATACCCTGGAGCAAGCGTCTAACCGGGAAATCAGTTTTCTTTTAACAGTATACAGTGAAACTGAAACATTGAAATGTTTCGATGGGGTATCCCGGTATTCCTAGTAATGCCTCTACCATTATCCAGATTCACAACTATAACCGTATAATTCTTTGCCACCTCTCCAAATCCCTTTATATGTCTTTAGTCATTACCTTCTGCACACCCCTTAGGCCAAATGGTTTTCTTCCTTGCCTACCGTTCGGCACCAGCTTATGGTTTGGAAGAAGACTATCCAATAAGCATAATGGGTGTACTGTCCTAATCCTAGGAGCACTCGCAATGCGAGAGAAGGTGAAGATAAAAGACAACCGAATAAGCCTTATTCCTATTTCTCCTGGACCAGAATCCATCCCCGAACTGGAACAAGTTCCTTTCGAGTTCGTATATAACCATACGATGGAGTATCCAGTAAACTGTGGATCTTCGTAGTGATACGGAGTGTCCTGGAGAAATACAAAGGTGATTTAGGATTGGCGAAGAAATACTTGGTTTGGTCGTGAATATCAGTTGCAATTTACTTTGCCCTCTTACTAATCCCTTGCTTTGTCTTAATCTTAATACCTTCTGCACACCATTTAGGCTAATTGGTTTTCTTCATTCCCTACCGGTCGGCACCAGCCTAAGGTTTGGAAGAAGACTATCCAATTTGCGCAATAGGTGTACTATCTCCTAAACCAAGGAGTACTCACAACTTGAGAGAAGGTGAAAGGGAAAAGACAACTGAATAATCCTATCCGTTTTCTCCAGAACCGGAAACCATCCTCGAATCCCTTCGAGTTCGTATCTAACCATACGATGGTTTTGTCCAATGGAAGTGGACGTTCGTAGTAATACGGGGTGTCCTGGAGAAAAGGGTAAAAGTAGGAGTGGCAATGAGGTTTGCAACTCTGACAATCCAAAAACCAGTGTTAAGAAGGTTCGGTCAACTTGGTCACTGAGTCATAGTCTTAGGGTCGGGTCGATGGTCACTGCCAGAGAGAGAGAGAAAAGAAACACTCAGCGTGCACTCTATCTTAGATCAGAATGGTTACCAATTTATCTAATCTGGAAACCTCCCACTGTACCTCAAATTCTCCTCCAAACCTGAAAGAAGAATTAGTCGGGGTCACCCGAGGAGTAAACCAACTCATCAGTGGGAATCGGGATCCTACTATCATCGCATGATAACGTGACGGAATCCGCTCACGCTATCACACTCCAGAAGGTATGCGCATATCTGGCAAGTTTCAGTTCTTTTGAAACTCCCGATGTGGATTTTTACCCCATGCTCTTATGACCTTGGCGTGAGGTCAAAATATCATAAGTCACATGTCAAGTTCTACCCATCATTGTCCAGGTTAATTTGAACCCACCCGTACATACCCTTGACGTAGGCCAAAATAGTAGTACGACTGTCCCAAACCAACGCATCTACCTATGCAACAGATAAATACCCGGTAACTACCAAACACTATGCCTTGGCGTGAGGTCAAAATACATAGCTTGAATACTACCGAATATTTAACTGAAATGATGGAGGGCTACGAATGGTTTCTGGCGAAAACCTTTAACGTAATGAACTTGATATCGTTGAAGGAACGGATAGCTTTTTAGAAAATATAGTGACGAAAACCTTTACTAAAGAGGTCACTCCCGGTGAAAGGATCTCGGCTCTTTCCCCGTAGAATGGGGTGCAGGATATTCCAAATGAATACCTCGATGCAAAGCAAAAGTAATCGGCTATAGTGAAGTTAATGCCCTGACGCAAACTTCTGTCCAAGGGGTCACTCCCGGTGAAGGGATCTCGGCCCTTGCCTCGTCGACTGAGGAGCAGGATATTCTAAATGAATACCACGATGCAAAACAAAAGTGAACGTCCTTGCAATAACAGCTTTTTGAAAAGTGTTCCAACAACATCAGAATAGGTTTGTTTAACTTGCATTGATCCGAATCAACGCAGTCCCATCAATTAATCACACCACAAAGAACGAAAAATATACTGACGTACGTATATGCTATCCGCATTCGCCACTGGGTCCCGTCATCACCCGTTAGGTTAGCTAACTAACGGCAGAGCGGGGACTGGACTAGCGCGGATGAAAAACATATACAACATCTACTAATATATATACCAATATATTATATTTCGCTCAAGGCATGAATAAAATGCAACATCACAGAAATGTACAGCATCACAGAACAATACAGATATCTGGGATCCCCGGGTTTCACAGAGCCACTACTGAAACCCGACGTTCCCCTGGTCATGTGGATAGCCTGTGCAATGAAATCCTAGACCCCTACGGGCGCGGCAAGTCACCCGCCAAAACCCGAAGCGAGGCAGCCCCCTTCAGCGCCGTGAATAGACCACCCAGCACTTCACGGAATCCGGTAACTTGGGCACCCCTCCTGGGTCAACCTGTACCCCCTACGAGTGCGGCGAATAGCCCGCCAATTCCAGACTGAAGCCCCTCCGTCTCAATGCCCTGAGATGCGGGCTTGTTGCCCATCAGAACCCGGCTATCCGTGCACCCCACCGCGGGGTAACCCTAGTACAGAAAGTAAAATATACATACAACGGGTACATCGACCGCAACTAGGTCGTGCCCCAAAAGAATAATACAAACAGGCAGTGACGGCAGTCCACATATCGGACGCTCGCCCCGCAATATCAAATGTACATAATACAACAAAACTGTACTAGCATTGCATCCAGGCTATCCCCACGACCGATCCGCAACATCACAGCAAATACATAAAACATCAACGTGAAAGTCACGTTCGCAAATCCATCTAACCGGGCTATAGCAGTTAGACTGGATTTACCGATCAAGTGACATTCACGGTCGCAGATATAATGTAAATACTGTGAAAAACTGTGTTTAAAATATCCGATCGATCAAAAATTAACAAGTGGGCCCCCAAGCAATACTGTAGCACTCACAGAAAATCTGGGCCCAATTTTAATATTCCAAAACCCCTATTTTCACCCCAGAAAGCTACTGAAGAAATTTGACACAGCAAGGACACTGTTAGGCGGCGGAACCGCGGCACAAGGGGGGTTTTGCCGCGGTTCCGCGCTTGTGTGGTCGAGTTGCAGTGTCGAATTTCTACAGTATGCTTATATCTTCCAGTACATCACTATTTTACAACCTGAAAAATTTTTGGACACCAAAAAATTTTAACAGAAAACTGTCGTGAACAAAAATGCGAGTTTTGGAATTTTGGTCGATCGGAAATGTAAAACACATCAAACGAAGCTAGACGAAGTTAATGGCGAGGCTCTGATACCACTGTAAGTGCACGGCGGCGCCCCGGCCGTCAATCCGACGGCCAAATGCGGAAACGGTGATAAACTTTAATTTTGCGAACTTAGCAAACCGGCACTGCCGCGCACTAAACTCCGGATCGGGCCATTAAACTAGATCTAGCAAAGTAACAAGATAGGGAAGAGAGATACCGAGTGATCCGAGTCCTCCGGTCTTCTCGTCGTCGTCCCGATCTCCCACGGAAACTCCGGTCATCGCCTCCTTGCCGGAAGGGCACCACATCGTCGGTATCTTTTACGGGCTCCCGCCTCCATACCGAGGCAACTCGGGCATGAAGCCGGCAAGTCGACATGCCCAAGAAGTGCTGTAGAATATAGTATAGAGTTGTGTCTCACTTTGGGGTATTGGTTGCCTTTGGATGTGGAGGAATGAAGGTATGAAAAATGGTGCTTTCATTTTTCCTTGTATCAAAGATGAGATGAATGAAATTTGCCACACCACAAAAATCAAAGCTCTCTCTCCCTCACTCAAAATTGTGGCCGGCCATTGTATCATGTGAGAATGGTGGAGGGAAAAAGAAATCAACCATGATTAAAACCAAGAAGGAGAGTGAGTGTAGGATAAAGCAAGAGGTGACCACAACATCAACCATACTTCTCACTTTAAACCCATACCATCTCATTAATGCAAAAGCATGGATGAAAGATATCATAATCAAATCATAATGAAGACAAATGCAAGAAACCCCCTCCTCAATATGTTATTTGCACAATAGCAAATAACCCCCTCCATCGGAAAAGTCCGGCCGGGAAATAACAAAGAAAAACCGGCCGGAACGGAATGCAAACTGGCAACTCCAGAAAACTGGTCCCGTAATAAATTACAGGAAAACCGCAATACTGTGTATACACACCCGCATCTGTATTCCGTCCGGATACAAATGCAATGAGACAAAATCTACACTGTACTATACTAGGATCCAGCTTAAACCAAAGCCGGCTAGTAATGTTCGTCCGATCCTGATCCGTGCAATACCGCACGTATCAGATCGAACCCTGCCATATATCTATACGGCCTCTAGTACAAACCGTCCGATCCTGATCCGTGCGATACCGCACGTATCTGATCGGACCCTGCCATATCTCCATACGGCCTCTACAGCGTTTCGCCCGAAAGCTGAGTAACTGAAAGTGTGGTGGACTCTAAAGACTCGTCAATACTATGGCTGTGGATTTAACCACTAGCACGTCAGAGGTATAAGCCAATACGTAACGGGCCACCAGCTATTGACCAAAAGGGACGTGGATGAGCGAACTCATCCTGACACCCTACTGAGCCTGTCAGTGACAATATCCGTACAGTCCGGTCCGTTCGTCTATGAGCATCGCATGTCGGGCCTAGGGGATGGGTAAAAGTCAGACCCCCAAAAGCGGTACAAGTCGTGTCGGAGTGTAGCCCAGAACACCCTGAGATACTACTGGAATACCTACCAGTAAATCTCCTGCCTTGGCCAAGGACTTCGTGTAATGGCTCTCCTAGACACAGCGCGACCTCACCCCCAATACTGGGAGAGACGAACCCCTGAAGATCTGCTCACTGCCTCCATGTGGCTCGGGACTGTACCCAACTAAAACCTGTTTGCACGACTCCTTTGAGCCGTGGTAGGGTAGTAATCAAAGCACAGTGGGAACTCACACGAGACAAATGACGATCCCCAGGTCGATGAACTAACCTGTACACATGTCACCTGGGAACTGCTATCTGACGTCAGGTATAAGACCAACTAGCATGCTCCCGGCGAGTCCTGTCCGGTGTACTCATAACCCAATGAGCACCTGTATACATCTTAGGTGAACCAACTGACACCAGTGGCTTGTGAGACCGGCCACCGTCCCTCGTCGGGGTCTCGACTGTATACACTAGTCTACTCTGGAGAATCGATGCCCTGTCTCGAAACTCCCACGACTAGGGACCATTTAAGGATTTGCTTGTAGACAACAGCTCTCACGTATATGATCGCCCTCATACTGCTGGCAGTCAAGCAAGAATCCTAGGGGCTCTATCAACGTGCAATAGCGACCTGTCAGGTCACCTAAAGCAGTACACGATGATAAAGGTAAACCAGATAGCATACTATCATCACGAGTAAGACTGTCGTACTGGGATAGGTCCTCCCTCAATCATTGCAATCACGTGCCTGTGATCCAATAATTGACTCTGAGGGCACTATCTCCAACAATGCCGATGCAAGGTCCATAACGGTTCGAGAAGCTGCTGATAACACTTACCCGTAGATCTCAGCAACCCTGGCTAGGGATTTCTTGTTATGGACAATCGGGTGTAACAACTCCAATTCTTGTGTACATAAAATTGATTTAAAGTTAATGTATATTTAGGGTATTTACATTTCCTGTAAGTACTATAAGAATTTGATTCAATTTTGAACAGCAAGAAAGAGCTTGTAGCTCACTGGTAAGTCCTTGCACTGCTGAACCAAGCCACATTATCTTTTTATTTTAATTTCTTTTAATCTTTCAGAAGCCCAAAAGTCTACACGTGCACTACATGTAATAGGGTAAGTTACAGTATAAACAAACGTGACCACGAGGCTAGACCAAGCGTCAGGGACACATGGCATCAAGACGCGCCCCGACTCGCCCAACTCGGGCCGGCGACTCGGTTGACTCGGCCGACGCCGCTGATTGTTACGTTTTTGCCGTGTCGTATTTTAGATAGAGTTTAGAAATTACCGCAATCAAAACGGTGTCGCGTGTAGCGAGCCGCGATGAGTACGGGTCGTCCGTAGAGAGATGGTAAGTTTTTAGTCTTATATTAACGAGTTAACAACGTATTTTGATTTGTTGATTAAACTAAATGTCGCAACAAGGATATGTATAATAAATGGACTTGTTAAGGGTAGTAATAGGTTAGCTTGTATGAAGGTGAAGTTTGCCGAATCCTTATAGACACAACTTTGGTATTGACACTAAAGCAATAGGTAACAACGTGGATTAGGGAACTTGAAACACGGTATTTGCGGCATTTCGCTAAATCCGTCTTCCTTGTCCCTTGTCCTTCCGTTGTTATCTCTTGATTCTAGCCTCTGGCAAACCACTAGTAATCCGGTCACGATTAGGAATCATCGCTATCGGGGTAGGATAGGATGCCTAGCAGAGCGGAATTGCGAGTGATTTGCACGGAGTTTCAATTGTAAAGTTTAAGGTTTTTAGCAAATAACATCTTCAAATACAATCTAACCATATTCCACCCTTAACAAGTATGGCGACTACTCGCACATATTTACAAAGTAAAAATAAGAAAAAGGGAAAAGAGTAAGGAACATAATGAAAACTACGAGAAAAGAAAGAAAAAGAGAGAACCAATGAATCCAAGTGCGAATATCTCTAAGTGTTCGTAAGCCAGGTGAAGTGTGAAATCCAAACACAAAAGTTTAAGGTTGCAAGCTCACTTAAGAGGTTGCAAGATCAAAGTAAAGCGAGAATTTCACAAGTTCAAATATGCAAACATAGAACAAGACATGGTAATAAAAAAATGAGAACTTTTTATTGAATCACAAACAAGTTAAACTAATCTTGAAGTCATGAACCTAAACCTTAAGCTTGCAAGTTCAATGAAAAAGTTCCAAGGTCAAGAAAAAGGGGCAAGAGCTCAAGAATTACAAAGGAAATCAAGCTTACAAATTACAAGAGTTTTGATAAAAAACTAAACAAAAGGTATCCCATTCCTCATGCCTCTGGTCTGTATTTATAGGCTCAAAAACTGAATAAATAAACAATAAAAATGTTCTGATGTGGCATCAAGGGAGGCCCACAGAAAGATGGTGCCAATCAGAGGAGGTGGGGCCGGCGAGCTCGGCTAGGGGAGGAGTGGGGCCGGCCAGTTTTTAGCGGAAGTTCCTCGAACTTCGTGTGATGGTTAGTGTTGTTTCCAGCATCACTTTGGTGCAGTTTATTTTCTCTGGTTTGATCTTGTTGCAGTTTGGGTTTTGGAGGTAAACTTGAATCTTTAAAGTCAACACATATCTTGTAGCATTTAATGCATGTCACACTCATGCCCACTTGTGTCGTGGTGCAACCCCCTAAGTCCTAGTGCACACTTGTGTACAACTTGTATTGTGTTTGTCCATTTAGATAAAAAGTGTATACATAAGCATGTTGAAAAAAGAAACTCTTGAAATATCAGTTGGTTTGCGGTTCTGGTTGCAGTGTTGGTTCGCAAATGATATATCCGTGATTTTGAATGTATTTCCAGTATTTTGTCACGGATACCTGTATTCTGTATTACTGAGCAAACATTGGTTAATAGTACCGATATATACAAAAAATAGATAATGAATGAGAGACATTAAAATGCAAAATTCCGGTATGAACAAATACCCCCAAACTTTTCTTTTGCTCGTCACGAGCAAAACAACAAAAATAAAAGAATCCGGACCTCATTTTCGCAGGGAACGCGATTGCACTGAGCTCGTGCAATAAGCCGTTAAACCTCTAGGTGTCCCTAGTAGGAGGAGTGTTGTCTCCTGAGGGTTTTCAGCGGATTACACCCATAAAATCCTGTCAAGCTAGTTTTGCGGAATAACTGTGATTCTAATCCCAAGGTTTTGTTTTAAAGCTAGCGATTCTATTATCCTGAATTTAGAACTATCGAACCTTTAGTTTTCACGCCTCGCTTCTTATTTAACTTAAGATTCTATATGTATTTATGTGCAGTGCAGGTAGTGTCGTTAAGTTTCAAAATGATGGATTAAAGTCGACATGTCACAAAATAAAGCCCAGATAAAGATTTAAAAAGGATCACACAAGTTTTATAAAGAGTTAAGTACATCTCAAGTTTTGTTTTCCAGTTAAGTTTTAAATTCAGAATTTCTATCTTCCTTATAAGGAAACTAGGTCTTATTTTTCACTCCATCTTTTTCTTGTTTTCGTTTCATACACACCTCTGTGAACGTGCAATAGTCTTTATCATAGAATAAAAGCTTCATACCTCCGCTAGAAATATTTTTATAAAAACCTGTCTTTTGTCAAGATTATTCTCACACAAAGAACCGTTAGAAATTTTAACTCGAGGAGAACACTTGCTTGACTTTGTTTTAATCTGGACTTTCTAGGTTTCTTAGCGAGCTTTGGGCCAATGCACCCAAACCAGTTGGTTTTAGGGCATTAGGTGTAATGACACGTCGGCGGACTTAATTGCTCAAGTTACCTAAGCCCTAAAACAAAAGACCAATTTTGGCGTGAAAATCATAACGATTTAATATGAACGGAGATATAACTTGTTGTTCAAATATTTTTGGATAAAAGACGTGTTTAGTGGTTTAGGTGTGTAATCACTCCAACCAACTTTCAGATGGGTTATTCTTCAGAATTAGTTCTTATTAAGGCATCAATAATATTCCTTCATATCCACCTTTCTTAATAAACTCGTCTTGATATTACTTATTTTAGAACAAACATATTTGATCCTCAGAAAATAGTTTATCAGTTTAAAAGTTTTTAGACATAAAAGACTTATCATCTAATTTTGAAAACTCACGACACGTGTAGTGTGATGAAAAGACGTATATTAGCTATAGTTAACATCAAAGGAGAGTTATCTTTCAGGTTTTCAAAATCTAAAAATAGGATTTAGTTGTTCCTATCTTATTAAACAAAACCGTCGAAATATTGAATCTAAGTTCTCCCACTAGCTAACTTGACAACAAAGTTTTTATGTTTTTAGAAAATTTTCTGATTTTTATGGGTTTTAATAAGTATGCAGATGCAAAATATACACATGAATGCGAAGGTTAGAATTGCGTACCAAGCGTACCCCCAAACTTAAATTGGACAGTGCCCTCACTGTCATTGCATTAAAAATTATTGAAGGGTCAATATTGTCGGTTAGATATACACAAATTTTTTTTGTTTATTTTTTTTTTTTAATTGAGCATCACCAGACAAGATTGCTCGTCAAAAATGGATATGCACCAGACAAGAATATCCACATATATATATAAAATAGTATATACATACCCCCAAACTTATTTGAAACAGTGTCCACTGTTTAGCTGGATAACCGAAGTTTGGTGGTAGGCAGAGAAAGATTATTGTAACATTTCAAAAAAATAAAATATTATTTTTGGGAATTTTTATAACTAAATAATAAATATATTGAATTTTTTAATATTGCGGTATAATTAAATACCGATAAATTGGGAAAATTTTGGAAAATAATGGAAATTACTAAAAAGAGGATGTTTTATGTGATTTATGCAAATTATGAAATTTTATGATTCATTTACACTATTTTAATGCTAATCGCGATTAAATATCGCTAATCGTGCATTAAGCTTGTTTTGTGCACATGACATGCACCGTGTCGTATTTTACACTTGTGTTACATTTTAGAACCATGCTTTCATTTGGGATTTATGTGTTTGGTTTTAAACATGAAATGAGAAGATAAGATAAAGAAAAGAAAAGAAAGGAATAGAATATAGAAGCATGGGCAAGAGAGAGAGAGAGAGAGAGAGAGGTGAGGGTTAACCTTGGTCATGGCTCTTTGTTTCTTTCACCGTCTTCATCTTTTTCTTCTTCCTCTTCAGCCCATGGCAGCACCCCTCCTCCACCTCCACATCACACCTTAAAACACCACCAAAATCAACTCAAAACTTCATCTCACTTTCATTAAAAATGTTCACAAGCTCACAGGCTACTCTTTGGACCAAGAAAGCAATGATTTTGGACAATTGGGGAAACTCAAGAAAATTCTTGAGTTGCCAAATGAGCTATTCTCTTAACCATTAGCATAGTATTTCCAATGCTTTTACATCCATATTTTATTAGAACCGATTTATTGTCATTTAGTGAGATTTGGAAATTTCTAGTTAGGGTTTGAGGAATTCTTGAGTTGTGATGTGTAATTAAGGCTTATAGTGACCTTAAACCCCTATAATGATTGTATTTTAGACCTAAACTTGAGACTAGAACGCCATTTAGCGAACATAGAAATCCCCGATATCGTATTTTGTGGAAATTGTGTGGGGAAAATGAAATCTGCTAACACCCAGGGACCTGGAAAATTATTTAGCGATCACAGTGATACATGCAGGAAACCTAGGAGCCACCAATGAAACCCTTGCCCCAACACCCTCTCCATGGCCGCAAATATATTCGTTCTGGCCGCATTTTGCAGCCAGACCTGGTTCATTTTGGTTCGTGCTTGTTCTGTAGCTCCATCTCCAGTAAACTAGACTCTTTACATATGCAAAATTGGCTAATTTCACTTAGGGTAAAATCTGGGACTATTTTCATGAGTTTCTGTTTTGACTCGCGTTATGTTTTAGGTATTTTGAATTCTGGATATTTGTAATTTGTATTGTATTCGATCACTTGACGTTTGTACGTCGAAATCGAGTGTTATTAGGTAGTTTTGAAAGCGTAGTCCATAGGTTCTAACCCATAGGCTTTTAACGTGTCGTTTTGGTTTTGAATTGGGTTTTACTGTGGCATGAAACATTATGATGTGTGGGTACCCCCACAAGGACTTCAAGACGACAAGCAAGCGCGTGGCAACGTCGGCAACGGCAAGCGAAGAGCAAGGTGAGTAGATACACATCTACAGGGGAAGTCGGGTGGATGGCGTATAGCACCCCCGCAATTCATAGCGTAGTGTATGGTATATATTAAATGGATATATTTATATGTTTAATGTGAGTTTTATGATTATCTAGATAGAATTTAGGAGTCATGGATAATTTTAGTATAATTGGATGATAGCGTCATTAGTTAGTTTAGTCACGGATCTTAAAATAAGGTTTACACCCACACGCGCACACACAAACATGTTTATATTGTTTTACTTGTGCGGTTATGGGGTGATGTGTGTGTGTGTGTGTGTGTATACGTATACTTATACATGGATGATGAGGATTGTATATGATATTAGAAGATAAGTTGTTGAGATTAGGCATGATGCTATGAGATCGGTGATGTGTTTTTATTCGTATTATGAGATACGACATGAGATTTTAGCGGGCCTTTAGGCGTGTGTTTTCATACACATATTTATTGCAGATGGTATCAGTTGTACCAGACTTAGATCAGTACCCCCAGTTCATGAGATATGATGATAATGCATACCAGATGAATAATGAGATGAATGCGATATTTGACCCGTACCCAGATTTAGGATGCCGTACGACGGATTTACGTACGAGCTATATATTGATGATAGATCCGCACTCTTGACTCGAGGATGTCATGTGGTATATTGTATCGTATGTGATACTATTGAGGCGGGATCACCGACTAATATTTTTATATTTATCGACTCAGATTTAGGTGGCTTTCTTATCTTTTCGATTAGCTTGTTAGTTTAGTCCTGTAGTTTACTTATAGATGTTAGACTAGACTCGAGTCATACTTATTTCAAAAACTAACGAATCGTGGGTATTTTAAAGATAGGCCAAGGGATACTACGGATATTTTCAAACGAAGTACTTTTTTATAAAAACACCGTAGCCCTATTTTCTAAACACCACGATTCGTGCAACTTTCAAATACCAAAAGCTATATGACTCGTATATAGGAATGTATATTTCTTTATTGCTGCATTATAATTCATTTACCATTTATTCTGCTGCTCGCATTGCATTGCATGCTTATATGTTATTAATTCATATTCCATTATGCATATGACATATAGCATACCTGTATACCTACATGCTTACACATATGCCTTGACATACTTACATGTTAGTTACCCATTTACCTATATGGTAATGATAGGTATATACACATATGAGATATAACTACATATTCACCTTTATATGATGTGGTATGAATTTGGAGAATTTAGGAACCGCATGATATATTTTATAACTTGTTGCAGTTAAATAGCGATTTTCCTTATATGCTCATATTACTGTTTCATGTTGCATATATTATATTCATGGATTTTGCATTGAGATATGGTTTTCATATGGTGTTTTCTGTATTGTTTTACTCCCGAGTATATATATCAGTGGTTTGGGACGCTAATACATATATGTATACCCATCGTATATATATATCAGTGGTATGGGACGCTGATATATATATATATATATATATATATATATATATATATATATATATATATGCACCTGCATCATATATCATCATGATGATATATGCAAATATACTTATTCATTATATATGTGGGCCTATATGGTCGATGAGCGGGCATATGTGCTCGGGGCCTATGTGCTCAATGTGAGGGGCCTATATGGTCGATGAGAGGGGCCTATGTGCTCGGGGCCTATGTGCTTGATGTGAGGGGCCTATATGGTCGATGAGAGGGGCCTATGTGCTCGATGTAAGGGGCCTATATGGTCGATGAGAGGGGCCTATGTGCTCGATATTGGATAATGGATATATGAGATTTATTTGATATTGGGATATTGAGATATATATTTTGTGTCGATGCTTGGAACTGATTTTCTGATGATTTCATTGATGATACTTGAATGTTTATTCAAAAAATCTCATAATATTAAGAAAACAGTTTTCTCATTCATGATGTCTTCTGTTTTCATTTTCCCGCATTCATAACTCAAATTTACGATATTTTGCTACCTGAGGCACTGACACGAGCACATGGGATTACACTTATGTTTACATGTTTATCCTTGCATTTTTTTATGCTTCAGACTTTAGCATATTGAAGATATATATATATATATATAAATATATATATATATATTACTGTTCGTTTGACTTAGGATTTAGTCATACATACGATTTCTGCTCTTTGATGTTTTCTACTCATGAGTTGGCAACTCACCCCTGTTGTGCCACAGTTTCTTGTAGGTTTTGCCGTACAGGTTTCATTGCGGCTTTCTGGCACACTGCTCCTATTCCGGGTGATTGCTTTGGTAGGTGGGTTCACTCGCATCGTGACCACCATTGTACTTATTTATTCTCAGTTGTATCTAGAAAAATTCCATTAACCAAACTTGTACATTTATTCAGGCTTAGAGACCAGTTGTATATTATTTCGACCTTAGAGTCATGCGTTGTATTATTATGGGTTTTCTTGATGTTTGGAGTTTCCTTTTGAGTTTTTGATCCTCGCCTTTCAGCGTTGTATATTATATTGCTTGCGTGGTTGTGACCGTCAATTGACAAAGAGCTAGCTCCCGCTTGGGATTCCTTTACTCATATTATACTTGTTGTACCCTTTTGGGGCCGGTATTTACAAATGGAACTCTGCCGAAATTTTCAGAAAAGACTTGAGATTTTAAAAATGCATATTCGACTTATGTTATTTAAAACCACTTGCTTTCAAACATGTTTTCTTCACTTCTTTCTTAAAATGGTTTAGATTTCTAGGATTTTTGGCTTACTTGAATTAGATGGGGTCCTATAGACTTCATATGATTCAATTGCTCGTCACGTGCCATTCGGGTCGTGACAAAGTTGGTATCAAAGCGCTAGGTTAACCTTGGTTCGAGTCTAAGTTTGACTATGCGGAGCCTAGAGCGTTTGTGTATAATCGGAACTTAGGCTTGACCATACCGAACTTATACTTAGTCGAGGGGGTATTAGACCCGAACTTTCGTCGCGTAGGTTGACCTTGGTTGATGGAGTAGGTGACTTAAGGAGAGTGACATACCGTGTGTATGTTCCACGGCATAATACTTGTTCATATCATAATATTGCATTATTATATTCCCCATTCTTATTCGATTTACAAATAAACAGGTGCTTTTGACCCATGTCTGTTACATAGTTGCAGGTTACAGGTTCTCGGAACAAAAACAGTGAAAAAGATAAAAGCCGATACAAAACTGAGACTACGACCAACAAATGGAAGAATCTTGATCAAGCCTACAGTTTGAAGAATAAACAAAGATCAATGGACAATTTCACAAAGAACAAAGGCAGCGCAAGGTTCAAAGACTTCGACACGAAGCGAACGGTAAAGTCCACTACATTATTCACTGTGGAAATCTGGAAGAGAACCAGAAGATATTCTGAAGAAAAAAGTGAAGAAAACAGATGACAAATGCAACCTGACCAAGACCAGAAAAGATGAGCTCATGATCCCTCTATTTGGCAGTGGAACCGCGGCCAAACAGGGGTTTTGGCCGCGGAACCGCGGCCATGAAGGACACGTGTCGGTGAAAATTTCTCTGGCGATGCGTCGGCACGTTGACTAGTCATTTCTTAGGAGGTAAACTTGTAATTGCAAATTTGAGTCGATTGTAAACCTAGGGTTTCTATGAATCTATAAATAGAACCCCTAAAACCTTTTTTATGTTATGCCTCTTCTTGTGCCTCATTTTATATCTAAAATTCAGAAATTCAATTCCTGTAAAAGTTGGAAGAGAGCATCAAATAAAAATTAGGAGTAAGTTTTCTTTTCATTGCCCTAGTTAAATTTTATTTCCATGTCCTAGGTAATTTCTTACTGCCCTAGTTAGATCTTTTATTCTCTGCCCTAGTTAGATAGTTTAGAAATTGTATTTCAATTCCCTAATGAGTGAGTAGTCTCCTCGCTTGTTAGGATTAGATTTGGGGAATGCTTAAGAGATGAAGATCTCTTATCCCTTTCTTGCCCATCACACATTTTTGTCGGACTCCATGCATACATGCACACACCGCTCCCTACGGCACCCTATCCCACGAGGTAGCGGTGATACCGTAGTATAAAGGACCGGTTGAGCGTGTTTTCCGTAGAGGTTAGGGTAAGAATTAAGAAAGGAATGACAAGAACCTAGAGGAAGAAACACCGTTTCTTCCCGATGGTACTAATCCACTTTATTAATTATTACCATAACACCTAATAGATCTTAATTTGGGCATAGAAATCGGTGAGGAATATTGACTTTCCAAACTTAACCTAAACCTAACCCTAGCAAGATTTTAGTTTAAATCAGTTTAGTTTTTAGATTTAATCAATCCGACAACAATCGGAATTAACTCGTTAGAGCAAATCGAGAATACACAAAATCCCGGTGGACCGACCCGTACTCACCGGCTAGCTACCAAGCGACGCCATTCTTGATTGCGGTTATAAATATTCTTTGATTCATCTTTTAAAAAACGCACACGCGAAATAACAATCAATCAAATGGCGCCATTGCCGGGAATGGCGTGTTATTTTCTTTTTGTAATTTCGGGTTAATATAAAATTAAAAAATTCATAAAAACTGAAAAATAAAAAATATAAAAAATTTATCATCTTTTATTTTGTGAAGGGTATTTTCGTGTGAATTTCGCAAGATCGACGAACGAGTTCGGATCTGGAAAAATTCAGAAAGAGAAACAGAAAACTGAAGATCTGAACTATAGAGGATTACAACAACAGAGAAGTAGAAAAAATCTCGGGACTTGAATCGCTCAACCCATCGTGTTTCCGCCGCGCCAACTCATCTTCTACCGCGGATCCGCCGCTTGGTGCTGACGTCAGCAAGAGGAAAAATCTCTGTAAGTCTCCTCAGTTCTTTCTCTGCAACCCCTGATATCTCCTCTGTAAAATTTGCCTGCAGGATTCTTTGCGCTAAAAATTTCTCCCCCTTCCAATAATTGATCTTGTGCAGGATTCTTTGCACCGCGCTAAAAAAAATTGTTTGCAAGTGATTGTGTTTACTGCTTTGCATATTTTAAATTGTCTTTAAGGGGCTTGAACACCAATCAGATTGGGAAGGGATTTCATTACCCTTCCCAGGACCCCAAAAATCACATAAGCCATATTGCATTTACCATCAATCTAATTAAAAAAGATTAGACTCAGCCTTAAGGACTTCGCGCTCAATAGGACAAAGGAATAGTTGTAGGCATCGACCGTTGATCTTAACCTGATTTTGTGGTGCCTAGGCTAGACAGGTAGTGAAAGGTAACTTTAAAAGGCCCGTCTCAAGGTGATTCGTGAGCGGATCGCTCCTTTCTCTACTTGTGCTTACTTGGCCACAATTGGCGGTGAAGAGGCGGTGAAGAGGTCCTACTTCTTGCCCTTTGGAACAGTTAGGAGCTATCTAGCTGACCTAGGTGATCCTAGATCTAGGCCTGATTATGCATTTGTGGTTGATTGAACGTGTGTCTAAGCCTTTTATCGAAAATCTTTTTTGCAAAAAGCTCCACATAAAAAAAACACAAAAAGCAAAAAAAAAGGAATTTTTTTTTACAAAAACCTGCAACTTGTCGCTAAGAAATCCGTGCACCCCAGATTCTTTTTTTTCTTCTCTGTCCTACATCATGGGTAACCCACCTCATAAAACTCTTGCCGAACTTTGGTATCCTGAACCAAACTTTGCTTCCTACGCGAATTGTTTTGGTCGAATTACGGACGACCCCTCCATGCCCAAAATTTCTTTGAAAGATCAAATAGAAGCGTCTAGGAGAAACAGTTCGACTCCACAATCTACTTTGTATCAACCATTTCATCCTTCACCACCTTCTTATATTGATACTACTTTTTCGAGTCCTGTTGTAACTCCGAAACTCATGTCTATTGCTGAACATATTGAACAATCTCGTAACAGATCTTTCACTCCTTTCAACACTTCCAATTCTTGGGATCAACAAGTCCATTCACCTTTTTATCCAAATGTTGATCCTACTCCTGTCCAACCATTCAATTCCTACCAGTCCTACCCAACTTTCACACCTTCCCTAGACATTGCTTCTACACAACCATTTGGGAGTTTCCAGAATCCAAACAATTTTGAATCTTTTATTGAAACCCCTTCACAATCCATGTCTAGTCTGGAAAAGTCATTGGAAGCTTATATGGTAGCTACAAACCAAATGATGAGGAATGTGGATGCGTCCATGGCCGCCCTTATACAACCTAGTGACTCGGTAGCTAGTTTCCAACTAGCTCTAAAAATTCCTATGTATGATGAGGCGGCTAGACAGAGTGAGAATTTGAGTGGTGAGAGTGAGTTCTACACACTTCCAAATCAAACCTACTCCTACCCAATTGAATCACACAACTCCGGTTTTCAAACAAGTGTCCCAAATGATTCACCAGTTAAAAATAAAGCGTGTAATGAGTTGTGCGACTTTGTAGTGCTTGATTTCCCAGATTGTGAAGGGTCCCTTTCGAGTGAAATCATCACCAATCCTTTTGAACTTTACACCTCCAATCTAGAACCTGAACTGGTAAATATCCATGCTTTTGATGAGGTGTCCAAAAAATTTGAGTTTCACTTGATTGAGGATATTGACGCAGGGAATATTGTGGATGATGAACCCGTAGATTTGACTGAAATTTTATCTCCAATTCATCATCCCGAATCATTAAATGTTTCCCCCGAACCTCATATGCGTCTTGATTTTGATTATAATAGGATGGATGAGATAACTTTTGAGGAGAATTATGAGGATGGTATTGAGGATAGTATTGAGGATGAACCATTTTTGTTTGATGAATCGGATTTTCCAATTCATCCTCATGAGCCTTTAACTGTTATACTTCCTAAATCACCCTCCCTCCTTTACATCGTTCCGACCACGCAAAAGATCACGCAGGAGGATTGTGAGCTTGAAAAATTTCTCTTCGATCACATCAGTTTGGACGCCACTAGTGCGTTCCTCTTTTAATCTGACACAGTTCTCACAGTCGATAACGATTACGAGTGTTTCACTTTTTCGGACGATTTGGAAGAGTCACCGCCCGAGTTTTAGTCCTTTGAATTTTCAGATGAGTTAGTTGAACCATCAGACTCGGTTGCTTACAGTTATTTCGAACCATTGATGGAATCCTTCAAGTTCGAGACAGATTACTTAGGTGAGAATAAGACTATCCCTAAATCACTCCCTTTCGTCCTTTCCATCGTTTCGACCGCGCAAGAATCCGTCGCACTTCTATTTTTAATGGATGGTTTACCAAGTTCAACGTACCTATGTTTTCTTGCGAACCTTGAGGGATTTAACCCCATTTCTCGACGAGTTGTTAAATCAGCACAATCGCTTTTAACACATCGGTCATCACAATTTGTGCTAATTTATTCACTCAATTTACACCCTCAAGTTCGTACTACACTTCTTTCTCTCTTCCGCCATTCTTCTCCTCCACCGAGACCGTATACCGCTTCTATCTCCACACGGTCTCGTGTGCTTCTCATTTCCTTTCTCTACACTCCATTCTTTCACCAACCCTACCATTATCACGATAAGATTTTTGAATGGTTGGTGCTAACCATTGGCCTGTGTAAGGCCTTGTATAGTTTGATTTTTCTCCTCCCTTACTCTGAACTTTAACGCTTAAAACAGTGGAAACATTGTCTCACTTAAGTTTGGGGGGGGGGGGCTTTTTTGTATATATTTTGTATTTTTTATAAAAAAACCCATAAAAATTATTTTAAAAAATATAAAAAAATAAACAGGGGAATACCGGCCATTTTGACCCTCTTGGTGTAGCATGACAGTGAGGACACTGTCAAGTTTAAGTTTGGGGGTGTGTTCGGTAAGCTTTCTTCCTTCGCATTCATATGCATATTTTTGCATTTGCATACTTATTTTTAAAACCCATAAAAATTGAAAAATTTTAAAATTATAAAAATTGAAACATTCAATTTTGGCCTTAATCGACTTGAGTTTGATAAATATGTTAACTAGCTAGGAACAACTAGATCTTAGATTTAGGAAATTAAAAACCCTAAAAATAACCTTTCTTAAAATTTAATGGTAGAAAGTATATGTCTTTGTAGTTTATTTAGAAATAGGCAAATTTCAAGTTGACTTCTTGGGCTAAGTTAAAACAAGGGAAAAGTTGATATTTTTAGTAAAGTATAAGTCTGAAAAATAATCCCTAAGCTTAAGTCTAAATTATGAAAATATATACCCTACGAATTGCACAAACACGAACCTTGAAACTTGGAATAGTAGAAGAGACCTTGAAATGCTCTTGTCTAAAGTCCTTAGTACGAAGAAAAATAAAATAAAAATACAAGTGTGAATAAAGAGATAATAAAAAATGAACCCTGGTTTTTGTGATTACTTAAGGCTGTATTAATAGAAAAATATTTAGCAAGGGTGCTTCATCACCTAGTGCCTTAGACTAACTGGTTTGGGAGTCACTGCTAAAAGCCTTAGGGATTACAAGACTAGGAATTACGCTTTAATGTGCAAACACATTTTGTAATCGGTCGTTGGTACCTCAAGAAGTATTAACAGTCGCATGAAGGATGTGTGAGCAAATTTCCTCTAAAAATTCACCAATTAAGAAGTGCTTTGGACGACGGACAAGAGTATGATAGCTTTATTTGAATTTCCAAGTGTAGGGGTGATATACACACACACGTAGGGGTAAGTGATTGGGGTTTGGATAAGAGATAGGAATGAAAAATAAGACTTATATCTTTAATAGAGATTATAAAAATTCCTAAGTTAAGATATAACCCTAGAAGGAAAACTTAAAAGATACCAAAAGCTAAGTAAATTCACAAGAATATATATAATCTTAAGTTAAATGATAAGGAAGCGTGAAAAATACGGGTGGATAATTTATGAGTCGAAAATAATAGACTTCCTTGTTGGAAAACCTAATTGGAGAATAAAAGTCAATGGGCCTAATTGATAGGATTTTGTGGATATTATCTGCTGAAAACCCTCAGGAGACAACACTCCTCCTACTAGGGACACCTAGAGGTTTAACGGTTGTTGCACGAGCTCAGTGCAATCGCGATTTCCTGTGAAAGTGAGGTTGGGATTTTGTTGAGAATAAAACTAGGTTTGCTCGAGGATAAGCAAAATATAAGTTTGGGGGTATTTGTTCATATCATAATATTGCATTATTATATTCCCCATTCTTATCCGATTTACAAATAAATAGGTGCTTTTGACCCATGTCTGCTACATAGTTGCAGGTTACAGGTTCTCGGAATAAAAACAGTGAAAAAGATAAAAGACGATACAAAAGTGAGATTACGACCAACAAATGGAAGAATCTATATCAAGCCTACAGTTTGAAGAATAAACAAAGATCAATGGACAATTTCACAAAGAACAAAGGCAGCGCAAGGTTCAAAGACTTCGACACGAAGCGAACGGTAAAGTCCACTACATTATTCACTATGGAAATCTGGAAGAGAACCAGAAGATATTCTAAAGAAAAAAGTGAAGAAAACAGATGACAAATGCAACCTGACCAAGACCAGAAAAGATGAGCTCATGATCCTACTATTTGGCCGCGGAACCGCGGCCAAACAGGGGTTTTGGACGCGGAACCGCGGCCATGAAGGACACGTGTCGGTGGAAATTTCTCTGGCGGTGCGACGGCGTGTTGACTAGTCTTTTCTTAGGGGGTAAACTTGTAATTGCAAATTTGAGTCGATTGTAAACCTAGGGTTTCTATGAATCTATAAATAGAAGCCCTAAAACCTTTTTTAGGTTATGTCTCTTCTTATACCTCATTTTATATTTAAAATTCAGAAATTCAATTCCTGTAAAAGTTGGAAGAGAGCATCAAATAAAAATTAGGAGTAAGTTTTCTTTTCATTGGCCTAGTTAAATTTTATTTCTATGCCCTAGGTAATTTCTTATCTGCCCTAGTTAGATTTTTTATTCTCAGCCCTAGGTAATTTCTTATCTGCCCTAGTTAGATCTTTTATTCTCTGCCCTAGTTAGATAGTTTAGAAATTGTATTTCAATTCCCTAATGAGTGAGTAGTCTCCTCGCTTGTTAGGGTTAGATTTGGGGAATGCTTGAGAGATGAAGATCTCTCACCCCTTTCTTGCCCATCACACGTTTTTATAAGACTCCATGGATACATGCACACACCGCTCCCTACGGCACCCTATCCCACGAGGTAGCGGTGATACCATAGTATAAAGGACCGGTTGAGCGTGTTTTCCATGGAGGTTAGGGTAAGAATTAAGAAAGGAAGGACAAGAACCTAGAGGAAGAAACACCGTTTCTTCCCGATGGTACTAATCCACTTTATTAATTATTACCATGACACCTAATAGATCTTAATTTGGGCATAGAAAGCGGTGAGGAATATTGACTTTCCAAACTTAACCTAAACCTAACCCTATCAAGATTTTAGTTTAAATCAATTTAGTTTTTAGATTTAATCAATCCGACAATAATCAGAATTAACTCGTTAGAATAAATCAAGAATACAAAAAATCCTTGTGGACCGACCCGTACGCACCGGCTAGCTACCAAGCGACGCCGTTCTTGATTGCGGTTATAAATATTCTTTGATTTATCTTTTGAAGAGCAAGCACGCTAAATCTCTGCAATCAATACTGTAGTCCGCGTAGGGAGACTTAGGATGTACATTTCCTTGCACAGTATTATATTCATCCTATGATCTATCCTCATCGATATTGGTTTTTGGTTTTGCTGCCATGATTACATGGGCAGAGAGAGCTACGGCTAGAGTTGCGGTCAGCATGAGCTCGTCACGAATGAGGACTCACTACGGCGTGATTCCAGAGACTTACGATTGCATAGAGGCATCGTTTTATTGTGCTTTCGCGCCATGAGCATTTGATGGATCGCTTTTATGAGATTTCTCGGACGTACAGATCAGCACCAGAGGATCAGGCTTGTCACGACCCGCAGGGTACGGAACGTGACTGGCACTTAAGTTTACGAAACGTCTAAAGACGACCGTAAAATAAGTAAGCCAAAGCCCAGAAAACCAAACCAAATAAGCAAAAGACAGAAGAGAACCCAATCAATTGGAAACAAGTTTATCAATAAGTCATATAAAACCCTTTTTGAAAACAATATCAATTTTTCCAAAATTTTCGGCAGAGTCTCCTTTGTAAATACTGGCCCCCAAAATGGGTACAACAAAAATATATATGAATCCAACAAATAAGGCATCCCCAAGCGGGAGCTAGCTCTTCGCCACAAGGCGGTCACAAATCCCACGTAAAATAAAGCAACAACATGCGAAATAATCATAATGAAGCATAAGAAAAACAGCATGTCGACTCAAGTGAGCTCGACCCCAAAATACAGCATAAAAGTCCACAAACCTCACAGTCTCATCTCTAGGTCAATATACAATAATACTGGTAGATACAGTAGATGGAGTGCACTAGATACAAAGAATATACAAGGTGGTACAAAAATAATGATATAACCCACCTAAGAGCAAAACCTCGAGTCCAGACAAAGGAGGCAAAAGAACAAGTGCGCCCGCCGCTACTGTACTGACGGAGCGGACCTGCAAAAGGCTGTGGCACAACGGGGGTGAGTTGCCAACTCGTGAGTAATAAATAACATCTACAAAGGCTATCGTATGCATGCACACAAGCATCCTAGCATCTAAAATACAGGTATGACTGGATGCACTAGCAGGTGTGTATACAACATCAGTGTACTAATATGTATGCAACATGAATATCTGAGGTCTCAATAAGTATATATAAGAAACATTTTATCTCTTTTTGTTTTTGAAACTCTTTTAGAATGCCAGCATAATACTCAAAGAATCGACGAGAACCGGTGTCCAGCAACGACACCTAAAAGCTGTCTCAAATCTCATAAATCCATGTCATAGTGTCTCTGGCCTCAGCCATCCGGCTGACCCATCTCAATATCAATATCTCATCCTCTCGCGGCCCCGGTCGGTATCCTCTGGATATCCGCCGTGCCTAATGAAGTCACCGGTAGGTAATCCATCCCCTGCCAGGCTCATCGTCAGCACCACGAGCTTCTTGCCCCGGGGTACCCTACCGGGCCCACCATGTACCCGAGACGGTTCATCCAACTCCTCGAAACGGGTCTCGAAAACCACAGCAAACTCATGGTGGACGACACTTACATCACTAGAAAACCGCAATTCACATATTTTAAAAATATAATAAGTTTAGAAATTTTGCGGTTTTTCCCCGAAATCCAGAAATATCATAAAATCTCAAGAAATCCTCATAAGTGCATATGTCAATGATAATGAATGCATATGGTATCAATAATCAAGTTGCGATGTGTGATTAATAGATTAGGCATGAACAAATAATATGATGAAGTACATGCACATGAATAGCAATCCTACGATTTCATTTTAAGGAATTAAAGGCAATAGCACAAGTTTAAGTATCAATTAGTAAAAGGTTTCAATTTAAAGGTTATCTAGTGTGGTGGCATGGCAATTACCAGGGTGTGTGTGTAAGCATGAATAGTGCTCGTGCTGCATATAAAAACCCTGGCAATGGTGCAGGTGTCCTATAAAATGGTTTCGTATAGGTATGTCAATATAGGGCATGAATGTAGCAAATAATCATACAAGTATTACACCCATAATTACTAACATTACTAGGAATCTTTTAAGTTACTAAAACTATCGGGCGGCTTGCGCCATCCAACGATAGTCCCCCGTAGATGTTACATCTACTCACCGGAATCCCTAGCTAGCTGTGTCCAATCACCGCTTTCCCCTTTCGTGCCGCGTCTGACGTCTCCGCGACCGAACCTGGAATTTACATCAATACCAAACATAAGGTTACCTATCAAGACTGACGCAAAACCCAAACGAAAATACTAATGTTCACTAGCTAGGTACAACGTGCACAAGGTGCGCGGAACATACGCAAAAATCCCAGAAACTGCCAAAAATCGCTGATTTGGTCGCCCGGCAAAACTAAAACCCGACCACTCAAAAATCCGCACACACGCATCCTAAATGTCATAGGATACGCTAAAAATGCCATCAAGACATCGCAATTAATTCATCACAACATTTTAGTAAAAACTAGTAAGCTAGAATAGCAATTAGGTGCAAACATCGACAATAGCGACAAAGTTATCACGGTCCAACACAACCATCCAATCCACACAACTAGTTAGCCACCAAAAACACAAATTTTAACTTATTTACCATGCTACAAAACCCACATTCCATACACAAACCTCTTCTTGAATTTGGTAATTAGCAATCTTAATGAAAATTTCACACAAGCTTAACATAGATTAGCATAATATGAAGCCACTTAAGCAAAGTAACCTTAAAGATTGGTTTAGTAATTAACTAGATATCTAATTAGCTTTAATTAACTAAATAATGGTTCCTAAAAACCCTAGTTTAACTCTAACCATAAACCTTTAAAAACTAGATTAGAATCTAACACTAAATTAACACTAGATTTTAGCCCAATTAGCAATTTAACCACTTAGATTAAGCTAACAAAATAACTAGATAACAAAATAGCTTAATTAATCTCTTAATGGTGATCTAAACCCTAAATTAATTTCAAACCACAAACTTTAAAAAAACTAGTATGCAATTAACACTAAAATTAACACAAAAACAATTTTCAAAGTTCTAATTAGCATACTTTAACTACAATGTAACCATTTGATTAGAAATTATACCTCAAAAGTTCAAACCCTATGTTGCTAAAGCCTCCCAAGATGCCATCTTTCTCCAAGATTTGAGCCAATTTGGGTTTGAGAAGAGAGGGAATAAGGTTTTGCTTTGAAATTGTAAAGGATTTGTTGATTTTTGATGGTTTTTGAGATGAATTTGTGAACAAAATAGAGAGGAAAATGAAGGGGGGGAGCTGCTGATTTTCTGGACAGAAATGAGGGAGAGGGGAGTGGTGTGGGTGTGGGAAAAAGTCTCTAGTCAAACCCCCCCAAAGTCAAAGCACCATACCCCATTTAACAATTCAAAAACCTTTAAAAAAAACCCTCATTTCCACACAAAAACACAAGTCAAAGAGCATGGAATTTTTTTTTCCCATGTGCTGCTGGAAATGGCCGGCCTAGGGTGAGGGAGAAGTGAGAGGGAGTGCACAAAAAAAAAATTTATGCAAAAAGACCCCCTACAAGTCCAAAATTGCAAGTTTAAGCTTAAATTCAATAAATTTCGTTTTCTATAATAAAAATTAGTTAAAAATCAAAATAAAATACTAAAAATTTATGTTACAACTAGATTTTAATTAACATAATTTTAAAGATTAAAATTAGCCCGGAAAAATTTGTATTTATCGCTAATTTAATGTATTTTCTTACCGGCTTAAAATAATATAAAAAAATTGAAAAATAGGGAAAAAATTTTAAATGCACAAAATTTAATAAGTAACTCATTAGCTACTAAAAACAAGCAATTACCTATCCATTTTAGGTATAATTAGCCCTAAACTGCAAAATAACAAAAAACACGGTTTTCGGAAAAATACCGAATTTTCACCGATTTTCAGGAAAACACCAAAACGACTTTTCAAGGCGCTACAATCTTCCCCCCTTAAAGAAATTCGGTCCCCGAATTTAAAAATATAACTACGCGTACCTTCAAAGAGATGGGGATATTTCTTTCTCATCTCGCCCTCGGTCTCCCAGGTAACCTCCTCGCTGCTCGGGCTACGCCAAAGGACTTTGACGGTTGGTATAATCTTCGACCTCAACTTCTTCACCTGCCGATCCAGGATGGCCACCGGCTGCTCTGCAAAAGAAAGGTTGCGCTCTAGCTGGACTGTCGGGTGCTGAATCGCATGCGAAGGGTCGTGAAGGTACTTGCGGAGCATCGAAACATGGAAGACGGGGTGAACATCGGGAAAGCTGGGAGGAAGAGCCAAACGATATGCAACAGCGCCGACATGCTCGAGGATCTCAAAGGGACCTACGAATCTAGGGCTAAGCTTCCCCTTTCGCCCAAAACGCATCACACCCTTCATCGGAGAGACTCTCAGAAAAACATGGTCGCCAACTGCGAACTCTAATCTGCGACGGTGCCTGTCTGCATAGGATTTCTGTCTGCTCTGAGCTGCCCTCATCCGGTCTCGAATCAACTGTATCTTCGCTGTCATCTCCTCAACAAGCTGCGGCCCCAAAATGCTGCTCTCGCTGAGCTCTGTCCAACAGACGGGCGATCTGCATCTCCTCCCATACAATGCCTCGAAAGGTGCCATCTGAATAGTATCCTGGAAGCTGTTGTTGTAGGAGAACTCCACTAGAGGTAAATGACGATCCCAGCTACCACCAAAGTCTAAAACGCACGCTCTGAGCATGTCCTCGAGAGTCTGAATGGTCCGCTCTGACTGTCCGTCGGTCTGCGGATGAAATGCTGTGCTGAAGCTCAAACGAGTGCCCAAAGCCTCCTGGAGTCTCTACCATAGTCGGCTAGTAAACTGAGTGCCTCGATCTGACACGATACAAGTCGGTACGCCATGTAGTCGCATGATCTCATCAATATAGAGCTGAGCATACTGAGCGAAGCTGAAAATGGTCTTCACTGGTAGGGAGTGAGCCGCTTTCATCAATCTATCCACGATCACCCAGATGGAGTCGTACCCTCGACTGGTCCTGGGTAGACCCACAACGAAGTCCATCGAAATCTGCTCCCATTTCCACTCTGGAATGGGTAACGGCTGAAGCTCTCCTGCGGGCCTCTGGTGCTCGGCCTTGACTTGCTAACAAGTCAAGCATCTCGAAACGAACTCCGCAATGTCCCTCTTCATCCCATCCCACCAGTAGGTCTCTCTCATATCATGGTACATCTTGGTGGAACTAGGGTGGACACTATACACTGATCGGTGTGCCTCCTCAAGAATGTCGCGCCGCAATCCATCATCATCTGGTACGCACAGTCTAGATCCATATCGTAAAATCCCCTGATCGTCAATCACGAACTCGGAAAATCTGCCCTGTCCCATCTGTGCCATGATCTCTGAGCAACGGTCGTCACTGCGCTGTGCCTCATATATACGGTCAAGCAACTGTGGGCGTGCACGAACATGCGCGAGCTGTCCTCCTGTCTGAGTGAACTCGAACTCAACTCGGCTGTCGCATAACATCTGCCAATCTGCTGACGACTGCCTCTGCACTGCGCGCAAAAAGGATAGACTACCCCCGGGCCTCCTACTCAACGCATCTGCCACCACATTCGCCTTGCCTGGGTGATATAAGATCTCGCAGTCGTAGTCTTTCACCAACTCCATCCAACGACGCTGTCTGAGGTTCAGGTCTCGCTGCTGAAATATATACTTTAAGCTCTTGTGATCGGTGAATATCTGACACGACTCGCCGTATAGGTAATGTCGCCAAATCTTCAGTGCAAAGACCACTGCAGCCATCTCCAAATCATGAGTGGGGTAGTTCTGTTCATGCTTCTTCAACTGCCGAGAAGCATAAGCGATCACCCGGCCATGCTGCATCAATACGCATCCTAATCCCACTCGCGAAGCATCACAGTAGACCACAAATCCGCCTGATCCCGAAGGCAAAGATAATACCGGCGCCGTAGTCAAACAAGTCCGTAGCTGCTGAAAACAGCGCTCGCACTCCTCTGTCCAAACGAAAGGAACTCCCTTCCGGGTCAAACCGGTCAAAGGTGCAGCTATACGGGAGAAGTCCTGAACAAAACGCCTGTAGTAGCCTGCCAGGCCTAGAAAACTACGGATCTCAGTAACCGATGTAGGTCGGGGCCACTGCTGAACAGCCTCAATCTTCTTCGGGTCCACACAAATGCCGTCTCTCGTAACTACGTGACCCAAGAATCCGACGCTGTCCAGCCAGAATGCATACTTGGAGAACTTTGCGAACAGCTGGTGCTCCCTCAGAGTCTGTAACGTAATCCGCAAGTGTTGCTCGTGCTCCTCTCTGCTCCGGGAGTACACCAAGATATCGTCGATAAACACGATGATGAACAAGTCAAGATACGGCCTGAATGTACGGTTCATCAAATCCATGAATGCTGCTGGGGCGTTGGTGAGTCCGAACGACATCACCAAAAACTCGTAGTGGCCGTAGCGCGTGCGGAAAGCTGTCCTCGGTATATCCTCCTGTCGAACTCGCAGCTGATGGTATCCTGATCGCAAGTCGATCCTCGAAAAATACCCCGCACCGTGAAGCTGGTCGAACAAATCATCAATGCGTGGCAACGGATATCTGTTCCGAACGGTAACTTTGTTCAGCTGGCGGTAGTCGATACATAAGCGCAAACTTCCATCCTTCTTCTTGACAAACAGGACCGGAGCACCCCACGGAGAAACACTCGGTTGAATAAGCCCCTTATCTAACAAATCCTGCAACTGATCCTTCAGCTCTCGAAGCTCTGCCGGGGCCATCCGATAAGGTGGTATAGAAATAGGCCCCGAGCCGGGAATCAAATCAATGCAGAACTCAACATCGCGCTCAGGCGGTAGCCCAGGTAGCTCATCAGGGAAACATCAGGGAACTCACAAACTACCGGGATCCGGTCTAACGGAACCTCTGCAGCTCGAGTATCACAAATATACGCTAAGAATCCCTGACATCCCTTCCGCAAGAGCTGACCAGCGCGAAGAGACGAAATCAAGCTGGCAAGGGTGACGCTGCGGTCTCCCTGAATAACAAGGACTGGCTCTCCCGGAAAGCTAAATCTGACTGCCTTCTCACGGCAGTCCACCGAAGCATAACAAGTGGCTAGCCAATCTATGCCCAGAAGCACATCAAAGTCCAACATATCGAGGAGAATCAAATCAACCGATGAATCCCTCTCCCCGATATGAACGGAACACAAACGAAAAACAAAACGAGCGACAAACGACTCGCCTACCGGAGTACTAACAACAAGCGGACGATCTAACGACGACGACTCACGGCCCAACATCGGTGCAAAGTGTGTAGATACGTACGAATGTGTGGAACCTGGGTCGAATAATACCCGTGCGTCGAAAGAACAAACTGGCAAGGTACCTGTCACAACGGCATTGGATTCTTACGCATCCTGCGGTGTCAAAGCAAATACTCGGGCCTGTCCTCCACCGATAGCGGGCTGACCTCGACCTTGGCCTCTGCCTCCTCGTCCTCTCTGAACAGGACCGCCGCGTCCACGGCCTCTCGGTGCACCTAACGGCGTGGAGCATCGCCTGTGGTAGGAAGTAGGGCTCTCTGTGGAGGGGGGTGGCGATGGTGGTAGGGTCACATGCGGAACTGTCGCTGCTCCCTGTCGTCTCGCCGGACAGTCTCTGACAAGATGGTGCAAACTCCCGCACCCAAAACACCCTGGCGACGGCTGCTGCCCCTGGGGATAAGAACCATATAACTGTCCCCGCCCAAATCCTCTGCCAGGCCTATCTCTCGGAAAGAATCTGGCGCTCTGCCTCTGAGACGGTACATCGGTGCGAATCCTCTTCGGCCCAGAAACGGCCGAAGTCTGTGATATGCGTGCCTCCATCCGCAATGCCGTATCCATAGCAGCTGAAAAGTGTCGTAGTGCTGGGCGCCAATGGCAAGATATAGCTGGGCATCAAGTCCCTGTACGAACCTCTTCACCATCTTCTCCTCGGTATCCACCAAATACTGAGCATATCGGGATAACTGTGTAAACTGGATGTCATACTCAGACACCGTCATCCCAGGTGTCTTGACTAAGGCCTCGAAGCTACGAGCTCTGGCGTCACGAACGCTCTCTGGAAGGAAACGGGCTAGAAAGACCGCTGTAAACTCGACCCAAGTCATAGGCGGCAGACCTGCAGCTCGACCTCTCAAGACTGACTCCCACCATGTCTGCGCGAGACCCTCTAGTCGGAAACTCGCAAGCTCTACCCATCGATCATCCGAACATCTCAGCGAACGGCAGATCCTGGCTAAACTGTCAAGGAACGTCTGTGGGTCCTCCGCTGCCTCGGTGCCGGTGAATACTGGAGGTCTCAGCCTCATGAAATCCTGTAGTGAAACCGGAATGGCCACGGTGGTAGTAGTAGGAGCAGGTATCATGGTCGTCTGTGATGTAGTAGGTGCGTCATCCGGCCTCGGTGTACGACTGGCTGCAACTAGGGATCCTACCATCTGATGTAGCTCCTGCATACCCCCCATCATCTGTCGCAACTCCGCCATACCAGTCTCGAGCCTATCCATACGGCCTGGGGAAGGTGGATCGGTCTGTCCCTGCGGCGTAGGCATACCACCCTGCTCAGTCCTAGTCTCGGACGAGCCAGCTCGAATCTCGTCTCTGGCGGCAGCCCTCTGTGCCCTCGTAGCCTTCGGCGGCATAGTGGCTGTTACAGGAAAACGGATAATAAGAACAGTGCAATAGAATCATAGGATACACGGAATTGAAGAAGGAATTTCAAGCAAGTATCCTAAAGTCACTTAAGCGGAGTACCGTATCGCAAGTATGCCGCGGACATACGCACGCTACGTTACCCTGCTTAAGTCACTTACTCCATCTACCAAGGGTCATCCTACACTCAAAAAGGTAAAACCTATCGCTCTGATACCAACTTTGTCACAACCCGCAGGGTACGGAACGTGACTGGCACTTAAGTTTACGAAACGTCTAAAGACGTCCGTAAAATAAGTAAGCCAAAGCCCAGAAAACCAAACCAAATAAGCAAAAGAGTGAAGAGAACCCAATCAATTGGAAACAAGTTTATCAATAAGTCATATAAAACCCTTTTTGAAAACAATATCAATTTTTCCAAAAATTTCGGCAGAGTCTCCTTTGTAAATACTGGCCCCCAAAATGGGTACAACAAAAATATATATGAATCCAACAAATAAGGCATCCCCAAGCAGGAGCTAGCTCTTCGCCACAAGGCGGTCACAAATCCCACGCAAAATAAAGCAACAACATGCGAAATAATCATAATGAAGCATAAGAAAAACAGCATGTCGACTCAAGTGAGCTCGACCCCAAAATACAGCATAAAAGTCCACAAACCTCACAGTCTCATCTCTAGGTCAATATACAATAATACTGGTAGATACAGTAGATGGAGTGCACTAGATACAAAGAATATACAAGGTGGTACAAAAATAATGATATAACCCACCTAAGAGCAAAACCTCGAGTCCAGGCAAAGGAGGCAAAAGAACAAGTGCGCCCGCTGCTACTGTACTGACGGAGCGGACCTGCAAAAGGCTGTGGCATAACGGGGGTGAGTTGCCAACTCGTGAGTAATAAATAACATCTACAAAGGCTATCGTATGCATGCACACAAGCATCCTAGCATCTAAAATACAGGTATGACTGGATGCACTAGCAGGTGTGTATACAACATCAGTGTACTAATATGTATGCAACATGAATATCTGAGGTCTCAATAGGTATATATAAGAAACATTTTATCTCTTTTTGTTTTTGAAACTCTTTTAGAATGCCAGCATAATACTCAAAGAATCGACGAGAACTGGTGTCCAGCAACGACACCTAAAAGCTGTCTCAAATCTCATAAATCCATGTCATAGTGTCTCTGGCCTCAGCCATCCGGCTGACCCATCTCAATATCAATATCTCATCCTCTCGCGGCCCCGGTCGGTATCCTCTGGATATCCTCCGTGCCCAATGAAGTCACCGGTAGGTAATCCATCCCCTGCCAGGCTCATCGTCAGCACCACGAGCTTCTTGCCCCGGGGTACCCTACCGGGCCCACCATGTACCCGAGACGGTTCATCCAACTCCTCGAAATAGGTCTCGAAAACCACAGCAAACTCATGGTGGACGACACTTACATCACTAGAAAACCGCAATTCACATATTTTAAAAATATAATAAGTTTAGAAATTTTGCGGTTTTCCCCCGAAATCCAGAAATATCATAAAATCTCAAGAAATCCTCATAAGTGCATATGTCAATGATAATGAATGCATATGGTATCAATAATCAAGTTGCGATGTGTGATTAATAGTTTAGGCATGAACAAATAATATGATGAAGTACATGCACATGAATAGCAATCCTACGATTTCATTTTAAGGAATTAAAGGCAATAGCACAAGTTTAAGTATCAATTAGTAAAAGGTTTCAATTTAAAGGTTATCTAGTGTGGTGGCATGGCAATTACCAGGGTGTGTGTGTAAGCATGAATAGTGCTCGTGCTGCATATAAAAACCCTGGCAATGGTGCAGGTGTCCTATAAAATGGTTTCGTATAGGTATGTCAATATAGGGCATGAATGTAGCAAATAATCATACAAGTATTACACCCCTAATTACTAACATTACTAGAAATCTTTTAAGTTACTAAAACTATCGGGCGGCTTGCGCCATCCAACGATAGTCCCCCGTAGATGTTACATCTACTCACCGGAATCCCTAGCTAGCTGTGTCCAATCACCGCTTTCCCCTTTCGTCCGCGTCTGACGTCTCCGCGACCGAACCTGGAATTTACATCAATACCAAACATAAGGTTACCTATCAAGACTGACGTAAAACCCAAACGAAAATACTAATGTTCACTAGCTAGGTACAACGTGCACAAGGTGCGCGGAACATACGCGAAAATCGCAAAAACTGCCAAAAATCACCGATTTGGTCGCCCGGCAAAACTAAAACCCGACCACTCAAAAATCCGCACACACGCATCCTAAATGTCATAGGATACACTAAAAATGTCATCAAGACATCGCAATTAATTCATCACAACATTTTAGTAAAAACTAGTAAGCTAGAATAGCAATTAGGTGCAAACATCGACAATAGCGACAAAGTTATCACGGTCCAACACAACCATCCAATCCACACAACTAGTTAGCCACCAAAAACACAAATTTTAACTTATTTATCATGCTACAAAACCCACATTCCATACACAAACCTCTTCTTGAATTTGGTAATTAGCAATCTTAATGAAAATTTCACACAAGCTTAACATAGATTAGCATAATATGAAGCCACTTAAGCAAAGTAACCTTAAAGATTGGTTTAGTAATTAACTAGATATCTAATTAGCTTTAATTAACTAAATAATGGTTCCTAAAAACCCTAGTTTAACTCTAACCATAAACCTTTAAAAACTAGATTAGAATCTAACACTAAATTAACACTAGATTTTAGCCCAATTAGCAATTTAACCACTTAGATTAAGCTAACAAAATAACTAGATAACAAAATAGCTTAATTAATCTCTTAATGGTGATCTAAACCCTAAATTAATTTCAAACCACAAACTTTAAAAAAACTAGTATGCAATTAACACTAAAATTAACACTAAAACAATTTTCAAAGTTCTAATTAGCATACTTTAACTACAATGTAACCATTTGATTAGAAGTTATACCTCAAAAGTTCAAACCCTATGTTGCTAAAGCCTCCCAAGATGCCATCCTTCTCCAAGATTTGAGCCAATTTGGGTTTGAGAAGAGAGGGAATAAGGTTTTGCTTTGAAATTGTAAAGGATTTGTTGATTTTTGATAGTTTTTGTGATGAATTTGTGAACAAAATAGAGAGGAAAATGAAGGGGGGGAGCTGCTGATTTTCTGGACAGAAATGAGGGAGAGGGGAGTGGTGTGGGTGTGGGAAAAAGTCTCTAGTCAAACTCCCCCAAAGTCAAAGCACCATACCCCATTTAACAATTCAAAAACCTTTAAAAAAAACCCTCATTTCCACACAAAAACACAAGTCAAAAAGCATGGAATTTTTTTTCCCATGTGCTGCTGGAAATGGCCGGCCTAGGGTGAGGGAGAAGTGAGAGGGAGTGCACAAAAAAAATTTTTATGCAAAAAGACCCCCTACAAGTCCAAAATTGCAAGTTTAAGCTTAAATTCAATAAATTTCGTTTTCTATAATAAAAATTAGTTAAAAATCAAAATAAAATACTAAAAATTTATGTTACAACTAGATTTTAATTAACATAATTTTAAAGATTAAAATTAGCCCAGAAAAATTTGTATTTATCGCTAATTTAATGTATTTTCTTACCGGCTTAAAATAATATAAAAAAATTGAAAAATAGGGAAAAAATTTTAAATGCCCAAAATTTAATAAGTAACTCATTAGCTACTAAAAACAAGCAATTACGTATCCAATTTAGGTATAATTAGCCCTAAACTGCAAAATAACAAAAAAGACGGTTTTCGGAAAAATACCGAATTTTCACCGATTTTCAGGAAAACACCAAAACGACTTTTCAAGGCGCTACAAGGCTACTGCTAGAGGCTAACCAGAATATGATGACCGTCGATGCACCGATTATTTGATGATTGAGGCACTGTTCAGCGTGCGGACAAATGAGCCAGTTGTTGCTGCGAATGACGAGATATCGCCCCAGATGTTTGGAGCTATTGCCGCACGAGTTGTACTTAGAGATATGATAGAAGATCGCTAGTCACCCATGGAGGAAGGACTAGGACGCGTGATTCGTTGCCTACCCCGATGCGAGGTCATCGGATCGATTGATTCCAGCTGGAGACGACTTCACACAGGTACGTTGGGAGTCGATAGAGACGATCGAATGTCAGAAACACATTTTCCAAGTTTAAAGTATTCAGAGACAAGTGCAAGTAATGCTATGGAACCTCTAGAAGAATGAAACCCTAACTCGACATAATGACCATGAGAACGTTTTGAAACCTTAGGGTTTGCGGCAGTTTAGCGGTGTCATTAGTGAGGCTTGGGTTTACCCTTCTACGGTTGGTCCACAGGTACTGCGGCATGTACTGGAATACTATTAAACTGTACTCAAGATGTTGAGCTCTTGGGGTATTATGGAACTTTGACGAATCGATCGAAAGGTTCAACGTCATTCGGATATCATGTGATGGGATACATTGCTTGGGAGACTCCAGATACGAGTATAGCCGTAGGAGCGCAGTCCATGCAGCCATGAAGGGACGAGTCTGAAGCAGTCGACATTAGAGAAAAGTCGAGTAAGAGGTTCGTACAAGATCTTGATGAGATGACGTTCCACTCCACCGACATCAGAGATGTGATACGCCTGCAGAGGCGTTGTATATGGATATATCTTCCAGAGGGAGTCGTGATGGGTATGCAGCCGTTCCGGAACAAGAAACATATATAGAAAGGGTGATAACCTCCGGGCAGTTCGGCAGAAACGTGATTCAGAGGGAATTTGTCGGAACCTTTATAGAATACTATACGAGAAGACTTGGACCCAGGAGAGGTCATATTGTGCACACCCAGCAGGCCAGAGTTCAGCATCGTCGACCAGACATGTTATGAGTGACCATGATAGTTGGCCAGAGATCTGTAGAGGATGTGCCAGAGCGGGACTGTTTCCGTCGTCATTCTATATTAGGCCGTTGAGCCGAGGAGCTATATATCTGTTGGAGATAGTGCCCTCAGAGTCAATTATTGGATCACAGGCACGTGATTGCAATGATTGAGGGAGGACCTATCCCGGTAGGACAGTCTTACTCAAGGTGATAGTATGCTATCTGGTTTATCTTTATCATCGTGTATCGCTTTAGGTGACCTTACAAGTCACTATTGCGTTGATAGAGCCCTTAGGATTCTTGCTTGACGGCCAGCAGTATAAGGGCGATCATATATGTGGAAGCTGGGGTTTATAAGCACATCCTTAAATGGTCCCTAGTTGAGGGAGTTTCGAGACAGGGCATCGATACTCCAGAGTAGACTAGTGTATACAGTGGAGACGCCGACGAGGGGCGGTGACCGGTCTCACAAGCCATTGGTGTCAGTTGGTTCACCTAAGATGTATACAGGTGCTCATTGGGTTATGAGTACACCAGACAGGACTCGCCGGGAACATGCTAGTTGGTCTTATACCTGACGTCAGATAGCAGTTCCCTGGTGACATGTGTACAGGTTAGTTCATCGACCTAAGATCGTCATTTGTCTCGTGTGAGTTTCCACTGTATATTGATTACTACCCTACCACGCTCAAAGGAGAAGTGCAAACAGGTTTTAGTTGGGTACAGTCCCGAGCAACATGGAGGCAGTGAGCGGATCTGCAGGGATTCGTCTCTCCCGGTATTGGGGGTGAGGTCGCGCTGTGTCTAGGAGAGCCATTACACGAAGTCCTTGGCCAAGGCAGGAGATTTACTGGTAGGTATTCCAGTAGTATCTCAGGGTGTTCTGGGCTACACTCCGACACGACTTGTACCGCTTTTGGCGGTCTGACTTTTACCAACCCTCTAGGCCCGCCATACGATGGTCGTAGACGAACGGACAGGACTGTACGGATATTGTCACTGACAGGCTCAGTAGGGTGTCAGGATGAGTCCGCTCATCGATGTCCTTTTTGGTCAATACCTGGTAGCCCGTAATGTATGGCTAATACCTCTGACGTGCTAGTGGTTAAATCCACAGCCAAAGTATTGAGGAGTCTTTAGAGTCCCCCACAGACCGTTTTCTCAAGTTTCGGGCGAAACGCTGTAGAGGCCGTATGGAGATATAGCAGGGTTCGATCAGATACGTGCGGTATTTCACGGATCATGATCGGACGGATAATACTAGCGGGCTTTGGTTTAAGCCGGATCCTAGTATTGTACTGTGTAGATTTGTCTCATTGCATTTGTATTCGGTCGGAATACAAATGCTGGTATGTATATACAGTCGCGGGGTTTTCCTGTAATTTATTACGGGATCATTTTTTGGAGGTTGCCAGTTTGCTTTCCGTTTCGGCCAGTTTGCTTTCCGTTTCGGCCATTTTCTTTTATTTCTTTCTTTGGCTGAAAATTGATGGAGGAGGGCTTATTTGCGATTGTGCAAATTAGCGTTGTGGAGGGTGGTCTTTGTATATTGTTGCATCATGATGGTTCCACCATCCCTTGACTTTCTTTTGTTCATGATCACTTGCTATTTGACTTGATGGAGATTGGATGGGTTATGATGATGAAGGGTTATGATGATGGAGTGAGGATTGCTTTTGGTTTATCATCACCCCTTTCCTTTTTCCTACACTTACGTTCCTTCATTGTATTTTCCCCTCTCTCCATATATGCTCATGGCCGGCCATTCTTTAGGAGGGGCTGCCAAAATTTTGGAGAGTGATTTTTGTTCTCTTGATGCTTGCAAAATTCCCGAGTTCATCCAAAAAGTTTATAGTTCATCTCCTCCACCAAAAAGGCAACTTCTCCGCAACCCCTTTAGACAAAGAGTCTACATTAGCCTACAGCATTTCTTGGACACGTCGACTTGCCAACTTCATGCCCGATTTTCCTCAGTCCAGAGGTGGGAGCCCGTAAAAGAACCCGGCGATGTGGTGCCCTTCCGACGAGGAGATGAAGACCGGAGATTCAGCGGGGAGATCGGGACGACGACGAGAAGACCGAAGGACATGGATCGCTCGGTATATCTCTCTACCCCTTCTCTAGTTAGCTAGGAGTAGGTTAATAGCCCAATCCGGGTTTTATAGTACGCGGTGGTGCCGGTTTTAAAAGTTAAAGAAAAGTATCGTTTCCGCATTTTGGCCTCGGATTGACGGCCGGAGCGCCGCCGTGCACTTATATTGGTATCAGAGCCAGGCCATTAACCCAGTCTAGCTTGCTCTAACGTGTTTACAAGTTCGATCGAACGAATTTCCAAAAACCACATTTTCCATGCATCAGTTTCTGTCGAATTTTTCCAGTCGTCAAAAAATTATTTGGTACATTGGAAAATTACGTGCAGGGTTTTTTGAGAATTCAGTGAAAATTTGGTCGGCTGATATTACTGTAGCACGGCGGATCAGCGGCCAAAACCATGTTTGGGCCGCGGATCCGCCGCCGTTTTGTGTCCAAACTGCACCAAATTTTTACAGTGTGCTTCTGACATGGAAATGGGGTTTTTGGTATATTCTTTTTGGGCCCATATTTTCTTTGGGAGCTACAGTAGTGCTTGGGGCCCACATGGAAAAATTTTGGTCGATTGAAAATTTTAAACATGTTAGTTCACAGTATTTACATTATATCTGCGACCGTGAATGTCATTTGATCGGTAAATCCTGTCTAACTGCTATAGCCCTTTTAGACGGATTTGCGAACGTGACATTAACGTTGATGTTCTGTGTTGTGCTGTGATGTTGCGGATTGTCGTGGTGGATAGCCGGATGCAATGGTAGTACAGTTTGGTATTCTTATGTACATTTGATATTGCGGTGCGAGCGTCCGACATGTGGACTGCCGTCACTGCCTGTTTGTATATTATTCTTTTGGGGCACGACCGGGCTGAGGTCGATGTACCCGTTGTATGTATATTTTACTTTCTGTACTAGGATTACCCCGTGGTGGGGTGCACGGATAGCCGGATTCTAGAGGGCAACGGCCCCGCATCTCATGCCTTTGAGACGGAGGGGGCTTTATTCTAGAATTGGCGGGCTATTCTCCGCACTCGTAGGGGGTATAGGTTGACCCAAGGAGGGGTGCCCAAGTTACCGGATTCCGTGAAGTGCTGGGTGGTCCATTCACGTTGTTGAAGGGGGCTGCCTCGCTTCAGGTTTTAACGGGTAACTTGCCGCGCCCGTAGGGGTCTAGGATTTCATTGCACAGGCTATCCACACGACCAGGGGAACGTCGGGTTTCAGTAGCGGCTCTATGAAACCCGGGGATCCCAGATATCTGTATTGTTCTGTGATGCTTATTACATTTCTCTGATGTTGCATTTTATCACGCCTTGAGCGAATATTATATATTGATATATATATACTAGTAGATGTTGTATATGTTTTGCATCCGCGCTAGTCCATTCCCCACTCTGTCATTAGTTAAGTATCCTAATGGGTAATGACGAGACCCAGTGGCGAATGGGGACGGCATATACGCACATCATTATTTTCGTTCTTTATTGGTGTGATCAATTGATGGGACTGCGTTGATTCGGATCAATGCAAGCTAAACAAACCTATTCTGATGTTGTTGGAACATTTTTCAAAAAGCTGTTATTGCAAGGACGTTCTCTTTTGTTTTGCACAATGGTATTGAGTTAGAATATCCTGCACCTTAGTCGACGAGGCAAGGGCCGAGATCCCTTCACCGGGAGTGACCCCTTGGACAGAAGTTTGCGCCAGGGCAATAACTTCACTATAGTCATTTACTTTTGCTTTGCATCATGGTATTCAATTGGAATATCCTGCACCTCATTCTACGGGGAAAGTGCTGAGATCCCTTCACCGGGAGTGACCTCTTTAGCAAAGGTTTTCGTCACTATATTTTTATAAAGCTATCCGGTTCCTTCAACGATATCAAGTTCTTTATGTTAAAGGTTTTTCGCCAAAAACCATTCGTAGCCTTCCGTCCTTTCATATGGATAGTCAATAGTATTCAAGCTGTGTTTGTTGGCCAAAGTCAAGGCGCAGTGTTTGGTAGCTATTGGGTATTCATATACAGCATGGATAGATGCGTTGGTTTGGGACAGTCGTACTGCCTTGTTGGCCAAAGTCAAGGGTAGGTACGGGTGGGTTCAAGTCAACCTGGAGAATGACGGGTAGAACTTGACATGTGACTTATGATTTGTTGGCCAAAGTCAAGGTCATAAGAGCATGGGGTAAAAATCACATCGGGAGTTTCTAAAGAAACTGAAACATGCCAGATATGCGCATAACTTTTGGAGTGATAACGTGAGCGGATTCCGTCACGTTATCATGCGATGATAGTTGGATCCCAATTCCCACTGATGAGTTTGTTTACTCCTCGGGTGATCCCGACTAATTCTTCTTTCAGGTTTGGAGGAGAATTTGACGTTACAGTGGGAGGTTTCCAGATTAGATAAATTGGTAACCATTCTGATCTAGGTTAGAGTGCACGCTGAGTGTTTCTTTTCTCTCTCTCTTTGGTAGCGACCATGGCCCGACCCTAGACTATGACTCAGTGACCAAGTTGACCGAACCTTCTTAAACACTGGCTTTTGGATTGTCAGAGTTTCATACCTCATTGCCATTCCTACTTTTACCCTTTTTCACCAGGACACCCCGTATTACTAAGAACGTCCACTTCCATTGGATAAAACCATCGTATGGTTATATACGAACTTGAAGGAATTTATTCGAGGATGGTTTCTGGTTCTGAAGAAAATGAATAGGACTATTCAGTTGTCTTTTCCTTTTAGCTTCTCTCAGGTTGCGAGTACTCCTTGGTTTAGGAGATAGTACACCTATTATGCAAATTGGATAGTCTTCTTCCAAAGCTTAGGCTGGTGCCAAACGGTGGGGAATGAAGAAAACCAATTAGCATAACTATAGTGTGCAGAAGGTATTAAGTTAAGACAAATAAAGGGATTAGAAGGAGGGCAAAGTAAATTGCGACTGCTATTCACGACCAAACAAAGTATTTCATTACCACTCCCACTTCACCTTTGTATTTCTCCAGGACACTCCGTATCACTACGAAGATCCACAGTTTATTGGATACTCCATCGTATGGTTATATACGAACTCGAAAGGAACTTGTTCCAGTTCGGGGATGGATTCTGGTCCAGGAGAAATAGGAATAAGGTTTATTCGGTTGTCTTTTATCTTCACCTTCTCTCGCATTGCGAGTGCTTCTAGGATTAGGACAGTACACCCATTATGCTTATTGGATAGTCTTCTTCCAAACCATAGGCTGGTGCCGAGCGATAGGGAAGGAAGAAAACCATTTGGCCTAAAGGGGTGTACAGAAGGTAATGACTAAAGACATATGAAGGGATTTGGAGAGATGGCAAAGAAATATTCGGTTACAGTTGTGAATCTAGATAATGGGAGAGGCATTACTAAGAATACCAGGATACCCCTATGAAAGATTTCAATGTTTCAGTTTCGCTGTGTACTGTTAAAAGAAAACTGATTTCCCAATCAAATCTTGCTCCAGGGTATATATTTACCAGGTATAATTCTCACATCTGTATGGTTTTACAGATGATGAGCGGGAGTAAGTTTTTGAGAATTAGGTGATTGTCGTCATTATATCAGAATTCGTTGTAATTGGTGATATTTGAGGAAATCGCCTGGGTTGTTTGCCGGATGGCAAATATTTGGTTTTGAATATCCGCTGTTATGCATCAATTTCAAATTTATACATCTGTACGTCTATTTTTATAGAGTGAGATATACCTTTTTGAAATTATGTCCATGACATTTACCTATATCAGTGGATGGTTAGGTAATGAGCATTAAACAGCGGTGTAATTCTTCTTAACCATAGGTACAGTTTTCAACCTACGACACACAGGGATTGAGTTATCAGACTCAAGGGACTTATACAGAGTATTGTATGTTGTCCAGTGTCCATTAGGACAGAGGGGTTGGTCCTCGTACTTTATTCGGTTTACTTATGACTTCTCTAGTTCTTAGATAAGTGTTTCGTAGAAACACAAGGTCTGAGTTTTAAGAAGTTATAGGTATATGAATAAAGTAGAGAACCAGGTGTTGCAAGTATCGGGATTCTTCAAGGTGATCGAAGATGTAGATACTTGTGTAGGGTATTCAGCTGATAGTAATGATTAAGAGAACTTGCTTCTCTTTCAGATTACTCATAATTGGAAGCACTCCTAAGTTGAGTAATGCCGATTGGCCTCTCTCCATTTAATTGACATGCACTGGAAACAGTTGCATGATTTGAATCTGGTTCAATTATATCTATGCCGCTGTTTCTGTGTTGGATATAGAACAGTTCATATCTTAACATTGTTAAGGTACGGGGAGTTGTCCGGCTTATGATTAAAACCAGACTCTGGATAACTCAAGGCACGTTTCTGTAATGGCTGTTTGTGGGTTGACCCAGGCTATGACGAGGGTTGACTTTCTACCATCTGGAAGATCAATAGTGATATTGTTCATGACTCGCCAAAGTTTTAAGAAAAATGGATTTTTTCATAAAACAGTAGTGGGAGTATGGTAGAACTGGAAGTGATTCCAGAACCGCAAACGATTACTGAAAGTTTGATAGGAACCTAAAGATTCAATCTGGCTTGACATTCCATTGGCCACTCCGCAGATACGGTGGGTAACCTCAGGCACCCGAGAGGTACTCCGGTAGCCTCAAGGACGGTGGCAGGGAGGTTCTTGTTTACCCAGACTTGCCATTGCTGTTGTTCCAAACTACGATACCTGGCAAGAGGATGAGTATAGCGTCGTTCTGAACTGGCTTTAGAAGCGTATGAATATATGACTCTGCCAGAGGGTTGTCGTAGTCAGTGGGAGCAGCGGAAGCATAGTGGACAAGTAGCTTATGTCTGTTTATGGACTAAAGAAGATATAGCGAAGATAGATCATCTATTTCTGATGTGACAGTTATAGGTTTGACTTCATCAGAATAGGGGATGGATCTGTTAAGAAGGTAGTAGGGTGTGATGTCCTGGTATTTGGATGACATACACAGAGTAGGAAGTGAAATTCCTATACTACGGTCGGTTATACTTTGGTTGTCACACAGTGGTTTCTCCATATAGGATATAGATATAATATCAGACATTCCGGTTACTGGATCTATGGTATTAGATCTAGATTTGGGTAGTTTCCCAATCTGGATACTTAGACAGCATTCTGAAGGTGTTTTAGAATGGACGACTCCAGGCACGGTAGTGTACCTGCAGGTGATGGAGTCACCCTCTTTAAAGGTGTCTTACAGACTAAAGTCGAGAGGGATGTGCATGATTAGCAGATCACTTGCTTAGGCAATTGAGTCAATCATGAGATGTCAAGCACCACACCAGATGTTGTTTTTTGCAATAGATGCAATATGTTGATATTGATCCAATCCTGGAGAAATGAACGGAAGCAGTTTTAGAACATAAGTAGATGTTCTAGGGATATGATAGCAACAGCCTCTTTCAGGAGACAGTTATCATTCCAGGCTTCCAAGGTGACATGGATGACAGAGAGGTTGTTAGAGTTATAGTTTTCCTTCTGACAAGGGGCAGTATTTTGGACAGGTGGTCCAAAGGGATACTGAGGGAGGCATGATGCAGGATACTAATTGAGTTCAGTTGACGATACAGTGTAAGAAATTTGGATTTGGAGTTCATTTATGAGCTAGGTCCCATCAGATATCCAGACATATTCTGAGACGGGTATTGCTCATTTCGGGAGATGGGTTTCTCCGCGAACTTGAGATAAAGAGAGACATAGAAAGAAACATCTGAGCGGATCCACTCACTGAGGCTATTCCTCGAACGCATTAGTTTCGCAAACAGGTTTTGTGAGACTGATTAGTAGAGAAGTTGGGTGTTCGGTATCACACTGGCTGTGAGTATGCAACATCGCAATAATTAGCCATAAGTGCAAGTGGGAGATTGTTAGAGATAGTGCCCTCAGAGTCAATTATTGAATCACAGGCACGTGATTGCAATGATTGAGGGAGGACCTATCTCGGTAGGACAGTCTTACTCAAGAAGATAGTATGCTATCTGGTTTATCTTTATCATCGTATACTGCTTTAGGTGACCTTACAGGTCACTATTGCGCATTGATAGAGCCCTTAGGATTCTTGCTTGATGGCCAGCAGTATGAGGGTGATCATATACGTGGGAGCTGGGGTCTATAAGCACATCCTTAAATGGTCCCTAGTCGAGGGAGTTTTGAGACAGGGCATCGATACTCCAGAGTAGACTATGTATACAGTCGAGACCCCGACGAGGGGCGGTGGCCGGTCTCACAAGCTATTGGTGTCAGTTGGTTCACCTAAGATGTATACAGGTGCTCATTGGGTTATGAGTACACCGGACAAGACTCGCCGGGAACATGCTAGTTGGTCTTATACCTGACGTCAGATAGCAGTTCCCTGGTGACATGTGTACAGGTTAGTTCATCGACCTGAGATCGTCATTTGTCTCGTGTGAGTTCCCACTATCCTACCACGCTCAAAGGAGACATGCAAACAGGTTTTAGTTAGGTACAGTCCCGAGCCACATGGAGGCAGTGAGCGGATCTGCAGGGGTTCTTCTCTCCCGGTATTGGGGGTGAGGTCGCGCTGTGTCTAGGAGAGCCATTACACGAACTCCTTGGCCAAGGCAGGAGATTTACTGGTAGGTATTCCAGTAGTATCTCAGGGTGTTCTGGGCTACACTCCGACACGACATGCACCGCTTTTGGCGGTCTGACTTTTACCAACCCCCTAGGCCCGCCATGCGATGCTCATAGACGAACGGACCGGACTGTACGGATATTGTCACTGACAGGCTCAGTAGGGTGTCAGAATGAGTTCGCTCATCGACGTCCCTTTTGGTCAATACCTGGTAGCCCGTTATGTATGGCTAATACCTCTAACGTGCTAGTTGTTAAATCCACAGCCAAAGTATTGACGAGTCTTTAGAGTCCCCCACAGACCGTTTTCTCAAGTTTCGGGCGAAACGCTGTAGAGGCCGTATGGAGATATGGCAGGGTTCGATCAGATACGTGCGGTATTGCACGGATCATGATCGGACGAATAATACTAGCGGTCTTTGGTTTAAGCCGGATCCTAGTATTGTACTGTGTAGATTTGTCTCATTGCATTTGTATTCGGTCGGAATACAAATGCGGCTATGTATATACAGTCGCGGGGTTTTCCTGTAATTTATTACGGGATCAGTTTTTGGAGGTTGCCAGTTTGCTTTCCGTTTCGGCCATTTTCCTTTGTTTCTTTCTTTGGCTGAAAATTGGTGGACGAGGGCTTATTTGCAATTGTGCAAATTAGCATTGTGGAGGGTGGTCTTTGTATATTGTCGCATCATGATGGTTCCACCATCCTTTGACTTTCTTTTGTTCATGATCACTTGCTATTTGACTTGATGGAGATTGGATGGGTTATGATGATGAAGGGTTATGATGATGGTGTGAGGATTGCTTTAGGTTTATGATCACCCCTTTCCTTTTTCCTACACTTACCTTCCTTCATTGTTTTTTCCCCACTCTCCATATATGCTCATGGCCGGCCATTCTTTAGGAGGGGCTGCCAGAATTTTGGAGAGTGATTTTCGTTCTCTTGATGCTTGCAAAATTACCAAGTTAATCCAAAAAGATTATAGTTCATTTCCTCCACCAAAAAGGCAACTTCTCTACAACCCCTTGAGACAAAGAGTCTATACTAGCCTACAACATTTCTTGGACACGTCGACTCGCCAACTTCATACCCGAGTTGCCTCGGTCTAGAGGTGGGAGCCCGTAAAAGAACCCGGCGATGTGGTGCCTTTCCGACGAGGAGATGAAGACCGGAGATTCCGCGGGGAGATCGGGACGACGAAAAGAAGAATGAAGGACACGGATCACTCGGTATATCTCTCTACCCCTTCTCTAGTTAGCTAGGAGTAGGTTAATGGCCCGATCCGGGTTTTATAGTGCGCGGTGGTGCCGGTTTTACAAGTTAAAGAAAAGTATCGTTTCCGCATTTTGGCCTCGGATTGACGGCCGGGGTGCCACCGTGCACTTACAATATCAAGCAATTCGCAGTGAGAGACAAGAGCCTAAAGGCACCAGGTGCCAGACCATGAACAGGTGGCAAGTAGATATCTTGCTCTGCTAGCTTTGGATGCACCGATAACTTATCGACTGCGAGGGAAGGACATATCGACGACTGTATTTATGATTTATGATTTGGTGATTCGATTATCACGTTTCCGTCATTTTTGGATTTCGGTATTTTGGATGATTTGTTTGCATGATTGAGATTTTCGTACACTACGGTTGCACTTGACTTCGATTGATGTCATTCGAGATATTGATTTTGATTTCATGCCTATGATATGCTTATGATTTAACTTGTACTTTCGGCATAGTTTTCATGCACTTTTAGTATTTGATTTGATTTTGGGCACGCTGATGCACATGGTTGTGAGATTATGTACCACGGTATACCAGATTTGCATTTGGATTGAATGTGTCGTATACCGTCGATTTTGATTTTGATATTTGATATTTGTTTTCGTACACTTGATTTGGATTATTGCGCAAGCTTGGGCGCTTGATGCGATTTTGGTGCACACCAGAAGCACTAAATCGAGATTCTTCGTGCACATCAGATGCACCTGATATTGCTGTCAGGCACACCCGTTGCCCTTGACAGATGTTTCATGCACACCCGATGCACTTAGATGTTGTTTCTGTGCACATGTATGGCACATTCATGGTGTCACGCCCCGCTTCCCAGAGTGCGCTAAGATAGGCACGTGACAGAGCCAACCATGCTACCTGTGGATAGGAAATATCCCTCCACAGTCACATTACGGCTGTAGAGATATCAAGAACAGTAAAATAATAAACAACTTCTAATACATGTCCATGAGCCAGAATAACGAGTCAAGAATAAAAATAATGCGGAAGCAAAAAGATCCAACACAATAATAAACTGGAATGTACGTCACATAATGCGGGCTCACATCAGGAATGAAAATACTGAAAGGAAACTAAACTAAACTAATAACAGGTCCTCACTGCTCGACCTGTTGATCAAAATACTCCTGGACAGCCTGCGATAAAGGTAAGGGATCTGGGCCATGCAAAACCCAGACGTCAGTGCGTCAAAATATCAATAATTCTAAGCAAGCAGGATGTGATGAAATATGCGGGCATGAAGTATGAACAGTAACAAGTCATCAGCAGCAAGTAAACCGTAACATGAATATAGATCGGTGAACAGGATATAAACAAGTGAAGTGCAGTGTGTTGGATATAGTGCCCTCAAAGTCAATTATTGGATCGCAGGTACGTTATTGCAATGATTGAGGGATGACCTATACCGATATGACAGTCTTGCTCGAGATGATAGTATGCTATCTGGTTTGTCTTTATCATCATATACATGCTTTAGTTCACTATTGCATGTTGATAGAGCCCATAGGATTCTTGCTTGACTGCCAGCAGTATGATGTCGATCATATACGTGGGAGCTGGGGTCTATAAGCACATCCTTATAGTGTCCCTAGTCATAGGAGTTTCGAGACAGGGCATCGACACTCCAGAGTAGACTAGTGTATACAGTCGAGACCCCGACGAGGGGCGGTGGCCGGTCTCACAAGCCATCGGTGTCAGTTGGATCACCTAAGATATATACAGGTTCTCATTAAGTTATGAGTACACCGGACAGGACTCGCCGGGAACATGCTAGTTGGTATTATACATATCGTCAGATAACAGTTCCCAGGTGACATGTGTACAGGTTAGTTTGTCGACCTGAGATCGTCATTTGTCTCGTATGAGTTCCCACTATGCTTTGATTACTACCCTACCACGCTCAAAGGAGACGTGCAAACAGGTTTTAGTTGGGTACAGTCCCGAGCCACATGGAGGCAGTGAGCGGATCGTCGGGGATTCGTCTCTCCCGGTATTGGGGGTTGATGTCGCACAGTGCACGGGTGGCCATCACTAGAAATCCTCGGCCGAGATAGTGGAGAATTACTGATTTGGATCAGTAGTTTCTCAGGAGGTGATGGGCTTCATACCGACTTGAATTATCACGTTATTAGGGGTCTGACTTTATCTACCCCCCTAGACTCGATATGCGATACTCTTAGACGAACGGACCGGACTGTATGGATATTGTCACTGTCAGGCTCAGTAGGGTTTTTGGATGAGTTCGCTCGTCAGCTTCTCTTCCAATCAATACATAGACAATCATTATGTACAGCTTGTACCTCTGACGTGCTAGTGGTTATAACCAGTGCCAGTGTGTTGATGAGTCATTAGAGTCCCCCACAGACAGTTTCCCAAGTTCGGGCAAAACGTTGTAGAGGTCGTATGGTTTTATAGCAGGGTTCGGAAAATGCAATTGCTTTTACGCACGTATCATATTTCGGGCAGATAATACCGGTGGGCTTTGGTTTAAGCCGGATCCGAGTATTATACTGTGTAGATATAATAGCTTTGTCTCAGTTGCATTTGTATTCGGTCGTAATATAAATGCGGGTATGTTTATACTGTTACGGGTTATCCTGAAATTCGTTTCGGGATCACTTTTGGAAGTTGCCAGTTTCCATTTTTCTATCACCCGTATTAAACATTCGGTTTAATACGGATTTATCTTTTCTTCACTTGGGTGAGTCATGAGTGTGGAAGGTTCTAGTTTTGGTGACTAGGTTTTGATTCATTGTATGCATTAATGAATGGATGACTAGGTTAATTGAGTCACCATTTGCATTAATGTGGTTTTGTTTTGCCTTGGATTTTTTCTCTTGATCTTTTCCTGTATGGTCACCAACTCTTGCTCCTACACTCACCCCCTCCTCTATATGTGGCCGGCCCCTCCCTTCCTCTTCTCACTCTCTCACTTAGTTTTAAAAGATGATAGTTTTGGTTCATGGAAATTTGATATACTCATTTTCTCTTAACCCGATTAAAAAGGCAACTTCATTAACCGTTCGTCCATAGCTTTGGACGAAGCGAGACAAAATGTTCTACTCATTCTCTACATCAATCTTGGTCATCTCTTTTGGCAAACTTGATGACCGATTTGCCTTGGTACAGAGGCGGGAACCTGTTTAAAGATCCGTCGACGTGGTGCCACCTGGACGAGAAGACTGGAGATTCAGGAGATCGGAGCAGCCGCAACAAAGCATAGGATGATGGTTCAAGACCGAAGGACTCGGATCGTTTGGTATAACATTTCTACCCACTTTGTAGTTTGTTAGTTTAGCTTTAATGGCAGATCCGGGATATAGTATGCGATAGCGCCAGCTAAAAAGTTTTTGTTCCGCATTTGGCGTCTGTTAGACAGCCGGGACGCTACCGTGTACTTACAGTGGTATCAAAGCCTCACCATTAAGCTTTACTAACTTGTGCTAACACGTTTAAAACATCGATCGAACGAATTTTCGAAAACTACAATTTTTCTGTACAAAGTTTCTGTCGATTTTAAATCTGGTCTAAAAATTATTTTGAGCATCACAGAAAATTGTGCAGGCTTTTCTAAGAAAACTGGTAAAAATTGGTCGAGTGATCTTACTGTACGGCCGCGGATCCGCGGCCAAAACCAGGGTTTGGCCGCGGATCCGCCGCCATATTGTGGGATCAAAGCTCCAATTTTCTACAGTATGTTCTTCATTGTAAATTGTGGTTTCTGGAATATTTCCTTTGGGCCCAGATTTTATTACTGTACACCAGAAGTACGTGGGGCCCACTTCGGAAAGTTTTGTCGATCGAAATTTTAAACTTGTTAGTATGCAGTACTTATATTATATCTTCGACCGAGAATGTCATTTGAGCGGTAAATCGCGTCTAATTGCTATAGTCCTTTTAGACGGATTTGCGAACGTGACTTTCGCGTTGATGTTCTGTGTTGTGCTGTGATGTTGCGGATTTGTTGTGGTGGATAGCAGTGTACAATGGTAGTGCTATTTGGATTTATTTGTATATTTGATATTGCGGGGCGGGGGTCCAACATGTGGACTGCCGTCACTGCCTGTTTGTATAATATTCTTTTGGGGCACGACCGGGCTGAGGTCGATGTACCCGTTTTATATATTTTCTTTTCTGTACTAGGTTTACCCAGCGGTGGAGTGCATGTATAGCCGGGTTCTGGAGGGCAACGGGTCCACATCTCATGGCTTTGAGAGGCAGAGGGGCTTCACTCTGGAATTGGCAGACTATTCGCCGCACTCGTAGGGGGTATAAGTTGACCTAAGGAGGGGTGATCAAGTTACCGGATTCCGTGAAGTGTTGGGTGGTCCATTCACTATGCTGTAGGGGGCTGCCTCGCTTCAGGTTTTTGGCGGGTAACTTGCCGCACCCGTAGGGGTCTAGGTTTCATTGCACAGGCAATCCACACGACCAGGGGAACGTCGGGTTTCAGTAGCGGCTCTGTGAAATCCGGGGATCCCAGATTATCTGTATTATTCTGTGATGCTTATTACTTTTCTGTAATGTTGCATATTATCACACCTGGAGCGATTATTGTATATTGGTATATATACTATTAGATGTTGTATATGTTTTACACCCGCGCTAGTCCAGTCCCCGCTCTGTCGTTAGTTAAGTAACCTAACGGGTGATGACGGGACCCAGAGGCGAATGCGGATGGTATATACGTACATTATATTTTCGTTCTTTTCTGGTGTGATTATTTGATGGGACTGCGTTGATTCTGATCAATGCAAAGGAAAACAAACCTATTGGCAGTTGTTGGAACATCATTAAAAAGTGTTATTACAAAGACGTTTCCTTTTGTTCTGCATAGCAGTATTCGGTTGGAATATCCTGCACCTCATTCGACGAGGCAAAGGCCGATATCCCTTCACCGGGAGTGACCCCTTGGGCAGAACTTTGCGTCAGGGTAATAACTTTACTATAGTCGATTATAAGTTGCTTTGCATCGCGGTATTCAGTTGGAATATCCTGCACCTCATTCCACGAGGAAAGAGCCGAGATCCCTTCATCGGGAGTGACCTCTTTAGCAAAGGTTTTCGTCACTATATTTTTATAAAAAACTATCTGGTTCCTTCAACGTGAGCAAGTTCATTACGTTAAAGGTTTTTCACCAAAAGCCAGCCGTAGCCCTCCGTCATTTCTTTTGGGTATTCAGTAGTATTCAAGCTATGTATTTTGACCTAACGCCAAGGCATAGTGTTTGGTAGCTGTTGGGTATTCATTTGTTGCATAGATAGATGAGTTGGTTTGGGACAGTCAATCTGCCATTTTGACCTAACGCCAAGGGCATGTGTGGATGGGTTCAAATTGACCTGGATAATGATGGGTAGAACTTGACATGTGACTTATGACATTTTGACCTAACGCCAAGGTCATAAGAGCATGGGGCAAAAATCACATCGCGAGTTTCAAATATACAGGAAACTTGCCAGGCATGCGCATAACTTCTGGAGTGTGATAACATGAGTGGATTCTGTCACGTTATCATGCGATGAGAGTTGGATCCCGATTCCCACTGATGAGTTGGTTTACTCTTCGGGTGATCCCGATTGATTCTTCTTTCAGGTTTGGAGGAGAATTTGACGGCACAGTGGGAGGCTTCTTAATTAGATAAATTGATAACCATTCTGATCTAGGTTAGAGTGCACGCAGAGTGTTTCTTTTCTCTCTCTCTCTTTGGCAGCGACCATTGACCGACCCTAGACTATGACTCAGTGACCAAGTTGACCGAACCTTCTTAAAATACTGGCTTTTAGATTGTCTAAGTTGCATAAGTGATTGCCGCTCCTTCTTTTACCCTTTGCATTTCTCAGAACACCCCGTATTCCTACGGACATCCACTTCCATTGGATAGATCCATCGTATGGTTATATACGAACTCGAAGGGACTTCATCGAGGATGGATCCAGGTTCAGGAGAAATAGAATTAGTTTATTCAGTTGTCTTTTATTATCACCTTCTCTCAGGTTGCGAGGGCTCCTTAGTTTAGGAGAGTACACCTATTACGCTTATTGGATTGTCTTATTCCAAACCATAGGCAGGTGCCGAAAGGTAGGGAATGAAGAAAACCAATTAGCCTAAGTAGGGTGTACAGAAGATAATAACAAAGGACAAAATAAAGGGATTAGAAAGAGGGCAAAGTAAATTGCGACTGTTATCATTCACGACCAAAACACGTACTTCATCGCCACTCCTATTTCACCTTTGCTTTTTTCCCCAGTTCAGGAGAAATAGAATAAAGTATTATTCAGTTGTCTTTTACCATCACCTTCTCTCAAGTTGTGAGTACTCCTTGGTTTAGGAGAGTACACCTATTATGCTTACTGGATAGTCTTCTTCCAAACTATAGGCTGGTGCCGAACTGTAGGGAAGGAAGAAAACCATTTAGCCTAACGATGGTGTACAGAAGGTAATGAATAAAGACAAATAAAGGGATTTGGAGAGATGGCAAAGAAATATACAGTTAAAGTCATGAATTGGATTATGGAAGAGGCATTACTAAGAATACCAGGATACCCCTACGAAACATTTTCATGTTTCAGTGCATTGTTAAAGGAAAACTGATTTCCTGATTAGATACTTACTCCAGGGTATGTATTTACAAGGTATGATTCTCACAACTGTATGGTTTTATAGATGATGAGTGAGAGTAGGTTATTGGGAATTAGGTGATCATCCTCATTATATCAGAATTCGTTAGAATTGGTGATATTTGAGGAAATCACTTGGGTACAGTTTTCAACCTACGACGCACAGGTTTTGAGTTATTCAACTCAACGAACTTATACAGAGTATTGTATGTTGTCCAGTGTCCATCAGGACAAAGGGGTAGGTCCTCGTACTCTGTTCTGTTTACTTGTAACTTCTCTAGTTTTTAGACAGGTGTTTCGTAGAAATACAATGTCTACGTTTTGAGAAGTTGTGGGTAGATGAATAAAGTAGAGAACCAGATGTCGCAAGTATCGGGATTCTTCAAAGAGGTCGAAGATGTAGATTCTTGTGATTGGTATTCAGATGATAGTATTGTTTTTGAGAAACTTGTTTCTCTTTCAGGTTACTCATAATTGGATGGATTCCTAAGTTGAGCAATGTTGATTAGTCTCTCTCCATTAAGTTGATATGCACTGGAGACAGCAGCATGATTTGAATCTGGTTCCAATTAAATAAGTGCCAAAGTTTCTATATTGGATATAGAATGGTTCATATCTTAACGATGTTAAGCTACGGTGAGTTGTCTAGCTTATGCTTAAAACCAGACTCTGGATAACTCAAGGCACGTTTCTGTAATGGCAGTTTGTGGGTTGACCCTGGCTTTGACGAGGGTTGATTTTCTACCATCTGGAAGATCAATAGTGATATTGTTCTTGACTCGCCACAGTTTTAGTAAAATGGATTTTTTTAGAAATCAGTAGTGGGAGTATGGTAGAACTGGAAGTGATTCCAGAACCGCAAACGATTACGAAAAATTTAATAGGACCTATATATTCAATCAGGTTTGACATTCCATTAGCTACTCCGCAGATATGGTAGGTAACCTCAGACACCCTAGTGGTACTCCGGTAGCCTCAAGGACGGTGACAGGGAGGTTCTTGTTTACCCAGACTTGACACTACTGTTTGTTCCAGGCTATGAGACCCGGCAGGAGGTTAAGTATAGCGTCATTCTAAACTAGCTTTACAAGTGGATGTATATATTATTCTGCCAGAGGGTTGTCGTAGTCAGTGGGAGCAGCGGAAGCAAAGTGGGCAAGGAGCTTATGTCTATTTATAGACTTGAGCAGATATAGCGGAGATAGATCATCTAATTTTGATGTGACAGTCATGGCTTTGACTTCATCAGAATAGGGGATGGATCTGTTAAGATGGTAGTAGGAAGTGATGTCCTGGTAATTGGATGACATACACAGAGTAGGAAGTAAAATTCCTATACTACAATCGGTTATACTGTGGTAGTCACACAGTTGTTTCTTCATACAGGATATAGATATAATATCAGACATTCTGGCTACTAGATCTATGGTTTTAGATCTAGATTTGGGTAGTTTCCCAATGTGGGTACTTTGACAGTATTCTAATAGTATTTTAGAATAGATGACTCCCGGCATGGTAGTGTACCTGCAGGTGATAGAGTGACCCTCTCTAAAGGTTTCTTACAGACTAAAGGGGAGAGGGATGTGCATGATTCGCAGATCACTTGCTTAGGCAATTGAGTCAATCGTGAAAAGACAAGTACCACACGAGATGTTGTTTTTGCAGTACATGCGATAAGTTAATATTAATCCAATCCTGGAGAAACATAAGGAAGCAGTTTTAGAACATAAGTGAATGTTCTACGGATTTGATGACGGCAGCCTCCTTCGGGATACGGTTATCATTCTAGGCTTCAAAGGTGACATGAATGACAGAGTGATTGTTAGAGTTATAGTTTTCCCTCTGACGAGGGATAGTATTATGGACAGTTGGTCCAAGAGGATACTGTGGGAGGTATGGTGATGGATACTGATTAGGTTCAGTTATCGATACAGTCTAAGAAGTTTGGATTTGGAGTTCTTTTATGAACTAGGTCCCATCAAATATCCATACATATTCTAAGACATGTATTACTCAATTCGGGAGATAGCTTTCTCCCCAAACTTGAGATTAAGAGAGACATAGAAAGAAACATCGGGGCGGATCCACTCACTGAGGCTATTTCTCGAACACAATAGTTTTACAAACGAGCTTTGTGAAACTGATTAGTAGAGGAGTTGGATGTTCGGTATCACACGGGCTGTGAGTATGCGACATCGTAATAATTAGCCTTAAGTGCAAGTGGGAGATTGTTGGATATAGTGCCCTCAAAGTCAATTATTGGCTCGTCGGTACGTGATTGCAATGATTGAGGGAGGACCTATACCGATATGACAGTCTTGCTCAAGATGATAGTATGCTATCTGGTTTGACTTTATCATCATATACATGATTTAGTTCACTATTGCATGTTGATAGAGCCCATAGGATTCTTGCTTGACTGCCAGCAGTATGATGGCGATCATATACGTGGGAGCTGGGGTCTATAAGCACATCCTTAAAGTGTCCCTAGTCATAGGAGTTTCGAGACAGGGCATCGATACTCCAGAGTAAACTAGTGTATACAGTCGAGACCCCGACGAGGGGCGGTGGCCGGTCTCACAAGCCACTGGTGTCAGTTGGATCACCTAAGATGTATACAGGTGCTCATTAGGTTATGAGTACACCGGACAGGACTCGCCGGGAACATGCTAGTTGGTATTATACAAATCGTCAGATAGCAGTTCCCGGGTGACATGTGTACATGTTAGTTTGTCGACCTGAGATCGTCATTTGTCTCGTATGAGTTCCCACTGTGCTTTGATTACTACCCTACCACGCTCAAAGGAGACGTGCAAACAGGTTTTAGTTGGGATCAGTCCCGAGTCACATGGAGGCAGTAAGCGGATCGTCGGGGATTCGTCTCTCCCGGTATTGGGGGTTGATGTCGCACAGTACACGGGTGGCCATCACTAGAAATCCTCGGCCGGGGTAGTGGAGAATTATTGATTTGGATCAGTAGTTTCTCAGGAGGTGATGGGCTTCATACCGACATGAATTATCGCGTTATTAGGGGTCTGACTTTATCCACCCCCCTAAACTCGATATGCGATACTCTTAGACGAACGTAACGGACTGTACGGATATTGTCACTGTCAGGCTCAGTAGGGTTTCTGGATGAGTTCGCTCGTCAGCTTCCTTTCCAATCAATACATAGGCAACTGTTACGTACAGCTTGTACCTCTGACGTGCTAGTGGTTATAACCAGTGCCAGTGTGTTGATGAGTCATTAGAGTCCCCCACAGAAAGTTTCCCAAGTTCGGGCAAAACGTTGTAGAGGTCGTATGGTTTTATAGCAGGGTTCGGAAAATGCAATTGCTTTTACGCACGTATCATATTTCGGTCAGATAATACCGGTGGGCTTTGGTTTAAGCCGGATCCGAGTATTATACTGTGTAGATATAATATCTTTGTCTCAGTTTCATTTGTATTCGGTCGTAATACAAATGCGGGTATGTTTATACTGTTACGGGGTTATCCTGAAATTCGTTTCGGGATCAATTTTGGAAGTTGCCAGTTTCCAGTTTTCTATCACCCGTATTAAACATTCGGTTCAATACGGATTTATCTTTTCTTCACTTGGGTGAGTCATGAGGTGAGTCATGAGTGTGGAAGGTTCTAGTTTTGGCGACTAGGTTATGATTCATTGTATGCATTAATGAATGGATGACTAGGTTAATTGAGTCACCATTTGCATTAATGCGGTTTTGTTTTGCCTTGGATTTTTTCTCTTGATCATTTCCTTTATGGTCACCAACCCTTGCTCCTACACTCACCCCCTCCTCTATATGTGGCCGGCCCCTCCCCTCCTCTTCTCACTCTCTCACTTGGTTTTAAAAGATGATAGTTTTGCATCATGGAAATTTGATATACTCATTTTCTCTTTACCCGATTAAAAAGGCAACTTCATTAACCGTTCGTCCATAGCTTTGGACGAAGAAAGACAAAGTGTTCTACTCATTCTCTACATCAATCTTGGTCATCTCTTTTGGCAAAGTTGATGATCGAGTTGCCTCGGTTCAGAGGCGGGAGCCCGTTTAAAGATCCATCGACGTGGTGCCACCTGGACGAGAAGACTGGAGATTCAGGAGATCGGAGCAGCCGCAACAAAGCGTGGGATGATGGTTGAAGACTGAAGGACTCGGATCGTTCGGTATAACATTTCTACCCACTTTTTAGTTTGTTAGTTAAGCTTTAATGGCAGATCCGGGATATAGTATGCGATAGCGCCAGCTAAAAAGTTTTTGTTCCGCATTTGGCGTCTGTTAGACGGCCGGGGCGCTACCGTGTACTTACACAGTGAGTAGTCTAAACTGTGATATAGAGTTATCAACTCTAAAATCATTCGAAATCAATTAATATAATCCTCATCGTAACCCATTGGTCTATGCCCCGTTCATTCCCCACGGAACCACGGTAAAATGATGTAAAAGACTGTAAGTCTATGTCCCGTTCATTCCCTACGGGACCACGGTAAATTTATATAATAACCCTTTAAGTTACGTTCAGCTACATTCTTGATTTCCCCATGCCCCCAAGTCATGTGTGTAAGTCAGGTATTTATAAATCTGAGACCAATCCCAACACAGGATCAAGCAGGAACAGGTTTGTCAGACAACACGATATGTCCATCGGGACAACATGTCAGGATTGTCGGCATTAGAAACAGGATCGGGTAACATGTCAAGTAGTGATATATCATGTCATGTCAGGTAGTGTACATGTATCAATTCATGTCAAGTAGTGGTGTATCAAGTATCAAGTCAAGCTGTAATATATCAGGTCAAGACAGATAGTGCACATGTGTCAAGCGGATGCTTATACTAAAACTGTAGCAAGTACGGATGCACGGTAGAGCATGGATGCACAAATATTTTGTCAGGGGTTACATCATGACTATGTAAGATGCACAATTATCAAGCATGGTGCACTAATACAACAGTAACATGAAATAATATGGTCTCGGCGTGCAACTAGATATGTAATAAACCGTACGGATACAGACGGATACTATAAAACTGTAAATCGATAAAATTTGCTGAATATTAAAAACAAGCACTATTAATTATTAAATAGATATTGATATAATAATATTAACATGGATAATATATTCAAACCGATTAATAACTATAAAAGTGGTATTGATTAACCATGCACAAGAAAGTTCCGTTCAGAAATGCAGCGTCACCCTGATTTGTAAAATAGCTTAAAAATAACAAACGTCCTTCAAAAGGGACGTGTCTTATACCAAAACAAAGATAATTAAATAAGGTTTTTATTTTTATAAGTATAAGCATCTCATCTTGTTCCTACAAATAGATATGAACATTCGAAATTGAAAGTTTGCTTCTGGAATTTCCCTGGACAACAGTTTAGAGATATTTTCATTTTCATTTTACGATATTTAAAAAATTTATTTTGCAAGTAAATATTTCATAGAGTTATAGTAATCTGAGTTAGCTTCGTAAAGAACTAAAGAACGTATACTAATTATTTTTCTATGATTTATAATGAATTTTATAAGGTAAGGTGTACAGTAAATTTCAGATTTGTCGTATCCGCTTTGCAACGACGTTTCATATGTAAACTATAATATTTTCAAAACTATATTTTGTATAATATTATAAAATGCAGATTATGAACTAATTAAAGATAATAATAAGAAATATTATGACGATATATATTTTAAATGATATGGATGCAAATGGGTATCACATAATCGTAAAATGATAAACTAACAAGTGCGGAACATATAACTAAGCAATATGAATTGTAACGATTCAATTTGATGCAGTATATGATAGTATAGTATGTAACAAGATATGTTTTCATGACCTAGATCTGAAATGATATGAATGAATGCAAACGGAACATCGAAAAGTTATAAAACTAAACATGGAGTGCATGATTTTAAATACAGGTATTCCATTTGTTAAAATAGATGCGTCTAAAGTAATGTAGCATGTAATTAAGATTGTTTGCATGCCCTAAATCTGAAATGCACTATACAAATATAAACGGAACGTCGAAAGGCTGTAATATGAAATATGGGATGCTTTATTTAAAATACAGGTGTGATATTTATTTAAATATGTATATAATGAGTTATATAGCATGTAGCAAGATTAACTTGCCTAGACGTAACAAGAACGGATGTGTACGGAACGTCCTTCATCGGCGAAATGTCGCGACGCGCGCACGATACACGGAACGGTTCCAAACAACGCACGAGGGTGATCACGCAAGTCAGGTACGTTCACTGGATCGCTCGGATCGTCAGCGACGAGCACGGCTCCGGCGGCGATCACCGGAATCAAGAAACAAGATCAAGAAAAAGAAAGAAGAAAGAAGAGGCTGTGTATTAAATAAGAAAAGAAAAAAAATTAATTAAATAAAATATATATAAATATATATATGCGGAGGAGAGAGAGTGAGAAAGGGGTTGTTAGTTTGTTAGTAAACTAGTTTAGATTTAAATTTAAAAAAATCTTTTATTAGTTAACTAAATTTTAATTTGTATCAATTTATAAAATTAATATTATATAAATAATATTTGATATTCTGGTAAATACAAATATAGTCCAAAACATGCCCGGGTCGGGTCTAAAATTCAGTTTTAAAATACGAAAAATATACATGTCGACCAAAATAAAAAATGAATGTCCGGATAACGAAAATGCATACCCCCAAGATCAGATGCACGTACGTGCGCGTAGCCATCCAAACAAGTCCGTTTTACTGAACGGGACGAGAACACGATGCACGGATGCTACCACAAAGTTAGGGGTATCACGCAAGTCATGCAATGTATTTTTAAAATATTTTATGTGACTTAAAATGTTATATTGTAAAAATACAAATGCCAGATAAAATTCCAGTATTCAAGATAGATAAATTAAAATGAAAGTGCACGAATCCATGTAACAGGTCAGGATAAATCATAAACATGAATCAAGATTGGTTTCAAGCATGCGGGTCGGGTCGGATGTAAATACAAATGTCAAATACACTATTCGCACCCAAAACACAATAAATCAGGAAAATACCATAAATAAAGAAATACTTGACTAGAACTGGTATAAATGAACTAGGGTGTTACATTATACCCAACTACAAAAAGAATTTCGTTCTCGAAATTCCAGGAACAAGAAAAGATAAACAAATAAGAATCTACAAGAATAGGTGTGGAAACTTCTGTCGAATCTCGTATTCACGTTCCCAAGTCGATTCTCCGTACAAGCGATTCCCCTAAGAAACAAGTACGAAAGGGATAACCTTGTTCTTAAGGACCTTTTCTCTCCGATCAACGATTGACATCGGTCGTTCCTCAAAGATCAAATCCTCTCTTACAGTCAGCTCCGAATGATCCAGCATGTGTGTTTTATCTCGAACATAGTTACGGAGTTGAGATACATGAAACACGTCATGAACATTCGCCAAAGATTGTGGTAAAGCCAATCGATAAGCCACTTCTCCAACACGATCCAAAATCTCGAAAGGCCCCATGAATCGAGGACTAAGCTTGCCTCGATTCCCAAAACGAATCACTCCTCTAGTAGGTGATATCTTCAAGAACACAAAATCACCAACCGTGAACTCTAGAGGTCTTCTCGATGTATCGGCCCAACTCTTCTGCCGATCATGTACTGCCTTCATATGATTCCAGATAGTGTTAACTTTCTCTACTGTCTGCACGATCAAATCCGGTCCCAATAATCTTCGTTCTCCAATATCATCCCAACAAACGGGTGAGCGACACTTGCGACCATACAATGCTTCGAATGGAGCCATCTGAATAGTCGCCTAAAAGCTGTTGTTGTAAGAGAACTCCACCAAGTGTAGATGATCCTCCCATGAAACCTTGAAGTCTAACATGCAAGCTCTCAACATGTCTTCAAGAGTTTGGGTCGTTCTCTCCGACTGGCCATCTGTCCGAGGATGATAAGTTGTGCTAAACTTCAATTGTGTCCCCAAACTTTCCTGTAAACTCCTCCAGAAGTGCGATAAGAATCGGGTGTCACGATCAGATACGATGCTCACAGGTACTCCATGCAATCTCACAATCTCCTGCATGTACCGTTCTGCTAACGTTTCCGTTGACTGACCAACTCGAAATGGTATGAAATGAGCTTCCTTGGTCAATCGATCGACAATCACCCAAACTGCATTGTTGCCCTTTGGACTCCGCGGTAAAGCCATCACGAAATCCATGGTTATATGTTCCCACTTCCATTGAGGAATCGGAAGTGGTAGCAATAAACTACCAACCCTTTGATGTTCAGCCTTAACTTGCTGACACACCAAGCACTTTGCTACAAAACGAGCAATCTCCCTTTTCATGCCTTCCCACCAGAAATGCTGTCTTAGAACGTGGTACATCTTCGTGCCTCCAGGATGTACGGAATACGCAGAACTGTATGCCTCCTTCATAACTTCTTCCCGAATGTCTCCTTTTGGCACACAAAAATGGCTACCATACCGCAACGAACCATTTTCATGAATCAACAAGTCCGCTTCAACTTGTTCTCTAAACTTCTGCAATCTTGGGTCCTGTAACTGTGTTGCTTTAATATTCATGATCAACGATGACTGTACTTGCAGCTGCATCAAAACACATCCCAATCCTTCCCCAGATGCATTGTTGTGAATCACCAATCCTCCGGAACCGTCTAGTACGGTCAAACTAGGAGCGGTTATCAATCTCTGCTACAATGTCTCAAGACCGACACACATTTATCCGCGTGCTGTCATTTTACTAGAAGAACTGGAGCTCCCCAAGATAAATTGCTGCTGCGAATCCAGCCCTTCTCAAGTAATTGACTTCTTCCAACTCTATTGGTGCCATTGGATAATACGCCTTTGAGGTTCGCGCTGTATCAGGAACAAGGGTGATCGCGAACTCTACATCTCTTTTCGGCGGTAAACCCGAGATGTCCTCGGACACGTCTATGAAATCTCGAAGTACAGCTAGCGCCTCAACTTCCATTGACGAAAGAACATTGTTTGTCGGCCTAGCCCTAAACTCGACTGGTCCGACAGAACATCTTCTTCCAGCAAAACAAACTCCGAATGTCCGGGAATCTGGAAAATCACTTTCTTTGCACTACAATCAATGTGAGCGCAGAGAGTGAGACCATTAATTTCCATGACAACTTCATAACTTCCGGTTATCAAACACCAAGAAATCTGCGAATAACTCCCGTCCGCAAGTTACTACTGAACAATCCTTATATTCTCTACTAGCTATGATCTTCCCATTCCCAGTGTGTATGTCCCAACAACTAGACAGGGTCATGGAAGTAATCGAGTGTGTAGCAGTACTCTTGGACGACACAAAACAATGGGATGCACTAGAATCAAATAATGCTAATGCGGGAAAAATCACGAACAAGTAGGATACCTGAAACGACTTCCTCTGAAGCCTTAGCCTCTTCAGCCGTCAGGGTAAATGCTTGAGCTTGATCAGATCCCTCAGTTAACTGCTCCTGCTCCTGAAACTGCTTTTACGGTGGCTTCTGAGTATCTTCCTTCAATCTTAGCTTTGACGGACAAGTATCAATGATGTGATCAGCTGATCCGCAAAGAAAACAAAGTCCAAGTCTCATACGACAATCCCTTCGATAATGACCTGGTCGTTGGCAGTAATCGCAAAACACCCTCCCCTTTTGCCTGGACAAGCATTGATAGTGTGATCCGCCGATCCACAATTTAAATAGAGTCCAAGCTTCCTTCGACACTCCCTTTGCACATGTCCAGGTAAATGGCAAAAGTCACAAATCACGCTCCTTCTCCGATCAGCAACGACCGTTTTCTTCGTTGGTGCTATGCCACGTTGGTTCACCGGAATACCTCTACATACGGGCGTTTGGTTTGGTGCGAACGCCGGCTTCTGCTCGGTCTGCTGCTTGTGGTCCTCTAGTAAGTCACGAATTACTCCAAGCAAAGTGGCATCATCCATACGCCTCTGATACGATTGTAGATTCCTGGCTTCCATGATCCTGCAACCAAGACACCAAAGAGGATTAGTATGATAAACAAGATTCAAAACTTGCGATGAATGATGATCATGAATCAAGGATATGAATCAAAACTAGAACTCCAAGTTACTTAAATAGAGTACCGCATTGTAACCATGCTGCAGTTCATAGTTACAATCACATAACTCAGTTCAAGTCGCCCTAAATCCTAGTATCAGAATAGAGAGAAACAATAGGGAACCAAAAGGTTCAAGTCGAGATACAAAGTGGTTTGCATATCGTCAAGGTAAGGATCAGGAGGAAGTTAAGATTCAAGAATGGAAAGATAGTAAAGTGGTAGGACAAGTTCCTAATCACGAGTATTCTGATTCGTGTATTGGGTCCAATACCCAACTACAAAAGAATCAAACCCGATTAAACTATATCCTATGTCTCTGATACCAAACAAACCTTGTCACGCCCCGCTTCCCAGAGTGCGCTAAGATAGGCACATGACAAAGCCAACCATGCTAACTGTGGATAGGATATATCCCTCCACAGTCATATTACGGCTGTAGAGATATCAAGAACGGTAAAATAATAAACAACTATGTAATACATATCCATGAGCCACAATAACGAGTCAAGAATAAAAATAATGCGGAAGCAAAAAGATCCAATACAATAATAAACTGGAATGTACGTCCCATAATGCGGGCTCACATCAGGAATGAAAATACTGAAAGGAAACTAAACTAAACTAATAACAGGTCCTCACTGCTCGGCCTGTTGATCAAAATACTCCTGGACAGCCTGCGATAAAGGTAAGGGATCTGGGCCATGCAAAACCCAGACGTCAATGTGTCAAAATATCAATAATTCTAAGCAAGCAGGATGTGATGAAATATGCAGGCAGGAAGTATGAACAGTAACAAGTCATCAGCAGCAAGTAAACTGTAACATGAATATAGATCAGTGAACATGATATAAACAGGTGAAGTGCAGTGAGTAGTCAAAACTGTGCTATAGGGTTATCTACTCTAAAGTCATTCGAAATAAATTATTGTAATCCTCATCGTAACCCATCGGTCTATGCCCCGTTCATTCCCCACGAGACCACGGTAAAATGATGTAATAGACTGTGAGTCTATGTCCCGTTCATTCCCCATGGGACCACGGTAAAATGATATAATTGCCCTTTGAGTTACGTTCAGCTACATACTTGATTTCCCCATGCCCCTAAGTCATGTTTGTAAGTCAGGTATTTATAAATCTGAGACCAATGCCAACACAGGATCAAGCAGGAACAGGTTTGTCTGTACAGACAACAGGATATGTCCATCGGGAAAACATATCAGGATTGTCGGCATTAGAAACAGGATCGGGTAACATGTCAAGTAGTGATATATCAGGTCATGTCAGGTAGTGTACATGTATCAATTCATGTCAAGTAGTGGTGTATCAGGTATCTAGTCAAGCAGTAGTATATCAGGTCATGATAAGTAGTGCATATGTGTCAAGCGGATGCTCATACTAGAACTGTAGCAAGTACGGATGCACGGTAAAGTATGGATGCACAAATATTTTGTCAGGGGTTACATCATGACTATGTAGGATGCACAATTATCAAGCATGGTGCACTAATACAATAGTAACATGAAATAATATGGTCTCGGCGTGCAACTAGATATGTAATAAACCGTACGGATACAGACGGATACTATAAAACTGTAAATCGGTAAAATTTGCTGAATATTAAAAACAAGCACTATTATTTATTAAATAGATATTGATATAATAATATTAACATGGATAACATATTCAAACCGATTAATAACTATAAAAGTGGCATTGTTTAACCATGCACAAGAAAGTTCCGTTCAGAAATTCAGCGTCACCCTGATTTGTAAAATAGCTTAAAAATAACAAACTTTCTCCAAAAGGGACATGTCTTATACCAAAACAAAGATAATTCAATAAGGTTTTCATTTTTATAAGTATAAGAATCTCAGGTTGTTCCTATGAAAAGCTATGAACATTCGAAGTTGAAAGTTTGCTGCTGGAATTTCCCTGGACAGCAGTTTAGAGATATTTTCATTTGCTTTTTACGTTATTTAAACAATTTATTTTGCAAGTAAATATTTCATAGAGTTATAGTATTCTGAGTTAGCTTCGTAACGAACTAAAGAACGTATACTAATGATTTTTCTATGATTTATAATGAATTTTATAAGGTGAGGTGTACAGTAAATTTCAGATTTGTCGTATCCGCTTTGCAACGACGTTTCATGTGTAAACTATAATATTTTCAAACTATATTTTGTATAATATTATAAAATGCAGATTATGAACTAATTAAAGATAATAATAAGAAATATTACGACGATATATATTTTAAATGATATGGATGCAAACGGGTATCACATAATCGTAAAATGATAAACTAACAAGTGCGGAACATATAACTAAGCAATATGAAATGTAACGATTCAATTTAATGTAGTATATGATAGTATAGTATGTAACAAGATAAGTTTTCGTGACCTAGATCTGAAATGATATGAATGTATGCAAACGGAACATCGAAAAGTTATAAAACTAAACATGGGGTGCATGATTTTAAATACAGGCATTCCATTTGTTAAAATAGATGCGTCTAAAGTAATGTAGCATGTAATTAAGATTGGTTTGCATGCCCTAGATCTGAAATGCACTATACAAATGTAAACGGAACGTCGAAAGGGTGCAATATGAAACATGGGATACTTGATTTAAAATACAGGTGTGATATTTATTTAAATAGGTATATAATGAGTTATATAGCATGTAGCAAGATTAACTTGTCTAGACGGAACAAGAACGGATGTGTACGGAATATCCTTCATCGGCGAAATATCGCGACGCGCGCATGGTACACGGAATGGTTCCAAACAACGCACGAGGGTGATCACGCAAGTCAGGTGCGTTCACTGGATCACTCGGATCGCCAGCGACGAGCACAGCTCAGGCGGTGATCACCGGAATCAAGAAACAAGATCAAGAAAATGAAAGAAAAAAGAAGAAGAAGAAGTAAGAAGAAGAGGCTGTGTATTAAATAAGGAAAGAAAAAAATTAAATAAATAAAATACATATAAATATATATATACAGAGGGGAGAGAGAGAGAAAGGGGTTGTTAGTTTGTTAAGAAACTAGTTTATATTTAAATTTAAAAAAATCTTTTATTAGTTAACTAAATTTTAATTTGTATCAATTTATAAAATTAATATTATATAAATAAAATTTGATATTCTGGTAAATACAAATATAGTCCAAAACATGCACGGGTCGGGTCTAAAATTCAGTTTTAAAATACGAAAAATATACATGTCGACCAAAATAAAAAATGAATGTTCGGATAACGAAAATGCATACCACCAAGAACGGATGCACTTACGTGCGCGTAGCCATACAAACAAGTCCGTTTTACTGAACGGGACGGGAACAAGATGTGCGGATGCTACCACAAAATTAAGGGTATCACGCAGGCCATGCAATATATTTTTAAAATATTTTATATGACTTAAAATGTTATATTGTAAAAATGCAAATGCCAGATAAAATGCCAGTATTCAAGATGTATAAATTAAAATGAAAGTGCACAAGTCCATGTAACAGGTCAGGATAAATCATAAACATGAATCAAGACTGGTTTCAAGCATGCGGGTCGGGTCGGATGCAAATACAAATGTCAAATACACTATTCGCACCCAAAACACAATAAATCTAGAAAATACCATAAATAAAGAAATACTTGACTAGAACTGGTATAAATGAACTAGGGTGTTACACATGAGTTTCGATTTCCGTGCGCACCAGGTGCACGTAGCATTCATATGCATATTTTGGGATTGATTTCTTATGGAGCAGTACGTTTTTATGATATTTGCTATTTGTTTTCGTACTGAGCAGGAATAGTCAGAGGACAGTACCTTGACATATTTTGCATGCATTGATAGTTATCGAAGGGATTTCCAAAAAGGGAGCTATAGTCTCAGTATTTACCTACGTGTCTTATATGACACGAAACGTTTAAATCAAGGAAACCCTTCTAAATTGTATTCAAAACGGCGGGACGTGCATATTAAACAAAAGATATATACATATATGGTTATTTTATTACAGTTGACGTCCGTCACTGTGCAGTGTTATGCGCATCACACAGCAACATGAAAGGTTTGACATGCATTTTCTACAGATGTTTACATGGATAGTTTTGATGTATATCATATTGGTTTCGTTTTGGATTTGACATTTGTATTGAAGGGTTCCTAGGCACCCTAATGAGGTCTCACAAGGCATCAACCATGCCAATTTCAAAATTTACGGTGCCGAGAAACCCTAAACTACGGATCGTTGGCTAGATGTCTAGGCGAAAAAGAAATCTAGTTAACATTTTAACTAAGGGAACGGATATACAACCTTTGTAGATCCGGTGCTCCACCTCCATAGCTCCGCAATGAAGTCTCCTCGCTGTCCATATCAAGTCCTGGGCTCTAGCGTCGGCTTCATCGGAGAAAGAGCGGGCTAGGTCATCGACGACGTGCCAAAGATGATCTACGTCGAGGCATCGCTAGATCAAGCTCCACCTTCACCAAGTCAAGAAACTTGTGAAGAAAACACACTTTACTACTTGGCAAGAGGTAGAGGATGAAGAAATAGGAAGTGGGTAGTGAAAGGTTCCTAGGCACTCTAGTGAGGTCTCACAAGGCATCGAACATGCCAATTTAAAAAAAATGGTGCCAAGAAACCCTAGACTATGGATCTTTAGACTAGATTTCTAGGCGAAATATAAATCTAGTTAACAATTTAACTAAAGGTCGGAAGTTACAACCTTTGTAGATCCGGATTTCCACCTCCTTAGCTCCACGTGGTCATGCCCTCGCTGTCCATCATCAATCTTGGACTCTCGTGACGGCTTCATCGGAGAAACGTGCGGAATAGGTCGTCGGCTTCGTGTCAAAGACGATCTACGTCGAGGTTGCACAAGCTCAAGCTCCGACTTCACAAAGTTGTGAAACTTGTGAAGAAAACACCCAAAACAACTTGGCAAGAGGTAGAGGGTGAAGAAATAGGAGATGGGTTCACTTTAGAATTGGGTTTCACTCACTTATGCTCAAGTTGCCATTGATGGCATCTTTTTCCTCTCTTGAAAAAGAAGGAGATGAAGAAGAAAGAATATGATAAGTATTGTGAAAAAGAATAATAAAATCCAATACTTATCATGTTCTAACCTAGGTTAAGTGTAGAGAATAAACCATGGTCACTTGAGAGGGTTAGGGTTAAGCATGAAGATAAGGATGGTTACAAAAGTCAAAGCTTCATGAAGCTTCAACTTAAAACAAAAAGAGCCACCATTCTTATCATAACCTTCTTCAAATAAATAAACAAATAAATAAATAAAAAGGCAAAACCCTAATCATCTCTTAACCATGGTTTAATACTTCACACTTAACCTAATGAGCAAGCATCATCAAACATGATACAAAGATGTGCACAAAAGTATATCACATATACAACATGTACATCAAGTGAGAAAATCCATTTAAAGTGAACCAATACTAGCTAATGCAAAGTAATATATCAAATATATAATTATACATTAAATCATTAAATCAACATTTGATTCAATGATCCGGTCATGTCGCACATAACCGACTAGTATCGTATGTATCGATTTATCGAATTAACGATTCGATAACTAGGTCATATCGAATATAACCAATCGAAACATTTATCGTGAGAATGAAATGCGGTATCACATACACGCATTATTCTCGGTCCCGCACATATCTCATATGCGCTCCTATTTTGTTTCGCTTGAGCCAGGAAACCTCTGTGTAGGACTCTAAAGACTCGTCAATACGCCGGTAGCAGATGATGATCATATCAATCATCCACAAGCCGCAAGCGGTCTTCTAAACGTAACGGCCACCCGGGTATTGAGCGATCAGAAGATCGACGAGCTAGCCCGCTCACACTCCTGCGAATCCGACCAGTAACACTTATCATACAGTCCTGTCTCTTCGTCTGATACGTCGCATATCAAGTCTAGGGGTGGTATACGTCAGACCCCAATAACCCGATAAGTCGTGCCGATGTGAGGCTCATAACGGGTCGAGAAACTACTGGTAACACTTACCACAAATCTCTGATCATCCCTAGCCAGGGACTTCCCTGCTACGGCCAATCGAGCACTGCGCAACATCAACCCCCAATACCGGGAGAGACGAAACCCCTCCTATCGCTCATTGCCTCCATGTGACTAGGGACTGTGCCCAAAGACCACCATTTTGCACGCCCTCATGGACGTGGTAAGGTGGAGATCAAAGCACAGTGGGAATCACACAAGACTCTATGACGATCTCGGGTCTACAGACTAACCTGTACAAGTGTCACCTGAGAACTGCCATCTGACGTGAGGTATAATACCATCTGGGAGTTCTCGGCGAGTCCGTCCAGTGTACCCAGTCTCCACTGAGCACCCGTATACCATCTCTAATGTCAAACACCAATGGATATGGGATCATCCATCGCCCATCACATGGGTCGAGAAGCGTATACGCTAGTCTACTCTGGTATATCGATGCCCCGTCTCGATACACCCATGACTAGGGACCTTGAAGGATGTACTTATGGACTACCATGTCCCCACTAGTATGATCTGCATCATAGTCCAGGTAGTCAAGTACACATCCTAAGGGCTTTACCAACATGTAACTATAAAACAGTATAAAGAGACTAGTGTACATGTTAAGATAAAGAGTAACCAGATAGCATACTATCATATCGAGCAAGAAAGTCATCTCTATATATGTCCAAGCATCCAATATAATATACATCATCTGTACAATACTGGCCTCAAGGGCATACATACAACTAACAATCTCCCACTTGCACTAGGGCCAGCTGCTGTAGTATTGCATATCGAGCATCCCGAAGAGTCTCTCAAACTGTATCTGAGGAATGGCCTTCGTGAGTGGATCCGCGGTGTTGTTCTTCGTGTCAACCCTCCTGACCTCGATCTCCCGGCGATCAACTATCTCCCGGATCAGGTGATACCGCCTCAGAATATGCCTGGATCGCTGATGGGACCTGGGTTCCTTGGCTAAAGCCACCGCTCCATTGTTATCGCAATACAAAGGTATTGGACGCTCAATGGATGGAACCACTCCAAGTTCAGAAATGAACTTCTTGATCCAGACAGCTTCTTTAGCAACATCGTTGGCAGCGATGTATTCAGCCTCCATCGTCGAGTCTGCCATGGTTTCCTGCTTGGAACTCTTCCAGCTAACCGCCCCTCCGTAAAGGGTAAAGACAAAACCCGACTGCGACTTAGAGTCGTCCTTATCACTCTGGAAGCTGTAATCGGTAAAGGACTCCACTTGGAGTTCTCCGTTACCATACACCAAGAACATATCTCTAGTCCTTCGTAAGTACTTGAGAATGCTCTTCACAGCTGTCCAGTGACTCTCTCCAGGATCAGCTTGATACCTGCTCACTACACTTAGTGAGTATGCTACATCGGGTCTGGTACATAGCATCGCATACATGATAGAGCCTACTGCCGAAGTATAGGGTATCCCTTGCATGCGAGCTCTCTCCAAATCAGTCTTGGGAGACATCTCTTTGGAGAGAGTGACTCCAGAGATCGTGGGCAAGTTCCCACGCTTGGACTCTTCCATACTAAACCTCTTTAGTATGGTGTCAATGTACCTGGATTGGGACAATCCCAAAATCCGTTTGGATCTATCTCTATAGATCCTAATTCCCAATATGCAGGAGGCATCACCAAGATCTTTCATTGAGAATCTTTGTGATAAGAAGAGCTTGACCGATTGCAGCATAGGAATATCATTTCCTATCAAGAGTATGTCGTCCACGTACAATACGAGGAAGACAACCTTACTCTCTTCCACCTTCTTGTAGATACAAGGTTCATCTGGATTTTTGACGAAATCAAACTCTTTGATAACGACGTCAAAGCAGATGTTCCAACTCCGCGATGCTTGCTTTAATCCATAAATGGATTTAAGCAGCTTGCACACCTTCCCGCTGCTCCCACTGTCTACGAAGCCCTCCGGCTGAGTCATGTACACGCACTCTTCTAAATCACCATTTAGAAAGGCGGTCTTAACATCCATTTGCCAGATTTCGTAGTCATGAAAGGCAGCAATGGCAAGCATGATTCGGATGGATTTAAGCATAGCCACTGGAGAAAAGGTTTCGTCATAGTCCACACCTGGTCTTTGACGAAAACCCTTTGCTACAAGTCTAGCTTTGAAAGTCTCCACTTTCCCATCTACACTAAGTTTCTTCTTGAAGATCCACTTGCTCCCAATGGGTTTTACCCCTTCAGGAGCAACTTCCAAAGTCCATACTTTGTTGGTGTACATGGATTCCATCTCGGACCGCATAGCATCCAGCCATTTCACTGAGTCCCCACTCGTGATGGCCTGCTCGAAGCTAGTTGGGTCATCATCCTCCATGATGCAATCCTCGCTCCCACCGTCCATGAGAAAACCGTAGTATCTCTCAGGCTGGCGAGGAACCCTACTAGATCGGCGGAGAGGCTGAGGTTCATTGGGAGCTACTGAATCTTCTGGTTCCACTAAATCTTCAGTTACGGTTTGTGTATCTGGAAGCTCTTCCAGCTCTACCACTTTGCCACTAATTTCTTTTTCAAGGAATTCCTTTTCTAAAAAGATGGCATGTTGAGCAACAAACACTTTTTGTTCCTCACTGTGGTAGAAAAAATACCCATAAGAATTCTTTGGATATCCCACAAACTTGCAGAGAACTGACCGTGCCTCGAGCTTGTCCGGATTTTGTCTTTTGACATAGGCCGGACAACCCCATATCTTAACTCGTTTAAAATATGGTCTCTTCCCACTCCATATCTCATATGGTGTGGTAGGTACAGATTTAGATGGAACTTGATTCAATAGGTATGTTGCTGTTTCCAGCGCATAACCCCAGAAGGAAATAGATAACTCAGCTGTGCTCATCATAGAGCGCACCATATCTAATAGGGTGCGATTCCTTCGTTCAGATACACCGTTGTGCTGTGGTGTATATGGAGGAGTCAGCTGAGAGAGAATCCCATTCTCTTTTAGGAAGTCCAGGAATTCATTGCTCAAGTATTCCCCTCCTCGATCAGATCGAAGGATTTTAATACTTTTTCCGGTTTGGTTCTCAACTTCTTGTTTATATTCCCTAAATTTCTCAAAAGCTTCTGATTTGTGTTTCATCAGGAACACATACCCGAACCTAGAGAGATCGTCAGTGAATGTAATGAAGTATGAAGAACCATCCCTGGCATGTGTAGACATGGGACCGCATACATCACTATGTATAAGTCCCAAGAGTTCGGTAACTCTTTCCCCGTGTCCCGTAAACGGAGTTTTGGTCATCTTGCCTTTGAGACATGACTGGCAAGTGTCATAAGATGAAAATTCGAAAGGTTTCAAATATCCATCCTTATGCAACTTAGCCAGTCGTGTCACATTGATGTGACCCAGTCTACAATGCCACAAGAACGATTCATTCAGTTCAGAACTCTTCCTCTTGTGTGTGTTTGTTATGCTCAGAACTGTTGATTGATTTAGAACATAAATGCCATTGCATAACGTGCCTGATCCAACCAACTTTTGGTTACGGAAAATGTTCATAACATTATCCTGTAATACAAAATTATATCCCTCTTTACTCAATAAAGAAACCGATATAATGTTGCATATCAGGTTCGGCATGTAATAGCATTCGTTCAGAACCAATGTATTACCAGTTGGTAATACAAGGTGATATTCCCCGACAGTCTTAGCTGCAACAATTGCACCATTTCCAACTCTAATGTCTTTATCACCTTCTCCAAGTTCTCTACCTTTCCTTAGCCCATGTAACTGATTACATATATAGGATCCCGACCCGGTATCCAATACCCAGGACGTAGAGCAAATGGAGAAACAGTTCTCAGTAACGAACACACCCGAAGAAAATGCATCAACATGTACTTTCTTCATTCGGGTGGCATGGGAATCCTGGCATTCCCCTATATCCTGTTCATTCCTATAACTCTTATAAGAAAGAACGGAACCAACGTTCCCCAGCACAGTATAACATGCGGGTTCGGTCAATACATCCATATTATTATCTTGATTAGGGCCTGAAATGGTCGCTACCTGGAGAGAGAGAGAAGAAAACACTTTAGCGTAAGCTCGTGCAAGATCAGATTGGTTATTATCTTATCTAATCAGGATGGCTCCCACTGCTTTTTATCAAATCTTCCTTCAAACCCTAAAAGGAAAGACTAGCCGGGATTAATTACACACTACAAGTTCACCAATCTTTCAGCCAGGCCAGTGTCGGTACTTTGAGGGAGGTCCCCCGTGCTTTCGCACGAACCTAATTACTGTAAACCTCGTTTTCCCAGAGGCGTAACCTCGTTAACACCTTTCTAGACACCTACTTGATCGGCTAATTGTAATGTGTAAAACTCTCCCAGGAGTAACTCTTACTCACAGTGGGTATCGGGATCCAACTATCTCATAGAAGGTATGCAATCTCATTGCAAATTTCAACACTTGAAATTCCCGATAATCTTTTGCCCCAAACGATCTATGACCTTGACAAGTTCAACAAACCATAGACCGTAAGTCAAGTTCAACCCGTCATTTCTTGATTGAATCAAACCCACCCGCACGACCCTTGACAAGGTCAACAAGGCCGTACGACTACCCTAACTCAATCTGCATCATATGCATAAGCAGATAAATACTGGTTAGCTACCGCACACTGCGCCTTGACAAGGTCAACAAACGCAGCACGAATACTAAACAGGACTTATCTGAAATGACGGAAGGCTACGCAGGTTTTTCATAAAAACCATGAGCGTAATGAACTTGATATCGTTGTAGAATCAAATAAAGTTTTGAAATGGAGTAATTTTGAGGCTTTTCTAGTTTTGCTAAAGGGGTCACTCCCGGTGAAGGGATCGTCGGCCCTTTCCTCGTCGAATGAGGTGCGGGATATATCATATATATCACTGTGCAAAGCAGAAACTATAGAAGCAGTCAAAAACAAACCGAGTGTGTAGCATCTGCCAGTTATTGCTAAAGGAGTCACTCCCGGTGAAGGGATCTCGGTCCTTTCCTCATCGAATAAGGTGCAGGGCATATCACATATACCGCTATGCAAAGCAAGAACTGTAGCTACCAGTTTTATTTTAAAATTCGATTCCACAACATCATAGGTTTCTTATCTTTCATTAATCACATTAATGAAGTCCCATCATTTAAATACCTAAACATCACAGATAGATATGACGTACACTTATGCCATCCGCATTCGCCTCGATGTCCCCTCGTGCACCGTTAGGTTAGGTAACTAACGACAGAGCAGGGCAGGGCTAGCACGGGTGTAAAACATAAGTAACGTCTATATAATATATCATATATACTATATACTATATCCATCACAGAATCACAACACAGATATCGCAGCAGAATAAACATATGAAATATTGGATATACTAGGACGTCCGTGTTTTCAATACGAGCCAGTATAAAACACGGATTCCACGGTCGTGATGAATAGCCAATCCCACACCCCTAGACCCCTACGAGAGCGGAAAGCAACCCTGCCAATTCTAGGGTTAGGAGACCCGGACTCGACTCCTCGAGTTGGTCTCCCACTGGACCCCAGAACCCTGTTACTTATGCTCCCCTCCTTGGGTCTATCCTAATGCGGAAAAGTAAATAATATACAAAAGGTGACAACTTCCGCTACCTGGAAGTGCCCCAAATAAAAGAATATTACATACAAGTTTTTACATGAATGAAAATGAAAAACACTCATCTCACATAAAAACCCCCGGCTATTCGAACACGACGATCCAATATAACATATCCAGCAACACATAACATCACATGTCATCAACGTAAGTAAATATGTCCATCCCAATTGTCGTTGACATATAGCAACGAAACCGGCGATATCACATATTACACTTACGGTCACAGAAAAGAAAGTGTAAAACTACAACAGTTGGAATCCGCAACCTCTTTAGACATCACATGCCTAACAGTTACAAACCCCGCATTTTAGTCTCATTATCGAAAACTTTTTTCAATATCATATGGGACTAAATTGCTAGATTTATAACATTCATTCAGTTATCTCATAACTACTTGTGAATTCCAATTATTGTATCACATTCCAGATAAACAGAAAATGTTAAACTTTCCGATCGAACAGTCGAATACCCAAGTTTTCCCGATACAGCTCAACACATGAAATAAGTCTAACAACATTCAGTTCGTGCCTCAGTACCGACGGTCCAGCCGTAGAAGGGTCAAGCCAACGCCTCACATGTGGCACGCCGTACTGCCCCAAACCCGAAGGTTCAAAGGGCAGTTCAAGACGGTCAAATAATCGAGTTAAGGTTTGTTGTCTTCTAGAGGGTCCATCGCGTTACTTGCACTACTTAGAACGTCGTTAAACTACGGAAAAATCCAACACTTGGAAATTTCCCGACAGGGGAAAAATTGGGTATTTATATCCGGTCGAACTTTTTAACATATTCTAAAATTTATCCGGAAAGCCACAAAGACGAAATTTGATACCCCGGTCGAAACACCGAATCCCCAAAGCATCCCAGAAAATTCAACTCTTGAATAATTATTAAAAATTCCCATAAAACTCAGCAACAGAAATGATGAATTACTGTGCAACACAAATTGTACAAGGTGAACAGTGGGCCGCGGAACAGCGGCAGAAGCCATGCTTCTGCCGCGTTTCCGCGGCTATTTGAACGATACATGATGTTGTGTTTCACCATAATTCTTAGATATTCCTGCTGAATTTTTTAGACATTTTTAATCTTGAAAAATCCCACTTTTTAGAAAAAGTCCAGAGAGCGTGTAAAATATGCGGTTTCGGGTTCGATCGGACTTCAAATTCCGTCTAGACTTCGTCTAAGGCTCTAGCTAGGCTCTGATACCATTGAAAGGTTCCTAGGCACTCTAGTGAGGTCTCACAAGGCATCGAACATGCCAATTTAAAAAAAATGGTGCCGAGAAACCCTAGACTATGGATCTTTAGACTAGATTTCTAGGCGAAATATAAATCTAGTTAACAATTTAACTAAAGGTCGGAAGCTACAACCTTTGTAGATCCGGATTTCCACCTCCTTAGCTCCATGTGGTCATGCCCTCGCTGTCCATCATCAATCTTGGACTCTCGTGACGGCTTCATCGGAGAAACGTGCGGAATAGGTCGTCGGCTTCATGTCAAAGACGATCTACGTCGAGGTTGCACAAGCTCAAGCTCCGACTTCACAAAGTTGTAAAACTTGTGAAGAAAACACCCAAAACAACTTGGCAAGAGGTAGAGGGTGAAGAAATAGGAGATGGGTTCACTTTAGAATTGGATTTCACTCACTTATGCTCAAGTTGCCATTGATGGCATCTTTTTCCTCTCTTGAAGAAGAAGGAGATGAAGAAGAAAGAATATGATAAGTATTGTGAAAAAGAATAATAAAATCCAATACTTATCATGTTCTAACCTAGGTTAAGTGTAGAGAATAAACCATGGTCACTTGAGAGGGTTAGGGTTAAGCATGAAGATAAGGATGGTTACAAAAGTCAAAGCTTCATGAAGCTTCAACTTAAAACAAAAAGAGCCACCATTCTTATCATAACCTTTTTCAAATAAATAAACAAATAAATAAATAAAAAGGCAAAACCCTAATCATCTCTTAACCATGGTTTAATACTTCACACTTAACCTAATGAGAAAGCATCATCAAACATGATACAAAGATGTGCACAAAAGTATATCACATATACAACATGTACATCAAGTGAGAAAATCCATTTAAAGTGAACCAATACTAGCTAATGCAAAGTAATATATCAAATATATAATTATACATTAAATCATTAAATAAACATTTGATTCAATGATCCGGTCATGTCGCACATAACCGACTAGTATCGTATGTATCGATTTATCGAATTAACGATTCGATAACTAGGTCATATCGAATATAACCAATCGAAACATTTATCGCGAGAATGAAATGCGGTATCACATACACACATTATTCTCGGTCCCGCACATATCTCATATGCGCTCCTATTTCGTTTCGCTTGAGCCAGGAAACCTCTGTGTAGGACTCTAAAGACTCGTCAATACGCCGGTAGCAGATGATGATCATATCAATCATCCACAAGCCGCAAGCGGTCTGCTAAACGTAACGGCCACCCGGGTATTGAGCGATCAGAATATCGACGAGCTAGCCCGCTCACACTCCTGCGAATCCGACCAGTAACACTTATCATACAGTCCTGTCTCTTCGTCTGATACGTCGCATATCAAGTCTAGGGGTGGTATACGTCAGACCCCAATAACCCGATAAGTCGTGCCGATGTGAGGCTCATAACGGGTCGAGAAACTACTGGTAACACTTACCAGCAAATCTCTGATCATCCCTGGCCAGGGACTTCCCTGCTACGGCCAATCGAGCACTGCGCAACATCAACCCCCAATACCGGGAGAGACGAAACCCCTCCTATCGCTCATTGCCTCCATGTGACTCGGGACTGTGCCCAAAGACCACCGTTTTGCACGCCCTCATGGACGTGGTAAGGTGGAGATCAAATCACAGTGGGAATCACACAAGACTATATGACGATCTCGGGTCTACAGACTAACCTGTACAAGTGTCACCTGAGAACTGCCATCTGACGTGAGGTATAATACCATCTGGGAGTTCTCGGTGAGTCCGTCCAGTGTACCCAGTCTCCACTGAGCACCCGTATACCATCTCTAATGTTAAACACCAATGGATATGGGATCATCCATCGCCCATCACATGGGTCGAGAAGCGTATACGCTAGTTTACTCTGGTATATCGATGCCCCGTCTCGATACACCCACGACTAGGGACCTTTAAGGATGTACTTATGGACTACCATGTCCCCACTAGTATGATCTGCATCATAGTCCAGGTAGTCAAGTACACATCCTAAGGGCTTTACCAACATGTAACTATAAAACAGTATAAAGAGACTAGTGTACATGTTAAGATAAAAAGTAACCAGATAGCATACTATCATATCGAGCAAGAAAGTCATCTCTATATATGTCCAAGCATCCAATACAATATACATCATCTATACAATACTGGCCTCTAGGGCATACATACAACTAACAGGTAGACTTTAGATTTGGATTTCTCACTCATTTCATCAATCCACTATTGATGAAGTGAAGGTTTCTTCAAGTGAAGAAGATGAAGAAGAAGAAGCTAGTATTATGATAAGATAATTAAAATGAAAAGAAATTGAATTCTTATCATAATATTAACCATGGTAAAGTGTAGAGAATTAACTTAGGTTAAATGAATGGTTAGGGTTTAGGAGATGAAGACAAAAGAGTCACTTTGGTCAACCCTTCATGAAGCTTCAACAAGCTTCATGTTGAAAGCAACCCTTTTGTTTTTCTTTCCTCATTTCTTTTAATCCAAATTAAAAGATAAATGAAAGAATAAATATGTAAAAACCATAACCATTTACTTAACTAAGATTTAACTCTTTACACAATCATGTATCATCAAACATGATACAAACAAATGTACAAATGTATATCACATATACAATGTGCACAATCCAAGTGAGAAAATCCATATAAAGTGAACCAATACTAGTTAATGCAAAATAATATATCAAATATATAATTATACATTAAATCATTAAATCAACAATTGATTTAACGATCCGGTCATATCGCATATAACCGACTAGTATCCAATGTATCGGCTTATCGAATCAATCCTCGATTCGATAACTAGGTTATATCGCATACAACCATTCGACACATTCATCGCGAGAATAGAATACGGTATCGCATACATGCATTATTCTCGGTCCCGCACATATCTCATATGCGCTCCTATTTCGTTTCGCTTGAGCCAGGAAACCTCTGTGTAGGACTCTAAAGACTCGTCAATACGCCGGCAGCAGGCGATGATCATATCAAACACCCACAAGCCGCAAGCGGTCTGCTAAACGTAATGGCCACCCGGGTATTGAGCGATCTGAAGATCGACGAGCAAGCCCGCTCACACTCCAGTGAATCCAACCAGTAACACTACCGTACAGTCCGGTCTGATCGTCTGATATGTCGCATATCTTGCCTAGGGGTGGTAAACGTCAGACCCCAATAGCTCGATAAGTCGTGTCGATATGAGGTCTATAACAATTCGAGAAACTACAGGTAACACTTACTAGTAAATCTCAGCAACCCTGGCCAGGGATTTCCTGTTATAGCCAATCGAACACAGCGCAACATCAACCCCCTATACCGGGAGAGACGAATCCCCTCCTATCGCTCATTGCCTCCATGTGATTCGGGACTGTACACAAAAACCACCGTTTTGCAGGCCCTCTTGGACGTGGTAAGATGGAAATCAAAGCACAGTGGGAACCACACAAGACTCTATGACGATCTCGGGTCAACAGACTACTCTGTACCAGTGTCACCAGAGAACTGCCATCTGACGTGAGGTATAATACCATCTGGGAGTTCTCGGCGAGTCCGTCCAGTGTACCCAGTCTCTACTGAGCACCCGTATATCATCTCTGATGTCAAACACCGATGGATATGGGATCATCCATCGCCCATCTGTATGGGTCGAGAAGGTACACGCTAGTCTACTCTGGTATATCGATGCCCCGTCTCGATACACCCACGACTAGGGACTTTGAAGGATGTACTTATGGACTACCTTGTCCCCACTAGTATGATCCGCATCATAGTCCAAGTAGTCAAGTACACATCCTAAGGGCTTTACCAACATGTAACAGAGAGACAATCAGTATACACGTTAAGGTAAAGTTCAACCAGATAGCATACTATCATGTCGAGCAAGAAAGTCCTCCCTATATATGTCCCAGCATCCACTACAATATACATCCTATGTACAGTAATGGCCTCTAGGGCATACATATAACTAACAATCTCCCACTTGCACTAGGGCCATCTGTAGCAGTGGTTGTTGTATCTCATACTCAACCATCCCATAAAAATCTCTCTCTGGGAACAGGCCTTTGTGAGTGGATCCGCTGTGTTGTCCTCTGAATCTACTCTCCTAACCTCGATCACCCTGGAGATCAACTATCTCCATGATCAGGCGATGCTGCCTTAGAATAAGTCTGGATCACTGATGGGACCGGCGTTCCTCGGCATGAGCCACAACTCCATTGTCTCACAATGGTAGGAACGTAGTTCATCTCATGAACTAATATACACCCAAACATCCTCTTTGGTAGCATCTTAAGTAGCGATGTATCCTGCCTTTATCTTCTAGTATGTCACAGTATCTAGCTTGGAACTCTTCCAACATACCGTCCCTTTACTTAGGGTAAAGACAATGCCTGTGACTGACACTCAGTCGTCATTATCACCCTGGAACACTTCCAGTGATTCTCCTCAGGATCGATTGATACCATCTCGCTACAACTAGTGAGAATCCTAACAACCAATTAGATCTATCTCATAGATCCAAAACCCAGGATTTAGGAGGTATCACTTTGATCCTATATGGAGAATCTTTATGATAATCGGAGATTGATCGAGCGTAGCATAGGAAACTACTTCCCTATCAAGAGTATGTCATCCACGTACTCTACGAGGATCGTCACCATACTCTCTACTACCTTTTTGTTTTTACAAGGTTCATCTACCATTTTGATGATGTCAAACTCTTTGACTACTTCATCAAAAAAGACGTTCCAACTCCGCGATGCCTGCTTTATCCTATAAAGCATCTTGCACACGTTTCCGCTGCTCCCACTGTCTACGAAGCCCTCTAGCTGTGTACTTATAGACGCTCTCTTCCAAATCATCATTTAGAAAAGCAGTCAAGACACCCAACCACCAGATATCGTAGTCATGGTATGTAGCCGTGGCAAGTAGGATCTGGATGGACTTAAGCATAGCTACTTGAAAAGGTTTCATCATTATCCACGCCTGGTCAATGACGAAAAGCTTTAACAAGTCTAGCTTTGAAAGTCTCAACTTTTCCATCTACACCAAGTAATCTTCTCAAGATATACTTGCTCCTGATAGGGATTTAACCCTTCAGATATAGCAACCAAAGTCCATACTCTGTTGGTGTATAAGGATACCATCTCAGATCACTAAGCATCCAGCCATTCTTATAGAGTCTTACTTCTGATGGCCAGCTCGAAACTAGTTGGGTCATCATCTCATGATGCATTCCTCGCTCCCACTGTCATAGAGTAACAGAAGTATCTCTCAGGTGGGTGAGGAACCCTACTAGATCGGCAGAGAGGCTGAGGTTCATTTCCATCTACTGAATCCTTTGGTTGCACAGTTTGTATGGCTGGAACATTTCCAGTTCTACATAACAGACCTTGCCTCGAGCTTGTCCGGATTTTGCTTTTAGACATAGGCCGGACAACCCCAAATCTTAACTAGCCTAAGACATGGGCTCTTTCCATTCCATATCACATATGAAGCGGTAGGCAACTGATTTGATTGGAACCCTATTCAATAGGTATGCAACTTCATAAGTGCATAACTCCCAAAAGGAAACAGGTAACTCAGTAGTACTCATCATAGAGCACACCATATCAAATAGGGTGTATCTGCTCCGCCCCGATATACCATCGTGCTATGGTGTATACAGAGGAGTAATGCTGAGAGAGAATCTCATTCTTCTTTAGAATAGTCCAGTATTTCCGTGCTCAAGTATTCTCCTCCTTGATCTCATCATAGTACATAATACTTATACCCGTATTCTGGTTCTCTACTTCTCACTTATATTCTGTGAATATCTCAAAAGGTTCAGACTTGTGTTTCAACAAGAACATAGGTCTGAATCTCGAAAGATCATCAGAGAATGTAATGAAGTAAAAATAACCATTCTTGGCATGTGTAGACAGGGGACCTACATACATCAACATGTATCATCCCAAGAGTTCACTAACTCTTTCTCTGTTTCCAATAAACAGAGCTGGTGTCATTATATCTTTGTGACATGACTGGCAAGTTTCACAAGATGTAAATTCAAACTGATTTAAATATACATCTAAATGTAACTTCAGCTAGTCGGGTCACATTGATCTGACCTAGTCTACAATACCTCAAGAAGAATTTGTTCATTTCTGAACTCTTCCTCTTGTGTGTGTTCCGTATACTAAGAACTGTAGTTTGATTTAGAACATCAATGCTTTTAGATAACGTGCCTGATCCGATCAACTTTTGATATAGGAAATGTTCAAAACATTGTCCAACAATACAAAATTATATCCTTTCTTTACTAATAAAGAGAGAGATATGATTTTGTATATCAGATTCGGTATCTAATAACATTCGTTCAGAATCAATGTATTACAATACAGGGTGACAGTGACCGACAGACTTGGCTGCAACTCTTGCCCCGTTTTCTGTCTCATGAAACTTATCACCCGTTCTCAGTTTTCTACCTTTCTGTAGCCCTGTGTAACAGATTGCATATCTGGGATCCTGATCTAGTATCACATACCCAGGATGCAGAGGATACTGAGAAACAGTTCTGTATAATGAACACACCCGAAGATGATGCATCAGCATGCACTTTCTTCGTTTGGGCGGCATAGGAATTCTGGTATTCCCCAATTTCCTGCTCTGTCTTATAACTATTATAAGTTGGAGCGGGACCAACGTTCCCCAGCTCAGTATAACAACCGGGTTCGGTCAAAAATCCGTATTATTATCTTGATTAAGGCATGATATGGTCGCTACCTGGAGAGAGAGAGAAGAAAACACTCTGCGTGCGCTCTGTCGAGAATAGATTGGTTATTATTTTATCTAATCAGGATGGCTCCCACTGCTTTTTATCAAATCTTCCTTCAAACCCTAAAAGGAAAGACTAGCCGGGATTAATTACACACTACAAGTTCGCCAATCTTTCAGCCAGGCCAGTGTCGGTACTTTGAGGGAGGTCCCCCGTGCTTTCGCACGAACCTAATTAATGTAAACCTCGTTTTCCCAGAGGCGTAACCCCGTTGACACCTTTCTAGACACCTACTTGATCAGCTAATTGTAATGTATAAAACTCTCCCAGGAGTAACAATTACTCGCAGCGGGTATTGGGATCCAACTATCTCATAGAGGGTATGCAATCTCATTGCAAATTTCAACACTTGAAATTCCCGATAATATTTTGCCCCTAATGTGCTATGACCTTGACGAAAGCCAACAAACCATAGCCCGCTAGTCAAGTTCAACCCGTACATTTCTTGATCGAATTAAACCCACCCGCACGACCCTTGACGAAAGCCAACAAAGCCGCACGACTACCCTAATCCAATAGCATCGTATGCAGCAGATAAGCAGCACATAGCTACCGCACACTACACCTTGACGAAAGCCAACAAATGCAGCACGAATACTATATACAACTTATCTGAAATGACGGAGGCTACGACAGGTTTTTCTGAAAACCTATTGCGTAATGAACTTGATATCGTTGTAGGATCGAATGAATTTTGAAATGGAGTGTTTTTGAGGCTTTTCTAGTTTTGCTAAAGGAGTCACTCCCGGTGAAGGGATCGTCGGTCTCTTCCTCGTCGAATGAGGTGCGGGATATATCATATATATCACTGTGCAAAGCAAAAACTCTTAAAAGCAATCAAAAGACAAACCGAGTGTGTAGCATCTGCCAGTTATTGCTAAAGGAGTCACTCCCGGTGAAGGGATCTCAGTCCTTTCCTCATCGAATAAGGTGCAGGATATATCATATATACCGCTGTGCAAAGCAAGAACTGTAGCTACCTGTTTTATTTTGAAATTCGATTCTACAACATCTTTAGGTTTCTTTTATTTCATTAATCACATTAATGAAGTCCCATCATATAAATACCTAAACATCACAGATAAATACGACGTACACTTATGCCATCCGCATTCGCCTCGATGTCCCCTCGTGCACCGTTAGGTTAGGTAACTAACGACAGAGCGGGGCAGGGCTAGCGCGGGTGTAAAACATAAGTAACATCTATATAATATATCATATATACTATATAAAGTATCTATCACAGAACATCACATGATCGCATCACAGATATCGCAGCAGAAGAGTCATATGAAATATTGGATATACTAGGACGTCCGTGTTTTCAATACGAGCCAGTATAAAACACGGATTCCACGGTCGTGATGAATAGCCAAACCCACACCCCTAGACCCCTACGAGAGCGGCAAGCAACCCTACCAATTCTAGAGTTAGGAGACCCGGACTCGACCCCTCGAGTTGGTCTCCCACTGGACTCTAGAACCCGGTTACTTGTGCCCTCCTCCTTGGGTCTATCCTAGTGCGGAAAAGTAAATAATATACAAAGGGTGACAACTTCCGCAACCTGGAAGTGCCCCAATAAAAGAATATTACATACAAGTTTTTACATGAATGAAAATGAAAAACACTCATCTCACATAAAAACCACCGGCTATTCAAACACGACGATCCAATATAACATATCCAGCAACACATAACATCACATGTCATCAACGTAAGTAAATATGCGCATCCCAATTGTCGTTGACATATAGCAACGAAACCGGCGATATCACATATTACACTTACGGTCACAGAAAAGAAAGTGTAAAACTACAACAGTTGGAATCCGCAATCTGCATAGACATCGCATGCCTAATCAAATGAATACCTTAGACATCACATGCCTAACAATTATAAACCCCGCATTTTAGTCTCAATATCGAAAACACTTTTCAATATCAAGTCGGGTAATTCAACAAGATTCCCGACATCCTGATCGAATACTCGTCGCAAACTTCAGTAGGCGGCAGCACCCCAGATACCGTCGACGAAGTGCACCAAGGCGGAACACCGCTACCGCAAGCACCCGGACGGATGCTTTCGGCGACGGGGTTCTCCTACAGTCACTTGGTCGGGGCTATGGGATGTAGCTGTCTATTAAGTTTGTCCGGCGAATATCCGCGTACGCTAGGTGATTGCGACGGACTTTTGATCGCATCAAAATTCCGTGGCAACCGATCAAGTGAGACTAAATTGCTATGTTTATAACATTCATTCAGTTATCTCATAACTACTTGTGAATTCCAATTATTGTATCCCATTCCAGATAAATAGAAAATGTTAAACTTTTCGATCGAACAGTCAAACACCCAAGTTTTCCCGATACAGCTCAACACATGAAATAAGTCTAACAACATTCCGTTCATGCCTCAGTACCAACGGTCCAGCCGTAGAAGGGTCAAGCCAACGCCTCACATGTGGCACGCCGTACTGCCCCAAACCCGAAGGTTCAAAGGGCAGTTTAAGACGGTCACATAATCGAGTTAAGGTTTGTTGTCTTCTAGAGGGTCCATCGCGTTACTTGCACTACTTAGAACGTCGTTAAACTACGGAATAATCCAACACTTGGAAATTTCCCGACAGGGGAAAAATTGGGTATTTATATCCGGGCGAACTTTTTAACATATTCTAAAATTTATCCGGAAAGCCACATAGACAAAATTTGATACTCCGATCGAAACACCGAATCCCCAAAACAACCCCAGAAAATTCAACTCTTGAATAAATATTAAAAATTCTCAGAAAAATAAGCATCAGAAAACATGAATTACTGTGCAGAAAGGGGAGGATGACGTCACCAAGATGCCGCGGAACCGCCGCAGAAGCAAGGCTTCTGCCGCGGTTCCGCCGCCGTTTATACTGTTCATGAAAATATTTTTGCGCCGTAATTCTTATATTTCCCTGCTGAATTTTTTTAGCAATTTTTAATTCACAAAAATCCCTGTTTTTAGAAAAAGGACAGAGAGCATTTTTGAAATGGGTTTTCGGGTTCGTTCGGACTCCAAACTCCGTCTAGACTTCGCCTAAGGCTCTAGCTAGGCTCTGATACCACTGAAGGGTTCCTAGGCACCCTAATGAGGTCTCACAAGGCATCAACCATGCCAATTTCAAAATTTACGGTGCCGAGAAACCCTAAACTACGGATCGTTGGCTAGATGTCTAGGCGAAAAAGAAATCTAGTTAACATTTTAACTAAGGGAACGGATATACAACCTTTGTAGATCCGGTGCTCCACCTCCATAGCTCCGCAATGAAGTCTCCTCGCTGTCCATATCAAGTCCCGGGCTCTAGCGTCGGCTTCATCGGAGAAAGAGCGGGCTAGGTCATCGACGACGTGCCGAAGATGATCTACGTCGAGGCATCGCTAGATCAAGCTCCACCTTCACCAAGTCAAGAAACTTGTGAAGAAAACACACTCTACTACTTGGCAATAGGTAGAGGATGAAGAAATAGGAAGTGGGTAGACTTTAGATTTGGATTTCTCACTCATTTCATCAATCCACCATTGATGAAGTGAAGGTTTCTTCAAGTGAAGAAAATGAAGAAGAAGAAGCTAGTATTATGATAAGATAATTAAAATGAAAAGAAATTGAATTCTTATCATAATATTAACCATGGTAAAGTGTAGAGAATTAACTTAGGTTAAATGAATGGTTAGGGTTTAGGAGATGAAGACAAAAGAGTCACTTTGGTCAAACCTTCATGAAGCTTCAACAAGCTTCATGTTGAAAGCAACCCTTCTGTTTTTCTTTCCTCATTTCTTTTAATCCAAATTAAAAGATAAATGAAAGAATAAATATGTAAAAACCCTAACCATTTACTTAACTAAGATTTAACTCTTTACACAATCATGTATCATCAAACATGATACAAACAAATGTACAAATGTATATCACATATACAATGTGCTCAATCCAAGTGAGAAAATCCATATAAAGTGAACCAATACTAGTTAATGCAAAGTAATATATCAAATATATAATTATACATTAAATCATTAAATCAACAATTGATTTAACGATCCGGTCATATCGCATATAACCGACTAGTATCCAATGTATCGGCTTATCGAATCAATCCTCGATTCGATAACTAGGTTATATCGCATACAACCATTCGACACATTCATCGCGAGAATAGAATACGGTATCACATACACGCATTATTCTCGGTCCCGCACATATCTCATATGCGCTCCTATTTCGTTTCGCTTGAGCCAGGAAACCTCTGTGTAGGACTCTAAAGACTCGTCAATACGCCGGCAGCAGGCGATGATCATATCAAACACCCACAAGCCGCAAGCGGTCTGCTAAACGTAACGGCCACCCGGGTATTGAACGATCTGAAGATCGACGAGCAAGCCCGCTCACACTCCAGTGAATCCAACGAGTAACACTACCGTACAGTCCGGTCTGATCGTCTGATATGTCGCATATCTTGCCTAGGGGTGGTAAACGTCAGACCCCAATAGCTCGATAAGTCGTGTCGATATGAGGTCTATAACAATTCGAGAAACTACAGGTAACACTTACCAGTAAATCTCAGCAACCCTGGCCAGGGATTTCCTGTTATAGCCAATCGAACACAGCGCAACATCAACCCCCTATACCGGGAGAGACGAATCCCCTCCTATCGCTCATTGCCTCCATGTGATTCGGGACTGTACCCAAAAACCACCGTTTTGCACGCCCTCTTGGACGTGGTAAGATGGAAATCAAAGCACAGTGGGAACCACACAAGACTCTATGACGATCTCGGGTCAACAGACTACTCTGTACCAGTGTCACCAGAGAACTGCCATCTGACGTGAGGTATAATACCATCTGGGAGTTCTCGGCGAGTCCGTCCAGTGTACCCAGTCTCTACTGAGCACCCGTATATCATCTCTGATGTCAAACACCGATGGATATGGGATCATCCATCGCCCATCTGTATGGGTCGAGAAGGTACACGCTAGTCTACTCTGGTATATCGATGCCCCGTCTCGATACACCCACGACTAGGGACTTTAAAGGATGTACTTATGGACTACCATGTCCCCACTAGTATGATCCGCATCATAGTCCAGGTAGTCAAGTACACATCCTAAGGGCTTTACCAACATGTAACAGAGAGACAATCAGTATACACGTTAGGGTAAAGTTCAACCAGATAGCATACTATCATGTCGAGCAAGAAAGTCCTCCCTATATATGTCCCAGCATCCACTACAATATACATCCTATGTACAGTAATGGCCTCTAGGGCATACATATAACTAACATGTATCTTCACCATTACTCCGATGATTGCGGGATGCTTGACGGAGTTTTGTTTTTTTGAGTTATCTGTTCATTGTTCATGCGCATGCATTGCGCTACGATGCGTTTTATGTATTGATGATTTGGGAGACCCGACGACTTGGACATTTTACTGAAATGTTTCAGTATTTGAGGGGTTTAAATTTAAATTCGGGGACAGAATTTCTTTAATAGGGGAAGATTGTAACATTTCAGAAAAATAAAATATTATTTTTGGGAATTTTTATAATTAAATAATAAATATATTGTATATTTTAATATTGCGGTATAATTAAATACCGATAAATTGGGAAAAATTTGGAAAATTATGGAAATTACTAAAAAGAGGATGTTTTATGTGATTTATGCAAATCATGAACTTTTATGATTCATTATACACTCTTTTAATGCTAATCACGATTAAATATCGTTAATCGCGCATTAAGCTTGTTTTGTGGACTTGACATGCACCGTGTCGTATTTTACACTTGTGTTATATTTTATAACAATGCTTTCATTTGGGATTTATGTGTTTGGTTTTAAAAATGAAATGAGAAGATAAGATAAAGAAAACCAAAAAAAAGAATAGAATATAGAAGCATGGGCAAGAGAGAGAGAGAGGTGAGGGTCAACCTTGGTCATGGCCCTTTGTTTCTTTCACCATCTTCATCTTTTTCTTCTCCCTCTTTAGCCCATGGCAGCATCCTCCTCCACCTCCACTTCACACCTCAAAACACCGCCGAAATCAACTCAAAACTTCATCTCACTTTCATTAAAAATGTGCACAAGCTCACAAGCTACACTTTGGACCAAGAAAGCAAGGATTTTGGACACTTGGGGCAACTCAAGAAAATTCTTGAGTTGCCAAATGAGGTATTCTCTCAACCATTATCATAGTATTTCAATTTTTTTTACATCCATGTTTGATTAGAACCGATTTAGTGTCGTTAAGTGAGGTTTGGAAATTTCTAGTTAGGGTTTGAGGAATTCTTGAGCTGTGATGTGTAATTAAGGCTTATAGTGACCTTAAACCCCTGTAATAATTGTATTTTAGACCTAAACCTGAGACTAGAACCCCATTTAGTGAACTTAGAAATCCCCGATATCGTATTTTGTGGAAATTGTGTAGGGAAAATGAAATCTGCTAACACTCGGGGACCTGGAAAATTATTTAGCGATCACAGTGATATATGCAGGCAACCTAGGAGCCACCAATGAAACCCTAGCCCCAACACCCTCTCCATGGCCGAAAATATATTCGTTCTGGCCGTAATTAGCTGCTAGACCTGGTTCATTTTGGTTCGTGCTTGTTCTGTAGCTCCATCTCCAGTAAACTAGACCCTTTACATATGCAAAATTGGCTAATTTAACTTAGGGTAAAATCTGGGACTTTTTTCATGAGTTGCTGTTTTGACTCCGGTTATGTTTTACTTATTTTGAATTCTAGATTATTGTAATTTGTATTGTATTCGATCACTTGACGTTTGTACGTCGAAATCGAGTGTTATTTGGTGGTTTTGAAAGCGTAGTCCATAGGTTCTAACCTATAGGTTTTTAGCATGTCGTTTTGATTTTGAATTGGGTTTTAATGCGGCACGATATGTTATGATATGTAGGTACCCCCATGAGTACTTCGAGATGACAAGCAAGCGCGCGGCGACGTCGGCAATGGCAAGCGAAGAGCAAGGTGAGCAGATACACATCTACGGGGGAAGTCGGGTGGATGGCTTATAGCACCTCCGCGGTTCGTAGCGTAGTGTATGGTATATATTAGATGGATATATTTATATATTTATTGTGAGTTTTATGATTATCTAGATAGACTTTGGGAGTCATGGATAATTTTAGTATAATTGGATGATAGCGTCATTAATTAGTTTAGTCGTGGACCTTAGAATAAGGTTTACACCCACACGCACACACACACACATGTTTATGGGGAGATGTATATATATATATACATACACATGGATGATGATGATTGTTTATGATATTGGAAGATGAGTCGATGAGATTAGGTATGATGCCATGAGATCGGTGATGTGTTCTTATTCGTATTATGAGATACGACATGAGATTTTAGCGGGCCTTTAGGCGTGTGTTTTCATACACATATTTATTGCAGATGGTATCAGTTGTACCAGACTTAGATCAGTACCCCCAGTTCATGAGATATGATGATAATGGATACCAGATGAATAATGAGATGAATGTGATATTTGACCCGTACCCAGATTTGGGATGCCGTACGACGGATTTACGTACGAGCTATATATTGATGATTGATCCACACTCTTGACTTGAGGATGTCATGTGGTATATTGTATCGTATGTGATACTATTAAGGCGGGATCACCGACTAATATATTTATATGTATCGACTCAGATTTAGGTGGCTTCCTTATCTTTTCGATTAGCCTGTTAGTTTAGTCCTGTAGTTTACTTGTAGATGTTAGACTAGACTAGAGTCATACCTATTTCATAAACTAACGAATCGTGAGTATTTTAAAGACAGGCCATGGGATACTATGGATATATTCAAAGGAAGTACTTTTTTATAAAAACACCGTAGCCCTATTTTCTAAACACCACGATTCGTGCAACTTTCAAATACCAAAAGCTATATGACTCGTATATATGAATGTATATTTCTTTATTGCTGCATTATTATTCATTTACCATTTATTCTGCTGCTCGCATTGCTTTGCATGCTTATATGTTATTGATTCATATTCCATTATGCATATAACATATAGCATACCTGTATATCTACATGCTTACACATATGCCTTGACATAGTTACATGTTAGTTACCCATATACCTATATTATATTGTACCATTAGTGATAGGTATATACACATATGACATATAGCTACATGTTCACCTTTATATGATGTGGTATGAATTTGGAGAATTTTGGAACCGAATGATATATTTTATAACTTGTTGCGGTTAAATAGCGATTTTTCCTTATATACTCATATTACTATTTCATGTTGCATATATTATATTCATGGATTTCGCATTGAGATATGGTTTTCATATGATGTTTTCTGGATTGTTTTACTCCTGCGTATATATATATATATATATCAGTGGTATGGGACGATGATAAATATATGTATACCCATCGTATATAAATATATCAGTGGTATGGGACGCTGATATATATATATACACACACACCTGCATCATATATCATCATGATGATGTATGCAAATATACTTATTCATTATATATGTGGGCTTATATGGTCGATGAGTGTGGCCTATGTGCTCGGGGCCTATGTGCTCGATGTGTGGGGCCTATATGGTCGATGAGAGGGGCCTTTGTGCTCGGGGCCTATGTGCTCGATGTGAGGGGCCTATATGGTCGATGGGAGGGGTCTATGTGCTCGGGGCCTATATGCTCGATGTGTTGGGCCTATACGGTCGATGAGAGGGGCCGATATGCTCGGGGCCTATGTGCTCGATATTGGATATTGGATATATGAGATTTATTTGATATTGGGATATTGAGATATATGTTTTGTGTCTTTGCTTGACCCTGATTTTCTGATTATTTCATTAATGATACTTGAATGTTTTTTCAAAAATCTCACTATATTAAGAAAACAGTTTTCTCATTCATGATGTCTTCTGTTTTCATTTTTCTGCATTCATACATCATATTTACGATATTTTGCTACCTGAGACACTGACACGAGCATATGGGATTACACTTATGTTTACATGTTTATCCTTGCCTTTTTTTAATGCTTCAGACTTTAGCATATTGAGGATATATATATATATATATATATATATTACTGATCGTTTGACTTAGGATTTAGTCATACATACGATTTCTGCTCTGTGATGTTTTCTGCTCTGTGATGTTTTCTATTCACGAGTTGGAAACTCACCCCCGTTGTGCCACAGTTTCTTGCAGGTTTTCCGTACAGGTTTCATTGCGGCTTTCTGGCACACTGCTCCCATTCCGGATGATTGCTTTGGTAGGTGGGTTCACTCGCATCGTGATCACCATTGTAACTATTTATTTTCAGTTGTATATAGAAAAATTCCATCAACCAAACTTTTACATTTATTCAGACTTAGAGACCAGTTGTATATTATTTTGACCTTAGAGTCGTGCGTTGTATTATTATGGGTTTTCTTGATGTTTAGAGTTTCCTTTTGAGTTTTTGATCCTCGCCCTTCGACGTTGTATATTATATTGCATGCGTGGTTGTGACCATCAATTGACGAAGAGCTAGCTCCCGCTTGGGGATGCCTTTACTCATATTATGCTTGTTGTGTAAGTCCACGTTGCGACCCCCGGTTCTTACGGGGAGACGGAAACGGTATAAAATCAAAATTTTAACGCAAGAGGCAACATGGACTAAACTATGGTCGGGATCGTTACCTAAACTAAAACTAGCAAACTTAGCTAAAGAGAGTTAGCTACTCGGATGGAGATGGTTATACCTAGACTTGAACTCCTTCGTCTTCAAACTTTGTAGAGGTTGATGGTTCTCCTTTGTCGCCTTCTTCCGTCGAAGATGGATCCACCTCGAAGGCTCGACCTTTGGGCTCTTTCTCGTACTTGGAGTGAACTAGAATCGCCGGCTTGCTAGACCCTTGATCCTAGAGTGAGTAGAGAGTGTCTAGGGTTTGCTTTTGTTTTTCAAGAGAAGGATTCTCAACTCATGAGAAGGTTTCTCTTGACTAGAGGAAGAAGAAGATGAAGTGAAGAGAGAGAGTGAGAATGATAGAAATGAGCTTCTCTTTTCCTTTTTGCAACCATAACAAAAGAAAAAGAATAATCAAATAATAACAATAATCAAAATGAAAAAGGTTTGATGGAAAGTTTAGGAATGACTAATATCATTACAAACATTAAATGAAAAAGCAAGAATGAAAAAGCATCTTGCATTTGTAATGATGGTAGTCAAATGTTCAACCATGGTCAACAAGTCAACCATGGTCAACAAGTCAACAAAAACTAACCATGACACAATTTCATTTTATTATATATTATTAAATGATATAACACAGATCCATTAGGGTTTGGAAAAATACAACTGTCAACTGTGCGTACGCACCCGTTCCGAAACCCTAATGAAAAATCATCTTCCTCCTCCTCAAAAAGAACTGTGCATACACACCTGTATTCTTGTTCCGACGAACACGAATACAAAGAGACAAAAGCAACCCCAAATACTATACCAGTATCCGGCTCAAACCAGAGCCCACTGGTAATACCCGTCCGGACTCCAAACGTGCACAAGTGCGCGGATGAGAACGAACCCTGTCGCAAAACCATGCGACCTCTACTCTGTTTTGCCCAGAGGCGAATACCCTCTGTGTGGGACTCTAAAGACTCGACACTACGCTGGCAGTGGGTTTAACCACAGACCGCAAGCGGCACTAGCTGTGCGTAACGGTCCCCAGGTAGATGTCGACAAGAAGGCTGACGAGGTGAAACCCCATCGGTACTCCTACTGAGTCTGAATGTGACAGTCTCCGTACAGTCCGGTCTGTTCGTCTGATACATCGCATGGCGGGCCTAGGGGGCGGTAAACGTCAGTCCCCCAATAGCGGTACAAGTCGTGCCGGAGCGAAGCCCAAAACACCCTGAGATAACACTGGAAACCTACCAGTATATCTCGTTTGCCCTGGCCAGGGACTACTCGTGTAATGGCTCTCCTAGACACAGCGCGATGTCAACCCCCAATACCGGGAGAGACGAATCCTGTCTAACCGTCACTGCCTCCAAGTGCTTCGGGACTGCACCCAACCACTACCTGTTTGCACGACTCCTTTGAGCCGTGGTAGGGTAGTGATCAAAGTGCAGTGGGAACACACTTGAGGCGAAGTGCCAGTGTCAAGTCAGCGGACTAAGCTGTACTCATGTCACCTGGGAACTGATGACTGACGATAGGTATAATACCAACCTATCAGTTCCCGACGAGTCCTGTCCAGTGTACTCGTAACCCAATGAGCACCCGTATACTATCTCCAGTACGACGTACTGATGGCTGTGGGACAGACCATCTCCCACACTGGGATGAGAAGCGCATACGCTAGTCTACTCCGGAGTATCGATGCCCTGTCTCGATAGTCCTGCGACTAGGGACCTGTATAAGGATGTGCTTATAGATTACCCAGCCCCCACTAGTGTGACTGCCATCACAACGCTGGTAATCAAGCAAAGATCCTAAGGGCTCCACTAATGCGTATAAGTGATATAGTAAAATAAACACAAGTACACATTGAAGTAGAGACAAACCAAGTAGCATACTACTATTTTGAGCAAGATTGTATATACAAGGTGAATATCCCAAGCATCCATTAAGTAATATACAAACTAGTATGATACAGTAATGGCCTCTAGGGCATATACACTAACAATCTCCCACTTGCACTAAGGCCATGTACTGGCGTATCGAAGACCTATCATCTCGATCAGCCGCTCGAACTGAGTCTGGGGCAAGGCCTTGGTGAATGGATCTGCAGTGTTGTCTTCTGAAGCGACTCTCCGAACCTCGATCTCTTTGCGATCCACGATCTCCCTGATCAGGTGATACCGCCTCAAGATGTGCCTGGATCTCTGATGGGACCTGGGTTCCTTCGCTAAAGCTATAGCCCCGTTGTTGTCGCAATACAGAGGTATTGGGTCAACAATGGACGGAACCACCTGAAGTTCTTTCAAGAACTTCCTCATCCAGACAGCTTCTTTTGCGGCATCAGATGCAGCGATGTATTCCGCTTCCATCGTCGAGTCTGCAACGGTTTCCTGTTTGGAACTCTTCCAACACACCGCCCCTCCATTGAGGGTAAAGACAAAACCCGACATGGACTTGGAATCATCCTTGTCACTCTGGAAGCTGGAGTCAGCAAAGGCCTCGATCTGGAGGTCTTTTCCGCCGTACACCAAGAAAATCTCCTTAGTCCTTCTCAGGTACTTGAGAATGTTCTTTACTGCTATCCAGTGTTTCTCCCCAGGGTTAGACTGATACCGGCTTACCACGCTCAGTGCATAAGCTACATCCGGTCTGGTACACAACATCGCATACATTATAGAGCCTACCGCAGAAGCGTAGGGTATAACAGACATGCGATCCCTCTCCAAATCAGTCTTGGGAGACATCTCTTTAGAGAGGGTGATCCCGTGACAAGCCGGTAGGTTACCGCGCTTGGAATCTTCCATAGCGAATCTTTTCACTATGGTGTCGATGTACCTGGACTGAGAAAGTCCCAATATCCTCTTGGATCTATCACGATGGATCCGGATCCCCAGGATGTATGAGGCATCACCCAGGTCTTTCATGGAGAACCTTTGTGACAAGAACCCCTTGACAGATTGTAGCATAGGAATGTCATTTCCTATTAAGAGAATGTCATCCACGTATAAAACGAGGAATACTACAGTTCTCGCTACAAATCTACTATAGATGCATGGTTCATCTGGATTTTTGATAAAGCCAAATTCCTTGACCGTCTCATCAAAACAGATGTTCCAACTCCGCGATGCCTGCTTTAGTCCATAGATGGACTTAAGCAACTTGCACACCTTTCCGCTGCTCCCACTCTGAATGAAACCCTCTGGCTGGTCCATATAGACACACTCCTCTAAATTTCCATTTAGAAAAGCTGTCTTTACGTCCATTTGCCAGATCTCATAATCGTGGAAGGCAGCAATGGCAAGAAGGATCCGAATGGATTTCAGCATGGCTACTGGAGAAAAGGTTTCGTCGTAGTCCAAGCCAGGTCTTTGACGAAAACCCTTTGCTACTAGCCTAGCTTTATAGGTCTCAACCTGTCCATCTACACCAATCTTCCTTTTGAAGATCCACTTGCATCCTACGGGTTTTACCCCGTCTGGAGCAATGTCCAACGTCCATACCTTGTTGGTGTACATGGACTCCATTTCGGTCCGCATTGCATCCAGCCATTTCACTGAGTCAACGCTCTGAACGGCCTGCTGGAAGCTAGTAGGCTCATCATAATCTATGATGCAATCCTCTCTATCCCCGTCTACGAGAAAACCGTAGTATCTCTCGGGCGGATGAGACTGCCTACTACTCCTGCGGAGCGGCGTAGGAATGTCCTGTTCTTCCGAACCCTCTGGTTCCACTAAACTTTCAGTAATAGTCCGTGGTTCTGGAATTTCTTCCAGTTCTACTGCGCTCCCACTTATTTCCTTTTCTATGAACTGGTGTTCTAGAAAGTGGGCATGACGAGAGACAAGAACTTTTTGTTCCTCTTCACAGTAGAAGAAATATCCCTTGGAATTCTTTGGATATCCCACAAACTTGCACAGTACTGAGCGTGCCTCGAGCTTGTCCGCATGCTGCTTTTTGACAAAAGCTGGACTTCCCCATATCTTAATGTGATTAAGATGGGGTCTCTTCCCACACCACATCTCAAATGGCGTAGTAGGCACAGTCTTAGTGGGAACTCGGTTCAAAAGGTATGCGGCTGATTCTAGCGCATATCCCCAGAATGATCGCGGCAACTCAGCGTTACTCATCATGGACCGCACCATATCCAATAGGGTGCGGTTCCGTCTCTCCGATACACCGTTGTGTTGCGGGGTGTAAGGAGGAGTAAGCTGAGAGAGAATTCCGTTCTCTTTTAAATAGTCCAGGAACTCGGCACTTAAGTATTCTCCACCTCGATCCGATCTTAGAATCTTAATACTTTTGCCGGTCTGTTTCTCTACTTCATTCTTATACTCCTGGAATTTTCCAAAGGCCTCGGACTTATGTTTCATTAAGAAGACATAACCGTACCTTGAGAAGTCATCCGTAAAAGTAATGAAGTAAGAATGTCCGCTTCGGGCATGTGTAGACATTGGACCGCACACGTCACTGTGTACGAGTCCCAAGAGCTCGCTCGCTCTTACTCCATGTCCAGTAAACGGAGTCTTTGTCATCTTTCCCTTGAGACAGGATTGACAAGTGGCATACGACTGATATTCGAACGCATTCAAATACCCTTCTGTATGTAACTTCGTCAACCTTCTCTCATTGATGTGACCCAATCTACAATGCCATAAGAAAGTCTGATTTATTTCTGGAGACTTTCTTTTGTGTGTATTCTGGACATTAAAAATCTGTGGTTGGTTTAACACGTATATACCATTACTCAGAGTACCTGACCCAATCAATACTTGATTAAGGTGAATGTTTACAACATTACTTACAAACGCAAATTCATAACCTTCTTTAGAAACTAAAGATACAGAAATGATATTACAAGTTGCGTTGGGTACAAAAAAGCAATTACGCAAAACCAAAACATGTCCATCTGACATTCCCAGGTGATAGTCCCCCACGGCTTTAGCATCCATGCTAGCTCCGTTCGCAACTCTGAGGGTCATGTCACCTGCCTTCAAATCCCTACGGTTTCTCAACGCCTGCAAAGAATTACAGATATGAGATCCTGATCCGGTATCCAATACCCAGGAAGTAGAGTTTATTGAAAGACAGTTTTCAATAACATACACACCTGAAGCTGAAGCTGCAACCTGCTTCAATTCCTGTGTTCTGGCCTTCCAGGCCCTGCAATCATTCTTCCAGTGTCCTTTCTTATGACAAAAGAAGCATTCTTCCTTATCCACAAGCTTCCCCATTATCTTTGTTGCTTTACCTTTTCCCTTCGTATCCACTTTACCAACACCGCCCCTTGGTTTGGCGGGGGCCTTCTTCTTCTTTCCCTTGGCTTTCGCCTTGGACCTAGAAGAAGATGATCCTCCTACAAACAAAGTGGATGTTTCCCTACCTTTCTGTAGGGTGCCCTCTGCGCTCCTCAGCAGGTTGAGGAGCTCTGAAAGTTCAACCTCCTTTTCTTGTAGGTTGAAGTTCATTATAAACTGGGCGTAAGTGGAAGGAAGGGACTGGAGAACTATGTCCGTATATAGCTCACTCTCCAATGTGATCCCTAGGTCAGCGAGCTGCTCAATGTAGCCGATCATCTTTAGCACATGCTCGGCTACTGATGATCCGACGGCCATTCTTGTCGAGAATAACTTTTTCGACGCTTCGTATCTTGCGATACGTGATTGCTCTCCATACAGTTCTTTTGTATGGAGCAATATGGACTCCATGTCCATATTCTCATGCCTCCTCTGATGTTCGTTGTCCATCGAGGCAAGCAGGAGGCATTTGGCCTTCGCGCTATCAATCTCCCAAGTCTTGCGGATTTCCTTATCCGCGACACTAGAAGTTGGACCAGGGACAGGGGGAGCTTTGGTGGTAAGAAGATACCCCAGCTTGTCATAAGTGATTGCTATCTTGACATTCCTGAGCCAATCTTTGTAGTTTGGCCCTGTCAGCTTGTTTTTATCTAGGAGTAACTTAAGTCCAGTCATGTTGATTGGTCGCTGCAATTAGGAGAGAGAAGAAGAAACACTCAGCATGATGCTCTTGCAAGTTTAGAGTGGTTTTTAGTTTGTCTAAACAGGATGGCTCCCACTGTTTCTCGAATCCCTCCTCAAACCATAAAGGAAGAATTAGTCGGGATCAATCCCACCGTACAATACTTGCTTAACCGTTCAGCCAGGCCAGTGTCGGTACTTCGAGGGAGGTTTTCCAACGCTTTCGCGAAGTTCCTTAATTAAATAACCTCTTTTCCCTGGGGGCGTAACCCCGCTAACACCTTTCTAGGCACCTACTAGGTTTATAGCATTGATCGTTTAGTGAGAAATTTCCCGAGGAGTAGCATATACTCACAGTAGGATCGGGATCCAAATATCATCGCGTGACGAAACTGAAGGAATCCTACCAGAATCACCACACTCCAAATGGTATGCAAATCTAGCAAGTTTCAGTACTTATGAAACTCCCGATGTGGATTTTTGCCCCATGCTCTTATGACCTTGACTTTGGCCAAAATATCATAAGTCACATGTCAAGTTCTGCCCGTCACTATCCAGGTTAATTTGGATCCATCCGTACCTACCCTTGACTTTGGCCAAAATGGCAGCACGACTGTCCCAAACCAACGCATCTATCTATGCTACACATGAACACCCAATAGCTACCAATCACTATGCCTTGACTTTGACCAAAATACATAGCTTGAATACTATTGCCTATTCATGCGAAGCGACGGAGGGCTACGAATGGTTTTGGCGAAACCGTGAACGTAGTGAACTTGATTTAATCGATGGAACGAGATAGCTTTTAGAAGGAGTGGCTCAAGCTCCGCATTTAAAAGTTATTTTTGAAAAGAACCGAGTGGTTTTTCGAAAGTGTTCCAACGACTTTAACTTGGTTTATTATCTTGCATTAGTTCTTTTAATGCGTGATATTCTTGCATTAGTACTTTTAATGCGTCCCATCATTTAATCCTACCATTGCAGAAAACAACCAAAATATGACGTACGCTTATGCCATTCGCATTCGCCACTGGGCCCCGTCATTACCCGTTAGGTTACTTAACTAACGACAGAGCGGGGGCTGGGCTAGCGCGTCTGTAAAACATAAGCAACGCCTAAATAATATCTTATATAGATATACTGCAATGATAAACATTTCAGATCACAGATAAATACATTGGATATACTAGTAATCTGTAATTTGTACGAGCCTGTAACAAAAACAGATAACACGGTCGCGGTGAATAGCCAATACCCCACCCAAGACCCCTACGGGTACGGCAAACTACCCGCCAAGTACCCGAAGCGTAGCAACCTCCCTCATCTCCATGAGTAGGCCACTCGACACTTCGGCATACCCGGTAGTTTGTGCACCCCTCCACGGGTCTATCCTAGGAGCAAAAACAGTAAAAAGAAATTATACAATGACGGCTACAACCCCGACCCGGTTGTGCGGCCAAACAAATAATTATTACATCAATTTACAAATTTACATGAATTGCAAGAAAAGTAAACTCTCGTCTCACAACCCCCGGCTATTCACCCGCGACAATCCAACATATTTATATACACATTCCAGCACATTACAGATCATGTATAACCCCGACTAATCGACTTATAGCGATTAGCCGACGTTCAATACATGCAAACATCACAGATATAACCATCATAGTCAAAGTGCAATGAAGTTCGGAAAAAATACGGAATTATAGGACCCCAAAAGGAAATTTCTTTTCTGTAAAATCTGGGCACATATAATATATCTCAAAAATCCCAAAACCAACATAGACACACACTGCACGAAAAACGACGCACTAAAGACAACAAACCGCGGCGCTTCCGCGGCGACCAAGAAGGGTCACGCGGCGGAAGCGCGGCGGTTTAGACGAATTGGTGAATCGTTTTTCATGGGTGTTCTAACAAAACCCTGAGACGAATTTAGGAGTATAAAGTTTTTCATTTTGACCAGAAAAAAATTCAACAGAAACTCAGTTTTTGTAGTTTTCCGGTTTTGTGATTTTTTTTCGGTTCCGAACTTCGTTACACTTTACTACCTAGCTAGTTTAAGTTTAGTTAGGCTCTGATACCACTGTAAGTCCACGTTGCGACCCCCGGTTCTTACGGGGAGACGGAAACGGTATAAAATCAAAATTTTAACGCAAGAGGCAACATGGACTAAACTATGGTCGGGATCGTTACCTAAACTAAAACTAGCAAACTTAGCTAAAGAGAGTTAGCTACTCGGATGGAGATGGTTATACCTAGACTTGAACTCCTTCGTCTTCAAACTTTGTAGAGGTTGATGGTTCTCCTTTGTCGCCTTCTTCCGTCGAAGATGGATCCACCTCGAAGGCTCGACCTTTGGGCTCTTTCTCGTACTTGGAGTGAACTAGAATCGCCGGCTTGCTAGACCCTTGATCCTAGAGTGAGTAGAGAGTGTCTAGGGTTTGCTTTTGTTTTTCAAGAGAAGGATTCTCAACTCATGAGAAGGTTTCTCTTGACTAGAGGAAGAAGAAGATGAAGTGAAGAGAGAGAGTGAGAATGATAGAAATGAGCTTCTCTTTTCCTTTTTGCAACCATAACAAAAGAAAAAGAATAATCAAATAATAACAATAATCAAAATGAAAAAGGTTTGATGGAAAGTTTAGGAATGACTAATATCATTACAAACATTAAATGAAAAAGCAAGAATGAAAAAGCATCTTGCATTTGTAATGATGGTAGTCAAATGTTCAACCATGGTCAACAAGTCAACCATGGTCAACAAGTCAACAAAAACTAACCATGACACAATTTCATTTTATTATATATTATTAAATGATATAACACAGATCCATTAGGGTTTGGAAAAATACAACTGTCAACTGTGCGTACGCACCCGTTCCGAAACCCTAATGAAAAATCATCTTCCTCCTCCTCAAAAAGAACTGTGCATACACACCTGTATTCTTGTTCCGACGAACACGAATACAAAGAGACAAAAGCAACCCCAAATACTATACCAGTATCCGGCTCAAACCAGAGCCCACTGGTAATACCCGTCCGGACTCCAAACGTGCACAAGTGCGCGGATGAGAACGAACCCTGTCGCAAAACCATGCGACCTCTACTCTGTTTTGCCCAGAGGCGAATACCCTCTGTGTGGGACTCTAAAGACTCGACACTACGCTGGCAGTGGGTTTAACCACAGACCGCAAGCGGCACTAGCTGTGCGTAACGGTCCCCAGGTAGATGTCGACAAGAAGGCTGACGAGGTGAAACCCCATCGGTACTCCTACTGAGTCTGAATGTGACAGTCTCCGTACAGTCCGGTCTGTTCGTCTGATACATCGCATGGCGGGCCTAGGGGGCGGTAAACGTCAGTCCCCCAATAGCGGTACAAGTCGTGCCGGAGCGAAGCCCAAAACACCCTGAGATAACACTGGAAACCTACCAGTATATCTCGTTTGCCCTGGCCAGGGACTACTCGTGTAATGGCTCTCCTAGACACAGCGCGATGTCAACCCCCAATACCGGGAGAGACGAATCCTGTCTAACCGTCACTGCCTCCAAGTGCTTCGGGACTGCACCCAACCACTACCTGTTTGCACGACTCCTTTGAGCCGTGGTAGGATAGTGATCAAAGTGCAGTGGGAACACACTTGAGGCGAAGTGCCAGTGTCAAGTCAGCGGACTAAGCTGTACTCATGTCACCTGGGAACTGATGACTGACGATAGGTATAATACCAACCTATCAGTTCCCGACGAGTCCTGTCCAGTGTACTCGTAACCCAACGAGCACCCGTATACTATCTCCAGTACGACGTACTGATGGCTGTGGGACAGACCATCTCCCACACTGGGATGAGAAGCGCATACGCTAGTCTACTCCGGAGTATCGATGCCCTGTCTCGATAGTCCTGCGACTAGGGACCTGTATAAGGATGTGCTTATAGATTACCCAGCCCCCACTAGTGTGACTGCCATCACAACGCTGGTAATCAAGCAAAGATCCTAAGGGCTCCACTAATGCGTATAAGTGATATAGTAAAATAAACACAAGTACACATTGAAGTAGAGACAAACCAAGTAGCATACTACTATTTTGAGCAAGATTGTATATACAAGGTGAATATCCCAAGCATCCATTAAGTAATATACAAACTAGTATGATACAGTAATGGCCTCTAGGGCATATACACTAACATGTTGTACCTATTTAGGGCCAGTATTTACAAAGGAAACTCTGCTGAAATTTTCAGAAAAGACTTGAGATTTTAAAAATGAATATTTGGCTTATGTTATTTAATACCACTTTCTTTCAAACACGTTTTCTTCACTTCTTTCTTAAAATGGTTTAGATTTCTGGGATTTTTGGCTTACTTGAATTAGATGGGTCCTATAGACTTCATATGATTCAAGTGCCAGTCACGTGCCATTTTGGGTCTTGACAAATGTAATGCCCTATGAATTATCCGGTATACCCATATTTGCCAGATAAGCATGGGGACCCACTGTAAAACAATGGGAAATCTTCGGAATACATTCCGAAAGAGGACAGATCTGTACTATAAATGGAATGATACCACTCTTCAATACAGAGGAGCCTTTTAAGTGAACCGGCACTACAGGAGCTTGAGAACTCCGTAATTAAGCTTGCTTGAGCCAGAGAAGTTCTGGGATGGGTGACCTCCTGGGAAGTGGCCCCCGGTCGGGTCCGGTTCCCCCCGAAGGACAAAACCATGCGACTTCGGTCAGAGCGGACAATGCTCTCTATATTGGGGGTGGGTCGTGACAGAATGGTATCAGAGCTGGTTCCTCAATTGTTGGTCTGTGGTTCGAGGACGAACTATTGTTCTAAGTGGGGGAGAATGTAATGCCCCATGTATTATCCGGTATGCCCATATATACCAGATAAACATGGGGACCCACTGTAAAACATTGGGGAATCTTCGGAATACGTTCTGAAAGAGGACAGATCTGTACTATAAATGGAATAATACCACTCTTCAATATAGAGGCGCCTTTTAAATGAACCAGCACTACAGGAGCTTGAGAACTCCGTAGTCAAGCGTTCTCGAGCCAGGGAAGTTCTAGGATGGGTGACCTCCTGGGAAGTGGACCCCGGTCGGGTCCGGTTCGCCACGAAGGACAAAACCGTGCGACATCGGTCGGAGCGGACAATACTCTCTATATTGGGGGTGGGTCGTGACAATTATGCAGGGTAAACTGACTCCTATAAGACAAGGAGCTCCTCTGTTGGTTCAGCGCTAAGGTACGGTTTCAGTCTGTGTCCGTTTATATTGAAAAACGAACATTCCTTTGGATTTTCCAAATCCACAGCGCCTTGCGGGTAAACATTCCGCACAAAAAATGGCCCTTTCCAGCGAGACATGAGCTTACCTGGATGGAAATGTAACCGGGTGTCGTAAAGCAGTATCTGTTGACCAGGTGTGAAAGTTTTGCGCAAAAGGTGTTTATCATGAAACACCTTCGTTCGGTTCTTAACGACAACCGCGTTTTCGTAAGCCTCATCCAGAAACTCGCTCAATTCGTTTAACTGCAACTTTCGATGGCTGCCCGCATCTTCAAGAGATAGATTCAGCTCCTTTATCGCCCAAAATGCGCGATGCTCTATTTCCACTGGAAGGTGGCAAGCCTTTCCGTAAACAAGCCGATAGGGAGACATGCCAGGATCGGTCTTATAAGCAGTTCGAAATGCCCAAAGGCCATCAGTGAGTTTTAAAGACCAATCCTTACGGTTCTTAGAAACTGTCTTCTCCAATATCTGCTTGATTTGTCGATTTGAAACCTCGGCTTGCCCATATGTTTGGTGGTGGTAGGGCGTTGATAGCTTATGATTAATGGAATACTTCTGCATCAAGGCCTTGAAATTCCTATTACAGAAATGAGTTCCATTGTCATTAATGATCGCGCTGGGGTAACCAAACTGGGAAAAGATGTTTTCCTTAAGAAATCTAACGACAACCTTGTTGTCGTTAGTCCGGCTAGGCACAGCCTCGACCTACTTAGAGACATAATCAACAGCGAGAAGAATGTACAAGTTCCCAAAAGAGCTGGGAAACGGCCCCATAAAATCAATCCCCCAAATATCGAAAATCTCCACAACCAAGATTGGTTGGAGCGGCATCTCGTTTCTCCTGGATATCCAGCCCAAGTGTTGGCACCGGGAGCAAGCCTTGCAGTAGTCATGAGCGTCTTTGAAGAGTTGTGTCCAGTAGAAACCACACTGCAAGATCTTCTCGGCTGTATTTTTGGGGCCAAAGTGCCCGCCACATGCTTGATCGTGGCAAAACGACAGCACACTCTTCAATTCATTGTCACGGACACACCGACGAATAATCTGGTCGGGACAGTACTTGAACAAATAGGGTTCGTCCCAGTAAAAGTGTTTTACTTGGGATAAGAATCGAAGTCTGTCCTGACTTGACCATTCGGTCGGTAGTAATCCTGTGGACAAATAGTTCACAATATCTGCGAACCAGGGTTCGCATGATACTGTCAAGAGCTATTCATCCGGAAAAACTTCGTTGATCGGAATTTGAAGCGACGGCGAAGAAGGAAGTCATGAGAGATGGTCGGCGACTATGTTTTCACATCCTCTTTTGTCCTTGATGACAAGGTCAAACTCTTGAAGCAAGAGGATCCAACGTATCAGCCGAGATTTTGCATCCTTCTTTGCAAAAAGATGGTGAAGAGCTGAATGGTCCGTGTAGACGATGACTGGAGAGCCGATCAAGTAAGGTCTGAACTTTTCTAAAGCAAACACAACAGCCAAGAATTCCTTCTCGGTTGTTGTGTAGTTCTGTTGGGCATCGTTCAGGGTTCGGCTAGCATAATAGATTATGTGCGGTATCTTATCAAGCTGCTATCCAAGGACCGCACCGATGGTAAAGTCAGATGCATCAAACATAATCTCAAATGGATACGTCCAGTCAGGAGAAGAAAGAACGGGAGCAGAAGTGAGTGATCTTTTTAATGACACGAACGCAGTCACACAGCTCGAGTTGAAGTCAAATGTCCTGTTCTTAGCTAGCAAAAGAGTCAAGGGTCTAGCAATCTTGCTAAAGACCTTGATGAACCGTCTATAGAAACCGGCATGACCAAGGAAGGCTCGGATGTCTCCGACGCTTTCGGGAGGAAGGAGATTGGAAATGACTTCAATCTTTGCTTTATCTACCTCAATGCCATTTTGCGAGATGATATGTCCTAGGACAATACCTTCGCATACCATGAAGTGGCACTTTTTCCAGTTTAAAGTGAGGTTCTTATCCTTACATCGGGTAAGGATAGCGTCGAGATGCAGCAAACACTCATCAAAGGAATCGCCAAAAATGGAGAAATGATCCATGAAGATCTCCAAGAATTTTTCCACCATGTCTGAGAAGATTCCCATCATACACCGCTGGAAGGTAGCGGGCGCATTGCATAACCCAAAGGGCATGCAACGATATGCAAACGTGCCGAAAGGATAGGTGAATGTGGTCTTGTCCTGGTCTTTTTCGTCGATGGGAATCTGATTATATCCATAGTAGCCATCCAGAAAGCAGTAGTACTCGTGTCCAGCCAATCGTTCAAGCATTTGGTCAACGAAAGGTAGCGGAAAGTGGTCTTTCCGCGTTGTGACGTTGAGTTTTCGATAATCGATGCATACTCGCCACCCAGTCTGGGTGCGAGTAGGGATTAACTCGTTTGCCTCATTGGTTATGACCGTTATGCCCGACTTCTTGGGGACAACATGAATGGGGCTAACCCACTGGCTATCAGAGATAGGGTAAATGATACCACTATCCAGACACTTTACGATCTCCTTTTTTACAGCCTCCTTCATGACTGGGTTGAGTCGCCTTTGTGGATCCCTGACTGGTTTGGCATCATCCATCAGATGAATGTGATGTTCAACGATCAGGGGACTAATCCCCTGATGTCCGCCATTGACCAGCCAAAAGCTTGCCTATTGCTGTGGAAGACCGTAAGAAGGGCTTTCTCTTACTTTGGAGATAGAGAAGCCGAGATGATAATAGGGAGGGTCTCGTTCTCACCAAAGTTAGCGTACATAAGGTGAGACGGCAATAGCTTGAGTTCGAGCGTTGGAGGAGAAATGATTGAAGCCAAGATTGGTGAAAAGAGCTCGAACTCAAAGGATTCCAGCAGAGGTTCAAAAAGAGTGTAAGAAACCGAGTTGGATGGTTTAGCTAACACATCAGGAAATTCAAAGGATTCAAACTCGGGTGGTGACTGGCCAAGATCGTTCGAGAAAGTGAAACACTCGTAGTCATTGTCGGGCGCAGCAATAGGTTCGAAGAGGAGCGCACTAGTGGCGTCAAGATTGCTGTGATCGACCAAAAACTCCTCGAATTCACAGTCCTCTAGGGTGATCTCCTGGATCGAACAAACGTCTAGTATATGAGCATTAGGTTCGGAGGGCCGATTCCCCAACCTAAAAATGTTGAGTTTAATTGTCATGTTTCCAAAAGATAGGTTCATCGAACCATTTCGACAATTGATCACAGCATTAGAGGTTACAAGGAATGGACGTCCGAGTATCACCGGAATTTGATTCCGGAGGTTAGCTGTAGGCTGTATGTCTAAAACAATGAACTCAACGGGGAATATGAAGTCCCAAACCTTGATTAACACATCCTCTAGCTCACCCCTGTTCTCCGCCAAAAGACGCGATCGGGACGTTGGGACGTCCGGGCCTGAATTTCGAGGGCAGATGCTAATTGGTGCTATCCGTCCTCCTCTCCGAGAATGCCAAGTTGATTTAAGGCACCTTGTATCGAAGGTTTAGACAGATGCGGCCGATGTAAATGACTTCATCAGATTCCCCTCGTTTGAGGGGTTTTTGATTGTGGGGACGCTCTTCCCTGCTGGCGCAAGCCCCTGCAGTTAATTACGCTACCGCATCGCGGTAACCACTTTTTCCTTCTCCAGACGGTCACTTCGTGTCGTAGTTGTTGTTTTTATTTTTGGTTGCCCGTGGATTGTATACGGAGACTAATTTATGTTGTCGCCCGTAGGGCGTGTATTAGTCCAAATCCGTATCTTCTTAGATTTAGGTTTGGGGGTTGGGTTTAAGGATACGTTAGTCGCATTTGAGACAAAGATCAACTTAAACGTTTGTTAAGGACACGTTAGTCTAATTTCAGACTAAGATCAACTTAACGGGATCGTTTATATCCAACAAAAGAGCATTTGGGCTCTATTGTTTAGTTTAGAGACATTGCGGTCCATTATTAGTTTAAGGACATTATGGTCCAAGGTTAAGGACATCATAGTCCATGGGTTTAAGGACCCCAAAGTCCAAGGTTAAGGACATCGTAGTCCATGAGTTTAAGGACCCCACAGTCCATAGTTTAAAGACGTCATAGTCTATAATGTTTAAGGACATCATAGTCCATGGGCTTAAGGACCCCACAGTCCGAGGTTAAGGACATCATAGTCTATGAGCTTAAGGACCACACAGTTTGAGGTTAAGGACATCATAGTCCATGAGTTTAAGGACCCCACAGTCCATGGAATGTCTCGTTGTCGGGACCCGTCACCTCTCTGAAGATGTTGAAGGATTACAACGACAAATTTCAGAGGAGTGAAGAGATGTACCCTTGAACCAATTTTGGTTGGGAGATCTGTAGTACAATTGGGACTAAGATCTGAGATTTATGAGCATATGGGCTCATTTAATCTGAATGAGGGGTTTATGGCCACTTTAGGCTCGGACCATTCAGTTAAAATGTTAAACATTTGACAATGCTGAGTATTGATTTGAGCTTCTGACAATTTTTGTCTTTTATGGAATGCGGAGCATTCATCATAGCTCTGTGATTTTTTTATAAAACAATTTTTGTTCTTTTAGCGCACACGTGAGGAGCATGTGGCGCGCTTGGCGCTTTGCGCCAGTCAAAGAGCTCAGAGAGCTTCTGCTGGGTAGTGCACACGTGAGGAGCACGTGGTGTGCTTGGCGCTAAGCGCCAGATAATGGGCGCAATGCGCCAGCTTATGAGCGTAAAGCGCTAGCTGTTAAGTGGCGCACACGTGAGGAGCATATGGTGCGCTTGGCGCTGAGCGCCAGTCTATGAGAGCAGAGAGCTAGTCCAAGAGCGCAGAGCGCTAACTGTTAAGTGGCGCACACGTGAAGACCACGCGGTGCGCTTGGCGCTGAGTGCCATTACATGAGCGCAAAGCGCTAGTCCAAGAGCGCAGAGCGCTAACTGTTAATTGGCGCACACGTGAGGAGCACGTGGTGCGCTTGGCGCTGAGAGCCATTCCATGAGCGCAAAGCGCTAGTCCAAGAGCGCAGAGCGCTAATTTATGTGCGCAAAGCGCTATCTTATTAACTTTATGACCTGAGATATAAATTCTCGTTTATAAGAGACTTTGTTTTAAGATTCTAAGAATAAAAGTTCTTATTTTGTAGGAGATGTTTCAATTTCTTATATTGACGGAAGGCTTTGCCTTTATAGATTTATGATCCTTAAGAGAATTGAATTATTCTCCCCCCCTTTTTTTATAATGAGATGTTCATGATCTCTTTGTATAAAAGACCTTAGTCTTGTAGATCTATGATCTGTGAGAAGAATTATGTTCTTTTTTTTATTTTATGATGAGATCCTTTGATATCTTTGTGAATGACTTTGATCATGTGGATCTATGATCTTAAAGAAATAAGTGAATTTCGTCTTTTAATATGAGATGATTTAATCTCTCTGTTCTTTTACCTTGAAGAAAAGTTGTTCTTCTATCGAGAGCTTGGCTCTTCTTTCTGAGATTTTCTCAAAGATTATGGGGGGTTACTCAATTTGTTTCTTTATATCTGAGACCTGAAGTCTTAGGGCCTTTATATAGGGCAAGCTGATTTGTTCAATCAGTTAAGGAGATCTTTTCTCCAATTGATTTGGGGAGTTTTCCATCGTTGGATCTTTGATCCAAGGGCTTCTGATTTATAGAAGGCAATTATCTTGTTTTTAACAAGATTGGGAAATCTTTTCCATATAGAATTTGTTCTGTATTTTGGTGATTTTTAATCACCTTTGGATCATTGATCCAAATGTGCTCTGATTTACAGAGCACAATCTTCTTGTTTGGAAAGATTTTAAGGAATCTTTCCTTAACAGAATTTTATTTTGGTTAATTGATGATTTATCATCTTTATTAGATCTTTGATCTGACAGTGGGGAGCTTTTAGTTCCAGCTCTAGCACACCCGTGCTTTGCATGTGGTGCGCTGCTTAGAGTGCAATGCTCTTAGCGCTAGCACACACGTGCTTTGCACGTGGTGCGCTGCTTGGAATGCAGCGCTCTTAGCGCTAGCGCACACATGCTTTGCACGTGGTGCGCTACTTACGGCGCGGCGCACTTGGCGCTGCTATGAAGCGTTGCTTCATACCGTTTTAACTCTTGGCATTGAAGCATTTGTTGCATTCTTTGCATGTGGAGTTTTTCCCATTATTTTTTTATTTTATTGTTATTATTTTATAAGGGAGCGGGTTTTGAGCCAAAATTTTGGCGGGAACAAATGCCTCCTACTACTTTGCCCATGTAAGTATATACGTGGGTGAAGTAGTGCAGAGTTATGCATGGCAATAGAATTGACGGCTTAAGAAACAAGTTTAAAGTCCTTGTATCCTAACACTTTTTTCATCTTTATGAGATGTAAGGGTCTCAAGAAGGTTTTTTCTCTCTACAAGTCGAGAGGATCTCGTAGGTGTAAATTCTCCTTAGAAATCGTGAGGATCTCTAAGGGTTCATCGCCTCCGTGAGTCGTCAGGATCTCACTCGGGTATTTTTCCTTACGAATCGTGAGGACCCATAAGTAGCTTCTTTATTTCATTGGAGAATGTGGCTTTGGTAAATGTAACCCACAGATAGTCCATGTTGACCTCCTTGTAGAGCAGCGATGGCTTAGGAGACAGGGTTAGGATCTGTCACCCAAGATTTTTCAACTTTATGAGCCGTGAGGGTCTCATAAAGGTTTTTCTCCCTACGAGTCGTGAGGATCTCGTAGGTGTATTTTCTCCTTAGGAATCGTTAGGATTCCTAAGTGTGTTTTTCTCTTGAGAGTCATAAGAATCTCACAAGAGAATTTTCTCTCTTACAAGTCGAGAGGACTCGTAAGTGGTTGTTTCCCTCCTTGTCGTGATTCGACTTTGGAGAGTGTGGTCTGTGAATAGTATGCAAGAGTCCATTTTGGACCGACTTGCAGGGCCCCAGTGCTTAGGAAACAGGTCCTTGTCCCCATTACCTAAGGCTTTTCCTTACGAGTCGAGACGAATCGCGAAGTTCCCACAAAGATGTCCTAACGTCACAGTTAACCTTTGCTCTTTACGACAAAGGTCCGTTAGGGTCTGTGATACTAGGATTTTTTCCGTCGTACCGTCGCGTTGGCTGATGTATTCCTCGATAGGCAATCTTGCTGTTCGAGCAGCCTTGCGACTGTCGTGTCTCTGATCCCTTCGGTGGATGGACAAGACATCTTCAAGCAATCTTCCTAGGCAGTTTGACCGTTGGAAGAGCAAGCGTTAGGAATTTTTCCATGCCGCTTTTTACTTGAGGTTAGGCTCGGTTTGGGAGCCCCGATGAGTTATAACCACTCCGCGCTGGTGTGGGATGATCTCCGATAGTCTTTCAGGTTTTATATGAGTTGCCGTCAAGACCCTGAAGCTAGGAATATTGCCTTCGCTTCATTTGCTGGCACTGCGTCTGCTGTATCAAGATGAATGTCACTGTTTATCTCTAGGTTACTGGTGAACCGTCGAGGCTTGGAACTAGGGACTTTGCTATGGCTCCGTTGTTGGTGTCGTGTCTGCATCCTACTGGGGGAAGAACGCTGGGGTGACATCACGTCTGCTGTATCGAGACGAACGTCGAGGTGGTCTCTAGGTTGTTGGTGAACCATCGGGATCTGGAACTAGGGACTTTGCTATGGCTCCGTTGTTGGTGTCATGTCTGCATCCTGCTGGGGGAAGTGCGCTGGGGTGACATGACGTCTGCTGTATCAAGACGAACGTCGAGGTGGTCTCTAGGTTGTTGGTGAACCGTAGGGCCTGGAATTAGGGACTTTGCCATGGCTCCGTTGTTGGTGTCGCGTCCGCATCCTGCTGGGGGAAGAATGCTGGGTTGAAATCGCGTCTGCTGTATCGAGACGATGGTCGATGTGCTCTCTAGGTTGTTGGTGAACCGTCGGGACCTGGAACTAAGGACTTTTCCATGGCTCCGCTGTTGGTGTCGCGTCTGCATCCTATTGGGGGAAGAACGCTGGGGTGACATCGCGTCTGCTGTATCGAGACGAACACCGAGGTGGTCTCTAGGTTGTTGGTGAACCATCGAGACCTGGAACTAGGGACTTTGCTATGGCTCCGTTGTTGGTGTCACGTCTGCACCCTGCTGGGGAAGAATGCTGGTGTGACATCGCGTCTACTGTATCGAGACGAATGTCGAGGTGGTCTCTAGGTTGTTGGTGAACCGTCGGGACCTAGAACTAGGGACTTTTCCATGACTCCGTTGTTGGTGTCGCGTCTGAATTCTGCTGGGGGAAGAACGCTGGGGTGACATCGCGTCTACTGTATCGAGACAAACGTCGAGGTGGTCTCTAGGTTGTTGGTGAACCGTCGGGACCTGGAACTAGGGTCTTTGCCATGGCTCAGTTGTGGGTGTCGTGTCTGCATCCTGCTAGGGGAAGAACGCTGGGGTGACATCGCGTCTTCTGTATGAAGACGAACATCGAGGTGGTCTCTAGGTTGTTGGTGAACCGTCGGGACCTGGAACTAGGGACTTTCCCATAGCTCCGTTTGGTGATGTCGCGTCCGTGTCTTGCTGGAATGAGGAGGAACGCTGTTATGGGTCTCCAGGCTGTTGACTTGGCCGTCGAACTTGGATCTAGGGACTTTGTCATGGCTCCGTGATTGATTGTCGCATCCGAATCCTGCTGGAATGAGGAGGAACGCTTTTATAGGTCTCCAGGCTGTAGACGTGGCCGTTGAGAGTTGGCTCTCTTTTGGATAGAGCCTGGTGGGAAGGTATGGTTCTCCTTTTGTTTGTGTCCATGGATTGTATACAGGGATCGATGTGATCTCAAATGTAGGGCAAAAAATTTCATTTTATATATTTTTCTTTCCGCGATGCTCTATCATTTCAGCTTTTATATCGCGAAAGTCACGATTGCCCAATCATTTGGGCTATTTTTCACGGTGCCCAATCATTTCGGCTATTTGTTTTATTTACCCGCTGCTTTTTATTGCGAGTTGCCCAACCATTTCGGCTATTTCATATGCATATATTTTACTTGCTGATTTTGTCGCATGTTGCCCCATCATTTCGGCTATTTCATATGCATTTGCGGATTGCTGGCTTTTCGCTTCGAATTTGGGATTTGATAACGATTTAGGCTTCAGCATCGCTACAACTGGGATATTGCCTGGAGCGAATCATCATTTTCCTCTGTCGATGTCGAACAAAGGTGGCTTAGCGAACAGGGTTAGGATCCTGTCGAGTAAGGCTTTTGACTTTACGAGCCGTAAGGGTCTCATAAAGGTATTTCTCCCTACGAGTCATGAGGATCTCGTAAGTGCGTTTTCTCCTTAAGAATCGTGAGGATTCCCAAGTGTATGGTCTCTTATAAGTCGTAAGGATCTTACAAGAGTGTATTCTCCTTATAAGTCTAGATGACTTACAAGGGTTGTTCACTGTGTGAGCATATCCCCTGTCTCTGGTGGGACTTTGTTAGGAAAATGCTTATTCGTGCCCGTTGATTGTATACAAGGGTCGAGATGCTTGTAGGGCAACACTGGAGGTTGTGATGGCTTAAGAACCGGTTCAGATCCCTGTAGCTTAAGGCTTTTGAATCCTATGAGCCGTGAGGGTCTCAAAGGGGAATTCACCTTACGAGTCGTGAGGATCTCGTAAGTGTAATTTCTCCTTAGTAATCGTAGGGATCCCTAAGTGTGTTGCTCCCTTATGAGTCCTAAGGATCTCACGCAGGTATTTTCTCCTTACAGGGTTAAGAGGGCCTTACAAGTGTCTTTTAACGAGGTCGTGCCCTTTCGGGTTTTCACAAAACTCGCCGGTAATCCTGCTGTTTTTACTCATGGAGCCTTTTCGGGTTTTCATCCGTGCCCATTTCGCTTATGCACATACCGTTTTTTTTGTCTGCCTTGGGATGCTGCAGTCCGTAGTAGTTTATCGACGTCTCGGTCAATATCTAGTTTTAGGACATAATGGTCCATCGTTAGTTTAAGGACGTTTCAGTCCGTCGTTGCCATATTTGAGGCAAATTTGTAGTTTACGGACTTTTCGTCCCAGTGTTTATCCTGTATGCACGTGCATTTAACACGTGACAGGATACATGACGCTGATGTGGAGTACACCCATTTAGGGTGTGATTTGATATGGTTGGAGTGTTTTGTAACCTATCCCTGTCACGGCTTCTCCAACTTGACGCCGACGCTTGGCCCCTTCGAATAGGGCCATTTGGCGTTCTCGATCAGCTTTGCTCTTCTGACGGGCTTCGTTCAGTAGCATGTCGATCCTCGTCTGACGGTTCCAAGGATTTTGGCATTGATCCTGCCCCCAGCTCTTCTATATTATCTTCTGATGCCGAGTGAGCTTTTTTGTTATTGAACAATGAATGAGAGATCATGTGGAAACTTGCCACATAATCTTATGGTTCCTGTGACGAGTTGTCACCCACATCATCGTCACTATCTCCGCCCTCCAGGATATGGTTGAGAAATTCTTGGAGTGTAACCGGGGTTCGCGCCTTTTGGTTGTATTCCTCCAGCGTGTCAGTATGCTTTTGCAAGTCCATGCGCTTGTCACCAGGCATCATGGGCTTTTTGGTCTTCTTCTTTTTCTTTGAAGACTTTGACGGCTGGGTATAGGCGTTTCGATTAACGCTACCAATTTTTGGCGTCGAGTGCGGCTTCAGCATTCCCTCGATGATCTCGGGTTCTAGCTGATTTTTCCACCTGATTGCTGTGCATGCTTGGAGATCCATCAGCATTTTTTTTGTCTTGGCTGAAAGAGCGACCTCCTATGGAGCTTTTTTTATAAAAGAGCATGATGCCCCGGGCATGTCCACCTTTTTAGGAGCATGAGGTTGCGGCGGGTTCACCTTCCAGTTTTCGGATAGCGTGAATTTGCCCTGCTGGTATTGGTCCTCAATCCAGCCTTTCAAGACGAAGCAATCTTCGATCGAATAGCTTACTGCTTGGTGGTAGGGGTAATAATTGGGATTATTAGCCTCACCGGGTTGCAATGGGAATTTTGGATCCGGTGAGTTGATGAGCCTGTTGCGCACTGCCAGCTCAAACAGTCTCCTCGTTTTATCCCGAGGAAACGAGTAAGGGCGTCCCAGTCTCTCTTCGAGGGATTGGCGTGGACGCACGTTTCTTTGGCGAACAACCGGTTTTATGTTGCTCGGTTGTCGTTGAGTATTGGCGACGAAGGTTGCTTTCCCTTTCCCCTTCTCATTCCGAGGATCCGTCTTTGAGGAGGACGGTCTATGGCCCATCTGGTCCATTTGGGCCAGCTTGTCAATCAAGGCCCGGAAGGTGGTCATCTTGAAAACATCATGAATTGGGATATGGTCGCCTGAGGATCGAGGGTTCCAACAAACATGCCCACGGCAAGAGCTTCTTCTATGCGCTCTTCACATTTCGACCATAAATTCCGCCACCGTATCGCGTACTGAACCTATGTTTCTCCAGGCTTCCTCGTGGCATGGATCAATGCCGTGATTGGGGTGCGTTCTCTAGCACTCGCATAACGCTAGGTGAATAGGAACTCCATCTCTGCAAATGTCTCGACAGAGTCATTAGGGAGTTCGGAATACCACTCGAATGCTGTTTCTGCAAAGCTGCCAACAAACTGGTGGAGCAATAGTTTATCATCACCTCCAGTGTTGCCGCACAGAGCCCTGAATTGAGAAACATGTTGGTGTGGATTCCCCGTCCCCATATATACATGGAATTTGGGGATCGTGTATCCCGGCAGGTACTTTATTTGGTCATACCAACCCGGATAGGGTTGTCCAGTTTTAACAATTTTCCCAGCCGCTTCATTCGCCTGATGAACTCGTATCTGCTGAGCGATGTAATCATCCGAGGCGGCTTTTGAGATGGTCTCCTCCTTGGCAGCTGACAGAGCCGGCAGAGGATTTGATGTCTCTCCTCTATCATCTTCAAATATCATTGGAGGGTCTTTGGCTGGAGGATCCGACTGGATCATCATGCCCAGCATATCTTGGAATAGAATGGCCATTCTTTTTATATTAGCCGCTTGTTCTGTTGCTTCTCTGTCCTTCTTTTCGAGGACTCTGCGGAGGAAGTCAGCATCGGTTTCCTGTTCATAACACTGCTCTGATGACGCTTCCGGGCTTTCTTTTGGCCTAGTAAGTGCGGCCATTTGCGTTAGCATTTCCTAGAGCTTCTGTTGTTGCTCCTGGGATTTTGTCACGGATCGCGTAAGCGGTCGATGACCTGTGGAGATACGGCTATCCTCTTTTCCGGATGCAATATAGAAGGTATATACCACCATGCCCCTAGACTTAGGGCGTTTGGGTTCAGTGGTCTTGCGATTCGTTGCAGACTCAGGGATTTTCTCTGGCCTTCTCCTCTTGTGGGCGGTCGAAGTTGAGGGGGCCGTTGTAGTGGGCACCCAAGTAGATGTCGCCTTCTGTGGTGACAGGGTGGTCATTTTCTTGCCGAACCTTTATCTTTTTCTGTCGGCGGGGATAGTTTTGATCTACCATGGAGTCCTGGACCTGTCGCCAAACATTATGATTTTTAGAGGACATCCGCTGAGGGGGCTGCTCCAGCATCGTCTTTGGGGCATTCTCCACAGGTGGAGGAGATTTCTTCAGCACAGCAGTCGGAGAGTTCCTGCGTACCCTGTTAAGTAGTTCAAAGCTGTTCCCAGTTAGAACAACAGCATCAACTTCCACCATTGGAGCTGGCGGAGTCAGTCTAGAAGGGGAATTGCCCCCAGCCTTCCTCACTCGGCGCCAGTGGCGACGTCGAGCGTGTCTTGCAGTTGGAATTATCTCAGCTGCGGGGGTGGATTCCTCATGCCCCCTGTCTTGATCAGATGTTTTCGTTGTCAACCTGTTGAAGACTGACGTCCGCTGACTGGGGATGGCCAACCTATCGAAAGCAGACTTCCGAGCAGGTGAAGCGGCCTTGAAGATTTCGCCTGAAACGGGAGCTGAAACAGTCAGTCTTGTGAAGACCGACCCTTTGGCACGAGAAGCCGCTTTGACGACTTCGAGAGCAGGAATGGCTATCCTTTTTGGGATAACCCTTTCTGGTATCGCAGGCTTCTTTACAGGCCCACATGAGCTTTGGCCAAATCTGTCAAAGACCGAGGCGTTGGATTTGGGCGACCCGTTGAGAGGGGCCGCGGTAGTGGTAAGTCAATCAAAGACCGACTTCTTTGGGGCTTCTTGCGACAGCAGCGGGGCATTGAAGCTCGTCATGGTCCCAAAGAACAGCCCAGTGGTGCCATGAGTTCCTTGCTCCACTGGCATCTTAAACAGGGAGGCCTCTTGGGGCCCGTAGGTTACACCTCCAGATGAGGTGGAACGGGAGTTGCAGTTGCAGCTGGAGCTGTTAGAGGCCATTGATGTTCTTTTTTCAGCACGGGAGAAAAACCAAATCTTAGTACCTCGAACCCAAGGGCAACCATATTAAACCACGATTCGTTCATGAACACGACACACGAAGTGTGGACTGGAAAGAGGAAAAGGTCCCACCGGATGTGCCATAATCTGTACTCCGCCAAAAGACGCGACCGGGACGTTGGGACATCCGAGCTTGAATTTCTAGGGCAGATGCTAATTGGTGCTATCCGTCCTCCTCTCCGAAAATGCCAAGTTGATTTATAGCACCGTGTATCGAAGGTTTAGACGGATGCGGCCGATGTAGCAGACTTTGTCAGATTCCCCCTCGTTTGAGGGGTTTTTGACTGTGGGGATGCTTTTCCCTGCAGGCGCAAGCCCCTGCAGTTAATTACGCTACCGCATCGCGGCAACCACTTTCTCCTTCTCCAAATGGTCACTTCGTGTCATCGGTGTTTGTTTTATTTTTGGTTGCCCGTAGATTGTATACGGGGACTAATTTATGTTGTCGCCTGTAGGGCGAGAATTAGTCCAAATCCGTAACTTCTTAGATTTGGGTTTGGGGGTTGGGTTTAAGGATACGTTAGTCGCATTTGAGACTAAGATCAACTTAAATGTTTGTTAAGGATACGTTCTTCTAATTTCAGACTAGGATCAACTTTAAGGGATCGTTTAGATCTAACAAAAGAGCATTTGAGCCTTATTGTTTAGTTTAGGGACATTGCGGTCCATTATTAGTTTAAGGACATTACGGTCCAAGGTTAAGGACATCATAGTCCATGGGTTTAAGGACCCCACAGTCCAAGGCTAAGGACATCATAGTCCATGAGTTTAAGGACCCCACAGTCCATAGTTTAAAGACGTCATAGTCTATAAAGTTTAAGGACATCATAGTCCGTGGGCTTAAGGACCGCACAGTCCGAGGTTAAGGACATCATAGTCCATGGGCTTAAGGACCCCACAGTACTAGGTTAAGGACATTATTGTCCATGAGTTTAAGGATCCCACAGTCCATGGAATGTCTGGTGGTCGGGGCCCGTCACCTCTCTGAAGACGTTGAAGGATTACAACGACAAATTTCAGAGGAGTGAAGAAATGTACCCTTGAACCAATTTTGGTTGGGAGATCTGTAGTCCAATTGGGACTAAGATCTGAGATTTATAAGCATATGGGCTCATTTAATCTGAATGAGGGGTTTATGGCCACTTTGGGCTCGACCCATTCAGTTAAAATGTTAAACATTTGACAATGCTGAGCATTGATTTAAGCTTCTGACAATTTTTGTGTTTTATGGAATGCGGAGCATTCATCATAGCTCTTGGCTTTATTTATAGAAAAATTTATGTTCTTTTAGCGCACATGTGAGGAGCACGTGGCGCGCTTGGCGCTTTGCGCCAGTCAAAGAGCGCAGAGCGCTTCTGCTGGGTAGCGCACACGTGAGGAGCACGTGGCGCGCTTGGCGCTAAGCGCCAGATAATGGGCGCATTGCGCCAGCTTATAAGCGCAAAGCGCTAGCTGTTAAGTGGTACACACGTGTTGCGCTTGGCGCTGAGTGCCAGTCTATGAGCGCAATGCGCTAGTCCAAGAGCGCAGAGCACTAACTGTTAAGTGGCGCACACGTGAGGAGCATGTGGTGCGCTTGGAGTTGAGCACCATTCCATGACAAAGCGCTAGTCCAAGAGTGCAGAGCGCTAACTGTTAAGTGGAGAACACGTGAGGAGCACGTAGTGCGCTCGGCGCCGAGCGCCATTTTATGAGCGCAAAGCGCTAGTCCAAGAGCGCAGAGCGCTAATTTATGAGCGCAAAGCGCTATCTGATCAACTTTATGATCTGAGAAATAAATTCTCGTTTATAAGAGACTTTGTCTCAAGATTTTAAGAACAAAAGTTCTTATTTTGTTGGAGATTTTCAATCTCTTATATTGATGAAAGGCTTTGCCTTTATGGATCTATAATCCTTAGGAGAATTGAATTATTCTCCCCCCTTTTTATATAATGAGATGTTCATGATCTCTTTGTATAAAAGACCTTAGTCTTGTAGATCTATGATCTGTGTGAAGAATTATGTTCTTCTTTTTATTTTATGATGAGATCCTTTGATCTTTTTGTGAAAGACATTGATCTTGTGGATCTATGATCTTAAAAAAAGAAGTGAATTTTTCTTTTAATATGAGATGATTTCATCTCTATGTTCTTTTACCTTGAAGAAAAGTTGTTCTTCTATCGAGAGCTTGGCTCTCCTTTCTGAAATTTTCTCAAAGCTTATGGGGGGGTTCCTCTATTTGTTTCTGTATATTTGAGACTTGAAGTCTAAGGGCCTTTATATAGGGCAAGATGCTTTGTTCAATCAGTTAAGGAGATCTTTTCTCCAATTGATTTGGGGAGTTTCCCATCGTTGGATCTTTGATCCAAGGGCTTCTAATTTACAGAAGGCAATTTTCTTGTTTTTAACAAGATTGGGAAATCTTTTCCATATAGAATTTGTTCTGTATTTTGGTGATTTTTAATCACTTTTGGATCATTGATCCAATGGTGCTCTGATTTACAGAGCACAATCTTCTTGTTTGGAAAGATTTTAAGGAATCTTTCCTTAACAGAATTTTATTCTGGTTAATTGATGATTTATCATATTTATTAGATCTTTGATCTGACGGTGGGGAGATTTTAGTTCCAGCGCTAGCACACCCATACTTTGCACGTGGTGCGCTGCTTAGAGTGCAGCGCACTTAGCTCTAGCGCGCACGTGCTTTGCACGTGGTATGCTGCTTAGAGTGGGGCGCTAGCGCACACGTGCTTTGCACGTGGTGCGCTACTTAAGGCGCGGCGCACTTGGCGCTGCTATGAAGCGTTGCTTCATACTGTTTTAACTCTTGGCGTTGAGGCATTTGTTGCATTCTTTGCATGTAGAGTTTTTCCCTTTATTTTTTTATTTTATTGTTATTATTTTATAAGGGAGCGGGTTTTGAGCCAAAATTTTGAAGGGAACAACCCCTAGGATTGGTGATAGATCGGTCGGCCATTTGGAGAGTATAATATGTGGGTTTCAGCTCTCCTACACCTAGTTGTTCATATACTGAGTACGGAAGCAGGTTAACACTGGCACCAAGATCCAAAAGTGCGCAGTTGATGTTCTTATCCTCAATGGTGAATGAAATCTTAGGACAGCCAGGGTCCTTCCGTTTTTGAGGTAAAGATTGGGTAAGTGCATCACTCACGACACTAGCTAAGAAAACTTTCTTGGGTACCTAAGATTTCCTATTTTTCATGCGTAAGTCCTTCTAGATTATTGTGTAGGAAGAGACTTGTTGGACAACATCTAAAAGGGGATTGTTGATGTTAACCTACTTAAACAACTCCAGAATCTTCTCCATTTGTGGATTTTGTTTATTGGACCTCAACCGGTTTGGAAATGGAACGTTTTTAAAATTGGTTGAGTCCAATGCTTATGGAGGAGATTGTGGAGTTGGAATGGATCCCCGAGCTGGTGTTTTTGTGGAGTGAGAAGTGGGTCCGTTCAGAGCAGAATAAGAAGAAGAGCCTTTTGAAGAAGGGAGAATAGGCTCAGAAGACGAAGAAGAAGAAGAAGAAGAAGTGGCCGTGGTGTCATCATCTATCCGTGTCCCAATGTTGTTGTGCAGCATCCTTCCAGATCTCATTGTAGTCACGGCACTCACATTATGATTCTGTTGTTCATAAGCAACATGTACATTATGTGGGTGACCAGGATTTTGGAGTGATTAAGATGGAAGCTTTCCCTTCTCTCGCTCGCTTAAGGCCGTATTCAGCTGCGCTATCTGGGCTTCGATGGTTTTGATGCTTTGCCCGTGGGCGGAAGTGTGTTGCACCAAAGACTGAATGGAAGACTGGATGTTGGCGGTGGATTGAGTCGATTGCTTTACAAATGCCTCCAAACTCCATTCTAGCGAGAAAACCTTATCATTGTTTGACGGAACAAAGTTGTTTTGAGGAAAAGAATTGTTGGGTGCAAAGTTGTTCGTCGGATTTTGAAAAGGTTGGAGTTGGAAGGGATGCTGATATTGATGTTGAGTTTGTTGTTGAAGAGGAGGAGGCCTCTGGATGTTGTTGTGGCCTTGGAATTGATGCTGGTTCAGATTCCAAGCGAAATTGGGGTGGTTCCTCCAACCGGGATTGTAGGTGGAAGAGTATGAATCATTTCTTGTTCTTTGCTGAAAGGAAGCATTGACCTGATCCTGTCATTGAGAAGGTGGGTTGTAAGGACACTCTTCAGTCAAATAGGATGGATCAGAATAGCAAGCGCAGATAGTACGAGGGGGAGGAGCAGGGGCAGGAGAAGGAGACGAGAATTTTCTCTCGATTGCTTCCGGTTTCCGTGTGATAGCTGCCATCTTGGCTTTCATTGCAATTGAGATATCGAGTTGATGAATGCCTACCCTAGACTGACCGGGAGAAGTGGAAGAAAAAGAAGAAGAAGTACTCGGTCTGGTGCTATCCCACTGAAGCGTCTGTTCCGCAAGATTGTCGAAGAATTGCCAAGCTTCCTCGTCAAATTTGGATACGAAGTGTCCTTGACAAATGGTTTCCAACAACTGCTTCGTTGCTAGGTTCAGGCCTTCGTATAAGGTTTGGTAAAGTTGCCATCTCTCAATACCGTTGTGAGGGCACTGAACCAGAAGGTCCTTGTATCAGTCAAAGCACTTCCAAAAAGGATCGGTAGGAAGCTGGGAGAATTGGTTGATTTCGTTTCGGATTCTCGCGGTTTTGTGATTTGGGTAGAATTTTTTCAAAAACGCTTTACAAACTCATCCCAACTTGTTATGGAATGCGATGCGGTGCTATACAGCCACTTCTCAGCAAGGTCACACAGAGTGAAAGGAATAACTCGTAGTCATATAGCATCGTCGGACAGTTGAGTTGTCTTCATCATTGCACAGACGTTCTGGAATTTGTTGATGAAGATATAGGCATCTTCGGATTCCAGCCCGTGAAATTTGGGCAACATGTTGATGAAGTGAGGCTTAATTTCGAAATTATCCCCATTAGCCGGCGGATGTGAAAGACAGGTAGGAAGTGCAGAGCGGGTAGGATAGAAACGATCCTGGAGCGCGATTCGCTGTGGCGCTTCTACAGGAGGTGGTTGCGGGTTATTCTCACCTAAATGAGGTGGAATCAGTCCAGGCGGAGTTAAAGGGATGTTAAGATTAAATCCTGACATCTCAGAAAAAGAAGTTGGTGAAGGTGAAGGTGAAGATGTATGAACAGAATCCTGGTCAACCTCGGAGTTGTCCGGCAATGTTAAGGGTGATAAAGGGGTGGAGGGAGTTTCGACATTGGAGTTGATCGTGTAGTCCTTAGGGACTAACGAAACGCGGAATAAACGGGCACTAGGGTCCCTAGTCCAAGCGGACATACACTAAACGAGTTTAGTGTAGTCAAAGCGTAGAATGTGAGGATAAGAAAACGAAAGTGGAGAAAAATTGGGTGATGGTGGTAAAAATGGCAGATTTGTGTTTGTTTCAAAAGAATGGGAAAATGACAAGATAGTTCAACGAACACAATCACAAATGCACAGTCACAAATGCACAATCAACACCTAGACTAGGGTCCTCTAAGTCTACAAGACCTGCTCCTAACTGATCCAAAGCGAAAAACTGTGAGATAACCCTCAAATCGCCTCTTCACAGCCAGTTGTAGCCAGGTAAGCACAAGTGAGGTAAATAGGGTTCCTCTCACGAATCACCGTGAGACGGGCCTTTGAAAATTACCTCCTCACTTGTCTAGCCTAGGCACTTTAGGGTGTTTTTCGTCACCCCATTGAGATGGGAATACGCGCGCGCTTGTCAGACGCATTACAGATTCCCCCTGCCTAGGGTAGGCCGGGGTTTAATGATTGTGGGGATCCGAATCTCCGGTAGCCGCGGACTACGCAGCCGTTAATTACCCCTCGCCTTTGGAGCGAGGGAACCTCCGATTGACGGGTAAAACTAGTCATGCGAACTCAATGTGCAGTGTTGTGTTTTGAAGGGGTTTTGGATATATCAGGGGCCCCGCAGAGTTTTTACAGGGGTCCCGCTACCCAGATAGCGAGCTGGGGGTCAAGGGGGCTAGCAGCCCCCTTGCGGGGTGCGAGGCAGCGCCCCGTTAGAAATTTTTTTCTAACAGGGACAATGTCGTGGAGTACGTGTGTGTGTACATATGTGTACATATGTATACATATATGCATATATATAAAAAAGGGGGGAAAGGCATCCAAAGGATGCGTGGGGCCAGCGCCAACGCTTTGAGCGCAAGAGCGCTAGCGCACCACGTGTCAGCAGGTGGGCGCTCGGACGCTAGCGCGCCACGTGTCAGCACATAGGCGCTCGGGCGCGAACGCACTGAGCGCTAGCGCTCTGAGCGCAAGAGCGCTGGCGCACTGAGTGCCAGCGCGCCACGTGTCAGCACATGGACGCTCGCGCTCTGAGCGCAAGAGCTCTAACGCGCCACATGTCAGCACGTGGGCGCTCGGGCGCTAGCGCTCTGAGCGCAAGAGCGCTAGCGCTTTGAGCGCTAGTGCGCCACGTATCAATACGTGGGCGCTTTAGCGCTAGCGTTTTGGGCGCTAGCGCTCTGGGCGCAAGAGCGCTAGCGCACCACGTGTCGGCACGTGGGTGCTCGAGCAGCAAAAAGGACTTGGTCCCTGCAAAGGGAGTTGTATTCGCAGAAAGGAGCACTTATTATTCTGTGTGTGTGTGTGTGTGTGTGTGTGTGTGTGTATGAGGAGTTAAACTCTAAGGATGTTTTGAAGCTAATGAAGGGCTTCTCCCCTTGAGCCCTAGTTCTTCCCCAAATTGGGGTTTCTGGAGATGGGTCTACTTCTTCTTCTTTTGTTGGCCGGATCTTGAAGATCAAGAAATATGAGATTTTAGAAATCTCTCAATTCCGAGATCTGATGGAAGATCTGAGTCCCCCTTTGTGGGTTTTGTGGTGAAAAACTATTTAGTTTTGGAAAAGGAAGAGTAAAACTCTTGATTTAATTCAAAAAGAAAGTAGAAGGTTTAGAACCTTTAGAAAGTGGAAAGAGGCACAAACCCTAGGTTTTTGCGAGGATGAAAAGTCTATTTTTTATTCATCATCATGTTGCCTTATATAGTCTTACATATTTGCATAGTGCCCCTTGGGCTTTACAAAATGGCATTTTGCCCATCCCATATCTCATGTGCTATTTCATTTTGCACATAAGCCACGGGCTTACAAAAATTTGGCTTTATGCCCATTTTGCTTACATTCATGTATAAAAAATTACATAAAAATTAGTTATTACATGGTTTTTATTTCGACATGGGGGAACCCGGCCGCGGACTCGACTTGGGCATGGGCCCACTTGATCTGGGCTTGGACCCGCTTACTTGGGGTTGATCTTGACTTTGACCCGGTCAACTGGGGTGCAAATTTTGACCCTAACAAAGTGCCCCCCATCAATGAATGCACACCACACATTTGAGTTGTGTGCATGAAATTGATGGATCTTGAAGCTGAATTTCGAGGTGGAACATCATTCCGGGGGCGAAGCATTATCCCGGGGAGCATGATTCCCAGGGATCGGAGCATCATTCTGATTCGCGGAGCATAATTCCAAGGTCGGAGTATCCCTTGGGGAGCATGATTCCCGGGGATCGGAGCATCATTCCGATTTGCGGAGCATGATTCCAAGAATCGGAGTATCATTCCGAAGCGCGGAGCATGATTCCAGGGATCGGAGCATCATTCCGAAGGGCGGAGCATGATTCGAAGGATCGGAGCATCATTCCGATGAGCGGAGCATGATTCCAGGGATCGGAGCATCGTTCCGAAGGGCGGAGCATCATTCCAGGGATCCGAGCATCGTTCCGAAGGGCGGAGCATCATTCCAGGGTTCGGAGCATCGTTCCGAAGGGCGGAGCATCATTCCTGGGATCGGAGCGTCGTTCCGAAGGGCGGAGCATGATTCCAGGGATCGGAGCTTCGTTCCGAAGGGCGGAGCATGATTCCAGGTATTGGAGCATCGTTCCGAAGGGTGGAGCATGATTCCAGGGATCGGAGCATCGTTCCGAAGAGCGGAGCATGATTCCAGGGATTGGAGCATCTTTCCGAAGGGCGGAGCTTGATTCCAGGGATCGGAGCATCATTCCGAAGAGCAGAGCATGATTCCAGGGATCGGAGCATCATTCCGAAGGGCGGAGCATCATTCCAGGGATCGGAGCATCATTCCGATGAGCGGAGCATGATTCCAGGGATCGGAGCATCATTCCGATTTGCGGAGCATAATTCCAAGGTCAGAGCATCATTCCGAAGAGCGGAGCATGATTCCTGGAATCAGAGCATCATTCCGAAGAGCGGAGCATGATTCTAAGGATCGGAGCATCATTCCGATGTGCGGAGCATGATTCCAGGGATCGGAGCATTTCCGATGAGTCGGAGCATCATTCCAGGGATCGGAGCATCATTCCGATGAGCGGAGAATGATTCCACGGATCGGAGCATCATTCCGTAGAGCGGAGCATCATTCTAAGGATCGGAGCATCATTCCGAAGAGCGGAGCATGATTCTAAGGATCGGAGCATCATTTCGAAGAGTGGAGCATGATTCCAGGGATCGGAGCATGATTCCAATGAGTGGAGCATGATTCCACGGATCGAAGCATCATTCCGATGAGCGGCAGACATTCTGACCGAAGCATAATTTCGATGCAGAGGTTGATTCCCAGGCAAAGTATAATTCCGACAGGGAAGGCAGGTACTCCAAGGCGAAGTATGATTCCGATACGGGGTACATTCTGAGACGAAGCATGATTTCCACGTAGAGCTTGCTGGTTTGATTTGATTCGGGTTGACATCAGTATCGCTATACTGGAATATGGAACCAGAAGCGAATCATCATTTGTCATGAGAGGATTTGAGAATTGGTTTTGGTTTGGCATCTGTATTGCTACACTGGAATAATGCCAGGAGCAACTCATCATTTGCTCCGGAAGGATTTGGGAACTGTTTTTTGTTTGGCATCAGCATCGCTACACTGGAATATGGTACCAGGAGCGAATCATCATTTGCGTTTGCTTATTAGGAAACGATGGCTTAAGAGATAGGTTTTAGGTCCCTATCACCTAAGACTTTTCAATTTTATGAGCCGTAAGGGTCTCACAAAGCATTTTCTCCCTACGGGTCGTAAGGATCCCGCAGGTGTATTTTCTCCTTAGGAGTCGTGGGGACTCCTAAGTGTGTTGATCCTTTGTGAGTCGTAAGGATCTCACGCGGGAATTTTCTCCTCAAAAAGTCGAGAGGACTTTGTGAGTGTGTTTCATCTCTTTTTCATGAGTTTGCGCCCTTTCGAGTTTTCACAAACTAGCAGGCAGTCCTGCTGTTTTTACTCATGGAGCCCTTACGGGTTTTCATCCGTGCCCATTTTGCTTGTGGACATAACATTTTTTTTTATATTTTTTTATTTTTTGTGGGACTTTGATTGTGGTCTCACCGGTAGGACTTGGGAGAGATTGGGATTGTTTTACGCCCGTGGATTGTATACGGTTTTGCAGGATGTATGATCCAGACCGTAGGGCCGGAAACATTTCGGGACTTTTTTGGCATCTGCATCGCTGCACTGGAATATGGTACCAGGAGCGACTCATCATTCTCCACTTGGGTATTTGGATTTGGAATTTTGCTGGCGTCTGTATCGCTGCACTGGAATATGGTACCAGGAGCGACTCATCATTCGCCATTACGGTATGGGATTTGGAATTTGGTTGGCGTCTGCATCGCTACACTGGAATATGGTACCAGGAGCGACTCATCATTTGCCATTGGGGTATGGGATTTGGAATTTGGTTGGCGTCTGCATCGCTGCACTGGAATATGGTACCAGGAGCGACTCATCATTCGCCACTTGGGGGTTGGGGAGCGATGGCTTAGGAGACAGGTTTAGGTCCCTGTCACCTAAGGCTTTTCAATTTTATGGGCCGTGAGGGTCCCATAAAAGCATTTTCTCCCTACGAGCCGTAAGGATCCCGTAGGTGTATTTTCACTTTAGGAGTCGTGAGGACTCCTAAGTGTGTTTTTCCTTTGTGAGTCATAAGGATCCCACAAAGGTTTGTTCTCCTCATGTATCGTGAGGACACATGAATGGGTCTTCTCAATAGAGCATAATTCCAAAGGCGGAGACCAGCCGCATAACTGGTGATTACGGCGGGGAATGGGTATGATGAGAATTATTTGAGCCCGTGGATTGTATACGGTAGTCGATTTGGGGCTAACCGTAGGGCAGGGGAAATTTTTAAAAATTGGATTTTTGTTGGCGTTTGCATCGCTGAACTGGAATATGGTACCAGGAGCGACTCATCATTCGCCGTTTTTTTTTGTTTTTTTTACCGCTCCATCATTTCAGCTTTTCTTATCGCGAAGATCGCGATTGCCCTTTCATTTCGGCTTTTATTCGCGGTTGCCCCATCATTTCGGCTTTATTTTCATCTTTATTTAACTCGTTGATTTTTATTGCGAGTTGCCCCATCATTTCGTCTTTTCTTTATTTTTCTTTTATTTACACTTTTTTATTTACACATTTTTTTACATTCCCAGTTTAACGACTTAGAGGTCGATTATTCCCAGTTTAATGACGTGGTGGTCGATTATTCTCAGTTTAATGATGTGGTGGTCGACAAGATCAGAAGCTTGGAGAAGATACCTGATCGAATAGTTGTCAGGGGCACCGCTGGAGCTTGCCCGAAATGCCTTATTACTTTGTTGGTGTTGATGGCCTTGCCCCCAGCTGAGGCCAAGGAAAGCCGTTCAAATACCGACTTGTGTTCGAAGATGGCAATTAGAAATTGTTAACCCCTGTAAATAGAAACATGATTTTAGTATAGACAATCCATATGTACATTGATTGAGCTCGCATGAATATTTAACCCGAAATATGGGAGGAAAGATTGGTCCCACCGGGCGTGCCAGAATCTGTAGAGTGTTTTTCGTCACCCCATTGAGATGGGAATACGCACACGTTTGTCAGGCGCATTACAGATTCCTCCTGCATAGGGTAGGCCGGGGTTTAATGATTGTGGGGATCCGAATCTCCGGCAGCCTTGGACTAAGCTGCCGATAATTACCCCTCGCCTTTGGGGCGAGGGAACCTCCGATTGACGGGTTAAACTGGTCATGCGAACTCAATGTGCAGTGTTGTGTTTTGAAGGGGTTTTGGATATATCGGGGGCCCCGCAGAGTTTTGTGGAGTACGTGTGTGTACATATGTGTACATATGTATACATATATCTATATATATAAAAAAAAAGGGGGGGAAAGGCATCCAAAGGATGCGTGGGGCCAGCGCCAGCGCTTTGAGCGCAAGAGCGCTAGCGCTTTGAGCGCTAGCGCACCACGTGTCAGCACGTGGGCACTCGGGCACTAGCGCACTGAGCGCTAGCGCGCCACGTGTCAGCACGTGGGCGAATGGGCGCTAGCGCACTGAGCGCGAGCGCTCTAAGCGCAAGAGCGCTGGCGCACTGAGCGCCAGCACGTCACGTGTCAGCACGTGGGCGCTCAGGCGCGAGCGCTTTGGGCGCTAGCGCTCTGAGAGCAAGAGCGCTAGCGCGCCACGTGTCAGCACGTGGGCGCTCTGGCGCTAGCGCTCTGAGCGCAAGAGCGCTAGCACACCACGTGTCAGCACGTGGGCGCTCGAGCAGCAAAAGGGACTTGGTCCCTGCAATGGGAGTTATACTCCCAGAAAGGAGCACTTATTATTCTGTGTGTGTGTGTGTGTGTGTATGAGGAGTTAAACTCCAAGGATGTTTTGAAGCTGAGGAAGGGCTTCTCCCCTTGAGCCCTAGTTCTTCCCCAAAGTGGGGTTTCTGGAGATGGGTCTCCTTCTTCTTCCTTTGTTGGCCGGATCTTGAAGATCAAGAAATATGAGATTTTAAAAATCTCTCCTTTCCGAGATCTGATGGCAGATCTGAGTCCCCCTTTGTGGGTTTTGTGGTGAAAAACTATTTAGTTTTGGAAAAGGAAGAGTAAAACTCTTGATTTAATTCAAAAAGAAAAAAGAAGGTTTGGAACCTTCAGAAAGGGGAAAGAGGCACAAACCCTAGGTTTTTGAGAGGATGAAAAGTCTATTTTTTTATTCATTATCATGTTGCCTTATATAGGCTTACATATTTGCACAGAGCCCCTTGGGCTTTACAAAATGGCATTTTGCCCATCCCATATCTCATGTGCTATTTCTTTTTGCACATAAGCCATGGGCTTACAAAAATTTGGCTTTATGCCCATTTTGCTTACATTCATGTATAAAAAATTACATAAAAATTAGTTATTACATGGTTTTTATTTCGGCATGGGGGAACCCGGCTGCGGACTCGACTTGGGTATGGGCCCACTTGACCTGGGCTTGGGCCCGCTTACTTGGGGTTGACCTTGACTTTGACCCGGTCAACTGGGGTGCAAATTTTGACCCAAACAGGCACCACAAAAGTCATGTTTAGATAAATGACCAAATGCCCACAATCTTCCTTTGTCCTATTGAGCGCGACAAGTCCTTAGTTGGCTGAGTCTAGATATTTTTTATTAAGCTTGAGCTGACACTTATGCAATTAGTGATTTTCAGGGTCTTAGGAAGTGTGATGAAATCCCCACCCAATCTGGATTGGTGTTAGAGCCCCTTAAGTCCGTATTAAATGATGCAATGCGCAAATCAACAAAGTTTTGTTTTCAAACAATCAATTCGTTTTTTACTTTAAATGTGGCGCTGCAACAAATACGGTTAGTCTTTTCTTTGGCTTTTTGCGGCGATATTGCTAAGAATCCTGCAAAAACAAGGATATTGGAGCGTCGGGTTTGAGAAGAGGAAGTGTTTAGAGAAATACGTACCAAAAGTGTTGAGTTTAAGAAAACTCGTGTCGATATTGCCTACGAGTGGTCGAATGGTTCGCTTGCGCAGGTCCAACTACCCGGCTATTTGGCACAAAGTGTTCACTCCCCTTGTACATGAAAATGCCCCTTGTTCCGCACGATCGCTGCTCACAATTCATCATATCTGCAAATGTCGGAAAAATACGGAGATTTGAGCCAAAAAGCGATATGGATAGCCAAAATTCTGAACATAAATAATTAAGAAAATCAAACAATAAAAATTGTATTCTTTTAGAACACTGAAGGTAACACAGAAAAACAAATGTGGAAATGTCCCCACCTGGCCGGCGAGATCGGATTTTCAGGGTGTGTCGCCGGTTTTTTTGTGTGGGAATGGGCTAAAATTCTGTGTGTTTCCTCAATGAAGTAATATCATTCTATTTTTATAACTTGATTTTTTCTTTAAATCTCAGAGTGTTAGCAGATTACAAATCCAGAAAATAAAAAAAAAGAATATTTTTGTATTTGTGTTGGTTTTGAAAAAGAATGGTTTTATCCGTTTGAATGTGTTAGAAAGTTAATTTTTATACAAAATATGCACAAATTAACCCGAGATTACAAGTATAAAAGCGTTACCGTCTCCTCGGCAACGGTGCCATTTGATTGTTTCTTTTTTGCCGTGTCGTATTTTAGAAAGAGTTTAGAAATTACCGCAATCAAAACGGTGTCGCGTGTAGCTAGCCGCGATGAGTACGGGTTGTCCGCAGGGAGATGGTAAGTTTTTAGTGTTATATTAACGAGTTAACAACGTATTTTGATTTGTTGATTAAATTAAATGTCGCAACAAGGATATGTATAATAAAAGGACTTATTAAGGGTAGTAATAGGTTAGCTTGTATGAAGGTGAAGTTTGCCGAATCCTTATAGACCCAACTTTGGTATTGACACTAAAGCAAATGGTAACAACGTGGATTAGGGAACTTGAAACAAGGTATTTGCGGCATTTCGTTAAATCCGTCTTTCTTTTCCCTTGTCCTTCCATTGTTATCTCTTGATTCTAGCCTTCGGCAAACCACTAGTAATCCGGTCACGGTTAGGAATCATCGCTATCGGGGTAGGATAGGATGCCTGGCGGAGCGGAATTGCGAGTGATTTGCACGGAGTTTCAATTGCAAAGTTTAAGGTTTTTAGCAAATAACATCTTCAAATACAATCTAACCATATTCCACCCTTAACAAGTATGGCGACTACTCACACATATTTACAAAGTAAAAATAAGAAAAAGGGAAAAGAATAAGGAACATAATGAAAAAAACGAGAAAAGAAAGAAAAAGAGAGAACCAATGAATCCAAGTGCGAATATCTCTAAGTGTTCGTAAGCCCGGTGAAGTATGAAATCCAAACACAAAATTTTAAGGTTGCAAGCTCACTTAAGAGGTTGCAAGATCAAAGTAAAGCGAGAATTTCACAAGTTCAAATATGCAAACATAGAACAAGACATGGTAATAAAAAAATGAGAACTTTTTATTGAATCACAAACAAGTTACACTAATCTTGAAGTCAAAAACCTAAACCTTAAACTTGCAAGTTCAATGAAGAAGTTGCAAGGTCAAGGCAAAGGGGCAAGAGCTCAAGAATTACAAAGGAAATCAAGCTTACAAATTACAAGAGTTTTGATACAAAACTAAACAAAAGGTATCCCATTCCTCATGCCTCTGGTATGTATTTATAGGCTTAAAACTGAATAAATAAACAATAAAAATGATCTGATGTGGCATCAAAGGGGGGCCACAGAAAGATGGAGCCAACCAGTAGAGGTGGGGACGGCGAGCTCGGCTAGGGGAGGAGTGGGGCCGGCCAGTTTTTGGGGGAAGTTCATCGAACTTCGTGTGATGGTTAGTGTTGTTTCCAGCATTACTTTGGTGTAGTTTATTTTCTCTGGTTTGATCTTGTTTGCAGTTTGGGTTTTGGAGGGAAACTTGAATCTTTAAAGTCAACACATATCTTGTAGCATTTAATGCATGTCACATTCATGCCCACTTGTGTCTTGGTGCAGCCCCCCTAGGTCCTAGTGCAAACTTGTGTACAATTTGTATTGTGTTGGTTTATTTAGATAAAATGTGTGTACACAAGCATGTTGCAAAAAGAAACTCTTGAAATATCGGTCGGTTTGCGGTTCTGGTTGCAGTGTTGGCTCGCAAATGATATATCCGTGATTTTGAATGTATTTTCAATATTTTGTCACGGATAACTGTATTCTGTATTACTGAGCAAACATTGGTTAATAGTACCGATATATACAAAAAATAGATAATGAATGAGCGGTATTAAAATGCAAAATTCTGGTATGAACAGCCGCCGGTCCAACTCGGTCCGATCCCACTTTTTCTTGAACCCCCTGCACCCTTTGGACTACCTTACTCCCCCTGCACTGTTTAAATTCTCTGCAATTAACTAGAGAATTAAAATACCCCATTTTAATCCTCTTTAATGCAAATTTAAATAGAATTTTTATCACATCCTTTCACAACCCTAAAGCCTAGATTTTTCCTATAAATACCACCCCTCAAATCACCCCCTCACCCATAAATCCCTGCCCAAACTCACAAGAAAATTCACAAGACTTTTTGTGTGCAAGTAGAGTTAGCAAAGGGCAAAGCTCCGACGATCTTCCGACGACGATCCGAGGAGATTCCGACGAAGAAATGACACACCGGCACCTCCTACCTCTTCCTCCTTCTCTCTTCTAGTCTAATAACCTGTAAGTCCCTACTTCTTCTTCTTTTCTCTATTATAAAAACATTCAAAACTAAAACCCGATGGAAGCGGAGTTAATCCGACTTCCAATTCGATTTTTCCTAAAAAGTTCTATTTTTCTTAAACACAATAATACCACTCTTATGTCACGACCATTAAATATTAACGAAGACAATAGAACAAGTTTGACATAAAAATATTAACCGTAGCAAGTTTTATTCCATTTTTACATTAAAATACCTTTATGTTTCATATAGATATGTTTATAACTTTTAACCGTATTACCCTAGAAAACTCATGAGGTAATGACCTACCTCCTCAAAACACTCATATGTAACATAGCACGATGGAATTTGGAAACATAGATTTTGGAAAAAAATACGACTTTACACATAACTACCTCCGACTTATAAAAAACCTTTTTCTATAAGATGTGTATTTTAACAAATCTTTGAAAATGCGCCTCAACAACCCATTTTGGAGAACCCGTTTGGGATGGTGCGGATTATCGCACATTCTCGGGCCTAGTAGAGTGAGATGCAGACCTCCGCAAGGAACATACGATCTCGAAAGATTTAAAATACAATTTTCTTTAGAATATGTGATTTCTGTTATAAATAAAACTTATATTTTTAATAAATAAATATATATGTAATTGAGATCAAAATATCTATTTTTAATATTTATAATATTCCACATTTCCAAAATTCAAGAAAAACATTCCATTTACAAGAAAATACCATACAATTCCAATATTACAAATAAATACCATATATTATGAAATTAGGTTTTATTCACAAGAAATGTCATATTGATCAAATATACATCCATGAAAACTCTAAAGACGATAATAAAATACTTGAGGAGTATTTTGAAAATTATACAAAATTATTTTACATAAAACCCCCTCAAGTTATACTAAATTAAAATAAGGACCCTAGTAAACATAGGTTTAAGCGGGAGCAGTCTCTTGAGTCTCAGGGAGAAGGAGATATAGGTTCTTGCCTATTTAAGGTAGACAAATTGACAAATGGTGTTATCAACATGGCAATTGTCTTTGAAAAGCCAAAAATCATGTCGTCCATGTGCAGCAGTTATCGATAGCACCAAAACATAATTCAGGATTGTTCCCTTCCGAACGGCGGCCGACGACGCTGAGGATGTCTCGCCTGAGATTCAGGGCAGATGCTATATGGTTTTATCCGTCTACCTCTCCGAAGATGCCAAGTTGATTTATGGCATCGTGTATCGGAGGTTTAGACGGATGCGGCCGATGTAGCAGACTTCGTCAGATTCCCCCTCGCTTGAAGGGTTTTTGATTGTAGGGACGCTCTTCCCTGCAGGCGCAAGCCCCTGCAGTTAATTATGCTACCGCATCGCGGTAACAACTTCCTCCTTCTCCAGAATTTCACTTCCTGTCGTGTGTGTTTGTTTTGTCTGTGGTTTCCCGTGGATTGTATACGGAGACTGAGTAATGCCGTCGCCCGTAGGACGTGGATTAGTCCAAATCCGTATTTACTTAGATTTGGGTTTGGTGTTTTTAGTTTAAGGCTACCTTAGCCGTATTGCGGCTAAGATCAACTTAAACGTTCATTAAGGATACGTTAGTCCTGTTTGAGACTAAGATCAACTTAACGTGGTGATCCCTTTATTATATGGCCGTCAGGACTCGTCACCTCTCTGACGTCGTTGAAAAATTACAACGATAGGTGTCAGAGGAGTTCAGAGATGCACCCTTGAACCAAAGTTGATTTGGAGTTTTATAGTCCATTTGAATGTTTAAGGATACGTTAGCCGTATTTGGGGCTAAGATCAACTTAAACGGGACCGCTTAGGTCCGGCAAAAGTGCGTTTGGAGGCTCTATTGTTCCAGTTTAGGGACGTAGTGGTCCGTGTTCCAGTTTAGGGACGTGATGGTCCATATTACAGTTTAGGGACATAGTGGTCCGTCGCCAGTTTAAGGACGTAGTGGTCCGTCGCCAATTTAAGGACGTGGTGGTCTTTTAGTTTAAGGACGTCTCGGTCCGATATTAGTTTAAGGATGTCTCGGTCCGATATTAGTTTAAAGACGTCTCGGTCCAATATTAGTTTAAGGACGTCTCGGTCCACGAGTTTAAGGACCCCGCAGTCCATATTCATGTGTGGTCGTTGGGACCCGTCACCTCTCTGACGTCATTGAAGGATTACAACGAGAACTGTCAGAGGAGTGTGGAGATGTACCCTCTAACCGGATGTAAATTGATTTAGGGAGCAGCCGTGCTCAGTCAATTTAATTTGAGGACTTATGGCCACGACTGGGCTAAGTCCAGTTTCAATATTCTTTTGTCTTTGGCCTATTGGACCTGTGCTAGGGTCTTGCCCCTTCACTGCATTATTTTTCTTTGTTCTGGTTGGGCTCTGCCCTTTTATAGATAATGCAGAGCATCTATTTTGTTTGGGCTCTGCCTTTTTTAAAATGCATAGCATTTTTGATTAGGCCTGTTAGGCCTTTTAATTGGGCCCTGTCCCTTTTCTTAATAATACAGAGCATTAAATACTCTGATAGTGCCCCACATGGCTTGTCAGGCGCTTTGCGCCAAGTAATGAGCGCAAACTCATATGATGGTGACACGTGTCACGCTCTGGCGAGCGCAAGCGCAACAGCGCAGTGCACTGTGTCAGTGCGCTGTGCTGCTGCGCTACTGACACGTGCCGCTTCCTGGTAGCTAGCGCCAACACAGGAGTGCAACAGCGCAGTTCTTGCAAGTGCAGAGCACTGTTTTATCTTTTGATCGATTTTAAATCAAAGAAAACAAGTTTTTTCTTGTTTTCAAAGAACCAATGGTTCATAAGCAAGTGCAAAGAACTATTATTAGTTAGTTTTCTTTCTTATTGAAGATCATTGATCTTGTTTTTAGATCAATGATCTGTTTTTTTAAGAGAATTTTCTCTTTTTCTGAAGGTCTTCACCTTTTTTGTTCTTGAGGAATTCTTCAGAGTTCTCTTTTTTTTTTCTCTCAGAAAATGTTGATGATTTTGAATTGAGGCCTAGGGTCCTTTTTATAGTGCCCATAAATTAGTTAAATTTTTTAAAGAGATCTTTCTCTGAGTGATTTTGGGAATTTTCCCCACCGTTGGATCTTTGATCCAAGGGCTTCTGTTTTACAGAAGAAAATCTTCTTGTTTTAACAAGAACAGAAAAGATTTCTTTAGAATTTTAATTCTGTTTTGCGCAAACGCCTCAGCGTGTGACACGTGTCGCGCAGCGCAGTGCTTGCACAGCTGTGCTTGCGCAACTGCGCAGACACGCGTCGTGCAGCTCAGCGCTTGCGCAGCTGCGCAGACACGTGCTGCGCAGCGCAGCGCTTGCACAGCTGTGCAGACACGTGTCGCGCAGCGCAGCGCTCGCGCATCTGAAGCGTTGCTTCCTTTACTTTTATTTTTAAAGAGCCTTGCTCTGATTGGATGCACTGCCTCGGGCGCTGTGCTGACGCATCAACTTCTAACACGTGGTGCTTTGCGCGCAGCACAGAGGATCTGAAGCGTTGCTTCAAAATTTGAATTTTTGAAATTCAAACAGAGCCTTGCTCTGATTGGGGGAAACAAATGCCCCCTCACCGTTGCGCTTACGTGGCGCGCACGTGAGTGCAGCGGTGACAAGATCCCAGCGTTTGGATCAAATGATAAGTTGAAGGGGCACAGGCGCCTATAAATAGGACCCTTGGTCCTTAGAAAATTCTTTACAACTTTCAAGAATTTTTGATTCTCCGAGCCTTGCTCTTGCTTAAGAACTTTCAGAGCCTTGCTCTTGTTCTTTCCCCAAGAACTTCAAAGTTCAGAACTTAGAATCACTCTAGGTAATTTAAATTAAATTAAATTTAATTAACAGAGCCTTGCTCTTATAGATCTTTGATCTAAAGAAAAGCCCTTTAGGGTTTCATCAACAGAGTCTTGCTCTCAAAAACTTACAGATCCACAGAGATCTTGTCCATGGGTTTTAACCCATGAATAGAGCTTTGCTCTTGGATCAAATGTAGATCTTTTTAGATCTGAAAAATGAAGAATTTTTCATAAGTTTTCATGGATTTTTCAAGATTTCAAGATTTTAATTCTTTTAAGTGTTAAAAAATTTGATGGATCTTTCCATTATTACCACAGAGCTATGCTCTTTTGAGGAATCTTGTTCCCCTGAGACCAGAGTTTGATAAATGTCACTCTGTGACAGAGCTTTGCTCTAAAAGAGGAGATTTTACCCTTGTCTCTAGGGATTTCCCATCAATAAGGATATTCTCTTGGGGATCTTTTTCATGAATTGACAGTCTTATCTAATGATGGGATTGTCTTATTAAATGATGCACCGTCATCCAGATTTTGTGGGTCCCCTTTTGGTCCCCTACCCACTGCATTACAGTGTGGTGTAAGATTTTAAAGTGCAAAGCGTGGGAACACTAACGGTTATTTTTGTCTTTCTACAGGAAACATGTCTGCCAACCTTTCTTTCCCATTTGTTCGCTCGGAGGGAGGGTTTCCCCATGCACCAGTGGACCGGGTGGTGTTCGCTCTTATTAAGGACCATGATCCCGAGTACAAAAATCTTCACTTGTGGGGAAAGTGGTACAATGAAATCATCCAGGGTCGTCGCAGTTTCAGTTTCGCCACGCCGTCTGAGCCTATAACTTCAATCTCCTATGCGGACAAACCCCCGGTGAAGTATGCCGTGGAGGTTAAAAATTGGAATTCGGATGACCTCCTCCAACCCGCAATTGGTGCTATTCCCGTGCAGCCGCCGCCGGCAATAGATATTTTAGGGAGACGCATCTGTCAGGGTGAAGCACGCCCTTGGGGACAGGCCTACAATATTGGATTGGTGCCGCGACCGCCTGCCGGATACTTGCAGTGGGCCCGATACATCTTATCGGCTAAAAGGACTCATTTGATGAAGATCGGTTTGTATTCGGCCATCTACGTTTCTCTCTTCGAATATCCTTCCCCTCCAACGTGGTGGATTAAAACTTTTATCGAGCAATGGAAAATCCCCACCCACACTTTCTTGACGACGGATAGGGAGGTCTCTATTTCTTTGGAGGAGTTTGCCGAACTCTCGGGTCTGCCGATGAGGGGGGGCATTACGAGGAGTTGCTCCCTCCTGACGAATACGTCGTTGCTACCAAGCCACTGGTGTTCGACCTGACTCCGGAGAACGCCGTTCAGCATCAGTATCCAGGCTTGGTGAAGGTGTTGGAGATCTATGAAGGACTCCATCTGGAATCAGGCGACCGGGACGTCAGTTTTGCAGATTTTATTGCCCGCTTCGTTCGCCCGGAGTTCTTATCGGAGCAGGGCGAGAAGTTCGCCCGGCTCGACGACCCTTTTGGATTCGGTTTGGATCGCCGACCCACATCGGAGGATGACCACCAAGACTTTTACCTCCCCAGTGCCGCTGTCGTCCCATTTTTAGAAATTGCCGTCCCGGGCTTGGATGAGGAGACTTTTTTTATAGGATTCTTGGGCTTGTGGCTGTGCAGCTTTGCGCTCCTAATGCACCCACGCCAAATGCGGCCCTCCGTCTTTTACCCAGCGCATCGGATGGTGGCTGGTTTACAGTTATCGGTAGGAATCGCTGGGCTGGCTTACCTTTATAATGGACTTAGCGTAGCGGCGGACGCTAGTGAGCCTGGGGTGCAGCCCGCTAACTTCCCGATGCACTATTTCACCTCCTGGATGGAGATGCACGTGCAAGGGGTGTTCGGCGCCCAAAAGATTCCTCCATTCTTTGAGAAATGCAGACTCCCGAGAGTCATGCGGTTGGTTGGCGCTTCAATTGTGGCTGCACCCTCACGGGAGTCTAGGGGGCTGCTCTTTCGTCCACATCTGGTGGGAGCGAAGGTTTCCTTTGTGGATAAGGTCATAACAGTAGGCTCAGAGACCACCAAGTCAGTAGTGTCACTACGCGATGATTTTAAAGATGGGGCTTCCATATTGAAGGCTCGGGAAGACCTCCATCTCTATTACATTCGGCCGGGCTACTTGGTGTTCAGGCAGAGTGAGACTGCACTCTTTATGAGGTATAACCCGCACCCGTTTGCTCAGCAATCGAGCTACAACCAAGGGGTCCCGATGGAAGCTTTCTTGGAAAAGCCCGTGGTCAGCCGAGAGGGGATAAAGAATGCAATGCACCATTTCACACGGCTTAACACGGGTTCCTATTTCTTTATCAGCGAACCCAGCTGTGTCCCTAAGATGCTCAACACGTACGTGGCTTGGTATGCGCATGCGATGGGTGTAAGTCCACGTTGCCCACCCCGGTGCTTACGGGGAGGCGGAAAACATAATAAAAATTGGATTTTTAAGGACTTAGGCAACATGGACCAAGCTTGTGAGGATCTTTGCTAAACAAAAACAAGCTAAACCTAACTACAAAGTAGCTAAGTGGTAGAAAGGTTATACCTTTGGTCTTTAGTCCTTCTCTCCTTGCTCCTTGGAATGGTAGAAAGAGGTCACCTAGCTTGTCTTCTCCCATCAAAGAAGGATCCACCCGAAAGCCTCGACCTTTAGCTTCAACTCCAAGCTAGGAGTAACTAGAGTGCAAGAAATGCTAAGACTTGAACCCTAGAAGAGAGTAGAGAAGATCAAGTGAGGGTTTTTCTCAAGCCCTTTTGTTTCTCAACACATGAGAGGGAGAGAGCTTGAGGGAGAGGATGAGCAAGAGAGAGAAATGATATGAGAGAATGAGAAAATAATAGAGCCATTCTCACTAATATGTGTGAATTAATTTAATTGAATAATTAGCTAGATAATTGTCATGGTAAATCATGGCATGACCATTATCATTTCAATTTGCAAAGATCAAAAAGCATCTTCCAAAAGAAATGATGATGGTCAAAGTGTCAACCTAGGTCAACAAGTCAAAGAAGTCAAATGGTCAACAACCACAACCATGGACAATTATTAAACTAATTACTAATTAACAATAACACACACATAAACATTAGGGTTAATAAAATGACAATAGCCATTAACCCTAATCAAGGTCCTCTCCCTCAATCTCAAGCAACTGTGCATACGCACCCGCATTCGTGATCCGAGGAACACGAACACAATGAGAAAAACCAATCTCAAATCATATACTAGGATCCGGCTTAAACCAAAGCCCGCTAGTATAAACTGTCCGGACAGCAAACGTGCACAAGTGCGCGAATGTGAACGAACCCTGTCGCAAAACCATGCGACCTCTACTCATTTAGCCTAAAGGCGAATAGCTCTCTGTGTGGGACTCTAAAGACTCGACACTACGCTGGCAGTGGGTTTAACCACAGACCGCAAGAGGCACTAGCTGTACGTAACGGTCCCCAGGTAGATGTCGATAAGAAGACTGACGAGGTGAACCCCATCTGAACTCCTACTGAGCCTGTATGTGACAATCTCCGTACAGTCCGGTCTGTTCGTCTGATACATCGCATGGCGGGCCTAGGGGGGCGGTAAACGTCAGTCCCCTAATAGCGGTACAAGTCGTGCCGGAGAGAAGCCCAGAACACCCTGAGATAACACTGGAAACCTACCAGTATATCTCGCTTGCCCTGGCCAGGGACTACTCGTGTAATGGCTCTCTTAAACACAGCGCGATGTCAACCCCCAATACCGGGAGAGACGAATCCTGTCTAACCGTCACTGCCTCCAAGTGCTTCGGGACTGCACCCAAAAACTACCTGTTTGCACGACTCCTTTGAGCCGTGGTAGGGTAGTAATCAATGTGCAGTAGGAACACACTCGAGGCGAAGTGACAGTGTCAAGTCAGCGGACTAAGCTGTACTCATGTCACCTGGGAACTGATAACTGACGATAGGTATAATACCAACCAACAGTTCCCGACGAGTCCTGTCCAGTGTACTCGTAACCCAACGAGCACCCGTATACTATCTCAAGTACGACGTACTGACGGCTGTGGGACAGACCGTTTCCCACACTGGGATGAGAAGCGCATACGCTAGTCTACTCCGGAGTATCGATGCCCTGTCTCGATAGTCCAACGACTAGGGACCTGTATAAGGATGTGCTTATAGATCACCCAGCTCCCACGAGTGTGAGCGCCATCACCACGCTGGTAATCAAGCAAAGATCCTAAGGACTCTACTAATATGTATATCAGCAATATGCTAAAAGAAACACATGCACATATTAAAGCAGAGACAAACCAAGTAGCATACTACCATTTCGAGCAAGATTGTATATACAACTGTGAATATCCCAAGCTTCCATCAAGTAATATACAAACTAGTATGATACAGTAATGGCCTCTAGGGCATATACACTAACAATCTCCCACTTGCACTAAGGCCATGTACTGGCGTATCGAAGACCTATCATCTCGATCAGCCGCTCGAACTGAGTCTGGGGCAAGGCCTTGGTGAATGGATCTGCTGTGTTATCCTCTGATGCAACTCTCCGGACCTCGATCTCCTGGCGATCCACGATCTCCCAGATCAGGTGATACCGCCTTAAGATGTGTCTGGATCTCTGATGGGATCTGGGTTCCTTTGCTAAAGCTATAGCCCCGTTGTTGTCGCAATACAGAGGTATTGGGTCAACAATGGACGGAACCACCTGAAGTTCTCTCAAGAACTTCCTTATCCAGACAGCTTCTTTTGCGGCATCAGATGCAGCGATGTATTCCGCTTCCATCGTCGAGTCAGCAACGGTTTCCTGTTTGGAGCTCTTCCAACACACCGCCCCTCCATTGAGGGTGAAGACAAAACCCGACATGGACTTGGAATTATCCTTGTCACTCTGGAAGCTGGAGTCAGCAAAGGCCTCAATCTGCAGGTCTTTTCCGCCATACACCAAGAACATCTCCTTAGTCCTTCTTAGGTACTTGAGAATGGTCTTTACTGCTATCCAATGTTTCTCCCCTGGGTTTGACTGATACCTGCTTACCACACTCAGTGCATAAGCCACATCCGGTCTGGTACACAACATTGCATACATTATAGAGCCTACCGCAGAAGCGTAGGGTATAATAGACATGCGATCCCTCTCCAAATCATTCTTGGGAGACATCTCTTTGGAGAGGGTGATCCCGTGACAAGCCGGTAAATTACCACGCTTAGAATCTTCCATACTGAATCTCTTCAGTATGGTGTCGATGTACCTGGACTGCGAAAGTCCTAATATCCTCTTGGATCTGTCACGGTAGATCCGGATACCCAGAATGTAAGAGGCATCACCCAGGTCTTTCATGGAGAACCTGTGTGACAAGAACCCCTTGACAGATTGTAGCATAGGAATGTTATTTCCTATTAAGAGAATGTCATCCACGTATAAAACGAGGAATACTACAGTTCTCGCTACAAATCTACAATAGATGCATGGTTCATCTGGATTTTTGATAAAGCCAAATTCCTTGACCGTCTCATCAAAACAGATGTTCCAACTCCGCGATGCCTGCTTTAGTCCATAAATGGACTTAAGCAACTTGCACACCTTTCCGCTGCTCCCACTCTGAATGAAACCCTCTGGCTGATCCATATAGACACACTCCTCTAAATGACCATTTAGAAAAGCTGTCTTTACGTCCATCTGCCAAATCTCATAATCGTGGAAGGCAGCAATGGCAAGAAGGATCCGAATGGATTTCAGCATAGCTACTGGAGAAAAGGTTTCGTCATAGTCCAAACCAGGTCGCTGACGAAAACCCTTTGCTACCAGTCTAGCTTTATAGGTCTCAACCTGTCCATCTACACCAATCTTCCTTTTGAAGATCCACTTGCATCCTACGGGTTTTACCCCGTCTGGAGCAATGTCCAACGTCCATACTTTGTTGGTGTACATGGACTCCATCTCGGTCCGCATTGCATCCAGCCATTTTACCGAGTCGACGCTCTGTATGGCTTGCTGGAAGCTAGTAGGCTCATTACAGTCTATGATGCAATCCTCTCTATCCCCGTCAATGAGAAAACCGTAGTATCTCTCGGGCGGATGAGACTGCCTACTACTTCTGCGGAGTGGCGTGGGAATGTCCTGATCTTTCGAACCCTCTGGATCAACCAAGCTTTCAGTAATAGCTCGTGGTTCTGGAATTTCTTCCAGTTCTATTGCGCTCCCACTTGATTCTTTTTCTATGAACTGGTGTTCTAGAAAGTGGGCATGGCGAGAAACAAGGACTTTTTGTTCCTCTTCGCAATAGAAGTAATATCCCTTGGATTTCTTTGGATATCCCACAAACTTGCACTGTACTGAGCGTGCCTCGAGCTTGTCCGCATGCTGCTTTTTTACAAAAGCTGGACATCCCCATGTCTTAATATGATTAAGATAGGGTTTCTTCCCACACCACATCTGATATGGTGTAGTAGGCACAGTCTTAGTTGGAACCCGGTTCAAAAGGTATGCCGCTGATTCTAGCGCATATCCCCAAAACGATCGCGGCAACTCAGCATTACTCATCATGGACCGTACCATATCCAATAGGGTTCGGTTCCGTCTCTCCGATACACCATTATGTTGCGGAGTGTATGGAGGAGTAAGGTGAGAGAGAATTCCATTCTCTTTTAAGTAACACAGGAACTCGGCACTCAAGTATTCACCACCTCGATCAGATCTCAGTGTCTTTATACTTTTGCCTGTTTGTTTTTCTACTTCATTCTTATATTCTTGGAATTTTTCAAAAGCCTCGGATTTATGTTTCATTAAGAAGACATAACCGTACCTTGAAAAGTCATCCGTAAAAGTAATGAAGTAAGAATAACCGCTTCGCGCATGTGTAGACATTGGACCGCACACGTCGCTGTGTACGAGTCCCAAGAGCTCGCTCGCTCTTTCTCCGTGTCCAGTAAACGGAGTCCTTGTCATCTTTCCCTTGAGACAGGATTGACAAGTTGCATACGATTGATATTCGAACGAATCCAAATATCCTTCTGTGTGTAACTTAGTCAACCTTCTCTCATTGATGTGACCCAGTCTACAATGCCATAAGAAAGTTTTATTAATTTCTGGAGACTTTCTTTTGTGTGTATTCTGGACATTGAAAATCTGTGGTTGGTTTAATACGTATATACCGTTGTTCAATGTACCTGACCCAATCAAAGCTTGATTAAGGTGAATGTTCACTACATTACTTACAAATGCAAATTCATAACCTTCTTTAGATAATAAAGATACAGAAATGATATTACAGGTTGCATTTGGTACATAATAAAAACTACGCAAAACCAAAAAATGTCCATCTGACAATCCCAGGTGATAGTCCCCCACGGCCTCAGCATTCATGCTAGCACCGTTCGCAACTCTGAGGGTCATGTCACCTGCCTTCAAAACTCTACGCTTTCTCAACGCCTGCAAAGAATTACAGATATGAGATCCTGATCCGGTATCCAATACCCAGGAAGTAGAGTTTATTGATAGACAGTTTTCAATAACATACACACCTGAAGCTGAAGCTGCAACTCGCTTCAAATCCTGTGTTCTGGCTTTCCAAGCCTTGCAATCCTGTTTCCAGTGACCACTTTTGTGACAATAGAAGCATTCTTCCTTCCCCACCAGCTTCCCCGCTATCTTTGTTGCTTTACCTTTTCCCTTCGTATCCACTTTACCGACACCTCCTCTTGGTTTGGCGGGGGCTTTCTTCTTCTTACCCTTGGCTTTCGCCTTGGATCTAGAAGAGGAAGATCCTCCTACAAACAAAGCGGATGTCTCCCTACCTTTCTGTAGGGTGCCCTCAGCACTCCTCAACATGTTCAGAAGTTCGGAAAGTTCTACCTCCTTTCCTTGCAAGTTGAAGTTCAGAATAAACTGGGCGTAAGTGGAAGGAAGGGACTGGAGAATCAAATCAGTATAGAGCTCATTCTCCAACGTGGTCCCAAGGTCCGCGAGCTCCTCAATGTAGCCAATCATCTTAAGCACGTGTTCCGCTACCGATGATCCGACGGCCAACCTTGCCGAAAATAGCTTCTTCGACACTTCGTATCTTGCGATACGAGACTGCTCCCTATACAGTTCTTTTGTATGAAGAAATATGGACTCTAGGTCCATATTCTCGTGCCTCCGCTGATGTTCATTGTCCATCGAGGCTAATACGAGGCATTTGGCCTTCGCGCAATCCATCTCCCATGTTTTACGGATTTCCTTATCCCTGACGCTGGAGGTAGGACCTGGGACAGGGGGTGCTTTGGTGGTAAGGACATACCCCAACTTGTCGTAAGTGATTGCCATCTTGACATTCCTGAGCCAATCTTTGTAGTTTGGCCCTGTCAATATGTTTTTATCTAGTAATAACTTAAGTCCTGTCATCTTGAATGGTCGCTGCAATTAGGAGAGAGAAAAGAAACACTTTAGCATGATGCTCTTGCAAGTTTAGAGTGGTTTTTAATTTGTCTAAACTGGATGGCTCCCACTGTCTCTCGAATCCCTTCTCAAACCGTAAAGGAAGGATTAGTCAGGATTACTCTCACCGTACAATACTTGCTTAACCGTTCAGCCAGGCCAGTGTCGGTACTTCGAGGGAGGTTTTCCAACGCTTTCGCGAAGTTCCTTAATTAAGTAACCTCTTTTCCCTGTGGGCGTAGCCCTGCTAACACCTTTCTAGACACCTACTAAGTTTATAGCATTGATCGTTAAGTGAGAGTTTTCCCGAGGAGTAGCATATACTCACAGTAGGATCGGGATACAAATATCATCGCGTGATAAAACCGAAGGAATCCTACCAGAATCATCACACTCCAAATGGTATGCAAAGCTAGCAAGTTTCAGTACTTATGAAACTCCCGATGTGGATTTTTGCCCCATGCTCTTATGACCTTGACTTTGGCCAAAATATCATAAGTCACATGTCAAGTTCTACCCGTCATTCTCCTGGTTAATTTGGACCCACCCGTACCTACCCTTGACTTTGGCCAAAATGGCAGCACGACTGTCCCAAACCAACGCATCTATCTATGCTGCACATGAATACCCAATAGCTACCAATCACTATGCCTTGACTTTGGCCAAAATACATAGCTTGAATACTTTTTGACCATTCATGTGGAATGACGGAGGGCTACGGATGGTTTTGGCGAAACCGTGAACGTAGTGAACTTGATCTAATCGATGGAACGAGATAGCTTTTAAAAGGAGTGGTTCAAGCTCCGCGTTTAAAAGTTTTAGTTTTGAAAAGAACCGAGTGGTTTTCAAAGTGTTCCAATCGACTTTTACTTGGTTTATTTTCTTGCATTAGTTCTTTTAATGCATCCCATCATTTAATCCTACCATTGCAGAAAACAACCAAAATATGACGTACGCTTATGCCATTCGCATTCGCCACGGGGCCCCGTCATCACCCGTTAGGTTACTTAACTAACGACAGAGCGGGGGCTGGGCTAGCGCGGCTGTAAAACATAAGCAACGCCTAAATAGTTATTATATATAAGTATATAGCAATGATAGACATTACAGATCACAGATGAATACATTGGATATACTAGGAATCCGCAATGCGTTCGAGCCTGCAACGTAAAGAGGATTACACGGTCGCGGTGAATAGCCAATACCCCACCCAAGACCCCTACGGGTGCGGCAAACTACCCGCCAAGCACCCGAAGCGAAGCAACCTCCCTCACCACCGTGAGTAGGCCACTCGGCACTTCGAGATACCTGGTAGTTTGTGCACCCCCTCCATGGGTCTATCCTAGGAGCAAAAACAGTAAAAAGAATTATACAATGACGGCTACAACCCCGACCTGGTTGTGCGGCCATACAATTAATATTATTACATCAATTTACAGGTTACAAATGAATGAAAGAAAAATAACGCTCATCTCACATCCACCCCGGCTATTCACCCGCGACAATCCAATCCATTCATATCCACAAACCAATAACAATCACAGATCACAGAGATGTATAACCCCGACTAATCGACTTATAGCGATTAGCCGACGTTCAATACATACAAGCATCACAGATATAACCGATATAGTTAAAGTGTAGTGAAGTTTCGAAAAAATACGGATTTATAGGCCCCCAAAAGTAAATTTTAGTTCTGGAAAATCTGGGCACATATAACATATCCTAAAAATCCCAAAACCAACACAGAAACATACTGCACCAAAAACGATGCAGAGAGGGGACAATACGGCCGCGCTTCCGCGGCAAGAGCTTCCTATTGCCGCGGATCCGCGGTCCTTTAGTCGCCTCTCTGGTTCGTCTTTGGTGGTTTTTTACACAAAACCCTGAGATAATTTTTGGTGTATAACAAATTTTATTTTGACCAGAAAAAATATTAACAGAAACTAGGGTTTTGCGAGTTTGGTTTTTCGATTTTCCTGTTTCGAAACTTCGTTACACTTAACTACTTAGCTAGTTTAGGTTTAGTTAGGCTCTGATACCACTGTAAGTCCACGTTGCCCACCCCGGTGCTTACGGGGAGGCGGAAAACATAATAAAAATTGGATTTTTAAGGTCTTAAGCAACATGGACCAAGCTTGTGAGGATCTTTGCTAAACAAAAACAAGCTAAACCTAACTACAAAGTAGCTAAGTGGTAGAAAGGTTATACCTTTGGTCTTTAGTCCTTCTCTCCTTGCTCCTTGGAATGGTAGAAAGAGGTCACCTAGCTTGTCTTCTCCCGTCAAAGAAGGATCCACCCGAAAGCCTCGACCTTTAGCTTCAACTCCAAGCTAGGAGTAACTAGAGTGCAAGAAATGCTAAGACTTGAACCCTAGAAGAGAGTAGAGAAGATCAAGTGAGGGTTTTTCTCAAGCCCTTTTGTTTCTCAACACATGAGAGGGAGAGAGCTAGAGGGAGAGGATGAGCAAGAGAGAGAAATGATATGAGAGAATGAGAAAATAATAGAGCCATTCTCACTAATATGTGTGAATTAATTTAATTGAATAATTAGCTAGATAATTTTCATGGTAAATCATGACATGACCATTATCATTTCAATTTGCTAAGATCAAAAAGCATCTTCCAAAAGAAATGATGATGGTCAAAGTGTCAACCTAGGTCAACAAGTCAAAGAAGTCAAATGGTCAACAACCACAACAATGGACAATTATTAAACTAATTACTAATTAACAATAACACACACATAAACATTAGGGTTAATAAAATGATAATAGCCATTAACCCTAATCAAGGTCCTCTCCCTCAATCTCAAGCAACTGTGCATACGCACCCGCATTCGTGATACGAGGAACACGAACACAATGAGAAAAACCAATCTCAAATCATATACTAGGATCCGGCTTAAACCAAAGCCCACTAGTATAAACTGTCCGGACAGCAAACGTGCACAAGTGCGCGAATGTGAACGAACCCTGTCGCAAATCCATGCGACCTCTACTCATTTAGCCTAAAGGCGAATAGCTCTCTGTGTGGGACTCTAAAGACTCGACACTACGCTGGCAGTGGGTTTAACCACAGACCGCAAGCGGCACTAGCTGTACGTAACGGTCCCCAGGTAGATGTCGATAAGAAGACTGACGAGGCGAACCCCATCTGAACTCCTACTGAGCCTGTATGTGACAATCTCCGTACAGTCCGGTCTGTTCGTCTGATACATCGCATGGCGGGCCTAGGGGGGCGGTAAACGTCAGTCCCCTAATAGCGGTACAAGTCGTGCCGGAGTGAAGCCCAGAACACCCTGAGATAACACTGGAAACCTACCAGTATATCTCGCTTGCCCTGGCGAGGGACTACTCGTGTAATGGCTCTCCTAGACACAGCGCGATGTCAACCCCCAATACCGGGAGAGACGAATCCTGTCTAACCGTCACTGCCTCCAAGTGCTTCGGGACTGCACCCAAAAACTACCTGTTTGCACGACTCCTTTGAGCCGTGGTAGGGTAGTAATCAAAGTGCAGTGGGAACACACTCGAGGCGAAGTGACAGTGTCAAGTCAGCGGACTAAGCTGTACTCATGTCACCTGGGAACTGATAACTGACGATAGGTATAATACCAACCAACAGTTCCCGACGAGTCCTGTCCAGTGTACTCGTAACCAAACGAGCACCCGTATACTATCTCAAGTACGACGTACTGACGGCTGTGGGACAGACCGTCTCCCACACTGGGATAAGAAGCGCATACGCTAGTCTACTCCGGAGTATCGATGCCCTGTCTCGATAGTCCTACGACTAGGGACCTGTATAAGGATGTGCTTATAGATCACCCAGCTCCCACGAGTGCGAGCGCCATCACCACGCTGGTAATCAAGCAAAGATCCTAAGGGCTCTACTAATATGTATATCAGCAATATGCTTAAAGAAACACATGCACATATTAAAGCAGAGACAAACCAAGTAGCATACTACCATTTCGAGCAAGATTGTATATACAACTGTGAATATCCCAAGCTTCCATCAAGTAATATACAAACTAGTATGATACAGTAATGGCCTCTAGGGCATATACACTAACAATGGGCCCAATTATCTTAACGGAAAAGCACATGCTGGTTGACCGTAGGGGTGCGCCTCCTGGCAGTGATCGCAAGGCCCCCTTGAAGCCAAGGATTCCGGTCATTCCTCCACTAAAAGATGCCGGAATCGATCGACCACGCGTGTTGAGCCCCCCACGTGGATTGCCGCTGCCTGCTATGGTGAATGCACCACCGGCGCCCCGTTCTCTCACGAAGACGGTTAATGTAATATCACCAGAGTTCGGCGCAGGAGCGGATATCGGGACCCGCCGCCCCAAGGTGACTGCCAAGCGCAAATCAATTCCAGGTGCATCTAGAGCTGGCGGGCAAAAGAAGAAGAAGTCGATCCTTTCCCTTGACGTGATCCTCAATTTAGAGCCTGAGGCCCCTCCCACCGAAGGAATAAGTGAATATGGCAGCGATACGGGCTTCTTGGTAGACCCCGCAGACACCAATTTGGCAGCCGCTATTGCAGCCTCTGAGCGATCAGCAAGGCTCGAAGCGATGTTAAGCAAACTCGCCGAGTCAGGTAACCATTAGGTGCTTTCTTCGTCACTTTATCGCACTTTTTATCACTATTTTTAACTAATACTTTCCCCCATTTTCAACAGGTGTTTCTACCGAAGAAGCTATTGCTGCCTCTTTGAAAACCTTCCAAGAGGAGGAGGAAAAACGCGCTCTCACGGGCGTTGGTACGTCCCACCACCTTTTCTTTCATAAGAAAAATTTGTTATCTCTTCTGATGGTCAACCTAACCTTCTTCCTTTGTTTCTTTGCAGGGGCTATACCAGTTGATGCGGGGATCCTCCCCAAGCCTGTTACTGAAGTCCCGGTCTCGTCGGGGCTGCTGCAAGTGCCTCGTCTTGACAAAACGACGAGGGATGCCTTGAAAAATTTGGAGGCATCCCTATTCACGGACGAAGACGCCTCAATTAAAGAGGCTCTGTTGGAATCCGTCTCAATGGCTCAGGAGGAGAGGAAGCGACTGAGACGTGAAGCAAAGGCACGCAGGGCTGCTTTGGCCACGGGAGCGGGCCCTAGCACCATCCCTCGTGCTGATACTCCCTCCGAAGAGGCCCCTGTCGCCTTATCTACTGCTCGCAGGCAAGTGGCGCGTGCGGTTCGGAGTGCAAATGATAAATCCTCTTCAGGTAACATTTCTTTCAGAATCTTGTTGTAAGGATTATAAAGCCATCGGTTCTTATGTATTCTATCCTGTAGGGCCAAGTCCGACCGAGGGGGAGGTGGAGACCGTTGAACCCAGGGAAACAGAGGAGGCGGCACCTGCCGAACTCGAGCTGACGGTAGGCAACGTTGTTGGGGCTATGGAGCCTGAAACAGAGGTTGAGGGATCTGCAGCCGAGAAGGTCATTGATGCCGAGCCTGAAGTGGCGGCAGATGAAATGATCGTTATAACCGAGCCGAGGGTAGTGGTGGGCGAGATGCTTGAGGCTGGCGACCTCGTGGTGACGGTGGATGAGCCGATGGAGATGGCGGAGCCCGAAGAAGTAGCGGATGAGATGGGCACGACTCTTGGGGAAGAGTCAGCCGCTTCCTTCCAAGAATCCAGCAACGCTCCAATCATTGCCCTCCCCGCCTACGATCTCCTGCCGTCTCCTGGTCGCGCGAGCATGACGACGGCCCCCATTGAGTTGGGCGATGAGGCCACGGGCGGTGGTCTTATGTCGATGGAGGGGGGAGTCGTCTCCGTTTCAGCCGGCAGCTCATCAGGTAAATTTTGAGTTACTGTCATTCTTTTTTATATCTTGCAATCTTTTCTAACAAGTTTGTCTTTGTTTTCAACGCAGGTGCGAGCAGCGCCGATGCCCAATTGCTCGAAGGAGCACCATCAACTACTACTTTGGCGGTGGTCATCTCCCAGCCTTCCCTTAAGCCATCGCAGATGTTGGAAGGTATGGATCTGCGATTCATTAGTTTATCTTTTAGCCGCATGATTCTTGTACTAACATCGTACCACTGTATCTTTTCAGGAGTGCTTTTTGATCATCTATATCAAGTGTTGCTCCCACACTTCTCCTTCCCATCTGAACTCGCTTCTCCCTCTGACGGTGCTGGTGAGTATAGTCCCCGAATGATACCTTTCTTCTTCTTTTTTTTGTGATGCAATTATTTCTAACTCTCTCTTGTCCTGACTGCAGTGTTACAAATCGAAGGGGGAGAAGAAAGATCGGTCGCGCCACCGGCCCTTCCGGCCTTGCCACCTGCTTCAACCGGTATAGTAAACTATCTTATGAATGACTTTTCCATATCTATTGAATCCCCATTTAATCGCATTTTGTCTTTTCAGCTGTCGTTCCGGCTCCGGTCCCTCTTGAGTCTCGCGTCCGTTCACCGGCAGGCCCTTTCTTGAAACGTCCATCTTCAAAGGGTGCCGTGATGAGTTTGGGCATGCTGAGCGGGTATATCGAAGAGCTTAAAATGGACGCTCTTCCTTCTGCCGTAGATTTCGCTGTGGAGGTTAACCCAATGTTGGCGGCGCTCGTAAACTTTCACAACAAAGGCGTCGTCGAATCTTGTGTTAACCACTGCAGGGAGATCGAGGCCTGCCAGCATCGGTTGGAGTCGACGCGTCCTTCCCCTGAAGTTTTGGCTATAAGCACCCAACGGACAACCTGGCTTGAGCAAAGCACTTCTTATTTCCGCCATTTGGAGCAAGAAGCAGCTTTACGGTTGAAGGAACGTCAGGAGTCCTCAAGCGCAACTGCTCGCCTGCACGCTGAAGTTAGGACGAATGCTACCGAGGTGAAAGTTGTCTTTGAAGGCCTCCTGGAGCGTATCTCTAATGGGCTAGCACTGAAGCGGAAGCTTGATGCCGCTGAGCGTGATGCCCGAGGCCGTGAAGCAGCTCGGCAGGTCGTTGGGGAACAGCTTGCATCTTTCATGCAGCAGCAGGCTCAAGTAGAGGATGAACTAGCGGTGGTAGCCGATCGGGAAAAGGCATGGAAGGAAGTGTGCGAACAACTGATAAAGCTACTTAAGACGCTTCCTTCCCAGTAGTTGCCTTTGTATCAATGTATTTGTAAGATTTTCCTTTTAAATAATATGTATCCATTCTTTATTCTTTTGTGCGATTCATCTTGTATTTGATTGAAGTCCATGAATAAAGATACACATTTTCTTTTGCAATGTCTTGTATGTTCTTTTGCTTTCTGCCTTCCCTTATTATCAGCATGTTGTCATAATTAGCATATAATAGAGTAGGCATCTTGATTTCTTCATAGGATAGCGATGGCTTAGGCTGCAGGTTCAGATCTGCCGCTTAAGACTTTTCAACTCTATGAGCCGTGAGGGTCTCGTAGAGACTTTTCTCCCTACGGATCGAGAGGATCTCATAGGTGGGTTTTTCTCCTTAGGAGTCGTGAGGATTCCTAAGTGTGCTTTCTCTTATAAGTCGTAAGGATCCTGTAAGAAATTTTTTCCCTCTTACGAGTCGAGAGGACTCATAAGCGGTTGTTTCCCTCCTCATCGAGATTCAACTTTGGAGGGTGAGACCCGTGAATAGTATGCAAGAGACCGTTTAGATCGACTTGCAAGGTCCCATTGTTCAGGAAGCAAGTTTTTTAGTCCATGCTGCCTGAGGCTTCATCTTGTAAGTTGAGATGAATCGGGAGGCTCTCCTCAAGGATTGTTTGTTTCCATGAGTTGAGGTGTTTGCTAGGGATTATTTGTTTCCCTAGCGCCAAGGATTATTTTTTTCTTGGGGTTTGAAACGAATCGAGAATTTCCCACGGAGGCACTAGTTGCTCTGCGAATCGACGCGGATCAGGAGGCTCTCGTCAAGGAGTGTTTGTATCCGTGAGTCGAGGAATTTGCTAAGGATTATTTGTTTCCCTAGCGCCAAGGATTATTTGTTTCCTTGGGGTTTGAAACGAGTCGAGAATTTCCCACGGAGGCACTGGTTGCTCTGCGAGTCGACGCGGATCAGGAGGCTCTCGTCAAGGAGTGTTTGTATTCGTGAGTCGAGGAATTTGCTAAGGATTATTTGTTTCCCTAGCACCAAGGATTATTTGTTTCCTTGGGGTTTGAAACGAGTCGAGAATTTCCCACGGAGGCACTGGTTGCTCTGCGAGTCGACGCGGATCAGGAGGCTCTCGTCAAGGAGTGTTTGTATCCGTGAGTCGAGGAATTTGCTAAGGATTATTTGTTTCCCTAGCGCCAAGGATTATTTGTTTCCTTGGGGTTTGAAACGAGTCGAGAATTTCCCACGGAGGCACTGGTTGCTCTGCGAGTCGACGCGGATCAGGAGGCTCTCGTCAAGGAGTGTTTGTATCCGTGAGTCGAGGAATTTGCTAAGGATTATTTGTTTCCCTAGCGCCAAGGATTATTTGTTTCCTTGGGGTTTGAAACGAGTCGAGAATTTCCTACGGAGGCACTGGTTGCTCTGCGAGTCGACGCGGATCAGGAGGCTCTCCTCAAGGAGTGTTTGTATCCGTGAGTCGAGGAATTTGCTAAGGATTATTTGTTTCCCTAGCGCCAAGGATTATTTGTTTCCTTGGGGTTTGAAACGAGTCAAGAATTTCCTACGGAGGCACTGGTTGCTCTACGAGTCGACGTGGATCAGGAGGCTCTCATCAAGGTGTGTTTGTATCCGTGAGTCAAGGAATTTGCTAAGGATTATTTGTTTCCCTAGCGCCAAGGATTATTTGTTTCCTTGGGGTTTGAAATGAGTCGAGAATTTCCCACGGAGGCAATGGTTGCTCTGCCAGTCGACGCGGATCAGGAGACTCTCGTCAATGAGTGTTTGTATCCGTGAGTCGAGATGTTTGCTAAAGACACTGGTTTCTTCGGAGTTGGACTGAACCGTCGAGATTTGGCTTTGTCTTCTTGCGGAGCCTGTTGGGAAAGTATGGTTCCCTCTTTGTTTACGCCCTTGGATTGTATACAGGGATCGATGTGATCTTAGCTGTAGGGCCAAAGTTTTATCATTTCTTTTTTTTTTTTCATTTCCGCGATGCTCTATCATTTCAGCTTTTATATCGCGAAGGTCGCGATTGCCCAATCATTTCGGCTATTTTTTGCGGTGCCCAATCGTTTCGGCTATTTATTTTATTTTTACTCGCTGCTTTTTATTGCGAGTTGCCCAATCATTTCGGCTATTTTTTATTTTTACTCGCTGCTTTTTATTGCGAGTTGCCTCATCATTTCGGCAATTTCATATGCATGTGCGGCCTACTGGCTTTTCGCCGTAGACCTGAAATTAGACGCCGATCTCGGCATCAGCACCGCTACAACTGGGATATTGCCAGGAGCGAATCATCATCTGCTTCTGTCGACGTCGAACAAGGGTGGCTTAGCGAACAGTGTTAAGGTCCTGTCGACTAAGTCTTTTGACTTCATGAGCCGTAAGGGTCACACAAAGGTATTTCTCCCTACAAGTCGTGAGGATCTTGTAGGTGTATTTTTTCCTTAGGAATTGTGAGGATTCCTAAGTGTTTTGTTCCTCTGTAAGTCGTAAGGATCCTACAGGAGGATTTTCTCCTTGTAAGTCGAGAGGACTTATAAGGGTTATTCGTCATGCGAACATATCCCCAGTCTCGGATGGGACTTGATTAGGGAAATGTTTATTCGCGCCCGTGGATTGTATACAAGGGTCAGTATTGATCCACTTGTAGGGCAATATCGGAAGTTGTGGGAGTTTCTTAAGCACAGGTTTAGGTCTCTGTGACTTAAGACTTTCAAATCTTATGGGCCGTGAGGGTCCCATAAGAGAGTTCTCCATACGAGTCGTGAGGATCTCGCAAGTGTATTTTCTCCTTAGGAATCGTGGGGATCCCTAAGTGTGTTGCTCCCTTGTGAGTCGTAAGGATCTCACGCGGGTGGTTTCTCCTTACAAGGTCGAGAGGACCCTATAAGTGTCTTTTAACGAGGTTGCGCCCTTTCGGGTTTTCACAAACACTCGCCGGTAGCCCTGCTGTTTTTACTCACGGAGCCCTTTCGGGTTTTCATCTGTGCCCATTTTGCTCATGGACGTACCGCTTTTTTTTAATTCTTTTTATTTTTATATATTTTTTTACGAGGTCGCGCCCTTTCGGGTTTTCATGAACACTCGCCGGTAGCCCTGCTGTTTTTACTCACGTAGCCCTCTCGGGTTTTCATCCATGCCCTTTTTGCTTATGGACATACCGTTTTTTATTTTATTTTATTTTTATATGTTTTTTTTATCTCGTGAGCCTAAAAGATGCTGCGGTAGTAGTTTAAAGACGTTTCGGTCTGCTATTAGTGTAAGGAAATTTCGGTCTGACTTTGAGAAGACTGGCTACTGCTGATAGAGTTTGAGCTTAAGCATAGTATTTCTTTAGGAAGCGACCGTTTATTGGCCTGAAAGGCCTTTCACCGTGCATGTCCATGAGTAGATAGGCCCCACCCTAGTAGACCTTATCTACGATGTATGGGCCTTCATAGTTTGGTTCGAATTTTTCTCGCTTGGCGCGATTGGGAATCATAGGCCTTTTGACCATTAGCACAAGTTCGCCTTGGGGGAATGTCCTCGGTCGGGCCAATCTTTCATATGAGCGCGTCATCTTTGCTTTATAAGCTTCCAGATTTTGCTATGCTATGAGCCGGGCTTCATCAAGGGCGTCAAGCTCCTCAAGCCGAAGGTGAGCGTTTTCTTCGTCCGTCAGCTCGTAGTGGACTGCCACTCGTAGATAGGGTAATTCTATCTCGAGAAGGAGTACTGCTTCTGTACCGAATACCAACGCATATGGCGTTGTGTTCGTGGCCGTTTTAAACGTAGTTCGATATGCCCAAAGAGCCTCTTGTAGTCTTTCGTTCCAGTCTTTCTTATTTCGGGACACCGTTTTCTTTATGATTTTCGTCAAGGTCTTGTTGAAGGCCTCGGCGAGACCGTTGGCTCGCGGATTATAAATCGAGGAATATCTCCAGTCTATGTTATGCTGTTGCGCGAAGCGGCTGATCTTGTGACTTCTGTAGGCTGGCCCGTTATCGGAGATGATCCGTCGTGGAGTTCCAAATCGATATATGACATGCGTCTTGAAGAAATGGAGGATATTCTCCGTCTTCACTTCCCTCTGTGGTATTGCTTCCGCCCACTTGGAGAAGTAGTCAGTTGTCGCCAGGATGAAACGATGTCCCCTAGACGATGCTGGTTCGATGGGGCCGACTATGTCAGTTCCCCACATTTCGAACGGCCAGCTAGCCACCGTTGGATGTAATGGATTTGGATGTCGGTGGATGATGTCCCTATGGATTTGGCATGAGTGACATTGCTTCGCATATTCGAGGCAATCTTGAATCATCGTGGGCCAGTAGTAGCCCATCCGTTTGATCTTCAACTTCATCCTTGGGCCCGCTTGGTGAGAACCGCAGAGTCCGTCATGAACTTCCTGAACGACTCTTTTCGCTTCGTCAGGTCCGAGACATCTTAGCCATAGAGAATTAAACGACCTTTTGTATAGAGTATCGTTGACGAAAGCAAAAGACAGAGCTCGTTTAGTGAGTTGATGTCTTGTGGACGCTTCTTCAGGCATTCGGTGGGATTTAAAGTAGTCTATGAAGACTTCTCTCCAATCCTCGGTATTTTCCCAATCTTTTACTTGCAGGGTCGTCTGCTCGCTCGCTCCTTTTCCTTCGGATGATTCCGGAGATATTTCTGTTGGGGCAAGCACCCGACGGCTTTGTACCACGATTCTAATGTCATCGAGGTTCTCGTCAGCCAGTTCTTTAGCAAGTTTAGCCAACGCGTCTGCTCTGCTGTTTTCCGCGCGCGGTACGCTTTCCGAAGTATAGGAGGGAATTTAGGTCAACAGTTGTTGCACCTTTTCACCGTATTTTACCAATTCCGGTTTGCACGTTTGGTAGTTGCCGTTTACTTGACTAACGACGAGTTGAGAATCTCCGTATATGAGGATGTTTTCAATTCCCATGTCGATGGCGATCTCGAGGCCTGCTATCAAGGCTTCATATTCGGCTTCGTTATTCGTCCTCGGCTCTGTTAAGGAGAAGGCGAAGCGCATAACCCCTCCTTGTGGAGTTACGAAGATGATGCCTACTCCCGATTTGATTATAGGGGTACTTTGTTTGCGCTTTTTCATGGAAGATGCTCCATCGAAATGGAGCTCCCATTGGGTATTACCACCGTTGATCGTGTCAAACGCATGTTCGTCTGGCAAATCGCAATTCAGAGCAGAATCGGCAGATATCGGGTGCTTAGAGAGGAAGTCGGCGATGGCCTGGCCTTTCACTGCCTTGAGAGGTTGATATGTTATCGAGAACTCCATCAAGAGCAGTGCCCATTCAGCAAGTCGTCCCGTCAATATGGCCTTTGACATTAAATATTTAAGAGGGTCCACCTTCGAAATGAGACGGACCTCATGCGCCAATGCATAGTGCCTGAACTTTGTTATTGCGAAGATCAACGCCAGGCAGTGTTTTTCAATGGGAGAGTAGTTGCTTTCTGGCCCCAGAAGAACTCGACTCAAGTAATAGAGAGCTCTTTCTTTCCCTTGGTCATTCTCTTGTGCCCATAATGCGCCTAACGAACCTTCGAGGGCGGTTGTATAAAGAATGAGAGGTTTTCCCTTAACCGGAGCAGCCAACACTGGCGGGTTCTGCAGGTACTGTTTAATTTCGTCCAGCGCGCCCTGGCATTTTTGATCCCAGACGAATGGAGTTCCCTTCTTCATCAGGTGACTGTAAGGGCGGCACTTGCCAGAGAGGTTGGCTATAAATCGCCGAATATATGCGAGCTTTCCTCGGAGAGACCGCAACTGTTTGAGATTCCTTGGCGGAGGCATTTCCATGATCGCCTTGATCTTGGACGGATCTATTTCAATACCCCGGTGTCAGACGATGAATCCCAGGAATTTGCCCGAGGAAACTCCGAATGCACACTTGAGAGGGTTCATCTTCAAGTTGTATTGTCGAAGGCGTTGAAATACAGTCTTTAGATGCTCGAGATGTTCTTCGTATGATTTGCTCTTAACCGCGAGGTCGTCGATATAGCACTCGACGATTTCATGTATAAGGTCATCGAAGATCTTCGTCATGGCCCTTTGGTAAGTGGCACCGGCGTTCTTCAAACCGAAAGGCATCACCTTGTAACAAAATATCCCTAGAGGGGTCCTGAAAGCGGTATGCTTTTGGTCTTCGGGATGCATCTTTATCTGATTATACCCTGACGAGCCGTCCATAAAGGAGAAAACCTCATGAGTGGACGTGTTGTCTATCATCAGTTCGGTGACTGGCACTGGGAAATCGTCTTTCGGGCAAGCTTTATTGAGATCCCGGAAGTCTACGCATATGCGCACTGTCCCATTTTTCTTCATCACCGGGACGATGTTGGCGATCCATTCCGGATATTGAACCTCCTGTATAAAGCCAGAGTCGATTAGCTTTTTGATCTCGGTGTTGATGCTCATCTCAAGCTCGAGCCGCATTCTCCTCGGCGCCTGTTTGACTGGCTTGACGTCCGGGGATATCGCCAATTTATGCACGGCAACTTCTGGATCTAGTTCCGGCATTTCGGAATAGTTCCATGCGAAGCAATCTTTATGCTGTACAAGAATGTCTTTTAACGCAGCCACCCTTTCTTCAGATAGCAGCTCGCGGACAAATGTCGGTCGCGGGTCGTTTAGCGTCCCCAACTCAATTTTCTTGAGGTTATCTGCAGTGGTATGTATTCCATCCTCCAGTTCTTTCAGAGCTGGCGGAAATTCTGAGATCACCTCATCATTGCTGTTTTCGAAGCACCAGGGAAGATTATCCGTGTTCTCGGACCCATCTTTTAATATTGTTATCATGTGACAAGTGCGAATCCGCTTCCAATCCCAATGTGGAGTTGGTTCTGTTCTCGTGGCTTTGGGTCCGTACTTCTGTGGCGGCGTTACCCTCCAGTTGTTAGACAGAGCGAACTTACCGAGCTGGTACTGATTTTCGACCTAATTCTTAAAGGTGAAGCAGTCTTCGAGCGGGTGCCCTATTACTCGATGGTAAGAGCAATAGTTTGGGTCAGAGACATCGCTTGCTTGTTCGGGGTGCTTGGACTCCGGCCGTGTGAGCATCTGATGTTTTAGAGCAAACTCAAGTATCTTCTTCGTCTTGTCCCGAGGAAACGAGTATGCTCGACCCATTTTCATCATGAGGGACAGATCAATAACGCTCAACTCCCACTTGCGTGGCTTCTTAGCCCCGCTTTCTTGCTGTTGAGCGTCTTTTTGGCCTTTCGACTTGTTTCTGCCTCTGCGTTGAGCCCTTTTTATAACAGGTTGACAGGAGGCGACACTTTCATCTTTGACGGCCTGTTGGAGGAGGCGTTGCATTTTGGCTTTCTCGTAGATGGCCATTTCGCGGTTGTGATCATCTCGGACTTTTTGACCAGCTTCCCTTATAAGCCTGTCCATTTGTTCTTCAAACGACGGACTGGGCATTTTTTCATCAGGAACTTTTACTGGTTCAGGATTGGTGTCCTCCCGTTGCGCATATGCTTCTTCATTGAAGTCGTGTACGACGTAACAGTCACGGAGCAGCTCTCGTTTCTTGGAGCGAATATATCCGAGCTCCATCATCTCCATCCTCCCATTATGCAGCTTGCGTTGAGTCCCAGGAACGTTCCAGACTTTGTCGTAGAAATTGGATTTTCGAACGGTCTGTTTGAAGGATATCCCCTGGCGTTTCAGCAGCTTTTTTAAACCTTCCGTATAATATCTGGGTAGACGGATGGGTTGAAGTCTTTCTAGCGTAGGATCTGCGCCATGCCAGATTTCTTTCTCCACCTTGGTTTCTTCAGAGCGGTAGAACAGAATTGCTTTCTCGCTCTCTCTCCTGGGAGGGATATAGAACGTTTGCAGCTCTTCTATATTGTAAATATTAAGTGCATCTAGTTCTTTATGGTGTTTAAGCGGCACCATGGAGACTTGTAGACTTTGTTCTTCGTCAGCGGACTTTCGTATTGAAGGTCGAGCAGAGAATACAGCATGGATCTCATCTTCCGAGTCGCTACCAAAGATCAACATAGGAGCGGACGGTCCTGGCTTGTTGTGTTGGGGCGGACCCGAATAAACTCTCTCCTCTTCCTCCTCGGTATCACTGCCGAAGACAGGGATGGTAGCGTTAGTTTTATTCTCCGGCTTATGACACCTTTCCGTGTCTTCGAAACTCGGTAAGAAGTATTTGGCATCTTCATACTTGCGAACTTCGTTTACGGAAAACAGATTCAATTCCCCCGTCACGGTATACTCGAAACCATCCCTAAAATATTTCATACACTGATGCTGTGTAGAAGGGATGATGTTATACTCGTGTAACCATGGTCGGCCGAGCAGAGCGTTGTAGCACGTCTTGGCGTCTATGACGTGGAATTTAATGTCCGTGACGAGCAGCCCGAAGCGTAGCGTTAGTATCACAGATCCAAGAGTCTTTGATGATTGGGAGTCGAACCCGGAGATGGTGATCTTGTCCCGAGCAAGGTGTTGAACGCTCATGCAGATTTCCTTTAACACCCGCACATTCAGTAGGTTAACGGACGACCCGTTATCGATCAGGATTTTGCCTATCTTTATATCATGGCAGTATTCCGTGACGTAGAGGGGGCGATTGTGTTCGCACGTCCCAAGTAGAAGGTCTTCATCGCCAAAAGTGACATCTGCCGTGTGCACGTCCTCCAATTCATCCTTCATTTTTTCTTAGGCCAGGAAAGCTTGGAACTGCTCCGGGTCCTGTAGTGCCTTAATTAACGAATCTCTCGCCTCTTTTGATAGTAAAAGGGCGTCAAGAATGCTGATCTATGAGGGCAGCTTCCTCAGATGTGCTAAGACGTTGTAATCCACCTTATTCTTCTTTGGCGGGTCTTTGGCAGCTAGCTCCTCCACCTCATGGTCATCTAAGACGATATCTTCAGGGGCCTTTTCTTTCCCTTTATCTTTTCTGTTCGAGGGTCCGAGGTTCTTTTCGGGCAGCGTGCGATTACGTAGACGGATATTTTCGCAAACCTTCGGTTCTTCTTCTTTTCTCGGAGCGGACTCTTTAAATAGAGGGGCAAGTTCCAGCTCCTCATCAGAATCGCTCCCGAATGTAGGCAGTTGTGACCCACTGGTGTTAACCATGCGACAATCGCCGGTAGTTCTTTTAAGCCCTTTGGTCGTATTTCTTTGCTTCCGACGAGTTTTACGCTTTTCCAGCTTAAAGCGTTATCGATGAGTAACATATCCTTGCCACCATCAATTAAAGGTCTTGCACTCTTCAGTGGGGTGCGAAATCTTCTGGTGATACAAGCAATAGGAGGGGTGCATTTCCACTTGACCGGTGATGTTTCCTTCGGAGGATGGTAGCTTCATGCCCATTGATATGGCCTTAGCAAACCTTTTCCTCATCTTGAATTGGCTTTTGTCGGTAGTGGAGGTGTTTTGCTCCAGCGGGATCGTCTCAGCTCTTTCATCAAGTTGCTGGCGTTTGGCCCTTTCAAATATAGCCGTCTCGCGTTCTTGATCAGCTTTACTTTTCAATCGAGCTTCGTTGAGGAATGCGTCAATTACCTCGTCTGATGGGCCCAAAATTTTTGATTCAGGCTCTGCCCCCAGCTTTTTAGTGCAAGGAGTCTCCTCATCGTCCATGAACGAATGAGAAATCACATGACAGCTTGCCATGTATTCTTCAGATTCATTAGATGAACTTTCTCCCTTATCTTCCTCTTAAAAGACATGATCGAGGAACTCTTGGAATGTAATGGGAGTCAGTGTCTTCTGGTTGTATTCCTCCCGCGCGTCAATTTGTTTTTGCAAGTCCGTGCGCTTGTCGCCAGGCTTCACGGGCCTCTTTGATTTCTTTTTCTTCTTCTTCGAAAATTTTGACGGCTGGTTGCAAGTGCTTGAGCCACCACCATCGGTCTTTGGAGTTAGACGTGGCTTCAACATCCTTTCAATGACCTGTGGTTCGAACGGGTTCTTCCACCTAATCGCTGGACATGTCTGAAGATCGTTAGCATCCTCTTTGTCTTGGCTGATAATACAACCTCCCAGGGAGCTTCTTCAACGACAGAGCATGTTGCCCCCGGCGTATTTGTCCCCTTTGAGGTGTGGGGCTGCGGAGGATTCACCTTCCATTTGTCAGATAACGCGAATTTGCCATGTCGGTACTGGTTTTCAAGCCAATTTTTGAAAACGTAGCAATCCTCGATCGGATGACCCAGTACTCGATGATAAGGACAGTTGGGCTCGTTGACGTCATTTGGTTGTAACGGGCGTTTTGGATCTGGCAGATTTATGAGTCGGTTGCGCAACGCCAGTTCGAATAACCTCCTCGTTTTATCGCGGGGAAAGGAGTAAGAACGGCCTGGCCTCTCCTCAAGGGCTAAGTATGGACGCACATTATTTTGACGAGCAACCGGCTTCGAATCGCTCGGTTGTTGTTGAGTATTAGCGACAACGATCGCTTTTTCCTTCCCTTTGTCATTTTGGGAGTCCGGCTTTGGAAGAGGGGGTTTATGGCCCATCTGATCCATTTGCGCTAGCTTGTCAATCAAGGCCTGGAAGGTAGTCGGCTTGAAAAACAACATAAATTGCGAGATGGTTGCTTGCGGATCAAGGGTGCCCACAAACATACCCACCGCGGGAGCTTCTTCAATGCGCTGCTCGCATTTTCACCATAAATTAAGCCACCGTATAGCATATTGGACCCATGTCTCGCCTGGCTTTACCCTGGCGTTAATCAGTGCCGTCATCGGGGTACGTTCACTGGCGCTTGCAAAACGTTGAGTAAACAACAGCTCCATCTTCGCGAAGGTCTTGATCGAGTCGTTCGGGAGCTCAGAGTACCACTCGAATGCCGTATCTGATAAACTTCCAACAAACTGGCGAAGCAACAGCTTGTCGTCACCGCCGGTGTTGCCGCAGAGTGCCCTGACTGGGCAACGTGCTGGTGAGGATTTCTTGTCCCCTTGTAGACATGGAACTTAGTAATTATGTAACCGGGTGGGTACTTGATTTGGTCGTACCAACTTGGATATCGCCGCCCCGTTTTTACGACCTGACCCGCTGCTTCCGTCGCTTGATGGACCCGGATCTGCTGAGCTATGTATTCGTCCAGATCGGCTTTGGAGATTGTCTCTTCTTTAGCTGCCGACAGAGCTGGCGGAGGATTCGACGTCTCTCCCCTATCTTCTTCAAGGATGATCAGGGGATCTTCAGTAGGAGGATCTTGTTGTATCATCATCCCTATCATGTCTTGGAAGAGGAGGCCCATACGCTGTATGTTGGCTGCTTGTTCAGCAGCCTCTTTGTCCTTCTTCTCCAATATTCGACAAAAGAATCGGCATCGGTTTCTTCCTCCTGGCATTCATCCGAGGACGTTTCAGGGTTTTCTTTTGGCCCCGTAAGGGTGGCCATCGCGTTCATCATCTCCTGGAGCTTTTGCTGTTGCTCCTGAGCTTTGGTTACTGACCGTGTATGCGGTCTATGACCTGTTGATATGCGGCTATCCTCTTTACCAGACGCCATACAGACGGTATGAACTACAATGCTCCCAGACCTTGGGCATTTGGGTTCGCCTCTTTTGGTATTTACCGCAGGTGTAGGGACTCTCTCTGGCCTCCTTCTATTATGGGCCGTAGTAGTTGAAGGGGCCGTTGCTTTGGGCACCCAAGCGGTCGTCACCTTTCGTTGCTTGACCGGGGGATTTTCTTCTTGCCGACCTTTCGACTTCTTCTGTTGGCGAGAGAAGTTAGGATCAATGACAGATTCTCGGACTCGTCGCCATGTCTTATAGATCTTGGAGGATAGCGATTGAATAGGCTGCTCTGGCTTTTCTGCTTCCACGGTGATCTCTACCGGTGGAGGAGATCTTTTAAGGACCGCAGTTGGCGAGTTTCTGCGTACCCTATTCAACAGCTCAAAGCTGTTCCCGGTTGGAACAGCAGCGTTAACTTCCACCGTCGGTGTTGGCGGAGTCATCCCAGAAGGGGAGTTGCCCCCGGTCCTCCTTATCCGGCGCCAGTGGCATCGTCGGGCGCGACGAGTCGTCGGTATTGGCTCAGAGACAGAAACAGCTTCTTCTTTCCCCCTGTTTAGGTGTGGGGTGGTTGCCGGTGTCAGCCTATTGAAGACTGATGTCTTTTGAGCAGCAAGAGTAGGAGTGGGAGTAGGGACGGTCAACCTTGCAAAGACCGATCTCTTAGCAGGAGAAGCCGCCTTGACGACTTCAGGAGCAGGTTTGGCTACTCTTTTTGGAATAACCCTTTCCGGGACTGCAAGCTTCATCGTGGGCTCACAGGAGTTTTGGCCCAGTCTGGAGAAGACCGAGGCACCGGTGTTGGGCGACCCGTTGAGAGGGGCCGCAGTAACTGAAAGTCGATCGAAGACCAACTTCTTAGGAGCTTCTTGTACGGGCACGGGGGTGCTGAAGCTTATTGGCGGAAGCATAGTTCCGAAAAACAGCCCCGTGGTAGCTTGAGTAATCTGCTCCACGGGCATGGTGAACAAAGAGGCCGCTTGGGGCCCGTAGCTTATGCCCCCAGTTGAGGCCGGACGTGAGCTGCAGCTGCAGTTGGAGCACTTCGAACAAGTTGAGGCCATCGATGCTTGACTTCTCTTCTGCACCGAGCAAGAGACCAAATCTTAGTAAACTTAAAATCCAAAAGCAACCGTTAACAGACTGCGAATGGTTCGCGAAGACGACACACGAAATGTGGAGTGGAAAGAGGAAAAGGTCCCACCGGGCGTGCCAGAATCTGTTCCCCTCCGAACGGCGGCCGACGACTCTGAGGACGTCTCGCCTGAGATTCGGGGCAGATGCTATATGGTTTTATCCGTCTACCTCTCTGAAGATGCCAAGTTGATTTATGGCACCGTGTATCGGAGGTTTAGACGGATGCAGCCGATGTAGCAGACTTCGTCAGATTCCCCCTCGCTTGAGGGGTTTTTGATTGTGGGGACGCTCTTCCCTACAGGCGCAAGCCCCTGCAGTTAATTACGCTACCGCATCGCGGTAACAAATTTCTCCTTCTCCAGAATTTCACTTCGTGTCGTGTGTGTTTGTTTTGTCTATGGTTGCCCGTGGATTGTATACGGAAACTGAGTAATGCCGTCGCCCGTAGGACGTGGATTAGTCCAAATCCGTATTTACTTAGATTTGGGTTTGGTGTTTTTAGTTTAAGGATACGTTAGCCGTATTGCGGCTAAGATCAACTTAAACGTTCGTTAAGGATACGTTAGTCCTGTTTGAGACTAAGATCAACTTAATGTGGTGATCCCTTTATTATATGGCCGTCAGGACTCGTCACCTCTCTGACGTCGTTGAAGAATTACAATGATAGGTGTCAGAGGAGTTCAGAGATGCACCCTTGAACCAAAATTGATTTGGAGTTTTATAGTCCATTTGAATGTTTAAGGATACGTTAGCCGTATTTGGGGCTAAGATCAACTTAAACAGGACCGCTTAGGTCCGGCAAAAGAGCGTTTGGAGGCTCTATTGTTTCAGTTTAGGGACGTAGTGGTCCGTGTTCCAGTTTAGGGACGTGATGGTCCATATTCTAGTTTAGGGACATAGTGGTCCGTCGCCAGTTTAAGGACGTAGTGGTCCGTCGCCAGTTTAACGACGTGGTGGTCTTTTAGTTTAAGGACGTCTCGGTCCGATATTAGTTTATGGACGTCTCGGTCCGATATTAGTTTAAAGACGTCTCGGTCCAATATTAGTTTAAGGACGTCTCGGTCCACGAGTTTAAGGACCCCGCAGTCCATATTCATGTGTGGTCGTTGGGACCCGTCACTTCTCTGACGTCGTTGAAGGATTTCAACGAGAACTGTCAGAGGAGTTCGGAGATGTACCCTCGAACCGGATGTAAATTGATTTAGGGAGCAGCCGTGCTCAGTCAATTTAATTTGAGGACTTATGGCCACGACTGGGCTAAGTCCAGTTTCAATATTCTTTTGTCTTTGGCCTATTGGACCTGTGCTAGGGCCATGCCCCTTCACTGCATTATTTTTCTTTGTTTTGGTTGGGCTCTGCCCTTTTATAAATAATGCAGAGCATCTATTTTGTTTGGGCTCTGCCCTTTTTAAAATGCATAGCATTTTTTATTAGGCCTGTTAGGCCTTTTAATTGGGCTCTGTCCCTTTTCTTAATAATACAGAGCATTAAATACTGTGACGGTGCCCCACATGGCTTGTCAGGCGCTTTGCGCCAAGTAATGAGCGCAAACTCATATGGTGGTGACACGTGTCACGCTCTGGCAAGCGCAAGCGCAACAGCGCAGTGCACTCTGTCAGTGCACTGCGCTGCTGCGATACTGACACGTGGCGCTTCCTGGTGGCTTGCGCCAACACAGGAGCGCAACAGCGCAGTTCTTGCAAGTGCAGAGCACTGTTTTATCTTTTGATCGATTTTAAATCAAAGAAAACAAGTTTTTTCTTGTTTTCAAAGAACCAATGGTTCATAAGCAAGTACAAAGCACTATTATTAGTTTGTTTTCTTTCTTATTGAAGATCATTGATCTTGTTCTTAGATCAATGATCTGTTTTTTTAGAGAATTTTCTCTTTTTCTGAAGGTCTTTACCTTTTTTGTTCTTGAGGAATTCTTCAGAGTTCTCTTTTTTTTTCTCTCAGAAAATATTGATGATTTTGAATTGAGGCCTAGGGTCCTTTTTATAGTGCCCATAAATTAGTTAAATTTGTTAAAGAGATCTTTCTCTGAGTGATTTGGAGAATTTTCCCCACCGTTGGATCTTTGATCCAAGGGTTTCTGTTTTACAGAAGAAAATCTTCTTGTTTTAACAAGAACAGAAAAGATTTCTTTAGAATTTTAATTCTGTTTTGCGCAAACGCCTCAGCGTGTGACACGTGTCGCGCAGCGCAGCGCTTGCGCAGCTGTGCTTGCCCAACTGCGCAGACACGTGCCGCGCAGCGCAGCGCTTGCGCAGCAGTGCTTGCGCAACTGCGCCGACACGTGCCGCGCAGTTGCGCAGACACGTGCCGCGCAGCGCAGCGCTTGCGCAGCTGAAGCGTTGCTTCCTTTACTTTTATTTTTAAAGAGCCTTGCTCTGATTGGACGCACTGCCTCGGGCGTTGTGCTGACACATCAACTTCTGACACGTGGCGCTTTGCGCGCAGCGCAGAGGATCTGAAGCGTTGCTTCAAAATTTGAATTTTTGAAATTCATACAGAGCCTTGCTCTGATTTGGGGAAACAAGGATTCAATTTCTTTTCAAATTGTCTGACTCAGACTGAGTCTCAATATAATCAATCTGACTTGAATATGATTCAAGTATCAAACTTCAATACAATATGGATCTATGAATCCGTCTATTCAATCTATATCAAACTACATTGACCGAACCGAACCATAGATATATTCTATATACCTGATCATCAATATTATCCGTTCCATTACTAATATCATGGTTTCGGCAAGTCATCCATCTATATACAATATACACTTCAAATAATACATCAATACAATCAAGACATCGCGGGATTTATAAGGGGTAGACTGGTACGCAAGGTGTTAAAAGTAGCACGAGACTGTAACCATAATACACCTAACCTGAATCAATTGTCGTTGTACTGTGGCTGAACGGTTCCTTATGCTCCGTATACCTTAGTCTCCGAAATATTAGGACTCCTCTCGTATACACAGGCACTCTTCTGTACCAAGCTACAAACAACAACGTTAACATTAAATACAACATTATAATAATATACTCTCTATTCTGTCAATTCCATTCTTGTTTCTTTACGGGACTTACCGAGCGATTTGTTCGCTGACGACATTCTCTTTCTTCTTCTTTGGAATGTCGTCAGGTGATTCACTGGAGATCGAGCCACCAGCGAGGACTTGGATCAGCTAGCCTTCGACCCGAAGCTCTAGTTACTTGTATACATTTACATTCTATATTTTCCATTTTTGTTGTGCCTCTGTTTAGGCATTGCTTTCCATTCAATGTATTTACTTTCAGATGTATTGTAAAAAGAATGTTAATAAATAAAGTTGTTATTCAATTATATCTATTGTCTTTGACTCTTGTGCATTTTACTTATATTGCTTAGATACGCTTGGCGTATTTACTGCAGAGTAAATACGTAGCAGCCAGTCGTGTCCGCTTCGCCGTACACCAGGAAATGGGACGTGACAGGTTTTGTTGGTGGCCCATGCTGGTCAGAGCTGTATGGAACCTTACCATGCAGTTCCGTTCTACGTGGACAACCTAAGCAATATAACACAAGAACCATCAACTGAAACATTCTTTACAATTCATACTTCTTGAATCTCATCATTTCATATACTTTGAATCTGTCCTAACCCAAATTTTCTTTCAAGGTTATGGATTCCCCAAACAACACCAGCATGAATGTCAACAGCAACCCCCACCACTACCACTCACACCTGCCGTCGCTGCTCCGATCAACGAGTAGACGGTTCTGCTTGAGACAATCCACAGCCTCCTGGAAGGACAGCAGCAGTAGACTGCTATCCTAATGAGCCGACCAGAGGAAGAAGCACCTGGGGTGAAGCAATTCAGAGCTTTGCACCCCAAACAATTCTCTGGAAAAGAGAGCCCTCTGGAAGCGGAGGAATGGGCTCAAAGCATTGAAGATAATCTGGTAGCAGCACAAGTGCCAGAGATAGCTTAGGTCCGAGTTGCGAAGCTGCAGCTCACGGACAATGCACGGGTTTGGTGGAAGGCGGAATAAAGCCGTCTTGATCAACCCATCAAATGGAAGTCTTTCCACGACATGTTCGATGCAAAGTACTTCCCAGAGACTTCCAGGTTCGACATGAAACAGCAGTTCATCCACTTACAACAGGGTTTGATGTGGACCAAATCAGTGGATGAATACGATGCCGAGTTCACCATGCTCAGTCAGCAAGATATGTCTCAATAATTCGATTTTTCAATAAATCACATACTACACTGCTAACACAATACTTTAACAGGTATTCAGATACCTGATACCGACGGATGAGATCAGAGCCCGTCGATTTCAACAAGGGTTAGATTCGGAGATCCAGGCTGCATTAGCCACAGGAGATTTTCCGATTCATGAATCGGATCTGAAAGCTGTTGGAGTTAGTGCCCTCAGAGTCAATTATTAGGTCACAGGTACGTGATTGTAATGATTGATGGAGGACCTATCCCGGTAGGACAGTCTTACTCGAGATGATAGTCTGCTATCTGGTTTACCTTTATCATCGTGTACTGTTTTAAGTGACCTGACACGTCGCTATTACACGTTGATAGAGCCCCTAGGATTCTTGCTTGACCACCAGCAGTATGAGGGCGATCATATAAGTGGGAGCTGGGGGTCTATAAGCATATCCTTAAAAGGTCCCTAGTCGTGAGAGTTTCGAGACAGGGCATCGATTCTCCATAGTAGACTAGTGTATACAGTCGAGACCCCGACGAGGGGCGGTGGCCGGTCTCACAAGCCACTGGTGTCAGTTGGATCACCTAAGATGTATACAGGTGCTCATTGGGTTATGAGTACACCGGACAGGACTCGCCGGGAACATGCTAGTTGGTCATATACCAGACGTCAGATGGCAGTTCCCTGGTGACATGTGTGCAGGTTAGTTCATCGACCTGGGGATCGTCATTTGTCTCGTGTGAGTTCCCACTGTACTTTGATTACTACCCTACCACGGCTCAAAGGAGTCGTGCAAACAGGTTTTAGTTGGGTACAGTCCCGAGCCACATGGAGGCAGTGAGCGTATCTTCAGGGGTTCGTCTCTCCCGGTATTGGGGGTGAGGTCGTGCTGTGTCTAGGAGAGCCATTACACGAAGTCCTCGGCCGAGGCAAGGAGATTTACTGGTAGGTATTCCAGTAGTATCTCAGGGTGTTCTGGGCTACACTCCGACACGACTTGTACCGCTTTTGGGGGTCTGACTTTTACCAACCCCCTAGGCCCGCCATGCGATGCTCATAGACGAACGGACCGGACTGTACGGATATTGTCACTGACAGGCTCAGTAGGGTTGTCAGGCTGAGTTCGCTCACAGACGTCCCTTTTAGTCAATACCTGGTAGCCCGTTATGTATTGGCTTATACCTCTGACGTGCTAGTGGTTAAATCCATAACCAAGGTGTTGACGAGTCTTTAGAGTCCCCCCATTCTGTTACTCAGCTTTCGGGCGAAAGGTTGTAGAGGCCGTATGGAGATATGGCAAGGTCCGATCAGATACGTGTGGTATTGCACGGATCAGGATCGGACAGTTTGTACTATAGGCCGTATGGATATATGGCAGGGTTCGATCAGATACGTGCGGTATTGCACGGATCAGGATCGAACGGATATTACTAGCCGGCTTTGGTTTAAGCCGGATCCTAGTATAGTACAGTGTAGATTTTGTCTCATTGCATTTGTATTTCGGTTGAAATACAGATGCGGGTGTGTATGCACAGTATCGGGGGTTTCCTGTAATTTATTACGGGACCAGTTTTCTGGAGTTGCCAGTTTGCTTTCCGTTTCGGCCGATTTCCTTTGTTCCGTTCATTGGCCGAAGATTGGTGGAGGAGGGCTTATTTGCATTATTGCAAATATGTGTTTGTGGAGGGGGTTCTTTGCATCTTATTGCTTCATGATCACTTCACCATCATTGACTTGTTTTGACTCCATCATGGCTTGACTTTTAAAGTCATGATTGTTGATGATGTTGAGGGGTATGGTTGTTGTGTGAGGACTTTTCTTGTGATCATTTCTTTTCTTATGATAACCATTCCTCTCTCTCTCTCTTTTTTGATAATTGATACGGTCACCTCCCCTTTGATTTTTTCCTCTCTCCCATTTTTCCTAAGAGGGCCGGCCACTATTGGAAGGGGGATGATTGATTTTGGTGTGGCAATTTTTGGTTCTCTTGATGCTCCAAAAATCACACAAGAAGACTCTCCAAAATTCCAAGTTCTTTTTCCTCCACCACAATGGCAATTCCACAACCCCAAAGTGAGACTTGAGGACTACATATTCTACAGCGAACCTTGGGCACGTCGAGTAGCCGGCTTCGTGCCCGAGTTGCCTCGGCATTGAGGTGGGAGCCCGCAAAAGAAGTAGGCGATGTGGTGCACTTCCGGCGACGAGGAGGAGACAGGACATTCCGCAGGAGATCCGAACGATGATGAGAAGACCGGAGGACTTGGATCGTCGGTATATCTCTTCCCCATCTTATAGTTAGCTAGGACTAGTTAATGGTTCGATCCGGGTATTAGTGCGCGGCGGTTTGCCAGTTCAAGTTAAAATTTAAGTTTATCACCGCTTCCGCATTTGGCCGTCGGATTGACGGCCGGGGCGCCGCCGTGCACTTACAGTGGTATCAGAGCCTCGCCATTAACTTAGTCTAGCTTGGTTTAATGTGTTTTGCATTTCCGATCGACCAAAACTCCAAAATCTACATTTTTTGTTAGCATCAGTTTCTGTTGAAATTTTTTGGTCTCGAAAAATTTTTCAGGTTGTAAAATATTGATGTACTGGAAAATCTAAGAGCTCTGTAAAAATTCGATGAAGTGAATCCACAGTGGGAGCGCGGAACCGCCGCAAATACCCCCTTCCCGCCGCTGTTCCGCCGCACACTGTGGGGATCCCTGCACCAATTTTTTACAGAGGCTTTCTGGGCTTAAAATATGGGTTTTGGAATATTAATTTTGGGCCCATAATTTCTGTGAGTGCTACAGTATTGTTTGGGGGCCTACTTGTTAAAGTTTGATCGATCGGATATTTTAAACACATTATTTCACAGTATTTACATTATATCTGCGACCGTGAATGTCACTTGATCGGTAAATCCGGTCTAACTGCTATAGCCCGGTTAGACGGATTTGCGAACGTGACTTTCACGTTGATGTTCTGTTTTTGCTGTGATGTTGCGGATCGGTCGTGGGGGATAGCCTGGATGCAATGCTAGTACTGTTGTGATTGTATTATGTACATTTGATATTGCGGGGCGAGCGTCCGACATGTGGACTGCCGTCACTGCCTGATTGTATTATTATTTTGGGGCACGACCTGGTTGCGGTCGATGTACCCGTTGTATGTATATTTTACTTTCTGTACTAGGATTGCCCCGCGGAGGGGTGCACGGATAGCCGGATTCTAGAGGGCAACAAGCCCGCATCTCATGGCATTGAGACGGAGGGGGCTTCACTCTAGGATTGGCGGGCTATTCGCCGCACTCGTAGGGGGTATAGGTTGACCCAGGAGGGATGCCCAAGTTACCGGATTCCGTGAAGTGCTGGGTGGTCCATTCACGGTGCTGAAGGGGGCTGCCTCGCTTCAGGTTTTGGCGGGTGACTTGCCGCGCCCATAGGGGTCTAGGTTTTCATTGCACAGGCTATCCACACGACCAGGGGAACGTCGGTTTTCAGCGGCTCTGTGAAACCCGGGGATCCCAGATATCAATATTGTTTCTGTGATGGTGTACATTTCTGTGATGTTGCATTTTATTCACGCCTTGAGCGAATATAATATATTGGTATATATATTAGTAGATGTTGTATATGTTTTACAGCCGCGCTAGTCCAGTCCCCGCTCTGTCGTTAGTTAGCTAACCTAACGGGTAATGACGGGACCCAGTGGCGAATGCGGATGGCATATACGTACATCAGTATATTTTTCGTTCTTTGTGGTGTGATCAATTGATGGGACTGCATTGATTCGGATCAATGCAAGTTAAAAACAAACCTAATCTGATGTTGTTGGAACATTTTTCAAAAAGCTGTTATTGCAAGGACGTTCACTTTTGTTTTGCATCGTGGTATTCATTTGGAATATCCTGCTCCTCAATCGACGAGGCAAGGGCCGAGATCCCTTCACCGGGAGTGACCCCTTGGACAGAAGTTTGCGTCAGGGCATTAACTTCACTATAGCCGACTACTTTTGCTTTGCACCGTGGTATTCAGTTAGAATATCCTGCACCCCATTCTACGGGGAAAGAGCCGAGATCCCTTCACCGGGAGTGACCTCTTTAGCGAAGGTTTTCGTCACTATATTTTTAAAAGCTATCCGTTCCTTCAACGATATCAAGTTCATTACGTTAAAGGTTTTCGCCAGAAACCATTCGTAGCCATCCATCATTTCAGTTAAATATTCGGTAGTATTCAAGCTATGTATTTTGACCTCACGCCAAGGCATAGTGTTTGGTAGCTGCCGGGTATTTATATATTGCATAGATAGATGCGTTGGTTTGGGACAGTCGTACTGCTATTTTGGCCTACGTCAAGGGTATGTACGGGTGGGTTCAAATTAACCTGGATAATGATGGGCAGAACTTGACATGTGACTTATGATATTTTGACCTCACGCCAAGGTCATAAGAGCATGGGGCAGAAATCACATCGGGAGTTTCAAAAGAACTGAAACTTGCCAGATATGCGCATACCTTCTGGAGTGTGATGACATGAGCGGATTCCGTCACGTTATCATGCGATGAATGTTGGATCCCGATTCCCACTGATGAGTTAGTTTACTCCTCGGCTGATCCCGACTAATTCTTCTTTCAGGTTTCGAGGAGAATTTGAGGTACAGTGGGAGGTTTCCAGATTAGATAAATTGGTAACCATTCTGATCTAGGTTAGAGTGCACGCTGAGTGTTTCTTTTCTCTCTCTCTTTGGCAGCGACCATTGACCCGACCCTAAGACTTTGACTCAGTGACCAAGTTGACCGAACCTTCTTTAACACTGGCTTTTGGATTGTCAGAGTTGCAGACCTCATTGCCACTCCCACTTTTACCCTTTTCTCCAGGACACCCCGTATTACTACGAACGTCCACTTCCATTGGACAAAACCATCGTATGGTTAGATACGAACTCGAAGGAATTTATTCGAGGATGGTTTCAGGTACTGGAGAAAACGGATAGGATTATCCAGTTGTCTTTTCCTTTTTACCCTCTCTCAGGTTATGAGTACTCCTTGGTTTAGGGGTAGTACACCTATTATGCAAATTGGATAGTCTTCTTCCAAACCTTAGGCTGGTGCCGACCGGTAGGGAATGAAGAAAACCAATTAGCCTAACGATGGTGTACAGAAGGTATTAAGTTAAGACAAAGCAAGGGATTAGTAAGAGGGCAAAGTAAATTGCAACAGATATTCACGACCAAACCAAGTATTCCTTCGCCAATCCTAAATCACCTTTGTATTTCTCCAGGACGCTCCGTATCACTACGAAGATCCACAGTTTATTTGGATACTCCATCGTATGGTTATATACGAACTCGAAAGGAACTTGTTCCAGTTCGGGGATGGATTCTGGTTCAGGAGAAATAGGAATAAGATTTGTTCAGGTGTCTTTTATCTTCACCTTCTCTCGCTTTGCGAGTGCTCCTAGGATTAGGACAGTACACCCATTATGCTTATTGGATAGTCTTCTTCCAAACCATAGGCTGGTGCCGAACGGTAGGGAAGGAAGAAAACCATTTGGCCTATAGGGGTGTGCAGAAGGTAATGACTAAAGACATATGAAGGGATTTGGAGAGGTGGCAAAGAACTATACGGTTACAGTCGTGAATCTGGAAGAGGCATTACTAGGAATACCAGGATACCCCATCGAAACATTTCAATGTTTCAGTTTCACTGTGTACTATTAAAAAGAGAACTGATTTCCTAATCAGACACTTGCTCCAGGGTATGTATTTACCAGGTACGGTTCTCACATCTGTATGGTTTTACAGATGATGAGTGGGAGTAAGTTATTGGGAATTGGGTGATTATCCTCATTATATCGGGATTCGTTGTAATCGGTGATATTTGAGGAAATCGCCTGGGCTGTTTGCCGGTTGGCAAATATTTGGTTTTGAATATCCGCAGTTATGCACCAATTTCAAATTGATATATCTGTACGTCTATTTTCATAGAGTGAGATATACCTTTCTGAAATTATGTCTACGACATTTACCTATATCAGTGGATGGTTAGGTAAGGAGCATTAAACAGCGGTGTAATTCTTCTTAACCATAAGTACAGTTTTCAACCTACGACACACAGTGAATGAGTTATCAGACTCAAGGGACTTATACAGAGTATTGTATGTTGTCCAGGGTCCATCAGGACAGAGGGGTTGGTCCTCGTACTATATTCGGTTTACTTATGACTTCTCTACTTTTTAGACAGGTGTTTCGTGGAAACACAGGGTCCGAATTTGGAGAAGTTATAAGTATTCGAATAGAGTAGAGAACCAGGTGGAGAAAATATCGGGATTCTTCAAAGTGATCGAAGATGTAGATACTTGTCAATGGTATTCAATTGATAGTAATGATTAAGAGAACTTGCTTCTCTTTCAGGTTACTCATAATTGGAAGCATTCCTAAGTTGAGTAACGCTGATCGGCCTCCTTCCATTTAGTTGACATGCACTGGAGACAGCTGCATGATTTGGATCTGGTTCAATTAAATCAGTGCCTCTGTTTCTATATTGGATATAGAACAGTTCATATCTTAACGATGTTAAGGTACGGGGAGTTGTCCGGTTTATGATTAAAACCAGACACTAGACAACTCAAGGCACGTTTCTGTAATGGCTGTTTGTGGGTTGACCCAGGCTATGACGAGGGTTGACTTTCTACCATCTGGATGAACAATAGCAATATTGTTCTAGACTCGCCACAGTTTTAATAAAAATGGATTTTTTCAGAAAACAGTAGTGGGAGTATGGTAGAACTGGAAGTGATTCCAGAACCACAAACGATTACTGAAGATTTGATAAGGAACCTAAAGATTCAATCTGGATTGACATTCCATTGGCCACTCCGCAGATAAGGTGGGTAACTTCAGGCACCCGAGAGGTACTACGGTAGCCTCAAGGACGGTGACAGGGAAGTTCTTGTTTACCCACAATTACCATTGCTGTTGTTCCAGGGTGCGAGACCCGGCGGGAGGATGAGTATAGCGTCGTTCTAAACTAGTTTTAGAAGTGTACGTGTATATGACTCTGCCAGAGGGTTGTCGTAGTCAGTGGGAGCAGCGGAAGCATTGGTGGAAAGGTAGCTTATGTCTATTTATAGACTAAAGCAGATATAGCGGAGAAAGATCATCTATTTCTGACGTGACAGTCATAGGTTTGACTTCATCAGAATAGGGGATGGGTCTGTTGAGAAGGTAGTAGGCTGTGATGTCCTGGTATTTGGATGACATACACAGAGTAGGAAGTGATATTCCTATACTACAATCGGTTATACTTTGGTCGTCACACAGTAGTTTCTCCATATGGGACTTGGACATTATATCAGACAAACTGGTTACTAGATCTATGGTTTTAGATCTAGATTTGGGTGGTTTCCCAATCAGGGTACTTAGACAGCATTCTAAGAGTATTTAGAATGGACGACTCCTGGCACGGTAGTATACCTGCAGAAGATGGAGTCACCCTCTCCAAAGGTGTCTTACAGACTAAAGGGGAGAGGGACGTGCATGATTGACAGATCACTTGCTTAGGCAATTGAGTCAATCATGAGATGTCAAGTACCACATCAGATGTTGTTCTTGCACTAGATGCAATAAGCTGACATTAATCCAATCCTGGAGAAACGGTCGGAAGCAGTTTTAGAACATAAGTGGATGTTCTAGGGATATGATAACGACAGCCTCATTCGGGAAACAGTTATCATTCCAGGCTTCCAAGGTGACATGGACGACAAGGAGGTTGTCAGAGCTATAGTTTTTCCTTCTGACGAGGGGCAATATTTTGGACAGTTGGTCCAAGGCAATACTGAGGGAGGCATGGCGCAGGATACTGATTAAGTTCAGTTGACGATACAGTCTAAGAAGTTTGGATTTGGAGTTCATTTATGAGCTATGTCCCATCAGACATCCAGACACATTCTAAGACAGGTATTGCTCATTTCGGGAGATGAGTTTCTCTGCGAACTTGAGATATAGAGAGACATTGAAAGAGAAAACAAAGCGGATCCACTCTCTGAGGCTATTCCTCGAACGCAATAGTTTCGCAAACGAGCTTTGTGAGACTGACTAGTAGAGGAGTTGGGTGTTCGGTATCACACGGGCTGTGAGTATGCGACATCGCAATAATTGGCCTTGAGTGCAAGTGGGAGATTGTTGGAGATAGTGCCCTCAGAGTCAATTATTAGGTCACAGGTACGTGATTGTAATGATTGATGGAGGACCTATCCCGGTAGGACTGTCTTACTCGAGATGATAGTATGCTATCTGGTTTACCTTTATCATCGTGTACTGTTTTAAGTGACCTGACACGTCGCTATTACACGTTGATAGAGCCCCTAGGATTCTTGCTTGACCACCAGCAGTATGAGGGCGATCATATAAGTGGGAGCTGGGGGTCTATAAGCATATCCTTAAAAGGTCCCTAGTCGTGAGAGTTTCGAGACAGGGCATCGATTCTCCATAGTAGACTAGTGTATACAGTCGAGACCCCGACGAGGGGCGGTGGCCGGTCTCACAAGCCACTGGTGTCAGTTGGATCACCTAAGATGTATACAGGTGCTCATTGGGTTATGAGTACACCGGACAGGACTCGCCGGGAACATGCTAGTTGGTCATATACCAGACGTCAGATGGCAGTTCCCTGGTGACATGTGTGCAGGTTAGTTCATCGACCTGGGGATCGTCATTTGTCTCGTGTGAGTTCCCACTGTACTTTGATTACTACCCTACCACGGCTCAAAGAAGTCGTGCAAACAGGTTTTAGTTGGGTACAGTCCCGAGCCACATGGAGGCAGTGAGCGTATCTTCAGGGGTTCGTCTCTCCCGGTATTGGGGGTGAGGTCGTGCTGTGTCTAGGAGAGCCATTACACGAAGCCCTCGGCCGAGGCAAGGAGATTTACTGGTAGGTATTCCAGTAGTATCTCAGGGTGTTCTGGGCTACACTCCGACACGACTTGTACCGCTTTTGGGGGTCTGACTTTTACCAACCCCCTAGGCCCGCCATGCGATGCTCATAGACAAACGGACCGGACTGTACGGATATTGTCACTGACAGGCTCAGTAGGGTTGTCAGGCTGAGTTCGCTCACAGACGTCCCTTTTAGTCAATACCTGGTAGCCCGTTATGTATTGGCTTATACCTCTGACGTGCTAGTGGTTAAATCCACAACCAAGGTATTGACGAGTCTTTAGAGTCCCCCACATTCTGTTACTCAGCTTTCGGGCGAAAGGTTGTAGAGGCCGTATGGAGATATGGCAAGGTCCGATCAGATACATGCGGTATTGCACGGATCAGGATCGGACAGTTTGTACTATAGGCCGTATGGATATATGGCAGGGTTCGATCAGATACGTGCGGTATTGCACGGATCCGGATCGAACGAATATTACTAGCCGGCTTTGGTTTAAGCCGGATCCTAGTATAGTACAGTGTAGATTTTGTCTCATTGCATTTGTATTTCGGTTGAAATACAGATGCGGGTGTGTATGCACAGTATCGGGGGTTTCCTGTAATTTATTACGGGACCAGTTTTCTGGAGTTGCCAGTTTGCTTTCCGTTTCGGCCGATTTCCTTTGTTCCGTTCATTGGCCGAAGATTGGTGGAGGAGGGCTTATTTGCATTATTGCAAATAAGTGTTTGTGGAGGGGGTTCTTTGCATCTTATTGCTTCATGATCACTTCACCATCATTGACTTGTTTTGACTCCATCATGGCTTGACTTTTAAAGTCATGATTGTTGATGATGTTGAGGGGTATGGTTGTTGTGTGAGGACTTTTCTTGTGATCATTTCTTTTCTTATGATAACCATTCCTCTCTCTCTCTCTTTTTGGATAATTGATATGGTCACCTCCCCTTTGATTTTTTCCTCTCTCCCATTTTTCCTAAGAGGGCCGGCCACTATTGGAAGGGGGATGATTGATTTTGGTGTGGCAATTTTTGGTTCTCTTGATGCTCCAAAAATCACACAAGAAGACTCTCCAAAATTCCAAGTTCTTTTTCCTCCACCACAATGGCAATTCCACAACCCCAAAGTGAGACTTGAGGACTATATATTCTACAGCGAACCTTGGGCATGTCGAGTAGCCGGCTTCGTGCCCGAGTTGCCTCGGCATTGAGGTGGGAGCCCGTAAAAGAAGTAGGCGATGTGGTGCACTTCCGGCGACGAGGAGGAGACGGGATATTCCGCAGGAGATCCGGACGATGATGAGAAGACCGGAGGACTTGGATCGTCGGTATATCTCTTCCCCATCTTATAGTTAGCTAGGACTAGTTAATGGTTCGATCCGGGTATTAGTGCGCGGCGGTTTGCCAGTTCAAGTTAAAATTTAAGTTTATCACCGCTTCCGCATTTGGCCGTCAGATTGACGGCCGGGGCGCCGCCGTGCACTTACAAAAGCTGCCCGCCGATATGAGGCAGTGGTTAAGATGAGGGGCAGACCTCAGTCTGCCGGAATGAAGCGCCCTGCCAATCAGATGGCAGGAGGAGCCTCTTCAAGGCCACCATTTATGCCCAGGAGACCGGGAGTACCAATCAACCGGCCCAGCCCAGCCTTTTGTACCTACTGCAAGAGAGATGGACATTTGGGGAAAGACTATCGGCGAGCCAACTGTTTTTGCTTAGTCTGCGGCTCAGCTACTCATGATATTAGGTCTTGTCCCCGAAGACATAACCCAATTGCTGCACCCATGTCAGCAATCACTTACCAGCAGAGACCAACCCTTCAGGCACCAGCTCTAAGACTCGCTCTCCCTGCTCCACCACCTAGAGGACCACCGACTGCACCTCCTCTTCGACAGTTCTATCAAGCTCAACGGAACGTTCCGAGGAATGCTCCTCCGGCCAGGAGGAATATGTTGGTGTATATGCCCTAGAGGCCATTACTGTATCATACTAGTATGTATATTACTTGATGGATGCTTGGGATATTCACAGTTGTATAGACAATCTTGCTCGATATAGTAGTATGCTACTTGGTTTGTCTCTGCTTTAATGTGTACATGTGTGTTTATTCATTATATCACCTATACGCATTAGTAGAGCCCTTAGGATCTTTGCTTGATTACCGGCGTTGTGATGGCGATCACACTCGTGGGGGCTGAGTAATCCACAAGCACATCCTTATACACGTCCCTAGTCGTGGGAGTATCGAGATAGGGCATCGATACTCCGGAGTAGACTAGCGTATGCGCTTCTCATCCTAGCACGGGAGACGGTCTGTCCCACAGCCGTCAGTATGCCGTACTTAAGATAGTATGCGGGTGCTCGTTAGGTTACGAGTACACTGGACAGGACTCGTCGGGAGCTGATGGTTGGTATTATACCTATCGTCAGTTATCAGTTCCCAGGTGACATGAGTACAGCTTAGTCCGCTGACTTGACACCGTCACTTCGCCTCGAGTGTGTTCCCACTGTTCTTTGATTACTACCCTACCACGGCTCTACTGAGTCGTGCAAACAGGTAGTAGTTGGGAGCAGTCCCGAAGCACTTGGAGGCAGTGACGGTTATACAGGATTCGTCTCTCCCGGTATTGGGGGTTGACATCGCGCTGTGTCTAGGAGAGCCATTACACAAGTAGTCCCTGGCCAGGGCAAGCGAGATATACTGGTAGGTTTCCAGTGTTATCTCAGGGTGTTCTGGGCTTCACTCCGACATGACTTGTACCGCTATTAGGGGACTGACGTTTACCGCCCCCCTAGGCCCGCCATGCGATGTATCAGACGAACAGACCGGACTGTACGGAGATTGTCACATACAGGCTCAGTAGGAGTTCGGATGGGTTTACCTCATCGGCCTTCTTATCGACATCTACCTGGGGACAATTACGTACAGCTAGTGCCGCTTGCGGTCTGTGGTTAAACCCACTGCCAGCGTAGTGTCGAGTCTTTAGAGTCCCACACAGAGAGTTTCCCTGCACTGAGCGAAACGTGTAGAGGCCGTATGGTTTTACGGCAGGGCTACGATCACTTACGTATACTTGTATGCGTGTGGTGTTTGGGCAGGCAATACTAGTGGGCTTTGGTTTAAGACGGATCCTAGTATTGCACGGATGGTTTTGTTTTGTCTTCTGTGCATCCGCATTCTACGGAATACGGATGCAGATGTGTATGCACAGTTTTTCGGAGTGATGAAGGAGGAGGTGCCTCATTAGGGTTTTGACAGTTGGTTCGGTCAAAACCGTTATGTGGCAGGCTTATTTGGGTTTTGACAGTTGATTCGGTCAAAACCATTTTGAGGCGGTCTCATTAGGGTTTTGACAGTTCGTTTGGTCAAAACCATTATGAGCCGCGGACATTATTTACTAATCCTATTAGTGATAATTTTATGATGGCTAATTGCATTGACCATTTGACCCCGTTGACCTCTCTTGACTATGTTGACCGGTTGACCAAGTTGACCATTGACTTTCAAGAGGGATCTACACTCTTCTTTTCTTTTCTTTTTCTTTTTCCATTTGGATTATGATAATGGTCATTTCAATGTAGCCATCAAACTTTATCTTGATGGGATTAGTAATGATGTTGTTTTTACATTATTGCAACCATGGTTTCTTTTCTTTGTATCATAATTTCTTTCTCATTCTCTCTCTTGTTTTTTTTGAAGTGAGAAGAAAAGAAATGAACCATGGTTGTTGCTCCTCCTTCTTCTTCCTCCTCTTGATTTTATCTTTTGATCTCATGTGTTGGGAGATAAAGATCCCACAAAGACAAAACCATCCCTTCATCACTTCTACACAACCTAGGGCTTTTAGATTAGCAATCTCTTTGCCCTAGTTACCTCGGCTCGAGGTGGAGCTCAGTGCACATCTCTCGGGTGGATTGTCTACGACTCAAGGAGGCCGCAGAGGTGACCAAAGTCCGGATCAAGCCTCGGAGCAAGCAAGGAGAAGAACAACAAGAAGAGAAGGAGTTCAAGTTGAGGTATAACCCCTAACCGAGTTGATAGATCTCTAGTTAGGATGCTAGTGTATCGTTTAGCAAAGATCCGGCTTTTACGGTCCATGTTACCAAGTTTAGAAAAAAATTTGTTTTACCGTTTCCGCAACCCCGAAAGTACCGGGAGAGGTAACGTGGACCTAACAGTGGTATCAGAGACTAACTAAACACACCCTAGCATGTTAGCAAAGTATTAAGAATATCGACCGGACAAAAACCCGCAAAATAACCCTGGAAAATTCAGTTTCTGTCGAATTTTAGAACTGTTCCAAAATTAAAAAATCATGCACTAAAAATCGGCTCAGGCTTTTGTTAGAAAACTGCAAAAATTTGACCCCCCAACTCGACCAAAGAGCCGCGTTTCCGCGGCATAAGCTTGCTTATGCCGCGGAACCGCGGCCAGTTTGGCTCTGTTTGGGGATCTGCTTCTTGCAGTTTTCTTAGATGGGTATTTTAGGATTTTTACAATATGATATTTCTGCCCAGATTTTCCAGAAAGCAAAATTTGTTTTTGGGGCTCAAAAATCCGTATTTTTGGTCGATGTTCTGTAGACTTTGGTTAATGGTTATATCTGTAATGTTATATGTGTATTGAACGTCTACTAATCACTATACGTCGATTAGTGGGGGTTATACATATCTGTGATCTGTGTTGTTGATGGTTTGTGTATATGAACTCGTTGGATTGTCGCGGATGAATAGCCGGGGTGGATGTGAGATGAGTGTTTCTTTTTCTTTCATTCATGTAATAAATGTGTAAATTGATGTAATATTATTTGTATGGCCGCACAACCGGGTCGGGGTTGTAGCCGTCATTGTATAATTCTTTTTACTGTTTTTGCTCCTAGGATAGACCCATGGAGGGGGTCCACAAAGTACCGGGTATCTCGAAGTGCCGAGTGGCCTACTCACGGCGTTGAGGGAGGTTGCTTCGCTTCGGGTACTGGCGGGTAGTTTGCCGCACCCGTAGGGGTCTTGGGTGGGGTATTGGCTATTCATCGCGACCGTGTAATCCGCTTTTCGTTGCAGGCTCGAACGAATCGCGGGTTCCTAGTATATCCAAAGTGTTCATCTGTGATCTGGATTGGCTATCATTGCTGTATATCTATATATAATAACTATTTAGACGTTGCTTATGTTTTATAGCCGCGCTAGCCCAGCCCCCGCTCTGTCGTTAGTTAAGTAACCTAACGGGTGATGACGGGGCCCCGTGGCAAATGCGAATGGCATAAGCGTACGTCATATTTTGGTTGTTTTCTGCAATGGTAGGATTTAAATGATGGGACGCATTAAAAGAACTAATGCAAGAAAATAAACCTAAAAGACGTTGTTGGAACAAGTTTTTCAAAAAGCTTTTATTACAAGGACGTTCATCTTTTTGTTTTGCATCGAGGTATTCGGTTATGAATGCCCAGCACCCCAATCGACGAGGCAAGGGCCGAGATCCCCTCATCGGGAGTGACCCCTTGGACAAAAGGTTTGCGTCAGGGTAATAACTTCACCATAGTCGATTATTCTTGCTTTGCATCGAGGTATTCATCTTACGAATGCCCAGCACCTCACTTGACGAGGAAAGAGCCGAGATCCCTTCACAGGGAGTGACCTCTTTAGCAAAAGTTTTCGCCACTATGTTTTCAAAAGGATGTATCACGTTCCTTCAACGATATCAAGTTCATTACGTTAATGGGTTTTTCGCCAAAAACCCAGCCGTAGCCCTCCGTCGTTTCTTATAAGTTATACTTAGTATTCGTGCTGCGTTTGTTGACTGTGTCAAGGCGCAGTGAACGGTAGCTAAGTGTAGCTTATTTGATGGATACAATGTGATTGGTTAGGACATTTGTAGAACCTTGTTGACTGTGTCATGGGTTATGCAGGTGGGTCAATCAAGATAATGACGGGATGAACTTGACTAGGACTTTTTGATTTATTGACTGTGTCAAGATCACTTGGGTCCTAGGGGCAAAAACCGCATCGGGTGTTTCAAAAGAACAGAAACTTGCAGATTTCGCATACCTTCTGGAGTGTGGTAGCTAGAGTGGATTCCATCTAGGTTATCACACAATGACAGTTGGATCCCGATCCAACTGATGAGTTGGATTACTCTCGGGAGATTACTTTCACTTAACGATCAATGCTATAAACCTAGTAGGTGCCTAGAAAGGTGTTAGCGGGGCTACGCCCCCAGGGAAAAGAGGTTCTTAAATTAAGGAACTTCGCGAAAGCGTTGGAAAACCTCCCTCGAAGTACCGACACTAGCCTGGCTGAAAGGTTAAGCAAGTATTGTGACGTGAATGAAATCCCGACTAGTTCTTCTTTTAAAAAGGTTTTAAGAAGAATTTGAGGAAACAGTGGGAGACATCCTGGTTAGATAAACTAATAAACCAATCTAATCTTGCAAGAGCGCACGCTGAGTGTTTCTTTTCTCTCTCTCCAGGGAGCAGCCTTTTCACGCCCTAATCAAGATAATAAAATGTATCGCTTGACCGATCCGAATTCTTATTCGGGGCTGGGGAACGTTGGTTCAGCTCTAACTTGTGACAACATTCATAAGTATGAGAAAGGGAAAGGGGATTGTATGGAGTCCCAGGATACCCAGTTGAAGAAGAAGCAGAGTTTTGCATCTACTTCAGGTGTTCTTGTAATTGAGAACTGTTTTACGGTCAGCCCTACCTCCTGGGTACTTGATACTGGATCAGGATCTCATATCTGTAATTTATTGCAGGGACTGAGAAAAAGTAGGAAAGTTGCACCGGGTGATATGTCGCTCAGAGTAGCGAACGGAGCACAAGTTAATGCGGCAGCCGTCGGTGAATATCACCTAGTATTGCCAAATGGCAAGACTATGATTTTGAACGATTGCTACTATGTACCCTCCATGGTTTGCAACATCATATCAGTTTCTTTACTCGATAAAGATGGATATAACTTTGTTCTTGACAAGAATATCATGAACATTTACCTTCATAAGGTACTGGTTGCAGAGGGTACACTGTGTAATGGTATCTACGTTCTAAATCAGAATACTGTTCTCAATATACAAAATACACGCAAGAGGAAGAATTCAGATACGAATGAATCCTACTTGTGGCATTGTAGACTTGGTCATATCGAAGAGAAAAGACTGAGTAAGTTGCATAAAGATGGACTCTTGAATGCGTTCGAGTTTTCATCTTATGAAACTTGTCAGTCTTGTCTCAAAGGGAAGATGACCAAATCTCCGTTCACCGGACATGGAGAAAGAGCAGCAGAGCTCTTGGGACTCGTACACAGTGATGTATGTGGTCCGATGTCTATACATGCAAGGGGTGGGTTCTCGTACTTCATCACATTCACTGACGATCTCTCTAGGTTCGGATATGTGTATCTGATGAAACATAAATCTGAAGCTTTTGAGAAATTCAAGGAATTTAGAAACGAAGTAGAGAACCAGACTGGCAAAAGTATCAAGATCCTCCGGTCTGACAGGGGAGGGGAGTACTTAAGCACAGAATTCCTAGATTACTTAAAAGAGAATGGTATTCTCTCTCAGCTTACTCCTCCTTATACACCACAGCACAACGGTGTTTCGGAGCGGAGGAATCGTACCCTATTGGATATGGTTCGCTCCATGATGAGTAGTGCTGAGTTACTTCTTTCATTCTGAGGATATGCACTTCAAACTGCAGCACATCTATTGAATTAAGTTCCATCCAAATCTGTGCCTTAGACTCCGTATGAAATATGGAGTGGTAAAAGTTTGTATCTTAAACGTATTAAGATTTGGGGTTGCCCAGCTTATGTCAAAAAGCAGAACCCAAACAAACTTGAGGCACGGGCAGTTTTGTGTAAGTTTGTGGGATACCCAAAAGATTCAAGTGGGAATCTATTCTACCATGTAGAGGAACAGAAGATAATTGTTTCAAGAAATGCCACATTTTTAGAAAAAGAATTTCTTGTTAAAAACATTAGTGGCAGCACGGTAGAACTGGATGAAATTCCAGAAACACAAGCTTTAACAGAAAATTTGGAGGAACCGCTAGATTCAATAACCCCAAACGAACCTCAGCCACTCCGCAGATCTGGTAGGATTTCTCATCCGCCCGAGAGATACTACGGTTTTCTCATAGACGGGGATCGAGAGGATTGCATCTTGGAAGAAGATGACCCTACCAGTTTCAGGCAGGCCATTATCAGTAGGGACTCTGATAAGTGGCAGGAAGCAATGCAATCCGAAATGGAGTCCATGTACGCCAATAAAGTGTGGACCTTGGATATTGCTCCACCTGGGGTAAAACCCGTTGGATGCAAATAGATCTACAAAAGGAAACTTGGTGTAGATAGGCAGGTGGAAACCTATAAAGCTAGACTCGTTGCAAAAGGTTTTCGTCAAAGACCTGGTTTGGACTATGACGAAACTTTTTCTCCGGTGGCTATGCTCAAATCCATTCGGATCTTACTTGCCATTGCTGCCTTACATGACTATGAAATCTGGCAGATGGATGTTAAAACGGCTTTCCTAAATGGTTGTTTGGTAGAGTGCGTTTACATGGATCAACAAGAAGGTTTCGTAGACAGTGGGAGCAGCGGGAAGGTGTGCAAATTGCTTAAATCCATTTATGGATTAAAGCAGGCATCGCGGAGCTGGAACATCTGTTTTGATGAGGCAATCAAGGAATTTGATTTCATCAAGAATGAAGATGAACCTTGTGTCTATAAGAAGATTGTAGGATGAACTGTCGTATTCCTAGTCTTGTACGTGGACGACATTCTCTTGATAGGAAATGTCATTCCTATGCTACAATCGGTCAAGCTATTTTTGTCACAACGGTTCTCCATGAAGGACCTGGGTGATGCCTCGTACATTCTGGGGATCAAGATCTATAGAGAGGGATCCAAGAGATTACTGGGACTTTCGCAGTCCAGGTACATAGAGACCGTACTAAAGAGATTTAGTATGGAGTATTCCAAGCGCGGTAACATACCCGCATTGCACGGAATTACCCTCTCCAAGAAGATGTCTCCCAAGACTGACGAGGAGAGGGTTCGCATGAGCACTATACCCTACGCTTCGGCGGTAGGATCTATAATGTATGCGATGCTATGTACAAGACCAGATGTAGCTTACGTGCTGAGCGCGGTAAGCCGGTATCAGTCAGACCCAGGTGAGGACCACTGGACAGCAGTGAAGAACATTCTCAAGTACCTGAGAAGGACTAAGGAGATGTTCCTGGTTTACGGTAATGGAGACCTCAGGGTCGAGTCCTTTACCGATTCAAGCTTCCAGAGTGACAAAGATGACAGCAAGTCTGTCTCGGGTTTTGTGTTTACCCTCAACGGAGGGGCGGTATGTTGGAGGAGTTCCAAACAGGATACCGTCGCAGACTCGACGATGGAGGCTGAATACATTGCTGCAAGCGATGCCGCAAAAGAGGCGGTCTGGATGAAGAAGTTCATTAGTGAACTTCAGGTGGTTCCGTCCATTGTTGACCCAATACCTTTGTATTGTGATAACAATGGGGCTATAGCTTTAGCGAAGGAACCAAGGTCCCATCAGAAATCCAGGCACATCTTAAGGCGGTATCACCTGATCAGGGAGATCATTGATCGCCAGGAGATCGAGGTGCGGAGAGTGGACACAAAGGACAACACAGCGGACCCATTCACGAAGGCCTTATCCCAGACTCAGTTCGAGCGGCTGATCGAGATGATAGGTCTTCGATACACCAGTACATGGCCTTAGTGCAAGTGGGAGATTGTTGGTGTATATGCCCTAGAGGCCATTACTGTATCATACTAGTATGTATATTACTTGATGGATGCTTGGGATATTCACAGTTGTATAGACAATCTTGCTCGATATAGTAGTATGCTACTTGGTTTGTCTCTGCTTTAATGTGTACATGTGTGTTTATTCATTATATCACCTATACGCATTAGTAGAGCCCTTAGGATCTTTGCTTGATTACCGGCGTTGTGATGGCGATCACACTCGTGGGAGCTGGGTAATCCACAAGCACATCCTTATACACGTCCCTAGTCGTGGGAGTATCGAGATAGGGCATCGATACTCCGGAGTAGACTAGCATATGTGCTTCTCATCCCAGCACGGGAGACGGTCTGTCCCACAGCCGTCAGTACGCCGTACTTGAGATAGTATGCGGGTGCTCGTTAGGTTATGAGTACACTGGACAGGACTCATCGGGAACTGATGGTTGGTATTATACCTATCGTCAGTTATCAGTTCCCAGGTGACATGAGTACAGCTTAGTCCGCTGACTTGACACTGTCACTTCGCCTCGAGTGTGTTCCCACTGTTCTTTGATTACTACCCTACCACGGCTCTACTGAGTCGTGCAAACAGGTAGTAGTTGGGAGCAGTCCCGAAGCACTTGGAGGCAGTGACGGTTAGACAGGATTCGTCTCTCCCGGTATTGGGGGTTGACATCGCGCTGTGTCTAGGAGAGCCATTACACAAGTAGTCCCTGGCCAGGGCAAGCGAGATATACTGGTAGGTTTCCAGTGTTATCTCAGGGTGTTCTGGGCTTCACTCCGACATGACTTGTACCGCTATTAGGGGACTGACGTTTACCGCCCCCTAGGCCCGCCATGCGATGTATCAGACGAACAGACCGGACTGTACGGAGATTGTCACATACAGGCTCAGTAGGAGTTCGGATGGGTTTACCTCATCGGCCTTCTTATCGACATCTACCTGGGGACCGTTACGTACAGCTAGTGCAGCTTGCGGTCTGTGGTTAAACCCACTGCCAGCGTAGTGTCGAGTCTTTAGAGTCCCACACAGAGAGTTTCCCTGCACTGAGCGAAACGTGTAGAGGCCGTATGGTTTTACGGTAGGGCTGCGATCACTTACGTATACTTGTATGCGTGTGGTGTTCGGGCAGGCAATACTAGTGGGCTTTGGTTTAAGCCGGATCCTAGTATTGCACGGATGGTTTTGTTTTGTCATCTGTGCATCCGCATTCTACGGAATACGGATGCAGGTGTGTATGCACAGTTTTCCGGAGCGATGAAGGAGGAGGTGCCTCATTAGGGTTTTGACAGTTGGTTCGGTCAAAACCGTTATGTGGCAGGCTTATTTGGGTTTTGACAGTTGATTCGGTCAAAACCATTTTGAGGCGGTCTCATTAGGGTTTTGACAGTTCGTTTGGTCAAAACCATTATGAGTCACGGACATCATTTACTATTCCTATTAGTGATAATTTTATGATGGCTAATTGCATTGACCATTTGACCCCGTTGACCTCTCTTGACTATGTTGACCGGTTGACCGAGTTGACCATTGACTTTCAAGAGGGATCTACACTCTTCTTTTCTTTTCTTTTTCTTTTTCCATTTGGATTATGATAATGGTCATTTCAATGTAGCCATCAAACTTTATCTTGATGGGATTAGTAATGATGTTGTTTTTACATTATTGCAACCATGGTTTCTTTTCTTTGTATCATAATTTCTTTCTCATTCTCTCTCTTGTTTTTTTTTGAAGTGAGAAGCAAAAAAAATGAACCATGGTTGTTGCTCCTTCTTCTTCTTCCTCCTCTTGATTTTATCTTTTGATCTCATGTGTTGAGAGATAAAGATCCCACAAAGACAAAACCATCCCTTCATCACTTCTACACTGTAAGTGCACGGCGGCGCCCCGGCCGTCAATCCGACGGCCAAATGCGGAAACGGTGATAAACTTTAATTTTGCGAACTTTGCAAACCGGCACCACCGCGCACTAAACCCCGGATCGGGCCATTAAACTTGTCCTAGCTAACTAACAAGATAGGGAAGAGATATACCGAGTGATCCGAGTCCTCCGGTCTTCTCGTCATCGTCCCGATCTCCCGCGGAAACTCCGGTCGTCGCCTCCTTTCCGGAAGGGCACCACATCGCCTGCATCTTTTACGGGCTCCCACCTCAATACCGAGGCAACTCGGGCACGAAGCTGGCAAGTCGACGTGCCCAAGATGTGCTGTAGAATATAGTGTAGAGTGCATGTCTCACTTTGGGGTATTGGTTGCCTTGATGGAGGAATGAAGGTATGAAAAATGGTGCTTTCATTTTTCATTACATGAGAATGAGATGAAGGAAATATGCCACAAGCTCACAAATGAAACTCTCTCATTTTCTCCCCTCTCTCAAAAATGTGGCCGGCCCTCTCTCTTGAGGAATGGTGGTGGAGTGTAAACCAAATGCATGAGGGAGGTGAGTGTAGTAGAAAGCAAGGGCTGACCACATCCAAAAACATCATGATAACATATGAACAACAAACCCATACCCTTTCTAATCTCAATAAATGCATCATGGATGAAAAAGCAAAGATGCTTAACATATCAATCTTTTATGCAATAAACCCCTCCACAATGTGTTATTTGCAAACTTGCAAATAACCCCCGCCATCGGAAAAGTCCGGCCGGGAAAGAACAAAGGAAAACCGGCCGGAACGGAATGCAAACTGGCAACACCAGAAAACTGGTCCCGTAATAAATTACAGGAAAACCCCGATACTGTGCATACACACCCGCATCTGTATTCCGTCCGGATACAAATGCAAAGAGACAAAATCTACACTGTACTAAACTAGTATCCGGCTTAAACCAAAACCGGCTAGTAATGTTCGTCCGATCCTGATCCGTGCAATACCGCACGTATCAGATCGAACCCTGCCATATATCCATACGGCCTCTAGTACAAAACCGTCCGATCCTTATCCGTGCAATACCGCACGTATCTGATCGGACCCTGCCATATCTCCATACGGCCTCCACAGCGTTTCGCCCGAAAACCTGAGTAACTGAAAGTGTGGTGGACTCTAAAGACTCGTCAATACTATGGCTGTGGATTTAACCACTAGCAGGTCAGAGGTATAAGCCAATACGTAACGGGCCACCAGCTATTGACCAAAAGGGACGTCGATGAGCGAACTCATCCTGACACCCTACTGAGCCTATCAGTGACAATATCCGTACAGTCCGGTCCGTTCGTCTATGAGCATCGCATAGCGGGCCTAGGGGGTTGGTAAAAGTCGGACCCCCAAAAGCGGTACAAGTCGTGTCGGAGTGTAGCCCAGAACACCCTGAGATACTACTGGAATACCTACCAGTAAATCTCCTGCCTTGGCCAAGGACTTCGTGTAATGGCTCTCCTAGACACAGCGCGACCTCACCCCCAATACCGGGAGAGACGAACCCCTGAAGATCCGCTCACTGCCTCCATGTGGCTCGGGACTGTACCCAACTAAAACCTGTTTGCACGAGTCCTTTGAGCCGTGGTAGGGTAGTAATCAAAGTACAGTGGGAACTCACACGAGACAAACGACGATCCCCAGGTCGATGAACTAACCTGTACACATGTCACCTGGGAACTGCTATCTGACGTCAGGTATAAGACCAACTAGCATGTTCCCGGCGAGTCCTGTCCGGTGTACTCATAACCCAATGAGCACCTGTATACATCTTAGGTGAACCAACTGACACCAGTGGCTTGTGTGACCGGCCACCGCCCCTCGTCGGGGTCTCGACTGTATACACTAGTCTACTCTGGAGAATCGATGCCCTGTCTCGAAACTCCCACGACTAGGGACCTTTTAAGGATGTGCTTATAGACTCCAGCTCTCACTTATATGATCGCCCTCATACTGCCGGTAGTCAAGCAAGAATCCTAGGGGCTCTATCAATGTGCAATAGCGACCTGTCAGGTCACCTAAAGCAGTACACGAAGATAAAGGTAAACCAGATAGCATACTATCATCTCGAGTAAGACTGTTCTACCGGGATAGGTCCTCCCTCAATCATTGCAATCACGTGCCTGTGATCCAATAATTGACTCTGAGGGCACTTTCTCTAACAATCTCCCACTTGCACTCAAGGCTAATTATTGCGATGTCGCATACTCACAGCCCGTGTGATACCGAACACCCAACTCCTCTACTAGTCAGTCTCACAAAGCTCGTTTGCGAGACTATTGCGTTCGAGGAATAGCCTCAGCGAGTGGATCCGCTCTGAAGTTTCTTTCTATGTCTCTCTCTATATCTCAAGTTCGCGGAGAAAGCCATCTCCCGAAATGAGCAATACCTGTCTTAGAATGTCTGGATGTCTGATGGGACCGAGCTCATAAATGAACTCCAAATCCAGACTTCTTAGACTGTATCGTCAACTGAACTTAATCAGTATCCTGCGCCATGCCACCCTCAGTATTTCCTTGGACCACCTGTCCAAAATACTGCCCCTCGTCAGAAGGAAAACTATAACTCTGATAACTTCCTTGTCGTCCATGTCACCTTGGAAGCCTGGAATGATAACTGTCTCCCAAATGAGGCTGTCGTTATCATATCCCTAGAACATCCACTTATGTTCTAAAACTTCTTCCGACTGTTTCTCCAGGATTGGATCAATGTTAACTTATTGCATCTAGTGCAAGAACAACATCTGGTGTGGTACTTGACATCTCATGATTGACTCAATTGCCTAAGCAAGTGATCTGCCAATCATGCACATCCCTCTCTGCTTTAGTCTATTAGACACCTTTAGAGAGGGTGACTCCATCACCTGCAGGTACACTACCGTGCCAGGAGTCGTCCATTCTAAATACTCTTAGAATGCTGTCAAAGTACCCTGATTGTGAAACCACCCAAATCTAGATCTAAAACCATAGATCTAGTAACCAGTATGTCTGATATAATGTCCAAGTCCCATGTGGAGAAACCACTGTGTGACGACCAAAGTATAACTGATCGTAGTATAGGAATATCACTTCCTACTACCTTCTCAACAGATCCATCCCCTATTCTGATGACGTCAAACCCATGACTGTCACATCAGAAATAGATGATCTATCTCCGCTATATCTGCTTTAGTCTATAAATAGACATAAGCCTGATATCCACCAATGCTTCCGCTGCTCCCACTGACTACGACAACCCTCTGGCAGAGTCATATAGACGTGCACTTCTAAAGCTAGTTTAGAACGACGCTATACTCATCCTCCTGCCGGGTCTCGCAGCCTGGAACAACAACAATGGCAAGTGTGCGTAAACAAGAACTTCCCTGTCACCGTCCTTGAGGCTACCGGAGTACCTCTCGGGTGCCTGAAGTTACCCACCTTATCTGCGGAGTGGCCAATGGGATGTCAAATCAGATTGAATCTTTAGGTTCCTTATCAAATCTTCAGTAATCGTTTGCGGTTCTGGAACCACTTCCAGTTCTACCATACTCCCATTTCTGTTTTTGAAAAAATCCATTTTTATTAAAACTGTGGCGAGTCAAGAACAATATCACTATTGATCTTTCTTATGGTAGAAAGTCAACCCTCGTCATAGCCTGGGTCAACCCACAAACAGCCATTACAGAAACGTGCCTTGAGTTATCCAGAGTCTGGTTTTAATCATAAGCCGGACAACTCCCCGTACCTTAACAATGTTAAGATATGAACTGTACTATATCCAATATAGCACCAGAGGCACTGATTTAATGAACCAGATTCAAATCATGCAGCTATCTCCAGTGCATGTCAACTAAATGGAGAGAGGCCGATCAGCGTTACTCAACTTAGGAATGCTTCCAATTATGAGTAACCTGAAAGAGAAGCAATTTCTCTTTATCATTACTATCAACTGAATACCATACACAAGTATCTACATCTTCGATCACTTTGAAGAATCCCGATACTTGCTGCACCTGGTTCTCTACTCTATTCAAATACCTATAACTCCTCAAAACTTAGACCCTGTGTTTCTACGAAACACATGTCTAAGAACTAGAGAAGTTAAAAGTAAACAGAATATAGTATGAGGACCAACCCCTCTGTCCTAATGGACACAGGACAACATACAATACTCTGTATAAGTTCGCTGAGTCTAACAACTCTTTCACTGTGTGTCGTAGGTTAAAAACTGTACTTATGGTTAAGAAGAATTACACCGCTGTTTAATGCTCCTTACCTAACCATCCAATGATATAGGTAAATGTCATCGACATAATATCAAAAGGTATATCTCACTCTATGAAAATAGACGTACAGATATATCAATTTGAAATTGGTGCATAACAGCGGATATTCAAAACCAAATATTTGCCGACCGGCAAACAGCCCAGATGATCTCCTCAATATCACCGATTACAACGAATCCCGATATAATGAGGATGATTACCCTATTCCCAATAACTTACTCCCACTCACCATCTGTAAAACCATACAGATGTGAGAATCAAACCTGGTAAATACATACCCTGGAGCAAGTGTCTAATCGGGAAATCAGTTTTCTTTTAACAGTACACAGTTGAACTGAAACATTGAAATGTTTCGATGGGGTATCCTGGTATTCCTAGTAATGCCTCTACCATTATCCAGATTCACAACTTTAACCGTATAATTCTTTGCCACCTCTCCAAATCCCTTTATATGTCTTTAGTCATTTCCTTCTGCACACCCATTTGGGCCAATTGGTTTTCTTCCTTCCCTACCGTTCGGCACCAGCCTATGGTTTGGAAGAAGACTATCCAATAAGCATAATGGGTGTACTGTCCTAGTCCTAGGAGCACTCGCAATGCGAGAGAAGGTGAAGATAAAAGACACCCGAATAAACCTTATTCCTATTTCTCCTGGACCAGAATCCATCCCCGAACTGGAACAAGTTCCTTTCGAGTTCGTATATAACCATACGATGGAGTATCCAATAAACTGTGGATCTTCGTAGTGATATGGAGTGTCCTAGAGAAATACAAAGGTGATTTAGGATTGGCGAAGTAATACTTGGTTTGGTCGTGAATATCAGTCGCAATTTACTTTGCCCTCTAACTAATCCCTTGCTTTGTCTTAATCTTAATACCTTCTGCACACCGTTTAGGCTAATTGGTTTTCTTCATTCCCTACCGGTCGGCACCAGCCTAAGGTTTGGAAGAAGACTATCCAATTTGCATAATAGGTGTACTATCTCCTAAACCAAGGAGTACTCACAACTTGAGAGAAGGTAAAAGGGAAAAGACAACTGAATAATCCTATCCGTTTTCTCCAAAACCGGAAACCATCCTCGAATTCCTTCGAGTTCGTATCTAACCATATGATGGTTTTGTCCAATGGAAGTGGACGTTCGTAGTAATACGGGGTGTCCTGGAGAAAAGGGTAAAAGCAGGAGTGGCAATGAGGTCTGCAACTCTGACAATCCAAAAGCCAGTGTTAAGAAGGTTCGGTCAACTTGGTCACTGAGTCATAGTCTTAGGGTCGGGTCAATGGTCGCTGCCAGAGAGAGAGAAAAGAAACACTCAGCGTGCACTCTAACCTAGATCAGAATGGTTACCAATTTATCTAATCTGGAAACCTCCCACTGTACCGTCAAATTCTTCTCCAAACCTGAAAGAAGAATTAGTCGGGGTCACCCGAGGAGTAAACTAACTCATCAGTGGGAATCGGGATCCAACTCTCATCGCATGACAACGTGACGGAATCCGCTCACGGTATCACACTCCAGAAGGTATGCGCATATCTGGCAAGTTTCAGTTCTTTTGAAACTCCCGATGTGATTTCTACCCCATGCTCTTATGACCTTGGCGTGAGGTCAAAATATCATAAGTCACATGTCAAGTTCTACCCATCATTGTCCAGGTTAATTTGAACCCACCCGTACATACCCTTGACGTAGGCCAAAATAGCAGTACGTCTGTCCCAAACCAACGCATCTATCTATGCAACAGATAAATACCCGGTAACTACCAAACACTATGCCTTGGCGTGAGGTCAAAATACATAGCTTGAATACTACCGAATATTTAACCGAAATGATGGAGGGCTACGAATGGTTTCTGGCGAAAACCTTTAACGTAATGAACTTGATATCGTTGAAGGAACTGATAGCTTTTTAGAAAATATAGTAACGAAAACCTTCGCTAAAGAGGTCACTCCCGGTGAAGGGATCTCGGCTCTTTCCCCGTAGAATGGGGTGCTGGATATTCATAACCGAATATCACTGTGCAAAGCAAAAGTAATCGGCTATAGTGAAGTTAATGCCCTGACGCAAACTTCTGTCTAAGGGGTCACTCCCGGTGAAGGGATCTTGGCCCTTGCCTCGTCGACTGAGGAGCAGGATATTCCAAATGAATACCACGATGCAAAACAAAAGTGAACGTCCTTGCAATAACAGCTTTTTGAAAAGTGTTCCAACAACATCAGAATAGGTTTGTTTTTCTTGCATTGATCCGAATCAATGCAGTCCCATCAATTGATCACACCACAAAGAACGAAAATATACTGACGTACGTATATGCCATCCGCATTCGCCACTGGGTCCCGTCATCACCCGTTAGGTTAGCTAACTAACGGCAGAGCGGGGACTGGACTAGCGCTGATGAAAGCATATACAACATCTACTAATATATATACCAATATATTATATTTCGCTCAAGGCGTGAATAAAATGCAACATCACAGAAATGTACAGTATCACAGAACAATACAGATATCTGGGATCCCCGGGTTTCACAGAGCCACTACTGAAACCCGACGTTCCCCTGGTCGTGTGGATAGCCTGTGCAATGAAATCCTAGACCCCTACGGCCGCGGCAAGTCACCCGCCAAAACCTGAAGCGAGGCAGCCCCCTTCAGCACCGTGAATGGACCACCCAGCACTTCACGGAATCCGGTAACTTGGGCACCCCTCCTGGGTCAACCTGTACCCCCTACGAGTGCGGCGAATAGCCCGCCAATTCTAGAGCGAAGCCCCCTCCGTCCCAATGCCATGAGATGCGGGCTTGTTGCCCTCCAGAACCCGGCTATCCGTGCACCCCACCGCGGGGTAAACCTAGTACAGAAAGTAAAATATACATACAACGGGTACATCGACCGCAACCTGGCCGTGCCCCAAAATAATAATACAAACAGGCAGTGACGGCAGTCCACATGTCGGACGCTCGCCCCACAACATCAAATGTACATAATACAACAGAAACAGTACTAGCATTGCATCCAGGCTATCCCCCACGACCGATCCGCAACATCACAGCAAAACACAGAACATCAACGTGAAAGTCACGTTCGCAAATCCGTCTAACCGGGCTATAGCAGTTAGACCGGATTTACCGATCGAGTGACATTCACGGTCGCAGATATAATGTAAATACTGTGAAATAATGTGTTTAAAATATCCGATCGATCAAAAATTAACATGTGGGCCCCCAAGCAATACTGTAGCACTCACAGAAAATCTGGGCCCAATTTTAATATTCCAGAACCCCTATTTTTAGCCCACAAGCCCACTGCAAAAAAATGATGACATGATCCCTCATTCATGCGGCGGATCCGCGGCCTCCAGAGTGGTAATGGCCGCGGTTCCGCGGTCGTACGGAGGGATCATGTTGTCGAATTTTTCCAGTGTTCTTAGAACTCCCTGCATATCATTCTGAGACAACCTGAAAAATTTTTCGAGACCAAAAAATTTCAACAGAAAACTGATGTGAACAAAAATGCAAGTTTTGGAATTTTGGTCGATCGGAAATGTAAAACACATCAAACAAAGCTAGACGAAGTTAATGGCGAGGCTCTGATACCAGTGGCTTGTGAGACCGGCCACCGCCCCTCGTCGGGGTCTCGACTGTATACACTAGTCTACTCTGGAGAATCGATGCCCTGTCTCGAAACTCCCACGACTAGGGACCTTTTAAGGATGTGCTTATAGACTCCAGCTCTCAATTGTATGATCGCCCTCATACTGCCGGCAGTCAAGCAAGAATCCTAGGGGCTCTATCAACGTGCAATAGCGACCTGTCAGGTCACCTAAAGCAGTACACGATGATAAAGGTAAACCAGATAGCATACTATCATCTCGAGTAAGACTGTTCTACCGGGATAGGTCCTCCCTCAATCATTGCAATCACGTGCCTGTGATCCAATAATTGACTCTGAGGGCACTATCTCCAACATACACAACCTAGGGCTTTTAGATTAGCAATCTCTTTGCCCTAGTTACCTCGGCTCGAGGTGGAGCTCGGTGCACATCTCTCGGGTGGATCGTCTACGACTCAAGGAGGCCGCGGAGGTGACCAAAGTCCGGATCAAGCCTCGGAGCAAGCACGGAGAAGAACAACAAGAAGAGAAGGAGTTCAACTTGAGGTATAACCCCTAACCGAGTTGATAGATCTCTAGTTAGGATGCTAGTGTATCGTTTAGCAAAGATCCGGCTTTTACGGTCCATGTTACCAAGTTTAGAAAATTTTTTTGTTTTACCGTTTCCGCAACCCCGAAAGTACCGGGAGAGGTAACTTGGACCTAACAGAATATACCACGGCGACAAGCTTTCACAATGACCGTGGAAGAAGCTGAGGCCACTGACCAAGTCATCACTGGTAACCCTTTATTCTCAAGTTTTTCTTTCAGTCTTAACAACTACCTACATAATTTTCGTATACCTAAAACATATCCCACATACCATAGGTAGAATCTTAGTAGCCTCACTTCCTGCACTAGCACCATTCGATACTGGAGCATCTCATTGCTTTATGTCGCAACGGTTAGTCCGAACTCATGAGATTCCAGTCACACCGCTTGTATCCAGTTAGAATGTAAGTTTAGGGAATGGCGTTCTAAAGGCAACAATGGGATACAGCTTGTGTCCAGTAGTCGTCTGCAGCAGAGAATTCTATGCTGAATTCAAGGTGCTGGACATACCTGTAAGTCGATGTACAACACCCCACGACTTGCGGGGAGGCGGAATAATGAAAAACGATCTCGTTTTATGCGTAAACATCGACTAATCGAGAATCTTTGCTTAAACAATAACTAACAAGAACCATAGAAGAGTTAACTACTATGATAAGTGATTATACCTATAGAACCGAGTCCTTCATCTTGTCGTTCTCCACGTCCTCTCCGGCCTTCTCTATGTAGTAGAAGATCCACCCGAGAGCTTAACTTCAAGCTTCACCTCTAACTTGAGGTAACTAGGTTTCTTAAATCTCTAATCTAAGTAACCTAGGTGATATAGAGAATGGTTAAGGATTAAGTAGTCTACTCTAATCCTTGATCTCAACACATGAGAGGGGAGGATTAGGGTTTGAAGAGAGAGAGCTTGAGGAGAGAGAAAGTGAGCAAAAGAATTCAATGAGATAATGATCTCTCATAATATATATGAAGCATTAATAATATCAAGATAAATCAAATAAATGATTTAACAACCATGCTCCATAAATATCTAATGGGTGATTCATCTCCATGAGTCATTAAGCATTTATGATGCATTAATGACATGGATGAATCACTCAAATGGGTCACTAATCTCATTTAATGCATATGCCACCTTAACCCCCAAGTCACCATCTTCTAGAAGCTTCTCGCGTAATTACGAGAACGCCCCTCCTATCCGTGAAAACACAGAAAAACATTAGACTTTATAAATCCAATAACCGGATACTAGAAACTGGCTTAAACCAAAGCCGGCTAATAAAAACTATCCGGATGTCGTACGTACGTAAAACCACGTATGCGTCCGAACCCTTGTCGTAAAACCATACGACCTCTATATCGTTTCGCCTGGAGTAGAGAAACTCTCTGTGTGGGACTCTAGAGACTCGACTACTACGTTGGCAGTGGGTTTAACCACAGACTTCAAGCGGCACTAGCTGTACGTAACGGTCTCCAGGTAGATGTCGATAAGATGGCCGATGAGGAAACCCATCTGAACTCCTACTGAGTCTGATGTGACAATCTCCGTACAGTCTGGTCTGTTCGTCTAAGACTATCGCATATCGGGCCTTGGGGGTGGCAAGTGTCAGTCCCCTAATAGCGGTATAAGTCGGGTCGGAGTGAAGCCCATTACTCCCTGAGAAACTACTAGAACCTACCAGCAAATCTCGCTTACCCTGGCCAGGGACTTTGCGTAATGGCTCTCTGACACAGCGCGATATCAACCTCCAATACCGGGAGAGACGAATCCTTTCTAACCGCCACTGCCTCCAAGTGCTCGGGACTGCACCTAACTACTACCTGTTTGCACGACTCCTTTGAGCCGTGGTAGGGTAGCAATCTAAGAACAGTGGGACACACTCGAGGTGAAGTAGCAATGTCAAGTCTGCGGACTATGCTGTACTCATGTCACCTGGGAACTGCTAACTGACGACTGGTATAAAACCAACCAACAGTTCCCTGTGAGTCCTGTCCGGTGTACCCGTAACCTAACGAGCACCTGCATACTATCTCCAGTACGACGTAATGAAGGGTGTGGGACAGACCATCTCCCCAACTGGGATGAGAAGCGTACACACTAGTCTACTCCGGAGTATCGATGCCCTGTCTCGATAATCCTACGACTAGGGACCTGAATAAGGATGTGCTTATAAGCTACCCAGCCCCCACTAGTATGACTGCCATCACAACGCTGGTAGTCAAGCAAGATCCTAAGAGCTCTATCAATACGTATACTCACATATTAAGATAGAAAAACCAAGTAGCATACTACCATGTTTAGCAAGACTGTTATATATATGTGAATATCCCAAGCTTCCATTAAGTAATATACAAACTAGTATGATACAATAATGCACCCTAGGGCATATACACTAACAATCTCCCACTTGCACTAGGGCCATGTACTGGCATCTCGAAGGCCTATGATCTCGAGTAGCCTCTCGAACTGAATCTGAGGTAGGGCCTTTGTGAATGGATCAGCAATGTTCTCTTCAGTAGTAACTCTCCGAACCTCGATCTCCGGACGATCAATGATCTCCCTGATCAGGTGATACCGCCTTAAGATGTGTCTGGACTTCTGATGGGACCTTGGTTCCTTCGCTAAAGCTATAGCTCCATTGTTATCGCAATACAGAGGTATTGGATCAACAATAGTAGGAACCACCTGAAGTTCTGTTAGGAACTTCTTCATCCAGTCTTCTTCTTTTGCGGCATCGCAAGCAGCAATATACTCCGCTTCCATCGTCGAGTCAGCAATGGTGTCCTGCTTGGAGCACTTCCAGCACACCGCCCCTCCATTGAGGGTAAAGACATAACCTGACATGGACTTGGAATCGTCCTTATCACTCTGGAAGCCGGAATCAGCATAGGCCTCCATCCTGAGGTCTTTTCCCCCGTAAACCAAGAACATCTCCTTAGTCCTCCTCAGGTACTTGAGAATGTTCTTTACTGCTATCCAGTGCTTCTCCCCTGGGTCTGACTGATACCGGCTTACCACGCTCAGTGCGTAAGCTACATCTGGTCTGGTGCACAACATCGCATACATTATAAAGCATACCGCAGAAGCGTAGGGTATAATAGACATGCGTTCCCTTTCCAAATCAGTCTTGGGAGACATCTCTTTGGATAGGGTGATTCCGTGACAAGCCGGTAGATTACCGCGCTTAGAATCTTCCATACTGAATCTTTTCAGTATAGTGTCGATATACCTGGACTGCGAAAGTCCCAACATCCTCTTGGATCTATCACAATAGATCCGGATCCCCAGAATTTAAGAGGCATCACCCAGGTCTTTCATGGAGAACCTGTGTGATAAGAATCCTTTGACGGATTGTAGCATAGGAGTGTCATTTCCTATCAATAGAATGTCATCCACGTACAAGACGAGGAATATGACAGTTCTTGCTACAACTTTACTATATATACATGGTTCATCTGGATTTTTGATAAAGTCATATTCTTTGACTGTTTCATCAAAACAGTTGTTCCAACTCCGCGATGCCTGCTTTAGTCCATAAATGGACTTAAGCAACTTGCATACTTTCCCGCTGCTCTCACTCTGATTGAAACCCTCTGGCTGATCCATATAGACGCACTCTTCTAAATTACCATTCAGAAAAGCCGTCTTCACGTCCATCTGCCAGATTTCATAATCATGGAAGGCAGTAATAGCAAGAAGGACCCGAATGGATTTGAGCATAGCCACTGTAGAAAAAGTTTCGTCATAGTCCAAACCAGGTCTTTGAAGAAAACCCTTTGCAATAAGTCTAGCCTTATAGGTTTCCACATGTCCATCTACACCAATCTTTTTCTTGAAGATCCATTTGCATCCTATGGGTTTTACCCCATCTGGAGCAAAGTCCAAAGTCCATACTTTGTTGGTGTACATGGACTCCATTTCGGTCCGCATTGCATCTAGCCATCGTACCGAGTCGCTGCTCTGGATGGCCTGCAGGAAGCTAGTAGGTTCATCATCATCTATGATGCAATCCTCTCTATCCCCATCTATGAGAAAACCATAGTATCTCTCAGGCGGATGAGACGGCCTACTACTCCTGCGGAGGGGTGCGGGAATGTCTTGTTCTTCTTGAACTACTTATTCTACCAAACTTTCAGTATTAGTTTGTGGTTCTGGAATTTCTTCCAGTTCTATTTCGTTCCCATTTATTTCCTTTTCTAAAATCTGCTGTTCTAGAAAACGGGCATTACGAGAAACAAAAACCTTTTGTTCCTCTGCGTAATAGAATAGATACCCCTTGGAGTTCTTTGGATATCCCACAAACTTACAATGTACTGATCGTGCCTCGAGCTTGTCCGCATGCTGCTTTTTAACAAAAGCTGGACATCCCCATATCTTCATATGCTGAAGATGGGGTTTCTTCCCACTTCACATCTGATATGGGGTGGTAGGCACAGTCTTGGTAGGAGCCCTGTTCAGAAGATATACCGCTGAATCTAGCGCATAACCCCAGAATGATCGCGGTAACTCAGCATTACTCATCATGGAACGTACCATATCCAATAGGGTTTGAGTCCGTCTCTCCGATACACCGTTATGCTGTAGAGTGTATGGAGGAGTAAGCTGAGAGTGAATACCTTTCTCTTTTAGGTAACCTAGGAACTCGGCACTCAAGTATTCACCATCTCGATCAGATCTTAGTGTCTTGATACTTTTGCCGATTTGGTTTTCTACTTCATTCTTATACTCTTGGAATTTCTCAAAAGCCTCGGATTTATGTTTCATCAGATAAATGAATCCATACCTTGAGTAATCATCCGTAAAAGTAATGAAATAGGAAAAACCACCTCTTGCATGTATAGACATTGGACCACATACATCGCTGTGTATGAGTCCTAAGAGCTCGCTCGCTCTTACTCCATGTCCAGTAAATGGAGTCTTTGTCATCTTTCCTTTGAGACAAGATTGACAAGTTGCATAAGTTTGATATTCGAACGAGTCTAAATATCTTTCTCTATGTAACTTAGTCAACCTTCTCTCATTGATGTGACCCAGTTTACAACGCCATAAGAAAGCTTTATTTAAATCTGGAGACTTTCTTTTTAGTGTGTTCTGGACATTGAAAATTTGGAGTTGGTTTAACACATATATACCGTTTTCCAGTGTACCGGACCCAATCAAACTATGATTAAGGTGGATGTTAACAACACCACTTACAAACGTGAAATCATAACCTTTATTTGATAACAAGGAAACAGATATGATATTATACGTTTAGCTGGGTACACAAAAACAGTTATGTAAAACCAAAATGTGTCCACTCTTCAATCCCAGGTGATAATCCCTACGGATACAGCTCCCACGCTAGCTCCGTTAGCAACCATCAGGGTCATACCACCTTCCTTCAGCACTCTACGGTTTCTCAGTTCCTGCAATGAATTGCAAATATGAGATCCTGATCCGATATCCAATAGCCAGGAAGTAGAGTTGATTGACAGACAATTCTCAATTACAAACACACCTGAAGTCGAAGCCACAGCTTGCTTCGGTTCCTGGTTCTTGGCGTTCCACGCCTTGCAATCCTTTTTCCAGTGCCCTTTCCTATGACAATGGAAGCACTCATCCTGGGCCACTACCGGTATCGCAAACTTTTTCTTTCCCTTCCCTCCCACCTTACTTACACCTCCTCTAGGTTTGGTGGCGGCCTTCTTTTTCCTTCCTTTGGCCCTAGCTTTGGACCCGGAAGAAGAAGCACCGCTAACAAACATAGCGGGTGCTTCCCTTGCCTTCTGCAAGGTGCCCTCTGCACTCCTCAACATGTTAAGGAGTTCCGGAAGATCAACTTCTTTTCTTTGAATGTTGAAGTTCAGAATAAACTGGGCGTAGTTGGAAGGAAGGGACTGGAGAATAAGGTCTGTATAGAGCTCATTATCCAAAGTCGTCCTAAGGTTCGCGAGCTCTTCTATGTAGCCAATCATCTTTAGGACATGTTCTCCTACCGATGATCCGACAGCCAACCTCGCTCGAAACAAGTTCTTAGAGGTCTCGTATCTTGCTATACGAGATTGCTCTCCATAATGTTCTATTGTATAGAGAAATATGGCATCTAGTTCCATATCCTCGTGCCTCCTCTGACGTTCATTGTTCATCGAGGCAAGCACGATGCACTTGGCTTTCACGCAATCGAAATCCCAGGTTTTGCGGATTTCCTTATCCTCATTACTGGATTTGGGACCAGGGACAGCAAGTGCCTTAGCGGTGAGGACGTACCCCAATTTGTCATAGGTCAAAGCCATTTTGACTTTCCGCAACCAATCTTTATAGTTTGGCCCAGTCAGTATATTTTTCTCTAAAAGTAACTTAAGTCTAATCATTTTCAGGGTCGCTGCAATTAGGAGAGAGAGAAGAAAACTCTTTAGCATGATGCTCTTGCAAGTTTAGAGTGGTTTTTAATTTATCTAAACTGGATGGATCCCACTGTTTCTCGAATCTTTCCTCAAACAATAAAAGAAGAATTAGCCAGGACTATTCTCACTGTACAATACTTGCTTAACCGTTCAGCCAGGCTGGTGTCGGTACTTCGAGGGGGATTTTCCAACGCTTTCGCGAAGTTCCTTAATTAAATAACCTCTTTTCTCTGGGGGCGTAACCCCGCTGACACCTTTCTTGACACCTACTTGGTTTATAGCATTGATCGTTAAGTGACAAATATCCTGATGAGTAGCATATACTCACAGTAGGATCGGGATCTAAATATCATCGTATGATAATGTTGAAGGAATCCTACCAACATTCATCAAACTCCAAATGGTATGCAACTCTTTGCAAATTTCAGTTTCTTTAGAAATTCCTGATATAAGTTTTTGCCCTATGCTCTTATGACCTTGGCTTTGGTTAAAATGTCATAAGTCATATGTCAAGTTCTACCCGTCATTATCTTGTCAATTTGAACCCATCCGTACATACCCCTGACTTTGGTCAAATGATAATACGACTGTCCCAAACTAACTCATCTATCTTATGCAACAAATGAATACCCAATAGCTACCAAACACTATGCCTTGACTTTGGCCAAAATGCATAGCTTGAATACTACTGAATACCCAAATGAAATGACGGAGGGCTACGAATGGTTTTGGCGAAACCGTGAACGTAGTGAACTTAATATGACCGAAGGAACCTGATAGCTTTTTTTTAAAAGGAGTGGTTAAAGATCCGTAATTTTAAAAATATCATCTGTTTTAAAATAACCGAGTGGTTTCTTTTAAATTTTTCCAACGATTCATCTTTTGGTTTATTTTCTTTGCATTAAAAATAATGCGTCCCGTCATTAACCTATCATTGCAGAAAACAACGAAAATACAACGTGCTCTTATGCCATCCGCATTCGCCACTGGGTCCAGTCATCACCCGTTAGGATACTTAACTAACGACAGAGCGGGGGTGTAACGTTTCCAAAATAATAAAATATTATTTTCGGGAATTTTTATAATTTAATATTATTTTAATGAGTATTTTAATATTCGGGTATAATTAAATACAAATAAATGGGGAAAAATTATGGAAAATTCTAAAATAGGGTATTTTATGGAATTATGCCATTTTTAAGTTTTAAGATTAGTTATATGCTAATTTGGTGCTAATCGCGATTAAAAATCGCTAATTGGATTTTTAGCTTTTTTGTGCAAAAATGTGCACATATCATTTTCCACACTTGTTATACTTGTGTTACATTTCTATTGCCATGGTTGTTCTTTTGGGTTCACTATTGGAGTGAGAAGGATAAGAAAAAGGAAAAGAAAAGAAAAGGAAAAAGTAAGTATGATGATGATGAGAGAGAGAGAGACTAGGTCAACCCCACTTTTTGAACCATACTCCCATCATTTTCCCCTTCTCATTCTCTCTCCTCTCCCTCTCTTTGAACTGCTGCTGCCCCTCTCCTTCTCTCTCCCTCTTCATGAAACCCTAGATCCACCATGAAAACAAAGCCAAAACCCCATTCCCACTTCACAAAAAATGTTCCCGAGATCACTAGCTACACATTGAACCTTGCAAGATTGGATTTGGAGGACTTTGAGCAACTCAAGAATTTTCTTGAGTTGCCAAAGGAGGTAAATTCTGGACCTATTAGAGTAGTATTTCCTTTCCTTGTGCATCTATTCTAGTTTCATATCGATAATGTGTTGTTTGTGGACTTTAGAGATTTCTAGTTAGGGTTTAGGGTAAAACTGAAATCAAAGATGAAATTGAGGATGGTGGTGACCTTAGAAACCCTGGTGTGTTGTTGTTTTGGACCCAAACCTGAACTTGAAACCAGAATACGGATTTATGAGACGATGTCGGAGAAAAACTGTGAATCTGTGATCGTATTTAAGAATCTGCTATCACCCCGAGACCCCAAAAATAAAACTGAGTTGACAGTGAGATGTGCAGGCACCATGGAACCACCACACCAAACCGTAGCCCCCAACTCAAATGTACGGCCACCAATTTATTCCTTTTGGCCGCAAATTGTGGCCAGAGCAGGAGGGAATTGCTTCGATTTTTGTGCATGGCCCTATTTCCTCTATTCTTGACCCTGGGTATGTCTAGTTTTGACTGATTCCATCTAGGGTAAAATCTGGGTTGATTTTCCTATGTTGGTGCATGGTTTATGACTTGTTTTAGCAAGGATTTTGGTATTTGGTGTTTCGTTCCTGTCGGGTGGCGTTTGGACGTCAACGACAAGTGGATATTGATCGTGTTTGCATGCGAGGTTATAGGTTTTTACCTATGGGCATAGCGTGTGCCGTTTTGGTTTCCGATGTGATTTTCATGTGTGTAACGTTTTGAAAATCATTTCGGTGAAATTTCGAAAAATTGGTAAAAATAGAGGGTTTTCTGTAAAAAGTCAAAATACAAATATCTTATTATAAAAATTTAATATACATATTCTAGCTATGTAATTGCTATTATTTGGTGTTTATTGAGCCACTGGTGAAATTTCAAATTTTCTGAAAAAAATATTATTTTATTATTATTTTAAGCCGTCACTAATACATTTAATTAGGGAAAATTACAAATTGGAATGAGTTGAAACAAATTTTGTGCATCATAAAACATTAAATAAAATTTTATCATGTGGTTTTTGGAACGAAATCATTTGCCAAAACGGTTTAGAAATTATTGAAGAAAAAAAGGCTTTTTTTTGCGTAAATGGATGTTTGGGGTATTGTATTTATCATTTTTCATCACCCCACAACCGTACCCACACCTACACACCGCCATTCACTTCTCCCCTTAGCTAAATTCAGCAGCCCCATTTTATTTCCCACTTGAATTTTCAAAGGAAAAGAAATGAAAGAAAAGAAAAGAAATGGGTAAATAAGTTAGACTTTGACTTTGCTTTGACCTTGATTTTGCCCCACTTTCTCTACCTCCCTCTCTCTCCTCCCCCACTCCTATTTTCTGGCCGAAATCCCTTCTCCCTACAGCAGCAGCCCCCCCTCCATTTTCCCCTTTCCTTTCTCTTCAAAACTTCATCAAGAATTGCTCAAAATCCATCAAAAAAAATCCCAAAACCCAAATCCGACTCCTACCCATTTTAGCTTAGCCCGTATAGCATGGATCCTTGTGAAAAGAGAGAATTTTGGGAGGCCATGGATGCTTGTGGATCTTCAAATATTTTTGGGTCTAATTCTAAACTTTTTTTTGCTTAATTTGTTACTTGTTTCTTAAAGTTAATTTAATTAAGTGTTAATGTGGTTTATGTGAGTTTAATTGCATGATTAAGATTTCAAGTTAGGGTTTGTTGTGGAAATGAGTTGTGTTTAATTGTTCATGGTTTAGTGATGTGGATTAACACATTTAGTTTTGTAGAAAACTAATCTAGTTGTTAATTACAAGTTGTTACTTGAAAAATGTCCAAATTAAGCTTTTTGTTGCAAACTAGGTTTTTTTGATTTAATTCGAAATATGAGATTAAAAATATGGTTAGGGTTTTTATCATATTATTAACTTTATTAAGTGTAGTTTAACACTTTAGTTCATGAAAATCTAAGCTAGATTGTAGTTTGTGCATTTTTGCTTTGAAATTGTTAAAATTTAAGTATTTTGTAAACTAGAATATTAGGGTTTTTGGAATTTAATGAGATTAAATTCCGGAAATTGTTTATACGACTTATTTAAGATATTTAATAAGTCTATTGGCCGCTACATTCATTTAAACATCATGTTTTGCACAAAAACGGCGAAATGTGCTTGCTAGATTTTCGGAAAAACGACCTTTTAAGTGAAATTGGGGTTTTTGTGAGTTTTAACCTAGTTTATATAAAAATTAGTGTTCGTGAATGTGCAAATTAGTGTGATTGGATTTTTCTCGATGGTTTGACGTTTGTACATCGACATCGAGGGTTGGTTTGACTATTCTTGCATGCGTAGGCGATAGGTTTGAACCTATGCGTGATACGCGTGCCGATTTGATTTTCGTATGCCGTTTCGATCTCGAATTTAGTTTTAATGCGATATGGTGCGTTATGCTATGTAGGTACCCCCATGTGGACTTCAAGACGACAAGCAAGCGCGTGGCAACGTCGGCACCGGCTAGCGAGGACCAGGTGAGAAGATTTATATCTACGGGGAGAAGTCGGGTGGATGGCGTATAGCACCCCCGCAGTCCGTGGTGGTGTATACGGATGCGTATACACACCAATAATTATTATATGTTAATTGGGATTAATAACGATGCTTAGGATGGATATTGGTGTGTTGAATTATTTTTAGTGTTGCGAATCCTAGGGTAGTGTTGCACTACACTTACACACATACATACTTGCATACATTCCTATTGATATGTGCTCATGGGATTCTTTATAATTATGTGTTCACATGGGTATGGGACTATGTGTTCACATACGGATTGAGGATGATACTTGGAATTGAGCTGAGTCGATGAGTTTTGATTTGAGGCCGTGAGATCGGTGATATAGCAGGGTTCGTGTCTTAGATACGACATGACGTTGTAGCGGGTCCTTGACGTAGTGTTTCACACACGTCCATGCATACGTAGGCGGTATCAGTATGGTACTAGACGTAGATCAGTACCCCAATCATGATAGTTGATAAAGAGGATACCAGGTGAATAGTATGATGAATGTGATATTGACCCGTACCCAGATTTGGGATGCCGTACGACGGATTTACGTACGAGCTATATTCATGATTGATCCGCACCCTTGACTTGGGATGCCTGATTATAGATATGGTATCGGCTATGATATTATTGAGGCGGGATCACCGACTATACATATACAGGTAGGTATATGTATCGACTCAGATGATAGGCGGTTTCCTTACCAGTAGTTCAGCTTGTTAGTTCAGCCGTATAGTTTAGTGTAGTTGTTAGATTAGATTAGACTCCTACCTATTTCAAAACCAACGAATCGTGGGTATTTTAAAAGACAGCCCAAGGGATCTTACGGATATTTCAAAAAACGTATCTTTTCATAAAAACACCGTAGCCCCTATTTTCAAAATCCCATGATTCGTGTTATTTCAAAAGGCACCATTTGTAGAACTTATATTAGATTATTACAGATTAGTTATCGTTGTGTCTAGAATTCAGCTCCCGCACATCATTGCTGTTCGCTCTGCCTCGCATACTTATTGTGCTGCATATTCCATTATTGATATCATGCTGTTAGGACACCAGCACCATTACCGATGATGCGTATGTACCACGTACACCTACTTGCCGGCTCACACACATCTTCATCGGTAATTGCCATATCGCGTACACTTTAGAGAATATATTTGCTTGACTTAGCTTGTTAGCTAGTAGTTCTGACATGATATTAGTGTACTTCCCTTATATGCCAGTTTAGACATTGTAGTTATTACTTGTCACTTCATGCATACTGTTATTCAATTGTTCATGCCTAGTTTATTAATCATACATTGCAACTTGGTTATTGATACCATATGCATTCATTATCATTGACATATGCACTTATGATGATTTCTTGAGATTTATGATATTTCTGGATTTCGGGGAAAGCCGCAAAATTTACAACTTATGATCTTTTAAAATATAAAATATTGCGGTTTTCTAGTGATGTAAAGTGTCGTCCACCATGAGTTTGCTGTGGTTTTGGAGATCCGTGTCGAGGAGTGGAGGAACCGTCACGGGTACATGGTGGGCCCGGTATGGTACCCCGGGGCAAGATGAATGTGGTGTTGACGTTGAGCCTGGCAGGGGACAGATTACCTACCGGTGACTGTTTGGCACGGCGGATATCCAGAGGATACCGACCGTGGCCGCGAGATGATGAGATTTTGATATTGAGCTGGGTCAGCCAGATGGCTGAGGCCAGAGATACTATGACATTGATATTTCGAGACAGTGAGATTTATGTTTTGTGTCGATGCTAGACACTGTTGATACTGATTTCATTATGATACCTCAGTTTAAAAATACGAAGGAAATCTCACTAATTTATGAAAACAGTTTCTTCATTTACATGTATTCTGTTTTCATGCATTCATACCTCATTCATATGATATATTGCTACCTGAGGCACTGACACGGGCACATGAAATTACACTCGGGTTAGATATTACCCTAGCCATTGTTATAGGCTGCATGTTATACCTATATTTGAGGATATATTATGATCATTGAGCTAGGTTGCGTTATTTATGCGATTTCTGTGCGTAGATGTTTTTCTATTCACGAGTTGGCAACTCACCCCCGTTGTGCCCCAGCTTCTTGCAGGTTTTGCCGTACAAGTTTCATTACGGCTTTGCGGGCTCAGTTTCATTCGGGTGACTTGCTAGTAAGTGGGTTTTTCTTGTATCGTACCCATCATATTATCTTGTATAATATTATTCAGTTGTATCTAGTAAATTCCATCAACCAAACATGTTTTTATTGAAATAGAGACCAGTGTTGTTTATTCTTTCGACCTTAGAGTCGCTCGTTGCATTTCTGGTGGTTTTGAGTTTCCTTTTGAGTTTTGATCCTCGCCGTTGGCGTTGTATATTATATTGCTTGTGTGGTTGTGACCGTCGATTGACGAAGAGCTAGCTCCCGCTTGGGGATGCCTTTTTCTTGATTTCGTATACTATTCATGTTGTATCCCGTTTGGGGGCCAGTATTTACAAAGGAGACTCTGCCGAAATTTTCAGTAAATTTTTGATGTTTTTAAAAACCGCATAATTCGGCTTATGCTATTGAAACTACTTGCTTTAAGTTGGTTTTTCCTGCATTCTACTACTTTTCTTGGTTTGGATTTCTGGGTTTTCGGTTTACTTAGATTATGTATGCCTCGAGACGTTCGTAGTTTAAGTGCCGGTCATGTTCCGTACTTTCGGGTCGTGACAAAGTTGGTATCAGAGCGTTAGGTTTTAACCTTCGGAGCGTAGGATGACCCTTTGTTGATGGAATAGGTGACTAAAGTAGAGTGACGTACCGTTGGTATGTTCCGCGGCATATTTACGACACGCCACTCCACTTATGAAGCCTTAGGATATATACTTCCTTGTTCAGTATTATATTCCTTCCTGATCTAGCCTCATCGGTACCAGCTTGGTTTTGCTACTATGGTTACGGGCAGGGAGAGCTACGGCTAGAGTTGCGGTCAGCACAAGCTCGTCACGAACGAGGACTGACCAGGGCGAAATTCCGACGACACACGATTGCAGAGATGTGTCTTTTTACTATGTTTCCGCGCCACGAGCGTTTGGCGGATCGCCTTTATGAGGTTACTCGGAGGTGCTGATCGACTCTAGAGGATTGAGCCAATGATAGAGGCCAGCCAGATTTTGATGACCGTTGGTGTGTTTCTTACTCCTGATGATTGAGGTACTGTTCAGCGTGCAGACGAGCGAGCCAGTTGTTGCTGCGAGCGACGAGATATCACCCCGTATGATGGAGCTATTGCGGGGCGAGTTGTACGAATGAATGATAGAAGGTCGCTAGTCACCCGATGATGAATGACTAGGACAGGTGGTTAGTTCGCTTACCCCGATGCGAGGTCATCAGATAGATTGATTCCAGCTAGAGACGACTTCACGCGGAGACGTTGGGAGTCGACAGAGGCGATCGAATGTCAGAGACCTATTATTCCAAGTTTAAAGTAGTCGGAAAGACATGCAGGCAATTCTATGGTCCCTCTAGAAGAATGAAACCCTAACTCGACTTAATGACCGTGTGAAAGCCTTTGAACCTTCGGGTTTGCGGCAGTTCTACGGCGCCATTAGTGAGGCTTGGGTTTGCCCTTCTACGGCTGGACCACCGATACTGTGGTATGTACTCGATACTATTAAACTGTGCCCAAGATGTTGAGCTCTTGGGGGATTATGAGGTTTTGACGACTCGATCGGATGGCTCGACTTGATTCGGATGCTAGGTGGTGAGATGCATTTCTTGGGAGACTCCCGATATGATGATAGCTGTTGGAACTCAGTCCATGCAGCCGCAACGAGACGAGTCCAAAGCAGACAACATTAGAGAAAAATGGAGTAAGAGGTTCGTATAAGATCTGGATATGATGACGTTCCCCTCCGCCGACATCAGAGATGCGATGCGCATGCCGAGGCAGAGTACTGGATATACCTTCCAGAAGGAGTCGCGATGGGTATGCAGCCGTTCCAGAGCAAGATGCAGATATAGGAAAGGACAATGACTTCCGGACAGTTGGCAGAGACGAGACATGGAAGAGACCGTGAGCAGGATTCCTTCCAGGACACTGCTGCAATGATACTTGCACCCAGGATCAGATGTGTCACGTACATTCAGAGAGCCAGAGGTCGACGCCAATGATATGCTGTCTTACGAGTGGTCACGATGATTGACCAAAAGATGACCAGAGAAGTGCCAGAACGGAATCGTCCCCGTTAGCACACCTGACAGGGCCGATGAGCCGATGGACCGAAAGATTGGTAATTCACAGTGAAGACCTTGACCCAGGAGTGGTCATGGTTACGCATACCAGCAGGACAGAGTTCATGATCATCGACGAGACGTCCCACTAGTGACCGCGACAGTTGGCCGAGATTCTTAGAGGATGCGCTTGAGCAGTACTATTCCGCCATTATTGATTACGATGTTTTGGGTGATTTATTCGTATGATTTGATTTTGATGATTGAGGATTTACGATCTTTGCACAGTGTTGCACCTGATATCGTTTTCGTGCTTTAGTTTCACATGTTTGTAATTTTACGGTTTTAACCAGTTGAGTTGGTTTTGTGCGTATGCATGCACACGATTTCGTTCCTGCACTCGGTATAATTTATATATGCTTGCAGTGCAGTGATACGCCTTTTGTGCACTTAGATGCACTGGACTTCGATTTCGATTGTGATACTCGATATTTGTTTTGTGCACCTGATTGATTTTGCGCACGTTCGGCGCTTGATATTGGATTTCATGATTTCGTGCACGATGGATCCACCTGATTTGGATTTTCGCGCATGTTGGGCGCATGTTTTGAAGGGTGATTTTGGTGCACACCAGAGGCACTAAATCGAGAATTCTTCATGCGTGTCAGACGCACCTGTCCCTGCTGTCAGGCACACATGGTGCCTACGACAGATGTTTCGTGCACACCCGATGCACTTAGATGTTGTTTCTGTGCGCATGTATGGCGCATTCATGGATTTTGATTTCCGTGCGCACCAGACGCACGTAGTATTCATGTGCATATTTAGGGATTGATTTCGTATAGAGCCGTACGTTTTTATGATATTGCTATGTGTTTTCGTACTGAGCAGGACTAGTCAGAGGACAGTACCTGAATATATTTTGCATGCATTGATAGTTATTGAAGGGATTTCCAAAAAGCGAGCTATAGCCTCAGTATTTACCTACGTGTCTGATATGACACGAAATGTTTAAAACAAGGAGACCCTTCTGAATTGTTTCCAAAATGGCGGAACGTACGTTTCAAACAAAGGTATATATGTATATAGTTATTTTCTTATGATAGACGTCCGCCACTGTGCAGTGTTATACGCGTTGCACAGCGACTTAAAAAGATTTGGCATGCATTTCCTTCAGATACTTACAGATATAGATTCGATATTTACATGTATAGTTTCGAGTTATATCATATTGGTTTTGATTTGGATTTAGCATTGATGTCTTCTCCTTGACTCCGATGATTGCGGGATGCTTGACGGAGTTTTGATTTGAGTTATATACTCATTTTTCAAGCGCATGCGCTGCGCTACGATTTGTTTTATGTATTTACAATTTCGGAGCCCAGACGACTTGATGGTTTTTCTTAGATGTTTTAGTATTTGGGGGAGTTTGAATTTAAATTCGGGGACCGAATTTCTTTAAGGGGGGAAGATTGTAACGTTTTGAAAATCGTTTCAGTGAAATTTCGAAAAATCGGTAAAAATAGGGGGTTTTCTGTAAAAAGTCAAAATACAAATATCTTATTATAAAAATTTAATATACATATTCTAGCTATGTAATTGCTATTATTTGGTGTTTATTGAGCCGCTGGTGAAATTTCAAATTTTCTAAAAAAAATATTATTTTATTATTATTTTAAGCCGTCACTAATACATTTAATTAGGGAAAATTACAAATTGGAATGGGTTGAAACAAATTTTGTGCAACATAAAACATTAAATAAAATTTTATCATGTGGTTTTTGGAACGAAATCATTTGACAAAACGGTTTAGAAATTATTGAAGAAAAAAAAGGCTTTTTTTAGCGTAAATGGATGTTTGGGGTATTGTATTTATCATTTTTCATCACCCCACAATCGTACCCACACCCACACACCCCCATTCACTTCTCCCCTTAGCTAAATTCAGCAGCCCCATTTTATTTCCCACTTGAATTTTCAAAGGAAAAGAAATGAAAGAAAAGAAAAGAAATGGGTAAATAAGTTAGACTTTGACTTTGCTTTGACCTTGACTTTGCCCCACTTTCTCTACCTCCCTCTCTCTCCTCCCCCACTCCCATTTTCTGGCCGAAATCCCTTCTCCCTACAGCAGCAGCCCCCCTCCATTTTCCCCTCTCCTTTATCTTCAAAACTTCATCAAAAATTGCTCAAAATCCATCAAAAAAAATCCCAAAACCCAAATCCGACTCCTACCCATTTTAGCTTAGCCCGTATAGCATGGATCCTTGTGAAAAGAGAGCATTTTGGGAGGCCATGGATTCTTGTGGATCTTCAAATATTTTTGGGTCTAATTCTAAACTTTTTTTTGCTTAATTTGTTACTTGTTTCTTAAAGTTAATTTAATTAAGTGTTAATGTGGTTTATGTGAGTTTAATTGCATGATTAAGATTTCAAGTTAGGGTTTGTTGTGGAAATGAGTTGTGTTTAATTGTGCATGGTTTAGTGATGTGGATTAACACATTTAGTTTTGTAGAAAACAAATCTAGTTGTTAATTACAAGTTGTTACTTGAAAAATGTCCAAATTAAGCTTTTTGTTGCAAACTAGGTTTTTTTGATTTAATTCGAAATATGATATTAAAAATATGGTTAGGGTTTTTATCATATTATTAACTTTATTAAGTGTAGTTTAACACTTTAGTTCATGCAAATCTAAGCTAGATTGTAGTTTGTGCATTTTTGCTTTGAAATTGTTAAAATTTAAGTATTTTGTAAACTAGGATATTAGGGTTTTTGGAATTTAATGAGATTAAATTCCGGAAATTGTTTATACGACTTATTTAAGATATTTAATAAGTATATTGGCCGCTACATTCATTTAAATATCATGTTTTGTACAAAAACGGCGAAATGTGCTTGCTAGATTTTCGGAAAAACGACCTTTTAAGTGAAATTGGGGTTTTTGTGAGTTTTACCCTAGTTTATATTAAAATTAGTGTTCGTGAATGTGCAAATGAGTGTGATTGGATTTTTCTCGATGGTTTGACGTTTGTACATCGACATCGAGGGTTGGTTTGACTATTCTTGCATGCGTAGGCGATAGGTTTGAACCTATGCGTGATACGCGTGCCGATTTGATTTTCGTATGCCGTTTCGATCTCGAATTTAGTTTTAAGGCGATATGGTGCGTTATGATATGTAGGTACCCCCATGTGGACTTCAAGACGACAAGCAAGCGCGTGGCGACGTCGGCACCGGCTAGCGAGGACCAGGTGAGTAGATTTATATCTACAGGGAGAAGTCGGGTGGATGGCGTATAGCACCCCCGCAGTCCGTGGTGGTGTATACGGATGCGTATACACACCAACAATTATTATATGTTAATTGGGATTAATAACGATGCTTAGGATGGATATTGGTGTGTTGAATTATTTTTAGTGTTGCGAACCCTAGGGTAGTGTTGCACTACACTTACACACATACATACTTGCATACATTCCTATTGATATGTGCTCATGGGATTCTTTATAGTTATGTGTTCACATGGGTATGGGACTATGTGTTCACATATGGATTGAGGATGATACTTGGAATTGAGCTGAGTCGATGAGTTTTGATTTGAGGCCGTGAGATCGGTGATATAGCAGGGTTCGTGTCTTAGATACGACATGACGTTGTAGCGGGTCCTTGACGTAGTGTTTCACACACGTCCATGCATACGTAGGCGGTATCAGTATGGTACTAGACGTAGATCAGTACACCAATCATGATAGTTGATAAAGAGGATACCAGGTGAATAGTATGATGAATGTGATATTGACCCGTACCCAGATTTGGGATGCCGTACGACGGATTTACGTACGAGCTATATTCATGATTGATCCGCACCCTTGACTTCGGATGCCTGATTATAGATATGGTATCGGCTATGATATTATTGAGGCGGGATCACCGACTATACATATACAGGTAGGTATATGTATCGACTCAGATGATAGGCGGTTTCTTTACCTGTAGTTCAGCTTGTTAGTTCAGCCGTATAGTTTAGTGTAGTTGTTAGATTAGATTAGACTCCTACCTATTTCAAAACCAACGAATCGTGAGTATTTTAAAAGACAGCCCAAGGGATCTTACGGATATTTCAAAAGACGTATCTTTTCATAAAAACACCGTAGCCCCTATTTTCAAAATCCCATGATTCGTGTTATTTCAAAAGGCACCATTTGTAGGACTTATATTAGATTATTACAGATTAGTTATCGTTGTGTCTAGTATTCAGCTCCCGCACATCATTGCTGTTCTCTCTGCCTCGCATACTTATTGTGCTGCATATTCCATTATTGATATCATGCTGTTAGGACACCAGCACCATTACCGATGATGCGTATGTACCACGTACACCTACTTGCCGGCTCACACACATCTTCATCGGTAATTGCCATATCACGTACACTTTAGAGAATATATTTGCTTGACTTAGCTTGTTAGCTAGTAGTAAAGACATGATATTAGTGTACTTCCCTTATATGCCAGTTTAGACATTGTAGTTATTACTTGTCACTTCATGCATACTGTTATTCAATTGTTCATGCCTAGTTTATTAATCATACATTGCAACTTGGTTATTGATACCATATGCATTCATTATCATTGACATATGCACTTGTGATGATTTCTTGAGATTTATGATAATTCTGGATTTCGGGGAAAGCCGCAAAATTTACAACTTATGATCTTTTAAAATATAAAATATTGCGGTTTTCTATTGATGTAAAGTGTCGTCCACCATGAGTTTGCTGTGGTTTTGGAGATCCGTGTCGAGGAGTGGAGGAACCGTCACGGGTACATGGTGGGCCCGGTATGGTACCCCGGGGCAAGATGAATGTGGTGTTGACGTTGAGCCTGGCAGGGGACAGATTACCTACCGGTAACTGTTTGGCATGGCGGATATCCAGAGGATACCGACCGTGGCCGCGAGATGATGAGATTTTGATATTGAGCTGGGTCAGCTAGATGGCTGAGGCCAGAGATACTATGACATTGATATTTCGAGACAGTGAGATTTATGTTTTGTGTCGATGCTAGACACTGTTGATACTGATTTCATTATGATACCTCAGTTTAAAAATACGAAGGAAATCTCACTAATTTATGAAAACAGTTTCTTCATTTACATGTATTCTGTTTTCATGCATTCATACCTCATTCATATGATATATTGCTACCTGAGGCACTGACACGGGCACATGAAATTACACTCGGGTTAGATATTACCCTAGCCATTGTTATAGGCTGCATGTTATACCTATATTTGAGGATATTTTATGATCATTGACCTAGGTTGCGTTATTTATGCGATTTCTGTGCGTAGATGTTTTTCTATTCACGAGTTGGCAACTCACCCCCGTTGTGCCCCAGCTTCTTGCAGGTTTTGCCGTACAGGTTTCATTACGGCTTTGCGGGCTCAGTTTCATTCGGGTGACTTGCTAGTAAGTGGGTTTTTCTTGTATCGTACCCATCATATTATCTTGTATAATATTATTCAGTTGTATCTAGTAAATTCCATCAACCAAACATGTTTTTATTGAGATAGAGACCAGTGTTGTTTATTCTTTCGACCTTAGAGTCGCTCGTTGCATTTCTGGTGGTTTTGAGTTTCCTTTTGAGTTTTGATCCTCGCCGTTGGCGTTGTATATTATATTGCTTGTGTGGTTGTGACCGTCGATTGACGAAGAGCTAGCTCCCGCTTGGGGATGCCTTTTTCTTGATTTCGTATACTATTCATGTTGTATCCCGTTTGGGGGCCAGTATTTACAAAGGAGACTCTGCCGAAATTTTCAGTAAATTTTTGATGTTTTTAAAAACCGCATAATTCGGCTTATGCTATTGAAACTACTTGCTTTAAGTTGGTTTTTCCTGCACTCTACTACTTTTCTTGGTTTGGATTTCTGGATTTTCGGTTTACTTAGATTACGTATACCTCGAGACGTTCGTAGTTTAAGTGCCGGTCATGTTCCGTACTTTCGGGTAGTGACAATGTGCTTTAGCGTTTGTGATATCCTTGTAGGTACCTCACGTGATGTTGAGGCAAAGAAGATGAAGATAGCGACATCGGCATTGGCACACGAGAAGCATGGTGAGTAGATTTATATCTACGGGGAGAAGTCGGGTGGATGGCGTATAGCACCCCTGCAGTCCGTGGTGATGTATATGGATACGTATACACACATATATTTATTATGGGTTATGATTATTGATGGTAATAATGGTATTATTAGTGATAAGGATGTATTGGTTTAGTATAGTGCGAAACCCTAGAGTAGTGGTTGCACCCACACATACACGTACACATATACTTGCATGCATTCTTTCATTTATCTGTGTGCATATATAAGTGTGTATATCTACACATGGGTATGGAACTATGTGTTCGTATACGGGGTTGAGGATGATACATAGGATTGAGATGAGTCGATAAGTCTTGATTGAGGCCGTGGGATTTGGCGATATGACAGAATTCGTTTTTGTGATGTGGTATGATGGTAGTGATACCGGATATGTGATGAGATGAATGTGATATTGACCCCTACCCAGCTATTGGGGTGCCGTACGATGATTTACCGTATGAGCTTTATATTGAGGTTAGATCCTCTCTCATGACTCGAGGATGTTATGTGATATACTGTATCGTGCGTGATACTATTAAGGCGAGATCATCGACTATATATATATATATATATGTATATCGACTCAAATTTAGGTGGTTTCCATACCCCTCCCTATTGACTTGATTGTTGGGTTCGTAGTTCACATAGTAGGCGTTACACTAGACCCGAGTCATACCTATTTCAAAACTAACGAATCGGGGATATTTTAAAGATAGGCAAAAGGGTTTATACGGATATTTTCAAAAGACGCATCTTTTCTTAAAACACCGTAGCCCTTATTTTACCAAAAGGCCTGAATCGTCGTATTTCAAAAGGCAAGGTTGCATGATATATCTATTGAGGCAGGTTCCTTACTGTTGCATTGATTATTCGATTCCGCATATTCATGCTATTTGCTTTGCATCGCTTGTATTGTTGATATATTTCAGTCATGCTGCTAGGACACCAGCACCATTATCGATGATGCGTATGTTCCACGTACACTTGTTTGCCGGCTCACACACTTCATCATCGATAATTGCCATGTCACTACACTGTAGTACTGTTGCATTCAGTGTATGTTGTTTACATTTCTTTACTTGTCGCATACATCATGTTTTCTGATTATACGCATTGAGATATGTTGTTTCCATGATATTTCTGGTTTTTGGGAACCGTGGGTGTTTCAAAAAAGAGATTAAGTAATTGTTTTAAAACCCGGTTACCCTTGATATGATATTTCAGTGCGTCCACCATGTGTTTTCTCGGTGCAGAGAGCGACATGTGAAACCCGATTCGAGGAGGCGGATGAGGCCGATTGCGGGTACATGGTGGACCCGGTATGGTTCCCCGGAGGAAGAAATGTTTTTCGTGGAGTAGACGATGAGCCTGGCAGGGTGGCGAGTACCTACCGGTGATTGGTTGGACCTGGCGGTTATCCGGAGGATACTGACCAGAGTCGATAGATGGATATGGGCGTACTGCCGAGACCGAGGGCCGATACCGCAGACAGAAACCGTGGGTCGATCCGGACTAACGGAGCCCGATATATGAGGATTTACGTGCCGATGCTGGGCACAGTTTTCATGATGTTTTCGAGTGTCGATGCTGGGCACTCCGGTTCCATGATTTTGACGTGTCACGATGGACACGGATGGTTTATATCCTCATATTATTCCTATGCACATGCTTTATGATATTTACATGCATGATGGTGATTGTCATTGGGTGACGAGTGGACGGGATCCACGTACATGCAGATTTGATTACATTGATCATACCTCACATTTTTGATATGCTATTACCTGAGGCACTGGCACGAGCACTTGGCACTACACTCATGCATAGAGATTACCCTGGCAATTTTGAATGCTTCAGACTTATTCATATTGAGATTATTTATATCTGATCATTTGACTTAGGATTATGTCATGTATTCGATCTCTGCTTGTAGATATTTTCTATTCACGAGTTGGCAACTCACCCCCGTTATGCCACAGTTCTTGCAGGTTTTGCCGCACAGATTCCATTGCGGTATTTTTGGCATACTGCTTCCTTATGGGTGACTTGCTTGGGTAGGTGGGTTCTTTTGTATCAGAACCGCCATTGTACATGTATTATTCATTGTATCTAGAAATTCCATCAACCAAAACTTGTATATTGTTTCAGACTTAGAAAACAGTGTTGTATTATTTCGACCTTAGAGTCGCGCTTGTAGTATTACGGTTTTCTGGCTGCTTTGAGTTCTTTTTTTGGGTTTTGATCCTCGCCCTTGGGCGTTGTATATTATTATTGCTTGCGTGGTTGTGACCGTCGATTGACGAAGAGCTAGCTCCCGCTTGGGGATGCCTTTTATCATTTCATATATATTATTCTTGTTGTACCCCGTTCGGGGCCAGTTTTTACAAAGGAAACTCTGCCGAAATTTTCAGGAAAGGTTACACATTTTTAAAAATGCATATTCGGCTTAGTTATTTAAAAACTTTGATTTTTGAAACATGATTTCTTTACTTCTTCAAACCAGTTTTCCTTATTTACTCTTTAAATGGTTTTAGATTTCTGGGCTTTCGGCTTACTTCGATCAGATGGGGTCCTATAGAAGTCATATGGTTCAAGGGCCAGTCACGTGCTCTTTCGGGTCATGACAAAGTTGGTATCAAAGCGCTAGGTTGACCTTGGTTCGAGTCTAAGTTTGACTATGTGGAGCCTAGGGCGTTATATATATACGGAACTTAGGCTTGACCTTACGGAATTTAGACTTAGTCGAGGGTGTATTAGACCCGAACTTTCGTCGCGTAGGATGACCCTTGGTTGATGGAATAGGTGACTAAAGTAGAGTGACGTACTGTGGGTATGTTCCGCGGCATACTTACGACACGCCACTCCGCTTAAGAAACCTTAGGTTGTACATTTCCTTGCATCGTATTATATTCCTTTCTATGATCTATCCTCATCGATACTGGTTATGGTTTTGCCGCCACGATTGCACGGGCAGAGTGAGCTACGGCTCGAGTTGCGTCAGCATGAGCTCGTCGTGGACGAGGACTGACCAGGGCGTGATTCCAGAGACATACGATTGCATATTGAGGAGTCTTCTTATTTTGTTTTCGCGACATGAGCTTTGGATTGATCGCTTTTATGAGATTTCCGGATGTGCTGATCGGCACCAGGGGATTGAGCCACTGATAGAGACCAGCCAGGATGTGATGACCATTGATACTATCGCTTATCTAGGGTGATTGAGGCGCTGTTTAGCATATAGACGAATGAGCCAGTCGTTGCTGCTAATGATGAGATATCACCCAGATGATTGGAGCTACTGCAGCATGAGCATACACATAGAGATATGATGATGAGTCGCTAGTCACGGAGGATGAATGACTAGGACATGTGGTTCGTTCGCTTACCCCGATGCGAGGTCACCAGATAGATTGATTCCAGCTAGAGGCGACTTCACGCAGATTCGTTGAGAGTCGATTGAGACGATCGAATGTCAGGAACCCATTTTCCAAGTTTAAAGTATTCGGAAAGACATGCAAGCGATTATATGGACCCTCTAGAAGAATGAAACCCTAACTCGACGTAATGACCGTATGAAAGCCTTTGAACCTTAAGGTTTACGGCAGTTCCACGGCGCCATTAGTGAGGCTTGGGTTTGCCCTTCTACGGCTGGACCACCGATGCTGTAGTATGTACTCGATGCTATTAAACTGTACTCGAGATGTTGAGCTCTTGGGGGATTGTGAGGTTCTGACAAGTCGATCGGATGGTTCGACATATTTCGGATCTTGTGATGGGACACTTCTTGGGAGACTCTAGATACGAACTTAGTCGTTGGAGCGCAGTCTGTGTAGCCACGATGAGATGGGTCCGAATCAGTCGATATTGAAGCAGAGTGGAGTAAAGAGTTCGCATGAGATTTCGACGAGATGACGTTCCACTCCGCCGACGTTAGTGATGCGATATGCACGTTGAGGACATGATCGGCTAGATATCTCCTACTGAGTGACGAAGATGCCGAGTTCGTGGTTTTGAGTCCGTGTTAGAAACTTCGGATGGACCGTAGCCGAGGGCATTGCAGTGCGCAGATAGAGACGCGATGTCAAAATGGTCGATGATACAGACAAGCGGGATAAGAAGTTCGTGCGAGATGCAGATGAGCTAGTACTACACTCCGTTAAGATTAAAGGTCGGATATGCATACAGAGGCACAGGGATGCGACCAGCTTCCGAGGAGATGTTGTACTAAGGACGCGGATGTCCAGAGAGCGAGAAAAGATTATGCCAGAGTACCAGCCTCCGTACAGTTTGGCTTAGGTGAGATCAGAAGAGACCTTGAGCAGGGATTCCTTCCTGTACACTGTTGCAATAAGATTTGCACCAGGAGCAGGTGCGTGATGTGCATTTAGAGGACCAGAGGTCGGCACCATAGATGTGCTGCGTTACGAGCGATCGTGAGGATTGACCGAGAGATGACCAGGAAAGTGCCAGAACGGAATCGTTCCTGTCAGCACACCTGACCGGGCCGATGAGCCGATGGATTGCGAGATTGGTAATCCACAGGGAAGATAAGGAACCAGAGGCAGAGGACGCCAGTCGCGAGCATGAGGCAAGTAGATATCTTGCGCCGCGAGCATTGGATGTACCGGCACCTTCTCGACTTGAAAGAAGATATACCGACAACGGCATTTATGATTTATGATTTGTGATTTTGTGATTTGATTATCACATATCCGTCATCTTGGATTTCGGTATTTTGGGCGATCTATTCGCATGATTTAGTCTTGATGACGGAGTTCCATGATATTTGATTTTGTGCACCATGGTTGCACTTACTGGGTATTCATATTTTGTGCTGAGTTATTATTCTTGAGGTATTGATTGTGATTTCATGCCTATTTTATGCCGGTGATTTGATTTACGCTTCCAGCGTAGTTTTCATGTACTTTTAGTGTTTTGATTTGATTTGTGCATGCTGATGCATACGGTTGTGAGATTTTCCATCGCGGTACACTTGATTTTGATTGAGGCACATTATATATCATCGACTTGACCCTGATATTTATGATTTTTGCACTCCGTGCTTTCGACTGGACTTACGCATGTTCGACGTTTGCTATTAGATTTTGTGGTTCCGTGCATGTTGAGTGCGCAGGGTCTAGATTTTCATTCGTGCACGATGGATGCACCGATTTGGATATTCGCGCATGTTGGGCGCATGTTTTGAGATACGATTTTGGTGCACACCCGATGCACTAAATCGAGATTCTTCGTGCATGTCAGATGCACCGGATTTTGGGCTGTCAGGCACATACGTTGCCTATGACAGATGCTTCGTGCACACCCGTTGCACCTAGATGTTGTTTTGTGCACCTGTATGGCACATATATGGATGTTGATTTCCGTGCGCACCAGACGCACAGGGTAGTGTTATGTGCATTTTTGGGATTTCTTCATTTTGGAGCAGTACATTTTCTATGATGTTGGATATTTGTTTTCATACTGAGCAGGACTAGTCAGAGGACAGTACCTGGATATATTTTGCATGCATTGATAGTTCGAAGGGATTTCCAAAGAACGAGCTATGGTCTCGATATATATATACCTACGTGTCCGATATGACACGAAACGTTTAAAAACAAGAAAACCCTTCTAAATTGTTCTCAAAACGGCGGAACGTACCTATTAAACAAAGGATATATATATATACGTATATAGTTATTTTCTTATGAAAAATGTCCGCCACTGTGCAGAGTTACGCGCATCGCACAGCGACTCAAAAAGATTTGGCATGCATTTACATCAGCTATTCACATGTATAGATTGGATGTCTACATGTATAGTTCTGATCTATATCATATTGGTTTTGTATTGGATTTGACATTTGTGTCTTTATCATGACTCCGATCATTGCGGGATGCTTGACGGAGTTTTGCTTTTGAGTTATCTTCTCAGTACTCATGCGCATGCATTGCGCTATGATGTTTTATGTATTGCTGATTTCGGAGCCCCGACGACTTGGAATTTGTATCGAAATGTTTTAGTATTTGGGGGTTTTAAATTTAAATTCGGGGACCGAATTTCTTTAAGGGGGGTAGATTGTAACGTTTCCAAAATAATAAAATATTATTTTCGGGAATTTTTATAATTTAATATTATTTTAATGAATATTTTAATATTCGGGTATAATTAAATACAAATAAATGGGGGAAAATTATGGAAAATTCTAAAATAGGGTATTTTATGGAATTATGCCATTTTAAAGTTTTAAGATTAGTTATATGCTAATTTGGTGCTAATCGCGATTAAAAATCGCTAATTGGATTTTTAGCTTTTTTGTGCAAAAATGTGCACATATCATTTTCCACACTTGTTACACTTGTGTTACATTTCTATTGCCATGGTTGTTCTTTTGGGTTCACTATTGGAGTGAGAAGGATAAGAAAAAGGAAAAGAAAAGAAAAGGAAAAGTAAGTATGATGATGATGAGAGAGAGAGAGACTAGGTCAACCCCCACTTTTTGAACCATACTTCCATCATTTTCCCCTTCTCATTCTCTCTCCTCTCCCTCTCTTTGAACTGCTGCTGCCCCTCTCCCTCTCTCTCCCTCTTCATGAAACCCTAGATCCACCATGAAAACAAAGCCAAAACCCCATTCCCACTTCACAAAAAATGTTCCCGAGCTCACAAGCTACACATTGAACCTTGCAAGATTGGATTTGGAGGACTTTGAGCAGAATTTTCTTGAGTTGCCAAAGGAGGTAAATTCTGGACCTATTAGAGTAGTATTTCCTTTCCTTGTGCATCTATTCTAGTTTCATATCGATAATGTGTTGTTTGTGGAATTTAGAGATTTCTAGTCAGGGTTTAGGGTAAAACTGAAATCAAAGATGAAATTGAGGATGGTGGTGACCTTAGAAACCCTGGTGTGATGTTGTTTTGGACCCAAACCTGAACTTGAAACCAGAATATGGATTTATGAGACGATGTCGGAGAAAAACTGTGAATCTGTGATCGTATTTAAGAATCTGCTATCACCCCGAGACCCCAAAAATAAAACTGAGTTGACAGTGAGATGTGCAGGCACCATGGAACTACCACACCAAACCCTAGCCCCCAACTCAAATGTACGGCCGCCAATTTATTCCTTCTTGCCGCAAATTGCGGCCAGAGCAGGAGGGAATTGCCTCGATTTTTGTGCATGGCCCTATTTCCTCTATTCTTGACCCTGGGTATGTCTAGTTTTGACTGATTCCATCTAAGGTAAAATCTGGGTTGATTTTCCTATGTTGGTGTATGGTTTACGACTTGTTTTAGAATGGATTTTGGTATTTGGGGTTTTGTTCCTGTCAGGTTGCGTTTGGACGTCAACGATAAGTGGATATTGATCATGTTTGCATGCGAGGTTATAGGTTTTTACTTATGGGCGTAGCGTGTGCCGTTTTGGTTTCCGATGTGATTTTCATGTGATTTAGCGTTTGTGATATCCTTGTAGGTACCCCACGTGATATTGAGGCAAAGAAGATGAAGATAGTGACATCGGCATTGGCACACGAGAAGCATGGTGAGTAGATTTATATCTACGGGGAGAAGTCGGGTGGATGGCGTATAGCACCCCCGCAGTCCGTGGTGATGTATATGGATACGTATACAGACATATATTTATTATGGGTTGTTAGGATTATTGATGGTAATAATGGTATTATTTGTGATAAGGATGTATTGGTTTAGTATAGTGCGAAACCCTAGAGTAGTGGTTGCACCCACACATGCACGTACACATATACTTGCATGCATTCTTTCATTTATCTGTGCGCATATAGAGGTGTGTATATCTACACATGGGTATGGGACTATGTGTTCATATACGGGGTTGAGGATGATACATAGGATTGAGATGAGTCGATGAGGTTTGATTGAGGCCGTGGGATTTGGCGATATGACAGAGTTCGTTTTTGTGATGTGGTATGATGGAAGTGATACCGGATATGTGATGAGATGAATGTGATATTGACCCCTACCCAGCTATTGCGGTGCCGTACGATGATTTACCGTACGAGCTTTATATTGAGGTTAGATCCGCACTCATGACTCGAGGATGTTATATGATATACTGTATCGTGCGTGATACTATTGAGGCGAGATCATCGACAATATATATATATAAATATATGTATATCGACTCAGATTTAGGTGGTTTCCATACCCCTCCCGATTGACTTGATTGTTGGGTTCGTAGTTCACATAGTAGGCGTTACTCTAGACCCGAGTGATACCTATTTCAAAACTAACGAATCGGGGATATTTTAAAGATAGGCAAAAGGGTTTATACGGATATTTTCAAAAGACGCATCTTTTCTTAAAACACCGTAGCCCTTATTTTACCAAAAGCCCTGATTCGTCTTATTTCAAAAGGCAAGGTTGCATGATATATCTATTGAGGCAGGTTCCCTACTGTTGCGTTGATTATTCGATTCCGCATATTCATGCTATTTGCATTGCATCGCTTGTATTGTTGATATATTTCAGTCATGCTGCTGGGACACCAGCACCATTATCGTTGATGCGTATGTTCCACGTACACTTGTTTGCCGGCTCACATACTTCATCATCGATAATTGCCATGTCACTATACTGTAGTACTGTTGCATTCAGTGTATGTTGCTTACATTTCTTTACATGTCGCATACATCATGCTTTCTGATTATACGCATTGAGATATGTTGTTTCCATGATATTTCTGGTTTTTGGGAACCGTGGGTGTTTCAAAAAAGAGATTAAGTAATTGTTTTAAAACCCGGTTACCCTTGATATGATATTTTAGTGCGTCCACCATGTGTTTTCTCGGTGCAGAGAGCGACATGTGAAACCCGATTCGAGGAGGCGGATGAGGCCGATTGCGGGTACATGGTGGACCCGGTATGGTTCCCCGGTGCAAGAAATGTTTTTTGTGGAGTAGACGATGAGCCTGGCAGGGTGGCGAGTACCTACCGGTGATTGGTTGGACCTGGCGGTTATCCGGAGGATACTGACCAGAGTCGATAGATGGATATGGGCGTACTGCCGGGGCCGAGGGCCGATACCGCAGATAGAGCCCGTGGGCCGATCCGGACTGACGGAGCCCGATATATGAGGATTTACGTGCCGATGCAGGACACAATTTTCATGATGTTTTCGAGTGTCGATGCTGGGCACTCCGGTTCCCTGATTTTGACGTGTCGCGATGGACACGGATGGTTTATATCCTCATATTATTCCCATGCACATGCTTTATGATATTTACATGCATGATGGTGATTGTCATTGGGTGACGAGTGGACGGGATCCACGTACTTGGAGATTTGATTACATTGATCATACCTCACATTTTTGATATGCTATTACCTGAGGCACTGGCATGAGCACTTGGCACTACACTCATGCATAGAGATTACCCTGCCAGTTTTGCATGCTTCAGACTTATTCATATTGAGGTTATTTATATCTGATCGTTTGACTTAGGATTATGTCATGCATTCGATCTCTGCCTGTAGATATTTTCTATTCATGAGTTGGCAACTCACCCCCATTGTGCCATAGTTCTTGCAGGTTTTGCCGCACAGATTCCATAGCGGCATTTTTGGCATACTGCTTCCTTATGGGTGACTTGCTTGGGTAGGTGGGTTCTTTTGTATCAGAACCGCCATTGTACATGTATTATTCATTGTATCTAGAAATTCCATCAACCAAAACTTGTATATTGTTTCAGACTTAGAAAACAGTGTTGTATTATTTCGACCTTAGAGTCGCGCTTGTAGTATTACGGTTTTCTGGCTGCTTTGAGTTATTTTTTTTAGGTTTTGATCCTCGCCCTTGGGCGTTGTATATTATTTTTGCTTGCATGGTTGTGACCGTCGAATGACGAAGAGCTAGCTCCCGCTTGGGGATGCCTTTTATCATTTCATATATATTATTCTTGTTGTACCCCGTTCGGGGCCAGTTTTTACGAAGAAAACTCTGCCGAAATTTTCAGGAAAGGTTACACATTTTTAAAAATGCATATTCGACTTAGTTGTTTAAAAACTTTGATTTTTGAAACATGATTTCTTTACTTCTTCAAACCAGTTTTCCTTATTTACTCTTTAAATGGTTTTAAATTTCTGGGCTTTCGGCTTACTTGGATCATATGGGGTCCTATAGACTACATATGGTTCGGGTCGTGACAGGGGGCTGGGCTAGCGCGGGTGTAAAACATAAGTGACGTCTAAATAGCTATCATATATAGATATTATACATTCGTCAGACGCAATAATAGGCATTCCAGATCTCATATGAACTTAATTGGATTTGCAAGCAATCCGCGTTTGTTTTGAGCCTGCAACAAAAGACGGATTACACAGTTGTGATGAATAGCCATTACCCCACCCTAGACCCTTACGGGTACCGCAAACTACCCGCCAAATACCCGAAGTGAAGCGGTCTCCCTCAACAAAGTGAGTAGCCACTAAACACTTCAAAGTACCCTGTAGTTTGTGCATCCCACCTTGGGTCTATCCTAGGAGCAAAACCTGTAAAATGAAATAATACAACGGTGGCTACAACCGCAACCTGGATGGGCCCCGCAAAATAATATTACAACATATTACAATTACATCGAATGAATGAAATAACAACCCATCTCAAACCCCGGCTAATCATCACAGCAGTCCAATACAGTTCACAACCACAAACAGTAAAAACCATTACAGAAATGTGCAACCCCCTGCCAACCGACATACTAGCAGTTAGGGGAGGTTTACGAACACATTATACAAACACAGATATAATCAAATTAGCAAACATCGTATAATTTCGATCGAGCAAACATATCATATTCTACTCCCAAAACTTCTCTGTGCACCTGAGACTTTGAGCAGAAAATAAACATTCCAGAAAACACAACAATATCACAAAGGAATAACAGGAGCAAACTGGGTCGAATCGGCCCCAACTCGGCCACGGATCCGCGGTGGATCGGCCGCGGTTCCGCGGCTGTATGGCCAATGCACTAACCCATTTTTCTCTAATATTCATATCTTTCTATGCTTGTTACTCTGCAGCAACCTAAAAAATTTTTAGAGCCTGTTTTGAAATCGACAGAAACTTGTGATATCGATATCGTTTTTTGGTTCGTTTTGCGTTCGAAATTCATACTACTTTGCTAATGAGTTAATTATTGTTTAGCGAGGCTCTGATACCACTGTAAGTCGATGTACAACACCCCACGACTTGCGGGGAGGCGGAATAATGAAAAACGATCTCGTTTTATGCGTAAACATCGACTAACCGAGAATCTTTGCTTAAACAATAACTAACAAGAAACCATAGAAGAGTTAACTACTATGATAAGTGATTATACCTATAGAACCGAGTCCTTCGTCTTGTCGTTCTCCACGTCCTCTCCGGCCTTATCTATGTAGTAGAAGATCCACCCGAGAGCTTAACTTCAAGCTACACCTCTAACTTGAGGTAACTAGGTTTCTTAAATCTCTAATCTAAGTAACCTAGGTGATATAGAGAATGGTTAAGGATTAAGTAGTCTACTCTAATTCTTGATCTCAACACATGAGAGGGGATGATTAGGGTTTGAAGAGAGAGAGCTTGAGGAGAGAGAAAGTGAGCAAGAGAATTCAATGAGATAATGATCTCTCATAATATATATGAAGCATTAATAATATCAAGATAACTCAAATATATGATTTAACAACCATGCTCTATAAATATCTAATGGGTGATTCATCTCCATGAGTCATTAAGCATTTATGATGCATTAATGACATGGATGAATCACTCAAATGAGTCACTAATCTCATTTAATGCATATGCCACCTTAACCCCCAAGTCACCATCTTCTAGAAGCTTCTCGCGTAATTACATGAACGCCCCTCCTATCTGTGAAAACACGGAAAAACTTTAGACTTTATAAATCCAATAACCGGATACTAGAAACTTGCTTAAACCAAAGCCGGCTAGTAAAAACTATCCGGATGTCGTACGTGCGTAAACACACGTATGCGTCTGAACCCTTGTCGTAAAACCATACGACCTCTATATCGTTTCGCCTGGAGTAGGGAAACTCTCTGTGTGGGACTCTAGAGACTCGACTACTATGCTGGCAGTGGGTTTAACCACAGACCGCAAGCGGCACTAACTGTACGTAACGGTCCCCAGGTAGATGTCGATAAGAAGGCCGGTGAGGAAACCCATCCGAACTCCTACTGAGTCTGATTTGACAATCTCCGTACAGTCCGGTCTGTTCGTCTAAGACTATCGCATATCGGGTCTAGGGGGCGGCAAGCGTCAGTCCCCTAATAGCGGTATAAGTCGTGTCGGAGTGAAGCCCATTACACCCTAAGAAACTACAGGAACCTACCACCAAATCTCTCTTGCCCTGGCCAAGGACTTTGCGTAATGGCTCTCTGACATAGCGCGATATCAACCCCCAATACCGGGAGAGACGAATCCTTTCTAACCGCTACTGCCTCCAAGTTCTCGGGACTGCACCCAACTGCTACCTATTTGCAGGACTCCTTTGAGCCGTGGTAGGGTAGCAATCTAAGAACAGTGGGACACACTCGAGGCGAAGTAGTAGTGTCATGTCTGCGGACTATGCTGTACTCATGTCACCTGGGAACTGTTAACTGACGACTGGTATAAAACCGACCAACAGTTCCCTGTGAGTCCTGTCCGGTGTACCCGTAACCTAACGAGCACCTGCATACTATCTCCAGTACGACGTACTGAGGGCTGTGGGACAGACCATCTCCCAAACTGGGATGAGAAGCGTACACACTAGTCTACTCCGGAGTATCGATGCCTTGTCTCGATAATCCTACGATTAGGGACCTGAATAAGGATGTGCTTATAGACTGCCCAGCCTCCACTAGTGTGACTGCCATCACAACGCTGGTAGTCAAGCAAGATCCTAAGAGCTCTATCAATACGTATACTCACATATTAAGATAGAAAACCAAGTAGCATACTACCATGTTTAGCAAAACTGTTATATACATGTGAATATCCCAAGCTTCCATTAAGTAATATACAAACTAGTATGATACAATAATGGCCCCTAGGGCATATACACTAACAATATCGAACTTCGATGTGGTTCTAGGTATGAATTTGCTCGGAACATTTTATGCTACCATTGACTGTCGTCAAAGGAAGGTAGTATTCGAGATTCCAGAGCATCCGGTTTTCTATTTCAAAAGTGGAGACCATACCCTAGAACCAAGTACTTACAAGGAGAAACCAAAGAAGGCAGTGATTGCAGCAATTCAAGTGGAGGAAGGATCAAAGCCAGAAGTGGTTCGAGAGTTTGACGATGTGTTTCCTGACGATATATCAGGTTTGCCTCCCGATCGAGCTCTTGAATTCAGCATTGATTTAGTACCAGGAGCACAACCGGTGATCAAAGCACCGTATCGATTATGTCCGGAAGGTTTGAAGGAAGTCCGAACTCAGTTGGACGAATTATTGGCGAAAGGATGGATTCGTCCCAGCACTTCAAGTTGGGGATCTCCAATTCTACTTGTGAAGAAGAAGGAAGGTTCTTACAGAATGTGCATCGATTATAGAGCCTTGAACGAAGTAACGATAAAGAACAAGTATTAGCTGTCACGTATCGACAATTTATTCGATCAGCTAAATGGATCTTGTGTTTTCTCTAAGTTAGATCTTCGTTCGGGTTATCATCAGGCAAAGGTCAAGGAGTCTGATATCCATAAAATGGCATTCAGAACTCGCTATGGTCATTACGAATTTCTTGTGATGCCATTTGGAGTGACCAACGCACCAGCAATATTCATGAACCTAATGAATTAAGTTTTCCGGGAGTACATAGACAGGTTCGTTGTCATCCTCATCGACGACATCCTGGTGTATTCTAAGAGTCGGAAAGAACATGCCGAGCACCTACGAATTATCCTGGAAACTCTACGACAACATCAAATCTACGCCAAGTACATTGATTGAGAGAATTTAAAGTTTACCGCAATCAAGACGGTGTCGCTTTGCAGCTAGCCGGTTGAGCACGAGTCGATCCACAGGGAGACGGAGCGTTTTTTGTTCTTGTCGTAACGAGTTAATGCGTGTGGGCGGAAAGTTCGTATCTACCCTATGTGTATATATGCAAAGTAACCGTTTGTTAGGATTAGATAGGACGGTGTAAGTTAATGGATTCCGTATTGAAGTCCTTTGAGCCGAGTCTTGACCAATTGAAGCTAGAGCAATCGGCAACAACGTGGATTAGAGTATTTAAGCATGGTATTCGTGGAATCCGGATTATTGACCATTGTCCTTCAGTTCTTGTCTCTTGCTTTCGCCTCCGGCCAAACCGAACGCAACCGGTCATGGTTAGGAATCACCGTTACCTTGGTAGGGTAGGGTGCCTAACGGAGCGCTTGCGTAAGATTTGGGCGGAGTTTCAAAATGGAAAAAATACGGGAAAAGGAAATGGGAAACGGAAACCTTAACTTACAATATCGGTTTCTTTTCATAACAACATGTATTCACAACCATTCACAAAACAACAAAGTGGGCAAAAGAAAAGATAACAAAGAAAAGAAAACATTACAAGAAAGAAAGTGCATGGAATTTAAACTGCAAGAATGTAAGACATGAATGTAAAAGACATGAATGTAAAGCAAGTAATAAAAAGAAAGAAAGAAATAAGCAAGAAAGAAAGAACTAGGAACCATGGAACAAGTTACACACCATGGGTTTAATAACCCAAACTTAAACTTGCAAGCTCAATTAAAAGGTTGCAAGATCAAGAGAGAGCTAAAAACCAAAGGCAAAATGAAGCACAAAAGAGACTTTATTCATCTTTAAGAATGATACAACCCTTGAGATCAAATACCAACCCATAAACCTTTAAGCTCAATGAAGAGGTTAAAAGATCAAGAGAAGGCAAGGACCTCAAGGGGAAGCTAGGCTATTTACAAGAGAAAGAGAAAACAAAATGAAGGGTTGCAAAAAGAATGACAAAATTGGACAATGTTGTAGGGTTACTAGGCACAGTCACAAGGTTCTACAAGGCATCAACCATGCCAAAATAAAATTTTTCATGTGCCGAACAACCCTAACCAAGATCTTAGACTAGAGATTAGGCGAAACAAAGCAAGTAAACAACTTTAATTCTAAGAGTTTGGGATTACAACCTTTGTAGTCCGTTCCTTCACTTCAAAAGCTCCATGTTGAGGTCCCTTCACCGCGGTCATCATGTACCCGGACTCTAGAGAGGCTCCATGAAGAGAAAGATGCAAGTTTGCTTCCGATCTTCGATAACAAAGATGAACTACCTTGAAAAAACTCAAGCCCAAGCTTTTGCTTCACTAATCAAGTATTAGCAAAGCAAACACCCTAATCTATGTGGCTAGAATAGATGAGGATGATGAAGCAGAAATTTAGCTCTCATTTGGTTTTTTATCTCGCTCATTTTCATCACTTTTGAAAAAGCTAGAAAGCTTTTTATCAAAGAGGAAGAAGAAGAAGAAGCAAAACCATTTATGATGAATAATGAATCAAGTGAGGTTAGAAATGCAACCATGGGTTAAGTATGAAGACCTAACCCATGTAGAGAATTAACTATGGTAAAAAGGTTGGATTGGGTTAAAGAAATATCTTTACAAAATATCACAAAATATCAAGGTCAAAGTCAAAGCTTCATGAAGCTTCTTGAAAGTTTAACCCTAATCCAAACCATAACCATATTTAAACTCCACAAATCATGTTACATTTATAACCATAAAATGTTACAATATTATATATCACATATACAATATTTATTGTAACAAAATAAAATAATACAATTAACATATATCACATATATATCAATGTATTACCCGAGTGAGAAATAGAATCTTCAAGTGAGCTAATATTAGTTAATGTAATATAATATATCAAATATATAATTATACATTAAATTATCGAATCAACACTTGATCTGATAATCCGGCTATTTCACAAATAACCGACTAATATAATCTGTATCAGTTCATCGAATCAACACTTGATCCGATGACCCGGCTATATCACATATACCCGGCCAATATCACATATCGCGAGAATCTAGTACGGTATCACATACACGTATTGTTCTCGGTCCCGCACATATCACATATGTGCCCCTACTCCGTTTTGCCCGAGCCAGGAAACCTCTATGTAGGACTCTAAAGAATCATCAATACGCCTGCAGTAGGTGATGATCATATCAAACACCCACAAGCTGCAAGCGGTTAGCTAAACGTAACAGTCACCTAGGTATTGAGCGATCAGAAGATCAACAAGCAAGCCTGTACATTCTCCCGTGAATCCAACCAGTAACACTCCTGTACAGTCCGGTCTCTTCGTCTGATATGTCGCATATCTCGCCTAGGGGTGGTAAACGTCAAACCCCAGTAGTTTGATAAGTCGTGTCGATATGAGGTCCATAACAGTTCGAGAAACTACTGATAACACTTACCAGTAAATCTCAGCAACCCTGGCAAGGGATTTCCAGTTATAGCCAATCGAACACAGCGCAACATCAACTCCCTATACCGGGAGAGACGAAACCCCTCCTATCGCTCATTACCTCCATGTGATTCGGGACTGTACCAAAAAGCCACCTCTTTGCACGCCCTCTTGGACGTGGTATGATGAAAATCAAAGAGCAGTGGGAATCATACAAGACTCTATGACGATCTCTGGTCTACAGACTAACCTGTACCAGTGTCACCAGAGAACTGCCATCTGACGTGAGGTATAAAACCATCTGGTAGTTCTCGGCGAGTCCGTCCAGTGTACCCAGTCTCCACTGAGCACCCGTATACCTTCTCTGATGTCAAACACCAATGGATATGGGATCATCCATCGCCCATCATATGGTTTAAGAAGCGCATACGCTCGTCAACTCTGGAGTATCGATGCCCTGTCTCGGTACTCCCACGACTAGGAACATTTGAAGGATGTACTTGGCGACTACACTGTCCCCACTAGTATGATCTGCATCATAGTCCTGGTAGTCAAGTACTCATCCTAAGGACTTTATCAACATGTGACATAGAGACAATCAGAGTACATGTTAAGATAAAGTGTGACCAGATAGCATACTATCATGTCGAGCAAGAAAGTCCTCCCTATATATTTCCAAGCATCCACTACAATATACAACTTATGTACAGTAATGGCCTCTAGGGCATAAATATAACTAACAATCTCCCACTTGCACTAGGGCCATCTGTTGTGGTATCGCATACCCAACAATCAGCTGTGGTTGAAGTATCTTATACTCAACCATCCCATAAAAGTCTCTACTGGGAAATAGGCCTTTGTGAGTGGATCCGTGCTGTTGTCCTCTGTGTCTACTCTCCTAACCTCGATCTTCCTGGAGATCAACCATCTCCTTGATCAGGTGATACTGCCTAAGAATATGTGTGGATCTCTGATGGGACGGGGTTTTCTTGGCATAAGCCACAACTCCATCATCACACAATGACATGAACGAAGTTCATCTCATGAACGTATATATATATATATCGATAATGCCTCTTTGGTAGCATCCTCGGTAACGATGTAACTTGCCTTTAATCATCTAGTAAGTCACGGTATCTAGCTTGGAACTCTTCCAACATACCGTCCCTCCACTAAGGGAAAAGACAATGCCTGTGACTGACATTCAGTCGTCTTTATCACCCTGGAACCTTTCCAGTGATTCTCCCTGTTAGTTGTATGTATGCCTTAGAGGCCAGTATTGTACAGATGATGTATATTATATTGGATGCTTGGACATATATAGAGATGACTTTCTTGCTCGATATGGTAGTATGCTATCTGGTTGCTCTTTATCTTAACATGTACACTAGTCTCTTTAAACTGTCTTATAGTTACATGTTGGTAAAGCCCTTAGGATGTGTACTTGACTACCTGGACTATGATGCAGATCATACTAGTGGGGACATGGTAGTCCATAGGTACATCCTTCAAGGTCCCTAGTCATGGGTGTATCGAGACGGGGCATCGATATACCAGTGTAGACTAGCGTATACGCTTCTCGACCCATGAGATGAGCGATGGATGATCCCATATCCATTGGTGTTTGACATCAGAGATGGTATACGGGTGCTCAGTGGAGACTGGGTACACTGGACGGACTCGCCGAGAACTCCCAGATGGTATTATACCTCACGTCAGATGGCAGTTCTCAGGTGACACTTGTACAGGTTAGTCTGTAGACCCGAGATCGTCATAGAGTCTTGTGTGATTCCCACTGTGCTTTGATCTCCACTTTACCACGTCCATGAGGGCGTGCAAAATGGTGGTTTTTGGGTACAGTCCCGAGTCACTTGGAGGCAATGAGCGATAGGAGGGGTTTCGTCTCTCCCGGTATTGGGGGTTGATGTTGCGTTGTGCTCGATTGGCCGTAACAGGGAAGTCCCTGGCCAGGGCTGATCAGAGATTTGCTGGTTAGTGTTACCAGTAGTTTCTCGACCAGTTATGAGCCTCACATCGGCACGACTTATCGGTTATTGGGGTCTGACGTTTACCACCCCTAGACTTGATATGCGACATATCAGACGAACAGACCGGACTGTACGGTAAGTGTTACTGGTTGGATTCACAGGAGTGTGAGCGGGCTTGCTCGTCGATCATCTGATCGCTCAATACCCAGGTGGCCGTTACGTTTAGCAGACCGCTTGCGGCTTGTGGGTGCTTGATATGATCATCATCTGCTGCCGGCGTATTGACGAGTCTTTAGAGTCCTACACAGAGGTTTCCTGGCTCAAGCGAAACGAAATAGGAGCGCATATGAGATATGTGCGGGACCGAGAATAATGCGTGTATGTGATACCGTATTTCATTCTCGCGATGGATGTTTCGATTGGTTGTATGCGATATAACCTATTCATCGAATCGAAGATTGATTCGATAAGTCGATACATTGGATACTAGTCGGTTATGTGCGACATGACCGGATCATTGAATCAAGTGTTGATTTAATGATTTAATGTATAATTATATATTTGATATATTACTTTGCATTAACTAGTATTGGTTCACTTTAAAAAGGATTTTCTCACTTGATGTGCACATTGTATATGTGATATATTTTTGTGTGCACTTGATTGTATCATGTTTGATGATGCATGCTAACTTGAGTTTATGTAAAGATTAAACCATGGTTATATGAATGGTTAAGGTTTTGTTTACTTATTCATTTATTTATTTTGATTATTTATTTTGGAAAAGTAAAATGGAAATGGTGGCTTTCTTTGTTTCTTTCATGAAGCTTCATGAAGAGTTAAAAGTTTGACCATTTTGTTTGCTTCCCTTAACCTAACCATTCACCTAACCCTAGTTTACTCTCTACACTTGACCATGGTTAGTATATGATAAGTCTTCATATTATTTCCTTTTTTAAATGGAGACTCATCATAATCCATCTTGATCTTCTTCTTCTTCTTCTACAAGAAGAGAGCTTGCCACCATTAATGGCATCTTGAGAAAAAGAATGAGAAATCCAATTCTAAAGTGAACCCACCTCCTATTTCTTCATCCTCTACCTCTTGCCAAGTAGTATAGGGTGGTTTCTTCACAAGTTTCACGACTTGGTGAAGTTGGAGCTTGATCTTGTGTTGCCTCGACTTAGATCATCTTCGGCATCGAAATCGACGACCTAACCCGCCCATTTCTCCGATGAAGCCGATGCTAGAGTCCGGGATCTGATATGGTCAGCGAGGGGACGTCTACGTGGAGCTAAGGAAGTGGAGAACCGGATCTACAAAGGTTGTATCCTCTTCCTTTTAGTTAAGTTGTTAACTAGTTTCACTTTTCGCCTAAACTCTAGTCAACGAATCCGTATTAGGGTTTCTCGGCACTTGTAAAATTTGAAATTGGCATGGTTGATGCCTTGTAAGACCTCATTAGCGTGCCTAGGAACCCTACAGTGGTATCAGAGCCTAGCTAGAGCCTTAGGTGAAGTGTAGACGACGTTTGAAATCCGAACGAACATCGAAACCCTAATCCAAAATGCTCTGTGGAAATTTTCTGAAAATTTGGATTTTTGTGAATTAAAAATATGCAGAAAAATAAGCAGGGGTTTGTAAGAGTTACTATGAAATTCGAGTGGCTAAGTCCATCAAACCGCTGCGGTTCCGCGGCATGAGCCTGGTTCATGCGGCGGTTCCGCGGCCGTACGGTCTCCTTGTTCAATGAATTTTACACAGTAATTCCTATTTTGCAGTGCTATATTTTCTGGGTATTTTTATTATGACTCAAGAGTTGAGTGTTCTGGGGTTGTATTGGGAATCGAAGATTCGATCGGATTATCAAATTTTGTCTATGTGTTTTTTCGGATAATTTTAGAATATGTTAAAAAGTTCGACCGGATGTAAATACCCAATGTTTCCCCTGCCGGGAAATTTCCAATTGTTGGACTTTTCCGTAGTTTAATGACGTTTTAAGTAGTGCAAGTAACGCGATGGTCCCTCTAGAAGACAACAAACCTTAACTCGATTATGTGACCGTCTTGAACCGCCCTTTAAACCTTGGGATTTGGGGCAGCACGACGTGCCACATGTGAGGCGTTGGCTTGACCTGGAGAGAGAGAGAAGAAAACACTTTAGCGTATGCTCTTGCAAGATCAGATTGGTTATTATCTTATCTAATCAGGATGGCTCCCACTGGTTTTTTGTCAAATCTTCCTTCAAACCCTAAAAGGAAAGACTAGCCGAGATTAATTACACCCTACAACTTCGCCAATCTTTCAGCCAGGCCAGTGTCGGTACTTTGAGGGAGGTTCCCCGTGCTTTCGCACAGACCTAATTAATGTAAACCTCGTTTTCCCAGAGGCGTAACCCCGTTGACACCTTTCTAGACACCTACTTGATTGGCTAATTATAATGTGCAAAACACTCCCAGGAGTAACTCTTACTCGCAGTGGGTATCGGGATCCAACTATCTCATAGAAGGTATGCAATCTCATTGCAAATTTCAACACTTGAAATTCCCGATAATATTTTGCCCCTAGCGTGCTATGACCTTGACGCAGGCCAACAAACCATAGTGCGCTAGTCAAGTTCAACCCGTCATTTCTTGATTGAATTAAACCCACCCGTACGACCCTTGACGCAGGCCAACAAAGTCGCACGACTACCCTAATCCAATCTGCATCACATGCATTAACAGATAAATACTAGTTAGCTACCGCACACTACGCCTTGACGCAGGCCAACAAACGTAGCACGAATACTAAGTAGGATTTATCTGAAATGACGGAGGGCTACGACAGGTTTATCTGAAAACCTATTGCGTAATGAACTTGATATCGTTGTAGAATCAAATGAAGTTTTGAAATGGAGTGATTTTGAGGCTTTTCTAGTTTTGCTAAAGGGGTCACTCCCGGTGAAGGGATCGTCGGCCCTTTCCTCGTCGAATGAGGTGCGGGATATATCATATATATCGCTGTGCAAAGTAAAACTTCAAAAGCAATCAAAAGCAAACCGAGTGTGCAGCATCTGCCAGTTATTGCTAAAGGGGTCACTCCCGGTGAAGGGTTCTCGGCCCTTTCCTCATCGAATAAGGTGCAGGGTATATCATATATACCGCTATGCAAAGCAAAACTGTAGCTACCCTTTTTCTTTTAAAAATTTTGATTCTACAACATCTTTTACGTTTCTTTTCTTTCATTAATCATATTAATGAAGTCCCATCATTTAAGTCACCTAAACATCACAGATAAATACGACGTACAATTATGCCATCCGCATCGCCTCGATGTCCCCTCGTGCACCGTTAGGTTAGCTAACTAACGACAGAGCAGGGCAGGGTTAGTGCCGGTGTAAAACATAAGTAACGTCTATATAATATATCATATATATTATATACAGTATCCATCAAAGAACATATCTAATGATCACATCACAGATATCGCAGCAGAAAATATCATATCAAATATTGGATATACTAGGACGTCCGTATTTTTAATACGAGCCAGTATAAAACACGGATTCCACGGTCGTGATGAATAGCCAAGCCCACACCCTGGACCCCTACGAGAGCGGCAAGAGACCCTACCAATTCTGGAGTTTAGGAGACCCGGTCTCGACTCCTTGAGATGGCCTCCCACTGAACCCCAGAACCCGGTCACCCGTGCTCCCTTCCTTTGGTCCATCCTAATGCGGAAAAGTAAATAATATACAAAAGGTGACAACTTCCGCAACCTGGAAGTGCCCCAATAAAAGAATATTACATACAATTTTTTACATGAATGAAAATGAAAAACACTCATCTCACATAAAAAAAACCCCGGCTATTCAATTGCGACAATCCAATATAACATATCCAGCAACACATAACATCACATGTCATCAACGTAAGTAAGTATGCATACACCGATTGTCGTCGACGTATAGCAACGACAATCGGCAATACCACTACATACTACACTTACGGTCACAGAAAACAAAGTGTAAAACTACAACAGTTGGAATCCGCAACCTCTTTAGACATCGCATGCCTAATCTAATGAAATACTTAGACATCATATGCCTAACAATTATAAATCCCGCATTTTAGTCTCATTATCGAAAACTCTTTTCAATATCAAGTGAGACTAAACCGCTAGATTTATAACATTCATTCAGTTATCTCATAACTGTTTGTGAATTCCAATTATTGTATCCCATTCCGGATAAATAGAAAATATTAAACTTTCTGATCAAACATTCGAACACCCATGTTTTCCCGAAACCGTTCAACACATGAAATAAGTTCAAAGACATTCACTTCATGCCTCAGTACCAACGGTCCAGCCGTAGAAGGGTCAAACCTAGCTTTGAAAGTCTCCACTTTCCCATCTACCACAAGTTTTTTCTTGAAGATCCACTTGCTCCCGATGGGTTTTACCCCTTCAGGAGCAACTTCCAAAGTCCATACTTTGTTGGTGTACATGGATTCCATCTCGGACCGCATAGCATCCAGCCATTTCACTGAGTCCCCACTCGTGATGGCCTGCTCGAAGCTAGTTGGGTCATCATCCTCCATGATGTAATCCTCGCTTCCACCATCCATGAGAAAACCGTAGTATCTCACAGGTTGGCTAGGAACCCTACTAGATCGGCGGAGAGGCTGAGGTTCATTAGGAACTACTGAATCCTCTGGTTCAACCAAGTCTTCTGTCGTAGTCTGTATTGCTGGAACCTCTTCCAGTTCTACCTCCTTGCCACTAATCTCTTTGTCAAGAAATTCCTTTTCTAAAAAGGTGGCATGTCGAGAAACAAACACCTTTTGTTCCTCGGTGTGGTAGAAGATATACCCGCGCGAATGTTTGGGATATCCAATAAACTTACACAGAATAGACCTTGCCGCGAGTTTGTCCGGATTTTGCGTTTTTACATATGCCGGACAACCCCATATCTTAACATAATTAAGACATGGTCTCTTTCCTTTCCATATCTCATATGGAGTGGTTGGCACGGATTTTGTGGGAACCATATTCAATAGGTCTGCAGCTGTTTCCAGTGCATATCCCCAGAAGGAAATAGGTAACTCAGCTGTGCTCATCATAGAGCGCACCATATCTAATAGGGTGCGGTTCCTCCGTTCTGATACACCGTTGTCAACGATGCTGCTAAAGAGGCTGTCTGGATCAAGAAGTTCATTACTGAACTTGGTGTGGTTCCATCCATTGAGCATCCAATACCTTTGTATTGCGATAACAATGGAGTGGTGGCTTTGGCCAAGGAACCCAGGTCCCATCGACGATCCAGGCATATTCTGAGGCGGTATCACCTGATCCGGGAGATTGTTGATCGCCGAGAGATCGAGATCAGGAGGGTTGACACGAAGAACAACACGGCGGATCTACTCACAAAGGCCATTCCCCAGATACAGTTTGAGAGACTCTTCGTGATGCTCGGTATGCGATACTACAGCAGCTGGCCCTAGTGCAAGTGGGAGATTGTTAGTTGTATGCATGCCCTAGAGGCCAGTATTGTACAGATGATGTATATTATATTGGATGCTTGGACATATATAGAGATGACTTTCTTGCTCGATATGGTAGTATGCTATCTGGTTGCTCTTTATCTTAACATGTACACTAGTCTCTTTAAACTGTCTTATAGTTACATGTAGGTAAAGCCCTTAGGATGTGTACTTGACTACCTGGACTATGATGCAGATCATACTAGTGGGGACATGGTAGTCCATAGGTACATCCTTCAAGGTCCCTAGTCGTGGGTGTATCGAGATGGGGCATCGATATACCAGTGTAGACTAGCGTATACGCTTCTCGACCCATGAGATGGGTGATGGATGATACCATATCCATTGGTGTTTGACATCAGAGATGGTATACGGGTGCTCAGTGGAGACTGGGTACACTGGACGGACTCGTCGAGAACTCCCAGATGGTATTATACCTCACGTCAGATGGCAGTTCTCAGGTGACACTTGTACAGGTTAGTCTGTAGACCCGAGATCGTCATAGAGTCTTGTGTGATTCCCACTGTGCTTTGATCTCCACCTTACCACGTCCATGAGGGCATGCAAAACGGTGGTTTTTGGGTACAGTCCCAAGTCACATGGAGGCAATGAGCGATAGGAGGGGTTTCGTCTCTCCCGGTATTGGGGGTTGATGTTGCGCTGTGCTCGATTGGCCGTAACAGGGAAGTCCCTGGCCAGGGCTGATCAGAGATTTGTTGGTAAGTGTTACCGGTAGTTTCTCGAACCGTTATGAGCCTCACATCAGCATGACTTATCGGTTATTGGGGTCTGACGTTTACCACCCCTAGACTTGATATGCGACATATCAGACGAACAGACCGGACTGTACGGTAAGTGTTACTGGTTGGATTCACAGGAGTGTGAGCGGGCTTGCTCGTCGATCTTCTGATCGCTCAATACCCGGGCGGCCGTTACGTTTAGCAGACCGCTTGCGGATTGTGGGTGCTTGATATGATCATCATCTGCTGCCGGCGTATTGACGAGTCTTTAGATTCCTACACAGAGGTTTCCTGGATCAAGCGAAAAGAAATAGGAGCGCATATGAGATATGTGCGGGACCGAGAATAATGCGTGTATGTGATACCGTATTTCATTCTCGCGATGGATGTTTCGATTGGTTGTATGCGATATAACCTAGTCATCGAATCGAAGATTGATTCGATAAGTCGATACATTGGATACTAGTCGGTTATGTGCGACATGACCGGATCATTGAATCAAGTGTTGATTTAATGATTTAATGTATAATTATATATTTGATATATTACTTTGCATTAACTAGTATTGGTTCACTTTAAAAAGGATTTTCTCACTTGATGTGCACATTGTATATGTGATATATTTTTGTGTGCACTTGATTGTATCATGTTTGATGATGCATGCTAACTCGAGTTTGTGTAAAGATTAAACCATGGTTATATGAATGGTTAGGGTTTTGTTTACTTATTCATTTATTTATTTTGATTATTTATTTTGGAAAAGTAAAATGGAAATGGTGGCTTTCTTTGTTTCTTTCATGAAGCTTCATGAAGAGTTGAAAGTTTGACCATTTTGTTTGCTTCCCTTAACCTAACCATTCACCTAACCCTAGTTTACTCTCTACACTTGACCATTGTTAGTATATGATAAGTCTTCATATTATTTCCTTTTTTAAATGGAGACTCATCATAATCCATCTAGATCTTCTTCTTCTTCTTCTACAAGAAGAGAGCTTGCCACCATTAATGGCATCTTGAGAAAAAGAGTGAGAAATCCAATTCTAAAGTGAACCCACCTCCTATTTCTTCATCCTCTACCTCTTGCCAAGTAGTATAGGGTGGTTTCTTCATAAGTTTCACGACTTGGTGAAGTTGGAGCTTGATCTTGTGTTGCCTCGACGTAGATCATCTTCGGCATCGAAATCGACGACCTAACCCGCCCATTTCTCCGATGAAGCCGATGCTAGAGTCCGGGATCCGATATGGTCAGCGAGGGGACGTCTACGTGGAGCTAAGGAAGTGGAGAACCGGATCTACAAAGGTGTTGGAGATAGTGCCCTCAGAGTCAATTATTAGGTCACAGGTACGTGATTGTAATGATTGATGGAGGACCTATCCCGGTAGGACAGTCTTACTCGAGATGATAGTATGCTATCTGGTTTACCTTTATCATCGTGTACTGTTTTAAGTGACCTGACCCGTCGCTATTACACGTTGATAGAGCCCCTAGGATTCTTGCTTGACCACCAGCAGTATGAGGGCGATCATATAAGTGGGAGCTGGGGGTCTATAAGCATATCCTTAAAAGGTCCCTAGTCGTGAGAGTTTCGAGACAGGGCATCGATTCTCCATAGTAGACTAGTGTATACAGTCGAGACCCCGACGAGGGGCGGTGGCCGGTCTCACAAGCCACTGGTGTCAGTTGGATCACCTAAAATGTATACAGGTGCTCATTGGGTTATGAGTACACCGGACAGGACTCGCCGGGAACATGCTAGTTGGTCATATACCAGACGTCAGATGGCAGTTCCCTGGTGACATGTGTGCAGGTTAGTTCATCGACCTGGGGATCGTCATTTTTCTCGTGTGAGTTCCCACTGTACTTTGATTACTACCCTACCACGGCTCAAAGGAGTCGTTCAAACAGGTTTTAGTTGGGTACAGTCCCGAGCTACATGGAGGCAGTGAGCGTATCTTCAGGGGTTCGTCTCTCCCGGTATTGGGGGTGCGGTCGTGCTGTGTCTAGGAGAGCCATTACACGAAGCCCTCGGCCGAGGCAAGGAGATTTACTGGTAGGTATTCCAGTATTATCTCAGGGTGTTCTGGGCTACACTCCGACACGACTTGTACCGCTTTTGGGGGTCTGACTTTTACCAACCCCCTAGGCCCGCCATGCGATGCTCATAGACGAACGGACCGGACTGTACGGAAATTGTCACTGACAGGCTCAGTAGGGAGTCAGGCTGAGTTCGCTCACAGACGTCCCTTTTGGTCAATACCTGGTAGCCCGTTATGTATTGGCTTATACCTCTAACGTGCTAGTGGTTAAATCCACAACCAAGGTGTTGACGAGTCTTTAGAGTCCCCCACATTCAGTTACTCAGCTTTCGGACGAAAGGTTGTAGAGGCCGTATGGAGATATGGCAAGGTCCGATCAGATACGTGCGGTATTGCACGGATCAGGATCGGACAGTTTGTACTATAGGCCGTATGGATATATGGCAGGGTTCGATCAGATACGTGCGGTATTGCACGGATCAGGATCGAACGGATATTACTAGCCGGCTTTGGTATAAGCCGGATCCTAGTATAGTACAGTGTAGATTTTGTCTCATTGCATTTGTATTTCGGTCGAAATACAGATGCGGCTGTGTATGCACAGTATCGGGGTTTTCCTGTAATTTATTACGGGACCAGTTTTCTGGAGTTGCCAGTTTGCTTTCCGTTTCGGCCAATTTCCTTTGTATCGTTCATTGGCCGAAGTTTGGTGGAGGAGGGCTTATTTGCATTGTTGCAAATAAGCATTTGTGGAGGGGGTCTTTGCTTTTTGTTGTATCATGATAGCTTTTCCTTGACCTTGACTTCTAGCTTTATCATGATGGCTTGACTTTGTTGACAATCATGGTTGTTGATGATTGTTGGTGGAGTGTGGGTTTGGGTTTGTAATCATCTCTTGATATCATGACCTTTCTCTTTCTCCCTTGCATTATGGTTGTGGCTATCCTCTTTCATTTGAGCACTCACTCCATTCTCTCCTCTCACCAAGCCATGGCCGGCCACTCTCTTGGTGGGGCTGTCCAAACATTTTGGTGTGGGATTTTGCTTCATTTCATGTTACAAAAATCCCACAAGTTCAATTCAAAAAGCCCCAACTTCAATTCCTCCACAAAAGGCAATTCCTACAACCCCAAAGTGAGACTTGAGGACTACATATTCTACAGCGAACCTTGGGCACGTTGTTCATATCAGATTTTTGCATTTTCATACCACCCAATTTTTATCACATTGCATATCCGTAGATACTCTTGAGCCGTGTTTGCTAGTCAATTGCAGGATACAGGTTCTCGGTTCTAAAACAGTGAAATTCATGGAAAGCACGAAAAAATCCGGGTTCCTGCCAACCACAGATAAAACACGGTCTCCGCCCTTCATCCGTATGCTGCCAGATACCAGTTTAGGAAGACAAAATGTCAAATCAATGTCGTTTTCAGGCATAAGGCTCAATGGTAGCACAAGATCCAAGAGATCTACGCGGAGCTCGAGACAATCATGAGAAAATCTTGACAAAAAGTCCACCTTTCCCTCAACAGAAATTCTGGAAAAATCATGGAGCCAAGTTGAGAAAATACATGTACCAGAAAAATGTACACATCAAACCAGGGTGCCACCAAAAAGCCCAAAGTCCAATTCATCAAGAGGGCCGCGGATCCGCGGCCAAAGTGGGGTCCAGGCCGCGGATCCGCGGCCATATAGTGGCGGCAGACAGAAAGTTTTTGGGGGTATTTTTGTCATTCTGTTTGGGTTCTGGTGGTCGCCCTAGGGTTTCATTTTTTAGCCTATAAATAGCCCAGAACTTTGTGAAGGAAAGGGTCCATTCTTGTATTTTCTTTTTCTAGGATTTAGTTCACTTGTTCTTCTTCTTCTCATCTCTTCTCCATTAAACTTGTAGTGAGCTTTGTGAGGGAGGAATGATAAATAAAGAAAATCAATTTGTTATCATGCTTGTCTTACTTTTGTTATAATTGTTGTAACTTTAAATTCGTTAAGTAGTTGTTGTTATTTCCTTGTTGTTTCTTCTTCTCTTTTTTTTTCTTTATCCTTACATACGACAATGATACTTACGCTCGATCCTCGCCAAGGTGAGGTCGCAAATAGTTAGTCGTATTCTTCTAATCTCCCTCTTTCTATCTTCCTCTTTTGTTTTGTTTTGTTTTTCCTTATCATGAAGTGTGAGTAGTGTTATACTTGTTAGGGTAGGATAAGAGAAGTTTGAGAGAAGGAAATCTCTCTCACTCTTTCCTTGCCCAACAACTTAAATCGACTCCCGTTAATTGAACCACAATCCGCTCCATACTGCACCCTATCCTACATGATAGCGGTGATTCCGTAGTGAGACCGGTTGTGGTTGAATTAACCGGAGGTTATGGATAAGAGCCAAGAACGGACGGACAAGCACCAAAAGGAAGACTTATGCGTTGGAAAGCCTAGCTTATACTCGCAAAGTCCTTCCTAGTCGTGCTAATCCCCGTTGTTGCCGATTACCGTAACACCGATATTAAGAGGGGCAACGAAAGATGTGGAGACTCCTAATTCAAACTAACCTAATCCTAACCCTAACAAGCTCTCTTTAAATATCAACTTAACACTTAGATAACCACAACAAAATCTGAAAACAGGACTTAACTCGTTAAAACACTTCGAAAAAGACTCCCATCTCCCTGCGGACGACCCGTACTCAACCGGCTAGCTACAAGCGAAACCGTCTTGATTGCGGTATTTAAACTAGAACTTGAACACGCACTTATCCTTCCAATCAAATGGCGCCGTTGCCAGGGAGACGGTAGTTTGTTTCTTTGTGTAATTTCGGGTTAATTTGTAAGTATATAAAAAAAAAAACGAAAAAATATACTTTGTAAAAGAAACCATCTTGTTATTCTTGATTAGTTTTTGTGCAAGTGTGCAGGAAAATACGAAGTTCAAGATCGATGCCAAGGACGTTGAAAATACGGAGTTCAAGTACAGTGCCAAAGACGTGGGAAGATAGACCCACAGTTCGCGGCTACACCGCGACGGACAAAAACGAAGCATCCGGTCTACTGTAAAAATCTGGAGCAGATACAGTGAGTATATCAGAATTCCACACATCCAGACAAGCAAAGAACCCCAACCAGAACCCACACCAGAAAAATGACAGCACAGCTCCTCATTTCCGCCGCGGAACCGCGGCATTAGGGCCTTATTGCCGCGGAACCGCGGCCACTTGGTGGGGTCAGGGTGCCATCTTCTCTCTGTAAGTCCCTCTGCCTCTCCCCTCTCCTCTGAACTCCACTGAATTGTGTTTTCTGCAGCCTTCTTTGCGCAAATTCTTCTCCCCCTTCCAATAAACTGTTCTTGTGTAGGATTCTTTGCGCCGCAAAATAAAAATTGTTAACCCACACCAGAAAAATGACAGCACAGCTCCTCATTTCCGCCGCGGAACCGCGGCATTAGGGCCTTATTGCCGCGGAACCGCGGCCACTTGGTGGGGTCAGGGTGCCATCTTCTCTCTGTAAGTCCCTCTGCCTCTCCCCTCTCCTCTGAACTCCACTGAATTGTGTTTTCTGCAGCCTTCTTTGCGCAAATTCTTCTCCCCCTTCCAATAAACTGTTCTTGTGTAGGATTCTTTGCGCTGCAAAATAAAAATTGTTTGCAGTTGATTTGTTACTGCTTTGCATTCTTTAATACGGACTTAAGGGGCTTGAAACCAATCCAGATTGGGTGGGGATTTCATCGCCCTTCCCAGGACCCCAAAAATCACTAAAGCATATGCATTGTCCATTGTAAATTAAAAAATACTAGACTTCAGCCCTAAGGACTTCGCGCTCATTAGGAGAAGATAAACCTTGTTTAGAACCTCGCTTAACCGTATATTGTTTACGGGGTGTCTAGGAAAGTGTTAAAGGCGCAACCGCCGAAAGAGAAAGGGTTATTTAATTAAGGAACTTCGCGAAAGCGTTGGACAACCTCCCCTTATCTCTGCACTTACATGGCCTCGTGATCAGTGTATTTTTAAGCCCGTTTCTCGACAATCAAGTTCAGGAGCAGGTCTAGTAGACCTAGGTTACCCTAGATCTAGGTGTGATTGTGCATATCTTGTTTGTGATTGCTTAAGCCGTATTTCCGTACATATTTCTGTAAAAATATTTCTAAAAAAAAAAAATCAAAAATCAAAAACTTTTATAAAAACTTTCCCTTTTGTCGCCAAATCCATTTTCACCCACCACCCATCGCCCTTCTCCATTGACGTTTTCTTACCCTCACCTTCTCCGCTTTGACTATACTAAACTCGTTTAGTGTATGTCCGCTTGGACTCGGGACACTAGCGCCCGTCTAGTCCGCGTTACGTTAGTCGCGACCGACTACGCGATCGACTCCGAAGTCGATACTCCGTCCACTCCTCTTTCACCCCTTCCTTTGCCGGCCAACTCTGACGTTGACCGGAATTCTGTTCGTACATCTTCACCTTCACCTTCACCTTCACCAACCTCTTCTTCTGCGATGTCGGGATTTAATCCGAACATCTCTTTGACCACCCCTGGATTGGCTCCACCTCCTACGGAGACCAATCTCCAACCACCACCGCCTGTTGTAGCGCCGCAGCGAATCGCGCTCCAGGATCGTTTCTACCCCACCCGTTCTGCACTTCCCACCTGCCTTTCTCTTCCTCCGGCCAATGGGGACAACTTTGAAATTAAGCCCCATTTCATCAACATGCTTCCACGTTTTCATGGGCTTGAATCTGAAGATGCCTATATCTTCATCAACAAATTTCAAAATGTCTGTGCCATGATGAAAACCACCCAGCTGTCGGACGATGCTATACGTCTACGGGTCATTCCGTTCACTTTATGCGATCTCGCTGAAAAATGGCTGTATAGCACCGCTTCCCACTCAATCACCAGCTGGGACGAGTTTGTTAAAGCGTTTCTGAAAAAATTCTACGCAAATCATAAGACCGCAAGAATTCGAAATGAAATCAACCAATTCTCCCAGCTTCCTTCTGAACCCTTCTGGAAGTGCTTTGACCGATACAAAGACCTTCTTGTTCAGTGTCCTCACCACGGTATAGAGAAATGGCAGCTCTGCCAAACCTTATACGAGGGACTGAACCCAACAACGAAGCAGTTGCTGGAAACCATCTGTCAGGGCCACTTCCTATCGAAATCTGACGAGGAAGCGTGGCAGTTCTTTGACGATCTTGCGGAGCAAAGGCTACAGTGGGAGAGCACCAGACCGACTTCTTCTTCTTCTACCTCCATTTCTACCGGTCAGTCTAGGGTAGGAATCCACCAACTTGACGTCTCTATTGCGATGAAAGCTGAAATGGCTGCTATAACAAGAAAGCTTGAAGCAATAGAGAGCAAATTTTCTGCTCCTACTCCTGCCCCTGTTCTCCCCCTTCGTACCATCTGCGCTTGTTGTTCCGATCCTTCCCACTTGACCGAAGAGTGTCCTTACAATCCACCCTCGCAAGGACAGGATCAGGTTAATGCTGCCTTTCAGTAAAGACCGAGGAATGATCCATACTCTTCCACCTACAATCCCGGTCGGAGGAACCACCCCAATTTCGCCTGGAATCAGAATCAGAATCAATTCCAGGGCAACAATTTCCAAAGGGCCCCTCCACCGCAACAACAAGCGCAGCAACAAACTCAACACCAATATCAGCAGCCCTTCCAACCCCAGCCTTTCCAGAACCAGACGAACAACTTTGCACCGAACAACTCTTTTCCACCAAACAATTTTGTTCCGTCAAACAACGATAAGGTTTCCTCGCTCGAGCGAAGTCTGGAGGCGTTTGTTAAACAATCGACTCAATCCACCGCCAACATCCAGTCTTTGATTCAATCTTTAGTGCAACACACTGCCGCACACGGGCAAAGCATCAAGACCATCGAGGCCCAGATTGCACAGCTAAACGCGGCCTTAAGCGAGCGAGAGAAGGGGAAGCTCCCGTCCCGGCCACTTCCAAATCCCGGTCACCCACATAATGCACATGTTGCTCTTGAACAACAAAACCATAATGTGAGTGCCGTGACCACACTGAGATCAGGGAGGATGCTGCAAAACAACATTGGCAGACGGATCAACGATGATGCCCCGGCCGCTGCTTCTTCTTCTTCTTCTTCGTCTTCTGAGCCTATTCTCCATTCTTCAACAGGCTCTCCTTCCTCTTCTTCTGCTCTGAACGGACCCACTTCTCACTCCACGAAAACACCTATTCTGGGATCCGTTCCAACTTCAAAATCTCCTCCTCCAGCATTAGACTCAACCAATTTTCAAAATGTTCCATTTCCAAACCGGTTGAGGTCTAACAAACAAAATCCACAAATGGAGAAGATTTTGGAGTTATTCAAACAAGTTAACATTAACATTCCTCTTTTAGATGCTGTCCAACAAGTCCCATCTTACGCGAAAATCTTAAAGGACTTGTGCACGAAAAAGAGGAAGTCTCAGGTACCCAAGAAAGTTTTCTTGGCTAGTGCTGTGAGTGATGCCCTTACCCAATCTTTACCACAAAAACGGAAGGACCCTGGCTGTCCTACGATTTCAATTACTATTGGGGATAAGAACATCAACCGCGCACTATTAGATCTTGGTGCCAGTGTTAACTTGCTTCCGTATTCAGTATACGAGCAATTAGGCGTCGGAGAGCTGAAACCCACACACTGCACTCTCCAAATGGCCGACCGATCGATCACCAATCCTAGGGGTGAGCTAGAGGATGTGTTAATAAAAGTCGGGGACTTCATATTCCCCGTTGACTTCATTGTCTTAGATACACAGCCTGTAGCTAACCCCCGGAATCAAATTCCGGTGATACTCGGTCGCCCATTTCTCGCAACCTCAAATGCTGTGATCAATTGTCGCAATGGTTCGATGAACCTCTCTTTTGGAAACATGACAATTGAACTCAACATTTTTAGGTTAGGGAATCAGCCCGCCGAACCTAATGCTCATATACTGGATGTCTGCTCGATCCAGGAGATCACCCCCGAAGAGTGTGAATTCGAGGAGTTTCTGTTTGAACACGATAATCTTGACGCCACTAGTGCGTTTCTCTTCGAACCTGCTGCTGTTTCTGCGCCCGACAACGAATACGAGTGTTTCACGTTCTTGAACGATCTTACCCGCGCACAACCCGAGTTTGAATCTTTCGACTTTCCGGATGAGTTACCTGAACCATCCAACTCGGTTGCCTACACTCGCTTTGAGCCTTTACTGGAGTCCTTTGAGTTCGAGACCTTTGCACCAGTCTTGCCTTCCATCATTTCACCTCCAACGCTCGAACTCAAGCCTTTGCCGTCTCACCTTAAGTACGCCTACTTAGGTGAGAACGAAACCCTTCCTGTCATCATCTCGGCTTCTCTAGCTCCCGAGCAAGAGAAAGCCCTTCTCACGGTCTTGCACGGCAACAGGCAAGCTTTTGGCTGGTCCATGGCGGACATCAAGGGGATTAGTCCCCTCATCGTTGAGCATTACATTCATCTGATGGATGATGCCAAACCAGCCCGGGATCCACAAAGACGACTTAATCCAGTCATGAAGGAGGCTGTGAAGAAGGAGATCGTCAAATGTGTAGATAGTGGTATCATTTACCCTATCTCTGATAGCCAGTGGGTTAGCCCCATTCACGTTGTCCCCAAGAAGTCGGGCATCACGGTCATAACCAACGAGGCGAACGAGTTAATCCCTACTCGCACCCAAACTGGGTGGCGAGTTTGCATTGATTACAGAAAACTCAACGCCGCAACGCGGAAAGACCACTTTCCGCTACCTTTCATTGACCAGATGCTCGAACGATTGGCCGGACACGAGTACTACTGCTTTCTTGATGGCTACTCCGGCTATAATCAGATTCCCATCGCCGAAAAAGACCAGGACAAGACCACTTTCACTTGTCCTTTCGGCACGTTTGCATATCGTCGCATGCCCTTTAGGTTATGCAATGCGCCCGCTACCTTCCAGCGGTGTATGATGGGTATTTTCTAGGACATGGTAGAAAAATTTCTGGAGATTTTCATGGATGACTTCTCCATCTTCGGCGACTCCTTTGACGAGTGTTTGCTGCATCTTGACGCTGTCCTTACCCGATGTAAGGACAAGAATCTCACTTTGAACTGGGAGAAATGCCACTTCATGGTGCGCGAAGGTATTGTCTTAGGACATATCATCTCGCAAAATGGCATAGAGGTTGACAAAGCAAAGATTGAGGTCATTTCCAATCTGCCTCCTCCCCGATGCGTCAGAGATATCCGAGCCTTCCTTGGCCATGCCGGTTTCTATAGACGGTTTATCAAGGACTTTAGCAAGATTGCTAGGCCCTTGACTCTTTTGCTGGCCAAGGATACGCCTTTCGACTTCAACTCGAGCTGTGTGACTGCCTTCGAGTCACTGTAACGCTCACTCACTTCTGCTCCCGTTCTTTCTTCTCCTGACTGGACGCACCCATTCGAGATTATGTGCGATGCATCCGACTTTGCCATCGGTGCTGTCCTTGGACAGCACATCAACAAGATGCCGCACATAATCTATTATGCGAGCCGAACCCTGAACGACGCACAACTCAATTATACAACAACTGAGAAGGAATTCTTAGCTGTTGTATTTGCTTTAGAAAAGTTCAGGCCCTACCTCATTGGCTCCCCAGTCATTGTCTACACTGACCATTCAGCTCTGCGCCATCTTTTTGCGAAGAAAGATGCAAAATCTCGGTTAATACGTTGGATCCTCTTGCTTCAAGAGTTTGACCTTGTCATTAAGGACAAACGAGGATGTGAAAACGTAGTTGCCGACCATCTCTCACGACTTCCTTCTTCGCCTTCGCTTCCAATTCCAATTAATGACGTTTTCCCCGATGAACAACTCTTGACAGTATCTTGCGAACCCTGGTTCGCAGATATCGTGAACTATTTGGCTACGGGATTGCTACCGACCGAATGGTCGAGTCAGGACAGACTTCGCTTCTTATCCCAAGTAAAACACTTTTACTGGGACGAACCCTACTTGTTCAAGTACTGTCCCGACCAGATTATTCGTCGGTGTGTCCCTGATGAGGAATTCAAGAGTGTGCTGTCATTTTGCCACGATCAAGCGTGTGGCGGGCATTTTGGGCCCAGAAAGACAGCTGAGAAGATCTTGCAATGTGGTTTCTACTGGCCACAACTTTTCAAAGACGCTCACGATTATTGCAAGACTTGCTCCCGGTGCCAACACATGGGCCGGATATCCCGGAGAAATGAGATGCCGCTCCAACCGATCTTCGTTGTGGAGATTTTCGATGTTTGGGGGATAGACTTCATGGGGCCGTTTCCCAGCTCTTTTGGGAACTTATACATCCTTCTAGCTGTTGATTACGTCTCTAAATGGGTCGAGGCTGTGCCTAGCCGGACTAACGACAACAAGGTTGTCGTTAGGTTCCTTAAAGAAAACATTTTCTCCCGGTTTGGGCACCCCCGAGCGATCATTAGCGACAATGGAAGTCATTTCTGCAATAAAACTTTCGAAGCCTTGATGCGGAAATACTCCATAAATCATAAGCTCTCTACGCCCTACCACCCCCAAACCTGCGGGCAGGCCGAAGTTTCAAATCGGCAAATCAAGCAGATACTGGAGAAGACGGTTTCCAAGAACCGTAAGGATTGGTCTCTGAAACTCACTGATGCCCTTTGGGCATTTAGAACCGCATATAAGACCGACCTTGGCATGTCTCCCTATCGGCTTGTGTACGGAAAAGCCTGCCACCTTCCTGTCAAAATCGAGCATCGCGCATTTTGGGCGATAAAGGAGCTGAATCTGTCTCTTGAGGACGCGGGCAGCCATCAGAAACTGCAGTTGAACGAACTAAACGAGCTTAGGGATGAGGCTTACGACAATGCGGTTGTCGTTAAGAATCGAACGAAGGTGTTTCACGATAAACACCTTTTGCGCAAAACCTTCGTACCTGGTCAGCAGGTACTGCTTTACGACACCCGACTTCATTTCCATCCTGGAAAGCTCAGATCTCGCTGGAAAGGGCCGTATTTTGTGCGGAACGTGTATCCGTACGGCGCTGTGGATTTGGAAAATCCAAAGGACGGTTCACTCTTCAAAGTGAACGGACACCGATGCAAACTGTACCTTAGCGCCGAACCAACAGAGGAGCTCCTGTTCTTACAGGAGCCGGTTTACCCTGAATGATCTTCCTCTGCCCACCTCCAAACTTCGGTTATCCAGCCAAGAACAGTGGACACTGTTCCAAATAAGTTTGGGGGTATGTATAAACCATTTTGTATATATTTGCGTATATTCTTTTTCTTTTCTTTAAAAACAAAAACAAATAAAAATTTGTGTATCACTAACCGACAATTTTGAACCTTCCAACTGCTCTCTTCATGCTACGACAGTGAGGACACTGTCCAGTTTAAGTTTGGGGGTACGCTCGGTACGCATTTCTTACCTTCGCATTCATATGTATATTTTGCATCTGCATATTAATATCCATAAAATCCATAAAAATTTGAAAATTTTCTAAAAATATAAAAACTTTTTTGTCAAGTTAGCTTGTGAAAGAACTCTGATTCAACATTTCGACGGTTTTTGTTTGAAAAAAATAGGAATGACTAAATCTTATGTTTAGATTTTGAAAACCTGAAAGATAACTCTCCTTTGAAGTTAACTATAGCTGATATACGTCTTTACATCACACTACACGTGTCGTAAGATTTTAGGAATTAGATGACAAGTCTTTCATGTTTACACTTTTAAACAGATAAATGATTTTCTGAGGATCAAATAGGTTTGTTCTGAAATAAGTAATGTCAAGAATAGTTTATGAAGTAAAGCGAATATGAAGGAATATTATTGATGCCGTAAATGGAGCTAAGTCTGAAAAATAACCCATCTGAAACTTGATTGGAATGATTATACACCAAACCCACTAAACACGTCTTTTATCCAAAAAAATAATTGAACTGACCGATTATATCTCCGTTCGTATTAAATCATCTGATTTTCACGCCAAACTGTCTTTTGTTTTTGGACCTAGATAACTTGAGTAATTAAGTCCGCTGGGGTGTTTCTACACCTAATGCCCTAAAACCAACTGGTTTGGGTGCATTGGCCCAAAGCTCGCTAAGAAGCCTAGAAAGTCCAGTTTTAAAACAAAGTCAAGCAAGTGTTCTCTCCGAGTTAAAATTCCTAACGGTTCTTTGTGTGAGAATAATCTTGATAAAAGACAGGCTTTTATCAAAATTTTAGCGGAGATATGAAGGTTTTATTCTATGATAAAGACTATTGCACGTTCACAGAGGTGTGTATGAAATGAAAACAAGAAAAAGGTGGAGTGAAAAATACGACTTAGTTTCCTGTTATGGAAGATAGAAATTCTGAAGTTGAAACCTTACTGGAAAACGAAACTTGAAAAATGCTTAACTCTTTATAAAACTTTTGTGATCCTTTTTAAATTGTTATCTGGGCTTTATTGTGCGACATGATGACTTTAATCGATCCTTCTGGAACTTAACGACACTATTTGCACTGCACGTAAAGACATATAAAACCTGTAGTTAAATAAGAAGCGAGGTGTGAAAAATAAAGGTTCGATAGTCTAGACTTAGGATTATAGAATTGTTATTTTCTAAAACAAAACTTTAGGGTTTGAAACTTAGTCATTTTTACAAACCAACTTGACCGGATTTTGTGGGTAGTATCCGCTGAAAACCCTCAGGAGACAACACTCCTCCTACTAGGGACACCTAGAGATTTAACGGCTTGTTGCACATGCTCAGTGCAATCGCGTTCCCTGCGAAAGTGAGGTTAGGAAATTTTTGTGAATAAATGGACTTTGCTCGGGACGAGCAAATGATAAGTTTGGGGGTATTTGTTCATATCAGATTTTTGCATTTTCATACCACCCAATTTTTATCACATTGCATATCCGTAGATACTCTTGAGCCGTGTTTGCTAGTCAATTGCAGGATACAGGTTCTCGGTTCTAAAACAGTGAAATTCATGGAAAACACGAAAAAATCCGGGTTCCTGCCAACCACAGATAAAACACGGTCTCCGCCCTTCATCCGTATGCTGCCAGATACCAGTTTAGGAAGACAAAATGTCAAATCAATGTCGTTTTCAGGCACAAGACTCAATGGTAGCACAAGATCCAAGAGATCTACGCGGAGCTCGAGACAATCATGACAAAATCTTGACAAAAAGTCCACCTTTCCCTCAACAGAAATTCTGGAAAAATCGTGGAGCCAAGTTGAGAAAATACATGTACCAGAAAAATGTACACATCAAACCAGGGTGCCACCAAAAAGCCCAAAGTCCAATTCATCAAGAGGGCCGCGGATCCGCGGCCAAAGTAGGGTCCAGGCCGCGGATCCGCGGCCATATAGTGGCGGCAGACAGAAAGTTTTTGGGGGTATTTTTGTCATTCTGTTTGGGTTCTGGTGGTCGCCCTAGGGTTTCATTTTTTGGCCTATAAATAGCCCAGAACTTTGTGAAGGAAAGGGTCCATTCTTGTATTTTCTTTTTCTAGGATTTAGTTCACTTGTTCTTCTTCTTCTCATCTCTTCTCCATTAAACTTGTAGTGAGCTTTGTGAGGGAGGAATGATAAATAAAGAAGATCAATTTGTTATCATGATTGTCTTACTTTTGTTATAATTGTTGTAACTTTAAATTCGTTAAGTAGTTGTTGTTATTTCCTTGTTGTTTCTTCTTCTCTTTTTTTTTCTTTATCCTTACATACGACAATGATACTTACGCTCGATCCTCGCCAAGGTGAGGTCGCAAATAGTTAGTCGTATTCTTCTAATCTCCCTCTTTCTATCTTCCTCTTTTGTTTTGTTTTGTTTTTCCTTATCATGAAGTGTGAGTAGTGTTATACTTGTTAGGGTAGGATAAGGGAAGTTTGAGAGAAGGAAATCTCTCTCACTCTTTCCTTGCCCAACAACTTAAATCGACTCCCGTTAATTGAACCACAATCCGCTCCTTACGGCACCCTATCCTATATGATAGCGGTGATTCCGTAGTGAGACCGGTTGTGGTTGAATTAACCGGAGGTTATGGATAAGAGCCAAGAACGGACGGACAAGCACCAAAAGGAAGACTTATGCGTTGGAAAGTCTAGCTTATACTCGCAAAGTCCTTCCTAGTCGTGCTAATCCCCGTTGTTGCCGATTACCGTAACACCGATATTAAGAGGGGCAACGAAAGATGTGGAGACTCCTAACTCAAACTAACCTAATCCTAACCCTAACAAGCTCTCTTTAAATATCAACTTAACACTTAGATAACCACAACAAAATCTGAAAACAGGACTTAACTCGTTAAAACACTTCGAAAAAGACTCCCATCTCCCTGCGGACGACCCGTACTCAACCGGCTAGCTACAAGCGAAACCGTCTTGATTGCGGTATTTAAACTAGAACTTGAACACGCACTTATCCTTCCAATCACACGTTGAGTAGCCGGCTTTGTGCCCGAGTTGCCTCGGCATTGAGGTGGGAGCCCGTAAAAGAAGTAGGCGATGTGGTGCACTTCCGGCGACGAGGAGGAAACGGGACATTCCGCAGGAGATCGGGACGATGACGAGAAGACCGGAGGATTTGGATCGTCGGTATATCTCTCTTCCCCATCTTGTTGATTGCTAGGACTAGTTAGTGGTTCGATCCGGGTATTAGTGCGCGGCGGTTTGCCAGTTCAAGTAAAAATTTAAAATTTATCACCGCTTCCGCATTTGGCCGTCGGATTGACGGCCGGGGCGCCGCCGTGCACTTACAGTGGTATCAGAGCCTCGCCATTAACTTAGTCTAGCTTGGTTTAATGTGTTTTGCATTTCAGATCGACCAAAATTCCAAAATCTATATTTTTACTTGCATCAGTTTTCTGTTGAAATTTTTTGGTGTCGAATTTTTTTTCAGGTTACAGAAAAGTGATGTACTGGAAAATATAAGAGATCTGTGAAAATTCGATGAAGTGTCTCCACAGTAGGAGCACAGAACCGCGGCCAACCCCCCCTTGGGCCGCGGTTCCGCCGCACTCTATTGGGTTCACTGCACCAAATTTTTACAGAGGCTTTCTGGGGTTAAAATTGGGGTTTTGGAATATTAATTTTGGGCCCAGAATTTCCTGATCTGCTACAGTAATGCTTTGGGGCCCACTTGTTAAAATTTGATTGATCGGATATTTTAAACACATTATTTCACAGTATTTACAATATATCTGCGACCGTGAATGTCACTTGATCGGTAAATCCGGTCTAACTGCTATAGCCCGGTTAGAAGGATTTGCGAACGTGACTTTCACGTTGATGTTCTGTTTTTGCTGTGATGTTGCGGATCGGTCGTGGGGATAGCCTGGATGCAATGCTAGTACAGTTGTGGTTGTATTATGTACATTTGATATTGCGGGGCGAGCGTCCGACATGTGGATTGCCGTCACTGCCTGTTTGTATTATTTTTTTTGGGGCACGACCAGGTTGCGGTCGATGTACCCGGTGTATGTATATTTTACTTTCTGTACTAGGGTTACCCCGCGGAGGGGTGCACGGATAGCCGGGTTCTAGAGGGCAACAAGCCCGCATCTCATGGCATTGAGACGGAGGGGGCTTCACTCTAGAATTGGCGGGCTATTCGCCGCACTCGTAGGGGGTACAGGTTGACCCAGGAGGGGTGCCCAAGTTGCCGGATTCCGTGAAGTGTCGGGTGGTCCATTCACGGTGCTGAAGGGGGCTGCTTCGCTTCAGGTTTTGGCGGGTGACTTGCCGCGCCCGTAGGGGTCTAGGATTTCATTGCACAGGCTATCCACACGACCAGGGGAACGTCGGGTTTCAGCGGCTCTGTGAAACCCGGGGATCCCAGATATCTGTATTGTTTCTGTGATGCTGTACATTTTCTGTGATGTTGCATTTTTATTCACGCCTTGAGCGAATATAATATATTGGTATAGTTATTGGTAGATGTTGTATATGTTTTGCATCCGCGCTAGTCCAGTCCCCGCTCTGTCGTTAGTTAGCTAACCTAACGGGTAATGACGGGACCCAGTGGCGAATGCGGATGGCATATACGTACATCAGTATATTTTCGTTCTTTTTGGTGTGATCAATTGATGGGACTGCATTGATTCGGATCAATGCAAGTTAAAAACAAACCTAATCTGTGTTGTTGGAACACTTTTCAAAAAGCTGTTATTGCAAGGACGTTCACTTTTGTTTTGCATCGCGGTATTCATTTAGAATATCCTGCTCCTCAATCGACGAGGCAAGGGCCGAGATCCCTTCACCGGGAGTGACCCCTTGGACAGAAGTTTGCGTCAGGGCATTAACTTCACTATAGCCGACTACTTTTGCTTTGCACCGTGGTATTCAGTTAGAATATCCTGCATCCCATTCTACGGGGAAAGAGCCGAGATCCCTTCACCGGGAGTGACCTCTTTAGCGAAGGTTTTCGTCACTATATTTTTAAAAGCTATCCGTTCCTTCAACGATATCAAGTTCATTACGTTAAAGGTTTTCGCCAGAAACCATTCGTAGCCCTCCATCATTTCAGTTAAATATTCGGTAGTATTCAAGCTATGTATTTTGACCTCACGCCAAGGCATAGTGTTTGGTAGCTGCCGGGTATTTATCTGTTGCATAGATAGATGCGTTGGTTTGGGACAGTCGTACTACTATTTTGGCCTACGTCAAGGGTATGTACGGGTGGGTTCAAATTAACCTGGATAATGATGGGCAGAACTTGACATGTGACTTATGATATTTTGACCTCACGCCAAGGTCATAAGAGCATGGGGCAGAAATCTCATCGGGAGTTTCAAAAGAACTGAAACTTGCCAGATATGCGCATACCTTCTGGAGTGTGATACCGTGAGCGGATTCCGTCACGTTGTCATGCGATGAGAGTTGGATCCCGATTCCCACTGATGAGTTAGTTTACTCCTCGGGTGACCCCGACTAATTCTTCTTTCAGGTTTGGAGAAGAATTTGATGGTACAGTGGGAGGTTTCCAGATTAGATAAATTGGTAACCATTCTGATCTAGGTTAGAGTGCACGCTGAGTGTTTCTTTTCTCTCTCTCTGGCAGCGACCATTGACCCGACCCTAAGACTATGACTCAGTGACCAAATTAACCGAACCTTCTTGACACTGGCTTTTGGATTGTCAGAGTTGCAAACCTCATTGCCACTCCTACTTTTACCCTTTTCTCCAGGACACCCCGTATTACTACGAACGTCCACTTCCACTGGACAAAACCATCGTATGGTTAGATACGAACTCGAAGGGATTTATTCGAGGATGGTTTCCGGTTCTGGAGAAAACGGATAGGCTTATTCAGTTGTCTTTTCCTTTTTTTTTCCTTCTCTCAGGTTGCGAGTACTCCTTGGTTTAGGAGATAGTACACCTATTACGCAAATTGGATAGTCTTCTTCCAAACCTTAGGCTGGTGCCGACCGGTAGGGAATGAAGAAAACCAATTAGCATAACGATGGTGTGCAGAAGGTATTAGGTTAAGACAAAGCAAGGGATTAGTAAAAGGGCAAAGTAAATTGCAACAGATATTCATGACCAAACCAGGTATTTCTTCGCCAATCCTAAAATCACCTTTGAATTTCTCCTGGACACTCCGTATCACTACGAAGATCCACAGTTTATTGGATATTCCATCGTATGGTTATATACGAACTCGAAAGGAACTTGTTCCAGTTCGGGGATGGATTCTGGTTCAGGAGAAATAGGAATTAAGTTCATTCGGTTGTCTTTTATCCTCACCTTCTCTCGCATTGCGAGTGTTCCTAGGATTGGGACAATACACCCATTATGCTTATTGGATAGTCTTCTTCCAAACCATAGGCTGGTGCCGAACGGTAGGGAAGGAAGAAAACCATTTGGCCTAAAGGGGTGTGCAGAAGGTAATGACTAAAGACATATGAAGGGATTTGGAGAGGTGGCAAAGAATTATACGGTTACAGTCGTGAATTTGGAAGAGGCATTACTAGGAATACCAAGATACCCCATCGAAACATTTCAATGTTTCAGTTTCTCTGTGTACTGTTAAAGGAAAACTGATTTCCCAATTAGTCCTTACTCCAGGGTATGTATTTACCAGGTACGATTCTCACATCTGTATGGTTTTGCAGATGATGAGTGGGAGTAAGTTATTGGGAATTGGGTGATCATCCTCATTATATCGGGATTCGTTGTAATCGGTGATATTTGAGGAAATCACCTGGGCTGTTTGCCGGTCGGCAAATATTTGGTTTTGAATATCCGCTGTCATGCACCAATTTCAAATTGATATATCTTTACGTCTATTTTCATAGAGTGAGATGTACCTTTTTGAAATTATGTCTACGACATTTACCTATATCAGTGGATGGTTAGGTAAGGAGCATTAAACAGCGGTGTAATTCTTCTTAACCATAAGTACAGTTTTCAACCTACGACACACAGTGAATGAGTTATCAGACTCAAGGGACTTATACAGAGTATTGTATGTTGTCCAGGGTCCATCAGGACAGAGGGGTTGGTCCTCGTACTATATTCGGTTTACTTATGACTTCTCTAGTTTTTAGACAGATGTTTCGCGGAAACACAGGGTCTGAATTTTGAGAAGTTATAGGTATTTGAAAAGAGTAGAGAACCAAGTATAGCAAGTATCGGGATTCTTCAAAGTGATCGAAGATGTAGATACTTGTATATGGTATTCAGTTGATAGTTGTGTTTAAGAGAAATTGCTTCTCTTTCAGGTTACTCATAATTGGAAGCATTCCTAAGTTGAGTAATGCTGATCGGCCTCCTTCCATTTAGTTGACATGCACTGGAGACAGCTGCATGATTTGAATCTGGTTCAATTAAATCAGTGCCTCTGGTCCTATATTGGATATAGAACAGTTCATATCTTAACGATGTTAAGGTACGGGGAGTTGTCCGGTTTATGATTAAAACCAGACACTGGACAACTCAAGGCATGTTTCTGTAATGGCTGTTTGTGGGTTAACCCAGGCTATGACGAGGGTTGACTTTCTACCATCTGGATGAACAATAGCGATATTGTTCTAGACTCGCCACAGTTTTATTAAAAATGGATTTTTTCAGAAAACAGTAGTGGGAGTATGGTAGAACTGGAAGTGATTCCAGAACCACAAACGATTACTGAAGATTTGATAAGGAACCTAAAGATTCAATCTGGATTGACATTCCATTGGCCACTCTGCAGATAAGGTGGGTAACTTCAGGCACCCGAGAGGTACTCCGGTAGCCTCAAGGACGGTGACAGGAAAGTTCTTGTTTTACCCACATTTGCCATTGCTGTTGTTCCAGACTGTGAGACCCGGCAGGAGGATGAGTATAGCGTCGTTCTGAACTGGTTTCAGAAGTGTACGTGTATATGACTCTGCCAGAGGGTTGTCGTAGTCAGTGGGAGCAGCGGAAGCATTGGTAGACAGGTAGCTTATGTCTATTTATAGACTAAAAAAGATATAGCGGAGATAGATCATCTATTTCTGACGTGACTGTCATAGTTTTGACTTCATCAGAATAGGGGATGGATCTGTTGAGAAGGTAGTAGGGTGTGATATCCTGGTATTTGGATGACATACACATAGTAGGAAAAGAAACTCCTATACTACAATCGGTTATACTTTGGTCATCACACAGTGGTTTCTCCACACAGGACTTGGATATTATATCAGACATACTGGTTACTAGATCTATGGTTTTAGATCTAGATTTGGGTAGTTTCCCAATCTGGGTACTTGGACAGCATTCTAAGGGTATTTAGAATGGACGACTCCATGCACGGTAGTGTGCCTGCAGAAGATGGAGTCACCCTCTCTAAAGCTGTCTTGCAGACTAAAGGGGAGAGGGATGTGCATGATTGGCAGATCACTTGCTTAGGCAATTGAGTCAATCATGAGATGTCAAGTACCACACCAGATGTTGTTCTTGCATTAGATGCAATAAGTTGACATTGATCCAATCCTGGAGAAACAGTCGGAAGCAGTTATAGAACATAAGTGGATGTTCTAGGGATATGATAACGACAGCCTCATTCGGGAAACAGTTATCATTCCAGGCTTCCAAGGTGACATGGACGATAAGGAGGTTGTCAGAGTTATAGTTTTTCCTTCTGATGAGGGGCAGTATTTTGGACAGATGGTCCAAGGCAATACTGAGGGAGGCATGGCGCAGGATACTGATTAAGTTCAGTTGACGATACAGTCTAAGAAGTTTGGATTTGGAGTTCATTTATGAGCTATGTCCCATCAGACATCCAGACACATTCTAAGACAGGTATTGCTCATTTCGGGAGATGGGTTTCTCCGCGAACTTGAGATATAGAGAGACATTGAAAGAGACAACAAAGCGGATCCACTCACTGAGGCTATTCCTCGAACGCAATAGTTTCGCAAACGAGCTTTCTGAGACTGACTAGTAGAGGAGTTGGGTGTTCGGTATCACACGGGCTGTGAGTATGCGACATCGCAATAATTAGCCTTGAGTTCAAGTGGGAGATTGTTGGAGATAGTGCCCTCAGAGTCAATTATTAGGTCACAGGTACGTGATTGTAATGATTGATGGAGGACCTATCCCGGTAGGACAGTCTTACTCGAGATGATAGTATGCTATCTGGTTTACCTTTATCATCGTGTACTGTTTTAAGTGACCTGACACGTCGCTATTACACGTTGATAGAGCCCCTAGGATTCTTGCTTAACCACCAGCAGTATGAGGGCGATCATATAAGTGGGAGCTGGGGGTCTATAAGCATATCCTTAAAAGGTCCCTAGTCGTGAGAGTTTCGAGACAGGGCATCGATTCTCCATAGTAGACTAGTGTATACAGTCGAGACCCCGACGAGGGGCGGTGGCCGGTCTCACAAGCCACTGGTGTCAGTTGGATCACCTAAAATGTATACAGGTGCTCATTGGGTTATGAGTACACCGGACAGGACTCGCCGGGAACATGCTAGTTGGTCATATACCAGACGTCAGATGGCAGTTCCCTGGTGACATGTGTGCAGGTTAGTTCATCGACCTGGGGATCGTCATTTGTCTCGTGTGAGTTCCCACTGTACTTTGATTACTACCCTACCACGGCTCAAAGGAGGCGTGCAAACAGGTTTTAGTTGGGTACAGTCCCGAACCACATGGAGGTAGTGAGAGTATCTTCAGGGGTTCGTCTCTCCCGGTATTGGGGGTGAGGTCGTGCTGTGTCTAGGAGAGCCATTACACGAAGCCCTCGGCCGAGGCAAGGAGATTTACTGGTAGGTATTCCAGTAGTATCTCAGGGTGTTCTGGGCTACACTCCGACACGACTTGTACCGCTTTTGGGGGTCTGACTTTTACCAACCCCCTAGGCCCGCCATGCGATGCTCATAGATGAACGGACCGGACTGTACGGATATTGTCACTGACAGGCTCAGTAGGGAGTCAGGCTGAGTTCGCTCACAGACGTCCCTTTTGGTCAATACCTGGTAGCCCGTTATGTATTGGCTTATACCTCTAACGTGCTAGTGGTTAAATCCACAACCAAGGTGTTGACGAGTCTTTGGAGTCCCCCACATTCAGTTACTCAGCTTTCGGGCGAAAGGTTGTAGAGGCCGTATGGAGATATGGCAAGGTCCGATCAGATACGTGCGGTATTGTACGGATCAGGATCGGACAGTTTGTACTATAGGCCGTATGGATATATGGCAGGGTTCGATCAGATACGTGCGGTATTGCACGGATCAGGATCGAACGGATATTACTAGCCGGCTTTGGTATAAGCCGGATCCTAGTATAGTACAGTGTAGATTTTGTCTCATTGCATCTGTATTTCGGTCGAAATACAGATGCGGCTGTGTATGCACAGTATCGGGGTTTTCCTGTAATTTATTACGGGACCAGTTTTCTGGAGTTGCCAGTTTGCTTTCCGTTTCGGCCAATTTCCTTTGTATCGTTCATTGGCCGAAGTTTGGTGGAGGAGGGCTTATTTGCATTGTTGCAAATAAGCATTTCTGGAGGGGGTCTTTGCTTTTTGTTGTATCATGATAGCTTTTCCTTGACCTTGACTTCTAGCTTTATCATGATGGCTTGACTTTGTTGACAATCATGGTTGTTGATGATTGTTGGTGGAGTGTGGGTTTGGGTTTGTAATCATCTCTTGATATCATGACCTTTCTCTCTCTCCCTTGCATTATGGTTGTGGCTATCCTCTTTCATTTGAGCACTCACTCCATTCTCTCCTCTCACCAAGACATGGCCGGCCACTCTCTTGGTGGGGCTGTCCAAACATTTTGGTGTGGGATTTTGCTTCATTTCATGTTACAAAAATCCCACAAGTTCAATCCAAAAAGCCCCAAGTTCAATTCCTCCACAAAAGGCAATTCCTACAACCCCAAAGTGAGACTTGAGGACTACATATTCTACAGCGAACCTTGGGCACGTCGAGTAGCCGGCTTCGTGCCCGAGTTGCCTCGGCATTGAGGTGGGAGCCCGTAAAAGAAGTAGGCGATGTGGTGCACTTCCGGCGACGAGGAGGAGACGGGAAATTCCGCAGGAGATCGGGACGATGACGAGAAGACCGGAGGACTTGGATCGTCGGTATATCTCTCTTCCCCATCTTGTTGATTGCTAGGACTAGTTAGTGGTTCGATCCGGGTATTAGTGCGCGGCGGTTTGCCAGTTCAAGTAAAAATTTAAAGTTTATCACCGCTTCCGCATTTGGCCGTCGGATTGACGGCCGGGGCGCCGCCGTGCACTTACAAAAGGTTGTAGCCTCTTTCTTTTAGTTAAGTTGTTAACTAGTTTCACTTTTCGCCTAAACTCTAGTCAACGAATCCGTATTAGGGTTTCTCGGCACTTGTAAAATTTGAAATTGGTATGGTTGATGCCTTGTAAGACCTCATTAGTGTGCCTAGGAACCCTACACTCGCCAGGATCGATTGATACCATCTCACTACAACTAGTGAGATTCCTAACATCCAATTAGATCTATCCCATAGATCTAGGAGGTATCACCTTGATCCTATATGGAGAATCTTTGTGATAAGAAGAGATTGGCCGAACGTAGCATAGGAAACTCCTTCCCTATCAAGAGCATGTCATCCACGTACTATACGAGGATCACCACCATACTCCCTACTACCTTTTTGTATATACTTGGTTCATCTACCATTTTGATTAAGTCAAACTGTTTGATTACCACATCAAAACAGACGTTCCAACTCCGCGATACCTGATTTATCACATAAAACAACTTGCATACGTTTCCGCTGCTCCCACTGTCTACGAAGCCCTCTGGCTGTGTAGTTATAGACGCTCTCTTCCACATCATCTTTTAGAAAAGCAATCATGACATCCAACCGCCAAATATCGTAGTCATGGTATGTAGCAGTGGCAAGTAGGATCTGGATGGACTTAAGCATAGCTTTGAAAGTCTCAACATTTCAATGTACACCAAGTAATCTTCTCAAGATATACTTTCTCCTGACGAGGATTTAACCCTTCAGATAAAGGAACTAAAGTCCATACTTTGTTGGTGTATAAGGATTCCATCTCAGATCGCTAAGCATCCAGCCATTCTTACAAAGTCCCCACTCCTGATGGCCTGCTCGAAACTAGTTGGGTCATCATCTCATGATGCAATCCTCACTCCCACTGTCATAGAGAAACCGAAGTACCTCTCAGGTGGATGAGGAACCCTACCAGATCGGCGGAGAGGCTGAGATTCGTTGGAAATTATTGAATCCTCTGGTTCTACCAAATCATCTGCTGCAGTTTGTATAGCTGGAACTCCTTCCAGTTCTACCTCATGACTACTAATTTGTTCACAAGAAATTCCCTTTCACAAAGGTGGCATGCTTAGAAACAAAAACACCTTTTGTTCCCCAGTTTGCTAGAAGATATTCCCTTGCGAATGCTTGGGATATCCAACAAACTTCCACAGAACAGACCTTGCCTCGAGCTTGTCCGGATTTTGCTTTTGACATAGTCCGGACAACCCCAAACTTCCTTAAGAGATGGGCTCTTACCATACTATATCACATATAGAGTGGTAAGCATCTGATTTGGTTGGAACCCTATTCAATAGGTATGCAACTTCTCAAGTGCATAACCCCAAAAGAAAATAGGCAACTCAGTAGTACTCATCATAGAGCACACCATATCACATAGGGTGCGATTGCTCCGCCCCGATACACCGACATGCTGTGGTGTATTCGGAGGATTAATGCTGAGAGAGAAACTCATTCTCCTTTAGAATAGTCCAGGAATTCCGTGCTCAAGTATTCTCCTCCTTGATCACATCAAAGGACATAATACTTATACCCGTTTTTGGTTCTCTACTTCTAACTTATATTCTGTGATTATCTCAAAAGTTTCGGACTTGTGTTTCAACAGGAACATATGTCTGAATCTTGAGAGATCATCAGTGAATGTAATGAAGTACAAAGAACCTGTCCTGGCATATGTAGACATGGGACTATCATACATCATCATGTATCAATCCCAAGAGTTCACTAACTCTTTCTCTGTTTCCAATAAACAGAGCTGTGGTCATCTTATCTTTGTGACATGACTGGCAAGTTTTACAAGATGTAAATCCAAACTAATTTAAATATGCATCTTTATGTAATTTTAGCTAGTCGGGTCGCATTGATATGACCTAGTCTACAATGCCTCATGAAGGATTCGTTCATTTTTTAACTCTTCCACTTGTGTGTGTTCTGTACGTTAAGAACTGTGGTTTGATTTAGAACGTCTATGCTTTTAGATAACGTGCCTGAACCGATCAACTTTTGATATAGGAAATGTTGAAAACATTATCCAACAATATAAAATTATATCCTTCTTTACTAATAAAGAGACTGATATGATGTTGTATATCAGGTTCGGTAACTAATAACATTCGTTTAGAATCAATGTATTCTGATAATACAGGGTGATAACTGCCAACAGACTTGGCTGCAACACTTGCATCATTTCCAACTCTTGAAACCTATCACCCGTTCTCAATTCTCTACCTCTCCGTAGCCCATGTAACAAATTACATTTACGGGATCCTGATCCGGTATCTCATACTCAGGACGTAAAGGATACTGAGAAACAGTTCTCGGTAATGAACACACCCGAAGAAGATGCATCAGCATGCACTTTCTTCGTTTGGGCATCACAGGAATTCTGGTAATCCCTTATTTCCTACTATGTCTTATAACAATTATAAGTTGGAGCGGGGCCAATGTTCCTTAGCGCGGTATAACAAGCGGGTTCGGTCAATACATCCGTATTATTATCTTAATTAAGGCGTGACATGGTCGCTACCTAGAGAGAGATAGAAGAAAACACTCAGCGTATGCTCTTGCAAGATTAGATTGGTTATTAATATATCTAATCAGAATGTCTTCCACTGTTTTAGTGAAATCTTCCTTCAAACCCTAAATGGAAAGACTAGCCGGGATTAATTACACTCTACAAGTTCGCCAATCTTTCAGCCAGGCTAGAGCCGGTACTTTGAGGGAGGTTCCCCACGCTTTCGCACGGACCTAATTAAAATAAACCTCGTTTTCCCATAGGCATAACCCCGTTGACACCATTCTAGACACCTACATGATCGGCTAATTGTGATGTGTAAAACTCTCCCAGGAGTAACTCTTACTCGCAGCGGATATCGGGATCCAACTATCTCATAGAAGGTATGCAATCTCATTGCAAATTTCAACTCTTGAAATTCCCAATAATATTTTACCCATAGCATCCTATGACGTTGATGAAAGCCAACAAACCATAGGCTACCAGTCAAGTTCAACCCGTCATTTCCCGATTGAATTAAACCCACCCACACGACCCACGATGAAAGCCAACAAAGTCGCACGACTACCCTAACTCAATCGCATCATATGCTTACACAGATAAGCATAAATAGCTACCGCACACTAAACCTTAACGAAAGCCAACAAACGTAGTATGAATACTATGAAGTACTTATCTGAAATGACGGAGGGCTACGACAGGTTTTTAAGAAAATCCTTTGCGTAATGAACTTGATATCGTTGTAGAATCGAGTGATTTTAAAAGGAGTGTTTTTGAGGCTTTTCTAGTTTTGCTAAAGAGGTCACTCCCGGTGAAGGGATCTCGGCTCTTTCCTTATTGAATAAGGTGCAGGATATTTCACAAATACCACTATGCAAAGAAAAAACTATAGAAACAATCAAAAGACAAACCGAGTTTGTAGCATCTGCTAGTTTCTCTAAAGAGGTCACTCCCGGTGAAGGGATCTCGGCTCTTTCCTTATCGAATAAGGTGTTGGATATTCTACAAGGAATACCGCTATGCAAATCATAAACTAGAGCTACCAGTTTTTAAACAAGTTTCTACAACATCTTTAGCTTTCTTTTATTTTCATTAATCTCATTAATGAAGTCCCATTTTTATTATGCTTCACAAGCATCACATTTGAAACGAAATCTGCAATATGATCTCATCACAGAACATTGCAGCAGAAGATAACATATATGAATTATTGGATATACTAGGAGGTCCGTGTTTTAGTACGAGCCTGTATAAAACATGGATTCCAAGGTCTCGATGAATAGCCAAACCCACATCCCTAGACTCTTACGAGAGCGGCAAGTAACCCTGCCAATTCTAGGGTTAGGAGACCTGGTCTCGACTCCTCGAGATGGTCTCCCAATGGACCCTAGAACCCGATTACTTGTGCTCCCCGTCTTGGGTCTACCTAATGCGGAAAAGTAAATAATATACAATGGTGACATCATCCTCATCCCGGAAGTTCCCCAATAAAAGAATATTACATACAATGAATTTTACATGAATGAAAAAGAAAATATCTTATCTCACATAAAACCCCCGGCTATTCAAAACACGACGATCCAATATAACATATCACAGCAACACATAACATCACATGTCATCAACGTAAGTAAATATGCGTATCCCAATTGTCATTGATGTATAGAAACGAAACCGGCGATACACCACATATTATACTTACGGTCACAGAAAAGAAAGTGTAAAACTACAATAGTTGGAATCCGCAACCTCCTTAGACATCGCATGCCTAACCAAATGAATTCCTTAGACATCTCATGCCTATCAATTATAAACCCCGCATTTTAGTCTCAATATCGAAAACTCTTTTCAATATCAAGTCGGGCAATTCAACAAGATTCCCGACATCCTGATCGAATGCTCGTTGCAAACTTTAGTAGACGGCCGCACCCCCGGATGCCGTCGACGAAGTGCACTAAGGCGGAACACCGCTGCAGCGAGCACCCGAACGGATGCTTTTGGCGACGGGGTTCTCCTACAGTCACTTGGTCGGGGCTATGGGGCGTGGCTATCTATTAAGTTTACCCGGCGAGTATCCGTGTACGCTACGTGATTGCGACGGACTTTTGATCACATCAAAATCCCGTGGCAACCGATCAAATGAGACTAAACTGCTAGATTTATAACATTCAAATTATTTATCTCATAACTACTTGTGGATTCCAAATATTGTATCACATTCTAGATAAATAGACAATGTTAAACTTTCCGATCGAATAAAAAAACACCCAAGATTTCCCAAATAGCTCAACACTTGAGCGGGGTTCAAAAAGTATCCATCACATGCCACAGTACCAATGGTCCAGCCGTAGAAGGGTCAAACCAACGTCTCACATGTGGCAACGCCGTACTGCCCCAAACCCTAAGGTTTAGAGGCGGTTCAGACGGTCACATAATCGAGTTAAGGTTTGCATTCTTCTAGAGCGTCCACCGCGTTACTTGCACGACTATGAATGTTTTTTAATTAAGGAAAAAATCCAACACTTGGAAATTTTCCGGCAGGAGAAAAAGTGAGTTATTGATATCCGTTTGAACTTTTTAACAGGTTCTAAATTACCCGGAAAAACTTAAACGAAGTTAAACTTTCCGATTGAATCAACGAATACAAAAGTTCTCCAGATAACTCAACACTTGAGTAGAATTAAAAATTCCCAGAAGCATGGAAAATTGACCAAGAATACACCCCAGAAGCATTGGCCCCTAACTCCTAAGGGTGGCCGCGGAACCGCCGCCAAACCCATGGTTTGGCCACGGTTCCGCGCTCTCTTGAGGGAGGCGGCGGTTCCGCGCTCTCTTAAGGGAGTTATGGGCTCGTACTTCACAGTAATTCTTATAATTCCCTGCTTATTTTTCCGAGTATTTTTAATACAGAAAAAATTAACATTTTAAAAAATTTCCAGAGAGGGGGTATATATCGACGTTTCAGGGTTCGATCGGGTTTTTAACTTTGTCTAGACTTCCCATAAAGCTCTAGCTTGTCTCTGATACTATCATAGGGTTACTAGGCACAGTCACAAGGTTCTATAAGGCATCAACCATGCCAAAATCAAATTTTTCATGTGCCGAACAACCCTAACCAAGATCATAGACTAGAGATTAGGCGAAACAAAGCAAGTAAACAACTTTACTTCTAAGAGTTTGGGATTATAACCTTTGTAGTCCATTCCTTCACTTCAAAAGCTCCATGTTGAGGTCCCTTCGCCATGATCATCATGTACCCGGACTCTAAAGAGGCTCCATGAAGAGAAAGATGCAAGCTTGCTTCCGATCTTCGATAACGAAGATGAACTACCTTGAAGAAACTCAAGCCCAAGCTTTTGCTTCACTAATCAAGTATTAGCAAAGCAAACACCCTAATCTAAGTGGCTAGAATAGATAAGGATGATGAAGTAGGAATTTAGCTCTCATTTGTTTTCTTTATCTCACTTATTTTCATCATTTTTGAAAAAGCTAGAAAGCTTTTTATCAAAGAGGAGGAAGAAGAAGAAGCAAAACCATTTGTGATGAATAATGAATCAAGTGAGGTTAGAAATGCAACCATGGGTTAAGTATGAAGACTTAACCCATGTAGAGAATTAACTATGGTTAAAGGGTTGGGTTGTGTTAAAGAAATATCTTTGCCAAATATCACAAAATATCAAGGTCAAAGTCAAAGCTTCAAGAAGCTTCTTGAAAGCTTCATGAAAGTTTAACCCTAATCCAAATCCTAACCATATTTAAACTCCACAAATCATGTTGCATTTATAACCATAACATGTTACAATATTATATATCACATATACAATATTTATTGTAACAAAATTTAATACAATTGATATATATCAATATATTACTCGAGTGAGAAAAAGAATCTTCAAGTGAGGTATTATAAGTTAATGTAATATAATATATCAAATATATAATTATACATTAAATTATCGAATCAATACTTGATCCGATAATCCGGCTATTTCATAAATAACCGACTAATAAAATCTGTATCAGTTCATCGAATCAACACTTGATCCGATGATCCGGCTATATCACATATACCCGGCCGATATCACATATCATGAAAATCTAGTAGGGTATCACGTACACGTATTGTTCTCGGTCCCGCACATATCACATATTTGCTCCTACTCCGTTTTGCCCGAGCCAGGAAACCTCTGTGTAGGACTCTAAAGAATCGTCAATACGCCGGCAGTAGGTGATGATCATATCAAACGCCCACAAGCTGCAAGCTGTCAGCCTAACGTAACAGCCACCCAGGTATTGAGCGATCAGAAGATCAACAAGCAAGCCTGTATATTCTCCCGTGAATCCAACCAGTAACACTCCCGTACAGTCCGGTCTCTTCGTATGATATGTCGCATATCTCTCCTATGGGTGGTAAACGTCAGACCCCAGTAGCTTGATAAGTCGTGTTGATATGAGGTCCATAACAGTTCGAGAAACTACTGATAACACTTACCAGTAAATTTCAGCAACCCTGGCCAGGGATTTCCAGTTATAGCCAATCGAACACAGCGCACCATCAACTCCCTATGCCGGGAGAGACGAAACCCCTCCTATCGCTCATTGCATCCATATGATTCGGGACTGTACCCAAAAGCCACCTTTTTGCACGCCCTCTTGGATGTGGTATGATAGAAATCAAAGCACAGTGGGAATCACACAAGACTCTATGACGATCTCGGGTCTACAGACTAACCTCTACCAGTGCCACCAGAGAACTGCCATCTGACGTGAGGTATAATACCATCTGGGAGTTCTCAGTGAGTCCGTCCAGTGTACCCAGTCTCCACTGAGCACCCGTATACCTTCTCTGATGTCAAACAACAATGGATATGGGATCATCCATCATCCATCAAATGGGTCAAGAAGCGCATACGCTAGTCTACTCTGGAGTATCGATGCCTTGTCTCGGTACTCCCACGACTAGTAACATTTGAAGGATGTACTTGGCGACTACACTGTCCCCACTAGTATGATCTGCATCATAGTCCTGGTAGTCAAGTACCCATCCAAAGGACTTTATCAACATGTGACATAGAGACAATCAGAGTACATGTTAAGATAAAGAGTGACCAGATAGCATACTATCATGTCGAGCAAGAAAGTCCTCCCTATATATGTCCAAGCATCCACTACAATATACAACGTATGTACAGTAATGGCCTCTAGGTCATACATATAACTAACAAATGTGAGACCAAGAACCCTTGCCCACTGCCTGCTATATATAGGCACAATAGGAAAGAAAATAAACAATAAAAATAGGGCTACGTGGCAGCAAGGAGGGGCCCATAGAAATATGACAGCATTTGGGAGCAGGGGGCCGGCGACCTCGGCTTCATAAGGAAAGTGCTCGGCTAAAATCCGAGCACTTGGGCTCGTATTTGCAGTGTAGGTTTGTGCGCACTCCAATATAATTCTGGTGTTGTTTGACTTCTCAAATTAGGCTTGGTCTGCATCCAGGTTTTGGAGGGAAAAAAGAAGCTACAAATCACATCACACCTTTTTGCAATAAATGCACATCACTTCACAAGCCTACTTGCCATGAGCCATCATGCCATGGATGCGCCTAGGTCCATGGTCCATATTCCAAGAGTTGTGTGCACACACATGTAATGTGTTGGACCAAAATGTGTACACTTTATTTGTTTGCAAAATAACTCTTGAATATCGGTCGGTTTGCGGTTCTGGTTGCAGTGTCGGCTCACAAATGATATATCCGTGATTCCGTATGTATTTCTAGTATTTTGTCAGGACACCTGTAATCTGTATTACTGAGCAAACACAGGTTAATAGTACTAATATATATAAAAAATAGATAATGAATGAGCGGTATTAAAATGCAATATTCTGGTCTGAACAAATACCCCGAAACTTATCTTTTGCTCGTCCCTAGCAAAACAAAATCCTAGCCCCACTTTCGTAGGGAACGCGATTGCACTGAGCGCGTGCAACAAGCCGTTAAACCTCTAGGTGTCCCTAGTAGGAGGAGTGTTGTCTCCTGAAGGTTTTCAGCGGATACTACCCACAAAATCCCGTCAAGTTAGTTTCATAAGTTAACGTTGATTCTACTCCTACAGTTTAGTATCTAAGATAGAAATTCTATCATCCTAAGTTAGAAATATCCAACACTTATTTTTCACACCTCCTGTCTATTTAACCTCAGATCCTATACATTCCAAAAAAAGTTTAGAAAGATGTTGGTTCTCGTGAGTTTTCCTTCTAAAGTGCGGTATCAAATCAGGGATTTTTATCGGTTTTACTGAAAACATAAGTCTTATTCTTCATTTTTATCTTTCCTCCAAACATCGATTGTATACCCCCACGTGTGTGTATATTTGCACCCCTACACTCAAGAATTCAATTCAAGTTATAGTACCCTTGCCCTAATACTTAATACTACTTCTTTTCATTAATGATGGTCGGTGTTGCTCACACACCTTACATGCGACTATTAATGCTTCTTAAGGCACTAACGGCCGATTACTGAATATGTGAGCTTAAAGCGTAATTAGCAGTTTCCAAATCTTGACTTTATTTATGTTTCTTTTTCTTTATTTTTCTTTTTCGAGACTGGATATATTTTTCACTGATACTCTTTTGGTGTTTATCTTTAATTACCGTTATTCTTTCATACTAGGCATTCAGGCAAGAGTATTTCTAGGTATCCTCTACTATCCCAAGTTTCAAGGTGCGTGTATGTGCAGTTGTAGGGTATATACTTTCCAAATTTGAACTCAAGAATAGAAACTAATTTTCAGACTTATCCTTCAGTAAAACTTCAATACTTTCCCTTCATCTTGACTTAACTCAAGAACTGAACTCAAGAACTGAACACAAGATCACCTATTTCTAAAAAAAACTGTAAGGACGTATACTTTCCAAAGTTAAACAGAATGAGGGTTATTTTTAGGGTTTTCAATTCCTAAGCCTAAGATTTAGTTATTTCTAACGTATCAACTAAACTCTCGGAATAAAAATCTAAGTTACCCTATTAGCTAACTTGACGACAAAGTTTTTATATTTTATGGAAAAAATTTCGATTTTTGTGGGTTTTTATATAGGTATGCAAATGCAGAATATACAAATGAATGCGAAGGTAGAAAGCTTACCGAGCACACCCCCAAACTTAAACTTGACAGTGCCCTCACCGTCTGGCTACACCAAGAGGATCAAAATTGTCGGCGCTCCCAAAAACAAATTTTATACAAAACAAAAAAGAAAATCAAAAATATATACACAAAAAGGCCCCCCAAACTTAAGTAAAACAGTGTTTCTACTGTTAGGCGTTAAAGTTCAGGATTAGGGGGGAAAACAGTATCAATTTATACAAGGCCTTACACAGACCAAAAGTCAACACAAACCATTTAAAAAATTTATCTCTGTACTGTGCCGGTTGGTGAAAGAATGCAGAAAGGAAAGAAATGGGGAATACGCGAGACCGTATGCGGATAGAAGTGTTATACGGTCCCGGTATATGAGAAGAAGAATGGCAGAAGGGAGAAAGAAGTGGAGCACGAACTTGAGGGTGAAAATAAAGTGAATAAATTAACACAATTTGTGATGACCGATATGTAAGAACCATTTGTGCTAATCTATTAACCTGTCGAGAAATGGGGTCAAATCCCTCAAGATTCGTGAGAAAACATGGGTACGCCAATCTTGGTAAACCAGACAGTGGAAATGGAAGTGATACGGTTTCTTGCAATGCTGGAACGATGGAAAGGATGGAGGGAAGTGATTGAGAAAGGGTCAAAGTTAAAGGTTCAGGAGGGTGTACACAATCAGTGAATGGGACAGAATGAATTGGAAAATCCGACTCATCAATTAAAACTGGTTCATCCTCAAAACTATCCTCAAAATTCTCCTCAAAGTTCAGCTTATCCATGCAAATTTCATCAAAATCAAAGCGCATATGAAGTTCGGGAAAAACAGTAAATGACTCGGGATGATGAATTGGAGAGAAAAACTCATCCAAAGCAGCGGGTTCATCGTCAAAAATATTCCCAGAGTCAATATCCTCAATCAAGTGAAAATCAATTTTCTCAGACACCTTATCAAAAGCATAGATTTCAATCAATTCTGGTTCTAAGATGGAGGTGTAGAGGTCAAAAGTTTTGGGATTGGTTTCACTTGGTAAGGTCCTTTTGCAATCGGGTAAATCAAACACTACAAAGTCGTACAACTCATTAACCCTTCAATCTTCAATCGGTGAAACGTTTAGAACATTAGATAGACAATCAAAACCGGACTTGTGTGATTCAATTTGTGACGGGTAGGTTTGACTTGGAAGGGGGTACATCTCATTCTCACCACTCAAATTCTCAACCTGTCCTACCGCCTCTTCATACATTGGAAAATTTGGGGCTAGTTGGAAACTAGCTACCGGGTCAGTAGGTTGTATGAGGGCGGCCGTGGACGCATTCAAATCAATCATCTGTTGGTACGACGCTACCCGAAAGTCTTCTAATGACTGTTCTAGACTAGACATGGGTTGTGAAGGGGTTTCAGAAAAAGATTCAAAGTTGTTTTGGTACTGGAAATTCCCAAATGACGGTTCAGAAGCAATGTCTAGGGAAGGCGCAAAAGTCGGGTAGGATGGATAGGAATTGAATGGTTGGACGGGAGTAGGATCAACATTATGATAAGAAGGAGGTTGGAACAGTTGATCAAAAGAATTTGAGGTGGTGAAAGGAGTGAAAGATCGGCTACGAGATTGTTCAATATGTTCAGCAATAGACATGGGTCTTAGAGTTACAACAGGACTCGAAAAAGGGGTATCAACGTAAGAAGGTGGTGAAGGTTGAAATGGTTGATATAAGGTGGATTGCGGAGTCTAATTGGTTGTCCTAGATGCGTCTATCCGATCTTTCAAAGAAATTTTGGGCATGGAGGGGTCGTTCGAAATTCGGCCAAAGCCAGAACCGTAAGAAGTAATTTCCGGTTATGCGTACCAAAGTTCGGCAAGAGTTTTTCGAGGTGGGGTACCCATGATATGAAGAGAGAAAGAAAGAAAGGAAGAGAAAAGGAGGGGAAAAAGAATGTGATTTTTTTTATTTCTTAATATTTTTTAGTTAGTTATTAACAAAAGAAAGAAATATACACACCAAAAGAATCTGGAAAAAAATTATCATGACACAAAAATACCACGCACCTAATCGTTTTAGGGTCCACCTAGGTCAACTAGACCTGCTCAAGAACTTGATTGTCGAAGTAAAACTATGCCGAGAAACGGGCTCAAGATATACTGATCACGAGGCCAGGTAAGTGCAGAGATAAGGGGAGGTTTTCCGATGCATTCACGAAGGTCCTTAATTAAATAACCCTTTCTCTTTTGGCGGTTTCACCGTGAACACTTTCCTAGACACCCCGTAAACGATATACCGTTAAGCGGTGTTCTAAACATAGTTAACTTCTCCTAATGAGCGCAAAGTCCTTATGGATTAAAGTCTAATTTCTTTTAAAATTTGTGCGGGTAATCATTATGCTCAAGTTCGTGATTTGTGGGCCACAGAAAAGGGGATCAAATCCTTTACCGTTTGTTGTGGGGTTCACTTGCCCTTAAATCCGTATTAATGTATGCAATGCGCAATTCAATCAAAAAAATTATTCAAAATTTTAAACCTTCTTTTTTTTATGTTTAAGCTCGGCACTACAATAAATACGGGTTAGTCAAGTTTTAGCATTTGCTAGCGAACTTGCAAAGAATCCTGCAAAGATATTATAGTGGATGCGTCGGATTTGAGAATAAGGTGTTAGTAAAATACGTACCGTTATGTTTTTGGGTTAGGAAACCCCCATTGAATTGAATCCGAATAGCTTGAAATGTTCGCTTGCGCATGTCAAACTATCCGGATTTTTGGCACTGTACTTCGTAACCACCTTAACTTTCAATGTGCACTTTGCTCCCCACGCTCGCTGTGCGCAATTCCGCAAAATCTTCAAATGTCGGAAAAAATGGATATTAGTGCGGAAAAGCGATACGAATGCCCAAATACCTACACGCTAAAAATTATAAAACACAAACAATAAAAATGGGATGAAAACAAAACATTGGAGCACAGAGGAAAAATTGGAAGCAGAAGGAGGCAGTACGGCCGGTGACGCCGGATTTTGTAAGGAAGTCGCCAGATCTTCTTTGGAGAATGGTCTCCAATTTTCTTCAGTTGTTTCAGTGTTCCACTACAGCCTCAATGCTATTGTTTATCTTTTTAATTAAGATCCAGAAGTAAGCAGGTCCAATTTCCAGAGAACAAAATGGTTAGTTTAGTTAGTTTTTTGTTTTGGTTTTGAAATTATTTTGAAATTTTTAGTTTGTTTTGAAAAATAGGGTTAGTTGTATAGATGAATATTAACAAGATTAACCCGAAATAATAAAAATAAAAATGTTACCGTCTCCCCGGCAACGGCGCCATTTAATTGAGAGAATTTAAAGTTTGTCGCAATCAAGACGGTGTCGCTTTGCAGCTAGCCGGTTGAGCACGGGTCGATCCATAGGGAGACGGAGCGTTTTTGGTTCTTGTCGTAACGAGTTAATGCGCGTGGGCGGAAAGTTCGTATCTACCCTATGTGTATATATGAAAAGTAACCGTTTGTTAGGATTAGATAGGATGGTGTAAGTTAATGGATTCCGTATTCAAGTCCTTTGAGCCGAGTCTTGACCAATTGATGCTAGAGCAATCGGCAACAACGTGGATTAGGGTATTTAAGCACGGTATTCGTGGAATCTGGCTTATTGACCCTTGTCCTTACGTTCTTGTCTCTTTCTTTCACCTCCTGCCAAACCGAACGCAACCGGTCGCGGTAAAGAATCATCGTTACCTTGGTAGGGTAGGGTGCCTAACGGAGCGCTTGTGTAAGATTTGGGCGGAGTTTCAAAATGGAAAAAATATGGGAAAAGGAAATGGGAAACAGAAACCTTAACTTACAATATCAATTTCTTTTCCTAACAACATGTATTCACAACCATTCACAAAACAACAAAGAGAGCAAAAGAAAAGATAACAAAGAAAAGAAAACATTACAAGAAAGAAAGTGCATGGAATTTAAAGTGCAAAAATGTAAGGCATGAATATAAAAGACATGAATGTAAAGCAAGTAATAAAAAGCAAGCAAGAAAGAAAGAACTAGGAACCATGGAACAAGTTACACACCATGGGTTTAATAAACCAAACATAAACTTGCAAGCTCAATTAAGAGGTTGCAAGATCAAGAGAGAGCTAAAAACCCAAGGCAAAATGAAGCACAAAAGAGACTTTATGCATCTTTAAGAATGATACAACCCTTGAGATCAAATACCAACCCTTAAACCTTCAAGCTCAATGAAGAGGTTGAAAGATCAAGAGAAGGCAAGGATCTCAAGGGGAAGCTAAGCTATTTACAAGAGAAAGAGAAAACAAAATGAAGTGTTGCAAAAAGAATGATAAAATTGGACAATGTTAGACAATGAACCCTTGACCACTGCCTTCTATATATAGGCACAAAAGAAAAGAAAATAAACAATAAAAGTAGGGCTACGTGGCAGCAAGGAGGGGCCCACAGAAATATGGCAGCATTTGGGAGCAGGGGGGCTGGCGACCTCGGCTTCATAAGGAAAGTGCTCGGATAAAATCCGAGCACTTAGGCTCGTATTTGCAGTGTGGGTTTGTGTGCACTCCAATATGACTCTGGTGTTGTTCGATTTCTCAAATTAGGCTTGGTCTGCACCCAAGTTTTGGAGGGAATCAAGAAGATACAAATCACATCACACCTTTTTGTAATAAATGCACATCACTTCACAAGCCCACTTGCCATGAGCCATCATGCCATGGCTGCCCCCTAGGTCTATGGTCCATGTTCCAAGAGTTGTGTGCACACACATGTAATGTGTTGGACCAAAATGTGTACACTTTATTTGTTTGCAAAATAACTCTTGGATATCGGTCGGTTTGCGGTTCTGGTTGCAGTGTCGGCTCACAAATGATATATCCATGATTCTGGATGTATTTCTAGTATTTTGTCACGGACACCTGTAATCTGTATTACTGAGCAAACACCGGTTATTAGTACCGATATATACAAAAAATAGATAATGAATGAGCGGTATTAAAATGCAATATTTTGGTCTGAACATACATCAAGTGCGAGTTTTGGCTAGATCAAGTTGGATTTCTTGGATATGTTCTATCAGGTGAATGAATCTCGGTAAATCCAGCGAAAGTATCAGCAGTAAGCGAATGGCCGACACCAAAGTCAGTGAAGTACATTCAAAGTTTCTTGGGTCCAGCTGGATATTACCGAAGGTTCATTGAAGGATTTTTGAAGATAGCAATACCCTTGACCAAGCTCACACGCAAAGATGGAGAATTCGTGTGGTCAGAAGCATGCGAGCAAGCTTTCGTTGAACTCAAGTCAAGGTTGACATCAGCGCCTATTCTCGTTATCCCGGACCAATCTAGAGGTTTCGAAGTGCATTGCGATGTATCCGGTAAGGGATTAGGATGTGTTCTATATCAGCACGGTAAAGTTGTGGCTTATGCTTCAAGACAACTGAAGATTCATGAGCGCAATTATCCGACGCATGATTTGGAGTTGGCGGCCGTAATCTTTGCTCTTAAGATTTTGCGCCATCATCTTCTTGGTGAACGTGTGAACATATACACAGATCATAAGAGTCTGAAATATGTATTTACTCAGAAGGAGATTAATATGTGGCAGAGAAGATGGTTAGAATTGATGGCGGACTTTGACATCAAGCTGCAATATCACCCAGGGAAGGTGAATGTGGTATCTGATGCTCTTAGTCGCCAACCATTATCGATGAATCTCACCACCCAGTGGAAGCTTCAACAGGAATTGCATCAGATGGAGATTGATGTAGTCATGCCAGTTAACGCTTCAAGCTTGATGAATTTACAAGTTCAATCTACTATTTTCAATTAGATCAAAGCAGCTCAAGCAAGTGATGCTATGTTGCAAAAGATCAGAGAACAAGTAGAGAATGGACTTAGAACAGAATTCATCATCCATGAAGACGGATCTTTAAGATACGGCAGTAGATTGTGTATACTAAAAGGTTATGTTCGGGAAGAGTTAATGAAGGAAGGTCATAGCTCTCCTTATTCAGTACACCCTGGAGGTACAAAGATGTACAAAGATCTGCGTCAAAATTACTGGTGGCATGGAATGAAGCGTGAAGTAGACAGAAGCGTCACTAAATGTTTGGTGTGTCAGCAAGTAAAGGCTGAACATCACATGACTGCTGGATTATTTCAACCGTTATCTATCCCAGAATGGAAGTGGCAACACATCACAATGGATGTTGTGACTGTTCTTCCTCGTAGAACAAAATGTTACGATGAGGTATGGGTTACTGTAAATCGACTCACAAAGTCGGCTCATTTCATCCCATTTTGAGTTGGTCAATCTACTGAGACATTAGCAAAGAAGTACATGGAGGAAATTGTGAGACTTCATGGAGTACCGGTCTGCATTGTCTCCGATAGTGGCACCAGGCTCCGATCGCAATTTTGGCGAAATCTGCAAGCGAGCTTAGGAAAAGTCTGAACTTCAGCACAACTTATCGTCTACAAACAGATGGTTAGTCTAAGCGAACTATTCGGATATTGGAAGATATGCTCAGAGCGTGTATGTTGGACTTCGGAGGATCGTGGGAAGATCACCTGCATCTTATGGAGTTTTCATACAACAACAGCTACCAAGCAAGCATCAGAATGGCACCTTTTGCAGCACTTTATGGTAGGAAGTGTCGATCACCATTAAGTTGGGACGTCATCGGTGATAGGGAACTTCTTGGATCTAAGATGATAGTAGCAACTGTTGATGTTGTTCATACTATCAGGGAAGGAATGCGCATAGTCCAAGATCGACAGAAGCACTGGGCTGATGGAAAGCGCCCACATTTAGAGTTCCATCCAGGAGATCATGTATTTCTGAAGATATCTCAGAACCGTAGTGTTATTCGTTTTGGAAGACAGGGTAAGCTATGTCCGAGATATATTGGACCGTTCGACATACTCGAACGAGTCGGTGATGTGGCTTATCGCTTGGCACTTCTACCTTCATTGGAAGGAGTGCACAATGTGTTCCACATATCCCAACTCAGAAGGTATGTGAGTGACCCTAGCCATATTCTCGATCATTCCGAGCTCACTGTACTGCCCGACTTATCTTGTGAGTAACAACCTGTGGAGATCGTGGACAAGAAAGTGAAGTCACTTCGGAACATGGAAGTCAACTTGGTTCGAGTGATGTGGAGAAAAGACACTCCAGGAGAATCGACATGGGAAAGAGAAGATGAGATGCGTACAAGATACCCTCACCTATTTGTAAACTAGTTCTTAAAATAAATTGTAAATTTCGATGACGAAATTTTTGTAAGAAGGGTAGATTGTAACAACTCCAATTCTTGTGTACATAAAATTGATTTAAATTTAATGTATACTTGGGGTATTTACATTTCCTGTGAGTACTATAAGTATTTGATTCAATTTTGAACAGCAAGAAAGAGATTGTACCTCACTGGTAAGACCTTGCACTGCTGAACCAAAGCACCAGAGTTCAAATCCCATCAGCCACATTATCTTTTTATTATAATATCTTTAAATATTTTAGAAGTCCAAGAGTTTACACGTGCACTACACGTAATAGGGTAAGTTACAGAATAAACAAACGTGACCATGAGGCTAGACCAAGCGTCAGGGACACATGGCATCAAGACGCGCTCCGACTCGCCGAACTCGGGCCGGCGACTCGGTTGACTCGGTCGGCGCCGCCGGTCCAACTCGGTCCGATCCCACTTTTTCTTGAACCCCCTGCACCCTTTGGACCACCCCACTCCCCCTGCACTGTTTAAATTCACTGCAATTAACCAGAGAATTAAAATACCCCCTTTTAATCCTTTTTAATGCAAATTTAAATACAATTTTTATCACACCCTTTCACTACCCCTAGATTTTTCCTATAAATACCACACCTCAAATCATCCCCCTCACTCACAAATCCCTGCCCAAACTCTCAAGAAAATTCCTAAGACTTTTTGTGCGCAAGTGGAGTTAGTAAACGGCGAAGCTCCGACGAACTTCCGACGACGATCCGAGGAGATTCCGACGACGAAACGAACTACCGAAACCTCCTATCACTTCCTCCTTCTCTCATCTAGTCTAATAACCTATAAGTCCCTACTTCTTCTTCTTTTGTCTATTCTAAAAACATTCAAAACTAAAACCGACGGAAGCGGAGTTAACCCGACTTCCGATTCGGTTTTTCCTTAAAAAGTTCTATTTTTATTAAACACAATAATACCAAACTTTTATGACATGACCATTAAACATTAACAAAGGCAATAGAACAAGTTTGACATCAAAATAATAACCGTAGCAAGTTTTATTCCATTTTTACATTAAAATACCTGTACCTTTCATATAGACATGTTTATACCTTTTAACCGTATTACCTTAGAAAAATCACGAGGTAATGACCTACCTACTCACAATACTCATATGTAACATAGCATGATGGAATTCGGGAACATAGATTTGGGGAAAAATACGGTTTTACACATAACTACCTCCGACTAATAAAAAACCTTTTTCTACAAGAAGTGTATTTTAACAAATCTTTGCAATGCGCCTCTACAACCCATTTTGGGAAACCCGTTCAGGATGGTGTGGATTATCGCACATTCTCGGGCCGTGTAGAGTGAGATGCAGACCTCCGCAAGGAGCATACGATCTCGAAAGATTTAAAATACAATTTTCTTTAGAAAATGAGATTTCTATTATAAATAAAAATTATATTTTTAATAAATAAATATATATGTAATTAATATCAAAATATCTATTTTTAATATTTATAATATTCCACATTTCCAAAATTCAAGAAAAACATTCCATTTACAAGAAAATACCATACAATTCTAATATTACAAATAAATACCATATATTATGAAATTAGGTTTTATTCACTAGAAATGTCATATTGATCAAATATACATCCATGAAAACTCTAAAGACGATAATAAAATACTTGAGGTGTATTTTGAAAATTATACAATATTATTTTACATAAAACCCCGTCAAGTTATACTAAATTACAATAAGGACCCTAGTGTTGGAGATAGTGCCCTCAGAGTCAATTATTGGATCACAGGCACGTGATTGCAATGATTGAGGGATGACCTATCCCGGTACGACAGTCTTACTCGAGATGATAGTATGCTATCAGGTTTACCTTTATCATCGTGTACTGCTTTAGGTGACCTGACATGTCACTATTGCACGTTGATAGAGCCCCTAGGATTCTTGCTTGACTGCCAGCAGTATGAGGGCGATCATATAAGTGAGAGCTGGAGTCTATAAGCACATCCTTAAAAGGTCCCTAGTCGTGGGAGTTTCGAGACAGGGCATCGATTCTCCAGAGTAGACTAGTGTATACAGTCGAGACCCCGACGAGGAGCGTTAGCCGGTCTCACAAGCCACTGGTGTCAGTTGGTTCACCTAAGATGTATACAGGTGCTCATTAGGTTATGAGTACACCGGACAGGACTCGCCGGGAACATGCTAGTTGGTCTTATACCTGATGTCAGATAGCAGTTCCCAGGTGACATGTGTACAGGTTAGTTCATCGACCTGGGGATCGTCATTTGTCTCGTGTGAGTTCCCACTGTGCTTTGATTACTACCCTACCACGGCTCAAAGGAGTCGTGCAAACAGGTTTTAGTTGGGTACAGTCCCGAGCCACATGGAGGCAGTGAGCGGATCTTCGGGGGTTCGTCTCTCCCGGTATTGGGGGTGAGGTCGCGCTGTGTCTAGGAGAGCCATTACACGAAGTCCTTGGCCAAGGCAGGAGATTTACTGGTAGGTATTCCAGTAGTATCTCAGGGTGTTCTGGGCTACACTCCGACACGACTTGTACCGCTTTTGGGGGTCTGACTTTTACCCACCCCCTAGGCCCGACATGCGATGCTCATAGACGAACGGACCGGACTGTACGGATATTGTCACTGACAGGCTCAGTAGGGTGTCAGGATGAGTTTGCTCATCGACGTCCCTTTTGGTCAATAGCTGGTGGCCCGTCACGTATTGGCTTATACCTCTGACGTGCTAGTGGTTAAATCCACAGCCATAGTATTGACGAGTCTTTAGAGTCCACCACACTTTCAGTTACTCAGCTTTCGGGTGAAACGCTGTAGAGGCCGTATGGAGATATGGCAGGGTCCGATCAGATACGTGCGGTATTGCACGGATCAGGATCGAACGGTTTGTACTAGAGGCCGTATAGATATATGGCAGGGTTCGATCAGATACGTGCGGTATTGCACGGATCCGGATCGGACGGATATTACTAGCCGGCTTTGGTTTAAGCCGGATCCTAGTTTAGTACAGTGTAGATTTTGTCTCTTTGCATTTGTATCCGGACGGAATACAGATGCGGGTGTGTATACACAGTATCGGGGTTTTCCTGTAATTTATTACGGGACCAGTTTTCTGGAGTTGCCAGTTTGCATTCCGTTCCGGCCGGTTTTCCCTTGTTCTTTCCCGGCCGGACTTTTCCGATGGAGGGGGTTATTTGCAATTATGCAAATGACATTTGTGGAGGGGTTTTCTTGCATATGGATTAATTATGATAGCATCATTATCTTTTGCACCATCACTTGCATTAATGATTGATTTGAGGGGGTATGGGTTTGATGTGCTTAAGCATGGTTGATGTTTTGCTTATGGTCACCTTTCTACTTTTACTACACTCACTCTCCTTCATGGTTTTTTGATGGTTGATTTCTTTTTTTTCCTACACAATTCCCTTGAGGGGACGGCCACTTCTTGATGTGAGAATGAGAGAAATTTCCATTCTTTTGGTAGCACACATTTCATCATCTCATTCATCTAGTTTTGGAAAAATGAAAGCACCATTTTTCCATAACCTTATTCCTCCATCAAGGCAACTACAAATCCCAAATGAGACAAGCATCATCTACACTACATTCTACAGCACATCTTGGGCATGTCGACTTGCCAGCTTCATGCCCGAGTTGCCTCGGTATTGAGGTGGGAGCCCGTAAAAGAAACAGGCGATGTGGTGCCCTTCCGGCGAGGAGGCGACGACCGGAGTTTCCGCGAGGAGATCGGAGTGCAGATGAAGACTGGAGGACTCGGATCACTCGGTATATCTCTTCCCTATCTTGTTACTTTGCTAGAACTAGTTTAATGGCCCGATCCGGAGTTTAGTGCGCGGTGGTGCCGGTTTGCTAAGTCCGCAAAATTAAAGTTTATCACCGTTTCCGTATTTGGCCGTCGGATTGACGACCGGGGCGCCGCCGTGCACTTACAGTGGTATCAGAGCCTCGCCATTAACTTCGTCTAGTTTCATTTGATGTGTTTTACATTTTCGATCGACCAAAATTCCAAAACTTGCATTTTTGTTCACGACAGTTTTCTGTTGAAATTTTTTGGTCTCCAAAAATTTTTCAGGTTGTATAAAAGTACTGTGCAAGAAATTCTAAGACTTCCGTAAAAATTCGACGCAGTCAGTCGACACCTCAAGCGCGGAACCGCGGCCAAACCCCCCTTGGGCCGCGGTTCCGCCGCACATTTGTGTCTTCACCGTGTCCAAATTTTCCAGTGGCCTTGTGGGCTTATTTTGGGGGTTTTGGGATATTAATATTGGGCCCAGATTTTCTGTTAGTGCTACAGTATTTCTTTGGGGGCCACTTGTTAATTTTTGATCGATCGGATATTTTAAACACATTTTTTCACAGTACTTACATTATATCTGCGACCGTGAATGTCACTCGATCGGTAAATCCAGTCTAACTGCTATAGCCCGGTTAGACGGATTTGCGAACGTGACTTTCACGTTGATGTTCTATGTTTTTGCTGTGATGTTGCGGATCGGTCGTGGGGGATAGCCTGGATGCAATGCTAGTACAGTGTTGTTGTTTTATGTACATTTGATATTGCGAGGCGAGCGTCCGACATGTGGACTGCCGTCACTGCCTGTTTGTATTATTCTTTTGGGGCACGACCTGGTTGCGGTCGATGTACCCGTTGTATGTATATTTTACTTTCTGTACTAGGGTTACCCCGCGGAGGGGTGCACGGATAGCCGGGTTCTAGAGGGCAACGGGCGCGCATCTCAGGGCATTGAGACGGAGGGGGCTTCAGTCTGGAATTGGCAGGCTATTCGCCGCACTCGTAGGGGGTACAGGTTGACCAAGGAGGGGTGCCCAAGTTACCGGATTCCGTGAAGTGCTGGGTGGTCCATTCACGGCGCTGAAGGGGGCTGCCCCGCTTCAGGTTTTGGCGGGTGACTTGCCGCGCCCGTAGGGGTCTAGGATTTCATTGCACAGGCTATCCACACGACCAGGGGAACGTCGGGTTTCAGTAGTGGCTCTGTGAAACCCGAGGATCCCAGATATATGTATTGTTCTGTGATGCTGTACATTTCTGTGATGTTGCATTTTATTCACGCCTTGAGCGAAATATAATATATTGGTATATATATTAGTAGATGTTGTATATGTTTTTCATCCGTGCTAGTCCAGTCCTCGCTCTGCCGTTCGTTAGCTAACCTAACGGGTGATGACGGGACCCAGTGGCGAATGCGGATGGCATATACGTACGTCAGTATATTTTCGTTCTTTGTGGTGTGATCAATTGATGGGACTGCATTGATTCGGATCAATGTAAGATAAACAAACCTAATATGATGTTGTTGGAACATTTATCAAAAAGCTGTTATTGCAAGGACGTCCACTTTTGTTTTGCATCGTGGTATTCATTTGGAATATCCTGCTCCTCAGTCGACGAGGCAAGGGCCGAGATCCCTTCACCGGGAGTGACCCCTTGGACAAAAAGTTTGCGTCAGGGCAATGACTTCACTATAGCCGATTACTTTTTCTTTGCATCGTGGTATTCATTTGGAATATCCTGCACCCCATTCTACGGGGAAAGAGCCGAGATCCCTTCACCGGGAGTGACCTCTTTAGTAATGGTTTTCGTCACTATACTTTCTAAAAAGCTATCCGTTCCTTCAACGATATCAAGTTCATTACGTTAAAGGTTTTCGCCAGAAACCATTCGTAGCCCTCCGTCATTTCATATGGATGGTCAATAGTATTCAAGCTGTGTATGTTGGCCAAAGTCAAGGCACAGTGTTTGGTAGCTGTTGGGTATCCATATGCAGCATAGATAGATGCGTTGGTTTGGGACAGTCGTACTGCCATTTTGGCCAAAGTCAAGGGTATGTATGGGTGGGTTCAAATTAACCTGGAGAATGACGGGTAGAACTTGACATGTGACTTATGATATGTTGGCCAAAGTCAAGGTCATAAGAGCATGGGGTAAAAATCACATCGGGAGTTTCAAAAGAACTGAAACTTGCCAGATATGCGCATACCTTCTGGAGTGTGATACCGTGAGCGGATTCCGTCACGTTGTCATGCAATGATAGTTGGATCCCGATTCCCACTGATGAGTTGGTTTACTCCTCGGGTGACCCCGACTAATTCTTCTTTCAGGTTTGGAGGAGAATTTGAGGTACAGTGGGAGGTTTCCAGATTAGATAAATTGGTAACCATTCTGATCTTGGTTAGAGTGCACGCGGAGTGTTTCTTTTCTCTCTCTCTTGGCAGCGACCATTGACCCGACCCTAAGACTATGACTCAGTGACCAAGTTGACCGAACCTTCTTTACACTGGCTTTTGGATTGTCAGAGTTGCAGCCCTCATTGCCACTCCTACTTTTACCCTTTTCTCCAGGACACCCCGTATTACTGCGAACGTCCACTTCCATTGGACAAAGCCATCGTATGGTTAGATACGAACTCGAAGGAATTCGAGGATGGTTTCCGGTTCTGGAGAAAACGGATAGGATTATTCAGTTGTCTTTTCCCTTTTACCTTCTCTCAAGTTGTGAGTACTCCTTGGTTTAGGAGATAGTACACCTATTATGCAAATTGGATAGTCTTCTTCCAAACCTTAGGCTGGTGCCGACCGGTAGGGAATGAAGAAAACCAATTAGCCTAAACGATGTGCAAAAGGTATTAAGATTAAGACAAAGCAAGGGATTAGTAAGAGGGCAAAGTAAATTGCGACTGATATTCACGACCAAACCAACTATTTCTTCACCAATCCTAAATCACCTTTGTATTTCTCCAGGACACTCCGTATCACTACGAAGATCCACAGTTTATTGGATACTCCATCGTATGGTTATATACGAACTCGAAAGGAACTTGTTCCAGTTCGGGGATGGATTCTGGTCCAGGAGAAATAGGAATAAGGTTTATTCGGTTGTCTTTTATCTTCACCTTCTCTCGCATTGCGAGTGCTCCTAGGACTAGGACAGTACACCCATTATGCTTATTGGATAGTCTTCTTCCAAACCATAGGCTGGTGCCGAACAATATGGAAGGAAGAAAACCATTTGGCCTAAGGGGTGTGCAGAAGGTAATGACTAAAGACATATAAAGGGATTTGGAGAGGTGGGAAAGAATTATACGGTTATAGTTGTGAATCTGGATAATGGTAGAGGCATTACTAGGAATACCAGGATACCCCATCGAAACATTTCAATGTTTCAGTTCAACTGTGTACTGTTAAAAGAGAACTGTTTTCCCGATTGGACACTTGCTCCAGGGTATGTATTTACCAGGTATGATTCTCACATCTGTATGGTTTTACAGATGATGAGTGGGAGTAAGTTATTGGGAATTGGGTGATCATCCTCATTATATCGGGATTCGTTGTAATCGGTGATATTTGAGAAGATCACCTGGGATGTTTGCCGGTCGGCAAATATTTGGTTTTGAATATTCGCTGTTGTGCACCAATTTCAAATTGATATATCTGTACGTCTATTTTCATAGAGTGAGATATACCTTTTGATATTATGTCGATGACATTTACCTATATCAGTGGATGGTTAGGTAAGGAGCATTCAACGGCAGTGTAATTCTTCTTAACCATAAGTACAGTTTTCAACCTACGACACACAGTGAAAGAGTTGTTAGACTCGGCGGACTTATACAGAGTATTGTATGTTGTCCAGTGTCCATTAGGACAGAGGGGTTGGTCCTCATACTATATTCTGTTTACTTTTAACTTCTCTAGTTCTTAGACATGTGTTTCGTAGAAACACAGGGTCTAAGTTTTGAGGAGTTATAGGTATTTGAATAAAGTAGAGAACCAGGTGTAGCAAGTATCGGGATTCTTCAAAGTGATCGAAGATGTAGATACTTGTGTATGGTATTCAGTTGATAGTAATAATAAAGAGAAATTGCTTCTCTTTCAGGTTACTCATAATTGGAAGCATTCCTAAGTTGAGTAACGCAGATCGGCCTCCTTCCATTTAGTTGACATGCACTGGAGATAGCTGCATGATTTGAATCTGGTTCAATTAAATCAGTGCCTCTGGTTCTATATTGGATATAGTACAGTTCATATCTTAACATTGTTAAGGTACGGGGAGTTGTCCGGCTTATGATTAAAACCAGACTCTGGATAACTCAAGGCACGTTTCTGTAATGGCTGTTTGTGGGTTGACCCAGGCTATGACGAGGGTTGATTTTCTACCATAAGAAAGATCAATAGTGATATTGTTCTTGACTCGCCACAGTTTTAATAAAAATGGATTTTTTCAAAAACAGTAGTGGGAGTATGGTAGAACTGGAAGTGATTCCAGAACCGCAAACGATTACTGAAGATTTGATAAGGAACCTAAAGATTCAATCTGATTTGACATTCCATTGGCCACTCCGCAGATAAGGTGGGTAACTTTAGGCACCCGAGAGGTACTCCGGTAGCCTCAAGGACGGTGACAGGGAAGTTCTTGTTTACCCACACTTGCCATTGTTGTTGTTCCAGGCTGCGAGACCCGGCAGGAGGATGAGTATAGCGTCGTTCTAAACTAGCTTTAGAAGTGCACGTCTATATGACTCTGCCAGAGGGTTGTCGTAGTCAATGGGAGCAGCGGAAGCATTGGTGGAAATCAGGCTTATGTCTATTTATAGACTAAAGCAGATATAGCGGAGATAGATCATTTATTTCTGATGTGACAGTCATAGTTTTGACGTCATCAGAATAGGGGATGGATCTATTAAGAAGGTAGTAGGGTGTGATATCCTGGTATTTGGATGACATACACAAAGTAGGAAGTGACATTCCTATACTACGATCGGTTATATTTTGGTCGTCACACAGTGGTTTCTCCACATGGGACTTGGACATTATATCAGACATACTGGTTACTAGATCTATGGTTTTAGATCTAAATTTGGGTGGTTTCCCAATCAGGGTACTTTGACAGCATTCTAAGAGTATTTAGAATGGACGACTCTTGGCAGGGTAGTATACCTGCAAGTGATGGAGTCATCCTCTCTAAAGGTGTCTTATAGACTAAAGTAGAGAGGGATGAGCATGATTGGCAGATCACTTGCTTTGGCAATTGAGTCAATCATGAGATGTCAAGTACCAAACCAGATGTTGTTCTTGCACTAGATGCAATAAGTTGATATTGATCCAATCTTGGAGGAACAGTCGGAAGCAGTTTTAGAACATAAGTGAATGTTCTAGGGATATGATAACGGCTGCCTCCTTTAGGAGACGGTTATCACTCCAGGCTTCCAAGGTGACCTGGACGACAAGGAGGTTGTCAGAGTTATAGTTTTCCCTCTGACGAGGGACAGTATTCTGGACAGGTGATCCAGGCAGATACTGAGGGAGGCATGGCGCAGGATACTGATTAAGTTCAGTTGACGATACAGTCTAAGAAGTTTGGATTTGGAGTTCATTTATGAGCTCGGTCCCATCAGACATCAAGACATTCTAAGACAGGTATTGCTCATTTCGGGAGATAGTTTTCTCCGCGAACTTGAGATATAGAGAGACATAGAAAGAAACATCTCGGCGGATCCACTCACTGAGGCTATTCCTCGAACGCAATAGTTTCGCAAACAGGCTTTCTGCGACTGACTAGTAGAGGAGTTGGGTGTTCGGTATCACACGGGCTGTGAGTATGCGACATCGCAATAATTAGCCTTGAGTGCAAGTGGGAGATTGTTGGAGATAGTGCCCTCAGAGTCAATTATTGGATCACAGGCACGTGATTACAATGATTGAGGGAGGACCTATCCCGGTACGACAGTCTTACTCGAGATGATAGTATGCTATCAGGTTTACCTTTATCATCGTGTACTGCTTTAGGTGACCTGACAGGTCACTATTGCACGTTGATAGAGCCCCTAGGATTCTTGCTTGACTGCCAGCAGTATGAGGACGATCATATAAGTGAGAGCCGGAGTCTATAAGCACATCCTTAAAAGGTCCCTAGTCGTGGGAGTTTCGAGACAGGGCATCGATTCTCCAGAGTAGACTAGTGTATACAGTCGAGACCCCGACGAGGGGCGGTGGCCGGTCTCACAAGCCACTAGTGTCAGTTGGTTCACCTAAGATGTATACAGGTGCTCATTGGGTTATGAGTACACCGGACAGGACTCGCCGGGAACATGCTAGTTGGTCTTATACCTGATGTCAGATAGCAGTTCCCAGGTGACATGTGTACAGGTTAGTTCATCGACCTGGGGATCGTCATTTGTCTCGCGTGAGTTCCCACTATGCTTTGATTACTACCCAACCACGGCTCAAAGGAGTCGTGCAAACAGGTTTTAGTTGGGTACAGTCCCGAGCCACATGGAGGCTGTGAGCGGATCTTCGGGGGTTCGTCTCTCCCGGTATTGGGGGTGAGGTCGCGCTGTGTCTAGGAGAGCCATTATACGAAGTCCTTGGCCAAGGCAGGAGATTTACTGGTAGGTATTCCAGTAGTATCTCAGGGTGTTCTGGGCTACACTCCGACACGACTTGTACCGCTTTTGGGGGTCTGACTTTTACCCACCCCCTAGGCCCGACATGCGATGCTCATAGACGAACGGACCGGACTGTACGGATATTGTCACTGACAGGCTCAGTAGGGTGTCAGGATGAGTTTGCTCATCGACGTCCCTTTTGGTCAATAGCTGGTGGCCCGTCACGTATTGGCTTATACCTCTGACGTGCTAGTGGTTAAATCCACAGCCATAGTATTGGCGAGTCTTTAGAGTCCACCACACTTTCAGTTACTCAGCTTTCGGGCGAAACGCTGTAGAGGCCGTATGGAGATATGGCAGGGTCCGATCAGATACGTGCGGTATTGCACGGATCAGGATCGGACGGTTTGTACTAGAGGCCGTATAGATATATGGCAGGGTTCGATCAGATACGTGCGGTATTGCACGGATCAGGATCGGACGGATATTACTAGCCGGCTTTGGTTTAAGCCGGATCCTAGTTTAGTACAGTGTAGATTTTGTCTCTTTGCATTTGTATCCGGACGGAATACAGATGCGGGTGTGTATGCACAGTATCGGGGTTTTCCTGTAATTTATTACGGGACCAGTTTTCTGGAGTTGCCAGTTTGCATTCCGTTCCGGCCGGTTTTCCTTTGTTCTTTCCCGGCCGGACTTTTCCGATGGAGGGGGTTATTTGCAATTGTGCAAATGACATTTGTGGAGGGGTTTTCTTGCATATGGATTAATTATGATAGCATCATTATCTTTTGCACCATCACTTGCATTAATGATTGATTTGAGGGGGCATGGGTTTGATGTGCTTAAGCATGGTTGATGTTTTGCTTATGGTCACCTTTCTACTTTTACTACACTGACTCTCCTTCATGGTTTTTTGATGGTTGATTTCTTTTTTTTCCTACACAATTCCCTTGAGGGGCCGGCCACTTCTTGATGTGAGAATGAGAGAAATTTCCATTCTTTTGGTAGCACACATTTCATCATCTCATTCATCTAGTTTTGGAAAAATGAAAGCACCATTTTTCCATAACCTTATTCCTCCATCAGGGCAACTACAAATCCCAAATGAGACAAGCATCATCTACACTACATTCTACAGCACATCTTGGGCATGTCGACTTGCCAGCTTCATGCCCGAGTTGCCTCGGTATTGAGGTGGGAGCCCGTAAAAGAAACTGGCGATGTGGTGCCCTTCCGGCGAGGAGGCGACGACCGGAGTTTCCGCGAGGAGATCGGAGTGGAGATGAAGACCGGAGGACTCGGATCACTCGGTATATCTCTTCCCTATCTTGTTACTTTGCTAGAACTTGTTTAATGGCCCGATCCGGAGTTTAGTGCGCGGTGGTGCCGGTTTGCTAAGTCCGCAAAATTAAAGTTTATCACCGTTTCCGCATTTGGCCGTCGGATTGACGACCGGGGCGCCGCCGTGCACTTACACCTAGTAAACATAGGTTTAAGCGGGACCAGTCTCTTGAGCCTCTGGGAGGAAGAGATATGGGTGCTTGCCTATTTAAGATAGATAACTTGACAAACGGTGTTATCAATACGGTAATTGTCTTTGAAATAGCCAAAAATGCTGCCGTCCATGTGCAGCAGTTACCGATAGCACCAAAACATAATTCAGGATTCAATTTCCTTTCAAATTGTCTGACTCAGACTGAGTCTCAATATAATCAATCTCACTTGAATATGATTCAAGTATCATACTTCAATATAACATGGATCTATGAATCTGTCTATTCAATCTATATCAAACTACTTCGACTGAACCGAACAATGGATATATTCTATCTACCTGATCATCCATTATATCCGTTCCATTACTAATATCATGGTTTCGGCAAGTCATCCATCTATATACAATATACACTTCAAACAATACATCAATACAATCAAGACTTCGCGGGGTTTATAAGGGGTAGACTGGTACGGAAAGTGTTAAAAGTAGCACGAGACCTAACCATAATACACCTAACCTTAATTCAATTGGCGTTGTACCGTGGCTGAACGATTCCTTATGCTCCGTATACCTTAGTTTCCGGAATAGTGGTACTCCTCTCCTATACATTGGCATTCTTCTGTACCAAGCTAAAAACAACAGCGTTAACATTAAATACAACATTATAACAATATACTCTCTATTCTGTCTATTCCATTCTTGTTTATTTACGAGACTTACCGAACGATTTGTTCGCTGACGACATTCACTTTCTTCTTCTTTGGATTGTCGTCTGGTGATTCACTGGAGATCGAGCCTACCAGCGAGGACTTGGATCTGCTAGCCTTCGACCCGGAGCTCTAGTTACCTGTATACATTTGCATTCTGTATTTTCCATTTCTGTTATGCCAGTAGGCATTGCTTTCCATTCCATGTATTTACTTTCATATGTATTGTAAAAAAATGTTGATAAATAAAATTGTTGTTCAATTATATCTATTGTCTTTGTCTCTTATGCATTTTACTTATATTGCTTAGATACGCTTAACGTGTTTGCTGCAGAGTAAATACGTAGCGGCCAGTCGCGCCCCTTTCGCCGTACACCTGGAAGCGGGGCGTGACATCGGGCATAGCGCAACATCAACCCCCAATACTGGGAGAGACGAATCACCTCCTATCGCTTATTGCCTCCATGTGACTCGGGACTGTACCCAAAAACAACCGTTTTGCATGATCTCTTGAACGTGGTAAGGTGGAAATCAAAGCACAGTGGGATTCACACAAGTCTCTATGACGATCTTGGGTCGACAAACTAATCTGTACCAGTATCACCAGAGAACTGCTATCTGATGATAGGTATAACACCATCTAGGAGTTCTCTGCGAGTACGTTCAGTGTACCCAGTCTCCACTGAGCACCCGTATACCATCTCTGATGTCAAACACCAATGGATATGGGACCATCCATCGCCCATCATATGGGTCGAGAAGCGTATACGCTAGTCTAACTGGAATATCGATGCCCTGTCTCGATACTCCAACGACTAGGAACATTTGAAAGATTACTTACCGACTACCATTACCCACTAGTATGATCCGCATCATAATCCTGGTAGTCTAGTTGTAACACCTTAGAATGCGATTAGTGTTAATTAGACGATAATGCGGGTTTTCTGGAAAAAATTTACCAATTTGGTTTTCCTCACATTTTATAACATTTAATTAATAATTTATTATTATTTGTTATGTCTTGCACACACTTGTGCATGTTAATGTGAGGGTTTGTTTGTGCTAATCTAGTTAGTGACCAAGACAATCTTAAGTTAAACACTTTGATCTAATCCATACCTTAAGCTAATCTTCCCTTTTTTAACCTTAACCTTAAACCCCTAGATATTTGTGTGAGATATTTTCTTGTGTTTTGTTTTGGAGAGGAGGTGGCATGGTGACTCTTGGTGAGCATTAATGCTTGCATTAATAGTGGAGGTGCACTCACCCTACACTCACCTCTCTCTCTTTTCATATCACCCTCTCTCCTTCCTACTTCACTTATCTCTTTCTCATTATTTCTTCATCCACTCTAAGCCTCAACTGAAACCCCCACTCATCTTTCACTAAACATACACCAAACATCATCAAATCTCACCCAAATCACATCCTAAGCCTTGTTTTGCCTCTAGGATCCCTTGGAGCTTGGAAAGCTAAGATCTTTGAGCTTTTATGGTTGGGTAATGATCTCTATCTGTTAAATAGGATGTTATAGTGTTGTATAGCTTATTCGTTTCAGTTTAGAACGCTTCAAGTTTAGTTTCGTGCACATATCGTATTTTTATTGTCATATTATGATATCTGTGATCTGCTGTGACCCAGAGTGTGTACTAGAAAATCTAGCAGTGTAGTTGTGTTGTTACAGAGACCCTAAGCCTTCACCTGAAACACGAACCCCTTCTGCTCGGTTTTGGCTGGCGACACACTGGGGAATTCCGGCGACCTCAGCCTTCTTGAGGAGTTTGGGTTTGAGTTTTTCAGGGTATCTGTCTGGAGTGGTTTTTGTGTGCTTGGTAGGGTTTGATTTTTGAGTTTTGATAGTATACAAAATCTGGGTTCACTTTTCTTGTTTCTAGTGTTACGACTACGCGCATTACGTTATCCAACACGGTTCGTGATCTTGTGTAGCTTTGACTCTTGGGTTGGTTTCGTTGTGTCGCTGTGCATGTTATCCACTAAACGAACACTTGAGAGTATGTTTAGAGTTGGTGCGTCGGTCAAACGTAGTGGATACATGTTATTGGTCGATTGCTAATGTCAACTTGTTATATTGTTGTTTTATGATCTTAGGGACGCATGCGGAGACTTCGGACGCTGCGAAGAAGGGAAAGCTAGTGGTTGGCTTTACTTAGCCAAAGATCATCTGTGAGCTGAATTAATATCTACAGGGGAATCTCCTGCATGGCGTTATGTGTCTGCGCTAGATTAAATAATATGATTCTTGATATTAAGTATAAGGACATTAATTGTGCATCTGTACCCTTGTTGCATACCTCATTTTCCTATTGCATATGGATATAGTATTAATTGACGGTTCATGTTGCACGAACACTAATTGTATGCTACACACACTCCGTCGATAATTGCCATGACACGCACAACCCTATACCTATGTGATATTGTATTGATTAGGGACATTGAGACTTGATCCTTATTTCCATTGTGCATATGAGATATAGCTGACATCAATACATACATAACATTGTATTGGTTAGGGACATTGAGACATTGATTCATATTCCTTTGTACATATGACATATAGCATACCAGTATACCTACATGCTTACACATATGCCCTTCCATGCCTACATGCTAGCTACCCCTATACCAATATGTTATTGTACCATTAGTGATAGGTATATACACATATGAGACATAGCTACATGTACATCTTGCATGCATCCTTACATACACCCGTATGGTATTACATCATTAGTGATAGGTATATACACATACCTTGCTATGCTACAGCTACACATATACCTGGAGGGTATTGCATCATTATTGACATGTATATACACATACTTTGCTATGCTACAGCTACACATATACCTGGAGGGTATTGCATCATTATTGACATGTATATACGCATACTTTGCTATGCTACATCTACACATATACCTGGAGGGTATTGCATCCTTATTACATGTACACTTATATACTTTTCTATCTACATGTACATCATGCATATATACTTACATGTACACTCATATACCTTGCTAGCTACGTGTACATCATGCATACATACTTACATGTACACCCACTTACCTTGCTAGGGTTACATATACCTATGTGGTATTGTTTTGTCACCGACATGGAGACATTGATTCTTATGCTATTGCGCATAAGAGATGCATCATACATACATGCTTACATATAGATACACATATGTAGCATTTTGAAAATCGTTTCGGTGAAATTTCGGAAAATCGATAAAATAAGGGGGTTTTCCGTAAAAAGTCAAAATGTTAATATCTCTAATATAAAATTAAATATACATATTCTAGCTATATAATTACTAGTATTTGGTGTTTATTGAGCCACTGGTAAAATTTCTAATTTTCTGAAATTTTTTCCGAAATTAATTATTTTAATATTATTTTAAGCCGTCACTAATACATTTAATTAGGGAAATTACAAATTAGAATGAGTTGAAACAATTTTGTGCATCATGACACTTTAAACTAACATGAAAAATATTGCTTCTGAAATGAAATGAAATATGTCAAGATGGTTAGAAAATGTAAAAGAAAAGCTTAAATAAATTATAATAAACAAAGGGGTATGTAGCATGTTGAATTGGGCTTTCTTTGCATGGAACTTCCTCACTCACTCACCCAAAAACCTTCCCTACTGGCTGAACCAGCAGCCTTGGCAGCCCCCTCCCCATCCCCACTCATTGCCCCACTTCATTAAAATGAATTGAAATTTGATAAGAATAGAATAAAGAAATTAAGCATGGGTGTATACATGTGAGGTATGGGTGTCTTTGACTTAGAAATTTCCCCCACACATCCACACACCCCTCTTCCTCCCTCTTCTTGCCGAGCTTCCTGCTGCAGCCTTCCCCGTTTCCTCACCTCTTTGCCTCATCAAAAAATCTCTAAAATTGCATTAAAAACCAATACAAGTCTCATTAATCCCTAGTTTAACCTTTAACCAATTTTCCTTGGCCTAATCAAGCTTGGATCTTGGAGCAAGATGGGTTTTTAGAGGCTAAGTTTACTATGAGATCTACAAGATTTGTGAGGTATAATCTTACTCAATTTGTTACCTTGTTAGTATTGTTGTAATCTAAGCTAATTAAGTGTTTAATTATGGGTTTAATTTTAAGATTTAGATTTCAAGAAAGGGTTTGAACTAGAGTTTTGGGTTTTTATAAATAAATCAAATTAGTAAGTGTAGATTAATATTTCAAGACATGTAAAAACCTAGTCTAGTTGCTAATTTGTTAATTGTTACTTCTAATTTTTCCTAATTATATAACCTTGCTAACTAGGTTTTTAATTGATGTGTAATTAGGTGAGATAAAATTTTAGAAAAGGATGGTATGGATTAACTAAGTTAGTGTGTGATTTTTGTGGCCATTAGAATTGATAAAACGTCAAGACTTGAACTAAAATGGTGTATGGGTGCTTACTAGACTTTTGGAAATTAACCGATTTGAATTTAATTGAAATTTTAATGACCTACAACCTAATTCCTATAATATTAAATGTGTTGTGCATGCGCAATTGATGCAAATTGGGTTTTAGGCTTGGTGTTATTCACATAGAGTGACCCTAATTGTAGTTTTGGCGTTGTCGCGAGCGCGTTTGTGCGCCTGGTGCGTGCGCGTTTAATTAACGCGCATTGTTGACTTGTGTCAATTGTGTCCGCGACTATTTATATTTATTCTCTTGTTTTCCTTGTGCACATCCCTAGGATCGGGTGCAGAGCCGTTGCATGTGGCGCGGAGATGGCGGAGCTGGAATCGAATCAGAGTAGCCGAGGCATCCAGGTGAGTAGATTTATATCTACGGGGAGAAGTCGGGTGGATGGCGTAAATCACCCCCGCAGTCCGTGGTGATGTATACGGATGCGTATACACACCAACAATCATTTTATGTTCATTGTGATAAATTATAGATATTTAAATGGATATTGGTATGTTGGATTGGTAATTGGTTACGAAACCCTAGGGTAGTGGGTGCGCTACACATACATACTCACACATACATACTTGCATAAATCCTCACGTCATATGTGCATAGATGGGATTCTACATAGATATGTGTTCACATGGGTTTGGGATTTGTGTTCACATACGGACTTGAGGATGATACCTCGGATTGATATGAGTCGGTGAGTTCGATCTGGATTATGATATCGGTGATATGATAGGATTCATGATTGAGATACGTCTGGATACTTTAGAGGATTTTGGGAATGATGATGCCATAGCAATAGTGACATATACATTATGTAGTCGACATGTGATCGTGATATGAGGCAGGATATGCTAGGATATTGATATTAGGCCGTATCGGGCGATATATACCCCTTGATGATGATAGGTGCTGACGATATCGGTTTGTTCGAGATTGTCGATCAGTAGTCAGATCATGGGTATATTGAGGGTATTAGTATTGTACTAGACATAGGTCAGTACCCTAGACTATGATCTTGGATAAAGAGGATACCAGAGGAATACTGTGAGGAATATGATATTGACCCGTACCCAGATTTAGGGATGCCGTACGACGGATTTACGTACGAGCTATATCTTGATGATTGATCCGCACTCTTAACTTGGGATGTCTGATTATAGATATGGTATCGGATATGATATTATTGAGGCGGGATCACCGACTAATATATATACAGGTATGTATATGTATCGACTCAGATGTTAGGCGGTTTCCTTACCTGTAGTCTAGCTTATAGCTTAGCCCTTTAGTTTAGTTAGTTGTTAGATTAGATTCGGTTCCTACCTATTTCAAAGCTTACGAATCGTGCGTATTTTAAAAGACAGGTCCAGGGATTCTACAGATATTTCAAAAAACGTATCTTTTCTTAAAAACACAGTAGCCCCTATTTTCAAAACCCCACAATTCGTGTTATTTCAAAAGGCACCAATGTAAGACTTATATTAGGTTAATGCAGATTAGTTATCGTTGCGTCTAGTATTCAGCTCCCGCTCATTATTGTTGTTCGCTCCGCATCACATGCTTATATTATGCTTCATATTCTATTGTTGATATCTTGTGGTTAGGACACCAGCACCATTACCGATGATGCGTATGTACCACGTACACTTACTTGCCGGCTCATACACATCTTCATCGGTAATTGCCATGTCACGTACACCTTAGAAGATATTATCTCTTGACATAGCCTGTTAGCTAATAGTTTAGACATGATATTAGTGTACTTGCCTTATATGTTAGTTTAGACATTGTAGTTATTACCTGCTACTTCATGCATACTGTTATTCATTGTTAAGCCGTATTCATGGATTCTCATGCATATATTCACTTTTTTACGTGCTATTGAGGTTTTGGATTCGGATTTCCATGAGATTTTCTGGATTTGGGGAATACCGCAAAACATATACAAACTTCTTCTTTCTCTTTTTACATGAAAAGCGCGGTTTTTCCCATGATGTATGAGTCGTCCACCATGAGTTTGCTGATGGATTTCGAGACCCGATTCGAGGAGTTGGATGAACCGTTTCGGGTACATGGTGGACCCGGTAAGGTACCCCGGGGCAAGAAGCTCGTGGTGATGACGATGAGCCTGGCAGGGGGAGACTACCTACCGGTGATTTTACCCGACGCGTCGGATATCCGGAGGATACCGTCGTGGTCTTGAGATGGATGGTAGGGGCCGGTCTGGACTGACGGCGCCCTAGATATTGAGATTGAGACATTGAGATTTCTAGATATTGAGGTACTGAGAATTGATGATACAGGCCTGTCCGGATAGCCGGAGCCTGAGGTTTTGAGACATTGAGATTCATGTTTTGTGTCGATGCTAGACACTGTTGATGCTGATTTCATTTATGATACCTCATTTTAAAAATACAAAGGAAATCTCACTAGTTTATGAAAACAGTTTCTTCATTTACACGTATTCTGTTTTCATGCATTCATACCTCATTCATATGATATATTGCTACCTGAGGCACTGACACGGGCACATGAGATCACACTCGGGTTAGACATTACCCTAGCCATTGTTATAGGCTGCATGCTATTCATATATTTGAGGATATATTATGATCATTGACCTAGGTTGCGTTATTTATGTGATTTCTGTGTGTAGATGTTTTTCTATTCACGAGTTGGCAACTCACCCCTGTTGTGCCCCGGTTTCTTGCAGGTTTGCCGTACAGGTTTCATTACGGCTTGCGGGCATAGTTTCCTTCGGGTGATTTGCTAGTAGGTTGGTTTTGTATCGTAGCCCCATTGTATATCTTGTATATTATTATTCTGCTGTATCTAGAATTTCCATCAACCAAACATGTGTTTATTTTTGAGATAGAGACTGGTGATGTTATTCTTTCGACCTTAGAGTCGCGCGTTTTATTTCTGTGGTGTTCTTGTGGATTTGAGTTTTTGATCCTCGCCGTTGGCGTTGTAAATTTTATTGCTTGTGTGGTTGTGACCGTCGATTGACGAAGAGCTAGCTCCCGCTTGGGGATGCCTTTTATTGATTTCGTATACTATTCATGTTGTATCCCGTTTGGGAGCCAGTATTTACAAAGGAGACTCTGCCGAAATTTTCGGGAAATATTTATGTTTTTTTTAACCGCATAATTCGGCTTATGCTATTAAAACTACTTGTTTAAATTGGTTTTCCTTCACTCTACTACTTTTCTTGGTTTGCATTTCTGGGTTTTCGGTTTACTTAGATTACGGACGCCTCGAGACGTTCGTAGTTTACGTGACGGTCATGTTCCGTACTTTCGGGTCGTGACAAAGTTGGTATCAAAGCGTTAGGTTTTACCTTCGGAGCGTAGGATGACCTTTGGTTGATGGAATAGGTGACTAAAGTAGAGTGACGTACCGTAGGTATGTTCCGCGGCATATTTACGATACGCTACTCCACTTAAGAAGCCTTAGGATGTACACTTCTTTGCTCAGTAGTATATTCATTTCGATCTAGCCTCATCAGTACCAGTTATGGTTTTGCTGCCACGACTACGGGCAGGGAGAGCTACAGCTAGAGTTGCGGTCAGCACGAGCTCGTCACGAACGAGGACTGACCAGGGCGAAATTCCGGCGATACACGATTGCAGAGATGTGTCTTTTTACTGTGTTTCCGCGCCACGAGAGTTTGGCGGATCGCCTTTATGAGGTTACTCGGATGTGCTGATCGACACTAGAGGATTGAGCCAATGATAGAGGCCGGCCAGATTTTGATGACCGTTGGTGTGTTGCTTATTCATGATGGTCGAGGCACTGTTCAGCGTACAGACGAGCGAGCCAGTTATTGCTGCGAACGACGAGATATTGCCCCAGATGCTGGAGTTAGTGCAGAACGAGTTGTACTAAGAGATGATAGAAGGTCGCTAGTCATCGAGGATGAATGACTAGGACATGTGGATCGTTCGCCTACCCCGATGCGAGGTCATCAGATAGATTGATTCCAGCTAGAGACGACTTCACGCGGAGACGTTGGGAGTCGACAGAGACGATCGAATGTCAGAAACCTATTATTCCAAGTTTAAAATAGTCGGAAAGACATGCAGGCAATTCTATGGTCCCTCTAGAAGAATGAAACCCTAACTCGACTTAATGACTGTGTGAAAGCTTTTGAACCTTCGGGTTTGCGGCAGTTCTACGGCGCCATTAGTGAGGCTTGGGTTTGCCCTTCTACGGCCGGACCACCGATACTGTGGTATGTACTCGATACTATTAAACTGTGCCCAAGAGGTTGAGCTCTTAGGGGATTATGAGGTTTTGACGACTCGATCGGATGGCTCGACTTAATTTGGATGCTAGGTGGTGAGATGCATTTCTTAGGAGACTCCCGATACGAGGATAGCCGTTGGAGCTCAGTCCATGTATCCACGATGAGACGAGTCCGAAGCAGTCGACATTAGAGAAAGTGGAGTAAAGAGGTCCGTACAAGATCTGGATAAGACGACGTTCCACTCCGCCGAAATCAGAGATGTGATACACATGACGAGGCATTATGCTTAGATATACCTTCCAGAGGAGTCGCGATGAGAATGCAGTCGTTCCAGAGCAAGACGCAGATATAGTAAAGGACGATGACTTCCAGACAGTTCGACAGAGACGAGATTTGGGATAGACCTCGACAGGACTTTTCTGGAATAAATTACGAGAAGACTCGGACCCAGGAGTGGTCATGTTACGCACACCAGCAGGCCAGATTTCAGGATCGTCAACGAGATATGCTATGAGTGACCACGACAGTTGGCCAGAGATTCTTGGAGGATGTGCTTGAGCGGGACTATTCCGCCATACTTGATTTTGCGTATTTTGGGCGATTTATTCGCATGATTGATTTTGATGATTGAGTTTCATGATATTTGTCTTCATGGACCATGGTTGCACATGATGAGTATTTACGATTTTTGCACGGTTGTTGCACTTGATATCGTTTTCGTGCCTTGGTTCTCATGTTTGTGATTATATGGATTTCATACAGTTGAGTTGATTTGTGCGTATATACGTACACGATTTGGTTTTTGCACTCGGTATAGTTCATATATGCTTGCAGTGCAGTGTTACGTATATTGTGCATTTAGATGCACTGGACTTTGATTTCGATGGTGATGTTCGATATTTGTTTTCTGCACCTTGTGCACCTGATTAGATTTTGCGTATATTCGGCACTTGATATTGGATTTCATGATTTCCTGCACGATGGATGCACCTGATTTTGCTGTCAGGCACACATGTTGCCTACGACAGATGTTTCGTGCACACCCGATGCACTTAGATGTTGTTTCTGTGCATATGTATGGCACATATTTGGATTTTGATTTTCGTGCGTACCAGACGCACGTAGTATTCATACGCGTATTTTGGGATTGATTTTTCTTATAGAGCAGTACGTCTTTATGATATTGCTATGTGTTTTCGTACTGAGCAGGACTAGTCAGAGGACAGTACCTGAATATAATTTGCATGCATTGATAGTTATTGAAGAGATTTCCAAAAAGCGAGCTATAGCCTCAGCATTTACCTACGTGTCTGATATGACACGAAATGTTTAAAACAAGGAGACCATTCTAAATTGTTTTCAAAACGACGGAACGTACATTTCAAACAAAGGTATATATGTATATAGTTATTTTCTTATGATAGACGTCCGCCACTGTGCAGTGTTATACGCGTTGCACATCGACTTAAAGAGGTTTGGCATGCATTTCCTTCAGATACTTACATATATAGATTCGATATTTACATGTATAGTTTCAAGTTATATCATATTGGTTTTGCTTTGGATTTGGCATTGATGTCTTCCCCATGACTCCGATGATTGCGGGATGCTTGACGGAGTTTTGATTTGAGTTATATGCTCATTTTTCATGCGCATGCGGTGCGCTACGATTTGTTTTATGTATTTACAATTTCGGAGCCCCGACGACTTGATGGTTTTGGTTTAGATGTTTTAGTATTTGGGGGGAGTTTTACTTTAAATTCGGGGACCGAATTTTTTTAAGGGGGGAAGATTGTAGCGTTTTGAAAATCGTTTCGGTGAAATTTCGGAAAATCGATAAAATAAGGGGGTTTTCCGTAAAAAGTCAAAATGTAAATATCTCTAACATAAAATTAAATATACATATTCTAGATATGTAATTACTAGTATTTGGTGTTTATTGAGCCACTGGTAAAATTTCTAATTTTCTGAAATTTTTTCCGAAATTAATTATTTTAATATTATTTTAAGCCGTCACTAATACATTTAATTAGGGAAAATTACAAATTGGAATGAGTTGAAACAATTTTGTGCATCTTGACACTTTAAACTAACATGAAAAATATTGTTTCTGAAATGAAATGAAATTTGTCAAGATGGTTAGAAAATGTAAAAGAAAAGCTTAAATAAATTATAATAAACAAAGGGGTATGTAGCATGTTGAATTGGGCTTTCTTTTCATGGAACTTCCTCACTCACTCACCCAAAAATCTTCCCTAGTGGCTGAACCAGCAGCCTTGACAGCCCCCCCCCATCCCCACTCATTGCCCCACTTCATTAAAATGAATTGAAATTTGATAAGAATAGAATAAAGAAATTAAGCATGGGTGTATACATGTGAGGTATGGGTGTCTTTGACTTAGAAATTTCCCCCACACATCCACACACCCCTCTTCCTCCCTCTTCTGGCCGAGCTTCCTGCTGCAGCCCTCCCCATTTCCTCTCCTCTTTGCCTCATCAAAAAATCTCTAAAATTGCATTAAAAACCAATACAAGTCTCATTAATCCCTAGTTTAACCTTTAACCAATTTTCCTTAGCCAAATCAAGCTTGGATCTTGGAGCAAGATGGGTTTTTAGAGGCTAAGTTTACTATGAGATCTACAAGATTTGTGAGGTATAATCTTACTCAATTTGTTACCTTGTTAGTATTGTTGTAATCTAAGCTAATTAAGTGTTTAATTATGGGTTTAATTTTAAGATTTAGATTTCAAGAAAGGATTTGAACTAGAGTTTTGGGTTTTTATAAATAAATCAAATTAGTAAGTGTAGATTAATATTTCAAGACATGTAAAAACCTAGTCTAGTTGCTAATTTGTTAATTGTTACTTCTAATTTTTCCTAATTATATAACCTTGCTAACTAGGTTTTTAATTGATGTGTAATTAGGTGAGATAAAATTTTAGAAAAGGTTGGTATGGATTAACTAAGTTAGTGTATGATTTTTATGGCCATTAGAATTGATAAAACGTCAAGACTTGAACTAAAATGGTGTATGGGTGCTTACTAGACTTTTGGAAATTAACCGATTTGAATTTAATTGAAATTTTAATGAACTACAACCTAATTCCTATAATATTAAATGTGTTGTGAATGCGCAATTGATGCAAATTGGGTTTTAGGCTTGGTGTTATTCACATAGAGTGACCCTAATTGTAGTTTTGGCGTTGTCGCGAGCGCGTTTGTGCGCCGGGTGCGTGCGCGTTTAATTAACGCGCATTGTTGACTTGTGTCAATTGTGTCAGCGACTATTTATATTTATTCTCTTGTTTTCCTTGTGCACATCCCTAGGATTGGGTGCAGAGCCGTTGCATGTGGCGCGGAGATGGCGGAGCTGGAATCGAATCAGAGTAGCCGAGGCATCAAGGTGAGTAGATTTATATCTACGGGGAGAAGTCGGGTGGATGGCGTAAATCACCCCCGCAGTCCGTGGTGATGTATACGGATGCGTATACACACCAACAATCATTTTATGTTCATTGTGATAAATTATTGATGTTTAAATGGATATTGGTATGTTGGATTGGTAAATGGTTACGAAACCCTAGGGTAGTGGGTGCGCTACACATACATACTCACACATACATACTTGCATACATCCTCACGTCATATGTGCATAGATGGGATTCTACATAGATATGTGTTCACATGGATTTGGGTTTTTATGTTCACTTACGGACTTGAGGATGATACCTGGGATTGATATGAGTCGGTGAGTTCGATCTGGATTATGATATCGGTGATATGATAGGATTCATGATTGAGATACGTATGGATACTTTAGAGGATTTTGGGAATGATGATGCCATAGCAATAGTGACATATACATTATGTAGTCGACATGTGATCGTGATATGAGGCAGGATATGCTAGGATATTGATATTAGGCCGTATCGGGCGATATATACCCCTTGATGATGATAGGTGCTGACGATATCGGTTTGTACGAGATTGTCGATCAGTAGTCAGATCATGGGTATATTGAGGGTATTAGTATTTTACAAGACATAGGTCAGCACCCTAGACTATGATCTTGGATAAAGTGGATACCAGAGGAATACTGTGAGGAATATGATATTGACCCGTACCCAGATTTAGGGATGCCGTATGAAGGATTTACGTACGAGCTATATCTTGATGATTGATCCGCACTCTTAACTTGGAATGTCTGATTATAGATATGGTATCGGATATGATATTATTGAGGCGGGATCACCGACTAATATATATACAGGTATGTATATGTATCGACTCAGATGTTAGGCGGTTTTCTTACCTGTAGTCTAGCTTGTAGCTTAGCCCTTTAGTTTAGTTAGTAGTTAGATTAGATTCGGTTCTTACCTATTTCAAATCTTACGAATCGTGCGTATTTTAAAAGACAGGTCAAGGGATTCTACGGATATTTCAAAAAACGTATCTTTTCTTAAAAACACCGTAGCCCCTATTTTCAAAACCCCACGATTCGTGTTATTTCAAAAGGCACCATTGTAAGACTTATATTAGGTTAATGCAGATTAGTTATCGTTGCGTCCAGTATTCAGCTCCCGCTCATTATTGTTGTTCGCTCCGCATCACATGCTTATATTATGCTTCATATTCTATTGTTGATATCTTGTGGTTAGGACACCAGCACCATTACCGATGATGCGTATGTACCACGTACACTTACTTGCCGGCTCACACACATCTTCATCGGTAATTGCCATGTCACGTATACCTTAGAAAATATTATCGCTTGACATAGCCTCTTAGCTAATAGTTTAGACATGATATTAGTGTACTTGCCTTATATGTTAGTTTAGACATTGTAGTTATTATCTGCTACTTCATGCATACTGTTATTCATTGTTATACCGCATTCATGGATTCTCATGCATATATTCACTTTTTTACGTGCTATTGAGGTTTTGGATTCGGATTTCCATGAGATTTTCTGGATTTGGGGAAAACCGCAAAACATATACAAACTTCTTCTTTCTCTTTTTACATGAAAAGCGCGGTTTTTCCCATGATGTATGAGTCGTCCACCATGAGTTTGCTGATGGATTTCGAGACCCGATTCGAGGAGTTGGATGAACCGTTTCGGGTATATGGGGACCCGGTAAGGTACCCCGGGGCAAGAAGCTCGTGGTGATGACGATGAGCCTGGCAGGGGGAGACTACCTACCGGTGATTTTACCCGACGCGTCGGATATCCGGAGGATACCGTCGTGGTCTTGAGATGGATGGTAGGGGCCGGTCTGGACTGACGGCGCCCTAGATATTGAGATTGAGACATTGAGATTTCTAGATATTGAGGTACTGAGATTTGATGATACAGGCCAGTCCGGATAGCCGGAGCCTGAGGTTTTGAGACATTGAGATTCATGTTTTGTGTCGATGCTAGACACTTTTGATGCTGATTTCATTTATGATACCTCATTTTAAAAATACAAAGAAAATCTCACTAGTTTATGAAAACAGTTTCTTCATTTACACGTATTCTGTTTTCATGCATTCATACCTCATTCATATGATATATTGCTACCTGAGGCTCTGACACGGGCACATGAGATCACACTCGGGTTAGACATTACCCTAGCCATTGTTATAGGCTGCATGCTATTCATATATTTGAGGATATATTATGATCATTGACCTAGGTTGCATTATTTATGTGATTTCTGTGTGTAGATGTTTTTCTATTCACGAGTTGGCAACTCACCCCCGTTGTGCCCCGGTTTCTTGCAGGTTTGCCGTACAGGTTTCATTACGGTTTGCGGGCATAGTTTCCATCGGGTGATTTGCTAGTAGGTGGGTTTTGTATCGTACCCCCATTGTATATCTTGTATATTATTATTCTGCTGTATCTAGAAGTTCCATCAACCAAACATGTGTTTATTTTTGAGATAGAGACCAGTGATGTTATTCTTTCGACCTTAGAGTCGCGTGTTTTATTTCAGTGGTTTTCTTGTAGATTTGAGTTTTTGATCCTCGCCGTTGGCGTTGTATATTTTATTGCTTGTGTGGTTGTGACCGTCGATTGACGAAGAGCTAGCTCCCGCTTGGGGATGTCTTTTATTGATTTCGTATACTATTCATGTTGTATCCCGTTTGGGAGCCAGTATTTACAAAGGAGACTCTGCCGAAATTTTCGGGAAATATTGATGTTTTTTTAACCGCATAATTCGGCTTATGCTATTAAAACTACTTGTTTAAATTGGTTTTCCTTCACTCTACTACTTTTCTTGGTTTGCATTTCTGGGTTTTCGGTTTACTTAGATTACGGACGCCTCGAGACGTTCGTAGTTTACGTGCCGGTCATGTTCCGTACTTTCGGGTCGTGACAACATATCTTGCTATACCGACATGGTTACACATACCTGGCTATAGCTACATGTTCACCTTTATATTATGTTGTATGGATTTTGGAGAAATTAGGAACCGCATGACATATTTAATAACTTGTTACAGTTAAATAGCGATTTTTCCTTTATATGCTCATATTATTATTTCATGTTGCATATATTATATTTCATGGATTTACACATTGAGATATGAATTTCATAGGATGTTTTACTCCTGACGATATATATCAGTGGTATGGGACGCTATTATATATGTATATATATATATATATATATCAGTGGTATGGGACACTTTTATATATGTACATATATATTATATATATCATCATAATGATCTATGCAAGTATTCCAATTCATTACTTGATGTTTTCTGGATTTGATCACCGTGGTAGTTCATAAAATTATACATTGTTTGAAAAACCCGGTTTCTCTTGATATGATATTTCGATGCGTCCACCATGAGATTTCTCGGTTCTGAGTTTTGTGATATATACCCGATGCGAGGAGTGGAGTGGGTCGTGTGCGGGTACATGGTGGAGCCCGGTATGGTTCCTCGGGGCAAGAAAGGTATGTCGATGGATTAGCCGATGAGCCTGGCAGGCAGGCTAGTACCTACTGGTGATAGTATTTGGACTCGGCGGTTATCGTGGGGATACCGACCGGAGTTATGTGACGTATGGATACGCGGATTTCGGGTGTCGGAGCTGGACACTCGGGTTCTGAGAGTAGTATGATACGTACATATCAGGGCCAGTCGTGGTGACGGCGCCTGATAGATGAGTATTTATGTGTCGATGTTGGACACTAGTTTTCATGATGTTTTCGAGTGTCGATGCTGGACACTTAGCTTTCCATGATTTTAATGTGTCGTTGAGGGACACACACACACACACACACACACAAATATATATATATATATACACGCACAGGCATAGTTTTCAAGATGTTTTCTTGTGTCGATGTTGGAGACTCAGGTTCCATGAAACTTACAGGATATGTTTTATCTTATACTCAGCATTTATTTGATATGCATTGCTTTATGTATTAGTAGTACCTGATAGAGTACCTTTCATGACTGTTGCTTTTACATATTGTCATTTATTGCTGCCAGCTTGCATGTGATAGACCATCGCAGTACGTGCATACTTGAGATTACCTGCATATGTTATTTACTATTCACGAAATCACAACTCACCCCCGTTGTGCGACAGTGTTTGCAGGTGTACCTCAGTGCAGTCGCGGCAGGGCTTCTTCTTCGTATCGTATCATCTTTTGCAGCTGATACCGCTACGGCTGACTGTGTGCAGTTTTGCTATAGGTGGGTTTTGCGGTTATCCGATATTGCTCATTGTATATTCGTTATATCCAGTACTCTCCATCAACTACTTCATGTATTGACTTAGAGACGAGTTGTGAGGATGATATTGTATATTATTTTATGACTTTGGAGGTCTTTTATGATGTTTCACTTTATATCGTCTTTTTTTTCTTTGCTACGGCGTTGTATAGCTATTGTGGTGGTTCTTTTCCACCTTTGGGAATGGATTTGCTCCCGTTGGGGATGCTTTACTTATATATTTATGTTGTACCCTTTTTGGGGCTAGTTTTTACAAAGGAGGTGCTGCCAAATTTTAAAGGAAGTAAAATTGGAGTTTAAAGAATTTTGATTGAGATTTCAAAAGTTTTAATAATGTTCTTATCACTTACTACTTTTGATGGTTTAGATTGCTAGGTTTTCGGCTTCGACTTCCTAATGAGAATTGAGGTCCTTGCGCGGGAGTCTCATCCCTAAGACTTGACTTAGATTGTGTTACGCCTGTGGACATTGCGTGGTTTAAGGGCCGTCACCTGCCAATTTCGGGTCATGACAAAGTTGGTATCAGAGCGCTAGGTTTTACCTTTCGGAGTGTAGGATGACCTTGGTATGATGGAATAGGTAGCTTAAGCAGAGTGATGTAGCGTGTGTATGTCCGCGGCATACTTACAACATGGAACTCCGCCTAAGTGACCTAAGTACTAATTGCTTGAAATTCCTTACATGATTATACATATCCTTGTGATTCGATTTCCGTGTTCTTATCGAATCGTATTTCCATATATAGCCTTTTTCCGCCAATGACTATGAGGGCTCAGAGAGTGGCAGTGAGAGCCGAGGTTAGAGTTGACTCATTTGGGACGATGACTGACCAGGATGGTATGCTCGTTGAACAGGAGCAGATTGATCCGCCTTCGATAGATCATATCGCTAGGCTTGAGGCAGATATCCAGGACTTGCGCCAGATGATGAGGTCCTTGGTTGAGGCCAGTCGAGCGCAGCGAAAGGAGGTTGCAACCCCTGTTACCCAGTTATTCCTTACTATCAGTACACAGCATTGTGTCACGTATACAACAGCAGTAGATGCAGCCCTACTAGATGAGGCATGTTTTTCCGAGACTTTGGGAGTTTCAGGACCGAGGAGGACTCGTACAAGTGTATCAGCCCAGAGACATAGGCTTAGTCGCCGAGATAGATTTCGTTTACGTCGCGTGAGTAGCAAAGGCTTGGGACGAGGACAGGCATTTAGCTCTTATCCCCAGGAGGATCAGCAGCGGTCGTATGGATGTTTCCGGTGCTGGAGTTTCCATCACCTCGTCAGAGATTGTACCTTGGTATGCCAGAGAAGGACATCAGTACCATATGATACCTTATCACCTTCACCTCAGGGAGAGTCACCTTTTGCGCTTGTTGTCGCACCGCGTCAGACTTATGTTCAGAGAGGTCATGATCACGGAGGGTTCGTTCAGAGAGAACATGATGGTAGAGGAGGAAGACAGCCAGTTGCGGGTAGAGGGCAGACACGAGCGTTTACTTGTTCTCATCGGAACGCGCGGTCATCCAATGCAGAGTTTTCAGGTATTCATTTTCGTTTGTTCTTTTGTTGTGCTTGATTGCTTAATTCGGGATCTATGCACTCGTTTGTTCTCTACACTCCGTGCCGTGGTTGGGCCGAGAGTCGGGTATGCTAGATCAGCTGTTTGTTGTGTTTTATCCTGTTAACGATTCTTTTGTTACGCGACACGTGTTCGGTCATGTGCCAATCGGATAGGAGATAGAGATTCGTCCTTCGATTTGATCCTTCTAGAATATGTTAGACTTTGACGTTCTCCTGGGCACAGACTTATTAGGTATGTCCTATGCGTCTGTGGACTGCCGCAAAAAGACGGTCAGGTTTTATTTTCCCGGCAAGTCAGTTCTTTTTGTGCAGGGGGACAGTGGTGCCGCCCCTCACTGCTTGATTTCAGCCTTTTTCGCTAGTTTGCTTTTGAGGAGAAGATGTCGAGGATTCTTGGCATTCAATCGTGATACCGGAGCCATAGTAGATTCGTTAGATGGGGTTCCTATCATGCGAGAGTTTTCCGACGTTGTTCCAGATGAGCCGGCAGAGCTTAGGGAGCTTAAGGATCAGCTGCAGAGTTTCTAAATAGGGGGACTTGTACGTCCAAGTGTTTTCCTTTTGGGAGCTCCTATTCTGTTCGTCAAAGAGAATGAAGGAAGTTTGAGGTTGTGCATTGATTGATAGTGAATTGAACCGAGTTACGGTGCAGATTAGGTATCCTTTACCTCGCATTGACGAGGTCTTTGATCAGCTCCAGGGTGCGAGAAATTCATCTAAGTTTGTTTGGGGATTAGGTCATCATTGGTTGCGGGTTCGGAGTGATGACATTCTGAAGACTGCTTTTGTGCGCACTATGGGCTTTATGAGTTTTGGTGGTGTCGTTGGACTCACCAATGCCCTAGCAGCATTCATGGATGTGATGAACCAGATTCTTCAGGCCTTTGTCGACCAGTTTATTGTTGTGTTATTAATTACATTCTGGTCTATTATAAGAGTCATGAGAAATATGAGCAGCACTTGAGGATTGCTTTGCAGACATTGGGAGAGTACCGGCTGTTTGCTAAATTCTTGAAGTGTTCCTTCAGGCTTGATAGTTTTGACTCCCTAGGTCATGTGGTTACGGGAGACGGTAATCGTATGGACCCGAGGAAGATCGAGGCCGTACAGCTTTGGCCCAGACCTGTTTTAGTGACAGAGGTCCGCAGATTTTTAGGCTTAGACGGTTTTTACCGCCGTTTCGTGCAGGATTTCTTATGTATTCGCTGCATCATTGACCGGACTGACCAGAAGGGAAGGCAGTTCCTTTTCTTTAGACTGAGGCATGCGTGTTGAGTTTTCAGCAGTTGAAAACTCGGTTGCCGACTGCACCAGTTCTATCTTCGCTTTCTAGATCGGACGACTTTGTTGTTTCGTGAGTGGGGCTCGATTGTGTACTGATGTGGCATTATAGAGTTATCGCTTATGCTTCCTGACAGTTGGAGGAGGTACGAGCAGGATTATCCCACTCAAGTTCTGGAGATGGCCGCGGTGGTCTTGCGCTGGAGATTTGGAGACACTACTTTTGCAGAGAGTCGTGTCAGATTTTCACGGACTACCAGAGCTTAATGTACATCTTCCTGCAGCGGGATCTGAAGTTGAGACGGCGCCGTTGGATGGAGCTTGTGAAGAATTGTGTTTGTGTGATCCTCTATTACTCGTGGCAAGGCGATTGTGGTAACTGATGCTTTCAGTCGCAGGCCCGGGGGTAGCTTGTTCCAGTTGTGCGCAGTTCAGGGACATTCTTACGCAGATTTACAGTTCTTGTGCGACGGATGAGTACAGTTTAAGTTCACCTCTACTGAGGGGAAAACTTGATCATGTCTGTGCCCATCCACTTTTACCTAAATCTTTCTCGTGAGGCACAGCCTGCCGATGCTCGTTTGTTTGAGATTCTGAGAATGTTCAGCAGGGTAAAGATTCGGAGTTCTTGATTTATAAATAGGGTGTGCTACGTTTAGGGGCACGTTTGTGTGTACCTGATACTGATGGGTAGAGACGCGAGGTCCTAGAGCAGGCACATCAGTCAGCTTTCTGTATTCACCCAAGTGCCACCAAGATGTAACGTGACTTGAGAGTTAGTTACGGGTGGGCAATGATGAAGAGTGTGAAAGTCCATGTCACGCACCCCACGAACTTGGGGGGAGGCGGAATATATGAAAAACGATTATCAAAGCTTCGTAACACGGACTTGAGCGCATGAATCGTTATCTAAACCATTACTAACAAAAAGCTAGAGGTTTACCTACTCGGATACGAAGTTATACCTCACGTTACTTGTCCTTCGGGTCTTCATCGGGGTCCTCCACTCCTTGTAGGCTCTTTGGAACATCGGCACCTCAACGGCCTCCTCGAATCAAAGACGATCCACCTGAAAGCTCCTACGCCAAGCTTAATCTCAAACTTGAGATAACTAGGTTGCTTAAATTGCTAATCTAAGCTACCTAGGGGATATAGAGTGAGGTTATGGATGTATTGGTCCAGCTAACCCTTGATCTCAACTCATGAGAGGTTAGGGTTAGGGTTTGAAGAGAGAGTGAGCTTGAGGAGAGAGAAGGTGAAAATGATAATGAGAATGAAAAAGCTTCTCACTTGAATATATGAAACATAATGAATTATCAAATAAATGATTATTCACCATGCTTCATTAATTCAATATGAGTGATTCACTATGTGAGTCATTAAGCAATAAATGATGCATTAATGACATAGTGAATCACACAAATGAGTCACAAATTTCATTTAATGCAATGCCACCTCCCCCCCAAGTCACTACTCTTCTAGAAGCTTCCAGACAAATTACGAGAACGCCCCTCCAATCCGTGAAAACACGGAAAAACTTTAGACTGTATAAATCTAATAACCCGATACTAGAAACTGGCTTGAACCAAAGCCGACTAGTAAAAACTGTCCGAACGTCGTACGTGCGTAAACACACGTATGCGTCCGAACCCTTGTCGTAAAACCATACGATCTCTATATCATTTCGCCTGGAGCAGGGAAACTCTCTGTGTAGGACTCTCAAGACTCGATACTACGATGGCAGTGGGTTTAACCACAGACCGCAAGCGGCACTAGCTGTACGTAACGGTCCCCAGGTAGATGTCGATAAGAAGGCCGATGAGGAAAACCATCCGAACCCTACTGAGCCTGATGTGACAATCTCCGTACAGTCCGGTCTGTTCGTCTAAGACTATCGCATATCAAGCCTAGGGGGCGGCAAGCGTCAGTTCCCTAATAGCTGTATAAGTCGTGTCGGAGCGAAGCCCATTACACCCTGAGAAGCTACTGGAACTTAACAGTATATCTCGCTTGCCCTGGCCAGGGACTTTGCGTAATGGCTCTCTGACACAGCGCGATATCAACTCCCAATACCGGGAGAGACGAATCCTATCTAACCGCCACTGCCTCCAAGTGCTCGGGACTGCACCCAACTGCTACCTGTTTGCATGACTCCTTTGAGCCGTGGTAGGATAGCAATCTAAGAACAGTGGGACACACTTGAGGCAAAGTAGCAGTGTCAAGTCTGCGGACTATGCTGTACTCATGTCACCTGGGAACTGTTAATTGACGATGGGTATAATACCAACCAATCAGTTTCGTGCGAGTCATGTCCGGTGTACCCATAACCTAACGAGCACCTGTATACTATCTCCAGTACAACGTACTGATGGCTGTGGGACAGACCATCTCCCCAACTGGGATGAGAAGCGTACACACTTAGTCTACTCCGGAATATCGATGCCCTATCTCGATAATCCAACAACCAGGGACCTGTATAGGATGTTGCTTACAGACTACCCAGCCCCTACTAGTGTGACTGCCATCACGACGCTGGTAATCAAGCAAAGATCCTATGGGCTCTACTAATATGTATAAGTGATATGTTACAAGAAACATATGCACATATTAAAGTAGACACAAACCATGTAGCATACTACCATTTTTAGCAAGACTGTTATATACAACTGTGAGTATCCCAAGCTTCCATTAAGTAATATACAACCTAGTATGATACAATAATGGCCCCTAGGGCATATACACTAACAATCTCCCACTTGCACTAGGGCCATGAGCTGGCATATCGTAGAACTATCATCTCGAATAGCCTCTCGAACTGCGTCTGAGGAAGGGCATTTGTGAATGGATCAGCAATGTTATTCTCCTTCTCTACTCTCTTCACCTCGATCTCCCGGCGATCTACGATCTCCCTGATCAGGTGATACCGCTTTAAGATGTGTCTGGACTTCTGATGGGACCTGGGTTCCTTCGCTAAAGCTATAGCGCCGTTGTTGTCGCAATACAGAGGTATTAGAACAACACCGGTAGGAACCACCTAAAGTTCCATGAGGAACTTCTTCATCCAGACTGCTTCTTTTGCGGTATCGCAAGCAGCTATGTACTCCGCTTCCATTGTTGAGTCAGCAACTGTCTCCTGCTTGGAACTCTTCCATCAAACCGCCCCTCCATTGAGGGTAAAGACATAACCCGACATGGATTTGGAGTCATTTTTGTCACTCTGGAAGCCGGAGTCGGCAAAGGCCTCCAACTGGAGGGCTTTTCCGCCATACATCAAGAACATCTACTTAGTCCTCCTTAGGTACTTGAGAATGTTCTTTACTGCTATCCAGTGATTCTCTCCTGGGTTTGCTTGATATCGGCTTACAACGCTTAATGCGTATGCTACTTCTGGTCTGGTACATAACATCGCATACATTATAGAGCCTACCGCAGAAGCATAGAGTATAATCGACAAGCGATCCCTTTCCAAATCAGTCTTGGGAGACATCTCTTTGGAGAGGGTGATTCCATGACAAGCCGGTAGGCTACCGCGCTTAGAATCATCCATTTTGAATCTCTTCACTCTGGTGTCTATGTACCTGGACTGCGAAAGTCCCAACATCCTCTTTGATCTATCACGATAGATTCGGATCCCCAGTATGTAGGTGGCATCACCCAGGTCTTTCATGGAGAATTTATGTGACAAGAATCTTTTGACTGACTGTAACATAGGAATATCATTTCCTATTAGGAGAATGTCATCCATGTACAAGACGAGGAATACTACAGCTCTCCCTACAATCTTACTGAATATGCATGGTTCATCTGGATTTTTGATAAAGTCAAATTCTTTAACAGCATCATCAAAACAGATGTTCCAACTCTGTGATGCCTGCTTTAGTCCATAAATGGACTTAAGCAGCTTGCATACTTTACCGCTGCTCCCACTCGGAATGAATTCCTCTGGCTGATCCATATAGACGCTCTCTTCCAAACTACCATTTAGAAAGGCTGTCTTTACGTCCATCTGCCAGATTTCATAATCGTGAAAGGCAGCAATAGCAAGAAGAACCCGAATAGATTTAAGCATAGCCACTGGAGAAAAGATTTCATCATAGTCCAAACCAGGTCTTTGACGGAAACCCTTTGCAACAAGTCTAGCCTTATAGGTTTCAACCTGTCTATCTACACCAATCTTCTTTTTGAAGATCCATTTGCATCATACGGGTTTTACCCCATCTGGAGCAATGTCCAAAGTCCATACTTTGTTAGTGTACATGGACTCTATTTCGGTCCGCATTGCATCCAGCCATTTTACCGAGTCACCGCTCTGAATGGCTTGCTGGAAGCTAGTAGGCTCATCATTGTCAATAGTGCATGTTAGTTGTATGTATGCCCTAGAGGCCAGTATTGTACAGATGATGTATATTATATTGGATGCTTGGACATATATAGAGATGACTTTCTTGCTCGATATGATAGTATGCTATCTGGTTGCTCTTTATCTTAACATGTACACTTGTCTCTTTAAACTGTCTTATGGTTACATGTTGGTAAAGCCCTTAGGATGTGTACTTGACCACCTGGAGTATGATGCAGATCATACTAGTGGGGACATGGTAGTCCATAAGTACATCCTTCAAGGTCCCTAGTCGTGGGTGTATCGAGACGGGGCATCGATATACCAGAGTAGACTAGCGTATACGCTTCTCGACCCATGAGATGGGCGATGGATGATCCCATATCCATTGGTGTTTGACATCAGAGATGGTATACGGGTGCTCAGTGGAGACTGTTGGAGATAATGCCCTCAGAGTCAATTATTGGATCACAGGCACGTGATTGCGATGATTGAGGGAGGACCTATCCCAGTAAGACAGTCTTACTCGAGATGATAGTATGCTATCTGGTTTACCTTTATCATCGTGTACTGCTTTAGGTGACCTGACAGGTCGCTATTGCACGTTGATAGAGCCCCTAGGATTCTTGCTTGACTGCCAGCAGTATGAGGGCGATCATATAAGTGAGAGCTGGAGTCTATAAGCATATCCTTAAATGGTCCCTAGTCGTGGGAGTTTCGAGACAGGGCATCGATTCTCCGGAGTAGACTAGTGTATACAGTCGAGACCCCGACGAGGGGCGGTGGCCGGTCTCACAAGCCACTGGTGTCAGTTGGTTCACCTAAGATGTATACAGGTGCTCATTGGGTTATGAGTACACCGGACAGGACTCGCCGGGAACATGCTAGTTGGTCTTATACCTGACGTCAGATAGCAGTTCCCAGGTGACATGTGTACAGGTTAGTTCATCGACCTGGGGATCCTCATTTGTCTCGTGTGAGTTCCCACTGTGCTTTGATTACTACCCTACCACGGCTCAAAGGAGTCGTGCAAACAGGTTTTAGTTGGGTACAGTCCCGAGCCACATGGAGGCAGTGAGCGGATCTTCAGGGGTTCGTCTCTCCCGGTATTGGGGGTGAGGTCGCGCTGTGTCTAGGAGAGCCATTCCACGAAGTCCTTGGCCAAGGCAGGAGATTTACTGGTAGGTATTCCAGTAGTATCTCAGGGTGTTCTGGGCTACACTCCGACACGACTTGTACCGCTTTTGGGGGTCTGACTTTTACCAACCCCCTAGGCCCGCCATGCGATGCTCATAGACGAACGGACCGGACTGTACGGTTATTGTCACTGACAGGCTCAGTAGGGTGTCAGGATGAGTTCGCTCATCGACGTCCCTTTTGGTCAATAGCTGGTGGCCCGTTACGTATTGGCTTATACCTCTGACGTGCTAGTGGTTAAATCTACAGCCATAGTATTGATGAGTCTTTAGAGTCCACCACACTTTCAGTTACTCAGCTTTCGGGCGAAACGCTGTAGAGGCCGTATGGAGATATGGCAGGGTCCGATCTGATACGTGCGGTATTGCACGGATCAGGATCGGACGGTTTGTACTAGAGGCCGTATAGATATATGGCAGGGTTCGATCAGATACGTGCGGTATTGCACGGATCAGGATCGGACGAACATTACTAGCCGGCTTTGTTTTAAGCTGGATCCTAGTTTAGTACAGTGTAGATTTTGTCTCTTTGCATTTGTATCCGGACGGAATACAGATGCGGGTGTGTATGCACAGTATCGGGGTTTTCCTGTAATTTATTACGGGACCAGTTTTCTGGAGTTGCCAGTTTGCATTCCGTTCCGGCCGGTTTTCCTTTGTTCTTTCCCGGCCGGACTTTTCCGATGGAGGGTGTTATTTGCAAGTTTGCAAATAACATTTTGTGGAGGGTTTATTTGTGAGATGAGAGATTATGATAGCATCTTTGATTCCCTCCATCACTTGCATTAAATGAGATTAGAAAGGGTATGGGTTTGATGTTCATTTGTTATCAATAATGTTTTGTTTATGGTCACCATTTCTCATCTCCTACACTCACCTCCCTCTTGCATTATGTTCTCACTCCACCACCATTCCTCATTAGAATTTGGCCGGCCACTTCCTTGAGTGAGGAGGAGAGTGTTTCATTTTGAGTGTGGCAATTTTCCTTGATCTCATTTCATGCTAGAAAAATGCAAGCACCATTTTTCTTATCTTTATTCCTCCATCTATCAAATGGCAACATCCACTACCCCAAATATGAGACATGAGTCCTACACATGTTCTACAGCATATCTTGGGCATGTCGACTTGCCAGCTTCATGCCCGAGTTGCCTCGGTATAGAGGCGGGAGCCCGTAAAAGATGCAGGCGACGTGGTGCCCTTCCGGCGAGGAGATGGAGACCGGACATTCCGCGTGAGATCGGGACGACGACGAGAAGACCGGAGGACTCGGATCACTCGGTATATCTCTAACCCGTCTTGTTGTTAGCTAGATCTAGTTTAATGGCCCGATCCGGGGTTTAGTGAGCGGTGGTGCCGGTTTGCAAAGTTCGCAAAATTAAAGTTTATCACCGTTTCCGCATTTGGCCGTCGGATTGACGACCGGGGCGCCGCCGTGCACTTACAGTGGTATCAGAGACTCTCCATTAACTTCGTCTAGCTTCGTTTGATGTGTTTGCATTTCCGATCGACCAAAATTCCAAAAACCCGCGTTTTTCTTTACATCAGTTTTCTGTTGAATTTTTTTGAAGTCCAAAAATTTTTCAGGTTGTCTCAGAATGATGTGCAGGGAGTTCTAAGAACACTGGAAAAAGTCGACAACACGATCCCTCCGTACGACCGCGGATCCGCGGCCATTACCACTCTGTAGGCCGCGGATCCGCCGCATGAATGAGGGATCATGTCATCATTTTTTTGCAGTGGGCTTGTGGGCTAAAAATAGGGGTTTTGGAATATTAAAATTGGGCCCAGATTATCTGTGAGTGCTACAGTACTTCTTGGGGGCTCACTTGTTAATTTTTGATCGATCGGATATTTTAAACACATTATTTCACAGTATTTACATTATATCTGCGACCATGAATGTCACTTGATCGGTAAATCCAGTCTAACTGCTATAGCCCGGTTAGACGGATTTGCGAACGTGACTTTCACGTTGATGTTCTGTGTTTTGCTGTGATGTTGCGGATCGGTCGTGGGGGATAGCCTGGATGCAATGCTAGTACAGTTTTGTTGTATTATGTACATTTGATATTACGGGGCGAGCGTCCGACATGTGGACTGCCGTCACTGCCCGTTTGTATTATTCTTTTGGGGCACGACCTGGTTGCGGTCGATGTACCCGTTGTATGTATATTTTACTTTCTGTACTAGGGTTGCCCCGCGGAGGGGTGCACGGATAGCCGGGTTCTGGAGGGCAACAAGATCGCATCTCATGGCATTGGGACGGAGGGGGCTTCGCTCTAGAATTGGCGGGCTATTCGCCGCACTCGTAGGGGTTACAGGTTGACCCAGGAGGGGTGCCCAAGTTACCGGATTCCGTGAAGTGCTGGGTGGTCCATTCACGGTGCTGAAGGGGGCTGCCTCGCTTCAGGTTTTAGCGGGTGACTTGCCGCGCCCGTAGGGGTCTAGGATTTCATTGGACAGGCTATCCACACGACCAGGGGAACGTCGGGTTTCAGTAGTGGCTCTGTGAAACTCGGGGATCCCAGATATCTGTATTGTTCTGTGATGCTGTACATTTCTGTGATGTTGCATTTTATTCACGCCTTGAGCGAAATATAATATATTGGTATATATATTAGTAGATGTTGTATATGTTTTTCATCCGCGCTAGTCCAGTCCCCGCTCTGCCGTTAGTTAGCTAACCTAACGGGTGATGACGGGACCCAGTGGCGAATGCGGATGGCATATACGTACGTCAGTATATTTTCGTTTTTTGTGGTGTGATCAATTGATGGGACTGCGTTGATTCGGATCAATGCAAGTTATAACAAACCTATTCTGATGTTGTTGGAACACTTTTCAAAAAGCTGTTATTGCAAGGACGTTCACTTTTGTTTTGCATCGTAGTATTCATTTGGAATATCCTGCTCCTCAGTCGACGAGGCAAGGGCCGAGATCCCTTCACCGGGAGTGACCCCTTGGACAAAAGTTTGCGTCAGGGCACTAACTTCACTATAGCCGATTAATTTTGCTTTGCATCGTGGTATTCATTTGGAATATCCTGCACCTCATTCTACGGGGAAAGAGCCGAGATCCCTTCACCGGGAGTGACCTCTTTAGTAAAGGTTTTCGTCACTATATTTTCTAAAAAGCTATCCGTTCCTTCAACGATATCAAGTTCATTACGTTAAAGGTTTTCGCCAGAAACCATTCGTAGCCCTCCGTCGTTTCATATGGGTAGTCAATAGTATTCAAGCTGTGTTTGTTGGCCAAAGTCAAGGCACAGTGTTTGGTAGCTGTTGGTTATTCATATGCAGCATAGATAGATGCGTTGGTTTGGAACAGTCGTACTGCCTTGTTGGCCAAAGTCAAGGGTAGGTACGGGTGGATTCAAATTAACCTGGAGAATGACGGGTAGAACTTGACATGTGACTTATGATTTGTTGGCCAAAGTCAAGGTCATAAGAGCATGGGGTAAAAATCACATCGGGAGTTTCAAAAGTACTGAAACTTGCCAGATATGCGCATACCTTCTGGAGTGTGATACCGTGAGCGGATTCCGTCACGTTATCATGCGATGAGAGTTGGATCCCGATTCCCACTGATGAGTTAGTTTACTCCTCGGGTGATCCCGACTAATTCTTCTTTCAGGTTTGGAGGAGAATTTGAGGTACAGTGGGAGGTTTCCAGATTAGATAAATTGGTAACCATTCTGATCTTGGTTAGAGTGCACGCTGAGTGTTTCTTTTCTCTCTCTCTCTTTGGCAGCGACCATTGACCCGACCCTAGACTATGACTCAATGACCAAGTTGACCGAACCTTCTTAACACTGGCTTTTGGATTGTCAGAGTTGCAGACCTCATTGCCACTCCTACTTTTACCCTTTCTCCAGGACACCCCGTATTACTACGAACGTCCACTTCCATTGGACAAAACCATCGTATGGTTATATACGAACTCGAAGGAATTCGAGGATGGTTTCCGGTTCTGGAGAAAACGGATAGGATTATTCAGTTGTCTTTTCCCTTTTACCTTCTCTCAAGTTATGAGTACTCCTTAGTTTAGGAGATAGTACACCTATTACGCAAATTGGATAGTCTTCTTCCAAACCTTAGGCTGGTGCCGACCGGTAGGGAATGAAGAAAACCAATTAGCATAACGATGGTGTGCAGAAGGTATTAAGATTAAGACAAAGCAAGGGATTAGTAAGCGGGCAAAGTAAATTGCGACTGATATTCACGACCAAACCAAGTATTTCTTCGCCAATCCTAAATCACCTTTGTATTTCACCAGGACACTCCGTATCACTACGAAGATCCACAGTTTATTGGATAATCCATCGTATGGTTATATACGAACTCGAAAGGAACTTGTTCCAGTTCGGGGATGGATTCTGGTCCAGGAGAAATACGAATAAGGTTTATTCGGTTGTCTTTTGTCTTCACCTTCTCTCGCATTGCGAGTGCTCCTAGGACTAGGACAGTACACCCATTATGCTTATTGGATAGTCTTCTTCCAAACCATAGGCTGGTGCCGAACGGTAGGGAAGGAAGAAAACCATTTGGCCTAAGGGGTGTGAAGAAGGTAATGACTAAAGACATATAAAGGGATTTGGAGAGGTGGCAAAGAATTATACGGTTATAGTTGTGAATCTGGATAATGGTAGAGGAATTACTAGGAATACCCAGATACCCCATCGAAACATTTCAATGTTTCAGTTTCACTGTGTACTGTTAAAAGAAATCTGATTTCCCAATTAACACTTGCTCCAGGGTATGTATTTACCAGGTATGATTCTCACATCTGTATGGTTTTACAGATGTTGAGTGGGAGTAAGTTATTGGGAATTGGGTGATCATCCTCATTATATCGGGATTCGTTGTAATCGGTGATATTTGAGGAGATCACCTGGGCTGTTTGCCGGTCGGCAAATATTTGGTTTTGAATATCCGCTGTTGTGCACCAATTTCAAATTGATATATCTGTACGTCTATTTTCATAGAGTGAAATATACCTTTTGATATTATGTCGATGCCATTTACCTATATCAGTGGATGGTTAGGTAAGGAGCATTAAACAGCGGTGTAATTCTTCTTAACCATAAGTACAGTTTTCAACCTACGACACGCAGTGAAAGAGTTGTTAGACTCAGCGGACTTATACAGAGTATTGTATATTGTCCAGTGTCCATTAGGACAGAGGGGTTGGTCCTCATACTATATTCTGTTTACTTTTAACTTCTCTAGTTCTTAGACATGTATTTCGTAGAAATACAGGGTCTAAGTTTTGAGGAGTTATAGGTATTTGAATAGAGTAGAGAACCAGGTGTAGCAAGTATCGGGATTCTTCAAAGTGATCGAAGATGTAGATACTTGTGTATGGTATTCAGTTGATAGTAATGATAAAGTGAAATTGCTTCTCTTTCAGGTTACTCATAATTGGAAGCATTCTTAAGTTGAGTAACGCTGATCGGCCTCTTTCCATTTAGTTGACATGCACTGGAGATAGCTGCATGATTTGAATCTGGTTCAATTAAATCAGTGCCTCTGGTTCTATATTGGATATAATACAGTTCATATCTTAACATTGTTAAGGTACGGGGAGTTGTCCGGCTTATGATTAAAACCAGACTCTGGATAACTCAAGGCACATTTCTGTAATGGCTGTTTGTGGGTTGACCCAGGCTATGACGAGGGTTGACTTTCTACCATCTGGGAGATAAATAGTAATATTGTTCTAGACTCGCCACAATTTTAATAAAAATGGATTTTTCGGAAAACAGTAGTGGAAGTATGGTAGAACTGGAAGTGATTCCAGAACCGCAAACGATTACTGAAGATTTGATAAGGAACCTAAAGATTCAATCTGTTTTGACATTCCATTGGCCACTCCGCAGATAAGGTGGGTAACTTCAGGCACCCGAGAGGTACCCCGGTAGCCTCAAGGACGGTGACAGGGAAGTTCTTGTTTACCCACACTTGCCATTGTTGTTGTTCCAGGCTGCGAGACCCAGCAGGAGGATGAGTATAGCGTCGTTCTAAACTAGCTTTAGAAGTGCACATCTATATGACTCTGCCAGAGGGTTGTCATAGTCAGTGGGAGCAGCGGAAGCATTGGTGGACATCAGGCTTATGTCTATTTATAAACTAAAGCAGATGTAGCGAAGATAGATCATCTATTTCTGATGTGACAGTCATAGGTTTGACGTCATCAGGATAGGGGATGGATCTGTTGAGAAGGTAGTAGGGTGTGATATCCGGGTTTTGGATGACATACACAAAGTAGGAAGTGATATTCCTATACTACGATCGGTTATACTTTGGTCGTCACACAGTGGTTTTTCCACATGGGACTTGGACATTATAACTGACATACTGGTTACTAGATCTATGGTTTTAGATCTGGATTTGGGTGGTTTCCCAATCAGGATACTTTGACAGCATTTTAAGAGTATTTAGAATGGACGACTCCTGGCACGGTAGTGTACCTGCAGGTGATGGAGTCACCCTCTCTAAAGGTGTCTTATAGACTAAAGTAGAGAGGGATGTACATGATTGGCAGATCACTTGCTTAGGCAATTGAGTCAATCATGTGATGTCAAGTACCACACCAGATGTTATTCTTGCACAAGATGCAATAAGTTGATATTGATCCAATCCTGGAGAAACAGTCGGAAGCAGTTTTAGAACATAAGTGGATGTTCTAGGGATATGATAACGACAGCCTTTTTTGGGAGACAGTTATCATTCCAGGCTTCCAAGGTGACATGGACGACAAGGAAGTTGTCAGGGTTATAGTTTTCCCTCTGACGAGGGGCAGTATTCTGGACAGGTGATCCAGGCAGATACTGAGGGTGGCATGGCGCAGGATACTGATTAAGTTCAGTTGACGATACAGTCTAAGAAGTTTGGATTTGGAGTTCATTTATGAGCTCGGTCCCATCAGACATCCAGACACTCTAAGACAGGTATTGCTCATTTCGGGAGATGGCTTTCTCCGCGAACTTGAGATATAGAGAGACATAGAAAGAAACTTCAAGGCGGATCCACTCACTGAGGCTATTCCTCGAACGCCATAGTTTCGCAAACAGGCTTTGTGCGACTGACTAGTAGAGGAGTTGGGTGTTCGGTATCACACGGGCTGTGAGTATGCGACATCGCAATAATTAGCCTTGAGTGCTAGTGGGAGATTGTTGGAGATAATGCCCTCAGAGTCAATTATTGGATCACAGGCACGTGATTGCGATGATTGAGGGAGGACCTATCCCAGTAAGACAGTCTTACTCGAGATGATAGTATGCTATCTGGTTTACCTTTATCATCGTGTACTGCTTTAGGTGACCTGACAGGTTGCTATTGCACGTTGATAGAGCCCCTAGGATTCTTGCTTGACTGCCAGCAGTATGAGGGCGATCATATAAGTAAGAGCTGGAGTCTATAAGCACATCCTTAAATGGTCCCTAGTCATGGGAGTTTCGAGACAGGGCATCGATTCTCCGGAGTAGACTAGTGTATACAGTCGAGACCCCGACGAGGGGCGGTGGCCGGTCTCACAAGCCACTAGTGTCAGTTGGTTCACCTAAGATGTATACAGGTGCTCATTGGGTTATGAATACACCGGACAGGACTCGCCGGGAACATGCTAGTTGGTCTTATACCTGACGTCAGATAGCAGTTCCCAGGTGACATGTGTACAGGTTAGTTCATCGACCTGGGGATCGTCATTTGTCTCGTGTGAGTTCCCACTGTGCTTTGATTACTACCCTACCACGGCTCAAAGAAGTCGTGCAAACAGGTTTTAGTTGGGTACAGACCCGAGCCACATGGAGGCAGTGAGCGGATCTTCAGGGGTTCGTCTCTCCCGGTATTGGGGGTGAGGTCGCGCTGTGTCTAGGATAGCCATTACACGAAGTCCTTGGCCAAGGCAGGAGATTTACTGGTAGGTATTCCAGTAGTATCTCAGGGTGTTCTGGGCTACACTCCGACACGACTTGTACCGCTTTTGGGGGTCTGACTTTTACCAACCCCCTAGGCCCGCCATGCGATGCTCATAGACGAACGGACCGGACTGTACGGTTATTGTCACTGACAGGCTCAGTAGGGTGTCAGGATGAGTTCGCTCATCGACGTCCCTTTTGGTCAATAGCTGGTGGCCCGTTACGTATTGGCTTATACCTCTGACGTGCTAGTTGTTAAATCCACAGCCATAGTATTGACGAGTCTTTAGAGTCCACCACACTTTCAGTTACTCAGCTTTCGGGGGAAACGCTGTAGAGGCCGTATGGAGATATGGCAGGGTCCGATCTGATACGTGCGGTATTGCACGGATCAGGATCGGACGGTTTGTACTAGAGGCCGTATAGATATATGGCAGGGTTCGATCAGATACGTGCGGTATTGCACGGATCAGGATCGAACGAACATTACTAGCCGGCTTTGTTTTAAGCCGGATCCTAGTTTAGTACAGTGTAGATTTTGTCTCTTTGCATTTGTATCCGGACGGAATACAGATGCGGGTGTGTATGCACAGTATCGGGGTTTTCCTGTAATTTATTACGGGACCAGTTTTCTGGAGTTGCCAGTTTGCATTCCGTTCCGGCCGGTTTTCCTTTGTTCTTTCCCGGCCGGACTTTTCCGATGGAGGGTGTTATTTGCAAGTTTGCAAATAACATTTTGTGGAGGGTTTATTTGTGAGATGAGAGATTATGATAGCATCTTTGATTCCCTCCATCACTTGCATTAAATGAGATTAGAAAGGGTATGGGTTTGATGTTCATTTGTTATGATAATGTTTTGTTTATGGTCACCATTTCTCATCTCCTACACTCACCTCCCTCTTGCATTATGTTCTCACTCCACCACCATTCCTCATTAGAACTTGGCCGGCCACTTCCTTGAGTGAGGAGGAGAGTGTTTCATTTTGAGTGTGGCAATTTTCCTTGATCTCATTTCATGCTAGAAAAATGCAAGCGCCATTTTTCTTATCTTGATTCCTCCATCTATCAAATGGCAACATCCACTACCCCAAATATGAGACATGAGTCCTACACATACTCTACAGCATATCTTGGGCATGTCGACTTCCCAGCTTCATACCCGAGTTGCCTCGGTATAGAGGCGGGAGCCCGTAAAAGATGCAGGCGACGTGGTGCCCTTCCGGCAAGGAGATGGAGACCGGACATTCCGCGTGAGATCGGGACGACGACGAGAAGACCGGAGGACTCGGATCACTCGGTATATCTCTAACCCGTCTTGTTGTTAGCTAGATCTAGTTTAATGGCCCGATCCGGGGTTTAGTGCGCGGTGGTGCCGGTTTGCAAAGTTCGCAAAATTAAAGTTTATCACCGTTTCCGCATTTGGCTGTCGGATTGACGACCGGGGCGCCGCCGTGCACTTACAGAGACTGGGTACACTGGACGGACTCGCCGAGAACTCCCAGATGGTATTATACCTCACGTCAGATGGCAGTTCTCAGGTGACAGTTGTACAGGTTAGTCTGTAGACCCGAGATCTTCATAGAGTCTTGTGTGATTTCCACTGTGCTTTGATCTCCACCTTACCGCGTCCATGAGGGCGTGCAAAACGGTGGTCTTTGGGTACAGTCCCGAGTCACATGGAGGCAATGAGCGATAGGAGGGGTTTCGTCTCTCCCGGTATTGGGAGTTGATGTTGCGCTGTGCTCGATTGGCCGTAACAGGGAAGTCCCTGGCCAGGGCTGATCAGAGATTTGCTGGTAAGTGTTACCAATAGTTTCTCGACCCATTATGAGCCTCACATCGGCATGACTTATCGGTTATTGGGGTCTGACGTTTACCACCCCTAGACTTGATATGCGACGTATCAGACGAACAGACCGGACTGTACGGTAAGTGTTACTGGTTGGATTTACAGGAGTGTGAGCGGGCTAGCTCTTCGATCTTCTGATCGCTCAATACCCGGATGGCCGTTACGTTTAGCAGACCGCTTGCGGCTTGTGGGTGCTTGATATGATCATCATCTGCTACCGGCGTATTGATGAGTCTTTAGAGTCCTACACAGAGGGTTCCTGGCTCAAGCGAAACGAAATAGGAGTGCATATGAGATATGTGCGGGACCGAGAATAATGCGTGTATGTGATACCGCATTTCATTCTCGCGATGAATGTTTCGATTGGTTGTATACGATATGACCTAGTTATCGAATCATTGATTCGATAAAACGATACAATGGATACTGGTCGGTTATATGCGATATGACCGGATCGTTAAATCGAGTGTTGATTTAATGATTTAATGTATAATTATATATTTGATATATTACTTTGCATTAACTGGTATTGGTTCACTTTAAAAGGATTTTCTCTCTTGATGTACATGTTGTATATGTGATATACTTTTGTGCACATCTTTGTATCATGTTTGATGATACTTGCTCATTTGGTTAAGTGTAAAGAATTAAACCATGGTTAAGCGATGATTAGGGTTTTGCCTTTTTATTTATTTATTTGTTTATTTATTTAGAAAAGGTTTAGATGAGAATGGTGGCTTTCTTTGTCTCTTATTGAAGCTTCATGAAGCTTTGACTTATGCAACCATTCTTGTCTTCAAGCTTAACCCTAACTCATCCAAGTAACCATGGTATATTCTCTACACTTAACCTTAGTTAGGATATGATAAGTATTGTTTTCTTTTTCATTTTAAATCACTTATCATATTCTTTCTTCTTCTTGATCATCTTCTTCTTCAAGAAAAGCTTAAGCCCATCAATGGCAACTTGAGCAAAACTGAGTGAAATCCAATTCTAAAGTGAACCCACCTCCTATTTCTTCACCCTCTACCTCTTGCCAAGTTGTTTTGGGTGTTTTCTTCACAAGTTTCACAACTTGGTGAAGTTGGAGCTTGAACTTGTACAACCTCGACGTAGATCATCTTCGGCACGAAGCCGACGACCTATTCCGCCCATTTCTCCGATGAAGCCGACGATTGAGTTCGGGATTTGAGATGGACAGCGAGAGGACACCTACGTGGAGCTAAAGAAGTGGAGAACCGGATCTACAAAGGTTGTAGTCTCTCTCCTTTAGTTAAAGTGTTAACTAGTTTCGTATTTCGCCTAAATTTCTAGTCAACGATCTAGTCTAGGGTTTCTCGGCACCGTAAAATTTGAAATTGGCATGGTTGATGCCTTGTGAGACCTCTTGAGAGTGCCTAGGAACCCTACAGTGGTATCAGAGCCTAGCTAGAGCCTTAGGCGAAGTCTAGACGACGTTTGAAACCGGAACGAACCCGAAACCCTAAAACCCAAGTGCTCTCTGGACTTTTTGTAAAATCTGGGATTTTTCCAGATTAAAAATTGCTAAAAAATTCAGCAGGGAAATCTATGAATTACAGTGCAAAAATTACTTGATGAACAGTCTACAGTGCGGCAGAACCGCGGCCTAAGCCTGCTTAGGCGGCGGTTCCGCGGCCTAAGCCTGCTTAGGCGGCGGTTCCGCGGCAACTTTATTAAATTATCATATAATATTTGCACAGTAACTGATATCTTCTGGTGTTGGATTTTCTGGGAATTTTTAAAATTTATTCAAGAGTTGAATTTTCTGGGGTGTTTTAGAGCTTCGATGTTTCGATCGGATTATCAAATTTCGTCTTTGTGTATTTCCGGATAATTTTTGAATTTGTTAAAAAGTTCGACCGGATATAAATACCCAATTTTTCCCCTGTCGGGAAATTTCCAAGTGTTGGATTTTTCCGTAGTTTAAAGACGTTCTAAGTAGTGCAAGTAACGCGATGGACCCTCTAGAAGACAACAAACCTTAACTCGATTATGTGACCGTCTTGAACTGCCCTTTGAACCTTCGGGTTTGGGGCAGTACGGCGTGCCGCATGTGAGGCGTTGGCTTGACCCTTCTACGGCTGGACCGTTGCTACTGAGGCACGAACTGAATGTTTTTAGACTTGTTTCATGTGTTGAGCTGTATTGGGAAAACTTGGGTATTCGACTGTTCGATCGAAAAGTTTAACATTTTCTGTTTATCTGGAATGTGATACAATAATTAGAATTCACAAACAGTTATGAGATAACTGAATGAATGTTATAAATCTAGCGATTTAGTTTCACTTGATATTGAAAAGAGTTTTCGATAATAAGACTAAAATGCGGGTTTTATAACTGTTAGGCATATGATGTCTAAGTATTTCATTTGATTAGGCATGTGATGTCTAAAGAGGTTGCGGATTCCAACTGTTTTAGTTTTACACTTTCTTTTCTGTGACCGTAAGTGTCGTATGTTCATATCGCCGGTTTCGTTGCTATACGTCAACGACAATTGGGGTATGCATACTTACTTACGTTGATGACATGTGATGTTATGTGTTGCTGGATATGTTATATTGGATCGTCGTGTTTGAATAGCCTGGGGTTTTTATGTGAGATGAGTGTTTTTCATTTTCATTCATGTAAAAACTTGTATGTAATATTCTTTTTATTTGGGGCACTTCCAGGTTGCGGAAGTTGTCACCTTTTGTATATTGGTTACATTTCCGCATTAGGATAGACCCAAGGAGGGGAGCACAAGTAACCGGGTTCTAGGGTCCAGTGGGAGACCAACTCGAGGAGTCGAGTCCGGGTCTCCTAACCCTAGAATTGGTAGGGTTGGTTGCCGCTCTCGTAGGGGTCTAGGGGTGTGGGATTGGCTATTCATCACGACCGTGGAATCCGTGTTTTATACTGGCTCGTATTGAAAACACGGACGTCCTAGTATATCCAATGTTTCATATGTTTCTTCTGCTGCGATATCTGTGATGTGATCATGTGATGTTCTGTGATAGATACAGTATATAGTATATATGATATATTATATAGACGTTACTTATGTTTTGCACCCGCACTAGCCCTGCCCTGCTCTGTCGTTAGTTACCTAACCTAACGGTGCACGAGGGGACATCGAGGCGAATGCGGATGGCATAAGTGTACGTCATATCTATCTGTGATGTTTAGGTATTTAAATGATGGGACTTCATTAATGTGATTAATGAAAGAAAAGAAACCTAAGATGTTGTAGAATCAAATTTTAAACAAAACAGGTAGCTACAGTTCTTGCTTTGCATAGCGGTATATATGATATACCCTGCATCTTATTCGATGAGGAAAGGACCGAGATCCCTTCACCGGGAGTGACTCCTTTAGCAATAACTGGCAGATGCTACACACTCGGTTTGCTTTTAATTGTTTTTGAGTTTTGCTTTGCACAGTGATATATATGATATATCCCGCACCTCATTCGACGAGGAAAGGGCCGACGATCCCTTCACCGGGAGTGACCCCTTTAGCAAAACTAGAAAAGCCTCAAAATCACTCCATTTCAAAACTTCATTTGATTCTACAACGATATCAAGTTCATTACGCAATAGGTTTTCAGAAAAACCTGTCGTAGCCCTCCGTCATTTCAGATAAGTAGTAGTTAGTATTGGTGCTACGTTTGTTGGCCTGCGTCAAGGCGTAGTGTGCGGTAGCTAACTAGTATTTATCTGCTTATGCATATGATGCAGATTGGATTAGGGTAGTCGTACGACTTTGTTGGCCTGCGTCAAGGGTCGTGCGGGTGGGTTTAATTCAATCAGGAAATGACGGGTTGAACTTGACTAGCGCGCTGTGATTTGTTGGCCTGCGTCAAGGTCATAGGACGCTAGGGGCAAAATATTATCGGGAATTTCAAGTGTTGAAATTTGCAATGAGATTGCATACCTTCTATGAGATAGTTGGATCCCGATACCCACTGCGAGTAAGAGTTACTCCTGGGAGAGTTTTACACATTACAATTAGCCGATCAAGTAGGTGTCTAGAAAGGTGTTAACAAGGTTACGCCTCTGGGAAAACGAGGTTTACATTAATTAGGTTCGTGCGAAAGCACGGGGGACCTCCCTCAAAGTACCGACACTGGCCTGGCTGAAAGATTGGCGAACTTTTAGTGTGTAATTAATCCCGGCTAGTCTTTCCTTTTAGGATTTGAAGGAAGATTTGATAAAAAGCAGTGGGAGCCATCCTGATTAGATAAGATAATAACCAATCTGATCTTGCACGAGCATACGCTAAAGTATTTTCTTCTCTCTCTCTCCAGGTAGCGACCATTTCATGCCCTAATAAAGATAATAATATGGATGTATTGACCGAACCCGCATGTTATACTGTGCTGGGGAACGTTGGTTCCGTTCTTTCCTATAAGAGTTATAGGACTGAACAGGATATAGGGGAATACCAGGATTCCCATGCCACCCGAATGAAGAAAGTACATGTTGATGCATTTTCTTCGGGTGTGTTCGTTACAGAGAACTGTTTCTCCATTTGCCCTACGTCCTGGGTATTAGATACCGGATCAGGATCCCATATATATAATCAGTTACATGGGCTTAGGAAAGGTAGAGAACTTGGAGAAGGTGATAAAGACATTAGAGTTGGAAATGGTGCAATTGTTGCAGATAAGACTGTCGAGGAATATCACATTGAATTACCAACTGGTAATACATTGGTTCTGAACGAATGCTATTACATGCCGAACCTGATATGCAACATTATATCAGTTTCTTTAATAAGTAAAGAAGGATATAATTTTGTATTACAGGACAATGTTATGAACATTTTCCGTAACCAAAAGTTGGTTGGATCAGGCACGTTGTGCAATGGCATTTATGTTCTAAATCAATCAACAGTTCTGAGCATAACTAACACACACAAGAGGAAGAGTTCTGAAATGAACGAATCCTTCTTATGGCATTGTAGACTGGGTCACATCTATGCGACACGACTGGCTAAGTTGCATAAGGATGGATATTTGAATCCGTTTGAATTTTCATCCTATGACAATTGCCAGTCATGTCTCAAAGGCAAGATGACCAAAGCTCCGTTTACGGGACACGGAGAAAGAGTTACCGAACTCTTGGGACTGATACATAGTGATGTATGCGGTCCCATGTCTACACATGCCAGGGATAGTTCTTCGTACTTCATTACATTCACTGGCGATCTCTCTAGATTCGGATATGTGTTCCTGATGAAACACAAATCAGAAGCTTTTGAGAAATTTAAAGAATATAAACAAGAAGTCGAGAACCAAACCGGAAAAAGTATTAAAATCCTTCGATCTGATCGAGGAGGAGAATACTTAAGCAATGAATTCCTGGACTTCCTAAAAGAGAATGGGATTCTCTCTCAGCTGACTCCTCCATATACACCACAGCACAACGGTATATCAGAACGGAGGAACCGCACCCTATTGGATATGGTGCGCTCTATAATGAGCACAGCTGAGTTACCTATTTCCTTCTGGGGATATGCACTGGAAACAACTGCAGATCTATTGAATATGGTTCCCACCAAAACCGTGCCAACCACTCCATATGAGATATGGAAAGGAAAGAGACCATGTCTTAATTATGTTAAGATATGGGGTTGTCCGGCATATGTAAAAACGCAAAATCCGGACAAACTCGCGGCAAGGTCCATTCTGTGTAAGTTTATTGGATATCCCAAACATTCGCGCGGGTATATCTTCTACCACACCGAGGAACAAAAGGTGTTTGTTTCTCGACATGCCACCTTTTTAGAAAAGGAATTTCTTGAAAAAGAGATTAGTGGCAAGTAGGTAGAACTGGAAGAGGTTCCAGCAATACAGACTACAACAGAAGATTTGGTTGAACCAGAGGATTCAGTAGTTCCCAATGAACCTCAGCCTCTCCGCCGATCTAGTAGGGTTCCTCGCCCACCTGAGAGATACTACGGTTTTCTCATGGATGGTGGGAGCGAGGATTGCATCATGGAGGATGATGACCCAACTAGCTTCGAGCAGGCCATCACGAGTGGGGACTCAGTGAAATGGCTGGATGCTATGCTGTCCGAGATGGAATCCATGTACACCAACAATGTATGGACTTTGGAAGTTGCTCCTGAAGGGGTAAAACCCATTGGGAGCAAGTGGATCTTCAAGAAGAAAATTGGTGTAGATGGGAAAGTAGAGACTTTCAAAGCTAGACTTGTTGCAAAAGGTTTTCGTCAAAGACCAGGTGTGGACTATGACGAAACCTTTTCTCCAGTGGCAATGCTTAAATCCATCCGGATCATGCTTTCCATCGCTGCATATCATGATTACGAAATCTGGCAAATGGATGTTAAGACCGCCTTTCTAAATGGTGATTTAGAAGAGTGCGTGTACATGACTCAGCCAGAGGGCTTCGTAGATAGTGGGAGCAGCGGGAAGGTGTGCAAGCTGCTTAAATCCATTTATGGATTAAAACAAGCATCGCGGAGTTGGAACATCTGCTTTGACGTCGTTATCAAAGAGTTTGATTTCGTCAAAAATCCAGATGAACCTTGTATCTACAAGAAGGTGGCAGAGAGTAAGGTTGTCTTCCTCGTATTGTACGTGGACGACAAACTCTTGATAGGAAATGATATTCCTATGCTGCAATCGGTCAAGCTCTTCTTATCACAAAGATTCTCAATGAAAGATCTTGGTGATGCCTCTTGCATATTGGGAATCAGGATCTATAGAGATAGATCCAAAAGGATATTGGGATTGTCCCAATCCAGGTACATTGACACCATACTAAAGAGGTTTAGTATGGAAGAATCCAAGCGTGGGAACTTGCCCACGATCTCTGGAGTCACTCTCTCCAAAGAGATGTCTCCCAAGACTGATTTGGAGAGAGCTCGCATGCAAGGGATACCCTATGCTTCGGCTGTAGGCTCTATCATGTACGCGATGCTGTGTACCAGACCCGATGTAGCATACTCACTAAGTATAGTGAGCAGGTATCAAGCTGATCCTGGAGAGAGTCACTGGACAGCTGTGAAGAGCATTCTCAAGTACTTACGAAGGACTAAAGAGATGCTCTTGGTGTATGGTAACGGAGAACTCCAAGTGGAGTCCTTTATCGATTCGAGCTTCCAGAGTGATAAGGACGACTCTAAGTCGCAGTCGGGATTTGTCTTTACCCTTTACGGAGGGGCGGTTAGCTGGAAGAGTTCCAAGCAGGAAACCGTGGCAGACTCGACGATGGAGGCTGAATACATCGCTGCCAACGATGCTGCCAAAGAGGCTGTCTGGATCAAGAAGTTCATTACTGAACTTGGAGTGGTTCCATCCATTGAGCATCCAATACCTTTGTATTGCGATAACAATGGAGCGGTGGCTTTGGCCAAGGAACCCAGGTCCCATCAGCGATCCAGGCATATTCTGAGGCGGTATCAACTGATCCGGGAGATAGTTGATCGCCGGGAGATCGAGGTCAGGAGGGTTGACACGAATAACAACACGGCAGATCCACTCACGAAGGCCATTCCCCAGATACAGTTTGAGAGACTCTTCGGGATGCTCGGTATGCGATACTACAGCAGCTGGCCCTAGTGCAAGTGGGAGATTGTTAGTTGTATGTATGCCCTAGAGGCCAGTATTGTACAGATGATGTATATTATATTGGATGCTTGGACATATATAGAGATGACTTTCTTGCTCGATATGATAGTATGCTATCTGGTTGCTCTTTATCTTAACATGTACACTTGTCTCTTTAAACTGTCTTTTGGTTACATGTTGGTAAAGCCCTTATGATGTGTACTTGACTACCTGGACTATGATGCAGATCATACTAGTAGGGACATGGTAGTCCATAAGTACATCCTTCAAGGTCCCTAGTCGTGGGTGTATCGAGATGGGGCATCGATATACCAGAGTAGACTAGCGTATACGCTTCTCGACCCATGAGATGGGCGATGGATGATCCCATATCCATTGGTGTTTGACATCAGAGATGGTATACGGGTGCTCAGTGGAGACTGGGTACACTGGACGGACTCGCCGAGAACTCCCATATGGTATTATACCTCACGTCAGATGGCAGTTCTCAGGTGACACTTGTACAGGTTAGTCTGTAGACCCGAGATCGTCATAGAGTCTTGTGTGATTCCCACTGTGCTTTGATCTCCACCTTACCACGTTCATAAGGGCATGCAAAACGGTGGTCTTTGGGTACAGTCCCGAGTCACATGGAGGCAATGAGCGATAGGAGGGGTTTCGTCTCTTCCGGTATTGGGAGTTGATGTTGCGCTGTGCTCGATTGGCCGTAACAGGGAAGTCCCTGGCCAGGGCTGATCAGAGATTTGCTGGTAAGTGTTACCAGTAGTTTCTCGACCCGTTATGAGCCTCACATCGGCATGACTTATCGGTTATTGGGGTCTGACGTTTACCACCCCTAGACTTGATATACGACGTATCAGACGAACAGACCGGACTGTACGGTAAGTGTTACTGGTTGGATTCACAGGAGTGTGAAACGGCTAGCTCATCGATCTTCTGATCGCTCAATACCCAGATGGCCGTTACGTTTAGCAGACCGCTTGCGGCTTGTGGGTGCTTGATATGATCATCATCTGCTGCCGGCGTATTGACGAGTCTTTAAAGTCCTACACAGAGGTTTCCTGGCTCAAGCGAAACGAAATAGGAGCGCATATGAGATATGTGCGAGACCGAGAATAATGCGTGTATGTGATACCGCATTTCACTCTCGCGATGAATGTTTCGATTGGTTGTATGCGATATGACCTAGTTATCGAATCATTGATTCGATAAAACGATACATTGGATACTGGTCGGTTATATGCGATACGACCGGATCGTTAAATCGAGTGTTGATTTAATGATTTAATGTATAATTATATATTTGATATATTACTTTGCATTAACTGGTATTGGTTCACTTTAAATGGATTTTCTCACTTGATGTACATGTTGTATATGTGATATACTTTTGTGCACATCTTTGTATCATGTTTGATGATACTTGCTCATTTGGTTAAGTGTGAAGAATTAAACCATGGTTAAGCGATGATTAGGGTTTTGCCTTTTTATTTATTTATTTGTTTATTTATTTAGAAAAGGTTTAGATGAGAATGGTGGCTTTCTTTGTCTCTTATTGAAGCTTCATGAAGCTTTGACTTATGCAACCATTCTTGTCTTCATGCTTAACCCTAACTCATCCAACTAACCATGGTATATTCTCTACACTTAACCTTAGTTAGGATATGATAAGTATTGTTTTCTTTTTCATTTTAAATCACTTATCATATTCTTTCTTCTTCTTGATCATCTTCTTCTTCAAGAAAAGCTTAAGCCCATCAATGGCAACTTGAGCAAAAGTGAGTGAAATCCAATTCTAAAGTGAACCCACCTCTTATTTCTTCACCCTCTACCTCTTGCCAAGTTGTTTTGGGTGTTTTCTTCACAAGTTTCACAACTTGGTGAAGTTGGAGCTTGAACTTGTGCAACCTCGACGTAGATCATCTTCGGCACGAAGCCGACGACCTATTTCGCCCATTTCTCCGATGAAGCCGACGATTGAGTTCGGGATTCGAGATGGACAGTGAGAGGACACCTACGTGGAGCTAAGGAAGTGGAGAACCGGATCTACAAAGGTTGTAGTCTCTCTCCTTTAGTTAAAGTGTTAACTAGTTTCGTATTTCGCCTAAATTTCTAGTCAACGATCTAGTCTAGGGTTTCTCGGCACCGTAAAATTTGAAATTGGCATGGTTGATGCCTTATGAGACCTCTTAAGAGTGCCTAGGAACCCTACAGTGCAATCCTCTCTATCCCCATCTATGAGAAAACCGTAGTATCTTTCGGGCGGATGAAATTGCCTAGTACTCCTACGGAGTGGCGTCGGGATGTCCCGTTCTCCTGAACCTTCTGGTTCTTCCAAGCTTTCAGTAATAGCTTGTGGTTCTGGAATTTCTTCCAGTTCTACTTCGCTCCCAATTGTTCCTTTTTCTAAAAACTGATGTTCCAGAAAGTGGGCATGACGAGAAACAAAACTTTTTGTTCCTCTGCATAATAGAATAGATACCCCTTGGAGTTCTTTGGATATCCCACAAACTTACAATGTACTGATCGTGCCTCGTGCTTGTCCGCATGCTGCTTTTTAACAAAAGCCGGACATCCCCAAATCTTTAGATACTGAAGATAAGGTTTCTTCCCACTCCACATCTGATATGGTGTGGTAGGCACAGTCTTGGTAGGAACTAGGTTCAAAAGATATGCAGCTGATTCTAGTGCATATCCCCAGAATGATCGCGGTAACTCAGCGTTACTCATCATGGAACGAAACATATCCAATAGGGTTCGATTCCTCCTTTCTGATACACCGTTGTATTGTGGTGTGCATGGAGGAGTAAGCTGAGAGAGAATGCCATTCTCTTTTAAGTAACCCAGGAACTCGGCACTTAAATATTCACCACCTCGATCAGATCTCAGTGTTTTTATACTCTTGCCTGTTAGTTTTTCCACTTCATTCTTGTATTCTTGGAATTTCTCAAAGGCCTCGGATTTATGCTTCATCAAGAAGATATATCCATAGCTAGAGAAATCATCCGTAAAAGTAATGAAGTAGGAATAACCACCTCGCGCATGTGTAGACATTGGACCGCACACGTCACTGTGTACGAGTCCCAAGAGCTCGCTTGCTCTTACCCCGTGTCCAGTAAACGGAGTCTTTGTCATCTTTCCTATGAGACAAGATTCAAAAGTAGCATAAGACTGATATTCGAACGGATTCAAATATCCTTCTCTATGTAACTTAGTCAACCTTATTTCATTGATGTGACCAAGTCTACAATGCCATAAGAAAGCCTGATTTATTTCTGGAGACTTTTTTTTAAGTGTGTTCTGGACATTGAAAACCTGAGCTTGACTTAATATGTATATTCCGTTTTGTAATGTACCCGATCCAATCATAACTTGATTTAGGTGGATGTGAACCACATCGCTTATAAAAGTAAAATCATATTCTTCTTTAGAAAGTAAGGATACAGATATGATATTACAAGTTGTACCTGGTACATAAAAACAGTTACGCAGAATCAATATCTGCCTAGTTGTCAGTCCAAGATGATATTCCCCTACGGATTCAGCGTCCATGCTCATTCCGTTAGCAACTGTGAGGGTCATATCACCTATCCTGATAACCCTACGGTTTCTCAGAGCTTGTAACGAATTACAGATGTGAGATCCTGACCCGGTATCCAATATCCAGGAAGTAGGGTTAACTGACATACAGTTCTCTATCACAAACACACTTGAGGCTGAAGCCACAACATGCTTCGAATCCTGGCTACTGGCTTTGTTAGCCCTGCAATCATTCTGCCAATGTTCATTCCTGTAAGAATAGGAACGTCCCTCTTTTACTATATCCAGTCCCGAAACTTTTGCCCTTCTCTTTCCTTCTATTTCCCTGGTTTCCTTTAGGGTAGGAGGCAGAGACTGTAGAATCAAGTCAGTATCTGACTCGTTTCCCAACGCGGTCTCCAGGTCCTGGAGCTCATCAATACAGCTAGTCATTGTAAGGACGTTGTCCCCTACAGATGACCCGTCAGCCAACCTCGCTTGAATTAATTCGTTCGAGGTCTCATATCTTGTGATATGAGATTGCTCTCCATATAAATCTTTATTATGGAGAAAGATGGAAACTAGGTCTATCTTCTCGTGCTGTTTCTGGTATACACCATCAACTGAAGCTAACACGAGGCACTTAGCTTTCGCTTTATCTTTTTCCTTTGTCTGACGGATATCCATATCCGCGACAATGGAAACTAGACCTGGGACGGCGGGATCTTGAGTAGTAATAGGGTGGTTCAGCTTGTCATAGGTAATGGACATCTGGACAGACCTTTGCCAGTCATAAAGGTAAGATTCAGTCAATTTATTATCTAGATGTAACCTATGTGTGGTCACAAGGTTGCTGCAATTTTAAGAGAGAGAAGAAAACACTATTAGCATGATACTCTTGCAAGTTTAGAGTGGTTTAATTTATCTAAACAGGATAGCTCCCACTGTTTCTTGAATCCCTCCTCAAACTATAAAAGAAGAATTAGCCAGGACTATTCTCACTGTACAATTCTTGCTTAACCGTTCAGCCAGGTCAGTGTCGATACATCGAGGGAGGTTTTCTAACGCTTTCGCGAAGTTCCTTAATTAAATAAGCTCTTTTCTCTGGGGGCGTAACCCCGCTGACAACTTTCTAGGCACCTACTTGGTTTATAGCATTGATCGTTAAGTGACGAATCTCCTGATAAGTAGTATATACTCACAGTAGGATCGGGATCCAAAATATCATCGTATGATAATATTGAAGGAATCCTACCAACATTCATCAAACTCCAAAATGGTATGCTATCTCGGCAAATTTCAGTTTCTTTTGAAATTCCCGATATAAATTTTTGCCCCATGCTCTTATGACCTTGGCGTTGGTCAAAATATCATAAGTCACATGTCAAGTTCTACCCGTCATTATCCAGGTTAATTTGAACCCATCCGTACATTTCCTTGACGTTGGCCAAAATGATAATACGACTGTCCCAAACTAACTCATCTATCTATGAAAACAAATGAATATCCAGCAGCTACCAAACACTATGCCTTGGCGTTGGTCAAAATACATAGCTTGAATACTACTGAATACCCAAATGAAATGACGGAGGGCTACGAATGGTTTTGGCAAAAACCGTGAACGTAGTGAACTTGATTTAATCGAAAGAACCTGATACTTTTTAAAAGGAGTAGTTAAAGCTCCGCAATTAAAAATTCTAATCTTTTTAAAATAACCGAGTGGTTTCTTTTAAATTTGTTCCAACGACTTAACTTTGGTTTATTTTCTTTGCATTATAATAATGCGTCCCATCATTTATCCTATCATTGCAGAAAACAACGAAAATACCACGTCCTCTTTTGCCATCCGCATTCGCCACGGGGTCCCGTCATCACCCGTTAGGTTACTTAACTAACGACAGAGCGGGGGCTGGGCTAGCGCGGGTGTAAAACATAAGTGACGTCTAATAGCTATTATATATAGATATTGTACATTCGTCAGACGCAATAATAAGCATTCCAGATCACAGATGAACTTTATTGGATTTATTAACAATCCGCATTTAGTTTGAGCCTGCAATAAAAGACGGATTACACAGTTGTGATGAATCGCCATTACCCCACCCTAGACCCCTATGGGTACGGCAAACTACCCGCCAAGTACCCGAAGTGAAGCGGTCTCCCTCAACAGAGTGAGTATGCCACTAAACACTTCAAAGTACCCGGTAGTTTGTGTACCCCGCCTTGGGTCTATCCTAGGAGCAAAAATAATAAAAAGAAATAATACAACGGTGGCTACAACCGCAACCTGGATGTGCCCCGCAAAAGAATATTACATCAAATTACATTTACATTGAAGGAATGAATATAAAACCCATCTTAAAACCCCGGTTATTCATCACAACAGTCCAATACAGTTCATATACACAAACAGTAAATATTACAGAAATGTGCAACCCCCTGCCAACCGACATACTAGCAGTTAGGGGAGGTTTACGAACACATTAAACATTACAGATAAAAACCCAATTAGCAAATATCTTAGAATATCGATCGATTACCATATTCCGTGTCTACCCCAAAAGCAAACATGTACTGAAGTAATCTGGGCAGAAACAGTATATACAAGAAAACAAAACACCACAAAAAACAAATAACAAAGAAAATCAGAGTCAAAACCGAGTTGACTCGGCGGCGGATCCGCGGCCAAAAGCACCATTTGGCCGCGGATCCGCGGCTGTCTTGTCGTTTTGTGTGCTCGTATTTTCCCAGAATTTATCAAATTCCCTGCTGTGAATTTTAAGGTGTGTCAAATATTTTTTCAGACACTTTTAAAATTAACAGAAACTTAGGGTACGGGGTGTTTCGTTTTGGTGTTTTCCGTCGATCGAACTTCTAACTAGTTGCTAACAAGCTAGTAATGGCTTAGTTGGCTCTGATACCACTGTAAGTCTATGTCACGCACCCCACGAACTTGCGGGGAGGCGGAATATATGAAAAACGATTATCAAAGCTTCGTAACACGGACTTGAGCGCATGAATCGTTATCTAAACCATTACTAACAAAAAGCTAGAGGTTTAACTACTTGGATACGAAGTTATACCTCACGTTACTTGTCCTTCGGGTCTTCATCGGGGTCCTTTACTCCTTGTAGTCTCCTTGGAACATCGGCACCTCAACGGCCTCCCCGAATCAAAGACGATCCACCTGAAAGCTCCTACGCCAAGCTTAATCTAAAACTTGAGATAACTAGGTTGCTTAAAGTGCTAATCTAAGCTACCTACGTGATATAGAGTGAGGTTATGGATGTATTGGTCTAGCTAACCCTTGATCTCAACTCATGAGAGGTTAGGGTTAGGGTTTGAAGAGAGAGTGAGCTTGAGGAGAGAGAAGGTGAAGATGATAATGAGAATGAAAAAGCTTCTTACTTGAATATATGAAACATAATGAATTATCAAATAAATGATTATTCACCATGCTTCATTAATTCAATATGAGTGATTCACTATGTGAGTCATTAAGCAATAAATGATGCATTAATGACATAGTGAATCACACAAATGAGTCACAAATTTCATTTAATGCAATGCCACCTCCCCCCTCCCCAAGTCATCACTCTTCTAGAAGCTTCCCAACAAATTATGAGAACACCCCTCCAATCCGTGAAAACACGGAAAAACTTTAGACTGTATAAATCGAATAACCCGATACTAGAAACTGGCTTAAACCAAAGCCGACTAGTAAAAACTGTCTGAACGTCGTACGTGCGTAAACAGACGTATACGTCCGAACCCTTGTCGTAAAACCATACGACCTCTATATCGTTTCGCCTGGAGCAGGGAATCTCTCTGTGTGGGACTCTAAAGACTCGACACTACACTGGCAGTGGGTTAAACCTCAGACCGCAAGCAGCACTAGCTGTACGTAACGGTTCCCAGGTAGATGTCGATAAGAAGGCCGATGAGGAAAACCATCCGAACCCCTACTGAGCCTGATGTGACAATCTCCGTACAGTCCGGTCTGTTCGTCTAAGACTATCGCATATCAAGCCTAGGGGGCGGCAAGCGTCAGTCCCCTAATAGCTGTATAAGTCATGTCGGAGCGAAGCCCATTACACCATGAGAAGCTACTAGAACCTACCAGTATATCCCACTTGCCCTGGCCAGGGACTTTGCGTAATGGCTCTCTGACACAGCGCGATATCAGCTCCCAATACCAGGAGAGACGAATCCTATCTAACCACCACTGCCTCCAAGTGCTCAGGACTGCACCCAACTGCTACCTGTTTGCACGACTCCTTTGAGCCGTGGTAGGGTAGCAATCTAAGAACAGTGGGACACACTTGTGGCGAAGTAGCAGTGTCAAGTCTGCGGACTATGTGTACTCATGTCACCTGGGAACTGTTAACTGTCGATGGGTATAATACCAACCAATTAGTTCCCTGCGAGTCCTGTCCGGTGTACCCGTAACCTAACGAGCACCAGTATACTATCTCCAGTACGACGTACTGATGGCTGTGGGACAGACCATCTCCCCAACTGGGATGAGAAGCATACACACTTAGTCTACTTTGGAATATCGATGTCCTATCTCGATAATCCATCGACCAGGGACCTTTATAGGATGTTGCTTACAGACTACCCAGCCCCCACTAGTGTGACTGCCATCACGACGCTGGTAATCAAGCAAAGATCCTATGGGCTCTACTAATATGTATAAGTGATATGTTACAAGAAACATATGCACATATTAAAGTAGACACAAACCAAGTAGCATACTACCATTTTTAGCAAGACTGTTATATACAACTGTGAATATCCCAAGCTTCCATTAAGTAATATACAACCTAGTATGATACAATAATGGCCCCTAGGGCATATACACTAACAGAGTGAAGTTTCAGATTTCATTTCAAAGTGCTTGGCTTGTTGGCGAGCTAAGGTTGAGACTTTGAGACCGGCTGGAGAGTTGCAACCTTTTAACCGTTACGGAGTGGGAATGGGAGTAGATCTCCATGAAATTCGTTACGGGTCTACCCAGGTCTAGTCGATGGTATGACTCCATTCGGGTGTTTGTTGTCCAGTTATGCTCAGTTTGCTCAGCTTTTCTTTGTTAAGTGTTGTGCGTTTGTACAGAGTTCCTTTATGCGTTGTATCCAATAGAAGCACCCAGTTCGCTAGCCGTCTTTGGCAGAAGCTTCAGGAAGCCTTGGGTACTGTTTGAGCTTTAGCTCCGCTTTTCCATCTGTAGGCCGATGGTCAGACAGAGCGGACTATACAGACTCTGGAGGATATGCTTGTGCGTAAGTACTAATTGTTTGTTGGCAGTTGGGATCGTCGCTTGCCATTGATGGAGTTCTCCTACGATAACGGTTATCAGGAGACGTTTCAGATCGCAACTTTTAGGCCTTGTGTGTAGGTTGTGCCGATCGCCAGTCTGTTTTACTGACTCCGCGAGAGCAGGATATTTGGACCCCATCTAGTCATGAGACTACGGAGACGATCCAGTGAATTTAGGTCAGGATGAGAGCAGCCCAGTGCAGATAGAAGTCTTATGCCAACCGTAGTTGTCGCAGACTTGAGTTCGCAGTGGGAGATCATGTATTCCTACGGATTTTTCCGATGAATGGCGTGTTGAGTTTTAGGAATCTTAGTCCCAGAATTTTAGGTCCTTTTGAGATCCTTGAAACGAGTTAGTACCGTTGCCGATAATTTGGCACTTCCGCCCAGATTTTTAAGTATTCACCCCGTATTCCTTGTGCCGATACTTTATAAATACCTTCATGACCTTTCTCACATGATTCAGCATCAGACTAATTAGCTTTGATGCGATCTTTTCGTTCACTGGCAGCCGATAGTGTTAGTGGATCGGCAGGTGGAGAAACTTTGGTCAAGATTCTTGCCATCTGTGGAGGTTTTTCTTTGGCATAGCCGTCTAGTGCGGAGATCACTTAAGAGGCTGTGAGCGAGACGTGAAAGTTTGCGCTCATCTCTTTGAAGATACGCATAGTAAGAATTTTTAATTCGGGGATGAATTTTCTTTAGGGGGAGATTGTAACACCTTAGAATGCGATTAGTGTTAATTAGACGATAATGCGGGTTTTCTGTAAGAAGTTTACCAATTAGGTTTACTCACATTTTATAACATTTAATTAATAATTTGTTATTATTTGTTATGTCTTGCACACACTTGTGCATGCTAATGTGAGGGTTTGTTTGTGCTAATCTAGTTACTGACCATGACAACCTTAAGTTAAACACTTTGATCTAATCCATACCTTAAGCTAATCTTTCCTTGTTTAACCTTAACCTTAAACCTGATATTTGTGTGAGATATTTTCTTGTGTTTTGTTTTGGAGAGGAGGTGGCATGGTGACTCTTGGTGAGCATTAATGCTTGCATTAATGGTGGAGGTGCACTCACCCTACACTCACCTCTCTCTCTTTTCATATCACCCTCTCTCCTTCTCACTTCACTTATCTCTTTCTCATTATTTCTTCATCCCCTCTAAGCCTCAACTGAAACCCCCACTCATCCTTCACTAAACCTATACCAAACTTCTTCAAATCTCACCCAAATCACATCCTAAGCCGTGTTTTTCCTCTTGGATCCCTTGGAGCTTGGAAAGCTAGGATCTTTGAGCTTTTGTGGTTGGGTAATGATTTTTGTCTGTTAAATAGGATGTTATAGTGTTGTATAGCTTATTCGTTTCAGTTTAGAACGCTTCAAGTTTAATTTCGTGCACATATCGTATTTTTAGTGTCATATTATGATATCTGTAATCGGCTGTGACCCAGAGTGTGTACTAGAAAATCTAGCAGTGTAGTTGTGTTGTACAAGAGACCTTAAGCCTTCACCTGAAACACGAACCCCTTCTGCTCGGTATTGGCCGGCGACACACTAGGGAATTCCAGCGACCTCGGCATCTTTGAGAAGTTTGGGTTTGGGTTTTTCAGGGGATCTGTCTGCAGTGGTTTTTGTGTGTTTGGTACTGTTTGATTTTTGAGTTTTGACAATATATAAAATCTGGGATCACTTTGCTTATTTCTAGTGTTACGAGTATGCGTGTTACGTTATCCGACACGGTTCGTGATCTTGTGTAGTTTTGACTCTTGGGTTGGTTTCGTAGCGTCGCTATGCATGTTAGCCACTAAACGAACACTTGAGAGTATGTTTAGAGTAGGTGCGTCGATCAAACATAGTGGATATGTGTTATTGGTCGATTGCTAATGTGAACTTGTTATATTGTTGTTTTATGATGTTAGGGACGCAGGCGGGGACTTCGGACGCTGCGCAGAAAGGAAAGCGAGTGGTTGGTTTTACTTAGCCCAAGATCATCTGTGAGTGGATTTAACATCTACAAGGGAATCGCCCGCATGGCGTTATGTTAGTTATATGTATGTCTTAGAGGCCATTACTGTACATGCGATGTATATTGTAGTGGATGCTTGGACATATATAGGGAGGACTTTCTTACTCGATATTATAGTATGCTATCTGGTTGCTCTTTATCTTAACATTTACACTTATTGTCTCTCTATTACATGTTGATAAAGCCCTTAGGATTAGTACTTGACTACAAGGACTATGATGCAGATCATACTAGTGGGGACAGGGTAGTCGATAAGCACATCCTTCAAAAGTTCCTAGTCGTAGGAGTATCGAGACAGGGCATCGATACTCCAGAGTAGACTAGTGTATGCGCTTCTTGACCCATATGATGGGCGATGGATGATCCCATATCCATTGGTGTTTAACATCAGAGAAGATATACGGGTGCTCAGTGGAGACTGGGTACACTGGACGGACTCGCCGAGAACCACTAGATGGTATTATACCTATCGTCGGATAGTAGTTCTCTGGTGACACTGGTTCAGGTTAGTCTGTAGACCCGAGATCGTCATAGAGTCTTGTGTGATTCCCACTGTGCTTTGATTTCCACCTTACCACGGTCAAGAGATCATGCAAAACGGTGGCTTTTGGGTACAGTACCGAGTCACATGGAGGCAATGAGCGAATGGAGGGGTTTTGTCTCTCCCGGTATTGGGAGTTGCTGTTGCGCTATGCTCGATTGGCAATAACAGGAAATCCCTTGCCAGGGTTGTTGCGATTTACTGGTAAGTGTTATCAGTAGTTTCTCGAACCGTTATGGACCTTGCATCGGCATGACTTATCCGGCTATTGGGATCTGACGTTATACCACCCCCAGGCTGTGATATGTGACATATCAGACGAAGAGACCGGACTGTATGGTAGTGTTACTGATTGGATTCGCCGGAGTATGAGCAGGCTTGCTTGTTGCTCTTCTGATCTCTTAATACCCGGGTGGCCGTTACGTTTAGCAGACCGCTTGCGGTTTGTGGGTGTTTGATATGATCATCAACTACTGCCGGCGTGTTGACGAGTCTTTAGAGTCCTACACAGAGGTTTCCTGGTTCATGCGAAACGGAGTAGGAGCATATATGTGATATGTACGAGACCGAGATTAATACGAGTATGTGATACTGTATTCTATTCTTCCGATATGTGATATCGGTCGGGTATATGAGATATAGCCAAGTTATCGGATCAAGTGTTGATTCGATAAGTTGTTACTTTTGAAATTAGTCGGTTATATGATATATGAACGGATTATTAAATCAAGTGTTGATTTAATAATTTAATGTATAATTATATATTTGATATATTTAATTACATTAACTAATATTGGCTCACTTAAGTATTACTTTTTCTCACTTGATGATATATTAATATATATGTGATTTATGTTAATTGTATTATTTTCTTTTTGTACACAAAATATATACGTGATATATATTGTTGTGTCATGATAGGTTACACTTGCAACATGTATGTTAGAGACTTATACCATGCTAGGGTTTATGTTTGGTTTTATTTATCATTAAGTAATTCACAAAAGATTATGGAATGAGTCATGGTTGAATCTTAGAGAAGCTTGTAGAAAACATTGACCAAGTCCACTCTTTTGTCATTGCTTAAGATATTTATTAACCCAACCCTTAACTCATAGCTATGATTTATTCACTACATGAGTTAGGCATGACACTAACTCACCCATTGTTGCAATTCTAACCTCACTCTCTCATTCATTTGCTTCATCACTTCTTTTTCTTCATCAAGTGAAAAAGCTTGCTAGTTTATTGCAGAGTGATGAAACCTTGTGAGAAAAATAAAACTAAAGTGATCCTACTGCTGGATATAGTGCCCTCAGAGTCAATTATTGGATCATAGGCACGTGATTGCAATGATTGAGGGAGGACCTATGCCGGTAGCACAGTCGTACTCGAGAGAATTGTATACTATCAAGTTTGTCTTTATCATTGTGTACATGCTTTGGGTGACATTGCAGTTCACTATTACACATTGATAGAGAATAATATACTATCCGGTTTATCTTTATCATCGTGTACAGCTTTAGGTGATGCTTCAGGTCACTATTGCACGTTGATAGAGCGCTTAGGATTCTTGCTTGACTACCAGCAGTATGATGGCAATCATATACGTGAGAGTTGGGTAGTCTATAAGCACATCCTTAAAGTGGTCCCTAGTCGTGGGAGTTTCGAGACTGGGCATCGATACTCCATTAGTAGACTAGTGTATACAGTCGAGACCCCAACGAGGGGCGGTGGCCGGTCTCACAAGCCATTGGTGTCAGTTGGTTCACCTAAGATGTATACAAGTGCTCATTGGGTTATGAGTACACCGGACAGGACTCGCCGGGAACATGCTAGTTGGTATTATACCTGACGTCAGATAGCAGTTTCCTGGTGACATGTGTACAGGTTAGTTCATCGACCTGAGATTATCATTTGTCTCGTATGAGTTCCCACTGTACTTTGATTACTACCCTACCACGGCTTAAAGGAGTCATGCAAACAAGTTTTACTTGGGTATAGTCCCGAGCCACATGGAGGCAGTGAGCGGATCGGCAGGGGTTTCGTCTCTCCCGGTATTGGGGGTGAGATCGCGCTCTGTCTAGGAGAGCCATTACACGAATTCCTTAGCCAAGGCGGGAGATTTACTGGTAGGTATTCCAGTAGTATATCAGTGTGTTCTGGGCTACACTCCGACACGACTTGTACCGCTTTTGGGGGTCTGACTTTTACCAACCCCCTAGGCCCGCCATGCGATGCTCATAGATGAACGGACCGGACTGTACGGATATTGTCACTGACAGGCTCAGTAGGGTGTCAGGATGAGTTCGCTCATCGACCTCCCTTTTGGTCAATACCCGGTAGCCCATTACGTACGGCTAGTACCACTGACGTGCTAGTAGTTAAATCCACAGCCAAAGTATTGACGAGTCTTTAGAGTCCCCCATAGACAGTTTCTCAAGTTTCGGGCAAAACGTTGTAGAGGCCGTATGATATATGGCAGGGTTTGATCATATACGTGCAGTAGTGCACGGATCATGATCGGATGGATCGTACTAGTGGGCTTTGGTTTAAGCCGGATCCTAGTATTAGATTTGTTGGATTACTTTCGTCTCATCGCATTCGCATTCAGTCGGAATGCGGATGCAGGTATATATGTACAGGTGAGGGGTACTCTTGTGATCCGTCATGGGTTTACTTTAGTAGATGCCATTCTCTTTTTATTGTTGCAAACATTTGGATTAATGTTTGCATAAAGAAATAATGAGCTCAAAATCATGATCAGGAGCATTAATTGTGACACATGCATAAGTGATGAGTCATGGTCTCTTTACTTGTGCATATGTCACAATGTTGATGGATTTGAGTGTTGAAATGAGAGGGAGGGAGAGAAAGGGCAGCCATAACCTCATGGTTAGCTCTTGTATTTTTGATACACACTCACTCTCATTTTATCATCTCAACAAAAGAAAAGGAAACTTCTTCTTCTTCCTCTTCTTTCTTGAGCTCACTATCTCATCACTAATGGCATCCACCAAATCCTCAAGAGACAAAGTTATCACACACATTCTCTACTTCACCTTGGACACGTCGGCTAGCGAACTTCGTGTCCAAGTTGCTTCGGATGAAGAGGAAGCCCGTAAAAAGACTCGATGATGTGGTGCCCTTTCCAACGAGGAGATCGAGATCGGAGATGCCGCGAGGAGCTTGGGATGGTGGGTAAAGACCGAAGGACACAGATCGATCGGTATAGCCTTTCCAACCCTTCTCTAGTTTGCTAGTTGTAGGTTAATGGTTCAATCCGGGATTAAAGTATACGATAGCGCCGGTTTCATGTTTTGAAAAAGTTTTCGTTTCCGCATTTTGGCCTCGGACGGACGGCCGGGGCGCTACCGTAGACTTACACCCACTTCCTATTTCATCATCCTCTACTATTAGCCATTTAGTTTAAGGTGTTTGCTTCACTAATTTCACAAATTAGTGAAGAGGTAGCATTAGCTCGAGTCTCCTCGACGTAGATCATCTTCGACTTCGAATGCATCGAGCAAGTCCGTTCATTTCTTCATGTGAACCCTCTCTAGAGTCCGGAAGTTTGTGATCGCAGCGCAGGGACTACTACACGGAGCTATTGAAGTGAAGGACCAGTCTACAAAGGTTGTATTCCTTGTTCACTTAGATGTAAAGAGTTTACATATCATGTTTAACCCTAAGTCTCTAGTTCGATCCTTGTTCGGGTTCTTTAGCTCTCTAGACAATTTTTAAATGGCATGTTCGATGCCCTCATAAACACCGTGAGGGTGCTAAGGAACCCATCAGTGGTATCAAAGCCAAGCTAGAGCATTAGGCATTGTCTAGACGAAGTTTAAAGTCCGGTCGAACTCCGAAAGCCCGAAATGACCCCCTTTCTGGAAATTTTTCCAAAAGTTGGATTTTTCCATGTTAAAAATACTCAGAAAATCATGCAGGGAATTCTATGGACACACCTGAAGAACGAAACCCTAAGTGACCGTGGATCCGCGGCTAAAACATGGTTTTGGCGACGGATCCGCGGCGCCACTTGAGAGGCTTGGGTCGGGCCCTTCAGCTGTTGGTCCATAGGTACTGTGGCATGTCTTTAGTTAACTTTAACTGTGCTCAACTGTTGAGCTCTCTGGGAATTTTTGGGAAATTGTTGCATCGATTGAATTATCTAACTTCTCCTAGCTATCTGTAAATGTGATATAATAGTTGGAATCTACAGAATTGGTTATGAGATAACTAGTTTGAATTTTATAAATCTAACGGTTTAGTCTCATTTGATTGGTTGCCACAGGATTTTGAAGTTGATCAAAAGTCCGTCGCAATTATGTAGTGTACGCGGATACTTGCCGGGTAACCTTATTAAATAGCCACGACCTATAGCCCCGACCAAGTGACTGTAGAAGAACCCCGTCGCCAAAAGCATCCGTTCGGGTGCTCGCGGCTGCGTTGTTCCGCCTTAGCGCACTTCGTCGACGGCATCGGGGGTTGCGGCCGTCTATTAATGTTTCCGACAAGCATTCGATCAGGTTATCGGGAATCTTGTAGAATCACCTGACAGGTTATTGGAAAGTGTTTTCAATATTGAGACTAAAATGCGGGGTTTATAATTGTTAGGCATGAGATGTCTAAGGAATTCATTTGGTTAGGCATGAAATCCAATGTATGTGATATTTTGGGTTTATGATGTCTAAGGTGGTTGCAGATTCCAACTGTTGTAGTTTTTCACTTTCTTTTCTCCGACCGTAAGTGTAATATGTGGTGTATCGCCGGTTTTGTTGCTATACGTCAATGACAATTGGGATACGCATATTTACTTACGTTGATGACATGTGATGTTATGTGTTGCTGTGATATGTTATACTGGATCGTCGCGTTTTGAATAGCCGGGGGTTTTATGTGAGATGAGAGTTTTTCATTTTCATTCATGTAAAAGCTTGTATGTAATATTCTTTTATTGGGGAACTTCCGGGTTGAGGATGATGTCACCATGGTATATTATTTACTTTTCCGCATTAGGATAGACCCAAGGCGGGGAGCACAAATAACCAGGTTCTATGGTACAGTGGGAGACCATCTCGAGGATTCGAGACCGGGTCTCCTAACTCTAGAATTGGAAGGGTTGCTAGCCGCTCTCGTAGGGGTCTAGGGATGTAGGTTTGGATATTCATCATGACCGTAGAATCCGTGTTTTATACTGGCTTAACTTAAAACTCAGAATTCCTAGAATATCCAATATTTCATATTTGATTCTTCTGCTGCTGATATTCTGTGATGTGATCATTTGATATGTTCTGAGACGAATGACTATATTATATATATGAGATATAATTAATATTATTGCTTTCATTTCTTCTGTGATGCTTGTGAAGCATAAATAATGGGACTTCATTAATGAGATTGATGAAATAAAAAGAAACCTAAAGATGTTGTAGAAACTTGTTTAAAAACTTGTAGCTCTAGTTCTTGCTTTGCATAGCGGTATTCCTTGTAGAATATCCAGCACCTTATTCGATAAGGAAAGAGCCCAGATCCCTTCACCGGGAGTGACCTCTTTAGGGAAACTGGCAGATGCTACAACCCACTCGGTTTGTCTTTTGATTGTTTCTATAGTTTTTGCTTTGCATAGTGGTATTTGTGAAATATCCTGCACCTTATTCGATAAGGAAAGAGCCGAGATACCTTCACCGGGGGTGACCTCTTTAGCAAAACTAGTAAAAGCCTAAAAAACGCTCCTTTTTCAAAATCACTCAATTCTACAACAATATCAAGTTCATTACACAAAGGGTTTTCATAAAAACCTGTCGTAGCCCTCCGTCATTTCAGATAAGTACCACTTAGTATTCGTGCTATATTTATTGGCCTGCGTGAAGGCGTAGTGTGCGGTAGCTAACTAGTGCTTATCTGCAGCATACGATGCGATTGGATTATGGTAGTCGTGCGGCATTGTTGGCCTGCGTCAAGGGTTGTGCGGGTGGGTTTAATTCAATCAGGAAATGTACGGGTTGAACTTGACTAGCGGACTATGGTTTGTTGTCCTGCGTCAAGGTCATATGACGCTATAGGTAAAATATTATTGGGAATTTCAAGTGTTGAAATTTGCAATGAGATTGCATACCTTCTATGTGATAATTGGATCCCGATACCCACTGCGAGTAAGAGTTACTCCTGAGAGAGTTTTGCACATTACAACTAACTGATCAAGTAGGTGTCTAAAAAGGTGTTAACAGGGTTATGCCCTTAGGAAAACGAGGTTTATTTTATTTAGGTCCATGCGAAAGCACGGGGAACCTCCCTCAAAGTACTGACACTGGCCTGGCCGAATGATTAGCGAACTTGTAGGGTGTAATTAATCCCAGCTAGTCTTACCTTTTAGGGTTTGAAGGTAGATTTGACTAAAACAGTGGGAGCCATCCTGATTAGATAATATAATAACCAATCTAATCCTGCAAGAGCGCATGTATAGTGTTTTCTTCTCCCTCTCTCCTGGTAGCGAGCATATCACGCTTTAATCAAGATAATAAAATGGATGCATTGATCGAACCTACTTATTATACTGAGCTAGGGAACCTTGGTTCTGCTTCAACTTATAATTGTTATAAGTTCGAGCAGGAAATAGGAAAATATCCGGATTTCCATGCGACCCAATCAAAGAAAGTGCATGTTGATGTATCTTCTACGGGTGTGTTCATTACCGAGAACTGTTTCTCAATATCCTCTACGTCCTGAGTATGTGATATAAGATCAGAATCCCGCATATGTAATATGTTACATAGGCTACAGAAAGGTAGAGAAGTGAGAATGGGTTATATGTCTATAAGTGTTAGAGAATGGAGAAATTGTTGCAGCTAAATAATTTGGCAGATATCACCTAGTATTACCAAATACATTGATTCTGAACAAATGTTATTACATACCGAACTTGATATACAAACATTACATTATGTTCTTTACTGAGTCAAAGAAGGATATAATTCTTTATTGGAGGATAATGTTGTGAACATTTTCCTGAATCAAGAGTTGATTCGATCAGGCACGTTATATAATAGCATATACGTTCTAAACCAAACCACAGTTCAAAATATGTATAACACACACAAGAGGAGCAGTTCAGGAATGAACGAATCCTTCTTGAGGTATTGTAGACTAGGTCATATCAATGCCACACGACCGGCTAAGTTACATGATGATGAATATGAGAATCTGTTCAAATTTTCATCTTTTGCTACTTGCTAGTCTTGTCTTAAAGATAAAATGACCAATACTCCGTTTACTAGAAATAGAGAAAGAGACAGTGAACTCTTGGGACGGATACATCATGATGTATATGGTCCCATGTCTACAAATGCCAAGGTTGGTTCTTTTGAGAACCAAATGGGTAGAAGTATTAAAGTCCTACGATGTGATCGAGGAGGCGGATACTTGGGTATGGAGTTCCTGGAGTTTCGAAAAGGAGAATGTGATTCTCTCTCAGCTTACTCCTTCGAGTACATCACAGCACAAAGGTGTATCGGGGTAGAGAAATCGCACCCTATGAGATATGGCGTGATCTATGATGAGTACTATTGAGTTAGCTGTTTCCTTTTGGTGTTATGCACTTGAGAAGCTGCATACCTATTGAATGGGGTTCTGTCCAAATCAGGGCCTACCACTACATATGAGATATGGAGTGGGAAGAGACCATGTCTTAAACAATTAAGATATGGGGTTGTCCGGCCTATGTTGAAAGGCAGAATCCGGATAAGCTCGAGGCAAGGTCAGTTCTGTGGAAGTTTGTTCGATATCCCAAGCATTCACACGGGAATATCTTCTGCAATACCGAGGAACAAAAAGTGTTTTGTTTCTCAGCATGCCACCTTTGGGAAAGTGAATTTCTTGTGAAGAAATTAGTGGTCATGAGGTTGAACTGGAAGGAGTTCCAGCTATACAAACTGCAGCTGATGATTTGGTAGAACCGGAAGATTCAATAGTTCCCAACGAACCATAGCCTCTCCGCCGATCTGGTAGGGTTCTTCATCTGCTTGAGAGATACATCGGTTTTCTCTATGACAGTGGGAGCGAGGATTGCATCATGAGATGATGATCCAACTAGTTTCGAGCTGGCCATCAAGAGTGGGGACTCTGTAAGAATGGCTGGATGCTAAGTGATCTGAGATGGAATCCATATACACCAGCAAAGTATGGACTTTGGTTGCTTTATCTGAAGGGTTAAATCCCCATCAGGAGCAAGTATATCTTGAGAAGATTACTTGGTGTACATGGAAAAGTTGAGACTTTCAAAGCTAAGACTTGTTGCAAAAGGTTCTCGTTATTGACCAGGTGTGGATAATGATAAAACCTTTTCTAGTGCCTATGCCTAAGTCCATCCGGATCCTACTTGCCATTGCTACATACCATGACTATGATATTGTTGGGTTACCTACAACGGCAACAAGGTTTCGGGAGGCATCATCCATGCCAAGTTAAAATTTTTGCCATTTTAAATAACCCTAACCATAGATTTTTAACTAGAGAATCAAACTTTAACCATATGTTAACAACTTAGCATCTAAGTGTTAGGGATTACAACCTTTGTAGTTCGTTCCTTCGCTTCATAAGCAACGAGTTGAGGTCCCTTCGCTGCGATTATCAAGCTCGCGGACTCTAGAGAGGCTCCTTGAGGTTAATGAGACATCCTTGCTTGAAGACTTCACAATCCAAGATGATCTACCTTTAGGAATCACAAACCCAAACACTCTTTTCACTAATTAGGTATAGTGAAGTGAACACCCTAATCTAAGTGACTAGAATAGATGAGGATGATGAAGTAGGAATTTCTCTCTCTTTTGTTTTCTTTTTCTCACAAAACAATCATCATAAAATCAAAACTAGAAAGCATTTGGAGAGAGGAAGAAGAAGATGAAGTCGTGATGAATTAAAATGAATTCTAGTTGAGGTTAGAATTGCAACCAAGTGTTAAGTATGTCATGCTTAACCCTTGTAGAGACTTAACCACGGACTAGGGTTAGGGTTTGAGTTAACAAATATCTAATAAATATCAAGGAGAGTGGACTAAGTCAACATGGATAAATATCCACACAATTTAGTATTAAACTAAAGTAAAACATCAACCCTAATCCAAACCCTAGATTGGTTTAATCTCAAAACCCTAGTTGCAAATGTAACCATAACATGTTATAATATTATTCACATATATAATATATAATGTAACAAAAGAAAATAATACATTTAACATATATCACATATATATATCAATGTATTATCAAATGAGAAAAAGATTCATTTAAGTGAGCTTATATTAGTTAATGTAATATAATATATCAAATATATAATAATATATTAAATTATCGAATCAACACTTGATCCGATAATCCAGCTATATTACATATAACCAACTAATATAACATGTTGTTAGTTGTATGTATGCCCTAGAGGCCAGTATTGTACAGATGATGTATATTATATTGGATGCTTGGACATATATAGAGATGACTTTCTTGTCGATATGATAGTATGCTATCTGGTTGCTCTTTATCTTAACATGTATACTAGTCTCTTTAAACTGTCTTATAGTTACATGTTGGTAAAGCCCTTAGGATGTGTACTTGACTACCTGGACTATGATGCAGATCATACTAATGGGGACATGGTAGTCCATAAGTACATCCTTCAAGGTCCCTAGTCGTAGGTGTATCGAGACGGGGCATCGATATACCAGTGTAGATTATCGTATACGCTTCTCGACCCATGAGATGGGCGATGGATGATCCCATATCCATTGGTGTTTGACATCAGAAATGGTATACGGGTGCCCAGTGGAGACTGGGTACACCGGACGGACTCGCCGAGAACTCCCAGATGGTATTATACCTCACGTCAGATGGCAGTTCTCAGGTGACACTTGTGCAGGTTAGTCTGTAGACCCGAGATCGTCATAGAGTCTTGTGTGATTCCCACTGTGCTTTGATTTCCACCTTACCACGTCCATGAGGGCGTGCAAAACGGTGGTTTTTGGGTACAGTCCCGAGTCACATGGAGGCAATGAGCGATAGGAGGGGCTTCGTCTCTCCCGGTATCGGGGGTTGATGTTGCACTGTGCTCGATTGGCCGTAACAGGGAAGTCCCTGGCCAGGGCTGATTAGAGATTTACCGGTAAGTGTTACCAGTAGTTTCTCGACCCGTTATGAGCCTCACATCGGCACGACTTATCGGTTATTGGGGTCTGACGTTTACCACCCCTAGACTTGATATACGACATATCAGACGAGGAGACCGGACTGTACGGGAAGTGTTGCCGGTTGGCTCGACGGGAGTTATAGCAGGTTCGCTTGTTCTCTTCTGATCGTTCAATACCCGGGTGGCCGTTACGTTTAGCTGACCGCTTGCGGCTTGAGGGTGCTTGATATGATCATCACCCACTGTCGGCGTATTGACGAGTCTCAGAGTCCCACAAAGGAGTTTCCTAGTCCAGGCGAAACGTTGTGGTGCGCGTATGCGATATGCGCATGGACCCGAATAAAATGCGCGTATAGGATACCGTATATTGATCGGGCGGCTTGCTTTTGGTAGGGGTCATATGTGATATGGCCGGATTAATAAATCAAGTGTTGATTTATCATTTAACCATTAGCTTCTCACTTGAAATCCTTTCTTGAGTATGATGGATGTATGCATGCATGTATGCTTTCTTTATAGATTCATGCACATATGGATGTGCATACATACATACATATATACATCATCAATTATGGTTGCTTATACAAAGAAAATGGTGGCAATATAAGACTCACAACATGGGTTTTTCATTTGGAATATTATTGTATTTAAGCTAAAAACAAAAGGAAAAAGAAAAGGGTTAGTTTGGATTGTTTCTACACTCTTCTTGACCTAACCTTTCTCACCCACCATTTAACCATGGTTTACTCTTCCTTTTAGTTTTTAACTCAAGTACAATAATGATTCAACCATGGTTTGAGATGAGAGATAAAAAATATATATTGATATATTTTCTATTTTCTTTTATGAGTTGAGCTTATCTTCTTCTCAAATTGCCATCATCTTCTTCTTCCTCTCTCATTTTGCTCTCTATTTTTTTGTAGTGAGCAATATAATCATCAAGATTGGATTTTGAAGTGAGAAAGAGAACCACAACACCATTCTACACAAGTCTAGCCCACTTGTTTGGAGTGTTAGCTTGATTTCGTTCACTTGATCGGACAAAGTTGCAAGCTTGGACAAAGCGGACTCCGGGTAGATCATCGGTGACCTCGAGGAGTTCAAGCGGAGCTTTTTCAAACCCCAAGTAGCCGAGGAGTCTAGCGTAGGGAGCTACAAAGGTTGTACTCTCAAAACCCTAGCCTTTCTTTCATATGATGATGTGAAAAATTTAGAAACCCTAATTTTTCTAGGAACGATTCTATGTTCGTTAAGTTAGCACCCTAAAGACTCCACCTTTCGTTCATGTGATGCTTCCAAACCCTTGATGAGGTACTAGGCTAACCCAACACTGGTATCAGAGCCGACCTAGAATATTAGGCGACACTTTAACGAAGTTAAAACTCCGATCGAACCGAAAATACAGATTTTTGAGTGCTCTCTGGACATTTTTTAAAAACTGCTGTTTTTCAGAATTAAAAATATATAAAAAATTCAGCAGGAAAATATAAGAATTACGGTATAAAAATTATTCAATGAACAGTTATTCTTGTCGTGGAAACGCGGCCTCGGTTCCGCGTCCGTACACCACAATCACTGTATAATTTTTATGCTGTAATGCTTACTTCTGCTAGTATATTTTTTAGGGTATTTTTAATCTGTATTTAGTGCTGAAAAATTCTGGAGATGGTTTTGGACTCGTCGATTCGATTGGAATTTTGATTTCGTGACTTTTCCGGGTAAATTAGAAAGTAGTGAAGTGTTTGAACGAGTATCATTTGCTCACTTTTCATGGGGTTTAAATCCTTCGGAGGTTCGTGCAAGTTTTGTGGTGGTCCCTCTAGAAGACAACAAATCTTAACTCGATTATGTGACCGTCTTGAACTGCCCTTTGAACCTTAGGGTTTGGGGCAGTACGGCGTGCCACATGTGAGGCGTTGGCTTGACCCTTCTACGGCTGGACCGCTACTACTGTGTCACACTCCAAGTTTTTGAACTTCGCTCAAGTGTTGAGCTTTAGTGAGTCTTGGGTATTTGCTCGTTCGTTCGAAAACTTTAATACTATCTAATTATCTGGAATTGGATGCAATGTGTGGAATTCATATTATAAGACATGAAATACGAGGTATGTGATATATCGCATTTATGATGTCTAAGGAGAATGTGGATTCCAGATATTGCAGTTTTACACTTTCTTTTCTGTGACCGTAAGTGTAGTATGTCGATATTGCCGGTTTCGTTGCTATACATCAACGACAATTGGGGTACGCATACTTACTTACGTTGATGATATATGATATTATGTGTTGCTGAGATATGATGTGCAGGATTGTCGCGATTGAATAACCGGGGGGGTTTTATGTGAGATGAGAGTTTTATATTTTAATTCATGTAAATTTAAATATAATGTAATATTCTTTTATTTGGGGCACTTCCGGGTTGAGGTTGATGCTACCTGTGTTGTATATTATTTACTTTTCCGCATTAGGATGGACCCAAGGAGGGGAGCACAGGTGACCGGGTTCTGGGGTTCAGTGGGAGGCCATCTCGAGGAGTCGAGACCGGGTCTCCTAAACTCCAGAATTGGTAGGGTCGCTTGCCGCTATCGTAGGGGTCCAGGGTGTGGGCTTGGCTATTCATCGCGACTATGGAATCCGTATTTTCTATTATTGGCTAAATACTAAATACGGACGTCCTAGTGTATCCACATTATATCTATGTTTCTGCTGCGATATCTGTGATGTGATCATTTGATATGTTCTGATGGATACAGTATATAGTATATATGATATATTATATAAGCGTTACTTATGTTTTACACCCGCACTAGCCCTGCCCTGCTCTGTCGTTAGTTACCTAACCTAACGGTGCACGAGGGGACATCGAGGCGAATACGGATGGCATAAGTGTACGTCATATTTATCTGTGATGTTTAGGTGACATAAATGATGGGACTTTATTAATGTGATTAATGAAAGAAAAGAAACCTAAAAGATGTTGTAGAATCAAATTTTCAAATAAAAGGGTAGCTACAGTTTTGCTTTGCATAGTGGTATATATGATATACCCTGCACCTTATTCGATGAGGAAAGAGCCGAGATCCCTTCACCGGGAGTGACCTCTTTAGCAAAACTGGCAGATGCTACAACACTCGGTTTGACTTTTGACTGCTTTTGCAGTTTTGCTTTGCACAGTGATATATATGATATATCCCGCACCTCATTCGACGAGGAAAAGGCCGACGATCCCTTCACCGGGAGTGACCCCTTTAGCAAAACTAGAAAAGCCTCAAAATCACTCCATTTCAAAACATCACTTGATTCTACAACGATATCAAGTTCATTACGTAATAGGTTTTCAGAAAAACCTGTCGTAGCCCTCCGTCATTTCAGATAAATCCTACTTAGTATTCGTGCTACGTTTGTTGACCTCCGTCAAGGCGTAGTGTGCGGTAGCTAACTAGTATTTATCTGCTTATGCATGTGATGCAGATTGGATTAGGGTAGTCGTACGACCTTGTTGACCTCCGTCAAGGGTCGTACGGGTGGGTTTGATTCAATCAAGAAATGACGGGTTGAACTTGACTTGCACCCTGTGATTTGTTGACCTCCGTCAAGGTCATAGGATGCTTGGGGCAAAATATTATCGGGAATTTCAAGTGTTGAAATTTGCAATGAGATTGCATACCTTCTATGAGATAGTTGGATCCCGATACCCACTGCGAGTAATTGTTACTCCTGGGAGAGTTTTACACATTACAATTAGCCGATCAAGTAGGTGTCTAGAAAGGTGTCAACGGGGTTACGCCTCTGGGAAAACGAGGTTTACTTTAATTAGGTCCGTGCGAAAGCACGGGGAACCTCCCTCAAAGTACCGACACTGGCCTGGCTGAAAGATCGGTGAAGTTGTAGGGTGTAATTAATCCTAGCTAGTCTTTCCTTTTAGGGTTTGAAGAAAGATTTGATAAAAACCAGTGGGAGCCATCCTGATTAGATAAGATAATAACCAATCTGATCTTGCAAGAGCATACGCTAAAGTGTTTTCTTCTCTCTCTCTACAGGTAGCGACCATGTCATGCCCTAATAAAGATAATAATATGGATGCATTGACTGAACCCGCAAGTTATACTATGCTGGGGAACGTTGGTTCCGTTCTTTCTTATAAGAGTTATAGGAATGAACATGACATAGGGGAATACCAGGATTCCCATGCCACCCGAATGAAGAAAGTACGTGTTGATGCATTTTCTTCGGGTGTGTTCATTACAGAGAACTGTTTCTCCATTTGCCCTATGTCCTGGGTATTAGATACCGGGTCAGGAACCCATATATGTAATCAGTTACATGGGCTTAGGAAAGGTAGAGAACTTGGAGAAGGTGATAAAGACATAAAAGTTGGAAATGGTGCAATTGTTGCAGCTAAGACTGCCGGGGAATATCACCTTGCATTACCAACTGGTAATACATTGGTTCTGAACGAATGCTATTACATGCCGAACCTGATATGCAACATTATATCGGTTTCTTTGTTAAGTAAAGAGGGATATAATTTTGTATTACAGGATAATGTTATGAACATTTTCCGTAACCAAAAGTTGGTTGGATCAGGCACGTTATGCAATGGAATTTATGTTCTAAATCAATCAACAGTTCTGAGCATAACAAACACACACAAGAGGAAGAGTTCAGAACTGAACGAATCCTTCTTATGGCATTGTAGACTCGGTCATATAAATGCGACACGACTGGCTAAGTTTCATAAGGATGGATATTTGAATCCGTTTGAATTTTCATCTTATGACACTTGCCAGTCATGTCTCAAAGGCAAGATGACCAAAACTCTGTTTACGGGACACGGAGAAAGAGTTACTGAACTCTTGGGACTGATACATAGTGATGTATGTGGTCCCATGTCTACACATGCCAGGGATGGTTCATCGTACTTCATTACATTCACTGACGATCTCTCTAAATTCGGATATGTGTTCCTGATGAAACACAAATCAGAAGCTTTTGAGAAATTTAGAGAATATAAACAAGAAGTCGAGAACCAAACCGGAAAAAGTATTAAAATCCTACGATCTGATCGAGGAGGTGAATACTTGAGCACTAAATTCCTGGACTTCCTAAAAGAGAATGGGATTCTCTCTCAGCTGACTCCTCCATATACACCACAGCACAACGGTGTATCAGAACGGAGGAATCGCACCCTATTGGATATGGTGCACTCTATGATGAGTGTAGCTGAGTTACCTATTTCCTTCTGGGGATATTCACTGGAAACAGCAGCATACCTACTGAATAGGGTTCCTACCAAATCTGTGCCTACCACCCCATATGAGATATGGGAGGGGAAGAGACCATATCTTAATTTTATAAAGATATGGGGTTGCCCGGCCTATGTCAAATGACAAAAACCGGACAAACTCGAGGCAAGGTCTGTTTTGTGTAAATTTGTTGGATATCCCAAGCATTCGCGAGGGTATATCTTCTACCACAGTGAGGAACAAAGAGTATTTGTTGCTCAACATGCCACCTTTTTAGAAAAGGAATTTCTTGCAAAAGAAATTAGTGGCCCTGAGGTAGAACTGGAAGAGCTTCCAGCTGAACAAACCACAACAGAAGATTTAGTGGAACCAGAGGATTTAGCAGTTCCCAATGAACCCCAGCCACTCCGCCGATCTACCAGGGTTCCTCGACAACCTGAGAGATACTACGGTTTTCTCAGGGATGGTGGGAGCGAGGATTGCATCATGGAGGAAGATGACCCAACTAGCTTCGAGCAGGCCATCACCAGTGGGGACTCAGTGAAATGGCTGGATGCTATGCGGTCCGAGATGGAATCCATGTACACCAACAAAGTATGGACTTTGGAAAATGATCCTGAAGGGGTAAAACCCATTGGGAGCAAGTGGATCATCAAGAAAAAACTTGGTGTAGATGGGAAAGTGGAGACTTTCAAAGCTAGACTTGTTGCAAAAGGTTTTCGTCAAAGACCAGGTGTGGACTATGACGAAACCTTTTCTCCAGTGGCTATGCTTAAATCCATCCGGATCATGCTTGCCATCGTTGCATATCATGACTATGAAATCTGGCAAATGGAAGTTAAGACAGCCTTTCTAAACGGTGATTTAGATGAGTGCGTGTACATGACTCAGCCAGAGGGCTTCGTAGACAGTGGGAGCAGCGGGAAGGTGTGCAAGATGCTTAAATCCATTTATGGATTAAAGCAAGCATCCCGGAGTTGGAACATCTTCTTTGACGTCGTTATCAAAGAGTTTGATTTCGTCAAAAACCCAGATGAACCTTGTATCTACAAGAAGGTGGCAGAGAGTAAGGTTGTCTTCCTCGTATTGTACGTGGACGACATACTCTTGATAGGAAATGATATTCCTATGCTGCAATCGGTCAAGCTCTTCTTATCACAAAGATTCTCAATGAAAGATCTTGGTGATGCCTCCTGCATATTGGGAATTAAGATCTATAGAGATAGATCCAAACGGATATTGGAATTGTCCCAATCCAGGTATATTGACACCATACTAAAGAGGTTTAGTATGGAAGAATCCAAGCGTGGGAACTTTCCCACGATCTCTGGAGTCACTCTCTCCAAAGAGATGTCTCCAAAGACTGATTTGGAGAGAGCTCGCATGCAAGGGATACCCTATGCTTCGGCTGTAGGCTCTATCATGTATGCGATGCTATGTACCAGACTCGATGTAGCATACTCACTAAGTGTAGTGAGTAGGTATCAAGCTGATCCTGGAGAGAGTCACTGGACAGCTACGAAGAGCATTCTCAAGTACTTGCGAAGGACTAAAGAGATGCTCTTGGTGTATGGTAACGGAGAACTCCAAGTGGAGTCCTTTACCGATTCGAGCTTCCAGAGTGATAAGAACGACTCTAAGTCGCAGTCGGGATTTGTCTTTACCCTTTATGGAGGAGCGGTTAGTTGGAAGAGTTCCAAGCAAAAAACCGTGGCAGACTCGACGATGGAGGCTGAATACATCGCTGCCAAAGATGCTGCCAAAGAGGCTGTCTGGATCAAGAAGTTCATTACCGAACTTGGAGTGGTTCCATCCATTGAGCATCCAATACCTTTGTATTGCGATAATAATGGAGCGGTGGCTTTGGCTAAGGAACCCAGGTCCCATCAGCGATTTAGGCATATTCTGAGGCGGTATCACCTGATCCGGGAGATTGTTGATCGCCGGGAGATCGAGGTCAGGAGGGTTGACACGAAAAACAACACAGCGGATCCACTCAGGAAGGCCATTCCCCAGATACAGTATGGGAGACTCTTCGGGATGCTTGGTATGCGATACTACAGCAGCTGGCCCTAGTGCAAGTGGGAGATTGTTAGTTGTATGTATGCCCTAGAGGCCAGAATTGTACAGATGATGTATATTATATTGCATGCTTGGACATATATAGAGATGACTTTCTTGCTCGATATGATAGTATGCTATCTGGTTGCTCTTTATCTTAACATGTATACTAGTCTCTTTGAACTGTCTTATAGTTACATGTTGGTAAAGCCATTAGGATGTGTACTTGACTACCTGGACTATGATGCAGATCATACTAATGGGGACATGGTAGTCCATAAGTACATCCTTCAAGGTCCCTAGTCGTAGGTGTATCGAGACGGGGCATCGATATACCAGTGTAGACTAGCGTATACGCTTCTCGACCCATAAGATGGGCGATGGATGATCCCATTTCCATTGGTGTTTGACATCAGAGATGGTATACGGGTGCCCAGTGGAGACTGGGTACACTAGACGGACTCGCCGAGAACTCCCAGATGGTATTATACCTCACGTCAGATGGCAGTTCTCAGGTGACACTTGTGCAGGTTAGTCTGTAGACCCGAGATCGTCATAGAGTCTTGTGTGATTCCCACTGTGCTTTGATTTCCACCTTACCACATCCATGAGGGCGTGCAAAACGGTGGTTTTTCGGTACAGTCCCGAGTCACATGGAGGCAATGAGCGATAGGAGGGGTTTCGTCTCTCCCGGTATTGGGGGTTGATGTTGCACTGTGCTCGATTGGCCGTAACAGGGAAGTCCCTGGCCAGTGCTGATTAGAGATTTACCGGTAAGTGTTACCAGTAGTTTCTCGACCCGTTATGAGCCTCACATCGGCACGACTTATCGGTTATTGGGGTCTGACGTTTACCACCCCTAGACTTGATATGCGACAAATCAGACGAGGAGAACGGACTGTACGGAAAGTGTTGCCGGTTGGCTCGACGGGAGTTGTAGCAGGTTCGCTTTTTCTCTTCTGATCGTTCAATACCCGGGTGGCCGTTACGTTTAGCTGACTGCTTGCGGCTTGAGGGTGCTTGATATGATCATCACCCACTGCCGGCGTATTGACGAGTCTCAGAGTCCCACAAAGGAGTTTCCTAGTCCAGGCGAAACGTTGTGGTGTGCGTATGCGATATGCGCATGGACCCGATTAAAATGCGCGTATAGGATACCGCATATTGATCGGGCGGCTTGCTTTTGGTAAGGGTCATATGTGATATGGCCGGATTGATAAATGAAGTGTTGATTTATCATTTAACCATTAGCTTCTCACTTGAAATCCTTTCTTGAGTATGATGGATGTATGCATGCATGTATACTTTCTTTATAGATTCATGCACATATGGATGTGCATACATACATACATACATACATCATCAATTATGGTTGCTTATACAAAGAAAATGGTGGCAATATAAGACTCACGCCATGGGTTTTTATTTGGAATATTATTGTATTTATGCTAAAAACAAAAGGAAAAAGAAAAGGGTTAGTTTTGGATTGTTTCTACACTATTCTTGACTTAACCATTCTTACCCACCATTTAACCATGGTTTACTCTTCCTTTTAGTTTTTAACTCAAGTACAATAATGATTCAACCATGGTTTGAGATGAGAGATAAAAAATATATATTGATATGTTTTCTATTTTCTTTTATGAGTTGAACTTATCTTCTTCTCAAATTGCCATCATCTTCTTCTTCCTCTCTCATTTTGCTCTCTAGTTTTTTGTAGTGAGCAATATACTCATCAAGATTGGATTTTGAAGTGAGAAAGAGAACAACAACACCATTCTACACAAGTCTAGCCCACTTGTTTGGAGTGTTAGCTTGATTTCGTTCACTTGATCGGAAAAAGTTGCAAGCTTGGACAAAGCGGACTACGGGTGGATCATCGGTGACCTCGAGGAGTTCAAGCGGAGCTTTTTCAAACCCCAAGTAGCCGAGGAGTCTAGCGTAGGGAGCTACAAAGATTGTACTCTCAAAACCCTAGCCTTTCTTTCATATGATGATGTGAAAAATTTAGAAACCCTAATTTTTCTAGGAACGATTCTATGTTCATTAACTTAGCACCCTAAAGACTCCACCTTTGGTTCATGTGATGCTTCCAAACCCTTGATGAGGTGCTAGGCTAACCCAACACTGGTATCAGTTCATCGAATCAACACTTGATCCGATGACCCGGCTATATCACATATACCCGACCGATATCACATATCGCGAGAATCGAATACGGTATCACATACACATATTATTCTCGGTCCCGCACATATCACATATGTGATCCTACTCCGTTTCGCTTAAGCCAGGAAACCTCTGTGTAGGACTCTAAAGAATAGTCAATACGCCGGACATAGGTGATGATCTTATCAAACACCCACAAGATGCAAGCGGTCAGCTAAACGTAACATCCATCCTGGTATTGAGCGATCAGAAGATCAACATGCAAGCCTGCACACACTCATATGAATCCAATCAGTAACACTATCGTACAGTCTGGTCTCTTCGTCCGATATGTCGCATATCCAGTCTAAGGGTGGTAAACGTCAGACCCCAGTAACCGATAAGTCGTGTCGATGCGTGGCTCATAACGGGTCGAGAAACTACCGATAACTCTTACCAGTAAATCTCCATAACAGCCCTGGTCAGGGACTTCCAGTTATAGCTAATCGAACACAGCGCAACATCAACTGCCAATACCGGGAGAGACGAAACCCCTCCATCGCTCATTGCCTCCATGTGATTCGGGACTGTACCCAAAAGCCACCGTTTTGCACGTTCTCGTGAACGTGGTAAGGTGGAAATCAAAGCATAGTAGGAATGACACAAGACTTTATGACTATCTCGGTTCTACAGACTAACATTTACCAGTGTCACCAGAGAACTGCTATCTGACGATAGGTATAATACCATCTAGGAGTTCTCGGCAAGTCTGTTCAGTGTACCCAGTCTCCACTGAGCACCCGTACACCATCTTTGGTGTCACCACACCAGATGGATATAGGATCATCCATCGCCCATCATATGGGTCAAGATGCGTATACGCTAGTCTACTCTGGAGTATCGATGCCCTGTCTCGATACACCCTCTACTAGGATCAATTACAGGATGTACTCTTAGACTACCTTGGCCCTACTAGTATGATCTGCATCATAGTCCCAGTAGTCGATTACATATCCTAAGGGCTTTATCAACATGTGAGAGCAAGACAGTAAACCAATACAAGTCAACATGTTAAGACAAAGTAAAACCAGATAACATACTATCATATCGAGCAAGAAAGTCCTTTCTATATATATCCAAGCATCCACTATAATATACATCATATGTACAACAATGGCCTCTAGGGCATATATATAACTAACAATCTCCCACTTGCACTAAGGCCAGCTGTTGTAGTATCTGATACCCAACGTCCCGAAGAGTCTCTCAAATTGTATCTGGGTTTGTCCTTCATGAGTGGATCCACAGTGTTGTCCTTCATGTCAACTCTCCTGACCTCGATCTCGCGCCGATCAACTATCTCCCGGATCAGGTGATACCGCCTCAGAATATGCCTGGATCTCTGATGGGACCTGGGTTCCTTAGCCAAAACCACAGCTCCATTGTTATCATAATACAAAGGTATTGGATGCATGATGGAAGGAACCACACTAAGTTCAGTGATGAACTTCTTCATCCAGACAGCCTCTTTGGAAGCATCGTTGGCAGCGATGTATTCAGTCTCCATCGTCGTGTCTGCCATGGATTCTTACTTGGAACTCTTACAACAAACCGCCCCTCCATTTAGGGTAAAGACAAATCCCGAGTGCGACTTTGAGTCGTCCTTATCACTTTGGAAGCTCGAATCGGTAAAGGAATCCACCTGGAGTTCTCTGTTACCATAAACCAAGAACATCTCCATAGTCCTTCTCAAATACTTAAGAATGTTCTTCACAGCTGTCCAGTGACTCTCTCCTGGATCCGCTTCATACCTACTCACTACACTTAGTGAGTATGCTACATCAGGTCTGGTACATACTATCGCGTACATGATAGAGCCTACTGCCGAAGCATAGGGTATCCCTTGCATGCGAGCTCACTCCAAATCAGTCTTGGGAGACATCTCTTTAGAGAGAGTGAGTCCAGAGATCGTGGGTTGGTTACCACGCTTGGATTCTTCCATACTAAATTTTTTAGTATGGTGTCAATATAAGGTTACTAGGCACTATCTCAAGAGTCAATAAGGTATCAACCATGCCGAATTTAAGTTTTCAAGTGCCGAACAACCTAAAGCGAGGATCTTTGCTAAATAATTAGGGTAAACAAAGCATGTAAACAACTTTACATCTAATAGAGAGGGATTACAACCTTTGTAGTCCGTTCCTTCGCTTCATAAGCTCCGAGTAGTAGTCCCTTCACCGCGATCCATGAACTTCCGGACTCTAGAGAGGCTCCACGAGCCGAATGATCCAAGCTTGCTTGAACTCTTCCTTTTCGAAGATGATTTACCTTGAAGAATCTTTAACCTAAGTTTACACTTCACTAAACAACTTATTAGAGAAGTGAACACCCTAATCTAAGTGGCTAGAATAGATGAGGATGATGAAGTAGGAATTTAGCTCTCTTTTATTTTCAATTTCTCACCATTTATCATCACAAACCCAAAAGCTAGTAAGCTTTTTCAAGAGGAAGAAGAAGAAGAAATCTATTTGTGATGAATAATGAAATTATTGTTTGGTTACAAATCCAACCATGGGTTAAGAATGAAGGCTTAACCCTTGTAGAGATTTAACTAGGGTAAGGGTTTGGGTTGGGTTAAGAAATATCTTCACAAAATATCTATACAAAATATCTGAGCTTAAAACAAAATAAAGCTTCTAGAAGCTTCATGAAAAAGCTAACCTAAATCAAACCCTAACATGTTTAATCTCCACAAATCATGTTGTATTTGTAACCCTAACTTGTTACAATATTATATATCACATATATAATATAATTTTGTAACAAAAGAAAATAATACAATTAACATATATCGCATATATATCAATGTATTATCCTGTGAGAAAAAGAATCAATAAAGCGAGCTTATATTAGTTAATGTAATGTAATATATCTCATATATAATTATACATTAAATTATTGAATCAACACTTGATCTGACAATCCGGCTATATCGTATATAACCGACTAATATAACATATACCGATTCATCGAATCAACACTTGATCCGATGACCCGGCTATATCACATATACCCGTCCGATATATATCGCGAGAATAGAATACGGTATCTCATATCGTATTATTCTCGGTCCCGCACATATCACATATGTGCTACTACTCCGTTTTGCCTGAGCCAAAAAACCTCTGTGTAGGACTCTAAAAAATCGTCAATACGCTGGCAGTAGGTGATGATCATATCAAACACCCACAAGCTGCAAGCGGTCAGCTAAACGTAACAGCCACCCAGGTATTGAGCAATCCGAAGATCAACAAGCAAGCCTGTACATTCTCCTGTGAATCCAATCAGTAACACTCCCATACAGTCCGGTCTCTTCGTCTGATATGTCGCATATCTAGTCTAGGGGTGGTAAACGTCAGACCCCAGTAACCGATAAGTCGTGTCGATATGAGGTCCATAACAGTTCGAGAAACTACTGATAACACTTACCAGTAAATCTCAGCAACCCTGGCCAGGGATTTCCAGTTATAGCCAATCGAAAACAGCGCAACAACAACTCCCTATACCGGGAGAGTTGAAACCCCTCCTATCACTCATTGCCTCCATGTGATTCGGGACTGTACCCGAAAGCCACCGTTTTGTACGTCCTCTTGGATGTGGTATGATGGAAATCAAAGCACAGTGGGAATCACACCAGGCTCTATGACGATCTCGGGTCTACAGACTAACCTGTACCAGCGTCACCAGAGAACTGCCATCTGACGTGAGGTATAATACCATCTGGGAGTTCTCGGCGAGTCCTTCCAGTGTACCCAGTCTCCACTGAGCACTCGTATACCTTCTCTGATGTCAAACACAAATGGATATGGGATCATCTATTGCCCATCTATATGGGTCAAGATGCATACGGTAGTCTACTCTGGTATATCGATGCCCTGTCTCGATACACCTACGACTAGGAACATTTGAAGGATGTACTTAGCGACTACACTGTCCCCACTAGTATGATCTGCATCATAGTCCTAGTAGTCATGTACTCATCCTAAGGGCTTTATCAACATCTAACATAGAGACAATCAGAGTACATGTTAAGATAAAGAACAACCAGATAGCATACTATCATATCGAGCAAGAATGTCCTCCCTATATATGTCCAAGCATCCACTACAATATACATCGTATGTACAGTAATGGCCTCTAGGGCATGCATATCACTAACAATCTCCCACTTTCACTAGGGCCATATGTTGTGGTATCACATACCCAACAATCAGCCGTGGTTGAAGTATCTCATACTCAACCATCCCATAAACGTCTCTACTGGGAAATAGGCCTTTGTGAGTGGATCCGCGCTGTTGTCCTCTGTATCTACTCTCCTAACCTCGAGCTCCCTGGAGATTAACCATCTCCATGAACAGGTGATACTGCCTAAGAATATGTCTAGATCAAAGATGGGACGGGGGTTCCTAGGCCTAAGCCATAACTCCATTGCCACACAATGGTAGGAATGAATTTAATCTCATGAACTCATATATATCCAGACTGCCTCTTTGGTAGCATCCTTGCTAAAGATGTATCTTGCCTTTAAACGTCTAGTAAGTCACGGTATCTAGCTTAGAACTCTTCCAACATACCGTCCCTCCACTGAGGGTAAAGAAAATGCCTGCGACAGACATTCAGTCGTCCTTATCACCCTGAAACCATTCCAGTGATTCTCCCCAGGATCGATTGATACCATCTCACTACAACTAGTGAGAATCCTAACATCCAATTAGATCTATCTCATAGATCCATAACCCAGGATTTAGGAGGTATCACCTTGATCCTATATGGAGAATCTTTGTGATAAGAGGAGATTGAACGAGCGTAGCATAGGAAACTCCTTCCCTATCAAGAGTATGTCATCCACATACTATTCGAGGATCACCACCATACTCCCTGCTCTCTTTTTGTATATACAAGGTTCATCTACCATTTTGATGAAGTCAAACGCTTTGACTACCACATCGAAACAGATGTTCCAACTCCGCGATGCCTGCTTTAACTCATAAAGCAACTTGCACACGTTTCCGCTGATCCCACTTGTCAATGAAACCCTCTGGCTATGTACTTATAGACGCTCTCTTCCAAATCATTATTTAGAAAAGCAGCCATGACACCCAACCGCCAGATATCGTAGTCATGGTATGCAGCAGTGGCATGTAGGATCTGGATGGACTTAAGCATAGCTTTGAAAGTCTCAACTTTTCCATATGCATCAAGTAATCTTCTCAAGATATACTTGCTCCTGATGGGGATTTAACCCTTCAGATAAAGCAACCAAAGTCCATACATTGTTGGTGTATAAGTATTCCATCTCAAATCACTAAGCATCCAGCCATTCTCACAGAGTCCCCACTCTTGATGGCCTGCTCGAAACTAGTTGGGTCATCATCTCATGATGCAATTCTTGCTCCCACTGCATAGAGAAAACCGAAGTATCTTTCAGGTAGGTGAGGAACCCTACCAGATCGGTGGAGAGGCTGAGGTTCGTTGGAGATTATTGAATCCTCCGGTTCAACCAAATCTTCAGCTGCTGTTTGTATAGCTGGAACTCCTTCCAGTTCTACCTCATGACCACTAATTTCTTCACAAGAAATTCCCTTTCCCAAAGGTGGCATGCTGAGAAAACTTCTTCTGTTCCTCAGTTTGGTAGAAAATATTCCCTTGCGAATGCTTGGGATATCCAACAAACTACCACAGAACAGACCTTCCCTCGAGCTTGTCCGGATTTTGCTTTTGACATGGCCGGACAACCCCAAATCTTAACTTCCTTAAGAGATGGGCTCTTCCCATACCATATCACATATGGAGTGGTAGGCATCTGATTTGGTAGGAACCTTATTCAATAGGTATGCAACTTCTCAAGTGCATAACCCCAAAAGAAAATAGGCAACTCAGTAGTACTCAACATCACACCATATCACATAGGGTGCGATTGCTCCGCCCCGATACTGTAAGTCTACGGTAGCACCCCGGCCGTCTACAGACGCCAAATGCGGAACAAAAACTTTTTAACTGGCGCTATCGTATACTTTAACCCGGATCTTCCATTATTGCTAAACTAACAAACTGTAAAGAGTGTAGAAAGGTTATACCGAACGATCCGAGTCCTTCATTCTTTAACCATCATCCCACGCTCCGTTGCGGCTACTCCGATCTCGTCGATCTCCGATCTGCTCATCGAGGTGGCACCACGTCAACGATTCTTTAAACGGGCTCCCGCCTCTGACTCGAGGCAACTCGGTCGTCAAGTTTGCTAAAAGAGACGACCAAGAATGATGTAGAGAATGAGTAGAAGACTTTGTCTTGTTCCGTCCAAAGCTATGGACGAACGGTTAATGAAGTTGCCAATTGATTCGGGTGATGGAATGAAATGAGCAATGGTATTTCCATACACCCCAAAACTATCGTAATCTTTTTCCAAATAAATAATCAAGCAAGTGAGTGAGAGGGGAGGGGCCGGCCACTGTATAAGGAGGTGGGGGTGAGTGTAGGAGAGAGGAGAGTGACCATAAGAACAAATATCATGTGTGAACACAAATTGTGAACACAAAGAAAGCAACCAATGAAACATCAACACCATTCAACCTAGTCACCTCTTCTAGAAACTTCTAGAACCTTCCACACTCATCTCAAGAAAAGATAAATCCATCTTTAACCGAATGTTAAAAGACGGCTGATAGAAAACTGGAAACTGGCAACTTCCAAAAGTGATCTCGAAACAAATTTCCGGATAACCCCGTAACTGTATAAATATACCCGCATTTGTATTACGACCGAATAAAAATGCAACTGAGACAAAGATATTATATCTACTCAATATAATACTCGGATCCGGCTTAAACCAAAGCCGACCAGTATCATCTGCCTGAAATCTGACACGTGCGTAAACGCACGTGCATTTTCCGAACCCTGCCATAAAACCATACGGCCTCTACAACGTTTCGCCCGAACTTGGGAAACTGTCTGTGGGGAACTCTAATGACTCTTCAGTACCCTGGCAGTGGGTTTAACCACAAACCGTCAGCGGCACTAGCTATGCGTAACGGCTGCCCATGGACTGACCTTAAGGGATGCCGATGAGCGAACTCATCCGGAAACCCTACTGAGCCTAACAGTGACAATGTATATACAGTCCGGTCCGTTCGTCAATGAGTATCGCATATCTGCCTAGGGGGCTAGTAACGTCAGACCCCCAATAGCAGTATAAGTCGTGTCGGAGTGTAGCCCAATAACACCCTGAGATACTACTGGAGTACCTACCAGTAAATCTCCTGCCACGGCCATGGGCTTTGTGTAATGGCTCTCCTAGACACAGCATGATCTCACCCCCAATACCGGGAGAGACGAATCCCTTGCCGATCCGCTCACGTGCCTCCATATGGCTCAGGACTGTACCCAAAAACTACCTGTTTGCACGACTCCTTTGAGCCGTGGTAGGGTAGAAATCAAAGCACAGTGGGAACTCACACGAGACAAATGACGACCTCAGGTCGATGAACTAACCTGTACACATGTCATCAGGGAACTGCTATCTGACGATATGTATAATACCAACTAGCAGGTTCCCGGCGAGTCCTGTCCGGTGTACTCATAACCCAATGAGCACCTTTATACATCTTAGGTGATCCAACTGACACCAGTGGCTTGTGAGACCGACCACCGCCCCTCGTCGGGGTCTCGACTGTAAACACTAGTCTACTCCGGAGTATCGATGCCCTGTCTCGAAACTCCCACGACTAGGGACCACAATTAAGGATATGCATATAAACTACCCAACTCTCACGTATATGATCGCCATCATACTGTTGGTAGTAAAGCAAGATCCTAAGGGCTCTACCAAGTGTAACATGTAATCAGTCATCTGAACATGTACATGGCTGAAAAAGGCAAACCAGATAGCATACTATCATCTCGAGTAAGACTGTCCTACCGGTATAGGTCCTCCGCAATCATTGCAATCACGTGCCTGCGATCCAATAATTGACTCTGAGGGCACTATCACCAACAATCTCCCACTTGCACTTAAGGCTAATTATTGCGATGTCGACTACTTACAGCCCGTGTGAAACCGAACATCCAACTCCTCTACTAATCAGTTTCACAAAGCCCGTTTGTAAAACTATTGTGTTCGAGAAATAGCCTCAGTGAGTGGATCCGCCTAGATGTTTCTTTTTATATCTCTCTTAATCTCAAGTTCGCGGAGAAAACCATATCCCGAATCGAGTAATACCTGTCTTAGAATATGTCTGGATATCTGATGGGACCTAGTTCATAAATGAACTCCAAATCCAAATTTCTTAGACTATATCGATCACTGAACCTAATCAGTATCCGGCACCATTCCACCCACAGTATCCTCTTGGACCACCTGTCCATAATACTGCCCCCTTCGTCAGAGGGAAAACTATAACTCTGACAATCACTCTGTCAACCATGTCACCTTTGAAGCCTGGAATGATAATCGTCTCCCGAAGGAGGCTGCCGTCATCAAATCCGTAGAACATGTACTTATGTTCTAAAACTGCTTCCTTATGTTTCTCCAGGATTGGATTAATACAAACTTATTGCATCTAGTGAAAAAACAACATCTGGTGTGGTACTTGACATCTCATGATTGACTCAGTTGCCTAAGCAAGTGATCTATCAATCATTCCCATCCCTCTCCCCTTTAGTCTGTAAGACACCTTTAGAGAGGGTGACTCCATCACCTGCAGGTACACCACCATGCCAGGAGTCATCTATTCTAAAAACCATTAGAATACTGTCAAAGTACCCACATTAGGAAACTACCCAAATCCAGATCTAAAACCATTGATCTAGAAACCAGAATGTCAAATATTATATCCATATCCTGTCTAGAGAAACAACTGTGTGACGACCATAGTACAACCGATCGTAGTATTGGAATTTTACTTCCTACTCTGTGTATGTCATCCAGATACCATGACATCACACCCTACTACCTTCTTAACAGATCCATCCCCTATTCTGATGAAGTCAAACCTATGACTGTCACATCAAAATTAGATGATCTATTTCCGCTATAACTGCTCAAGTCTATAAATAGACATAAGCTACTTGCCCACTAAGCTTCCGCTGCTCCCACTGACTACGACAACCCTCTGGCAGAATAATATATACTTGCACTTCTAAAGCTTGTTTAGAACGACGCTATACTTAACCTCCTGCTGGGTCTCACAGTCTGGAACAACAGTAGTGTCAAGTCTGGGTAAATAAGAACCTCCCTGTCACCGTCCTTGAGGCTACCGGAGTACCTCTCGGGTGTCTGAGGTTACCCACCATATCTGCGGAGTGGCTAATGGAATGTCAAAACTGATTGAATATATAGGTTCTATTAAATTTTCCGTAAACTTTTGCGGTTCTGGAATCACTTCCAGTTCTACCATACTCCCACTACTGTTTTCTGAAAAAATCCATTTTACTAAAACTGTGGCGAGTCAAGAACAATATCACTATTGATCTTCCAGATGGTAAAATATCAACCCTCGTCATAGCCAGGGTCAACCCACAAACAGCCATTACAGAAACGTGCCCTGAGTCATCCAGAGTCTGGTTTTAAGCATAAGCTGGACAACTCCCCGTACCTTAACATCTTTTAAGGTATGAACCATTCTATATCCAATATAGAAACTTTGGCACTTATTTAACTGGAACCAGATTCAAATCATGCAACTGTCTCCAGTGCATATCAACTTAATGGAAAAAGGCTAATCAGCATTACTCAACTTAGGAATCCATCCAATTATAAGCAACCTGAAAGAGAAACAAGTTTCTCAAAACCATTACTATCATCTGAATACCAATCACAAGAATCTACATCTTCGATCTCTTTGAAGAATCCCGATACTTGTGACACCTGGTTCTCTACTTTATTCTTATACCCACAACTTCTCAAAACTTAGACCTTGTATTTCTACGAAACACTTGTCTAAAAACTAAAGAAGTCATAAGTAAACAGAATATAGTACGATGACCTACCCCTTTGTCTTGATGGACACTGGACAACATACAATACTCTGTATAAGTCCGCTGAGTTAAGCAACTTAAAACCTGTGCGTCGTAGGTTGAAAACTGTAACCTGGCGATTTCCTCAAATATCACCAATTACAACGAATTCCGATATAATGAGGATAATTACCTAATTCCCAATAACTTACTCCCACTCATCATCTGTAAAACCATACAGATATGAGAATGAAACCTGGTAAATACATACCCTTGGGGTAAGTATCTAATTGGGAAAACAGATTTCCTTTAACAATGCACTGAAACATGAAAATGTTTCGTAGGGGTATCTTGGTATTCTTAGCAATGCCTCTTCCATAATCCAATTCATGACTTTAACCGTATATTTCTTTGCCATCTTTCCAAATCCCTTTATTTGTCTTTAGTCGTTACTTTCTGTACACCATCGTTAGGCTAAATGGTTTTCTTCCTTCCCTACCATTCGGCACCAGCCTATGGTTTGGAAGAAGACTATCCAGTAAGCATAATAGGTGTACCCTCCTAAACCAAGGAGTACTCGCAGCTTGAGAGAAGGTGATGGTAAAAGACAACTGAATAATACCTTATTCTTTTAAAGGTGAAATAGGAGTGGCGATGAAGTACGCGGTTTTGGTCGTGAATGATAACAGTCGTAATTTACTTTGCCCTCTTTCTAATCCCTTTATTTTGTCTTTACATATTACTTTCTGCACACCCTACTTAGGCTAATTGGTTTTCTTCATTCCCTACCTTTCGGCACCTGCCTATGGTTTGGAATAAGACTATCCAATAAGCGTAATAGGTGTACTCTCCTAAACCAAGGAGCCCTCGCAACCTGAGAGAGGTGATAATAAAAGACAACTGAATAAACCAATTCTATTTCTCCTGAACATGGATCCATCCTCGAAAAAGTCCCTTCGAGTTCGTATATAATCATACGATGGATCTATCCAATGGAAGTGGATGTCCGTAGTAATACGGGGTGTTCTGAGAAATGCAAAGGGTAGAAGAAGGAGTGGCAATGACTTATGCAACTCGGACAATCCAAAAGCCAGTATTTTAAGAAGGTTCGGTCAACTTGGTCACTGAGTCATAGTCTAGGGTCGGTCAAAGGTCGCTGCCAAAGAGAGAGAGAAAAGAAACACTCTGCGTGCACTCTAACCTAGATCAGAATGGTTATCATTTTATCTAATCCGGAAACCTCCCACTGTCCTGTCAAATTCTCCTCCAAACCTGAAAGAAGAATCAATCGGGATCACCCGAAGAGTAAACCAACTCATCAGTGGGAATCGGGATCCAACTCTCATCGCATGATAACGTGATGGTATGCATCCACGTTACTCATACTCCAGAAGGTATGCGCATACTTGGCAAGTTCCAGTTTCTTTAGAAACTCACGATATGATTTTTGCCCCATGCTCTTATAACCTTGGTGTTGGTCAAAATGTCATAAGTCACATGCCAAGTTCTACCCATCACTATCTTATCAATTTGAACCCACCCGCACATGCCCTTGACGTTGGCCAAAATGGCAGAACGACTGTCCCAAACCAACTCATCTATCTATGCAACAAATGAATACCCAGCAGCTACCAAACACTATGCCTTGGCGTTGGTCAAAATATATAGCTTGAATACTACTGAATACCCAAAAGAAATGACGGAGGGCTACGGCTGGTTTTTGGCGAAAAACCATTAACGTAACGAACTTGATATCGCTGAAGGAACCTGATAGCTTTTTAAAATATAGTGGCGAAAACCTTTTGCTAAAGAGGTCACTCCCGGTGAAGGGATCTCGGCTCTTTCCTCGTGGAATGAGGTGCAGGATATTCCACTGAATACCGCGATGCAAAGCAACTTGTAATCGACTATAGTGAAGTTATTACCCTGACGCAAACTTCTGCCCAAGGGGTCAGTCCCGGTGAAGGGATATCGGCCCTTGCCCCGTCGAATGAGGTGCAGGATATTCCACTGAATACCGCTATGCAAAACAAAAGGAAACGTCTTTGCAATAACACTTTTTAAATTTGTTCCAACAACTGTAAACAGGTTTGCTTTCCTTTGCATTGATCAGAATCAACCCAGTCCCATCAATTAATCACACCAGAAAAGAACGAAAATAAAATGTACGTATATGCCATCCGCATTCGTCACTGGGTCCCGTCATCACCCGTTAGGTTACTTAACTAACGACAGAGCGGGGACTGGACTAGCGCGGGTGTAAAACATATACAACATCTAATAGTATATAAACTAATATACAATAATCGCTCCAGGCGTGATAATATGCAACATTACAGAAAAGTAATAAGCATCACAAAACAATACAGATAATCTGGGATCCCCGAGTTTCATAGAGCCGCTGCTGAAACCCGACGTTCCCCTGGTCGTGTGGATAGCCTGTGCAATGAAACCTAGACCCCTACGGGTGCGGCAAGTTACCCGCCAAAACCTGAAACGAGGCAGCCCCCTACAGCAAAGTGAATGGACCACCCTGCACTTCACGGAATCCGGTAGCTTGAGCACCCCTCCTTGGGTCAACCTGTACCCCCTACGAGTGCGGCGAATAGTCTGCCAATTCTAGAGTGAGGCCCCTCTGCCTCTCAAAGCCATGAGATGCGGACCCGTTGCCCTCCAGAACCCGGCTATCCGTGCACTCCGTCGTGGGGTAATACTAGTACAGAAATGAAAAATAGTACAACAGGTACATCGACCGCAACCTGGTCGTGCCCCAAAAGAATATTATACAACAGGCAGTTACGGCAGTCCACATGTTGGATGCTCGCCCCGCAATATCAAATGTACAAATAAATCCAAACTGCACTACCATTGCACACTGCTATTCACCACGACAAAACCGCAACATCACAACACAATACAGAACATCAACGTGAATGTCACGTTCGCAAACCCGTCTAAAAGAACTATAGAAATCAGACGCGGTTTACCGATCAAATGACATTCCCGGTCGGAGATATAATATAAGCACTGTAAACTAACATGTTTAAATTTCGATCGACTAAATATCACGAAGTGGGCCCCACGAACATCTCTTGAACAGTAACAAAATCTGGGCCCAAAAGATATATACCAAAACCTCAAATTCCAACATAGAAGCTACTGTGCAAATTTGGGGCCACGATCTCACTGAATGGCCGCAGAAGCGCGGTCAAACCATAGGTTTGACCGCGGTTCCGCGGCGGTTTTGTCGAATCACGTGCCCAAATTTGTACGGTGTTCTTAGAAAACCCTGCACAGATTTCTGTGATATGTAGAATAATTTTTGGAACCCTTTAAAAATCAACAGAAACTGTGAATGGAAATTTTGCAGTTTTCGATATCCGGTTCGATCGATGTTTTAAACGCTTTAGCACAAGTTAATATAGCAAAATGGTGAGGCTTTGATACCACTGTAAGTCTACGGTAGCGCCCCGGCCGTCTACAGACGCCAAATGCGGAACAAAAACTTTTTAACTGGCGCTATCGTATACTTTAACCCGGATCTGCCATTATTGCTAAACTAACAAACTGTAAAGAGTGTAGAAAGGTCATACCGAACGATCCGAGTCCTTCGTTCTTTAACCATCATCACATGCTCTGTTGCGGCTGCTCCGATCTCGTCGATCTCCGATCAGCTCATCCAGGTGGCACCATGTCAACGATTCTTTAAACGGGCTCCCGCCTCTGACTCGAGGCAACTCGGTCGTCAAGTTTGCTAAAAGAGACGACCAAGAATGATGTAGAGAATGAGTAGAAGACTTTGTCTCGTTCTGTCCAAAGCTATGGACGAACGGTTAATGAAGTTGCCAATTGATTCGGGTGATGGAATGAAATGAGCAATGATATTTCCATACACCCCAAAACTATGATAATCTTTTTCCAAATGAATCATCAAGCAAGTGAGTGAGAGGGGAGGGTCCGGCCACTATATAAGGAGGTAGGGGTGAGTGTAGGAGAGAGGAGAGTGACCATAAGAACAAATATCATGTGTGAACACAAAGTGTGAACACAAAGAAAGCAACCAACGAAACATCAACACCATTCAACCTAGTCACCTCTTCTAGAAACTTCTAGAACCTTCCACACTCATCTCAAGAAAAGATAAATCTATCTTTAACCGAATGTTAAAAGACGGCTGATAGAAAACTGGAAACTGGCAACTTCCAAAAGTGATCCCGAAACGAATTTCAGGATAACCCCGTAACTGTATAAATATACCCGCATTTGTATTACGACCGAATACAAATGCAACTGAGACAAAGATATTTTATCTACTCAATATAATACTCGGATCCGGCTTAAACCAAAGCCGACCAGTATCATCTGCCCTAAATCTGACACGTGCGTAAACGCACGTGCATTTTCCGAACCCTGCCATAAAAGCATACGGCCTCTACAACGTTTCGCCCGAACTTGGGAAACTGTCTGTGGGGAACTCTAATGACTCGTCAGTACCCTGGCAGTGGGTTTAACCACAAACCGTCAGCGGCACTAGCTATGCGTAACGGCTGCCCATAGACTGACCTTAAGGGATACCGATGAGCAAACTCATCCGGAAACCATACTGAGCCTAACAGTGACAATGTATATACAGTCCGGTCCGTTCGTCAATGAGTATCGCATATCTTCCTAGGGGGCTTGTAACGTCAGACCCCCAATAGCAGTATAAGTCGTGTCGGAGTGTAGCCCAATAACACCCTGAGATACTACTGGAGTACCTACCAGTAAATCTCCTGCCACGGCCGTGGGCTTTGTGTAATAGCTATCCTAGACACAGCACGATCTCACCCCCAATACCGGGAGAGACGAATCCCCTGCCGATCCGCTCACGTGCCTCCATATGGCTCGGGACTGTACCCAAAAACTACCTGTTTGCACGACTCCTTTGAGCCGTGGTAGGGTAGTAATCAAAGCACAGTGGGAACTCACACGAGACAAATGATGACCTCAGGTCGATGAACTAACCTGTACACATGTCACCAGGGAACTGCTATCTGACGATATGTATAATACCAACTAGCAGGTTCCCAGCGAGTCCTGTCCGGTGTACTCATAACCCAATGAGCACCTGTATACATTTTAGGTGATCCAACTGACACAAGTGGCTTGTGAGACCGGCCACCGCCCCTCGTCGGGGTCTCGACTGTAAACATTAGTCTACTCCGGAGTATCGATGCCCTGTCTCGAAACTCCCACGACTAGGGACCACAATTAAGGATATGCATATAAACTACCCAACTCTCACGTATATGATCGCCATCATACTGTTGGTAGTAAAGCAAGATCCTAAGGGCTCTACCAAGTGTAACATGTAATCAGTCATCTGAACATGTACACGACTGATAAAGGCAAACCAGATAGCATACTATCATCTCGAGGAAGACTGTCCTACCGGTATAGGTCCTCCGCAATCATTGCAATCATGTACCTATGATCCAATAATTGACTCTGAGGGCACTATCACCAACAGATACACCGACATGATGTGGTGTATACGGAGGAGTAATGCTGAGAGAGAATCTCATTCTCTATTAGAATAGTCCAGGAATTCCGTGCTCAAGTATTCTCCTCCTTGATCTCATCAAAGGACATAATACTTATACCCATTTTTGGTTCTCTACTTCTAACTTATATTCTGTGAATATCTCAAAAGTTTCGGACTTGTGTTTCAACAGGAAAATATGTCTGAATCTTGAGAGATCATCAGTGAATGTAATGAAGTACAAAGAACCATTCCTGGCATTTGTAGACAGGGGACTTTCATACATCAGCATGTATCAATCCCAAGAGTTCAGTAACTCTTTCTCTGTTTCCAATAAACGGAGCTATGATCATCTTATCTTTGTGACATGACCGGCAAGTTTCACAAGATGTAAATTCAAACTGATTTAAATATGCATCCTTATATAACTTTAGCTAGTCGGGTCGCATCGATATAACCTAGTCTACAATGCCTCAAGAAGGATTCATTCATTTCTGAACTCTTCCTCTTGTGTGTATTCTGTACGTTAAGAACTATGGTTTGATTTAAAACGTCTATGCTATTAGATAACGTGCCTGAACCGATCAACTCTTGATATAGGAAATGTTCAAAACATTATCCAACAATACAAAATTATATCCTTCTTTACTAAATAAAGATACCGATATGATGTTGTATATCAGGTTCGGTATCTAATAACATTCGTTCAGAATCAATGTATTTGTTAATACAGGGTGATAACTGCCAACAGACTTGGCTGCAACACTTGCATCATTTCCAACTCTTGAAACTTATTACCCGTTCTCAGTTCTACACCTATTTGTAGCCCATGTAACAGATTACATTTGCGGGATCCTGATCCGGTACCTCATACCCAGGACGTAAAGGATACTGAGAAATAGTTCTCGGTAATGAACACGCCCGAAGAAGATGCATCAGCATGCACTTTCTTCGTTTGGGCGGCACTGGACTTCTGGTAATCCCCTATTTCCTGCTCGGTCTTATAACAATTATAAGTTGGAGTGGGACTAACGTTCCCTAGCGTAGTATAACAAGCGGGTTCGGTCAATACATCCGTATTATTATCTTGATTAAAGCTTGACATGGTCGCTACCTGGAGAGAGAGAGAAGAAAACACTCAGTGTATAATCTTGCAAGATTAGATTGGTTATTAGTATATCTAGTCGGGATGTCTCCCACTGTTTTAGTCAAATTTTCCTTCAAACCCTAAAAGGAAAGACTAGCCAGGATTAATTAAACCCTACAAGTTCGCCAATCTTTCAGCCAGGCTAGTGCCGGTACTTTGAGGGAGGTTCCCCGTGCTTTCACACGGATCTAATTAAAATAAACCTCGTTTTCCCAGAGGCGTAACCCCGTTGACACCTTTCTAGACACCTACTTGATCGGCTAATTGTAATGTGTAAAACTCTCCCAGGAGTAACTCTTACTCGCAGTGGGTATCGGGATCCAACGATCTCATAAAAAGTATGCAATCTAATTGCAAATTTCAACTCTTGAAATTCCCGATAATATTTTACCCCTAACCTTCTATGAACTTGACAAAGACCAACAAACCATAGGATGCTAGTCAAGTTCAACCGGTCATTTCCTGATTGAATTAAACCCACCAGCACGACCCTTGACAAAGGCCAACAAGGTCGCATGAATACCCTAACTCAATCGCATCATATGCTTATACAGATAAGCGGTAATCAGCTACCGCACACTACGCCTTGACAAAGGCCAACAAACGCAGCACGAATACTAAATACTACTTATCTGAAATGACGGAGGGCTACGACAGGTTTTTAAGAAAACCCTTTGCGTAATGAACTTGATATCGTTGTAGAATCGAGTGATTTTAAATGGAATGTTTTTAGGCCTTTTCTAGTTTTTCTAAAGAGGTCACTCCCGGTGAAGGGATCACGGCTCTTTCCTCATCGAATAAGGTGCAGGATATTTCACAAATACCACTATGCAAAGCAAGAATATATAAGCAATCAAAAGACAAACTGAGTGTGTAGCATCTGCTAGTTTCATTAAAGAGGTCACTCCCGATGAAGGGATCTCGGCTCTTTCCTTATCGAATAAGGTGCTGGATATTCTTCAAGGAATATCGCTATGCAAAACAAGAACTAGAGCTACCAGTTTTAAAACAAGTTTTTACAACATCTTTAGGTTTTTTTTAATTCATTAATCTCATTAATGAAGTCCCATTTTATTATGCTTCACAAGCATCACATTTGAAACGAAATCAATAATATATAATATATATCTCATATATATAATATAAACATTCGTCTCAGACAGTAATATGATCTCATCACAGAACATTGCAGCAGAAGAACATATATGAAATATTGGATATACTAAGAGGTCCGTGTTTTCTTGCGATCCTGAATAAAGCACGGATTCCACGGTCGCGATGAATAGCCAATCCCACTCCCCTAGACCCCTACGAGAGAGGCAAGCAACCCTACCAATTCTAGAGTTAGGACACCCAGTCTCGACTCCTCGAGATGGTCTCCAACTGGACACTAGAACCCGGTTACTTGTGCTCCCCGCCTTGGGTCTATCCTAATGCGGAAAAGTAAATAATATACAATGGTGACTTCATCCTCAACCCGGAAGTGCCCCAATAAAAGAATATTCCATACAATGAATTTTACATGAATGAAAATAAAAACCCTCATCTCACATAAAACCCCTGGCTATTCAAGACACGACGATCCAATATCACAGCAACACATAACATCACATGTCATCAACGCAAGTAAATATATGTATCCCAATTGTCGTTGATGTATAGCAACGAAACCGGCGATACAATACATATTACGCTTACTGTCACAGAAAAGAAAGTGTAAAACTACAACAGTTGGAATCCGCAACCTCCTTAGACATCTCATGCCAAACCAAATGAATTCCTTAGACATCGCATGCCTAACAATTATAAACCCCGCATTTTAGTCTCAATATCGAAAACACTTTTCTATATCAAGTCAGGCAATACATCAATATTCCTGACATCCTGATCGAATGCTCGTCGGAAACTTTAGTAGACGGCCACACCCCCCGATTCCATCGACGAAGTGCACTAAGGCGGAACACCGCTGCCGCGAGCACCCGAACGGATGCTTTTGGCGACGAGGTTCTCCTACAGTCACTTGGTCGGGGCTGTGGGGCGTGGCTATCTATTAAGTTTACTCGGCGAGTATCCGGGTACGCTACGTGATTGCGACGGAGTTTTGATCACATCAAAATCCCGTGGCAACCGATCATATGAGACTAAAAACTGCTATATTTATAACATTCAAATTAGTTATCTCATAACTATTTGTGGATTCCAAATATTGTATCACATTCCAGATAAATAGACAATGTTAAACTTTCCGATCGAATAAACAAACACCCAAGATTTCCCTTTAGTTCTCAATACTTGAAATTAGTTTAAAAGCATCCGTCACACGCCACAGTACCAATGGTCCAGCCGCAGAAGGGTCAAACTAACGCCTCACATATGGCAACGCCGTACTGCTACAAACCCTAAGGTTTAGAGGCGGTTCAGACGGTCACATAATCGAGTTAAGGTTTTAGTTCTTCTAGAGGGTCCACTGTGTTACTTGCACGACTGTGAATGTTCTTTAACTAAGGAAAAAATCCAACACTTGAAAATTTTCCGGCAGGGGTAAAAGTGAGTTATTGATATCCGTTCGAACTTTTTAACACGTTCTAAATTACCCGGAAAAATTTAAACGAAGTTAAACATTCCAATCGAATCAATGAGTTCCCAATATATCCCAGAAAGCTCAACACTTAACTAGAATTAAAAATTCCCAGAAGCATGAAAAAGTACCCAAGAATAAACCCAGAAGTACTAGCCCCCAACCCCCAAAGTTGGCCGCAGAGCCGCCGCCAAACGCATGGTTAGGCAGCGGTTCTGCGGTATCTTGAGTGAATTATGTCTTCGTACTTCACAGTAATTCTTAGAATTCCCTGCATGATTTTCTGAGTATTTTTAATATGAAAAATTTCAACTTTTGGAAAAATTTCCAGAAACTAGGATTTATCGGGGTTCCGGAGTTCGATCGGACTTCAAACTTCGTCCAGACAATGCCTAATGCTCTAGCTAGGCTCTGATACCTCTGTAAGGTTACTGGGCACAATTTCAAAGGTCTATAAGGCATCAACCATGCCGAATTTAAGTTTTCAAGTGCCGAACAACCTAAAGCGAGGATCTTTGCTAAATAATTAGGGTAAACAAAGCATGTAAACAACTTTACATCTAAGATAGAGGGATTACAACCTTTGTAGTCCATTCCTTCGCTTCATAAGCTCCGAGTAGTAGTCCCTTCATCGCGATCCATGAACTTCTGGACTCTAGAGAGGCTCCATGAGCCGAATGATCCATGCTTGCTTGAACTCTTCCTTTTCGAAGATGATCTACCTTGAAGAATCTTTAACCCAAGCTTACACTTCACTAAACAACTTATTAGAGAAGTGAACACCCTAATCTATGTGGCTAGAATAGATAAGGATGATGAAGTAGGAATTTAGCTCTTTTATATTTTCAATTTCTCACCATTTATCATCACAAACCCAAAAGCTAGTAAGCTTTTTCAAGAGGAAGAAGAAGAAGAAATCTATTTGTGATGAATAATGAAATCATTGTTTGGTTACAAATCCAACCATGGGTTAAGAATGAAGGCTTAACCCTTGTAGATATTTAACTAGGGTAAAGGGTTTGGATTGGGTTAAGAAATATCTTCACAAAATATCTATACAAAATATCTAGGCTTAAAACAAAATAAAGCTTCTAGAAGCTTCATGAAAAAGCTAACCCAAATCAAACCCTAACATGTTTAATCTCCACAAATCATGTTGTATTTGTAACCCTAACTTGTTACAATAGTATATATCACATATATAATATATTTTTGTAACAAAAGAAAATAATACAATTAACATATATCGCATATATATATCAATGTATTTAACTGTGAGAAAAGGAATCAATAAAGCGAGCTTATATTAGTTAATGTAATGTAATATATCTCATATATAATTATACATTAAATTATCGAATCAACACTTGATCCGACAATCCAGCTATATCGCATATAACCGACTAATATAACATATACCGATTCATCGAATCAACACTTGATCCGATGACCCGGCTAGATCACATATACCCGGCCGATATATATCGCGAGAATAGAATACGGTATCTCATATCGTATTATTCTCGGTCCCGCACATATCACATATGTGCTCCTACTCCGTTTTGCCTGAGCCAAGAGACCACTTTGTAAGACTCTAAAGAATCGTCAATACGCTGGCAGTAGGTGATGATCATATCAAACACCCATAAGCTGCAAGCGGTCAGCTAAACGTAACAGCGACCTAGGTATTGAGCAATCAGAAGATCAACAAGCAAGCCTGTACATTCTCCTGTGAATCCAACCAGTAACACTCCCATACAGTCCGGTCTCTTCGTCTGATATGTCGCATATCTTATCTAGGGGTGGTAAACGTCAGACCCCAGTAACCGATAAGTCGTGTCGATATGAGGTCCATAACAGTTCGAGAAACTACTGATAACACTTACCAGTAAATCTCAGCAACCCTGGCAAGGGATTTCCAGTTATAGCCAATCGAACACAGCGCAACATCAACCCCCTATACCGGGAGAGATGAAACCCCTCCTATCGCTCATTGCCTCCATGTGATTCGGGACTGTACCCAAGAGCCACCGTTTTGTACGCCCTCTTGGACGTGGTATGATGGAAATCAAAGCACGGTGGGAATCACACAAGACTCTATGACGATCTCAGGTCTACAGACTAACCTGTACCAGTGTCACCAGAGAATTGCCATCTGACGTGAGGTATAATACCATCTGGGATTTCTCGGCGAGTCCGTCCAGTGTACCCAGTCTCCACTGAGCACCCGTATACCTTCTTTGATGTCAAACACAAATGGATATGGGATCATCCATCGCCCATCTACATGGGTCAAGAAGCATACGCTAGTCTACTCTGGTATATCGATGCCCTGTCTCGATACACCTACGACTAGGAACATTTGAAGGATGTACTTAGCGACTACACTATCCACACTAGTATGATCTGCATCATAGTCCTGGTAGTCAAGTACTCATCCTAAAGGATTTATCAACATCTAACATAGAGACAATCAGAGTACATGTTAAGATAAAGAACAACCAGATAGCTTACTATCATGTCGAGCAAGAAAATCCTCCCTAAATATGTCCATGCATCCACTACAATATACATCGTATGTACAGTAATGGCCTCTAGGGCATACATATCACTAACAATCTCCCACTTGCACTAGGGCCATATGTTGTCGTATCACATACCCAACAATCAGCTGTGGTTTAAGTATCTCATACTCAACCATCCCATAAACTTCTCTACTAGGAAATAGGCCTTTGTGAGTGGATCCACGCTGTTGTCCTCTGTATCTACTCTCCTAACCTCGATCTCCGTGGAGATCAACCATCTCCATGATCAGGTGATACTGCCTAAGAATATGTCTGGATCACAGATGGGATGGGGGTTCCTAGGCTTATGCCACAACTCCATTGTCACACAATAGTAGGAACGAAATTCATCTCATGAACTCATATATATCCAGACTGCCTCTTTGGTAGCATCCTTAGTAACGATGTATCTTGCTTTTAATCGTCTAGTAAGTCACGGTATCTAGCTTGGAACTCTTCCAACATACCGTCCCTCCACTGAGGGTAAAGACAATGCCTGCGACAGACATTCAGTCGTCCTTATCATCCTGGAACCATTCCAGTGATTCTCCCCAGGATCGATAGATACCATCTCACTACAACTAGTGAGAATCCTAACATCCAATTAGATCTATCTCATAAATCCATAACCCAGGATTTAGGAGATATCACCTTGATCCTATATGGAGAATCTTTGTGATAAGAGGAGATTGACCGAGCGTAGCATAGGAAACTCCTTCCCTATAAAGAGTATGTCATCCATGTACTATATGAGGATCACCACCATACTCCCTTCTACCTTTTTGTATATACAAAGGTTCATCTACCATTTTGATGAAGTTAAACGCTTTGACTACCACATCAAAACAGGTGTTCCAACTCCGCGATGCCTGCTTTAACTCATAAAGCAACTTGCACACGTTTCCGCTGCTCCCATTTTACTACGAAGCCCTCTGGCTGTGTACTTATAAACGCTCTCTTCCAAATCATCACTTAGAAAAGCAGCCATGACACCCAACCGCCAGATATCGTAGTCATGGTATGTAGCAGTGGCAAGTAGGATCTGGATGGACTTAAGCATAGCTTTGAAAGTCTCAACTTTTCCATGTACACCAAAAAAACTTCTCAAGATATACTTGCTCCTGATGGGGATTTACACCTTCAGATAAAGCAACCAAAGTCCATACATTGTTGGTGTATAAAGATTCCATCTCAGATCACTAAGCATCCAGCCATTCTTAGAGAGTCCCCACTCCTGATGGCCTGCTCGAAACTAGTTGGGTCGTCATCTCATGATGCAATCCTCGCTCCCACTGTCTTAAAGAAAACCGTAGTATCTCTCAGGTGGGTGAGGAACCCTACCAGATCGGCGGCGAGGCTGAGGTTCGTTGGAGACTATTGAATCCTCCGGTTCAACTAAATCTTCAGCTGCAGTTTGTATAGCTGGAACTCCTTCCAGTTCTATCTCATGACCACTAATTTCTTCACAAGAAATTCCCTTTCCCAAAGGTGGCATGGTGAGAAAACTTCTTTTGTTCCTCAGTTTGGTAGAAGATATTCCCTTGCGAATGCTTGGGATATCCAACAAACTTCCACAGAACTGACCTTGTCTCGAGTTTGTCCGGATTTTTCTTTTGACATAGGCCGGACAACCCCAAATCTTAACTTTCTTAAGAGATGGGCTCTTCCCATACCATATCACATATGGAGTGGTAGGCATCTGATTTGGTAGGAACCTTATTCAATAGGTATGCAACTTCTCATGAGCATAACCCCAAAAGAAAATAGGCAACTCGGTAGTACTCATCATAGAGCACACCATATCACATAGGGTGTGATTGCTCTGCCCCGATACACCGACGTGCTCTGGTGTATACGGAGGAGTAATTCTGAGAGAGAATATCATTCTCCTTTAGAATAGTCCAGGAATTCCGTGCTCAAGTATTCTCCTCCTTGATCTCATCAAAGGACATAATACTTATACCCGTTTTTGGTTCACTACTTCTAAGTTATATTCTGTGAATATCTCAAAAGCTTCGGACTTGTGTATCAACAGGAACATATGTCTGAATCTTGAGAGATCATCAGTGAATGTAATGAAGTACAAAGAAGCATTCCTGGCATTTGTAGACAGGGGAATTTCATACATCAGCATGTATGAATCCCAAGAGTTCAGTAACTCTTTCTCTGTTTCCAATAAAAGGAGCTATGGTCATCTTATCTTTGTGACATGACCGGCAAGTTTCACAAGATGTAAATTCAAATTGATTTAAATATGCATATTTATGTAACTTTAGCTAGTCGGGTCGCATCGATATGACCTAGTCTACAATGCCTCAAGAAGGATTCGTTCATTTCTGAAATCTTCCTCTTGTGTGTGTTCTGTATGTTAAGAACTGTGGTTTGATTTAGAACGTCTATGCTTTTAGATAACGTGCCTGAACCGATCAACTCTTGATATAGGAAATGTTCAAAACATTATCCAACAATACGAAATTATATCCTTCTTAACTAAATAAAGATACCGATATGATGTTGTATATCAGGTTCGGTATCTAATAACATTCGTTCAGAATCAATGTATTTGTTAATACAGGGTGATAACTGCCAACAGACTTCGCTGCAACACTTGCATCATTTCCAACTCTTGAAACTTATCACCCGTTCTCAGTTCTCTACCTATCTGTAGCCCATGTAATAGATTACATTTGCGGGATCCTGATCCGGTATCTCATACCCAGGACGTAAAGGATACTGAGAAATAGTTCTCGGTAATGAACACACCCGAAGAAGATGCATCAGCATGCACTTTCTTCGTTTGGGCGGCACTGGAATTCTGGTAATCCCCTATTTCCTGCTCGGTCATATAACAATTATATGTTGGAGCGGGACTAACATTCTCTAGCGCAGTAAAACAAGCGTGTTCGGTCAATACATCTGTATTATTATCTTGATTAAGGCGTGACATGGTCGCTACCTGGAGAGAGAGAGAGAAGAAAACACTCAATGTATGTTCTTGCAAGATTAGATTGGTTATTAATATATCTAATCAGGATGTCTCCCACTGTTTTAGTCAAATCTTCCTTCAAACCCTAAAAGTAAAGACTAGCCGGGATTAATTACACCCTACAAGTTCGCCAATCTTTTAGCCAGGCTAGTGACGGTACTTTGAGAGAGGTTCCCCGTGCTTTCACACGGACCTAATTAAAATAAACCTCGTTTTCCCAGAGGCGTAACCTCGTTGACACCTTTCTAGACACTTACATGATCGGCTAATTGTAATGTGCAAAACTCTCCCAGGAGTAACTCTTACTCGCAGCGGGTATCGGGATCCAACTATCTCATAGAAGGAATGCAATCTCATTGCAAATTTCAACTCTTAAAACTCCCGATAATATTTTACCCCTAGCCTCCTATGACCTTTACAAAGGCCGACAAACCATAGGATGCTAGTCAAGTTCAACCGGTCATTTCCTGATTGAATTAAACCCACCCGTACGACCCTTGACAAAGGCCAACAAGGTCGCATGAATACCCTAACTCAATCATATCATATGCTTATACAGATAAGCAGTAATCAGTTAGCGAACACTACTCCTTAAAACAGGCCAACAAACACAGCACGAATACTAAATACTACTTATCTGAAATGACGGAGGGCTACGACAGGTTTTTAAGAAAACCCTTTGCGTAATGAACATGATATCGTTGTAGAATCGATTGATTTTAAATGGAATGTTTTTGAGGCCTTTTCTAGTTTTGCTAAAGAAGTCACTCCCGGTGAATGGATCTCGGCTCTTTCCTCATCGAATAAGGTGCAGGGTATTTCACAAATACCACTATGCAAAGAAAGACTATATAAGCAATCAAAGGACAAACTGAGTGTGTAGCATCTGCTAGTTTCGCTAAAGAGGTCACTCCCGGTGAAGGAATCTCAGCTCTTTCCTTATCGAATAAGGTGCTGGATATTCTTCAAGGAATACCGCTATGCAAAACAAGAACTAGACCTTCCAGTTTTAAAGCAAGTTTTTACAACATCTTTAGGTTTCTTTTATTTCATTAATCTCATTAATGAAGTCCCATTTTATTATGCTTCACAAGCATCACATTTGAAACGAAATCAACAATATATAATATATATCTCATATATATAATATAAACATTCGTCTCAGACAGTAATATGATCTCATCACAGAACATTGCAGCAGAAGAACGTATATGAAATATTGGATATACTAAGAGGTCCGTGTTTTCTTGCGATCCTGAATAAAGCACGGATTCCACAGTCGCGATGAATAGCCAATCCCACTCCCCTAGACCCCTACGAGAGAGGCAAGCAACCCTACCAATTCTAGAGTTAGGACACCCAGTCTCGACTCCTCGAGATGGTCTCCTACTAGACCCTAGAACCCGGTTACTTGTGCTCCCCTCCTTGGGTCTATCCTAATGCGGAAAAGTAAATAATATACAATGGTGATGTCATCCTCAACCTAGAATTGCCCCAATAAAAGAATATTACATACAATGAATTTTACATGAATGAAAATAAAAACCCACATTTCACATAAAACCCCCGGCTATTCAAAACACGACGATCCAATATAACATATCACAGCAACACATAACATCACATGTCATCAACTTAAGTAAATATGCGTGTCCCAATTTTCGTTGATGTTTAGCAACGAAACTGGAGATACACCACATATTACGCTTACGGTCACAGAAAAGAAAGTGTAAAACTACAACAGTTGGAATCCGCTACCTCCTTAGACATCCCATGCCTAACCAAATGAATTCCTTAGACATCGCATGCCTAACAATTATAAACCCCGCATTTTAGTCTCAATATCGAAAACTCTTTTCTATATCAAGTCGGGCAATTCATCAAGATTCCCGACATCCTGATCGAATACTCGTCGGAACTTTAGTAGATGGCCACACCCCCCGATGCCGTCGACGAAGTGCACTAAGGCGGAACACCGCTGCCACGAGCACCCGAACGGATGCTTTTGGCGAAGGGGTTCTCCTACAGTCACTTGGTCGGGGCTATAGGGCGTGGCTATATATTAAGTTTACTAGGCGAGTATCCGCGTACGCTATGTGATTGCGAAGGACTTTTGATCACATCAAAATCCCGTGGCAACCGATCTTATGAGACTAAAAACTGCTAGATTTATAACATTTATATTAGTTATCTCATAACTACTTGTGGATTCCAAATATTGTATCACATTCCAGATAAATAGACAATATTAAACTTTCCGATCGAATAAACAAACACCCAAGATTTCCCTTTAGTTCTCAACACATGAAATTAGTTTAAAAGCATCCATCACATGCCACAGTACCAATGGTCCAGCCGTAGAAGGGTCAAACCAACGCCTCACATGTGGCAACGCCATACTGCCACAAACCCTAAAATTTAGAGGCGGTTCAGACGGTCACATAATCGAGTTAAGGTTTTAGTTCTTTTAGAGGGTCCACCGCGTTACTTGCCTGACTGTGAATGTTCTTTAACTAAGAAAAAAATCCAACACTTGGAGATTTTCCAGCAGGGGAAAAAGTGAGTTATTGATATCCGTTCGAACTTTTTAACACGTTCAAAATTACCCGGAAAAACTTAAACTAAGTTAAACTTTCCGATCGAATCAATAAGTTCCCAATATATCCCAGAAAGCTCAACAGTTAAGTAGAATTAAAATTTCCCAGAAGCATAAAAAAGTACCCAAGAATAAACTCCTGAAGTACTAGCCCCCAACTCCTAAAGTTGGCTGCGGAACCGCCGCCAAACGCATGGTTAGGCCGCGGTTCCGTGGTCTCTTGAGCGAATTATGGCTTCGTACTTCATAGTAATTCTTAGAATTCCCTGCTTGATTTTCTGAGCATTTTTAAAATGAAAATTTTCAACTTTTGGAAAAATTTCCAGGAACTAGGATTTTTCGGGGTTTCTGAGTTCGATCGGACTGCAAACTTCGTCTAGACAATGCCAAATGCTCTTGCTAGGTTCTGATACCACTGTAAGGTTACTAGGCACTATCTCAAGGGTCTATAAGGCATCAACCATGACGAATTTAAGTTTTCAAGTGCCGAACAAGCTAAAGCGAGGATCTTTGCTAGATAATTAGGGTAAACAAAGTATCTAAACAACTTTACATCTCAGAGAGAGGGATTACAACCTTTGTAGTCCGTTCCTTCGCTTCATAAGCTCCGAGTATTAGTCCCTTTGTCGCGATCCACGAACTTCCGGACTTTAGAGAGGCTCCACGAGTCGAATGATCCATGCTTGCTTGAAGTCTTCCTTTTCGAAGATGATCTACCTTGAAGAATCTTTAACCCAAGCTTACACTTCACTTAACAACTTATTAGAAAAGTGAACACCCTAATCTAAGTGGCTAGAATAGATGAGGATGATGAAGTAGGAATTTAGCTCTCTTTTATTTTTAATTTCTCACCATTTATCATTACAAACCCAAAAGCTAGTAAGCTTTTCCAAGAGGAAGAAGAAGAAGAAATCTATTTGTGATGAATAATGAAATCATTGTTTGGTTACAAATCCAACCATGGGTTAAGAATGAAGGCTTAACCCTTGTAGAGATTTAAGTAGAGTAAAGGGTTTGGGTTGGGTTAAGAAATATCTTCACAAAATATCTATACAAAATATCTAAGCTTAAAATAAAATAAAGCTTCTAGAAGCTTCATGAAAAAGCTAACCCAAATCAAACGCTAACATATTTAATCTCCATAAATCATGTTGTATTTGTAACCCTAACTTTTTACAATATTATATATCACATATATAATATATTTTTGTAACAAAAGAAAATAATACAATTAACATATATCGCATATATATCAATGTATTATCCGGTGAGAAAATGAATCAATAAAGCGAGCTTATATTAGTTAATGTAATGTAATATATCTCATATATAATTATACATTAAATTATCGAATCAACACTTGATCCGACAATCCGGCTATATCACATATAACCGACTAATATAACATATACCGATTCATCGAATCAACACTTGATCCGATGACCCGGCTATATCACATATACCCGGCCGATATATATCGCGAGAATAGAATACGATATCTCATATCGTATTATTGTCGTTCCCGTACATATTGTTAGTTATATGTAAGCCATAGAGGCCATTACTGTACATACGATGTATATTGTAATGGATGCTTGGACATATATAGGGAGGACTTTCTTGCTCGACATGATAGTATGCTATCTGGTTGTACTTTATCTTAACATGTACTCTGATTGTCTCTATATTACATGTTGATAAAGCCCTTAGGATATGTACTCGAATACTGGGACTATGATGAGATCATACTAATGGGGCCACGGTAGTCGATGAGTACATCCTATAACTGTTCCTAGTCGAGGGTGTATCGAGACAGGGCATCGATACACAAGAGTAGACTAACGTATACGCATCTTGACCCATATGATGGGCGATGGATGATCCCATATCCATCGGTGTTTGACATCAAGGATAGTGTACGGGTGCTCAGTAGAGACTGGGTATACTGGACGGACTCGCCGAGAACTCCTAGATGGTATTATACCTCACGTCAGATGGCAGTTCTCCGGTGACAATGGTACAGAGTAGTCTGCTTACCCGAGATCGTCATAGAGTCTTGTGTGATTCCCACTGTGCTTTAATTTCCATCATACCACGTCCAAGAGGGCGTGAAAAAAGGTGGCTTTTGGGTACAGTCCCGAATCACATGGGGGCAATGAGCGATAGGAGGGGATTCGTTTCTCCCGGTATAGGGAGTTGATGTTGTGCTGTGTTCGATTGGCTATAACTGGAAATCCCTGGCCAGGGTTGCTGAGATTTACTAGTAAGTGTTATCAGTAGTTTCTCGAACAGTTATAGACCTCATATCGACACGACTTATGAAGCTACTGGGGTCTGAGGTTTACCACCCCTAGGCGAGATATGCGACATACCAGACGACAAGACCGAAATGTACGGGAGTGTTACTGATTGGATTCACAGGAGAATGTACAGGCTTGCTCGTTGATATTCTGAGCGCTCAATACCTGGGTAGCTGTTACGTTTAGCTGACCGCTTGTAGCTTGTGGGTGTTTGATATGATCATCATCTACTGCCGGCGTATTGACGATTCTTTAGAGTCCTACACAGAGGTTTCTTGGCTCAGGCAAAACGGAGTAGGAGCACATATGTGATATGTGCAGGACCGAGGATAATGCAGTATGTGATACCGTATTGGATTCTCGCGATATGAGATATCTGCCGGGTATATGTGATATAGCCGGGTCATCGTATTAGTCGGTTATATGCGATATAGCCGGATTATCGGATCAAGTATTGATTCGATAATTTAATGTATAATAATATATATGATATATTAAATTACATTAACTAATATTAGCTCACCAAAAGATTCTTTTTCTCACTCGCGTAATACATTGATATGTATGCGATATATGTTAATTGCATTATTTTATTTTGTAATATTAAATATTGTATATGTGATATATAATATTGTAACATGATATGAATAATAATGCAACATGTTTAGTGGAGTTTAAACAAGGTTAGGATTTGGATTAGGGTTAAGACTTCTAGTAGCCTCTAGAAGCTTTTCTTTTGTCATGGAAAAGATATTATGCTTGATATTTTCAAGTGACTCACCTTTAACCCAACCCAAACCCTAGCCATAGTTAAATCTCTACAAGGGTTTAGTTGACCATGCTTGCATTATTCATCATTATTATCTTTGCATTATTCATCACAAAAGGATTATGATATTCTTCTTCTTTTTCTTTCTTCTTTCTTTCATGGAAAAAGCTTTCTAGCTTTTTTCCAAGTGATGAAAATGAGTGAGAATAAGAAAATAAAATAGAGCAAAAATCCTACTTCATCATTCTCATCTATCCTTGCCCTTTAGATGAGAGTGTTCACTTCATTTAGTGAGTGTTACCTTGTGTTAATGAAACTTCAAGGTAGATCATCTTTGTTATCGAAGATCGGAAGCAAGACTGCATCTTTTTCTTCGTGAAGCCTCTCGAGAGTCCGGAACACGATGATCGCAGCGAAGGGACCTCAACACGGAGCTTAAGAAGTGAAGGACCGGATCTACAAAGGTTGCAATCCCTCTCACTTAGTGTTAAAGAGTTTAACATGCTTGTTTTCACCTAAACTCTAGTTTAAAGATCCGGCTTTTGGTTGTTCGGCACGACTAAAATTTTAATCGGGCATGGTTGATGCCTCGTAGATCCTTGTGAGCGTACCTAGCAACCCTACAGTGGTATCAGACGAGCTAGAGCTTTAGAAGAAGTCTAGATGAAGTTTAAAGTCCGATCGAACTCCGACACACCCGAGTATACCCCTCGCTGGACATTTTCTAAAAATGTGATATTTTCTGAATTAAAAATGCTCAGAAACTTAAGCAGGAAAAACTAGAATTACTGTGAAGAACGGACCTGTAATTCGCTGATTTGACCGCGGAACCGCGGCCAAACCAAGGGTTTGGCAGCACTTCTGCGGCCAAAATTTTTAATTAGTCCCTGGAACTTCATGTATTTATTCTTAGGTCCTTTCTTGTCATTTTTTTCGGGGAATTTTTTAATTCCACTCAAGTGTTGAGTTTTCTACGGTTGTATTGGGGACTCGTTGATTCGATCGGATAATTTAACTTCATTTAGTTTGTCCGGGTAATTTTTAGAACGTGTTAAAAAGTTCGAACGGATATCAATAACTCACTTTTTCCCCTGCCGGAAAATTTCCAAGCGTTGGATTTTTCCGTAGTTTAAGGACGTTCTAAGTCGTGCAAGTAACGCGATGGATCCTCTAGAGGACAACAAACCTTAACTCAATTATGTGACAGACTTAAACTGCCTCTAAACCTTAGGGTTTGTAACAGTACGGCATGCCACATGTGAGGAGTTGGCTTGACCCTTCTACGGCTGGACCATTGGTACTTTGCCATGTGATAGATGTTTTTAAACTAATTTCAAGTGTTGAGAACTATTTGGGAAATCCTGAGTGTTTGATTATTCGATCGGAAAGTTTAACACTGTCTGTTTATCTGGAATGTGATACAATATTTAGAATCCACAGGTAGTTATGAGATAACTAATTTGAATGTTATAAATCTAGCAGTTTAGTCTCAGATGATCGGTTGCCACGGAATTTTGATGTGATCAAAAGTCCGTCGCAATCACGTAGCGTACGCGGATACTAGCCGGGTAAACTTAACAGACAGCCATGCCCCATAGCCCTGACCAAGTGACTGTAGGAGAACCCCGTCGCTAAAAGCATCCGTTCGGATGCTCGCGGCAGCGGTGTTCCGCCTTAGTGCACTTCGTCGACGGCATCAGGGGTGGGGCCGTCTACTAAAGTTTGCGACAAGTATTCGATCAGGATGTCGGGAATCTTGTTGAATTGCCCGACTTGAAATTGAAAAGAGTTTTCAATAATGAGACTAAAATGCGGGGTTTATAATTGTTAGGCATGCGATGTCTAAGGAATTCATTTGGTTAGGCATGCGATGTCTAAGGAGGTTGCGGATTCCAACTGTTATAGTTTTACACTTTCTTTTCTGTGACCGTAAGTGTAGTATGTGGTGTATCGTCAGCTTCGTTGCTATACATCAACGATAATCGAGATACGCATACTTGCTTACATTGATGATATGAGATATTATATGTTGCTGTGATATGTTATATTGGATTGTCGCGTTCTGAATAGCCGGGGGTTTTATGTGAGATGAGGATTTTTATTTTCATTCATGTAAAATTCATTTGTATGTAATATTCTTTTGTTGGGGCACTTCCGGGCTGAGGATGATGTCACCATTGTATATTATTTACTTTTCCGCATTAGGTAGACCCAAGGCGGGGAGCACAAGTAACTGGGTTCTAGGGTCCAATGGGAGACCATCTCGAGGAGTCGAGACCGGGTCTCCTAACCCTGGAATTGGCAGTGTTACTTGCCACTCTCGTAGGGGTCTAGGGATGTGGGTTTGGCTATTCGTCGCGACCGTGGAATCCGTGTTTTATACAGGCTCGTATTAAAACACGGACGTCCTAGTATATCCAATATTTCAAATATGTTTCTTCTGCTGCCATGTTCTGTGATGAGATCGTATTACTGCCTGATACGAATGTTTATATTATATATATGAGATATATGTTATATTGCAGATTTCGTTTCAAATGTGATGCTTGCGAAGCATACTAAAATGGGACTTCATTAATGAGATTAATGAAATAAAAGAAACCTAAGATGTTGTAGAAACTTGTTTAAAAACTGGTTGCTCTAGTTCTTGCTTTGCATAGCGGTATTCCTTGTAGAACATCCAGCACCTTATTCGATAAGGAAAGAGCCGAGATCCCTTCACCGGGAGTGACCTCTTTAGTGAAACTAGCAGATGCTACAAACTCGGTTTGTCTTTTGATTGCTTCTATAGTTCTTGCTTTGCATAGTGATATTTGTGAAATATCATGCACCTTATTCGATGAGGAAAGAGCCGACGATCCCTTCACCGGGAGTGACCTCTTTAGCAAAACTATAAAAGGCGTAAAAAACACTCCATTTAAATCACTCGATTCTACAACGATATCAAGTTCATTACGCAAAGGGTTTTCTTAAAAACCTGTCGTAGCCCTCCGTCATTTCAGATAAGGACTGTTTAGTATTCGTGCTGCGTTTGTTGGCCTTTGTCAGGGCGTAGTGTGCGGAAGCTGAATAGTACTTATCTGCTTATGCATATGATGCAGATTGGATTAGGGTAGTCGTGCGACCTTGTTGGACTTTGTCAAGGGCCGTGCGGGTGGGTTTAATTCAATCAGGAAATGACGGGTTGAACTTGACTAGCAGCTTATGGTTTGTTGGCCTTTGTCAAGGTCATAGGAGGCTTGGGGTAAAATATTATCGGGAATTTCAAGTGTTGAAATTTGCAATGAGATTGCATACCTTCTATGAGATAGTTGGATCCCGATACCCGCTGCGAGTAAGAGTTGCTCCTGGGAGAGTTTTACACATTATAATTAGCCGATCAAGTAGGTATCTAAAAAGGTGTTAACGGGGTTACGCCCCTGGGAAAATGAGGTTTACTTTAATTAGGTTCGTGCGAAAGCACGGGGGACCTCCCTCAAAGTACCGGCACTGGCCTGGCTGAAAGATTGGCGAACTTGTAGCGTGTAATTAATCCCGGCTAGTCTTTCCTTTTAGGTTTGAAGGAAGATTTGACTAAAACAGTGGGAGAAATCCTGATTAGATATATTAGATAACCAATCTAATCTTGCAAGAGCATACACTAAGTGTTTTCTTCTCTCTCTCTCTCCAGGTAGCGACCATATCACGCCTTAATCAAGATAATAATACGGATGTATTGACCAAACCCGCTTATTATACTGAGCTAAGGAACGTTGGTCCCGCTCCAACTTATAATTGTTATAAGACAGAGCAGGAAATTGGGGATTACCAAAATTCCCATGCCGCCCAAACGAAGAGAGTGCATGTCGATGCATCATCTTTAGGTATGTTCATTACAGAGAACTGTTTCTCAGTATCCTTTACGTCCTGGGTATGAGATACCGGATCAGGATCCCGCATATGTAATCTGTTACATGGGCTACAGAAAGGTAGAGAATTGAGAACGGGTGATAAGTTTCATGAGACAGAAAAAGGTGCAAGTGTTGCAGCCATGTCTGTTGGTCACTATCACCCTGTGTTACCAGAATACATTGATTCTGAATGATTGTTATTAGATACCGAACATGATATACAACATCATATCAGTCTCTTTATTGGTAAAGAAAGGATATAATTTTGTATTGTTGGATAATGTTTTGAACATTTCCTATATCAAGAGTTGATCGGTTCAGGTACGTTATCTAAAAGCATAGACGTTCTAAATCAAACTACAGTTCTTAGTATACAGAACAACACAAGAGGAAGAGTTCAGAAATGAACAAATCCTTCTTGAGGCATTGTAGACTAGGTCATATCAATGCGACCCGACTAGCTGAAGTTACATTAAGATGCATATTTAAATTAGTTTGAATTTACATCTTGTGAAACTTGCCGGTCATGTCACAAAGATAAGATGACCATAGCTCTGTTTATTGGAAACAGAGAAAGAGTTAGTAAACTCTTGGGATTGATACATGCTGATGTATGAAGGTCCCCTGTCTACACATGCCAAGACCGGTTCTTTGTACTTCATTACATTCTTTGATGATCTCTCAAGATTCAGACATATGTTCCTGTTGAAACACAAGTTCGAACCTTTTGAGATATTCACAGAATATAAGTTAGAAGTAGAGAACCAAAATACGGGTATAAGTATTATGTATGAGATAAAGGAGGAGAATACTTGAGCACGGAATTCCTGGACTATTCTAAAGGAGAATGAGATTCTCTCTCAGCATTACTCCTCCGTATACACCACAGCACATCGCTGAATCGGGGCAGAGCAATTACACCCTATGTGATATAGTATGCTCTATGATGAGTACTACTGAGTTCCTATTTCCTTTTGGGAGTTGTGCACTTGAGAAGATGAATACCTATTGAATAGGGTTCAAATCAAATCAGTTGCCGACCACTTCATATGTGATATGGAAAGGGAAGAGCCCATATCTTAAGTTTGTTAAGATTTGGGGTTGTCCGGCCTATGTCTAAAAAGCAAAATCCGGACAAGCTCAAGGCAAAGTCAGATTTGTGGAAGTTTGTTGGATATCCCAAGCATTCGCAAGGGAATATCTTCTACCTAACCGAGGAACAAAAGATGTTTTTGTTTCTCAACATGCCACCTTTGTGAAAGGGAATTTCTTGTGAAGAAATTAGTGGTCATGAGGTAGAACTGGAAGGAGTTCCAGCTATACAAACTACAGCAGATGATTTGGTAGAACCAAAGGATTTAATAGTTTCCAACGAACCTCAGCCTCTCCGCCGATCTAGTAGGGTTCCTCACCCACTTGAGAGATACTTTGGTTTCTCTATGACAGTGGGAGCGAGAATTGCATCATGAGATGATGACCCAACTAAGTTTCGAGAAGGCCATCAGGAGTGGGACTCTGTAAGAATGGCTAGATACCGTGACTTACAAGACGATTAAAGGCAAGATACATCATTACTAAGGATGCTACCAAAGAGGCAGTCTGGATATATAAGTTCATAAGATGAACTTCGTTCCTACCATGGTGTGATAATGGAGTTGTGGCTTATGCCAAGGAACCCCCGTCCCATCAGAAATCCAGATATAATTCTTAGGCAGTATCACCTGATCATGGAGATGGTAGATCTCCAGGGAGATCGAGGTTAGGAGAGTAGACACAGAGGACAACAACGCGGATCCGCTCATAAAGGCCTTTTTTCCAGTAGAGACTTTTATGGGATGGTTGAGTATGAGATACTTCAACAACAGCAAATTGTTGGGTATGTGATACCACAACAGATGGCCCTAGTGCAAGTGGGAGATTGTTAGTTATATGTATGCCCTAGAGGCCATTACTGTACATACGATGTATATTGTAATGGATGCTTGGACATATATAGGGAGGACTTTCTTGCTCGACATGATAGTATGCTATCTGGTTGTACTTTATCTTAACATGTACTCTGATTGTCTCTATATTACATGTTGATAAAGCCCTTAGGATATGTACTCGACTACTGGGACTATGATGAGATCATACTAGTGGGGCCACGGTAGTCGACGAGTACATCCTATAACTGTTCCTAGTCGAGGGTGTATCGAGACAAGGCATCGATACACCAGAGTAGACTAGCGTATACGCATCTTGACCCATATGATGAGCGATGGATGATCCAATATCCAACGGTGTTTGACAACAAGGATGGTGTACGGGTGCTCAGTAGAGACTGGGTACACTGGACGAACTCACCGAGAACTCCCAGATGGTATTATACCTCACGTTAGATGGCAGTTCTCCGGTGACACTGGTACAGAGTAGTCTGTTGACCGGAGATCGTCATAGAGTCTTGTGTGATTCCCACTGTGCTTTGATTTCCATCATACCACGTCCAAGAGGGCGTGCAAAAAGGTGGCTTTTGGGTACAGTCAAGAATCACATGGAGGCAATGAGCGATAGGAGGGGATTCTTCTCTCCCGGTATAGGGAGTTGATGTTGTGCTGTGTTCGATTGGCTATAACTGGAAATCCCTGGCCAGGGTTGCTGAGATTTACTGGTAAGTGGTATCAGTAGTTTATCGAACTGTTATAGACCTCATATCGACACGACTTATCAAGCTACTGGGGTCTGACGTTTACCACCCCTAGGAGAGATATGCGACATATCAGACGACGAGACCGGACTGTATGGGAGTGTTACTGATTGGATTCATAGGAGAATGTACGGGCTTTCTTGTTGATCTTCTGAGCTCTCAATACCTGGGTAGCTGTTACGTTTAGCTGACCGCTTGCAGCTTGTGGGTGTTTGATATGATCATCACCTACTGCCGGCGAATTGACGATTCTTTAGAGTCTTACACAGAGGTTTCTTGGATCAGGAAAAACGGAGTAGGAGCACATATGTGATATGTGCGGGACCGAGGATAATGCGTTATGTGATACCGTATTGGATTCTCGCGATATGAGATATCGGCCGGGTATATGTGATATAGCCGGGTCATCGTATTAGTCGGTTATATGCGATATAGCCGGATTGTCGGATCAAGTGTTGATTCGATAATTTAATATATAATAATATATATGATATATTAAATTACATTAACTAATTTTAGCTCACCAAAAGATTCTTTTTCTCACTCGGGTAATACATTGATATATATGCCATATATGTTAATTGTATTATTTTATTTTGTTACAATAAATATTGTATATGTGATATATAATATTGTAACATGATATGATTACTAATGCAACATGTTAGAGGAGTTTAAACATGGTTAGGGTTTGGATTAGGGTTAAGACTTCTAGTAGCTTCTAGAAGCTTTTCATTTGTCATGGAAAAGATATTATGCTTGATATTTTCAAGTGACTCACCTTTAACCCAACCCAAACCCTAGCCCTAGTTAAATCTATACAAGGGTTTAGTTGACCATGGTTGCATTATTCATCATTATTATCTTTGCATTATTCATCATAAAAGGATTATTGTATTCTTCTTCTTCTTCCTTCTTCTTTCTTTCATGGAAAAAGCTTTCTAGCTTTTTTCCAAGTGATGAAAATGAGGGAGAATAAGAAAATAAAAGAGAGCAAAAATCCTACTTCATCATTCTCATATATCCTTGCCCTTTAGATGAGAGTGTTCACTTCATTTAGTGAGTGTTAGCTTGTGTTAATGAAATTTCAAGGTAAATCATCTTTGTTATCGAAGATCGGAAGCAAGACTGCATCTTTCTCTTCGTGAAGCCTCTCGAGAGTCCGGAACATGATGATCGCAGCGAAGGGACCTCAACACGGAGCTTAAGAAGTGAAGGACCGGATCTACAAAGGTTGTAATCCCTCTCACTTAGTATTAAAGAGTTTGACATGCTTGTTTTCATCTAAACTCTAGTTTAAAGATCCGGCTTTGGGTTGTTCGGCATGGCTAAAATTTTAATCGGGCATGGTTGATGCCTCGTAGACCCTTGTGAGCGTGCCTAGCAACCCTACACATATCACATATGTGCTCCTACTCCGTTTTTCCTGAGCACAGAAACCACTGTGTAGGACTCTAAAGAATCGTCAATACGCCGGCAATAGGTGATGATCATATCAAACACCCACAAGCTGCAAGCGGCCAGCTAAACGTAACAGCCACCCAGGTATTGAGTAATCAGAAGATCAACAAGCAAGCCTGAACATTCTCCTGTGAATCCAACCAGTAACACTCCCGTACAGTCCGGTCTCTTCGTCTGATATGTCGCATATCTAGTTTAGGGGTGGTAAACGTCAGACCCTAGTAACCGATAAGTCGTGTCGATATGAGGTCTATAACGGTTTGAGAAACTACTGATAACACTTACCAGTAAATCTCAGTAACCCTGTCCAGGGATTTCCCGTTATAGCCAATCGAACACAGCGCAACATCAACTTCCTATACCGGGAGAGACGAAAACCCTCCTATCGCTCATTGCCTCCATATGATTCGGGACTGTACCCAAAAGCCACCATTTTGAATGCCCTCTTGGACGTGGTATGATGGAAATCAAAGCACAGTGGGAATCACACAAGACTCTATGATGATCTCGGGTCAACAGACTAACCTGTACCAGTGTCACCAGAGAACTGCCATCTGACGTGAGGTATAATACCATCTGGGAGTTCTCGGCGAGTCCGTCCAGTGTATCTAGTCTCCACTGAGCACCCGTATATATTCTCTGATGTCAAACACCAATGGATATGGGATCATCCATCGCCCATCTACATGGGTCAAGAAGCATACGCTAGTCTACTCTGGTATATCGATGCCCTGTCTCGATACACCTACGACTAGGAACATTTGAAGGATGTACTTAGCGACTACACTATCCCCACTAGTATGATCTGCATCATAGTCCTGGTAGTCAAGTACTCATCCTAAGGGCTTTATCAACATATAACATAGAGACAATCAGAGTACATGTTAAGATAAAGAACAACCAGATACCATACTATCATGTCAAGAAAGAAAGTCCTCCCTATAAATGTCCAAGCATCCACTACAATATACATTGTATGTATAGTAATGGCCTCTAGGGCATACATATCACTAACAGTCAATGCACCTGGATTGTGACAATCCCAGTATCCTTTTAGATCTATATCTATAGATCTTAATCCCCAAGATGCAGGAGGCATCACCCAGATCTTTCATTGAGAATCTATGTGATAAGAAGAACTTGACCGAGTGTAGCATAGGAACATCATTTCCTATCAAGAGTATGCCATCCACGTACAATACGAGGAAGACAACATTACTCTCTGCAACCTTCTTGTAAATACAAGGTTCATCTACGTTCTTGATGAAGTCAAACTTTTTGACTACAACATCAAAGCAGATGTTCCGACTCCGCGATGCCAGATTTAACCCGTAGATGGATTTAAACAGCTTGCACACATTTTCGCTGCTCCCACTATCTACGAAGCCCTCTGACTGAGTCATGTACACGCACTCCTCTAAATCACCATTTAAAAAGGCGGTCTTAACATCCATTTGCCAGATTTCGTAGTCATGGTATGCCGCAATGGCAAGTAAGATCCTGATGGACTTAAGCATAGCCGTTAGAGAAAATGTTTCGTCAGAATCCACACCTGGTCATTGACGAAAACCCTTTGCAACAAGTCTAGCTTTGAAAGTTTCAACTTTTCCATCTACACCAAGTTTCTTCTTAAAGATCCATTTGCTCCCAATGGGTTTTACCCCTTCAGGAGCAACTTCCAAAGTCCATACTTAATTTGTGTACATGGATTCCATCTTAGATCGCATTGCATCCAGCCACTTCACAGAGTCTCCACTCGTGATAGCCTGCTCGAAGCTAGTTGGGTCATATCTTCCATGATGCAATCCTCGCCGCCACCATCAATGAGAAAACAGTAGTATCTTTCAGGTGGATGAGGAACCCTATTAGATCGGCGGAGAGGCTGGGGTTCGTTGGGAACTACTGAATCTTCTTGTTCCACCAAATCTTCTGTTGCAGTTTGTGTAGCCGGAAATTCTTCCAGTTCTACCTCATTGCCACAAATTTCATTTTCAAGAAATTCCTTTTCTAAAAAGGTGCCATGCTGAGAAATAAACACCTTTTGTTCCTCACGGTGGTAGAAGATATGTCCTCGTGAGTGCTTGGAATATCCTACAAACATGCACAGAACTGATCTTGCCTCGAGCTTGTCCGAATTTTGCTTTTTGACATAGGCCGGGCAACCCCATATCTTAACAAAATTAAGACACGGTCTCTTCCCCTCCCATATCTCATATGGAGTGGTAAGCACTGATTTTGTTGGAGCTCTATTCAATAGGTACATGGCTGTCTCAAGCGCATACCCCCAAAATGAAATAGGCAACTCAGTAGTGCTCATCATAGAGTGCACCATATCTAATAGGGTACGATTCCTCCGCTCCGATATACCGTTGTACTGTGGTGTATATGGAGGAGTAAGCTGAGAGAGAATCCTATTCTCTTTTAGATAGTCCAGAAATCCATTGCTCAAGTTTTCTCCTCGTCGATCAGATCGAAGGATCTTAATACTTTTACCCGTTTGATTCTCGACTTCGTGCTTATATTCTTTAAATTTCTCAAAAGCTTCAGACTTTTGTTTCAACTGGAACACATGTCCGTATCTTGAGAGATTGTCAGTGAATGTAATGAAGTACGAGGAACCATTTCTGGCATGTGTAGACATGGGACCACATACATCACTATGTATCAGTCCCAAGAGTTCCGTAACTCTTTCTCCGTGTCCACTAAACGGAGTTTTGGTCATCTTGCCTTTGAGACATGAATGACATGTTTCATAAGATGATAATTCGAACAGATTCAAATATCCATCTTTATGTAACATAGCTAGTCGTGTCGCATTGATATGACCTAGTCTACAATCCCACAAGAAGGATTCGTTCATTTCTGAACTCTTTCTCTTGTGTGCGTTTTGTACATTAAAGACTGTAGTTTGATTCAGAACGTATATGCCATTATTTAACGAGCCAGATCCAATCAACTTTTGATTCAAGAAGATGTTCATAACATTATCCAGTACTACAAAATTATACCCTTCTTTACTCGGTAAATAAACTGATATAAGATTGCATATCAGGGTCGGAATGTGATAGCATTCGTTCAGAATCAATGTATTACCAATCAGTAATACAAGGTGATATTCGCCAACAGCCTTGGTTGCAACATTTGCACCATTCCCTACTCTTATGGAATGATCATCCTCTCCCAGTTCTCTACCTTTACGTAGCCTATGTAACATATTACATATATGGGATCCCGATCCGGTATCTAATACCCATGACGTAGAGTGAACTGAGAAATAGTTCTCGATAACTAACACACCCGAAGAAGATGCATCAGCATGCTTATTCTTCGTTTGGGTGGCGTGAGAATCTGGATATTCTCCTATTTTCTGCTTGGACTGATAACAATTATAAGTTGGAGCGGGACCAACGTTCCCCTACTCAGAATAACAAGCAGGTTCGGTCAATACATCCATATTATTATCTTGATTAAAGCCTGACATGGTCGCTACCTGGAGAGAAAGAGAAGAAAACACTTTAGCGTATGCTCTTGCAAGAATAAATTGGTTATTATCTTATCTAATCAGGATGGCTCCCACTGTTTTCATTAAATCTTCCTTCAAAACCTAAAATGTAAGACTAGCCGTGATTAATTACAGTTTACAAGTTCGCCAATCTTTCACCCAGGTCAGTGTTGGTACTTTGAGGGAGGTTCCCCGTTCTTTCGCACGGACCTAATTAAAATAAACCTCATTTTCCCAGAGGCATAACCCCGTAAACACCTTTCTAGACACCTACTTGATCGGCTAATTGTCATGTGTAAAACTCTCTCAAGAGTAACTCTTACTCGCAGTGGGTATCAAGATCCAACTATCTCATAGAAGGTATGCAATCTCATTGCAAATCTCAACACTTGAAATTCCCGATAATATTCTGCCCCTAGCGTCCTATGAACTTGACGGAGGTCAACAAACTATAGGTTACTAGTCAAGTTCAACCCGTCATTTTCTGATTGAATTAAACCCACCTGCACGACCCTTAACGGAGGTCAACAAGGTCGTACGACTACCCTAAAATTATTTGCATCATATGCAGCAGATAAATACTAGTCAGCTACCGCACACTACGTCTTGACGGAGGTCAACAAACGTAGCACGAATACTAAGTAGGATTCATCTAAAATGACGGAGGGCTACGACAGGTTTTTCAGAAAACCATTCGCGTAATGAACTTGATATCGTTGTAGAAACAAGTGATTTTGAAAAGGAGTGTTTTTTAGGCTTTTTCTAGTTTTGCTAAAGTGGTCATTCCCGGTGAAGGGATCTCGGCTCTTTCCTTATCGAATAAGGTGCAGGATATTTCACAAATACCGCTATCCAAAGCAAGAACTATAGAAGCTGTCAAAAACATAACCGAGTGAGTTGTAGCATCTGCTAGTTTCGGTAAAGAGGTCACTCCCGGTGAAGAGATCTCGGCTCTTTCTTTATCGAATAAAGTGCTAGATATTCTACAAAGAATACCGCTATGCAAAGCAAAAACTAGAGCTACCTTTTTTTATAAATTTGATTCTACAACATCTTTTAGGTTTCTTTTCTTTCATTAATCTCATTAATGAATCCCATCATTTAAGCTTCCTAAGCATCACAGAAGAAACGAAAATACAACGTACGCTTATGCCATCCGCATTCGCCACAGTGTCCCATTATGCACCGTTAGGTTACTTAAATAACGACATACCGGGACGGGACTAGCGCGGGTGTAAAACATAAGCAACGTTTATTATATATCATATATACAATAATAAAGCATTCGTCTCGGGCATATAAAATGATCACATCACAGTATATTAGCAGCAGAAGAAACATATGAAATATTGGATATACTAGGTTGTCCGTGTTTTATTTTGAGCCTGTATAAAACACGGATTCCATGGTCGCGATGAATAGCCAAACCCATATCCCTAGACCCCTATGAGAGCGGGAAGAAACCCTTCCAATTCTAGGGTTAGAAGGCCCGTTCTCGACTCCTCGAAATGGTCTCCCACTGGACCCTAGAACCCATTTATTTGTGCTCTCCTCCTTAGGTCTATCCTAATGCGGAAAAGTAAATAATATACAATGGTGAATCATCCTCAACCCGGAAGTACCCCAATAAAAGAATATTACATACAATGAATTTTACATGAATGAAAATGAAAACCCTCATCTCACATAAAAAACCCGGCTATTCAGAACATGACGATCCAATATAACATATCACAGCAACACATAACATCACATGTCATCAACGTAAGTAAATATGCCATCACAATTGTCGTTGACATATAGCAATGAAAACGGCGATATACCACATATTACACATACGGTCGCAGAAAAGAAAGTGAAAAACTACAACATTTGGAATCTACAATCGCCTTAGACATCGTAAACCCGAAATATCACATATTACGAATTTCATGCCTAACTATATGAATTCCACATATTTATCACATTTTAGAAAAAGCTAGACGATATTAAACATTCCGATCGAATCAAAAAACACCTAAAATTTCCCAAAATGATCAACACTTGAGCGCAGTTTAGAAGTATCCATCACATGCCACAGTAGCAGTGAACCAGCCGTAGAAGGGTTAACCAATGCCTCACTTGTGGCACCGCTAAACTACCAAAAACCCTAGGGTTTAGAGGCGGTTTTGACGGTCACAAAATCGAGTTAAGATTTTGTTCTTCTAGAGGGTTCACCACATCACTTGCACGCTATTTGAATGTTTTTTAACTATGAAAAAGATCCAACTCTTGAAAAAATTTCAGCAAAGGAAAAAGTGAGTATTTGATATCCGATCGAACCTTTTAATACCGTCTAAAATAACCGAAACAAAAACTAGAATTACGAATACGAAACACTCCGAATTGCCATTGCTAAAAGATAACATCACATGAAAAATTAGCAAAAGCAAACAACACCAAAAGGACCGAAACCCAGAGCCCAAAACACTATACAAATTTCAGCCTGTTTGGATCTGTTCTGGCCGGTTTTGGGGGGGTGATCTCGGCCATTTTCTGAGGGAATGGGATGAAATTTATACGGTGATCATATTATATCACATATATCACTCTGCAACTGTTTAAAAAAAATTTTACACTCTGAAAAATTTACAGAAACTAGGGTTTCGATACGGGTGTTTCGGAGTTGTTTCGGTTTCGTAATCCTACACTTATCTGTTTAATTCTCTAGCTAGGATCTGAAACCACTGTTGGGTTACATACAATGGCAGCAAGATTTCAGGACGCATCATCCATGCCAAGTTAAATTTTTTGCCATTTTAGATAACCCTAACCATAGATCTTTAACCAGAGAATCAAACGTTAACCATATGTTAACAACTTAACATCTCAGAGTTAGGGATTACAACCTTTGTAGTCCGTTCATTCGCTTCATATGTTCCGAGTTGAGGTCCTTTCACTGTAATCATCAAGCTCGCGAACTTTAAAGAGGCTCCTTGAGGTGAATGAGACATTCTTGCTTGAAGACTTCACAATCCAAGATGATCTACCTTGAGGAATCACAAACCCAAGCTCTCTTTTCACTAATTAGGTATTAGTGAAGTGAACACCCAAATCTAAGTGGATAGAATAGATGAGGACGATGAAGTAGGAATTTCTCTCTCTTTTGTTTTCTTTTTCTCACAAAACAATCATCACAAAATCAAAGCTAGAAAGCTTTTGGAGAGAGGAAGAAGAAGATGAAGTTGTGATGAATGAAAATGAGTTCTAGTTGAGGTTAGAATTGCAACCAAGGGTTAAGCATGTCATGCTTAACCCTTGTAGAGACTTAACCATGGACTAGGGTTAGGGTTTGGGTTAACAAATATCTAGTAAATATCAAGGAGGGTGGACTAAGTTAACATGGATAAATATCCACACAATTTAGAAGTAACCCAAAATAAAACATCAACCCTAATCCAAACCCTAGCATGGTTTAATCTCAAAACCCTAGTAGCAATTCTAACCCTAACATGTTATAATATTATATATCACATATACAATATATAATGTAACAAAAGAAAATAATACATTTAACATATATCACATATATATCAATGTATTATCAAGTGAGAAAAAGAATCATTTAAGTGAGCTTATATTAGTTAATGTAATATAATATATCACATATATAATAATACATTAAATTATCGAATCAACACTTGATCCGATAATCCGTGTATATTACATATAACCGACTAATATAACATGTATCAGTTCATCAAATCAACACTTGATCCGATGACCCGGCAATATCACATATACCTGGCCGATATCACATATCGCGAGAATCGAATACGGTATCACATACACGTATTATTCTCAGTCCCGCACATATCACATATATGCTCCTACTCCATTTCGCCTGAGCCAGGAAACTTCTGTGTAGGACTCTAAAGAATCGTCAATACGCCGGCAGTAGGTGATGATCATATCAAACACCCACAAGCTGCAAGCGGTCAGCTAAAAGTAACAGCCATCCGGATATTGAGCGATCAGAAGATCAACAAGCAAGCCTGCACACACTCCTGTGTATCCAATCAGTAACACTGCAGTACAGTCCGGTCTCTTCATCCGATATGTCGCATATCTTGTTTAGGGGTGGTAAACGTCAGACCCCAGTAACCGATAAGTCGTGTCCATGTATGGCTCATAACGGGTCGAGAAACTACTGATAACTCTTACCAGTAAATCTCCATAACATTCCTGGCCTGGGACTTCCAGTTATAGCCAATCGAACACAGCGCAACATCAACTCCCAATACCGAGAGAGACGAAACCCTTCCTATCGCTCATTGCCTCCATGTGATTCGGGATTGTATCCAAAAGCCACCGTTTTGCACGTTCTCGTGAACGTGGTAAGGTGGAAATCAAAGCATAGTGGGAATCACACAAGACTCTATGACGATCTCGGGTCTACACACTAACCTGTACCAGTGTCACCAGAGAACTGCTATCTGACGATTGGTATAATACCATCTAGGAGTTCTAAGCGAGTCCGTTCAGTGTACCCAGTTTCCACTGAGCACCCGTACACCATCTTTGGTGTCACCACACCAGATGGATATTGGATCATCCATCGCCCATTATATGGGTCAAGATGCGTATACGCTAGTCTACTCTGGAGTATCGATGCCCTGTCTCGATACATCCTCGACTAGGAACAGTTATAGGATGTACTCTTGGACTGCCCTGTAACATTTTAGAAAAATAAAATATTGTTTTTAGGAATTTTTTTAATTAAATAATAAATATTATGAATATTTTAATATGGCGGTATAATTAAATACCGATAAATTGGGAAATATTTGGAAAATCATAAAAATTACTGAAATGAGATTGCTTTATATAATTTAAGCAAATTATAAATTCTTAAGATTAATCTTATTCCATTTTAATGCTAATCGCGATTAAATATCATTAATCATGCATTAAACTTGTTTTGTGCATGTGACTTGCACCATGTCATTTTTCACATTTGTTGCATTTTTCCTACCATGGTTTTTCCTCATTTTGTTCATGCATGGCTTTTAAATGAGAAGAAAATAAAAGATAAGAAAAGAAAATAAAAGAAAAAGGAAGAGAATAGAAAAATGGGTATGGACAAGAGAGAGAAGAGAGTGAGAGGTGAGGGTCTCATTTGACCAAGTCTCCTTTGCTTTCCCTCTTATTTCCTTCGCCATTTCCTCCCTCTTCCTCTCCCTCTCCCATGGCTGCTGCCCTCTCTCCCTCCCTCATCTACTTCCTCACTTCATCATCAAAAAAACCATCAAAACACCATCTCCACTTCACAAAAAACATGGACAAGCTCACTACAAACACTTTGGACCAAGAAAGCATGGATTTTGAACACTTGGGGAAACTCAAGAAATTTCTTGAGTTGCCAAATAAGGTAATTTCTTCATCATGTGTATTGAATTTCATTCACCGTAGCACCTATACATGTTTAGAACCAATTTAGTATGGATATGTGAACTTTGGAAAATTCCAGAAGAGGTTGGGGTTTGAATTGAATCCAAAGGTGTAATTGAGGCTAGTAGAGGCCATATAACCCCTGTAGTATTAGTTTTATGGACTAAAACAGAGACTAGAACCCTTTAACCCGAACTTAGAAACCCCGATAACGGAAAATTGTGATGGTATTTTGACATCTGCTATGACTCGGGGATGTGGAAAATTATTTAGCAAACACTGTGATACAAGCAGGCAACCTAGAAGCTACGCTGAAGACCAGATCCCCAAACCCCCAATCCAGGCCGCAGATTTAATCATTTGAGCCGAAATTTGCGTCCTTGGTACTCCCAAATTGATTCGTGCTTGGTCCAGGGCTTTATCTCTAGTAAAATATACCCTCCATGTATGCAAAATTGGCTAATTTTACTTAGGGTAAAATCTGGGACCATTTTCATGAGTTGCTGCCTTCTATTTCGTGATGTTTATGAATTGAATTTTGGATATTTGTGTTTGTATCGGTCGATTCACATTTGCACGTCAATCGTCGAGAGTTGTTGGTGATTCTTGCATGCTTAGACCATAGGTTCTAACCTATAAGCGATTCGCATGCTGTTTTGGTTTTCATGTTCGATTCTTGATACTATATGACGCATTTGAAATTGTAGATACCCCAGTGTGGACTTCGAGACGACAAAGAAGAGGATGGCGTCATCGACTTCGGCAAGCAAGGATCAGGCCCGTAGATATATATCTACGGGGGAAGTCGGGTGGATGGAGTATAGCACCCCCACAGTTCGTAGTGTAGCCTATGCTATATTATATCTATATATAGAAATGTGTTATGTGAATCATGGATAGTTAGCAAGTAAGGTCTTAGGAAGTCATGGGTTTGACTCTAGTATAATTGATTGATAGTGTCGTTAGTTAGTTGTAGTCGCGAACCCTAGAATAAGGTTTACACTCAAACACACACACTCGCATGCGTTTTACTTTCTTGTGCGTTGCAACGTTTTAAAAATAAATAAATAAATAAAAATCCTTTAGGTGAATTTTCTGATAATCGGTAAAATAAACCGTATTTTCCGTTAAACTCAACTACAGTTATTTTTCAATATAGATTTAAATATGCCTATTTTAATTATGTAATTAGTAGTAAATGGTGTTTATTTAGTGACTTATAAATTATTTGTTTGCTAAAATATTTTCCGTAATTAATTAATTTTCAAAATTTCATAGGCTTTTAATTATACATTTAATTAGTGGTAAATACAAATTTGAATGGGTTAATTTTACAAATATGAACTATGACAATTTAAAACAAGTGTGTATCATGCAAAATTCCTTCTCAAAATTATCCATGGTTCTAGAATTTTTCTAGGTTTTATTTAGAAAAGAAAATGCATAAAATTTAATAATTATTGAAAAGACTTAAAGGAGGTGATTTATTTGAGAGGTTTCTAAATGTTTCTACACTCATTTGCTCTCTCTTTGTCTTCCTCCATGCCATGGCCGAACCCTCATGGTGGCAGCCCTAATTTTTCCCAAGCTCATTTCCTTTCAAAAATCATCCAAAAATTCATCAAAAATCCAAAAATAAAACCACAAATTCCTAATCCAATCTCTACTCATTATTCTTTGGCTTATAAGCTTGGATCTTGGAGGAAAGTTAGAATCTTGGAGGCTAGGTTGCATGTTTGATCTCATGGTTTGGATGTATAAACCAAATTGTTACTTGATATTTATTTACTTCAATTCAAATAATCATGATGTGTAATTAGGTTTTAATTTCAAATTTGAAAATTCAAGATTTAGGGTTTGTGATCAAGCAAGCATTTTTATAAATTGTTCATGGTTTTAATATGTAGCTTAACACACAAAGACATGTAAAACCTAATCTAGATTATTAGGTTACTAATTGTTACAACTAATTTGTCCAAAATGCTTAATTGTTGCAAAGTAGGTTTTTGTAAAATATATATATATATATGTATGAGATAAAATTCTAGTGAGGATTTTTATCATTAGACTATGGTTTTAGTGAGTAGATTAACATGTGAATGCAATGCAAATGCTAATCTAGTTACTAGTTTGCTAATTTGTACCTTAAAATTTTGATAATTATGCTATTTTACAAACTAGGTTTTTGAAAATTGATAAAATAATTGAGATTAAAATATAATTAGGGTTTCATGAAATTATTAATATTATAAATTGTAGTTTAACACTTTAGTTCATACAAAACAAAGTTTAGTTGTTGAATTGTGAATTTTTCTTTAAAAAATGATAAAATTTGATATTTTTGCAAACTAAAATTTTGGATTTAATACAAATTGATGAGATTAAATTACGGTGATGGGTTGTATGACTTAGTTATAATATTTAGTGAATATTATGGCCATTAGTTTTGTTAAAACGTAAAGTTTCGAATTAAAACATTATTAAGTGCTTTCTAGGTTTTTGTGAAATAAATCGATTTGATTCATTTTAAGGTTTTGATGATTTAAACCCTATTTTATATTATAATTAGTGAGTTTTGGAACTACGATTTGTACGTTTGTGTTTTATCTCGATCAATCGGCATTTGTATGCCGATGTCGAGGGTTATTTGGTTATTTTGCAAGAACGGGTCATAGGTTTTAACCTATGCGTGTTTCGTACGCCGTTTTGGTTTTGTCCGCAATTTCGGTTAACGATATTATATATGTTTGCGTATAGGTACCCTTCACGTGGAATTCGGACGATGAAGAATAGGATGGTGGCATCGATTTCGGCAGGCAAGGACCAGGTGAGTAGATGTATATCTACGGGGGAAGTCGGGTGGATGGAGTATAGCACCACCGCAAACGTAGAATAAAGATATTGCATATTATTATTAGGAAGCCGGACGTGACCATAGATTCTTGGCGAGTAGGGTACTATTGAAGACTTTAGGTTGGATTAGACTGATTTAGAAAGACTTAACCTGAGGATGATTGCCTTTGAGGGAATTCGTAGGTTTCATATAGACACACACACACGCACACATATAAACTTGACTTGGTGTATGTGCGTGTGTGTGTGTGTGTATAGGAATGTGTGTAGGTATATATATATATATATATATACAACATATATATATGATATGAGGATGTTATATGATATATGGGGATGAGTCGATATGACTGGGCTTGATGCCGTGATTGATATACGATCGTGTTATGATATGAGATGTAATATGATATTAGCGGATCGTTGGGAAATGAGAAAATGTATATTTATATATAAACGATAATAGGTGATGATGACATTGAAATGTACGAGATTCTAGAGTAGAACCCGGATTGTAATATGTGACTTAATCACGATATGATATATGACATGATATTTTAGTGGATCATTTGACAATGTATATTTACACAGACAATGATATAAGTTTGATGATATTGAGATGTATGCGATTATAGTACAGTACCCTTGATCATGATATTGTTTGATGATGATACTATACGAATGATGATGTATATATGTGATAGTTGACCCGTACCCCGATTTTGGGATGCCATATGATGGATTTTACCGTACGAGGCATAGATATGATGATTGATCCGAACTCTTGACTCGAGGAAGTCGTACAACGTACGTGACGCTATTGAGGCTGGATCGCCGACTACTAGAGATACCGACTCAGACTATAGAAGGATTATTCTTACCTTTCGACTAGTGTCTTTAGTTAGTTCCTTAGTTGGTTAGGTAGATTTTAGTTAGGCTCGAGTCATATTTATTTTAAAAACTAACGAATCGTGCACAATTTTAAAGACAGCCTGAGGGATACTACGGATTTTTCAAAGGACATATCTTTTCATAAAAAAAACCCCGTAGCCCCTAATTTTCTAAAAACCACGATTTCATGCTTTTTCAAACAACAAACTTTATGACTCGTAATTAGTACGTATTCTCTATGTTAGTGTTTATGCCCTAGAAGGCTATTACTGTATCATACTAGTTTGTATATTACTTAATGGAAGCTTGGGATATTCACCGTTGTATTGACAGTCTTGCTAAAAATGGTAGTATGCTACTTGGTTTGTGTCTACTTTAATATGTGCATATGTTTCTTGTAATGTATCATTTATACATATTAGTAGAGCCCTTAGGTTCTTTGCTTGATTACCAGTGTTGTGATGACAGTCACACTAGTGGGGGATGGGTAGTCTATAAGCAACATCCTATACAGGTCCCTAATCGTAGGATTATCGAGATAGGGCATCGATAGTCCGGAGTAGACTAGTGTGTACGCTTCTCATCCCAGTTGGGGGGATGGTCTGTCCCACAGCCATCAGTACGTCGTACTGGAGATAGTATACAGGTGCTCGTTAGGTTACGGGTACACCGGACAGGACTCATCGGGAACTGCAGGTTGGATTTATACCCATCATCAGATAGCAGTTCCCAGGTGACATGAATACAGTTTAGTCCGTCGACTTGATACTGCTACTTCGCCTCGGGTGTATTCCCACTGTACTTAGATTACTACCCTACCATGGCTCAAAGGAGTCTTGCAAACAGGTAGTAGTTGGGTGCAGTCCCGAAGCACTTGAAGGCAGTGGCGGTTAGACAGGATTCGTCTCTCTCGGTATTGGGGGTTGATATCGCGCTGGGTATGGAGAGCCATTACGCAAAGTCCCTTGCCAGGGCAAGCGAGATTTACTGGTAGGTTCCAGTAGTTTCTCAAGGTGTAATGGGCTGCACTCCGACACGACTTATACCGGTATTAGGGGTCTCACGTTTACCGCCCCTAGGCCCGATATGCGATAGTCCTAGACGAACAGACCGGACTGTACGGAGATTGTCACATCAGGCTCACTAAGAGTTCGGATGAGTTCCTCATCATCCTTCTTATCGACATCTACCTGGGGACCGTTACGTAAAGCTAGTGCCGCTTGCGGTCTGTGGTTAAACCCACTACCAGCGTAGTGTCGAGTCTTTAGAGTCCCACACAGAGAGTTTTCCTGCTTCGGGCGAAACGATATAGAGGTCGTATGGTTTTACGACAGGGTTCGGACGCATACGTGTTTTTACGCACGTACGATGTTCGGATAGTTTTTACTAGTCGGCTTTGTTTTAAACCAGATTCTAGTATCGTATTATTGGATTTATACAGTCTAAAGTTTTTCCGTGTTTTCACGGATAGGAGGGGCGTTCTCGTAATTTGTCGGGAAGCTTCTAGAAGGATGATGACTTGGAGGCTAAGGTGGCATTTGCATTTATTGGATTAATGAGTCATGGTGTGATTCATACATGGAGTTAATGATTCATTTATCATTTATATGACTCATGTGATGAATCACTATGTGTATTAATGAAACATGATGATATATCACTATTTGTTATTCATTTAATAATATGTTATGTTTCATATATATACACAAATGATATCTTTTATCCAAAAGGATTCTTATTCTCACCTTCTCTCTCCTCAAGCTCTCTCTCTTCAAACCCTAACCCTAACCTCTCAAGTGTTGAGATCAAGGGTTAGCAAGACTTATAAATCCATAATCCTACTCTATATCCCCTAGTTTGCTTAGATTAGCACTTTGAGAAACCTGGTTACCTCAAGTTAGAGTCAAGCTTGGAGTAGTAGCTCTCGGGTGGATCGTCTTTGACTCGAGGAGGCCGTTGAGGTGCCGACGTTCCATAGAGCCTACGAGGAGTGGAGGACAGCGATGAAGACCCGAAGGATGAGTAGTGTGAGGTATAACTTTGAATCCGAGTAGTTAAACCTTTCGTAGTTTTCTAGTAATGGTTTAGACACGATCCGTGTGCTCAAGTCCGTGTTATGAAGCTTTGATAATTGTTTCTCATATATTCCGCCTCCCCGCAAGCTCTTGGGGTGCGTGACATGGACTTACAGTGGTATCAGAGCCAACTAAACCTTTACTAGCTTGTTAGCAACTAATTAGAACTTCGATTGTCGGAAAAACGCGAAAACAAAACCCCGGACCCCTCAAGTTTCTGTCAATTTTAAACGTGTCGAAAAAATTATTTGATGTGCTGAAAATTAACAGCAGGGGATTATAAGAATTCTGGGAAAATAAGAGGACCTAACTCGGTAAGACGGCCGCGGATCCGCTGCTGAATGGTGCTTTTGGCCGCGGATCCGCCGCCGAGTCAACCCCGAGTTGACTCGGATTTGCGCAGTAATTCATATTTTGTGGTGTTTTGTTTTCCAGTATATTCTGTTTCTGCCTAGGTTACTTCTGTGCTGGCTTGCATTTGGGGTAGACACGGAAAAAGGTTGTCGATCGATATTATAAGTTATTTGCTAATCGGGTTTTTATCTGTAATGTTTAATGTGTTCGTAAACCTCCCCTAACTGCCAGTATGTTGGTTGGCAGGGGGTTGCACATTTCTGTAATGGTTTTTACTGTTTGTGTATATGAACTTGATTGGATTGTTGTGATAATTAGCCGGGGTTTGAGATGGGTTTTATATTCATTCATTCGATGTAAATTGTAATATGATGTAATATTCTTTTACGGGGCACATCCTGGTTGCGGTTGTAGCCACCGTTGTATTATTTCATTTACTGTTTTTTGCTCCTAGGATAGACCCAAGGTGGGGTACACAAACTACCGGGTACGTTGAAGTGTTTGGTGGCCTACTCACGTTGTTGAGGGAGACCGCTTCACTTTGGGTACTTGGCGGGTAGTTTACCGTACCCGTAGGGGTCTAGGGTGGGGTAATGGCTATTCATCTCAACTATGTAATCCGTCTTTCGTTGCAGGCTCAAAGGAAACGCGGATTGCTTGTATATCCAATAATGTTCATCAGTGATCTAGAATGCCTATTATTGCGTCTGACGAATGTACAATATCTATATATGATAGCAATTTAGACGTCACTTATGTTTTACACCCGCGCTAGCCCAGCCCCCGCTCTGTCGTTAGTTAAGTAACCTAACGGGTGATGACGGGACCAAGTGGCGAATGCGAATGGCATAAGAGGACATTGTATTTTCGTTGTTTTCTGCAATGATAGGTTAATTGATGGAACACATTATATTAATGCAAAGAAAACAAACCAAAGTTGAATCATTGGAACAAATTTAAAAGAAACCACTCGGTTATTTTAAAAGAGCAGAATTTTTAATTGCGGAGCTTTAACCACTCCTTTTAAAAAGCTATCAGGTACCTTCGATTATATCAAGTTCTCTACGTTCACGGTTTCGCCAAAACCAGTCGTAGCCTTCCGTCGTTTCTTATGGATGGTCAGTAGTATTCAAGCTATGTTTGTTGGCCTTCGTCAAGACATAGTGTTTGGTAGTTGCTGGGGTATTCATTTGTTGCATAGATAGATGAGTTGGTTTGGGACAGTCGTATTACCTTGTTGGCCTTCGTCAAGGGTATGTACGGGTGGGTTCAAATTAACAAGATAATGATGGGCAGAACTTGACATGTGACTTATGATTTGTTGACCTTCGTCAAGGTCATAAGAACATGGGGCAAAAATCCACATCGGGAGTTTCTAAAGAAACTGAAACTTGCTAGTGTTGCATACCATTTTGAGTTTGATGAATGTTGGTAGGATTCCTTCAACATTATCACACGATGATATTTGGATCCTGATCCTACTGTGAGTATATGCTAATTATCAGGAGATTCGTCACTTAACGATCAATGCTATAAACCAAGTAGGTGTCGAGAAAGGTGTCAGCGGGGCTACGCCCCCATAGAAAAGAGGTTATTTAATTAAGGAACTTCGCGAAAGCGTTGGAAAACCTCCCTCGAAGTACCGACACTGGCCTGGCTGAACGGTTAAGCTAGTATTGTGCAGTGAGAATAATCCTGGCTAATTCTTCTTTTATGGTTTGAGGAAGGATTCGAGAAACAGTGGGAGCCATCCAGTTTAGATAAACTAAAAACCAATCTAAACTTGTAAGAGCATCATGCTAAAGTGTTTTCTTCTCTCTCTCTCATTACAACGACCTTATGACCATGACTAGGTTACATCTAGATAACAAGTTGACTGAATCTGAGTTATATGATTGGCAAAGGTCTGTCCAGATGTCCATTGCCTATGACAAGCTGGACCACCCTATTACTACTCAAGATCCCACCGTCCCAGGTCCAGTTTCCACCGTCGCGGATATGGATATCCGTCAGACAAGGGAAAAGGTTAAAGCGAAAGCCAAGTACCTCGTGTTGGCTTCAGTTGATGGTATATACTAGAAGCAGCATGAGAAGATGGACTCAGTTTCCATCTTTCTTCATAACAAAGATTTATATGGAGAGCAATCTCATATCGCAAGATATGAGACCTCGAACGAATTATTTCAAGTGAGGTTGGCTGTCGGGTCATCTGTAAGGGACGACGTCCTTATAATGACTAGCTATATTGATGAGCTCAAGGACCTGGAGACCACGTTGGGAAATAGGTCATACGCTGACTTATTTCCACAGTCCATACCCTCTACTTACACCCTGAAAGAAACCAGGGAGACACAAGCTCTGCTTAATGGAGGACCTTCTTCTTCTACATCCAGGGCGAAAGCAAAGGGTGAAAAGAAAAAGACCTCTACAAAGCCGATATACGGTGTCAGTAAAGTAGGAGGAAAAAGAAGAGCAAAAGTTTCGAGACTTGGTTTAGCTAAAGTGGGATGTTCCTATTGTTATGGGATTGGGCATTGGCAGAAGGATTGCAGGGCTTTGGAAGCAAGTAGCCAGGATACGAAACATGTTGTGGCTTCGGCCTCAAGTGTATTTGTAATTGAGAACCGTTTGTCTATTAACTCTACTTCCTGGGTACTAGATACCGGTGCAGGATCTCATATCTGTAATTCATTACATGCTTTGAGAAACTGTAGAGTTATAAGGGTAGGTGATTAGTCTCTCAGAGTAGCAAATGGAATGAGCATGGACGCTGAATCCGTGGGAGAATATCGCCTAGGTTTGACAAGTGGGCAGATATTGATTCTACGTAACTGTTTGTATGTACCTAGTTTGACTTGTAATATCATATCAGTGTCCTCACTTCCGAGAGAGGGATATGATTTTACATTCGTAAGCGATGTAGTTCACATCCACCTAAATCAAGTTCTGATTGGGTCCGGTACATTAGATGACGGTATATACGTATTGAGTCAAGCTCAGGTTTTCAATGTCCAGAACACACTTAAAAGAAAGTTTCCAGAAATAAATCAGGCTTTCTTATGGCATTGTAGACTAGGTCACATCAATGAAACACGATTAACTAAGTTACATAGTGAAGAATATTTGAATCCGTTCGAATATCAATCTTATGCTACTTATGAATCTTGTCTCATGGGAAAGATGACAAAGACTCCGTTTACTGGACACGGAGTAAGAGCAAGCGAGCTCTTAGGACTCGTACACAGTGACGTGTGCGGTCCAATGTCTACACATGCGCGATGTGGTTATTCCTACTTCATTACTTTTACGGATGATTTCTCTAGGTATGGACATATCTTCTTGATGAAGCATAAATCCGAGGCCTTTGAGAAATTCTAGGAATACAAGAATGAAGTGGAAAACCAAATAGGCAAAAGTATCAAGACACTGAGATCTGATCGAGGTGGTGAATACTTAAGTGCCGAGTTCCTGGGTTACTTAAAAGAGAATGGAATTCTCTCTCCGCTTACTCCTCCAAACACACGACAACACAACGGTGTATCGGAAAGGAGGAATCGAACCCTATTGGATACGGTTCATTCCATGATGAGTAAGGCTGAGTTACCGCGATCTTTCTGGGGTTATGCACTAGAATCAGCTGCATATCTTTTGAACAAGGTTCCAATCAAGTCTGTGCCTACCATACCATATCAGATGTGGAGTGGGAAGAAACCCTATCTTTAGTACCTGAAGACGTGGGGATGTCCAGCTTTTGTAAAAAAGCAGCATCCGGACAAGCTCGAGGCGCGCTCAGTATAGTGTAAGTTTATAGGATATCCAAAGAACTCCAAGGGATATTGTTTCTATTACGCAGAGGAACAAAAGGTTTTTGTTTCTCGTCATGCCCACTTCTTAGAAGCTAAATTTTAGAATATCAGAAGAGTGGGAGCGCAGTAGAACTGGAAGAAATTCCAGAACCACAAGCTGTTACTGAAAGTATGGTAGAACCAGAAGTTTCAGAAGAAAGGGACATATCAGCGCCTATCCGCAGAAGTAGTAGGCAGTCTCATCCGCACGAGAGATACTACGGTTTTCTCATAGACGGGGATCGAGAAGATTGCATCATTGATAATGATGACCCTACTAGCTTCCAGCAAGCCATTAAGAGCGGCGACTGGGTAAAATGGCTGGATGCAATGCGGACCGAAATGGAGTCCATGTACACTAACAAAGTATGGACTTTGGACATTGCTCTAGATGGGGTAAAACCCGCAGGATGCAAATGGATCTTCAGAAAGAAGATTGGTGTAGATGGACAGGTTGAAACCTATAAGGCTAGACTTGTTGCAAAGGGTTTACGTCAAAGACCTGGTTTGGACTATGACGAAACCTTTTCTCCAGTGGCTATGCTCAAATCCATTCGGGTCCTTCTTGCCATTGCTGCCTTCCACGATTATGAGATCTGGCAAATGGACGTAAAGACGACCTTTCTAAATGGTAATTTGGAAGATTGCGTCTATATGGATCATCTAGAGGGATTCATTCAGAGTGGGAGCAGCGGTAAAGTGTGCAAGCTACTTAAGTCCATTTATGGACTAAAGCAAGCATCGCAGAGTTGGAACATTTGTTTTGATGATACTATCAAAGAATTCGACTTTATCAAGAATCCAGATGAACCATGCATATACAGTAAGATTGTAAAAAGAGTTGTAGTATTCCTCGTCTTGTACGTGGATGACATTCTCCTAATAGGAAATGATATTCCTATGCTCCATTCAGTCAAAAGATTCTTGCCACAGAAGTTCTCCATGAAGGACCTGGGTGATGCCACCTACATTCTTGGGATCCAGATCTATCGTGATAAATCAAAGAGGATGTTGGGACTTTCGCAGTCCAGGTACATAGATACCATATTGAAAACAATCAGTATGGAAGATTCTAAGCGCGGTAACCTGCCGGCTTGTCACGAAATCAACCTTTCCAAAGAGATGTCTCCCAAGACTGATTTGGAAAGGGATCACATGTCGATTATACCCTACGCTTCTGCGGTAGGCTCTATAATGTATGCGATGTTATGTACCAGACCAGATGTAGCATACGCATTAAGCGTTGTAAGCCGGTATCAGGCAAACCCAGGGGAGAAGCACTGGATAGCAGTAAAGAACATTCTCAAGTACCTGAGGAGGACTAAGGAGATGTTCTTGGTGTATGGCAGAAAAGACCTCCAGATCGAGGCCTTTGCCGACTCCAGCTTCCAGAGTGACAAGGATGACTCCAAGTCCATGTCGGGTTATGTCTTTACCCTCAATGGAGGGGCGGTCTGTTGGAAGAGTTCCAAGCAGAAGACCGTTACTGAATCAATGATGGAAGCGGAGTACATAGCTGCTTGCAATGCCGCAAAAGAAGCTGTCTGGATGAAGAAGTTCCTCACTGAACTTCAGGTTGTTCCTACCAGTGTTGGTCCAATACCTCTGTATTGCGACAACAACGGTGCTATAGCTTTAGCGAAGGAACCCTGGTCCAATCAGAAATCCAGACACATCTTAAGGCGGCAACACCTGATCAGGGAGATCATAGATTGCTGGAAGATCGAGGTAAAGAGAGTAGACACGGAGAATAACATTGCTGATCCATTCACAAAGGCCATTCCTCAGACGCAGTTCGAGAGGCTATTCGTGATCATAGGTCTGCGATATGCCAGTATATGGCCCTAGTACAAGTGGGAGATTGTTAGTGTTTATGCCCTAGAAGGCCGTTACTGTATCATACTAGTTTGTATATTACTTAATGGAAGCTTGGGATATTCACAGTTGTATTGACAGTCTTGCTAAAAATGGTAGTATGCTATTTGGTTTATGTCTACTTTAATATGTGCATATGTTTCTTGTAACGTATCGCTTATACATATTAGTCGAGCCCTTAGGATCTTTGCTTGATTACCAGTGTTGTGATGGCAGTCACACTAGTGTGGGCTGGGTTGTCTATAAGCAACATCCTATACAGGTCCCTAGTCATAGGATTATCGAGACAGGGCATCGATACTCCGGAGTAGACTAGTGTGTACGCTTCTCATCCCAGTTGGGTGGATGGTCTGTCCCACAACCATCAGTACGCCGTACTGGAGATAGTATACAGGTGCTCGTTAGGTTACGGGTACACCGGACAGGACTCGCCTGGAACTGCAGGTCGGATTTATACCCATCGTCAGATAGCAATTCCCAGGTGACATGAGTACAGCTTAGTGCGTCGAATTGATACTGCAACTTCGCCTCGGGTGTATTCCCACTGTACTTAGATTACTACCCTACCACGGCTCAAAGGAGTCGTGTAAACAGGTAGTAGTTGGGTGCAGTCCCGAAGCACTTGGAGGCAGTGGCGGTTAGACAGGATTCGTTTCTTCCGGTATTAGGGGTTGATATCGCGCTGTGTATGGAGAGCCATTACGCAAAGTCCATGGCCAGGGCAAGCGAGATTTACTGGTAGGTTCCAGTAGTTTCTCAATGTGTAATGGGCTGCACTCTGAAACGACTTATACCGCTATTAGGGGTCTGACGTTTACCGCCCCCTAGGCCCGATATGCGATAGTCCTAGACGAACAGACCGGACTGTACGGAGATTGTCACATCAGGCTCAGTAGGAGTTCGGATGGGTTCCTCATCGTCCTTCTTATCGACATCTACTTGGGGACCGTTATGTACAGCTAGTGCCGCTTGCGGTCTGTGGTTAAACCCACTGCCAAGGTAGTGTCGAGTCTTTAGAGTCCGACACAGAGAGTTTCCCTGCTTAGGGCCAAACGATATAGAGGTCGTATGGTTTTACGACAGGGTTCGGACGCATACGTGTTTTTACGCACGTACGATGTTCGGACAGTTTTTACTAGTCGGCTTTGCTTTAAGCCAGATTCTAGTATCGGATTATTGGATTTATACAGTCTAAAGTTTTTCCGTGTTTTCACGGATAGGAGGGGCGTTCTCGTAATTTGTTGGGAAGCTTCTAGAAGGATGATGACTTGGAGGCTAAGGTGGCATTTGCAGTTATTGGATTAATGAGTCATGGTGTGATTCATACATGGAGTTAATGATTCATTTATGATTTATATGACTCATGTGATGAATCACTATGTGTATTAATGAAACATGATGATATATCATTATTTGTTATTCATTTAATAATATGTTATGTTTTATATATACACAAATGATATCATTTATCCAAAAGGATTCTTATTCTCACATTCTCCCTCCTCAAGCTCTTTCTCTTCAAACCCTAACCCTAACCTCTCATGTGTTGAGATCAAGGGTTAGCAAGTCTTATTAATCCATAATTCTACTCTATATCCCCTAGGTTGCTTAGATTAGCATTTTGAGAAACCTAGTTACCTCAAGTTAGAGGTCAAGCTTGGAGTAGTAGCTCTCGGGTGGATCGTCTTTGACTCGAGGAGGCTGTTGAGGTGCCGACGTTCCATAGAGCCTACGAGGAGTGGAGGACAGCCATGAAGACCCTGAGGACGAGTAACGTGAGGTATAACTTCGATCCGAGTAGTTAAACCTTTCATAGTTTGCTAGTAATGGTTTAGACACGATCCGTGTGCTCAAGTCCGTGTTATGAAGCTTTGATAAATTTTTTTCATATATTCCGCCTCCCCGCAAGCTCGTAGGGTGCGTGACATGGACTTACACTCTAGTTGTGCGTTTACTACACATTCACTGTTATATTCATGTTGTATTCCTCGCATTGCATATTCATATATATGTTTCTTTAGCTAATATAAACTCTACCTGTTAGGACACCAACACCATTACCGATGATGCGCTTGATTCACGTACACTTATTTGCCGGCTCACACACATCATCATCAGTAATTTTCATGCCACGTACACTTTAGAACATATTATCATTTTATTGATATAATCAGCTAAATGCTTGTCCAATATAATATTGTGTGATTACTCTCATGTGCTAGTTTAGACGTTGCATTTATTACTTAGACACTTCAGGCATTCACATATTCATATTATCGTGTAGTATTGTGGGGCTTATGCCAATACTCATTATTTACTTACTCATGATTTTGGGATTTTGGATTTCTATGAGATTTCTGGATTTTGGGGGAAAACCGCAAGAATTTAATAAAAGCTTATTATTATCATTTTTAAAATTTAAGTGGTTTTCTCGTGATGTATGGGTCTTCCACCTTGAGTTTTCATGTTTTCTGTTGGATTTCGAGACCCGATTCGAAGAGTGGAGGAACCGTCTCGGGTACATGGTAGGCCCGGTACGGTACCCTAGGGCGAGAGTGTTTTTATGGGGATGACGATGAGTCCAGCTGGGGAAGACTACCTACTGGTGATGTCTGGCGCGGCGGATATCCGGAGGATACAGACCGTTGTCGTGAGATTTGATGATATGGGCCGATCCGGACTGACGGAGCCCGAGATATTGAGACTTCGAGATATTAAGACATTGAGATGTATATGTTTTGTGTCGATTCTTGACACGGATTTCCATGGATTTCATTGATGATGTTCAGATTATTATACAAATTTTACTATGATAAAAGTTGAGATTTTCTTATACAGATATGTCCAGATTTCATGATTGATTGTTTTACATTCATGACGCATGCATACTTATACACATGACATGTTATTACTTGAGGCACTGACACGAGCACTGAGTATTGCACTTACGCATAGATAATTATCTGCCACCACTAGATGATTAGCATCATGTTAAGTATATTATTATGACCTAGGAGATCGTCGTACATGCGATTTCTACTCGCAGATGTCTTCTACTCACGAGTCGGCAACTCACCCCTGTTGTGCCAAATTTTCTTACAGGTTTCCTTGGCAGATTGCTGGCACATCATTTCATTCAGGATGATTTGCTTGGTAGGTCGGTTCATTGTATTGGGACCGCCGTTGTACTTTTATTATTTTAGTTGTATCTAGTAAGCTCCATCAACCAGATTTATATTGCTTCATAGATTTAGAAGGCCAGTTGTTTATTCTTTCGACCTTAGAGTCACGCTTGTACTATTATGGCTTTCTGGTGGTTTTGATGGTTTTCTTCGAGTTTTGTTCCTCGCCCTTCGGCGCTGTATATTATACTGCTTGCGTGGTTGTGACCGCCAATTGGCGAAGAGCTTGCTCCCGCTTGGGGATGCCTTTTTATTATTTCTTATGTATATATTCTCGTTTGTAACCGTTTGGGGCTATGTTTTACAAAGGAGCTCTGCCGAAATTTTTGATAAAATTTGATGTTGCTTTTAAACATGTTTTTCTTTACTTCTTCTTTTAATGGTTTAGATTTCTGGGCTTCGGCTTTCTTAGATTACGTTACGCCTCTAGACGTTTCGTAATTTAAGTGCTGGTCACGTTTCGTACTTTCGGATCGTGACAAAGTTGGTATCAGAGTGCTAGGTTTAACCTTTGTCCGAGTCTAGGTTGACCTTGGTTGATGGAGTAGATGACTTAGGTAGAGTGACGTACCGTGTGTATGATCCGCGACATACTTACGATACGGTACTCTGCTTAAGAAGCCTTAGGATGTACATTTCTTTGCACCGTATTCTATTCGTTCCTTTGATCTATCTTCGTCAATATCGGATGGTGGTTTCTGTTACCACGGTCGCACGGGTAGAGGGAGCTGCGGCTCGAATGTGATGACCGTTAGGGTATCGTCTATTCTTGAGGATTGAAGCATTGCTTAGCGTGCGGACGAAGGGTATTCACTTGTCATCCAGACGAAGTTAAAAGGTTCGAATGAATGTCAGAAACCCATTTTCCCATGTTTAAGGTATTCGGAAGAACATGCAGGTATTTCTATGGACCCTCTAGAAGAATGAAACCCTAACTCGACATAATGACCATGAGAACGCTTGTGAACCTTAGGGTTTGCTGCAGTTCCGTGGTACCATTAGTGAGGCTTGGGTTTGCCCTTCTACGGCTGGTCCGCAGATGCTGGGGCATGTTTTGGATATTTTTAAACTATACTCGAGTGTTGAGCTCTTGGGGGATTTTGGGACTTTGATAAATCGATCGAAAATTTAACGTAGTCCGGATATCATGTGATGGGATACATTACTCGGGAGACTTTAGATATGAGTATATCCATTTGTAGCACAGTTCATACAGCTACGAAGAGACGAGTTCGAATCAGTCGACACCAGAGGGAAGAGGAGAACATCAACGTCAGTGTTACGATTTACGATTGGTGATTCGAATATCACATTTCCGTTGTTTGGATTCTGGTATTTTGATGATTTCGTTTTCTGATTGGTATTTCCTATGGGTACATTCATTACACTCTATTCGTGTTCCATATATCAGTTGTATTGATGATGTTTTGTGCATACCCAGTGCATTCGATTTGGTTTTATACATTTTGAGATATTGATTTGATTTCGTGCATATGGGTTGCACATGATTTTGACGTATGCTTCAGCATAGTTTTCATGCAATTTTCTTACTCTGATTTCGATTTTGATATTCGATATATGTTTTCGTGCACCATGTGCACTTAATTGAGATTCTTGCGCACACTTGGCGCATTTGATGCGATTTTATGCACACCAGATGCACTAAATAGAGATTTGTGCAGATTAGATACACCTGATATTGTTGTCGGGCACGCCCGTTGCACTTGACAATTGTTTTTAGTGCACACCCGTTTCACTCAGTTTTGCTTCTGTGCATATTCATGGCTTTTGTATTTGGTTTCGATTTCAGTGCGCACCGAACGCACATGATATTTTTATGCTGTAATTGGGATTGATTTCATTTTGAGCAGTATGTTTTATAATAATTACTATTTGGTTTAGTAACCAGGCGGGACGTGTATGTTAAATAAAAGATATATATGTATAGCTATTTTTTAAAAAAAATGAACGTCCGCTACTTGTGCCGTGATTCGCGCATCGCATGGTGATTTGGGAAAAGGTTTTGCGTGTATTTTTTCCAGATGTTTGGACGGTTTTATAATGATGCGTATCATATAAATGTTTAAGTTTTGAGTATATCATGTTGAGTTCATATTGGACTTTGACATTGTATTTTCACTATAACTCCAATGATTTCGTTATGCATGACGGAGTTTTGATTTTGAGTTATGTACCTGTTTTTCATGCGCATGCATTTCACTAAAATGTGTTTTAAATATTGATGATTTCGGAGCCCGGCGCTTTAAGTTTTTTGCTAAATGTCTTAGTATTTGGGGGAGTTTTGATTTAAATTCGGGGACCGAATTTCTTTAAGGGGGGAAGATTGTTACGTTTTAAAAATAAATAAATAAATAAATATCCTTTAGGTAAATTTTCTGATAATCGGTAAAATAAACCGTATTTTCCATAAAACTCAACTACAGTTATTTTTCAATATAGATTTAAATACGCTTATTTTCACTATGTAATTACTAGTAAATGGTGTTTATTTAGTGACTTATAAATTATTAATTTACTAAAATATTTTCCGTAATTAATTAATTTTCAATATTTACATAAGCTTTTTAATTATACATTTAATTAGTGATAAATACAAATTTGAATGGGTTAATTTTACAAATGTGAACCATGACAATTTAAAACAAGTGTGTATCGTGCAAAATTCCTTCTCAAAATTCTCCATTGTTCTAGAATTTTTCTCGGTTTTATTTAGAAAAGAAAATGCATAAAATTTAATAATTATTGAAAAGAATTAAAGGAGGTGATTTATTTGAGAGGTTTCTACTTGTTTCTACACTCATTTGCTCTCTCTTTCTCTTCCTCAATGCCATGGCCGAACCCTCATGATGGCAACCCCAATTTTTCCTAAGCTCATTTCCTTTCAAAAATCATCCAAAAGTTCATCAAAAATCCAAAAATAAAACCACAAATTCGTAATCCAATCTCTACTCATTATTCTTTGGCTTATAAGCTTGGATTTTGGAGCAAAGTTAGAATCTTGGAGCCTAGGTTGCATGTTTGATCTCATGGTTTGGAGGTATAGTCTTAAACCAAATTGTTACTTGATGTTTAATTACATCAATTCAAATAATCATGATGCTTAATTAGGTTTTAATTTCAAATTTGAAAATTCAAGATTTAGGGTTTGTGATCAAGCTAGGGTTTTTATAAATTGTTCACGATTTTAATATATAGCTTTACACACAAAGACATGTAAAACCTAATCTAGATTGTTAAGTTACTAATTGTTACAACTAATTTGTCCAAATTGCTTAATTGTTGCAAACTAGGTTTTTGTGAAATGTATATATATATGTGTGTGTGATAAAATTCTAGTGAGGGTTTTTATCATTAGATTATGGTTTTAGTGAGTAGATTAACATGTTAATGGAATGCAAAACCTAATCTAGTTACTAGTTTGCTAATTTGTACATTAAAATTTTGATAATTATGCTATTTTGCAAACTAGGTTTTTGGAAATTGATAAAATAATTGAGATTAAAATTTAATTAGGGTTTCATGACTTTATTAATATTATAAATTGTAGTTTAATACTTTAGTTCATGCAAAACCAAGCTTAGTTGTTGAATTGTGAATTTTGCTTTAAAAAGTGTTAAAATTTGATATTTTTGCAAACTAGAATTTAGGATTTAATACAAATTGATGAGATTAAATTATGGTGATGGGTTGTATGACTTAGTTACGATATTTAGTGAATATTATGGCCATTAGTTTTGTTAAAATGTCAAGTTTCGAATTAAAACGGCAATTAAGTGCTTTCTAGGTTTTTGTGAAATAAATCGATTTGATTCATTTTAAGGTTTTGATGATTTAAACCCTATTTTATATTATAATTAGTGAGTTTTGGAACTACGATTTGTACATTTGTGTTTTATCTCGATCAATCGGCATTTGTACGCCAATGTCGAGGGTTATTTGGTTATTTTGCATGAACGGGTCATAAGTTTTAACCTATGCGCGTTTCGTGCGCCGTTTTGGTTTTGTCCGCGATTTCGGTTTATGATATTATATATGTTTGCGTATAGGTACCCCTCACGTGGACTTCGTGCGATGAAGAAGTGGATGGCGGCATCGATTTCGGCAGGGAAGGACCAGGTGAGTAGATGTATATCTATGGGGGAAGTCGGGTGGATGGCGTATAGCACCCCCGCAAACGTAGAATAAAGATATTGCATATTATTATTAGGAAGCCGGACGTGACCTTAGATTCTTGGCGAGTAGGGTACTATTGAAGACTTTAGGTTGGATTAGACTTATTTAGAAAGACTTAACCTAAGGATGATTGCCTTGGAGGGAATTCGTAGGTTTCATGTAGACACACACACACGCACACACATAGATTTGACTTGGTGTATATGTGTGTGTATATATATATAGGAATGTGTGTAGGTATACACACACACACACACAACATATACATGTGATATGAGGATGTTATATGATACATGGGGATGAGTCGATATGACTGGGCTTGATGTCGTGATCTATTGGATATACGATCGTGTTATGATATTAGATGTATTATGATATTAGCGGATCGTTGGGAAATGAGAAAATGTAAATTTATACAAAAACGATAATAGGTGATGATGATATTGAAATGTACGAGACTCTAGAGTAGAACCCGGATTGTAATATGTAACTTAATCACGATATGATATATGACATGATATTTTAGTGGATCATTTGACGATGTATATTTGCACAGACAATGATATATGTTTGATGATATTAGGATGTATGCGATTATAGTACAGTATCCTTGATCATGATACTGTTTGATGATGATACTATACGAACGATGATGTATATATGTGATAGTTGACCCATACCCCGATTTTGAGATGCCGTACGATGGATTTTACCGTACGAGGTATAGATGTGATGATTGATCCGCACTCTTGACTCGAGGAAGTCGTACTACGTACGTGACGCTATTGAAGCTGGATCGCCGACTACTAGAGATACCGACTCAGACTTTAGGAGGATTGTTCTTACCTTTCGACTAGTGTCTTTAGTTAGTTCCTTAGTTGGTTAGGTAGATTTTCGTTAGGCTCGAGTCATATTTATTTTAAAAACTAATGAATCGTGCGCATTTTTAAAGACAGCCTGAGGGATACTACGGATTTTTCAAAGGACATATTTTTTCTTTAAAAAAAACCCCCCGTAGCCCCTAATTTTCTAAAAACCACGATTCATGCTTTTTCAAATAAAAAACTTTATGACTCGTAATTAGTACGTATTCTCTAGTTGTGCGTTTACTACACATTCACCATTATATTCATGTTGTATTCATCGCATTGCATATTCATACATATGTTTCTTTAGCTAATATGAAACTCTACATGTTAGGACACCAGCACCATTACCGATGATGCGCATGATCCACGTACACTTATTTGCCAGCTCACACACATCATCATCGGCAATTGCCATATCACGTACACTTTAGAACATATTATCTTTTTATTGATATAATCAGCTAAATACTAGTCCAATATAATATTATGTGATTACTCTCATGTGCTAGTTTAGACATTGCATTTATTACTTAGACACATCATGCATTCACATATTCATATTATCATGCAGTATTGTGGGGCTTATGCCAATACTCATTATTTACTTACTTATGATTTTGGGATTTTGGATTTCTATGAGATTTCTGGATTTTTGGGAAAAACCGCAAGAATTTAATAAAAGCTTATTATTATCATTTTTAAAATTTAAGTTGCGGTTTTCTCGTGATGTATGGGTCGTCCATCATGAGTTTTCACGTTTTCTGTTGGATTTTGAGACCCGATTCGAGGAGTGGAGGAACCGTCTCGGGTACATGGTGGGTCCGGTACGGTACCCCGGGGCGAGGGTGCTTTTATAGGGATGATGATGAGTCCGGCTGGGGAAGACTACCTGCTGGTGATGTCTGGCGCGGCGGATATCCGGAGGATACCGACCGTTGTCGTGAGATTTGTTCATATGGGCCGATCCAGACTGACGGAGCCCAAGATATTGAGACTTCGAGATATTGAGACTTTGAGATGTATATGTTTTGTGTCGATACTTGACACGGATTTCCATGGATTTCATTGATGATGTTCAGATTATCATACAAATTTTACTTTGATAAAAGTTGAGATTTTCTTATACATATATGTCCAAATTTCATGATTGATTGTTTTACATTCATGATGCATGCATACTTATACACATGACATGTTATTACTTGAGGCACTGACACGAGCACTGAGTATTGCACTTGCGCATAGATTATTACCTGCCACTACTAGATGACTAGCGTCATGTTAAGTATATTATTATGACCTAGGAGATCGTCATGCATGCGATTTCTACTCGCAGATATTTTCTACTCACAAGTTGGCAACTCACCCCCGTTGTGCCAAATTTTCTTACACGTTTCGATCTACAGGTTTCCTTGGTAGCTTGCTGGCACATCATTTCATCTATGGTGATTTGCTTGGTAGGTCGGTTCATTGTATCGGGACCGCCGTTGTACTTTTATTATTTCCGTTGTATCTAGTAAGCTCTATCAACCAGACTTATATTACTTGATAGATTTAGAAGACCGGTTGTTTATTCTTTCGACCTTAGAGTCACGCTTGTACTATTATGGTTTTCTGGTGGTTTTGATGGTTTTCTTCGAGTTTTGTTCCTCGCCCTTCGGCATTGTATATTATACTGTTTGCGTGGTTGTGACCGCCAATTGGCGAAGAGCTAGCTCCCGCTTGGGGAAGCCTTTTTATTATTGCTTATATATATTCTCGTTTGAACCCGTTTGGGGCCAGTTTTTACAAAGGAAGCTCTGCCGAAATTTTTGAGAAAATTTGATGTTGCTTTTAAACATATTTTTCTTTACTTCTTCTTTTAATGGTTTAGATTTCTGGGCTTCGACTTGCTTATATTATGTTACACCTCTAGACGTTTCGTAATTTAAGTGTTGGTCGCGTTCCGTACTTTCGGGTCGTGACATGCGTATATGGGGATATGTGTGTGTGTGTGTATATTCACACATGGGTATGGGACTATGTGTGTGTATGTATGTGTGTGTGTGTATATATATATATATACACACACACATATACCTGGATTATGAGGATAGTATACGATATTTGGAGATGAGTCGATATGATTGGAAATGGTGCCATGAGATCGGTGATATGTTTTGGATCGTATTATGAGATACGACATGTTATAGTAGCAGGTCCTTGGCGATGTGTTTTCATCCACATGCACATATATATATGTAGATGGTATCAGTATGTACTAGATGTAGATCAGTACCCAATTCACCATATGTGATGATAAGGATACCAGATGAATAATGAGATAAATGTGATATTCGACCCGTACCCAGATTTGCGATGCCATACGATGGATTTACCGTACGAGCTATATATTGATGATTGATCCGCACTCTTGACTCGAGAATGTTATATTATATATATGTTATCATATGTGATACTATTGAGGCGGGATCACCGAATATTATATGTTATATATATATCGACTTAGATTTAGGTGGTTTCCTTACCTTTTCGTTTAGCCTGTTAGTTTAGTCCTGTTATTTACTTGTAGATGTTAGACTAGACTCGAGTCATACCTGTTTCAAATCTAACAAATCGTGAGTATTTTAAAGACAGGACAAGGGATTTTACGGATATTTCAAAGGACGCACCTTTTTCTTAAAAACACCGTAGCCCTATTTTCTAAACACCACGATTCGTATTATTTCAAATGTCAAACTGTATGACTCATATATAAATATATATTCTTATATGTTGCGTTATTATTCATGTTCTGCATATTATTACTATTTGCATCGCATCGCATGCTTATATTGTGTTTTCATTAGTTATTATTAAAATCATACTGTCAGGACACCAGCACCATTACCGATGATGCGTATGCTCCATATACACCTTCTTGCCGGCTCACACACATCATCATCGGTAATTGCCATGTCACGTACACATTAGAAAATACTACTTCATTAGTATAAAATGCTAGCTGATAATTTCGACATGGTACTAGTGAGCTTGCTTTTATATGATTGTTAGACATTGCATTTATTACTGTGATTTTCATGCATATTTATATATTCATTTGCCATGATATTATGGGCCAGTCCGGATTGCCGGAGCCCAATATTATAGAATTCATTGTTTATTTACCCTTGAGATTTGGGATTTTAGATTTCCATGGGATTTCTGGATTTGGAGAAACCGCAAGGATGTTATAAACTGATAATCATTTTTAAATGAAAGTTGCGGTTTCTCATGATATGATTTGAGATATGTCCACCATGAGTTTTCTTGGCTCTTGAGCGATATCATACACCCGATTCGAGGAGGAGGATGAACCGTCTGTGGGTGCATGGTGGACCCGGTGCAGTACCCCGGGGCAAGAAGGTCGCAGATGATGGCGTTGAGCCAGTGACAGGGGAGCACTACTGACCGGTAATTTTATTTGTGACTCGACGGATATCCGGAGGATACCGATCGGAATACAGGCCAGTTCGGATAGCCGGAGCCTGAGGTTTTGAGATTTGATGTTATGGGCCAGTCCGGATAGCCGGAGCCCTAGATATTGAGATTCGAGGATACAGGACAGTCCGGATTGCCGGAGCCTGAGATATTGAGATACTGAGATTTATGTTTTGTGTCGATGCTTGCCACTGATTCTATGTTGATTTCATTGATGATACCTCGATTTAAATATACAGAAATCTCACTAATTTAAGAAAACGGTTTTCACATGCATGATGTATTCTGTTTTCATTATATTGCATTCATACCTCATATTTATGATATGTTGCGACCTGAGGCACTGACACGAGCACCTGGTATTACACTTATGTATAGATGTTTACCTTTGCCACCATATCATGCTTCAGAATTTATCATTTTGTGGTTTATATATATTTGATCGTATTGACCTAGGATTGAGTTATACATACAATTTCTGCTCTGTGATGTTTTCTACTCACGAGTTGGCAAAACACCCACGTTGTGCCACAGTTCTTGCAGGTTTTTGCCGTACAGGTTTCATTGCGGCTTTCTGGCACACTGCTTTCATTCCGGGTGATTGCTTTGGTAGGTGGGATCACTCGCATCGTGACCACCCTTGTATTTTATTTACATTGTTGTATCTAGTAAACTCAATCAACCAGACTTGTATATTTATTTAACCTTAGAAGACCAGTTGTATATTCTTTCGACCTTAGAGTCGCGCATTGTATTATTATGGTTTTCTTGATGATTTGAGTTTCCTTTTGAGTTTTTATCCTCGCCCTTCGGCGTTGTATATTATATTGCTTGCGTGGTTGTGACCGTCAATTGACGAAGAGCTAGCTCCTGCTTGGGGATGCCTTTATTCATATTATGCATGTTGTACCTTTTTGGGGCCTGTACTTACAAAGGAAACTCTGCCGAAATTTTTAGGAAGGACTTAGGATTTTAAAAATGCGTATTCAGCTTATGTTATTAAAACCACTTGATTTAAAATAAGTTTTCTTCACTTCCTTCCTTTAAAATGGTTTAGATTTCTGGGATTTTTTACTTACTTGAATTAGATGGGGTCCTATAGACTTCATATGATTCAAGTGCTAGTCACGTACCATTTCGTGTCGTGACAAAGTTGGTATCGGAGCGCTAGGTTAACTTTGGTTCGAGTCTATGTTTGACTATGCGGAGCCTAGGGTGTTGGTATATATACGGAATCTAGGCTTGACCTTACGGAACATAGACTTAGTCGAGGGGGTATTAGACCTGAATTTTCGTCACTTAGGTTGACCTTGGTTGATGGAGTAGGTGACTTAAGGAGAGTGACGTACCGTGTGTATGTTCCGCGGCATACTTACGACATACTACTCCACTTAAGAAGCCTTAGGATGTACATTTCCTTGCACATTATTATATTCATTCTTATGATCTATCCTCATCTTTATCGGTTTATGGTTTTGCTGCCATGATTACACGGGCAGAGAGAGCTACGACTAGAGTTGCGTCAACATGAGCTCGTCATGAACGAGGACTCACCAGGGTGTGATTCCAGGGACACACGATTGCATAGATGTATCGTTTATTTGTGTTTTCGCGCAATGAGCGTTTGATGGATCGCTTTTACGAGATTTCTCGGACGTGCCGATCAGTACTATAGGATTAGGCCACTGCTAGAGGCCAGTCAGAATGTGATGACCGTCAATGCACCGATTATTTTGATGATTGAGGCACTGTTCAGCGTGCGGACGAATGATTCAGTTATTGCTGTGACTGACGAGATGTCGCCCAGATGTTTGAAGCTAATGCCGCACGAGTTGTACTTAGAGATATGATAGAAGATAGCTAGTCACCCGAGAAAGGATGACTAGGACTTGTGATTCATTACCTACCCCGATGCGAGGTCATCAGATTGATTGATTCCAGTTAGAGATGACTTCACGCAGGTACGTTGAGAGTCGATAGAAGACGATCGAATGTCAGAAACCCATTTTCCAAGTTTAATGTATTCGGAGAAATATGCAAGTAATTCCGTGGACCCTCTAGAAGAATGAAACCCTAACTCGACATAATGACCATGGGAACGCTTTTGAACCTTACGGTTGGTGGCAGTTCCGCGGTGCCATTAGTGAGGCTTGGGTTTGCCCTTCTACGGTTGGTCCATAGGTACTGTGGCATGTAATGGAATACTATTAAACCGTACACAAGATGTTGAGCTCTTGGGGGATTATGGAACTTTGACAAATCGATCGAAAGGTTCGACGTCATTCGGATATCATGTGATGGGATACATATTTGGGAGACTCTAGATACGAGTATAGCCGTTGGAGCACAGTCTATGCAGTAACGAAGAGAAGAGTCCGAATCAGTCGACATTAAAGAAAAGTGAAGTAAGAGATTCGGACGAGATCTTGATGAGATGACGTTCCACTCCGCTGACATCAGATATGTGAAACGCATGCAGAGGCGTCGTATATGGATATATCTTGTAGAAGGAGTCGCGATGAGTATGCAGCCGTTCCGGATCAAGAAACAGACTTAGTAAAGGGTGATAACTTCCAGACAGTTCGGCAGAAACGAGTTTTGGGAGAGACTTCGATAGGACCTTTCTGGAATAATACGAGAAGACTTGGACCCAGAATCGGTCATATTATGCACACCCAGCAGGCCAGAGTTCGGCATCATCGACAAGGCATGTTATGAGTGACCATGACAGTTGGCCAGAGATATTTAGAGGATGTGCTAGAGCGGGACTATTTCCGCTATTTTTGATTTCGGTATTTTGGGCGATTTTTTTGTATGATTGAGATTTTGTGCACTACAGTTGCACTTGACTTCGATTTGATGTCATTTAAGATGTTGATTTTGATTTCATACCTATGGTATGTATGTGATTTGACTTGTGTTTTCGGTGTAGTTTTCATGCACTTTTAGTATTTTGATTCGATTTGTGCATACTGATGCACATGGTTGTGAGATTATATACCACGGTATACCTGATTTGGATTTGCATTGAAATGTGTTGTATATCGTCGATTTTGATTATGATACTCGATATTTGTTTTCGTGCACCTTGTGCACTTGATTTGGATTCTTGCGCATACTTGGGCGCTTGAGGCGATTTTGGTGCACACCAGATGCACCAAATCGAGATTCTACGTGCATATCAGATGCACCTGATATTGCTGTCACGCACACACGTTGCCCTTGGCAGGTGTTTTGGTGCACACCCGTTGCATATAGATTTGGTTTCTGTGTACATGCATGGCACATTCATGGATTTTGATTTCCGTGGGTACCAGACGCACATGGCATTCTTATGCACATTTGGGATTTATTTCTTTTGGAGCAGTATGTTTTATGATATTTGCTATATGTTATAGTAGCTGAGCAGGACTAGTCCGAGGACAGTACCTGAATATATTTTTGCATGCATTAATAGTTATCGAAGGGATTTCCGAAGAAGGAGCTATAGTCTCAGTATTTACCTACGTGTCCGAGATGACACGAAATATTTTATAAAGGAAACCCTTCTAAAATTGTTTTCAAAACGGCAGGACGTGTATGTTAAACAAAGGGTATGTATATATATAGTTATTTTCTTACAATAGGCGTCCGCCACCGTGCAGTGATACGCGCATCGCAGTGACTTAAAAAGGTTTGGCATGTATTTCTTTCAGATGTTTGACCAATTTACCACGATGTTTACATGTATAGTTTTGATATATACCATGTTGGTTTTCGTATTGGGCTTTGACATTGGTGTCTTCGCCATAACTCCGATAATTGCGGAATGCTTGACGGAGTTTTGATTTTGGTTTATATGCTCATTTTTCGTGCGCATGCATTGCGCTACGATATGTTTTATGTATTTATGATTTCGGAGCCCTGACGACTGGATCATTTTACTGAAATGTTTTAGTATTTGAGGGGTTTAAATTTAAATTCGGGGACCGAATTTCTTTAAGGGGGAAGACTGTAACATTTCAGAAAAATAAAATATTATTTTTGGGAATTTTTATAATTAAATAATAAATATTATGAATATTTTAATATGGCGGTATAATTAAATACCGATAAATTAGGAAATATTTGGAAAATCATATAAATTACTTAAATGAGGGTGCTTTATATAATTTAAGCAAATTATAAATTCTTATGATTAATTGTATTCCATTTTAATGCTAATCGCGATTAAATATCACTAATCGTGCATTAAACTTGTTTTGTGCAAGTGACTTGCACCAAGTCATTTTTCATATTTGTTGCATTTTTCCTATCATGGTTTTTCCTCATTTTGTTCATGCATGGCTTTTAAATGATAAGAAAAGGAAAGATAAGAAAAGAAACGAAAAAGGAAAAGAATAGAAAAATGGGTATGGGCAAGAGAGAGAAGAGAGTGAGAGGTGAGGGTCTCCTTTGACCAAGTCTCCTTTGCTTTCCCCCTCATTTCCTTCACCATTTCATCCCTCTCCCTCTCCCATGGCTGTTGCCCCCTCTCCCTCCCCCCTCTACCTCCTCACTCCATCATCAAAAAACCATCAAAACATCATCCCCACTTCACAAAAAACATGCACAAGCTTACTACAAACACTTTGGACAAAGAAAGTATGGATTTTGGACAGTTGGGGCAACTCAAGAAATTTCTTGAGTTGCCCAATGAGGTATTTTCTTCATCATGTGTATTGTATTTCATTCACCTTAGCACCTATACATGTTTAGAACCGATTTAGTGTGGATATGTGAACTTTGGAAAATTCTAGAAGAGGTTAGGGTTTGAATTGAATCCAAAGGTGTAATTGAGGCTAGTAGAGGCCATATAAACCCTGTAGTATTAGTTTTATGGACTAAAACAGAGACTAGAACCCCTTAACCCGAACTTAGAAACCCCGATAACGGAAAATTGTGATGGTATTTTGACATCTGCTATGACTCGGGGATCTGGAAAATTATTTAGCAAACACTGTGATACAAGCAGGCAACCTAGAAGCTACCCTGAAGACCAGAGCCCCAAACCCCCAATCCATGCCGTAGATTTAATCATTTGAGATGCAATTTGCGGCCTTGGTACTCCCAAATTGATTCGTGCTTGGTCCAGGGCTTTATCTCCAGTAAAATAGACCCCCTAGGTATGCAAAATTAGCTAATTTCACCTAGGGTAAAATCTGGGACCATTTTAATAAGTTGCTGTCTTCTATTTCGTGATGTTTATGAATTGAATTTTGGATATTTGTGTTTGTATCGGTCGATTCACATTTCTACGTCAATCGTCGAGAGTTGTTGGTGATTCTTGCATGCTTAGACCATAGGTTCTAACCTATAAGCGATTCACATGCTGTTTTGGTTTTCATGTTCGATTCTTGATACTATATGACGCATTAGAAATTGTAGGTACCCCCACGTGGACTTCGAGACGATGAAGAAGAGGATGGCATCATCGACTTCGTCAAGCAAGGATAAGGTGAGTAGATATATATCTACGGGGGAAGTCGGGTGCATGGCGTATAGCACCCCCGCAGTTCGTAGTGTAGCCTATGCTATATTATATCTATATATAGAAATGTGTTATGTGAATCATGAATAGTTAGCAAGTAAGGTCTTAGGAAGTCATGGGTTTGATTCTAGTATAATTGATTGATAGTGTCATTAGTTAGTTGTAGTCGCGAACCCTAGAATAAGGTTTACATTCACACACACACACACTCTCATGCATTTTACTTTCTTGTGCGTATATGGGGATATGTATATATATATACACACGTGGGTATGGGACTGTATATATATATATACATACATATATATATATATACGTATACATATACATGGATTATGAGGATAGTATACGATATTTGGAGATGAGTCGATGAGATTGGGCATGGTGCTATAAGATCGGTGATATGTTTTGGTTCGTATTATGAGATACGACATGTTTAGTAGCGGGTCCTTGGCAATGTGTTTTCATACACATGCACATATATATATGTAGATGGTATCAGTATGTACTAGACGTAGATCAGTACCCAGTTCACGATATGTGATGATAAGGATACCAGATGAATAATGAGATAAATGTGATATTCGACCCGTACCCAGATTTAGGATGCCGTACGATGGATTTACCGAACGAGCTATATATTGATGATAGATCCGTACTCTTGACTCGAGGATATCATATCATATATATTGTATCATATGTGATACTATTGAGGCGGGATCACCTACTATTATATGTTATATATATATCGACTCAGATTTAGGTGGTTTCCTTACCTTTTCGATTAGCCTGTTAGTTTAGTCCTGTACTTTACTTGTACATGTTAGACTAGACTCAAGTCATACCCGTTTCAAAACTAACGAATCGCGAGTATTTTAAAGACAGGACAAGGGATTCTACGGATATTTCAAAGGACGTACCTTTTTCTTAAAAACATCGTAGCCCTAATTTCTAAACACCACGATTCGTATTATTTCAAATGTCAAACTGTATGACTCATATATAAATGTATATTCTTATATGGTGCGTTATTATTCATGTTCTGCATATTATTGCTGTTTGCATCGCATTGCAGGCTTATATTGTGTTTTCATTAGTTATTATTAAAATCATGTTGTCAGGACACCAGCACCACTACCGATGATGCGTATGCTCCACATATACCAGCTTGCCAGCTCACACACATCATCATCAGTGATTGCCATGTCGCGTACAAATTAGAAAATACTACTTCATTAGTATAAAATGATAGCTGATAGTTTCGACATGGTACTAGTGAGCTTGCTTTTATTTGATAGTTAGACATTGCATTTATTACCATGATTTTCATGCATATTTATATATTCATTTGCCATGACATTATGGGCCAGTCCGGATTGCCGGAGCCCAATATTATAGAATTCATTATTTATTTATCCTTGAGATTTGGGATTTTGGATTTCCATGAGATTTCTGGATTTGGAGAAACCGCAAGGATGCTATAAACCGATAATCATTTTTTAATGAAAGTTGCGGTTTCTCATGATATGATTTGAGATATGTCCACCATGAGTTTTCTCGGCTCTTGAGCGATATCATACACCCGATTTGAGGAGGAGGATGAACCGTCTGTGGGTGCATGGTGGACCCGGTGCGGTACCCCCGGGCGAGAAGGTCGCAGATGATGGGGTTGAGCCTGTGACAAGTGAGCACTACCGACCGGTGATTTTATTTGTGACTCGACGGATATCCGGAAGATACCGATCGAAGTACAGGCCAGTCCGGATAGCCGGGGCCTGAGGTTTTGAGATTTGATGTTATGGGCCAGTCCGGATAGCCGGAGCCCAAGATATTGAGATTCGAGGATACAGGGCAGTCCGGATTGCCGGAGCCTGAGATATTAAGAAATTGAGATTTATGTTTTGTGTCGATGATTGACACTGATTCTATGTTGATTTCATTGATGTTACCTCGATTTAAATATACAGAAATCTCACTAATTTAAGAAAACCGTTTTCACATGCATGATGTATTCTGTTTTCATTATATTGCATTCGTACCTCATATTTATGATATGTTGCTACCTGAGGTACTGACACGAGCACCTGGTATTACACTTATGTAAAGATGTTTACCCTTGCCACCTTATCATGCTTCAGACTTTATCATTTTATGGTTTATATATATTTGATCGTATTGACTTAGGATAGAGTCATACATACGATTTCTGCTCTATGATGTTTTCTACTCACGAGTTGGCTACTCACCCCCGTTGTGGCACAGTTCTTGCAGGTTTTTGCCGTACAGGTTTCATTGCAGCTTTCTGGCACACTGCTTTCATTCCGGGTGATTGCTTTGGTAGGTGGGTTCACTCGTATCGTGACCACCCTTGTATTTTATTTACATTATTGTATCTAGTAAACTCCATCAACCAGACTTGTATATTTATTTAACCTTAGAAGACCAGTTGTATATTCTTTTGACCTTAGAGTCGCGCGCTGTATTATTATGGTTTTCTTCATGATTTGAGTTTCCTTTTGAGTTTTGATCCCCTCCCTTCGGCGTTGTATATTTGTAACGTTTTGAAAATCGCTTCGGTGAAATTTCGAAAAAAATCGGTAAAATAAGGGGGTTTTCTGTAAAAAGTCAAAATACAAATATTTTATTATAAAAATTAAATATACATATTCTAGCTATGTAATTGCTATTATTTGGTGTTTATTGAGCCGTTGGTGAAATTTCAAATTTTCTGAAAAAAATATTATTTTATTATTAATTAAGCCGTCACTAATACATTTAATTAGGGAAAATTACAAATTGGAATGAGTTGAAACAAATTTTGTGCATCATAAAACATTAAATAAAATTTTATCATATGATTTTTGGAACGAAATCATTTGCTAAAACGGTTTAGAAATTATTGAGGAAAAAAGGCTTTTTTTAGCGTAAACGGATGTTTGGGGTATTATATTTATCATTTTTCACCACCCCACACCCGTACCCACATCCACACACTCCCATTTACTTCTCCCCTTGAAGAATTCAGCAGCCCCCATTTATTTTCCCCACTTGAATTTCAAAGGAAAGATATGAAAGAAAAGAAAAGAAAATGGAGAAATGAGGTGGACCTTTGACCTTGAATTGACTTTGACTTCTTCCCCAACTTTCTCTACCTCCCTCTCTCTCCTCTCCCACTCCCATTCCAGCCGACCCCCCCTCCTACAGCAGCAGCAGCCCCCCCCCCCATTTCCCTTCTCTTTTCTCTTCAAACTTCATCAAAAATTGCCTCAAATCCATCAAAAAAAAATCCCAAAACCCAAATCCGACTCCTACCCATTTTAGCTTAGCCCGTATAGCATGGATCTTTGTGAAAAGAGAGCATTTTGGGAGGCCATGGATGCTTGTGGATCTTCAAATGTTTTTTGGGTATAATTCTAAAACATTTTTGCTTAATTTGTTACTAATTTCTTAAAGCAAAACTACTTAAGTGTTAATTAGGCTTAAGTTGCAAGTTTTGGAATTCAAGTTATGAATTTGAATGCAAGTTAGGGTTTTTATAAAATTGGTGTATAGTTGTGTGTTATATTTAGGCTTTTTGTCATGTTAATACAAGATTAGTAGCTTGTGCTAATGGTTAGTTTAAAAATTGTGTTAATTTGCTAATTTGCTTACTAGGTTTTTGAAATTGGTTAAATACTTGGGATTAAAAATGTGTTTAGGTTTTTCATGACTTCATTAACTTTATTAAGTGTGGTTTAATGCTTTAGATCATGCAAATCTAAGCTAGATTGTAGTTTGTGCATTTTTGCTTTGAAATTGTTAAATTTTAGGTATTTTGTAAACTAGAATATTAGGGTTTTGGAATTTAATGAGATTAAATTCCGGGAATTGTTTATATGACTTATTTAAGATATTTAATAAATATATTGGCCGCTAAATTCATTTAAACATCCTGTTTTGTACAAAAACGGCGAATTGTGCTTGCTAGATTTTCGGAAAAATGACTTTTTAAGTAAAATTGGGGTTTTTGTGAGTTTTAACCTAGTTTATATTAAAATTAGTGTTCGTGAATGTGCAAATGAGTGTGATTGGATTTTTCTCGATGGTTGACGTTTGTACATCGACATCGAGGGTTGGTTTGACTATTCTTGCATGCGTAGGCGATAGGTTTGGACCTATGCGTGATACGCGTGCCGATTTGATTTTCGTATGCCGTTTCGATTTCGAATTTAGTTTTAATGCGATATGGTGTGTTATGATATGTAGGTACCCCCATGTGGACTTCGAGACGACAAGCAAGCGCGTGGCGACGTCGGCACCGGCTAGCGAGGACCAGGTGAGTAGATTTATATCTACGGGGAGAAGTCGGGTGGATGGCGTATAGCACCCCCGCAGTCCGTGGTGGTGTATACGGATGCGTATACACACCAACAATTATTATATGTTATTTGGGATTAATAACGATGCTTAGGATGGATATTGGTGTGTTGGATTAGTTTAGTGTTGCGAACCCTAGGGTAGTGTTGCACTACACATACACACATACATAATTGCATACATTCCTATTGATATGTGCTCATGGGATTCTTTATAGTTATGGGTTCACATGGATATGGGACTATGTGTTCACATACGGATTTGAGGATGATACTTGGGATTGAGCTGAGTCGATGAGATTTGATTTGAGGCCGTGAGATCGGTGATATAGCAGGGTTCGTATTTGAGATACGACATGACGTTGTAGCGGGTCCTTGACGTAGTGTTTCACACACGTCCATGCATACGTAGGCGGTATCAGTATGGTACTAGACGTTGATCAGTACCTCGATCATGATATTTGATAAAGAGAATACCAGGTGAATAGTATGATGAATGTGATATTGGCCCGTACCCAGATTGGGATGCCGTACGACGGATTTACGTACGAGCTATATTGATGATTGATCCGCACTCTTGACTTGGGATGCCTGATTATAGATATGGTATCGGATATGATATTATTGAGGCGGGATCACCGACTATACATATACAGGTATGTATATGTATCGACTCAGATGATAGGCGGTTTCATTACCTGTAGTTCAGCTTGCTAGTTCAGCCGTATAGTTTAGTGTAGTTGTTAGATTAGATTAGATTAGTCTTCTTACCTATTTAAAAAACTAACGAATCGTGGGCATTTTTAAAGACAGCCCAAGGGATCCTACGGATATTTCAAAAGACGTATCTTTTCATAAAAACACCGTAGCCCCTATTTTCAAAACCCCTTGATTCGTGTTATTTCAAAAGGCACCATTTGTAGGACTGATATTAGATTAATGCAGATTAGTTATAGTTGCGTCTAGTTTTCAGCTCCCGCTCATTTTTGTGGTCCGCTTCGCATCGCATGCTTATTTTATGTTTCATACTCCATTATTGATATCATGCTGTTAGGACACCAGCACCATTACCGATGATGCGTATGTACCACGTACACTTAATTGCCGACTCACACACATCTTCATCGGTAATTGCCATGTCACGTACACCTTAGAAAATATTATTGCTTGACATAGCCTGTTAGCTAATAGTTAGACATAATATTAGTGTACTTTCCTTATATGTTAGTTTAGACATTGTAGTTATTACCTGCTACTTCATGCATACTGTTATTCATTGTTATGCCGCATTCATGGATTCTCATGCATATATTCACTATTTTACGTGTTATTGAGGTTTTGGATTCGGATTTCCATGAGATTTCTGGATTTGGAGGAAAACCGCAAAAACTTATATGAACTGATTTCTCTCTTTTTAAAATAAAAAGTGCGGTTTTCCCATGATGTATGAGTCGTCCACCATGAGTTTGCTGATGGATTTCGAGACCCGATTCGAGGAGACGGATGAACCGTTTCGGGTACATGGTGGACCCGGTAAGGTACCCCGGGGCAAGAGGCGCGTGATGATGATGATGTGAGCCTGGCAGGGGAGCACTACCTACCGGTGATATTACCCGACGCGTCGGAAATCCGGAGGATACCGTAGTGGTCTTGAGATGGATGGTAGGGGCCGGTCTGGACTGACGGCGCCCTAGATATTGAGATTGAGACATTGAGATTGAGACTTGAGGTACATAGATTGTGATACAGAGATATCGAGGTATTTGGACACTTGTTTTGTGTCGATGCTGGGCACTGTTTTATGCTGATTTCATATATGGTACCTCATTTCTTTTAAAATACAGAAATCTCACTGATTTATGAAACCAGTTTTATTCAGTACATGCATTCTGTTTTATGCATTCATACATCATCCATATGATATATTGCTACCTGAGGCACTGACACGGGCACATGAGATTACACTCGGGTTAGATATTTACCCTAGCCTTGTTATAGGCTACGTGTTATTCATATATTTGAGGATATATTATGATCATTGACCTAGGTTGCGTTATTTATGCGATTTCTGTGCGTAGATATTTTTTTCTATTCACGAGTTGGCAACTCACCCCCGTTGTGCCCCAGATTCTTGCAGGTTGCCGTACAGGTTTCATTACGGCTTTGCGGGCTCAGTTTCATTCGGGTGACTTGCTAGTAGGTGGGTTTTTCTTGTATCGTACCCATCATATTACCTTGTATAATATTATTCCGTTGTATCTTGTAAATTCTATCAACCAAACATGTATTTATTGAGATAGAGACCAGTGTTGTTTATTCTTTCGACTTTAGAGTCGCTCGTTATATTTCTGGTGGTTTTGAGTTCCTTTTGAGTTTTGATCCTCGCCGTTGGCGTTGTATATTATATTGTTTGTGTGGTTGTGACCGTCGATTGACGAAGAGCTAGCTCCCGCTTGGGGATGCCCTTTTCTTGATTTCGTATACTATTCATGTTGTATCCCGTTTGGGGGCCAGTATTTACAAAGGAGACTCTGCCGAAATTTTCAGTAAATTTTTGATGTTTTAAAAACCGCATAATTCGGCTTATGCTATTGAAATTACTTGCTTTAAGTTGGTTTTTCCTGCACTCTACTACTTTTCTTGGTTTGGATTTCTGGGTTTTCGGTTTACTTAGATTACGTACGCCTCGAGACGTTCGTAGTTTAACTGCCGGTCATGTTCCGTACTTTCGGGTCGTGACAATGTTGGTATCAGAGCGTTAGGTTTTAACCTTCGGAGCGTAGGATGACCCTTGGTTGATGGAATAGGTGACTAAAGTAGAGTGACGTACCATTGATATGTTCCGTGGCATATTTACGACACGCCACTCCTCTTATGAAGCCTTAGGATGTACATTTCCTTGTTCAGTATTATATTCCTTCCGATCTAGCCTCATCAGTACCAGTTATGGTTTTGCTGCCACGATTACGGGCAGGGAGAGCTACGGCTAGAGTTGCGGTCAGCACGAGCTCGTCACGGACGAGGGCTGACCAGGGCAAAATTCCGGCGACACTCGATTGCGGAGATGTGTCTTTTTACTGTGTTTCCGCGCCACGAGCGTTTGGCGGATCGCCTTTATGAGATTTGTCGGACGTGCCGATCAGTATCAGAGGATTGGGCCACTGGCAGAGGCCAGCCAGATTTTGATGACCGTTGGTGTGTTGCTTATTCATGATGGTTGAGGCACTGTTCAGCATGCAGACGAGCGAGCCAGTTATTGCTGCGAACGACGAGATATTGCCCCAGATGCTGGCGTTGGTGCAGAACGAGTTGTACTAAGAGATGATAGAAGGTCGTTAGTCATCGAGGATGAATGACTAGGACATGTGGATCGTCCGCCTACCCCGATGCGAGGTCATCAGATAGATTGATTCCAGCTAGAGACGACTTCACGCGGAGACGTTGGGAATCGACAGAGACGATCGAATGTCAAAAACCTATTATTCCAAGTTTAAAGTAGTCGGAAAGACATACAGGCAATTCTATGGTCCCTCTAGAAGAATGAAACCCTAACTCGACTTAATGACCGTGTGAAAGCCTTTGAACCTTCGGGTTGGCGGCAGTTCTACGGCGCCATTAGTGAGGCTTGGGTTTGCCCTTCTACGGCTGGACCACCGATGCTGTGGTATGTACTCGATACTATTAAACTGTGCCCAAGATGTTGAGCTCTTGGGGGATTATGAGGTTTTGACGACTCGATCGGATGGCTCGACTTAATTCGGATGCTAGGTGGTGAGATGTATTTCTTGGGAGACTCCAGATATGAGGATAGCCGTTGGAGCTCAGTCCATGCAGCCGCGACGAGACGAGTCCAAAGCAGACGACATTAGAGAAAAGTGGAGTAAGAGGTTCGCACCAGATCTAGATGAGATGACGTTCCACTCCGCCGACATCAAAGAGGCGATGCGCATGCCGAGGCATGGTACTTGGACTTACCTTCCAGAAGGAGTCGCGATGAGTATGCAGTCGTTCCAGAGCAAGATGCAGATATAGGAAAGGACAATGACTTCCGGAAAGTTGGCAGAGACGAGACATGGAAGAGACTGTGAGCAGGATTCCTTCCAGGACACTGCTGCAATGATACTTGCACCCAGGATCAGATGTGTCACGTACATTCAGAGAGCCAGAGGCCGACGCCAGTAATATGCTGTCTTACGAGTGGTCGCGATGATTGACCAAGAGATGACCAGAGAAGTGCCAGAACGGAATCGTCCCCGTTAGCACACCTGACAGGGCCGATGAGCCGATGGACCGAAAGATTGGTAATTCACAGTGAAGACCTTGACCCAGGAGTGGTCATGGTTACGCATGCCAGCAGGACATAGTTCATGATCATCGACGAGACGTCCCACTAGTGACCACGACAGTTGGCCGAGATTCTTAGAGGATGCGCTTGAGCAGTACTATTCCGCCATTGTTGATTACGATGTTTTGGGTGATTTATTCGTATGATTTGATTTTGATGATTAAGGATTTACGATCTTTGCACAGTGTTGCACTTGATATCGTTTTCGTGCTTCAGTTTCACATATTTGTGATTTTACGATTTTAAACAGTTGAGTTGGTTTTGTGCGTATGCATGCACACGATTTCGTTCCTGCACTCGGTATAGTTTATATATGCTTGCAGTGCAGTGAAACGCCTTTTGTGCACTTAGATGCACTGGACTTCGATTTCGATTGTGATACCCGATATTTGTTTTGTGCACCTTGTGCACCTGATTGATTTTGCGCACGTTCGGCGCTTGATATTGGATTTCATGATTTCGTGCACGATAGATGCACCTGATTTTGCTGTCAGGCATACATGTTGCCTACGACAGATGTTTCGTGCACACCCGATGCACTTAGATGTTGTTTCTGTGCGCATGTATGGCACATTCATGGATTTTGATTTCCGTGCGCACCAGACGCACGTAGCATTCATGTGCATATTTTGGGATTGATTTCGTATAGAGCAGTACGTTTTTATGATATTGCTATGTATTTTCATACTGAGCAGGACTAGTCAGAGGACAGTACCTGAATATATTTCGCATGCATTGATAGTTATCGAAGGGATTTCCAAAAAGCGAGCTATAGCCTCAGTATTTACCTACGTGTCTGATATGACACGAAATGTTTAAAACAAGGAGACCCTTCTAAATTGTTTCCAAAACGGCGGAACGTACATTTCAAACAAAGGTATATATGTATATAGTTATTTTCTTAAGATAGACATCCGCCACTGTGCAGTGTTATACGCGTTGCACAGCGACTTAAAGAGATTTGGCATGCATTTCCTTCAGATACTTACAGATATAGATTCGATGTTTATATGTATAGTTTCGAGTTATATCATATTGGTTTGATTTAGATTTGGCATTGATGTCTTCTCCATGACTCCGATGATTGCGGGATGCTTGACGGAGTTTTGATTTGAGTTATATACTCATTTTACAAGCGCATGCGCTGCGCTACGAATTGTTTTATGTATTTACAATTTCGGTGCCCCGACGACTTGATGGTTTTTCTTAGATGTTTTAGTATTTGGGGGAGTTTGAATTTAAATTCGGGGACCGAATTTCCTTAAGGGGGGAAGATTGTAACGTTTTGAAAATCGTTTCGGTGAAATTTCGAAAAAAATCGGTAAAATAAGGGGGTTTTCTGTAAAACGTCAAAATACAAATATCTTATTATAAAAATTAAATATACATATTCTAGCTATGTAATTGCAATTATTTGGTGTTTATTGAGCCGCTGGTGAAATTTCAAATTTTCTGAAAAAAATATTATTTTATTATTAATTAAGCCGTCACTGATACATTTAATTAGGGAAAATTACAAATTGGAATGAGTTGAAACAAATTTTGTGCATCATAAAACATTAAATAAAATTTTATCATGTGATTTTTGGAACGAAATCATTTGCCAAAACGGTTTAGAAATTATTGAGGAAAAAAGGCATTTTTTTTAGCGTAAATGGATGTTTGGGGTATTATATTTATCATTTTTCATCACCCCACACCCGTACCCACATCCACACACTCCCATTTACTTCTCCCCTTGAAGAATTCAGCAGCCTCCATTTATTTTCCCCACTTGAATTTCAAAGGAAAGAAATGAAAGAAAAGAAAAGAAAATGGAGAAATGAGGTGGACCTTTGACCTTGAATTGACTTTGACTTCTTCCCCTACTTTCTCTACCTCCCTCTCTCTCATCTCCCACTCCCATTCCAGCCGACCCCCCCTCTACAGCAGCAGCAGTCCCCCCCCATTTCCCTTCTCTTTTCTCTTCAAACTTCATCAAAAATTGCCTCAAATCCATCCAAAAAAAATCCCAAAACCCAAATCCGACTCCTACCCATTTTAGCTTAGCCCGTATAGCATGGATCTTTGTGAAAAGAGAGCATTTTGGGAGGCCATGGATGCTTGTGGATCTTCAAATGTTTTTTAGGTATAATTCTAAAACATTTTTGCTTAATTTGTTACTAATTTCTTAAAGCTAAACTACTTAAGTGTTAATTAGGCTTAAGTTGCAAGTTTTGGAATTCAAGTTATGAATTTGAATGCAAGTTAGGGTTTTTATAAAATTGGTGTATAGTTGTGTGTTATATTTAGGCTTTTTGTCATGTTAATACAAGATTAGTAGCTTGTGCTAATGGTTAGTTTAAAAATTGTGTTAATTTGCTAATTTGCTTACTAGGTTTTTGAAATTGGTTAAATACTTGGGATTAAAAATGTGTTTAGGTTTTTCATGACTTCATTAACTTTATTAAGTGTGGTTTAATGCTTTAGATCATGCAAATCTAAGCTAGATTGTAGTTTGTGCATTTTTGCTTTGAAATTGTTAAATTTTAGGTATTTTGTAAACTAGAATATTAGGGTTTTGGAATTTAATGAGATTAAATTCCGGGAATTATTTATATGACTTATTTAAGATATTTAATAAATATATTGGCTGCTACATTCATTTAAACATCCTGTTTTGTACAAAAACGGCGAATTGTGCTTGCTAGATTTTCGGAAAAATGACTTTTTAAGTAAAATTGGGGTTTTTGTGAGTTTTAACCTAGTTTATATTAAAATTAGTGTTCGTGAATGTGTAAATGAGTGTGATTGGATTTTTCTCGATGGTTGACATTTGTACATCGACATCGAGGGTTGGTTTGACTATTCTTGCATGCGTAGGCGATAGGTTTGGACCTATGCGTGATACGCGTGCCGATTTGATTTTCGTATGCCGTTTCAATTTCGAATTTGGTTTTAATGCGATATGGTGCGTTATGATATGTAGGTACACCCATGTGGACTTCGAGACGACAAGCAAGCGCGTGGCGACGTCGGCACCGGCTAACGAGGACCAGGTGAGTAGATTTATATCTACGGGGAGAAGTCTGGTGGATGGCGTATAGCACCCCCGCAGTCCGTGGTGATGTATACGGATGCGTATACACACCAACAATTATTATATGTTATTTGGGATTAATAACGATGCTTAGGATGGATATTGGTGTGTTGGATTACTTTAGTGTTGTGAACCCTAGGGTAGTGTTGCACTACACATACACACATACATACTTGCATACATTCCTATTGATATGTGCTCATGGGATTCTTTATAGTTATGGGTTCACATGGGTATGGGACTATGTGTTCACATACGGATTTAAGGATGATACTTGGGATTGAGCTGAGTCGATAAGATTTGATTTGAGGCCGTGAGATCGGTGATATAGCAGGGTTCGTATTTGAGATACGACATGACGTTGTAGCGGGTCCTTGATGTAGTGTTTCACACACGTCCGTGCATACATAGGCGGTATCAGTATGGTACTAGACGTAGATCAGTACCCCGATCATGATATTTGATAAAGATGATACCAGGTGAATAGTATGATGAATGTGATATTGACCCGTACCCAGATTGGGATGCCGTACGACGGATTTACGTACGAGCTATATTGATGATTGATCCGCACTCTTGACTTGGGATGCCTGATTATAGATATGGTATCGGATATGATATTATTGTGGCGGGATCCCCGACTATACATATACAGGTATGTATATGTATTGACTCAAATGATAGGCGGTTTCCTTACCTGTAGTTCATCTTGTTAGTTCAGCCGTATAGTTTAGTGTAGTTGTTAAATTAGATTAGACTTCTTACCTATTTCAAAAACTAACGAATCGTGGGCATTTTTAAAGACAGCCCAAGGGATCCTACGGATATTTCAAAAGACGTATCTTTTCATAAAAACACCGTAGCCCCTATTTTCAAAATCCCAAGATTCGTGTTATTTCAAAAGGCACCATTTGTAGGACTGATATTAGATTAATGCAGATTAGTTATAGTTGCGTCTAGTTTTCAGCTCCCGCTCATTTTTGTGGTCCGCTTCGCATCGCATGCTTATTTTATGTTTCATACTCCATTATTGATATCATGCTGTTAGGACACCAGCACCATTACCGATGATGCGTATGTACCACGTACACTTAATTGCCGGCTCACACACATCTTCATCGGTAATTGCCATGTCACGTACACCTTAGAAAATATTATTGCTTGACATAGCCTGTTAGCTAATAGTTAGACATGATATTAGTGTACTTGCCTTATATATTAGTTTAGACATTGTAGTTATTACCTGCTACTTCATGCATACTGTTATTCATTGTTATGCCGAATTCATGGATTCTCATGCATATATTCACTATTTTACGTGTTATTGAGGTTTTGGATTCGGATTTCCATGAGATTTTCTGGATTTGGAAGAAAACCGCAAAAACTTATATGAACCGATTTCTCTCTTTTTAAAATAAAAAGTGCGGTTTTCCCATGATGTATGAGTCGTCCACCATGAGTTTGCTGATGGATTTCGAGACCCGATTCGAGGAGACGGATGAACCGTTTCAGATACATGGTGGACCCGGTAAGGTACCCCGGGGCAAGAAGCGCGTGATGATGACGATGTGAGCCTGGCAGGGGAGCACTACCTACCGGTGATATTACCCGACACGTCGGATATCCGGAGGATACCGTCGTGGTCTTGAGATGGATGGTAGGGGCCGGTCTGGACTGACGGCGCCCTAGATATTGAGATTGAGACATTGAGATTGATACTTGAGGTACATAGATTGTGACACAGAGATATCGAGGTATTTGGACACTTGTTTTTGTCGATGCTGGGCACTGTTTTATGCTGATTTCATATATGGTACCTCATTTCTTTTAAAATACAGAAATCTCACTGATTTATGAAACCAGTTTTATTCAGTACATGCATTCTGTTTTATGCATTCATACATCATCCATATGATATATTGCTACCTGAGGCACTGACACGGGCACATGAGATTACACTCGGGTTAGATATTTACCCTAGCCTTGTTATAGGCTACGTGTTATTCATATATTCGAGGATATATTATGATCATTAACCTAGGTTGCGTTATTTATGCGATTTCTGTGCGTAGATATTTTTTTCTATTCACGAGTTGGCAACTCACCCCCGTTGTGCCCCAGTTTCTTGCAGGTTGCCGTACAGGTTTCATTACGGCTTTGCGGGCTCAGTTTCATTCGGGTGACTTGCTAGTAGGTGGGTTTTTCTTGTATCGTACCCATCATATTACCTTGTATAATATTATTCCGTTGTATCTAGTAAATTCCATCAACCAAACATGTATTTATTGAGATAGAGACCAGTGTTGTTTATTCTTTCGACCTTAGAGTCGCTCGTTATATTTCTGGTGGTTTTGAGTTTCCTTTTGAGTTTTGATCCTCGCCGTTGGCGTTGTATATTATATTGTTTGTGTGGTTGTGACCGTCGATTGACGAAGAGCTAGCTCCCGCTTGGGGACGCCCTTTTCTTGATTTCGTATACTATTCATGTTGTATCCCGTTTGGGGGCCAGTATTTACAAAGGAGACTCTGCCGAAATTTTCAGTAAATTTTTGATATTTTAAAAACCGCATAATTCGGCTTATGCTATTGAAATTACTTGCTTTAAGTTGGTTTTTCCTGCACTCTACTACTTTTCTTGGTTTGGATTTCTGGGTTTTCGGTTTACTTAGATTACGTACGCCTCGAGACGTTCGTAGTTTAAGTGCCGGTCATTTTCCGTACTTTCGGGTCGTGACAATATTATATTGCTTGCGTGGTTGTGACCGTCAATTGACGAAGAGCTAGCTCTCGCTTGGGGATGCCTTTATTCATATTATGAATGTTGTATCCTTTTGGGGCCAGTATTTACAAAGGAAACTCTGCCGAAATTTTCAGGAATGGCTTGGGATTTTAAAAATGCATATTCGGCTTATGATATTAAAACCACTTGCTTTAAAATAAGTTTTCTTCACCTCCTTCCTTTAAAATGATTTAGATTTCTGGGATTTTTGGCTTACTTTAATTAGATGGAGTCCTATAGACTTCATATGATTCAAGTGCCAGTCACGTGCTATTTCGGGTCGTGACAACCCTGGCCCCACTAGTATGATCTGCATCATAGTCCCAGTAGTCGAGTAAATATCCTAAGGGCTTTATCAACATGTGAGATCAAGACAGTAAACCAATACAAGTCAACATGTTAAGACAATGTAAAACCAGATAACATACTATCATATTGAGAAAGAAAGTCCTCTCTATATATATCCAAGCATCCACTATAATATACATCAAATGTACAACAAAGGCCTCTAGGGCATATAAGTACACAGCCAGAGGGTCTAACAGATATCTGGCGGTTGGATGTCATGACTGCTTTTCTAAAATAGTAATTTAAAAGAGAGCGTCTATAAGTACACAGCCAGAGGGCTTCGTAGACAGTGGGAGCAGTGGAAACATGTGCAAGTTGCTTTATGGATTAAAGCAGGTATCGTGGAGTTGGAACATCTGTTTTGATGTAGTAGTCAAAGCGTTTGACTTCATCAAAATGGTAGATGAACCTTGTATATACAAGAAGGTTGTAGAGAGTATGGTTGTCTTCCACGTATTGTACGTAGATAACATACTCTTGATAGGAAATGGTTTCCTATGCTACACTCGGTCATGCTCTTCTTATCACGGGGATTATCAATAGAAGATTTGGATGATACCTACTACATCTTGTGGATTTTGATCTATGATGATAGATCTAAGTGGTTGTTGGGCGTGTCGCAAATCCAGATACATTAACACCATACTAAAATGGTTTAGTATGGATGATTCTAAGCGTGGTGGTTCGCCCACTTACTTAGGAATCACTCTCTCCAAAAAGACATCTTCCGAGACTTGGAGAGAGGTCGCGTGCAAGGGATACCCTATGCTTCGGCAGTGGGCTCTATCAAAGTATGCAATGTTATGTACCATACTAGATGTAGATGACTTACTAGTTGTAGTGATCAGGAATCAATCGGATCTTGGGAGAATCACTAGACAGCTGTGGAGGACATTCTTAAATACTTGAGAAGCACTAAAAGAAAGTTCTTGGTTCGAGCTTCCAGAGTGATAAGGTCGACTGGGAATCAGTCACAGGAATTTTCTTTACCCTCAGTGCAGGGACGGTATGTTGGAAGGGTTCTAAGCTATATACTGAGGCATACTAGACGATAAAGGCTGAATACATTGCTACAAACGATACTACCAAAGTGGCTGTCTGGACATTTCTTGTTCATGAGATGAACATGGTTCCTACCAATGAGCGTCCAATAAGTGTTATTGAGACAACAATGGAGTTATGGCTTTGGCCTAGGAACACCCGTCCTATCAGTGTTCCAGACATATTCTGAGGCAAGTATCACCTGATCAGGGAGATGGTTGATCTCCAAGGGATCGAGGTAAAGAGAGTAGACACGAAGGATAACACAGCGGATCCACTCACAAAGGCCTTACCCCTAGAGAGGCTTCTATGGGATGGTTGAGTATGGGATATTACAACCAATGCTGATTGTTGGGCATTGGATACTACAACAGATGGCCTTAGTGCAAGTGGGATATTGTTAGTTATATGTATGCCCTAGAGGCCATTACTGTACATGCGATGTATATTGTAGTGGATGCTTGGACATATATAGGGAGGACTTTCTTTCTCGACATGATAGTATGCTATCTGGTTGCTCTTTATCTTAACATGTACACTTATTGTCTCTCTATTACATGTTGATAAAATCCTTAGGATGAGTACTTGACTACCAGGACTGTGATGCAGATCATACTAGTGGGGACGGGGTAGTCGATAAGTACATCCTTCAAAAGTTCCTAGTCGTGGGAGCATCGGGACAGGGCATCGATACTCCAGAGTAGACTAGCTTATGCGCTTCTTGACCCATATGATGGGCGATGGATGATCCTATATCCATTGGTGTTTGACATCAAAGAAGATATACAGGTGCTCAGAAGAGACTGGGTACACTGGACGGACTCGCCGAGAACTCCTAGATGGTATTATACCTATCGTCGGATAGCAGTTCTCTGGTGACACAGGTACAGGTTAGTCTGTAGACCCGAGATTGTCATAGAGTCTTGTGTGATTCCTACTGTGCTTTGATTTCCACCTTACCACGGTCAAGAGATCGTGCAAAACGGTGGCTTTTGGGTACAGTCCCGAGTCACAAGGAGACAATGAGCGATAGGAGGGGTTTGGTCTCTCCCGGTATTGGGAGTTGATATTGCGCTATGCTCGATTGGCCATAATAGGAAATCCCTGGCCAGGGTTGCTGAGATTTACTGGTAAGTGTTATTAGTAGTTTATCGAACCATTATGTACCTTGCATCGGCATGACTTATCAGGTTATTGGAGTCTGATGTTATACCACCCCTAGGCTGTGATATGCGACATATCAGATGAAGAGACTGGACTGTACGGTAGTGTTATTGATTTGGATTCGCAGGAGTATGAACAGGCTTGCTTGTTGTTCTTCTGATCGCTTAATACTCGGGTAGCCGTTACGTTTAGCAGACCGTTTGCGGCTTGTAGGTGTTTTATATGATCATCACCTACTGCCTGTGTATTGACGAGTCTTTAGAGTCTTACACAGAGCTTTCCTGGTTCATGCGAAACGGAGTAGGAGCACATATGTGATATGTGCGGGACCGAGATTAATACGAGTATGTGATACCATATTCTATTCTCGCGATATGTGATATTGGTCGGGTATATGACATATAGCCAAGTTATCGGATCAAGTGTTGTTTCGATAAGTTGTTACATTTGATATTAGTCGGTTATATGATATATGACCGGATTATTAAATCAAGTGTTGATTTAATAATTTAATGTATAATTATATATTTGATATATAAAATTACATTAACTAATATTGGCTCACTTAAGTATTACTTTTTCTCACTTGATGATACATTAATATATATGTGATATATGTTAATTGTATTATTTTCTTTTTGTACACAAAATATATATGTGTTATATATTGTTGTGTCATGATAGGTTACACTTGCAACATGTATGTAAGAGACTTATACCATCCTAGGGTTTATGTTGGGTTTTATTTATCATTAAGTAATTCACAAAAGATTATGGAATGAGTCATGGTTGAAGCTTGGAGAAGCTTGTAGAAAACATTGACCAAGTCCACTCTTTTGTCATTACTTAAGATATTTCTTAACCCAACCCTTAACTCATAGCTTTGGTTTATTCTCTACATGAGTTAGGCATGCCACTAACTCACCAATGGTTGCAATTCTAACATCACTCTCTCATTCATTTGCTTCATCACTTCTTCTTCTTCGTCAAGTGAAAAAACTTGTTACTTTTTTGTAAAGTGATGAAACCTTGTGAGAAAAATAAAACTAAAGTGAGCCCACTTCCTATTCCATCATCCTCTACTATTACCCATTTAATTTAGGGTGTTTTCTTCACTAATTTCACAAATTAGTTAAGAGGTAGCATGAGCTCGAGTCTCCTCGACGTAGATCATCTTCGGCTTCGAAGGCATCGAGCAAGTCCGTTCCTTTCTTCATGTGAACCCTTTCTAGAGTCCGGAAGTTTGTGATCGCAGCGAAGGGACTACTACATGGATCTATTGAAGTGAAGGACCGGCATACAAAGGTTGTATTCCTTTTTCACTTAGATGTAAAGAGTTTGCATATCATGTTTAACCCTAAGTCTCTAGTTCGATCCTTGTTCGGGTTCTTTAGCTCTCTAGAAAATTTTGAAATGGCATGTTCTATACCTTAGTAAACACCGTGAGGGTGCTAAGGAACCCATCACGTTATGCGTCTGGGCTAGATTAAATGTTATGATTCTTGATATTAAGTATATGTACATTAATTGTGCATTGTACCCTTGTTGCATACCTCATTTTTCTATTGCATATGGACACAGTATTAATGAGACACAACACTATTATTGACAGTTCATGTTGCACGAGCACTAGTTGTATGCTACACACATTCCGTCGATAATTGCCATGACACGAAAACCCCTATGCATATGTGATATTGTATTGATTAGGGACATTGAGACTTGATCCTTATTTCCATTGTGCATATGTGATATAGCTGACATCTATACATACGTGATATTGTATTGGTAAGGGACATTGAGACATTGATTCATATTCCTTTGTGCATATGACATATAGCATACCTATTAGATATATGTATGCCCTAGAGGCCATTATATGTATAGTGGATGCTTGGACATGTATATATGATTTTAGATGACTTTCTCGCTCAACATGATAGTATGCTATCTGGTTTACTTTATCTTGACATGTTGATTTGATCATGCTTTTATTCATTTGCACATGTTGATAAAACCCTCAGGATATTTGCTTGACTACTGTGACTATGATGCGGATCATACTAAGGGGGCATGTGTAGTTTATAAGCATATCCTTAAACTGTTCCTAGTCATGGGTGTATCGAGACGGGGCATCGATATTCCAGAGTAGACTAGCGAATACTATTCTTTTCCCATATGATGGGCGATGGATGATCACATATCCATCAGGTGAGGTGACATCAAAAATTGTATGCGGGTGCTCAGTGGAGACTGGGTACACTGAACGGACTCACATAGAACTCCTATGTGGTATTATATCTATCGTCGGATAGCAGTTCTCAGGTGACACTGGTACAGGTTAGTCTGTAGACCTAAGATCGTCAAAGAATCTTGTGTGTCCTCCCACTGTACTTTGATATCCACCCTACCACGGCTCTACTGAGTCGTGCAAATAGGTGGACTTTGGGTACAGTCCCGAGGCTTATGGAGGCGATGAGCGATAGGAGGGGTTTCGTCTCTCCCAGTATTGGGAGTTGATGTTGTGCTATGCTCGATTGACTATAACAGGAAGTCCCTGGTCAGGGCTGCTGAGATTTACTGATAAGCGTTATCAGTAGTTTCTCGATCTGTTACGTGCCATATACCAGCATGACTTATTGAGTTATTGGGGTCGACGATTCCATCCCAAGACTCGATATGCAACATATCCGACGAAGAGACCGGACTGTACGGTAAGTGTTGCCAGTTGGCTCGACGGGAGTTTTGACAGCTTCGCTGGTTTTCTTCTGATCGCTCAATACCCGGGTGGCCGTTATGTTTAGCTGACCGCTTGCGGCTTGTGGGTGTTTGATATGATCATCACCTACTGCCAGCGTATTGACGGGTGTCAGAGTCCCACAATGAAGTTTCCTGGCTCAGGCGAAAAGATGTGGTGTGCATACGAGATATGCACGGGGACCCGACTAAATACGGATATGATTTACCGTATATTAATCGGGTATTTTCTATTGGTCGGGTCGTATATGATATGACCGGTTTGCAACATCAAGTGTTGATTTAACAAATAACTTTTAGATTAATTCTTTAATTAAACCCTTTTTTCTATTTTTGTATGCATGCATGTATGCACATGATGATGTGCATGGACACATACATACATACATTGTATCATGGTTGTTGATACATATTTGGTGGAAATACAAGACTCATATTGTAGTAATCATCTATTTATTTATCATTTTGAATAAAGGAAAGGATAATTCACACATGGTTAATGTTTATCATCTTTGACCATGCTTCAACTACTTTTTAATCTTGAGTTAATTATCCTTTTGCCTTTTTAACTCAATGAAAAAGATCTAGATAATTGCTAACCATGGTTGAAGTGAGAAGGATTAATATGGAGTATTCTTTTCTCATTTAAATAATTCACTCATATCATTTTCTTTTGAGCTCAAGCTTAGCCACGATCTTCTTCTTCCTCTCTTGAAAATTTCATTGAGTGAAGTTGATAAAAAGAAAGGGTTTTGATTATAGAATACAAACCATATCATCATACTACACACATCTAGCCCATTTGTGTAGGGTGTTTGCTCTACTTTATTCACATATCAAGTAAAGCAAGGAGCTTTGGGCAAAGGGACTTCGGGTGGATCTTCGTGGACAAGGAAGGCTTCCATCGAACCGTTCCAAACTCTCAAAGTGCCAAGGAGTCACCAAGGGAGGTTTACAAAGGTTGTAATCTCTACTCTTAGTGATACTTTTCTTTTGCATGTGATGCTTAGTCAAAAGAAACCCTAAATTTCTAGTTATGATTCTTTGCAAGTTCACTTAGCACCTTAAAAATTTGATTTTGGCATATGTGATGCTTCTAAACCCTTGATGAGGTGCTAGGTAAACCCAACAATGGTATCAGAGCTAAGATAGAGCTTTAGGCGAAGTTTAGGCAAAGTTAAAACTCCGATCGAAACACGAAATACGGAATTATACCCTTCTCTAGACATTTTTTAAAACTGTGATTTTTTCTGAATTAAAAATACTTAAAAAATTCAGCAGGGAAATATAAGCTTTAATGTAAAAAACGACGCCATGATCCGTACATACCGCCGCGGAACCGCGGCCGTACCTTGCTTGGTCGCGGAACCGCGGCCGTACAGAAGCTTCATGGCATCGTTTTTGTACAGTAATGTCAGTAGCTGCTTGTATATATTTTTGGGTATTTTTAATCTGACTCAAGTGTTGAGTGTTCTGGGGATTATTTTTGATTCGTTGATTCAATCAGAAAATTTAATTTCGTGCTGTTTTCGGGTAATTTAGAAAGTATTAAAATGTTCTAACGGATATCATTAACTCACTTTTTCCCGTCACGAAAAACTTTCAAGTGTTGAATTTTTCTTGAGTTTAAATCTTTCGGAAAAAGTGCAAGTAACGTGGTGGACCCTCTAGAAGAACACAAACCTAAACTCGATTATGTGACCGTATGAACCGCCTCTAAAGCTTAGGGTTTGGGGCAGTACGGCGTGCCACATGTGAGGCGTTGGCTTGACCCTTCTACGGCTGGACCACTGCTACTGTGACACATTCTGGGATTTTTGAACTCCGCTCAAGTGTTGAGCTATTTAGGAAATCTTGGGTATTTATTATTCGATCGGAAAGTTTAATACTGTCTATTTATCTGTAATGTGATACAATATGTGGAATTCATATAGTTAGGTATGAAATGCGAAGTATGTGATATTTCGGATTTACGATGTCTAAAGAGATTGTGGATTCCAAATGTTGTAGTTTTACACTTTATTTTCTATGACCGTAAGCGTAGTATGTGGAGTATCGTCGGCTTCGTTGCTATACATCAACGACAATCGGGATACCCATACTTGCTTACGTTGATGATATGAGATATTATGTGTTGTTGAGATATGATGTGCAGGATTGTCGTGATTGAATAGCCGGGGATTTTATTTGAGATGAGAGTTTTATTTTCATTCATGTATAAATCAATTGTATGTAATATTATTTTATTTGGGGCACTTCCGGCCTGAGGAAGATGTTTCCATCATTGTATATTATTTACTTTTCCGCATTAGGATAGACCGAGGGAGGGGAGCACAAGTGACCGGGTTCTAGGGTTTTGTGGGAGGCCATCTCGAGGAGTCAAGACCGGGTCTCCTAAACTCTAGAATTGGCAGGATCACTTGCTGCTCTCGTAGGGGTCTAAGGGTATGGGCTTGGCTATTCATCACGACCGTGGAATCCGTATTTTCTATTGTTGGCTAAATACAAAATACGGACGTCCTAGATATCCTTTTATTTTCATATGTGCTTCTGCTGTTGATATTCTGTAATGTGATTACTTAGTGTCTGAGACGAATGGATTATTATTATATATATGATATATAATAAACGTTGCTTATGTTTTACACCCGCACTAGTCCCGCCCCGCTATGCCGTTAGTTATGTAACCTAACGGTGCATAACGGGACATTGTGGCGAATGCGGATGACATAAGTGTACGTATTTTCGTTTCTTTTCTGTAATGGCTTAGGAACTTAAATGATGAGATTACATTAATGAGATTAAAGTAAAGTAAAAGAAACCTAAAAGATGTTGTAGAATTAGATTTGAAACCTACTCGGCCTTTTTATGAAAAATGCAAGTTTCAAAATATGCGGAGCTTAAGCCACCCGTTTTCTAAAACTGTTTTGATTCTAAAATGAGATCAAGTTCAAAGCGTTAAAGGTTTTCATAAAAACCATCCGCAACCCTCCGTCATTTTAGGAAGCAGAGTACTTAGTATTCGCGCTGCGTATTTTGATTATAGTCAAGGCGTAGTGTACGGTAGCTAAGTGTTGTCTTCCTATAAAGCATATGATGCGATCAGTTAGGACATTCATGTGATTATGTTGATCATAGTCAAGGGTCATATGGGTGGGTCTGGTTGATCTCGAAATAACGGATAGAACTTGACTAGTACTTATGATATTTTGACCATAGCCAAGGTCATAAGTAACTAGGGTAAAAATCATATCGGGAGTTTCAAGAGTTGAAATTTGCAATGAGATTGCATACCATCTACATGATAGTTGGATCCCGATCCCACTATGAGTAAGTGTTACTTCCAGGAGAATTTTGCACTTTACAATTAGCTGATCCAGTAGGTGTCTAGAAAGGTGTTAACGGGGTTTGACCTCTGGGAAAACGAGGTTTACTTTAATTAGGTCCGTGCGAAAGCACGGGGAACCTCCCTCAAGTACCGACACTGGCCTGGCTGACCGGTTAGCGAAACTGTACAATGTAATTAATCCTGGCTAGTTTTCTTTTCAGGTTTTGAAAGAAAATTTGATTAAAGCAGTGGGAGACATCGATTAGATAAGATAATAACCAATCTAATTCTTTGCAAGAGCATTTCGCTGAGTGTATTCTTTTCTCTCTCCTAATGGCAGATACCCATGACGGGACTTAAGCTTCTACTAGAGAAAAACAAACTGACTGGGCCAAATTATAAAGAATGGAAGAGGAACTTGAACATTGCACTCGCATATGATAAAGTATCATATTTACTCACTACCAAAGCCCCACCCGTCCCAGGACCTGAATCATCTGTTTCGGATAGGGAGATCCGAAAAACATAGGATATTGATTGCAACACGGCCAGGTGCCTCGTGCTTGCTTCTATGGACAACATCCATCAGAAACAGCACGAGAAGATGGATGTACAATCTATCTTTCTTTATACAAAGGAGTTGTATGAAGAGCAATCTCGTACATTGAGATATGAGGCATCTAGAAAGCTGTTTCAGATGCGAATGGCCCCTGGTGCATCAATAGGAGACCATGTTTTGAAGATGATTGGTCTTATTGAAGAACTTGAGGAACTGGGATGGACTATAGATAATGAGCAATATACGGATGTATTTCTACAGTCTCTCTCCCCCGCCTTTGCTCCTTTCATAGTGAATTTCAATATGAACAATTTAGAGAAATCATTGCCTGAACTTCTCAATATGTTGAGAAGTGCAGAGAGCACGCTGAAAACAGCGAAGACTCCCGCTCTGCTTGCTGGGCCATCTTCCTCTTCCATCCCAAAAGCCAAGGCCAAGGGAAAGAAGAAGAAGAAGTCCATCAAACCGAAAGGTGGAGTCCAAAAGGCGAAGGGGAAAGACAAAATTCGGGCTGCGGGAAGTGGAAAAGGGGAATGTTTTTTCTGCCACAAGATGGGACATTGGAAATGGAACTGTGCTTTGTATCTTGCTGATCTCAAGATGATGAAGCATGCTGATGCTTCCACTTCAGGTGTATTTGTAACTGAGAACTGTTTTTCAATTAACTCTGCATCTTGGGTATTACATACCGGTTCTTGTTCTCACATCTGCAATTGTATGCAGGGATTGAGAAATAGTAGAGTTTTGAAGACAGGTGACCATACTCTGCGGGTTGGAAATGGTTCCAATGTACATGCTGTATCCGTAGGAGAGTATCATCTTGGGTTGCCTTCGGGTTGTATTTTGGTTTTGAACCCGTGTTATTTTGTACCAAGTATGCTATGTAATATAATATCCATTTCTTTGTTGGACAATGAAGGATATCATTTTGTATTGCAAAATAATGTTATGAACATTAACTTGAATCAAGAGTTTATTGGATATGGTACATTAAATAACGGTATTTACGTCCTGAACCAACACACAGTTTTTAATATACAACATACTAATAAAAGAAAGTTTTCAGATATAAATGAAGTTTTTCTTTGGCATGGTAGACTTGGTCATATTAATGAAACAAGACTAAAGAAACTACATAAAGATGGATATTTAAATCCTTTTGAATATAAATCTTATGCGACTTGCCAGTCTTGTATCAAAGGTAAAATTACCAAAACTCCGTTTATTAGACACAGTGAAAGAGCTGTGGAACTCTTAAGCCTTATACATAGTGATGTATTCGGACCAGTGTCTACACATGCTAGAGGTGGTTTTTCATACTTCATTACTTTTACTGATGATTTCTCAAGATTCGGACACATGTTTCCGATAAAGCATAAATCCGAAGCTTTCGAGAAATTCAAGGAGTACAAACTTGAAGTAGAAAAACAAACAGGCTTGAGCATCAAGAAACTTCGATCAGATCGAGGTGGAGAATATTTAAGTACAGTGTTTTTAGACTTCTTAAAAGAGAATGGGATTCTCTCTCAGCTCACTCCTCCTTACACACCACAGCACAATGGTGTGTCAGAATGGAGGAATCGTACCCTATTAGATATGGTGCGATCCATGATGTGTGATGCTGAGTTACCGCTTTCCTTTTGGGGGCATGCATTAGAGACAACGATGTATCTGTTAAATAGGGTTCCAACCAAGACCGTGTCTACCACTCCATATGAGATATGGAGTGGAAAGAGACCATCTCTTAAAAGAGTTAGGATTTGGGGTTGTCCGGCTTTTGTTAAAAAGCAGAATCCAGATAAACTCGAGACACGATCGGTCATGTGTAAATTTGTGGGGTATCCAAAACATTCGTATGGATATCTATTCTACCATAAGGAGGAACAAATGGTGTTTCTAGCTCAGCATGCCATATTTTTGGAAAATGAAATCTTTACAGACAGTACTGATGGCAATGCGGTAGAGCTAGAAAAGGTTCTAGAGACACAAATTACTCAGGAAGAATTCGTTGAAACTGATATTGCAGTAGAACTTCAAGAACCTCAGCCGCTCCAGAGATCTAGTAGAACTTCTCGCCCACCAGAGAGATACTATGGGTTTCATTGATGGTGATAGAGAAGATTGCATCATGGATGATGATGACCCTACTAGTTTTCAGCAAGCTATCATGAGTAGTGACTCAGTGAAGTGGCTGGAAGCTATGAGATCCAAAATGGAGTCCATGTATACCAACAAAGTGTGGACTTTAGACGTTGCGCCTCCTGGGATAAAACCCGTTGGGTGCAAATGGATCTTTAAAAGAAAGATTGGTATAGATGGACAGGTAGAGACCTTTAAAGTAAGGCAAGTAGCGAAAGGTTTTCGTCAAAGACCAGGATTGGACTATGATGAAACTTTCTCTCCAGTAGCAATGCTTAAATCCATTAGGATTCTACTTGCTATTGCTGCTCACTATGATTATGAAATCTGGCAGATGGACGTTAAAACTGCATTTCTAAATGGTGATTTAGAAGAATGCGTTTTTATGGATCAACCAGAGGGCTTTATTGATAGTGGGAGCAGCGGGAAATCATGTAGATTGCTTAAATCCATTTATGGATTAAAGCAGGCCTCACGGAGCTGGAACATCTGCTTTGATGATACAATCAAAGAGTTTGATTTTATCAAAAATATAGATGAACCATGCATTTATAAGAAGATTGTAGGGAGTACTGTCACATTTCTCGTGCTGTACGTAGATGATATTCTCCTGATAGGAAATGATATTCCTATGCTACAATCGGTCAAACTATTCTTATCACAAAGGTTCTCCATGAAGGACCTGGGTGATGCCTCATGCATTTTGGGCATAAGGATCTATAGAGATAGATCCAAGAGGTTATTAGGATTGTCCCAATCAAAATACATAGACACCATCCTAAAAAGGTTTAGTACCAAGCGTGGTGCCTTGCCTGCTTGTCATGGAATCACTCTCTCCAAGAACTTCTGTCCGAAGACTGATGAAGAAAGAGCTCGCATGAGCGTTATACCCTACGCTTCAGCCGTAGGATCTATAATGTATGCGATGTTATGTACTCGCCCTGATGTAGCTTATGCACTAGCTGTAGTAAGCAGGTATCAATCCAACCCAGGGGAGAAACATTGGATAGCAGTGAAGAACATTCTTAAATACTTGCGAAGGACTAAAGAATTGTTCTTGGTGTATGGTAATGGGGATCTTCAAATAGAGGCCTTTACCGATTCTAGCTTCCAAAGTGATAATGTTGACAGCAAATCTATCTCAGGGTTTGTATTTACCCTCAACGGAGGGGCAGTTAGTTGGAAGAGTTCCAAACAGGATACCGTTGCAAACTCTACGATGGAAGTTGAGTTTATTGCTGCAAATGATGCTGCCAAGGAAGCTGTCTGGATGAGGAAGTTCATCGCGGAACTAGGAGTAATTCCAACCATTGTTGATCTAATACCATTGTATTGTGATAATAATGGAGCTATGGCGTTAGCCAAAGAACCAAGGTCCCATCAGAAATCCAGACACATCCTGAGGCGATATCATTTGATCCGGGAGATTGTAGATCGCCAGGAGAACGAGATTCGGAGAGTAGATACAAAGGATAACACAGCGGATCTACTCACCAAGGCCCTTCCACAGCCGCAACATGAGTGACTTTTTGATATGTTGGGTATGAGATACGCCAATAACTGGCCTTAGTGCAAGTGGGAGATTGTTAGATATATGTATGCCCTAGAGGCCATTATATGTATAGTGGATGCTTAGACATGTATATATGATTTTAGATGACTTTCTCGCTCAACATGATAGTATGCTATCTGGTTTACTTTATCTTGACATGTTAATTTGATCATGCTTTTATTCATTTGCACATGTTGATAAAACCCTCAGGATATTTGCTTGACTACTGTGACTATGATGCGGATCATACTAGTGGGGCATGTATAGTTTATAACCATATCCTTAAACTGTTCCTAGTCGTGGGTGTATCGAGATGGGGCATCGATATTCCAGAGTAGACTAGCGTATACTATTCTTGTCCCATATGATGGGCGATGGATGATCCCATATCCATCTGGTGAGGTGACACCAAAGGTTGTATGCGGGTGCTCAGTGGAGACTGGGTGCACTGAACGGACTCACAGAGAATTCCAATGTGGAATTATATCTATCGCCGGATAGCAGTTCTCAGGTTACACTGGTACAGGTTAGTCTGTAGACCCAAGATCGTCATAGAATTTTGTGTGTCCTCCCACTGTACTTTGATATCCACCCTACCACGGCTCTACTAAGTCGTGCAAACAGGTGGACTTTGAGTACAGTCCCGAGGCACATGGAGGCGATGAGCGATAGGAGGGGTTTCGTCTCTCCCGGTATTAGGAGTTGATGTTGTGCTATGCTTGATTGGCTATAACAGGAAGTCCCTGGCCAGGGCTGCTGAGATTTACTGATAAGCGTTATTAGTAGTTTCTCGATCTGTTATGAGCCATACACCAACATGAATTATTGAGTTATTGGGGTCGACAATTCCATCCCTAGACTCAATATGCAACATATCTGGCGAAGAGACCGGACTGTACGGTAAGTGTTGCCAGTTGGCTCGACGGGAGTTTTGACAGCTTCGTCGGTTTTCTTCTGATCGCTCAATAGCCAGGTGGCCGTTACGTTTAGCTGACCGCTTGCGGTTTGTGGGTGTTTGATATGATCATCACCTACTGCCGGCGTATTGACGAGTCTTAGAGTCCCATAATGAAGCTTCCTGGCTCAGGCGAAAAGATGTGGTGTGCATATGAGATATGCGCGGGGACCCGATTAAATACGGATATGAGATACCGTATATTAATCGGGTATTTTCTATTGGTTGGGCCGTATGTGATATTGTAAGTCCACGTTGCGACCCCCGGTTCTTACGGGGAGGCGGAAACGGTATAAAAATCAAATTTTTAGCGCATGGGGCAACATGGACTAACAAAGTCGGGATCTTTTCCTAAATTAAAACTAGCAAACAAGCTAAAGAGAGTTAGCTACTCGGAAAGATGGTTATACCTAAACTTGAACTCCTTCTTCTTCAAACTTTGTAGAGGTTGATGGTTCTTTCCTCGTCGCCTTCTTCCGTCGAAGATGGATCCACCTGAGGGTTCAACCTTCGGGCTCTTCCTCGAACTTTGAGTGAACTAGAATCTCCGGCTTGCTAAACCCTTGATCCTAGAGTGAGTAGAGAGTGTCTAGGGGTTGTTTTCTTTTCAAGGAGAGGGATTCTCAACACATGAGAAGGATTCTCCTTGAGCTTGAGGAAGAAGAAGATGAAGTGAGGAGAGAGAATGGTTATGATAGAATGAGCTCTCTTTTTCCTTTTGCAACCATATCAAAAAGAAAAAGAATTATCTAAATAATAATAATAATTCAAATGAGAATAGTTGATGGTTGTTTTGGAATGACCACTATCATACTTCATTAAATGAAATGTAAGCTAGAATCAAGGAGCATCCTTGCAAAGTAATGATGATGGTCAAACATTCAACCATGGTCAACAAGTCAACCATGGTCAACAAGTCAACAAAACCAACCATAACATAATTTCATTTAATTACTATTATTAATTGATATTTCATAAATCCATTAGGGTTTGGAAAAAGACGACTGTCAACTGTGCATACGCACCCGTTCCGAAACCCTAATGAAAAACCTCTTCCTCTGCCTCAAACAACTGTGCATACACACCTGCATTCTCGTTCCGAGGAACAAGAATACTGAGAGATAAAAGCAACCCCAAAACATATACCAGTATCTGGATCAAACCAGAGCCTGCTAGTATAATCCGTCCGGACTCCAAACGTGCACAAGTGCACGGATGAGAACAAACCCTGCCGCAAAACCATGCGACCTCTACTCTGTTTTGCCCAGAGGCGAATATCTTCTGTATGGGACTCTAAAGACTCGACACTACGCTGGCAGTGGGTTTAACCACAGACCGCAAGCGGCACTAGCTGTGCGTAACGGTCCCCAGGTAGATGCCGACAAGAAGGCTGACAAGGTGAACCCCATCTGAACTCCTACTGAGTCTGAATGTGACATTCTCCGTACAGTCCGGTCTGTTCGTCTGATACATCGCATGGCGGGCCTAGGGGCGGTAAACGTCAGTCCCCCAATAGCGGTACAAGTCGTGTCGGAGTGAAGCCCAAAACACCCTGAGATAGCACTGGAAGCCTACCAGTATATCTCGCTTGCCCTGGCCAGGGACTACTCGTGTAATGGCTCTCCTAGACACAGCGCGATGTCAACCCCCAATACCGGGAGAGAAGAATCCTGTCTAACCGGCACTGCCTCCAAGTGATTCGGGACTGCACCCAACTACCACCTGTTTGCACGACTCCTTTGAGCCGTGGTAGGGTAGTAGTCAAAGTACAATGGGAACACACTCGAGGCGAAGTGCCAGTGTCAAGTCAGCGGACTAAGCTGTACTCATGTCACCTGGGAACTGATAACTGACGATAGGTATAATACCAACCTATCAGTTCCCGACGAGTCCTGTCCAGTGTACTCGTAACCCAACGAGCACCCGTATGCTATCTCCAGTACGACGTACTGATGGCTGTGGGACAGACCATCTCCCACACTGGGATGAGAAGCGCATACGCTAGTCTACTCCGGAGTATCGATGCCCTGTCTCGATAGTCCTGCGACTAGGGACCTGTATAAGGATGTGCTTATAGATTACCCAGCCCCCACTAGTGTGACTGCCATCACAACGCTGGTAATCAAGCAAAGACCCTAAGGGCTCCACTAATGTTTATAGGTGATATCGCAAAATAAACACATGTACACATTGAAGTAGAAACAAACCAAGTAGCATACTACTATATTAAGCAAGATTGTTTATACAAGGTGAATATCCCAAGCTTCCATTAAGTAATATACAAACTAGTATGATACAGTAATGGCCTCTAGGGTATATACACTAACAATCTCCCACTTGCACTAAGGCCATGTACTGGCGTATCGAAGACCTATCATCTCGATCAGCCGCTCGAACTGAGTCTGGGGTAGGGCCTTGGTGAATGGATCTGCAGTGTTTTCTTCTGAAGCAACCCTCCGAACCTCGATCTCCTTGCGATCCACGATCTCTCTGATCAGGTGATACCGCCTCAAGATGTGACTAGATATCTGATGGGACCTAGGTTCCTTCGCTAAAGCTATAGCCCCGTTGTTGTCGCAATACAGAGGTATTGGGTCAACAATGGACAGAACCACCTGAAGTTCTTTCAAGAACTTCCTCATCCAGACAGCTTCTTTTGCGGCATCAGATGCAGCGATGTATTCCGCTTCCATCGTCGAGTCTGCAACGGTTTCCTGTTTGGAACTCTTCCAACACACCGCCCCTCCATTGAGGGTAAAGACAAAACCCGACATGGACTTGGAATCATCCTTGTCACTCTGGAAGCTGGAGTCAGCAAAGGCCTCGATCTGGAGGTCTTTTCCGCCATACACCAAGAACATCTCCTTAGTCCTCCTTAGGTACTTGAGAATGTTCTTTACTGCTATCCAGTGTTTCTCCCCAGGGTTTGACTGATACCGGCTTACTACACTCAGTGCATAAGCTACATCCGTTCTGGTACACAACATCGCATACATTATAGAGCCTACCGCAGAAGCGTAGGGTATAATAGACATGCGATCCCTCTCCAAATCAGTGTTGCGAGACATCTCTTTAGAGAGGGTGATCCCGTGACAAGTCGGTAGGTTACCGCGCTTGGAATCTTCCATACTGAATCTCTTCAGTATAGTGTCGATGTACCTGGACTGTGAAAGTCCTAATATCCTCTTGGATCTATCACGATGGATCCGGATCCCTAGGATGTAAGAGGCATCACCCAGGTCTTTCATGGAGAACCTGTGTGACAAGAAACCCTTGACAGATTGTAGCATAGGAATGTCATTTCCTATTAAGAGAATGTCATCCACGTATAAAACGAGGAATACTACAGTTCTCGCTACAAATCTACTATAGATGCATGGTTCATCTGGATTTTTGATAAAGCCAAATTCCTTGACCGTCTCATCAAAACAGATGTTCCAACTCCGCGATGCCTGCTTTAGTCCATAGATGGACTTAAGCAACTTGCACACCTTTCCGCTGCTCCCACTCTGAATGAAACCCTCTGGCTGGTCCATATAGACACACTCCTCTAAATTTCCATTTAGAAAAGCGGTTTTTACGTCCATCTTCCAAATCTCATAATCGTGGAAGGGAGCAATGGCAAGAAGGATCCGAATGGATTTCAGCATAGCCACTGGAGAAAAGGTTTCGTCATAGTCCAAGCCAGTTCTTTGACGGAAACCTTTTGCTACAAGTCTAGCTTTATAGGTCTCAACCTGTCCATCTACACCAATCTTCCTTTTGAAGATCCACTTGCATCCTACGGGTTTTACCCCGTCTGGAGCAATGTCCAACGTCCATACTTTGTTGGTGTACATGGACTCCATTTCGGTCCGCATTGCATCCAGCCATTTTACCGAGTCAACGCTCTGAACGGCCTGCTGGAAGCTAGTAGGCTCATCATAGTCTATGATGCAATCCTCTCTATCCCCGTCTATGAGAAAACCGTAGTATCTCTCGGGCGGATGAGACTGCCTATTACTTCTGCGGAGCGGCATAGGAATGTCCTGTTCTTTTGAACCCTCTGGTTCCACTAAGCTTTCAGTAATAGCTCGTGGTTCTGGAATTTCTTCCAGTTCTACTGTGCTCCCACTTATCTGGTTTTCCAAAAACTCAGTTTCCAAGAAGTAGGCATGACGAGAAACAAGGACTTTTTGTTCCTCTTCACAGTAGAAGAAATATCCCTTGGAGTTCTTTGGATATCCCACGAACTTACACTGTACTGAGCGTGCCTCGAGCTTGTCCGCATGCTGCTTTTTAACAAAAGCTGGACATCCCCAAGTCTTAATGTGATTAAGATGGGGCCTCTTTCCACACCACATCTCATATGGTGTGGTGGGCACAGTTTTAGTAGGAACTCGGTTCAAAAGGTATGCAGCTGATTCTAGTGCATAGCCCCAGAAAGATCTCGGTAACTCAGCGTTACTCATCATGGACCGTACCATATCCAATAGGGTTCGGTTCCGTCTCTCCGATACACCGTTGTGTTGCGGAGTGTATGGAGGAGTAAGCTGAGAGAGAATTCCATTCTCTTTTAAGTAATTCAGGAACTCGGCACTTAAGTATTCTCCACCTCGATCCGATCTTAGAATCTTGATACTTTTGCCGGTCTGGTTTTCCACTTCATTCTTATATTCCTGGAACTTTTCAAAAGCTTCGGACTTATGTTTTATTAAGAGACATAACCGTATCTTGAAAAATCATCCGTAAAAGTAATGAAGTAAGAATAACCGCTTCGCGCATGTGTAGACATTGGACCGCACACGTCGCTGTGTACGAGTCCCAAGAGCTCGCTCGCTCTTACTCCGTGTCCAGTGAACGGAGTCTTTGTCATCTTTCCTTTGAGACAGGATTGACAAGTGGCATATGATTGATATTCGAACGGATCCAAATATCCTTCTGTATGTAACTTAGTCAACCTTCTCTCATTGATGTGACCCAGTCTACAATGCCATAAGAAAGTCTGATTGATATCTGGAGACTTTCTTTTGTGTGTATTCTGGACATTGAAAATCTGTGGTTGGTTTAATACGTATATACCATTGCTCAGTGTACCTGACCCGATCAGAACTTGATTAAAGTGAATGTTTACAACATTACTTACAAACGCAAATTCATAACCTTCTTTAGAAACCAAAGATACAGAAATGATATTACAAGTTGCGTTGGGTACAAAAAAGCAATTACGCAAAACCAAAACATGCCCATCTGACATTCCCAGGTGATAGTCCCCCACGGCTTTAGCATCCATGCTAGCTCCATTCGCAACTCTGAGGGTCATGTCACCTGCCTTCAAAAACCTACGGTTTCTCAACGCCTGCAAAGAATTACAGATATGAGATCCTGATCCGGTATCCAATACCCAGGAAGTAGAGTTTATAGAAAGACAGTTTTCAATAACATACACACCTGAAGCTGAAGCCACAACCTGCTTCAGTTCCTGTGTCCTGGCCTTCCAAGCCCTGCAATCTTTCTTCAAGTGTCCACTCTTGTGACAATAGAAGCATTCCTCTTTACCCACAAGCTTCCCCGCTATCTTTGTTGCCTTTGTTTTTCCCTTCGTATCCACTTTACTAACACCGCCCCTTGGTTTGGCGGGGGCTTTCCTCTTCTTTCCCTTGGCTTTCGCCTTGGACCTAGAAGAAGAAGATCCTCCTACAAACAAAGTGGATGTTTCCCTACCTTTCTGTAGGGTGCCCTCTGCACTCCTCAGCATGTTGAGGAGTTCTGAAAGTTCAACTTCCTTTTCTTGCAAGTTGAAATTTAGTATGAACTGGGCGTAAGTGGAAGGAAGGGACTGGAGAACTAAGTCCGTATAGAGCTCACTCTCCAATGTGGTCCCAAGTTCTGCGAGCTCCTCAATGTAGCCAATCATCTTAAGCACGTGGTCCGCTACCGATGATCCGACGGCCAACTTTGCCGAAAATAACTTCTTCGACACTTCGTATCTTGCGATACGAGACTGCTCTCCATACAGTTCTTTTGTATGAAGAAATATGGATTCCAAGTCCATATTCTCGTGCCTCCTCTGATGTTCCATGTCCATAGAGGCAAGCACGAGGCACCTGGCCTTCGCGCAATCAAACTCCCAAGTTTTACGGATTTCCTTATCCGCGACGCTGGAGGTGGGACCTGGGACAGGGGGAGCTTTGGTGGTAAGAAGATACCCCAGCTTGTCATAAGTGATTGCCATTTTGACATTCCTGAGCCAATCTTTGTAGTTTGGCCCTGTCAGTATGTTCTTATCTAGAAGTAACTTAAGTCCAGTCATTTCGATTTGGTCGCTGCAGGGGGAGAGAAGAAACACTTAGCACGATGCTCTTGCAAGTTTAGAATGGTTTTTAATTTGTCTAAACAGGATGGCTCCCACTGTCTCTCGAATTCCTCCTCAAACCACAAAGGAAGAATTAGCCGGGATCAATCCCACCGCACAATACTTGCTTAACCGTTCAGCCAGGCCAGTGTCGGTACTTCGAGGGAGGTTTTCCAACGCTTTCGCGAAGTTCCTTAATTTAAGAACCTCTTTTCCCTGGGGGCGTAGCCCCGCTAACACCTTTCTAGGCACCTACTAGGTTTATAGCATTGATCGTTTAGTGAAAAATTTCCCGAGGAGTAGCATATACTCACAGTAGGATCGGGAACCAAATATCATCGCGTGACGAAAATGAAGGAATCCTACCATAATCATCACACTCCAAATGGTATGCAAATCTAGCAAGTTTCAGTGCTTATGAAACTCCCGATGTGGATTTCTGCCCCATGCTCTTATGACCTTGACTTTGGCCAACAAATCATAAGTCACATGTCAAGTTCTTCACGTCGTTCTCCAGGTTAACTTGAATCCACCCGTACATACCCTTGACTTTGGCCAACAAGGCAGTACGACTGTTCCAAATCAACGCATCTATCTATGCAGCACATGAATATCTAATAGCTACCAATCACTATGCCTTGACTTTGGCCAACAAACACAGCTTGAATACTATTGACTATTCATGTGAAATGACGGAGGGCTACGAATGGTTTTGGTAAAACCGTGAACGTAGCGAACTTGATATAATCGATGGAACGAGATAGCTTTTAGAAAGAGTGGCTCAAGCTCCGCATTTAAAAGTTAGTTTTGAAAAGAACCGAGTGGGTTTTCGAAAGTGTTCCAACGACTTTAACTTGGTTTATTATCTTGCATTAGTTCTTTTAATGCGTGATATTCTTGCATTAGTTCTTTTAATGCGTCCCATCATTTAATCCTACCATTGCAGAAAACAACCAAAATATGACGTACGCTTATGCCATTCGCATTCGCCACGGGGTCCCGTCATCACCCGTTAGGTTACTTAACTAACGACAGAGCGGGGGCTGGGCTAGCGCGGCTGTAAAACATAAGCAACGCCTAAATATAAAGCAATGATAGACATTACAGATCACAGATGAATACATTGGATATACTAGGAATCCGCAATCCGTTCGAGCCTGCAACGAAAAGCGGATTACACGGTCGCGGTGAATAGCCAAAACCCCACCCAAGACCCCTACGGGTGCGGCAAACTACCCGCCAAGTACCCGGTAGTTTGTGCACCCCTCCATGGGTCTATCCTAGGAGCATAAACAGTAAAAAGAATTATACAATGACGGCTACAACCCCGACCCGGTTGTGCGGCCATACAAATAATATTATTACATCAATTTACATTTACAAATGAATGAAAGAAAAACAAAAGCTCATCTCACATCCACCCCGGCTATTCACCCGCGACAGTCCAACACATTCATATACACATTCCAATATCAAACACAGATCACAGAGATGTATAACCCCGACTAATCGACTTATAGCGATTAGCCGACGTTCAATACATACAAACATCACAGATATAACCAATATAGCCAAAGTGTAGCGAAGTTCGAAAAAAATACGGATTTATAGGACGCCAAAAGTAAATTTCTTTTCTGGAAAATCTGGGCACATATAACATATTTGAAAAATCCCAAAACCCTACCAGATGAACACTGCACAAAACACGATCACATGAAGAGGCTAAACGGCGGCGGATCCGCGGCGAAGAGAATAGATGAGGCCGCGGATCCGCGGCGGTTTGAGGGATTCATGGGATCGTTTTTCTTGGGTGTTCTCAGAAAACCCTGAGCCGATTTTAGGAGTAAAAAGTTTTACTTTTAGAGCATAAAAAATTTCAACAGAAACTTAGGGTTTTTGATTTCCGGTTTTTGTGATTTTTCGGTTTCGAACTTCCATACACTTCGCTACCTAGCTAGTTTAAGTTTAGTTAGGCTCTGATACCACTGTAAGTCCACGTTGCGACCCCCGGTTCTTACGGGGAGGCGGAAACGGTATAAAAATCAAATTTTTAGCGCATGGGGCAACATGGACTAACAAAGTCGGGATCTTTTCCTAAACTAAAACTAGCAAACAAGCTAAAGAGAGTTAGCTACTCGGAAAGATGGTTATACCTAAACTTGAACTCCTTCTTCTTCAAACTTTGTAGAGGTTGATGGTTCTTTCCTCGTCGCCTTCTTTCGTCGAAGATGGATCCACCTGAGGGTTCAACCTTCGGGCTCTTCCTCGAACTTTGAGTGAACTAGAATCTCCGGCTTGCTAAACCCTTGATCCTAGAGTGAGTAGAGAGTGTCTAGGGGTTGTTTTCTTTTCAAGGAGAGGGATTCTCAACACATGAGAAGGATTCTCCTTGAGCTTGAGGAAGAAGAAGATGAAGTGAGGAGAGAGAATGGTTATGATAGAATGAGCTCTCTTTTTCCTTTTGCAACCATATCAAAAAGAAAAAGAATTATCTAAATAATAATAATAATTCAAATGAGAATAGTTGATGGTTGTTTTGGAATGACCACTATCATACTTCATTAAATGAAATGTAAGCTAGAATCAAGGAGCATCCTTGCAAAGTAATGATAATGGTCAAACATTCAACCATGGTCAACAAGTCAACCATGGTCAACAAGTCAACAAAACCAACCATAACATAATTTCATTTAATTACTATTATTAATTGATATTTCATAAATCCATTAGGGTTTGGAAAAAGACGACTGTCAACTGTGCATACGCACCCGTTCCGAAACCCTAATGAAAAACCTCTTCCTCTGCCTCAAACAACTGTGCATACACACCTGCATTCTCGTTCCGAGGAACAAGAATACTGAGAGATAAAAGCAACCCCAAAACATATACCAGTATCTGGCTCAAACCAGAGCCTGCTAGTATAATCCGTCCGGACTCCAAACGTGCACAAGTGCGCGGATGAGAACGACCCCTGCCGCAAAACCATGCGACCTCTACTCTGTTTTGTCCAGAGGCGAATACCCTCTGTGTGGGACTCTAAAGACTCGACACTACGCTGGCAGTGGGTTTAACCACAGACCGCAAGCGGCACTAGCTGTGCGTAACGGTCCCCAGGTAGATGCCGACAAGAAGGCTGACGAGGTGAACCCCATCTGAACTCCTAGTGAGTCTGAATGTGACATTCTCCGTACAGTCCGGTCTGTTCGTCCGATACATCGCACGGCGGGCCTAGGGGGCGGTAAACGTCAGTCCCCCAATAGCGGTACAAGTCGTGTCGGAGTGAAGCCCAAAACACCCTGAGATAACACTGGAATCTTACCTGTATATCTCGCTTGCCCTGGCCAGGGACTACTCGTGTAATGGCTCTCCTAGACACAGCGCGATGTCAACCCCCAATACCGGGAGAGACGAATCCTGTCTAACCGGCACTTCCTCCAAGTGCTTCGGGACTGCACCCAACTACCACCTGTTTGCACGACTCCTTTGAGCCGTGGTAGGGTAGTAGTCAAAGTACAGTGGGAACACACTCGAGGCGAAGTGCCAGTGTCAAGTCAGCGGACTAAGCTGTACTCATGTCACCTGGGAACTGATAACTGACGATAGGTATAATACCAACCTATCAGTTCCCGACGAGTCCTGTCCAGTGTACTCGTAACCCAACGAGCACCCGTATGCTATCTCCAGTACGACGTACTGATGGCTGTGGGACAGACCATCTCCCACACTGGGATGAGAAGCGCATACGCTAGTCTACTCCGGAGTATCGATGCCCTGTCTCGATAGTCCTGCGACTAGGGACCTGTATAAAGATGTGCTTATAGATTACCCAGCCCCCACTAGTGTGACTGCCATCACAACGCTGGTAATCAAGCAAAGACCCCAAGGGCTCCACTAATGTGTATAGGTGATATCGCAAAATAAACACATGTACACATTGAAGTAGAAACAAACCAAGTAGCATACTACTATATTGAGCAAGATTGTTTATACAAGGTGAATATCCCAAGCTTCCATTAAGTAATATACAAACTAGTATGATACAGTAATGGCCTCTAGGGCATATACACTAACAGATATGACCGGTTTGCAAAATCAAGTGTTGATTTTACAAATGACTTTTAGATTAATTCTTTGATTAAACCCTTTTTTCTATTTTTGTGTGCATATGATGATGTGCATGGACACATACACACATACATTGTATCATGGTTGTTGATACATATTTGGTGGCAATGGAAGACTCATATTGTAGTAATTATCTATTTATTTATCATTTTGAATAAAGGAAAGGATAATTCACACATGGTTAATGTTTATCATCTTTGACCATGCTTCAACCACTTTTTAACCTTGAGTTAATTATCCTTTTTCCTTTTTAACTCAATGAAAAAGATCTAGATAATTGCTAACCATGGTTGAAGTGAGAAGGATTAATATGGATTATTCTTTTCTCATTTCAATAATTCACTCATCATTTTCTTTTGAGCTCAAGCTTATCCACCATCTTCTTCTTCCTCTCTTGAAAATTTCTTTGAGTGAAGTTGATAAAAAGAAAGGGTTTTGATTATAGAATACAAACCACATCATCAACTACACACATCTAGCCCATTTGTGTACGGTGTTTGCTCCACTTCATTCACATATCAAGTAAAGCAAGGAGCTTTGGGCAAAGGAACTTCGGGTGGATCTTCGTGGACAAGGTAGGCTTCCATCGAACCGTTCCAAACTCTCAAAGTGCCAAGGAGTCACCAAGGGAGGTTTACAAAGGTTGTAATCTCTACTCTTAGGGATACTTTTCTTTTGCATGTGATGCTTAGTCAAAAGAAACCCTAAATTTCTAGTTATGATTCTTTGCAAGTTCACTTAGCACCTTAAAAATTTGATTTTGGCATATGTGATGCTTCTAAACCCTTGATGAGGTGCTAGGTAAACCCAACAATACCTTTATACCTATATGCTTACATATATGCCTTACCATGCCTACATGTTAGCTACCCCGATACCTATATGGTATTGTACCATTAGTGATATGTATATACACATATAAGACATAGCTACATGTACATCTTGCATACATCCTTACATTCACCCGTATGGTATTACATCATTAGTGATATGTATATACACATACCATGCTATGCTATAGCTACACATATACCTGGAGGGTATTGCAAGATTATTGACATGTATATAATATACTTTGCTATGATACAGCTACACATAAACCTGGAGGGTATTGCATCATTATTGACATGGATATACACATACTTTGCTATACTTGGAGGGTATTACATCATTATTACATGTACACTCATATACCTTGCTAGCTACACGTACATCATGCATACATACTTACATGTACACACATATCCCTTGCTAGCTACGTGTACATCATGCATACATACTTACATGTACACCCACTTACCTTACTAGGTTTACATATACCTATGTGGTATTGTTTTGTCACCGACATGGAGACATTGATTCTTATGCTATTGCGCATATGAGATGCATCATACATACATGCTTACATATAGATACACATATCTTGCTATACCGACATGGTTACTCATACCTGGCTATAGCTACATGTTCACCTTTATATGATATTGTATGGATTTTGGAGAAATTAGGAACCGCATGATATATTTAATAACTTGTTGCAGTTAAATAGCGGTTTTTCCTTTATATGCTCATATTACTATTTCATGTTGCATATATTGTATTTCATGGATTTACGCATTGAGATATGAATTTCATAGGATGTTTTACACCTGACGATATATATCAGTGGTATGGGACGTTGTTATATATGTATATATATCAGTGGTATGGGACGCTGTTATATATATACATATATATCATCATAATGATCTATGCAAGTATTCTTATTCATTACTTGATCTTTTCTAGATTTGAGGACCGTGGTAGTTCATAAAATTATGCATTATTTGAAAAAACCCGGTTTCTCTTGATATGATATTTCGATGCGTCCACCATGAGATTTCTCGGTTCTGAGTTTTGTGATATATACCCGATGCGAGGAGTGGAGTGGGCTGTGTGCGGGTACATGGTAGAGCCCGGTATGGTTCCCCGGGGCAAGAAAGGTATGTCGATGGATTAGCCGATGAGCCTGGCAGGCGGGCTAGTACCTACCGGTGATAGTATTTGGACTCGGCGGTTATCGTGGGGATACCGACCGGAGTTATGTGACGTATGGATACACGGATTTCGGGTGTCAGAGCTAGACACTCCGGTTCCGAGAGACGTATGATACGTACATATCAGGGCTAGTCGTGGTGACGGCGCCTGAAAGATGAGTATTTATGTGTCGATGCTGGACACTAGTTTTCATGATGTTTTTGAGTGTCGATGCTGGACACTCAGCTTTCCGTGATTTTGATGCGTCTTTGAGGGACACACACACACACACATACACTCATGTATAGATTTCATGATGTTTGTGGGTGTTGATATTGGACACTCAGGTTCCATGAGACTTACAGGATATGTTTTATCTTATATTCAGTATTTATTTGATATGCATTGCTTCATGTATTAGTAGTACCTGATAGAGTACCTTTCATGACTGTTGCTTTTACATATTGCCATTTATTGCTATCAGCTTGCATGTGATAGACCATCGCAGTACGTGCATACTTGCGATTACCTGCATATGTTATTTACTATTCATGAGTTGGCAACTCACCCCCGTTGTGCCACAGTGTTTGCAGGTGTCCCTCAGAGCAGTCGCGACAGGGCTTCTTCTTCCTATCATATCATCTTTTGCAGCGGATACCGATACGGCTAACTGTGTGGAGTTTTGCTATAGGTGGGTTTTGCGGTTATCTGATGTTGCTCATTGTATATTCGTTGTATCCAGTACTCTCCATCTACTACTTCATGTATTGACTTAGAGACGAGTTGTGAGGATGATATTGTGTATTATTTTGTGACTTTGGAGGTCTTTTATGATGTTTCACTTTATATCGTCTTTTTTTCTTCGCTACGACGTCATATATCTGTTGTGGTGGTTGTTTTCCGCCTTTGGGCGTGGATTTTCTCCCGTTGGGGATGGTTTACTTATATATTTATGTTTTACCCTTTTTGGGGCTAATTTTTACAACGGAGGTGCTGCCAAATTTTAAAGGAAGTAAATTTGGACTTTAAAGAATTTTGATTGAGATTTCAAAAGTTTTAATAATGTTCTTATCACTTACTACTTTTGATGGTTTAGATTGCTGGGTTTTCGGCTTACTTAGATTGGGTTACGCATGTGGACGTTGCGTGGTTTAAGGGCCGTCACATGCCAATTTCGGGTCGTAACACTAGTACTCATCCTGAGGGCTTTATCAACATGTAATAGATAGACAATAAGTGTACATGTTAAGATAAAGAGCAACCAGATAGCATACTACATGTCGAGCAAGGAAGTCCTCCCTATATATGTCCAAGCATCCACTACAATATACATCATATGTACAGTAATGGCCTCTAGAGCATACATATTACTAACCGGAGCGCAATAGAGCTGAAAGAAATTCCAGAACCACAAGATATTACTAAAAGCATGGTGGAACCAGACGTTTCGAGAGAACCTGACATACCCGCGCCACTCCACAGAACTAGTAAGTTATCTCATCCATCCGAGAGATACTACGGTTTTCTCATAGACGGGGATCGAGAGGATTGCATCAACGACGATGATGAGCCAACTATCTTTCAGCAAGCTATTTAGAGCAAAGACTCAGTAAAATGGTTGGATGCAATGCGGAACGAAATGGAGTCTATGTACACTAACAAAGTATGGACTTTGGAACCTGATAGCATACTATCATTTTGAGCAAAGATTGTTTCTGCACATATACATGCCTAGCATCCTATACAATACAGGCCTCTAGGGCATACATATCTAACACATGCATACATGTGTGTCATGGTTGTTGATACACTAGAAGATGGCAATGCAAGACTCACATGGTATATAAATATCTTTGTATATATTTGATATCGAGAAAAATAAAATTGATTAAATCATGGTTGAATATTCTACTACACTATTCTTTACTTGACCTAAGTTGGACCATGGTTTAATTTCCTTTGTTTTTTTAACTCAATGATGAAAATATCTAGATATTTATTGACCATGGTTACTTGAGAGAGTGTCTCTCATATTTATTTTCTTTTCATATTTTATTTTGAGATTTATCCAAAACAAAAGAGCTCATGCTAGCCATCTTCATCTTCTTCTTCCTCCTTCAAGCTCTCTAGGGTTTTAAAAGTGAGTGAAGTAAAAAGGAAAGGAAAGGTTTTTAAGTAAGAACACAACCCACATCACCGTTCTACTTTAGTCTAACCCACTAGTGTAGATGTTCCCCTCCGAAGGACGGCGCACAGGACTGCGGTGTCCTGACGCTGAGATTCGGGGCAGATGCTATTTGGTTTTATCCGTCCACCTCTCCGAAGATGCCAAGTTGATTTATGGCACCGTGTATCGGAGGTTTAGACGGATGCGGCCGATGTAGCAGACTTCATCAGATTCCCCCTCGCTTGAGGGGTTTTTGATTGTGGGGACGCTCTTCCCTGCAAGCACAAGCCCCTGCAGTTAATTACGTTACCGCATCACGGTAACAACTTTCTCCTTCTTCAGAATTTCACTTCGTGCCGTGTGTGTTTGTTTTGTTTGTGGTTGCCCGTGGATTGTATACGGAGACTGAGTAATTCCGTCGCCCGTAGGACGTGGATTAGTCCAAATCCGTATTTACTTAGATTTGGGTTTGGTTCTTAGTTTAAGGATGCATTAGTCGCGTTGCGGCTAAGATCAACTTAAACGTTTGTTAAGGACACGATAGTCCTGTTTGAGACTAAGATCAACTTAACGTGATAATCCATTTAATATCTGGCCATTGGGACTCGTCACCTCTCTAACGTCGTTGAAGGATTACAACGGCAGATGTTGGAGGAGTTCAGAGATGTACCCTTGAACCAAGGTTGATTTGGAGTTTTATAGTCCGTTTGAATGTTTAAGGATACGTTAGCCGTGTTTGGGGCTAAGATCAACTTAAACAGGATCATTTAGATCCGGCAGAAGAGCATTTGGGGGCTCTATTGTTCCAGTTTAGGGACGTAGTGGTCCATAGGTAGTTTAAGGACGTTGCGATCCATGCTCCTGTTTAGGGATGTGGTGGTCCATCGCCAGTTTAGGGACTTAGTGGTCTGCATTCCAGTTTAGGGACGTGGTGGTCTGTATTCCAGTTTTGGGACATGGTGGTCCGCTATTAGTTTAAGGACGTTTCGGTCCACGAGTTTAAGGACCCCGCAGTCCATATCCATATGTGGTCATTAGGACCCGTCGCCTCTCTGACGTCGTTGAAGGATTACAACGAGAAGTGTCAGAGGAGTTCAGAGATGTACCCTTGAAACAACGTTGATTTAGAGTTTTATAGTCCATTTGAATGTTTAAGGATATGTTAGCCGTGTTTGGGGCTAAGATCAACTTAAACGGGACCGTTTAGATCCGGCAAAAGAGCGTTTGGAGGCCCTATTGTTCCAGTTTAGGGACGTAGTGGTCCATTTTCCAGTTTAGGGACATGGTGGTCCGCATTCCAGTTTAGGGACGTGATGGTCCATATTCCAGTTTAGGGACGTGGTGGTTCGATATTAGTTTAAGGACGTTCCGGTCCAATATTAGTTTAAGGACGTTTCGGTCCAATATTAGTTTAAGGACGTTTCGGTCCAATATTCATGTGTGGTGGTTGGGACCTGTCGCCTCTCTGACGTCGTTGAAGGATTACAACGAGAACTGTCAGAGGAGTTCGGAGATGTACCCTCGAACCGGATGTAAATTGATTTAAGAGAGCAATCTTGCTCAGTCAATTTAATTTAAGGACTTACGGCCAGAATTGGGCTAAGTCCAGTTGAAAATGTTGAACATTTTATTTATTTTTGGTCTATTAGACCTTTACTGGGGCTCTGCTCCTGTTTAATAATGCATGGCATTTTTGTTTGGTCTATTAGACCTTTATTTGGGCTCTGCCCCTTTTATAAATGATGCACAGCATCTGTTTTTATTTGGGCTCTGCCCTTTTTTTTAAAAAATAATGCATTGCATTTAATTTGGCCTGTTAGGCCCTTTTTAATTGGGCTTGGCCCTACTGTAAATGCATTGCATTTTCAGGCGCTTTGCGCTAATCAGAGAGCGCAAGCGCTTGTGATGACGACATGTGTCATGCAAGCGCAGTCCGCTGCGCTAGTGCGCTGCGCTTGCGCTGCTGACAGGTGGCGCTCTCCCAAGAGCGCAACAGCGCAGTTTGGAAGTGCAAAGCACTAAGAATCCTTTAGATTCAAGAACAGAAGTGCAAAGCACTATTTGATTTCTTGATCTAATTTAGATCAAAGAAAAGATAAATTTTTCTTGTTTTTCTTATCTTAAAGAACCAAGGGTTCATAAAAAATGCAAAGCACTATTTTATTATTGTTAATCTTTTTTTTTATTAAAAATCATTGATCTTGCTTTTAGATCTATGATCTGTTCATAAGAGAACTTTCTCTTCCTTCTAAAGGTTTTTTACCTTTTTGTTCTTGAGGAGTTCTTCAGAGTTCTCTTTCTCTCTCTTTTTTTTTTAAAAAAAAAGTGTTGATGCCTAGAATTGAGGTCTGGGGTCTCTTTTATAGTGCCCATAAATTAGTTAAATTTGTTAAAGAGATCTTTCTCTGAGTGATTTGGGGATTTTTCCCCACCGTTGGATCTTTGATCCAAGGGCTTCTGTTTTACAGAAGAAAATTTTCTTGTTTTAACAAGAACAGAAAAGATTTCTTTAGAATTTTAATTCTGTTTGGCGCAGATGCTCCAGAGCGTGACACGTGTTGCGCAGCACACAGCGCAGCGCAACTGCGCTGACACGTGTCGCGCAGCGCACAGCGCAGCGCAACTGCGCTGCCACGTGGCGTGCAGCGGAAAGCGCAGGCCAGCTGAAACGTTGCTTCTTTAATTAAAGTTTGAATTTTAAACAGAGCCTTGCTCTGATTGGGTGCGCTGCCTTGGGCGCTGCGCTCCCTGCGCTAACGTGTCTGATTTTGACACGTGGCGCTCTCCGTGCAGCGTAGGGGATCTGAAGCGTTTCTTCATTTATTTTAACTTTAATTTTCACTTTAATTTTCAAGACAGAGCTTTGCTCTGATTGGAGAAAAACAGAAGCATTGCTTCTTTTTCCACCTTGGAATTTGAACAGAGCTTTGCTCTGATTGGGGTAAACAAATGCCCCCTACCGTTGCGCTTACGTGATTCCAAAACGTGAGCGCAACGGTGACAAAATTCCAACCGTTGTGGCAACTTTTGGAAGTCGAAAGGGCATTTGATGCCTATAAATAGGACCTTTGGTCCTTTAGATGATTTTCATCTTCAAAATTTTACTTTCAGAACTCAGAGCCCTGCTCTCTTGTTTAACACTTTTAAAAGTTCAAACTTTAGAGAATTTTAGGTAAAAATATTAATTTTGATTAAATTAAGTCAATTTTAAGAGCTTTGCTCTCCATATATCCCTGATCTAAAGAAGACCCATTTAGGGTTTCACTTAGCAGAGCTTTGCTCTAAGGGGGTCTATAGAAGACTAAGGAGAGCCCTATTAGGGTTCCATTAGTAGAGCTTTGCTCTCTAAAAAAAAATTTCCTTGGATTTTCTTAATTAATGGAGCTTTGCTCCTTCCAAATCACATAGAAGAACTCTTAAGAGTTCTTCATGGATCTTGGAAGTTAAAGATGGCATTTGATATTATTATCATTATTATATTATCTTTGTAGAGCAAAGCTCTCAATGTTCTCAAGGGATTTTCTTCAAATTCTCTTCATAACTGATCTTGATCGGTGTCACTCCTGTCTGCAAAGCATTGCTCCCAGGGAGTTTAACTTTTAACCCTCTGTATCTTCTTATCTGCTAATCTCCTATACTGCTTTCTTCAGGTATCATGGCGGTGCGTCTATATAGCCTTCATGAGTTCATCACTTATGAGGACATCCGTACACAAGGCCGTCAACAAATCCAGGAGTTTACAGATGCCCAGTGTGTGGAAGTCATGGGTCCCCTCAACGCAAGCGGTGGTTGGCTGCTTCCTCATCGTTCAGCTCACTTGAAGGTCGTGCTGGGAGCCGTATGGATAGCACTTCTAGGGTTTCACGAGGCCCTACCGCTCAATGCGCTGGATGATGCCGAAGACATGGTGCATTCAGTATACCTGACGGGGATGATCTCGAAGAAACGGTGGGACCGCCTCATTGACATCCTACATCAAATTTTTCAGCAGACGACGATAGTTGCTGCTTACCGAAGGCCGGATGGGCTTGCCGAGGATCTTGACACCCAGGAGCGCGAGAGGCTGCGCACAAGAATAATCAGAAAGGCTAGAAGAACTCTGGATGGCCTTACTTTTGAATTCCTCAATCCGTGCCCCGGATCCGAGGTTATACCTTTGTAAACATTTTAATAATGTTATTATTTGTTTCTCCGTGATTGTAAGAACCCCTTTTTATGATGTGAATAGAAAATTTCCATTTTAGCTTGTCTTATTCCTCGTTCTGAACCGTTTGCACATGCATGAATGAGTATGTCCTAAACACTTGATCAAATGTAAATCGGATGTTCTTTCTGTCACTCTCTTATTATCAGCATGCTGTCTTGATAAACTTAATTTCTCCAAGAGATAGCGATGGCTCAGGCCACAGGTTCAGATCTGCCGCCTAAGTCTTTTCAATTCTATGAGCCGTGAGGGTCTCACAGAGACTTTTCTCCCTACGGATCGAGAGGATCTCGTAGGTGGGTTTTCTCCTTAGAAATCGTGAGGATTCCAAAGTGTGTTTTCTCTTATAAGTCGCAAGGATCCTATAAGAGAATTTTCCCTCTTACGAGTCGAGAGGACCCGTAAGCGGTTGTTTCCCTCCTAGTCGAAATTCGATGTTGGAGAGTGAGACCCGTGGATGGTATGCAAGAGACCGTTTTGGGCCAACTTGCAGGGTCCCAGTGCTTAGGAAACAGGCTTCTTTTATGCTTATTGCCTAAGGCTTTATCTCACGAGTCGAGCCGCCTCAACAATTTCTTCACAAGTCGAGACGAATCGAGCGTTTCTCGCAAGAACATCTTAACGTCGTATTTAACCTCTGCTCTTTACGACAGAAGCCCGTTAAGGTTGGTGGTACTTAGGGTTTTGGCCATCGTACCGTCGCATAAGCTGATATAGTCCTCGATAGGCAATCGTGCTATTCGAGTAGCCCTGCGACTGCCGTGTCTCTGATCCCTTCGGGGGCTGGACAAGACGTCTTCAAGCAATCTTCCTAGGCAGTTTGACCGTCGGAAGAGCAAGCGTTAGGGATTTGCCATGCCGCTTTTTACTTGAGGTTAGGCTCATTTTGGCGAGCCCCGATGAGTCATAACCACTCCGCGCTGGTGTGGGATGATCTCCGATAGTCTTTCAGGTTTTATGTGAGTTGCCGTCAAGACCCTGAAGCTAGGAATTTGGCCTTCGCTTCGTTTTGCTGGCATCACGTCTGCTGTATCGAGACGAATGTCGCGGTTGTTTTTAGTTTGCTGATGAACCGTCGAGGTTTGGAACTAGGGATTTTGCCATGGCTCCGTTTGTTTGATTGTCGCGTCCGAATCCCGCTGGGGGAAGAACGCTGGGGTGACAACTCGTCTGCTGTATCGAAACGAACGTCAAGGTGGAGCTGGAATTTTGCCGTGGCTCCGTTTGTTTGATTGTCGCGTCTGATCCTTGCTGGAGGAAGAATGCTGGGGTGACAACTCGTCTGCAGTATCGAAACGAACGTCGAGGTGGAGCTGGAATTTTGCCGTGGCTCCGTTTGTTTGATTGTCGCGTCCGAATCCCGCTGGAGGAAGAACGCTGGGGTGACAACTCGTCTGCTGTATCGAAACGAACGTCGGGGTGGAGCTGGGATTTTGCCGTGGCTACGTTTGTTTGATTGTCGCGTCTGAATCCCGCTGGAGGAAGAACGCTTGGGTGACAACTCGTCTGCTGTATCGAAACGAACGTCGGGGTGGAGCTGGGATTTTGCCGTGGCTCTGTTTGTTTGATTGTCGCGTCCGAATCCCGCTGGAGGAAGAATGCTGGGGTGACAACTTGTCTACTGTATCGAAACGAACGTCGAGATGGAGCTGGGATTTTGCCGTGGCTCCGTTTGTTTGATGATGTTGCGTCTGCTGTGTCGAGACGAACGTCGAGGTGGTGACCATTCCACACTGGTGTGAGACGATCTCCAGTTGTCTTTCTGGCTTTATATGGGTTGCCGTCAAGACCTTGAAGCTAGGAATTTAGCCTTTGCTTCGTTTGCTCTGTCATGTTCGAAGCTTGTTGGAGGAAGAACGTTATTGTTGACATTGCGTCTACTATATCGAGGTGAATGTCACGGTTGTCTCTAGGTTGTTGTTGAACCGTCGAGATTTGGCTTTGCTTTTTGGAGGAGCCTGTCGGGAAGGTATGGTTCCCTCCTTGTTTGTGCCCCCGGATTGTATACAAGGATTGCTGTGCTATTGTCTGTAGGGCATGAATTTCGTTACATATATATATATATATATTTTTATTTCTTTCCGCGATGCTCTATCATTTCAGCTTTTATATCGCGAAGGTCGCGATTGCCCAATCATTTCGGCTATTTTTCGCGGTGCCCAATCATTTCGGCTATTCATTTTATTTTTACTCGCTGTTTTTTTATTGCGAGTTGCCCAATCATTTCGGCTATTTATTTTATTTTTACTCGCTGCTTTTTATTGAGAGTTGCCCAATCATTTCGGCTATTTTACATGCATACATTTTTACTTGCTGCTTTTTATTGCAAGTTGCCCCATCATTTCGGCTATTTCATATGCATTTTTGGCTCGCTGATTTTTTTAATATCGCGAGTGTGGAACTTAGAATCTGATGCCAATCTTAGCATCAGCATCACTACGACTGGAATATTGCCAGGAGCGAGTCATCAATTGCCATGAAAGGACTTGGAATTTGATACCGATTTAGGCATCAGCATCGCTACAACTGGAATATTGCCAGGAGCGAATCATCATTTGCTGCTGTCGATGTTGAACAAGGGTGGCTTAGCGAACAGGGTTAGGGTCCTGTCGACTAAGGCTTTTGACTTCATAAGCCGTAAGGGTCTCACAAAGGTATTTCTCCCTACAAGTCGTGAGGATCTTGTAGGTGTATTTTCTCCTTAGGAATCGTGAGGATCCTTAAGTATTTTTGCCTTTGTAAGTCGTAAGGATCCTACAGGAGGGTTTTCTCCTCATAAATCGAGAGGATTTACAAGGGTTGTTTACCAAGCGAACATATCCCTAGTCTCGGATGGGACTTGATTAGGGAACTATTTATTCGTGCCCGTGGATTGTATACAAGAGTCGGTACTGAACCACTTATAGGGCAATATCGAAAGTTGTGGGGGTTTCTTAAGCACAGGTTTAGGTCTTTGTAACTTAAGACTTTCAAATCTTATGAGCCGTGAGGGTCCCATAAGAGAGTTCTCCTTACGAGTCGTGAGGATCTCATAAGTGTATTTTCTCCTTAGGAATCGTGGGGATCCCTAAGTGTGTTGCTCCTTTCTGAGTCGTAAGGATCTCACGCGGGTGGTTTCTCCTTACAAGGTCGAGAGGACCCTATAAGTGTCTTTTAACGAGGTTGCGCCCTTTCGGGTTTTCACAAACACTCGCCGGTAGCCCTGCTGTTTTTACTCACGGAGTCCTTTCAGGTTTTCATCCGTGCCCATTTTGCTTATGGACATACCGTTTTTTTTTTATTTTCTTTTTATTTTTTATTTATTTTTTTATTTATTTTTTTTTACGAGGTCGCGCCCTTTCGGGTTTTCACGAACACTCGTTGGTAGCCCAGCTGTTTTTACTCACGGAGCGCTTTCGGGTTTTCATCCGTGCCCTTTTTTGCTTATGGACATACCGTTTTTATCATCATTTTTTTTCTTTTTCTCTCTTTTTTTTTCTTTTTTTTTATTCATCTCGTCAGCTTAAGGATGCTGCGGTATTAGTTTAGGGACGTTTCGGTCCGATATTAGTTTAGGGACGTTTCGGTCCGATATTAGTTTAGGGACGTTTCGGTCCGGTGTCACCGTATTTGAGACGAATATCTAGTTTATTGACTTTTCGGTCTATGGGTCCTTCCCCATGACTGACCATGATGCCCCCTGCGTATCCATCTTTCTCGGAGCATGCGGTTGTGGCGGGTTCACCTTCCAATTTTCGGACAACGCGAACTTGCCCTGTTGGTATTGGTCTTCAACCCAGTTCTTGAAGACGTAGCAATCCTCGATCAGATGATCTACCGTTTGGTGGTAAGGGCAATAATTAGGATTATTAACATCGCCTGGCCACAACGGACGTTTTGGACTCGGCAGATTGATGAGTCTGTCGCACACTGCCAGCTCGAACAGTCCCCTTGTTTTATCTTGCGGAAACGAGTAAGGACGTTTCAACTTTTCCTGGAGGGGTTGCCGCTTGTTGCTTTGGCGAGCAACCGGTCTAGGGTCACCTGATTGTTGTTGAGCGCTGGCGACGAGGGCCGTTTTTCCTCTTTCTTTATCCTTTTTGTTCGATCCTTTTTTTACGGGGCCGAGATTTTTTCCGAGTAGCATGCGATTGCATGGCTGAACGTTCTCGCAGCTTCTCAATTCCTTTATTTTTGAAATAGATTCCCCGAGGGAAGAGTTGGGGGTAGCTTCTTCGTCAGAGTCACTTCCAAAGGTGATAATTTGCGATCCCTTGAAGTCGGCTTTATGACAGTCGGCGGCGGCTCTTTTGCGCTCATCTATCACATTTTTCCGATGTCCACAAGCTTCACACTTTGTCCTGTCGAAGTGTTGCTTTTGAGCGACATACCCTTGCCACCAACAGTTAAACGATTCGCAGTCTTCGGTAGGATGTATGATCTTCTGATGATATAAACAGAAGTTAGGGTGCATCTCTACCTCAGCAAGAGTATTTTCTTCAGAGGGCGGTAGCTTCATTCTTGCTGATAGAGGTTTGGCGAACCTTTTCCTCGTCTTGAATTTATTTTTACCCGCAGTGTATGACTTTTGATTTGACGGGAATGCCTTGGCTCTTTCCAGTATGGCCATTTCATGCTCTTGATTGGCTTTTGCTTTCAGACGAATTTCATTTAGGAAGACATCGATCAGCTCGTCTGATGGCTGTAGAATTTCCGGCTCAGGATTCGCTATTGATTTCTCAGCGCAAGGAGCCTCCTCATCGTCCGTCAATGAATGAGAAATCACATGACAAGTCGCTATGTAGTCTTTGGATTCATCTGATGAATTTTCTCCATCGTTTTCGTCCTCGACAAAAGAACAAGTTGCCCCCGGCGTGTCCGTCTTCTTTGGAGAGTGCGGCTGTGGTGGGTTTACCTTCCAGTTTTCCGACAGCGCGAACTTGCCTTGTAGGTACTGATCCTCGACCTATCCCTTAAAGACGAAACAATCCTCAATCGGGTGACTTACCGTTTGGTGGTAAGGGCAATAATTGGGATTATTAAGATCGCCTGGCTGCGATAGCCGCTTTGGACTCGGCAGATTAATGAGTCTGTTGCGCACTGCCAGTTCGAACAGTCTTCTCGTTTTATTCTGAGGAAACGAGTAAGGACGTCCTAGCCTCTCTTCGAGGGATGGGCGTGGACGCACGTTGTTTTGGCGAACGACCGGCTTTGAGTTGTTCGACTGTTGTTGAGCATTGGCGACGACGATCGCTTTCACTTTTCCTTTCTCATTTCGGGAATCTGGTTTTGGAGGAGACGGTCCATGGCCCATCTGGTCCATTTGGGCTAATTTGTCGATCAAGGCCTGGAAGGTGGTCGGCCTGAAGAACATCATGAATTGCGAGATGGTCGCTTGAGGGTTAAGGGTACCCACGAACATTCCTATCGCAGGTGCCTCTTCTATGCTTTGTTCACATTTTGACCATAGGTTACGCCATCGTGTTGCGTACTGGACCTACGTTTCTCCTGGCCTTATCCTGGCATTTATCAGCACTGTTATCGGGGTGCGTTCACTAGCACTCGCGAATCTTTGCGTGAACAGTAGCTCCATCTCCGCAAATGTTTTGACAGAGTCATTAGGTAGCTCCGAATATCATTCAAAGGCTGTTTCTGCTAAGCTGCCAACGAATTGGCGAAGCAACAATTTGTCATCACCTCCAGTGTTGCCGCATAAGGCCCCGAATTGAGCGACATGTTGATGCGGATTCCCTGTCCCTTTTTATATGTGGAATTTAGGGATAGTATATCCCGGCGGGTAACTGATTTGGTCATACCAGCCCGGATAAGGTCGTCCAGTTCTAGCAGTTTGCCCAGCTGCTTCACTCGCCTGATGAGCTCGTATTTGCTGAGCTATGCAGTCATCAAGCGTGGCCTTGGAAATGGTTTCTTCCTTGGCCGCTGAAAGAGCAGGAGGAGGATCAGCTGTTTCCCCTCCGTCATTTCCGACAATGACTGGAGGGTCTTCAGCTGGAGGGTCCGGCTGTAACATCATCCCTACCATGTCTTGGAAGAGGAGTGCCATTTGTTTTATGTTAGCCGCTTGTTCTGTGGCTTCTGTGTCCTTCTTTTTGAGGATTCTACGTAAGAAGTCAGCATCAGTCTCTTGTTCGTGACGCTGTTCTGATGATACTTCCGAACATTCTTTTGGTTCGGTAAGTGCAGCCATCACAGTCATCATTTCCTGAAGCTTCTGTTGCTGCTCCTGGGCTTTCGTCACAGATCGGGTGAGCGGTCGGTGACCCGTCGAAGCACGACTTTCCTCCTTTCCGGAAGCCATATAAATGGTGTGCACCACCATGCCTCCAGACTTGGGGCGTTTGTGTCTGGTGTCTTTGAGATTTGCCAAAGACATAGGGGCTTTTTGCGGCCTCCTTTTTTGAGTGATTGGAGTTGAGGGGGCCGTTGTAGTAGGCACCCAAGTAGCTTTGCGTTTTGTGGCTTGACAGAGTAATCCTTCTCCTGCCACACCTTCATCTTTTCTTGTCGGCGGAGATAGTTTTTATCAATTACCGACTTTTGGACCTGTCACCAGAGCTTGTAAATTTTAGAGGACAGCCGTTGAAGGGGCTGCTCTAGCTTTTTCTATGGAGTATTCTCCACAGGTGAAGGAGTTCGTTTCAACATTGCAGTAGAAGAGTTTCTGCGCACCGTGTTCAGCAATTCAAAGCTGTTCCCGGTTGGAACAGCAGCATCGATCCCCACCGTTAGAGCTGGTGGCGTAAATCCAGAGGGGAAGTTGCCCCCAGCCTTCTTCACTCGGCCCCAGTGGCGACGTCGAGCATGTCGTGCTGATGGAGTTGTTTCAGCTATAAGGGTGACCTCCTCATGCCCCCTGTGTTAGTCAGAACATGCTGGTACCAGCCTTTTAAAGATCGACGTCCGTTGAACGGGTACGGCCAACCTGTCAGAAGCGGACTTCCGAACCTGGGAAGCAACCTTGGTGATTTTGCCAGAAACGGGAGTTGGGATGGCTATCCGCTTCGGGATAACGCCTTCTGGTATGGCAGGCTTCTTCATGGGCCCGATGGAGCTCTAGCCTAATTCATTAAAACCTGAAGCAGTGGAGTTGGGCGACCTGTTGAGAGGGGTCGCGGCAGTGGTTAGTCGATGGAAGACCGACTTCTTTGGAGCTTCTTATAATGTCATTAGGGCGTTGAAGCTCATTGGTGGGAGCATGGTCCCAAAAAATAGTCCAGTGGTGGCTTGAGCCACCTGCTCCACCGGTATTTTGAAAAGGGAGACCGCTTGGGGCCCATAAGTCACTCCACCAGCAGGGACGGAGCGAGAGTTGCAGTTGCAGGTAATGCAGCTTGAAGCCATTGATCTTCTGTTTCCTGCACGGAGAAAAATACCAAATCTAAGTACCTTGAATCCACAGGCAACCACAGCAAACCGCGATTTGCTCGCCAACACGACACATGAAGTGTGAAGTGGAAAGAGGAAAAGGTCCCACCGGGCGTGCCAGAATCTGTTCCCCTCCGAAGGACGGCGCACAGGACTGCGGTGTCCTGACGCTGAGATTTGGGGCAGATGCTATTTGGTTTTATCCGTCCACCTCTCCGAAGATGCGAAGTTGATTTATGGCACCGTGTATCAGAGGTTTAGACGGATGCGGCCGATGTAGCAGACTTCATCAGATTCCCCCTCGCTTGAGGGGTTTTTGATTGTGGGGATGCTCTTCCCTGCAGGCGCAAGCCCCTGCACTTAATTACATTACCGCATCGCGGTAACAACTTTCTCCTTCTCCAGAATTTCACTTCGTGCCATGTGTGTTTGTTTTGTTTGTGGTTGCCCGTGGATTGTATACGGAGACTGAGTAATGTCGTCGCCCGTAGGACGTGGATTAGTCCAAATCCGTATTTACTTAGATTTGGGTTTGGTTTTTAGTTTAAGGATGCATTAGTCGCGTTGCGGCTAAGATCAACTTAAATGTTCGTTAAGGACACGATAGTCCTGTTTGAGACTAAGATCAACTTAACGTGATAATCCTTTTAATATCTGGCCATCGGGACTCGTCACCTCTCTAACGTCGTTGAAGGATTACAAAGGCAGATGTCAGAGGAGTTCAGAGATGTACCCATGAACCAAGGTTGATTTGGAGTTTTATAGTCCGTTTGAATGTTTAAGGATACATTAGCCGTGTTTGGGGCTAAAATCAACGTAAAGAGGATCATTTAGATCCGGCAGAAGAGCATTTGGGGGCTCTATTGTTCCAGTTTAGGGACGTAGTGGTCCATAGGTAGTTTAGGGACGTTGCGGTCCATGCTCCAGCTTAGGGACGTGGTGGTCCATCGCCAGTTTAGGGACGTAGTGGTCCGCATTCCAGTTTAGGGACGTGGTGGTCTGTATTCCAGTTTTGGGACGTGGTGGTCCGCTATTAGTTTAAGGACATTTCGGTCCACGAGTTTAAGGACCCCGCAGTCCATATCCATATGTGGTCATTGGGACCCGTCGCCTCTCTGACGTCGTTGAAGGATTACAACGAGAAGTGTCAGAGGAGTTCAGAGATGTACACTTGAACCAACGTTAATTTAGAGTTTTGTAGTCCATTTGGATGTTTAAGGATACGTTAGCCGTGTTTGGGGCTAAGATCAACTTAAACGGGACCGTGTAGATCCGGCAAAAGAGCGTTTGGAGGCCCTATTGTTCCAGTTTAGGGACGTAGTGGTCCATTTTCCAGTTTAGGGACATGGTGGTCCGCATTCCAGTTTAGAAACGTGATGGTCCATATTCCAGTTTAGGGACGTGGTGGTCCGATATTAGTTTAAGGACGTTTCGGTCCAATATTAGTTTAAGGACGTTTCGGTCCAATATTAGTTTAAGGACGTTTCGGTCGAATATTCATGTGTGGTGGTTGGGACCCGTCGCCTTTCTGACGTCGTTGAAGGATTATAATGAGAACTGTCAGAGGAGTTTGGAGATGTACCCTCGAACCAGATATAAATTGATTTAAGAGAGCAATCTTGCTCAGTCAATTTAATTTAAGGACTTACGGCCAGAATTGGGCAAAGTCCAATTGAAAATGTTCAACATTTTATTTATTTTTGGTCTATTAGACCTTTACTGGGGCTCTGCTCCTGTTTAATAATGCATGGCATTTTTGTTTGGTCTATTAGACCTTTATTTGAGCTCTGCCCTTTTATAAATGATGCACATCATCTGTTTTTATTTGGGCTCTGCCATTTTTTTTTAAAATAATGCATTGCATTTAATTTGGCCTGTTAGGCCCTTTTTAATTGGGCTTGGCCCTTCTGTAAATGCATTGCATTTTCAGGTGCTTTGCGCCAATCAGAGAGCGCAAGCGCTTGTGATGACGACATGTGTCATGCAAGCGTAGTGCGCTGCGTTTGCGCTGCTAACACGTGGCACTCTCCCAAGAGCGCAACAGCGCAGTTTGGAAGTGCAAAGCACTAAGAATCCTTTAGATTCAAGAGCATAAGTGCAAAGCACTATTTGATTTCTTGATCTAATTTAGATCAAAGAAAAGATAAGTTTTTCTTGTTTTTCTTATCTCAAAGAACCAAGGGTTCATAAAAAATGCAAAGCACTATTTTATTATTGTTATTTTTTTTTTTTTTTATTAAAGATCATTGATCTTGTTTTTAGATCTATGATCTGTTCATAAGAGAACTTTCTCTTCCTTCTAAAGGTTTTTTACCTTTTTGTTCTTGAGGAGTTCTTCAGACTTCTCTTTCTCTCGTTTTTTTTTTAAAAAAAAGTGTTGATGCCTTGAATTGAGGTCTGGGGTCTCTTTTATAGTGCCCATAAATTAGTTAAATTTGTTAAAGAGATCTTTCTCCGAGTGATTTGGGGAATTTTCCCCACCGTTGGATCTTTGATCCAAAGGCTTCTGTTTTACAGAAGAAAATCTTCTTGTTTTAACAAGAACAGAAAAGATTTCTTTAGAATTTTAATTCTGTTTGGCGCAGATGCTCCAGAGCGTGAAACATGTCGCGCAGCGCACAACGCAGCGCAACTGCGCTGACACGTGTCGCGCAGCGTACAGCGCAGCGCAACTGCGCTGCCACGTGGCGTGCAGCGCAGAGCGCAGGCCAGCTGAAGCGTTGCTTCTTTAATTAAAGTTTGAATTTTAAACAGAGCCTTGCTCTGATTGGGTGCGCTGCCTTGGGCGCTGCGCTTCCTGCGCTAACGTGTCTGATTTTGACATGTGGCGCTCTGCGTGCAGCGCAGGGGATCTGAAGCGTTGCTTCATTTTTTTTAACTTTAATTTTCACTTTAATTTTCAAGACAGAGCTTTGCTCTGATTGGAGAAAAAACAGAAGCATTGCTTCTTTTCCCACCTTGGAATTTGAACAGAGCTTTGCTCTGATTGGGCTAAACAGTAGAGTGTATGCTTCATCTTCAACCTTGATCAAGTGAAGCTTGGAGCTTGAGCCAAAGGACTCCGGGTCGATCATCATGGACTCGGAAGGATTCAAGCAAGCTGATTCAAACTCTAGGAGATCTAAAGAGTCACTAGGGAGGTCTACAAAGGTTTTATTTTTTCTCACTTAGTCTTACACACTAGATAGTATGTGATACTATATGATGTTACTCTAACTTTCTAGTTAGATTCCTAGGTTAGTTTGTTTAGCACTTCCTAAATTTTTAATATGGCATGTGTGATGCTTGCAAAACCCTAGGCAAGGGCTAAGGAAACCGTACAGGTGGGGGCTATGGGGTGTGCCTATCTAGTAAGGTTACCCGGCGAGTATTTACGCTACGTGATTGCGACGAAATTTTGATCCACATCAAAATTCCGTGGCAACCGATCAAATGAGACTAAATTGCTAGATTTATAAAATTCAAACTAGTTATCACGTAACTAATTATTGTGGATTCCAAATATTGTATCACAATCACAGATATCTAGACAATGTTAAACTTTTTGATCGAATAAACAAACACCCCAAATTTCCCAAAGAGCTCAACACTTGAGTGGAGTTCAAAAAGTACCCAGAACATGCCACATCACCTATGGACCAACCGTAGAAGGGTCAACCCATGCCTCACTCATGTCGCCGCGGAACTGCCGCAAACCCAAGGGTATGACCGCGGTTCCGCGATCCAAAAAGTCGAGTTTGGGTATTGTTCTTCTAGATGGTCTACAGAATCACTTGCACGATTTTCTGAAGATTTGAAACACGGAAAAATCCAACTCTTGGAAAATTTCCAGCGAGGGAAAAATTGGGTTATTGATATCCGTTCGAACTTTTTAACTGTAAGGTTCCTAGGCACCCTAGTGAGGTCTCACAAGTGATCAAACATGCACAAATCAAATTTTACGGGTGCCTACAAACCCTAATACGGATCGTTTACTAGATATCTAGGCGAAACAATGCAAATAAACAACTTTATCTAAAAGGAAAGGAGCTACAACCTTTGTAGATCCGGTCCACCACTTCGTATGCTCCGCGATGATCTCCCTCCGCTGTCCAAATCGAACTCACGACTCCAGTATTGGCATCATCGAAGAATGGGCGGGCTTGATCGTCGGTTCGATGCCGAAGATGATCTACGTCGAGGCATCGCTAGAACAAGCTCAAACTTCACCAAGTCGGGAAAACTTGTGAAGGAAACACCCTATACTACTTGGCAAGAGGTAGAGGATGAAGAAATAGGAAGTGGGTAAACTTTAGATTTGGATTTCTCACACTATTCCATCAATCACCATTGATGGTCAAGCTTTCTCTTTCTTGCTCAAGATGATGAAGAAGAAGAAAAGATATGATAAGTTAAATTAAAATAAAAAAGAAAATACAATACTTATCATATCTTTAACCATGGTTTAGTGTAGAGACTTAACTTAGGTTAGATGAGTGGTTAGGGTTAGGCATGAGACAAGAATGGTGACTAAGTCAATGCTTCATGAATCTTCAACTAAAAACAAATATAGCCACCATTCATTTCTCTTTTTCTTTTTCTTTTGAAATAAATAAAATAAAAAGATAAATGAATAAGATAAAACCCTAATCACTAACTAACCATGGTTTAATACTTTACACAAAACCAAACAAGAATGTATCATCAAACATGATACAATCATGTGCACAAAGAAATATATCACATATACAACTTGCACAATTCAAGTGAGAAAATCCTTTTAAAGTGAACCAATACTAGTTAATGCAAAGTAATATATCAAATATATAATTATACATTAAATCATTAAATCAACACTTGATTCAATGATCCGGTCATTTCGCATATAACCGGCTAGTATCCAATGTATCGGCTTATCGAATCAATCCTTGATTCGATAACTAGGTTATATCACATACAACCATTCGCCACACATTCATCACGAGAATGAAATACGGTATCACATACACGCATTATTCTCGGTCCCGCACATATCTCATATGCGCTCCTATTTCGTTTCGCTTGAGCCAGGAAACCTCTGTGTAGGACTCTAAAGACTCGTCAATACGCCGGCAGCGGATGATGATCATATCAAACACCCACAAGCCGCAAGCGGTCTGCTAAACGTAACGGCCACCCGGGTATTGAGCGATCAGAAGATCGACGAGCAAGCCCGCTCACACTCCTGTGAATCCAACCAGTAACACTTACCGTACAGTCCGGTCTGTTCGTCTGATATGTTGCATATCTCGCCTAGGGGTGGTAAACGTCAGACCCCAATAGCTCGATAAATCATGCCGACTTAAGGTCCATAACATTCGTGAAACTACTGATAACTCTTACCAGTATATCACTGCAACCCTGGCCAGGGATTTCCTGTTATGGCCAGTCGAGCATAGCACAACATCAACCCCCAATACCGGGTGAGACGAATCCCCTCCTATCGCTCATTGCCTCCATGTGAATCGGGACTGTACCCAAAAACCACCTGTTTGCACAACTCAGTAAAGCCGTGGTAGGGTGGAAATCAAAGCACAGTGGGAGACACACAAGACTCTATGACAATCTCGGGTCAACAGACTAAGCTGTACCAGTGTCACCAGAGAACTGCCATCTGACGTGAGGTATAATACCATCTGGGAGTTCTCGGCGAGTCCGTTCAGTGTACCCAGTCTCCACTGAGCACCCGCATACCATCTCCGATGTCAAACACTAATGGATATGGGATCATCCATCGCCCATCGTATGGGTCGAGAAGATATACGCTAGTCTACTCTGGAGTATCGATGCCCCGTCTCGATATTCCCTCGACTAGGAACATTTCAAGGATGTACTCATGGACTATCCAGGCCCCACTAGTATGATCTGCATCACAGTCCTGGAAGTCGAGTACACATCCTAAGGGCTTTATCAACATGTAATCAGAGAGACAGAAAGTATACATGTTAAGATAAAGAGCAACCAGATAGCGTACTATCATGTCGAGCAAGAAAGTCCTTCCTATATATGTCCCAGCATCCACTACAATATACATCCAATGTACAGTAATGGCCTCTAGGGCTTACATATAACTAACAATCTCCCACTTGCACTAGGGCCATCTGTAGCAGTGGTTGCAGTATCACATACTCAACCATCCCCTAAAAGTCTCTCTTTGGGAAAAGGGCCTTCGTGAGTGGATCCGCCGCGTTGTCCTCTGAGTCTACTCTCCTAACCTCGATCACCCTGGAGATCAACTATCTCCATGATCAGGTGATGCTGCCTTAGATTATGTCTGGGTCACTGATGGGACCAGGGTTCCAGGGCCAAAGCCACAGTTCCATTGTCACACAATGGTAGGAACCTAGTTCATCCTATGAACCAATATACACCCAAACTGCCTCTTTGGTAGTATCATTAATAGCGATGTTACCAGCCTTTATCGTCTAGTTTGCCACGGTATCTAGCTTGGAACTCTTCCAACATACCGTCCCTTTACTGAGGGTAAAGACAGTGCCTGTGACTGACATTCAGTCGTCTTTATCACCCTGGAACTCTTCCAGTGATTCTCCCCAGGATCGATTGATACCATCTCACTACATCTAGTGAGAATCCTAGCATCCAATTACATCTATCTCATAGATGAAAAATCAGGATTTAGGAGGTATACTTTGATCCTATTTGGAGAATTCTAGTGATAATAGGAGATTGACCGATCGTAGTATAGGAAACTCTTTTCCTATCAAGAGTATGTTGTCTACGTACAATACGAAGATGACCACCTTACTCTCTACTACCCTTTTGTATATACAAGGTTTGTCTACCATTTTGATGAAGTCAAACACTTTGACTATCACATCAAAACAGACGTTCCAACTCCGCGATGCCTGCTTCATTATGTAAAGCAACTTGTACACGTTTCCGCTGCTCCTACTGTTTACGAAGACCTCTGGCTGTGTTCTTATAGACTTTCTCTTCTAAATCAGTATTTAGAAAAGTAGTCATGGCACCCAACCACCAGATATCGCAGTCATGGTATGTAGCCGTGGTAAGTAGGATCTAGATAAACTTAAGCATAGCTACTGGAAAAAGGTTTCATCATTATCCACGCCTGGTCGATGACGAAAACCTTTAACAAGTCTAGCTTTGAAAGTCTCAACTTTTCCATCTACACCAAGTAATCTTCTCAAGAAATACTTGCTCCTGATGGGGATTTAACCCTTCAGATATAGCAGCTAAAGTCCATACTTTGCTGGTGTTCATGGATTCCATCTCAGATTGCAAAGCATCCAGCCATTCTTACAGAGTCCCTACTCTCGATGGCCTGCTCGAAAATAGTTGGGTCATCATCTCATGATGCAATCATTGCTCCCACTGTCATCGAGAAACCGAGGTATCTCTCAGGCGGATGAGGAACCCTACTAGATCGGCGGAGAGGCTGAGGGTCGTCGGGATCTATAGAATCTTATGGTTCAGTCAAATCATCAACTGCAGTTTTGTATAGCTGGAACCTTTCCAGTTCTACAGAACTGATCCTGCCTCGATCTTGTCCGGATTTTGCTTTAAACATAGGCCGGACAACCCCAAATCTTAACTCACTTAAGAGATAGGCTCTTCCCATACCATATCTCATATGGAATGGTAGGCAGTGATTTGATTCGAACCTAATTCAATAGGTATGCAGCTTCTCAAGCGCATAACACCCAAAAGGAAATAGGTAACTCAGTAATACTCATCATAGAGCACACGATATCTAATATTGTGTGATTGCTCCGCCCCGATACACTGTTGTGCTGTGGTGTATTCAGAGGAGTAATACTGAGAGAGAATCTCATTTTCCTTTAGAATAGTCCAAGGATTCCATGCTCAAGTATTCTCCTCCCTGATCTCATCATAGGACATAATACTTATACCCGGTTATTGGTTCTCTACTTCCAACTTATATTCTGTGAATACCTCAAAAGGTTCGGACTTATGTTTCAACAGGAATATATGACTAAATCTTGAGAGATTATCAGAGAATATAATGAAGTAAAAAGAACCAGTCCTGGCATGTGTAGACAGGAGACCTTACATACATCATCATGTATCAGTCCCAAGAGTTTACTAACTCTTTCTCTGTTTTCAGTAAACAGAGCTGGTGTCATTATATCTTTGTGACATGACTGGCAAGTTTCACAAGATGTAAATTCAAACTGATTTAAATATGCATCTAAATGTAACTTCAGCTAGTCGGGTCGCATTGATATGACCTAGTCTACAATGCCTCAAGAATGAATCGTTCATTTCTGAACTCTTCCTCTTGTGTGTGTTCTGTATACTAGGAACTGTAGTTTGATTTAGAACTTCAATGCTTTTAGATAACGTGCCTGAACCGATCAACTTTTGATATAGGAAATGTTCAAAACATTATCCATCAATACAAAATTATATCCTTTCTTTACTAATAAAGAGACTGATATGATTTTGTATATCAGGTTCGGTATCTAATAGCATTTGTTCAGAATCAATGTATTCGTAATACAGGGTGACAGTGACCAACAGACTTGGCTGCAACACTTGCCCCGTTTTCTGTCTCATGAAACTTATCACCCGTTCTCAGTTTTTCTACCCTCTTGTAGCCCTATGTAACAGATTACATATCTGGGATCCTGATCCGGTATCATATACCCAGGAGGCAGAGGATACTGAGAAACAGTTCTTTATAATGAACACACCCGAAGGAGATGCATCAGCATGCACTTTCTTCGTTTGGGCGGCACGGGAAATCTGGTATTCCCCTATTTCCTGCTCTGTCTTATAACAATTATAAGTTGGAGCTGGACCAACGTTCCCCAGCTCAGTATAACAAGCGGGTTCGGTCAAAATTCCGTATTATTATCTTGATTAAGGCGTGATATGGTCGCTACCAGGAGAGAGAGAGAAGAAAACACTCTGCGTGCGCTCTTGCAAGATTAGATTGGTTATGTATTTTATCTAATCAGGATGGCTCCCACTGTTTTTATCAAATCTTCTTTCAAACCCAAAAAGGAAAGACTAGCCGGGATTAATTACACTCTACAAGTTCGCCAATCTTTCAGCCAGGCCAGTGTCGGTACTTTGAGGGAGGTTCCCTGAGCTTTCGCACGGACCTAATTACAGAAAACCTCGTTTTCCCAGAGGCGTAACCCCGTTGACACCTTTCTAGACACCTACTTGATCGGCTAATTGCAAAGTGCAAAACTCTCCCAGGAGTAACAATTACTCGCAGTGGGTATCGGGATCCAACTATCACATAGAAGGTATGCAATCTCATTGCAAATTTCAACACTTGAAACTCCCGATAAAGGTTTTTACCCCTAGCACCTATGACCTTAACTATGGTCAACAAATCATAAGTACTAGTCAAGTTCTACCCGTCATTTCGTGATTAATCAGACCCACCCACATGACCCTTAACTAAGGTCAACAAAGTCACGCGACTGTCCTAACTAATCGCATCATATGCGGTGTAGGAAGACATCACTTAGCTACCGTACACTGTGCCTTGACTATGGTCAACAAACACAGCACGAATACTAAGTACTCTACTTCCTAAAATGACGGAGGGTTGCGGCTTGTTTTTGTGAAAACCTTTAACGCTTTGAACTTGATCTCGTTGCGGAATCAAATGGTTTTTAAATGGAATGTTTTTGAGGCTTTTCTAGTTTTGCTAAAGGGGTCACTCCCGGTGAAAGGATCGTCGGCCCTTTCCTCGTCGAATGAGGTGCGGGATATATCATATATATCACCATGCAAAGCAGAAACTATAGAAGCAATCAAAGGACAAACCGAGTGTGTAGCATCTGCCAGTTATTGCTAAAGGAGTCACTCCCGGGGAAGGGATCTAGGTCCTTTCTCATCGAATAAGGTGCAGGATGTTCTATAATGAACACCGCGATGCAAAGCAAGAACTGTAGCTACCTGTTTTATTTTGAAATTCGATTCCACAACATCAATTAGGTTTATTTTCTTTCATTAATCTCATTAATGAATATCCCATCAATTAAGTCCACCTAACCATCACAGATAAATATAACGTACGCTTATGCCATCCGCATTCGCCTCGATGTCCCGTCTGCACCGTTAGGTTAGGTAACTAACGCCAGAGCGAGGCAGGGCTAGCGCGGGTGTAAAACATAAGCAACGTCTATATAATATATCATATATACTATATATAATACCTGTCACAGAACATCACATGATCACAGATAAATCACAGCAGAAGAAACATATGAAATATTGGATATACTAGGACGTCCGTGTTTTCAATACGAGCCAGTATAAAACACGGATTCCACGGTCGTGATGAATAGCCAATCCCACACCCCAAGACCCCTACGAGAGCGGCAAGCAACCCTACCAATTCTAGGGTTAGGAGACCCGGACTCGACTCCTCGAGTTGGTCTCCCTCTGGACCCCAGAACCCGGTTACTTGTGCTCCCCTCCTTGGGTCTATCCTAGTGCAGAAAAGTAAATAATATACAAATGGTGACAACATCCGCAACCTGGAAGTGCCCCAATAAAAGAATATTACATACAAGTTTTTACATGAATGAAAATGAAAAACACTCATCTCACATAAAAAACCCAGGCAATTCAAGCACGACGATCCAATATAACATATCCAGCAATACATAACATCTCATGTCATCAACGTAAGTAAATATGCGCATCACAATTGTCGTTGACATATAGCAACGAAACCGGCGATATCACATATTACACTTACGGTCACAGAAAAGAAAGTGTAAAACTACAACAGTTGGAATCCGCAACCACCTCAGACATCGCATGCCTGACCAAATGAATTCTTTAGACATCGCATGCCTAACAATTATAAACCCCGCATTTTAGTCTCATTATCGAAAACTCTTTTCAATATCAAGTCGGGCAATTCAACAGGATTCCCGACATTCTGATCGAATGCTCTTCGCAAACTTTAGTAGACGGCCGCACCCCCGAAACCGTCGACGAAGTGCACCAAGGCGGAACACCGCTACCGCGAGCACCCGAACGGATGCTTTCGGCGACGGGGTTCTCCTACAGTCACTTGGTCGGGGCTATGGGGTGAAGCTGTCTATTAAGTTTACCCGGCGAGTATCCGCGTACGCTACGTGATTGCGACGGACTTTTGATCACATAAAAATTCCATGGCAACCGATCAAGTGAGACTAAACTGCTACGTTTATAATATTCATTCCGCTATCTCATAACAATTTGTGAATTCCAATTATTGTATCACATTCCGGATAAATAGAAAATGCTAAACTTTTCGATCGAACAATCGAACACCCAAGTTTTCCCGATACAGCCCAACACATGAAATAAGTCTAACAACATTCAGTTCGTGCCTCAGTACCAACGGTCCAGCCGTAGAAGGGTCAAGCCAACGCCTCATATGTGGCACGCCGTACTGCCCCAAACCCGAAGGTTCAAAGGGCAGTTCAAGACGGTCACATAATCGAGTTAAGGTTTGTTGTCTTCTAGAGGGTCCATCGCGTTACTTGCACTACTTAGAACGTCGTTAAACTACGGAAAAATCCAACAATTGGAAATTTCCCGGCAGGGAAAAAAGAGGGTATTTATATCCGGTCGAACTTTTTAACATATTCTAAAAATTATCCGGAAAGCCACACTGACAAAATTAGACAATCCGATCGAAACACCGAGTCCCTGATACAACCCAGAAAATAAAACTCTGGAATAAATATTAAAATATTCCCAGGAAGAGCAGCACTAAAAACTAGGAGTTACTGTGAAAATTAAAACAGATGATGGGACAACTTGGCCGCGGACCCGCCGCACAAGCCATGCTTGTGCCGCGGTTCCGCCGCAATGTAGAGGAATCATGCTGCCGAATTTCACAGTGATTCTTAGGATTACCTGCTGATATTTCTGCATATTTTTAATTTCGAAAAAACCACATTCTACAGAAATGTCCAGAGAGCAATATTCGGGTCGGGGTTTTGGGTCGATCGGACTTCTAACTCCGTCGGGACTTCACCTAAGGCTCTAGCTAGGCTCTGATACCACTGTAAGGTTCCTAGGCACCCTAGTGAGGTCTCACAAGTGATCAAACATGCACAAATCAAATTTTACGGGTGCCTACAAACCCTAATACAGATCGTTTACTAGATATCTAGGCGAAACGATGCAAATAAACAACTTTATCTAAAAGGAAAGGAGCTACAACCTTTGTAGATCCGGTCCACCACTTCGTATGCTCCGCGATGATCTCCCTCCGCTGTCCAAATCGAACTCACGACTCTAGTATTGGCATCATCGAAGAATGGGCGGGCTTGATCGTCGGTTCGATGCCGAAGATGATCTACGTCGAGGCATCGCTAGAACAAGCTCAAACTTCACCAAGTCGGGAAAACTTTTAAAGGAAACACCCTATACTACTTGGCAAGAGGTAGAGGATGAAGAAATAGGAAGTGGGTAAACTTTAGATTTGGATTTCTCACACTTTTCCATCAATCACCATTGATGGTCAAGCTTTCTCTTTCTTGCTCAAGATGAAGAAGAAGAAGAAAAGATATGATAAGTTAAATTAAAATAGAAAAGAAAATACAATACTTATCATATCTTTAACCATGGTTTAGTGTAGAGACTTAACTTAGGTTAGATGAGTGGTTAGGGTTAGGCATGAGACAAGAATGGTGACTAAGTCAATGCTTCATGAATCTTCAACTAAAAACAAATATAGCCACCATTCATTTCTCTTTTTCTTTTTCTTTTGAAATAAATAAAATAAAAAGATAAATGAATAAGATGAAACCCTAATCACTAACTAACCATGGTTTAATACTTTACACAAAACCAAACAAGAATGTATCATCAAACATGATACAATCATGTGCACAAAGAAATATATCACATATGCAACTTGCACAATTCAAGTGAGAAAATCCTTTTAAAGTGAACCAATACTAGTTAATGCAAAGTAATATATCAAATATATAATTATACATTAAATCATTAAATCAACACTTGATTCAATGATCCGGTCATTTCGCATATAACCGGCTAGTATCCAATGTATCGGCTTATCGAATCAATCCTTGATTCGATAACTAGGTTATATCGCATACAACCATTCGACACACATTCATCGCGAGAATGAAATACGGTATCACATACACGCATTATTCTCGGTCCCGCACATATCTCATATGCGCTCCTATTTCGTTTCGCTTGAGCCAGGAAACCTCTGTGTAGGACTCTAAAGACTCGTCAATACGCCGGCAGCGGATGATGATCATATCAAACACCCACAAGCCGCAAGCGGTCTGCTAAACGTAACGGCCACCCGGGTATTGAGCGATCAGAAGATCGACGAGCAAGCCCGCTCACACTCCTGTGAATCCAACCAGTAACACTTACCGTACAGTCCGGTCTGTTCATCTGATATGTTGCATATCTCGCCTAGGGGTGGTAAACGTCAGACCCCAATAGCTCGATAAATCATGCCGACTTAAGGTCCATAACATTCCTGAAACTACTGATAACTCTTACCAGTATATCACTGCAACCCTGGCCAGGGATTTCCTGTTATGGCCAGTCGAGCATAGCACAACATCAACCCCCAATACCGGGAGAGACGAATCCCCTCCTATCGCTCATTGCCTCCATGTGAATCGGGACTGTACCTAAAAACCACCTGTTTGCACAACTCAGTAGAGCCGTGGTAGGGTGGAAATCAAAGCACAGTGGGAGACACACAAGACTCTATGACAATCTCGGATCAACAGACTAAGCTGTACCAGTGTCACCAGAGAACTGCCATCTGACGTGAGGTATAATACCATCTGGGAGTTCTCGGCGAGTCCGTTCAGTGTACCCAGTCTCCACTGAGCACCCGCATACCATCTCCGATGTCAAACACCAATGGATATGGGATCATCCATCGCCCATCGTATGGGTCGAGAAGATATACGCTAGTCTACTCTGGAGTATCGATGCCCCGTCTCGATATTCCCTCGACTAGGAACATTTTAAGGATGTACTCATGGACTATCCAGGCCCCACTAGTATGATCTGCATCACAGTCCTGGAAGTTGAGTACACATCCTAAGGGCTTTATCAACATGTAATCAGAGAGACAGAAAGTATACATGTTAAGATAAAGAGCAACCAGATAGCGTACTATCATGTCGAGCAAGAAAGTCCTTCCTATATATGTCCCAGCATCCACTACAATATACATCCAATGTACAGTAATGGCCTCTAGGGCATACATATAACTAACATTAACGTCGTCTAAATAACTCGAATAGATGTTAGAATTACGACTACGAAACACTCTGAATTGCCTTTGCACAAAAATAACATTACATGCAAATTTAGCAAAAACAAGCAACACCTGAAACACCAAAACCCAGAGCCTGGAACACCACAAAAATTTGAATCCCAGACTGCAATTTTGGACCGGCATGCTCGGATTTCATGCCTATATGGTCGGCCATTTTCCAACCAATTTGCTTCAAATTTCTATGGTGTTCATGTTATATCACATACAATAATTTGCAGTTGCTTAAAAAAATTTTAGAGGCCATTTAAAATTCGACAGAAACTGGGATTATGTTTCGTGTGTTTCGGAGTTGTTTCAGTTTCGTAATCTAACAAATATCGTCTAGTTCTCTAGCTTAGCTCTGATACCACTGTTGGGTTCCCTAGGCGGCCGCTGGTTTTCGAGAGGCATCGTCCATGCTAATTTCAAAAAATTGCCATACTAAAGAACCCTAACCGAGAATCTTAACTAGAGATTTAGACAATACTATATGCAAACAACTTTACATCTAAGTGAATGAGGTATACAAACTTTGTAGACCGGTCCTTCACTTTAAAAGCTCCGTATAGTAGTCCCTTCGCTCCAAGTAGTTAACACCTGAACTCTAGTAAGGGTTTACATGAAAAAATGAACAAGCTTGCTCGAAGTCTTCGAGGCCGAAGATGATCTATGTTGAGGAGACTCAAGCTCATGCTACCTCTTCACTAATGGTATATTAGTGAAGCAAAAACCCTAAAATAAATGGCTAATATAGTGGAGGATGATGAAGTAGGAATTTTTCTCACTTTAGATTTATTTTTCTCACAATATTTCATCACCTTGAGAAAAGCTAGCAAGCTTTCTTTAGATCAGAAGAAGATGAAGTGGAGATGAGAATGCAACTCATGAGGTGAGAATAGCAACCATGGGTGAGTTAGTGTCATACACTAACTCATGTAGAGAATAAACCATGGCTAACAATAATAGTTAGGTTAATAAATATCTACAGGTAAAATAAAGTTAGTGGACTAAGTCAACGGTTAGCATAAGCTTCTCCAAGCTTCTAGCCATGACAATTTTCCAACCATTTTTTATTACTTGGATAAATAATAATCCTAGGATTATCTTAAGCATGGTATGAGTCTCATACACCCATGTAGCATGTGTCATCTAGCATGACACAGAATAATGTACATTAATATATATCACATATATATTATATGCACACAAGTGAGAAAAAGAAATGTTTAAGTAAGCTAATATTAGTTAATGTAATTCAATATATCAAATATATAAATATATATTAAATTATTAAATCAACACTTGATTTAATAATCCGGCTATATCATATACAACCGGCAAATATCAAATGTAACAACTTATCGAATCAACACTTGACCCGATAACCCGGCTATATCACATATAACCGACCGATATCACATATTGCGAGAATAGAATGCGGTATCACATGCATGCATTAATCTCGGACCCGCAAATATCACATATGTGCTCCGACTTCGTTTCGCATGAACCAGGGAACCTCTGTGTTGGACTCTAAAGACTCGTCAATACGCGTGCAGTAGGTGATGATCATATCAAGCACGCACAAGCCGCAAGCGTTATGCTAAACGTAACGGCCACCCCGATATTGAGCGATCAGAAGATCAACATGCAAGCCTGCTCATACTCCTGCGAATGCAATCAGTAACACTACCGTATAGTCCGGTCTCTTCGTCAGATATGCCGCATATCATAATGTGGGGGTGGTATAAAGTCAGACCCCAATAGCCTGATAAGTCATGCCGATGGAAGGTCCATAACGGTTCAAGAAACTACTGATAACAATTACCAGTAAATCTCTGCAACCCTAGCCAGGGATTTTCTGTTATGGCCAATCGAGCACAGCGCAACATCAACCCCCAATACCAGGAGAGACGAATCCCATCCTATCGCTCATTGCCTCCATGTGACTCGGGACTGTACCCAAAAACCACCGTTTTGCACGATCTCTTGAACGTGGTAAGGTGGAAATCAAAGCACAGTAGGAATCACACAAGGCTCTATAACGATCTCGGGTCGACAGACAAACCTGTACCAGTGTCACCAGAGAACTGCTATCTGACGATAGGTATAATACCATCTAAAAGTTCTCGGTGAGTCCGTCCAGTGTACCGAGTCTCCACTGAGCACCTGTATACCTTTTCTGATGTCAAACACCATTGGATGTGGGATCATCCATCGCCCATCATATGGGTCAAGAAGCGCATACGCTAGTCTACTCTAGAATATCGATGCCCTATCTTGATACTCGTACGACTAGGAACATTTGAAGGATGTACTTACCGACTATCCTGTCCCCACTAGTATGATCTGCATCATAATCCCGGTAGTCAAGTACTCATCCTAAGGGCTTTAACAACATGTAATATAGAGACAATCAGTGTACATGTTAAGATAAAGAGCAACCAGATAGCATATTATCATGTCGAGCAAAAAAGTCCTCCATATATATGTCCAAGCATCCACTACAATATACATCACATGTACAGTAATAGCCTCTAGGGTATACATATAACAAACACTAGGGATGTGGGTTTGGCTATTCATCATGACCATGTAATCCGTGTTTTTCATTATAGGCTTAATTTAAAACATGAACCTCCTAGTATATCTAATATTTCATATGTTGACTTATGCTGCTTGGTTCTGTGATGTGATCATATAACTGCGTGAAACGAATTCTATATATATATGATATATATAATAATCGTTGCTTATGTTTTGCACCCGCGCTAGTCCAGCCCTCGCTCTGCCGTTAGTTAAGTAACCTAACGGTGCATGATGGGCCCCATGGCGAATACGGATGGCATAAGCGTACGTTCTATTTTCGGTTCTTTTCTGTGATGTTTAGGGAAACATAAATGATGAGACTTCATTAATGAGATTAATGGAAAGAAAAGAAACCTAAAGATGTTGTAGAATCAAAAGTTTTTAAAAAGGTAGCTCTAGTTCTTGCTTTGTATAGTGGTATTCCTCGATGAATATCCAGCACCTCATTCGATGAGGAAAGAGCCGAGATCCCTTCACCGGGAGTGACCTCTTTAGCAAAACTAGCAAATGCTATAACCAATTCGGTTTTTTTATAGCTTCTTTAGTTCTTGCTTTGCATAGTGGTATTCCTTGATGAATATCCAGCAACTCATTCGATGAGGAAAGAGCCGAGATCCCTTCACCGGGAGTGACCTCTTTAGCGAAACTAGCAAAAGCTACAAAAAACACTAATTTTCAAATCATTAGATTCTACAACGATATCATGTTCATTACGTTAAATTTTTTCTTCAAAACCAATCGTAGCCCTCCGTCATTTCAGATAAGTACTATTTAGTATTCGTGCAACATTTGTTGGCTTCCGTCAAGGCGTAGAATGCGGTAGCTGATTAGTGCTTATCTGTCGCATATGATGCGATTGGATTAGGGTAGTCGTATGACTTTGTTGACCTTGTTAAGGGTCGTACGGATGGGTTTAATTCAATCAAGAAATGAATGGGTTGAACTTGGCTAGTGGCCTATGCTTTGTTGGCCTCCGTCAAGGTCATAGGAAGCTAGGGGTAAAAACTATTATCGGGAATTTCAAGTGTTGGAATTTTCAATGAGATTGCATATCTTCTATATGATAGTTGGATCCTGATACCTACTGCGAGTAAGAGTTACTCCGGGGAAAGTTTTCCACTTTACAATTAGCTGATCAAGTAAGTGTCTAAGAAAGGTGTTAACGGGGTTATGCCCCTGCGGAAATGAGGTTATTTAATTAGTTCCAAGTAAAAGCATGGGGAGACTCCCTCGGAGTACCAATACCTGTCTGGCCGAACGATTGGCGAACTTGTAGGGTGTAATTAATCCTGGCTAATCTTACTTTTTAGGGTTTGAAGGAAGATTTGATAAAACAGTGGGAGACATCGTGATTAGATAAGATAATAACCAATCTAATCTTACAAAGAGCGCACGCAAAAGTGATTATCCCTCTCTCTCTCTCTCCCGGTAGAGACCAATGACATGCCTTAATCAAGATAATAATATGGATGTATTGACCAAACCCACTTATTATACTGGGGTAGGTTCCGCTCTATCTTATCACCGTCATAAGTCTGAGCAAGGAATAGTAGAATACCCGGATTCCCACGCCATCAAAAACGAAGAAGGAGAATGTTGATGCATCTTCTTCGGGTGTGTTCGTTACCGAGAACTGTGTCTCAGTTTTCTCTATATCCTGGGTATTGGATACCGAATCAGGATCCTACATATGTAATTTGTTACATGGGTTAAGTAGAGGTAGAGAACTGGGAAAATGTGATATGTCCCTCAGAGACGGGAATGTTGCAATTGTTGCAGCCAAAGCAATTGGCGAATATCACCTTGTATTACCAAGTGGTAACATAATGATTCCGAGCGACTGTTATTTCATGCCAAAAATATTGTGAATGTTTTCCTAAATCAAGTGTTGATTGGGTATAGTACATTGTATAACAGTATATACGTTCTAAATCACAAAACAGTTCTAAGTATACAGAACACACACAAGAGAAACAGTTCAGAAATGAACGAAGCCTTCTTGTGACATTGTAGACTAGGTCATATCAATGCGACAAGACTGGCTATGTTGCAAGGATGGATATTTGAATCCATTCGAATTTTCATCTTATGAAACTTACCAGTCATGTCTCAAAAGTAAGATGACCAAAACTCCGTTTACTGGATACGGAGAAAGAACTACTGAACTCTTGGGACTGATACATATTGATGTATGCGGTCCTATGTCTACACATGCCAGGAATGGTTCCTCTTACTTTATTACATTGACCGATGATCTCTTAAGATTCAGACATATATTCCTATTGAAACACAAGTCTGAATCTTTTGAATAATTCAAGGAATATAAGTGCAAAGTAGAGAACCAGACGGGTTAAAGTATTAATCATTCAATCTGATCGAAGAGAAGAATACTTAAGCATGGAGTTCCGAGACTATTTAAAAGAGAATGGGATTCTCTCTCAGCTTACTCCTCCATATACACCACAACACAATGGAGTTTTGGAGCGGAAGAATCGCACCCTATTAGATATGGTGCGCTCTATGATGAGTAATGTTGAGTTGCCTATTTCCTTTTGGGGTTATGCACTTGAGATAGCAGCATACCTATTGAATAGAGTTTCGACCAAATCCGTGCCTACCACTCCATATGAGATATGGAATGGGAAGAGACCATCTTTTAAACGAGTTAAGATATGGGGTTGTCCGGCCTATGTTAAAAAGCAAAATCCGGACAAGCTCGAGGCAAGGTCTGTTTTGTGCAAGTTTATGGGATATCCAAAGGATTCATATGGATATATTTTCTACCATCCCGAGGAACAAAAAGTTTTTGTTTCTCAATATGCCACCTTTTTAGAAAAGGAATTTCTTGTGAAAGAAATTAGTGGTAATGAGGTAGAACTGGAAGAAGTTCCAGCAACACAAACTATAACTGACGATTTGGTAGAACCGGAGGATTCAATTGTCCCCGACGAACCTCGGCCAGTCTGCAGAACTAGTAGGGTTTCTCATCCACCTGAGAGATATTGTCTCTCATATACATATTAATAAAGCCCTTAGGATGTAGGCTTTGCAGGGTTGCCTAGGACGGCAACAAGGTTTCAGGAGGCATCTCTCATGCCATTTTAAAAAATTTGACGTTCTAGCTAACCCTAACCCTAGAATCGTATACTAGAAATCCGACGGAATAAAATGCAAACGCTTTGCATGTAAAGTAAGCAAGGAATACTGTTGGATATATGTATGCCCTAGAGGCCATTATATGACAGTGGATGTATTTATACATGTATATATATATATATATTCAGTGTACATTCTTACTCGTCATGATAGTATGCTATCTGGTTCTACTTTATCTGACATGTTGATTTGATCATGCTTTTATTCATTCATACATGTTGATAAAGCCCTGAGGATATAAGCTTGACTACTGTGATTATAATGGAGATCATACTAGTGGGACATCTGTAGTTTATAAGCATTTCCTGAAATGTTCCTAGTCGTAGGTCTATCGAGACGGGGCATCGATATACCAGAGTAGACTAGCGTATATGATACTAGACCCATATGATGGGCGATGGATGTTCCCACATTCATCGATGTTTGACATCGAGATCGTATACGGGTGCTCAGTGGTGACTGGGTACACTGGACGTACTCACCCAGAACTCCTATATGGAATTATATCTATCGTCGGATAGCAGTTCTCAGGTGACACTGGTGCAGATTAGTCTGTAGACCCGAGATCATCATAGAGTCTTGTGTGTTCTCCTACTGTACTTTGATTATCACCCTACCACTGCTCTACTGAGTCGTGCAAACAGGTGGCCGTTGGGTACAGTCCCGAGACACACGAAGGCGATGAGCGATAGGAGGGGTTTCGTCTCTTCCGGTATTGGGAGTTGATGCTGTGCTGTGCTCGACTGGCTATATCAGTAAGTCCCTGGCCAGGGCTGTTGGGATTTGCTGATAAGTGTTATCAGTAGTTTCTCGATCTGTTGTAAACCATTCATCGGCACGACTTATTGAGTTATTGGGGTCGACGTTACCATCCCTAGACTCGATATGCAGCATATTTGACGAAGAGACTGGACTGTACGGTAGTGTTGCCGGTTGGCTCGACGGGGGTTGTGACAGGTTCGCTTGTTTTCTTCTGATCGCTCAATACACGGGTGGCCGTTACGTTTAGCTGACCGCTTACGGCTTATAGGTATTTGATATGATCATTACCTACTGCTGGCGTATTGACGAGTCTTAGAGTCCCACAATGAAATTTCCTAGCTTAGGCGAAAAGATGTGGTGTGCATATGAGATATGAGCGGGGACCCGATTAAATACGGATATGTGATACCGTATATTAATCGGGCAATTTCTATTGGTCGGGTCGTATGTGATATGACCGGTTTGGGAAATCAAGTGTTGATTTAACAAATGACTTTTAGATTTATTATTTAATCAAACTCTTTTTCTATTTTTGTAGGCATGCATGTATGCACATGATGATGTGTATGTATACATACATACATACAAAGTATCATGGTTGTTGATACAAGTTTGGTGGCAATGCAAGACTCATATTGTAGAATTATCTATTTATTTTTCATTTTGTAAAAAGGAAAGGATAATTCACAAGAGGTTAATGTTTATCATCTTTGACCATGCTTCAACCACTTATTAACCTTGAGTTAATTATCCTTTTACCTTTTAACTCATTTTGGAAAACATCTAGATAATTCTAACTATGGTTGAAGTGAGAAAGGATTAAGATATATTATTCTCTTCTCACTTCAATTATTATTCACTCTCTCATTTTCTTCTTCTTTGTGTGAGAAAAAGCTTAGCCATCATCTTCTTCTTCCTCTCTTGATAATTTTCTTTAAGTGAGGTTGATAAAAGAAAGAGTTTTGATTATAGCAAAAACATCCACATCATCATACTACACACATCTAGCCCATTTGTGTAGGATGTTTGCTTTACTTCATTCACATATCGGGTAAAGCAAGGAGCTTTGGGCAAAGGAGCTTCGGGTGGATCGTCGTGGACTTATAAGATCTCAAGCCAACCTCTTTCCAACCCTCAAGTAGCCAAGGAGTCTAGCGTAGGGAGCTACAAAGGTTGTACTCTCAAAACCCTAGCTTTTTCTACTTGTGATGTTGTCTTTGTGATGAAAACCTAATTTTCTAGTGATGATTTTATGTATGTTCACTTAGCACCTTAAAAATTTGATTTTGCGACATGTGATGTTTCCAAACCCTTCATGAGGTGCTAGGTAAACCTAACATTGGTATCAGAGCCAACCTAGAGCTTTAGGCGACAAGTTAGCTAAGTTAAAACTCCGATCGAACCAAAATAAGGTTTTTTGAACACTCTCTGGACATTTTTTCAAACTGTGTTATTTTCAGAATTAAAAATATGTAAAAAAATTCAGCAGGGGATTCTAAGAACCACTGTAAAAAACGAAGCCCTAATCAGTAAATCCTACCGCGGAACCGCGGCCAAAGCTTGCTTGGGCCGCGGCTCCGCGGTCGTACAAATGCATTAAGGCATCGTTTTTATACAGTGATCTTCTTACCTGCTTATAGATGTTTTGGGGTACTTTTAATCTGGTTTCAGTGATATATGTTCTGGAGATTGTTTTAGATTCGGTGGTTCGATCGGAATTTTGATTTCATGCTTTTTTCCGGGTAATTAAGAAAGTATTAAAATGTTCGAACGAGTATCATTAACTCACTTTTTCACGGGTTTTAAATCTTTCGGAAATACGTGCAAGTTTTGTGGTGGACCCTCTAGAAGACAACAAACCTTAACTCGATTATGTAACCGTCTTGAACTGCCTTTTGAACCTTAGGGTTTGAGGCAGTACGGCATGCCACATGTGAGGCGTTGGCTTAACCCTTCTACGGCTGGACCGCTACTACTGTGACACATTCCGGGTTTTTTGAACTCCGCTCAAGTGTTGAGCTTTAGGAAATTTTGGGTATTGGATTATTCGATCGAAATGCTTAATACTGTCTATTTATCTGGAATGTGATATAATATGTGGAATTCATATAGTTAGGCATGAAATGCGAAGTATGTGATATTTCGGATTTACGATGTCTAAACAGAATGTGGATTCCAAATATTATAGTTTTACACTTTCTTTTCTGTGACCGTAAGTGTAGTATGTCTCTATATCGCCGGTTTCATTGCTATACATCAACGACAATCGGGGTACGCATACTTACTTACGTTGATGATATATGATATTATGTGTTGCTGAGATATGATGTGCAGGATTGTCGTGATTGAATAGCCGGGGGGTTTTATGTGAGATGAGAGTTTTATTTTCATTCATGTAAAATTCAAATGTAATGTAATATTATTTTATTTGGGGAACTTCCGGGTTGAGGTTGATGTCACCAGTGTTGTATATTATTTACTTTTCGGCATTAGGATAGACCCAGGGAGGGGAACACAAGTGACCGGGTTCTGGGGTTCAGTGGGAGGCCATCTCGAGAAGTCGAGACCGGGTCTCCTAAACTCTAGAATTGGTAGGGTCGCTTGCCGCTCTCGTAGGGGTCTAAGGGTGTGGGCTTGGCTATTCATCGCGACTGTGGAATCCGTATTTTCTATTATTGGCTAAATACTAAATACGGACGTCCTAATATATCGCACATTATATCTATGTTTCTGCTGCCTGTGTTCTGTGATATCTGAGACGAATGATATATTATATATAAGATATATAGTAGACATTGCTTATGTTTTACACCCGCGCTAGTCCCGTCCCGGTATGCCGTTAGTTAAGTAACCTAACGGTGCATAACGGAACATTGCGGCGAATGCGGATGGCATAAGCGTACGTTGTATTTTTGTTTCTTTTCTGTGATTGGCTTAAGGACTTAAATGATGGGACTACATTAATATGATTAATATAAAGAAAATAAACCTAAAAAGATATTGTAGAATCGGATATGAAAACCACTCGGCTCTTTATGAAAAAGCTACATTTCAAAACTGCGGAGCACAAGCCACTCCTTTTGAAAACCATTGGATTCTACGACGATATCATGTTCAAAGCGTTAAAGATTTTCTTAAAAATCATCCGCAGCCCTCCGTCATTTTAGGAAGTAGAGTACTTAGTATTCGTGCTGCGTTTATTTACTTTAGTTAAGGCGTAGTGTACGGTAGCTAAGTGATGTCTTCCTACACTGCATATGATGCAGATTAATTAGGACATTCATGCGACTTTGTTGACCATAGTTAAGGGTCATATGTGTGGATCTATTTAATCAAGAAATGACGGGCAGAACATGATTGGTACTTATGATTTGTTGACCATAGTTAAGGTCATAAGTACTAGGGGTAGAAACCGCATCGGGAATTTCAAGTGTTGAGATTTGCAATGAGATTTCATACCTTCCATATGATGGTTGGATCCCGATCCCACTGTGGGCAATAGATGCTCCCAAGAGAGTTTTGCAGTTTACAATTGCTAACTCATTAGGTGTTTAGAAAGGTGTTAACGGGGCTACGCCTCTGGGAAAACAAGGTTTACTTTAATTAGGTCCGTGCGAAAGCACGGGGAACCTCCCTCAAGTACCGACACTGGCCTGGCTGAACGGTTAGCGAAGTTGTAGACTTTAATTAATCCTGGCTAGTTTTCTTTTTAAGGTTTGAAAGAAAAACTTGATTAAAGCAGTGGGAGACATCGATTAGACAAGATAATAACCAATCTAATCTTTGCAAGAGCTTTCGCTGAGTGTATTCTTTTCTCTCTCTTAATGGCAGATACCAATGACTGGACTCAAGCTTCTACTAGATAAAAACAAACTGAATGGGACCAATTATAAAGACTGGCTGAGGAATCTGAAAATAGCCTTGACTTATGATAAAGTATCATATGTCCTCACGGCTTCAGCCCCGCCTATCCCAGGTCCAAAATCCTCAGTTGTGGATATTGAAGTCCGCAAGACATGGGACGCTGACTGTGCAACGGCCAAATGTCTCGCGCTTGCATCGATGGACAATACACATCAAAAGCAGCACGAGAATATGGACATTCAAACCATATTTCTCCATACAAAGGAGTTGTATGGAGAGCAATCCCGCGTATTACGATACGAAGCATCAAAGAAATTGTTTCAGATGCGAATGGCCCCTGACACACCAGTAGGAGACCATGTTCTGAAGATGATAGCTCTCATAGAAGAGCTTGAGGACCTTGGATGGACGATGGACAATGAACAGTATACGGATATTATTCTGCAGTCCCTCCCCTCCACCTTTACTCAATTCATAGTTAACTTCAACATGCACAACATGGAGAGGGAACTACTTGAACTCCTTAATATGTTAAGGAGCGCAGAGAGCACACTTAAATCAGTGAAAACTCCCGTTTTGAGTGTTGGGCAATCTTCTTCTTCTCGCCCAAAGGCTAAGGCCAAGGGAAAGAAAAAGAAGAAGCCCACCAATCCTAAGGGTGGAGTTAAAAAGGTTAAGGGGAAGGAAAAGTCCAAAGCTGGAGAATCGGGGAAAGGGGAATGTTTTCATTGCCACAAAATAGGACATTGGAAGCATAACTGTACGGAGTACTTGAATCTCAAGAAGAAGCATGGGGATGCTTCCACTTCAGGTGTGTTTGTGACAAAAAACTGTTTTTCAATAAACTCTGCTTCCTAGGTATAAGATACCGGTTTAGGTTCTCACATTTGCAATTCTATGCAGGGGCAGAGAAATAGCAAAGTTTTGAAGACAGGTGACCATATTCTCCGCATTGGAAATGGTTCCAATGTACATACAGTCGCAGTGGGAGAGTATCACTTGGGGTTGCCTTCTGGGTGTATATTGGTTTTGAACCCATGTTATTTTGTACCAAGTATGCTTTGTAATATAATATATGTTTCCTTGTTAGACAATGAAGAATATAACTTTATATTGCAGAACAATGTTATGAACATTCACCTGAATCAAATGTTGGTTGGGTATGGTACACTTAATAACCGGATATACGTCCTAAATCAACATACAGTTTTCAGCATACAACACACTAATAAAAGAAAACTTTCAGAAATAAATGAAGCTTTTCTTTGGCACTGTAGACTTGGTCATATTAACGAAACAAGACTAAACAAGTTACACAAAGATAGATATTTAAACCCTTTTGAATATAAATCTTATGCAACTTGCCAGTCTTGTATCAAGGGTAAAATGACCAAAACTCCGTTTACCGGACACGGAGAAAGGGCTACCGAGTTCCTAAGACTCATACATAGGGATGTATGTAGGCCAATGTCTACACAGGCAAGAGGCGGTTTTTCTTACTTCATTACTTTCACTGACGATTTCTCAAGATTCGGTCATATATTTTTATTAAAACACAAATCCGAAGCTTTCGAGAAATTCACTGAATATAAACAAGAATTAGAAAAACAAACCGGCTTGAGTATAAAGATGCTTCGATCAGATCGAGGTGGGGAGTACCTCAGTACAGAATTTGCAAACTTCCTAAAAGAGAATGGGATTCTTTCTCAACTCACTCTTCCTTACACACCACAGCACAACGGTGTGTCTGAACGACGGAATAGGACACTATTAGATATAGTCCGATCCATGACGAGTGATGCTGAGTTACCTGTCTCATTTTAGGGGCAAGCATTGGAGACTACAGCGTTTCTTCTGAACAGGGTTCCAACCAAAACCGTGTCTACCACGCCATATGAGATATGGCATAGGAAGAGACCATCTCTTAAGAGAATTAAGATTTGGGGTTGCCCGGCCTATGTTAAAAAGCAGAATCTGGACAAACTCGAGACACGGTCGGTCATGTGTAACTTTGTGGGATATCAAAGGAACTCCTATAGATATCTATTCTACCACAAGGAGGAACAAAAGGTGTTGGTTTCTCAGTATGCCACATTCTTAGAAAAAGAGTTTTCACAGATAAAGATGATGGCAATGTGGTGGATCTAGAAGAAGTTCTAGAGACACAAACTACAAATGACGACTTGGTTGAACCGGCCGTTGCAATAGAAACTGAGGAATCTCGGCCACTCCGTAGGTCTGGTAGGACTTCTCGCCCACCGGAGAGGTACTACGGTTTCCTCATTGATAGTGACAGAGAAGAATGCATCATAGATGATGATGATCCTACCAGTTTTCAGCAAGCTATCACGAGTGGAGACTCTGTGATGTTGCTAGATGCTATGAGATCCGAAATGGAATCTATGTACACCAACAAAGTATGGACTTTGGACGTTGTACCCCCTGGGGTAAAACCTGTGGGGTGCAAATGGATCTTTAAAAGAAAGATTGGTGTAGATGGGCAGGTAGAGACCTATAAGGCAAGACTTGTGGCGAAGGGTTTTCGTTAAAGACCAGGTTTGGACTATGACGAGACTTTTTTGCCCATACCCATGCTTAAATCCATTCGGATCCTACTTGCCATTGCTGCTCACTACGACTATGAAATCTGGCAGATGGACGTTAAAACGGCATTTCTAAATGGAGATTTAGAAGAATGCGTTTATATGGATCAGCCAGAGGGCTTCATTGACAGTGGGAGCAGCGGGAAAGCATGTAGATTGCTTAAATCCATATATGGGTTAAAGCAGGCATCACGGAGTTGGAACATCTGTTTCGATGATGTTATCAAAGAGTTTGATTTCATCAAAAATCCAGATGAACCTTGTGTTTATAAGAAGGCTGTAGGAAGAGCTGTCACATTCCTCGTATTGTACGTAGATGACATTCTTCTGATAGGAAATGATATTCATATGCTACAGTCGGTCAAATCTTTCTTATCACTAAGGTTCTCCATGAAGGACCTGGGTGATGCCACATACATTCTGGGCATAAGGATCTATAGGGATAGATCCAAGAGGTTATTGGGATTGTCCCAAACCAGTTACATCAACACCATCCTAAAAAGGTTTGGTATGGAAGACTCCAAGCGGGGTGCCTTACCCGCTTGCCATGGGGTCACTCTGTCCAAGGAGTCTTGCCCAAAGACCAATGAAGAGAGAGCTCGCATGAGCATTATACCCTATGCTTCGGCAGTAGGATCTATAATATATGCGATGTTATGTACATGCCCAGATGTAGCTTATGCACTTAGTGTTGTAAGCAGGTATCAATCCAACCCAGGGGAGAATCACTGGATAGCTGTGAAGAACATTCTTAAGTACTTACGAAGGACTAAAGAATTGTTCTTGGTGTATAGAAATGGAGATCTCCAAATGGAGGCCTTTACCGATTCGAGCTTCCAGAGCGATAAGGACGACAACAAATCTATCTCAGGGTTTGTATTTACCCTTAATGGAGGGGCGGTAAGTTGGAAGAGTTCCAAACAGGATACCGTTGCAGACTCTACGATGGAGGGTGAGTACATTGCTGCAAATGATGCCGCTAAGGAAGCCGTCTGGATGAAGAAGTTCATCTCGGAGCTAGGAGTAGTTCTAACCATTATTGATCCAATACCATTGTATTGTGATAATAATGGGGCTATGGCGTTAGCCAAGGAGCCCAGGTCCCATCAGCGATCCAGACACATCCTGAGGCGCTTTCATTTGATCCGGGAGATTGTAGATCGCCGCGAGATCGAGATTAAGAGAGTAGACATAAAGAATAACGCCGCGGATCCACTCACCAAGGCCCTCCCTCAGCCGCAGCATGAGCGACTTTTTGAGATATTGGGTATGAGATACGCCAATAACTGGCCCTAGTGCAAGTGGGAGATCATTGTTGGATATATGTATGCCCTAGAGGCCATTATAAGATAGTGGATGTATTTATACATGTATATATATATATATATATATATATATATATATATATATATATATATACAGTGTACATTCTTGCTCGTCATGATAGTATGCGATCTGGTTCTACTTTATCTGACATGTTGATTTGATCATGCTTTTATTCATTCATACATGTTGATAAAGCCCTGAGGATATAGGCTTGACTACTGTGATTATAATGGAGATCATACTAGTGGGACATTTGTAGTTTATAAGCATATCCTGAAATGTCCCTAGTCGTAGGTGTATCGAGATGGGGCATCGATATACCAGAGTAGACTAGCGTATATGATACTAGACCCATATGATGGGCGATGGATGCTCCTACATTCATCGATGTTTGACATAGAGATCGTATACGGGTGCTCAGTGGTGACTGGGTACACTGGACGGACTCACCGAGAACTCCTATATAGAATTATATCTATCGTCGGATAGCAGTTCTCAGGTGACACTGGTGCAGATTAGTCTGTAGACCCGAGATCGTCATAGAGTCTTGTGTGTTCTCCTACTGTACTTTGATTACCACCCTACCACGGCTCTACCGAGTCGTGCAAACAGGTGGCCGTTGGGTACAGTCCCGAGACACATGAAGGCGATGAGCGATAGGAGGGGTTTCGTCTCTCCCGGTATTGGGAGTTAATGCTGTGCTGTGCTCGACTGGCTATATCAGTAAGTCCCTGGCCAGGGCTGTTGGGATTTGCTGATAAGTATTATCAGTAGTTTCTCAATCTGTTATAGACCATTCATCGGCACGACTTATTGAGTTATTGGGGTCGACGTTACCATCCCTAGACTCGATATGCAGCATCTCTGACGAAGAGACCGGACTGTACGGTAGTGTTGCTGGTTGGCTCGACGGGAGTTGTAACAGGTTCGCTTGTTTTCTTCTGATCGCTCAATACCCGGGTGGCCGTTACGTTTAGCTGACCGCTTGCGGCTTGTAGGTATTTGATATGATCATTACCTACTGCCGGTGTATTGACGAGTCTTAGAGTCCCACAATGATGTTTCCTGGCTCAGGCGAAAAGATGTGGTGTGCATATGAGATATGCGCGGGGACCCGATTAAATACGGATATGTTATACCGTATATTAATCAGGCATTTTCTATTCGTCGGGTCGTATGTGATATGACCGGTTTGTGAAATCAAGTGTTGATTTAACAAATGACTTTTAGATTAATTCTTAAATCAAACTCTTTTTCTATTATTGTATGCATGCATGTATGCACATGATGATGTGCATGTATACATACATACATACCAAGTATCATGGTTGTTGATACAAGTTTGGTGGCAATGCAAGATTCACATTCCAGTCGGGTATTGAGCGATCAGAAGATCGACGAGCAAGCCCGCTCACACTCCAGTGAATCCAACCAGTAACACTACCGTACAGTCCGGTCTGATCATCTGATATGTCGCATATCTCGCCTAGGGGTGGTAAACGTCAGACCCCAATAGCTCGATAAGTCGTGTCGATATGAGGTCTATAACAGTTTGAGAAACTACTGGTAACACATACTAGTAAATCTCAGCAACCCTGGCCAGGGATTTCCAGTTATAGCCAATCGAACACTGCGCAACATCAACCCCCTATACCAGGAGAGACGAATCCCCTCCTATCGCTCATTGCCTCCATGTGACTCGGGACTGTACCCAAAAACCACCATTTTTCACGCCCTCTTGGACGTGGTAAGATGGAAATCAAAGCACAGTGGGAACCACACAAGACTCTATGACGATCTCGGGTCAACAGACTACTCTGTACCAGTGTCACCAAAGAACTGCCAGCTGACGTAAGGTATAATACCATCTGGCAGTTCTCGGTGAGTCCGTCCAGTGTACCCAGTCTCTACTGTGCACCCGTATATCATCTCTGATGTCAAACACCAATGGATATGGGATCATCCATCGCCCATCTGTATGGGTCGAGAAGGTATACGCAAGTCTACTCTGGTATATCGATGCCCCGTCTCGATACACCCACGACTAGGGACTTTGAAGGATGTACTTATGGACTACCATGTCCCCACTAGTATGATCCGCATCATAGTCCAGGTAGTCAAGTACACATCCTAAGGGCTTTACCAACATGTAACAGAGAGACAATCAGTGTACACGTTAAGGTAAAGATCAACCAGATAGCATACTATCATGTCGAGCAAGAAAGTCTTCCCTATATATGTCCCAGCATCCACTACAATATACATCCTATGTACAGTAATGGCCTCTAGGGCATACATATAACTAACAAATTATTCATGCAAATTATACTTAGGATATAAGAGATTTACTTGATATTGGATTTGGGATATAGATCATTCATTTGATATTGGATACAGGATATATATGAGATTATTGATTTTGTACATTCAGGATATATGAGATTTATTCGATATTGTACATTCAGGATTTGTGAGACTTACATGATATGAGAGCCAATTTGGGGGCTGATTTGAGGAATTGGGATTTGGATTGTCTTGATGGATTTTGATTCTACCACGATGTCAGGATTCCGTGAAAATGACATGTTTTATTCCATACTCCACATTTATTATTTATGCACTGCTTCATGTATTAGTTGTACCTGATAGAGTACCCTTCATGTATGTTGCATTTTCATACCTTTATTTATATGCATTACTTCATGTGTTAGTTGTACCTGCAAGCGTACCTTTCATGACTGTTGCATATATACATATTCATATCATTATTGCATGATTATTGCATACCGATAGTCATATTATTGCTTCATGTATTACTTGTACATGCTAGTGTACCCTTCATGATTATTGCATTCATATGACCTTTTATTGCTATTATTTGCATATGTTAGATTCGCGTTGTACGTGCATACTTGCGATTACCTGCATATGTTATTTACTATTCACGAGTTGGCAACTCACCCCCGTTGTGCCGCAGGGTTTTGTAGGTTGTTCCACAGAGTAGTCGAGGCAGGCTATTTATCTATCTAATCATCTTTTGCTGCGGATATCGCTTCTGCTCATAGTGTGCTGTTTTGCTTAGGTGGGTTTTGTGGTTATCCGTACTGTTCATTGTATATTCGGTGTATCATGTACTCTCCATCTACTATTATCTTGTTTGACTTAGAGACTTGGTGTGAGGACGATATTGTATATTATTTTGTGACTTGGTTGTCTTTTATAAAGTTTCCTTTTTATCGTCTTTTATTTCTTCGCTACGGCGTCGTATATCTGTTGGATATATACATATTCATATCATTATTGCATGATTATTGCATACCGATGGTCGTATTATTGCTTCATGTATTACTTGTACCTGCTAGTGTACCCTTCATGATTATTTCATACATATGACCTTTTATTGCTATTAATTGCATATGTTAGATTCGCGCTGTACGTGCATACTTGCGATTACCTGCATATGTTATTTACTATTCACGAGTTGGCAACTCACCCCCGTTGTGCCGCAGGGTTTTGTAGGTTGTTCCCCAGAGTAGTCGAGGCAGGCTATTCAACTATCTAATCATCTTTTACTGCGGATATCCCTTCGGCTCATAGTGTGCAGTTTTGTTTAGGTGGGTTTTGTGGTTATCCGTATTGATCATTGTACCATGTACTCTCCATCTACAATTATCTTGTTTGACTTAGAGACTTTGTGTGAGGACGATATTGTATATTTTTTTGTGAGTTGGCAACTCACCCCCGTTGTGCCGCAGGGTTTTGTAGGTTGTTCCCCAGAGTAGTCGAGGCAGGCTATTTATCTATCTAATCATCTTTTGCTGCGGATATCTCTTCAGCTCATAGTGTGCAGTTTTGCTTAGGTGGGTTTTGTGTTATCCGTATTGTTCATTGTATATTCGTTGTATCATGTACTCTCCATTTACTATTATCTTTTTTAACTTAGAGACTTGGTGTTAGGACGATATTGTATATTATTTTGTGACTTGGTTATCTTTTATACAGTTTCCTTTTCATCGTCTTTTATTTCTTCGCTACGGCGTCATATATCTGTTGTGATGGTTGTTTTCCGCCTTTGGGCGTGGTTTTGCTCCCGTTTGGGGATGCTTTATTTATATTTATGTTGTACCCATTTTTGGCGGCTGATTTTTATAAAGGTGGTGCTGCCAAAATTTTAAAGAAAATAAAGTTGGACTTTTAAACAATTTGGGTTTAGATTTCAAAGGTTTTTAAATTGTTCTTATTTCTTACTACTTTTGATGGTTTAGATTGCTGGGTTTTTGGCTTACTTAAATTGCGTTACGCTTGTAGACGTTGCGTAGTTTAAGGGCCGTCGCGTGCCAATTTCGGGTCGTTACAATATAATATATCGTATATACTATATCCAGTATCTATCTTAACATATACAGTGATCACATCACAGATAAACGCAGCAGAATAAAACATATGAAATATTTAATATACTAGGATTTCCGTGTTTTAATTCAAGCCTGTATAAAACATGGATTTCACGGTCGTGATGAATAGCCAAACCCATATCCCCAGACCCCTACGAGAGTGGCAAGAAACCTTACAAATTCTAGAGTTAGGAGACCCGATCTCGACTCCTCGAGATGGTCTCCCACTAGACCCTAGAACCCGGTTACTTGTGCTCCCCGCCTTGGGTCTATCCTAAGGCGGAAAAGTAAATAATATACAATGGTGACATCATCCACAACCCGGAAGTGCCCCAATAAAAGAATATTACATACAATGAATTTTACATGAATGAAAATGAAAAACTCTCATCTCATATAAAAACCCCAGCTATTCAAAACACGACGATCCAAAATAACATATCGATGCAACGCATAACATCACATGTCATCAACGTAAGTAAATATGCGTATCCCAATTGTCATTGACATATAGCAACGAAACCGGTGATACACCATATATTACACTTACGGTAACAGAAAAGAAAGTGAAAAACAACAACAGTTGGAATCCGCAGCCACCTTAGACATCACTTGCCTAACCAAATGAATTCCTTAGACATCGGATGCCTAACAATTATAAACCCCCCATTTTAGTCTCGATCTCGAAAACACTTTTCAAAATCAAGTCGGGCAATTCAACAAGATTCCCGACATCCTGATCGAATGCTCGTCGGAAACTTCAGTAGACAGCCGCACCCCCCGATGCCGTAACGAAGTGCACTAAGGCGGAACACCGCTGCCGTGAGCACCCGAACGGATGCTTTTGGCAACGGGGTTCTCCTACAGTCACTTGGTCGGGGCTATGGGGTGTGGCTATCTAATAATGTTACCCGGCGAGTATCCGCGTACACTACGTGATTGCGACGGACTTTTGATCACATCAAAATCCCATGGCAACCGATCAAATGAGACTAAATTGCTAGATTTATAACATTCAAATTAGTTATCTCATAACTTCTTGTGGATTCCAAATATTGTATCTCATCACATGATACCCGGACGAACGTTAAACTTTTTGATCGATTCATCAAAGTTCGACAATTTCCCGATAGCTCAACACTTGAGCACAGTTCAATAATACCCAGAATTTGCCACAGTACCTATGCACCAGCCATAGAATGGCAAACCCAAGCCTCACTCATGTCTCTATGGAACTACGGCAAACCCTAGGGTATGATCGCGGTTCCGCTATCCAAAAAGTCAAGTTAGGGTTTCATTCTAGTAGAGGGTTCATAGAATTACTTGCATGTTTTTCCGAATACGTTAAACTTAGAAAAATGGGTTTTTGGCATTTGATCGAACTTTTTAACTTCGCCTAGACAATATGTGAATAACCCGAAACAATGTTAACACTATGAATACGAAACACTCCGAATTTCTTATAGTGTAAGATAACATCACATGCAAAATTAGCAAAAACAAACAACACCTGAAACATCAAAACCCAGTCACTGGAACACACCAAAAAATTCAGGCAATTCTGGACCAATGTGGCCGGCCCCAATACTACTTGTGCTCGGCCAAAATCCGAACAAACCCCCTGAATTTTCCACTGTGTTCATGATATATCCCATATAACACTCTGTACTTGTTTAAAAAAAATTTTGAAAACAGTTTAAAATCGACAGAAAGTGAATTTTCGCGTTTCAAGTTTCGAAGTATTTCGGTTTCGTAATCTTAACAAAATCCGTCTAAATTTATAGCATGGCTCTGATACCACTGTTGGGTTTCCTAGGACGGCAGCAAGGTTTCGGGAGGCATCTCTCATGCCATATTCAAAAAATTTCCGTTCTAGTTAACCCTAACCCTAGAATCGTATACTAGAAATCCGACGGAATAAAATGCAAACACTTTGCAAGTAAAGTGAGCAAGGAATACAACCTTTGTGGACCGGTCCTTCACTTCAATAGCTTCGTGTAGTATTCTCTTCGCCGCGATCATGATGTACCGGACTCTAGAGAGGCTCCCTTGAAGAAACGAACATGCTTGCTTCGAAGTCTTCGAGGCCGAAGATGATCTACGTCGAGGAGACACTAACCCAAGCTAATCATGGAATTAGTGAAGCAAACACCCTATACTAAATGGAAAGTAGTAGAGAATGATGAAGTAGGAAGTTTGCTCACATTAGATTTCATATTCACACAAGTTTTCATCACAAACATTGATGCTAGAATGCTTCAAGTGAGAGGAAGAAGAAGATGAATTGAAATTGTGATCATGAAAAAATTGTTGAGGTTAGAAATACAACTAAGGGTTAATCATGTCATGCTTAACCCTTGTAGAGAGTTAACCATGAGCTTAAAAGTTAGGTCAAAAAATATCTTAAGCTAGACAAAGAGAGTGGACAAAGTCAAAGATGCTTACAAACTTCTACAAGCATTCAACAAATATCAACCATGACAAATATCCACAATTTTTGAATTACTTAATGATAAATTATAAACCTTAATCTTAACCCTAGCATGGTTTAATCTCTATAAACCCTAGTTGCATTTGTAACCTAGCATGATACAAACATGTACACAAATATACATAACACATATATACAATGTGCACATCATGTGAGAAAAGAAATCTTAAGTTAGCTAATATTAGTTAATGTAATGTAATATACCAAATATATAATTATACATAAAATTATTAAATCAACACTTGATTTAATAATCCGACTATATCACATATAACCGACTAATATCAAGTGTAACATCTTATCGAATCAACACTTGATCCGATACCCCGGCTATATCACATATACCCGGCCGAAATAACATATCGCGAGAATATAATACTGTATCACATACACGTATCAATCTCGGTCCTACACATATCACATATGTGCTCCTACTCCATTTCGCTTGAGACAGGAAACCTCCGTGTAGGACTCTAAAGACTCGTCAATACGCCGGCAGTAGGTGATGATCATATCAAAAACCCACAACCCGCAAGCGGTCTACTAAATGTATCAGAAGATCAACAAGCAAGCCTGCTCACACTCCTGCGAATCCAATCAATAACACTACCATACAGTCCGGTCTTTTCGTCTGATATGTCGCATATCTCGTCTAGGGGTGGTAAACGTCAGACCCCAGTAACTCGATAATTCGTGCCGATGTGAGGCTGATAACGGATTGAGAAACTACTGATAACACTTACCAGTATATCTCGGAAGCAGCCCTAGCCAGGGACTTCCTATTATAGCCAATCGAGCATAGAGAAACATCAACCCCCAATATCGGGAGAGACGAAACCCATCCTATCGCTCATTGCCTCCATGTGATTCGGGACTATACCCAAAAGCCACCGTTTTCCACGTTCTTTTGAACGTGGTACGGTGGAAATCAAACCACCGTGGGAATCACACAAGACTCTATGAAGATCTCGGGTCTACAGACTAACTTGTACCAGTGTCACCAGAGAACTACAATCTGACATGTGGTATAATACCATCGGGAGTTCCCGGCGAGTCCGTCCAGTGTACCTAGTCTCCAATAAGCACCCATATACTGTTTTTGATGTAAAACACCAATATATATGGGATCATCCATCACCCATCTACATGGGTCGAAAAGCTACACGCTTGTCTACTCTGGTATATCGATGCCCTGTCTCGATACACCTATAACTAGGAACATTTGAAGGATGTACTTAGCGACTACTCTGTCCCCACTAGTATGATCTGCATCATAATCCTGGTAGTCAAGTACTCATCCTAAGGGCTTTATCAACATGTAACATAGAGACAATCAGTGTACATGTTAAGATAAAGAGCAACCAGATAGCATACTATCATGTCGAGCAAGAAAGTCCTCCATGTATATGTCCAAGCATCCACTACAATATACATCGTATGTCCAATAATGGCCTCTAGGGCATGCATATAACTAACAGGCTTGACTACCAGGACTATGATATGAATCATACTACTGGGACCTGGGTAGTCCACAAGCACATCCTTTAATTGTTCATAGTCGAGGGAATATCGAGACCGGGCATCGATATTCCAGAGTAGACTAGTGTGTACGTTTCTTGACCCTGTATGGGGTGATGGTTGATCCCATAACAATTGGTGTTTGACATCAAAGATTGTACACAGGTGCTCATTAGAGAATGGGTACACTGAATATGACTTGCCGAGACTCCTAGATGGTACTATACCTGTTGTCAGATAGCAGTTCTCTGGTGAAACTGGTATAGGTTAGTCTGTAGACCCGAGATCGTCATAGAGTCTTGTGTGGTTCCCACTGTGCTTTGATTTCCTCCCCACCATGGCTCAAAGGAGTCGTGCATGTTGCGCCACGGGAGCGCCCCGGCCGTCTTACTCGAGGCCAAATTGCGGAATCAAAATTTTTCCTTACTCGGAAACCGGCGCTACCGCGGACAAAGAAAACCCGGATCGTTTACCATTAACCTACGCTAGCTAACAAGAGATGGGGTGAGAAGTATACCGAGTGATCCGAGTCCTCCGGTCTTCTCTTCATCATCCCGATCTCCCGCGGAAAGTCTTTGCTCCACATCGTCGCCTCCTCGCCGGAAAGGGCACCACATCGCCTTCGTCTTTTACGGGCTCCCGCCTCAATACCGAGGCAACTCGAGCATGAAGCCGGCAACTCGACATGCTCAAGATTTGCTGTAGGAAGTAGTGTAGAAACTTTGTCTCTTGGAGTTTATGTAGTTGCCATTGATGGATGGAGGAAGAGGTAAAGAAAATTGGTGCTTTCAATTTTCTAGCAAGAAGAAGATGAAATCAACTCTCTCATTCTTTTTCTTTCTCTCTTTCTTTTTCTTCTACTCTCTTTTTTTCATAACCATGAAAGACTTTTTCTTCAAGTGAGAAGAAGATGGAGGAGGAATGAATATCATAACATCAACATGAAGGGAGGTGAGTGTAGGAGCAAGGAAGTGGTGACCTTATCCAAACCTCATCATAACAATCTCACATCAACATGAAATCAATCCTAATCCTATCTCATCAACAAAAAGCAAATGATAAAGATGGATAAGAAAGGTATCAAAAGATGCTTTCATAATAAAACATCTTACAAATAAAACCTCCACCAAAAGTTATTTGCAAAACTGCAAACAACCCCCTCCAACGGAAAAGTCCGGCCGGGAAAGAACAAAGGAAAACCGGCCGGGACGGAATGCAAACTGGCAACTCCAGAAAACTGGTCCCGTAATAAATTACAGGAAAACCCCAATACTGTGCATACACACCCGCATCTGTATTCCGACCGGATACAAATGCAATGAGACAAAATCTACACTGTACTAAACTAGGACCGGCTTAAGCCAAAGCCGGCTAGTAAAAACCGTTCGATCCTGATCCGTGCAATACCGCATGTATCAGATCAAACCCTGCCATATAACTATACGGCCACTAGTACAAAACTGTCCGATCCTGATCCGTGCAATACCGCACGTATCTGATTGGACCCTGCCATATCTCCATACGGCCTCTACAGCGTTTCGCCCGAAAACTGAGTAACTGAAAGTGTGGTGGACTCTAAAGACTCGTCAATACTATGGCTGTGGATTTAACCACTAGCACGTCAGAGGTATAAGTCAATACGTGACGGGCCACCAGCTATTGACCAAAAGGGACGTCGATGAGGAAGCTCACCCCGACACCCTACTGAGCCTGTCAGTGACAATATCTGTACAGTCCGGTCCGTTCGTCTATGAGCATCGCATGGCGGGCCTAGGGGGTTGGTAAAAGTCAGACCCCCAAAAGCGGTACAAGTCGTGTCGGAGCGTAGCCCAGAACGCCCTGAGATACTACTGGAATACCTACCAGTAAATCTCCTGCCTCGGCCGAGGGCTTTGCGTAATGGCTCTCCTAGACACAGCGCGATCTCACCCCCAATACCGGGAGAGACGAACCCCTGCAGATCCGCTCACTGCCTCCATGTGGCTCGGGACTGTACCCAACTAAAACCTGTTTGCACGACTCCTTTGAGCCGTGGTAGGGTAGTAATCAAAGCACAGTGGGAACTCACACGAGACAAATGACGATCTCAGGTCGATGAACTAACCTGTACACATGTCACCTGGGAACTGCTATCTGACGTCTGGTATAAGACCAACTAGCAGGTTCCCGGCGAGTCCTGTCTGGTGTACTCATAACCCAATGAGCACCTGTATACATCTTAGGTGAACCAACTGACACCAGTGGCTTGTGAGACCGGCCACCGCCCCTCGTCGGGGTCTCGACTGTATACACTAGTCTACTAATGGAGTAGCGATGCCCTGTCTCGAAACTCCTACGACTAGGGACCTATTAAGGATGTGCTTATAGACTACCAGCTCCCACGTATATGATCGCCATCATACTGCTGGTCGTCAAGCAAGAATCCTAGGGGCTCTATCAACGTGTAATAGCGACATGTCAGGTCACCTAAAGCAGTACACGATGATAAAGATAAACCAGATAGCATACTATCATCTCGAGTAAGACTGTTCTACCGGGATAGGTCCTCCCTCAATCATTGCAATCACGTGCCTGTGATCCAATAATTGACTCTGAGGGCACTAACTCCAACAATCTCCCACTTGCACTCAAGGCTAATTATTGCGATGTCGCATACTCACAGCCCGTGTGATACCGAACACCCAACTCCTCTACTAGTCAGTCTCACAAAACTCGTTTGCGAAACTATTGCGTTCGAGGAATAGCCTCAGTGAGTGGATCCGCTGTGATGTTTCTTTCTATGTCTCTCTATATCTCAAGTTCGCGGAGAAAGCCATCTCCCGAAATGAGCAATACCTGTCTTAGAATGTCTGGATGTCTGATGGGACCTAGCTCATAAACGAACTCCAAATCCAAACTTCTTAGACTGTATCATCAACTGAACTTAATCAGTATCCTGCGCCATGCCTCCCTCAGTATTGCCTTGGACCACCTGTCCAAAATACTGTCCCTCGTCAGAGGGAGAACTATAACTCTGACGACCTCCTTGTCGTCTATGTCACCTTGGAAGTCTGGAGTGATAACCGTCTCCTAAAGGAGGCAGCCGTTATCATATCCCTAGAACATTCACTTATGTTCTAAAACTGCTTCCAACTGTTCCTCCAGGATTGGATCAATATCAACTTATTGCATCTAGTGCAAGAACAACATCTGGTGTGGTACTTGACATCTCATGATTGACTCAATTGCCTAAGCAAGTGATCTGTCAATCATGCGTATTCCTCTCCCCTTTAGTCTGTAAGACACCTTTAGAGAGGGTGACTCCATTACCTGCAGGTACACTACCATGCCAGAAGTCGTCCATTCTAAATACTCTTAGAATGCTGTCAAGGTACCCTGATTGGGAAACCACCCAAATCTAGATCTAAAACCATAGGTCTAGTAACCAGTATGTCTGATATAATATCCAAATCCCATGTGGAGAAAAACACTGTGTGACGACCAAAGTATAACCGATCGTAGTATAGGAATATCACTTCCTACTACCTTCTCAACAGATCCATCCCCTATTCTGATGACGTCAAACCCATGACTGTCACATCAGAAACAGATGATCTAACTCTGCTATATCTGCTTTAGTCTATAAATAGATATAAGCATGAAGTCCACCAATGCTTCCGCTGCTCCCACTGACTACGACAACCCTCTGCCAGAGTCATATAGACGTGCACTTCTAAAGCTAGTTTAGAACGACGCTATACTCATCCTCCTGCCGGGTCTCGCAGCCTGGAACAACAACAATGGCAAGTGTGGGTAAACAAGAACTTCCCTGTCACCGTCCTTGAGGCTACCGGAGTACCTCTCGGGTGCCTGAAGTTACCCACCTTATCTGCGGAGTGGCCAATGGAATGTCAAATCAGATTGAATCTTTAGGTTCCTTATCAACTCTTCAGTAATCGTTTGCGGTTCTGGAATCACTTCCAGTTCTACCATACTCCCACTGCTGTTTTTGAAAAAATCCATTTTTAATAAAACTGTGGCGAGTCTAGAACAATATTTCTATTGATCTGCCAGATGGTAGAAAGTCAACCCTCGTCATAGCCTGGGTCAACCCACAAACAGCCATTACAGAAACGTGCCTTGAGTTATCCGGAGTCTGGTTTTAAGCATAAGCCGGACAACTCCCCGTACCTTAACATCGTTAAGATATGAACTGTTCTATATCCAATATAGAAACAGAGGCACTGATTTAATTGAACCTGATTCAAATCATGCAGCTGTCTCCAGTGCATGTCAACTAAATGGAAGGAGGCCGATCAGCGTTACTCAACTTAGGAATGCTTCCAATTATGAGTAACCTGAAAGAGAAGCAAGTTCTCATTACTATCAACTGAATACCATACACAAGTATCTACATCTTCGATCACCTTGAAGAATCCCGATACTTGCAATACCTGGTTCTCTACTCTATTCTTATACCAATAACTCCTCAAAAACTCAGACCCTGTGTTTCCACGAAGCACATGTCTAAGAACTAGAGAAGTTAAAAGTAAACAGAATATAGTATGAGGACCAACCCCTCTGTCCTAATGGACACTGGACAACATACAATACTCTGTATAAGTCCGCTGAGTCTAACAACTCTTTCACTGTGTGTCGTAGGTTGAAAACTGTACTTATGGTTAAGAAGAATTACACCGCTGTTTAATGCTCCTTACCTAACCATCCACTGATATAGGTAAATGTCATCGACATAATATCAAAAGGTATATCTCACTCTATGAAAATAGACGTACAGATATATCAATTTGAAATTGGTGCACAACAGCGGATATTCATAACCAAATATTTGCCGACCGGCAAACAACCCAGGTGACTTCCTCAAATATCACCGATTACAACGAATCCCGATATAATGAGGATGATCACCCAATTCCCAATAACTTACTCCCACTCATCATCTGTAAAACCATACAGATGTGAGAATCATACCTGGTAAATACATACCCTGGAATAAGTGTCTAATCGGGAAATCAGTTTTCTATTAACATTACACAGTAAAACTGAAACATTGAAATGTTTCTGTGGGGAATCCTGGTATTCCTAGTAATGCCTCTTCCATTATCCAGATTCACAACTGTAACCGTATAATTCTTTGCCACTTGTCCAAATCCCTTTATATGTCTTTAGTCAATACCGTCTGCACACCCCTTTAGGCCAAATGGTTTTCTTCCTTCCCTACCGTTCGGCACCAGCCTATGGTTTGGAAGAAGACTATCCAAAAAGGATAAAGGGTGTACTGTCCTAATCCTAGGAGCACTCGCAACGCGAGAGAAGGTGAAGATAAAAGACATCTGAATGTACTTTATTCCTATTTCTCCTGAACTAGGATCCATCCCCGAACTGGAACAAGTTCCTTTCGAGTTCGTATATAACCATACGATGGATTATCCAATAAAATGGGATCTTCGTAGTGATACGGAGTGTCCTGGAGAAATACAAAGGTGATTTAGGATTGGCGAAGAAATACTTGGTTTGGTCGTGAATAGCAGTCGCAACTTACTTTGCCCTCCTACTAATCCCTTGCTTTGTCTTAACCTTAATACCTTCTGCACACCGTTTAGGCTAATTGGTTTTCTTCATTCCCCACCGTTCGGCACCAGCCTAAGGTTTGGAAGAAGACTGTCCAATCTGTGTAATAGGTGTACTACTCCTAAGCCAAGGAGTACTCGCAACCTGAGAGAAGGTGAAAAGAAAAGACAACTGAATAATCCTATTCGTTTTCTCCAGAACCAGAAACCATCCTCGAAGTCCTTCGAGTTCGTATCTAACCATACGATGGTTTTGTCCAATGGAAGTGGACGTTCGTAGTAATACGGGGTGTCCTGGAGAAAAGGGTAAAAGTAGGAGTGGCAATGAGGTCTGCAACTCTGACAATCCAAAAGCCAGTGTTAAGAAGGTTCGGTCAACTTGGTCACTGAGTCATAGTCCAGGGTCGGGTCAATGGTCGCTGCCAGAGAGAGAGAAAAGAAACACTCAGCGTGCACTCAAACCTAGATCAGAATGGTTACCACTTTATCTAATCAGGAAACCTCCCACTGTACCTCAAATTCTCCTCCAAACCTGAAAGAAGAATTAGTCGGGATCACCCGAGGAGTAAACTAACTCATCAGTGGGAATCGGGATCCAACTATCATCGCATGATAACCTGACGGAATCCACTCAAGTCACCACACTCCAGAAGGTATGCGCATGCCTGGCAAGTTTCAGTTCTTTTGAAACTCCCGATGTAGGTTTTTACCCCAAGCGGTTTATGACCTTGACTAGGTCAACAAACCATAAACCGCCAGTCAAGTTCAACCCGTCATTATTCTGGATTGCATTAAACCCACCCGTACGTACCCTTGACTAGGTCAACAAGGCCGCACGACTGTCCTAACCAATCCCACTTATGCAACAAACAAGTACCACTTAGCTACCGAACACTACGTCTTGACTAGGTCAACAAACGCAGCACGAATACCAAATAATACCTGTAGGAAATGACGGAGGGCTACGGCTGGTTTTTGGCGAAAAACCTTTAACGTAATGAACTTGATATCGTTGAAGGAACTGCATAGTTTTTATAAAAATATAGTGACGAAAGCCTTTGCTAAAGAGGTCACTCCCGGTGAAGGGATCTCGGCTCTTTCCCCGTAGAATGAGGTGCAGGATATTCCAACTGAATACCACGATGCAAAGCAAAAGTAATCGGCTATAGTGAAGTTAATGCCCTGACGCAAACTTCTGTCCAAGGGGTCACTCCCGGTGAAGGGATCTCGGCCCTTGCCTCGTCGACTGAGGAGCAGGATATTCCAGATGAATACCACGATGCAAAACAAAAGTGAACGTCCTTGCAATAACAGCTTTTTTTTGAAAAAGTGTTCCAACAACATCAGAATAGGTTTGTTTAAACTTGCATTGATCCGAATCAATGCAGTCCCATCAATTGATCACACCACAAAGAACGAAAATATACTGACGTACGTACATGCCATCCGCATTCGCCACTGGGTCCCGTCATCACCCGTTAGGTTAGCTAACTAACGGCAGAGCGGGGACTGGACTAGCGCGGATGTAAAACATATACAACGTCTACTAATATATATACCAATATATAGCATTTCGCTCAAGGCGTGAATAAAATGCAACATCACAGAAATGTACAGCATCACAGAACAATACAGATATCTGGAAACCCCGGGTTTCACAGAGCCGCTGCTGAAACCCGACGTTCCCCTGGTCGTGTGGATAGCCTGTGCAATGAAATCCTAGACCCCTACGGGCGCGGCAAGTCACCCGCCAAAACCTGAAGCGAGGCAGCCCCCTTCAGCGCCGTGAATGGACCACCCAGCACTTCACGGAATCCGGTAACTTGGGCACCCCTCCTGGGTCAACCTGTACCCCCTACGAGTGCGGCGAATAGCCCGCCAATCCTAGAGTGAAGCCCCCTCCGTCTCAATGCCATGAGATGCGGGCCCGTTGCCCCTTAGAACCCGGCTATCCGTGCACCCCTCCGCGGGGTAATCCTAGTACAGAATGTAAAATATACATACACCGGGTACATCGACCGCAACCAGGTCGTACCCCAAAATAATAATACAAACAGGCAGTGACGGCAGTCCACATGTCGGACGCTCGCCCCGCAAAATCAAATGTACATAATACAACAGCACTGTACTAGCATTGCATCCAGGCTATCCCCCACGACCGATCCGCAACATCACAGCATAAACATAGAACATCAACGTGAAAGTCACGTTCGCAAATCCGTCTAACCGGGCTATAGCAGTTAGACCGGATTTACCGATCGAGTGACATTCACGGTCGCAGATATAATATAAATACTGTGAAATGATGTGTTTAAAATATCCGATCGATCAAATAATTAACAAGCGGGCCCCAAAAGAAAACTGTAGCACTCACAGAAAAACTGGCCCAATTTTAATATCCCAAAAGCCCTATTTTTAGCCCATAAGACAACTGGAGAAAAATTACCAAGTGGGCCCACCATAGTGCGGCGGAAGAGCGGCAGAATGGTGGGTATTGCCGCGCTTCCGCGCTTGGATTATGGGTTCACTTTGTCGTTTTTTTTCAGAGTTCTTAGAACTACTTACACATCTTTCTGAGACCACCTGAAAAATTTTTAGACACCAAAAAATTTCAACAGAAACTGATGTGAACTAAAATACGGTTTCTGAGATTTTGGTCGATCGGATAAGTAAAACGCATTAGAACAAGCTAGGTAAGGTTAATGGCGTGGCTCTGATACCATGTTGCGCCACGGGAGCGCCCCGGCCGTCTTACTCGAGGCCAAATTGCGGAATCAAAATTTTTCCTTACTCGGAAACCGGCGCTACCGCGGACAAAGAAAACCCGGATCGTTTACCATTAACCTACGCTAGCTAACAAGAGATGGGGTGAGAAGTATACCGAGTGATCCGAGTCCTCCAGTCTTCTCTTCATCATCCCGATCTCCCGCGGAAAGTCTTTGCTCCACATCGTCGCCTCCTCGCCGGAAAGGGCACCACATCGCCTTCGTCTTTTACGGGCTCCCGCCTCAATACCGAGGCAACTCGAGCATGAAGCCGGCAACTCGACATGCTCAAGATTTGCTGTAGGAAGTAGTGTAGAAACTTTGTCTCTTGGAGTTTATGTAGTTGCCATTGATGGATGGAGGAAGAGATAAAGAAAATTGGTGCTTTCAATTTTCTAGCAAGAAGAAGATGAAATCAACTCTCTCATTCTTTTTCTTTCTCTCTTTCTTTTTCTTCTACTCTCTTTTTTTCATAACCATGAAAGACTTTTTCTTCAAGTGAGAAGAAGATGGAGGAGGAATGAATATCATAACATCAACATGAAGGGAGGTGAGTGTAGGAGCAAGGAAGTGGTGACCTTATCCAAACCTCATCATAACAATCTCACATCAACATGAAATCAATCCTAATCCTATCTCATCAACAAAAAGCAAATGATAAAGATGGATAAGAAAGGTATCAAAAGATGCTTTCATAATAAAACATCTTACAAATAAAACCTCCACCAAAAGTTATTTGCAAAACTGCAAACAACCCCCTCCAACGGAAAAGTCCGGCCGGGAAAGAACAAAGGAAAACCGGCCGGGACGGAATGCAAACTGGCAACTCCAGAAAACTGGTCCCGTAATAAATTACAGGAAAACCCCAATACTGTGCATACACACCCGCATCTGTATTCCGACCGGATACAAATGCAATGAGACAAAATCTACACTGTACTAAACTAGGACCGGCTTAAGCCAAAGCCGGCTAGTAAAAACCGTTCGATCCTGATCCGTGCAATACCGCATGTATCAGATCAAACCCTGCCATATAACTATACGGCCACTAGTACAAAACTGTCCGATCCTGATCCGTGCAATACCGCACGTATCTGATTGGACCCTGCCATATCTCCATACGGCCTCTACAGCGTTTCGCCCGAAAACTGAGTAACTGAAAGTGTGGTGGACTCTAAAGACTCGTCAATACTATGGCTGTGGATTTAACCACTAGCACGTCAGAGGTATAAGCCAATACGTGACGGGCCACCAGCTATTGACCAAAAGGGACGTCGATGAGGAAGCTCACCCCGACACCCTACTGAGCCTGTCAGTGACAATATCTGTACAGTCCGGTCCGTTCGTCTATGAGCATCGCATGGCGGGCCTAGGGGGTTGGTAAAAGTCAGACCCCCAAAAGCGGTACAAGTCGTGTCGGAGCGTAGCCCAGAACGCCCTGAGATACTACTGGAATACCTACCAGTAAATCTCCTGCCTCGGCCGAGGGCTTTGCGTAATGGCTCTCCTAGACACAGCGCGATCTCACCCCCAATACCGGGAGAGACGAACCCCTGCAGATCCGCTCACTGCCTCCATGTGGCTCGGGACTGTACCCAACTAAAACCTGTTTGCACGACTCCTTTGAGCCGTGGTAGGGTAGTAATCAAAGCACAGTGGGAACTCACACGAGACAAATGACGATCTCAGGTCGATGAACTAACCTGTACACATGTCACCTGGGAACTGCTATCTGAAGTCTGGTATAAGACCAACTAGCAGGTTCCCGGCGAGTCCTGTCCGGTGTACTCATAACCCAATGAGCACCTGTATACATCTTAGGTGAACCAACTGACACCAGTGGCTTGTGAGACCGGCCACCGCCCCTCGTCGGGGTCTCGACTGTATACACTAGTCTACTAATGGAGTAGCGATGCCCTGTCTCGAAACTCCTACGACTAGGGACCTATTAAGGATGTGCTTATAGACTACCAGCTCCCACGTATATGATCGCCATCATACTGCTGGTCGTCAAGCAAGAATCCTAGGGGCTCTATCAACGTGTAATAGCGACATGTCAGGTCACCTAAAGCAGTACACGATGATAAAGATAAACCAGATAGCATACTATCATCTCGAGTAAGACTGTTCTACCGGGATAGGTCCTCCCTCAATCATTGCAATCACGTGCCTGTGATCCAATAATTGACTCTGAGGGCACTAACTCCAACAGTGCAAACGGATGGATTTTGGATACAGTCCCGAGTCACATGGAGGTAATGAGCGATAGGAGGGGTTTCGTCTCTCCCGGTATAGGGAGTTGATGTTGCGCTATGCTCGATTGGCTATAACTGGAAGCCCCTGGCCAGGGCTGTTGATGAGATTTACTAGTAAGTGTTATCAGTAGTTTCTCATACCGTTATAGGCCACACATCGGCATGACTTATCAAGTTATTGGGGTCTGACGATTCCACCCCCAGACTCGATATGCGACATATTGAATGAAGAGACCGGACTGTACAATAAGTGTTACTTATAGGCTTCAAGGGAGTTTAGACAAGCTTGCTTGTTGATCTTCTAATCGCTCAATACCTGGGTAGCCGTTACGTCCAGCTAGTACCGCTGACGGCTTTTGGGTAACTGATGCGATCATTACCTACTGCTGGCGTATTGACAAGTCTTTAAAGTCCCACAGAGAAGTTTTCTAGTTCAAGCGAAATGAAGTAGGGCATATATGTTGATATGGGGGCCTGAATAAATACGAGTATGTGATACCGTATTCTAATCTGGCGGTTATTTTTTATCAGTTAGGTTATATGTGATATAACCAGATTATCGAATAAAGTGTTGATTTGATAATGTGATATACAAATAAATAATATTAGTCTGTTATATGTGATATAACCGAATTATTAAATTAAGTGTTGATTGAATAATATGATATATATTTATATTTGATATAATTATATATTAACTAATATTATTAGCACACTAATTATTTTCTTCATAATATATATATATATTTATATTTATATACTATATGAAGCATGGTAGGATTTTCTAATTTTGTCAAAAATATAAATGAGGTGGAAAATGAGGAATGGGGTGAAGCATGGCATTTATCATTTCTTTATTAGTCTTGACTCACTATTCAAGCATGGTTGCAATTTATTATTGCAATTTATTCCATGCTTGAATGAGTGAGGTCAAGAGAGGAGTCATTCTTCACTTGAGTTTTTTATGAGTTCATGCTTTAGCCATTTTGAGCACTCTCCGTTTTTTCCATCTTCTTCTTCCTCTTCTACAAAACCCAAATCCTCACATGAGATGTGAATCATAGGGTTTTGAGATAAATCCTAGTGAGCTTAAAACCCCTACTTTACCATCCTACACTTGATTAGCACTCATGTATTGTGTGTTTCCTTCACTAAAGAGTTTAGTGAAGAGATAGCTTGGATTAGCGGAGCTTCGGGTGGATCGTCTTCGGCACGAAGATCCCAAAGGAAGCTCGATCCAACTTCAAATGGAGCCTAGTGGAGTCGCGTGGACTACTACACGGAGATTGAGAAGAGAAGGACACGGTCTATGAAGGTTGTATGTCACGACCCGAAATTTGGCACGTAACGGCCCTTAAACTATGTAACGTCTACAGGCGTAACGCAATTCATGTAAGCCGAAAACCGAGCAATCTAAACCATCAAAAATAGTAAGTGATAAGAACATTGTTAAAACTTTTGAAAATCTTAAGTACAAATTCATTAAAGTCCAAATTTACTTTATTAAAAATTTTGGCAGCACCTCCTTTGTAAAAACTAGCCCCAAAAATAGGTACATACAAATATAAAAGTAAAGCATCCCCAACGGGAGCAAATCCACACCCAAAAGCGGAAACAACCACCACAACAGATATACGACGTCGTAGCGAAAAAATAAAAGACGATATAAATAAAACGGCATAAAAGACATCCCGAGTCACCAAAAATATATAATATCGTCCTCACATCTCGACTCTAAGTCAATACATGAAAGTGGTAGATGGAGAGTACTAGATAAAACAAGATACAATGTTCATAAACGGATATCCGCGAAACCCACCTATAGCAAAACTGCAAACTATCAGCCGAAGCGGTATCCGCTGCAAAATATGATACGATAGGAAGAAGCCCTGCCAACGACTGCTCTGATGGACAACCTGTACAACCCTGTGGCACAACGGGGCTGAGTTGCCAACTCATGAATAATAAATAACATATGCAGGTAATCGCAAGTATGCACGTACTGCGCTAATCTATCACATGCAAGCTGATAGCAATAAATAGCAATATGTATATACAACAGTCATAAAAGGTACTCTATCAGGTACTACTAATATATGAAGCAATGCATATCAAATAAATGCGAAGTATGGGATAAAATATGTCATCCTCACGGAATCCTCATCGTGGCAGGACCAGTGTCCATCAAGACAATCTAAATCCTAAATTCTTCAAATCGGCCCTCGGATCGGCCTACATATCGGTACTCAGATCGGCCCTCATATCGACCATCAGATCGGCCCTCATATACTGTAAGTCTCATGAAACCTGAGTGTCTAACATCGACACCCGAAAACATCATGAAAACTAGTGTGTAGCATCAACACATAAAACTTGATCCATCAAGCGTCGTCACCACGACTGGCCCTGATAGGTACGTATCATACGAAAGCTCGAAACCCGAGTGCCCAGCTTCGACACTCAAAATTTCATGTATCCATACGTACATGACTCTGGTCGGTATCGCCGGGATCACCGCCGAGTCCAAGTAATGTCATATGTAAGGTAGTACTCCCCTGGATCGAGATCATCGCCATCATCAGCGACAATCTTGCTCCGGGGTACCTCCTGTTGGAGATAGTGCCCTCAGAGTCAATTATTGGATCACAGGCACGTGATTGCAATGATTGAGGGAGGACCTATCCCAGTACGACAGTCTTACTCGAGATGATAGTATGCTATCTGGTTTACCTTTATCATCGTGTACTGCTTTAGGTGACCTGACAGGTCACTATTACACGTTGATAGAGCCCCTAGGATTCTTGCTTGACTGCCAGCAGTATGAGGGCGATCATATACGTGAGAGCTGGGGCCTACAAGCAAATCCTTAAAAGGTCCCTAGTCGTGGGAGATTCGAGACAGGGCATCGATTCTCCAGAGTAGACTAGTGTATACAGTCGAGACCCCGACGAGGGGCGGTGGCCGATCTCACAAGCCACTGGTTTCAGTTGGTTCATCTAAGATGTATACAGGTGCTCATTGGGTTATGAGTACACCGGACAGGACTCGCCGGGAACATGCTAGTTGGTCTTATACCTGACGTCAGATAGCAGTTCCCAGGTGACATGTGTGCAGGTTAGTTCATCGACCTGGGGATCGTCATTTGTCTCGTGTGAGTTCTCACTGTGCTTTGATTACTACCCTACCACGGATCAAAGGAGTCGTGCAAACAGGTTTTAGTTGGGTACAGTCCCGAGCCACATGGAGGCAGTGAGCGGATCTTCGGGGGTTCGTCTCTCCCGGTATTGGGGGTGAGGTCGCGCTGTGTCTAGGAGAGCCATTACACGAAGTCCTTGGCCAAGGCAGGAGATTTACTGGTAGGTATTCCAGTAGTATCTCAGGGTGTTCTGGGCTACACTCCGACACGACTTGTACCGCTTTTGGGGGTCTGACTTTTACCCACCCCCTAGGCCCGACACGCGATACTCATAGACGAACGGACCAGACTGTACGGATATTGTCACTGACAGGCTCAGTAGGGTGTCAGGATGAGTTCGCTCATCGACGTCCCTTTTAGTCAATAGCTGGTGGCCCGTTACGTATTGGCTTATACCTCTGACGTGCTAGTGGTTAAATCCACAGCCATAGTATTGACGAGTCTTTAGAGTCCACCACACTTTCAGTTACTCAAGCTTTCGGGCGAAACGCTGTAGAGGCCGTATGGAGATATGGCAAGGTCCGATCAGATACGTGCGGTATTGCACGGATCGGGATCGGACGGTTTGTACTAGAGGCCGTATAGAAATATGGCAGGGTTCGATCTGATACGTGCGGTATTGCATGGATCAGGATCGGACGAACATTACTAGCCGGCTTTCGTTTAAGCCGGATCCTAGTATAGTACAGTGTAGATTTTGTCTCTTTGCATTTGTATCCGGACGGAATACAGATGCGGGTGTGTATGCACAGTATCGGGGTTTTCCTGTGATTTATTACGGGACCAGTTTTGGAGTTGCCAGTTTGCATTCCGTTCCGGCCGGTTTTCCTTTGTTCTTTCCCGGCCGGACTTTTCCGATGGAGGGGGTTATTTGCAAGTTTGCAAATAACACTTTGTGGAGGGTTTTATTGCAAAAGTATTGATTATGATATCTTTCATCCATGATGCATTTATTGTGAAGAGAAAGGATTTGATTTGGATGTGAGTTTTGTGATCATTATGTTTGTTTGTGGTCACCCTTGCTTTTCTCCTACAATCACCTCCCTTCATGCTTGATTAATCCCTCCACCATTCTCATATCATCAAAGGGGCCGGCCACAATTTCTTGAGGGGAGATGAGAAAAATGAGAGAGATTCATTTTTGTGTATAGCATTCTTCATCTCATTCCATTTGCTAGAAAATTGTAAGCACCAATTTTCTTTAGACCATTCCTCCGTCTATGGCAACCAACCCCAAAGAGACATACTCTACACTACATTCTACAGCACTTCTTGGGCATGTCGACTTGCCAGCTTCATGCCCGAGTTGCCTCGGTATTGAGGTGGGAGCCCGTAAAAGATGCAGGCGTTGTGGTGCCCTTCCGGCGAGGGGGCGACGACCAAAGTTTCCGCGAGGAGATCGGAGTGGAGAAGAAGACCGGAGGACTCGGATCACTCGGTATATCTCTTCCCATCTTGTAGTTTGCTAGAACTAGTTTAATGGTACGATCCGGGTGTTTAGTGCGCGGTGGTGCCGGTTTGCAAAGTTCGCAAAATTAAAGTTTATCACCGTTTCCGCATTTGGCCGTCGGATTGACGGCCGGGGCGCAGCCATGCATTTACAGTGGTATCAGAGCCTCGCCATTAACTTCGTCTAGCTTCGTTTGATGTGTTTTGCATTTCCGATCGACCAAAATTCCAAAATCTACAATTTAGTTCACATCAGTTTTCTGTTGAAATTTTTTGGTCTCTAAAAATTTTTCAGGTTGTAAAATATTGATGTACTGGAGACTACAAGACTACTGAAAAAATTCGATACATTCAGTCGACGATTGGAGCGCGGAACCGCGGCCAAACCCTCCCTGGGGCCGCGGTTCCGCCGCACATTGGAGTCGTCAATGCATCATTTTTTTCCAGTGGGCTTCTGGGCTATTTTTAGGGGTTTTGGAATATTAAAATTGGGCCCATGTTTTCTGTGAGTGCTACAGTTTTGGGTGGGGGCCCACTTGTTAATTTTTGATCGATCGAATATTTTAAACTCATCTTTCACAGTATTTACATTATATTTGCGACCGTGAATGTCACTCGATCGGTAAATCCGGTCTAACTGCTATAGCCCGGTTAGACGGATTTGCGAACGTGACTTTCACGTTGATGTTCTATGTATTTGCTGTGATGTTGCGGATCGGTCGTGGGGGATAGCCTGGATGCAATGCTAGTACAGTTTTGTTGTATTATGTACATTTGATATTGCGGGGCGAGCGTCCGACATGTGGACTGCCGTCACTGCCTGTTTGTATTATTATTTTGGGGCACGGCCAGGTTGCGGTCGATGTACCCGTTGTATGTATATTTTATTTTCTGTACTAGGATTGCCCCGCGGAGGGGTGCACGGATAGCCGGGTTCTAGAGGGCAACGGGCCCGCATCTCAGGGCATTGAGACAGAGGGGCTTCAGTCTGGAATTGGCGGGCTATTCGCCGCACTCGTAGGGGGTACAGGTTGACCCAGGAGGGGTGCCCAAGTTACCGGATTCCGTGAAGTGCTGGGTGGTCCATTCACGGTGCTGAAGGGGGCTGCCTCGCTTCAGGTTTTGGCGGGTGACTTGCCGCGCCCGTAGGGGTCTAGGATTTCATTGCACAGGCTATCCACACGACCAGGGGAACGTCGGGTTTCAGTAGTGGCTCTGTGAAACCCGGGGATCCCAGATATCTGTATTGTTCTGTGATGCTGTACATTTCTGTGATGTTGCATTTTATTCACGCCTTGAGCGAAATATAATATATTGGTATATATATTAGTAGATGTTGTATATGTTTTTCATCCGCGCTAGTCCAGTCCCCGCTCTGCCGTTAGTTAGCTAACCTAACGGGTGATGACGGGACCCAGTGGCGAATGCGGATGGCATATACGTACGTCTGTATATTTTCGTTCTTTGTGGTGTGATCAATTGATGGGACTGCGTTGATTCGGATCAATGCAAGTTAAACAAACCTAATCTGATGTTGTTGGAACACTTTTCAAAAAGCTGTTATTGCAAGGACGTTCACTTTTGTTTTGCATCGTGGTATTCATTTGGAATATCCTGCACCCCATTCGACGGGGAAAGAGCCGAGATCCCTTCACCGGGAGTGACCTCTTTAGTAAAGGTTTTCGTCACTATATTTTCTAAAAAGCTATCCGTTCCTTCAACGATATCAAGTTCATTACGTTAAAGGTTTTCGCCAGAAACCATTCGTAGCCCTCCGTCGTTTCAGACGGATAGCACGTAGTATTCATGCTAAGTTTGTTGACCTTCGTCAAGGCATAGTGTATGGTAGCTGCTTGTTACCTTTCTGCTGCATAGATAGATGTGTTGGTTTGGGACAGTCATATAGCCTTGTTGACCTTCGTCAAGGGCTTGTACGGGTGGGTTAAAATTAACCTGGACAATGACGGGTGGAACTTGACATGTGACTTATGATTTGTTGACCTTCGTCAAGGTCATAAGAGCATGGGGTAAAAATCACATCGGGAGTTTCAAAAGAACTGAAACTTGCCAGATATGCGCATACCTTCTGGAGTGTTATAGCGTGAGCGGATTCCGTCACGTTATCATGCGATGATAGTTGGATCCCGATTCCCACTGATGAGTTGGTTTACTCCTCGGGTGACCCCGACTAATTCTTCTTTCAGGTTTGGAGGAGAGTTTGAGGTACAGTGGGAGGTTTCCAGATTAGATAAATTGGTAACCATTCTGATCTAGGGTAGAGTGCACGCTGAGTGTTTCTTTTCTCTCTCTCTTTGGCAGCGACCATTGACCCGACCCTAAACTATGACTCAGTGACCAGGTTGACCGAACCTTCTTTACACTAGCTTTTGGATTGTCAGAGTTGCAGACCTCATTGCCACTCCTACTTTTACCCTTTTCTCCAGGACACCCCGTATTGCTACGAACGTCCACTTCCATTGGACAAAACCATCGTATGGTTAGATACGAACTCGAAGGAATTTGAGGATGGTTTCCGGTTCTGGAGAAAACGGAAAGGATTATTCAGTTGTCTTTTCCCTTTTACCTTCTCTCAAGTTGTGAGTACTCCTTGGTTTAGGAGATAGTACACCTATTATGCAAATTGGATAGTCTTCTTCCAAACCTTAGGCTGGTGCCGACCGGTAGGGAATGAAGAAAACCAATTAGCCTAAACGGTGTGCAGAAGGTATTAAGATTAAGACAAAGCAAGGGATTAGTAAGAGGGCAAAGTAAATTGCGACTGATATTCACGACCAAACCAAGTATTTCTTCGCCAATCCTAAATCACCTTTGTATTTCTCCAGGACACTCCGTATCACTACGAAGATCCACAGTTTATTGGATACCCCATCGTATGGTTATATACGAACTCGAAAGGAACTTGTTCCAGTTCGGGGATGGATTCTGGTCCAGGAGAAATAGGAATAAGGTTTATTCGGTTGTCTTTTATCTTCACCTTCTCTCGCATTGCGAGTGCTCCTAGGACTAGGACAGTACACCCATTATGCTTATTGGATAGTCTTCTTCCAAACCATAGGCTGGTGCCGAACGGTAGGGAAGGAAGAAAACCATTTGGCCTAAGGGGTGTGCAGAAGGTAATGACTAGAGACATATAAAGGGATTTGGAGAGGTGGCAAAGAATTATACGGTTATAGTTGTGAATCTGGATAATGGTAGAGGCATTACTAGGAATACCAGGATACCCCATTGAAACATTTCAATGTTTCAGTTCAACTGTGTACTGTTAAAAGAAAACTGATTTCCCGATTGGACACTTGCTCCAGGGTATGTATTTACCAGGTTTGATTCTCACATCTGTATGGTTTTACAGATGTTGAGTGGGAGTAAGTTATTGGGAATTGGGTGATCATCCTCATTATATCGAGATTCGTTGTAATCGGTGATATTTGAGGAGATCACCTGGGCTGTTTGTCGGTCGGCAAATATTTGGTTTTGAATATCCGCTGTTGTGCACCAATTTCAAATTGTTATATCTGTACGTCTATTTTCATAGAGTAAGATATACCTTTTGATATTATGTCGATGACATTTACCTATATCAGTGGATGGTTAGGTAAGGAGCATTAAACAGCGGTGTAATTCTTCTTAACCTTAAGTACAGTTTTCAACCTACGACACACAGTGAAAGAGTTGTTAGACTCGGCGGACTTATACAGAGTATTGTATGTTGTCCAGTGTACATTGGGACAGAGGGGTTGGTCCTCATACTATATTCTATTTACTTTTAACTTCTCTAGTTCTTAGACATGAGTTTCGTAGAAACACAGGGTCTAAGTTTTGAGGAGTTATAGGTATTTGAATAGAGTAGAGAACCATGTGTTGCAAGTATCGGGATTCTTCAAAGTGATCGAAGATGTAGATACTTGTGTATGGTATTCAGTTGATAGTAATAATAAAGAGAAATTGCTTCTCTTTCAGGTTACTCGTAATTGGAAGCATTCCTAAGTTGAGTAACGCTGATCGGCCTCTCTCCATTTTGTTGACATGCACTGGAGACAGCTGCATGATTTGAATATGGTTCAATTAAATCAGTGCCTCTTGTTCTATATTGGATATAGTACAGTTCATATCTTAACATTGTTAAGGTACGGAGAGTTGTCCGGCTTATGATTAAAACCAGACTCTGGATAACTCAAGGCACGTTTCTGTAATGGCTGTTTGTGGGTTGACCCAGGCTATGACGAGGGTTGACTTTCTACCATCTGGGAGATCAATAGTAATATTGTTCTAGACTCGCCACAGTTTTAATAAAAATGGATTTTTCAAAAACAGTACTGGGAGTATGGTAGAACTGGAAGTGATTCCAGAACCGCAAACGATTACTGAAGATTTGATAAGGAACCTAAAAGATTCAATCTGATTTGACATTCCATTGGCCACTCCGCAGATAAGGTGGGTAACCTCAGGCACCCGAGAGGTACTTCGGTATACTCAAGGACGGTGGCAGAGAGGTTCTTGTTTACCCAGACTTGCCATTGCTGTTGTTCCAGACTATGAGACCCGGCAGGAGGATGAGTATAGCATCGTTCTAAACTAGCTTTAGAAGTGTACGCCTATATGACTCTGCCAGAGGGTTGTCGTAGTCAGTGGGAGCAGCGGAAGCATTGGTGGACATCAGGCTTATGTCTATTTATAGACTAAAGCAGATATGGCGGAGATAGATCATATGTTTCTGATGTGACAGTCTTAGGTTTGACGTCATCAGAATAGGGGATGGATCTGTTGAGAAGGTAGTAGGAAGTGATATTCCTATACTACGATCGGTTATACTATGGTCGTCACACAGTGGTTTCTCCACAAGGGACTTGGACATTATATCAGACATACTGGTTACTAGATCTATGGTTTTAGGTCTAGATTTGAGTGGTTTCCCAATCAGGGTACTTTGACAGCATTCTAAGAATATTTAGAATGGATGACTCCTGGCATGGTAGTGTACCTGCAGGTGATGGAGTCACCCTCTCTAAAGGTGTCTTATAGACTAAAGGGGAGAGGGATGCGCATGATTGGCAGATCACTTGCTTGGGCAATTGAGTCAATCATGAGATGTCAAGTACCACACCAGATGTTGTTCTTGCACTAGATGCAATAAGTTGACATTGATCCAATCCTGGAGAAACAGTCGGAAGCAGTTTTAGAACATAAGTGGATGTTCTAGGGATATGATAACGGCTGCCTCCTTTAGGAGACGGTTATCACTCCAGGCTTCCAAGGTGACATGGACGACAAGGAGGTTGTCAGAGTTATAGTTTTTCCTTCTGACGAGGGGCAGTATTTTGGACAGGTGGTCCAAGGAAATACTGAGGGTGGCATGGCGCAGGATACTGATTAAGTTCAGTTGACGATACAGTCTAAGAAGTTTGGATTTGGAGTTCATTTATGAGCTCGGTCCCATCAGACATCCAGACACTCTAAGACAGGTATGGCTCATTTCGGGAGATGGCTTTCTCCGCGAACTTGAGATATAGAGAGAGACATAGAAAGAAACATCTAGGCGGATCCACTCACTAAGGCTATTCCTCGAACGCAAGAGTTTCGCAAACAGGCTTTATGAGACTGACTAGTAGAGGAGTTGGGTGTTCGGTATCACACGGGCTGTGAGTATGTGACATCGCAATAATTAGCCTTGAGTGCAAGTGGGAGATTGTTGGAGATAGTGCCCTCAGAGTCCATTATTGGATCACAGGCACGTGATTGCAATGATTGAGAGAGGACCTATCCCAGTACGACAGTCTTACTCGAGATGATAGTATGCTATCTGGTTTACCTTTATCATCGTGTACTGCTTTAGGTGACCTGACAGGTCACTATTACACGTTGATAGAGCCCCTAGGATTCTTGCTTGACTGCCAGCAGTATGAGGGCGATCATATACGTGAGAGCTGGGGTCTACAAGCAAATCCTTAAAAGGTCCCTAGTCGTGGGAGATTCGAGACAGGGCATCGATTCTCCAGAGTAGACTAGTGTATACAGTCGAGACCCCGACGAGGGGCGGTGGCCGGTCTCACAAGCCACTGGTGTCAGTTGGTTCACCTAAGATGTATACAGGTGCTCATTGGGTTATGAGTACACCGGACAGGACTCGCCGGGAACATGCTAGTTGGTCTTATACCTGACGTCAGATAGCAGTTCCCAGGTGACATGTGTGCAGGTTAGTTCATCGACCTGGGGATCGTCATTTGTCTCGTGTGAGTTCCCACTGTGCTTTGATTACTACCCTACCACGGCTCAAAGGAGTCGTGCAAACAGGTTTTAGTTGGGTACAGTCCCGAGCCACATGGAGGCAGTGAGCGGATCTTCGGGGGTTCGTCTCTCCCGGTATTGGGGGTGAGGTCGCGCTGTGTCTAGGAGAGCCATTACACGAAGTCCTTGGCCAAGGCAGGAGATTTACTGGTAGGTATTCCAGTAGTATCTCAGGGTGTTCTGGGCTACACTCCGACACGACTTGTACCGCTTTTGGGGGTCTGACTTTTACCCACCCCCTAGGCCCGACATGCGATACTCATAGACGAACGGACCAGACTGTACGGATATTGTCACTGACAGGCTCAGTAGGGTGTCAGGATGAGTTCGCTCATCGACGTCCCTTTTGTAAGCCCGCGGGGGCGCCCCGGCCGTCGATCCGACGCCGGAAACGCGGAAAACAAAAACTTTGCGAACTTTGCAAAACGGCACCGCCGCGGACTTTCTACCCGGATCGGGCCATTAACCTAGCTAGCTAGCAAAAAGAAAAGAGTAGAGAAGTATACCAAGCGATCCGTGTCCTTCGGTCTTCGTCTCCACTCCGATCTCATGCGGAATCTTCGTCACCTCCTCGCTCGTCGGAAAGGGCACCACGTAGCCGGAATCTTTTACGGGCTCCCGCCTCTAGACCGAGGCAACTCGGGCGCGAAGTTGGCTAGCCGACGCGTCCAAGGCTTGCTATAGAATAGTGTAGTGAGATGTCTCTTTAGGGTTTATGAGGTTGCCATGATATGGTGGAGGTGAAGAAAGCAACTCAAGAATGTGCTTATGAACTTGGTAGCATGGAAAAAAGGATATGAAACATTTTTCTCACACAAAATGAAATCCCCTCTTCTCACTTGGAATAGTGGCCGGCCCTCCCTCTCAAGAATGGGATTGGAGAGAGAAAAAAAAAACAAGAAAGAATATATCAACAATATAGAAAATGGTCACTCTCATTTCACTAATCCAAATCAAATCCTCATCTAATCTCATCATCACATAACCATCACATGAAAAGCTAAGAAAGGGACAAGAAAGGCATCTCATGATGAAACAAATCTCATCATAATCCAAAAGTGCAAGAAAACCCTCCACAAAAGAGTTATTTGCAAATTGCAAATAACCCCCTCCACCAAAAGTCCGGCCGAGAAGGAATGAAGGAAAACCGGCCGGAACGGAATGCAAACTGGCAACTTCAGAAAACCGATCCCGTAATAAATTACAGGAAAACCCCACTACTGCAAATACATGCCCGCATTTGTATTCCCACTGAACACAAATGTAAAGAGACAAAACTACACTATCTTATACTAGGATCCGGCTTAAGCCAAAGCCGGCTAGTAAAAATTGTCCGATCACGATCCGTGCAATACCGCACGTATCTGATCGAACCCTGCCATATCTCCATACGGCCTCTACAGCGTTTCGCCCGAAACTTGAGTAACTGTCTGTGTGGTGGACTCTAAAGACTCGTCAATACTGTGGCTGTGGATTTAACCACTAGCACGTCAGAGGTATAAGCCAATACGTGACGGGCCACCAGGTATTGACCATAAGGGACGTCGATGAGCGAACTCATCCTGACACCCTACTGAGCCTGTCAGTGACAATATCCGTACAGTCCGGTCCGTTCGTCTATGAGCATCGCATGGCGGGCCTAGGGGGTTGGTAAAAGTCAGACCCCCAAAAGCGGTACAAGTCGTGTCGGAGTGTAGCCCAGAACACCCTGAGATACTACTGGAATACCTACCAGCAAATCTCCTGCCTTGGCCAAGGACTTTTCATGTTCTGGCTCTCCTAGACACAGCACGACCTCACCCCCAATACCGGGAGAGACGAACCCCTGCAGATCCGCTCACTGCCTCCATGTGGCTCGGGACTGTACCCAACTAAAACCTGTTTGCACGACTCCTTTGAGCCGTGGTAGGGTAGTAATCAAAGTACAGTGGGAACTCACACGAGACAAATGACGATCCCAGGTCGATGAACTAACCTGTACACATGTCACCTGGGAACTGCTATCTGACGTCTGGTATATCCCAACTAGCAGGTTCCCGGCGAGTCCTGTCCGGTGTACTCATAACCCAATGAGCACCTGTATACATCTTAGGTGAACCAACTGACACCAGTGGCTTGTGAGACCGGCCACCGCCCCTCGTCGGGGTCTCGACTGTATACACTAGTCTACTCTGGAGAAACGATGCCCTGTCTCGAATCTCCCACGACTAGGGACCTTTTAAGGATGTGCTTGTAGACCCCCAGCTCCCACTTATATGATCGCCCTCATACTGCTGGAAGTCAAGCAAGAATCCTAGGGGCTTTATCAACGTGTAATAGCGACTCGAAAGGTCACCTAAAGCAGTACACGATGATAAAGATAAACCAGATAGCATACTATCATCTCGAGTAAGACTGTCCTACCGGGATAGGTCCTCCCCTCAATCATTGCAATCACGTGCCTGTGATCCAATAATTGACTCTGAGGGCACTATCTCCAACAATCTCCCACTTGCACTCGAGGCTAATTATTGCGATGTCGCATACTCACAGCCCGTGTGATACCGAACACCCAACTCCTCTACTAGTCAGTCTCACAAAGCTCGTTTGCGAAACTATTGCGTTCGAGGAATAGCCTCAGTGAGTGGATCCGCCTTGATGTTTCTTTCTATGTCTCTCTATATCTCATGTTCGCGGAGAAAGCCATCTCCCGAAATGAGCAATACCTGTCCTAGAATGTCTGGATGTCTGATGGGACCTAGCTCATAAGTGAACTCCAAATCCAAACTTCTTAGACTGTATCGTCAACTGAACTTAATCAGTATTCTGCGCCATGCCTTCCCTCAGTATCCACCTGGACCACCTGTCCAAAATACTGCCCCTCGTTAGAGGAAAAACTATAACTCTGACAGCCACTCTGCCATCCAGGTCACCTTGGAAGCCTGGAATGATAACGGTCTCCTAAAGGAGAATGCTGTTATCAAATCCCTAGAACATCAACTTATGTTCTTAAACTGCTTCCGACTGTTTCTCTAGGATTGGATTAATATCAACTTATTGCACCTACTGCAAGAACAACATCTGGTGTGGTACTTGACATCTCATGATTGACTCAGTTGCCTAAGCAAGTGATCCGTCAATCATTCGTGTCCCTCTCCTTTTTAGTCTGTAAGACACCTTTAGAGAGGGTGACTCCATTACCTGCAGGTACACTACCGTGCCAGGAGTCGTCCATTCTAAATACTCATAGAATGCGGTCAAAGTACCCAGATTGGGAAACCACCCAAATCTAGATCTAAAACCATAGATCTAGTAACCAGAATGTCTGATATAATATCCAAGTCCTTTGTGGAGAAACCACTGTGTGACGACCAAAGTATAACCGATCGTAGTATAGGAATATCACTTCCTACTCTGTGTATGTCATCAAATACCAGGACATCACACCCTACTACCTTCTCAACAGATCCATCTCCTATTCTGATGAAGTCAAACCTATGACTGTCACGTCAGAAATAGATGATCTATCTCCGCAATATCTGCTATAGTCTATAAATAGACATAAGCCTGATATCCACCAATGCTTCCGCTGCTCCCACTGACTACGACAACCCTCTGGCAGAGTCATATATACGTACGCTTCTAAAGCAAGTTTAGAACGACGCTATACTCATCCTTCCGCCGGGTCTCGCAGCCTGGAACAACAGCAATGGCAAGTGTGGGTAAACAAGAACCTCTCTGCCACCGTCCTTGAGCATACCGAAGTACCTCTCGAGTGCCTGAGGTTACCCACCATATCTGCGGAGTGGCCAATGGAATGTCAAACCAGATTGAATCTTTAGGTTCTTATCAAATCTTCAGTAATCGTTTGCGGTTCTGGAATCACTTCCAGTTCTACCATACTCCCACTACTGTTTTTCTGAAAAAATCCATTTTTGATAAAACTGTGGCGAGTCAAGAACAATATCTCTATTGATCTTCCAGATGGTAGAAAATCAACCCTCGTCATAGCCCGGGTCAACCCACAAACAGCCACTACTGAAACGTGCCTTGAGTTGTCCAGAGTCTGGTTTTAAGCATAAGCCGGACAACTCCCCGTATCTTAACAATGTCAAGATATGAACTGTTCTATATCCAAGAAACAGAGGCACTGATTTAATTGAACCAGATTCAAATCATGCAGCTGTCTCCAGTGCATGTCAACTAAATGGAAGGAGGCCGATCAGCATTACTCAACTTAGGAATGCTTCCAATTATGAGTAACCTGAAAGAGAAGCAAGTTCTCTTAACCATTACTATCAACTGAATACCATTCACAAGTATCTACATCTTCGATCTCCTTGAAGAATTCCGATACTTGCAACACGTGGTTCTCTACTTTATTCATATACCTATAACTCCTCAAAACTTAGACCCTGTGTTTCAACGAAACACATGTCTAAGAACTAGAGAAGTTAAAAGTAAACAGAATATAGTATGAGGACCAACCCCTCTGTCCTAATGGACACTGGACAATATACAATACTCTGTATAAGTCCCCTGAGTCTGGTGACTCATTCACTGTGTGTCGTAGGTTGAAAACTGTACTTTTGGTTAAGAAGAATTACACCGTTGTTCAATGCTCCTTACCTAGCCATCCACTGGTATAGGTAAATGTCATAGACATAATTTCATAAAGGTATATCTCACTCTATGAAAATAGACGTACAGATATATCAATTTGAAATTGGTGCATAACAGCGGATATTCAAAACCAAAAATTTGCCGACCGGCAAACAACCCAGGTGACTTCCTCAAATATCACCGATTACAACGAATCCCGATATAATGAGGATGGTCACCTAATTCCCAATAACTTACTCCCACTCATCGTCTGTAAAACCATACAGAAGTGAGAATCCAACCTGGTAAATACATACCCTGGAGTAAGTGTCTAATCGGGAAATCAGTTTTCTTTTAACAGTACACAGTGAAACTGAAACATTGAAATGTTTCGATGGGGTATGCTGGTATTCCTAGTAATGCCTCTTCCATTATTCAGATTCACAACTATAACTGTATAATTCTTTGCCACCTCTCCAAATCCCTTTACATGTCTTTAGTCATTACCTTCTGTACACCCCTTTAGGCCAAATGGTTTTCTTCCTTCCCTACCGTTCGGCACCAGCCTATGGTTTGGAAGAAGACTATCCAATAAGCATAATGGGTGTACTGTCCTAGTCCTAGGAGCACTCGCAATGCGAGAGAAGGTGAGGATAAAAGACAACCGAATGTACTTAATTCATAGGTGATTTAGGATTGACAAAGAAGTACATGGTTAGGTTGTGAATAGCAGTCGCAATTTACTTTGCCCTCTTACTAATCCCTTGCTTTGTCTGAACTTAATACCTTCTATACACCGTTTAGGCTAATTGGCTTTCTTCATTCCCTACCGGTCGGCACCAGCCTAGGGTCTGGAAGAAGACTATCCAATTTGCGTAATAGGTGTACTACTCCTAAACCAAGGAGTACTCGCAACCTGAGAGAAGGTGAAAAGAAAAGACAACTGAATAGTCTTATTCGTTTTCTCCAGAACCGGAAACCATCCTCGAAGTCATTCGAGTTCGTATATAACCATACGATGGTTTTGTCCAATGGAAGTGGACGTTCGTAGTAATACGGGGTGTCCCGGAGAAAAGAGTAAAAGTAGGAGTGGCAAAGAGGTCTGCAACTCTGACAATCCAAAAGCCAGTGTTAAGAAGGTTCGGTCAACTTGGTCACTGAGTCATAGTCTAGGGTCGGGTCAATGGTCGCTGCCAGAGAGAGAGAAAAGAAACACTCAGCGTGCACTCTAACCTAGATCAGAATGGTTACCAATTTATCTAATCTGGAAACCTCCCACTGTAACGTCAAATTCTTCCCCAAACCTGAAAGAAGAATTAGCCGGGATCACCCGAGGAGTAAACCAACTCATCAGTGGGAATCGGGATCCAACTCTCATCGCATGATAACGTGACGGAATCCGCTCACGCTATCATACTCCAGAAGGTATGCGCATATCTGGCAAGTTTCAGTACTTTTGAAACTCCCGATGTGATTTCTGCCCCATGCTCTTATGACCTTGACGAAGGTCAACAAATCATAAGTCACATGTCAAGTTCCACCCGTCATTGTCCAGGTTAATTTGAACCCACCCGTACAAGCCCTTGACGAAGGTCAACAAGGCTGTACGACTGTCCCAAACCAACGCATCTATCTATGCAACAGAAAGGTAACAAGCAGCTACCATACACTATGCCTTGACGAAGGTCAACAAACATAGCATGAATACTACGTGCTACCCGTCTGAAACGACGGAGGGCTACGAATGGTTTCTGGCGAAAACCTTTAACGTAATGAACTTGATATCGTTGAAGGAACTGATAGCTTTTTAAAAAATATAGTGACGAAAACCTTTGCTAAAGAGGTCACTCCCGGTGAAGGGATCTCGGCTCTTTCCCCGTAGAATGAGGTGCAGGATATTCCAACTGAATACCACGATGCAAAGCAAAAGTAATCGGCTATAGTGAAGTTATTGCCCTGACGCAAACTTTTGTCCAAGGGGTCACTCCCGGTGAAGGGATCTCGGCCCTTGCCTCGTCGACTGAGGAGCAGGATATTCCAACTGAATACCACTGTGCAAAACAAAAGAGAACGCCCTTGCAATAACAGCTTTTTGAAAAAGTGTTCCAACAACATCAGATTAGGTTTGTTTTAACTTGCATTGATCCGAATCAATGCAGTCCCATCAATTGATCACACCAAAAAGAACGAAAATATACTGATGTACGTATATGCCATCCGCATTCGCCACTGGCTCCCGTCATCACTCGTTAGGTTAGCTAACTAACGACAGAGCGGGGACTGGACTAGCGCGGATGAAAAACATATACAACATCTACTAATATATATATAATATATAATTTTCGCTCATGGCGTGATAAAAAGCAACACAGAAATGTATAGCAACACAGATCAATACAGATATCTGGGATCCCCGGGTTTCACAGAGCCGCTGCTGAAACCCGACGTTCCCCTGGTCGTGTGGATAGCCTGTGCAATGAAATCCTAGACCCCTACGGGCGCGGCAAGTTACCCGCCAAAACCTGAAGCGAGGCAGCCCCCTTCAGCAACGTGAATGGACCACCCAGCACTTCACGGAATCCGGTAACTTGGGCACCCCTCCTGGGTCAACCCTATACCCCCTACGAGTGCGGCGAATAGCCCGCCAATCCTAGAGTGAAGCCCCCTCCGTCTCAATGCCATGAGATGCGGGCTTGTTGCCCTCCAGAATCCGGCTACCCGTGCACCCCTCCGCGGGGTAATCCTAGTACAGAAAGTAAAATATACATACACCGGGTACATCGACCGCAACCAGGTCGTGCCCCAAAATAATAATACAAACAGCCAGTGACGGCAGTCCACATGTCGGACGCTCGCCCCGCAATATCAAATGTACATAAAAAATAAAACTGTACTACCACTGCAACCAGGCTATCCCCCACGACCGATCCGCAACAACACAGTACAATCACAGAACATCAACGTGAAAGTCACGTTCGCAAATCCGTCTAACCGGGCTATAGCAGTTAGACCGGATTTACCGATCGAGTGACATTCACGGTCGCAGATATAATGTAAAAACTGTGAACTAGCATGTTTAAAATATCCGATCGAACAAATTTATCAAAGTGGGCCCCACACAATACTGTAGCACTTACAGAAAATCTGGGCCCAAAGAAAATATCCCAAATACCCTATTTTCAACACATAAGCTTACTGGGAAAATATGGTGCCACGATTCCTCTTTTCCGCCGCGCAAGCGCGGCCAAACCAGGGTATTGGCCGCGCTTCCGCGGTCGAAGTGAGGAATCAGTGGATCGTATTTTCCCAGAATTCTTATAATTGCTTGTACATGCCTCTGAAACAACCTGAAAAATTTTAGGAGCTCAAAAAATTTTAACAGAGAACACATGTGCACAAAATACGGTTTTTGGGGATTTTCGTTCGATCGAGCACTAAACATACTAGAGCAAGCTAGGTAGGTTAACGGCGTGGCTCTGATACCATTGTAAGCCCGCGGGGGCGCCCCGGCCGTCGATCCGACGCCGGAAACGCGGAAAACAAAAACTTTGCGAACTTTGCAAAACGGCACCGCCGCGGACTTTCTACCCGGATCGGGCCATTAACCTAGCTAGCTAGCAAAAAGAAAAGAGTAGAGAAGTATACCAAGCGATCCGTGTCCTTCGGTCTTCGTCTCCACTCCGATCTCATGCGGAATCTTCGTCACCTCCTCGCTCATCGGAAAGGGCACCACGTAGCCGGAATCTTTTACGGGCTCCCGCCTCTAGACCGAGGCAACTCGGGCGCGAAGTTGGCTAGCCGACGCGTCCAAGGCTTGCTATAGAATAGTGTAGTGAGATGTCTCTTTAGGGTTTATGAGGTTGCCATGATATGGTGGAGGTGAAGAAAGCAACTCAAGAATGTGCTTATGAACTTGGTAGCATGGAAAAAAGGATATGAAACATTTTTCTCACACAAAATGAAATCCCCTCTTCTCACTTGGAATAGTGGCCGGCCCTCCCTCTCAAGAATGGGATTGGAGAGAGAAAAAAAAAACAAGAAAGAATATATCAACAATATAGAAAATGGTCACTCTCATTTCACTAATCCAAATCAAATCCTCATCTAATCTCATCATCACATAACCATCACATGAAAAGCTAAGAAAGGGACAAGAAAGGCATCTCATGATGAAACAAATCTCATCATAATCCAAAAGTGCAAGAAAACCCTCCACAAAAGAGTTATTTGCAAATTGCAAATAACCCCCTCCACCAAAAGTCCGGCCGAGAAGGAATGAAGGAAAACCGGCCGGAACGGAATGCAAACTGGCAACTTCAGAAAACCGATCCCGTAATAAATTACAGGAAAACCCCACTACTGCAAATACATGCCCGCATTTGTATTCCCACTGAACAAAAATGTAAAGAGACAAAACTACACTATCTTATACTAGGATCCGGCTTAAGCCAAAGCCGGCTAGAAAAAATTGTCCGATCACGATCCGTGCAATACCGCACGTATCTGATCGAACCCTGCCATATCTCCATACGGCCTCTACAGCGTTTCGCCCGAAACTTGAGTAACTGTCTGTGTGGTGGACTCTAAAGACTCGTCAATACTGTGGCTGTGGATTTAACCACTAGCACGTCAGAGGTATAAGCCAATACGTGACGGGCCACCAGGTATTGACCATAAGGGACGTCGATGAGCGAACTCATCCTGACACCCTACTGAGCCTGTCAGTGACAATATCCGTACAGTCCGGTCCGTTCGTCTATGAGCATCGCATGGCGGGCCTAGGGGGTTGGTAAAAGTCAGACCCCCAAAAGCGGTACAAGTCGTGTCGGAGTGTAGCCCAGAACACCCTGAGATACTACTGGAATACCTACCAGCAAATCTCCTGCCTTGGCCAAGGACTTTTCATGTTCTGGCTCTCCTAGACACAGCACGACCTCACCCCCAATACCGGGAGAGACGAACCCCTGCAGATCCGCTCACTGCCTCCATGTGGCTCGGGACTGTACCCAACTAAAACCTGTTTGCACGACTCCTTTGAGCCGTGGTAGGGTAGTAATCAAAGTACAGTGGGAACTCACACGAGACAAATGACGATCCCAGGTCGATGAACTAACCTGTACACATGTCACCTGGGAACTGCTATCTGACGTCTGGTATATCCCAACTAGCAGGTTCCCGGCGAGTCCTGTCCGGTGTACTCATAACCAATGAGCACCTGTATACATCTTAGGTGAACCAACTGACACCAGTGGCTTGTGAGACCGGCCACCGCCCCTCGTCGGGGTCTCGACTGTATACACTAGTCTACTCTGGAGAAACGATGCCCTGTCTCGAATCTCCCACGACTAGGGACCTTTTAAGGATGTGCTTGTAGACCCCCAGCTCCCACTTATATGATCGCCCTCATACTGCTGGAAGTCAAGCAAGAATCCTAGGGGCTTTATCAACGTGTAATAGCGACTCGAAAGGTCACCTAAAGCAGTACACGATGATAAAGATAAACCAGATAGCATACTATCATCTCGAGTAAGACTGTCCTACCGGGATAGGTCCTCCCCTCAATCATTGCAATCACGTGCCTGTGATCCAATAATTGACTCTGAGGGCACTATCTCCAACACCTTTTAGTCAATAGCTGGTGGCCCGTTACGTATTGGCTTATACCTCTGACGTGCTAGTGGTTAAATCCATAGCCATAGTATTGACGAGTCTTTAGAGTCCACCACACTTTCAGTTACTCAAGTTTTCGGGCGAAACGCTGTAGAGGCCGTATGGAGATATGGCAAGGTCCGATCAGATACGTGCGGTATTGCACGGATCGGGATCGGACGGTTTGTACTAGAGGCCGTATAGAAATATGGCAGGGTTCGATCTGATACGTGCGGTATTGCATGGATCAGGATCGGACGAACATTACTAGCCGGCTTTCGTTTAAGCCGGATCCTAGTATAGTACAGTGTAGATTTTGTCTCTTTGCATTTGTATCCGGACGGAATACAGATGCGGGTGTGTATGCACAGTATCGGGGTTTTCCTGTGATTTATTACGGGACCAGTTTTCTGGAGTTGCCAGTTTGCATTCCGTTCCGGCCGGTTTTCCTTTGTTCTTTCCCGGCCGGACTTTTCCGATGGAGGGGGTTATTTGCAAGTTTGCAAATAACACTTTGTGGAGGGTTTTATTGCAAAAGTATTGATTATGATATCTTTCATCCATGATGCATTTATTGTGAAGAGAAAGGATTTGATTTGGATGTGAGTTTTGTGATCATTATGTTTGTTTGTGGTCACCCTTGCTTTTCTCCTACAATCACCTCCCTTCATGCTTGATTAATCCCTCCACCATTCTCATATCATCAAAGGGGCCGGCCACAATTTCTTGAGGGGAGATGAGAAAAATGAGAGAGATTCATTTTTGTGTATAGCATTCTTCATCTCATTCCATTTGCTAGAAAATTGAAAGCACCAATTTTCTTTAGACCATTCCTCCGTCTATGGCAACCAACCCCAAAGAGACATACTCTACACTACATTCTACAGCACTTCTTGGGCATGTCGACTTGCCAGCTTCATGCCCGAGTTGCCTCGGTATTGAGGTGGGAGCCCGTAAAAGATGCAGGCGTTGTGGCGCCCTTCCGGCGAGGGGGCGACGACCAAAGTTTCCGCGAGAAGATCGGAGTGGAGAAGAAGATCGGAGGACTCGGATCACTCGGTATATCTCTTCCCATCTTGTAGTTTGCTAGAACTAGTTTAATGGTACGATCCGGGTGTTTAGTGCGCGATGGTGCCGGTTTGCAAAGTTCGCAAAATTAAAGTTTATCACCGTTTCCGCATTTGGCCGTCGGATTGACGGCCGGGGCGCCGCCGTGCACTTACACCTCCGGGCCCCACCATGTACCCGCACACGGCCCACTCCACTCCTCACATGGGGGATATATCACAATCTCATAACCGAGAAATCTCATGGTGGACGCATCGAAATATCATATCAAGAGAAACCGGGTTTTTCAAATAATGCATAATTTCATGAAACTACCACGGTCCTCAAATCCAGAAAACATCAAGAAATGAACAAGTATAATTGCATAGATCATTATATATGTGTACATATATAACAGCGTCCCATACCACTGATATATATATACATATATATATCAGCGTCCCATACCGCTGATATATATACATATATATATATCAGCGTCCCATACCGCTGATATATATACTTAGGAGTAAAACATCATATGAAATCCATATCTCAATGCGAAAATCCATGAATATAATATATGCAACATAAAACAGTAATATGAGCATATAAACGAAAAACCGCTATTTAGCTGCAACAAGTTATTAAATATATCATGCGGTTCCTAATTTCTCCGAAATCCAACGCAACATCATATAAAGGTGAACATGTAGCTATAACCAGGTATGCGTAACCATGTCGTTATAGCAAGATATGTGTATCTACCTATCAATAATTATGTAACACCCTCCAGGTATATGTATAGCTATAGCAAGCTAGGTATTTGTATATACATGTCAATAATAATACAATACCCTCTAGGTATATGCGTAGCTATATCAAGCTAGGTATGTGTATATACATGTCAATAATGATACAATACCTTCCAGTTATATGTAAGTACGTACGCAAGATGTACATGTAGCTGTGTCTCATATGTGTATCTACCTATCTCTAATGGTACAATACCATATAGGTATATGGGTAGCTAGCATGTAGACATGGCAAGGCATATATGTAAGCATGTAGGTATACAGGTATGCTATATGTCATATGCACTATGGAATATGAATCAATGTCTCAATGTCACTAACCAATACAATATCGCATATGTATAGGTGTCAACTATATCTCGTATGTATATGGGTTGTGCGTGCCATGGCAATTATCGACGGAGTGTGTGTAGCATAAAATTAGTGCTCGTATAGCGTGAACCGTCAATAACGGTGTTGTGTCTCATTAATACTATATCCATATGCAAATAGAAAAATGAGGTATGCAACAAAGGTACACATGCACAATCAATGACCATATACTTAATATCAAGAATCATATCGTTTAATCTAGCCTAGACACATAATGCCATGCGGGCGATTCCCCTGTAGATGTTAAATCTACTCACAACGATCCTGGCCAAGTAAATCCAACCACTTGCTTTCCTTCTTCGCAGCGTCCGAAGTCCTCGCCTGCGATCCTATAATTTCATAAACACAACACATAAAGTTAAACATCTTGCGCCGACACAAAGAAAACGAAACGCAAGGATAACGTCCACAAGAAAAACACACTGTGCACTCACTGCACAAAACGCGCACGATATCGGCACAACCCTAGCTAGTAACGCAAAACTACGCAACCACCAAGCCTAGATCCCGATCGTACCGATCACGCATTCACAACATATTAAATAGCGTGGAAGATAATACATATCACGTCGCAACGCCAAAAGAAACTCATGCCTAAACTTTAACGAAATCTAGCAAGCAATATTTAATCATTTAGCTCAAAAGTACAAGTTTATCCCAAACTAGTAATCATAATAAACTCATAATAGCATGATTAAACCACACAAACCGTTACTAGAATTTTAATCTCACTCAAATAGGATTTAGAAAAAGTTTAGTTTGCACTTAAGCTAATTAGACATTTAGGAAAAATATATCATTTAACAAACTTGCACTAGGTTAAATTTTAACCAAGTCTAATCTTCACACTAAACATGACAACTAACAAAAGCCTAACTTGATTAACATAAACTCTTACTAGAAATTCTAAATATGCAATTACAAGCTTTAATTAAACATCTTATATACTAGCCTAAAGTATTAACACCACAATTAAAGATTAGGGTTAGAATTTTATACCTCCTCAAGATCACAAATTAGCAACAAAACTCATCATTTTAGCCTCCAAAATGACGTCTTTAACGAAGATCCAAGCGTGCTTAGTGATGAAGAATATTGGGTATGGATTTATATTTGAGTTTGTAGGATTATTTGATGAATTTTGATGATTTATTTGAGCATAAAAGAGTGAAAATGTGTGAAGAAAATTTTTGGGCAGCAAGGGGGAGAAGGGGCTGGCCACATGATGAAAAGATGGGGTCTGTGGAATTGTGTGGAAAAATCTAGTCAAAAACAATAATTAAAGCTCATTAATGCAAACAATATCTAAGCCACCTCATTTTCATTTCTTTAAAAATTCATTTTAATTCCGCAAATATCTAGATATTTTGGATGGATGGACTAATGCTTAATCAAGTGATTAACTTAGCATAGATTCACTTTAGTAGTAATTAACCCAAACAAAAATGTAATTACCACTAATTCAGTGCATATTTAACAACTTAAAAAATAATATTTTAATTAAGGAAAATTATTAAAATGCACCAAAATTACAAGTAACTTATAAAAACCCTCAAACTAGCAATTTCCTAGCTAAACTAGGTGCGGTGAATTCTATACTGCAAAGAGATCGCTTCTAGGTTTTACGAAAAACACCGACTATTTTATCTTAAAAACCGAAAATCGCCTGAACGATTTCCAAAACGTTACATTGTAGCCTCTAACTCTTAGCTAGGTTTTTTGATATCATCATAGTTAACCCTAATCATCTAGTTAGATTCTATAATAGTCTAGCTTAGCACCCCAATTATTAAAAATTGCATGCTTGATGCCGGTTTAGACATCATGGTGGTGCTAGGGTAGACTTTCAGATTCGTCAGACTCCAGCAACTTGTTAAGTCATGCCGATGTAGGCCCATAACGGTTCGAGAAACTACTAATAACACTTATTAGTAATCTCATCAGCCCTGTCCAGGAACTTGCTGTTATAGCCAATCGTGTATAGTGCAACATTAACTCCCTATAACTGGAGAGACGAAACCCCTCCTATCGCTCACTGCCTCCATGTGACTCAGGATTGTACCCAAAATCCACCTGTTTTCAAGACTCCTTTGAGCCGTGGTAGGGAGGAAATCAAAGCACAGTGGGAGCCACACAAGACACTATGACGATCTTGGGTCTACTGACTAATCTGTACAAGTGTTACCAGAGAACTACAATCTGACGATAGGTATGGTACCATCTAAGAGTTCTCGGCAAGTCCTGTTCGGTGTACCCATTCTCTAATGAGCACATGTGTACAATCTTTGATGTCAAACACCAATGGTTATGGGATCAACCATCGCCCTATACAGGATCAAGAAACATACACACTAGTCTACTCTAGAATATCGAGCCCTATCTCGATATTCCCTCGACTAGGAACTATTAATGGATGTGCTTGTGGACTACACGAGCCCCACTAGTATGATCTGCATCATAGTCCTGGTAGTTAAGCCAATATCCTAAGGGCTTTATCAACATGTATCAGAGAGACAAAATAATAATAATATAAGTGTGCATGTTAAGATAAAGAGTAACCAGATAGCATACTATCATGTCGAGCAAGAAATTCCTCTCTCTATATATATATATGTCCAAGCATCCACTATAATATACAATAATGGCCTCTAGGACATACATATTTCTAACAATCTCTCACTTGCACTAAGGTCAGTTGTTGTAGTATCTCATACCCAACATCCTAAAAGGTCTTCAAATTGCGTCTGGGGGAGGGCCTTCATGAGTGCATCCGCTGTGTTGTCCTTCATGTCAACTCTCCTGACCTTGATCTCCCGGCAATCTACTATCTCCCGGATCAGGTGATACCGCCTAAGAATATGTCTCGATCGCTGATGGGACCGGGGTTCCTTGGCCAAAACTATAGCTCCATTGTTATCATAATACAAAGGTATTGGATGCTCAATGGATGGAACCACACCAAGTTCAGTAATGAATTTCTTCATCCATACAGCCTTTTTAGCAGCATCGTTGGCAGCGATGTATTCAGCCTTCATCGTCGAGTCTGCAACGGATCTTAGAACTCTTCCATCATACCGCCCCTCCATTAAGGGTGAAGACAAAACCCAAGACTGACTTACTTTTGTCCTTATCACTCTGGAAGCTCGAATCGGTAAAGGACTCCATTTGGAGTTCACCGTTACCATAAACCAAGAATATTTCTTTAGTCCTTCTCAAGTACTTAAGAATGTTCTTCACAGTTGTCCAGTACTTCTCCCCATGATCTGATTGATACCTACTTACCACACTAAGTGCGTAAGCTACATCTGTTGGATATATGTATGCCCTAGAGGCCATTATGTGATAGTGGATGTGTTTATACATGTATATATATATATATTCAGTATACATTCTTGCTCGACATGATAGTATGCTATCTGGTTCTTCTTTATCTGACATGTTGATTTGATAATACTTCTATTCATTCACACATGTTGATAAAGCCCAGGGGATATAGGCTTGACTATTGTGATTATGATAGAGATCATACTAGTGGGACATCAGTAGTTTATAATCATATCCTGGAATGTCCCTAGTCGTAGGTGTATCGAGACGGGGCATCGATATACCAGTGTAGACTAGCGTATATGATACTAGACCCATATGATGGGCGATGGATGTTCCCACATTCATCAATGTTTGACATCGAGATCGTATACGGGTGCTCAGTGGTGACTGGGTACACTGGACGGACTCACCGAGAACTCCTATCTGGAATTATATCTATCGTCGGATAGCAGTTCTCAGGTGACACTCGTGCAGGTTAGTCTGTAGACCCGAGATCGTCACAGAGTCTTGTGTGTTCTCCCACTGTACTTTGATTACCACCCTACCACGGCTCTACTGAGTCGTGCAAACAGGTGGCTGTTGGGTACAGTCCCGAGACACACGAAGGCGATGAGCGATACGACGGGTTTCGTCTCTCCCGGTATTGGGAGTTGATACTGTGCTGTGCACGACTGGCTATATCGGTAAGTCCCTGGCCAGGGCTGTTGGGATTTCCTGATAAGTGTTATCAGTAGTTTCTCGATCTGTTATAGACCATTCATCGGCACGACTTATTGAGTTATTGGGGTCGACGTTACCATCCCTAGACTCGATATGCAGCATATCTGACGAAGAGACCGGACTGTATGGCAGTGTTGCTGGTTAGCTCGACGGGAGTTGTAGCAGGTTCGCTTGTTTTCTTCTGATCGCTCAATACCCGGGTGGCCGTTACGTTTAGCTGACCGCTTGCGGCTTGTAGGTATTTGATATGATCATTACCTACTGCCGGCGTATTGACGAGTCTTAGAGTCCCACAATGATGTTTCCTGGCTCAGGCGAAAAGATGTGGTGTGCTTATGAGATATGCGCGGAGACCCGATTAAATACGGATTTGTGATACCGTATATTAATCGGGCATTTTCTTTTGGTCGGGTCGTATGTGATATGACCGGTTTGCAAAATCAAGTGTTGATTTAACAAATGACTTCTAGATTAATTCTTTAATCAAACTCTTTTTCTATTTTTGTATGCACATGATGATGTGCATGGATACATACATGCATACATAGTATCATGGTTGTTGATACAAGTTTGGTGGCAATGCAAGACTTACATGATAGAATTATCTATTTATTTTTCATTTTCTAAAAAGGAAAGGATAATTCACAAGAGGTTAGAGTTTATCATCTTTGACCATGCTTCAACCGCTTATTAACCTTGAGTTAATTATCCTTTGCCTTTTAATGCATTTTGGAAAAGATCTAGATAATTCTAACCATGGTTGAAGTGAGAAGGAATTTAGAAATATATTATTCTTTCTCATTTCAATTATTCATTCTTATCTCTTTTCTTTTTGTGAGAATGAAAAGCCACCATCTTCTTCTTCCTCTCTTGATAATTTTCTTTAAGTGAGGTTGATAAAAGAAAGAGTTTTGATTATAGAAAAAAAAACCCATCATCATACTACACACATCTAGTAGGTTTGTGTAGGGTGTTTGCTTTACTTCTTTCACATATCGGGTAAAGCAAGGAGCTTTGGGCAAAGAAACTTCGGGTGGATCGTCGTGGACATTAGAAGACCTCAAGCGAACCTTTTTCCAACCCTCAAGTGGCCAAGGAGTCTAGCGTAGGGAGCTACAAAGGTTGTACTCTCAAAACCCTAGTTTTTCTTACTTGTGATGTTGTCAAGTTTTAGAAACCCTAAAATTCTAGTGATGATTCTTTGTATGTTCACTTAGCACCATAAAAATTTGATTTTGTGACATGTGATGCTTCCAAATCATTCATGAGGTGCTAGGTAAACTTAACATTGGTATCAGAGCCAACCTAGAACTTTAGACGACACTTTAACGAAGTTAAAACTCCGATCGAACCGAAAAATACGAACTTTTGAACACTCTCTGGACATTTTTTCAAAACTGTTATTTTTCAGAATTAAAAATACTTAAAAAATTCAGCAGGGAAATTTAAGACAAACTGTAAAATACGATGCTGTGAACAGTAAACCCTACCACGGAACCGCGGCCAGAGCTTGCTTAGGCCGCGGCTCCGCGGCCATATAGTTGAATCACTGCCTCGTTTTTGTACAGTGTTTTTCTTACCTGCTTGTATATATTTTTGGGTATGTTTAATCTGAATCTAGTGTTGTATGTTCTGGGGATGGTTTTTGATTCTACGATTCGATCGGAATTTTAATTTCGTGGTTTTTTCCGGGTAATTTAGAAAGTATTAAAATGTTCGAACGAGTATCATTTACTCACTTTTTCACGGGGTTTAAATCTTTCGGAAATACATGCAAGTTTTGTGGTGGACCCTCTAGAAGACAACAAACCTTAACTCGATTATGTGACCGTCTTGAACTGCCTTTTGAAACTTAGGGTTTGGGGCAGTACGGCGTGCCACATGTGAGGCGTTGGCTTGACCCTTCTACGGCTGGACCGCTACTACTGTGTCACATTCCAGGTTTTTTGAACTCCGCTCAAGTGTTGAGCTTTAGGGAATTTTGGGTATTTGATCATTCGTTCAAAAACTTTAATACTGTATATTTATCTGGAATGTGATACAATATGTGGAATTCATATAGTTAGGCATGAAATACGAAGTATGTGATATTTCGCATTTACGATGTCTAAAGAGAATGTGGATTCCAAATATTGTAGTTTTACACTTTCTTTTCTGTGACCGTAAGTGTAGTATGTAGTGGTATTGCTGATCTTCATTGCTATACATCGATGACGATCGGTGTATGCATACTTACTTACATTGATGATATATGATATTATGTGTTGCTGCGATATGATGTGCAGGATTGTCGCGATTGAATAGCCGGGGGTTCTATGTGAGATGAGAGTTTTATTTTCATTCATGTAAATTCAAATGTAATGTAATATTCTTTTATTTGGGGCACTTCCGGGTTGAGCTTGATGTCACCAGTGTTGTATATTATTTACTTTTCTGCATTAGGATAGACCCAAGGAGGGGAGCACAAGTGACCGGGTTCTGGGGTTCAGTGGGAGGCCATCTCGAGGAGTCGAGACCGGGTCTCCTAAACTCCAGGATTGGTAGGGTCGCTTGCCGCTCTCGTAGGGGTCTAGGGGTGTGGGCTTGGTTATTCGTGACTGTGGAATCCGTATTTTCTATTGTTGGCTAAATACTAAACACGGACGTCCTAGTATATCGCACATTATATCTATGTTTCTGCTACCTGTGTTCTGTGATATCTGAGACGAATGATATATTATATATGAGATATATAGTAGACGTTGTTTATGTTTTACACCCACGCTAGTCCCGTCCCGGTATGCCGTTAGTTAAGTAACCTAACGGTGCATAACGGAACATTGCGGCGAATGCTGATGGCATAAGCGTACGTGTTATTTTCGTTTCTTTTCTGTGATTGGCTTAAGGACTTTAATGATGGGAATACATTAATATGATTAATGTGAAGAAAATAAACCTAAAAAGATGTTGTAGAATCGGATTTGAAAACCACTCGGCTCTTTATGAAAAAGCTACATTTCAAAACTGCGGAGCTTAAGCCACTCCTTTTAAAAACCATTTGATTCTACAACGATATCAAGTTCAAAGCGTTAAAGATTTTCTTAAAAATCATCCGCAACCCTCCGTCATTTTAGGAAGTAGAGTACTTAGTATTCGTGCTACGTTTGTTGACTTTAGTTAAGGCATAGTGTACGGTAGCTAAGTGATGTCTTCCTACACTGCATATGATGCAAATTAATTAGGACATTCATGCGACTTTGTTGACCATAGTTAAGGATCATGTGGGTGGGTCTAATTAATCAAGAAATAACGGGTAGAACTTGACTCGTACTTATGATTTGTTGACCATAGTTAAGGTCATAAGTTTTAGGGGTAAAAACCACATCAGGAATTTCAAGTGTTGAGATTTGTAATGAGATTGCATAGCTTCCATATGATGGTTGGATCCCGATCCCACTGTGGGCAATAGTTGCTCCCAGGAGAGTTTTGCAGTTTACAATTAGCTAACTCATTAGGTTTCTAGAAAGGTGTTAACGGGGCTACCCCTCTAGGAAAACGAGGTTTACTTTAATTAGGTCCGTGCGAAAGCACGGGGAACCTCCCTCAAGTACTGACACTGGCCTGGCTGAACGGTTAGCGAAGTTGTAGACTGTAATTAATCCTGGCTAGTTTTCTTTTTAAAGGTTTGAAAGAAAAACTTGATTAAAGCAGTGGGAGACATCGATTAGACAAGATAATAACCAATCTGATCTTTGCAAGAGCTTTCGCTGAGTGTATTCTTTTCTCTCTCTTAATGGAAGATACCAATGACTGGACTCAAACTTCTACTAGATAAAAATAAACTGAATGGGACCAATTATAAAGACTGGCTGAGGAATCTGAAAATAGCCTTGACTTATGATAAAGTATCATATGTCCTCACGGCTTCAGCCCCGCCCGTCCCAAGTCCAAAATCCTCAGTTGCGGACAAAGAAGTCCGCAAGACATGGGACGCTGACTGTGCCACGGCCAAATGCCCCGCGCTTGCATCGATGGACAACACACATCAAAAGCAGCACGAGAATATGGACATTCAAGCCATATTTCTCCATACAAAGGAGTTGTATGCAGAGCAATCCCGCGTATTACGATACGAAGCATCAAAGAAATTGTTTCAAATGAAAATGGCCCCTGGCACATCAGTAGGAGACCATGTTCTGAAGATGATAGCTCTCATAGAAGAGCTTGAGGACCTTGGATGGACGATGGACAATGAACAATATACGGATATTATTTTGCAGTCCCTCCCCTCCACCTTTGCTCAATTTATAGTTAACTTCAACATGCCCAACATGGAGAGGGAACTACCTGAACTCCTTTATATGCTAAGGAGTGCAGAGAGCACACTGAAATCAGTGAAAACTCCAGTTATAACTGTTGGACATTCTTCCTCTTCTCGCCCAAAGGCTAAGGCCAAAGGAAAGAAAAAGAAGAAGCCCAACAATCCTAAGGGTGGAGTTAAAAAGGTGAAGGGAAAGGAAAAGTCCAAACCTGGAGAGTCGGGGAAAGGGGAATATTTTCATTGCCACAAAACAGAACATTGGAAGCGCAACTGTACCGAGTACTTAAATCTCAAGAAGAAGCATGGGGATGCTTCCACTTCAGGTGTGTTTGTGACAGAAAACTGTTTTTCAATAAACTCTGCTTCCTGGGTATTAGATACCGGTTCATGTTCTCACATTTGCAATTCTATGCAGGGGCTGAGAAATAGCAAAGTTTTGAAGACAGATGACCATACTCTCCGCGTTGGAAATGGTTCCAATGTACATACAGTCGCAGTGGGAGAGTATCACTTGGGGTTGCCATCTGGGTGTATATTGGTTTTGAACCCATGTTATTTTGTACCAAGTATGCTATGTAATTTAATATCTGTTTCTTTGTTAGACAATGAAGGATATAACTTTATATTGCAGAACAATGTAATGAACATTCACCCGAATCAAATGTTGGTTGGGTATGGTACACTTAATAACGGGATATACGTCCTAAATCAACACACAGTTTTCAGCATACACACTAATAGAAGAAAACTTTCAGAAATACTTGAAGCTTTTCTTTGGCACTGTAGACTTGGTCATATTAACGAAACAAGACTAAACAAGTTACACAAAGATGGATATTTAAACCCTTTTGAATATAAATCTTATGCAACTTGCTAGTCTTGTATCAAGGGTAAAATGACCAAAACTCCGCTTACCGGACACAGAGAAAGAGCTACCGAGCTCCTAGGACTCATACATAGTGATGTATGTGGGCCAATGTCTACACAGGCTAGAGGCGGTTTTTCATACTTCATTACTTTCACTGACGATTTCTCAGGATTCGGACATGTATTTTTGTAAAAGCACAAATCCGAAGCTTTCGAGAAATTTACTGAATATAAACAAGAAGTAGAAAAACAAACCGGCTTGAGTATCAAAATGCTTCGATCAGATCGAGGTGGGGAGTACCTCAGTACAGAATTTGCAAACTTCCTAAAAGAGAATGGGATTCTCTCTCAGCTCACTCCTCCTTACACACCATAGCACAACGGTGTGTCTGAACGACGGTATCGGACCCTATTAGATATGGTCCGTTCCATGATGAGTGATGCTGAGTTACCTGTCTCATTTTGGGGGCATGCATTGGAGACTGCAGCGTTTCTTTTAAACAGGGTTCCAACCAAAACCGTGTCTACCACGCCATATGAGATATGGCATGGGAAGAGACCATCTTTTAAGAGAATTAAGATTTGGGGTTGCCCGGCCTATGTTAAAAAGCAGAATCCGGACAAACTGGAGACGCGGTCAGTCATGTGTAACTTTGTGAGATATCCAAGGAACTCTTATGGATATCTATTCTATCACAAGAGATTCTCAGTATGCTACATTCTTAGAAAAAGAGTTTTTTACAGATAAAGATGATGGCAATGTGGTGGATCTAGAAGAGGTTCTAGAGACACAAACTACAAATAACGATTTGGTTGAACCGGCTGTTGCAGTAGAAACTGAAGAACCTCGGCAACTCCGTAGGTCTGGAAGGACTTCTCGCCCACCAGAGAGGTACTACGGTTTCCTCATTGATGGTGATAGAGAAGACTGCATCATGGAGGATGATGATCCTACCAGTTTTCAGCAAGCTATCACGAGTGGAGACTCTGTGAAGGGGCTGGATGCCATGAGATCCGAAATGGAGTCTATGTACACCAACAAAGTATGGACTTTGGACGATGTACCCCCTGGGGTAAAACCTGTAGGGTGCAAATGGATCTTTAAAAGAAAGATTGGTGTAGATGGGCAGGTAGAGACCTATAAGGCAAGACTTGTGGTGAAGGGTTTTCGTCAAAGACCAGGTTTGGACTATGACGAGACTTTTTCACCCGTAGCCACGCTTAAATCCATTCGGATCCTACTTGCCATTGCTGCTCACTATGACTATGAAATCTGGCAGATGGACGTTAAAACGGCATTTCTAAATGGAGATTTAGAAGAATGCGTTTATATGGATCAGCCAGAGGGCTTCATTGACTGTGGGAGCAGCGGGAAAGCATGTAGATTGCTTAAATCCATATATGGGTTAAAGCAAGCATCACGGAGTTGGAACATCTGTTTCGATGATGTTTCCAAAGAGTTTGATTTCATCAAAAATCCAGATGAACCTTGTGTTTATAAGAAGGCTGTAGGGAGAGCTGTCACATTCCTCGTATTGTTCGTGGATGACATTCTTCTGATAGGAAATGATATTTCTATGCTACAGTCGGTCAAATCTTTCTTATCACTAAGGTTCTCCATGAAGGACCTGGGTGATGCCACATACATCCAGGGCATAAGGATCTATAGGGATAGATCCAAGAGGTTATTGGGATTGTCCCAAACCAGGTACATTAACACCATCCTAAAAAGGTTTAGTATGGAAGACTCCAAGAGGGGTGCCTTACCCGCTTGCCATGGGGTCACTCTCTCCAAGGACCCTTGCCCAAAGACCGATGAAGAGAGAGCTCGCATGAGCATTATACCCTATGCTTCGGCAGTAGGATCTATAATCTATGCGATGTTATGTACAAGCCCAGATGTAGCTTATGCACTTAGTGTTGTAAGAAGGTATCAATCCAACCCAAAGGAGAATCACTGGATAGCTGTGAAGAACATTCTTAAGTACTTGCGAAGGACTAAAGAATTGTTCTTGGTGTATGGTAATGGAGATCTCCAAATGGAGGCCTTTACCGATTCGAGCTTCCAGAGCGATAAGGACGACAGCAAATCTATCTCAGGGTTTGTATTTACCCTCAATGGAGGGGCGGTATGTTGGAAGAGTTCCAAACAGGATACCGTTGCAGACTCTAAGATGGAAGCTGAGTACATTGCTGCGAATGATGCCGCCAAGGAAGCCGTCTGGATGAGGAAGTTCATATCGGAGCTAGGAGTAGTTCCAACCATTATTGATTCAATACCATTGTATTGTGATAATAATGGGGCTATGGCGTTAGCCAAGGAGCCCAGGTCCCATCAGCGATCCAGACACATCCTGAGGCGCTTTCATTTGATCCGGGAGATTGTAGATCGCCGTGAGATCGAGATTAAGAGAGTAGACACAAAGAATAACGCCGCTGATCCACTCACCAAGGGCCTCCCTCAGCCGCAGCATGAGCGACTTTTTGAGATGTTGGGTATGAGATACGCCAATAACCGGCCTTAGTGCAAGTGGGAGATTGTTGGATATGTGTATGCCCTAGAGGCCATTATGTGATAGTGGATGTATTTATACGTGTATATATATATATATTCAGTATACATTCTTGCTCAACATGATAGTATGCTATCTGATTCTTCTTTATCTGCATGTTGATTTGATCATGCTTCTATTCATTTACACATGTTGATAAAGCCCTGAGGATATAGGCTTGACTACTGTGATTATGATTGGAATCATACTAGTGGGACATCAGTAGTTTATAAGCATATCCTGGAATGTCCCTAGTCGTAGGTGTATCGAGACGGGGCATCGATATACCAGTGTAGACTAGCGTATATGATACTAGACCTATATGATGGGCGATGGATGTTCCCACATTCATCGATGTTTGACATCGAGATCGTATATGGGTGCTCAGTGGTGACTGGGTACACTGGACGGACTCACCGAGAACTCATATATGGAATTATATCTATCGTCGGATAGCAGTTCTCAGGTGACACTGGTGCAGGTTAGTCTGTAGACCCAAGATCGTCATAGAGTCTTGTATGTTCTCCCACTGTACTTTGATTACCACCCTACCACGGCTCTACTGAGTCGTGCAAACAGGTGGCCGTTGGGTACAGTCCCGAGACACACGAAGGCGATGAGCGATACGAGGGGTTTCGTCTCTCCCGGTATTGGGAGTTGATGCTGTGCTGTGCACGGCTGGCTATATCAGTAAGTCCCTGGCCAGGGCTGTTCGGATTTGCTGATAAGTGTTATCAGTAGTTTCTCGATCTGTTATAGACCATTCATCCGCACGACTTATTGAGTTATTAGGGTCGACGTTACCATCCCTAGACTCGATATGCAGCATATCTGACGAAGAGACCGGACTGTACGGTAGTGTTGCTGGTTGGCTCGACGGGAGTTGTAGCAGGTTAGCTTATTTTTTTCTGATCGCTCAATACCCGGGTGGCCATTACGTTTAGCTGACCGCTTGCGGCTTGTAGTTATTTGATATGATCATTACCTACTGCCGGCGTATTGACGAGTCTTAGAGTCCCACAATGAAGTTTCCTGGCTCAGGCTAAAAGATGTGGTGTGCATATGAGATATGCGCGGGGACCCGATTAAATACAGATATGTGATACCGTAAATTAATCAGGCATTTTCTATTGGTCGGGTCGTATGTGATATGACCGGTTTTCAAAATCAAGTGTTGATTTAACAAATGACTTTTAGATTAATTCTTTAATCAAACTCTTTTTCTATTTTTGTATGCATGCATGTATGCACATGATGATGTGCATGGATACATACAAGCATACATAGTATCATGGTTGTTGATACAAGTTTGGTGGCAATGCAAGACTTACATGATAGAATTATCTATTTATTTTTGATTTTCTAAAAAGGAAAGGATAATTCATAAGAGGTTAGAGTTTATCATCTTTGACCATGCTTCAACCACTTATTAACCTTGAGTTAATTATCCTTTGCCTTTTAACTCATTTTGGAAAAGATCTAGATAATTCTAACTATGGTTGAAGTGAGAAGGAATTTTAAAATATGTTATTCCTTCTCATTTCAATTATTCATTCTTATCTCTTTTCTTTTTGTGAGAAAGAAAAGCCACCATCTTCTTCTTCCTCTCCTGATAATTTTCATTAAGTGAGGTTGATAAAAGAAAGAGTTTTGATTATAGAAAAACAACCACATCATCATACTACACACATCTAGCCGGTTTGTGTAGGGTTTTTGCTTTACTTCTTTCACATATCGGGTAAAGCAAGGAGCTTTGGGCAAAAGAGCTTCGGGTGGATCGTCGTGGACATTAGAAGACCTCAAACGAACCTTTTTCCAACCCTCAAGTGGCCAAAGAGTCTAGCGTAGGGAGCTACAAAGGTTGTACTCTCAAAACCCTAGTTTTTCTTACTTGTTATGTTGTCAAGTTTTAGAAACCCTAAAATTCTAGTGATGATTCTTTGTATGTTCCCTTAGCACCATAAAAATTTGATTTTGTGACATGTGATGCTTCTAAAACCTTCATGAGGTGCTAGGTAAACCTAACAACATCCGGTCTGGTGCATAAAATGGCGTACATGATAGACCCAACTGCAGAAGCATAGGGTATCCCTTGCATGCGAGCCCTCTCCAAATCAGTCTTGGAAGACAACTTTTTAGAGAGAGTGATTCCTGAGCAAGCGGGTAAATTATCACGCTTAGAATCTTCCATACTAAACCTCTTTAGTATGGTGTCAATGTACCTGGATTGGCACAATCCCAATATCCTCTTAGATCTATTTCTATAGATCTTTATCCCCAAGATGTAGGAGGCCTCACCCAAATCTTTCATGGAGAACTTGTGTAATATGAAGAGTTTGACCGAGTGTAGCATAGGAACATCATTTCCTATCAATAGTATGTCATCCACGTACAATACAAGGTAAACAACCTTACTCTCTACAACCTTTTTGTATATACAAGGTTCATCTACGTTTTTGATGAAGTCGAACTCTTTGACTGCTTCATCAAAAAGATGTTCCAGATCCGCGATGCCTGCTTTAATCCGTAGATTGATTTTAGCAGCTTGCACACATTTCCGCTCCTCCCACTATCTATGAAGCCCTCTAGCTGTGTCATGTATACACTCTCTTTTAAATCACCATTTAGAAAAGCGGTCTTGACATCCATCTGCCAGATTTCGTAGTCATGGTATGCAGCAATGGCAAGTAGGATCCTGATGGACTTAAGCATAGCTACTGAAGAAAAGGTTTTATCATAATCGACACCTGGTCATTGATGAAAACATTTTGCTACAAGTCTAGTTTTGAAGGTCTCAACCTTTCCATTTACAAAAATTTTATTCTTAAAGATCCACTTGCTCCCAATGGGTTTTACTCCTTCCGAAACAACTTCTAAAGTCCATACCTTGTTGGTGTATATGGATTTCATCTCAGATTGCATAGCATCCAGCCATTTCACAGAGTCCCCACTTATAATGGCCTGCTCGAAACTAGTTAGGTAATCATCTTCTATGATGCAATACTCGCTCTCACCGTTTATGAGAAAACCGTAGTATCTCCCAGGTGGATGAGGAGCCCTACTAGATCTGCGGAATTGCTGAGGGTCGTCAAGGACTATTGAATCGTACGGTTCTACCAAATCATCAGTTGTAGTTTGTGTGGCTGGAACTTCTTCCAGCTCTACCTCATTTCCGCTAATTTCTTTTACAAGAAATTCATTTTCTAAAAAGGTGGTTTATTGAGTAACAAACGCTTTTTGTTCCTCACTATGGTAGAATAAATATCCATATGAATTCTTTGGATATCCCACAACCTTGCATAGAACTGATCGTGCCTCGAGTTTGTCCAGATTCTATTTTTTAACATGGGCCGGACAACCCCATATCTTAACTCGCTTAAGATATGGTCTCTTTCCACTCCATATCTCATATGGTGATTTAGGCACAGATTTTGATGGAACTTGATTCAATAGGTATGCAGCTGTCTCAAGTGCATAACCCCATAAGGAATTAGGTAACTCAGCAGTACTCATGATATAGCGCACTATATCTAATAGGGTGCGATTCCTCCACTCCGATACTCCATTTGGATGTGGTGTATACGGAGGAGTAAGCTGAGAGAGAATCACAATCTCTTTTAGATAGTCTCAGAATTTCATGCTCAAGTATTCTCCTCTTCGATCAGATCGAAGGATTTTAATAATTTTATCTGTTTGGTTCTCCTCTTTGCACTTATATTCCTTGAATTTCTCAAAATCTTCAGATTTATGTTTCAACAGGAACACTTTTCTGAATCTTGAGAGATCATCGGTGAATATAATGAAGTATGATGAACCATTCCTGGCATGTGTAGACATAGGACCACATATATCACTATGTATCAGTCCTAAGAGTTCAGTAGCTCTTTCTCTGTATCCTGTAAACGGAGTTTTGGTCATTTTGCCTTTGAGACATGACTCGTAAGTTTCATAAGATGTAAATTCAAATGGATTCAAATATCCATCTTTATAAAACTTAGCTAGTCTTGTCGCATTGATATGACCAAGTCTACAATGCCACAAGAGGGCTTCGTTCATTTCTGAACTTTTCCTCTTGTGTGTGTTCTGTATGTTTAGAACTGTAGTTTGATTTAGAACGTATATACTGTTACACAACGTACCAAACCCAATCAACACTTGATTTAGGAAAAAGTTCATAATATTATCCTCTAATGCAAATTTATATCCTTCTTTATGTAACAAAGAAAATGATATTATATTGCACATCATTTTTTGTACGAAATAACAGTCATTCAGGATCAATGTATTACTATTTGGTAATACTAGGTGATATTCGCTAACTGCTTTGACTGTAACAATTGCTCCATTTCCTACTTTGAGAGACATATTATCCTTTCCCAGTTCTCTACCTTTCCTTAACCCATGTTACATATTACAAACGTGGGATCCTGATCCGGTATCAAATACTCAGGACATAGAGTATACTGAGAAATAGTTCTCAATAACGAAAACACCCGAAGAAGATGCATTAGAATGCTCTTTCTTCATTCGGGTTGCGTGGGAATCCGTGCATTCCCTTATTCCTTGCTTAGACTTATGACAATCATAAGGTAGAGCGGAACCAACGTTCCCCAGCTCAGTATAATAAGCGGGTTCGGTCAATATATCCATATGATTATCTTTATTAAGGCGTGTCATGGTCTTTACCTGTAGAGAGAGAGAGAGAGAGAGGAAAACACTTTAACGTGTGCTCTTTGTAAGATTAGATTGGTTATTATTTTATCTAATTAGGATGGCTCTCACTGTTTTTATCAAATCTTCCTTTAAACCCTAAAAGGAAAGATTAGCCGGGATTAATTACACCCTATAATTTCGCCAATCGGTCAGCCATGCAGGTATGGTACTCCGAGGGAGTCTCCCCATGCTTTCGCATGGAACTAATTAAATAATCTCGTTTCCGCAGGGACATAACCCTGTTAACACCTTTTTTAGACACCTACTGGATTAGCTAATTGTAAAGTGGAAAACTCTCCCAGGAGTAATACTTACTCGTAGTGGAAAACTCTCCCAGGATCCAACTATCATATAGAAGGTATGCAATCTCATTGCAAATTTCAACACTTGAAATTCCCGATAACTGTTTTTACCCCATGCGGTTTATGATCTTGACAAGGTTAACAAACCATAAACCGCAAGTCAAGTTCAACCCGTCATTTCGTGATTGAATTAAACCCACCCACACGATCCTTGACAATGTCAACAAGGCCGTATGACTACCCTAATCCAATCGCATCATATGCTGCAGATAAGCACTAATCTGCTACCGCACACTATGACTTGACAAGGTCAACAAACGTAGCATGAATACTAAATAGTCCTTATTTTAAATGACAGAGGGTTACGTTTGGTTTTGAAGAAAACCTTTTAATGTAATGAACTTTATATCGTTGTAGAATCTAGTGATTTGAAAAGGAGTGGTTTAAGCTGCGCTTTTAAAATCGAGTAGTTTTCAAAACAAACTGCGTGGGTTGTAGCATTTGCTAGTTTTGCTAAAGAGGTCACTCCCGGTGAAGAGCTCTAGGCTCTTTCCTCATCGAATATGATGCTGGATATGCAAAATGGAACACAGCTATGCAAAGCAAGAACTAGAGCTACCTTTTTGAAACAAACCGAGTGGATTGTAGTATTTTCTAGTTTTGCTAAAGTGGCCACTCCTGGTGAAGGGATCTAGGCTCATTCCTCATCGAATGAGGTGCTGGATATTGATAATGGAATACCGCTATGCAAAGCAAGAAATAGAGCTACTGTCACGACCCGAAAAGTACGGAACGTGACTGGCACTTAAATTACGAAACATCTCGAGGCGTACGTAATATAAGTAAGCCAAAGCCCAGAAATCAAAACCCATTTAAGCAAAATAGAGTGAAGGAAAACCATATAAGTCGCATCAAAATCTTTAAAAACAACATCACATTTTCCAAAAATTTCGACAGAATCTCCTTTGTAAAAACTGGCCTCAAACGGGTACAAAACAAGAATATACCTAAAATCATAAATAAGGCATCCCCAAGTGAGAGCTAGCTCTTCGCCGAAGAGAACTCAAATCCTACGCAATGTAAATCATCAATGTGCAAAAAATAAGCATAAAAGGAACAAGTAATAAGCATCATGTCGGCTCAAGTGAGCTCGACACAGAGAAACAACATAAATGTCCACAAATCTCTTTGTCTCGTCTTTAGGTCATAGTACATCAATAAAAGTAGCAGGTACAGTAGATGGAGTATGCTAGATACAATAAATATACAAAGTGGAAACAAAATAATCTCACAACCCACCTACGAGCAAAAGTCTCAAATCCAAGCAAAAGGAGCAAAAGGATGAAGTGCGTCCGCTGCTACTGTGCTGTCGGATCGGACCTGCAGAAAGGCTGTGGCACAACGGGGGTGAGTTGCCAACTCGTGAGTAATAAGTAACATCTATAAAGGCTATCGTAAGCATACACGCAAAGTGTCATCACTCAACAATACTGATATGGCATGATATACTAGCAGATATGTATGCAACATGAATCAATTTTACAATACTAATCTGGCATGATGTACTAGCAGGTATTAATGCAACATGAATCAATTTTACAATACTAATCGGGCATGATGTACTAGCAGGTATGTGTGTAACATGAATCAATTTTACAATACTAATCTGGCATGATGTACTAGCAGGTATGTATGCAACAAGAATCAAATTTAACCCGTGATCTGAATATGTTGATATGAGAAAATCATTATTTTCATCTTAGAAAAACTCTTTTGAAATATCAACATAATATCAATGGAATCAACAGAAATCCGTGTCCAGCATCGGCACCTCAAATGATTATCTCAAAGCCTCAAGTATCGGTATCACAGTATCCCGGGCCTCAGCCGTCCTGTTGGCCCATCTCAAGGTATCAATATCACAATATCTCGCGACCACGGTCGGTATCCTATGGATATCTGCCGCGCCAACAATCACCGGTAGGTAGTCTGCCCTTGCCAGGCTCATCGTCTATAACTCGAGCTTCTTGCCCCAGGGTACCTTACCGGGCCCACCATGTACCCGAGACGGTTCATCCTACTCCTCGAATCGGGTCTCGAAAACTAACAGAAAACCCATGGTGGACAACACATATATCAATTACGAGAAAACCATAACTTGCAACATTTAAAAAATTATATCTGGTTTATTAAATCCTTGCAGTTTTCTCCCAAAAACTCATAAATCTCAAGTACAGAAATCCTCAAAAAATCACCATAAGTACGCATGTCAGCTAGAATGAACCTATGGTATCGACAATACGAATTGCAATTGTAAGTCCATGTCATGCACCCCATGAACTTGCGGGGAGGCGGAATATATGAAAAACGATCATCAAAGATTCGTAACATGGACTTGAGCGCATGAATCGTGTCTAAACCGTTACTAGCAAACTATGAAAGGTTTAACTACTCTGATTCGAAGTTATACCTCACGTTATTTATCCTTCGGATCTTCATCACTGTCCTCCACTCCTTGTAGGCTCTTTGGAACGTCGGCACCTCAACGGCCTCCTCGAGTCAAAGACGATCCACCCGAGAGCTCCTACTCCAAGCTTAACCTTTAACTTGAGGTAACTAGGTTACTCAAAGTGCTAATCTAAGCAACCTAGGTGATATAGAGTTGGATTATGGAAGTATTAGTCTAGCTAACCCTTGATCTCAACACATGAGAGGTTAGGGTTAGAGTTTGAAGATGGAGAGCTTGAGGAGAGAGAAGGTGAGAGTGAGAATCCTTTTGGATGAATAGATCATGTGTGTATATATGAAACATATCATATATATTAAATGAACAACAAATAATGATATATCATCATGTTTCATTAATACACTAAGTGATTCATCACATGAGTCATATAAATTATAATTGATTCATTAACTCCATGTATGAATCACACCATGACTCACTTATCCAATTAATGCAAATGCCACCTAACCCCCAAGTCACCATGCTTCAAGAAGCTTCCCGAAAAATTACGAGAACGCTCATCCTATCCGTAAAAACACAGAAAAACTTTAGACTGTATATATCCAATAACCCGATACTAGAATCTGGCTTAAACCAAAGCCGACTAGTAAAAACTGTCCGAACATCGTACGTGCGTAAAAACACGTATGCGTCCGAACCCTGTCGTAAAACCATACGACCTCTATATCGTTTCGCCCGAAGCAGGGAAACTCTCTGTGTGGGACTCTAAAGACTCGAAACTATGCTGGCAGTGGGTTTAACCATAGACCGCAAGCGGTACTAGCTGTACGTAACGATCCCCAGGTAGATGTCGATAAGAAGGCCGATGAGTAAACCCATCCGAACTCCTTCTGAGCCTGCTGTGACAATCTCCATACAGTCTGGTCTGTTCGTCTAAGACTATCGCATATCGGGCCTAGGGGGCGGCAAGCGTCAGTCCCCTAAAAGAGGTATAAGTCGTGTCGGAGCGTAGCCCATTACACCTTGAGAAACTACTGGAAAACCTACCAGTAAATCTCGCTTGCCCTAGCCAGGGTCTATGCGTAATGGCTCTCTGACACAGCGCGATATCAACTCCCAATACCGGGAGAGACGAATCCTGTCTAACCGCCACTGCCTCCAAGTGCTCGGGACTGCACCCAACTGCTACCTGTTTACACGACTCCTTTGAGCCGTGGTAGGGTAGCAATCCAAGAACAGTGGGACACACTTGAGGCGAAGTAGCAGTGTCAAGTCTGCGGACTATGCTGTACTCATGTCACCTGGGAACTGTTAACTGACGACTGGTATAATCCCAACCAACAGTTCCCCGTGAGTCCTGTCCGGTGTACCCGTAACCTAACGAGCACCTGTATACTATCTCCAGTACGACATATTGATGGCTGTGGGACAGACCATCTCCCCAACTGGGATGAGAAGCTTACACACTAGTCTACTCCGGAGTATCGATGCCCTGTCTCGATAATCATACGACTAGGGACCTGTATAGGATGTTGCTTATAGACTACCCAGCCCCTACTAGTGTGACTGCCATCACAACGCTGGTAATCAAGCAAAGATCCTAAGGGCTCTACTAATATGTATAAGCGATACATTACAAGAAACATATGCACATATTAAAGTAGAGTCAAACCAAGTAGCATACTACCATTTTTAGCAAGACTGTCAATACAACTGTGAATATCCCAAGCTTCCATTAAGTAATATACAAACTAGTATGATACAGTAATGGCCTTCTAGGGCATAAACACTAACAACAATATGTATCTAGAAAACTGTGCATGAATAATGATGCAATGCTTGTAGATTCTCAATTTAGCAAGTTAATTAGCACTTATGCCGCATACTCTTGAGAATGATGCAATATGATTCTAGATTCTCAATTTAACAAGTTAATTAATACTTGTGCCGCATACTCATTTTAGTGATTCAATGGTTCTACATGATGAACTAAACAAGTTATATAGTACTCGTGTCGCATGCTCATATTAATGGTTCAATGGTTCTATATAATGAACTAATACATATAGGGATATAAGGATCATGCAATGCAGCAAAATGAATAACGAGGAACTACACGCAATGACTGTACTACTAGAATTTTTAAAACTATCGGGCGCCTCGCGCCATCTATACGATTTCCCCCGTAGATGTGTACATCTACTCACCGGTGATCTGGTGCTAGGTGTATCCGACCACCTGCTTTCCTTTCTTCGTGCCGTCCGAAGTCCCCGCCTGTGAACCTAGAATTCACACAAAGCAACACACATAAGGCACAATCCTGCAAAAACGCGATATCAAGATTATACGAGAAACTAGCGTCGCAAGCCAAACGCGTGTGTATACGTAACGTGTGTGCATACGACAAAAACTACCGCGACACGCTCTGACACACAGCACACCAACTCAACTCGTATCGTACGTGTAGCGCAAGTCCCGCTACGCTAATTATAGGTAAAAGGTCCCAGATTTCATCTGGAGCAAAAACAAGAAAAACAAACAAGACCAAACCTCTTACAATACCTACAGACAACTACCTGCAAAAATTCAACAAGATCCCAGAAAATTGGGCCGGCCACTATAGGTAGGATATCGGCCATTTTCAGGTGAAAAAGGTCAAGGTTTATACACTATATTCCTAGCACAAAGTATAGCCTAATGTATATGTTTGCTTACAAAAAAATATTATCCCAGATAAAGCAGATTCTAGTATCCTAAAGTATAGTTTTAAAAACATTTTAAAACACTTAATTTGCAACAATAGGGTACACTTGTGAAATTAGGTGAAATTACAAGAATCAAGTGATACCAACAGCACACACTAGAGCTAATCTAACCTTAAAAACCCTGACTTACCCTATTCTCCATCTAAACCATCAATTTAACATCAAAGCCCACAAAACACTGAAACGAACTAAACTATCCCAGATTTTTACCAGGAAACAAACAAAGAAAATAAATAATACCAAACACAGACAAACACCCATAGACACCACTCAGTAAAGCACCAACACCCAACTTCTCAGAGGGGCCGGCGACGCCGGAATTCAAGGGGTGGTCGACGGATCTTTGGGAGGGAAATGGGCTAGAAATCCTACACACTACTCTAAAAAGCCTGTACACTATTCTTAACATGTTTGCTAACCCAGAAAATAACCACAGATGTAGCAGGTCACTTGTATCTTAAACTTGATTCAAACCGTATTTTAAGATTCAATTTTTTTGCGACAATAAGGTGTTTTAGCGAAGTCTAGTGATACTAGTTGGTTTACACAGCACAAATAACACCTAATTAAGTTAATTAAGCCATAACAATCCTTTATTACCAAAAACTCCACACAAAACACAAAATTAGCCTATTTCACTACTTAAACAAAATTTTAAGCTAAACAAACTATAAGTTCTAGCTAAAGGAAGTTGAGGTGAGTTTTATACCTCAAAATGGGTTAGTGGTGGCTAAAACTTGTGGACTTTGCTTCAAGAACCAACAACGAAGAGTTTGCAAGAGATTTGTGATCAAAAATGGATTTTTTGATGAAGGTTTGAGCTTGGATGCAAAAGAGAAGAAGAAGAAGAAGAAGAAGAAAAGAAGAAGAGAAGGGAGGGTGTGTGTGCGTCGCTGCAGCTGCCGCCGCCGCCGCCGCCGCCGCCGCCGCCGCCGCTGCTGCTGTTGTTGCTGCTGCTGCTGTTATGTGTGTGTGTGTAGGGAATAGAAATGAGAGGGAGGGAGATGTGATGAGTGTTAGTGTTTTGAAAAAGAAAATGAAAGCCAACCATTTTCCTTCTCTCTCTCTCATAATTACCTAGCAAGCATGATTCTCATGCCATCATTCCCTCTCTCTCTCTCTCTCCAATTCACAAGTCAACCCCAAAACATTAATTATATTTAAATTCTAAAAAAAAAAACTAGTGCACATAATTAACTTCACATTATCCTAATGAAATGTTTTAGTTTACCATGGCTACCTAAACATGGCTTAACCCAAAACATAGCCCTAATTTACATGCACATGTGTGTGCAGTCCAAATTAAATTCTAGTAAAATGTTCATTAAATCTTATAAAATATTTGAAAACCGCTTTGGTAAAATTTTTACTAAAAAGCCAACATTAAAGCATAATAACCCCTAATCGCATTCTAGAGTGTTACAATCTTCTCCCATTAATGAAAATTCGTCCCCGAATGTAAAATATAGCTATGTGTGTAGGGTTACTAGGCACACTAACAATGCTCTGCAAGGCATCGACCATGCCAAAATTAAATTTTTATGTGCCGAACAACCCTAAGCAAGATCGTATACTAGAGTTTAGGCGAAACTAATAGTAAGTAAACAACTTTACTTCTAAGGGAACACGATATAAAACCTTTGTAGATCGGTCCTTCACTTCTATAGCTCCTGGTTGAAGTCCCTTCGCTGCGATCAAGGTTCTCACGGGCTCTTGCATGGCTTCACGAGGCGAAAGACGCGTCCTTGCGTGATGTCTTCGAGGCCGAAGATGATCTACGTCGAGGGGATGCCAACTCAAGCTTCTACTTCACTAACATGAGAATTAGTGAAGTAAACACCCTAAACTAAAGTGCTCGTCTAGTAGAGGATGGAGAAATAGGAAATGGGTTCTCTTTAGAATTTTATTTTTCACAAAGTTTCACTCTTTTTTCAAAACCCTAGCAAGCTTTTTCTCTTGCTCAATGAAGAAGAAGATGAACAAAAGAAAAGAATGAGGATAATGATCAAGTGAGTGTGCTAACCCTTGTTAGTGAGTATCATATACTAACTCGTGTAGAGACATTACCATGGCTAAGTTTAAATGGTTAGGTTAATAAAAATCTAAGGTAAAACAAATTTATTGGACTTTGTCAAAGTATCCACAAGCTTCCACAAGCTTCAAGCTTATGACAAAATATCCACTAATTTGTAATTACCTTAAATAATTAGTAATCACCATTTAAATATAGAATGGTGTAAGTCTTACACACCCATATCTAGTGTATCAACAACCATGATATATAAAAGATAACACATTTTAATATATATCATATGTTGGATATATGTATGCCCTAGAGGCCATTATATGATAGTGGATGTATTTGTACATGTATATATATATTCAGTATGCATTCTTGCTCGACGTGATAGTATGCTATCTGGTTCTTCTTTATCTAACATGTTGATTTGATCATGCTTTTATTCATTCATACATGCTGATAAAGCCCTGAGGATATCGGCTTGACTACTCTGATTAAGATGTAGATCATACTAATGGGACATCTGTAGTCTATAAGCATATCCTGGAAAGTCCCTAGTCGTAGGTATATCGAGACGGGGCATTGATATACCAGAGTAGACTAGCGTATATGATACTAGACCCATACGATGGGCGATGAATGTTCCCACATTCATCGATGTTTGACATCAAGATCGTATACGGGTGCTCAGTGGTGACTAGGTACACTGGACGGACTCACCGAGAACTCCTATATGGAATTATATCTATCGTCGGATAGCAGTTCTCAGGTGACACTGGTACAGGTTAGTCTGTAGACCCGAGATCGTCATAGAGTCTTGTATGCTTTCCCACTGTACTTTGATTGCTACCCTACCACGACTCTACTGAGTCGTGCAAACAGGTGGCCGTTGGGAACAGTCCCGAGACACACGAAGGCAATGAGCGATAGGAGGGGTTTCGTCTCTCCTGGTATTGGGAGTTGATGCCGTGCTGTGCCCGACTGGTTATATCAGTAAGTCCCTGGCCAGGGCTGCTGAGATTTGCTGATAAGTGTTATCAGTAGTTTCTCGATCTGTTATAGACCATTCACCAGCACGACTTATTGAGTTATTAGGGTCGACGTGACCATCCCTAGGCTCGATATGCAGCATATCTGACGAAGAGACCGGACTGTACGGTAGTGTTGCCGGTTGGCTCGACGGGAGTTGTAGCAGGTTCGCTTGTTTTCTTCTGATCGCTCAATACCCGGGTGGCCGTTACGTTTAGCTGACCGCTTGCGGCTTGGGGGTGTTTGATATGATCATCACCCTCTGCCAGCGTATTGACGTGTCTTAGAGTCCCACACAAGAGTTACCTGGTCCAGGCGAAACGTTGTGGTGCGCGTATGCGATATGTGCATGGACCCGATTAAAATGCGCGTATATGATACCGTACATTGATCGGGAGGCTTGCTTTTGGTAGGGTCATATGTGATATGGCTGGATTGATAAATCAAGTGTTGATTTATCATTTAACCATTAGTTTTCTCACTTAAAACCATTCTTGGATATGATGGATGTATGATTGCATGTATGTTTTTCTTTCTTTCTTTCTAGTTTCATGCACATATGGATGTGCATACATACATACATACATACACCCATCTATCATGGTTGTTTACACATGGAAATGGTGGTAATATAAGACTCACACCATGGATAAATAAATGGATTATTATTTAATTTTATGTTTAAAACAAAATAGAAAAGGAAAGGATAATTCTTGAGTTGTTTCTACACTCTTCTTTAACCTAACCATTCTCACTTACCTCTAACCTTGAGTTATCCTTTTCTTTATGTTCTAAAACTCAAGTTAAATAATGTCTCCATCATTTTAACCATGGTTTGTAGTGAGAAGGAATAAAATATATAAAGATATATTTCATTTTCTTTTCATGTGTGATCATTTTAACTCTTGTTAAAAGAAAGCCTCCATCTTCTTCCTCCTTCAATATTTTCTCTCTAGTTTCTTTTAGTAAGGAAAATACACATAAAGAAAGGTTTTTGAAGTGAGAACCTTAACCACAACATCATTCTACACAAGTTTAGCCAACTTGTTTAGAGTGTTCTCTTCGATTCTCGAAGTTGCGAGCTTGGACGGGGAACTCCGGGTGGATCGTCGTGGACGTGAGAGGACTTCAAGATGACCTTCTTCCAACACCCAAGAGACCAAGGAGTCCAACAAAAGGGAGCTACAAAGGTTGTAGTCTTGAAACCCTAATTTTATTAGCTTTATGTTTTATAACCCTAATTTTCTAGGATCGATTCCTTTGCATGCTTGTTTAGTACCATCAAAATCCAAACTTTGAGACATGTGATTCTTCAAAACTCATTATAGGGTGCTAGGCAATCCTTTCAATGGTATCAGAGCCGACCTAGAACATTAGGCGACGCTTTTACGAAGTAAAAATCCCGATCGGACAAAAATACGCCTTTTTTAGACCCTCTCTGGACAAATTTTAAAATCTGACCTTTTTCAGAATTAAAAATACTTAAAAAATACAGCAGGGAAAACTACGAAAATGGTGAAATTCGATGCCATGAACAGTTCAAATGGCCGCGGAACCGCGGCAATTCCTTGCTTATGCCGCGGCTCCGCGGCCGTACTGTGGTATCATTGCATGAAAATTACACTATAATTCTTATGTCTGCTTGTACAGTGTTTTAGGTATGTTTAATCTGAATATAGTACTGTATTTTCTGGAGATGGTTTTTGACGCGTAGATTCGATCGGAATTTTCATTTCGTTGTTTATCCGGGTAAATTAGAGAGTATTGAAGTGTTTGAACGAGTGTCATTTGCTCACTATTCACGGGGTTTAAATACTTTGGAGATACGTGCAAGTCTTTTTGTGGTGGACCCTCTAGAAGACAACAAACCTTAACTCGATTATGTGACCGTCTTGAACTGCCCTTTGAACCTTAGGGTTTGGAGCAGTACGGCGTGCCACATGTGAGGCGTTGGCTTGACCCTTCTACGGCTGGACCGCTACTACTGTGTCACACTTCGGATTTTTGAACCCTGCTCAAGTATTGAGCTTTAGTGAATCTTGGGTACTTGATAGTTCGTTCGAAAACTTTTATACTGTCTGTTTATCTGGATTCTGATACAATATGTGAATTCATATAGTTTAGGCATGAAATACGAAATATGCGATATTTCGCATTTATAATGTCTAAAGAGAATGTGGATTTCAAATATTGTAGTTTTACACTTTCTTTTCTGTGACCGTAAGTGTAGTATGTACGATATCGCCGGTTTCGTTGCTACACATCAACGACAATTGTGGTATGCATACTTACTTATGTTGATGATATGAGATATTATGTGTTGCTGAGATATGATGTGCAGGATTGTCGCGATTGAATAGCCGGGGTTTTTTTTATGTGAGATGAGAGTTTTATATTTTTATTCATATAAATTCAAATGTAATGTAATATTCTTTTATTTGGGGCACTTCCGGGTTGAGGTTGTGTCACCAGGGTTGTATATTATTTACTTTTCCGCATTAGGATGGACCCAAGGAGGGGAGCACAGGTGACCGGGTTCTGGGGTTCAGTGGGAGGCCATCTCGAGGAGTCGAGACTGGGTATCCTAAACTCCAGAATTGGTAGGGTCACTTGCCGCTCTCGTAGGGGTCCAGGGTGTGGGCTTGGCTATTCATCGCGACTGTGGAATCCGTATTTTCTATTCTGGCTAAATACTAAATACGGACGTCCTAGTATATCCCACTTAATATCTATGTTTCTGCTGCCTGTGTTCTGTGATATCTGAGACGAATGACATATTATATATATGATATATAGTAGACGTTGCTTATGTTTTACACCCACGCTAGTCCCGTCCCGGTATGCCGTTAGTTAAGTAACCTAACGGTGCATAACGGAACATTGTGGCGAATGCGGATGGCATAAGCGTACGTGTTATTTTCGTTTCTTTTCTGTGATTGGCTTAAGGACTTAAATGATGGGATTACATTAATGTGATTAATGTAAAGAAAATAAACCTAAAAAGATGTTGTTGAATCGGATTTAAAAACCACTCGGCTATTTATGAAAAAGCTATATTTCAAAACTGCGGAGCTTAAGCCACTCCTTTTGAAAACCATTTGATTCTACAACGATATCAAGTTCAAAGCGTTAAAGATTTTCTTAAAAATCATCCGCAACCCTCCATCATTTTAGGAAGTAGAGTACTTAGTATTCGTGCTACGTTTATTGACTATAGTTAAGGCGTAGTGTACGGTAGCTAAGTGATGTCTTCCTACATTGCATATGATGCAGATTAATTAGGACATTCTTATGACTTTGTTGACCATAGTTAAGGGTTATATGAGTGGGTCTAATTAATCAAGAAATAACGGGTTGAACTTGACTGGTACTTATGATTTGTTGACCTTAGTTAAGGTCATAAGTACTAGGGGTAAAAACAACATCGGAAATTTCAATAGTTGAAATTTGCAATGAGATTGCATACCTTCCATATGATGGTTGGATCCCGATCCCACTGTGGGTAATAGTTGCTCCTAGGAGAGTTTTACAATTTACAATCAGCTAACTCATTAGGTGTCTAGAAAGGTGTTAACGGGGCTCCGCCTCTGGGAAAACGAGGTTTACTCTAATTAGGTCCGTGCGAAAGCATGGGGAACCTCCCTCAAAGTACCGACACTGGCCTGGCTGAACGGTTAGCGAAGTTGTAGACTGTAATTAATCCTGGCTAGTTTTTATTTTTAAGGTTTGAAAGAAAAACTCGATAAAAGCAATGGGAAACATCGATTAGACAAGATAATAATAACCAATCTGATCTATGCAAGAGCTTTCGCTGAGTGTATTCTTTTCTCTCTCTTAATGGCAGATACCCATGACTGGACTCAAGCTTTTACTAGATAAAATCAAACTGAATGGGACCAACTATAAAGACTGGCTGAGGAATCTGAAAATCGCCCTGACTTATGATAAAATATCATATGTCCTCACGGCTTCAGCCCCGCCCGTCCCAGGTCCAAAATCTTCTGTTGCGGACATTGAAGTCCGCAAGACATGGGACGCTGACTGTGCCACGGCCAAATGCCTCGCGCTTGCATCGATGGACAGCACACATCAAAAGCAGCACGAGGACATGGACATTCACAGTATATTGCTTCATACAAAGGAGTTGTATGGAGAGCAATCCCGCGTATTACGATACGAAGCATCAAAGAAATTGTTTCAGATGCGAATGGCCCCTGGCACACCAGTAGGAGACCATGTTCCGAAGTTGATAGCTCTTATAGAAGAGCTTGAGGACCTTGGATGGACGATGGACAATGAACAATATATAGATATTATTCTGCAGTCCCTTCCCTCTACCTTTGCTCAGTTCATAGTGTACTTCAACATGCATGGCATGGAGAAGGAACTCCCTGAACTCCTTAATATGTTAAGGAGTGCAGAGAGCACTATGAAGTCAGCAAGAACTCCCGTTATGACTATTGGACAATCTTCTTCTTCTCGCCCGAAAGCTAAGGCCAAGGGAAAGAAAAAGAAGAAGCCCACCAATCCTAAAGGTGGAGTTAAAAAAGTGAAGGGAAAGGGAAAGTCCAAGACTGGAGACTTGGGAAAGGGCGAATGTTTTCATTGCCACAAGACAGGACATTGGAAGCGCAACTGCATGGAGTACTTAAGTCTCAAGAAGAAGCATGGTGATACTTCTGCTTCAGGTGCGTTTGTGACAGAAAACTGTTTTTCAATAAACTCTGCTTCCTGGGTATTGGATACCGGTTTAGGTTCTCATATTTGCAATTCTATGCAGGGGCTGAGAAATAGCAAGGTTTTGAAAACAGGTGACCATACTCTCCGCGTTGGAAATGGTTCCAATGTACATACAGTCGCAGTGGGAGAGTATCACTTGGGGTTGCCATCTGGATGTATTTTGGTTTTGAATCCATGTTATTTTGTACCAAGTATGCTATGTAATATAATATCCGTTTCTTTATTGGACAATGAAGGATATAATTTTGTACTGCAGAACAATGTTATGAACATTCACCTGAATCAAATGTTGGTTGGGTCTGGTACGCTTAATAATGGAATATATGTCCTAAATCAACACACAGTTTTCAGTATACTACACACTAATAAAAGAAAACTTTCAGAATTAAATGAAGCTTTTCTTTGGCACTGTAGACTTGGTCATATTAACGAAACAAGACTAAACAAGTTACACAAAGATGGATATTTAAACTCTTTTGAATATAAATCTTATGCGACTTGCCAGTCTTGTATCAAGGGTAAAATGACCAAAACTCCATTTACCGGACATGGAGAAAGAGCTACTCAGCTCCTAGGCCTCATACATAGTGATGTATGTGGGTCAATGTCTACACAGGCTAGAGGCGGTTTTTCATACTTCATTACATTCACTGACGATTTCTCAAGACTCGGTCATGTATTTTTATTAAAGCACAAGTCCGAAGCTTTCGAGAAATTCATTGAATATAAACAAGAAGTAGAAAAAAAAAACCGGCTTAAGTATCAAAATGCTTCGATCAAATCGAGGTGGTGAGTATCTCAGTAAAGAATTTGCAAACTTCCTAAAAGAGAATGGGATTCTCTCTCAGCTCACTCCTCCTTACACACCACAGCACAACGGTATGTCAGAACGACGGAATAGGACCCTATTAGATATGGTCCGGTCCATGATGAGTGACACTGAGTTACCAGTCTCGTTTTGGGGGCATGCATTGGAGACTGCAGCATTTCTGGTAAACAGGGTTCCAACCAAAGCCGTGTCTACCACGCCATATGAGATATGGCATGGGAAGAGACCATCTCTTAAGAGAATTAAGATTTGTGGTTGCCCGGCCTATGTTAAAAAGCAGAATCCGGACAAACTCGAGACACGGTCAGTCATGTGTAACTTTGTGGGATATCCAAAGAATTCTTATGAATATCTATTCTACCACAAAGATGAACAAAAGGTGTTTGTTTCTCAATATGCCACATTCTTAGAAAAAGAGTTTTTCACAGATAAGGATGATGGCAAGGTGGTGGATCTAGAAGAGGTTCTAGAGACACAAACTACAAATGACGATTTGGTTGAACCGGCTGTTGCAACAGAAACTGAAGAATCTCGGCCACTCCATAGGTCTGGTAGGACTTCTCGCCCACCGGAGAGGTACTACAGTTTCCTCATTGATGGTGACAGAGAAGACTGTATCATGGATGATGATGATCCTACCAGTTTTCACCAAGCTATCACGAGTAGAGACTCTGTGAAGTGGCTGGATGCCATGAGATCCGAAATGGAGTCTATATATACCAACAAAGTATGGACTTTGGACGTTGTACCTCCTGGGGTAAAACCTGTGGGGTGCAAATGAATCTTTAAAAGAAAGATTGGTGTAGATGGGCAGGTAGAGAGCTATAAGGCAAGACTTGTGGCGAAAGGTTTTCGTCAAAGACAATGTTTGGCCTATGACGAAACTTTTTCGCCCGTAGCCATGCTTAAATCCATTCGGATCCTACTTGCTATTGCTGCTCACTACGACTATGAAATCTGGTAGATGGACGTTAAAACAGCATTTCTAAATGGAGATTTAGAAGAATGCGTTTATATGGATCAGCCAGAGGGTTTTATTGACAGTGGGAGCAGCGGGAAAGCATGTAGATTGCTTAAATCCATATATGGGTTAAAGCAGGCATCTCGGAGTTGGATCATCTGTTTCGATGATGTTATCAAAGAGTTTGATTTCATCAAAAATCCAGATGAACCTTGTGTTTATAAGAAGGCTGTAGGAAGAGCTGTCACATTCCTCGTATTGTACGTGGATGACATTCTTCTGATAGGAAATGATATTCCTATGCTACAGTCGGTCAAATCTTTCTTATCACTAAGGTTTTCCATGAAGGACCTGGGTGATGCCACATACATCCTGGGCATAAGGATCTATAGGGATAGATCCAAGAGGTTATTGGGATTGTCCCAAACCAGGTACATTGACACCATCCTAAAAAGGTTTAGTATGGAAGACTCCAAGCGGGGTGCCTTACCCGCTTGCCATGGGGTCAATCTCTCCAAGGATTCTTGTCCAAAGACCGATGAAGAGAGAGCTCGCATGAGCGTTATACCCTATGCTTCGGCAGTAGGATCTATAATGTATGCGATGTTATGTACACGCCCAGATGTAGCTTATGCACTTAGTGTTGTAAGCAGGTATCAATCCAACCCAGGGGAGAACCACTGGACAGCTGTGAAGAACATTCTTAAGTACTTGCGAAGGACTAAAGAATTGTTCTTGGTGTATGGTAATGAAGATCCCCAAATGGAGGCCTTTACCGATTCGAGCTTCCAGAGCGATAAGGACGACAGAAAATCTATCTTTGGGTTTGTATTTACCCTCAATGGAGGGGCGGTGAGTTGGAAGAGTTCCAAACAAGATACCGTTGCAGACTCTACGATGGAAGCTGAGTACATTGCTGCAAATGATGCTGCCAAGGAAGCCGTCTGGATGAAGAAGTTCGTCTCGGAGCTAGGAGTGGTTCCAACCATTATTGATCCAATACCTTTGTATTGTGATAATAATGGGGCTATGGCGTTAGCCAAAGAGCCCAGATCCTATCAGCGGTCCAGACACATCCTGAGGCGTTTTCATTTGATCCGGGAGATTGTAGATCGCCGTGAGATCGAGATTAGGAGAGTAGACGCAAAGAAAAACGCCACGGATCCATTCACCTAAGCCCTCCCTCAGCCGCAGCATGAGCGACTTTTTGAGATGTTGGGTATGAGATACGCCAATAACTGGCCTTAGTGCAAGTGGGATATTGTTGGATATATGTATGCCGTAGAGGCCATTATATGATAGTGGATGTATTTGTACATGTATATATATATATTTAGTATGCATTCTTGCTTGACACGATAGTATGCTATCTGGTTCTTCTTTATCTGACATGTTGATTTGATTATGCTTTTATTCATTCATACATGTTGATAAAGCCCTGAGGATATCGGCTTGACTACTCTGATTATGATGTAGATCATACTAGTGGGACATCTGTAGTCTATAAGCATATCCTGGAAAGTCCCTAGTCGTAGGTATATCAAGACGGGGCATTGATATACCAGAGTAGACTAGCGTATATGATACTAGACCCATACGATGGGCGATGAATGTTCCCACATTCATCGATGTCTGAAATCAAGATCGTATATAGGTGCTCAGTGGTGACTGGTTACACTGGACGGACTCACCGAGAACTCCTATATGGAATTATATCTATCGTCGGATAGCAGTTCTCAGGTGACGCTGGTACAGGTTAGTCTGTAGACCCGAGATCGTCATAGAGTCTTGTGTGCTCTCCCACTGTACTTTGATTGCTACCCTACCACGACTCTACTGAGTCGTGCAAACAGGTGGCCGTTGGGTACAGTCCCGAGACACAAGAAGGCAATGAGGGATCGGAGGGGTTTCGTCTCTCCCGGTATTGGGAGTTGATGCCGTGCTGTGCCCGACTGGTTATATTAGTAAGTCTCTGGCCAGGGCTGCTGAGATTTGCTGATAAGTGTTATCAGTAGTTTCTCGATCTGTTATAGACCATTCACCAGCACGACTTATTGAGTTATTAGGGTCGACGTGACCATCCCTAGGCTCGATATGCAGCATATCTGACGAAGAGACCGGACTGTACGGTAGTGTTGCCGGTTGGCTCGACGGGAGTTGTAGCAGGTTCGCTTGTTTTCTTCTGATCGCTCAATACCCGGGTGGCCGTTACGTTTAGCTGACCGCTTGCGGCTTGGGGGTGTTTGATATGATCATCACCCTCTGCCGGCGTATTGACGAGTCTTAGAGTCCCATACAGGAGTTACCTGGTCCAGGCGAAACGTTGTGGTGGGCGTATGCGATATGCGCATGGACCCGATTAAAATGCGCGTATATGATACCGTACATTGATCGGGAGGCTTGCTTTTGGTAGGGTCATATGTAATATGGCCGGATTGATAAATCAAGTGTTGATTTATCATTTAACCATTAGTTTTCTCACTTAAAACCTTTCTTGGATATGATGGATGTATGATTGCATGTATGTGTTTCTTTCTTTCTTCTAGTTTCATGCACATATGGATGTGCATACATATATACATAAATACACCCATCTATCATGGTTGTTTACACATGGAAATGGTGGCAATATAAGACTCACACCATGGATAAATAAATGGATTATTATTTAATTTTATGTTTAAAACAAAATAGAAAAGGAAAGGATAATTCTTGAGTTGTTTCTACACTCTTCTTTAACCTAACCATTCTCACCTACCTCTAACCTTGAGTTATCCTTTTCTTTATGTTCTAAAACTCAAGTTAAATAATGTCTCCATCATTTTAACCATGGTTTGTAGTGAGAAGGAAAAAAATATATAAAGATATATTTCATTTTCTTTTCATGTGTGATCATTTTAACTCTTGTTAAAAGATAGCCTCTATCTTCTTCCTCCTTCAATATTTGCTCTCTAGTTTCTTTTAGTGAGGAAAATACACATAAAGAAAGGTTTTTGAAATGAGAACCTTAACCACAACATCATTCTACACAAGTTTAGCAAACTTGTTTAGAGTGTTCTCTTCGATTCTCGAAGTTGCGAGCTTGGACGGGGAACTCCGGGTGGATCGTCGTGGACGTGAGAGGGCTTCAAGAGGACCTTCTTCTTCCAACACCCAAGAGACCAAGGAGTCCAACAAAAGGTAGCTACAAAGGTTGTAGTCTTGAAACCCTAATTTTATTAGCTTTAAGTTTTATAACCCTAATTTTCTAGGATCGATTCCTTTGCATGCTTGTTTAGCACCATCAAAATCCAAACTTTGAGACATGTGATGCTTCAAAACTCATTATAGGGTGCTAGGCAATCCTTTCATCATATATATAGTAAAGATGTGTACATGTGAGAAAAAACCCTAAGTGAATATGTGTTAGTAAATGTAAACTAGTATATCTAATATACAATTATACACTTAATTATTAAATCAACACTTGACTTAATAATCCGGTCATATCTCATATAACCGACTAACATCCATTGTATCGACTTATCGAATCAACACTTGATTTGATAACCCGGCTATATCATATACAACCGATCGATACAAAAAGTCACGAGAATAGAATACGGTATCACATACACGCATTATTCTCGGTCCTACACATATCACATATGCGCTCCTATTTCATTTTGCCTGAGCCAGTAAAACCTCTATGTAGGACTCTAAAGACTCATCAATACGCCGGTAGTAGGTGATGATCACATCAAGCACCCACAAGCCGTCAGCGGTACTAGCTGGACGTAACGGCTACCCGGGTATTGAGCGATCAGAAGATCAGCAAGCAAGCCCGCTCCAACTTCTGTAAAAGCCTGCCGGTAACACTTCCCGTACAGTCCGGTCTCCTCGTCTGATATGTCGCATATCAAGTCTAGGGATGGTAAACGTCAGACCCCAATAACCGATAAGTCGTGCCGATGTGAGGCTCATAATGGGTCGAGAAACTACTGGTAACACTTACCAGTAAATCTCTAATCAGCCCTGGCCAGGAACTCCCCTGTTACGGCCAATCGAGCACAGCGCAACATCAACCCCCAATACCGGGAGAGACGAAACCCCTCCTATCGCTCATTGCCTCCATGTGACCCGGGACTGTACCCAAAAACCACCGTTTTGCACGCCCTCATGGACGTGGTAAGGTGGAAATCAAAGCACAGTTGGAATCACACAAGACTCTATGACGATCTTGGGTCTACAGACTAACCTGCACAAGTGTCACCAGAGAATTGCCATCTGACGTGAGGTATAATACCATCTGGGAGTTCTCGGCGAGTCCGTCCAGTGTACCCAGTCTCCACTGAGCACCCGTATACCATCTCTGATGTCAAACACCAATGGATATGAGATCATCCATCGCCCATCTCATGGGTCGAGAAGCGTATACGCTAGTCTACACTGGTATATCGATGCCCCGTCTCGATACACCCACGACTAGGGACCTTGAAGGATGTACTTATGGACTACCATGTCCCCATTAGTATGATCCGCATCATAGTCCAGGTAGTCAAGTACACATCCTAAGGGCTTTACCAACATGTAACGATAAGACAGTATAAAGATACAAGTATACTTGTTAAAGTAAAGAGCAACCAGATAGCATACTATCATATCGAGCAAGAAAGTCCTCTCTATATATGTCCAAGCATCCAATATAATATACATCATCTGTACAATACTGGTCTCTAGGGTATACATACAACTAACAATCTCCCACTTGCACTAGGGCCAGCTGCTGTAGTATCGCATACCAAGCATCCCGAAGAGTCTCTCAAACTGTATCTGGGAAATGGCCTTCGTGAGTGGATCCGCAGTGTTGTGCTTCGTGTCAACCCACCTGATCTCGATCTCCCGGCGATCAACTATCTCCCGGATCAGGTGATACCGCCTCAGAATATGCCTGAATCGCTGATGGGACCTGGGTTCCTTGGCCAAAGCCACCGCTCCATTATTATCGCAATACAAAGGTATTGGATGCTCAATGGATGGAACCACTCCAAGTTCAGTAATGAACTTCTTGATCCAGACAGCCTCTTTGGCAGCATCGTTGGCAGCGATGTATTCAGCCTCCATCGTCGAGTCTGCCACGATTTCCAGCTTGGAACTCTTCTAGCTAACCGCCCCTCCGTAAAGGGTAAAGACAAATCCAGACTGCGACTTAGAGTCGTCCTTATCACTCTGGAAACTCGAATCGGTAAAGGACTCCACTTGGAGTTCTCCGTTACCATACACTAAGAGCATCTCTTTAGTCCTTCGTAAGTACTTGAGAATGCTCTTCACAGCTGTCCAGTGACTCTCTCCAGGATCAGCTTGATACCTACTCACTACACTTAGTGAGTATGCTACATCGGGTCTGGTACATGGCATCGCGTACATGATAGAGCCTACAGCCGAAGCATAGGGTATCCCTTGCATGGGAGCTCTCTCCAAATCAGTCTTGGGAGACATCTCATTGGAGAGAGTGAGCCCTGAGATCGTGGGTAAAAACCCACGTTTGGACTCTTCCATACTAAACCTCTTTAGTATGGTGTCAACGTACCTGGATTGGGACAATCCCAATATCCTTTTAGATCTATCTCTATAGATCATAATTCCCAATATGCAGGAGGCATCACCAAGATCTTTCATTGAGAATCTTTGTGATAAGAAGAGCTTGACCGATTGCAGCATAGGAATGTCATTTCCTATCAAGAGTATGTCGTCCACGTACAATACGAGGAAGACTACCTTACTCTCTACCACCTTCTTGTAGATACTGTAAGCCCGCGGGGGCGCCCCGGCCGTCGATCCGACGCCGGAAACGCGGAAAACAAAAACTTTGCGAACTTTGCAAAACGGCACCGCCGCGGACTTTCTACCCGGATCGGGCCATTAACCTAGCTAGCTAGCAAAAAGAAAAGAGTAGAGAAGTATACCAAGCGATCCGTGTCCTTCGGTCTTCGTCTCCACTCCGATCTCATGCGGAATCTTCGTCACCTCCTCGCTCGTCGGAAAGGGCACCACGTAGCCGGAATCTTTTACGGGCTCCCGCCTCTAGACCGAGGCAACTCGGGCGCGAAGTTGGCTAGCCGACGCGTCCAAGGCTTGCTATAGAATAGTGTAGTGAGATGTCTCTTTAGGGTTTATGAGGTTGCCATGATATGGTGGAGGTGAAGAAAGCAACTCAAGAATGTGCTTATGAACTTGGTAGCATGGAAAAAAGGATATGAAACATTTTTCTCACACAAAATGAAATCCCCTCTTCTCCCTTGGAATAGTGGCCGGCCCTCCCTCTCAAGAATGGGATTGGAGAGAGAAAAAAAACAAGAAAGAATATATCAACAATATAGAAAATGGTCACTCTCATTTCACTAATCCAAATCAAATCCTCATCTAATCTCATCATCACATAACCATCACATGAAAAGCTAAGAAAGGGACAAGAAAGGCATCTCATGATGAAACAAATCTCATCATAATCCAAAAGTGCAAGAAAACCCTCCACAAAAGAGTTATTTGCAAATTGCAAATAACCCCCTCCACCAAAAGTCCGGCCGAGAAGGAATGAAGGAAAACCGGCCGGAACGGAATGCAAACTGGCAACTTCAGAAAACCGATCCCGTAATAAATTACAGGAAAACCCCACTACTGCAAATACATGCCCGCATTTGTATTCCCACTGAACACAAATGTAAAGAGACAAAACTACACTATCTTATACTAGGATCCGGCTTAAGCCAAAGCCGGCTAGTAAAAATTGTCCGATCACGATCCGTGCAATACCGCACGTATCTGATCGAACCCTGCCATATCTCCATACGGCCTCTACAGCGTTTCGCCCGAAACTTGAGTAACTGTCTGTGTGGTGGACTCTAAAGACTCGTCAATACTGTGGCTGTGGATTTAACCACTAGCACGTCAGAGGTATAAGCCAATACGTGACGGGCCACCAGGTATTGACCATAAGGGACGTCGATGAGCGAACTCATCCTGACACCCTACTGAGCCTGTCAGTGACAATATCCGTACAGTCCGGTCCGTTCGTCTATGAGCATCGCATGGCGGGCCTAGGGGGTTGGTAAAAGTCAGACCCCCAAAAGCGGTACAAGTCGTGTCGGAGTGTAGCCCAGAACACCCTGAGATACTACTGGAATACCTACCAGCAAATCTCCTGCCTTGGCCAAGGACTTTTCATGTTCTGGCTCTCCTAGACACAGCACGACCTCACCCCCAATACCGGGAGAGACGAACCCCTGCAGATCCGCTCACTGCCTCCATGTGGCTCGGGACTGTACCCAACTAAAACCTGTTTGCACGACTCCTTTGAGCCGTGGTAGGGTAGTAATCAAAGTACAGTGGGAACTCACACGAGACAAATGACGATCCCAGGTCGATGAACTAACCTGTACACATGTCACCTGGGAACTGCTATCTGACGTCTGGTATATCCCAACTAGCAGGTTCCCGGCGAGTCCTGTCCGGTGTACTCATAACCCAATGAGCACCTGTATACATCTTAGGTGAACCAACTGACACCAGTGGCTTGTGAGACCGGCCACCGCCCCTCGTCGGGGTCTCGACTGTATACACTAGTCTACTCTGGAGAAACGATGCCCTGTCTCGAATCTCCCACGACTAGGGACCTTTTAAGGATGTGCTTGTAGACCCCCAGCTCCCACTTATATGATCGCCCTCATACTGCTGGAAGTCAAGCAAGAATCCTAGGGGCTTTATCAACGTGTAATAGCGACTCGAAAGGTCACCTAAAGCAGTACACGATGATAAAGATAAACCAGATAGCATACTATCATCTCGAGTAAGACTGTCCTACCGGGATAGGTCCTCCCCTCAATCATTGCAATCACGTGCCTGTGATCCAATAATTGACTCTGAGGGCACTATCTCCAACAATCTCCCACTTGCACTCGAGGCTAATTATTGCGATGTCGCATACTCACAGCCCGTGTGATACCGAACACCCAACTCCTCTACTAGTCAGTCTCACAAAGCTCGTTTGCGAAACTATTGCGTTCGAGGAATAGCCTCAGTGAGTGGATCCGCCTTGATGTTTCTTTCTATGTCTCTCTATATCTCATGTTCGCGGAGAAAGCCATCTCCCGAAATGAGCAATACCTGTCCTAGAATGTCTGGATGTCTGATGGGACCTAGCTCATAAGTGAACTCCAAATCCAAACTTCTTAGACTGTATCGTCAACTGAACTTAATCAGTATTCTGCGCCATGCCTTCCCTCAGTATCCACCTGGACCACCTGTCCAAAATACTGCCCCTCGTTAGAGGAAAAACTATAACTCTGACAGCCACTCTGCCATCCAGGTCACCTTGGAAGCCTGGAATGATAACGGTCTCCTAAAGGAGAATGCTGTTATCAAATCCCTAGAACATCAACTTATGTTCTTAAACTGCTTCCGACTGTTTCTCTAGGATTGGATTAATATCAACTTATTGCACCTACTGCAAGAACAACATCTGGTGTGGTACTTGACATCTCATGATTGACTCAGTTGCCTAAGCAAGTGATCTGTCAATCATTCGTGTCCCTCTCCTTTTTAGTCTGTAAGACACCTTTAGAGAGGGTGACTCCATTACCTGCAGGTACACTACCGTGCCAGGAGTCGTCCATTCTAAATACTCATAGAATGCGGTCAAAGTACCCAGATTGGGAAACCACCCAAATCTAGATCTAAAACCATAGATCTAGTAACCAGAATGTCTGATATAATATCCAAGTCCTTTGTGGAGAAACCACTGTGTGACGACCAAAGTATAACCGATCGTATTATAGGAATATCACTTCCTACTCTGTGTATGTCATCAAATACCAGGACATCACACCCTACTACCTTCTCAACAGATCCATCTCCTATTCTGATGAAGTCAAACCTATGACTGTCACGTCAGAAATAGATGATCTATCTCCGCAATATCTGCTATAGTCTATAAATAGACATAAGCCTGATATCCACCAATGCTTCCGCTGCTCCCACTGACTACGACAACCCTCTGGCAGAGTCATATATACGTACGCTTCTAAAGCAAGTTTAGAACGACGCTATACTCATCCTTCCGCCGGGTCTCGCAGCCTGGAACAACAGCAATGGCAAGTGTGGGTAAACAAGAACCTCTCTGCCACCGTCCTTGAGCATACCGAAGTACCTCTCGAGTGCCTGAGGTTACCCACCATATCTGCGGAGTGGCCAATGGAATGTCAAACCAGATTGAATCTTTAGGTTCTTATCAAATCTTCAGTAATCGTTTGCGGTTCTGGAATCACTTCCAGTTCTACCATACTCCCACTACTGTTTTTCTGAAAAAATCCATTTTTGATAAAACTGTGGCGAGTCAAGAACAATATCTCTATTGATCTTCCAGATGGTAGAAAATCAACCCTCGTCATAGCCCGGGTCAACCCACAAACAGCAACTACTGAAACGTGCCTTGAGTTGTCCAGAGTCTGGTTTTAAGCATAAGCCGGACAACTCCCCGTATCTTAACAATGTCAAGATATGAACTGTTCTATATCCAAGAAACAGAGGCACTGATTTAATTGAACCAGATTCAAATCATGCAGCTGTCTCCAGTGCATGTCAACTAAATGGAAGGAGGCCGATCAGCATTACTCAACTTAGGAATGCTTCCAATTATGAGTAACCTGAAAGAGAAGCAAGTTCTCTTAACCATTACTATCAACTGAATACCATTCACAAGTATCTACATCTTCGATCTCCTTGAAGAATTCCGATACTTGCAACACGTGGTTCTCTACTTTATTCATATACCTATAACTCCTCAAAACTTAGACCCTGTGTTTCAACGAAACACATGTCTAAGAACTAGAGAAGTTAAAAGTAAACAGAATATAGTATGAGGACCAACCCCTCTGTCCTAATGGACACTGGACAATATAGAATACTCTGTATAAGTCCCCTGAGTCTGGTGACTCATTCACTGTGTGTCGTAGGTTGAAAACTGTACTTTTGGTTAAGAAGAATTACACCGTTGTTCAATGCTCCTTACCTAGCCATCCACTGGTATAGGTAAATGTCATAGACATAATTTCATAAAGGTATATCTCACTCTATGAAAATAGACGTACAGATATATCAATTTGAAATTGGTGCATAACAGCGGATATTCAAAACCAAAAATTTGCCGACCGGCAAACAACCCAGGTGACTTCCTCAAATATCACCGATTACAACGAATCCCGATATAATGAGGATGGTCACCTAATTCCCAATAACTTACTCCCACTCATCGTCTGTAAAACCATACAGAAGTGAGAATCCAACCTGGTAAATACATACCCTGGAGTAAGTGTCTAATCGGGAAATCAGTTTTCTTTTAACAGTACACAGTGAAACTGAAACATTGAAATGTTTCGATGGGGTATGCTGGTATTCCTAGTAATGCCTCTTCCATTATTCAGATTCACAACTATAACTGTATAATTCTTTGCCACCTCTCCAAATCCCTTTACATGTCTTTAGTCATTACCTTCTGTACACCCCTTTAGGCCAAATGGTTTTCTTCCTTCCCTACCGTTCGGCACCAGCCTATGGTTTGGAAGAAGACTATCCAATAAGCATAATGGGTGTACTGTCCTAGTCCTAGGAGCACTCGCAATGCGAGAGAAGGTGAGGATAAAAGACAACCGAATGTACTTAATTCATAGGTGATTTAGGATTGACAAAGAAGTACATGGTTAGGTTGTGAATAGCAGTCGCAATTTACTTTGCCCTCTTACTAATCCCTTGCTTTGTCTGAACTTAATACCTTATATACACCGTTTAGGCTAATTGGCTTTCTTCATTCCCTACCGGTCGGCACCAGCCTAGGGTCTGGAAGAAGACTATCCAATTTGCGTAATAGGTGTACTACTCCTAAACCAAGGAGTACTCGCAACCTGAGAGAAGGTGAAAAGAAAAGACAACTGAATAGTCTTATTCGTTTTCTCCAGAACCGGAAACCATCCTCGAAGTCATTCGAGTTCGTATATAACCATACGATGGTTTTGTCCAATGGAAGTGGACGTTCGTAGTAATACGGGGTGTCCCGGAGAAAAGAGTAAAAGTAGGAGTGGCAAAGAGGTCTGCAACTCTGACAATCCAAAAGCCAGTGTTAAGAAGGTTCGGTCAACTTGGTCACTGAGTCATAGTCTAGGGTCGGGTCAATGGTCGCTGCCAGAGAGAGAGAAAAGAAACACTCAGCGTGCACTCTAACCTAGATCAGAATGGTTACCAATTTATCTAATCTGGAAACCTCCCACTGTAACGTCAAATTCTTCCCCAAACCTGAAAGAAGAATTAGCCGGGATCACCCGAGGAGTAAACCAACTCATCAGTGGGAATCGGGATCCAACTCTCATCGCATGATAACGTGACGGAATCCGCTCACGCTATCATACTCCAGAAGGTATGCGCATATCTGGCAAGTTTCAGTACTTTTGAAACTCCCGATGTGATTTCTGCCCCATGCTCTTATGACCTTGACGAAGGTCAACAAATCATAAGTCACATGTCAAGTTCCACCCGTCATTGTCCAGGTTAATTTGAACCCACCCGTACAAGCCCTTGATGAAGGTCAACAAGGCTGTACGACTGTCCCAAACCAACGCATCTATCTATGCAACAGAAAGGTAACAAGCAGCTACCATACACTATGCCTTGACGAAGGTCAACAAACATAGCATGAATACTACGTGCTACCCGTCTGAAACGACGGAGGGCTACGAATGGTTTCTGGCGAAAACCTTTAACGTAATGAACTTGATATCGTTGAAGGAACTGATAGCTTTTTAAAAAATATAGTGACGAAAACCTTTGCTAAAGAGGTCACTCCCGGTGAAGGGATCTCGGCTCTTTCCCCGTAGAATGAGGTGCAGGATATTCCAACTGAATACCACGATGCAAAGCAAAAGTAATCGGCTATAGTGAAGTTATTGCCCTGACGCAAACTTTTGTCCAAGGGGTCACTCCCGGTGAAGGGATCTCGGCCCTTGCCTCGTCGACTGAGGAGCAGGATATTCCAACTGAATACCACTGTGCAAAACAAAAGAGAACGCCCTTGCAATAACAGCTTTTTGAAAAAGTGTTCCAACAACATCAGATTAGGTTTGTTTTAACTTGCATTGATCCGAATCAATGCAGTCCCATCAATTGATCACACCAAAAAGAACGAAAATATACTGATGTACGTATATGCCATCCGCATTCGCCACTGGGTCCCGTCATCACTCGTTAGGTTAGCTAACTAACGACAGAGCGGGGACTGGACTAGCGCGGATGAAAAACATATACAACATCTACTAATATATATATAATATATAATTTTCGCTCATGGCGTGATAAAAAGCAACACAGAAATGTATAGCAACACAGATCAATACAGATATCTGGGATCCCCGGGTTTCACAGAGCCGCTGCTGAAACCCGACGTTCCCCTGGTCGTGTGGATAGCCTGTGCAATGAAATCCTAGACCCCTACGGGCGCGGCAAGTTACCCGCCAAAACCTGAAGCGAGGCAGCCCCCTTCAGCAACGTGAATGGACCACCCAGCACTTCACGGAATCCGGTAACTTGGGCACCCCTCCTGGGTCAACCCTATACCCCCTACGAGTGCGGCGAATAGCCCGCCAATCCTAGAGTGAAGCCCCTTCCGTCTCAATGCCATGAGATGCGGGCTTGTTGCCCTCCAGAATCCGGCTACCCGTGCACCCCTCCGCGGGGTAATCCTAGTACAGAAAGTAAAATATACATACACCGGGTACATCGACCGCAACCAGGTCGTGCCCCAAAATAATAATACAAACAGGCAGTGACGGCAGTCCACATGTCGGACGCTCGCCCCGCAATATCAAATGTACATAAAAAACAAAACTGTACTACCACTGCAACCAGGCTATCCCCCACGACCGATCCGCAACAACACAGTACAATCACAGAACATCAACGTGAAAGTCACGTTCGCAAATCCGTCTAACCGGGCTATAGCAGTTAGACCGGATTTACCGATCGAGTGACATTCACGGTCGCAGATATAATGTAAAAACTGTGAACTAGCATGTTTAAAATATCCGATCGAACAAATTTATCAAAGTGGGCCCCACACAATACTGTAGCACTTACAGAAAATCTGGGCCCAAAGAAAATATCCCAAATACCCTATTTTCAACACATAAGCTTACTGGGAAAATATGGTGCCACGATTCCTCTTTTCCGCCGCGCAAGCGCGGCCAAACCAGGGTATTGGCCGCGCTTCCGCGGTCGAAGTGAGGAATCAGTGGATCGTATTTTCCCAGAATTCTTATAATTGCTTGTACATGCCTCTGAAACAACCTGAAAAATTTTAGGAGCTCAAAAAATTTTAACAGAGAACACATGTGCACAAAATACGGTTTTTGGGGATTTTCGTTCGATCGAGCACTAAACATACTAGAGCAAGCTAGGTAGGTTAACGGCGTGGCTCTGATACCATTGTAAGCCCGCGGGGGCGCCCCGGCCGTCGATCCGACGCCGGAAACGCGGAAAACAAAAACTTTGCGAACTTTGCAAAACGGCACCGCCGCGGACTTTCTACCCGGATCGGGCCATTAACCTAGCTAGCTAGCAAAAAGAAAAGAGTAGAGAAGTATACCAAGCGATCCGTGTCCTTCGGTCTTCGTCTCCACTCCGATCTCATGCGGAATCTTCGTCACCTCCTCGCTCGTCGGAAAGGGCACCACGTAGCCGGAATCTTTTACGGGCTCCCGCCTCTAGACCGAGGCAACTCGGGCGCGAAGTTGGCTAGCCGACGCGTCCAAGGCTTGCTATAGAATAGTGTAGTGAGATGTCTCTTTAGGGTTTATGAGGTTGCCATGATATGGTGGAGGTGAAGAAAGCAACTCAAGAATGTGCTTATGAACTTGGTAGCATGGAAAAAAGGATATGAAACATTTTTCTCACAAAAAATGAAATCCCCTCTTCTCCCTTGGAATAGTGGCCGGCCCTCCCTCTCAAGAATGGGATTGGAGAGAGAAAAAAAAAAAGAAAGAATATATCAACAATATAGAAAATGGTCACTCTCATTTCACTAATCCAAATCAAATCCTCATCTAATCTCATCATCACATAACCATCACATGAAAAGCTAAGAAAGGGACAAGAAAGGCATTTCATGATGAAACAAATCTCATCATAATCCAAAAGTGCAAGAAAACCCTCCACAAAAGAGTTATTTGCAAATTGCAAATAACCCCCTCCACCAAAAGTCCGGCCGAGAAGGAATGAAGGAAAACCGGCCGGAACGGAATGCAAACTGGCAACTTCAGAAAACCGATCCCGTAATAAATTACAGGAAAACCCCACTACTGCAAATACATGCCCGCATTTGTATTCCCACTGAACACAAATGTAAAGAGACAAAACTACACTATCTTATACTAGGATCCGGCTTAAGCCAAAGCCGGCTAGTAAAAATTGTCCGATCACGATCCGTGCAATACCGCACGTATCTGATCGAACCCTGCCATATCTCCATAAGGCCTCTACAGCGTTTCGCCCGAAACTTGAGTAACTGTCTGTGTGGTGGACTCTAAAGACTCGTCAATACTGTGGCTGTGGATTTAACCACTAGCACGTCAGAGGTATAAGCCAATACGTGACGGGCCACCAGGTATTGACCATAAGGGACGTCGATGAGCGAACTCATCCTGACACCCTACTGAGCCTGTCAGTGACAATATCCGTACAGTCCGGTCCGTTCGTCTATGAGCATCGCATGGCGGGCCTAGGGGGTTGGTAAAAGTCAGACCCCCAAAAGCGGTACAAGTCGTGTCGGAGTGTAGCCCAGAACACCCTGAGATACTACTGGAATACCTACCAGCAAATCTCCTGCCTTGGCCAAGGACTTTTCATGTTCTGGCTCTCCTAGACACAGCACGACCTCACCCCCAATACCGGGAGAGACGAACCCCTGCAGATCCGCTCACTGCCTCCATGTGGCTCGGGACTGTACCCAACTAAAACCTGTTTGCACGACTCCTTTGAGCCGTGGTAGGGTAGTAATCAAAGTACAGTGGGAACTCACACGAGACAAATGACGATCCCAGGTCGATGAACTAACCTGTACACATGTCACCTGGGAACTGCTATCTGACGTCTGGTATATCCCAACTAGCAGGTTCCCGGCGAGTCCTGTCCGGTGTACTCATAACCCAATGAGCACCTGTATACATCTTAGGTGAACCAACTGACACCAGTGTCTTGTGAGACCGGCCACCGCCCCTCGTCGGGGTCTCGACTGTATACACTAGTCTACTCTGGAGAAACGATGCCCTGTCTCGAATCTCCCACGACTAGGGACCTTTTAAGGATGTGCTTGTAGACCCCCAGCTCCCACTTATATGATCGCCCTCATACTGCTGGAAGTCAAGCAAGAATCCTAGGGGCTTTATCAACGTGTAATAGCGACTCGAAAGGTCACCTAAAGCAGTACACGATGATAAAGATAAACCAGATAGCATACTATCATCTCGAGTAAGACTGTCCTACCGGGATAGGTCCTCCCCTCAATCATTGCAATCACGTGCCTGTGATCCAATAATTGACTCTGAGGGCACTATCTCCAACAGATACAAGGTTCATCTACGTTTTTGACAAAATCAAACTCTTTGATAAGGACGTCAAAGTAGATGTTCCAAATCCGCGATGCTTGCTTTAATCCATAAATGGATTTAAGCAGCTTGCATACCTTCCCGCTGCTCCCATTATCTACGAAGCCCTCTGGCTGAGTCATGTACACGCACTCTTCTAAATCACCGTTTAGAAAGGCGGTCTTAACATCCATTTGCCAGATTTCATAGTCATGATATGCAGCGATGGCAAGCATGATCCGGATGGATTTAAGCATAGCCACTGGAGAAAAGGTTTCGTCATAGTCCACTCCTGGTCTTTGACGAAAACTTTTTGCAACAAGTCTAGTTTTGAAAGTCTCCACTTTCCCATCTTCACCATGTTTTTTCTTGAAGATCCACTTGCTCCCAATGGGTTTTACCCCTTCAGGAGCAACTTCCAAAGTCCACACTTTGTTGGTGTACATGGATTCCATCTCGGACCGCATTGCATCCAGCCATTTCACTGAGTCCCCACTCGTGATGGCCTGCTCGAAGCTAGTTGGGTCATCATCAACCATAATGCAATCCTCGCTCCCACCGTCCATGAGAAGACCGTAGTATCTCTCAGGTGGGTGAGGAACCCCACTAGATCGGCGGAGAGGCTGAGGTTCATTGGGAACTACCGAATTCTCCGGTTCCATTAAATCTTCAGTTTGAGTTTGTGTAGCCAGAATTTCTTCCAGTTCTACCTCGTCGCCATTAATTTCTTTTGTAAGAAATTCCTTTTCTAAAAAGGTGGCATTTCGAGAAAATAACACTTTTTGTTCCTCAGTATGGTAGAAAAGATATCCATGTGAATGTTTGGGATATCCTACAAACTTGCATAGAACTGACCGTGCCTCGAGTTTGTCCGGATTTTGCGTTTTGACATAGGCCGGACAACCCCATATCTTAACTCGTTTAAGACATGGTCTCTTCCCACTCCATATCTCATATGGTGTAGTATGTACAGATTTAGATGGAACTTGATTCAATAGGTATGCTGCTGTCTCCAGCGCATACCCCTAGAAGGAAATAGGTAACTCAGCTGTGCTCGTCATAGAGCGCACCATATCTAATAGGGTGCGGTTCCTCCGTTCCGAAACACCGTTGTGCTGTGGTGCATATGGAGGAGTCAGCTGAGAGAGAATCCCATTCTCTTTTAGGAAGTCTAGGAATTCATTGCTCAAGTATTCACCTCCTCGATCAGATCGAAGGATTTTAATACTTTTCCCTGTTTGGTTCTCGACTTCTTGTTTATATTCTCTAAATTTCTCAAAAGCATATGATTTGTGTTTCATCAGGAACACATATCCGAAATCTAGAGAGATCGTCAGTGAATGTAATGAAGTACGCAGAACCATTCCTGGCATGTGTAGACATGGGGCCACATACATCACTATGTACCAGTCCCAAGAGTTCTGTATCTCTCTCTCCGTGTCCCGTAAACGGAGTTTTGGTCATCTTTCCTTTGAGATATGACTCGCAAGTGTCATAAGATGAAAATTCAAACGGATTTAAATATCCATCCTTATGCAACTTAGCTAGTCGTGTCGCATTGATGTGACCCAGTCTACAATGCCACAAGAAGGATTCGTTCATTTCTGAACTCTTCCTCTTGTGTGTGTTTGTTATGCTTAGAACTGTAGATTGATTTAGAACATAAATGCCATTGCACAACGTGCCTGATCTAACCAACATTTGGTTTAGGAAAATGTTCATAACATTATCCTGTAATACAAAATTATATCCCTCTTTACTCAACAAAGAAACCGATATAATATTGCATATCAGGTTCGGCATGAAATAGCATTCGTTCAGCATCAATGTATTACCAGTTGGCAATACAAGGTGATATTCCCCGACGGTTTTAGCTGCAACAATTGTGCCATTCCCAACCCTTATGTCTTTAGCACCTTCTCCAAGTTCTCTACCTTTGCTAAGCCTATGTAACTGATTACATATATGGGATCCTGACCCTGTATCTAATACCCAGGACGTAGAGCAAATGGAGAAACAGTTCTCTGTAACGAACACACCCGAAGAAAATGCATCAACATCTACTTTCTTTATTCGGGTGGCATGAGAATCCTGGTATTCCCCTATATGTTGTTCAGTCTTATAACTCTTATAAGAAAGAATGGAACCAGCGTTTCCCAGCACAGTATAACATGCGGGTTCGGTCAATACATCCATATTATTATCTTGATTAAGGAATGATATGGTCGCTACCTGGAGAGAGAGAAGAAAACACTTTAGCGTATACTCTTGCAAGATCAGATTGGTTATTATTTTATCTAATCAGGATGGCTCCCACTGTTTTTATCAAATCTTCCTTCAAACCCTAAAAGGAAAGACTAGCCGGGATTAATTACACCCTACAACTTCGCCATTCTTTCAGCTAGGCCAGTGTCGGTACTTTGAGGGAGGTTTCCTGTGCTTTCGTACGGACCTAATTAAAGTAAACCTTATTTTCCCAGAGGTGTAACCCCGTTGACACCTTTCTAGACACCTACTTGTTCGGCTAATTGTCCTGTGTAAAACTCTCCCGGGAGTAACAATTACTCGCATTGGGTATCGGGATCCAACTATCTCATAGAAGGTATGCAATCTCATTGCAAATTTCAACACTTGAAATTCCCGATAATATTTTGCCCCTAACCCCTATGACCTTGACAAAGGCCAACAAATCATAGGATGTTAGTCAAGTTCAACCCGTCATTTCTTGATTGAATCAAACCCACCCGCACGACCCTTGACAAAGGCCAACAAGGTCGTACGACTACCCTAAAAAAATCTGCATCATATGCATAAGCAGATAAGTACCATTCAGCTACCGCACACTACGCCTTGACAAAGGCCAACAAACGCAGCACGAATACTAAATAGTTCTTATCTGAAATGACGGAGGGCTACGACAGGTTTTTTTGAAAACCTATTGCGTAATGAACTTGATATCGTCATAGAATCATGTGAATTTTGAAATGGAGTGTTTTTAAGGCTTTCATTAGTTTTGCTAAAGAGGTCACTCCCGGTGAAGGGATCTCGGCTCTTTCCTTATGGAATAAGGTGCAGGATATATCATATACATCACTATGCAAAGCAAAACTCCAAAAGCAATCAAAAACAAACCGAGTGTTGTAGCATCTGCCAGTTTTGCTAAAGAGGTCACTCCCGGTGAAGGGATCTCGGCTCTTTCCTCATCGAATAAGGTGCGGGATATATCATATATATCGCTATGAAAACCAAAAACTGTAGCTACCCTTTTTAAAAAATTTGATTCTACAACATCTTTTAGGTTTCTTTTCTTTCATTAATCACATTAATGAAGTCCCATCATTTAAGTCACCTAAACATCACAGATAAATACGACGTACACTTATGCCATCCGTATTCGCCTCCATGTCCCCTCGTGCACCGTTAGGTTAGGTAACTAACGGCAGAGCGGAGCAGGGCTAGCACGGGTGTAAAACATAAGTAACGCCTATATAATATATCATATATACTATATACAGTATTTATCACAGAACATCAAATGATCACATCACAGATATCGCAGCAGAAGAAACATATAAAATATTGGATATACTAGGACGTCCATGTTTTATTTTGAGCCTGTATAAAACACGGATTCCACGGTCGCGATGAATAGCCAAACCCACACCCCTAGACCCCTACGAGAGCGGCAAACAACCCTACTAATTCTAGAGTTAGGAGACCCGGACTCGACTCCTCCAGTTGGTCTCCCACTGGACTCCAGAACCCGGTTACTTGTGCTCTCCTCCATGGGTCTATCCTAGTGCGGAAAAGTAAATAATATACAAAAGGTGACGTCAACCTCATCCCGGAAGTGCCCCAATAAAAGAATATTACATACATTTTAATTTTACATGAATGAAAATGAAAACTCTCATCTCACATAAAATACCCCGGCTATTCAGAACGCGACGATCCAATATAACATATCCAGCAACACATAACATCACATGTCATCAACGTAAGTAAATATCCGCATCCCAATTGTCGTTGACATATAGCAACAAAACCGGCGATATCACATATTACACTTACGGTCACAGAAAAAAAAGTGTAAAACTACAACATTTGGAATCCACAATCTCTTTAGACATCGTAAATCCGAAATATCACATATTTCGCATTTCATGCCTAACTTTGTGAATTCCAAATATTGTATCACATTCCAGATAAATAGACAGTATTAAACTCTCCGAACAGATAATCAAATACCCAAAATTTCCTAAATGGCTCAACACTTGAGCGGAGTTCAAAAATTCCAGAATACGTAACAGTAGCAACGGTCCAGCCGTAGAAGGGTCAAGCCAACGCCTCACATGTGGCACGCCGTACTGCCTCAAACCCTAAGGTTCAAAAGGCTGTTCAAGACGGTCACATAATCGAGTTAAGGTTTGTTGTCTTCTAGAGGGTCCATCGCGTCACATGCATGTTTTTCCGAAAGATTTAAACCCGAGAAAAATTCAACACTTAAATGTTTTTCGTGCAGGGAAAAATTGAGTTAATGATATCCGTTCGAACATTTTAATACTTTCTAAATTAGCCGGAATAACAAAACAAAATTAAATTTTCCGATCGAATCGACGATTTCAAAATAAACCCCTAAATACTCAACACTTGAGTCAAATATAAAATACCCATAAAAATCCAACAACAGAATTAAACATTACTGTGTAAACACAAAACCCTAATGTCACTGTACCGCCGCGGTTCCTCGGCACAAGCAGGGATTTGCCGCGGAACCGCGGTGATCCGTACGATTCATGTTCTCGTTTTGCACAACAATGCTTAGAAAACCCTGCTGAATTTTTTAGGTATTTTTAATTCAGAAAAATCACAGATTTGAAAAAATGTCCAGAGAGGGGTTGATTTTGACGTGTTCGGGTTCGTTCGGAGTTTTAACTTTGTTAACACATCGCCTAATGCTCTAGCTAGCCTCTAATACCACTAAAGGGTTACTAGGTACACTAACAAAGCTCTACAAGGCATCGACCATGCCAAAATTAAATTTTTATGTGCCGAACAACCCTAAGCAAGATCGTATACTAGAGTTTAGGCGAAACTAATAGTAAGTAAACAACTTTACTTCTAGGGAACACGATATACAACCTTTGTAGATCGGTCATTCACTTCTATAGCTCCTGGTTGAAGTCCCTTCGCTGTGATCAAGGTTCTCACGGGCTCTTGCATGGCTTCACGAGGCGAAAGACGCGTCCTTGCTTGAAGTCTTCAAGGCCGAAGATGATCTACGTCGAGGGGATGCCAACTCAAGCTTCTACTTCACTAACTTGAGAATTAGTGAAGTAAACACCCTAAACTAAAGTGCTAGTCTAGTAAAGGATGGAGAAATAGGAAGTGGGTTCTCTTTAGAATTTTATTTCTCACAAAGTTTCACTCTTTTTTCAAAACCCTAGCAAGCTTTTTCTCTTGCTCAATGAAGGAGGAGATGAACAAAAGAAAAGAAGGAGGATAATGATCAAGTGAGTGTGCTAACCATGGTGAGTGAGTATCATATACTAACTCATGTAGAGACATTACCATGGCTAAGTTTAAATGGTTAGGTTAATAAAAATCTAAAATAAAACAAATTTAGTGGACTTTGTCAAAGTATCCACAAGCTTCCACAAGCTTCAAACTTATGACAAAATGTCCACTAATTTGTAATTACCTTAAATAATTAGTAATCACCATTTAAATATAGAATGGTGTAAGGCTTACACACCCATGTCTAGTGTATCAACAACCATGATACATAAAAGATAACACATTTTAATATATATCATATATATAGTAAAGATGTGTACATGTGAGAAAAAACCCTAAGCGAACAAGTGTTAGTAAATGTAAACTAGTATATCTAATATACAATTATACACTTAATTATTAAATCAACACTTGACTTAATAATCCGGTCATATCTCATATAACCGAATAACATCCATTGTATCGACTTATCGAATCAACACTTGATTCGATAACCCGGCTATATCATATACAACCGATCGATAGAAAAAGTCACGAGAATAGAATACGGTATCACATACACGCATTATTCTCGGTCCTGCACATATCACATATGCGCTCCTATTTCGTTTTGCCTGAGCCAGTAAAACCTTTATGTAGGACTCTAAAGACTCGTCAATACACCGGCAGTAGGTGATGATCACATCAAGCACCCACAAGCCGTCAGCGGTACTAGCTGGACGTAACGGCTACCCGGGTATTGAGCGATCAAAAGATCAGCAAGCAATCCCGCTCCAACTCCTGTAAAAGCCTGGCGGCAACACTTCCCGTACAGCCCGGTCTCCTCGTCTGATATGTCGCATATCAAGTCTACGGGTGGTAAACGTCAGACCCCAATAACCGATAAGTCGTGCCGATGTGAGGAGAAACTACTGGTAACACTTACCAGTAAATCTCTAATCAGCCCCGGCCAGGGACTTCCATGTTACGGCCAATCGAGCATAGCGCAACATCAACCCCCAATACCGGGAGAGACGAAACCCCTCGTATCGCTCATTGCCTCCATGTGACTCGGGACTGTACCCAAAAACCACCGTTTTGCACGCCCTCATGGACGTGGTAAGGTGGAAATCAAAGCACAGTGGGAATCACACAAGACTCTATGACGATCTCGGGTCTATAGACTAACCTGCACAAATGTCACCAGAGAACTGCCATTTGACGTGAGGTATAATACCATCTGCGAGTTCTCGGCGAGTCCGTCCAGTGTACCCTGTGTAACGTTTTAAAAATAACTAAATAAATAATTAAATAAATAAAATCGTTTAAGTGAATTTTATGATTTTCGGTAAAGTAAAATGTATTCTTCGTAAAACTAAACCGTAATTGTTTTTCATTATAATTTCAAAAATATCTATTTTAATTATGTAATTACTAGTAAATGGTGTTTATTTAGCCACTTATAAATTTTTAGTTTAATTAAATATTTTCCCTAAATTAATTATTTTAAATATTAACATAAGCTTTATTTTTACACTAAATTAGTGTAAATTACAAATTTGAATTGTTTTAATTTGCAAATGTGAACCATGACATATTAGAATTTAGTTTGTAATATGTTTATTTTGTTGCAATGTGTCTTCATAATTCTAGAGTTTTCTATAGGAAAATTTAAGTAGAAATAAATAAAATGCAATAATTATTGATATGACAAGAAAGAGGCATTAACTAAAGAAGTCTTCTACACAATTCTATACACTCTCACTTCACTCTATTTCCTCACTTTGCCATGGCCGGCCTCACCTCTTGGCTGCCCCAAAATTTTCCCACTTCATTTTGCATCAAAAATCCATCAAAAATTCATTAAAAATCCAAATAAAAACCCACAAATTCCTATATAAATTCCTACCCATCATTCTTGCTTATTTTAGTTTGGTTCTTGGAGCAAAATTAGAGTCTTTGGGAGGCTAAGTTTTCATGTTGATCCACATCACTTGAGGTATAAATCCTAAACCATAATTAAATTGTTGTTTGCATTATTAATCTAGCTTAATTGCAAAATTAATTGTGGTTTCTATTTAAATTTTCAAAAATTCAAGTTAGGGTTGTTAAATCAAGTTGTAATTTTTATTAATTAAATAGGCTTATAATAATTAGTTCAACACTTTTAGAATGGGAAAATCTTGCATGGTTGTTGAATTGTAATCTGTTCCTTTAAAATTGTTTAAATTAAATATTTTGCTATATAGGTTTCTATAAAACATAATTTTTGGTGAAATAAAATTTTAATTAATGTTTATAACACTAGAGTGTGCTTTTAAAGAGAATTTAAATTTGTTGGTGGAATGAAAAAACTCAAGTTAGTTACTAGTTTTATTGATAATGGATAAATTATGATAAAAATTGCTATTTTTGCTAACTAGTTTTGGAAATTCTTAAATAAATGAGAGTAAAAATTTAAATTATAGTGTCATTATATTATCATCATCATGAATTGTAGTTTAGTAAGTTAATCCATGTAAAATCATGTTTAGTGGTGGAATTGTGGTATTTTGCTTGTAAGATGTATAAAGTTGATAAAATTGCAAACTAGGAATCTATTTTTCATACAAATTAGTGTGAGAAAAATATGGTAATGGTTCCTATAATCTATTTAGGTTATTTAATGAGTATCATGACCATTAGTTTCATTTAAACATCAAGTTTGAAGTAAAACGGTAAATTGGCATTTTCGGGTTTTTCGAAATCGGACTGTTTGATGGATTTTAGGGTTTCGATGGATTTAATCATGTTTTATAGTATAAGTAATGAGTTTTAAAACTATGAGTTATTTGTTTATGTTTTATCTCGATCCATCGGAGTTTGTACGCCGATATCGAGCGATATTTGGTTCTTTTGCATGAACGGGACATAGGTTTTAACCTATGCTTGTTCCTTGCATCGTTTTGACTTTTGTTTGTGATTCAGTTTATGATACTTTATATATGTTTGCGTATAGGTACCTCTCATGTGGACTGCGGTCGATGAAGAAGATAATGGAGACACCGTTTTCGGCAGGCAAGGACCAGGTGAGTAGATGTATATCTACGGGTGGAAGTCTGGTGGATGGCGTTTAGCATCCCCGCACGTAGAATAGGAACGGTACGTATTGACATTAGGAAACTAGATGTGACCCTAGATTCTTAATGAGTAGGACCCTAGTAATGCCCCTAGGCTGCACTAGACTGATTTAGGAAGACCATACCAGAGGATGAATACCTTGGAAGAGATTCGTAGGCTTCAGGTAGATGCACACACACGCGCACACTGAAACTCGACGTGGTGTATACGTATATGTATATATATATATAGGACTAGGTATAGGGGTATATATATATACATATATATATATATATATATATACAACACGTATATGGGATACAATGATGTGATATGATACACGGAAATGAAACGGTATAGCTGGGCTTGATACCGTGATTCTTGACTATACGGTCGTATTATGATGTTAGCGGATCATTACAAAAATGATATAACGAATGGGTGTACATAGATAATAAAGGGTGGTGATGATATAGAGGTACATGGGACTCTAAAATAGCACCCGAACCGTAGCATGTGATTGATATTCTGATATGTTATATGTGTGACTTGATTACAACATCATATAGATGTAACTTGATTGCGATATCATAAAGGTGTAACGTGATTTCGATATCTTATAGGCGACTTAATCACGATTTGACATATGTGACTTGATCAAGATATGATATATGTGACAAAGATATATGTTTGATGTATGCGATTATAGTATAGCACCTTGATCATGACATGTGTTGATGATGATATCATACGAATGATGAGACTCGTAGGTGATACTTGACCCGTACCCCGATATTGGGATGCCGTACGATGGATTTTACCGTACGAGGCATAGATGTGATGATTGATCCGCACTCTTGTTTCGAGGAAATCGTAATACGTACGTGACGCTAATGAGGCTGGATCGCCGACTATTAGAGATATGGACCCAGACTTTAAGTGTACCCCTATTCTTTATCGACTAGTTCTTAGGTTTATTTCTTTAGGAGGTTAGATGGACACTAGTTAGGCTCGAGACATATAGTTGTAGTTATTTTTGTATATCAAATGAGTGGTTATTGCACATCTGTCTTTACATTCATACTGTAATCATAATGTTGCATGTTCATACATATGTTTCTATAATCAGTATAAACTTTGCCTGTTAGGACACCAGCACCATTACCAATGATGTGCATATTCCACGCACACTTATTTGCCGGCTCATACACATCATCATCGGTAATTGCATTCATATTTCCATGTTATCATGCAGTATTATGGGCATATGCCGACACTTATCATATACTTACTAATGATTTTGGGATTCTGGTTTTCTATGAGATTTCTGGATTTTGGGGAAAACCGCAAGAATATATAAAAAAACTTCTCTCCCTCTCCACCTTTCTTTTTAAAACATAAGATGCGGTTTTCTCGTGATGTGTGTGTCGTCCACCATGAGATTTCACGTTTTCTGTTGTATTTCGAGACCCGATTCGAGGAGTGGATGAACCGTCTCGGTTACATGGTAGGCCCGATATGGTACCCCGGGGCAAGAAGATCGAGTTGTAGACGATGAGCCTGGCAGGGGAAGGCTACCTACCGGTGATGTCTGGCGTGGCGGATATCCGGAGGATACCGACCGTTGTCGTGAGATTTGATGATATAGGCCGATCCGGACTGACGGAGCCCGAGATATTGAGACTATGAGACATTGAGATTATAAGGTATTGAGACTTGAGATTTTCATGTTTTGTGTCGATGCTTGACACGGATTTCCATGGATTTCATTGTTGCAATTTCAGATTTCTATACATATTTTACATGGTAAAAGCTAACGACTTCTTATGCGAATATATCTAGATTTCAGGATTGGTTATGTTACATTCATGGTGCATGCATACTCATTCTTATGATATAGTATTATATGAGGCACTGACACGAGCACGGAATATTTGCATTTACACATAGTACTACCCTTCCATTACTAGATGATTGGGACTTAGTAGTGTATCATTATGACCTAGGATAGCGTTATGCATTCGATTTCTTTTCGTAGATGTCTTCTACTCACGAGTTGGCAACTCACCCCCGTTGTGCCAAATTTTATTACAGGTTGATTTACAGGGTTCCTTGGCAGATTGCTGGCACATGATTTCTTTCCGGGTGATTTGCACGGTAGGTTGGTTCATTTGTATCTGGACCGCCGTTGTATTTTTATTATTTCATTTGTATCTAGAAAGCTCCATCAACCAAACTTGTATTATTTGATAGATTATTGGACCATTTATTTATTTCGACCTTAGAGTCGCGTGTTTTATTTTGATCTGGTGGATTTGTTTTCTTTTGAGTTTTGAGTCTCGCCCTTTGGCGTTGTATATTATTGCGCTTGTTGTGGTTGTTTCCGCCTGTTGGCGTTGAGCTAGCTCCCGTTTGCGGATGCTTTTTATTGTTTATGTATATTGTACTTGTTGTACCCGTTTGGGGCCAGTTTTCACAGAGGAGATTCTGCCGAAATTTTTAGGAAAATTTGCTGATACTTTTAAACTTGTTTTTCTTCATGTTTTCTTTTACTTCTTCTCCTTTTATATGGTTTAGATTTCTGGGCTTCGGCTTACTTAGGTTACGTTACGCCTCTAGACGTTTCGTAATATACGTGCCGGTCACGTTCCGTACTTTCGGGTCGTGACACCCAGTCTCCACTGAGCACCCGTATACCATCACTGATGTCAAACACCAATGGATATGGGATCATCCATCGCACATCTCATGGGTCGAGAAGCGTATACGCTAGTCTACCCTGGTATATCGATGCCCCGTCTCGATACACCCACGACTAGGGACCTTGAAGGATGTACTTATGGACTACCATCTCCCCATTAGTATGATCCGCATCATAGTCCAGGTAGTCAAGTACACATCCTAAGGGCTTTACCAACATGTAACGATAAGACAGTATAAAGAGACAAGTATACATGTTAAAGTAAAGAGCAACCAGATAGCATACTATCATATCGAGCAAGAAAGTCCTCTCTATATATGTCCAAGCATCCAATATAATATACATCATCTGTACAATACTGGCCTCTAGGGCATACATACAACTAACAATGCGTACCTTCAAAGAGATGAGGGAATTTCTTCCGCATCTCGCCCTCGGCCTCTTAAGTGATCTCATCACCATTCGGGCTGCGCCAAAGAACCTTCACAGATATCAAGACCTTTGATCGAAGTTTCTTCACCTACTGATCCAATATCACTACTGGCTGCTCGGTGAACGAAAGATCGCGCTCAAGCTGAAAGGTCTGATGCTGAATCATGTGAGAAGGGTCATGAAGATATCTGCGAAGCATCGACATGTGGAATACGGGGTGAACATCCGGAAAGGTGGGTGGAAGAGCCAAACGATATGCAACTGCGCCGACACGCTCGTGGATCTCGAAGGGACCCACAAATTTAGGGCAAAGCTTTCCTTATCGCCCAAATCTCATCACGCCATTCATCGGAGAGATCCTCAGAAAAACATGATCGCCAACTGCAAACTCTAGTCTGCGACGGCGTCTGTCAGCATACGATTTTTGCCTGCTCTGAGCCACTCTCATCCGATCTTGAATCAACTGTGTAAGTACACGGTAGCGCCCCAGCCGTCTAACAGACGCCAAATGCGGAACAAAAACTTTTTTTGACTAGCGCTATCGTATACTATAACCCGGATCTGCCATTAAAGCTAAACTAACAAACTACAAAATGGGTAGAAATGTTATACCGAACGATCCGAGTCCTTCAGTCTTCAACCTTCATCCCACGCTTTGTTGCGGCTGCTCCGATCTCCTGAATCTCCAGTCTTCTCGTCCAGGTGGCACCACGTCGAGGGATCTTTAAATGGGCTCCCGCCTCTAAACCGAGGCAACTCGGTCACCAAGTTTGCTAAAAGAGATGACCAAGATTGATGTAGAGAATGAGTAGAACACTTTGTCTCGTTACGTCCAAAGCCATGGACGAACGGTTAATGAAGTTTCCTTTTAGAATCGGGTAAATGAGAAAATGAGTATACAAATTTCATGAACCAAATTCATAGTCTTTCCTTTTGCAAAAATCAATCACCCAACTCGAATGAGGGGCCGACCACTTTAAGAAGGTGGGGGGAGGGTGAGTGTAGGAACAAGAGAAGGGTAACCATAAGATAAAGATCAATAATGAAAAGAATGAGTCATCTTAACACCTTGCATATCATTAATTGCATACATTGAATCATAAACCCTAGTCATCCTTTTCATTAAATGCACAATCAATGCACTAATGCGTCATGAAGCCTAGTCACCATCTAGAAACTTCTAGAACCTTCCACACTCATGACTCACCCTCAAGAAAAGATAAATCCGCATTTAACCGAATGTTAATACGGGGGATAGAAAACAGGAAACTGGCAACTTCCAAAAGCGATCCTGAAACGAATTTCAGGATAACCCCGTAACAGTATAAACATACCCGCATTTGTATTACGACCGAATACAAATGAAACTGAGACAAAGATATTATATCTACACAGTATAATACTCGGATCCGGCTTAAACCAAAGCCCACCAGTATTATCTGCCCGAAACATGACACGTGCGTAAACGCACGTGCATTTTCCGAACCGTGCCATAAAACCATACGGCCACTACAACGTTTCGCCCGAACTTGGGAAACTGTCTGTGGGGGACTCTAATGACTCATCAACACACTGGCACTGGGTATAACCACTAGCACGTCAGAGGTAAAAGCTGTATATAACGGTTGCCTATGTATTGATTGGAAGGGAAGCTGACGAGCGAACTCATCCAGAAACCCTAGTGAGCCTGACAGTGACAATATCCGTACAGTCCGGTCCGTTCGTCTAAGAGTATCGCATATCGAGTCTAGGGGGTGGATAAAGTCAGACCCCTAATAACGCGATAATTCATATCGGTATGAAGACCATCACCACCTGAGAAACTATTGATCCAAATCAGTAATTCTTCACTACCTCGGCCGAGGATTTCTAGTGATGACCATCCGTGCACTGTGCGGCATCAACCCCCAATACTGGGAGAGACGAATCCCCGACGATCCGCTCACTGCCTCCATATGGCTCGCGACTGTACCCAACTAAAACCTGTTTGCATGTCTTCTTTGAGCGTGGTAGGGTAGTAATCAAAGCAGAGTGGGAACTCACACGAGACAAATGACGATCTCAGTTCGACAAACTAACGTGTACACATGTCACCAGGGAACTGCTATCTGACGATATATATAATACCAACTAGCATGCTCCCGGCGAGTCCTGTCCGGTGTACTCAATAAGCACCTGTATATATCTTAGGTGAACTAACTGACACCAATGGCTTGTGAGACCGGCCACCGCCCCTCGTCGGGGTCTCGACTGTATACACTAGTCTACTCTGGAGTATCGATGCCCTGTCTCGAAACTCCCACGACTAAGGACACTTTAAGGATGTGCTTACAGACCCCAGCTCCTACGTACATGATCGCCATCATACTGCTGGCAGTCAAGCAAGAATCCTATCGGCTCTATCAATATGCAATAGTGAACTAAAGCATGTAAACGATGATAAAGACAAACTAGATAGTATACTATCATCTCGAGCAAGACTTTCATATCGGTATAGGTCCTCTCTCAATCATTGCAATCACGTACCTGCGATCCAATAATTGACTTAGAGGGCACTATATCCAACAATCTCCTACTTGCACTTAAGGCTATTATTGCAATGTCGCATACTCATAGCCTCAGTGAGTGGATCCGCTCTGATGTTTCTTTCTATGTCTCTCTTAATCTCAAGTTCGTGGAGAAAGCCATCTCCTAAATTGAGTAATACCTGTCTTAGAATATGTATGGATATCTGATGGGACCTAGTTCATAAATGAACTACAAATCCAAACTTCTTAGACTGTATCGATAACTGAACCTAATCAGTATCCAGCATCACGCCTCCCACAGTATCCTTTTGGACCACCTGTCCATAATACTATCCCTCATTAGAGGGAAAACTATAACTCTGACAATCACTCTGTCATCCATGTCACCTTTAAAGCCTGGAATGATAACCGTCTCCCGAAGGAGGCTGCCGTCATCAAATCCGTAGAATATTCACTTATGTTCTAAAATTCCTTCCTAATGTTTCTCCAGGATTGGATTAATATAAACTTATCGCATCTAGTGCAAAAACAACATCTGGTGTGGTAATTGACATCTCATGATTGACTCAATTGCCTAAGCAAGTGATCTGCAAATCATGCACATCCCTCTCCCCTTTAGTCTATAAGACACCTTTAGAGAGGGTGACTCCGTCACCTGCAGGTCCACCACCATGCCAGGAGTCATCTATTCTAAATACCTTTAGAATACTGTCAATGTACCTACATTGGGAAACTATCCAAATCAAGATCTAAAACCATAGATCTAGAAACCAGAATGTCTGATATTATATCCATATCCTTTGTGGAGAAACAACTGTGTGACGACCACAGTACAACCGATCGTAGTATATGAATTTTACTTCCTACTCTGTGTATGTCATCCAAATACCAGGACATCACACCCTACTACCTTCTTAACAGATCCATCCCCTATTCTGATGAAGTCAAAGCCATGACCGTCACATCAAAATTAGATGATCTATCTCTGCTATATCTGCTCAAGTCTATAAATAGATATAAGTTACTTGCGAACTTTTCTTCCGCTGCTCCCACTGACCACAACAACCCTCTGGCAGAATAATATATACGTACACTTCTAAAGCTAGTTTAGAACGACACTATACTTAACCTCCTGTCGAGTCTCATAGCCTGGAACAACAGTAGTGTCAAGTCTGGATAAACTAGAACCTCCCTGTCACCATCCTTGAGGCTACCTGAGTTCCTCTTGGGTGTCTGAGGTTACCCACCATATCTGCGGAGTGGCTAATGGAATGTCAAACCTGATTGAATATATAGGTCCTATTAAATTTTTCGTAATCGTTTGCGGTTCTGAAATCACTTCCAGTTCTACCATATTCCTACTACTGTTTTCTGAAAAAATCCATTTTACTAAAACTGTGGCGAGTCAAGAACAATATCACTATTGATCTCCCAGATGGTAGAAAGTCAACCCTCGTCAAAGCCAGGGTCAACCCACAAACTGCCATTACAGAAATATGCCTTGAGTTATCCAGAGTCTGGTTTTAAGCATAAGCTGGACAACTCACGGTACCTTAACATCGTTAAGATATGAACCATTCTATATCCATTTTAGAAACTTTGGCACTTATTTAATTTGAACCAGATTCCAATCATGCAGCTGTCTCCAGTGCATATCAACTTAATGGAGAGAGGCTAATCTGCATTACTCAACTTAGGAATACATCCAATTATGAGTAACCTAAAAGAGAAACAAGTTTCTCAAAACCATTACTATCATCTGAATCCCAATCATAAGAATCTACATCTTCAATCTCTTTAAAGAATCCCGATACTTGTGACACCCGGTTCTCTACTTTATTCTTATACCTACAACTTTTCAAAACTTAGACCTTGTATTTCTACGAAACACTTGTCAAAAATCTAGAGAAGTCATAAGTAAACAAAACATAGTATGAGGACTAACCCCATTGTCCTCACGGACTCTGGACAACATACAATACTTAAGTCCGCTGAATCGAATAACTTAAAACATTTGCATCGTAGGTTGAAACTGTGCATATGGTTAAGAACTACTCCGTTTGTTCAATGCTCCTTACCCAATCGTCAACTGATATAGGTAAATGTCACAGACATAATTTCAAAAAGTTATATCTCACTTTATAAAAATAAACGTACAGATATATCATTTTGAAATTGGTGCACAACAACGGATACTCAAAACCAAATACATGCCGTCCGGCAAAAACTCAGGCGACTTCCTCAAATATCACCAATTACAACTAATTCCGATATAATGAGGATGATCACCTAATTCTCAATAACCTACTCCCACTCATCATCTGTAAAACCATACAGATATGGGAATGAAACCTAGTAAATACATACCCTGGAGTAGGTATGTAATCGGGAAATCAGTTTTCCTTTAACAATGCACTCAAACATGAAAATGTTTCGTAGGGGTATCCTGGTATTCTTAGTAATGCCTCTTCCATAATCAAATTCATTACTATAACCGTATATTTCTTTGCCATCTCTCCAAATCCCTTTATTTTGTCTTTATTCATTACCTTCTGTACACCATCGTTAGGCTAAATGGCTTTCTTCCTTCCCCACCGTTCGGCACCAGCCTATGTTTTGGAAGAAGACTATTCAGTAAGCATAATAGGTGTACTCTCCTAAACCAAGGAGTACTCGTATCTTGAGAGAAGGTGATGATAAAATACAACTGAATAATACCTTATTCTATTTCTCCCGAACTCGGGAAAAAAGCAAAGGTGAAATAGGAGTGGCGATGAAGTACGCGGTTTGGTCGTGAATGATAGCAGTCGCAATTTACTTTGCCATCTTTCTAATTCCTTTATTTTGTCTTTAGTTATTACCTTCTGTACACCCTACTTAGGCTAATTGGTTTTCTTCATTCCCTACCTTTCGGCACCTGCCTATGGTTTGGAAGAAGACTATCCAATAAGCGTAACAGGTGTACTCTCCTAAACTAAGGAGCCCTAGCAACCTGAGAGAATGTGATAATAAAAGACAACTGAATAAACCAATTCTATTTCTCCTGAACCTGGATCCATCCTCGAAGAAATCCCTTCGAGTTCGTATATAACCATACGATGGATCTATCCAATGTAAGTGGCTGTCCGTAGCTATAAGGGGTGTTCTGAGAAATACAAAGGGTAAAAGAAGGAGAGACAATGACTTATGCAACTCAGACAATGCAAAAGCCAGTATTTTAAGAAGGTTCGGTCAACTTGGTCACTGAGTCATAGTCTAGGGTCGGTTAAAGGTCGTTGCCAAAGAGAGAGAGAGAGAGAGAAAAGAAACACTCTGCGTGAACTCTAACCTAGATCAGAATGGTTATCACTTTATCTAATCAGGTAACCTCCCACTGTAATCTCAAATTCTCCTCCAAACCTGAAAGAAGAATTAGTCGGGATCACCCGAAGAGTAAACCAACTCATCAGTGAGAATCGGGATCCAGCTATCTTCGCATGATAACTTGATGGAAGCCACTCAAGTTATCACACTCCAGAAGGTATGCGCATACTTGGCAAGTTTCAGTTTTAGAAACTCCCGATATGATTTTTACCCCATGCTCTTATAACCTTGGCTTTAGTCAAAATGTCATAAGTCACATGCCAAGTTCTACCCGTCACTATCCAGGTCAATTTGAACCCACCCGCAAATGCCCTTGACTTTGGCCAAAATTGTAGGGCTCCTAAGCACACACTAGAGGTCTCACAAGGCATCAACCATGCCAAATTCAAATAATACAAGTGCCGAGAAACCCTAATACGGATCGTTGACTAGAGTTTAGGCGAAAAATGAAACTAGTTAACAACATAACTAAAAGAAAGATGCTACAACCTTTGTAGATCCGGTTCTTCACCTCTATGGCTCCGTGATGAAGTCCCCTCACTGTCCATATCGGATCCCGGACTCTTGCGTCGGCTTCATCGGAGAAATGGGCGGGCTAGGTCGTCGACTTCGATGCCGAAGATGATCTACGTCGAGGCAACACTAGATCAAGCTCCAACTTCACCAAGTCAAGAAACTTGTGAAGAAAACACCCTATACTACTTGGCAAGAGGTAGAGGATGAAGAAATAGGAAGTGGGTTCACTTTAGAATTGGATTTCTCACTCTTTTTCACTAGTTGCCATTGATGAAGGCAAGGTTTCTTCTTGAAGATGAAGAAGAAGATGATGATGGAATATCATGAGTCCTCTTTAAAATAGAAAATAAAAGGAATACTTATCATACTCTAACCATGGTCAAGTGTAGAGAGTAAACTAGGGTTAGGTGAATGGTTAGGGTTAAGCATGAAGACAAAAATGGTGACTTAGTCAAAACTTCATGAAGCTTCAACATCAAACAAAGAAAGCCACCATTTTCTCTTTTATGCCAAAGAAATAAATAAATAAATGAATAAATAAATAAAAACAAAACCCTAACCATTACATAACCATGGTTTAATCTAAACATACACCCAAACATGCATGTATCATCAAACATGGTACAAGAAAGTGCACAAAAAATATATCACATATACAATGTGCACATCAAGTGAGAAAATCAATTTAAAGTGAACAAATCTTAGTTAATGCAAAGTAATATATCAAATATATAATTATACATTAAATAATTAAATCAACACTTGATTTAACGATCCGGTCATATCGCATATAACCGACTAATATCCAATGTATCGACTTATCGAATCAATCCTTGATTCGATAACTAGGTTATATCGCATACAACCAATCGATACATTCATCGCGATAATAGAATATGGTATCACATACACGCATTATTCTCGGTCCCGCACATATCTCATATGCGCTCCTATTTCGTTTTGCTTGAGCCAGGAAACCTCTGTGTAGGACTCTAAAGACTCGTCAATACGCCGGCAGCAAATGATGATCATATCAAACACCCACAAGCCGCAAGCGGTCTGCTAAACGTAACGGCCACCCGGGTATTGAGCGATCAGAAGATCGACGAGCAAGCCCGCTCACACTCCTGTGAATCCAACCAGTAACACTTACCGTACAGTCCGGTCTCGTCGTCTGATATGTCGCATATCTCGCCTAAGGGTGGTAAACGTCAGACCCCACTAGCTCGATAAGTCGTGTCGATATGAGGTCTATAACAGATCGAGAAACTAGTGGTAACACTTACCAGTAAATCTCAGCAACCCTGGCCAGGAATTTCCGGTTATAGCCAATCGAACACAGCGCAACATCAACTCCCTATACCGGGAGAGACGAATCCCCTCCTATCGCTCATTGCCTTCATGTGATTCGAGACTGTACCCAAAAGCCACCGTTTTGCACGCCCTCTTGGACGTGGTAAGGTGGAAATCAAAGCACAGTGGGAACCACACAAGACTCTATGACGATCTCGGGTCAACAGACTACTCTGTACCAGTGTCACCAGAGAACTGCCATGTGACGTAAGGTATAATACCATCTGGGAGTTCTCGACGAGTCCGTTCAGTATACCCAGTCTCCACTGAGCACCCGTATATCATCTCTGATGTCAAACACCAATGGATATGGGATCATCCATCACCCATCTGTATGGGTCGAGAAGGTATACGCTAGTCTACTCTGGTATATCGATGCCCCGTCTTGATATACCCACGACTAGGGACCTTGAAGGATGTACTTATGGACTACCATGTCCCCACTAGTATGATCCGCATCATAGTCTAGGTAGTCAAGTACATATCCTAAGGGCTTTACCAACATGTAACAGAGAGACAATCAGTGTACACGTTAAGGTAAAGATCAACCAGATAGCATACTATCATGTCGAGCAAGAAAGTCCTCCCTATATATGTCCAAGCATCCACTACAATATACATCCTATATATAGTAATGGCCCCTAGGGCATACATATAACTAACAATCTCCCACTTGCACTAGGGCCATCTGATAGCAGTGGTTGTAGTATCTCATACTCAACCATCCCATAAAAGTCTCTCTCTGGGAAAAGGCCTTTGTGAGTGGATCCGCCGTGTTGTCCTCTGAGTCTACTCTCCTAACCTTGATCCCTTGGAGATCAACCATCTCCACGATCAGGTGACACTGCCTTAGAATATGTCTGGATCACTGATGGGACGGACGTTCCTTGGCATAAGCCACAACTCCATTGTCACACAATGGAAGGAACTAAGTTCATCTTATGAAGTAATATACACCCAGACAACCTCTTTGGTAGCATCTTAAGTAGCAATGTATCCAGCCTTAATCGTCTAGTATGCCACGGTATTTAGCTTGGAACTCTTCCAACATACCGTCCCTTTACTGAGGGTAAAGACAATGCCTGCGACTGATTTTCAGTCGTCCTTATTACCCTGGAACCCTTCCAGTGATTCTCCCCAGGATCGGTTGATACCATCTCACTACAACTAGTGAGAATCCTAACATCCAATTAGATCTATCTCATAGATCCAAAACCCAGGATTTAGGAGGTATCACTTTGATCCTATATGGAGAATCATTGTGATAAGCGGAGATTGACCGAGCGTAGCATAGGAAACTCCTTCCCTATCAAGAGCATGTCATCCACGTACCCTACGAGGATCGTCACTATACTCCCTACTACCTTTTTATTTATACAAGGTTCATCTACCATTTTGATGATGTCAAACTCTTTGACTAACACATCAAAACAGATGTTCCAACTCCGCGATACCTACTTTATCCTATAAAGCATTTTGTACACGTTTCCGTTGCTCCCACTGTCTACGAAGCCCTCTGGCTGTGTACTTATAGACGTTCTTTTCTAAAAGAGCATTTAGAAAAGCAGTCATGGCACCCAACCGCCAGATATCGTAGTCATGGTATGTAGCCGTGGCAAGTAGGATATGGATGGACTTAAGCATAGCCACTTGAAAAGGTTTCATCATTATCCACGCCTGGTCGATGACGAAAAGCTTTAACAAGTCTAGCTTTGAAAGTCTCAACTTTTCCATCTACACCAAGTAATCTTCTCAAGATATACTTGCTCCTGATGGGGATTTAACCCTCCAGATATAGCAACCAAAGTCCATACTTTGTTGGTGTACATGGATTCCATCTCAGATCGCAAAGCATCCAGCCATTCTTACAGAGTCACTACTCTCGATGGCCTGCTCGGAACTAGTTGGGTCATCATCTCATGATGCAATCCTCGCTCCCACTGTCATAGAGTAACCGAAGTATCTCTCAGGCGGGCGAGGAACCTTACTAGATCGGCGGAGAGGCTGAGGTTCGTTGGTAATCTACTGAATTCTTTGGTTCTACCAAATCATCTGCTGTAGTTTGTATAGCTGGAACCTTTCCAGTTCTATATAACAGACCTTGCCTCGAGCTTGTCCGGATTATACTTTTAGATATAGCCTGGACAACCCCAAATCTTAACCAACTTAAGATATGGGCTCTTCCCTTTCCATATCACATATGAAGCGGTAGGCAACTGATTTGATTGGAATCCAATTCAATTGGTATGCAGCTTCTCAAGTGCATAACTCCCAAAAGGAAAAAGGAAACACTGTAGTACTCATCATAGAGCACACCATATCACATAGGGTGCTATTGCTCCGCCCCGATATACCATCGTGCTATGGTGTATACGGAGGAGTAATGCTGAGAGAGAATCTCATTCTCCTTTAGAATATTCCAGGATTTCCGTGCTCAAGTATTCTCCTCCTTGATCTCATCAAAGGACATAATACTTATACCCGTGTTTTGGTTTTCTACTTCTAAATCATATTCTGTGAATATCTCAAAAGATTCGGACTTGTGTTTCAACAGGAACATATGTCTTAATCTTGAGAGATTATCGGAGAATGTAACGAAGTACAAAGAACCAGTCCTGGCATATGTAGACAGGGGACCTTACATACATCAACATGTATCATCCCAAGAGTTTACTAACTCTTTCTCTGTTTCCAGTAAACGGAGCTATGGTCATCTTATCTTTGTGACATGACTGGCAAGTTTCACAAGATGTAAATTCAAACAGATTTAAATATGCATCTATGTGCAACTTAGCTAGTCGGGTCGCATTGATATGACCTAGTCTACAATACCTCAAGAAGGATCTGTTCATTTCTGAACTCTTCCTCTTGTGTGTGTTCTGTATACAAAGAACTATAGTTTGATTTAGAACATCAATGCTTTTATATAACGTGCCTGAACCGATCAACTTTTGATATAGGAAATGTTCAAAACATTATCCAACAATACAAAATTTTATCATTTCTTTACTAATAAAGAGAATGATATGATTTTGTATATCAGTTTCGGTATCTAATAACATTCGTTCAGAATCAATGTACTGGTAATACAGGGTGACAGTGACCAACAGATTTGGCTGCAACTCTTGCCCCGTTTTCTGCCTTATGAAACTTATCACCCGTTCTCAGCTCTTTACCTTTCTGTAGCCCATGTAACAAATTATATATGCGGGATCCTGATCCGGTATCTCATATCCAGGACGTAAAGAATACTGAGAAACAGTTCTTTGTAACGAACACACCCGAAGATGATGCGTCAACATGCACTTTCTGCGTTCGGGCGGCACGGGAAATCTGGTATTCCCCAATTACCTGCTCTGTCTTATAACAATTATAAGTTGGAGCGGGACCAACGTTCCCCTGCTCAGAATAACAATCGGGTTCGGTCAATATTCCGTATTATTATCTTGATTAAGGCGTGACATGGTCGCTACCTGGAGAGAGAGAGAAAAGAAAACACTCTGCGTATGCTCTTGCAAGTTCAGATTGGTTATTATTTTATCTAATCAGGATGGCTCCCACTGTTTTTATCAAATCTTCCTTCAAACCCTAAAAGGAAAGACTAGCCGGGATTAATTACACGCTACAAGTTCGCCAATCTTTCAGCCAGGCCAGTGTCGGTACTTTGAGGGAGGTCCCCCGTGCTTTCGCACGAACCTAATTAATGTAAACCTCGTTTTTCCAGAGGTGTAACCTCGTTGACACCTTTCTAGACACCTACTTGATCGGCTAATTGTAATGTGTAAAACTCTCCCACGAGTAACAATTACTCGCAGCGGGTATCGCGATCCAACTATCTCATAGAAGATATGCAATCTCAATGCAAATTTCAACACTTGAAATTCCCGATAATATTTTTCCCCTAACGTGCTATGACCTTGACGAAAGCCAACAAACCATAGCCCGCTAGTCAAGTTCAACCCGTACATTTCTTGATTGAATTAAACCCACCCGGACGACCCTTGACGAAAGCCAACAAAGCCGCACGACTACCCTAATCCAATCGCATCGTATGCAGCAGATAAGCAGCATATAGCTACAGCACACTACACCTTGACGAAAGCCAACAAATGTACCACGAATACTATATACAACTTATCTGAAATGACGGAGGGCTACGACAGGTTTTTTCTAAAAACCTATTGCGTAATGAACTTGATATCGTTGTAGAATCAAATGATTTAAAAATGGAGTGTTTTTGAAGCTTATGTAGTTTTGCTAAAGCAGTCACTCCCGGTGAAGGGATCGTCGGTCCTTTCCTCGTCGAATGAGGTGCAGGATATATCATATATATCACTGTGCAAAGCTGAAACTATAGAAGCAATCAAAAAGACAAACCGAGGGTTGTAGCATCTGCCAGTTATTGCTAAAGGAGTCACTCCCTGTGAAGGGATCTCGGTCCTTTCCTCATCGAATAAGGTGCAGGATATATCATATATACCGATGTGTAAAGCAAGAACTGTAGCTACCTATTTTATTTTGAAATTCGATTCTACAACATCTTTAGGTTTCTTTTATTTCATTAATCACATTAATGAAGTCCCATCATTTAATTACCTAAACATCACAGATAAATACGACGTACACTTATGCCATCCGCATTCGCCTCGATGTCCCCTCGTGCACCGTTAGGTTAGGTAACTAACGACAGAGCGGGGCAGGGCTAGCACGAGTGTAAAACATAAGTAACGCCTATATAATATATCATATATACTATATACAGTAGTATCTATCACAGAACATATCACATGATCACATCAAAGATATCGCAGCAGAAGAATCATATGAAATATTGGATATACTAGGACGTCCGTGTTTTCAATACGAGCCAGTATAAAACACGGATTCCACGGTCGCGATGAATAGCCAAACCCATACCCCTAGACCCCTACGAGAGCGGCAAGCAACCCTACCAATTCTAGAGTTAGGAGACCCGGACTCAACTCCTCGGGTTGGTCTTCCACTGGACTCCAGAACCCGGTTACTTGTGACCTCCTCCTTGGGTCTATCCTAGTGCAGAAAAGTAAATAATATACAAAAGGTGACATCTTCCGCAACCTGGAAGTGCCCCAATAAAAGAATATTACGTACAAGTTTTTACATGAATGAAAATGAAAAACACTCATCTCACATAAAAACCCCCGGCTATTCAAACACGACGATCCAATATAACATATCCAGCAACACATAACATCACATGTTATCAACGTAAGTAAATATGCGCATCCCAATTGTCGTTGACATATAGCAACGAAACCGGCGATATCACATATTACACTTACGGTCACAGAAAAGAAAGTGTAAAACTACAACAGTTGGAATCCGCAATCTCTTTAGACATCGCATGCCTAATCAAATGAATTACTTAGACATCGCATGCCTAACAATTATAAACCCCGCATTTTAGTCTCAATATCGAAAACACTTTTCAATATCAAGTCGGGCAATTCAACAAGATTCCCGACATCCTGATTGAATGCTCGTCGCAAACTTTAGTAGACGGCCGCACCCCCGACGCCGTCGACGAAGTGCACGAAGGCGGAACACCGCTACCGCTAGCACCCGAACGGATGCTTTCGGCGACGGGGTTCTCCTACAGTCACTTGGTCGGGGCTATGGAGTGAGGCTGTCTATTAAGTTTACCCGGCGAGTATCCGCGTACGCTACGTGATTGCGACGGACTTTTGATCACATCAAAATTCCATAGCAACCGATCAAGTGAGACTAAACTGCTATGTTTATAACATTCATTCAGTTATCTCATAACAACTTGTGAATTCCAATTATTGTATCATATTCCGGATAAATAGAAAATGTTAAACTTTCCGATCGAACAATCGAACACCCAAGTTTTCCGGAAATGGCTCATCACAAGAAATAAGTTCAAAAACATTCACTTCGTGCCTCAGTACCAACGGTCCAGCCGTAGAAGGGTCAAGCCAACGCCTCACATGTGGCACGCCGCACTGCCCCAAACCCTAAGGTTCAAAGGGCAGTTCAAGACGGTCACATAATCGAGTTAAGGATTGTTGTCTTCTAGAGGGTCCATCGCGTTACTTGCACTACTTAGAACGTTTTTAAACCATGGAAAGATCCAACACTTGGAAATTTCCCGACAGGGGAAAAGGTGGGTATTTATATCCGGTCGAACTTTTTAACATATTCAAAAATTATCCGGAAAACACCTAGACAAAGTTTGATAATCCGATCGAATAATCGAATCCCCAAAACAACCCAGAATATTCAACTCTTGAATAAATATTAAAAATTCCCAGAAAATACAGCACCTGAATATAGGAATTACTGTGCAATTTAAAAAACCCAATCTAATAATATGGCCGCGGAACCGCCGCACGAGCCATGCTCGTGCCGCGGTTCCACCGCGCTTTAGTTGAATCACGGGCACGTGCTGCACAGTTTTTCTTACAATTCCCTGCTGAATTTTCTGCATATTTTTAATGTGGAAAAAACCCAATTTTTGAAAAAAGTCCAGAGAGCATTTTGGATTAGGGTTTCGATGTTTGTTCGGATTTCAAACGTCGTCTACACTTCGCCTAAGGCTCTAGCTAGGCTCTGATACTACTATAGGGTTCCTAGGAACACACTAGAGGTCTCACAAGGCATCAACCATGCCAAATTCAAATAATACAAGTGCCGAGAAACCCTAATACGGATCGTTGACTAGAGTTTAGGCGAAAAATGAAACTAGTTAACAACTTAACTAAAAGAAAGAGGCTACAACCTTTGTAGATCCGGTTCTTTACCTCCATGGCTCCGTGATGAAGTCCCTTCGCTGTCCATATCGGATCCCGGACTCTTGCGTCGGCTTCATCGGAAAAATGGGCGGGCTTAGTCGTCGACTTCGATGCCGAAGATGATCTACGTCGAGGCAACACTAGATCAATCTCCAACTTCACCAAGTCAAGAAACTTGTGAAGAAAACACCCTATACTACTCGGCAAGAGGTATAGGATGAAGAAATAGGAAGTGGGTTCACTTTAGAATTGGATTTCTCACTCTTTTTCACTAGTTGCCATTGATGAAGGCAAAGTTTCTTCTTGAAGAAGAAGAAGAAGATGATGGAATATCATGAGTCCTCTTTGAAATAGAAAATAAAAAAAATACTTATCATACTCTAACTATGGTCAAGTGTAGAGAGTAAACTAGGGTTAGGTGAATGGTTAGGGTTAAGCAAGAAGACAAAAATGGTGACTTAGTCAAAGCTTCATGAAGCTACAACATCAAACAAAGAAAGCCACCATTTTCTCTTTTATGCCAAATAAATAAATAAATAAATGAATAAATAAATAAAAACAAAACCCTAACCATTACATAACCATGGTTTAATCTAAACATACACCCAAACATGCATGTATCATCAAACATGGTACAAGCAAGTGCACAAAAAATATATCACATATACAATGTGCACATCAAGTGAGAAAATCCGTTTAAAGTGAACAAATATTAGTTAATGCAAAGTAATATATCAAATATATAATTATACATTAAATCATTAAATCAACACTTGATTTAACGATCCGGTCATATCGCATATAACCGACTAATATCCAATGTATCGACTTATCGAATCAATCCTTGATTCGATAACTAGGTTATATCGCATACAACCAATCGATACATTCATCGCGATAATAGAATACGGTATCACATACACGCATTATTCTCGGTCCCGCACATATCTCATATGCGCTCCTATTTCGTTTTGCTTGAGCCAGGAAACCTCTGTGTAGGACTCTAAAGACTCGTCAATACGCCGGCAGCAGGTGATGATCATATCAAACACCCACAAGCCGCAAGCGGTCTGCTAAACGTAACGGCCACCCGGGTATTGAGCGATCAGAAGATCGACGAGCAAGCCCGCTCACACTCCTGTGAATCCAACCAGTAACACTTACCGTACAGTCCGGTCTCGTCGTCTGATATGTCGCATATCTCGTCTAGGGGTGGTAAACGTCAGACCCCACTAGCTCGATAAGTCGTGTCGATATGAGGTCTATAACAGTTCGAGAAACTACTAGTAACACTTACCAGTAAATCTCAGCAACCCTGGCCAGGGATTTCCGGTTATAGCCAATCGAACACAGCGCAACATCAACTCCTTATACCGGGAGAGACGAATCCCCTCCTATCGCTCATTGCCTTCATGTGATTCGGGACTGTACCCAAAAGCCACCGTTTTGTACGCCCTCTTGGACGTGGTAAGGTGGAAATCAAAGCACAGTAGGAACCACACAAGACTCTATGACGATCTCGGGTCAACAGACTACTCTGTACCAGTGTCACCAGAGAACTGCCATCTGACGTAAGGTATAATACCATCTGGGAGTTCTCGGCGAGTCCGTCCAGTGTACCCAGTCTCCACTGAGCACCCGTATATCATCTCTGATGTCAAACACCAATGGATATGGGATCATCTCTCGCCCATCTGTATGGGTCGAGAAGGTATACGCTAGTCTACTCTGGTATATCGATGCCCCGTCTCGATATACCCACGACTAGGGACCTTGAAGGATGTACTTATGGACTACCATGTCCCCACTAGTATGATCCGCATCATAGTCCAGGTAGTCAAGTACATATCCTAAGGGCTTTACCAATATGTAACAGAGAGACAATCAGTGTACACGTTAAGGTAAAGATCAACCAGATAGCATACTATCATGTCGAGCAAGAAAGTCCTCCCTATATATGTCCAAGCATCCACTACAATATACATCCTATATATAGTAATGGCCCCTAGGGCATACATATAACTAACAAAAATGGCAGAACGACTGTCCCAACCTAACTCATCTATCTATGCAACAAATGAATACCCAGCAGCTACCAAACACTATGCCTTGGCTTTGGTTAAAATACATAGCTTGAATACTACTGAATACCTAAAAGAAATGACGGAGGGCTACGGTTGGTTTTTGGTGAAAAAACCTTTAACGTAATGAACTTGATCTCGTTGAAGGAACCTGATAGCTTTTTATAAAGATATAGTGGCGAAAACCATTTTCTAAAGAGGTCACTCCCGGTGAAGGGACGTCGGCTCTTTCCTCGTGGAATGAGGTGCAGGATATTCTAACTGAATACCGCTATGCAAAGCCACTTGTAATTGACTATAGTGAAGTTATTACCCTGACGTAAACTTCTGCCCAAGGGGTCACTCCCTGTGAAGGGATCTCGGCCCTTGCCTCGTCGAATGAGGTGCAGGATATTCCAACTGAATACCGCTATGCAAAAACAAAAGGAAACCTCTTTGTAATAACACCTTTTAAAATTTATTCCAACAACATCAAATATAGGTTTGTTTTATCTTTGCATTGATAAGAATCAATGCAGTCCCATCAATCAATCACACCAGAAAAGAACGAAAATATAATGTACGTATATGCCATCCGTATTCGCCACTGGGTCCAGTCATCACCCGTTAGGTTACTTAACTAACGACAGAGCGGGGACTGAACTAGCGCGGGTGTAAAACATATACAACATCTAATAGTATATATACCAATATACAATAATCGCTCCAGGCGTGATAATATGCAACATTACAGAAAAGTAATAAGCATCACAGAACAATACAGATAATCTGGGATCCCCGGGTTTCACAGAGCCGCTACTGAAACCCGACGTTCTCCTAGTCGTGTGGTTAGCCTGTGCAATGAAACCTAGACCCCTACGGGTGCGGCAAGTTACCCACCAAAACCTGAAGCGAGGCAGCCCCCTACAGCAAAATGAATGGACCACCCGGCACTTCACGGAATCCGGTAACTTGAGAATGTTAGTGTTTATGCCCTAGAAGGCCATTACTGTATCATACTAGCTTGTATATTACTTAATGGAAGCTTGGGATATTCACATGTATGTAACAGTCTTGCTAAATATGGTAGTATGCTACTTGGTTTTTCTATCTTAATATGTTAGTGTACGTATTGATAGAGCTCTTAGGATCTTGCTTGTCTACCAGCGTTGTGATGGCAGTCACACTAGTGGGGGCTGGGTAGTCTACAAGCACATCCTTATTCGGGTCCCTGGTCGTTGGATTATCGAGACAGAGCATCGATACTCCGGGTAAACTGGTGTGTACGCTTCTCATCCCAGTTGGGGAGATGGTCTGTCCCACAGCCGTCAGTGCGTCGTACTGGAGATAGTATGCAGGTGCTCGTTAGGTTACGGGTACACCGGACAGGACTCACGGGGAACTGTTGGTTGGTTTGATACCAGTCGTCAGTGAGCAGTTCCCAGGTGACATGAGTACAACGTAGTCCGCAGACTTGACACTGCTACTTCGCCTCGAGTGTGTCCCACTGTTCTTAGATTGCTACCCTACCACGGCTCAAATGAGTCGTGCAAACAGGTAGCAGTTGGGTGCAGTCCCGAGCACTTGGAGGCAGTGGCGGTTAGACAGGATTCGTCCCTCCCGGTATTGGGAGTAGATATCGTGCTGTGTCAGAGAGCCATTACGCAAAGTCCCTGGCCAGGGCAAGCGAGATTTGCTGGTAGGTTCCAGTAGTTTCTCAGGGTGTAATGGGCTTCATTCCGACACGACTTATACCGCTATTAGGGGACAGACGCTTGCCGCCCCCCTAGGCCCGATATGCGATAGTCTTGGACGAACGGACCGGACTGTATGGAGATTGTCACATCAGACTCAGTAGGAGTTCGGATGGGTTTACTCATCGGCCTTCTTATCGACAACTACCTGGGGACCGTTACGTACAGCTAGTGCCGCTTGCGGTCTGTGGTTAAACCCACTGCCAGCGTAGTAGTCGAGTCTCTAGAGTCCCACACAGAGAGTTTCCTACTCCAGGCGAAACGATATAGAGGTTGCATGGTTTTGCGACAAAGGGTTCGGACGCATACGTGCGTTTACGCACGTACGACTTTCGGACAGTTTTTACCAGTCGGCTTTGGTTTAAGCCAGTTACTGGTATCCGGTTATTGGATTTTTACAGTCTAAAGTTTTTCCGTATTTTTGCGGATTGGAGGGGCGTTCTCGTAATTGTACGAGAAGCTTCTAGAAGATGTGACTAAGGAGGTTACTTTGGATAAGATTGTGAGTCATGAGAGTGATTCATCATTATCATTATTGCACAATAAATGTTAATGACACATGCTTAATGAATCACCATTTTGCATTTATGAAGCATGCTTATTCATTTCATTTATTCATTTTTCTTTAATAAGAATGCTTCATAATATATTATGATACACTCTCTCTCATATCATTATCTCATCTCACATTCTCTCTCCTCAAGCTCTCATCTTCAAGAGACTAATCCTTAATCCTCATGTGTTGAGATCAAAGGTTTAGTTAGACTTAAACATCCATTACCTTCACTCTATATCATCCTTTCTTCTTTGATTAGCAATCAAAGTAGATTAGTTACCTCAAGTTAGAGGTTTAGCTTGGTGTTTTGCTCTCGGGTGGATCGTCTACTACCTAGAGAAGGTCGAGGAGAACCAAGGAGGACACAAAGACGAAGGACAGGTTTCGTTAGGTATAATCCCTAAACACATAGATAAGAAACTCTTTGTGTACGGTTATTTACAGTTTAGCTTCGATTCAAGCGGTTAGTCGATGTTCGTTCTTTAAACTTGATCGTTTTTGAAAATTCCGCCTCCCCACAAGTACTGGGGTGTACTACATCGACTTACAGTGGTATCAGAGCCTCGCTAAACACTAAATAACTTGATTGCAAATTTGTACGAATTTCGAACGGAAAAACGAAGCCGGAAAACCCTAAAAATTGCATGTTTCTGTCGAACTTAAAATGAAGTCCAAAAATTTTTCAGGTGTGTTCACAAAGCATGAAATGAGTCCAGGAGAACACCGATGAAATTTGAACCCATGACTCGGCAACTCGGCCGCGGAAGCGCGGCTGATCGGTGGGATCCGCCGCCCTTCCGCGGCGCTTTGGCCGACTCATGGGCTCATCTTTCATGTGTGGGTCCTCTCTAGTGTTTGGGGTTTTCTGGAATATTTAATATTTGCTCAGGTTACTGTTTAACAGAGCAGATTTTGGAGCAATATTGATGTTGTTTAATCGATCGAAATTGTACAGTATTTGCATATTGGATTATATCTGTGATTGTTTAATGTGTTCGTAAACCTCCCCTAACTGCTAGTATGTCGGTTGGCAGGGGGTTGCACATTTCTGTAATGGTTATATCTGTTTGTGCATATAAACTGTATTGGACTGTTGTGGTGTATAGCCGGGGTTTGCAATGGGTTATTGTTTAATTCATTTGTTGTAAATGTAATTTATTGTAATATTATTTTTGCGGGGCACTTCCAGGTTGCGGTTGTAGCCACCGTTGTATTATTTCATTTTACTGTTTTTGCTCCTAGGACTGACCCAAGGTGGGGTACACAAACTGCCGGGCGGGTAGTTTGCCGTACCCGTAGGGGTCGAGGGTGGGGTATCGGCTATTCATCACAACTGTGTAATCTGTCTTTTCTTGCAGGCTCAAAAGAAATACAGATTGCTTGCAAATCCAATATTGTTTATCTGTGTTCTGGAATGAATATCATTGCGTCAGACGAATGTAAAATATCTATATATATTGTAGCTATTTAGACGTCACTTATGTTTTACACCCGCGCTAGCCCAGCCCCCGCTCTGTCGTTAGTTAAGTAACCTAACGGGTGATGACGGGACCCAGTGGCGAATGCGGATGGCATAAGAGGACGTTGTATTTTCGTTGTTTTCTGCAATGATAGGTTAATGATGGGACGCATTATCTATAATGCAAAGTAAAACAAACCAAAGTTTAAATCGTTGGAACAATTTAAAAGAAACCACTCGGTTATTTTTAAAACAGATATTTTTAAATGCGGAGACTTAACCACTCCTTTTAAAAGCTATCAGGTTCCTTCGGTTATATCAAGTTCACTACGTTCACGGTTTCGCCAAAACCAGTCGTAGCCCTCCGTCATTTCTTATGGATAGTCAGTAGTATTCAAGCTATGTTTGTTGGCTTTCATCAAGACATAGTGTTTGGTAGCTGCTGGGGTATTTATTTGTTACATAGATAGATGTGTTGGTTTGGGACAGTCGCATTACCTTGTTGGCTTTCGTCAAGGGTATATACGGGTGGGTTCAAATTAACAAGATAATGATGGGCAGAACTTGACATGTGAATTATGATTTGTTGGCTTTCGTCAAGGTCATAAGAGCATGGGGCAAAAACTTATATCGGGAATTTCTAAAGAAACTGAAATTTGCAAAGAGATGCATACCATTTGGAGTTTGATGAATGTTGGTAGGATTCCTTCAACATTATCATACGATGATATTTGGATCCCGATCCTACTGTGAGTATATGCTACTTATCAGGATATTCGTCACTTAACGATCAATGCTATAAACCTAGTAGGTGTCCAGAAAGGTGTCAGCGGGGTTACGCCCCCAGAGAAAAGAGGTTATTTAATTAAGGAACTTCGCGAAAGCGTTGGAAAACCTCCCTCGAAGTATCGACACTGGCCTGGCTGAACGGTTAAGCAAGTATTGTACGGTGAGAATAGTCCTGGCTAATTCTTCTTTTATGGTTTGAGGAAGGATTCGAGAAACAGTGGGAGCCATCCAGTTTAGATAAACTAAAAACCACTCTAAACTTGCAAGAGCATCATGCTAAAGAGTTTTCTTCTCTCTCTCTTAATTGCAGCGACCCTGAAAATGACTGGACTTAAGTTACTTTTAGAAAAGAATATACTGACAGGGACAAACTATAAAGATTGGCTGCGGAATTTCAAAATGGCTTTGACCTATGACAAACTGGGGTACGTCCTCACCGCTACGGCACCTGCTGTCCTTGGTCCCAAATCCAGCAATGCGGATAAGGAAATCCGCAAAACCTGGGATTTAGATTGCGCGAGAGCCAAGTGCATCGTGCTTGCCTCTATGAACAATGAACATCAGAGGAGGCACGAGGATATGTCTCTAGATGGCATATTTCTCCATACAAAGGAACTTTATGGAGAGCAATCTCGTATAGCAAGATACGAGACCTCGAAGAAATTATTTCGAGCGAGGTTGGCTGTCGGGTCATCGGTAGGTGAACATGTCCTACAGATGATCGGCTATATTGAGGAGCTCGCAGACCTTGGGACGACTTTGGATAATGAGCTCTATACAGACCTTATTCTCCAGTCCCTTCCTCCCACCTACGCCCAGTTTATCCTCAACTTCAATCTTCAAGGAAAAGAAGTTGAACTTGCGGAACTCCTGAACATGTTAAGGAGTGCAGAGGGCACCTTACAGAAGGTAAGGGAAACACCCGCTATGTTTGTTGGCAGTGCATCTTCTTCCGGGTCCAAGGCTAGGGCCAAAGGAAGGAAGAAGAAGGTCGCACCCAAACCTAGAGGAGGTGTTAGTAAGGTGGGAAAGAAGGGAAAGAAAAAGTTTGCAGCACCGGTAGTTGGCCTGGATGAGTGCTTCCATTGTCACAGGAAAGGGCACTGGAAGAAGGATTGCAAGGCGTGGAACGCAAAGAACCATGAACCGAAGCAAGCTGTGGCTTCGACTTCAGGTGTGTTTGTAATTGAGAATTGTCTGTCGATCAACTCTACTTCCTGGGTATTGGATACCGGATCAGGATCTCATATTTGCAATTCATTGCAGGCACTGAGAAACCGTAGAGTGCTGAAGGAAGGTGATATGATCCTCAGGGTTGCTAACGGAGCTAGCGTGGGAGCTCCGTCCGTCGGGGATTATCACCTAGGATTGAAGAGTGGACATATTTTGGTTTTGCATAACTGTTATTTTGTACCGAGCTTAACGTGTAATATCATATCAATTTCCTTGTTATCAAATAAAGGTTATGATTTCACGTTTGTAAGAGATGTTGTTAACATCCACCTAAATCATGGTTTGATTGGGTCCGGTACTCTAAATAACGGCATATATGTTCTAAACCAACTCCAAATTTTCAATGTCCAGAACACACTAAAAAGAAAGTCTCCAGATTTAAATAAAGCTTTCTTATGGCATTGTAGACTGGGTCACATCAATGAGAGAAGGTTGACTAAGTTGCATAGAGAAGGATTTTTAGACACGTTCGAATATCAATCTTATGACACTTGTCAATCTTGTCTCAAAGGAAAGATGACAAAGACTCCATTTACTGGACAAGGAGTAAGAGCGAGCGAGCTCTTAGGACTCATACACAGTGATGTATGCGGTCCAATATCTACACATGCAAGAGGTGGTTATTCCTACTTCATTACTTTTACAGATGATTTCTCTAGGTATGGACATGTTTTCTTAATGAAGCATAAATCCGAGGCCTTTGAGAAATTCAAGGAATACAAGAGTGAAGTGGAAAACCAAACAGGCAAAAGTATTAAGACACTGAGATCTGATCGAGGTGGAGAATACTTAAGTGCCGAGTTCCTAGGTTACCTCAAAGAGAAAGGAATTCTCTCTCAACTTACTCCTCCATACACTCCACAGCATAACGGTGTATCGGAGAGACGGAATCGAACCCTATTGGATATGGTACGATCCATGATGAGTAATGCTGAGTTACCGCGATCTTTCTGGGGTTATGCGCTAGAATCGGCGGCATATCTTTTGAACAAAGTTCCAACCAAAACTGTGCCTACCACACCATATCAGATATGGAGTGGGAAGAAACCCTGTCTTCAGTACCTGAAGACGTGGGGATGTCCATCTTTTGTAAAAAAGCAGCATTCGGACAAGCTCGAGGCACGCTCGGTAGAGTGTAAGTTTGTGGGATATCCAAAGAACTCTATGGGATATTACTTCTATTACGCAGAGGAACAAAAGGTTTTTGTTTCTCGTCATGCCCGCTTCTTAGAAACTGAATTTTTGGAAAATCAGAAGAGTGGGAGCGAAATAGAACTGGAAGAAATTCCAGAACCACAAACTGCTACTGAAAGTTTGGTAGAACCAGGAGTTCAAGAAGAACAGAACATTCCCGCACCCCTCCGCAGGAGTAGTAGGCCGTCTCATCCGCCTGAGAGATACTACGGTTTTCTCATAGATGGGGATAGAGAGGATTGCATCATAGATGATGATGAACCTACTGACTTCCGGCTGGCCATTCAGAGCGGCGACTCGGTACGATGGCTAGATGCAATGCGGACCGAGATGGAGTCCATGTACACCAACAAAGTATGGACTTTGGACTTTGCTCCAGATGGGGTAAAACCCATAGGATGCAAATGGATCTTCAAGAAAAAGATTGGTGTAGATGGACAGGTGGAAACCTATAAGGCTAGACTTGTTGCAAAGGGTTTTCGTCAAAGACCTGGTTTGGACTATGACGAAACTTTTTCTCCAGTGGCTATGCTCAAATCCATTCGGGTCCTTCTTGCTATTACTGCCTTCCATGATTATGAAATCTGGCAGATGGACGTAAAGACAGCTTTTCTGAATGGAAATTTAGAAGAGAGCGTCTATATGGATCAGCCAGAGGGTTTCAATCAGAGTGGGAGCAGCGGGAAAGTATGCAAGCTGCTTAAGTCCATTTATGGACTAAAGCAGGCATCGCGGAGTTGGAACATCTGTTTTGATGAGACAGTCAAAGAATATGACTTTATCAAAAATCCAGATGAACCGTGCATATATAGTAAAGTTGTGGCCAGAAGTGTCGTATTCCTCGTCTTGTACGTGGATGACATTCTATTGATAGGAAATGACGTTCCTATGCTACAATCTGTCAAAGGATTCTTGTCACACAGATTCTCCATGAAAGACCTGGGTGATGCCTCTTACATTCTGGGGATCCGGATCTATCGTGATAGATCCAAGAGGATGTTGGGACTTTCGCAGTCCAGGTATATCGACACTATACTGAAAAGATTCAGTATGGAAGATTCTAAGCGCGGTAATCTACCGGCTTGTCACGGAATCACCCTCTCCAAAGAGATGTCTCCCAAGACTGATTTGGAAAGGGAACGCATGTCTATTATACCCTACGCTTCTGCGGTAGGCTCTATAATGTATGCGATGTTGTGTACCAGACCAGATGTAGCTTACGCACTGAGCGTGGTAAGCCGGTATTAGTCGGACCCAGGGGAGAAACACTGGATAGCAGTAAAGAACATTCTCAAGTACCTGAGGAGGACTAAGGAGATGTTCTTGGTTTACGGCGGAAAAGACCTCAGGTTGGAGGCCTTTGCTGATTCCGGCTTCCAGAGTGATAAGGACGATTCCAAGTCCATGTCGGGTTATGTCTTTACCCTCAATGGAGGGGCGGTGTGCTGGAAGAGCTCCAAGCAGGACACCGTTGCTGACTCGACGATGGAAGCGGAGTATATTGCTGCTTGCGATGCCGCAAAAGAAGCAGTCTGGATGAAGAAGTTCCTAACAGAACTTCAGGTGGTTCCTACCATAGTTGATCCAATACCTCTGTATTGCGACAACAACGGAGCTATAGCTTTAGCGAAGGAACCAAGGTCCCATCAGAAGTCCAGACACATCTTGAGGCGGTATCACCTGATCAGGGAGATCATTGATCGTCAGGAGATCGAGGTTCGGAGAGTTGCTTCAGAAGAGAACATTGCTGATCCATTCACGAAGGCCCTTCCTCAGATTCAGTTCGAGAGGCTACTCGAGATCATCGGTCTGCGATATGCCAGTACATGGCCCTAGTGCAAGTGGGAGATTGTTAGTGTTTATGCCCTAGAAGGCCATTACTGTATCATACTAGCTTGTATATTACTTAATGGAAGCTTGGGATATTCACATGTATGTAACAGTCTTGCTAAATATGGTAGTATGCTGCTTGGTTTTTCTATCTTAATATGTTAGTGTACGTATTGATAGAGCTCTTAGGATCTTGCTTGTCTACCAGCGTTGTGATGGCAGTCACACTAGTGGGGGCTGGGTAGTCTACAAGCACATCCTTATTCGGGTCCCTGGTCGTTGGATTATCGAGACAGAGCATCGATACTCCGGGTAGACTGGTGTGTACGCTTCTCATCCCAGTTGGGGAGATGGTCTGTCCCACAGCCGTCAGTGCGTCGTACTGGAGATAGTATGCAGGTGCTCGTTAGGTTACGGGTACACCGGACAGGACTCACGGGGAACTGTTGGTTGGTTTGATACCAGTCGTCAGTGAGCAGTTCCCAGGTGACATGAGTACAGCGTAGTCCGCAGACTTGACACTGCTACTTCGCCTCGAGTGTGTCCCACTGTTCTTAGATTGCTACCCTACCACGGCTCAAATGAGTCGTGCAAACAGGTAGCAGTTGGGTGCAGTCCCGAGCACTTGGAGGCAGTGGCGGTTAGACAGGATTCGTCCCTCCCGGTATTAGGAGTAGATATCGTGCTGTGTCAGAGAGCCATTACGCAAAGTCCCTGGCCAGGGCAAGCGAGATTTGCTGGTAGGTTCCAGTAGTTTCTCAGGGTGTAATGGGCTTCACTCCGACACGACTTATACCGCTATTAGGGGACTGACGCTTGCCGCCCCCCTAGGCCCGATATGCGATAGTCTTGGACGAACGGACCGGACTGTATGGAGATTGTCACATCAGACTCAGTAGGAGTTCGGATGGGTTTACTCATCGGCCTTCTTATCGACAACTACCTGGGGACCGTTACGTACAGCTAGTGCCGCTTGCGGTCTGTGGTTAAACCCACTGCCAGCGTAGTAGTCGAGTCTCTAGAGTCCCACACAGAGAGTTTCCTACTCCAGGCGAAACGATATAGAGGTTTCATGGTTTTGCGACAAAGGGTTCGGACGCATACGTGCGTTTACGCACGTACGACTTTCGGACAGTTTTTACCAGTCGGCTTTGGTTTAAGCCAGTTACTGGTATCCGGTTATTGGATTTTTACAGTATAAAGTTTTTCCGTATTTTTGCGGATTGGAGGGGCGTTCTCGTAATTGTACGAGAAGCTTCTAGAAGATGTGACTAAGGAGGTTACTTTGGATAAGATTGTGAGTCATGAGAGTGATTCATCATTATCATTATTGCACAATAAATGATAATGACACATGCTTAATGAATCACCATTTTGCATTTATGAAGCATGCTTATTCATTTCATTTATTCATTTTTCTTTAATAAGAATGCTTCATAATATATTATGATACACTCTCTCTCATATCATTATCTCATCTCACATTCTCTCTCCTCAAGCTCTCATCTTCAAGAGACTAATCCTTAATCCTCATGTGTTGAGATCAAAGGTTTAGTTAGACTTAAACATCCATTACCTTCACTCTATATCATCCTTTCTTCTTTGATTAGCAATCAAAGTAGATTAGTTACCTCAAGTTAGAGGTTTAGCTTGGTGTTTTGCTCTCGAGTGGATCGTCTACTACCTAGAGAAGGTCGAGGAGAACCAAGGAGGACACAAAGACGAAGGACAGGTTTCGTTAGGTATAATCCCTAAACACATAGATAAGAAACTCTTTGTGTACGGTTATTTATAGTTTAGCTTCGATTCAAACGGTTAGTCGATGTTCGTTCTTTAAACTTGATCGTTTTTGAAAATTCCGCCTCCCCACAAGTACTGGGGTGTACTACATCGACTTACAGAGAACCCCTCCTTGGGTCAACCTGTACCCCTACGAGTGCGGCGAATAGTCTGCCAATTCTAGAGTGAGGCCCCTCTGCCTCTCAAAGACATGAGATACGGATCCGTTGCCCTCCAGAACCCGGCTATCCGTGTACTCCATCGCAGGGTAAACCTAGTACAGAAATAAAAATATATACAACGGGTACATCGACCTCAGCCCGGTCGTGCCCCAAAAGAATTATATACAAACAGGCAGTGACGGCAGTCCATATGTTGGACGCTCGCCCCGCAATATCAAATGTACAAATTAATTCAAAAAGCACTACCATTGCACACTGCTATCCACCACGACAAATCCGCAACATCACAGCACAACACAGAACATCAACGCGAATGTCACGTTCGCAAACCCGTCTAAAACAACTATAGCAATTAGACGCAATTTACCGCTCAAATGACATTCTCGGTCGGAGATATAATATAAGTACTGTAAACTAACATGTTTAAAATTTTGATCGACAAAACTTCCCGAAGTGGGACCCACGTACAACTGTTGTACAGTAACAAAATCTGGGCCCAAAAGAAATATACCAGAAACCATAATTTTCCATGTAGAACCTCCAGAAGAAAAATGGTTCTTTGATTCACAAAGATGGCCGCGGATCCACGGCCAAAGCATGGCTTTGGCGGCGGTTCTGCAGCCGTACGGTCGAATCAGGAGGTCGTTTTTCTCCAGTGTTCTTAAAAAAGCCTGCTCGATTTTCTGAGATGCTCAAAATAATTTTTAGACCAGGTTTAAAATCGACAGAAACTTTACACATAGAAATTGCAGTTTTGGAAATTTCACTCGATCGATATTTTAAACGCGTTAGCACAAGTTAGTAAAGCTTAATGGTGAGGCCCTGATACCACTGTAATTACACGATAGCCCCCCGGCCGTCTAACAGACGCCAAATGCGGAACAAAAACTTTTTTGACTGGCGCTATCGTATACTATAACCCGGATCTGCCATTAAAGCTAAACTAACAAACTACAAAGTGGGTAGAAATGTTATACCGAACGATCCGAGTCCTTCGGTCTTCAACCTTCATCCCACGCTTTGTTGCGGCTGCTCCGATCTCCTGAATCTCCAGTCTTCTCGTCCAGGTGGCACCACGTCGACGGATCTTTAAACGGGCTCCCGCCTCTGAACCGAGGCAACTCGATCACCAAGTTTGCTAAAAGAGATGACCAAGATTGATGTAGAGAATGAGTAGAACACTTTGTCTCATTACGTCCAAAGCCATGGACGAACGGTTAATGAAGTTGCCTTTTGGAATAGGGTAAATGAGAAAATGAGTATAAAAATTTCATTAACCAAATTCATAGTCTTTTCTTTTGCAAAAATCAATCACCCAACTCAAATGAGGGGCCGGCCACTTTAAGAAGGTGGGGGGGTGAGTGTAGGAACAAGAGAAAGGTAACCATAAGATAAAGATCAATCATGAAAAGAATGAGTCATCTAAACACCTTGCATATCATTAATTGCATACATTGAATCATAAACCCTAGTCATCCTTTTCATTAAATGCACAATCAATGCACTAATGAGTCATGAAGCCTAGTCACCATCAAGAAACTTCTAGAACCTTCCACAGTCATGACTCACCCTAAAGAAAAGATAAATCCGCATTTAACCGAATGTTTAATACGGGTGATAGAAAATAGGAAACTGACAACTTCCAAAAGCGATCCTGAAACGAATTTCAGGATAACCCCGTAACAGTATAAACATACCCGCATTTGTATTACGACCGAATACAAATGAAACTGAGACAAAGATATTATATCTACACAGTATAATACTCGGATCCGGCTTAAACCAAAGCCCACCAGTATTATCTGCCTGAAATATGACACGTGCGTAAACGCACGTGCATTTTTCGAACCCTGCCATAAAACCATACGGCCTCTACAACGTTTCGCCCGAACTTGGGAAACTGTCTGTGGGGGACTCTAATGACTCATCAACACACTGGCACTGGGTATAACCACTAGCACGTCAGAGGTACAAGCTGTACATAACGGTTGCCTATGTATTGATTGGAAGGGAAGCTGACGAGCGAACTCATCCAGAAACCCAAGTGAGCCTGACAGTGATAATATCCGTACAGTTCGGTCCGTTCGTCTAAGAGTATCGCATATCGAGTCTAGGGGGGTAGATAAAGTCAGACCCCTAATAACGCGATAATTCATGTCGGTATGAAGCCAATCACCACCTGAGAAACTACTGATCCAAATCAGTAATTCTTCACTATCTCGGCCGAGGATTTCTAATGATGACCACCCGTGCACTGTGCGACATCAACCCCCATATCGGGAGAGACGAATCCCCGACGATCCGCTCACTGCCTCCATGTGGCTCGGGACTGTACCCAACTAAACCTGTTTGCATGTCTCCTTTGAGAGTGGTAGGGTAGTAATCAAAGCACAGTGGGAACTCACACGAGACAAATGACGATCTCAGGTCGACAAACTAACCTGTATACATGTCACCAGGGAACTGCTATCTGACGATATATATAATACCAACTAGCATGTTCCCGGCGAGTCCTGTCCGGTGTACTCAATGAGCACCTGTATACATCTTAGGTGAACTAACTGACACCAATGGTTTGTGAGATAGTCCGCTCTGGAGTATCGATGCCCTGTCTTGAAACTCCCACGACTAGGGACACTTTATGGATGTGCTTACACACCCCAGCTCCTACGTATATGATCGCCATCATACTGCTGGCAGTCAAGCAAGAATCCTATGGGCTCTATTAATATGCAATAGTGAACTAAAGCATGTAAACGATGATAAAGACCAACCAGATAGTATACTATCATCTCGAGCAAGACTTTCATATCGGTATAGGTCCTCCCTCAATCATTGCAATCACGTACCTGCGATCCAATAATTGACTTAGAGGGCACTATATCCAACAAACTGTACTTTTTCGGTCGTCTCCTGCATGATCTGCGGCCCCAAAATATTGCTCTCGCTGAGCTCTGTCCAACAGACGGGCGATCTACATCTCCTCCCATACAAGGTGTCACGACCCGAAAAGTACGGAACATGACCGTCACTAAAACTACCAAACGTCTCGAGGCGTATGTAATCTAAGTAAGCAAAACCAAGAAATCCAAACCAAGTAAATCAGTAGAGTGAAGGAAAAACCAATTTTAAAGCAAGAAGTTTAACAACATAAGCAGAAGTATGCATTTGAAAATTTCGGCAGAGTTTGCTTTGTAAATTCAGACCCCAAACGGATACAAAACCTGATAAAGCATGTATAATGAATAAAGGTATCCCCAAGTGGGAGCTAGATCTTCGCCAACCGGCAGACAAAACCACACAATACAATATAATATACAACGCCGAAAGACGGGGATCAAACTCAGGATAAAAATCCAACATCATCAAGAAACCCAGAGGAAAACCATAATAATACAGTGCGCGACTCTAAGGTCGAAAGAATATACACAGGTCATCTATCTCTATCAAACATACAAGTCTTGTTGATGGAGTTTTACTAGATACAACTGAAATAATAAATATACAATGGTGGTCCTGATGCAAAAGATTCTACCTACCAAAGCAATCACCCGGAAGGAACAGTGTGCCAGCAAAGCCGCAACGAAACCTGTACGGCAAAACATACAAGGAACTGTGGCACAACGGGGCTGAGTTGCCAACTCGTGAGTAGAAAACATCTACGAGTAGAAATCGCATGTATGACGCTATCCTAGGTCATATCGAGTAATATCCTCAAATAAATATCCTGATCCAACTATACATAAGTGCAATACTACGTGCTCGTGTCAGTGCCTCAGATAGCAACATATCAGATATATGATGTATGAATGCATTACGAATGGAAACAGAATACATCATGAGTGAGACAACTGTTTTCTTTATTTAATGAGATTCCTGTTGTCACGACCCGCAGGGTACGGAACGTGACTGGCACTTAAATTTACGAAACGTCTCAAGACGTCCGTAAAATAAGTATGCCAAAGTCCAGAAACCAAAACCAAATAAGCAAAAGAGTGAAGAAAAACCAATCAATTGAAAGCGAGTTTATCAAATAAGTCATATAAAACCCTTTTTAAAAACAATACCAATTTTTCCGAAAATTTCGGCAGAGTCTCCTTTGTAAATACTGGCCCCCAAAATGGGTACAACAAGAATACATATGAATCCAACAAATAAGGCATCCCCAAGCGGGAGCTAGCTCTTCGCCACAAGGCGGTCATAAATCCCACGCAATATAAAGCAACAACATACAAATAATCATAAAGAAGCATGAGAAAAACAGCATGTCGACTCAAGTGAGCTCGACCCCAAAATACAGCATGAAAAGTCCACAATCTCACAGTCTCATCTCTAGGTCAATATACAACAATACTGATAGATACAGTAGATGGAGTACACTAGATACAAAGAATATACAAGGTGGTGCAAAAATAATAATTTAACCCACCTAAGAGCAAAACCTCGAGTCCAGGCAAAAGAAGCAAGTGCGCCCGCCGCTACTGTACTGACGGAGCGGACCTGAAAAAGGCTGTGGCACAATGGGGGTGAGTTGCCAACTCGTGAGTAATAAATAACATCTACACAGGCTATCGTATGCACGCACGCAAGCATCCTAGCATCTAAATACAGGTAAGGCAGGACATAATGGCAAGTATGTACGCAATATGAATATACTAGCAGGTATGAATGCAATGCGAATCAACTCGTGACCTGAATGTGTAAGTATAAGAAATCATGTTTTTCCCTTTAAGAATCTCTTTTGAAATACCAGCACAATACCAATAGAATCAACAAGAACCTGTGTCCAGCAACGACACCTCAAAACTATCACAAATCTCATATATCCATGTCATAGTATCTCTGGCCTCAGCCATCCGGCTGACCCAGCTCAATATCAAAATCTCATCATCTCGCGACCACGGTCGGTATCCTCTGAATATCCGCCGTGCCAAACAGTCATCGGTAGGTAATCCGTCCCTTGCCAGGCTCAACGTCAACACCACATTCATCTTGCCCCGGGGTACCATACCGGGCCCATCATGTACCCGTGACGGTTCCTCCACTCCTCGATAGAGATCTCGAAAACCACAACAAATTCATGGTGGACGACACTTTACATCACTAGAAAACTGCAATTACATATTTTAAAAACATAATAAGTTTAGAAATTTTGCGGCTATCCCCCGAAATCCAGAAATATCATAAAATCTCAAGAAATCCTCATAAGTGCATATATCAATGGTGATGAATGCATATGGTATCAATAATTAAGCTACGATGTATGATTAGTAGACTAGGCATGAACAAATAATATGATGAGGTACATGCACATGAATAGCAATCCTACGATTTCATTTTAAGGAATTAAAGGCAATAGCACAGGTTTAAGCATCAATTAGTAAAAGGTTTCAAATTATAGGTTATCTAGTGTGGTGGCATGGCAATTACCAGGGTGTGTGTGTAAGCATGAATAGTGCTCGTGCTGCATATAAAAACCCTGGCAATGGTGCAGGTGTTCTATAGAATGGGTTCGCATATGTATGTCAATATAAGGCATGAATGTAGCAAATAATCATACAAGTATTACACCCCTAATTACTAACATTACTAAGAATCTTTTTAAGCTACTAAAACTATCGGGCGGCTTGCGCCATCCAACGATAGTCCCCCGTAGATGTTACATCTACTCACCGGAATCCCTAGCTAGTCACGTCCAATCACCGCTTTTCCCTTTTGTGCCGCGTCTGACGTCTCCGCGACCGAACCTGGAATTTACATCAATACCAAACATAAGGTTACATACCATGAAACGACGCAATCCCAAACAAAAATACCAACGTTCACAAGCTAGGTACAACGTGCACAAGGTGCGCGGAACACACGCGAAAATCGCAAAAACTAACTAAAATCGCCGATTTGGTCGCCCGGCAAAGCTAAAACCCGAACACTCAAAAATCCGCACTCCCACATCCTAAAAGTCATAGGATACGCTAAAAATGTCATCAAGACATCGCAATTAATTCATCACAATATTTTATAACACAACTAGTAAGCTAGAATTTGCAATTTGGTACAAACATCGACAATTTGCGACAAAGTTATCACAATCCAACGCAACCATCCAACCACACAACTAGTTAGCCACAATAACACAATTTTAACTCATTTACCAATCCACCAAACCCAAAATCCAAACACAACCCTTTCTTGAATTTTGGTAATTAGCAATCTTAATGAAAATTTCACACAAGATTAACTTAGATTAGCATAACATCAAGCCACTTAAGCAAAGTAACCATATAGATTGGTTAAGTAAACAACTAGATTAATTAAAAAGATTTAATTAATTAAAACATGGTTTCAAGAAACCCTAGTTAACTCAACCATTAACTTTAAAAAAAAATAGATTAGGATTAACACTAAAATTAACACTAAACAACTAGATTAAAGAATTCTAACCATATCAACTTAAAAGAGTAGAAATTATACCTCAAATCTATGGATCTAGCAAGAAGAAATTTGCTTCAATTGATGGCCTCAAAGCATCATGATCCAAGCAAGGGAGGTGAAGGAAAAAGGGATGAAGGATGGGGTTATTTTGTGAGCTTTAAATTGCAATTTTTGGAGCAAACTTTGAAGAATTTTTTTGAAGAAAATGAAAAGAGCAAAGAGATGATGGGGGGCTGCTAGAATTCGGCCAGAATGAGGGAGAGGGGATGGTGTGGGTGTTAGTGTTTATGCCCTAGAAGGCCATTACTGTATCATACTAGCTTGTATATTACTTAATGGAAGCTTGGGATATTCACATGTATGTAACAGTCTTGCTAAATATGGTAGTATGCTGCTTGGTTTTTCTATCTTAATATGTTAGTGTACGTATTGATAGAGCTCTTAGGATCTTGCTTGTCTACCAGCGTTGTGATGGCAGTCACACTAGTGGGGGCTGGGTAGTCTACAAGCACATCCTTATTCGGGTCCCTGGTCGTTGGATTATCGAGACAGAGCATCGATACTCCGGGTAGACTGGTGTGTACGCTTCTCATCCCAGTTGGGGAGATGGTCTGTCCCACAGCCGTCAGTACGTCGTACTGGAGATAGTATGCAGGTGCTCGTTAGGTTACGGGTACACCGGACAGGACTCACGGGGAACTGTTGGTTGGTTTGATACCAGTCGTCAGTGAGCAGTTCCCAGGTGACATGAGTACAGCGTAGTTCGCAGACTTGACACTGCTACTTCGCCTCGAGTGTGTCCCACTGTTCTTAGATTGCTACCCTACCACGGCTCAAATGAGTCGTGCAAACAGGTAGCAGTTGGGTGCAGTCCCGAGCACTTGGAGGCAGTGGCGGTTAGACAGGATTCGTCCCTCCCGGTATTGGGAGTAGATATCGTGCTGTGTCAGAAAGCCATTACGCAAAGTCCCTGGCCAGGGCAAGCGAGATTTGCTGGTAGGTTCCAGTAGTTTCTCAGGGTGTAATGGGCTTCACTCCGACACGACTTATACCGCTATTAGGGGACTGACGCTTGCCGCCCCCCTAGGCCCGATATGCGATAGTCTTGGACGAACGGACCGGACTGTATGGAGATTGTCACATCAGACTCAGTAGGAGTTCGGATGGGTTTACTCATCGGCCTTCTTATCGACAACTACCTGGGGACCGTTACGTACAGCTAGTGCCGCTTGCGGTCTGTGGTTAAACCCACTGCCAGCGTAGTAGTCGAGTCTCTAGAGTCCCACACAGAGAGTTTCCTACTCCAGGCGAAACGATATAGAGGTTGCATGGTTTTGCGACAAAGGGTTCGGACGCATACGTGCGTTTACGCACGTACGACTTTCGGACAGTTTTTACCAGTCGGCTTTGGTTTAAGCCAGTTACTGGTATCCGGTTATTGGATTTTTACAGTCTAAAGTTTTTCCGTATTTTTGCGGATTGGAGGGGTGTTCTCGTAATTGTACGAGAAGCTTCTAGAAGATGTGACTAAGGAGGTTACTTTGGATAAGATTGTGAGTCATGAGAGTGATTCATCATTATCATTATTGCACAATAAATGATAATGACACATTCTTAATGAATCACCATTTTGCATTTATGAAGCATGCTTATTCATTTCATTTATTCATTTTTCTTTAATAAGAATGCTTCATAATATATTATGATACACTCTCTCTCATATCATTATCTCATCTCACATTCTCTCTCCTCAAGCTCTCATCTTCAAGAGACTAATCCTTAATCCTCATGTGTTGAGATTAAAGGTTTAGTTAGACTTAAACATCCATTACCTTCACTCTATATCATCCATTCTTCTTTGATTAGCAATCAAAGTAGATTAGTTACCTCAAGTTAGAGGTTTAGCTTGGTGTTTTGCTCTCGGGTGGATCGTCTACTACCTAGAGAAGGTCGAGGAGAACCAAGGAGGACACAAAGACGAAGGACAGGTTTCGTTAGGTATAATCCCTAAACACATAGATAAGAAACTCTTTGTGTACGGTTATTTACAGTTTAGCTTCGATTCAAGCGGTTAGTCGATGTTCGTTCTTTAAACTTGATCGTTTTTGAAAATTCCGCCTCCCCACAAGTACTGGGGTGTACTACATCGACTTACAGTGGTATCAGAGCCTCGCTAAACACTAAATAACTTGATTGCAAATTTGTACGAATTTCGAACGGAAAAACGAAGCCGGAAAACCCTAAAAATTGCATGTTTCTGTCGAACTTAAAATGAAGTCCAAAAATTTTTCAGGTGTGTTCACAAAGCATGAAATGAGTCCAGGAGAACACCCATGATATTTGAACCCATAACTCGGCAACTCGGCCGTGGAAGCGCGGCGGATCGGTGGGATCCGCCGCCCTTCCGCGGCGCTTTGGCCGACTCATGGGCTCATCTTTCATGTGTGGGTCCTCTCTGGTGTTTGGGGTTTTCTGGAATATTTAATATTTGCTCAGGTTACTGTTTAACAGAGCAGATTTTGGAGCAATATTGATGTTGTTTAATCGATCGAAATTGTACAGTATTTGCATATTGGATTATATCTGTGATTGTTTAATGTGTTCGTAAACCTCCCCTAACTGCTAGTTTGTCGGTTGGCAGGGGGTTGCACATTTCTATAATGGTTATATCTGTTTGTGCATATAAACTGTATTGGACTGTTGTGGTGTATAGCCGGGGTTTGCAATGGGTTATTGTTTAATTCATTTGTTGTAAATGTAATTTGTTGTAATATTATTTTTGCGGGGCACTTCCAGGTTGCGGTTGTAGCCACCGTTGTATTATTTCATTTTACTGTTTTTGCTCCTAGGACTGACCCAAGGTGGGGTACACAAACTGCCGGGCGGGTAGTTTGCCGTACCCGTAGGGGTCGAGGGTGGGGTATCGGCTATTCATCACAACTGTGTAATCTGTTTTTTCTTGCAGGCTCAAAAGAAATACAGATTGCTTGCAAATCCAATATTGTTTATCTGTGTTCTGGAATGAATATCATTGCGTCAGACGAATGTAAAATATCTATATATATTGTAGCTATTTAGACGTCACTTATGTTTTACACCCGCGCTAGCCCAGCCCCGCTCTGTCGTTAGTTAAGTAACCTAACGGGTGATGACGGGACCCAGTGGCGAATGCGGATGGCATAAGAGGACGTTGTATTTTCGTTGTTTTCTGCAATGATAGGTTAATGATGGGACGCATTATCTATAATGCAAAGTAAAACAAACCAAAGTTTAAATCGTTGGAACAATTTAAAAGAAACCACTCGGTTATTTTTAAAACAGATATTTTTAAATGCGGAGACTTAACCACTCCTTTTAAAAGCTATCAGGTTCCTTCGGTTATATCAAGTTCACTACGTTCACGGTTTCGCCAAAACCAGTCGTAGCCCTCCGTCATTTCTTATGGATAGTCAGTAGTATTCAAGCTATGTTTGTTGGCTTTCGTCAAGACATAGTGTTTGGTAGCTGCTGGGGTATTCATTTGTTACATAGATAGATGTGTTGGTTTGGGACAGTCGCATTACCTTGTTGGCTTTCGTCAAGGGTATATACGGGTGGGTTCAAATTAACAAGATAATGATGGGCAGAACTTGACATGTGAATTATGATTTGTTGGCTTTCGTCAAGGTCATAAGAGCATGGGGCAAAAACTTATATCGGGAATTTCTAAAGAAACTGAAATTTGCAAAGAGATGCATACCATTTGGAGTTTGATGAATGTTGGTAGGATTCCTTCAACATTATCATACGATGATATTTGGATCCCGATCCTACTGTGAGTATATGCTACTTATCAGGATATTCGTCACTTAACGATCAATGCTATAAACCTAGTAGGTGTCCAGAAAGGTGTCAGCGGGGTTACGCCCCCAGAGAAAAGAGGTTATTTAATTAAGGAACTTCGCGAAAGCGTTGGAAAACCTCCCTCGAAGTATCGACACTGGCCTGGCTGAACGGTTAAGCAAGTATTGTACGGTGAGAATAGTCCTGGCTAATTCTTCTTTTATGGTTTGAGGAAGGATTCGAGAAACAGTGGGAGCCATCCAGTTTAGATAAACTAAAAACCACTCTAAACTTGCAAGAGCATCATGCTAAAGAGTTTTCTTCTCTCTCTCCTAATTGCAGCGACCCTGAAAATGACTGGACTTAAGTTACTTTTAGAAAAGAATATACTGACGAGGCCAAACTATAAAGATTGGCTGCGGAATGTCAAAATGGCTTTGACCTATGACAAACTGGAGTACGTCCTCACCGCTACGGCACCTGCTGTCCTTGGTCCCAAATCCAGCAATGCGGATAAGGAAATCCGCAAAACCTGGGATTTAGATTGCGCGAGAGCCAAGTGCATCGTGCTTGCCTCTATGAACAATGAACATCAGAGGAGGCACGAGGATATGTCTCTAGATGGCATATTTCTCCATACAAAGGAACTTTATGGAGAGCAATCTCGTATAGCAAGATACGAGACCTCGAAGAAATTATTTCGAGCGAGGTTGGCTGTCGGGTCATCGGTAGGTGAACATGTCCTACAGATGATCGGCTATATTGAGGAGCTCGCAGACCTTGGGACGACTTTGGATAATGAGCTCTATACAGACCTTATTCTCCAGTCCCTTCCTCCCACCTACGCCCAGTTTATCCTCAACTTCAATCTTCAAGGAAAAGAAGTTGAACTTGCGGAACTCCTGAACATGTTAAGGAGTGCAGAGGGCACCTTACAGAAGGTAAGGGAAACACCCGCTATGTTTGTTGGCGGTGCATCTTCTTCCGGGTCCAAGGCTAAGGCCAAAGGAAGGAAGAAGAAGGCCGCACCCAAACCTAGAGGAGGTGTTAGTAAGGTGGGAAAGAAGGGAAAGAAAAAGTTTGCAGCACCGGTAGTTGGCCTGGATGAGTGCTTCCATTGTCACAGGAAAGGGCACTGGAAGAAGGATTGCAAGGCGTGGAACGCAAAGAACCAGGAACCGAAGCAAGCTGTGGCTTCGACTTCAGGTGTGTTTGTAATTGAGAATTGTCTGTCGATCAACTCTACTTCCTGGGTATTGGATACCGGATCAGGATCTCATATTTGCAATTCATTGCAGGCACTGAGAAACCGTAGAGTGCTGAAGGAAGGTGATATGATCCTCAGGGTTGCTAACGGAGCTAGCGTGGGAGCTGCGTCCGTCGGGGATTATCACCTAGGATTGACGAGTGGACATATTTTGGTTTTGCATAACTGTTATTTTGTACCAAGCTTAACGTGTAATATCATATCAGTTTCCTTGTTATCAAATAAAGGTTATGATTTCACGTTTGTAAGAGATGTTGTTAACATCCACCTAAATCATGGTTTGATTGGGTCCGGTACTCTAAATAACGGCATATATGTTCTAAACCAACTCCAAATTTTCAATGTCCAGAACACACTAAAAAGAAAGTCTCCAGATTTAAATAAAGCTTTCTTATGGCATTGTAGACTGGGTCACATCAATGAGAGAAGGTTGACTAAGTTGCATAGAGAAGGATATTTAGACACGTTCGAATATCAATCTTATGACACTTGTCAATCTTGTCTCAAAGGAAAGATGACAAAGACTCCATTTACTGGACAAGGAGTAAGAGCGAGCGAGCTCTTAGGACTCATACACAGTGATGTATGCGGTCCAATATCTACACATGCAAGAGGTGGTTATTCCTACTTCATTACTTTTACAGATGATTTCTCTAGGTATGGACATGTTTTCTTAATGAAGCATAAATCCGAGGCCTTTGAGAAATTCAAGGAATACAAGAGTGAAGTGGAAAACCAAACAGGCAAAAGTATTAAGACACTGAGATCTGATCGAGGTGGAGAATACTTAAGTGCCGAGTTCCTAGGTTACCTCAAAGAGAAAGGAATTCTCTCTCAACTTACTCCTCCATACACTCCACAGCATAACGGTGTATCGGAGAGACGGAATCGAACCCTATTGGATATGGTACGATCCATGATGAGTAATGCTGAGTTACCGCGATCTTTCTGGGGTTATGCGCTAGAATCGGCGGCATATCTTTTGAACAAAGTTCCAACCAAAACTGTGCCTACCACACCATATCAGATATGGAGTGGGAAGAAACCCTGTCTTCAGTACCTGAAGACGTGGGGATGTCCAGCTTTTGTAAAAAAGCAGCATTCGGACAAGCTCGAGGCACGCTCGGTAGAGTGTAAGTTTGTGGGATATCCAAAGAACTCTATGGGATATTACTTCTATTACGCAGAGGAACAAAAGGTTTTTGTTTCTCGTCATGCCCGCTTCTTAGAAACTGAATTTTTGGAAAATCAGAAGAGTGGGAGCGAAATAGAACTGTAAGAAATTCTAGAACCACAAACTGCTACTGAAAGTTTGGTAGAACCAGGAGTTCAAGAAGAACAGAACATTCCCGCACCCCTCCGCAGGAGTAGTAGGCCGTCTCATCCGCCTGAGAGATACTACGGTTTTCTCATAGATGGGGATAGAGAGGATTGCATCATAGATGATGATGAACCTACTGACTTCCGGCAGGCCATCCAGAGCGGCGACTCGGTACGATGGCTAGATGCAATGCGGACCGAGATGGAGTCCCTGTACACCAACAAAGTATGGACTTTGGACTTTGCTCCAGATGGGGTAAAACCCATAGGATGCAAATGGATCTTCAAGAAAAAGATTGGTGTAGATGGACAGGTGGAAACCTATAAGGCTAGACTTGTTGCAAAGGGTTTTCGTCAAAGACCTGGTTTGGACTATGACGAAACTTTTTCTCCAGTGGCTATGCTCAAATCCATTCGGGTCCTTCTTGCTATTGCTGCCTTCCATGATTATGAAATCTGGCAGATGGACGTAAAGACAGCTTTTCTGAATGGAAATTTAGAAGAGAGCGTCTATATGGATCAGCCAGAGGGTTTCAATCTGAGTGGGAGCAGCGGGAAAGTATGCAAGCTGCTTAAGTCCATTTATGGACTAAAGCAGGCATCGCGGAGTTGGAACATCTGTTTTGATGAGACAGTCAAAGAATATGACTTTATCAAAAATCCAGATGAACCGTGCATATATAGTAAAGTTGTGGCCAGAAGTGTCGTATTCCTCGTCTTGTACGTGGATGGCATTCTATTGATAGGAAATGACGTTCCTATGCTACAATCTGTCAAAGGATTCTTGTCACACAGATTCTCCATGAAAGACCTGGGTGATGCCTCTTACATTCTGGGGATCCGGATCTATCGTGATAGATCCAAGAGGATGTTGGGACTTTCGCAGTCCAGGTATATCGACACTATACTGAAAAGATTCAGTATGGAAGATTCTAAGCGCGGTAATCTACCGGCTTGTCACGGAATCACCCTCTCCAAAGAGATGTCTCCCAAGACTGATTTGGAAAGGGAACGCATGTCTATTAAACCCTACGCTTCTGCGGTAGGCTCTATAATGTATGCGATGTTGTGTACCAGACCAGATGTAGCTTACGCACTGAGCGTGGTAAGCCGGTATCAGTCGGACCCAGGGGAGAAACACTGGATAGCAGTAAAGAACATTCTCAAGTACCTGAGGAGGACTAAGGAGATGTTCTTGGTTTACGGCGGAAAAGACCTCAGGTTGGAGGCCTTTGCTGATTCCGGCTTCCAGAGTGATAAGGACGATTCCAAGTCCATGTCGGGTTATGTCTTTACCCTCAATGGAGGGGCGGTGTGCTGGAAGAGCTCCAAGCAGGACACCGTTGCTGACTCGACGATGGAAGCGGAGTATATTGCTGCTTGCGATGCCGCAAAAGAAGCAGTCTGGATGAAGAAGTTCCTAACAGAACTTCAGGTGGTTCCTACCATAGTTGATCCAATACCTCTGTATTGCGACAACAACGGAGCTATAGCTTTAGCGAAGGAACCAAGGTCCCATCAGAAGTCCAGACACATCTTGAGGCGGTATCACCTGATCAGGGAGATCATTGATCGTCAGGAGATCGAGGTTCGGAGAGTTGCTTTAGAAGAGAACATTGCTGATCCATTCACGAAGGCCCTTCCTCAGATTCAGTTCGAGAGGCTACTCGAGATCATCGGTCTGCGATATGCCAGTACATGGCCCTAGTGCAAGTGGGAGATTGTTAGTGTTTATGCCCTAGAAGGCCATTACTGTATCATACTAGCTTGTATATTACTTAATGGAAGCTTGGGATATTCACATGTATGTAACAGTCTTGCTAAATATGGTAGTATGCTACTTGGTTTTTCTATCTTAATATGTTAGTGTACGTATTGATAGAGCTCTTAGGATCTTTCTTGTCTACCAGCGTTGTGATGGCAGTCACACTAGTGGGGGCTGGGTAGTCTACAAGCACATCCTTATTCGGGTCCCTGGTCGTTGGATTATCGAGACAGAGCATCAATACTCCGGGTAGACTGGTGTGTACGCTTCTCATCCCAGTTGGGGAGATGGTTTGTCCCACAGCCGTCAGTACGTCGTACTGGAGATAGTATGCAGGTGCTCGTTAGGTTACGGGTACACCGGACAGGACTCACGGGGAACTGTTGGTTGGTTTGATACCAGTCGTCAGTGAGCAGTTCCCAGGTGACATGAGTACAGCGTAGTCCGCAGACTTGACACTGCTACTTCGCCTCGAGTGTGTCCCACTGTTCTTAGATTGCTACCCTACCACGGCTCAAATGAGTCGTGCAAACAGGTAGCAGTTGGGTGCAGTCCCGAGCACTTGGAGGCAGTGGCGGTTAGACAGGATTCGTCCCTCCCGGTATTGGGAGTAGATATCGTGCTGTGTCAGAGAGCCATTACGCAAAGTCCCTGGCCAGGGCAAGCGAGATTTGCTGGTAGGTTCCAGTAGTTTCTCAGGGTGTAATGGGCTTCATTCCGACACGACTTATACCGCTATTAGGGGACAGACGCTTGCCGCCCCCCTAGGCCCGATATGCGATAGTCTTGGACGAACGGACCGGACTGTATGGAGATTGTCACATCAGACTCAGTAGGAGTTCGGATGGGTTTACTCATCGGCCTTCTTATCGACAACTACCTGGGGACCGTTACGTACAGCTAGTGCCGCTTGCGGTCTGTGGTTAAACCCACTGCCAGCGTAGTAGTCGAGTCTCTAGAGTCCCACACAGAGAGTTTCCTACTCCAGGCGAAACGATATAGAGGTTGCATGGTTTTGCGACAAAGGGTTCGGACGCATACGTGCGTTTACGCACGTACGACTTTCGGACAGTTTTTACCAGTCGGCTTTGGTTTAAGCCAGTTACTGGTATCCGGTTATTGGATTTTTACAGTCTAAAGTTTTTCCGTATTTTTGCGGATTGGAAGGGCGTTCTCGTAATTGTACGAGAAGCTTCTAGAAGATGTGACTAAGGAGGTTACTTTGGATAAGATTGTGAGTCATGAGAGTGATTCATCATTATCATTATTGCACAATAAATGATAATGACACATGCTTAATGAATCACCATTTTGCATTTATGAAGCATGCTTATTCATTTCATTTATTCATTTTTCTTTAATAAGAATGCTTCATAATATATTATGATACACTCTCTCTCATATCATTATCTCATCTCACATTCTCTCTCCTCAAGCTCTCATCTTCAAGAGACTAATCCTTAATCCTCATGTGTTGAGATCAAAGGTTTAGTTAGACTTAAACATCCATTATCTTCACTCTATATCATCCTTTCTTCTTTGATTAGCAATCAAAGTAGATTAGTTACCTCAAGTTAGAGGTTTAGCTTGGTGTTTTGCTCTCGGGTGGATCGTCTACTACCTAGAGAAGGTCGAGGAGAACCAAGGAGGACACAAAGATGAAGGACAGGTTTCGTTAGGTATAATCCCTAAACACATAGATAAGAAACTCTTTGTGTACGGTTATTTACAGTTTAGCTTCGATTCAAGCGGTTAGTCGATGTTCGTTCTTTAAACTTGATCGTTTTTGAAAATTCCGCCTCCCCACAAGTACTGGGGTGTACTACATCGACTTACAGTGGGATGTGGGAAAAAGGTCTTGGTCAACTCCTACCAACTACAAAAGACCATACCCAAAAACAATTCAAAAACCTTTAAAATAAAACCCCATTTCCACACAATATACAAGTCAAAAGAGCAAGGAATTTTCTTCCATGAGCTGCTGGAAATGGGCCGGCCTAGGGTGAGGGAAAAGTGAGAGAGAGTGCACAAAAAAAATTTTATGCAAAAAGACCCCCTACAAGTCCAAATTTCCAAGTTTTAGCTTAAAATTCAATAAATTTCGATTTCCATAATAAAAATTAGTTAAAACTCAAAATAAAATACTAAAAATTTATATTACAACTAGATTTTAATTAACATGATTTTAAAGATTAAAATTAGCCCAAAGAAATTTGTATTTATCGCTAATTTAATGTATTTTCTTACCGGCTTAAAATAATATTAAAAATTGAAAAATAGGAATTTTTTTTTAAATGACCAAAAATTAATAAGTAACTCATTAGCTACTAAAAACAAGCAATTACCTATCCATTTTAGGTATAACTAGTCCTAAACTGCAAAATAACAAAAAGACGGTTTACGGAAAAATACCGAATTTTCACCGATTTTCGGGAAAACACCAAAACGACTTTTCAAGGCGTTACAATCTTCCCCCCTTAAAGAAATTCGGTCCCCGAATTTAAAAATATAACTACGCGTACCTTCAAAAAGATGGGGATATTTCTTCCTCATCTCGCCCTCGGTCTCCCAGGTAACCTCCTCGCTGCTCGGGCCACGCCAAAAGACCTTGACGGTCGGTATAACTTTCGATCTCAACTTCTTCACCTGCCGATCCAGGATGGCCACCGGCTGCTCTGCAAAAGAAAGGTCGCGCTTTAGCTGGACTGTCGGGTGCTGAATCGCATGCGAAGGATCGTGAAGGTACTTGCGGAGTATCAAAACATGGAAGACGGGGTGAACATCGGGAAAGCTGGGTGGAAGAGCCAAACGATATGCAACAGCGCCGACACGCTTGAGGATCTCGAAGGGACCTACGAATCTAGGGCTAAGCTTCCCCTTTCGCCCAAAACGCTTCACGCCCTTCATCGGAGAGACCCTCAGAAAAAGATGATCGCCAACTGCGAACTCTAACCTGCGACGGCGCCTGTCTGCATACGATTTCTGCCTGCTCTGGGCCGCTCTCATCCGGTCTCGGATCAACTGTATCTTCGCTATCGTCTCCTCAACAAGCTGCGGCCCCAAAATGCTGCTCTCGCTGAGCTCTGTCCAACAGACGGGCGATCTGCATCTCCTCCCATACAATGCCTCGAAAGGTGCCATCTGAATAGTATCCTGGAAGCTGTTGTTGTAGGAGAACTCCACTAGAGGTAAATGACGATCCCAGCTACCGCCGAAGTCTAAAACGCACGCTCTGAGCATGTCCTCGAGAGTCTGAATGGTCCGCTCTGACTGTCTGTCGGTCTGCGGATGAAACGCTGTGCTGAAGCTCAAACGAGTGCCCAAAGCCTCCTGAAGTCTCTGCCAAAGTCGGCTGGTGAACTGGCTGCCTCGATCTGACACGATACAAGTCGGTACGCCATGCAACCGCACGATCTCGTCGATGTAAAGCTGGGCATACTGAGCGAAGCTGAAAGTCGTCTTCACTGGCAGGAAGTGAGCCGCTTTAGTCAATCGATCTACGATCACCCAGATGGAGTCATACCCCCGACTGGTCCTGGGTAGACCCACAACGAAATCCATCGAAATCTGCTCCCATTTCCACTCCGGAATGGGTAACGGCTGTAGCTCTCCCGCGGGCCTCTGGTGCTCGGCCTTGACTTGCTGACAAGTCAGGCATCTCGAAACGAACTCCGCAATGTCCCTCTTCATCCCGTCCCACCAGTAGGTCTCTCTCATATCATGGTACATCTTGGTGGAACCGGGGTGGACAGTATACACTGATCGGTGTGCCTCCTCAAGAATGTCGCGCCGCAATCCATCAGCATCTGGTACGCACAGTCTAGATCCATAGCATAAAATCCCCTGATCGTCAATCACGAACTCGGAAAATTTGCCCTATCCCATCTGTGCCATGATCTCTGAGCAACGGTCGTCACTGCGCTGTGCCTCATATATACGGTCAAGCAACTGTGGGCGTGCACGAACATGCGCGAGCTGTCCCCCTGTCTGAGTGAACTTGAACTCAACTCGGCTGTCGCATAACATCTGCCAATCTACTGACGACTGCCTCTGCACTGCGCGCAAAAAGGATAGACTACCCCCGGGCCTCCTACTCAATGCATCCGCCACCACATTCGCCTTGCCTGGGTGATATAAGATCTCGCGGTCGTAGTCTTTCACCAACTCCATCCAACGACACTGTAGGGTTCCTAGGCACTCTCAAGAGGTCTCACAAGGCATCAACCATGCCAATTTAAAATTTTACGGGTGCCGAGAAACCCTAATACGGATCGTTAACTAGAAATTTAGGCGAAAAACAAATCTAGTTAACACTTTAACTAAAGGAGAGAGACTACAACCTTTGTAGATCCGTTTTTCCACTTCCTAAGCTCCACGTAGGCGTCCTCTCGCTGTCCTAGTTTGATCTCGGACTCTCGCATCGGCTTCATCGAAGAAATGAGCGGAATAGGTCGTCGGCTTCGTGCCGAAGATGATCTACGTCGAGGTTGCACAAGTTCAAGCTCCAACTTCACCAAGTTGAGAAACTTGTGAAGAAAACACCCAAAACAACTTGGCAAGAGGTAGAGGGTGAAGAAATAGGAGGTGGGTTCACTTTAGAATTGGATTTCTCACTTTGGAACTCAAGATGCCATTGATGGCATCAAGCTTTTTCTCTTGAAGATGAAGAAGAAGAAGTAGATAGAATATGATAAGTATGTTATAAAAAGAATAATATAATCAATACTTATCATCTTCTAACCTTGGTTAAGTGTAGAGAATAAACCATGGTCAAATGAGAATGGTTAGGGTTAAGGATGATGACAAAATGGTCACTTTAGTCAAAGCTTCATGAAGCTTCATCAAGCTTCATGAAAGAAACCATTTTGTTATCATTTATTTATTTATCAAAAAGAATAGATAAATAAATAAATAAATAAATAAAAACCCTAACTATTATCATAACCATGGTTTAAGTCTTAACACAAAACCAAACTACATGCATCATCAAACATGACACATAGTAGTGCACAAAAGTATATCATATATACAACTTGTGAACTACAAGTGAGAAAATCCTATTAAAGTGAACCAATACCAGTTAATGCAAAGTAATATATCAAATATATAATTATACATTAAATCATTAAATCAACACTTGATTCAATGATCCGGTCATGTCGCACATAACCGACTAGTATCTAATGTATCGACTTATCGAATCAATCTACGATTCGATAACTAGGTTATATCCTATATAACCAATCGAAACATTCATCGCGAGAATCAAATGCGGTATCACATACACGCATTATTCTCGGTCCCGCACATATCTCATATGCGCTCCTATTTCGTTTCGCTTGAGCCAGGAAACCTCTGTGTAGGACTCTAAAGACTCGTCAATACGCCGGTAGCAGATGATGATCATAACAAGCATCCACAAGCCGCAAGCGGTCTGCTAAACGTAACGGCCATCCGGGTATTGAGCGATCAGAAGATCGACGAGCTAGCTCGCTCACACTCCTGTGAATCCAACCAGTAACACTTACCGTACAGTCCGGTCTGTTCGTCTGATACGTCGCATATCAAGTCTAGGTGTGGTAAACGTCAGACCCCAATAACCGATAAGTCGTGCCGATGTGAGGCTCATAACGGGTCGAGAAACTACTGGTAACACTTACCAGCAAATCTCTGATCAGCCCTGGCCAGGGACTTCCCTGTTACGGCCAATCGAGCACTGCGCAACATCAACTCCCAATACCGGGAGAGACGAAACCCCTCCTATCGCTCATTGCCTCCATGTGACTCGGGACTGTACCCAAAGACCACCATTTTGCACGCCCTCATGGACGTGGTAAGGTGGAGATCAAAGCACAGTGGGAATCACACAAGACTCTATGACGATCTCGGGTCTACAGACTAACCTGCACAAGTGTCACCTGAGAACTGCCATCTGACGTGAGGTATAATACCATCTGGGAGTTCTTGGCGAGTCCGTCCAGTGTACCCAGTCTCCACTGAGCACCCGTATACCATCTCTGATGTCAAACACCAATGGATATGGGATCATCCATCGCCCATCTCATGGGTCGAGAGGCGTATATGCTAGTCTACTCTGGTATATCGATGCTCCGTCTCGATACACCCACGACTAGGGACCTTGAAGGATGTACTTATGGACTACCATGTCCCTACTAGTATGATCTGTATCATAGTCCAGGTAGTCAAGTACACATCCTAAGGGCTTTACCAACATGTAACTATAAGACAGTTTAAAGAGACTAGTATACATGTTATGATAAAGAGCAACCAGATAGCATACTATCATATCGAGCAAGAAAGTCATCTCTATATATGTGTAAGCATCCAATATAATATACATCATCTGTACAATACTGGCCTCTAGGGCATACATACAACTAACAATCTCCCACTTGCACTAGGGCCAGCTGCTGTAGTATCGCATACCGAGCATCCCGAAGAGTCTCTCAAACTGTATCTGGGGAATGGCCTTCGTGAGTGGATCCGCCGTGTTGTTCTTCGTGTCAACCCTCCTGACCTCGATCTCCCGGCGATCAACTATCTCCCGGATCAGGTGATACCGCCTCAGAATATGCCTGGATCGCTGATGGGACCTGGGTTCCTTGGCCAAAACCACCGCTCCATTGTTATCACAATACAAAGGTATTGGATGCTCAATGGATGGAACCACTCCAAGTTCAGCAATGAACTTCTTGATCCAGACAGCCTCTTTAGCAGCATCGTTGGCAGCGATGTATTCAGCCTCCATCGTCGAGTCTGCCACGGTTTCCTGCTTGGAACTCTTCCAGCTAACCGCCCCTCCGTAAAGGGTAAAGACAAATCCCGACTGCGACTTAGAGTCGTCCTTATCACTCTGGAAGCTGGAATCGGTAAAGGACTCCACTTGGAGTTCTCCGTTACTATACACCAAGAGCATCTCTTTAGTCCTTCGTAAGTACTTGAGAATGCTCTTCACAGCTGTCCAGTGACTCTCTCCAGGATCATCTTGATACCTGCTCACTACACTTAGTGAGTATGCTACATCGGGTCTGGTACACAGCATCGCGTACATGATAGAGCCTACTGCCGAAGCATAGGGTATCCCTTGCATGCGAGCTCTCTCCAAATCAGTCTTGGGAGACATCTCTTTGGAGAGAGTGACTCCAGAGATCGTGGGCAAGTTCCCACGCTTGGACTCTTCCATACTAAACCTCTTTAGTATGGTGTCAATGTACCTGGATTGGGACAATCCCAATATCCGTTTGGATCTATCTCTATAGATCCTAATCCCCAATATGCAGGAGGCATCACCAAGATTTTTCATTGAGAATCTTTGTGATAAGAAGAGCTTGACCGATTGCAGCATAGGAATATCATTTCCTATCAAGAGTATGTCGTCCACGTACAATACGAGGAAGACAACCTTACTCTCTGCCACCTTCTTGTAGATACAAGGTTCATCTGGATTTTTGACGAAATCAAACTCTTTGATAACGACGTCAAAGCAGATGTTCCAACTCCGCGATGCTTGCTTTAATCCATAAATGGATTTAAGCAGCTTGCACACCTTCCCGCTGCTCCCACTATCTACGAAGCCCTCTGGCTGATTCATGTACACGCACTCTTCTAAATCACCATTTAGAAAGGCGGTCTTAACATCCATTTGCCAGATTTCGTAATCATGATATGCAGCGATGGCAAGCATGATCCGGATGGATTTAAGCATAGCCACTGGAGAAAAGGTTTCATCATAGTCCACACCTGGTCTTTGGCGAAAACCTTTTGCAACAAGTCTAGCTTTGAAAGTCTCCACTTTCCCATCTACACCAAGTTTCTTCTTGAAGATCCACTTTCTCCCAATGGGTTTTACCCCTTCAGGAGCAACTTCCAAAGTTCATACTTTGTTGGTGTACATGGATTCCATCTCGGACCGCATAGCATCCAGCCATTTCACTGAGTCCCTACTCGTGATGGCCTGCTCGAAGCTAGTTGGGTCATCATCCTCCATGATGCAATCCTCGCTCCCTCCATCCATGAGAAAACCGTAGTATCTCTCAGGTTGGCGAGGAACCCTACTAGATCGTCGGAGTGGCTGGGGTTCATCGGGAACTACGGAATCCTCTGGTTCCTCCAGATCTTCTGTTGTAGCTTCTGCAGCTGGAACCTCTTCCAGTTCTACCTCATGACCACTAATCTCTTTTTCAAGAAATTCCTTTTCTAAAAAGATGGCATGCCGCGAAACAAACACTCTTTGTTCCTCAGGGTGGTAGAAGATATACCTTTGAGAATTCTTGGGATATCCTACAAATTTGCGTAGAACAGACCGTGCCTCGAGTTTGTCCGGATTTTGTCGTTTGACATAGGCTGGACAACCCTATATCTTAACATAGTTAAGACTTGGTCTCTTTCCTTTCCATATCTCATATGGAGTGGTAGGCACAGATTTGGTTGGGACCATATTCAATAGATGTATGGCTGTCTCAAGCGCATACCCCCAGAAGGAAATAGGTAACTCAGCTGTGCTCATCATAGAGCGCACCATATCTAATAGGGTGCGGTTCCTCCGTTCTGATACACCGTTGTGCTGTGGTGTATATGGAGGAGTCAGCTGAGAGAGAATCCCATTCTCTTTTAGGAAGTCCAGGAATTCATTGCTCAAGTATTCACCTCCTCGATCAGATCGAAGGATTTTAATACTTTTTCCAGTTTGGTTCTCGACTTCTTGTTTATATTCTCTAAATTTCTCAAAAGCTTCAGACTTGTGTCTTATCAAGTACACATGTCCGTATCTTGAGAGATCGTCAGTGAATGTAATGAAGAACGAAGAACCATCCCTGGCATGTGTAGACATTGAACCGCATACATCACTATGTACTAGTCCTAAGAGTTCAGTAACTCTTTCTCCGTGTCCCGTAAACGGAGTTTTGGCCATCTTGCCTTTGAGACATGACTGGCAAGTGTCATAAGATGAAAATTCGAATGGTTTCAAATATCCATCCTTATGCAACTTAGCCAGTCGTGTCGCATTAATGTGACCAAGTCTACAATGCCACAAGAAGGATTCGTTCAGTTCTGAACTCTTCCTCTTGTGTGTGTTTGTTATGCTTAGAACTGTTGATTGATTTAGAAGATAAATGCCATTGCATAACGTGCCTGATCCAACCAACTTTTGGTTACGGAAAATGTTCATAACATTGTCCTGTAATACAAAATTATATCCCTCTTTACTTAATAAAGAAACTGATATAATGTTGCATATCAGGTTCGGCATGTAATAGCATTCGTTCAGAACCAATGTATTACCAGTTGGTAACACAAGGTGATATTCCCCGACAGTCTTAGCTGCAACAATTGCACCATTTCCAACTCTAATATCTTTATCACCTTCTCCAAGTTCTCTACCTTTTCTGAGCCAATGTAACTGATTACATATATGGGATCCTGACCCGGTATCTAATACCCAAGACGTAGAGCAAATGGAGAAACAGTTCTCTGTAACGAACACACCCGAAGAAAATGCATCATCATGTACTTTCTTCATTCGGGTTGCATGGGAATCCTGGTATTCCCCTATATCCTGTTCATTCCTATAACTCTTATAGGAAAGAACGGAACCAACGTTCCCCAGCACAGTATAACATGCGGGTTTGGTCAATACATCCATATTATTATCTTTATTAAGGCATGAAATGGTTGCTACCTGGAGAGAGAGAGAAGAAAACACTTTAGCGTAAGCTCGTGCAAGATCAGATTGGTTATTATCTTATCTAATCAGGATGGCTCCCATTGTTTTTATCAAATCTTCCTTCAAACCCAAAAAGCAAAGACTAGCCGGGATTAATTACACACTACAAGTTCGCCAATCTTTCAGCCAGGCCAGTGTCGGTACTTTGAGGGAGGACCCCCATGCTTTCGCACGAACCTAATTACTGTAAACCTCGTTTTCCCAGAAGCGTAACCCCGTTGACACCTTTCTAGACACCTACTTGATCGGCTAATTGTAATGTGTAAAACTCTCCCAGGAGTAACTCTTACTCGCAGTGGGTATCGGGATCCAACTATCTCATAGAAGGTATGCAATCTCATTGCAAATTTCAACACTTGAAATTCCCGATAATGTTTTTTGCCCCTAGCGTGCTATAACCATGACAAAAGCCAACAAACCACAGCCCGCTAGTCAAGTTCAACCCGTACATTTCTTGACTGAATTAAACCCACCCGCACGACCCTTGACGAAAGCCAACAAAGCCGTACGACTACCCTAATCCAGTCGCATCATATGAAGCAGATAAGCAGCACATAGCTACCGCACACTACACCTTGACGAAAGCCAACAAATGTAGCACGAATACTATATGTAACTTATCTGAAATGACGGAGGGCTACGCAGGTTTTTCATAAAAACCATGAGCGTAATGAACTTGATATCGTTGTAGAATCAAATGAAGTTTTGAAATGGAGTGATTTTGAGGCTTTTCTAGTTTTGCTAAAGGGGTCACTCCCGGTGAAGGGATCGTCGGCCCTTTCCTCGTTGAATGAGTTGCGGGATATATTATATATATCACTGTGCAAAGCAGAAACTATAGAAGCAATCAAAAGTCAAACCGAGTGTGTAGCATCTGCCAGTTATTGCTAAAGGAGTCACTACCGGTGAAGGGATCTCGGTCCTTTCCTCATCGAATAAGGTGCAGGGTATATCATATATATCACTATGCAAAGCAATAACTGTAGCTACCTGTTTTGTTTAAAATTCGATTCTACAACATCTTAGGTTTCTTTTCTTTCATTAATCACATTAATGAAGTCCCATCATTTAAATACCTAAACATCACAGATAAATACTGTCATGACCCGAAAGTACGGAACGTGACCGGCACTTAGATTACGAAGCGTCTAGAGGCGCCACGTAACCTAAGTAAGCCGAACCCCAGAAATCTAAACCATAAAAGAAGAAGAAGAAGAAAAAAGAAGACAAGTTTAAAAGCATCTGCAAATTTTCTCAAAAATTTCGGCAGAGTCTCCTCTGTAAAAACTGGCCCCCAAACGGGTACAACAAGTATAATATAAATAAACAATAAAAAGCATCCCCAAACGGGTGCTAGCTCAACGCCAACAGGCGGAAACAACCACAACAAACACAATAATATACAACGCCAAAGGGCGAGGCTCAAAACTCAAAAGAAAACAAAACCACCAGATCAGAATAATACATGCGCGACTCTAAGATCGAAATAAAAGACTGGTCCAATAAACTAATCAAGTAATACAAGTATGGTTGATGGAGCTTACTAGATACAAATGAATGAATAAAAGTACAATGGTGGTTCGGATACAAGTGAACCAACCTACCTTGCAAATCACCCTGAAGAAAAGATGTGCCAATAAGCTGCCACGGAAACCTGTACATCGAACCTGAAATAAAATTTGGCACAACAGGGGTGAGTTGCCAACTCGTGAGTAGAAGACATCTACAAAAAGAAATCGAATGCACGACGCTATCCTAGGTCATAATAATATACTATAATATCCCAATCATCTAGTAATAGCAGGGTAAAACTACGTGTAAGTGCAGATACTCCATGCTTGTGTCAGTGCCTCATATAATACTATGTCATATGAAATGAAATGCATGCACCATGAATGTTAAGTAACAAATCCTGAAATCCAGATATATATGTATAAGAAATCTTTAGCTGTTATCATAGTAAAATGTGTATATGAATCTGAAATCTCAACAATGAAATCCATGGAAATCCGTGTCAAGCATCGACACAACACATGTAATCTCAAGTCTCAATATCTCGGGCTCCGTCAGTCCGGATCGGCCCATATCATCAAATCTCACGACAACGGTCGGTATCCTCCGGATATCCGCCACGCCAGACATCACCGGTCGGTAGCCTTCCCCTGCCAGGCTCATCGTCTACAACTCGATCTTCTTGCCCCGGGGTACCATACCGGGCCCACCATGTACCCGAGACGGTTCATCCACTCCTCGAATCGGGTCTCGAAATCCAACAGAAAACATGAAATCTCATGGTGGACGACACATACATCACGAGAAAACCGCATCTTATGTTTTTAAAAAGAGAGGAGGAGGAGAGAGAGAAGTTTTTTACATATTCTTGCGGTTTTCCCCAAAATCCAGAAATCTCATAGAAATCCAAATCTAAAAATCATGAGTAACTATATGATAAGTGTCGGCATATGCCCATAATAATGCATGATAACATGAAAATATGAATGCATGAATGTCTAAGTAATAAATATCATGTCTATACTAACATCAGAGAATAATCACAATATTATATCGGTCTAGTTGTTAACTGATTCTATCCATAAAAGACAATATGATCTAAAGTGTACGTGACATAGCAATTACCGATGATGACGTGTGTGAGCCGGCAAATAAGTGTGCGTGGAATATGCGCATCATCGGTAATGGTGCTGGTGTCCTAATAGGTAAAGTTTATACTGATTATAGCAACATATGTAAGAACATGCAACATTATGATTACAATGTGAAAGTAAAGACGGATGTGTGTTATCCACTCATTTGATATACAATTACCACTGCCACTATACGACTCGAACCTAACGTAGTGTCCATCTAACCCCCCTAAGTAAAACTAAACCTAAGAACTGGTCGATAGAAGTATACCTAAAGCCTGAGTCCATATCTCTAATAGTCGGCGATCCTGCCTCAATAGCGTCACGTACATAGTACGACTTCCTCAAATCAAGAGTGCGGATCAATCATCACATCTATGCCTCGTACGGTAAAATCCATCGTACGGCATCCCAATATCGGGGTACGGGTCAAATATCACCTACGTGTCTCATTATTCGTATAATATCATCATCAACACATGTCATGATCGAGGTGCTATGCTGTAATCGCATACATCAATTATATAACATTGCCATCATAAATATACCTCATTAATTTATCCTCAGAAATAGCATGTCATATGTATCATGTTGTGATCGAGTCATAGTGATATCATATCGTCATCAAGTCACACCTATATGATATCGACATCAGGTCACACCTATATAATGTCGTAATCAAGTCATACATATATCATATCGTGATCAGTCACAAGTTACAGTTTGGGTTCTATTTTAGAGTCCCATGTACCTCAATATCATCACTACCCATTATAATTTAGGTATACCTGTTCATTATCTCATTCTCTAATGATCTGCTAACAGTTTAATACGACTGTATAGTCAAGAATCACGGCATCAAGCCCAGTTATCCTGTTTCATTCCCGTGTATCAATGTATCCCACATACGTGTTGTATATATCTATATATATACCTATACCTACTCCTATATATATATATACACATACCCGTATACACCATGTCGAGTTTCAGTGTGTGCGTGTGTGTGTTTCTACCTGAAACCTACGAACCTCTTCTAGGGTATTCATCCTCTGGTATGGTCTTCCTAAATCAGTCTGGTCCAGCCTACGGTCATTACTAGGGTCCTACCCATTAAGAATCTAGGGTCACATCTGGTTTCCTAATGTCAATAAGTACTATTCCTATTCTACGTTGCGGGGGTGCTAAACGCCATCCACCCGACTTCCCCCCGTAGATATGCATCTACTCACCTGGACCATGTCTGCCGAAGACGGTGTCGCCATCATCCTCTTCATCGCCCGCAGTCCACGTGAGGGGTACCTAAACGCAAACATATAAATAGTATCGTAAACTGAATCATATACAAAAGCCAAAACGACGCAAGGAACAAGCATAGGTTAAACCTATGTCCCGTCCACGCAAAAGAACCAAATATCGCTCGATATCGGCGTACAAACTCCGATGGATCGAGATAAGCATCAACAAATAACTCGTAGTTTTAAAACACCTTACTTATATTATAAAACATGATTAAATCCATCGAAACCCTAAAATCCATCAAACCGTCCAATTTCGTAAAACCCGAAAATACCAATTTACCGTTTTTCATCAAAACTTGACATTTAAATGAAACCAATGGTCATAAAACTCATTAAATAGCATAACTAGACTATACAAACCATTACTATATTTTTATTACACAAATTTGTATTAATTTGAAATTTCTAGTTTGCAACCTTTAACAATTTTCAACATTTTTCAAGCAAAATACCTAAATTCCACCACAAAACATGATTTTGCATGAATTAATATACTAAACTACAATTCATGATGATAATGATATGATGAAACCATGATTATATTTTTAATTTCATTTATATAGGAATTTCCAAAATCTAGTTTACAAAATACTAGCATTTTATTACTATTTTCCAATTATCAAAGGAAACTAGTGATCAAACTAAGTTTTTCTTTCCTTTAATATGCTAATATTCTCATTAAAACTACCATCTAATGATAACAAGCTTAATAAGAATTTTATTTTACCCACAAACACATTTTTGAAAAATCTAGTTAGCTAAATAGCTTAATTAAAACAATTTGAATAAACAATTTATTATACAACAACCATGCAATATTTTTCCACTCTAAAAGATATTAAACTAGCTATTATAACCTTATTTAATTAATAAAAATCACAACTTGAATTTACAAACCCTAACTTTAATTTTAAAATTTGCAACTAGAATTAATATATTAAATCTAATTATGCTTTAAAAGAAACATCTAATAGAAATAAAACAAAAGAAGGAAATTTATACCTTCAAAATATGAAACCCAAACATGAAAATGAGCCTCCAAAATGCATGCTTTCCATCTCCAAAATCCATGCTAAATAGGTCAAAGGAAAATGGTAGAGGTTGAATGTTGATTTTTGAGATTTATTTTTGGAATTTTTGATGAATTTTGATGATTTTTATTGCAAAAATGATGGGGGAAAATTTTTGGGGCTACCCATGGAGGGGAGGCCGGCCATGGAGAGGGAGGAGGGTGGAGAGAGAGAAAAAATGTGTGGTATTGTGTAGAAAGTTCATAAATAATGCATTTTTTCACTTAAACCCTTTATTATCTAACTTTTTCAATTTAACCCTTTTCCTAGAAATTTCTAGAACCATGGAGAGATTTTGGAAAAGATTTTGCATATTACACACTTGATTCTAATATACCATGGCTCATTTTTATAAATTAAAACCATTCAAATTTGTAATTTACACTAATTTAGTTTAAAAAATAAAGCTTATGTTAATATTTAAAATAATTAATTTAGGAAAAATATTTAATTAAAATAAAAATTTATAAGTGGCTAAATAAACACCATTTACTAGTAATTACATAATTAAAATATGTATTTTTGAAATTATAATGAAAAACAATTACGGTTTAATTTTACGAAAAATACATTTTACTTTACCGAAATTCATAAAATTCACTTAAACAATTTTATTCATTTAATTATTTATTTAATTATTTTTAAAATGTTACAATCTTCCCCCCTTTAAGAAATTCAGTCCCCGAATTTAAATTAAAACTCCCCCTCCAAATACTAAAACATTTAGCAAAACACTCAAATTGTCGGGGCTCCGAAATCATCAATACATAACAAAAATCAACTCCGTCAAGCATAACGCAATCATCGGAGTTATGGCGAGAATAAAATATCAAAACCCAATATGAAAACCAACATAATATACATCAATCTACAACTTATATATAGTGTGCATCATAGTGAAATCACCTAAAAATCATAATAAAGAACATACGAAAACCCCTCTTGAAAATCGCCGTGCAATGCACGTGTCACGGCATAAGTAGCGGACGTTTATTTAAAAAAAAATAACTATATATATATATATATATATATCTTTTATTTAACATACACGTCCCGTCTGGTTACTAAATCAAATAATAATGATTATGAAACATACTGCTCAAACTGAAATCAATCCCAATCACATCAATAAAATATCATGTGCGTCCGGTGCGCACTGAAATCGAAACCAAATACAGATACCATGAATACACACAAAAACAAAATAAGTGCAACAGGTGTGCACCAAAACATCTGTCAAGTGCAACGGGCGTGCACGACTCACTATCAGGTGCATCTAATCTGCACAAAACCCCGATTTAGTGCATCTGGTGTGCACAAAATCGCATCAAGTGCGCCAAGTATGCGCAAGAATCCTAATCAGGTGCACATGGTACACGAAAACATACATCGAATATCAGAATCGAAATCACAATACGAAAATGGATAAAAACTAGGTCGAAGCATATATCAAAATCATGTGTGACCCTTATGCACGAAATCAAAAAAAAAAATATCTCAAAATATATAAAACCAAATCAAGTGTACCGGCTGTATACTAAGTAACATCAATACAGCTGATATGTGAAACACGGATAGAATGCAATGAAGGTACACATAAGAAATACCAATCGTAGAACAAAATCCTCAAAATACCAAAATCGAATAACAGAAATATGAAATTCAAATCACCAATTCACATCGTAATCACTATCGTTAATGTGCGCCTCTTTCCTCTGATGTCGATTGCTTCAAACTTATCTCTTCATAAGTGTGCTGACTGCGCTACCGACGGCAATACTCATATCTAGAGTCTCCCACGTAGTCGATCCCTTCACTTGATATCCGGACTACATTAAACCTTTCGATCGATCCATCAAATCCCATAATTCCCCGAGAGCTCAACACTCAAGTACAGTTTAAAATATCCGGTACATACCCCAGCATCGATGATCCAGCCGTAGAAGGGCAAACCCAAGCCTCACTAATGGCACCGCGGAACTGCCGTAAACCCTAAGGTTCAAGGGCGTTCTCGTGGTCATTATGTCGAGTTAGGGTTTCATTCTTCTAGAGGGTCCATCGAAATACCTGCATGTTCTTCCGAATATCTTAAACTTGGGAAAATGGTTTTCTGATAATCGTTCGAACCCTTTAACTTCATCCGGACGGCATGTGAATAACCTTTATCCGCACGCTAAGCAATGCTTCAATCCTCAAGAATAACCAATACTCTAATGGTTATCCCATTCGAGCCGCAGCTCTTTCTGCCAGTGTGCCCGTGGTTAACAGAAACCACCCTCCAACATTGACGAAGATAGATCAAAATAACGAATGGAATACGGTGCAAACAATTGTACATCCTAAGGCTCCTTAAGCAGAGTAGCGTATCGTAAGTATGCCGCGGACCATACCCACGGTACGTTACTCTACCTAAATCGCCTACTCCATCAACCAAGGGTCACTTAGACTTATACAAGGTTAAACCTAGCGCTTTGATACCAACTTTGTCACGACCCGAAAGTACGGAACGTGACCGGTACTTAGATTACGAAGCGTCTAGAGGCGCCACGTAACCTAAGTAAGCCGAAGCCCAGAAATCTAAACCATAAAAGAAGAAGAAGAAGAAAAAAGAAAACAAGTTTAAAAGCATCCGCAAATTTTCTCAAAAATTTCGGCAGAGTCTCCTCTGTAAAAACTGGCCCCCAAACGGGTACAACAAGTATAATATAAATAAACAATAAAAAGCAACCCCAAACGGGTGCTAGCTCAACGCCAACAGGCGGAAAAAACCACAACAAACACAATAATATACAACGCCAAAGGGCGAGGCTCAAAACTCAAAATAAAACAAAACCACCAGATCAGAATAATACATGCGCGACTCTAAGGTCGAAATAAAAGACTGGTCCAATAAACTTATCAAGTAATACAAGTATGGTTGATGGAGCTTACTAGATACAAATGAATGAATAAAAGTACAATGGTGGTTCGGATACAAGTGAACCAACCTACCTTGTAAATCACCCTGAAGAAAAGATGTGCCAATAAGCTGCCACGGAAACCTGTACATCGAACCTGAAATAAAATTTGGCACAACGATGGTGAGTTTCCAACTCGTGAGTAGAAGACATCTACGAAAAGAAATCGAATGCACGACGCTATCCTAAGTCATAATAATACACTATAATATCCCAATCATCTAGTGATAGCAGGGTAAAACTACGTGTAAGTGCAGATACTCCGTGCTTGTGTCAGTGCCTCATATAATACTATGTCATATGAAATGAAATGCATGCACCATGAATGTAAAGTAACAAATCCTGAAATCCAGATATATATGTATAAGAAATCTTTAGCTGTTATCATAGTAAAATGTGTATAAGAATCTGAAATCTCAACAATGAAATCCATGGAAATCCGTGTCAAGCGTCGACACAACATATGTAATCTCAAGTCTCAATATCTCGGGCTCCGTCAGTCCGGATCGGCCCATATCATCAAATCTCACGACAACGGTCGGTATCCTCCGGATATCCGCCGCGCCAGACATCACCGGTCGGTAGCCTTCCCCTGCCAGGCTCATCGTCTACAACTCGATCTTCTTGCCCCGGGGTACCATACCGGGCCCACCATGTACCCGAGACGGTTCATCCACTCCTCGAATCGGGTCTCGAAATCCAACAGAAAACATGAAATCTCATGGTGGACGACACATACATCACGAGAAAACCGCATCTTATGTTTTTAAAAAGAGAGGAGGAGGAGAGAGAGAAGTTTTTTACATATTCTTGCGGTTTTCCCCAAAATCCAGAAATCTCATAGAAATCCAAATCTAAAAATCATGAGTAACTATATGATAAGTGTCGGCATATGCCCATAATACTGCATGATAACATGAAAATATGAATGCATGAATGTCTAAGTAATAAATATCATGTCTATACTAACATCAGAGAATAATCACAATATTATATCGGTCTAGTTGTTAACTGATTCTATCCATAAAAGACAATATGATCTAAAGTGTACGTGACATAGCAATTACCGATGATGACGTGTGTGAGCCGGCAAATAAGTGTGCGTGGAATATGCGCATCATCGGTAATGGTGCTGGTGTCCTAATAGGTAAAGTTTATACTGATTATAGCAACATATGTAAGAACATGCAACATTATGATTACAATGTGAAAGTAAAGACGGATGTGTGTTATCCACTCATTTGATATACAATTACCACTGCTACTATACGACTCGAACCTAACGTAGTGTCCATCTAACCCCCCTAAGTAAAACTAAACCTAAGAACTGGTCGATAGAATTATACCTAAAGCCTGAGTCCATATCTCAAATAGTCGGCGATCCTGCCTCAATAGGGTCACGTACATAGTACGACTTCCTCAAATCAAGAGTGCGGATCAATCATCACATCTATGCCTCGTACGGTAAAATCCATCGTACGGCATCCCAATATCGGGGTACGGGTCAGATATCACCTACGTGTCTCATTATTCGTATAATATCATCATCAACACATGTTATGATCGAGGTGCTATGCTGTAATCGCATACATCAATTATATAACATTGCCATCATAAATATACCTCATTAATTTATCCTCAGAAATAGCATGTCATATGTATCATGTTGTGATCGAGTCATACTGATATCATATCGTCATCAAGTCACACCTATATGATATCGACATCAGGTCACACCTATATAATGACGTAATCAAGTCATACATATATCATATCGTGATCAGTCACAAGTTACAGTTTGGGTTCTATTTTAGAGTCCCATGTACCTCAATATCATCACTACCCATTATAATTTAGGTATACCTGTTCATTATCTCATTCTCTAATGATCCGCTAACACTTTAATACGACTGTATAGTCAAGAATCACGGCATCAAGCCCAGTTATCCTGTTTCATTCCCGTGTATCAATGTATCCCACATACGTGTTGTATATATCTATATATATACCTATACCTACTCCTATATATATACACATACCCGTATACACCATGTCAAGTTTCAGTGTGTGCGTGTGTGTGTTTCTACCTGAAACCTACGAACCTCTTCCAGGGTATTCATCCTCTGGTATGGTCTTCCTAAATCAGTCTGGTCCAGCCTAGGGTCATTACTAGGGTCCTACTCATTAAGAATCTAGGGTCACATCTGGTTTCCTAATGTCAATAAGTACTATTCCTATTCTACGTTGCGGGGGTGCTAAACGCCATCCACCCGACTTCCCCCCGTAGATATGCATCTACTCACCTGGTCCATGTCTGCCGAAGACGGTGTCGCCATCATCCTCTTCATCGCCCGCAGTCCACGTGAGGGGTACCTAAACGCAAACATATAAATAGTATCGTAAACTGAATCATATACAAAAGCCAAAACGACGCAAGGAACAAGCATAGGTTAAAACCTATGTCCCGTCCACGCAAAAGAACCAAATATCGCTCGATATCGGCGTACAAACTCCGATGGATCGAGATAAGCATCAACAAATAACTCGTAGTTTTAAAACACCTTACTTATATTATAAAACATGATTAAATCCATCGAAACCCTAAAATCCATCAAACCGTCCAATTTCGTAAAACCCGAAAATACCAATTTACCGTTTTTCATCAAAACTTGACATTTAAATGAAACCAATGGTCATAAAACTCATTAAATAGCATAACTAGACTATACAAACCATTACTATATTTTTATTACACAAATTTGTATTAATTTGAAATTTCTAGTTTGCAACCTTTAACAATTTTCAACATTTTTCAAGCAAAATACCTAAATTCCACCACAAAACATGATTTTGCATGAATTAATATACTAAACTACAATTCATGATGATAATGATATGATGAAACCATGATTATATTTTTAATTTCATTTATATAGGAATTTCCAAAATCTAGTTTACAAAATACTAGCATTTTATTACTATTTTCCAATTATCAAAGGAAACTAGTGATCAAACTAAGTTTTTCTTTCCTTTAATATGCTAATATTCTCATTAAAACTACCATCTAATGATAACAAGCTTAATAAGAATTTTATTTTACCCACAAATACATTTTTGAAAAATCTAGTTAGCTAAATAGCTTAATTAAAACAATTTGAAAAAACAATTTATTATACAACAACCATGCAATATTTTTCCACTCTAAAAGATGTTAAACTAGCTATTATAACCTTATTTAATTAATAAAAATCACAACTTGAATTTACAAACCCTAACTTTAATTTTAAAATTTGCAACTAGAATTAATATATTAAATCTAATTATGCTTTAAAAGAAACATCTAATAGAAATAAAAAAAAAGAAGGAAATTTATACCTTCAAAATATGAAACCCAAACATGAAAATGAGCCTCCAAAATGCATGCTTTCCATCTCCAAAATCCATGCTAAATAGGTCAAAGGAAAATGGTAGAGGTTGAATGTTGATTTTTGAGATTTATTTTTGGAATTTTTGATGAATTTTGATGATTTTTATTGCAAAAATGATGGTGGAAAAATTTTGGGGCTACCCATGGAGGGGAGGCCGGCCATGGAGAGGGAGGAGGGTGGAGAGAGAGAAAAAATGTGTGGTATTGTGTAGAAAGTTCATAAATAATGCATTTTTTCACTTAAACCCTTTATTATCTAACTTTTTCAATTTAACCATTTTCCTAGAAATTTCTAGAACCATGGAGAGATTTTGGAAAAGATTTTGCATATTACACACTTGATTCTAAAATACCATGGCTCATTTTTACAAATTAAAACCATTCAAATTTGTAATTTACACTAATTTAGTTTAAAAAATAAAGCTTATGTTAATATTTAAAATAATTAATTTAGGAAAAATATTTAATTAAAATAAAAATTTATAAGTGGCTAAATAAAAACCATTTACTAGTAATTACATAATTAAAATATGTATTTTTGAAATTATAATGAAAAACAATTACGGTTTAATTTTACGAAAAATACATTTTACTTTACCGAAATTCATAAAATTCACTTAAACAATTTTATTCATTTAATTATTTATTTAATTATTTTTAAAACGTTACAAATACGACGTACACTTATGCCATCCGCATTCGCCTCGATGTCCCCTCGTGCACCGTTAGGTTAGGTAACTAACGACAGAGCAGGGCAGGGCTAGTGCGGGTGCAAAACATAAGTAACGTCTATATAATATATCATATATACTATATAAAGTATCTATCACAGAACATCACATGATCACATCACAGATATCGCAGCAGAAGAAACATGTGAAATATTGGATATACTAGGACGTCCGTGTTTTCAATACGAGCCAGTATAAAACACGGATTCTACGGTCGTGATGAATAGCCAATCCCACACCCCTAGACCCCTACGAGAGCGGCAAGCAACCCTACCAATTCTAGGGTTAGGAGACCCGGACTCGACTCCTCGAGTTGGTCTCCTACTGGACCCCAGAACCCGGTTACTTGTGCTCCCCTCCTTGTGTCTATCCTAATGCGGAAAAGTAAATAATATACAAAAGGTGACAACTTCCGCTACCTGGAAGTGTCCCAAATAAAAGAATATTACATACAAGTTTTTACATGAATGAAAATGAAAAACACTCATCTCACATAAAACCCCCCGGCTATTCAAACACGACGATCCAATATAACATATCCAGCAACACATAACATCACATGTCATCAACGTAAGTAAGTATGCATACCCCAATTGTCGTTGACGTATAGCAACGAAACCGGCGATATGAACATACTACACTTACGGTCACAGAAAAGAAAGTGTAAAACTACAACAGTTGGAATCCGCAATCTCTTTAGACATTACATGCCTAAACAAATGAAATACTTAGACATCACATGCCTAACAGTTATAAACCCCGCATTTTAGTCCCATTATCGAAAACTCTTTTCAATATGAAGTGAGACTAAACCGCTAGATTTATAACGTTCATTCAGTTATCTCATAACTGTTTGTGAATTCCAATTATTGTATCACATTCCAGATAAACAGAAAATGTTAAACTTTCCGATCGAACAGTCGAATACCCAAGTTTTCCCGATACAGCTCAACACATGAAATAAGTCTAACAACATTCAGTTCGTGCCTCAGTACCAACGGTCCAGCCGTAGAAGGGTCAAGCCAACGCCTCACATGTGGCACGCCGTACTGCCCCAAACCCGAAGGTTCAAAGGGCAGTTCAAGACGGTCACATAATCGAGTTAAGGTTTGTTGTCTTCTAGAGGGTCCATCGCGTTACTTGCACTACTTAGAACGTCGTTAAACTATGGAAAAATCCAACACTTGGAAATTTCCCGACAGGGGAAAAATTGGGTATTTATATCCGGTCGAACTTTTTAACATATTCTAAAATTTATCCGGAAAGCCACATAGACAAAATCTGATACTCCGATCGAAACACCGAATCCCCAAAACAATCATAGAAAATTCAACTCTTGAATAAATATTAAAAATTCCCAGAAAATCCAGCACCAGAAAAGAGGAATTACTGTGCAAAATCGGGAAGCTGACGTCACCAATGGGCCGCGGAACCGCCGCAGAAGCTAGGCTTCTGCCGCGGAACCGCCGCAGTTTGGACTGTTCATGAGTAAAATTTTGCACCGTGAATCTTATATTTCCCTGCTGAATTTTTTAAGCATTTTTAATTTGGAAAAAACCCAGATTTTAGAAAAAGTCCAGAGAGCATTTTCCGGGTAAGGGTTTCGGGTCGATCGGGTTTCAAACTTCGTCTAGACTTCGCCTAAGGCTCTAGCTAGGCTTTGATACCACTGTAGGGTTCCTAGGCACTCTCAAGAGGTCTCACAAGGCATCAACCATGCCAATTTAAAATTTTACGGGTGCCGAGAAACCCTAATACGGATCGTTAACTAGAAATTTAGGCGAAAAACAAATCTAGTTAACACTTTAACTAAAGGAGAGAGACTACAACCTTTGTAGATCCGTTTCTCCACTTCCTAAGCTCCACGTAGGCATCCTCTCGCTGTCCTAGTTTGATCTCGGACTCTCGCATCGGCTTCATCGAAGAAATGAGCGGAATAGGTCGTCGGCTTCGTGCCGAAGATGATCTACGTCGAGGTTGCACAAGTTCAAGCTCCAACCTCACCAAGTTGAGAAACTTATGAAGAAAACACCCAAAACAACTTGGCAAGAGGTAGAGGGTGAAGAAATAGGAGGTGGGTTCACTTTAGAATTGGATTTCTCACTTTGGAACTCAAGATGCTATTGATGGCATCAAGCTTTTTCTCTTGAAGATGAAGAAGAAGAAGTAGATAGAATATGATAAGTATGTTATAAAAAGAATAATATAATCAATACTTATCATCTTCTAACCTTGGTTAAGTGTAGAGAATAAACCATGGTCAAATGAGAATGGTTAGGGTTAAGGATGATGACAAAATGGTCACTTTAGTCAAAGCTTCATGAAGCTTCATCAAGCTTCATGAAAGAAACCATTTTGTTATCATTTATTTATTTATCAAAAAGAAAAGATAAATAAATAAATAAAAACCCTAACTATTATCATAACCATGGTTTAAGTCTTAACACAAAACCAAACTACATGCATCATCAAACATGACACATAGTAGTGCACAAAAGTATATCATATATACAACTTGTGAACTACAAGTGAGAAAATCCTATTGAAGTGAACCAATACCAGTTAATGCAAAGTAATATATCAAATATATAATTATACATTAAATCATTAAATCAACACTTGATTCAATGATCCGGTCATGTCGCACATAACCGACTAGTATCTAATGTATCGACTTATCGAATCAATCTACGATTCGATAACTAGGTTATATCGTATATAACCAATCGAAACATTCATCGCGAGAATGAAATGCGGTATCACATACACGCATTATTCTCGGTCCCGCACATATCTCATATGCGCTCCTATTTCGTTTCGCTTGAGCCAGGAAACCTCTGTGTAGGACTCTAAAGACTCGTCAATACGCCGGTAGCAGATGATGATCATATCAAGCATCCACAAGCCGCAAGCGGTCTGCTAAACGTAACGGCCATCCGGGTATTGAGCGATCAGAAGATCGACGAGCTAGCCCGCTCACACTCCTGTGAATCCAACCAGTAACACTTACCGTACAGTCCGGTCTGTTCGTCTGATACGTCGCATATCAAGTCTAGGGGTAGTAAACGTCAGACCCCAATAACCGATAAGTCGTGCCGATGTGAGGCTCATAACGGGTCGAGAAACTACTGGTAACACTTACCAGCAAATCTCTGATCAGCCCTGGCCAGGGACTTCCCTGTTACGGCCAATCGAGCACTGCGCAATATCAACTCCCAATACCGGGAGAGACGAAACCCCTCCTATCGCTCATTGCCTCCATGTGACTCGGGACTGCACCCAAAGACCACCGTTTTGCACACCCTCATGGACGTGGTAAGGTGGAGATCAAAGCACAGTAGGAATCACATAAGACTCTATGACGATCTCGGGTCTACAGACTAACCTGCACAAGTGTCACCTGAGAACTGCCATCTGACGTGAGGTATAATACCATCTGGGAGTTCTCGGCAGGTCCGTCCAGTGTGCCCAGTCTCCACTGAGCACCCGTATACCATCTCTGATGTCAAACACCAATGGATATGGGATCATCCATCGCCCATCTCATGGGTCGAGAGGCGTATACGCTAGTCTACTCTGGTATATCGATGCCCCGTCTCGATACACCCACGACTAGGGACCTTGAAGGATGTACTTATGGACTACCATGTCCCCACTAGTATGATCTGTATCATAGTCCAGGTAGTCAAGTACACATCCTAAGGGCTTTACCAACATGTAACTATAAGACAGTTTAAAGAGACTAGTATACATGTTAAGATAAAGAGCAACCAGATAGCATACTATCATATCGAGCAAGAAAGTCATCTCTATATATGTCCAAGCATCCAATATAATATACATCATCTGTACAATACTGGCCTCTAGGGCATACATACAACTAACAGACGCTGTCTGAGGTTCAGGTCTCGCTGCTGGAATATGTATTTTAAGCTCTTGTGGTCTGTGAATATTTGACACGACTCGCCATATAGGTAATGTCGCCAAATCTTCAATGCAAAGACCACTGCAGCCATCTCCAAATCGTGAGTGGGGTAGTTCTGTTCGTGCCTCTTCAACTTCCGAGAAGCATAAGCGATCACCCGGCCATGCTGCATCAATACGCATCCTAATCCTACTCGCGAAGCATCACAGTAGACCACAAATCCGCCTGATCCCGAAGGCAAAGATAATACCGGCGCCGTAGTCAAACAAGTCCGTAGCTGCTGAAAACTGCGCTCGCACTCCTCTGTCCAAACGAAAGGAACTCCCTTCCGGGTCAAACCGGTCAAAGGTGCAGCTATACGGGAGAAGTCCTGAACAAAACGCCTGTAGTAGCCTGCCAGGCCTAGAAAACTACGGATCTCAGTAACCGATGTAGGTCGGGGCCACTGCTGAACAGCCTCAATCTTCTTCGGGTCAACACATATGCCGTCTCTCGTAACCACGTAACCCAAGAATCCGACGCTGTCCAGCCAGAATGCACACTTGGAGAACTTTGTGAACAGCTGGTGCTCCCTCAGAGTCTGTAACGTAATCCGCAAGTGCTGCTCGTGCTCCTCTCTGCTCCGGGAGTACACCAAGATATCATCGATAAACACGATGATGAATAAGTCAAGATACGGCCTGAACGTACGGTTCATCAAATCCATGAATGCTGCTGGGGCGTTGGTGAGTCCAAACGACATCACCAAAAACTCATAGTGGCCATAGCGCGTGCGGAAAGATGTCCTCGGTATATCCTCCTGTCGAACCCGCAGCTGATGGTATCCTGATCGCAAGTCGATCCTCGAAAAATATCCCGCACCCTGAAGCTGGTCGAACAAATCATCTATGCGTGGCAACGGATATTTGTTCCGAACGGTAACTTTGTTCAGCTGGCGGTAGTCGATACATAAGCGCAAACTTCCATCCTTCTTCTTGACAAACAGGACCGGAGCACCCCACGGAGAAACACTAGGTCGAATAAGCCCCTTTTCTAACAATTCCTGCAACTGATCCTTCAGCTCCCGAAGCTCTGCCGGGGCCATCCGATAAGGCGGTATAGAAATAGGCCCCGAGCCGGGAATCAAATCAATGCAGAACTCAACATCGCGCTCAGGCGGTAGCCCAGGTAGCTCATCAGGGAAAACATCAGGGAACTCACAAACAACCGGGACCCGGTCCAACGGAACCTCTGCAGCTCGAGTATCACAAATATATGCTAAGAATCCCTGACATCCCTTCCGCAAGAGCTGACCAGCGCGAAGAGACGAAATCAAGCTGGGAAGGGTGACGCTGCGGTCTCCCTGAATAACAAGGACTGGCTCTCTCGGAAAGCTAAATATGACTGCCTTCTCACGGCAGTCCACCGAAGCATAACAAGTGGCTAGCCAAGACATGCCCAGAAGCACATCAAAGTCCAACATATCGAGGAGAATCAAATCAACTGATCAATCCCTCTTCCCGATACGAACGGAACACAATCGAAATACAAAACGAGCGACAAACGACTCGCCTACCGGAGTAACAACAACAAGCGGATGATCTAACGACGATGACTCACGGCTCAACATCGGTGCAAAGTGTGTAGATACGTACGAATGTGTGGAACCTGGGTCAAATAATACCCGTGCGTCGAAAGAACAAACTGGCAGGGTACCTGTCACAACGGCATTGGATGCCTGCGCATCCTGCGGTGTCAAAGCAAATACTCGGGCCTGTCCTCCACCGATAGCGGGCTGACCTCGACCTCGGCCTCTGCCTCCTCGTCCTCTCTGAACAGGACCGCCGCGTCCATGGCCTCTGGGTGCACCTAACTGGCGTGGAGCATTGCCTGTGGTAGGAAGTAGGGCTCTCTGAGGAGGGGTGGTGATGGTGGTAGGGTCACATGCGGAACTGTCGCTGCTCCATGTCGTCACGCCGGACAGTCTCTGACAAGATGGTGCGGACTCCCGCACCCAAAACACCCTAGCGACGGCTGCTGTCCCTAGGGATATGAACCATATAACTGTCCCCGTCCAAATCCTTTGCCAGGCCTATCTCTCGGAAAGAATCTGGCGCGCTGCCTCTGAGACGGTACATCGGTGCGAATCCTCTTCGGCCCAGAAACGGCCGAAGTCTGTGATATGCGTGCCTCCATCCGCAATGCCGTATCCATAGCAGCTGAATAAGTGTCGTAGTGCTGGGCGCCTATGGCAAGATATAGCTGGGCATCAAGTCCCTGTACAAACCTCTTCACCATCTTCTCTTCGGTATCCACCAAATACGGAGCATATCGGGATAACTGTGTAAACTGGATGTCATACTCAGACACCGTCATCCCAGGTGTCTTGACTAAGGCCTCGAAGCTACGAACTCTGGCGTCACGAACGCTCTCTGGGAGGAAACGAGCTAGAAAGACCGCTGTAAATTCGGCCCAATTCATAGGCGGTAGACCTGCAGCTCGACCTCTCAAGACTGACTCCCACCATGTCTGCGCGAGACCCTCTAGTCGGAAACTCGCAAGCTCTACCCATCGATCATCCGAACATCTCAGCGAACGGCAGATCTTGGCTAAACTGTCAAGGAACATCTGTGGGTCCTCCGCTGCCTCGGTGCTGGTGAATACTGGAGGTCTCAGCCTCATGAAATCCTGTAGTGAAACAGGAATGGCCACGGTGGTAGTTGTAGGAGCAGGTATCATGGTCGTCTATGATGTAGTAGGTACGTCATCCGGCCTCGGTGTACGACTGGCTGCAACTAGGGATCCTACCATCTGACGTAGCTCCTGCATACTCCCCATCATCTGTCGCAACTCCCCCATACCAGTCTCAAGCCTATCCATACGGCCTGGGGAAGGGGGATCGGTCTGTCCCTGCGGCATAGGCATACCACCCTGCTCAGTCCTAGTCTCGGACGAGCCAGCTCGAATCTCGTCTCGGGCGGCAGCCCTCTGTGCCCTCGTAGCCTTCGGCGGCATAGTGGCTGTTACAGGAAAACGGATAGTAAGAACAGTGCCATAGAATCATAGGATACACGGAATTGAAGAAGGAATTTTCGAGCAAGTATATCCTAAAGTCACTTAGGCGGAGTACCGTATCGCAAGTATGCCGCGGACATACACACGCTACGTTACCCTACTTAAGTCACTTACTCCATCTACCAAGGGTCATCCTACACTCAAAAAGGTAAACCTATCTCTCTGATACCAACTTTGTTACGACCCGCAGGGTACGGAACGTGACTGGCACTTAAATTTACGAAACGTCTCAAGACGTCCGTAAAATAAGTAAGCCAAAGCCCAGAAACCAAAACCAAATAAGCAAAAGAGTGAAGAAAAACCAATCAATTGAATGCGAGTTTATCAAATAAGTCATATAAAACCCTTTTTTAAAACAATACCAATTTTTCCGAAAATTTCGGCAGAGTCTCCTTTGTAAATACTGGCCCCCAAAATGGGTACAATAAGAATATATATGAATCCAACAAATAAGGCATCCCCAAGCGGGAGCTAGCTCTTCGCCACAAGGCGGTCACAAATCCCACGCAATATAAAGCAACAACATGCAAATAATCATAAAGAAGCATGAGAAAAACAGCATGTCGACTCAAGTGAGCTCGACCCCAAAATACAGCATGAAAAGTCCATAATCTCACAGTCTCATCTCTAGGTCAATATACAACAATACTGGTAGATACAGTAGATGGAGTACACTAGATACAAAGAATATACAAGGCGGTGAAAAAATAATAATATAACCCACCTAAGAGCAAAACCTCGAGTCCAGGCAAAAGAAGCAAGTGCGCCCGCCGCTACTGTACTGACGGAGCGGACCTGAAAAAGGCTGTGGCACAACGGGGGTGAGTTGCCAACTCGTGAGTAATAAATAAATCTACACAGGCTATCGTATGCACGCACACAAGCATCCTAGCATCTAAATACAGGTAATGCAGGACATAATGGCAAGTATGTACGCAATATGAATATACTAGCAGGTATGAATGCAATGCGAATCAACTCGTAATCTGAATGTGTAAGTATAAGAAATCATGTTTTTCCCTTTAAGAATCTCTTTTGAAATACCAGCACAATACCAATAGAATTAACAAGAACCTGTGTCCAGCAACGACACCTCAAAACTATCACAAATCTCATATATCCATGTCATAGTATCTCTGGCCTCAGCCATCCGGCTGACCCAGCTCAATATCAAAATCTCATCATCTCGCGGCCACGGTCGGTATCCTCTGGATATCCGCCATGCCAAACAGTCACCGGTAGGTAATCCGTCCCCTGCTAGGCTCAACGTCAACACCACATTCATCTTGCCCCGGGGTACCATACCGGGCCCACCATGTACCCGTGACGGTTCCTCCACTCCTCGACACGGATCTCGAAAACCACAGCAAACTCATGGTGGACGACACTTTACATCACTAGAAAACTGCAATTACATATTTTAAAAACATAATAAGTTTAGAAATTTTGCGGCTTTCCCCCGAAATCCAGAAATATCATAAAATCTCAAAAATCCTCATAAGTGCATATATCAATGGTGATGAATGCATATGGTATCAATAATTAAGCTACGATGTATGATTAGTAGACTAGGCATGAACAAATAATATGATGAGGTACATGCACATGAATAGCAATCCTACGATTTCATTTTAAGGAATTAATGGCAATAGCACAGGTTTAAGCATCAATTAGTAAAAGGTTTCAAATTATAGCTTATCTAGTGTGGTGGCATGGCAATTACCAGGGTGTGTGTGTAAGCATGAATAGTGCTCGTGCTGCATATAAAAACCCTAGCAATGGTGCAGGTGTTCTATAGAATGGGTTCGCATATGTATGTCAATATAAGGCATGAATGTAGCAAATAATCATACAAGTATTACACCCCTAATTACTAACATTACTAAGAATCTTTTTAAGCTACTAAAACTATCGGGCGGCTTGCGCCATCCAACGATAGTCCCCCGTAGATGTTACATCTACTCACCGGAATCCCTAGCTAGTCACGTCCAATCACCGCTTTTCCCTTTCGTGCCGCGTCTGACGTCTCCGCGACCGAACCTGGAATTTACATCAATACCAAACATAAGGTTACATACCATGAAACGACGCAATCCCAAACGAAAATACCAACGTTCACAAGCTAGGTACAACGTGCACAAGGTGCGCGGAACACACGCGAAAATCGCAAAAACTAACTAAAATCGCCGATTTGGTCGCCGGCAAAGCTAAAACCCGAACACTCAAAAATCCGCACTCACACATCCTAAAAGTCATAGGATACACTAAAAATGTCATCAAGACATCGCAATTAACTCATCACAATATTTTATAACACAACTAGTAAGCTAGAATTTGCAATTTGGTGCAAACATCGACAATTTGCGACAAAGTTATCACAATCCAACGCAACCATCCAACCACACAACTAGTTAGCCACAATAACACAATTTTAACTCATTTACCATTCCACCAAACCCAAAATCCAAACACAACCCTTTCTTGAATTTTGGTAATTAGCAATCTTAATGAAAATTTCACACAAGATTAACTTAGATTAGCATAACATCAAGCCACTTAAGCAAAGTAACCATATAGATTGGTTAAGTAAACAACTAGATTAATTAAAAAGATTTAATTAACTAAAACATGGTTTCAAGAAACCCTAGTTAACTCAACCATTAACTTTAAAAAAAAAACTAGATTAGGATTAACACAAAAATTAACACTAAACAACTAGATTAAAGAATTCTAACCATATCAACTTAAAAGAGTAGTAATTATACCTCAAATCTATGGATCTAGCAAGAAGAAATTTGCTTCAATTGATGGCCTCAAAGCATCATGATCCAAGCAAGGGAGGTGAAGGAAAAAGGGATGAAGGATGGGGTTATTTTGTGAGCTTTAAATTGCAATTTTTGTAGCAAACTTTGAAGAATTTTTTTGAAGAAAATGAAAAGAGCAAAGAGATGAAGGAGGGCTGCTGGAATTCGGCCAGAATGAGGGAGAGGGGATGGTGTGGGGTGTGGGAAAAAGGTCTTGGTCAACTCCTACCAACCACAAAAGACCATACCCAAAAACAATTCAAAAACCTTTAAAATAAAACCCCGTTTCCACACAATATACAAGTCAAAAGAGCATGGAATTTTCTTCCATGAGCTGCTGGAAATGGGCCGGCCTAGGGTGAGGGAAAAGTGAGAGAGAGTGCACAAAAAAAAATTTATACAAAAAGACCCCCTACAAGTCCAAAATTGCAAGTTTTAGCTTAAAATTCAATAAATTTCGATTTCCATAATAAAAATTAGTTAAAACTCAAAATAAAATACTAAAAATTTATATTACAACTAGATTTTAATTAACATGATTTTAAAGATTAAAATTAGCCCAAAGAAATTTGTATTTATCGCTAATTTAATGTATTTTCTTACCGGCTTAAAATAATATTAAAAATTGAAAAATAGGGAAAAAAATTTAAATGACCAAAAATTAATAAGTAACTCATTAGTTACTAAAAACAAGCAATTACCTATCCATTTTAGGTATAACTAGTCCTAAACTGCAAAATAACAAAAAGACGGTTTACGGAAAAATACCGAATTTTCACCGATTTTCGGGAAAACTCCAAAACGACTTTTCAAGGCGTTACAATCTTCCCCCCTTAAAGAAATTCGGTCCCCGAATTTAAAAATATAACTACGCGTACCTTCAAAGAGATGGGGATATTTCTTCCTCATCTCGCCCTCGGTCTCCCAGGTAACCTCCTCGCTGCTCGGGCCACGCCAAAGGACCTTGACGGTCGGTATAACTTTCGATCTCAACTTCTTCACCTGCCGATCCAGGATGGCCACCGGCTGCTCTGTAAAAGAAAGGTCGCGCTCTAGCTGGACTGTCGGGTGCTGAATCGCATGCGAAGGGTCGTGAAGGTACTTGCGGAGTATCGAAACATGGAAGACGGGGTGAACATCGGGAAAGCTGGGTGGAAGAGCCAAACGATATGCAACAGCGCCGACACGCTCGAGGATCTCGAAGGGATCTACGAATCTAGGGCTAAGCTTCTCCTTTCGCCCAAAACGCTTCACACCCTTCATCGGAGAGACCCTCAGAAAAACATGATCGCCAACTCCGAACTCTAACCTGAGACGGTGCCTGTCTGCATACGATTTCAGCCTGCTCTGAGCCGCTCTCATCCGGTCTCGGATCAACTGTATCTTCGCTATCGTCTCCTCAACAAGCTGCGGCCCCAAAATGCTGCTCTCGCTGAGCTCTGTCCAACAGACGGGAGATCTGCATCTCCTCCCATACAATGCCTCGAAAGGTGCCATCTGAATAGTATCCTGGAAGCTGTTGTTGTAGGAGAACTCCACTAGAGGTAAATGACGATCCCAGCTACTGCCGAAGTCTAAAACGCACGCTCTGAGCATGTCCTCGAGAGTCTGAATGGTCCGCTCTGACTGTCCGTCGGTCTAGGGATGAAACGCTGTGCTGAAGCTCAAACGAGTGCCCAAATCCTCCTGAAGTCTCTGCCAAAGTCGGCTGGTGAACTGGCTGCCTCGATCTGACACGATACAAGTCGGTACGCCATGCAACCGCACGATCTCGTCTATGTAAAGCTGGGCATACTGAGCAAAGCTGAAAGTCGTCTTCACTGGCAGGAAGTGAGCCGCTTTCGTCAATCGATCTACGATCACCCAGATGGAGTCATACCCCCGACTGGTCCTGGGTAGACCCACAACGAAATCCATCGAAATCTGCTCCTATTTCCACTCCGGAATGGGTAACGGCTGTAGCTCTCCTGCGGGCCTCTGGTGCTCGGCCTTGACTTGCTGACAAGTCAGGCATCTCGAAACGAACTCCACAATGTCCCTCTTCATCCCGTCCCACCAGTAGGTCTCTCTCATATCATGGTACATCTTGGTGGAACCGGGGTGGACACTATACACTGATCGGTGTGCCTCCTCAAGAATGTCGCGCCGCAATCCATCAGCATCTGGTACGCACAGTCTAGATCCATAGTGTAAAATCCCCTGATCGTCAATCACGAACTCGGAAAATCTGCCCTGTCCCATCTGTGCCATGATCTCTGAGCAACGGTCGTCACTGCGCTGTGCCTCATATATACGGTCAAGCAACTGTGGGCGTGCACGAACATGCGCGAGCTGTCCCCCTGTCTGAGTGAACTCGAACTCAACTCTGCTGTCGCATAACATCTGCTAATCTGCTGACGACTCCTCTGCACTGCGCGCAAAAAGGATAGACTACCCCCGGGCCTCCTACTCAACGCATCCACCACCACATTTGCCTTGCCTGGGTGATATAAGATCTCGCAGTCGTAGTCTTTCACCAACTCCATCCAACGACGCTGTCTGAGGTTCAGGTCTCGCTGCTAGAATATGTATTTTAAGCTCTTGTGGTCTGTGAATATTTGACACGACTCGCCATATAGGTAATGTCACCAAATCTTCAATGCAAAGACCACTGCAGCCATCTCCAAATCGTGAGTGGGGTAGTTCTGTTCGTGCCTCTTCAACTTCCGAGAAGCATAAGCGATCACCCGGCCATGCTGCATCAATACGCATCCTAATCCCACTCGCGAAGCATCACAGTAGACCACAAATCCGCCTGATCCCGAAGGCAAAGATAATACCGGCGCCGTAGTCAAACAAGTCTGTAGCTGCTGAAAACTGCGCTCGCACTCCTCTGTCCAAATGAAAGGAACTCCCTTCCGGGTCAAACCGGTCAAAGGTGCTGCTATACGGGAGAAGTCCTGAACAAAACGCCTGTAGTAGCCTGCCAGGCCTAGAAAACTACGGATCTCAGTAACCGATGTAGGTCGGGGCCACTGCTGAACAGCCTCAATCTTCTTCGGGTCCACACATATGCCGTCTCTCGTAACCACGTAACCCAAGAATCCGATGCTGTCCAGCCAGAATGCACACTTGGAGAACTTTGTGAACAGCTGGTGCTCCCTCAGAGTCTGTAACGTAATCCGCAAGTGCTGCTCGTGCTCCTCTCTGCTCCGGGAGTACACCAAGATATCGTCGATAAACACGATGATGAACAAGTCAAGATACGGCCTGAACGTACGGTTCATCAAATCCATGAATGCTGCTGGGGCGTTGGTGAGTCCGAACGACATCACCAAAAACTCATAGTGGCCATAGCGCGTGCGGAAAGCTGTCCTCGGTATATCCTCCTGTCGAACCCGCAGCTGATGGTATCCTGATCGCAAGTCGATCCTCGAAAAATATCCCGCACCCTGAAGCTGGTCGAACAAATCATCTATCCGTGGCAACGGATATCTGTTCCGAACGGTAACTTTGTTCAGCTGGCGGTAGTCGATACATAAGCGCAAACTTCCATCCTTCTTCTTGACAAACAGGACCGGAGCACCCCACGGAGAAACACTAGGTCGAATAAGCCCCTTTTCTAACAATTCCTGCAACTGATCCTTCAGCTCCCGAAGCTCTGCCGGGGCCATCCGATAAGGCGGTATAGAAATAGGCCCCGAGCCGGGAATCAAATCAATGCAGAACTCAACATCGCACTCAGGCGGTAGCCCAGGTAGCTCATGATGGAAAACATCAGGGAACTCACAAACAACCGGGACCCGGTCCAACGGAACCTCTGCAGCTCGAGTATCACAAATATACGCTAAGAATCCCTGACATCCCTTCCGCAAGAGCTGACCAGCGCGAAGAGACGAAATCAAGCTGGGAAGGGTGACGCTGCGGTCTCCCTGAATAACAAGGACTGGCTCTCCCGGAAAGCTAAATATGACTGCCTTCTCACGGCAGTCCATCGAAACATAATAAGTGGCTAGCCAATCCATGCCCAGAAGCACATCAAAGTCCAACATATCGAGGAGAATCAAATCAACTGATCAATCCCTCTCCCCGATACGAACGGAACACAATCGAAATACAAAACGAGCGACAAACGACTCGCCTACCGGAGTAACAACAACAAGCGGATGATCTAACGACGACGACTCACGGCCCAACATCGGTGCAAAGTGTGTAGATACTTACGAATGTGTGGAACCTGGGTCAAATAATACCCGTGCGTCGAAAGAACAAACTGGCAGGGTACCTGTCACAACGGCATTGGATGCCTGCGCATCCTGCGGTGTCAAAGCAAATACTCGGGCCTGTCCACCACCGATAGCGGGCTGACCTCGACCTCGGCCTCTGCCTCCTCGTCCTCTCTGAACAGGACCGCCGCGTCCACGGCCTCTGGGTGCACCTAACTGGCGTTGAGCATCGCCTGTGGTAGGAAGTAGGACTCTCTGAGGAGGGGGTGGTGATGGTGGTAGGGTCACATGCGGAACTGTCGCTGCTCCATGTCGTCGCGCTGGACAGTCTCTGACAAGATGGTGCGGACTCCCGCACCCAAAACACCCTGGCGACGGCTGCTGTCCCTGGGGATATGAACCATATAACTGTCCCCGTCCAAATCCTCTGCCAGGCCTATCTCTCGGAAAGAATCTGGCGCGCTGCCTCTGAGACGGTACATCGGTGCGAATCCTCTTCGGCCCAGAAACGGCCGAAGTCTGTGATATGCGTGCCTCCATCCGCAATGCCGTATCCATAGCAGCTGAATAAGTGTCGTAGTGCTGGGCGCCTATGGCAAGATATAGCTGGGCATCAAGTCCCTGTACAAACCTCTTCACCATCTTCTCTTCGGTATCCACCAAATACGGAGCATATCGGGATAATTGTGTAAACTGGATGTCATACTCAGACACCGTCATCCCAGGTGTCTTGACTAAGGCCTCGAAGCTACGAACTCTGGCATCACGAACGCTTTCTGGGAGGAAACGAGCTAGACCGACCGCTGTAAACTCGGCCCAAGTCATAGGCGGTAGACCTGCAGCTCGACCTCTCAAGACTGACTCCCACCATGTCTGCGCGAGACCCTCTAGTCGGAAACTCGCAAACTCTACCCATCGATCATCCGAACATCTCAGCAAACGGCAGATCCTGGCTAAACTGTCAAGGAACGTCTGTGGGTCCTCCGCTGCCTCGGTGCCGGTGAATACTGGAGGTCTCAGCCTCATGAAATCCTGTAGTGAAACCGGAATGGCCACGGTGGTAGTAGTAGGAGCAGGTATCATGGTCGTCTGTGATGTAGTAGGTACGTCATCCGGCCTCGGTGTACGACTGGCTGCAACTAGGGATCCTACCATCTGACGTAGCTCCTGCATACTCCCCATCATCTGTCGCAACTCCTCCATACCAGTCTCAAGCCTATCCATATGGCCTGGGGAAGGGGGATCGGTCTGTCCCTGCGGCATAGGCATACCACCCTGCTCAGTCCTAGTCTCGGACGAGCCAGCTCGAATCTCGTCTCGGGCGGCAGCCCTCTGTGCCCTCGTAGCCTTCGGCGGCATAGTGGCTGTTACAGGAAAACGGATAGTAAGAACAGTGCCATAGAATCATAGGATACACGGAACTGAAGAAGGAATTTTCGAGCAAGTATATCCTAAAGTCACTTAGGCGGAGTACCGTATCGCAAGTATGCCGCGGACATACACACGCTACGTTACCCTACTTAAGTCACTTACTCCATCTACCAAGGGTCATCCTACACTCAAAAAGGTAAACCTATCGCTCTGATACCAACTTTGTCACGACCCGCTGTGTACGGAATGTGACTGGCACTTAAATTTACGAAACGTCTCAAGACGTCCGTAAAATAAGTAAGCCAAAGCCCAGAAACCAAAACCAAATAAGCAAAAGAGTGAAGAAAAACCAATCAATTGAAAGCGAGTTTATCAAATAAGTCATATAAAACCCTTTTTAAAAACAATACCAATTTTTCCGAAAATTTCGGCAGAGACTCCTTTATAAATACTGGCCCCCAAAATGGGTACAACAAGAATATATATGAATCCAACAAATAAGGCATCCCCAAGCGGGAGCTAGCTCTTCGCCACAAGGCGGTCAAAAATCCCACGTAATATAAAGCAACAACATGCAAATAATCATAAAGAAGCATGAGAAAAACAGCATGTCGACTCAAGTGAGCTCGACCCCAAAATACAGCATGAAAAGTCCACAATCTCACAGTCTCATCTCTAGGTCAATATACAACAATACTGGTAGATACAGTAGATGGAGTACACTAGATACAATGAATATACAAGGTGGTGCAAAAATAATAATATAACCCACCTAAGAGAAAAACCTCGAGTCCAGGCAAATGAAGCAAGTGCGCCCGCCGCTACTGTACTGACGGAGCGGACCTGAAAAAGGCTGTGGCACAACGGGGGTGAGTTGCCAACTTGTGAGTAATAAATAACATCTACACAGGCTATCGTATGCACGCACACAAGCATCCTAGCATCTAAATACAGGTAAGGCAGGACATAATGGCAAGTATGTACGCAATATGAATATACTAGCAGGTATGAATGCAATGCGAATCAACTCATGATCTGAATGTGTAAGTATAAGAAATCATGTTTTTCCCTTTAAGAATCTCTTTTGAAATACCAGCACAATACCAATAGAATCAACAAGAACCTGTGTCCAGCAACGACACCTCAAAACTATCACAAATCTCATATATCCATGTCATAGTATCTCTGGCCTCAGCCATCCGGCTGACCCAGCTCAATATCAAAATCTCATCATCTCGCGGCCACGGTCGGTATCCTCTGGATATCCGCCGTGCCAAACAGTCACCGGTAGGTAATCCGTCCCCTGCCAGGCTCAACGTCAACACCACATTCATCTTGCCCCGAGGTACCATACCGGGCCCACCATGTACCCGTGACGGTTCCTCCACTCCTCGACACGGATCTCGAAAACCACAGCAAACTCATGGTGGACGACACTTTACATCACTAGAAAACTGCAATTACATATTTTAAAAACATAATAAGTTTAGAAATTTTGCGGCTTTCCCCCGAAATCCAGAAATATCATAAAATCTCAAAAATCCTCATAAGTGCATATATCAATGGTGATGAATGCATATGGTATCAATAATTAAGCTACGATGTATGATTAGTAGACTAGGCATGAACAAATAATATGATGAGGTACATGCACATGAATAGCAATCCTACGATTTCATTTTAAGAAATTAAAGGCAATAGCACAGGTTTAAGCATCAATTAGTAAAAGGTTTCAAATTATAGGTTATCTAGTGTGGTGGCATGGCAATTACCAGGGTGTGTGTGTAAGCATGAATAGTGCTCGTGCTGCATATAAAAACCCTGGCAATGGTGCAAGTGTTCTATAGAATGGGTTCGCATATGTATGTCAATATAAGGCATGAATGTAGAAAATAATCATACAAGTATTACACCCCTAATTACTAATATTATTAAGAATCTTTTTAAGCTACTAAAACTATCGGGCGGCTTGCAACATCCAACAATAGTCCCCCGTAGATGTTACATCTACTCACCGGAATCCCTAGCTAGTCACGTCCAATCACCGCTTTCCCCTTTCGTGCCGCGTCTGACGTCTCCGCGACCGAACCTGGAATTTACATCAATACCAAACATAAGGTTACATACCATGAAATGACGCAATCCCAAACGAAAATACCAACGTTCACAAGCTAGGTACAACGTGCACAAGGTGCGCGGAACACACGCGAAAATCGCAAAAACTAACTAAAATCGCCGATTTGGTCGCCCGGCAAAGCTAAAACCCGAACACTCAAAAATCCGCACTCACACATCCTAAAAGTCATAGGATACGCTAAAAATGTCATCAAGACATCGCAATTAATTCATCACAATATTTTATAACACAACTAGTAAGCTAGAATTTGCAATTTGGTGCAAACATCGACAATTTGCGACAAAGTTATCACAATCCAACGCAACCATCCAACCACACAACTAGTTAGCCACAATAACACAATTTTAACTCATTTACCATTCCACCAAACCCAAAATCCAAACACAACCCTTTCTTGAATTTTGGTAATTAGCAATCTTAATGAAAATTTCACACAAGATTAACTTAGATTAGCATAACATCAAGCCACTTAAGCAAAGTAACCATATAGATTGGTTAAGTAAACAACTAGATTAATTAAAATGATTTAATTAACTAAAACATGGTTTCAAGAAACCCTAGTTAACTCAACCATTAACTTTAAAAAAAAAACTAGATTAGGATTAACACTAAAATTAACACTAAACAGCTAGATTAAAGAATTCTAACCATATCAACTTAAAAGAGTAGAAATTATACCTCAAATCTATGGATCTAGCAAGAAGAAATTTGCTTCAATTGATGGCCTCAAAGCATCATGATCCAAGCAAGGGAGGTGAAGGAAAAAGGGATGAAGGATGGGGTTATTTTGTGAGCTTTAAATTGCAATTTTTGGAGCAAACTTTGAAGAATTTTTTTGAAGAAAATGAAAAGAGCAAAGAGATGAAGGGGGGCTGCTGGAATTCAGCCAGAATGAGGGAGAGGGGATGGTGTGGGGTGTGGGAAAAAGGTCTTGGTCAACTCCTACCAACTACAAAAGACCATACCCAAAAACAATTCAAAAACCTTTAAAATAAAACCCCATTTCCACACAATATACAAGTCAAAAGAGCATGGAATTTTCTTCCATGAGCTGCTGGAAATGGGCCGGCCTAGGGTGTGGGAAAAGTGAGAGAGAGTGCACAAAAAAAATTTTATGCAAAAAGACCCCCTACAAGTCCAAAATTGCAAGTTTTAGCTTAAAATTCAATAAATTTCGATTTCCATAATAAAAATTAGTTAAAAGTCAAAATAAAATACTAAAAATTTATATTACAACTAGATTTTAATTAACATGATTTTAAAGATTAAAATTAGCCCAAAGAAATTTGTATTTATCGCTAATTTAATGTATTTTCTTACCGGCTTAAAATAATATTAAAAATTGAAAAATAGGGAAAAAATTTTAAATGACCAAAAATTAATAAGTAACTCATTAGCTACTAAAAACAAGCAATTACCTATCCATTTTAGGTATAACTAATCCTAAACTGCAAAATAACAAAAAGACGGTTTACGAAAAAATACCGAATTTTCACCGATTTTCGGGAAAACACCAAAACGACTTTTCAAGGCGTTACACCTGTATTTATATAAATCGAATATCATCAATGAAATATACAGAGAAATCAGTGTCAAGTATCGACACAAAACATGAATCTCAATATCACAGGCTCCGGCTATACGGACTGGCCTGTATCATCAAATTTCAATATCTCAGTGTCTCAAATATTAATATCTCAATATCCCAATACCTCGGGTTCCGTCAGTCCGGATCAGCCCATATCATCAATCACACGACCACGAACGGTATCCTCCGGATATCCGCCGCGCCAAACAATCACCGGAAGGCAGTTTTCCCCTGCCGGGCTCATCGTCTATAACTCGAGCTTCTTGCCTCGGGGTACCATACCGGGTCCACCATGTACCCGTAGACGGTTCATCCAACTCCTCAAATCGGGTCTCGAAAACCATCTCAGAACCGAGAAAATATCATGGTGGACAATACTTATCATATCAAGGAAAACCGCATCTTTCTCTTTAAAATAAAATATCAGTTTATAAAACTTTCCCATGCAGTTTCCAAATTCAGAAAATCTCAAGAAGTATCCGAAATCATCAAGTCACCATGTCAATAATAATGAAAACCAGCATAAATCTCCATAATACTGCATAACCAATGAATATATGAATGCATGAAGTATCTATGTAAAGAATGCAATCTCTAAGATAACACTGAGAGCAATCACGCAAATATTATGTGGTAACTAGCATTAGCTGATTATATCAATGAAATAATATGTTCTAAAATGTACGTGACATGGCAATTACCGATGATGATGTGTGTGAGCCGGCAAGCAAATGTATGTGGAGCATACGCGTCATCGGTAATGGTGCCGGTATCCTAACAGCATGGTTTCATAATCACTAAGTACACAATAATATGCAATGAGGCGATAACAACATAATAAGGCAAATGAATAGTAAATGCAACAATAATATGCCGAACATTAATAATAACGTAACAATAAGGAATCTATCTTACTATACATGTATTATATTGTTTTGCCGTTTGAAATAGTACGAATCGTGGTATTTTGAAAATAAGGGCTTCGGTGTTTTTAAGAAAAGGTACGTCTTTTGAAATATCCGTAGTATCCCTTGTTATGTCTTTAAAATTCTCACGATTCGTTAGTTTTCGAAATAGGTACGACTCGGGTCCAGTCTAACATCTACTAGGTAAACTACAGGTCTAACTTACAACCAATCGAATGGAGTGTGGAACCCACCTAAATCTGAGTCGATATATATATACATATATATAATAGTCGGTGATCCCGCCTCAATAGTACCACGTACGATACAATATATCATATGATATCCTCGAGTCAAGAGTGCGGATCTATCATCAATATATAGCTCGTACGGTAAATCCATCGTACGGCATCCCAATCTGAATACTGGTCAACTGTCACATCAATCACATCATTTATCTGGTATCCTTTTCATAACAAATCGTGAACTGGGGGTACTGACCTTTGCCTAGTACAATACTGATACCATCTACATATATAAATACGTGTGTATGAAACACATCGCCTACCGATCCGCTATCATCGCATGTCGCATCTCATAATACGATCCATATCACACCACCGATCTCGTGGCATCAAGCCCAATCTCATCGACTCATCTTCAACTATCATCCACTATCCTCATATACATGTATAGGTATACGTATATATATATATATATAGTCCCATACCTATGTGTGTGTGTGTGTATACGTATCCCCATATACGCACAAGTAATGATAATAATTCATGCAAGGGTGTGTGTGCGTGTGTGCAAACCTATTCTATGGTTAGCGACTAAGAAACCAACTAAATCCTTTCTTCAATTCTCGCTAACACTAAACCCATGATCTCCTAAATCTTTTCTTGCTAAGGTTCCTATCACACAATAACATATAAAAGTATATATATATATATATATATATATATATATATATATGTAACACCTTAGGATGTGTTTAGTGGCTAATTATATTTAAATAAAGGGTTTTTAATAAAAAGTTTACCAAATTGAGTTTCAAATATTTTTCCAAATTTAATAAATATTTTTCTAGAATTTTCCTAGGCTTGCACACACATGTGCATGTAAACTAGGGTTTAAAATGAGGTTATACCATGATTAGCAACCATGGTGGGTTTAATAATGGGGATTAAGTCTTTTGGGTTTTAATTAAGTCTATTTAGTTAATTGATGGTTGTTTTAATTTGAAATTTTGTTTTGGGGTGTTGACTTGAGAGAATGAGAGAAAGAGAATGCATCATGGCAAAGCCCATGCTTGCATTTAATGATGAGAGTGAAAGGAGGGGTTGACATTGGGAGTTATCATTTTCTTCTCATTCTTGTGCTCATTTCTCTCAACCTCTCACTCTCACACTCACACACCCACATTCACACAGCAGCAGCAGCACATCACAGCAGCAGCCGAAGCAAGCACAGCAGTAGCAGAAGCAAGCACAGCAGCAGCAGCATGCAGGCACAGCAGCAACAGTGAGCAGCAGCAGCAGCAGTGAGCAGCAGCAACAACACCAACTTCAGCTGCAGCTCCTTCCCTCTACTCCTTCTTCTTCCTCCAGCTCCTTAGGGTCGAGTGTGGGGTATACTTCTTGAACTTACCCCCTAGTTTGCTTAGTTAGTGTAGCTTAGCTTCGATTAGTGATTAATTGTGCGTTTTAGTGCGATATGCGGTAATTAGTGGGAACTTTGATCAAGTGAAGTATGTATTGGTTTAAGTAAGTTGATGGAGTGTTGTTAGGGCCATGTTAACCTAGCTTAGCCCCCAATTGCACTAAAATACCACCAGATTGCTATTTGATGCAAATTCATCGTTTTAAAGCAAATTCTAGCTTTCTGCAAACTGCTATCGACCCAGTGAGTTCAGAATAAATCTGAGTTAACTGGAGTATAGTTGTTAGGTGCTAATCCCACAGGTAGAACACGACCCCCCGATTCCCTACTTTGGCCGCCGAAAATTTGATTCTGGCCGCAATTTGCGGCCAGATGGGGGGGACTTGGGTTTGGGTTTGACTCTCTAGGTGTCTGCTGCTATCCTTAGACTCATGGCATGTGCAATTTCATTTAATTATTGCTGTAGAAAAATCTGGAGCTAAATACCTGTTTCTCGTATTTTTAAACCTTCGCGACACGCGTGATACGTGTGTGGGTTTGGGGTTTCTGCGTATCGCGACGCGTCGGGGTAGTTTCAGGCGCGTAATCACACGTTTTAGCGTATCGTGCACACGCACGCTTGGTTTGCGACGCGGGTTTCTAGTTTAACCTTAATATCGCGTTTTTGTGGATTTGAGCTTATGTGTGATATATTGTGTAATTCTAGGTTCGCAGGCGAGTGAGACGGACGTTGCGAAGAAAGGGAAGCAAGTCATCGACTACACTTAGCGCGAGACTTCGGTGAGTAGATTTAACATCTACGGGGATATCGCCCGCATGGCGTTATGCGTCAGGGCTGATAGGACCTTATAGCGATATGTTGCATTTACCCCATTGACTGTCATGGATACTGTTGTTGTATACTGCATTCCCTGCTATATGTATGTAAACTTAGAATTGATAGAACACTGCAATATTACTAACGGTTCATGTTGCACGAGCACTAATCTGCATGTTACACACACACCGTTGGTAATTGCCATGACACACATTCACTGTAGAATTGCCATGATTATTATGCTGTAGTTCATTTCACCTATGATTCGATATGATTTTCATAGAAATTGGGAGCCGCATGCTCTCTTTGAAAACTGAAACTATTTTAAGAAAAGCGGTTTCTCCCTTGTACCTATATTATGGCTTGATGTACATAGCACATCGCTTTTGATCTACTCATTGGTGTTGGATTTTCATGTGATTTCTGGTTTTGAGTACCGTGGGATTATTTAAGAAAAGATGCACTATTTGAAAACTCGGTTCCTCGTGATATGATATTTTGGTGTGTCCACCACGCGTTTTGTCGGTGCTGAGACGTGTGCTTGAAACCCGATTCGAGGTGTTGGATGATCCGTTTGCGGGTTCGTGGTGGACCCGGTATGGTTCCCCTCGGCAAGATGATCGATGGACTTTGCCGATTGAGCCTAGAGGTGGGAGAGTACCTACCGGTGATTGGTTGGACCTGGCGGTTATCCGGAGGATACTGACCAGAGTCGAGAGATGGATGCGGATGATCCGTACTGCCGAGGCCGAGGGCCGATACCGCAGACGGAGCCTGTGAGCTGATCCGGACTTACGGAGGCCGATATATGAGGATTTGCGTGTCGATGCTGGACATGAGTATTTTATGATATTTTGAGTGCCGATGTTGGGCACTCGTGATTCTTAGAGATTTACAGGATTTGAGGGCCGAGGAGAGTGCCGGCGCCTTAGTTTATTTGGGATTTGGGGTGCAGTTTTGGGCACCGATATCTTTCCACGTTGATTTTCCGTTTAGATGTTATTTATCCCATGCTCAGCATTGATTATCATGTATCTCATCCTGTAGTTATTTTACCTGACAGAGCATTTGCATGATCATTGCACCTACTGCTTGTCGCATATAGATCTTACCTGCTGGCATATGATAGAGTAGCCCAGTACGTGCATGCTTGCGATTACCTTTATATGTTATCTCTATTCACGAGTTGGCAGCTCACCCCCGTTGTGCCACAGTATTTGCAGGTTGCCCCTCAGAGTAGTCGCGGCAGGCTGCCTTTTGCAACTTTTGGCTACAGATACCACTACAGTTGGTGTGAGAGCTTTTTTGCTTTTAGGTGGGTTGTGGTATCTAATTACTTTTATTGTACCCCCTTTTGTATCTAGTATTCTCCATCTACCTATATGTACTGGACTTAGTGACAGTGTGAGGACGATGATATATATTTTTGTATTCTGGTGTCGAGCTCGTCGGAGCCGACTGTTTATATATTCAGTTTATTATTCTGTGATGTTTACTTATTGCTCATTCTTCGCTATGGCGTCGTATATTACTCTTGTGGGGATGGTTTCCGCCGGTGGGCGTGATTGCTCCCGTTTGGGGATGTTTTATTTCATTAGATCTCATTTTCACTTATATCCTGTTTTATATCCGATTTCGGGGTTACTTTTACAGAGGAAATGCTGCCAAAATTATTTAAATAATTACAGGACTTTAAAAGAACTTATTGAGCTATTTAAGGTTTTCTAAATGTTTTAACTAAATGTTTTCAACACTCGTTACTTTTATATGGTTTTGATTTCTGGGTTCGGCTTACTTAGTCGCGTTACGCCTGTAGACGTTGCGTGGGTAAGTGCCGGTCATGAGTCGAAATATTCGGGTCGTGACAAAGTTGGTATCAGAGCGTAGGTTTTACCTTTCAGAGTGTAGAATGACCTTGGTATGATGGAGTAGGTAGCTGAAGCAGAGAGGTGTAGCGTGTGTATGTTCCGCGGCATACTCACGACACGGTACTCCGCCAAGGCGCCTTAGGACTTATTGATTTAAATTACTTTTTGAGTATATATATTCTTGTGATTCGATTTTCGTATTCTTATCGAATCCTAATTTCCTTTCATCCATTATGTCGCCAAAGACTACGAGGGCGCAGAGAGCGGCCGTGAGGGCCGAGATACCAGTTGATTTGTCTGAGACAAGGACTGATCCGGGCAGTACATCGGTTGTACCCGAGCATGCTGTTCCTCCCATGACAGATCAGATCGCAACGCTAGGGGCTGGTTTGCAGGAGATGCGCCAGACGGTGGGATCCAGCATGCAGGAGATGGGCCAGATGATAGGATCGCTAGTTGAGACGCTTCGAGCGCAGCGACCATGTCATGACCCGAAAGTACGGAACGTGACCGGCACTTAGATTACGAAACGTCTAGAGGCACAACGTAACCTAAGTAAGCCGAAGCCCAGAAATCTAAACCATATAAAAGAAGAAGTAAAAGAAACATGAAGAAAAACAAGTTTAAAAGTATCAGCAAATTTTCCCAAAAATTTCGGCGGAGTCTCCTCTGTAAAAACTGGCCCCCAAACGGGTACAACAAGTATAATATACAATAACAATAAAAAGCATCCCCAAACGGGAGCTAGCATCAACGCCAACAGGCAGAAACAACCACAACAAGCACAATAATATACAACGCCCAAGGGCGAGGCTCAAAACTCAAAAGAAAACAAAACCACCAGATCAGAATAATACATGCGCGACTCTAAGGTCGAAATAAAAGACTGGTCCAATAAACTTATCAAGTAATACAAGTTTGGTTGATGGAGCTTACTAGATACAAATGAATGAATAAAAATATAATGGTGGTTCAGATGCAAGTGAACCAACCTACCGTGCAAATCACCCTGAAAGAAAAGATGTGCCAGCAAGCTGCCAGGGAAACCTGTACATTGAACCTGTAATAAAATTTGGCACAACGGGGGTGAGTTGCCAACTCGTGAGTAGAAGACATCTACGAAAAGAAATCAAATACACGACGCTATCCTAGGTCATAATAATACACTACTAAGTCCCAATCATCTAGTAATAGCAGAGTAATACTACGTGTAAGTGCAGATACTCCGTGCTCGTGTCAGTGTCTCATATAATACTATCATATGAATGGATATGCATGCACCATGAATGTAAAATAACCAATTCTGAAGTCCAGGTATATCTGTATAAGAAATCTTTAGCTGTTATCATAGTAAAACGGGTATAGAAACCTGAAATATCAACAATGAAATCCATGGAAATCCGTGTCAAGCATCGACACAAACATGTAAATCTCAAGTCTCATAGTCTCAATATCTCGGGCTCCGTCAGTCCGGATCGGCCCATATTCTCAAATCTCACGACAACGGTCGGTATCCTCCGGATATCCGCCGCTCCAGACATCACCGGTAGGTAGCCTTCCCCTGCCAGGCTCATCGTCTACAACTCGATCTTCTTGCCCCGGGGTACCATACCGGGCCCACCATGTACCCGAGACGGTTCATCCACTCCTCGAATCGGGTCTCGAAATCCATCAGAAAACATGAAATCTCATGGTGGACGACACATACATCACGAGAAAACCGCATCTTATTTTAAAAAGAGAAGAGGAGAGAGAGAGAGAAGTTTTTATATATTCTTGCGGTTTTCCCTAAAAATCCAGAAATCTCATAGAAATCCAAATCTTAAAATCATGAGTGACTATATGATAAGTGTCGGCATATGCCCATGATATTACATGATAACATGAAAATATGAATGCATGAATGTCTAAATAATAAATATCATGTCTATACTAACATCATAGAGTAATCACAATATTATATCGGTCTAGTTATAAACTGAATCTATCAATAAAAGATAATATGATCTAAAGTGTACGTGACATAGCAATTACCGATGATGATGTGTGTGAGCCGGCAAATAAGTGTGCGTGGAATATGCGCATCATCGGTAATGGTGCTGGTGTCCTAACAGGTAAGGTTTATACTGATTATAGCAACATATGTAAGAACATGCACCATGATGATTACAGTATGAATGTAAGACAGATGTGCATTATCCACCCCTCTGCGACATACGAGTACAACTATCACTATATGAATCGAACCTAAACTAGTGTCCATCTAACCTCCTAAGGAACTAAACCTAAGAAACTAGTCAATAAGAAACAAGAGACTACCTAAGGTCTGAATCAGTACCTCTTATAGTCGGCGATCCAGCCTCAATAGCATCACGTACGTAGTACGGCTTCCTCGAACCAAGAGTGCGGATCAATCATCATATCTATGCCTCGTACGGTAAAATCCATCGTACGGCATCCCAATATCGGGGTACGGGTCAAGTATCTCCTAGGTGTCTCATCATTCGTATAATATCATCACCAACACATCTCATGATTAAGGTGTTAAACTGTAATCGCCTACATCAATCATATATCATTGCCATCATAATATGCATCATTAGTTTATCCTCAGAAGTTTCATGTCATATGTATCATATTGTGATTAAGTCATACTGATATCATATCGTCATCAAGTCACTCCTATATAATATCAACATCAGGTCACACCTATATGATATCGACATCAGGCCACACCTATATGATGTCGTAATCAAATCATACATATCCCATATCGTGATCAATCATAAGTTACAGTCCGGGTACTATTTTAGAGTCCCAGGCACCTCAATATCATCACCACCCATTATAATTTATGTACACATGTTCATTATCTCATTCTCTAATGATCCGCTAACACTTAATACGACTGTACAGCCAAGAATCACGGGATCAAGCCCAGTTATACTATTTCATCATACCTCGGATATCATATCACATCAATGAATCCCATATACGTGTTGTATATACATGTATATACCTATACCTAGTTCTATATTTATATACACATACACGTATACAACATGTCGAGTTTCAGTGTGTGCGTGTGTGTGTTTCTATCTGAAACCTACGAACCTCTTCCAAGGTACTCATCCTCTGATATGGTTTTCCTAATCAGTCTAGTCCAGCCTAGGATTATTACTAGGGTCCTACGCATTAAGAATATAGGGTCACATCTGGCTTCCTAATGTCAATAAGTACTATTCCTACTCTACGTTGCGGGGGTGCTAAACGCCATCCACCCGACTTCCTCCCGTAGATATACATCTACTCACCTGGTCCATGTCTGCCGAAGACGGTGTCGCCATTCTCCTCTTCATCGCCCGCAGTCCACGTGAGCGGTACCTAAACGCAAACATACAAATAACATCGTAAACTGAATCACATACAAAATTCAAAACGACGCAAGGAACAAGCATAGGTTAAAACCTATGTCCTGTCCACGCAAAAGCACCAAATATCGCTCGATATCGGCGTACAAACGCCGATGGATCGAGATAACATCAACAAATAACTCAAAGTTTTAAAACTCGTTACTTATAATATATAACATGATTAAATCCATCGAAACCCTAAAAATCGATCAAACCGTCCAATTTCGTAAAACTAGAAAATGCCAATTTACCGTTTTCATCAAAACTTGACATTTAAATGAAACCAATGGTCATAAAACTCATTAAATAGCATAACTAGACAATACAAACCATTACTATATTTTTATTACACAAATTTGTATTAATTTGAAATTTCTAGTTTGCCACCATTAACAATTTTCAACATTTTTCAAGCAAAATACCACAATTCCACCACAAAACGTGATTTTGCAAGAATTAATGTATTAAACCACAATTCATGATGATAATGATTAAATGAAACCATAAATTATATTTTTAATCTCATTTATTTAGGAATTTCTAAAATCTAGTTTACAAAATAGCAATTTTTATCACAATTTATCAATTATCAATAGAAACTAGCAATCAATTTAAGTTTCCATTCCACCAACAAGTTAATACCCTTATTAAGACAACAATCTAGTGTTACAAATATTAATTGGAATTTTATTTTACCAAAAATTATGTTTTATAGAAACCTAGTTAGCAAAATTCCTAATTTAAACAATTTTAAATGAAAAATTTACAATTCAACAACCATGCAAGATTTTCCCATTCTAAAAGTGTTAAACTAAATATTATAACCCTAATTAATTAATAAAAATTATAACTTGAATTTACAAATCCTAACTTGAATTTTAAAAATTGAACATAGAATTAATTCATTAAATCTAAACATGCTTAAAAGAAACATCTAATAACAAATAAACAAAAGAAGGAAATTTATACCTCCAAAATATGAAATCCAAACAAGAAAATGAGCCTCCAAAATTCATGCTTTCCATCTCCAAATTCCATATAAAAATGAGCAAGGAATAAAGGGTATGAAATAAATAGGCTTTTGTGGAATTTTATTGAATTTTTTGATGTATTTTTGATGAATTTTTGTAATAGAAATGAAGTGGGAAATGGGGGGGCTGCCATGAGGGTGTGGCCGGCCAAGCAAGTGAGAGAGGGAGAAAGAGAAAAGAGTTTCATGAGTTGTGTAGAAATTTCATCAAATAGTATCTCACTTAATGTCTTTTCATGAATTTCTTCATTTTCTTTCATTTCTTTATTAAAACAACCAAGAAAACTTTAGAAAAATGGAAAAATTTGCAAATAAATTTTGCATGATACACACTAAATTCTAATTTTCCATGGTTCATTTTTACAAATTAAAACCATTCAAATTTGTAATTTGCACTAATTTAGTGTAAAAATAAAGCTTATGTTAATATTTAAAATAATTAATTTAGGAAAAATATTTAATTAAACTAAAAATTTATAAGTGGCTAAATAAACACCATTTTCTAGTAATTACATAATTAAAATAGGTATTTTTGAAATTATAATGAAAAACAATCACGGTTGTTTTTACGAAAAATACATTTTACTTTACCGAAAATCATAAAATTCACTTAAACAATTTTATTCATTTAATTATTTATTTAATTATTTTTAAAACGTTACAATCTTCCCCCCTTTAAGAAATTCGGTCCCCGAATTTAAATTAAAACTCCCCCTCCAAATACTAAAACATTTAGCAAAACACTCAAATCGTCGGGGCTCCAAAATCATCAATACATAACAAAAATCAACTCCATCAAGCATAACGCAATCATCGGAGTTATGGTGAAGATAAAATATCAAAACCCAATATGAAAACCATCATAATATACATCAATCAATAACTTATATATAGTGCGCATCATAGTGAAGCCGTCCAAATATCTGGATAAGGAAATATACAAAAACCCTTTTGAAAATTGCCGTGTGATGCACGTGTCACGGCATAAGTGGCGGACGTTTATATAAAATATATATATATATATATATATCTTTTATTTAACATACACGTCCCGCCTGATTTACTAAATCAAATAGTAATGATTATGAAAACATACTGCTCAAACTGAAATCAATCCCAATCACATCAATAGAATATCATGTGCGTCCGGTGCGCACTGAAATCGAAACCAAATACAGATACCATGACTACACCCAAAAAAAAAAGTGCAACAGGTGTGCACCAAAACATCTGTCAAGTGCAACGTGTGTGCACGACTCAACATCAGGTGCATCTAATCTGCACAAAACCCCGATTTAGTGCATCTGGTGTGCACAAAATCGCATCAAGTGCGCCAAGTATGCGCAAGAATCCTAATCAGGTGCACATGGTGCACGAAAACATACATCGAATATCAAAATCGAAATCACAGCACAAAAATACATGAAAACTAGGTCGAAACATATGTTAAAATCATGTGTAACCCCTATGCACGAAATCAAATAAAAAATCTCAAAATATATAAAACCAAATCAAGTGTACTGGGTGTGTACTAAACAACATCAATACAACTGATATGAAATACAAATAAAATGTAATGAAGGTACACACATGAAATACCAATCGTAGAACAAAGTCCTCAAAATACCAAAATCCAATCAACGAAAATATGAAATTCAAATCACTAAATCACAATCGTAAACACTATCGTCAATGTACGCCTCTTTCCTCTGATGTCGGCTGCTTCAAACTTGTCTCTTCATAAGTGTGCTGACTGCGCTACCAACGGCAATACTCATATCTAGAGTCTCCCACGTAGTCGATCCCTTCACCTGATATCCGGACTACAATAAACTTTTCGATCGACCTATCAAAATCCCATAATTCCCCGAGAGCTCAACACTCATGTACAGTTTAAAAATATCCGGTACATACCCCAGCATCGATGATCCAGCCGTGGAAGGGCAAACCCAAGCCTCACTAATGGCACCGCGGAACTGCCGTAAACCCCAAGGTTCAAGGGCGTTCTCGTGGTCATTATGTCGAGTTAGGGTTTCATTCTTCTAGAGGGTCCATCGAAATACCTGCATGTTCTTCCGAATACTTTAAACTTGGGAACATGGTTTTCTGATAATCGTTCGAACCCTTTAACTTCATCCGGACGGCATATGAATACCCTTCATCCGCACGCTAAACAATGCTTCAATCCTCAAGAATAACCAATACTCTAATGGTTATCGCATTCGAGCAGCAACTCCCTCTGCCCGTGTTAACAGAAACCACCATCCGACATCGACGAAGATAGATCAAAGGAACGAATGAAATACGGTGCAAACAATGTACATCCTAAGGCTCCTTAAGTAGAGTAGCGTATCGTAAGTATGCCGCGGACCATACCCACGGTACGTTACTCTACCTAAATCGCCTACTCCATCAACCAAGGGTCACCTAGACTTATACAAGGTTAAACCTACCGCTTTGATACCAACTTTGTCATGACCCGAAAGTACGGAACGTGACCGGCACTTAGGTTACGAAACGTCTAGAGGCGCAACGTAACCTAAGTAAGCCGAAGCCCAGAAATCTAAACCATATAAAAGAAGAAGAAGTAAAAGAAACATGAAGAAAAACAAGTTTAAAAGTATCGGCAAATTTTTCCAAAAATTTCGGCAGAGTCTCCTCTGTAAAAACTGGCCCCTAAACGGGTACAACAAGTATAATATACAATAACAATAAAAAGCATCCCCAAACGGGAGCTAGCATCAACGCCAACAGGCAGAAACAACCACAACAAGCACAATAATATACAACGCCCAAGGGCGAGGCTCAAAACTCAAAAGAAAACAAAACCACCAGATCAGAATAATACATGCGCGACTCTAAGGTCGAAATAAAAGACTGGTCCAATAAACTTATCAAGTAATACAAGTTTGGTTGATAGAGCTTACTAGATACAAATGAATGAATAAAAATACAATGGTGGTTCAGATGCAAGTGAACCAACCTACCGTGCAAATCACCCTGAAAGAAAAGATGTGCCAGCAAGCTGCTAGGGAAACCTTTACATCGAACCTGTAATAAAATTTGGCACAACGGGGGTGAGTTGCCAACTCGTGAGTAGAAGACATCTACGAAAAGAAATCGAATGCACGACGCTATCCTAGGTCATACTAATACACTACTAAGTCCCAATCATCTAGTAATAGCAGAGTAATACTATGTGTAAGTGCAGATACTCCGTGCTCGTGTCAGTGCCTCATATAATACTATGTCATATGAATGGATATGCATTCACCATGAATGTAAAATAACCAATTCTGAAGTCCAGGTATATCTGTATAAGAAATCTTTAGCTGTTATCATAGTAAAACGGGTATAGAAACCTGAAATATCAACAATGAAATCCATGGAAATCCGTGTCAAGCATCGACACAAACAAGTAAATCTCAAGTCTCATAGTCTCAATATCTCGGGCTCCGTCAGTCCGGATCGGCCCATATCCTCAAATCTCACGACAACGGTCGGTATCCTCCGGATATCCGCCGCGCCAGACATCACCGGTAGGTAGCCTTCCCCTGCCAGGCTCATCGTCTATCACTCGATCTTCTTGCCCCGGGGTACCATACCGGGTCCACCATGTACCCGAGACGGTTCATCCACTCCTCGAATCGGGTCTCGAAATCCATCAGAAAACATGAAATCTCATGGTGGACGACACATACATCACGAGAAAACCGCATCTTATTTTAAAAAGAGAAGAGAAGAGAGAGAGAGAAGTTTTTATATATTCTTGCGGTTTTCCCTAAAAATCCAGAAATCTCATAGAAATCCAAATCTTAAAATCATGAGTGAGTATATGATAAGTGTCGGCATATGCCCATGATACTACATGATAACATGAAAATATGAATGCATGAATGTCTAAGTAATAAATAGCATGTCTCTACTAACATCATAGAATAATCACAATATTATATCGGTCTAGTTGTTAACTGAATCTATCAATAAAAGATAATATGATCTAAAGTGTACGTGACATAGCAATTACCGATGATGATGTGTGTGAGCCGGCAAATAAGTGTGCGTGGAATATGCGCATCATCGGTAATGGTGCTGGTGTCCTAACAGGTAAGGTTTATACTGATTATAGCAACATATGTAAGAACATTCACCATGATGATTACAGTATGAATGTAAGACAGATGTGCATTATCCACCCCTCTGCGACATACGAGTACAACTATCACTATATGAATCGAACCTAAACTAGTGTCCATCTAACCTCCTAAGGAACTAAACCTAAGAAACTAGTCAATAAGAAATAAGAGCCTACCTAAGGTCTGAATCAGTAACTCTAATAGTCGGCGATCCAGCCTCAATAGCGTCACGTACGTAGTACGGCTTTCTCGAACCAAGAGGGCGGATCAATCATCATATCTATGCCTCGTACGATAAAATCTATCGTACGGCATCCCAATATCGAGGTACGGGTCAAGTATCTCCTAGGTGTCTCATCATTCGTATAATATCATCACCAACACATCTCATGATCAAGGTGTTAAACTGTAATCGCCTACATCAATCATATATCATTGCCATCATAATATGCATCATTAGTTTATCCTCAGAAGTATCATGTTATATGTATCATATTGTGATTAAGTCATACTGATATCATATCGTCATCAAGTCACTCCTATATGATATCAACATCAGGTCACATCTATATGATATCGACATCAGGCCATACCTATATGATGTCGTAATCAAATCATACATATCCTATATCGTGATCAATCACAAGTTACAGTCCGGGTACTATTTTTGAGTCCCAGGTACATCAATATCATCATCACCCATTATAATTTATGTACACATGTTCATTATCTCATTCTCTAATGATCCGCTAACACTTAATACGACTGTATAGCCAAGAATCACGGCATCAAGCCCAGTTATACTATTTCATCATACCTCGGATATCATATCACATCAATGAATCCCATATACGTGTTGTATATACATGTATATACCTATACCTAGTTCTATATATATACACATACACGTATACACCATGTCGAGTTTCAGTGTGTGCGTGTGTGTGTTTCTATCTGAAACCTATGAACCTCTTCCAAGGTACTCATCCTCAGATATGGTTTTCCTAAATCAGTCTAGTCCAGCCTAGGGTTATTACTAGGGTCCTACGCATTAAGAATCTAGGGTCACATCTGGCTTCCTAATGTCAATAAGTACTATTCCTACTCTACGTTGCGGGGGTGCTAAACGCCATCCACCCGACTTCCCCCCGTAGATATACATCTACTCACCTGGTCCATGTCTGCCGAAGACGGTGTTGCCATTCTCCTCTTCATCGCCCGCAGTCCACATGAGCGGTACCTAAACGCAAACATACAAATAGCATCGTAAACTGAATCACATACAAAATTCAAAACGACACAAGGAACAAGCATAGGTTAAAACCTATGTTCCGTCCACGCAAAAGCACCAAATATCGCTCGATATCGGCGTACAAACGCCGATGGATCGAGATAACATCAACAAATTACTCAAAGTTTTAAAACTCGTTACTTATAATATATAACATGATTAAATCCATCGAAACCCTAAAAATCGATCAAACCGTCCAATTTCGAAAAACCAGAAAATGCCAATTTACCGTTTTTCATCAAAACTTGACATTTAAATGAAACCAATGGTCATAAAACTCATTAAATAGCATAACTAGACTATACAAACCCTTACTATATTTTTATTACACAAATTTGTATTAATTTGAAATTTCTAGTTTGCCACCTTTAACAATTTTCAACATTTTTCAAGCAAAATACCACAATTCCACCACAAAACGTGATTTTGCATGAATTAATGTATTAAACCACAATTCATGATGATAATGATTTAATGAAACAATAAATTATATTTTATAGAAACCTAGTTAGCAAAATTCCTAATTTAAACAATTTTAAATGAAAAATTTACAATTCAACAACCATGCAAGATTTTCCCATTCTAAAAGTGTTAAACTAACTATTATAACCCTAATTAATTAATAAAAATCATAACTTGAATTTACAAACCCTAACTTGAATTTTAAAAATTGAACAAAGAATTAATTCATTAAATCTAAACTTGCTTAAAAGAAACATCTAATAACAAATAAACAAAAGAAGGAAATTTATACCTCCAAAATATGAAATCCAAACAAGAAAATGAGCCTCCAAAATGCATGCTTTCCATCTCCAAATTCCATATAAAAATGAGCAAGGAATAAAGGGTATGAAATAAATAGGATTTTGTGGATTTTTATTGAATTTTTTGATGTATTTTTGATGAATTTTTGTAATAAAAATGAAGTGGGAAATGGGGGGGGCTGCCATGAGGGTGTGGCCGGCCAAGCAAGTGAGAGAGGGAGAAAGAGAAAAGAGTTTCATGAGTTGTGTAGAAATTTCATCAAATAGTATCTCACTTAATGTCTTTTCATGAATTTCTTCATTTTCTTTCATTTCTTTACTAAAACAACCAAGAAAACTTTAGAAAAATGGGAAAATTTGGAAATAAATTTTGCATGATACACACTAAATTATAATATGCCATGGTTCATTTTTACAAATTAAAATCATTCAAATTTGTAATTTACACTAATTTAGTGTAAAAATAAAGCTTATGTTAATATTTAAAATAATTAATTTAGGAAAAATATTTAATTAAACTAAAAATTTTTAAGTGGCTAAATAAACACCATTTACTAGTAATTACATAATTAAAATAGGTATTTTTGAAATTATAATGAAAAACAATCACGGTTGTTTTTACGAAAAATACATTTTACTTTACCGAAAATCATAAAATTCACTTAAACAATTTTATTCATTTAATTATTTATTTAATTATTTTTAAAACGTTACAGACCAGAGGTAGCTCCACCAGTTACAGAGATCGCGATGGTACCTACCGCTTAGCCAGTTGCCCCTGCAGCCACGGAGGTGATTACAGTATCGCTATCAGAGTTTATGAGGCTGAAGCCTCCGGTCTTCACATGCACCGATACAGCCGAGGACCCACAGTCTTTGATTGATAGGATGGCTCGGATATGTCGTTCCCTCAGATGCGCAGATGCGAGATGGGTTGAGTTCGCGAGCTTTCGCCTGGAAGGTCTTGCGCAGAAGTGGTATGAATCTATCGAAATGGGTAGAGCGGCAGATCTTCTTCCTATGACCTGGACAGATTCGTGGCACTATTCCTTGCCCGCTTTCTCCTACTAAGTGTCAGAGATGCTAGAGCACACAGGTTCGAGTCTTTACGCCAGACTCCGGAGATGTCAATGGCAGAGTATGACGTGCTGTTTACAGAGCTATCAGTTTATGCCCCGTATTTAGTGGCTACCGAGGAATTGCGAGTCAAGAGATTTATTCGAGGCTTGCTTACACCACTGTTCCTTGCGATCAGCGCGGCGCATTACGAGACATATGCAGCAGCGGTAGACGCAGCCTTATTAGTCAAGGAGCGCCTTGCTGAGACTTCGGTAGTTCCAGAGCCGAAGAGAGTTCGTACTGGTATATCAGCACGGAGACAGACATTCAGACGCCGCGGCAGGTATCGTTCAGGTACGAAGAGTGGCAGAGATTCAGGATGAGGCCAGATGTTTAGTTCGTATCCATGGGAGAGTAAGCAGTCGTCGCGAAGTTGCTATAGATGCGGCAGTCTACTTCACCTCGTCAAAGATTGTCCTGAGATATACCGGAGGGAGACAGCAGCACCGCATGTTACCTTACCACCTTCACCACCCCAGAGGGCGTTACCTGTTGTAACTATTGTCGCTCCGCGTCAGACTCATACACAGAGAGGTCGTGAGCGTGGAGGAGTTGCTCAAAGAGGACGAGATGACCGAGGCAGAGGGCAGTCAGTCACCGGTGGAGAACAGGCGCGGGTTTTTGCTTTGACGCATCAGGGCGTGCAGGAGTCCAATGCGGTGGTCTCAGGTATCCTTCCAGTATGTTCTGTTGATGCACACGTGTTGTTCGATCCCGGATCCACGCACTCGTACGTATCCACACACTTTGTGCCGAGTTTGGGTAGAGAGTCCAGCTTACTTGATCAGCCGCTTGTTGTGACCACTCCTGTGGGAGAGTCGTTTGTTGCTAGGCACGTGTTCCGATCATGTACCGTCTGTATTGGCGAGAGAGAGTTGCCTGTCGACTTGATCCTTCTTGAGATGTTGGACTTCGATGTTCTTTTGGGCATGGATTGATTAGCCACGTGCTATACTTCTGTAGACTGCCGTGAGAAGACAGTTAGATTCTGTTTTCCCGGTGAGTCGGTTTTTGTTGTGTTGGGGGACCGTGGTGCCGCCCCTCACAGTGTGATTTCTTCTTTTCGCGCTGGACAGCTTTTGAGGAAGGGATGTCAGGGATTTCTCGCCTATGTTTGCGATGCTAGCGCTACAAGGGTTCCGTTGGATCAGGTTTCGTTTGTTAGCGAGTTTCCTGATGTGTTCCCTGACGAGCTTCCTGGGCTACCGCCCGAGCGCGACATTTCTTTCTGTATTGATTTGGTTCCTGGCACGAGGCCTATTTCCATACCGCCTTATCGGATGGCCCCGTCGAAACTTCGAGAATTGAAGGGTCGGTTGCAAGATTTGCTGGATAAGGGACTTATTCGACCCAGTGTTTCTCCTTGGGGTGCTCCAGTCCTGTTCGTCAAGAAGAAGGACGGCAATTTGCGTCTGTGTATCGACTACCGCATGCTGAACAGGGTGACAGTGCGGAACAGATATCCCTTGCCAAGTATCGACGATTTGTTCGACCAGCTTCAGGGGGCAGGATACTTTTCGAGGATCGATTTACGATCGGGCTATCATCAGCTGCGGGTTCGACAGGAGGACATTCCTAGGACAGCTTTCCGTACGCGCTACGGCCATTATGAGTTTTTGGCGATGTCGTTCGGGCTCACCAATGCGCCAGCAACATTCATGGACTTGATGAACCGTATTTTCCGGCCATATCTGGATCTGTTCATCATAGTATTCATTGACGATATCTTGGTGTATTACCGGAGTAGTGAGGAGCACGAGCAGCACCTGCGGATTACACTGCAGACTTTGGGGGAGCACCAGCTTTACGCGAAATTCTCCAAATGTGCTTTCTAGCTGGACATCATAGACTTCTTAGGGCATGTGATTTTACGAGACGGTATATGTGTAGACCCGAGGAAGATCGAGGCCGTTCAGCGTTGATCCAGACCCACATCAGTTACGGAGATTCGCAACTTTTTGGGGTTGGCCGGTTACTACAGGCGATTTGTGCAGGACTTCTCCAGTATTGCAACACCATTGACCGGGTTGACCCGGAAGGGAATTCCTTTCGATTGGACGGAGGAGTGCGAGCACAGTTTTCAGCAGCTACGGACTCGGCTGACTACGGCACCGGTGTTATCATTGCCTTCAAGATCAGGCGGATTTGTGGTCTACTGTGATGCTTCTCGAGTGGGGATAGGGTGCGTATTGATGCAGCATGACAAGGTGATCGCGTACGCTTCGCGACAATTGAAGAAACATGAACAGAACTACCCCACTCACGATTTGGAGATGGCTGCAGTGGTCTTTGCACTTAAGATCTGGCGACATTACCTATATGGCGAGTCGTGCCAGATATTCACCGATCACAAGAGTTTAAAGTATATATTTCAGTAGCGAGACCTGAACTTTAGACAGCGCCGATGGATGGAGTTAGTGAAGGATTACGACTGCGAGATCTTGTATCACCCGGGCAAGGCGAATGTAGTGGCGGATGCTTTGAGCAGGAGGCCCGGGGGTAGTCTTTCTTGTTTGAGCGCAGTACAGGGACAGTCGTCGGAAGATTGGCAGATATTATGCGACAGCCGGGTACAGTTCGATTTCACGCCGATCGGAGGACAGATTGCGCATGTTCGTGCACGCCACAGTTGCTTGACCGTATACATGAGGCACAGCACAGTGATGACTGATGTTCAGAGATCAGGACACAGATTGGACAGGGCAGATTTTCCGACTTCGTGATCGATGATCAGGGGATGCTGAGATTTAGGACTATATTGTGCATACCAGATGCTGAGGGGCTGCGGCGTGAGATTCATGAGGAGGCACATCGATCGGTGTACAGCGTCCATCCCGGTTCCACCAAGATGTATCATGATATGAGAGATGTTTACTGGTGGGACGGAATGAAGAGGGACATCACAGATTTCGTGTCGAGATTCCTGACTTGTCAGCAAGTCAAGGCCGAACACCAAAGGCCCGCGGGAGAGCTACAACCGTTACCCATTCCGGAGTGGAAATGGGAGCAGATTTTGATGGATTTCGTTGTGGGTCTACCCAGGACTAGGCGAGGGTATGACTCCATTTGGGTGATCGTGGATCGTTTGACGAAAGCGGCTCACTTCCTGCCAGTGAAGACGACTTTCGGATTTGCTCAGTACGCCCAGATTTACATCGACGAGATAGTACGACTGCATGGAGTCCCGACATGTATCGTGTCCGATAGAGGCACCCTGTTTACCAGCCGACTATGGCAGAGACTTCAGGAGGCTTTAGGCACATGCTTGAGTTTCAACACAGCATTTCATCCAAAGACCGACGGCCAGTCAGAGCGGACGATTCAGACTCTCGAGGACATGCTCCGAGCGTGCGTTTGACTTTGGTGGTAGCCGGGATCATCATTTACCCTTGGTGGAGTTCTCCTACAACAATAGTTTTCAGGATACTATTCAAATGGCACCTTTCGAGGATTTGTATGGGAGGAGATGTAGATTGCCCGTCTGCTGGACAGAGCTCAGTGAGAGCAGTATTTTGGGGCCCCAGATCGTACAGGAGACGACCGAGAAGATACAGCTGATTCGAGACAGGAAGAGGACAACTCAGAGCAGGCAGAGATCTATGCTGACAGGCGCCGCCGCAGATTAGAGTTCGCAGTTGGAGATCATGTTTTTGTGAGGGTCTCTCCGATGAAGGGAGTGATGAGGTTTGGACGGAAGGGGAAGCTTAGCCCCAGATTCATAGGTCCCTTCGAGATCCTCGAGCGTGTGGGCGCAGTAGCTTATCGTTTGGCTCTTCCACCCGACATCCCAGATGTTCACCCCGTGTTCCACGTGTCGTTGCTTCGCAGATACCTACATGACCCTTCGCACATGATTCAGCATCAGACCGTTCAGCTCGAGCGCGATCTTTCGTTCACCGAGCAGCCAGTCGTGATATTAGACCGGCAGGTGAAGAAACTTAGATCGAAGGTCTTGCCAACAGTGAAGGTGCTTTGGTACAGCCCGAGTGGCGAAGAGATCACTTGGGAGGCCGAGGGCGAGATGCGGAACAAGTTCCCTCATCTCTTTGAAGGTATGCGTAGCTTTATATTTTCAAATTCGGGGACGAATTTCTTTTAAAGGGGGAGATTGTAACACCTTGGGATGTGTTTAGTGGCTAATTATATTTAAATAAAGGGTTTTTAATAAAAAGTTTACCAAATTGAGTTTCAAATATTTTTCCAAATTTAATAAATATTTTTCTAGAATTTTCCTAGGCTTGCACACACATGTGCATATAAACTAGGGTTTAAAATGAGGTTATACCATTATTAGCAACAATGGTGGGTTTAATAATGGGGATTAAGTCTTTTGGGTTTTAATTAAGTCTATTTAGTTAATTGATGGTTGTTTTAATTTGAAATTTTGTTTTGGGGTGTTGACTTGAGAGAATGAGAGAGAGAGAATGCATCATGGCAAAGCCCATGCTTGCATTTAATGATGAGAGAGAAAGGAGGGGTTGACATTGGGAGTTATCATTTTCCTCTCATTCTTGTGCTTATTTCTCTCAACCTCTCACATTCACACTCACACACCCACATTCACACAGCAGCAGCAGTAGCACATCACAGCAGCAGCAGAAGCAAGCACAGCAGAAGCAGAAGCAAGCACAGTAACGGCAGCATATGAGCAGCAGCAGCAACAGTGAGCAGCAGCAACAGCAACAACTTCAGCTGCAGCTCCTTCCCTCTACTCCTTCTTCTTCCTCCAGCTCCCTAGGCTCGAGTGTGGGGTATACTTCTTGAACTTACACCCTAGTTTGCTTAGTTAGTGTAGCTTAGCTTCGATTAGTGATTAATGGTGCGTTTTAGTGCGATATATGGTAATTAGTGGGAACTTTGATCAAGTGAAGTATGTATTGGTTTAAGTAAGTTGATGGAGTATTGTTAGGGCCATGTTAACCTAGCTTAGCCCCCAATTGCACTAAAATACCACCAGATTCCTATTTGATGCAAATTCATCGTTTTTAAGCAAATTCTAGCTTTCTACAAACTGCTATCGACCCAGTGAGTTCAGAATAAATCTGAGTTAACTGGAGTATAGTTGTTAGGTGCTGATCACTCAGGTAGAACACGACCCCCAGATTCCCTACTTTGGCCGCCGAAAATTTGATTCTGGCCGCAATTTGCGGCCAGATGGGGGGACTTGGGTTTGGGTTTGGCTCTCTAGGTTTCTGCTGCTATCCTTAGACTCATGGCATGTGCAATTTCATTTAATTATTGCTGTAGAAAAATCTGGAACTAAGTACCTATTTCTCGTATTTTTAAACCTTCACGACACGCGTGATACGTGTGTGGGTTTGGGGTTTCTGCGTATCGCGCACACGCGCGTTTGGTTTGCGAAGCGGGTTTCTAGTTTGACCTTAATATCGCATTTTTGTGGATTTGAGCTTATGTGTGATATATTGTGTAATTCTAGGTTCGCAGACGAGTGAGACGGACGCTGCGAAGAAAGGGAAGCAAGTCGTCGGCTACACTTAGCGCGAGACTTCGGTGAGTAGATTTAACATCTACGGGGATATCGCCCGCATGGCGTTATGCGTCAGGGCTGATAGGACCTTATAGGGATATGTTGCATTTACCCCATTGACTCTCATGGATACTGTTGTTGCATACTGCATTCCCTGCTATATGTATGTAAACTTAGAATTGATAGAACACCACACTATTACTAACGGTTCATGTTGCTCGAGCACTAATCTGCATGTTACACACACATCGTTGGTAATTGCCATGACACATACTCACTGTAGAATTGCCATGATTATTATGCTGTAGTTCATTTCACCTATGATTCGATATGATTTTCATAGAAACTGGGAGCCGCATGCTGTCTTTGAAAACTGAAACTATTTTAAGAAAAGCGGTTTCTCCCTTGTACCTATATTATGGCTTGATGTACATAGCACATCGCATTTGATTTACTCATTGGTGTTGGATTTTCATGTGATTTCTGGTTTTGAGGACCGTGTGATTATTTAAGAAAAGATGCACTATTTGAAAACCCGGTTCCTCGTGATATGATATTTTGGTGCATCCACCACGCGTTTTCTCGGTGCTGAGACATGTGCTTGAAACCCGATTCGAGGTGTTGGATGATCCGTTTGCGGGTTCGTGGTGGACCCGGTATGGTTCCCCTCGGCAAGATGATCGATGGACATTGCCGATTGAGCCTGGAGGTGGGCGAGTACCTACCGGTGATTGGTTGGACCTGGCGGTTATCCGGAGGATACTGACCAGAGTCGAGAGATGGATGCGGATGATCCGTACTGCCGAGGCCGAGGGCCGATACCGCAGACAGAGCCCGTGGGCTGATCCGGACTTACGGAGCCCGATATATGAGGATTTGCGTGTCGATGCTGGACACGAGTATTTTATGATATTTTGAATGCCAATGTTGGGCACTCGTGATTCTCAGAGATTTACAGGATCTGAGGGCCGAGGAGAGTGCCGGCGCCTGAGTTTATTTAGGATTTGGGGTGCAGTTTTGGGTACCGATATCTTTCCACGTTGATATTCCGTGTAGATGTTATTTATCCCATTCTCAGCATTGATTATCACGTATCTCATCCTATAGTTATTTTACCTGACAGAGCATTTACATGATCATTGCACCTACTGCTTGTCGCATATAGATCTTACCTTCTGGCATATGATAGAGTAGCGCAGTACGTGCATGCTCGCGATTACCTTTATATGTTATCTCTATTCACGAGTTGGCAACTCACCCCCGTTGTGCCACAGTATTTGCAGGTTGCCCCTCAAAGTAGTCGCGGCAGGCTGCCTTTTACATCTTTTGGCAACAGATACCACTAAAGTTGGTGTGAGAGCTGTTTTGCTTTTTGGTGGGTTGTGGTATCTGATTACTTTAATTGTACCCCTTTTGTATCTAGTATTCTCCATCTACCCTATATGTACTGGACTTAGAGACAGTGTGAGGACGATGATGTATATTTTTGTATTCTGGTGTCGAGCTCGTGGGAGCCGACTGTTTATATATGCAGTTTATTATTCTGTGATGTTTACTTATTGTTCATTCTTCGCTACGGCGTCGTATATTACACTTGTGGGGATGGTTTCCGCCGGCGGGCATGATTTCTCCCGTTTGGGGATGCTTTATTTCATTAGATCTCATTTTCACTTATATCCTGTTTTATACCCGATTTCGGGGTTACTTTTACGGAGGAAATGCTGCCAAAATTATTTAAATAATAACGTGGCTTTAAAATAACTTATTGAGCTATTTAAGGTTTTCTAAATGTTTTAACTAAATGTTTTCAACACTCGTTACTTTTATATGGTTTTGATTTCTGGGTTCGGCTTACTTAGTCGCGTTACGCCTGTAGACGTTGCGTGGGTAAGTGCCAGTCACGAGTCAAAATATTCGGGTCGTGACAAAATATATCACATCCCTTCATTTCTCACAACTTTGCGGGGGTGCCATACGCCATCCACCCAACTTCCCCCCGTAGATATAATCTACTCACTTCGATCTTGCTTGCTAGAGTCGATGACGCCACGCTCATCCTCGTCGTCTCGAAGTCCACATGGGATACCTACATATCATATATAGCATCGTAAAAGAAATCATACACGAAAACCAAAATTTCGCACGAATCACCCATAGGTCAAAACCTATGGTCTACTCGCACCAAAGAGCCCAAAAACACCCGATATCGACATACAAATGTCAAGTAACCGAATAAATTACCAAATATCAAAACTTTAATTCATAAACACCATGAAACATATGGCAAGAACCAAGAAAATATGCTCCAGATTTTTGTTCAGGTCAAAACTAAGTGCACAAACAGTACCGGGATGATGTATAGGGTGTATATGAGCTACTGAAGGAACCTGGGCACATAATTCACCAATGTGGGCGGCCCCTACCCCCAAAAATCTAGACTCCTCATTTTTATAGGCTCAGAATGTGTTCGTATTGGTAGGGTGGCCTCCTGGGGGTCCCTCTAGGTCAATGGTATAGTTTACTTTTCTCAAAAATGCTCCGGATCACTACAGATTTCCCTGCACCCACTATATATTCACAAAACCGACATGAAAAGTTTTAAATTTGGGTTTCAGGTTTTAGTTCATGCTTGATCTAGGTTTCTAACATCATGGGGGGTCTAAGGTCACCAATAAGGTTCAATTACACTATCCCAATTCAAATCAAACCCTAACCCTTTCTAGAAATTTTCAAAGCTCGCAAAACCGCATAAAAACACTTCTAATCTTGTATGGTTGCTAATGAAATGGAAATACAATGCTAATGGTGCAGAAATTACCTCAATTGGCAACTCAAGAAAATTCTTGAGTTGCCCAAAGTTCTCAAAATTCGATTTTTCTTGGTCCAATGTGCTTCCCTTGATCTTGTGCATGTTTTTTGTGAAGTGGGGATGGGGTTTTGGATTGTTTTTGATGATGTTATGAAGGTTGAAGAGGAGGGGAGATGAGATGCTGCCTTGGGTGAGGAAGAAGAAGAAGAAAGATGAAGAAAATAATGAAGAGGGAAGAGAATGGCCCAAGTCAACCAAGACCCCTCACCCTCTCTTTCTCTCTCATGCCCATACCTCTTTGACTTTTCTTTTTCTTGTTTTCTTTATCTTTTCTTTTGTTATCTTTATCTTTTGTTTTCTTTTCTTTTTTCTAAAACAAAACCATGCAAGAGAAGGAAAAAGCCATAACAAAATGAAATAAGTGTCAAAATGTGACAGGGTGCATGTTTTGCACAAAACAAGTTTAATGTGCGATTAGCGATATTTAATCGCGATTAGCACTAAATAATGTATAATTAATCATAAAAACTTATAATTTGCATAGATCACATAAAGCACCCTCATTTCAGTAATTTCTATAATTTTCCAAATATTTTCCACTTTATCGGTATTTAATTATACTCCATTATTTAAATATTCAAAATAATTATTATTTAATTATAAAAATTCCCAAAAATAATATTTTATTTTCCCGAAATGTTACAATCTTCCACCCTTAAAGAAATTCGGTCCCCGAATTTAAATTTAAACCTCTCAAACACAAAAACATTTCAGTAAAAAGTCTAAGTCGTCGGGGCTCTGAAATCTTCAATACATAAAACACATCATAGCGCAATGCATGCGCATGAACAATGAGCAGATAACTTCAAATCAAAACTCCGTTAAGCATCCCGCTATCATCGGAGTCATGGAGAAGACATCAATGTCAAAACCCAAAACGAAACCAATCATGATATACATCAAAACCATACATGTAAACATCAAAACTATACATGTAAACATCAGAAGGAAATGCATGCCAAACATTTCATTTCACTGTGCGATGCGCGTATCGCGGCACAGTGGCCGACGTCTATTGTAAGAAAATAACTATATATATACTTATCCTTTGTTTAATATGTATGTCCCTCCGTTTTGAAATGATTTAGAAGGGTTTACTTTATAAAATGTTTCGTGTCATCTCTGACACGTAGGTAAATACTAAGACTATAGCTCCCTTTTTGGAAATCCCTTCGATTGCTATCAATGCATGCAAAACATATCCAGGTACTGTCCTCTGACTAGTCCTGCTCAGTACGAAAACAAATAGTAAATATCATAAAAACGTACTTCTCCATAAGAATCAATCCCGAAATGTGCATATGAATGCTACGTGTGTATGGTGCGTACGGAAATCAAAATCCATGAATGTGTCATACATGTGCACAGAACCAACATCTAAGTGCAAGGGGTGTGCATAAAAGCATCTGTCCAGTACAATGGGTGTGCACGACAACAATATCAGGTGCATCTGATATGCACAAAGAAACCCGATTTAGTGCATCTGGTGTGCACCAAAATTGTATCTCATATCATGTGCCCAACATATACGAAAATCCAAATCAGGTGCATCCATCATGCACGAATAAAATCTAAATCATGTGCATCCAACATGCACGAAATCACGAAATCCAATATCAAGCGCCGAACATGTGCAAATTCTAATCCAAGCGCTCAAACATGCGCAAGAATCCAATCAGGTGCATAAGGTGCACAAAACAATTATCGAGTATCACAATCGAAATCGACGGTATACAACATATTTCAATCAAAATCCAAATCAGGTATACCGTGGTATATAATCTCACAATCATGTGCATCAGCGTGCACAAAAACAAATCAAAATACTAAAAGTGCCTGAAAACTATGCCGAAACATAAGTCAAATCATATGCATACCATAGGCATGAAATCAACACCAACATCTTGGATGATATCAAATCAAAATCAAGTGCAACTGTGGTGCACAAAATCACAATCCAGTGCAACTAACATGCACGAATGGAAGACCCAATCTATTGCATCCGGAGCGCACAAAACCAAATCCATTGCATCTAGTGCACGAAATACTAAATACAGTGCATCCAGTGTACAAAATACAAATCGGGTGCAACAAGTGCACAGAGATGCATCAATAACTCTAATGTGTATAAAAAGCAACACCGAGTGTGCCAAGGTGTATAAAATCGTAAACGCGCGCAACTGCATGCACGAAACACGTACTAATGTACTGCAACCACATGTAAGCTATACCGAGTGCAAAACCAAATCGAGTGCATACCACCCGCACAAAAATCAAATCAGCTATATGCAATCTATGAAATCATAAACATGTGCAGCCAAGGCACAAAATCAACATCATGTGCAATAAATACGCACAAATCATAAATCAACACATCGGTGAATAAAAACATATCTCAAGCGCAATAACTATGCACAAAAACGTAAATACCCAGTAAGTGCAGCCATGGTGCACGAAAATAATACTATGAAGCCCAATCATCAAAACTCAAATCCAAGCGATATAAGCGTGATACTCGGATCACAAACGCAAATCGCAACAATTGACATTGAGGTACACCTCCTACAATGTCGAAAATTGTCTGTATGTCCAAAACTGGAAGAGCAAGAACATCCGTTGCCTCCTGCTTACGGTCTGGCGTCTTCTGTCTCTAGGTCCTCATTTCTCTGTGGATTATCGATCTCGCAATCCCTCAGCTCGTCGGCCCGGTCCGGTGTACTAACGGAAACGATCCGCTCTAGTACTCCTTTGGTCCTCTCACGGCCAATTAGCACGACCACTCATCAAGCGGCACGTCTCTGGCATCAGTCTCTGGTCCTCTGAATATACTTCACACATCTGATCCTCGATACAAATCTCATTGCAGCAGTGTCCTGGGAAGAACCTGCTCAGGGTCTCTTCCGATCTCACCTATGCCGAACTGTACGGAGGCTGGTACTCTAGCATAATCCTTTCTCTTCTTCTGGACATCTGCGTTCTCAGCACAACTCCTCCTCGGAAACTGGTCGTATCTCAACGGCTCTGTATGCATATCAGCTCTCTGATGTCAGCGAAGTGGAATGTTATCTCGTCACGATCTCGTACGAACCTCTTACTCCACTTTTCTCTAATGTCGACTGATTCTGACTCGTCTCCTCGTGGCTGCATGGACTGCGCTCCAACGGCTATACTCGTATCTGGAGTCTCCTAAGCAATGCATCCCATCATATGATATCCGAATTATGTCAAACTTTTCGATCGATTTGTCAAGGTTCCATGATCCCCCAAGAGCTCAACATCTTGGGTACAGTTTAATAGTATCGTATATATGCCACATCACCTATGGACCAACCGTAGAAGGGCAAACCCAAGCCTCACTAATAGCACCGATGAACTGCCGCAAACCCTAAGGTTCACCGGCGTTCCGTAGTCATTATGTCGAGTTAGGGTTTCATTCTTCTAGATGATCCGTAGAATTACTTGCATTGTTTTCCGAATACTTTATACTTGTTAAATGGGTTCCTGATATTCGATCATCTATATCGACTCTCAAGGTATCAGCTTGAAGTCGTCTCTAGCTGGAATCAATCAATCTGATGACCTCGCATCGGGGTAGGTAATGAATCACGTGCCCTAGTCTTTCATCTTTGGTGACTAGCGATCTTCTATCATACCTCAAAGTATAACTTGTGCGGCATTAACTTCAAACAACTGGGGAAAAATCTTTTCATTTGCCGAAGTCGCTGGCTCATTCGTCCACACGCTGAACAGTGCCTCAATCATCAAAATAATCTGTGCCTTGACGATCATGACAATCTGGCCGGCCTCTGGCGGTAGCCCAATCCGCTGGTGCTGATCCGCACGTCCAAGAAATCTCGTAAAAGCGATCCATCAAACGCTCATGGCGCGAAAACACAATAAAATGACCCCTCTATGCAATCGTATGTCCTTGGAATCGCGCCCTGGTCAGTCCTCGTCCGTGACGAGCTCGTGCTGATCACAACTCTAGCCGTAGCTCTCCACGCCCGTACAACTGTGATAACAAAACCATAAACTGGTACCGATGAGGATAAATCATAGGAATGAATATAATATGGTGCAAGTAAATGTACATCCTAAGGCTCCTTAAGCGGAGTATCATATCGTAAGTATGCCGCGGAACATACACACGGTACGCCACTCTACTTGAGTCACCCACTCCATCAACCAAGGGTCATCCTACACTCCGAAGGTAAAACCTAATGCTTTGATACCAACTTTGTCACGACCTGAAAAGTCCAAAACATGACCGGCACTTAAACTACGAAACGTCTCGAGGCGTACGAAATCTAAGTAAGCCAAAACCCAGAAATCCAAACGAAGTAAAGCAGTAGAGTGAAGGAAAACCCAATTTTAAAGCAAGAAGTTTAACAACATAAGCCGAAGTATGCATTTTTAAAATGACAAGTCTTTTCTGAAAATTTCGGCAGAGTTTCCATTGTAAATTCAGACCCCAAACGGGTACAAAACCTGATAAAGCATGTATAATGAATAAAGGCATCCACAAGCAGGAGCTAGCTCTTCGCCAACCGACGGACAAAACCACACAATGCAATATAATATACAACACCGAAAGGCGAGGATCAAACTCAGGATAAAAATCCAACATCATCAAGAAACCCAAAGGAAAACCATAATAATACAGCGCGTGAATCTATGGTCGAAAGAATATACATAGGTCATCTATCTCTATCAAATATACAAGTCTAGTTGATGGAGTTTTACTAGATACAACTGAAATAACAAATATACAATGGTGGTCCTGATGCAAAAAATCCCACCTACCAAAGCAATCACCCGGAAGGAACGGTGTGCCAGCAAAGCCGCAACAAAACCTGTACGGCAAAACCTGCAAGGAACTGTAGCACAACGGGGGTGATTTGCCAACTCGTGAATAGAAAACATCTACGAGTAGAAATCGCATGTATGACGCTATCCTAGGTCATATCGAGTAATATCCTCAAATAAATATCCTGATCCAACTGCACATAAGTGCAATACTACGTGCTCCTGTCAATGCCTCAGATAGCAACATATCAGATATATGATATATGAATGCATTACGAATGGAAACATAATACATCAAGAGTGGGACAACTGTTTTCTTTATTTAATGAGATTCTTGTATGTATATAAATCGTATATCATCAATGAAATCAACAGAGAAATCAGTGTCTAGCATCGACACAAAACATGAATCTCAATATCTCAATATCTCAGGCTCCGGCTATCCGGACTGGCCTGTATCATCAAATCTCAATATATCGGTGTCTCAAATCTCAATATCTCAGTATCCCAATACCTCGGGCTCCGTCAGTCCGGATCGGCCCATATCATCAATCACACGACCACGAAAGGTATCTTCCGGATATCTTCCGCGCCAAACAATCACCGGTAGGCGGTCTTCCCCTGCCGGGCTCATCGTCTACAACTCGAGCTTCTTGCCCCGGGGTACCATACCGGGTCCACTATGTACCCGCAGACGGTTCATCCAACTCCTCAAATCAGGTCTCGAAAACCATCTCAGAACCGAGAAAACATCAAGGTTGACAATACTTATCATATCATGGAAAACCGCATCTTTCTCTTTAAAATAAAACATCAGTTTATAAAACATTCACATGCGGTTTCCAAATTCAGAAAATCTCAAGAAGAATACGAAATCATCAAGTCACCATGTCAATAACAAAGAAAACCGGCATAAATCTCCATAATACTGCATAACCAATGAATATATGAATGCATGAACTATCTATGTAATGAATGCAATCTCTAAGATAACACATGAGAGCAATCACGCAAATATTATGTGGTAACTAGCATTTAGCTGATTATATCAATGAAATAATATGTTCTAAAGTGTACGTGACATGGCAATTACAGATGATGATGTGAGTGAGCCGGCAAGCAAGTGTATGTGGAGCATACGCGTCATCGATAATGGTGTTGGTGTCCTAACAGCATGGTTTCATGATCACTAAGTACACAATAACATGCAATGAGGCGATAAAAACATAATAAGGAAAATAAATAGTAAATGCAGCAATAATATACGGAACATGAATAATAATGTAACAATAAGGAATCTACCTTATTATACATGTGTTATACAGTTTTGCCGTTTGAAATAGTACGAATCATGGTGTTTTGAAAATAAGGGCTACGGTGTTTTTAAGAAAAGGTACGTTTTTTGAAATATTCGTAGTATCCCTTGGTATGTCTTTAAAATTCTCACGATTCGTTAGTTTTGGAAATAGGTACAACTCGGGTCCATTCTAACATCTATTAGGTAAACTACATGTCTAACTAACAACCAATCTAAAGGGGTGTGGAACCCACCTAAATTTGAGTCGATATATATATATATATATACACACACATATACTTAATAGTCGGTGATCCCGCCTTAATAGTACCACGTACGATACAATATATCATATGACATTCTCAAGTCAAGAGTGCGGATCTATCATCAATATATAGCTCGTACGGTAAATCCATCATACGGCATCCCAATCTGAATACTGGTCAACTATCACATCAATCTCATCATTTATCTGGTATCCTTATCATCACAAATCGTGAACTGGGGGTACTGAACTAAGCCTAGTACAATACTGATACCATCTACATATATATATGCGTGTGTATGAAACACATCGCCTACCGATCCGCTATCATCACATGTCGCATCTCATAATACGATCCATATCACATCACCGATCTCATGGCATCAAGTCCAATCTCATCGACTCATCTCCAACTATCATCCACTATCCTCATATCCATGTATATGTATACGTATATATATATATATATATATATATATATATAGTCACATACCTATGTGTGTGTGTGTGTGTGTGTACGTATCCCCATTTACGCATAAGTAATGATAATAATGCATGCAAGGGTATGTGTGCGTGTGTGCAAACCTATTCTATGATTCGCGACTGAGAAACAAACTAAATCCTTTTTTTCAATTCTCGCTAACACTAAACCCATGATCTCCTAAAACTTTTCTTGCTAAGGTTCCTATCACACAATAACATATAAAAGTATATATATATATATATATATATATATATATATCACATCCCATCATTTCTCACAACTTTGCGGGGGTGCTATACGCCATCCACCCGACTTCCCCCCGTAGATATAATCTACTCACTTCGATCTTGCTTGCTGGAGTCGATGACACCACGCTCATCCTCGTCGTCTTGAAGTCCACATGGGGTACCTACATATCATATATAGCATCGTAAACGAAATCACACACGAAAACCAAAATGTCGCACGAATCACCCATAGGTCAAAACCTATGGTCTACACCCACCAAAGAGCCCAAAAACACCCAATATCGACCTACAAACGTTAAGTGACCAAATACAATTCCAAATATCAAAACTTTAATTCATAAACACCACGAAACATACGGCAGAAACCAAGAAAACATGCTCCAGATTTTTGTTCAGGTCAAAACTAAGTACACAAACAGTACTGGGATGATGTATAGGGTGTATATGAGCTACTGACGGAACCTGGGCACCTAATTCACCAATGTGGCCGGCCCATACCCCTAAAAATCCGGCCTCCTCGGCTTTATAGGCTAAGAATGTGTTCGTATTGGTAGGGAGGCCTCCAGGAGGTCCCTCTAGGTCAATGGTATTGTTTACTTTTCTAAAAAATGCTCCGGATCACTACAGATTTCCCTGCACCCACTATATATTCACAAAAACGACATGACAAGTTTTAAATTTGGGTTTCAGGTTTTAGTTCATGCTTGATCTGGGTTTCTATCATCATGGGGGTCTAAGGTCACCAATAAGGTTCAATTACACTATCCCAATTCAAATCAAACCCTAACCCTTTCTAGAAATTTTCAAAGCTCGCAAAACCGCATAAAAACACTTCTAAACTTGTATGGCTGCTAATGAAATGGAAATACAATGCTAATGGTGCAGAAATTACCTCAATTGGCAACTCAAGAAAATTCTTGAGTTGCCCAAAGTCCTCAAAATTCGATTTTTCTTGGTCCAATGTGCTTCCCTTGAGCTTGTGTACGTTTTTTGTGAAGTGGGGATGGGGTTTCGATTGTTTTTTATGATCTTATGAGGGATGAAGAGGAGGGGCGATGAGGTGCTGCCTTAGGTGAGGAAGAAGAAGAAGAAAGATGAAGAAAATAATGAAGAGGGAAGAGAATGGCCCAAGTCAACCAAGACCCCACCCTCTCTTTCTCTCTCATGTCCATACCTCTTTGACTTTTCTTTTTCTTGTTTTCTTTATCTTTTCTTTTCTTATCTTTATCTTTTGTTTTCTTTTCTTTTTTCTAAAACAAAACCATGCAAGAGAAGGAAAAAGGCATAACAAAATGAAACAAGTGTCAAAATGTGACATGGTGCATGTTTTGCAAAACAAGCTTAATACGTGATTAGCGATATTTAATCGCGATTAACACTAAATAATGTATAATTAATCATAAAAACTTATAATTTGCATAGATCACATAAAGCATTCTCATTTCAGTAATTTCTATAATTTTCCAAATATTTTCCACTTTGTCGGTATTTAATTATACCGCATTATTAAAATATTCATAATAATAATTATTTAATTATAAAAATTCCCAAAAATAAATTTTTATTTTCCTGAAATGTTACACAAGGCCTCGAAGGAATAGTATCCTCGAAACTGTTGTTGTAGGAGAACTCCACTAAGGGTAAATGATGATCCCAGCTACCACCGAAATCTAATACGCACGCTCAGAGCATGTCCTCGAGAGTCTGAATAGTCCGCTCTGACTAGCCGTCGGTCTGCGGATGAAATGCTGTGCTGCAACTCAAAATGGTGCCCAACGCCTCCTGAAGTCTCTTCCATAGTCGGTTGGTAAACTGGGTGCCTCGGTCTGACACGATACAAGTCGGGATGCCATGCAACCGTACGATCTCATCGATGTAAATCTGGGCATAGTCTTCACTGGCAGGATGTGAGCCACTTTCGTCGATCGATCCACGATCACCCAAATGGAGTCATACCCTCGACTGGTCCTGGGTAGACCCACAATGAAGTCTATAGAAATCTGCTCCCATTTCCACTCCGGAATGGGCAAAGGCTGCAACTCTCCCGCGGGCCTCTGGTGCTCGGCATTGACTTGCTGACAAGTCAGGCATCTTGACACGAAGTCTGTGACGTCCCTCTTCATTCCGTCCCACCAATAAACATCTCTCAGATCGCGGTACATCTTGGTGGAACCTGGATGAACGCTATAAATCGATCTATGCGCCTCCTCAAGAATCTCACGCCGCAGTCCCTCAGAATCTGGTACGCACAATCGAGTCCCAAAGCGCAGTACTCCCTGATCATCGATCACGAACTCGGAAACTCTGCCCTGCCTAACCTGCTCCATGATCTTGGAAAGACGGTCATCACTGGGCTGTGCCTCGCGAATACGGTCAAGCAACTTCGGACGTGCACGAATATGCGCAAACTATCCCCCAGTCGGAGTGAACTCGAACTGCACTAGGCCGTCGCATTGAATCTGCCAATCTGCTGACGACTGCCTCTGCACGGCGCTCAAGCAAGATAAACTACCTCCGGTCCTCCGACTCAAAGCATCTGCCACAACGTTCGCCTTGCCCGGATGATAAAGGATTTCGCAATCATAGTCTTTCACCAGCTCCATCCAACGACGTTGTCTCAGATTCAGGTCTCGCTGCTGAAATATGTACTTCAAGCTCTTATGGTCCGTGAATATCTGGCATGACTCTCCGCATAGGTAATGTCTCCAGATCTTGAGTGCAAACACCACTGCAGCCATCTCTAAATCGTGTGTAGGATAGTTTTGTTCATGTATCTTCAACTGCCGAGAAGCATACGCGATAACTCTGTAGTGCTGCATCAACACGCAACCTTTTCACGCTCGAGAAGCGTCACAATAAACCACGAATCCGCCCGATCCCGAAGGCAATGACAACACAGGTGCAGTAGTCAGACGAGTCTTCAACTGCTGGAAGCTATTCTCGCACGCCTTGGTCCAATCAAAAGGATCTCCCTTTCGGGTCAAACCGGTCAACGGTGCAGCAATACGGGAGAAGTCCTGAACAAATCTTCGGTAGTAGCCAGCCAAGCCTAAGAAGCTGCGAATCTCTGTAACTGATGCAGGTCTAGGCCAATGCTGAACGGCCTCGATCTTCTTCGGGTCCACACATATGCCATCTCTCGTAATCACGTAACCCAAGAAATCAATGCTGTCAAGCCAAAACATGCACTTGGAGAATTTCGCGAATAGCTGGTGCTCCCTCAAAGTCTGCAATGTGATTCACAGGTGCTGCTCGTGCTCCTCTCGGCTCCGGGAATACACCAAAATGTCTTCAATAAACACGATGATGAACAGATCTGGATACGGCCTGAAAATGCGGTTCATCAAGTCCATAAATGCGGCTGGTGCATTGGTGAGTCCGAACGACATCACCAAAAACTCATAGTGCCCGTAAAGTGTGCGAAAAGCAGTCCTCGGAATATCCTCCTGCCGCACCGGCAACTGATGGTAACCCGATCGCAAGTTAATCCTCAAAAAGTATCCCGTACCCTGAAGCTGGTCGAACAAATCATCGATACGTGGTAAGGGATATCTGTTCCATATGGTAACCCTGTTCAGCTGACGGTAATCAATACACAAGCGCAAACTGCCATCCTTCGTCTTGACAAACAGGACAGGAGAACCCCACGGAGATACACTAGGTCGAATAAGCCCTTTATCTAATAAATCCTGCAACCGATCCTTCAGCTGTCTAAGCTCCGCCGGGGCCATCCGATAAGGCGGTATAGAAATAGGCCCCGTGCCGGGAATCAAGTCAATGCAAAAAGAAATATCACGCTCAGGCGGTAACCCAGGAAGCTCGTCAGGGAAAACATCAGGGAACTAACACACAATCGGGACCTGGTCCAAAGGAACCTCTGCAGCTCGAGTATCACAAACATATGCTAAAAATCCCTGACATCCCATCCGTAAGAGCTGACCGGCGCGAAGAGACGAAATCAAGCTGGGAAGGGTGACACTGCGGTCTCCCTGAATCACAAGGACTGGCTCTCCCGGAAAGCTAAATCTGACTGCCATCTCACAGTAGTCCACAGATTCATAACAAGTGGCTAGCCAGTCCATGCCAAGAAGAACATCATGTAAGTGCACGGCGGCGCCCCGGCCGTCAATCCGACGCCGGAATGCGGAAGCGGTGCTTTTCTTTAACTTTTCGAACCGGCACCACCGCGCACCATAAACCTGGATCGTGCCATTAAACTAGTCCTAGATAACAAGAGAAGTGTTAGAGAAGTATACCGAGCGATCCGTGTCCTCCGGTCTTCTCGTCGTCGTCCCGATCTCCCGCGAAATGTCCGGTCTCCACCTCCTCGCCGGAAGGGCACCACGTCGCCGGCTTCTTTTACGGGCTCCCACCTCTGAACCGAGGCAACTCGGGCATGAAGTTGGCGAGTCGACATACCCAAGATTTTCTGTAGAATGTAGTGTGGAACTTGTGTCTCATTTGGGGTATTGGAAGTTGCCTTTTTGGTGGAGGAAAAGAAGTATATGGAGATGAATGATTTTGTAGTAAGCAAAGGAAAAAATGTGATGATCATTTTTCCCATTCTAAATGAAAATCCCCCACCCCCACAATGTGTGGCCGGCCTCTCTTAGAGAATTAGGAAAGTGGAAAAGTCAAGGGGGGGAAGCTATCATGCATGAGAGAGAAAAGAGTGATGATGAGAAAGAATCATCACAACAAAAACCTCACTCCAAAACCCAATCATTTCCCATCATCATTAAACAAAGGTCAAACAATCAAGAACCATGGAAGTCAAATGGTGGAGGAATTATCATGATACAACATCTTGCAAAAACAACCCTCCAAATTGCCAATTTGCACAAGTGCAAATTAGCCCTCCTCCACCAATCTTCGGCCAATGAAAGATACAAGGAATAATGGCCGAAACGGAAAGCAAACTGGAAACTCCAAAATACTGATCCCGTAATAAATTACAGGAAAACCCCGCTACTGTATATACATACCCGTATTTGTATTCCGACCGAAATACAAATGCAATGAGACAAAATCTACACTGTACAATACTAGTATCCGGCTTAAACCAAAGCCCGCTAGTATTAACCGTCCGATCCTGATCCGTGTAATGCCGCATGTATCTGATCGAACCCTGCCATATCTCCATACGGCCTCTACAGCGTTTCGCCCGAAACTTGAGCAACTGGTCTGTGGGGGACTCTAAAGACTCGTCAATACTATGGCTGTGGATTTAACCACTAGCACGTCAGAGGTATTAGCCATACGTGACGGGCCACCAGCTATTGACCAAAAGGGACGTCTGTGAGTGAACTCATCCTGACACCCTACTAAGCCCGTCAGTGACAATATCCGTACAGTTCGGTCCGTTCGTCTATGAGCATCGCATGGCGGGCCTAGGGGGTTGTTAAAAGTAAGACCCACAAAAGCGGTATAAGTCGTGTCGGAGTGTAGCCCAGAACATCCTGAGATACTACTGGAATACCTACCAGTAAATCTCCTGCCTCGGCCGAGGGCTTCGTGTAATGGCTCTCCTAGACACAGCGCGACCTCACCCACAATACCGGGAGAGACGAACCCCTGAAGATCCGCTCACTGCCTCCATATGGCTCGGGACTGTACCCAGCTAAAACCTGTTTGCACGTCTCCTTTGAGCGTGGTAGGTAGTAATCAAAGTACAGTGGGAACTCACACGAGACAAATGACGATCCTCAGGTCGATGAACTAACCTAACCTATACACATGTCACCAGGGAACTGCTATCTGACGTCAGGTATAAGACCAACTAGCATGTTCCCGGCGAGTCCTGTCCGGTGTACTCATAACCCAATGAGCACCAGTATACATCTTAGGTGAACCAACTGACACCAGTGGCTTGTGAGACCAGCCACCGCCCCTCGTCGGGGTCTCGACTGTATACACTAGTCTATTCTGGAGTATCGATGTCCTGTCTCGAAACTCCCACGACTAGGGACCTTTTAAGGATGTGCTTATAGACTACCAGCTCCCACGTATATGATCTCCGTCATACTGCTGGCAGTCAAGCAAGGATCCTAGGGGCTCTATCAACGTGTAATAGCGACATGTCAGGTCACCTAAAGCAGTACACGATGATAAAGATAAACCAGATAGCATACTATCATCTCGAGTAAGACTGTCCTACCGGCATAGGTCCTCCCTCAATCATTGCAATCACGTGCCTGTGATCCAATAATTGACTCTGAGGGCACTATATCCAACAATCTCCCACTTGCACTCAAAGCTAATTATTGCGATGTCGCATACTCACAGCCCGTGTGATACCGAACACCCAACTCCTCTACTAGTCAGTCTCACAAAGCTCGTTTGCGAAACTATTGCGTTCGAGGAATAGCCTCAGTGAGTGGATCCGCTTTGATGTTTCTTTCTATGTCTCTCTATATCTCATGTTCGCGGAGAAAGCCATCTCCCGAAATGAGCAATACCTGTCTTAGAATGTGTTTGGATGTCTGATGGGACCTAGCTCATAAATGAACTCCAAATCCAAACTTCTTAGACTGTATCGTCAACTGAACTTAATCAGTATCCTGCTCCATGCCTCCCTCAGTATCCTCCTGGACCACCTGTCCATAATACTGCCCCTCGTCAGAGGGAAAACTATAACTCTGACAACCTCCTTGTCGTCCAAGTCACCTTGGAAGCCTGGAATGATAACTGTCTCCTGAACGAGGCTGTCGTTATCATATCCCTAGAACATCCACTTATGTTCTAAAACTGCTTCCGACTGTTTCTCCAGGATTGGATCAATGTCAACTTATTGCATCTAGTGCAAAAACAACATCTGGTGTGGTACTTGACATCTCATGATTGACTCAATTGCCTAAGCAAGTGATCTACCAATCATGCACATCCCTCTCCCCTTTAGTCTGTAAGACACCTTTAGAGAGGGTGACTCCATCACCTACAGGTATACTACCGTGCTAGGAGTCGACCATTCTAAATACTCATAGAATGCTGTCTAAGTACCCAGATTGGGATACTTCCTACATCTAGATCTAAAACCATAGATCTAGTTACCAGTGTGTGTGATATAATGTCCAAGTCCCATGTGGAGAAACCACTGTGTGACAACCAAAGTATAACCGATCGTAGTATAGGAATATCATTTCCTACTCTGTGTATGTCATCTAAATACCATGACATCACACCCTACTACCTTCTCAACAGATCCATCCCCTATTCTGATGAAGTCAAACCTATGACTGTCACATCAGAAATTGATGATCTATCTCCGCTACATCTGCTTTAGTCTATAAATAGACATAAGCCACCTGTCCACCAATGCTTCCGCTGCTCCTACTGATCATGACAACCCTCTGGCAGAGTCATATACACGTACACTTCTAAAACTAGTTTAAAACGGCGCTATACTCATCCTCCTGCCGGGTTTCACAGTCTGGAACAACAGCAATGGCAAATCTGGGTAAACAAGAACCTCCCTGCCACCGTCCTTGAGGCTACCGGAGTACCTCTCGGGTGCCTGAGGTTACCCACCGTATCTGCGGAGTGGCCAATAGAATGTCAAACCAGATTGAATATTTAGGTTCTTTATCAAATCTTCAGTAATCGTTTGCGGTTCTGGAATTACTTCCAGTTCTACCATACTCCCACTACTGTTTTTTGAAAAAATCCATTTTTATTAAAACTGTGGCGAGTCAAGAACAATATTTCTATTGATCTTTCTTATGGTAGAAAGTCAATCCTCGTCATAGCTTGGGTCAACCCACAAACAGCCATTACAGAAACATGCCTTGAGTTATCCAGAGTCTGGTTTTAAGCATAAGCCGGACAACTCCCCGTACCTTAACATCGTTAAGATACGAACTGTTCTATATCCAATATAGGACCAGAGGCACTCATTTAATTGAACCAGATTCAAATCATGCAGCTGTCTCCAGTGCATGTCAACTAAATGGAGAGAGGCCGACCAGCGTTACTCAACTTAGGAGTGCATCCAATTATGAGTAACCTGAAAGAGAAGCAAGTTCTCTTAATCATCACTATCAACTGAATACCATACTCAAGTATCTACATCTTCGATCACCTTGAAGAATCCCGATACTTGCAACACCTGGTTCTCTACTTTATTCATATACCTGTAAATTCTCAAAATTCAGATTTTGCGTTTCTACGAAACACTTGTCTAAAAACTAGAGAAGTGATAAGTAAACTGAATATAGTATGAGAACCAACCCATTTGTCCTCATGGACGCTTGACAACATAAAATAATCTGTACAAGTCCCTTGAGTCTAAAAACTCGCTCCCTGTGTGTTGTAGGTTGAAAACTGTACTTATGGTTAAGAAGAATTACACCGTTGTTTAATGCTCCTTACCTAACCATCAACTGATATAGGTAAATGTCATAGACATAATTTCAAAAAGGTACATCTCACTCTATAAAAATAGACGTACAGATATATCAATTTGAAATTGGTGCATAACAGCGGATATTCAAAACCAAATATTTGCCGTCCGGCAAACAACCCAGGTGAATTCCTCAAATATCACCGATTACAACGAATCCCGATATAATGAGGATGATCACCCAATTCCCAATAACTTACTCCCACTCATCATCTGTAAAACCATGCAGATGTGAGAATCATACCTGGTAAATACATACCCTGGAGTAAGTATCTAATCGGGAAATCAATTTTCCTTTAACAGTACACAGTGAAACTGAAACATTGAAATGTTTCGATGGGGTATCCTGGTATTCCTAGTAATGCCTCTTCCATTATCCAGATTCACGACTATAACCGTGTAATTCTTTGCCACCTCTCCAAATCCCTTTATATGTCTTTAGTCATTACCTTCTGCACACCCCTTTAGGCCAAATGGTTTTCTTCCTTCCCTACCGTTCGGCACCAGCCTATGGTTTGGAAGAAGACTATCCAATAAGCATAATGGGTGTACTGCCCTAATCCTAGGAACACTCGCAATGCGAGAGAAGGTGAAGATAAAAGACACCTGAATAAACTTTATTCCTATTTCTCCTGAACCAGAATCCATCCCCGAACTGGAACAAGTTCCTTTCGAGTTCGTATATAACCATACGATGGAATATTCAATAAACTGTGGATCTTCGTAGTGATACGGAGTGTTCTGGAGAAATACAAAGGTGAAGTGGGAGTGGTAATGAAATACCTGGTTTGGTCGTGAACATCAGTCGCAATTTACTTTGCCCTCTTACTAATCCCTTGCTTTGTCTTAACTTAATACCTTCTTTACACTATCGTTAGGCTAATTGGTTTACTTCATTCCCTACCTGTCGGCACCTGCCTATGGTTTGGAAGAAGACTATCCAATTTGCGTAATAGGTGTACTATCTCCTAAACCAAGGAGTACTCGCAACTAGAGAGAAGGTAAAAAGGAAAAGACAACTGAATAGTCCTATTCGTTTTCTCCAGAACCGGAAACCATCCTCGAATAAATTCCTTCGAGTTCGTATCTAACCATACGATGGTTTTGTCCATTGGAAGTGGACGTTCATAGTAATACGGGGGGTCCTGGAGAAAAGGGTAAAAGTAGGAGTGGCAATGAGGTTTGCAACTCTGACAATCCAAAAGCCAGTGTTTAAGAAGGTTCGGTCAACTTGGTCATTGAGTCTTAGTCTAGGGTCGGGTCAATGGTCGCTGCCAAAGAGAGAGAGAAAAGAAACACTCAGCGTGCACTCTAACCTAGATCAGAATGGTTACCAATTTATATAATCTGGAAACCTCCACTGTACCGTCAAATTCTCCTCAAAACCTGAAAGAAGAATTAGTCGGGATCACCCGAGGAGTAAACCAACTCATCAGTGGGAATCGGGATCCAACTATCATCGCATGATAACGTGACGGAATCCGCTCACGTCATCACACTCCAGAAGGTATGCGCATAACTGGCAAGTTTCAGTTTCTTTTGAAACTCCCGATGTGGATTTTTGCCCAATGCTCTTAAGACCTTGACGAAGGTCAACAAATCATAAGTCACATGACAAGTTCTACCCGTCATTGTCCAGGTTAATTTGAACCCACCCGTACAAGCCCTTGACGAAGGTCAACAAGGCTATACGACTATCCCAAACCAACACATCTATCTATGCAGCAGAAAGGCAACAAGCAGCTACCATACACTATGCCTTGACGAAGGTCAACAAACATAGCATGAATACTACGTGCTACCCGTCTGAAACGACGGAGGGCTACGAATGGTTTCTGGCGAAAACCTTTAACGTAATGAACTTGATATCGTTGAAGGAACTGGATAGCTTTTTTAAAAATATAGTAACGAAAACATTTGCTATAGAGGTCACTCCCGGTGAAGGGATCTCGGCTCTTTCCCCGTAGAATGAGGTGCAGGATATTCCAACTGAGTACCACGATGCAAAGAAAAAGTAATCGGCTATAGTGAAGTTATTGCCCTGACACAAAATTTTGTCCAAGGGGTCACTCCCGGTGAAAGGATCTCGGCCCTTGCCTCGTCGACTGAGGAGCAGGATATTCCAACTGAATACCACTATGCTAAACAAAAGTGAACGTCCTTGCAAATAACAGCTTTTTGAAAAATGTTCCAACAACATCAGATTAGGTTTGTTTTTAACTTGCAATTGATCCGAATCAATGCAGTCCCATCAATTGATCACACCACAAAGAACCAAAATATACTGATGTACGTATATGCCATCCGCATTCGCCGCTGGGTCCCGTCATTACCCGTTAGGTTAGCTAACTAACGACAAAGCGGGGACTGGACTAGCGCGGATGCAAAACATATACAACATCTACTAGTATATATATATCAATATATAATATTTCGCTCAAGGCGTGATAAAAATGCAACATCACAGAAATGTACAGCATCACAGAACAATACAGATATCTGGGATCCCCGGGTTTCATAGAGCCGCTACTGAAAACCCGACGTTCTACTAGTCGTGTGGATAGCCTGTGCAATGATAATCCTAGACCCCTACGGGCGCGGTAAGTTACCCGCTAAAAGCTGAAGCGATGCAGCCCCCTTCAGCAACGTGAATGGACAACCCAGCACTTCACGGAATCCGGTAACTTGGGCACCCCTCCTGGGTCAACCTGTACCGCCTACGAGTGCGGCGAATAGCCCGCCAATTCTAGAGTGAAGCCCCCTCCGTCTCAATGCCATGAGATGCGGGCCCGTTGCTTTCCAGAACCCGGCTATCCGTGCACCCCTCCGCGGGGCAATCCTAGTACAGAAAGTAAAGTATACATACAACGGGTAGATCGACCGCAACCTGGTCGTGCCCCAAAAGAATAATACAAACAGGCAGTGACGGCAGTCCACATGTCGGACGCTCGCCCCGCAATATCAAATGTACATAATACAACAAAAAAACTGTACTAGCATTGCATCCAGGATATCCTCCACGACCAATCCACAACATCACAGCACAATCACAGAACATCAACGTGAATGTCACGTTCGCAAATCCGTCTAACCGAGCTATAGCAGTTAGACAGGATTTACCGATCAAGTGACATTCACGGTCACAGATATAATGTAAATACTGTGAATTAATGTGTTTAAAATTTTCGACCGATCAAATATTCCTAAGTGGGCCCCCAAGTACTACTGTAGCACATAAAGAAATTCTGGGCCCAAAAAGAATGTGCCAAAAACCCTATTTTCAACCCAGGAGGCCTCTGTAATATTTTGGGGCCATGAACAGTGAAAATAGCGGCGGAACCGCTGCCCAAGCATGGGTTTGGCCGCGGTTCCGCGGTGGTTTAGGCTGTTCACGAGACCAAATTTTCGAAGAACTCTTAAAATTCCCTGCACATCATTCTGCAACAACCTGAAAAAATTTTGGAGCTGAAAAAATTTTGGAGCTAAAAAAATTTTGACAGAAACTGATGCTTGAGAAAAATGCGGTTTTGGAATTTTTGTTCGATCGGAAATGTAAACACGTTAGACAAAGCTAGACTAGGTTAATGGCGAGGCTCTGATACCACTGTAAGTGCACGGCTGCGCCCCGGCCGTCAATCCGACACCGGAATGCGGAAGCGGTGCTTTTCTTTAACTTTTCGAACCGGCACTACCGCGCACTATAAACCCGGATCGTGCCATTAAACTAGTCCTAGCTAACAAGAGAAGGATTAGAGAAGTATACCGAGCGATCCGTGTCCTCCGGTCTTCTCGTCGTCGTCCCGATCTCCTACGGAATGTCCGGTCTCCACCTCCTCGCCGGAAGGGCACCACGTCGCCGGCTTCTTTTACGAGCTCCCACCTCTAGACCGAGGCAACTCGGGCACGAAGTGTTAGTTATATGTATGCCCTAGAGCCCATTACTATACATAAGATGTATATTGTAGTGGATGCTTGGACATATATAGGGAGGACTTTCTTGCTCGACATGATAGTATGCTATCTGGTTGATCTTTACCTTAACGTGTACACTGATTGTCTCTCTGTTACATGTTGGTAAAGCCCTTAGGATGTGTACTTGACTACCTAGACTATGATGCGGATCATACTAGTGGGGACATGGTAGTCCATAAGTACATCCTTCAAGGTCCCTAGTTGTGGGTGTATCGGGACAGGGCATCGATATACCAGTGTAGACTAGCGTATACCTTCTCGACCCATACAGATGGACGATGGATGATCCCATATCCATTGGTGTTTGACATCAGAGATGATATACGGGTGCTCAGTGGAGACTGGGTACACCGGACGGACTCGCCGAGAACTCTCAGATGGTATTATACCTTACGTCAGATGGCAGTTCTCCGGTGACACTGGTACAGAGTAGTCTGTTGACCCGAGATCGTCATAGAGTCTTGTATGATTCCCACAGTGCTTTGATTTCCACCTTACCATGTCCAAGAGGGCGTGCAAAACGGTGGTTTTTGGGTACAGTCCCAAATCACATGGAGGCAATGAGCGATAGGAGGGGATTCGTCTCTCCCGGTATAGGGAGTTGATGTTGCGCTGTGTTCGATTGGCTATAACCGGAAATCCCTGGCCAGGGTTGCTGAGATTTACTGGTAAGTGTTACCAGTAGTTTCTCGAACTGTTATAGACCTCATATAGACATGACTTATCGAGCTGCTGGGGTCTGACGTTTACCACCCCTAGGCGAGATATGCGACATATCAGACGAACAGACCGGACTGTACGGTAAGTGTTACTGGTTGGATTCACAGGAGTGTGAGCGGGCTTGCTCGTCGATCTTCTGATCGCTCAATACCCGGGTGGCCGTTACGTTTAGCAGACCGCTTGCGGCTTGTGGTTGTTTGATATGATCATCACTTGCTGCCGGCGTATTGACGAGTCTTTAGAGTCCTACACAGAGGTTTCCTGGCTCAAGCGAAACGAAATAGGAGAGCATATGAGATATGTGCGGGACCGAGAATAATGCGTGTATGTGATACCGTATTCTATTCTCGTGATTTGTATCATCGAACGGTTATATATGATATAACCAGGTTACCGAATCAAGTGTTGATTCGATACATTGATACACTTGATACTAGTCGGTTATATGCGACATGACCGGATCATTGAATCAAGTGTTGATTTAATGATTTAATGTATAATTGTATATTTGATATATTACTTTACATTAAATAGTATTGGTTTACTCAAGATTGATTTTCTCACTTGAAATGCACAAGTTGTATATGTGATATATTTTTGTGCACTTGTTTGTATCATGTTTGATGATACATGGAAACTTGGGTTTGTGTAAGACTTAAACCATGTTTAGTGAATGGTTAGGGTTTCATTTCACTTATTTATTTATTCATTTGGTTTTGGCTAATAGAAAAGGTGACTTTTCTTTTGTTGTTTTGCTTGAAGCTTCATGAAGCTTTTCTAGCATCTTTGAAAAGTCTACCATTTTTGTTTTGTCCTTAACCCTAACCATTCAACTAAACCCTAGTTCATTCTCTACACTAAACCATGGTTGCAAATATGATAAGGATCACTTATTTTCTATTTTTCATAATTCTTATCATATTCTTTTTTTTCTTCTTCTTCTTCATCAACAAGAAGAAAAACTTGCAACCTTTAATGCCAACTTGAGAAAAAGAGTTAGAAATCCAATTCTAAAGTGAACCCACTTCCTATTTCTTCATCCTCTACCACTTGCCAAGTAGTATAGGGTGTTTTCTTCACATGTTTCATGACTTGGTGAAGTTGGAGCTTGATCTTGTGTTGCCTCGACGTAGATCATCTTCGGCATCGAAGTCGACGACCTAGCCCGCCCATTTCTCCGATGAAGCCGACTCTAGAGCCCGGGATCCGATGATCGCAGCGAGGGGACTTCATCACGGAGCTATGGAGGTGGAGGACCGGATCTACAAAGGTTGTATTTTCCGTCTACTCATAGTTAAGTTGTTAACTAGTTATCGTTTTCCCCTAAAATCTAGTTAACGATTCGTATTAGGCTTTCTCGGCACTTGTAAAATTTGAAATTGGCATGGTTGATGCCTTGTGAGACCTCCTTAGTGTGTCTAGGAACCCTACAGTGGTATCAGAGCCAAGCTAGAGCCTTAGGCGATGCGTAGACGATGTTAGAATTCCGATCGAACCCCGAAACCCTAAAAATGACCCCTCTCTGTACATTTTTTCAAAACTGGGGTTTTTCCAGATTAAAAATGCTTAAAAAATTCAGCAGGAAAATATAAGAATTACGTTGCAAAAACGAGCAAATGATACGCCCAAAGCGCGGCGGAACCGCGGCAGAAGCATGCCTTCTGCGGCGGTTCCGCGGCCAATAAGTCTCTTCAGTCAACTATTTTTGCACAGTAACTTCTTTATTTTAATGCTGAGTTTTCTGGGAATTTTTAATATTTACTCAAGAGTTGAGTTTTCAGGGTTGTATTGGGAGTTCGTAGATTCGATCGGATTATCAAATTTTGTCTATGTGTTTTCCGGATAATTTGTTGATATGTTAAAAAGTTCGACCGGATATAAATACCCAATTTTTCCCCTGCCGGAAAATTTCCATGTGTTGGATTTTTCCGTTGTTTAAAAACGTTCTAAGTAGTGCAAGTAACGCGATGGACCCTCTAGAAGACAACAAACCTTAACTCGATTATGTGACCGTCTTGAACTGCCCTTTGAACTTTAGGGTTTGGGGCAGTACGACGTGCCACATGTGAGGCGTTGGCTTGACCCTTCTACGGCTGGACCGTTGGTATTGAGGCACGAAGTGAATGTTTTACTTATTTCATGTGTTGATCTGTTTCGGTAAAACTTGGGTGTTTGATTGTTCGATCGGAAAGTTTAACATTTTCTATTTATCTGGAATGGGATACAATACTTGGAATCCACAAGCAGTTATGAGATAACTGATTTGAATGTTATAAACATAGCACTTTAGTCTCACTTGATCGGTTGCCACGGAATTTTGATGTGATCAAAAGTCCGTCGCAATCACGTAGCGTACGCGGATACTCGTCGGTAAACTTAAAATATAGCCATGCCCTATAGCCCCGACCAAGTGACTGTAGGAGAACCCCGTCGCCGAAAGTATCCGTTCGGGTGCTCGCGGCAGCAGTGTTCCGCCTTGGTGCACTTCATCGACGGTATTGGGGGTGCGGCCGTCTACTAAAGTTTGCGATGAGCATTCGATCAAAATGTCGGGAATCTTGTTGAATTGCCCGACTTGATATTGAAAAGAGTTTTCGATAATGAGACTAAAATGAGGGGTTTATAATTGTTAGGCGTGCGATGTCTAAGGAATTCATTTGATTAGGCATGCGATGTCTAAAGAGATTGCGGATTCCAACTGTTGTAGTTTTACACTTTCTTTTCTGCGACCGTAAGTGTAATATGTGATATCGCCGGTTTCGTTGCTATATGTCAACGACAATTGGGATGGGCATATTTACTTACGTTGATGACATGTGATGTTATGTGTTGCTGGATATGTTATATTGGATCGTCGTGTTTGAATAGCCGGGGTTTTTTTATGTGAGATGAGTGTTTTTCATTTTCATTCATGTAAAAACTTGTATGCAATATTCTTTTATTGGGGCACTTCCAGGTTGCGGAAGATGTCACCTTTTGTATATTATTTACTTTTCCGCCCTAGGATAGACCCAAGGAGGAGAGCACAAGTAACCGGGTTCTGGAGTCCAGTGGGAGACCAACTCGAGGAGTCGAGTCCGGGTCTCCTAACTCTAGAATTTGTAGGGTTGCTTGCCGCTCTCATAGGGGTCTAGGGGTGTGGGTTTGGCTATTCATCGCGACCGTGGAATCCGTGTTTTATATTGGCTCGTATTGAAAACACGGACGTCCTAGTATATCCAATGTTTCATATGATTCTTCTGCTGCAATATCTGTGATGTGATCATTTGATGTTCTGTGATAAATACTGTATATAGTATATATGATATATTATATAGGCGTTACTTATGTTTTACACCCGTGCTAGCCCTGCCCCGCCCTGCCGTTAGTTACCTAACCTAACGGTGCACGAGGGGACATCGAGGCGAATGCGGATGGCATAAGTGTACGTCGTATTTATCTGTGATGTTTAGGTACTTAAATGATGGGACTTCATTAATGTGATTAATGAAAGTAAAAGAAACCTAAAGATGTTGTAGAATCGAATTTCAAAAATAAAAGATGTAGCTACAGTTCTTGCTTTGCACAGCGGTATATATGATATATCCTGCACCTTATTCGATAAGGAAAAGACCGAGATCCCTTCACCGGGAGTGACTCCTTTAGCAATAACTGGCAGATGCTACACCCCTCGGTTTGTCTTTTGATAGCTTCTATAGTTTCTGCTTTGCACAGCGATATATATGAAATATCCCGCACCTTATTCGACGAGGAAAGGGCCGACGATCCCTTCACCGGGAGTGACCCTTTTAGCAAAACTAGAAAAACCTCAAAAACACTCCTTTCAAAATCATTTGATTCTACACCGATATCAAGTTCATTACGCAATAGGTTTTCAAAAAAACCTGTCGTAGCCCTCCGTCATTTCAGATAAGTAGTAGTTAGTATTCGTGCTACGTTTGTTGGCCTGCGTCAAGGCGTAGTGTGCGGTAGCTAACTAGTATTTATCTGCTTATGCATATGATGCAGATTGGATTAGGGTAGTCGTGCGACTTTGTTGGCCTGCGTCAAGGGTCTTGCGGGTGGGTTTAATTCAATCAGGAAATGACGGGTTGAACTTGACTAGCGCACTATGGTTTGTTGGCCTGCGTCAAGGTCATAGGACGCTAGGAGCAAAATTATCGGAAATTTCAAGTGTTGAAATTTGCAATGAGATTGCATACCTTCTATGAGATAGTTGGATCCCGATACCCACTGCGAGTAATTATTACTCCTGGGAGAGTTTTACACATTACAATTAGCCGATCAAGTAGGTGTCTAGAAAGGTGTTAACGAGCTTACGCCTCTGGGAAAACGAGGTTTACATTAATTAGGTTCGTGCGAAAGCACGGGGGACCTCCCTCAAAGTACCGACACTGTCCTGGCTGAAAGATTGGCGAACTTGTAGCGTGTAATTAATCCTGGCTAGTCTTTCCTCTCAGGGTTTGAAGGAAGATTTGATAAAAAACAGTGGGAGCCATCCTGATTAGATAAAATAATAACCAATCTATTCTTGCAAGAGCGCACGCTGAGTGGTTTTCATCTCTCTCTCTCCAGGTAGCGACCATATCATGCCTTAATCAAGATAATGATACGGATATTGACCGAACCCGCTTGTTATACTACGCTGGGGAACGTTGGTCCCGCTCCAACTTATAATTGTTATAAGACAGAGCAGGAAATTGGTGATTACCAGAATTCCCGTGCCGCCCAAACGAAGACAGTGCATGTTGATTCATCATCTTCGGGTGTGTTCATTATAAAGAACCGTTTCTCTGTATCCTCTACGTCCTGGGTATTTGATACCGGATCAGGATCCCAGATATGTAATCTGTTACATAGGGCTATAGAAAGGTAGAGAACTGAGAACGGGTGATAAGTTTCATGAGACAGAAAACGGTGCAAGTGTTGTAGCCAAGTCTGTTGGTCACTGTCACCCTGTATTCCAAATACATTGATTCTGAACGAATGTTATTAGATACCGAACCTGATATACAAAATCATATCAGTCTCTTTATTAGTAAAGAAAGGATATAATTTTGTATTGTTGGATAATGTTTTGAATATTTCTTATATCAAAAGTTGATCGGTTCAGGCATGTTATCTAAAAGCATTGAAGTTCTAAATCAAACTACAGTTCTTAGTATACAGAACATATACAAGAGGAAGAGTTCAGAAATGAACGAATCCTTCTAGAGGTATTGTAGACTAGGTCATATCAATACGACCCGACTAGCTAAGTTGCACAAAGATGCATATTTAAATCTGTTTGAATTTACATCTTGTGAAAACTTGCCGGTCATGTCACAAAGATAAGATGACCACAGCTCTGTTTATTTGAAGCAGAGAAAGAGTTAGTGAACTCTTGGGATGATACATGTTGATGTATGTAGGTCCCTTGTCTACACATGCCAGGACTGGTTCTTTATACTTCATTACGTTCTCTGATGATCTCTCAAGATTCAGACATATGTTCCTGTTGAAACACAAGTCAGAACCTTTTGAGGTATTCACAGAATATAAGTTAGAAGTAGAGAACCAATAAGGGTATAAGTATTATGTCCTTTGATGAGATCAAGGAGGAGAATAATTGTGCATAGAATTCCTGAACTATTCTAAAGGAGAATGAGATTCTCTCTCAGCATTACTCCTCCGTATACACCATAGCACGATGGTATATCGGGACGGAGCAATAGCACCTTATGTGATATGGTGTGCTCTATGATGAGTACTACTGAGTTTCCTATTTCCTTTTTAGGAGTTATGCACTTATGAAGTTGCATACCTGTTGAATAGGGTTTCAATCAAATCAGTTGCCTACCACTTCATATGTGATATGGAAAGGGAAGAGCCCATATCTTAAGTTAGTTAAGATTTGGGGTTGCCCGGCCTATGTCTAAAAACAAAATCCGGACAAGCTCGAGGCAAGGTCTGTTATGTAGAACTGGAAATGTTCCAGCTATACAAACTGCAGCTGATGATTTGAAAGAACCAAAGAATTCAGTAGATTCCAACGAACCTCAGCCTCTCCGCCGATCTAGTAGGGTTCCTCACCCACCTGAGAGTTACTTCGGTTTCTCTATGACTGTGGGAGCGAGAATTGCATCATGAGATGATGACCCAACTAGTTTCGAGCTGGCCATCAGGAGTGAGACTCTGTAAGAATGGCTGGATGCTTAGTGATCTGAGATGGAATCCATGTACACCAACAAAGTATGGACTTTGGTTGCTATATCTGAAGGGTTAAATCCCCATCAGGAACAAGTATATCTTGAGAAGATTACTTGGTGTACATGGAAAAGTTGAGACTTTCAAAGCTAGACTTATTAAAGGTTTGCATCATTGACCAAGGTATGGATTATGTTGAAACCTTTTCTAAGGATCTATGCTTAAGTTCATCCAGATCCTACTTACCACGGCTACATACCATGACTACGATATCTGGCGGTTGGGTGCCATGACTGCTTTTCTAAGTGATATTTTAGAAGAGTGCGTCTATAAGTACACAACCAGAGGGCCTCGTAGACAGTGGGAGCAGCGGAAACGTGTGCAAGATGTTTTATGTGATAAAGCAAGCATCGCGGAGTTGGAACATCTGTTTTGATGGATTAGTCAAAGAGTTTGACATCATCAAAATGGTAGATGAACCTTGTATAAACAAAAAGGTAGTAAGGAGTATGGTGGTGATCCTCGTAGAGTACGTGGATGACATACTCTTGATAAGAAAGGAGTTTCCTATGCTACGCTCGGTCAATCTCCGCTCATCACAAGGATTCTCCATATAGGATCATAGTGATACCTCCTAAATCCTGGGTTTTGGATCTATGAGATAGATCTAATTGGATGTTAGGATACTCACTAGTTGTAGTGAGATGGTATCAATCGATCCTGGGGAGAATCACTGGAAGTGTTCCAGGGTGATAAGGACGACTGAATGTCAGTCACAGGCATTGTCTTTACCCTTGCTAAAGGGACGGTATGTTGGAAGAGTTCCAAGCTAGATACCATGGCATACTAGACGATAAAGGCTGGATACATCGCTACTTAAGATGCTACCAAAGTGGCAGTCTGGATGTATATTTGTTCATGAGATGAACTGAGTTCCTCCCATTGTGTGACAATGGAGTTGTGGCTTATGCCAAGGAACGTCCGTCCCATCAGTGATCCAGACATATTCTGAGGCAGCATCACCTGATCATGGAGATGATTGATCTCCAAGGAGATCGAGGTTAAGAGAGTAGACTCAGAGGACAACACGGTGGATCCACTCACAAAGGCCTTTTCCCTGAGAGAGACTTTTATGGGATGGTTGAGTATGAGATACTACAACCACTGCTACAGATGGCCCTAGTGCACGTGGGAGATTGTTAGTTATATGTATGCCCTAGAGGCCATTACTATACATAAGATGTATATTGTAGTGGATGCTTGGACATATATAGGGAGGACTTTTTGCTCGACATGATAGTATGCTATCTGGTTGATCTTTACCTTAACGTGTACACTGATTGTCTCTCTGTTACATGTTGGTAAAACCCTTAGGATGTGTACTTGGCTACCTAGACTATGATGCGGATCATACTAGTGGGGACATGGTAGTCCATAAGTACATCCTTCAAGGTCCCTAGTTGTGGGTGTATCGAGACAGGGCATCGATATACCAGTGTAGACTAGCGTATACCTTCTCGACCCATACAGATGGGCGATGGATGGTCCCATATCCATTGGTGTTTGACATCAGAGATGATATACGGGTGCTCAGTGGAGACTGGGTACACTGTACGGACTCGTCGAGAACTCCCAGATGGTATTATACCTTACGTCAGATGGCAGTTCTCTGGTGACACTGGTACAGAGTAGTCTGTTGACCCGAGATCGTCATAGAGTCTTGTGTGATTCCCACTGTGCTTTGATTTCCACCTTACCACGTCCAAGAGGGCATGCAAAACGGTAGTTTTTGGGTACAGTCCCGAATCACATGGAGGCAATGAGCGATAGGAGGGGATTCGTCTCTCCCGGTATAGGGAGTTGATGTTGCGCTGTGTTCAATTGGCTATAACCGGAAATCCCTGGCCAGGGTTGCTGAGATTTACTGGAAAGTGTTACCAGTAGTTTCTCGAACTTGTATAGACCTCATATCGACACGACTTATCGAGCTGCTGGGGTCTGACGTTTACCACCCCTAGGCGAGATATGCGACATATCAGACGAACAGACCGGACTGTACGGTAAGTGTTACTGGTTGGATTCACAGGAGTGTGAGCGGGCTTGCTCTTCGATCTTCTGATCGCTCAATACCCGGGTGGCCGTTACGTTTAGCAGACCGCTTGCGGCTTGTGGGTGTTTGATATGATCATCACCTGCTGCCGGCGTATTGACGAGTCTTTAGAGTCCTACACAGAGGTTTCCTGGCTCAAGCGAAACGAAATTGGAGCGCATATGAGATATGTGCGGGACTGAGAATAATGCGTGTATGTGATACCGTATTCTATTCTCGCGATTTGTATCATCGAACTGTTATATATGATATAACCAGGTTACCGAATCAAGTGTTGATTCGATACATTGATACACTTGATACTAGTTGGTTATATGCGACATGACCGGATCATTGAATCAAGTGTTGATTTAATGATTTAATGTATAATTATATATTTGATATATTACTTTACATTAACTAGTATTGGTTCACTCAAGATTGATTTTCTCACTTGAAATGCACAAGTTGTATATGTGATATATTTTTGTGCACTTGTTTGTATCATATTTGATGATACATGCAAACTTGGGTTTGTGTAAGACTTAAACCATGTTTATTGAATGGTTAGGGTTTCATTTCACTTATTTATTTATTCATTTGTTTTTGCCAAATAGAAATGGTGACTTTTTTTTGTTGTTTTGCTTGAAGCTTCATGAAGCTTTTCTAGCATCTTTGAAAAGTCTACCATTTTTGTTTTGTCCTTAACCCTAACCATTCAACTAAACCCTAGTTCATTCTCTACACTAAACCATGGTTGCAAATATGATAAGGATCACTTATTTTCTATTTTTCATAATTCTTATCATATTCTTTTTCTTCTTCTTCTTCTTCATCAACAAGAAGAAAAGCTTGCAATCTTTAATGGCAACTTGAGAAAAAGAGTGAGAAATCCAATTCTAAAGTGAACCCACTTCCTATTTCTTCATCCTCTACCACTTGCCAAGTAGTATAGGGTGTTTTCTTCACAAGTTTCATGACTTGGTGAAGTTGGAGCTTGATCTTGTGTTGCCTCGACGTAGATCATCTTCGGCATCGAAGTCGACGACCTAGCCCGCCCATTTCTCCGATGAAGCCGACGCTAGAGCCCGGGATCCGATGATCGTAGCGAGGGGACTTCATCACGGAGCTGTGGAAGTGGAGGACCAGATCTACAAAGGTTGTATTTTCCGTTTACTCATAGTTAAGTTGTTAACTAGTTATGGTTTTCGCCTAAAATCTAGTTAACGATCCGTATTAGGGTTTCTCGGCACTTGTAAAATTTGAAATTGGCATGGTTGATGCCTTGTGAGACCTCATTAGTGTGCCTAGGAACCCTACCCAATGTTGGCGAGTCGACGTGCCCAAGATTTGCTGTAGAATGTAGTGTGGAACTTGTGTCTCATTTGGGGTATTGGAAGTTGCCTTTTTGGTAGAGGAAAAGATGTATATGGAGATGAATGATTTTGTAGTAAGCAAAGGAAAAAATGTGATGATCATTTTTCCCATTCCAAATGAAAATCCCCCACCCCCCACAATGTGTGGCCGGCCTCTCTTAGAGAATTAGTAGAGTGGAAAAGTCAAGGGAGGGAAGCTATCATGCATGAGAGAGAAAAGAGTGATGATGAGAAAGAATCATCACATCAAAAACCTCACTCCAAAACCCAATCATTTCCCATCATCATCAAACAAAGGTCAAACAATCATGAACCATGGATGTCAAATGGTGGAGGAATTATCATGATACAACATCTTGCAAAAACAACCCTCCAAATTGCCAATTTGCATAAGTGCAAATTAGCCCTCCTCCACCAATCTTCGGCCAATGAAAGATACAAGGAATAATGGCCGAAACGGAAAGCAAACTAGCAACTCCAAAAAACCGATCACGTAATAAATTATAGGAAAACCCCGCTACTTTATATACATACCCGCATTTGTATTCCGACCGAAATAAAAATGCAATGAGACAAAATCTACACTGTACAATACTAGTATCCGGCTTAAACCAAAGCCCGCTAGTATTAACCGTCCGATCCTGATCCGTGCAATGCCGCACGTATCTGATCGAACCCTGCCATATCTCCATACGGCCTCTACAGCGTTTCGCCCGAAACTTGAGCAACTGGTCTGTGGGGGACTCTAAAGACTCGTCAATACTATGGCTGTGGATTTAACCACTAGCACGTCAGAGGTATTAGCCATACATGACGGGCCACCAGCTATTGACCAAAAGGGACGTCTGTGAGTGAACTCATCCTGACACCCTACTGAGCCTGTCAGTGACAATATCCGTACAGTCCGGTCCGTTCGTCTATGAGCATCGCATGGCGGGCCTAGAGGGTTGGTAAAAGTCAGACCCCCAAAAGCGGTACAAATCGTGTCGGAGTGTAGCCCAGAACACCCTGAGATAATACTGGAATACCTACCAGTAAATCTCCTACCTCGGCTGAGGGCTTCATGTAATGGCTCTCCTAGACACAGCGCGACCTCACCCCCAATACCGGGAGAGACGAACCCGTGAAGATCCGCTCAGTGCCTCCATGTGGCTCGGGACTGTACCCAACTAAAACCTGTTTGTACGTCTCCTTTGAGCGTGGTAGGGTAGTAATCAAAGTACAGTGGGAACTCATACGAGACAAATGAAGATCCTCAGGTCGATGAACTAACCTGTACACATGTCACCAGGGAACTGCTATCTGACGTCAGGTATAAGACCAACTAGCATATTCCCGGCGAGTCCTGTCCGGTGTACTCATAACCCAATGAGCACCTGTATACATCTTAGGTGAACCAACTGACACCAGTGGCTTATGAGACCGGCCACCGCCCCTCGTCGGGGTCTCGACTGTATACACTAGTCTACTCTGGAGTATCGATGCCCTGTCTCGAAACTCCCACGACTAGGGACCTTTAAAGGATGTGCTTATAGACTACTAGCTTCCACGTATATGATCGCCCTCATACTGCTGGCAGTCAAGCAAGAATCCTAAGGGCTCTATCAACGTGTAATAGCGAATTGTCAGGTCACCTAAAGCAGTACACGATGATAAAGATAAACCAGATAGCATACTATCATCTCGAGTAAGACTGTCCTACCGGCATAGGTCCTCCCTCAATCATTTCAATCACGTGCCTGTGATCCAATAATTGACTCTGAGGGCACTATATCCAACACATCAAAGTCCAACATATCGAGGAGAATCAAATCAACCGATGAATCCCTCTCCCCGATATGAACGGAACACAAACGAAACACAAAACGAGCGACAAACGACTCGCCTACCGGAGTAATAACCACAAGCGGCTGATCTAACGACGAGGACTTATGGCCCAACATCGGTGCAAAGTGTGTAGATACATACGAATGTGTGGAACCAGGGTCGAATAATAGCCGCACGTCGAAAGAACATACTGGCAAGGTACCTGTCACAACGGCATTCGATGCCTGCGCATCCTGCGGAGTCAAAGTGAATACTCGGGCCTGTCCCCCACCAATTGCAGGCTGTCCTCCGCCTCGGCCTCTACCTCCTCATCCTCTCTGAACAGGACCGCCGCATCCATGGCCTCTGGGGGCGTCTAACTGACGTGGATCACCACCGGGGGTAGGAAGTAGAGCTCTCTGAGGAGGTGGTGAAGGTGGTAAAGTCATGTGTGGAATTGTCGCCGCTTCCTTTCGTCTCACCATACAGTCTTTGATACGATAGTACGGACACCCGCACCGAAAACATTCCGGCGATGCCTGCTGGCCCTGCGGATAAGAACCAAATAGCTGACCCCGTCTGAATCCTCTGCCGCCACCATCTCTCGGAAAGAATCTGTCACGATGTCTCTGAGCTGGCATATCGGTACGAATCCTCTTCGGCCCAGAAACGACCGAAGTCCCTAAAATGCGCTCCTCCAACTGTAAGGCCGTGTCCATAGCAGCTGCATAAGTGTCGAAGTGCTGGGCGCCGATGGCAAGGAATAACTGTTTGTCAAGTCCCTGCATAAACCTCTTTACCCTCTTCTCTTCAGTATCAACCAAGTACGGAGCATATCTGGACAACTGCGTAAACTGGATATCATACTCGGACACTGTCATCCCTGGAGTCTTGCGCAAAGCCTCAAAACTACGAGCTCGAGCATCACGAACGCCCTCTGGAAGGAAACGGGCTAGAAATACTGCTGTGAACTCATCCCAAGTCATAGGAGGTAGACCTGCAGCTCGACCTCTCTCGACCGACTCACACCACGTTTGCGCAAGGCCCTCTAAACAGAAACTCATAAGCTCCACCCATCTATCGTCGGAACATCTGAGCGAATGGAAAATCCTAGCTAATCTGTCGAGGAATGTCTGTGGATCCTCCGCTGCATCTGTGCCGGTGAAGACTGGGGGTCTCAGCCTCATGAAATCCTATAATGATACTGGAATAGCCACGGTAGTAGTAGGAGCAACTATCTGGGCAGCAGGTACAATCGTAGTCTGTGTTGTGGTAGGTATGCCCTCAGATCTCGGTGCACGACTGGCCTCGACTAAGGATCCCACCATCTGTTAAAACTCCTGCATACCTCCCACCATCTTCGTAACTCCTGGATACCTGACTCTAGCCTATCCATGTAGCCTGGGGAAGGCGGATCAGTCTGTCCCTGAGGGGTAGGTACGCCGTCCTGATCGGTCCGCGTCTCGGACGAGCCTGCTCGGATCTCATCTCGGGCGGCAGCCCTCTGCGCTCTCATAGCCTTCGGCAGCATAGTGGCTGGTACAGGAAACAGGATAATAAGAACAGTGCAATAGAATCATAGGATACACGGAATTGAAGAAGGAATTTCAAGCAAGTATATCCTAAAGTCACCTAGGCGGAGTACCGTATCGTAAGTATGCCGCGGACATACACACGCTACGTTACCCTACTTAAGTCACTTACTCCATCTACCAAGAGTCATCCTATACTTAGAAAGGTAAAACCTATCGCTCTGATACCAACTTTGTCACGACCCGAAAAGTACGGAACGTGACTGGCACTTAAATTACGAAATGTCTCAAGGCGTACGTAATCTAAGTATGCCAAAGCCCAGCAATCAAAACCCATTTAAGCAATAGAGTGAAGGAAAACCATATACGGCACATCAAAATCTTTAAAAACAACATCACATTTTCCAAAAATTTCGGCAGAATTTGCTTTGTAAAAACTGGCCCCAAACGGGTACAAAACAAGAATATACCTATAATCATGAAAAAGGCATCCCCAAGCGGGAGCTAGCTCATCGCCGAAGCGAACTCAAATCCCACGCAATGTAAATCATCAATATGCAAAAAATAAGCATAAAAGGCACAAGTAATAAGCATCATGTCGGCTCAAGTGAGCTCGACCCAGAGAAAAAACATAAATGTCCAAAAATCTCACTGTCTCGTCTCTAGGTCATAGTACATCAATACAAGTAGCAGGTACAGTAGATGGAGTATGCTAGATACAATAAATATACAAGGAGGAAACAAAATAATCTCACAACCCACCTACGAGCAAAAATCTCAGATCCAAGCAAACGGAGCAAAAGGATGAAGTGCGTCCGCCGCTACAGTACTGACGGATCGGACCTGCAGACAGGCTGTGGCACAACGGGGTTGAGTTGCCAACTCGTGAGTAATAAGTAACAACTATAAAGGTTATCGTAAGCATGCACGCAAAGTGTCATCACTCAACAATACTGATATGGCATGATATACTTGCAGATATGTATGCAACATGAATCAATTTTACAATACTAATCTGGCTTGATATACTAGCAGGTATTAATGCAACATGAATCGATTTTACAATACTAATCTGGCATGATGTACTAGCAGGTATGTGTGTAACATGAATCAATTTTACAATACTAATTTAGCATGATGTACTAGCAGGTATGTATGCAACATGAATCAAATTTAAACAGTGATCTGAATATGTTGATATGAGAAAATTATTATTTTCATCTTAGAAAAACTCTTTTGAAATATCAACATAATATCATTGGAATCAACAGAAATCCATGTCCAGCATCGGCACCTCAAATGATTATCTCAAAGCCTCAAAGTATCGGTATCACAGTATCTCGGGCCCTAGCCATCCGGCTGGCCCATCTCAAGGTATCAATATCACAATATCTCGCGACCACGGTCGGTATCCTCTAGATATCTGCCGCGCCAACACTCACCGGTAGGTAGTCTGTCCCTGCCAGGCTCATCGTCTACAACTCGAGCTTCTTGCTCCGGGGTACCTTACAGGGCCAACCATATACCCGAGACGGCTCATTCTACTCCTCGAATCGGGTCTTGAAAACTAACAGAAAACCCATGGCGGACGACACATATACTAATTACAAGAAAACCGCAATTTGCAACATTTAAAAAATGATATCTGGTTTATTAAATCCTTGCGGTTTTCTCCCAAAAACACATAAATCTCAAGTACAGAAATCCTCAAAAAATCACCTTAAGCACGCATGTCTGCTAGAATGAACCTATGGTATCGACAATACGAACTGCAATATGTATCTAGAAAACTGTGCATGAATAATGATGCAATGCTTCTAGATTATCAATTTAGCAAGTGTAAGTCTACGGTAGTGCCCCGGCCGTCTGTCCGAGGCCAAAATGCGGAAAAGAAAACTTTTTCAAAACTAGAAACTGGCGCTATCGTATGCTTAAATCCCTGATCGAACCATTAACCTATAACTAGCAACTAGAGAAAGAGTTGGAAAGCTATACCGATCGATCCGTGTCCTTCGGTCTTTGGCCACCATCCCAAGCTCCTCGCGGCATCTCCGGTCTCGATCTCCTCGTCGGAAAGGGCACCACATCTTCGAGTCCTTTTACGGGCTCATGCTTCATCCAAAGCAACTCGGGCACGAAGTTCGCTAGCCGACGTGTCCAAGGCGATGTAGAGAATGTGTGTGATCACTTTGTCTCAAGCATCCATTGATTCTCATCACATGAGAGTGTATGGATGGAGGTTGGAGATGAAGCCATTAATGGAGGTTGTGAGCTAGAGGAGGAAGAAGAAGAAGCCTTTTCTTTCTTTTGTTATCTACGATAAAAATGAGAGAGTGTTATGAAAAAATACAAGACCAAAACCATATCATGGAAGCCCCTCTCTCTCTTCTTATCATATCAAGACTCAAATCCATCAAATAATGTGACACATGGACAAAGAAAGAGACCATGAGTCATCACTTGTGCATGTGTCACAATTAAGGCTTCTAATGATGAAATAAGCTCACAATTTCCATTTGTAAACATTAATCCAAATGTTTACAACAACAAAAAGATACGGCAACATCTAAAGTAAACTCGTGACGGATCACAAGGATACCCCTCACCTGTATATACATACCTGCATCTGCATTCCGACTGAATGCGAATGCGAGGAGACTAAAGAAGTACAACAAATCTAATACTAGGATCCGGCTTAAACTAAAGCCTACTAGTATGATCCGTCCGATCATGATCCGTGCACTACCGCACGTATAAGATCGAACCCTGCCATATATCATATGACATCTACAACGTTTTGCCCGAAACTTGAAAACTGTCTGTGGGGGACTCTAAAGACTCATCAATAGTTTGGCTGTGGATTTAACCACTACCTCGTCAGAGGTACTAGCCGTACGTAACGGGCTACCAGGTATTGACCAAAAGGGAGGTCGACGAGCGAACTCATCCTGACGCCCTACTGAGCCTGTCAGTGACAATATCCGTATAGTCCAGTCCGTTCGTCTATGAGCATCGCATGGCAGGCCTACGTGGTTGGTAAAAGTCAGACCCCGAAAAGCGGTACAAGTCATGTCGGAGTGTAGCCCAGAACATCCTGAGATACTACTGGAATACCTACCAGTAAATCTCCTGCCTTGGCCAAAGACTTCGTGTAATGGCTCTCCTAGACACAGCGCGATCTCACCCCCAATACCGGGAGAGATAAAACCCCTGCCGGTCCGCTCACTGCCTCCATGTGGCTCGAGACTGTACCCAACTAAAGCCAGTTTGGACGACTCCTTTGAGTCGTGGTAAGGTAGTAATCAAAGCACAGTAGGAACTCACACGAGAAAAATGACGATCTCAGGTCGATGAACTAACCTGTACACATGTCACCAGGGAACTGCTATCTGACGTCAGGTATAATACCAACTAGCATGTTCCCGGCGAGTCCTGTCTGGTGTACTCATAACCGAATGAGCAACAGTTTACATCTTAGGCGAACCAACTGACACCAATGGCTTGTGAGACCGGCCATCGCCCCTCGTCGGGGTCTCGACTGTATACACTAGTCTACTAATGGAGTATCAATGCCCAGTCTCGAAACTCCTACGACTAGGGACCACTTCAAGGATGTGCTTATAGACAACCCAACTCTCACGTATATGATCGCCATCATACTGCTGGTAGTCAAGCAAGAATCCTAAGGGCTCCATCAATGTGTAATAATGACCTGTAAGGTCACCTAAAGCAATACACGATGATAAAGATAAACCAGATAGCACACTATCATCTTGAGTAAAACTGTCCTACCGGTATAGGTCCTCCCTCAATCATTGCAATCGCATGCCTGCGATCCAATAATTGACTTTGAGGGCACTATATCCAACAATGTCCTACTTGCACTCAAGACTAATTATTGCGATGTCGCATACTCACAGCCCGTGTGATACCGAGCACCCAACTCCTCTATTAATCAGTCTCACAAAGCCCGTTTGCGAAACTATTGCGTTAGAGGAATAGCCTCAGTGAGTGGATCCGCCCTGATGTTTCTTTCTATGTCTCTCTATGCCTGGAATGATAACTGTCTCCTAAAAGAGGCTATTGTTATCATATCCCTAGAACATTCACTTATGTTCTAAAACTGCTTCCGAACGTTTCTCCAGGATAGGATTAATATCAATCTATTGCATCTAGTGCAAAAAAGGAACGTCTGGTGTGGTACTTGACATCTCATGATTGACTCAATTGCCTAAGTAAGTGATCTGCCAATCATGCACATCCCTTTCCTCTTTAGTCTGTAAGACACTTTTAGAGAGGGTGACTCCATCACCTGCAGGTACAGTACCGTGCCAGGAGTCGTCCATTCTACAACACCTTTAGAGTGCTGTCTAAGTACCCAAATTGGGAAACTACTCAAATCTAGATCTAAAACCATAGATCTAGTTACCAGAATGTCTGATATAATATCCAAGTCCTATGTGGAGAAACCACTGTGAGATAACCAAAGTATAACCGATCGTAGTATAGGAATTTCAGTTCCTACTATGTGTATGTCATCCAAGTACCATGACATCACACCGTACTACCTTCTTAACAGATCCATCCCCTCTTCTGATGAAGTCAAACTTATGACTGTCACATCAGAAATAGATGATCTATCTCCGCTATATCTGCTTTAGTCCATAAATAGAAATAAGCTACTTGTCCACCGATGCTTCCGCTGCTCCCACTGACTATGACAACCCTCTGGCAGAGTCATATACTCATGCAGTTCTAAAGCTAGTTTAGAACGACGCTATACTCATCCTCCTGCCGGGTCTCATAGCCTGGAACAACAATAGTGTCAAATCTGGGTAAACAAGAACCTCCCTGTCACCGTCCTTGAGGCTACCGGAGTACCTCTCGGGTGCCTGAGGTTACCCACCATATCTGCGGAGCGGCCAATGGAATGTCAAACCAGATTGAATCTTTAGGTTCTTATCAAATTTTCAATAATCGTTTGTGGTTCTGGAATCACTTCCAGTTTTACCTTACTCCCACAACTGTTTTTTGGAAAAATCCATTTTTATTAAAACTGTGTCGAGTCAAGAACAATATCACTATTGATCTTCCAGATGGTAGAAAGTCAATCCTCGTCATAGCTCGGGTCAACCCACAAACGGCCATTACAGAAACGTGCCTTAAGTTATCCAGAGTCTGCTTTTAAGCATAAGCCGGAAAACTCCCCGTACCTTAACAATGTTAAGATATGAATTATTCTATATCCAATATAGAAACAGAGGCACTGATTTAATTGGATCCAGATTCAAATCATGCAGCTGTCTCCAGTGCATGTCAACTAAATGAAAAGAGGCCGATCAACATTACTCAACTAAGGAGTACTTCCAATTATGAGTAACCTGAAAGAGAAGCAAGTTCTCTTAATCATTACTATCAATTGAATACCATACACAAGTATTTAAATCTTCGATCACCTTGAAGAATCTTGATACTTGCAACACTTGGTTCTCTACTTTATTCATATATATATAACTTCTCAAAACTTAGACCTTGCATTTCTACGAAACACATGTCTAAGAACTAGAGAAGTCAGAAGTGAACAGTATATAGTACGAGTACCAACCCCTCTGTCCTCATGGACACTGGACAATATACAATACTTTGTATAAGTCCCCTGAGTCTAATAACTCATTCCCTGTGTGTCGTAGGTTGAAAACTGTACTTATGGTTAAGAAGAATTACACCGCTGTCTAATGCTCCTTACCTAACCATCCACTGATATAGGTAAATGTCATAGACATAATTTCAAAAAGTTATATCTCACTTTATAAAAATAAACGTACAGATATATCAATTTGAAATTGGTGCATAACAACGGATATTCAAAACCAAATATTTTCCGTCCAGCAAACAACCCAGGCGATCTCCTCAAATATTACCAATTAGAACGAATCCCGATATAATGAAGATGATCACCCAATTCCCAATAACTTACTCCCACACATCATCTGTAAAACCATACTGATGTGAGAATCAAACCTGGTTAATACATACCGTGGCGCAAGGACTAATTGGGAAATCAGTTTTCTTTTAACAATACACAATGAAACTGAAACATGTAAATGTTTCGGAGGGGTATCTGGGTATTCCTAGTAATGCCTCTTCCATTATCAGATTCACAATTATAACCGTATATTTCTTTGCCATCTCTCCAAATCCTTTTATATGTCTTTATTCATTACCTTCTGTACACCCCTTTAGGCTAAATGGTTTTCTTCTTTCCCTACCGTTCGGCACCAGCCTATGGTTTGGAAGAAGACTATCCATTAGTTTGGAAGAAGACTATCCATTAAGCGTAATAGGTGTATTGTCCTAATCCTAGGAGCACTCGCAACCCGAGAGAAGGTAAAGATAAAAGACAACTGAATAAAACCTTATTCCTATTTCTCCTGAGCAAGAATCCATCCCCGAACTGGAACAAGTTCCTTCGAGTTCGTATATAGCCATACGATGGAGTATCCAAAAAACTGTGGATCTTCGCAGTGATACAGAGTGTCCTGGAAAAATACAAAGGTGAAGTAGGAGTGGTGATGAAATACTTGGTTTGGTCGTGAATAGCAGTCGCAGTTTATTTTGCCCTCTTACTAATCCCTTTATTTGTCTTACTTAATACCTTCTGCACACCTTCGTTAGGCTAATTGGTTTTCTTCATTCCCCACCGTTCGGCACCTGCTTTTGATTTGGAAGAAGACTATCCAATTAGCGTAATAGGTGTACCGTCCGAATCAAAGGAGCACTCGCTGTAAGTGCACGGCGGCATCCCGGCCGTCGATCCGACTCCGGAATGCTGAAGCGATGATTTTCATTAAACTTTTCAAACCGGCACCACCGCGCACTAAAATCCCAGATCATGCCATTAATCTAGTCCTAGATAACAAGAGGAGGGATAGAGATGTACCGAGCGATCCGTGTCCTTCGGTCTTCTCGTCGTCGTCCTGATCTTCCCGCGGAATCTCCGATCTTCACCTCGTCGCCGGAAGGGCACCACGTCGCCGGCTTCTTTTACGAGCTCCCACCTCTGGATCGAGGCAACTCGGGCACGAAGCTGGAGAGTCGACGTGCCCAAGATTTGCTGTAGAATAGTGTGGTGTTATGTCTTATTTGGGGCTGTAGAGTTGCCTTATTTGTGGAGGAATGGAGATGAGAACTTTTTGGAGATGAGCTATATAAAATTTTCAAGCCAAAATGAGACCAATCCCATGTCACAAATTTTGGACAGACCCCCCATTGGAATGGCCGGCCATCACATGAGCAAGAGAGTGAGAGCAAAGACAAGGAGGTGGGTGGAAAGCAAGTGATGATGAGAAAATCAAATGATCACAACAAAACCCAACACTCCAAACAACCATCTCATCATAAAGTCAAGCAATCATGAACCAAAGGAGTCAACCTCAATCATGAAGCAACAAGATGCAAATAACACCCTCCACTAATGCTTATTTGCACAAATGCAAATAAGCCCTCCTCCACCAATCTTCGGCCAATGAAAGATACAAAGAAATATGGCCGAAACGGAAAACAAACTGGCAACTCCAAAAACTGATCACGTAATAAATTACAGGAAAACCCCGCTACTGTGTATACACATCCGCATTTGTATTCCGACCGAAATACAAATGCAATGAGACAAAATCTACACTGTACAATACTAGGATCCGGCTTAAACCAAAGCCCGCTAGTATTAACCGTCCGTTCCTGATCCGTGCAATACCGCACATATCTGATCGAACCCTGCCATATCTCCATACGGCCTCTACAGCGTTTCGCCCGAAAACTTGAGCAACTGAATGTGGGGGACTCTAAAGACTCGTCAATACTATGGCTGTAGATTTAACCACTAGCACGTTAGAGGTATTAGCCATACGTGACGGGCTACCAGCTATTGACCAAACGGGACGTCGATGAGCAAAATCATCCTGACACCCTACTGAGCCTATCAGTGACAATTTCCGTACAGTTCGGTCCGTTCGTCTATGAGCATCGCATGGCGGGCCTAGGGGGTTGGTAATAGTCAGACCCCTAAAAGCGGTACAAGTCGTGTCGGAGTGTAGCCCAGAACACCCTGAGATACTACTGGAATACCTACCAGTAAATCTCCTGCCTTGGCCAAGGACTTTCATGTACTGGCTCTCCGAGACACAGCGCGACCACACCCCCAATACCGGGAGAGACGAACCCCTGAAGATCCGCTCACTGCCTCCATGTGGCTCGGGACTGTACCCAACTAAAACCTGTTTGCACGTCTCCTTTGAGCGTGGTAGGGTAGTAATCAAAGTACAGTGGGAACTCACACGAGACAAATGACGATCCTCAGGTCGATGAACTAACCTGTACACATGTCACCAGGGAACTGCTATCTGACGTCAGGTATAAGACCAACTAGCATGTTCCCGGCGAGTCCTGTCCGGTGTACTCATGACCCAATGAGCACCTTTATACATCTTAGGCGAACCAACTGACACCAGTAGCTTGTGAGACCGCCCACCGCTCCTCATCGAGGTCTCGACTGTATACACTAGTCTACTATGGAGTATCGATGCCCTGTCTCGAAACTCCCACGACTAGGGACCTTTTAAGAATGTGCTTATAGACTACCAGCTCCCACGTATATGATCGCCCTCATACTGCTGGCAGTCAAGCATGAATCCTAGGGGCTCTATCAACGTGTAATAGCGACCTATCAGGTCACCTAAAGCAGTACACGATGATAAAGATAAACCAGATAGCATACTATCATCTCGAGTAAGACTGTCCTACCGGAATAGGTCCTCTCCCAATCATTGCAATCATGTGCCTGTGATCAAATAATTGACTCTGAGGGAACTATCTCCAACAATCTCCCACTTGCACTCAAGGCTAATTATTGCGATGTCGCATACTCACAGCCCGTGTGATACCGAACACCCAACTCCTCTACAAGTCAGTCTCACAAAGCTCGTTTGCGAAACTATTGCGTTCGAGGAATAGCTTCAGTGAGTGGATCCGCATTGATGTTTTCATTCTATGTCTCTCTATATCTCATGTTCGCAGAGAAAGCCATCTCCCGAAATGAGCAATACCTGTCTTAGAATGTGTCTTGATGTCTGATGGGACCTAGCTCATAAATGAACTCCAAATCCAAACTTCTTAGACTGTATCGTCAACTGAACTTAATCAGTATCCTGCGCCATGCTACCGTCAGTATTGTCTTGGACCACCTGTCCAAAATACTGTCCCTCGTCAGAAGGAAAACTATAACTTTGACAACCTCCTTGTCGTCGAGGTCACCTTGGAAGCCTGGAATGATAACTGTCTCCTGAATGAGGCTGTCGTTATCATATCCCTAGAACATCCACTTATGTTCTAGAACTGCTTCCGATTGTTTCTCCAGGATAGGATCAATATCAACTTATTGCATCTACTGCAAAAACAACATCTGGTGTGGTACTTGACATCTCATGATTGACTCAATTGCCTAAGCAAGTGATCTGCCAATCATGCACATCACTCTCCCCTTTAGTCTGTAAGACACCTTTAGAGAGGGTGACTCCATCACCTGCAGGTACACTACCGTGCCAGGAGTCGTCCATTCTAAATACTCTTAGAATGCTTTCTAAGTACCCTTAATTGGGAAACCACCCAAATCTTGATCTAAAACCATAGATCTAGTAACCAGTATGTCTGATATAATGTCCAAGTCCCATGTGGAGAAACCACTGTGTGACGACCAAAGTATAACCGATCGTAGTATAGGAATATCACTTCATATTCTGTGTATGTCATCCAAATACCAGGACATCACACCCTACTACCTTCTTAACTGATCCATCCCCTATTCTGATGAAGTCAAACCTATGACTGTCATGTCAGAAATAGATGATCTATCTCCGCTACATCTTCTTTAGTCTATAAATAGACATAAACCACTTGTCCACCAATGCTTCCGCTGCTCCCACTGATCACGACAACCCTCTGGCAGAGTCATATAGACGTACACTTCTAAAGCTAGTTTAGAACGACGCTATACGCATCCTCCTGCCGGGTCTCACGGTCTGGAACAACAGCAAGGGCAAGTCTGGGTAAACAATAACTTCCCTGTCACCGCCCTTGAGGCTACCGGAGTACCTCTCGGGTGCCTGAAGTTACCCACCGTATCTGCGGAGTGGCCAATGGAATGTCAAACCAGATTGAATCTATAGGTTCTTATCGAATCTTCAGTAATCGTTTGTGGTTCTGGAATCACTTCCAGTTCTACCATAATCCCACTACTGTTTTCTGAAAAAAATCCATTTTTATTAAAACTGTGGCGAGTCTAGAACAATATCACTATTGATCTTCCAGATGGTAGAAAGTCAACCCTCGTCATAGCCTGGGTCAACCCACAAACAGCCATTACAGAAACGTGCCTTGAGTTACCCAAAGTCTGGTTTTAAGCATAAGCCGGACAACTCCCCGTACCTTAACATCGTTAAGATACGAACTGTTCTATATCCAATATAGGACCAGAGGCACTGATTTAATTGAACCAGATTCAAATCATGCAGCTGTCTCCAGTGCATGTCAACTAAATAGAAGGAGGCCGATCAGCGTTACTCAACTTAGGAATGCTTCCATTTATGAGTAACCTGAAAGAGAAGCAATTTCTCTTAATCATTACGATCAACTGAATACCCTACACAAGTATCTACATCTTCGAACACCTTAAAGAATCCCGATACTTGCAACACCTGGTTCTCTACTTTATTCATATACCTATAACTTCTCAAAACTCAGACCCTGTGTTTCAACGAAACACCTGTCTAAAAACTAGAAAAGTCATAAGTAAACTGAATATAGTACGGGGACCATCCCCTCTGTCCTAATGGACACTGGACAATATAAAATACTCTATACGAGTCCCTTGAGTCTAATAACTCACTCCCTGTGTGTCGTAGGTTGAAAACTGTACTTATAGTTAAGAAGAATTACACCGCTATTTAATGCTCCTTACCTAACCATCAACTGATATAGGTAAATGTCATCGACATAATTTCAAAAAGGTATATCTCACTCTATAAAAATAGACGTACAGATATATCAATTTGAAATTGGTGCATTATAACGGATATTCAAAACCAAATATTCGCCGTCCGGCAAACAACCCAGGCGACTTCCTCAAATATCACCGATTACAACGAATTCCGATAGAATGAGGATGATCACCTAATTCCCAATAACTTACTCCCACTCATCATCTGTAAAACCATACAGATGTGAGAATCAAACCTGGTAAATATATACCCTGGAGCAAGTGTCTAATTGGGAAATCCGTTTTCTTTTAACAGCACACAGTGAAACTGAAACATTGAAATGTTTCGATGGGGTATTCTGGTATTCCTAGTAATGCCTCTTCCAGATTCACAACGGTAACCGTATAAATCTCTGCCACTACTCCAAATCCCTGCATATGTCTTTAGTCATTACCTTCTGCACACCCCTTTAGGCCAAATGGTTTTCTTCCTTCCCTACCGTTCGGCACCAGCCTATGGTTTGGAAGAAGACTATCCAATAAGCATAATGGGTGTATTGTCCTAATCCTAGGAGCACTCGCAATCCGAGAGAAGGTGAAGATAAAAGACAACCAAATAAACATTATTTCTATTTCTCCTTAACCAGAATCCGTCCCGGAACTGGAACAAGTTCCTTTCGAGTTCGTATATAACCATACGATGGAGTATCCAATAAACTGTGGATCTTCGTAGTGATACGGAGTGTCCTAGAGAAATACAAAGGTGATTTAGGATTGGCGAAGAAATATTTGGTTTGGTCATGAATAGCAGTCGCAATTTACTTTGCCCTCTTACTAATCTCTTTCTTTGTCTTTACATAATACCTTCTGTACACCATCGTTATGCTAATTGATTTCCTTCATTCCCCACCGTTCGGCACCAGCCTAAGGTTTGGAAGAAGACTATCCAATTTGCGTAATAGGTGTGCTATCTTCTAAACCAAGGAGTACTCGCAACCTGAGAGAAGGTAAAAGGAAAAGACAACTGAATAGTCCTATTCGTTTTCTCCAGAACCGGAAACCATCCTCGAATAAATCCCGTCGAGTTCGTATATAACCATACGATGGTTTTGTCCAATGGAAGTGGACGTTCGTAGTAATACGGGGTGTCCTGGAGAAAAGGGTTAAAGTAGGAGTGGCAATGAGGTCTGCAACTCTGACAATCCAAAAGCCAGTGTTAAGAAGGTTCGGTTAATTTTGGTCTCTGAGTCATAGTCTAGGGCCGGGTCAATGGTCGCTGCCAAAGAGAGAGAAAAAAGAAACACTCAGCGTGCACTCTAACCTAGATCAGAATGGTTACCAATTTATCTAATCTGGAAACCTCCCACTGTACCGTCAAATTCTCCTCCAAACCTAAAAGAAGAATTAGTCGGGATGTCCCGAGGAGTAAACCAACTCATCAGTGGGAATCGGGATCCAACTATCACCGCATGATAACGTGACGGAATCCGCTCACTCTATCATACTCTAGAAGGTATGCGCATATCTGGCAAGTTTCAGTTTCTTTTGAAACTCCCAATGTGATTTTTTCCCCATGCTCTTATGACCTTGACTTTGGCCAACAAATCATAAGTCACATGTCAAGTTCTACCCGTCATTCTCCAGGTTAATTTGAGCCCACCCATACATACCCTTGACGAAGGCCAAAATAGTAGTACGACTGTCCCAAACCAACGCATCTATCTATGCTGCATATGAATACCCAACAGCTACCAAACACTGTGCCTTGACTTTGGCCAACAAACACAGCTTGAATACTATTGACTACCCATATGAAACGACGGAGGGCTACGAATGGTTTCTGGCGAAAACCTTTAACGTAATGAACTTGATATCGTTGAAGGAACGGATAGCTTTATAAAAATATAGTGACGAAAACCATTGCTAAAGATGTCACTCCCGGTGAAGGGATCTCGGCTCTTTCCCCGTAGAATGAGGTGCAGGATATTCCAACTGAATACCACGATGCAAAGAAAAAGTAATCGGCTATAGTGAAGTTATTGCCCTGACGCAAACTTTTGTCCAAGGGGTCACTCCAGGTGAAGGGATCTCGGCCCTTGCCTCGTCGACTGATGAGCAGGATATTCCAACTGAATACCACCGTGCAAAAAAAAAGTGAACGTCCTTGCAAATAACAGCTTTTTGAAAAGTGTTCCAACAACATCAGATTAGGTTTGTTTTTAACTTGCATTGATCCGAATCAACGCAGTCCCATCAATTGATCACACCAATAAAGAACGAAAATAATGACGTACGTATATGCCATCCGCATTCGCCACTGGGTCCCGTCATTACCCGTTACGTTAGCTAACTAACGACAGAGCGGGGAATGGACTAGCGCGGATGCAAAACATATACAACATCTACTAGTATATATATCAATATATAATATTTCGCTCAAGGCGTGATAAAATGCAACATCACAGAAATGTACAGCATCACAGAACAATACAGATATCTGGGATCCCCGGGTTTCACAGAGCCGCTACTGAAACCCGACGTTCCCCTCGTCGTGTGGACAACTTGTGCAATGAAAATCCTAGACCCCTACGGGCGCGGCAAGTTACCCGCCAAAACCTGAAGCGAGGCAGCCCCCTTCAGCAACGTGAATGGACCACCCAGCACTTCACGGAATCCGGTAACTTGGGCACCCCTCCTGGGTCAACCTGTACCCCCTACGAGTGCGGCGAATAGCCCGCCAATTCTAGAGTGAAGCCCCCTCCGTCTCAATGCCATGAGATGCGGGCCCGTTGCCCACTAGAACCCTGCTATCCGTGCACCCCTCCGCGGGGCAATCCAAGTACAGAAAGTAAAATATACATACAACGGGTACATCGACTGCAACCTGGTCGTGCCTCAAAAGAATAATACAAACAGGCAGTGACGGCAGTCCACATGTCGGACACTCGCCCCGCAATATCAAATGTACATAATAAAACAAAAAACTGTACTAGCATTGCATCCAGGCTATCACCCACGACCAATCCGCAACATCACAGCACAATCACAGAACATCAACTTGAATGTCACGTTCGCAAATCCGTCTAACCGGGCTATAGCAGTTAGACAGGATTTACCGATCAAGTGACATTCACGGTCGCAGATATAATGTAAATACTGTGAACTAATGTGTTTAAAATTTTCGATCGATCAAATTTACCTAAGTGGGCACCCAAGCACTACTGTAGCACTTAAAGAAATTCTGGGCCCAAAAAGAACATTCCTAAAACCCTATTTTCAAGTCAGGAGCTTTCTGCAAAAGCAAGGGTTTGGCCGCGGTTCTACGGTCATATAGACTGTTCACGAGACCAAATTTTCACAGAATTCTTAAAATTCCCTGCACATCATTCTGCAACAACCTGAAAAATTTTTGGAGCCAAAAAAAATTCGACAGAAACTGATGCTATTGAAAACGCGGATTTTGGAATTTTTTCGTTCGATCGGAAATGTAAACACATTAGACAAAGCTAGACTAGGTTAATGGAGAGGCTCTGATACCACTGTAAGTGCACGGCGGCGCCCCGGCCGTCGATCCGACGCCGGAATGCGGAAGCGATGATTTTCTTTAAACTTTTCAAATCGGCACCACCGCGCACTAAAATCCCAGATCGTGCCATTAATCTAGTCCTAGCTAACAAGAGGAGGGATAGAGATGTACCGAGCGATCCGTAGCCTTCGGTCTTCTCGTCATCGTCCCGATCTCCCCACGGAATCTCCGGTCTCCACCTCGTCGCCGGAAGGGCACCATGTCGCCGGCTTCTTTTACGGGCTCCCACCTCTGGATCGAGGCAATTCGGGCACGAAGCTGGCGAGTCGACATGCCCAATATTTGCTATAGAATAGTGTGGTGTTATGTCTCATTTGGGGTTGTAGAGTTGCCTTATTTGTGGAGGAATGGAGATGAGAACTTTTTGGAGATGAGCTATATAAATTTTTCAAGCCAAAATGAGACCAATCCCATGTCACAAATTTTAGACAGACCCCCCATTGGAATTGCCGGCCATCACATGAGAAAGAGAGTGAGAGCAAAGCCAAGGAGGTGGGTGGGAAGCAAGTGATGATGAGAAAATCAAATGATCAGAACAAAACACAACACTCCAACAACAACCATCTCATCACAAAGTCAAGCAATCATGAACCAAAGGAGTCAACCTCAATCATGAAGCAACAAGATGCAAATAACACCCTCCACTAATGCTTATTTGCACAAATGCAAATAAGCCCTCCTCTACCAATTTTCGGCCAATGAAAGATACAAAGAAATATGGCCGAAACGGAAAACAAACTGGCAACTCCAAAAACTGATCCCGTAATAAATTACAGGAAAACCCCGCTACTGTGTATACACACCCGCATTTGTATTCCGACCGAAATACAAATGCAATGAGACAAAATCTACACTGTACAATACTAGGATCCGGCTTAAACCAAAGCCTGCTAGTATTAACCGTCCGATCCTGATCCGTGCAATACCACACGTATTTGATCGAACCGTGCCATATCTCCATACGGCGTCTACAGCGTTTCGCCCGAAAACTTGAGCAACTGAATGTGGGGGACTCTAAAGACTCGTCAATACTATGGCTGTGGATTTAACCACTAGCACGTCAGAGGTATTATCCATACGTGATGGGCTACCAGCTATTGACCAAACGGGACGTCGATGAGCGAACTCATCCTGACACCCTACTGAGCCTGTCAGTGACAATATCCGTACAATCCGGTCTGTTCGTCTATGAGCATTGCATGGCGGGCCTAGGGGGTTGGTAAAAGTCAGACCCATAAAAGCGGTACAAGTCGTGTCGGAGTGTAGCCCAGAACACCCTGAGATACTACTGGAATACCTACCAGTAAATCTCCAGCCTTGGCCAAGGACTTTCATGTACTGGCTCTCCTAGACACAGCGCGACTTCACCCCCAATACCGGGAGAGACGAACCCCTGAAGATCCGCTCACTGCCTCCATGTGGCTCGGGACTGTACCCAACTAAAACCTGTTTGCACGTCTCCTTTGAGCGTGGTAGGGTAGTAATCAAAGTACAGTGGGAACTCACACGAGACAAATGACGATCCTCAGGTCGATAAACTAACCTGTACACATGTCACCAGGGAACTGCTATCTGACGTCAGGTATAAGACCAACTAGCATGTTCCCAGCGAGTCATGTCCGGTGTACTCATAACCCAATGAGCACCTGTATACATCTTAGGTGAACCAACTGACACCAGTGGCTTGTGTGACCGGCCACCGCCCCTCGTTAGGGTCTCGACTGTATACACTAGTCTACTCTGGAGTATCGATGCCCTGTCTCGAAACTCCAACGATTAGGGACCTTTTAAGGATGTGCTTATAGACTACCAGCTCCCACTCATACTGCTGGCAGTCAAGCATGAATCCTAGGGGCTCTATCAACGTGTAATAGCGACCTATCAGGTCACCTAAAGCAGTACACGATGATAAAGATAAACCAGATAGCATACTATCATCTCGATTAAGACTGTCCTACCGGAATAGGTCCTCCCTAAATCATTGCAATCACGTGCCTGTGATCCAATAATTGACTCTGAGGGCACTATCTCCAACACTTGCAACCTGAGAAAAGGTAAAAGGAAAAGACAACTGAATAGTCCTATTCATTTTCTTCAGAACCGAAAACCATCAAAGAATCTGAAACAAGTTCCTTCGAGTTCATATATAACCATACGATGGTTTTATCCAATGGAAGTTGATGTTCGTAGTAATACGGGGTGTTCTGGAGAAAAGGGTAAAAGTAGGAGCGGCAATGAGGTATGCAACTCAGACAATCCAAAAGCCCGTGTTTTAAGAAGGTTCGGTTAACTTTGTTACTGAGTCATAGTCAAGGGTCGGGTCATGGTCGTTGCCAAAGAGAGAGAGAGAGAAAGAAACACTCTACGTGCACTCTAACCTAGATCAGAATGGTTATCAATTTATCTAATTAGGAAACCTCCCACTGTAACCTCAAATTCTTCTCCAAACCTGAAACAAGAATTAGTCAGGATCACCCGAGGAGTAAACCAACTCATCAGTGGGAATCGGGATCCAACTATCATCGCATTATAACGTGGTGGAATCCATTTGCGTCAACACACTCCAGAAGGTATGCGCATGCCTGGCAAGTTTCAGTTTCTTTAGAAACTCCCGATGTGTGTTTTTACCCCTGGGACCCAAGTGACCTTGATGAATAATCAACAAATCAAAAGGTCCTAGTCAAGTTCAACCCGTCATCATCTTGATTGCGTTAAACCCACCTGCATGACCCTTGACGAATAATCAATAAAGTCGTACGACCGTCCTAACCAATCCATATATCCATGCGACAGAAAAGCACAACAGAGCTACCGCACACTACGTCTCGGCGAATATCAACGACAAACGTAGCGCGAATACTAAGCAATACAAATCTGAAATGACGGAGGGCTACGGCTGGTTTTTGGCGAAAAACCCTTAACGTAATGAACTTGATATCGTTGAAGGAACCAGATAGCTTTTTATAAATATAGTGGCGAAAACCTTTGCTAAAGAGGTCACTCCCGGTGAAGGGATCTCGGCTCTTTCCCTATAGAATGAGGTGCAGGATATTCCAACTGAATACCACGATGCAAAGCAAAAAGTAATCGGCTATAGTGAAGTTATTACCCTGACACAAACTTCTGTCCAAGGGGTCACTCCCGGTGAAGGGATCTCGGCCCTTGCCTCGTCGACTGAGGTGCTGGATATTCATAACCGAATACCACTGTGCAAAACAAAAGAGAACGTCCTTGTAATAACAGCTTCTTGAAAAATGTTCCAACAACATCAGAATAGGTTTGTTTAGCTTGCATTGATCCGAATCAATGCAGTCCCATCAATTAATCACACCACAAAAGAACAAAAATATGATGTACGTATATGCCATCCGCATTCGCCACTGGGTCCCGTCATCGCCCGTTAGGTTACTTAACTAATGACAGAGCGGGGACTGGACTAGCGCGGATGCAAAACATATACAACATCTACTAGTATATATATCAATATATAATATTCGCTCAAGGCGTGATAAAATGCAACATCACAGAATTGTAATAAGTATAACAGAACAATACAGATAATCTGGGATTCCCAGGTTTCACAGAGCCGCTACTGAAACCTGACGTTCCCCTGGTCGTGTGAATAGCTTGTGCAATGAAATCGTAGACCCCTACGGGCGCGGCAAGTTACCCGCCAAAACCTGAAGCGAGGCAGCCCCCTTCAGCAACGTGAATGGACCACCCAGCACTTCACGGAATCCGGTAACTTGAGCACCCCTCCTTGGGTCAACCTGTACCCCCTATGAGTGCGGCGAATAGCCCGGCAATTCTAGAGTGAAGCCCCCTCCATCTCAAAGCCATGAGATGCGGGCCCGTTGCCCTCTAGAACCTAGCTATCTGTGCACCCCACCGCGGGGTAATCCTAGTACAGAAAGTAAAATATATACAACGGGTACATCGACCTTAGCCCGGTCGTGCCCCAAAAGAATAATATACAAACAGGCAGTGACGACAGTCCACATGTCGGACGCTCGCCCCGTAATATCAAATGTACAAATATAACCAAACTGTACTAACATTGCATCCAGGCTATCCACCACGACAAATCAACAACATCACAGCACAACACAGAACATCAACGTGAATGTCACGTTCGCAAACCCGTCTAAAAGGACTATAGCAATTAGACAAGATTTACCGCTCGAATGACATTCACGTTCGCAGATATAATGTAAGTACTGTAAACTAACATGTTTAAATTTTCGATCGACAAAATTTTCCGAAGTGGGCCCCAAGTACAATTCCCAGCACTCAAAATAATCTGGACCAAAACCAAAATTACCAGAAACCCCAATTCCAAGCCAGAAGCACTGCAGAAAATTTCGTGCACTAATGATACAGTACGGCGGCGGAACCGCGGCCAAAACAGGGCTAATGCCGCGGTTCCGCGGCGCTACAGTGACATCATGCTACGAAATTTCTGCAGTACTCTTAGAAATGCCTGCCAGATTTTCTGCAACACTCAAAATAATTTTTCGACGATAAAAAAATTCGACAGAAACTGCATAAATTGGAATCGCGGTTTTGGAAATTTCGTTCGATCGAAGTTCTAAACACGTTAGAGCAAGCTAGTAAAGGTTAATGGCATGGCTCTGATACCATGTAGGTCTACGGTAGCGCCCCGGCCGTCTATCCGAGGCCAAAATGCGGAAACGAAAACTTTTTCAAAACTAGAAACCGGCGCTATCATATGCTTAAATCGCGAATCGAACCATTAACCTATAACTAGCAACAAGAGAAAGGGTTGGAAAGCTATACCGATCGATCCGTGTCCTTCGGTCTTTGGCCACAATCCCAAGCTCCTCGTGTCATCTCCAGTCTCGATCTCCTCGTCGGAAAGGGCACCACATCTTCGAGTCCTTTTACGGGCTCCCGCTTCATCCGAAGCAACTCGGGCACGAAGTTCGCTAGCCGACGTGTCCAAGGCGATGTAGATAATGTCTTTGATCACTTTGTCTCAAGCATCCATTGATTCTCATCATATGAGAGTGTATGGATGGGGGTTAGAGATGATGCCATTAATGGAGGTTGTGAGCTAGAGGAGGAAGAAGAAGAAGAAGAATCATTTTCTTTCTTTTGTTATCTATGATAAAAATGAGAGATTGTTATGAAAATATACAAGACCAAAACCATATCATGGCAGCCCCTCTCTCTCTTCTTATCATATCAAGACTTAAATCCATCAAATAATGTGACACATGCATAAAGAAAGAGACCATGAGTCATCACTTGTGCATGTGTCACAATTAAGGCTTCTAATGATGAAATAAGCTCACAATTTCCATTTGTAAACATTAATCCAAATGTTTACAACAAAAAAAGATACGGCAACGTCTAAAGTAAACTCGTGATGGATTACAAGGATACCCCTCACCTGTATATACATACCTGCATCCGCATTCCGACTGAATGTGAATGCGATGAGACTAAAGAAATCCAACAAATCTAATACTAGGATCCGGCTTAAACCAAAGCCCACTAGTATGATCCTTTCGATCATGATCCGTGCACTACCGCACGTATAAGATCGAACCCTGCCATATATCATATGGCCTCTACAACGTTTCGCCCGAAACTTGAACACTGTCTGTGGAGGACTCTAAAGACTCGTCAATACTTTGGCTGTGGATTTAACCACTAGCTCGTCAGAGGTACTAGCCATACGTAACGGGCTACTAGGTATTGACCAAAAGGGAGGTCGATGAGCGAACTCATCCTGACACCCTACTGAGCCTGTCAGTGACAATATCCGTACAGTCCGGTCTGTTCGTCTATGAGCATCGCATGGCGGGCCTAGGGGGTTGGTAAAAGTCAGACCCCCAAAAGCGGTATAAGTCGTGTCGAAGTGTAGCCCAGAACACTCTGAGATACTACTGGAATACCTACCAGTAAATCTCCTGTCTTGGCCAAGGACTTCGTGTAATGGCTCTCCTAGACACAGCGCGATCTCACCCCCAATACCGGAAGAGACGAAATCCCTGCCAATCCGCTCACTACCTCCATGTGGCTCGGGACTGTACCCAACTAAAACCTGTTTTCACGAATCCTTTGAGCCGTTGTAGGGTAGCAATCAAAGCATAGTGGGAACCCACACGAGACAAATGACGATCTCAGGTCGATGAACTAACCTGTACACATGTCACCAGGGAACTGCTATCTGACGTCAGGTATAACACCAACTAGCATGTTCCCGGCGAGTCCTGTCCGGTGTACTCATAACCCAATGAGCACCTGTATACATCTTAGGTGAACCAACTGACACCAAATTCTTGTGAGACCGGACACCGCCCTTTGTCGGGGTCTCGACTGTATACACTAGTCTATTAATGGAGTATCGATGCCCAGTCTCGAAACTCCCACGACTAGGGACCACTTCAAGGATGTGCTTATAGACAATCCAACTCTTACGTATATGTTCGCCATTATGCTGGTGGTAGTCAAGCAAGAATCCTAAGGGCTCTATCAATGTGTAATAGTGACCTGTAAGGTCACCTAAAGCAGTACACGATGATAAAGATAAACCAGATACCACACTATCATCTTGAGTAAGACTGTCCTACCGGTATAGGTCCTCCCTCAATCATTGCAATCGCATGCCTGCGATCCAATAATTGACTTTGATGGCACTATATCCAACAGCAAGTTAATTAGCACTTATGCCGCATACTCATGATAATGATGCAATATGATTCTAGATTCTCAATTTAACAAGTTAATTAATACTTGTGCCGCATACTCATTTTAGTGATTCAATGGTTCTACATGATGAATTAAACGAGTCATATAGTACTCGTGTCGCATGTCTCATATTAATGGTTCAATGGTTCTATATAACGAACAAACACATATAGGGATATAAGGATCACGCAATGCAGCAAAATGAATAACGAGGAACTACACGCAATGCTTGTACTACTAGATGTTTTAAAACTGTCGGGCGCCTCGCGCCATCCATACGATTCCCCCATAGATGTGTACATCTACTCACCGGTGATCTGGTGGTAGCTATATCCGACCACCTGCTTTTCTTTCTTCGCTGGGTCCGAAGCCCCCGCCTGCGAACCTAGAATTTACACAATGCAACACACATAAGGCACAATCCTGCAAAAACGAGATATCAAGATTATACGAAAAACTAGCATCGCAAGCTAAACTCCTTTGAATATATAACGTGTGTGCATACATCAAAAACACCGCGACACGCTGTGACACACAGCACACCAACTCAACTCGTATCGTATATGTCACGCAAGTCCCGCTACGCTAATTATAGGTAAAAGGTCCCAGATTTCATCTGGAGCAAAAACAAGAAAAACAAATAAGACCAAACGTCTAACAATACCTACAGACAACTACCTGCAAAAATTCAACAAGATCCCAGAAAATTGGGCCGGCCGCTATAGGTAGGATATCGGCCATTTTCAGGTAAAAATGTCTAGGTTTCTACACTATATTCTTAGCACAAAGTATAGCCTAATGTATATGTTTGCTTACAAAAAATATTATCTTAGATACAGCAGATTCTAGTATCCTAAAGTTTAGTTTTAAAAACGTTTTAAAAAACTTAATTTGCAACAATAGGGTACACTTGTGAAATTAGGTGAAATTACAAGAATCAAGTGATATCAACAGCACACACTAGAGCAAATATAACCTTAAAACCCCTAACTTACCCTATTCTCCATCTAAACCATCAATTTAACATCAAAGCCCCCAAAACACTAAAACGAACTAAACTATCCCAGATTTTTACCTGGAAACAAACAAAGAAAATAAATAATACCAAACACAGACAAACACCCACAGACACCACTCAGCAAAGCACCAACACCCAACTCCTCAGGGGGGCTGGCATGCCGGAATTCAAGGGATGGTCGCCGGATCTTTGGGAGGGAAATGGGCTCGAAATCCTACACACTACTCTAAAAAGCCTATACACTATTCTTAACATGTTTGCTAACCCAGAAAATAACCACAGATGTAGCAGGTCACTTGTATCTTAAACTTGATTCAAACCGTATTTTAAGATTCAAATTTTTTGCGACAATAAGGTATTTTAGCAAAGTCTAGTGATACTAGTTGGTTTACACAGCACAAATAACACCTAATTAAGTTAATCAAGCCATAACAATCCCATTTTACCCAAAACTCCACACAAAACACAAAGTTAGCCCATTTCACTACTTAAACAAAATTTTAAGCTAAACAAATTATAAGTTTTAGCTAAAGGAAGTTGAGGTGAGTTTTATACCTCAAAGTGGGTTAGTGGTGGCTAAAACTTGTGGACTTTGCTTCAAGAACCATCAAGGAAGAGTTTACAAGAGATTTGTGATCAAAAATGGATTTTTTTGATGAAGGTTTGAGCTTAGATGCAAAAGAGAAGAAGAAGAAGAGAAGAAGAAGAAGAAGAAGAAGAGAAGGGAGGGTGTGTGTGTGCTGCTGCTGCTGCTGCTGTTGTTACTGCTGCTACTGCTACTGCTGTTGTTGTTGCTGCTGCTGCTGCTGTTGTTGCTGCTGCTGCTACTGCTGCTGCTGTTATGTGTGTGTATGTGTGTAGGGAATAGAAATAAAAGGGAGAGAGATGTGATGAGTGTTAGTGTTTTGAAAAAGAAAATGAAAGTCAACCATTTTCCTTCTCTCTCTCTCATAATTACCTAGCAAGCTTGCTTCTCATGCCATCATTCCCTCTCACTCTCTCTCCAATTCACAAGTCAACCCCAAAACACTAATTATATTTAAATTAAAAAAAAAACTAGTGCACTTAATTAACTTCACATTATCCTAATGAAATTTTTTAGTTTACCATGGCTACCAAAACATGGCTTAACCCAAAACCTAGCCCTAATTTACATGCACATGTTTGTGCAGTCCAAATTAAATTCTAGTAAAATGTTCATTAAATCTTATAAAATATTTGAAAACCGATTTGGTAAACTTTTTACTAAACCCCCACATTAAAGCATAATAACCCCTAATCGCATTCTAGGGCGTTACGGCTACCTTTTTGAAAATTTTTATTCTACAACATCTTTAGATTTCTTTTCTTTTCATTAATCTCATTAATGAAGTCCCATCATTTATGTTTCCTAAACATCGCAGAAGAAATGAAAATAGAACGCACGCTTATGCCACCACATTTACTCCGGGGCCCGTCATACACCGTTAGGTTACTTAACTAACAACAGGGCGGGGGCTGGACTAGCGCGGCTGCAAAACATAAGCAATGTAACGTTTTGAAAATCGTTTCGGTGAAATTTCGAAAAAAAACGGTAAAATAAGGGGGTTTTCCGTAAAAAGTCAAAATACAATTATCTTTATTAAAAAATTAAATATACATATTCTAGCTATGAAATTGCTAGTATTTGGTGTTTATTGAGCCACTGGTGAAATTTCAAATTTTCTGAAAATTTTCCGAAATTAATTATTTTAATATTATTTTAAGCCGTCACTAATATATTTTATTAGGGAAAATTACAAACTGGAATGAGCCGAAATAAATTTTGTGCATCATAACACATTAAATAAAATTTTATCTTGTGGTTTATGAAATGAAATGGTTTGCCAAAACGGTTCGGAAAATATCGAAGAAAAAGGCTTATTTTGTGAAAATAAAAGGGTTTTGGTGCATATTGAATTGGTGTTTGGTGTTCTTTACTTCACACACACACACACACACACTCATCTTTCCACCATGTGGCCGGCCCCTTTAAGTTTAGACAGACCTCTCTCTCTCTCTCCAATCACTTCTTGTAAGAATAGAAAAAATGAAAGAAATTCAAAAATGAAAAGAATAGAATAAGAGGTATGGTGTTGATAAGAGGTATGGGCTTTATTTTCTTTGACTTCAAGCACCATCCCACTCTCTCCCTTCCTCTCTCTAACTTGGCCGAACACCCCCCCCCATTTCAGCCCCAAAATTTTCTCCACCACATTTCCTCTTCAAAAACTCCACAAAATTGCTTCAAAAATCCACATAAAACATCACTAATCCCTAATCTAATCTCTACCCATTTTCCCATGGTCCAAACTAGCATGAATCAAGAAGCAAGATGATGATTTGGGAGGCTAAGATTGCATGCTAAATCTCAAGATTCTAGGAGGTATAAATCATAACCCTATAATGAAATTGTTAGTTTTTGCTTAAAGCAAATTGAATTAAGTGTTAATTATAGTTTGATTTCATGTTTTGGAAATTAAAGAGAAGGGTTTAAATACTAAGTTAGGGTTTAGGTCAATTGATCATGATCTAATTGTGTGGTTAATATCTAGTGGGCTTGCTAAAGTAAAGCTAATTACTAGGTTACTAATTGTATTATTAAATTGTTCTAATTATGCTAATTTGCTAACTAGGTTTTAATGAAATACTTATATAATGGAGATTAAAATCTAATTAGGTTTTGCATGATATTAATAACATTTTAAAGTGTAGTTTAATACTTTATTTCATGAAAATCCAAACTAGTTTGTTGTATGTGCATTTTGCTATAAAATGGTCGAAATTGGTTAATATTGCAAACTAGTTTTTGTAAATATTGTGTTAAATCGAGAATTAAAATATGGTTAGGGTTTCATCATATCTTAAAAATTACATTGAGTGGTTTAACCATTTAAAATATGCAAAACCAAGTTTAATTGTAAAATTATGAATTTTACATTAAAAAGTGTTAAAATTGATATTTTTGCAAACTAGGATTTTGGAAATTATGCAAATTTATGTGATTAAATTATGGAAATGGTTTTATTGACTTATTTAAGTTATTTAATAAGTATTATGGCCGCTAGAATTGTTTAAACATCGAGTTTTGTACTAAAACGGGTAATTTTGCTTGTTAGTTTTTCGGAAAAACGGCTTTTAGAGTGAATTTGGGGTTTTCGTGAGTTTTAACCTATTTTATATTAAAATTAGTGTTCGTGAATGTGCAAATGAGTATATTTGGGTTTTTCTCGATGGTCTGGCGTTTGTACGCCGACGTTGAGGGTTTTTGGGTCGATTTGTGAAAGCAACCCTAGGTTTTGACCTATGTGGGATTCGTGCGTCGTTTTGATCATGAGTCGGATTTTAATGAGATATGGTGCGTTATGATATGTAGGTACCCCCATGTGGACTTCGAGACGACAAGCAAGCGCGTGGCAACGTCGGCACCGGCTAGCGAGGACCAGGTGAGTAGATTTATATCTACGGGGAGAAGTCGGGTGGATGGCGTATAGCACCCCCGCAGTCCGTGGTGATGTATACGGATGCGTATACATACCAACAATTTATGATATGTTGTTAGGATTTATTATTGATGATTTTAGATGGATATTGGTGTTGGATTGGTGCATGGTTACGAAACCTTAGGTAGTGGGTGCACTACACTTACACATACACACATATACATACTTGCATACATTCCTTATTTCATATGTGCGTGTATGGGAATATATTTATATGTTCACATGGGTATGGGACTATGTGTGCACATACGGATTTGAGGAGGATACTTGGGATTGAGCTGAGTCGATGAGATTTGTTTGTGGTTGTGATCTCGGTGATATGGCAGGATTCGTACTTAGGTACGTCCTGGTGTTATAGCGGATCTTGCGGCGGCGATACGGGTGAATAGTGTTATAAATAAATGGTCGACATGTGATCGTGATATGAGGCATAATATGCTAGGATAGTGATATTAGGCCGTATCGGACGATGTATACCCCTTGATGATGATATGTGCTGACGATATCGGTTTGTACGAGATTGTCGATCAGTAGTCAGATCATGAGTATATTGAGGATATTAGTATTGTACTAGACATAGGTCAGTACCCTAGACTATGATCTTGGATAAAGAGGATACCAGAGAAATAGTGTGAGGAATATGATATTGACCCGTACCCAGATTTGGGGATGCCGTACGACGGATTTACGTACGAGCTATATCTTGATGATTGATCCGCACTCTTGACTTGGGATGTCTGATTATAGATATGGTATCGGATATGATATTATTGAGGCGGGATCACCGACTAATATATATACAGGTATGTATATGTATCGACTCAGATGTTAGGCGGTTTCCTTACCTGTAGTCCAGCTTGTTAGCTTAGCCCTTTAGTTTAGTTTAGTTGTTAGATTAGATTCGATTCTTACCTATTTCAAAACTAACGAATCGTGGGTATTTTAAAGGACAGCCTAAGGGATCTTACGGATATTTCAAAAGACGTATCTTTTCATAAAAACACCGTAGCCCCTATTTTCAAAACCCCATGACTCGTGTTATTTCAAAAGGCACCATTTGTAGGACTTATATTAGATTAGTGCAGATTAGTTATAGTTGCGTCTAGTATTCAGCTCCCGCTTATTTTTACTGTTCGCTCCGCATCGCATGCTTATATTATAATTCCTTATTGCATTATTAACATCATGCTGTTAGGACACCAGCACCATTACCGATGACGCGTATGTACCACGTACACTTACTTGCCGGCTCACACACATCTTCATCGGTAATTGACATGTCACGAACACTTTAGAAAATACTATTTCATTTGACATAGGTTGTTAGCTAATAGTTTAGACATGATATTAGTGTGCATACCTTATATGCCAGCTTAGATATTGTAGTTATTACTTGTCGCTTCATGCATACTTTTATTCATTCTCATGCTTATATTCATGGTTCTACATGCTATTGATGATTCGTATTTCCATGATATTTTCTGGATTTGGAGGAAAACAGCGAAACATACATAAACTGATTTCTCTCTTTTTAAATAAAAGTGCGGTTTTTCCTATGATGTATGAGTCGTCCACCATGAGTTTGCTGATGGATTTCGAGACCCGATTCGAGGAGATGGATGAACCGTTTCGGGTACATGGTGGACCCGGTAATGTACCCCGGGGCAAGAAGCGCGTGATGATGACGATGTGAGCCTGGCAGGGGAGCACTACTTACCGGTGATTTTACCCGACGCGTCGGATATCCGGAGGATACCGTCGTGGTCTTGAGATGGATGGTAGGGGCCGGTCTGGACTGACGGTGCCCTAGATATTGTGATTGACGTACAGAGACTGTGATACCGAGATATCGAGATATTGGGATTACGTTTTGTGCCGATGCTAGGCACTGTTTTATGCTGATTTCATTATGATACCTCATTTTGAAAATATACAAAGGAAATCTCACTAATTTATGAAAACAGTTTCTTCATTTGCATGTATTCTGTCTTCATGCATTCATACCTCATTCATATGATATATTGCTACCTGAGGCACTGACATGGGCATATGAGATTACACTCGGGTTAGATATTTACCCTAGCCTTGTTATAGGCTGCTGGTTATTTTTGAGGATATATTATGATCATTGACCTAGGTTGCGTTATTCATGCGATTTTCTGTTCGTAGATCTTTTTCTACTCACGAGTTGGCAACTCAACCCGTTGTGCCCCAGTTTCTTGCAGGTGTTGCCGTATGGATTTCATTACGGCTTTGCGGGCACGGTTTCTTTTCGGGTGACTTGCTAGTAGGTGGGTTTATTGTATCTTACCCATCATTATACCTTGTAAATTATATTTCAGTTGTATCTAGAAGTTCCATCAACCAAACTTGTATTTTTTTTTGAGATTGAGATCAGTAATGTTATTCTTTCGACCATAGAGTAGCATGTTATATTTCTTGAGTTTCTTGCTGGTTGAGTTCCATTTCTGTTGTGATCCTCGCCTTTAGGCGTTGTATATTGTTGCATACAGGTTGATTCGATATGGTTCTTCCTATTCCCTACTACTTCTCTTGGTTTGGATTTCTGGGTTTCGGCTTACTTAGCATACGTACTCCTTGAGACGTTCGTAGTCTAAGTGCCGGTCATGTTCCGTACTTTCGGGTCGTGACAAAGTTGGTATCAGAGCGTTAGGTTTTACCTTCGGAGCGTAGGATGAACCTTGGTTCAGGGAATAGGTGACTAAAGTAGAGTGACGTACCGTTGGTATGTTCCGCGACATATTTACGACACGCCACTCCACTTAAGAAGCCTTAGGATGTACATTTCCTTGTTCAGTATTATATTCCTTCCTGATCTAGCCTCGTCGGTACCAGTTTGGTTTTGCTGCCACGATTACGGGCAGGGAGAGCTACGGCTAGAGTTGCGGTCAGCACGAGCTCGGCACGAACGAGGACTGACCAGGGCATGATTCCGGCGACACCCGATTATAGAGAGGTGTCTTTTGACTGTGTTTCCGCGCTACGAGCGTTTGGCGGATCGCCTTTATGAGGTTACTCGGATGTGCTGATCGACATTAGAGGATTGAGCCAGTGATAGAGGCCAGCCAGATCTTGATGACCGTTGGTGTGTTGCTTATTCATGATGATCGAGGCACTGTTCAGCGTGCAGACGAGCGAGCCAGTTATTGCTGCGAACGACAAGGTATTGCCCCAGATGTTGGAGTTAGTGCAGAACGAGTTGTACTAAGAGATGATAGAAGGTCGCTAGTCATCGTGGATGAATGACTAGGACATGTGGATCGTTCGCCTAACCCGATGCGAGGTCATCAGATAGATTGATTCCAGCTAGAGACGACTTCACGTGGAGACGTTGGGAGTTGACAGAGACGATCGAATGTCAGAAACCTATTATTCCAAGTTTAAAGTAGTCGGAAAGACATGCAGGCAATTCTATAGTCCCTCTAGAAGAATGAAACCCTAACTCGACTTAATGACCATGTGAAAGCCTTTGAACCTTCGGGTTTGCGGCAGTTCTACGGCGCCATTAGTGAGGCTTGGGTTTGCCCTTCTACGGCTGGACCACCGATGCTGTGGTATGTACTCGATACTATTAAACTGTGCCCAAGAGGTTGAGCTCTTGGGGGATTATGAGGTTTTGACGACTCGATCGGATGGCTCGACTTAATTCAGATGCTAGGTGGTGAGATGCATTTCTTGGGAGACTCCAGATACGAGGATAGTCATTGGAGCTCAGTCCATGCAGCCGCGACGAGACGAGTCCAAAGCAGACGACATTAGAGAAAAGTGGAGTAAGAGGTTCGCACCAGATCTAGATGAGATGACGTTCCACTCCGTCGACATCAGAGACGTAATGCGCATGCCGAGGCATGGTACTTGGACTTACCTTCCAGAAGGAGTTGCGATGAGTATGCAGACGTTCCAGAGCAAGATGCAGATATAGGAAAAGACAATGACTTCCGGACAGTTGGCAGAGACGAGACATGGAAGAGACCGTGAGCAGGATTCCTTCCAGGAAACTGCTGCAATGATACTTGCACCCAGGATCAGAGGTGTCACGTACATTCAGAGAGCCAGAGGCCGACGCCAGTAATATGCTGTCTTACGAGTGGTCGCGATGATTGACCAAGAGATGACCAGAGAAGTGCCAGAATGGAATCGTCCCCGTTAGCACACGTGACAGGGCCGATGAGCCGATGGACCGAAAGATTGGTAATTCACAGTGAAGACCTTGACCCAGGAGTGGTCATGGTTACGCACATCAGCAGGACAGAGTTCATGATCATCGACGAGACGTCCCACTAGGGACCGTGACGGTTGGCCGAGATTCTTAGAGGATGCGCTTGAGCGGTACTGTTCCGCCATTATTGATTTCGATGTTTTGGGGTGATTTATTCGTATGATTTGATTTTGATGATTGAGGATTTACGATCTTTGCACAGAGTTACACTTGATATCGTTTTCGTGCTTTAGTTTCACATGTTTGTGATTTTACGGTTTTAAACAGTTGAGTTGATTTTGTGCGTATGCACGGACGCGATTTGGTTCCTGCACTCTGTATAGTAATTATATGCTTGCAGTGCAGTGATACGCCTTTTGTGCACTTAGATGCACTGGACTTCGATTTTGATTGTGATACTCGATATTTGTTTTGTGCACCTTGTGCACCTGATTGATTTTGCGCACGTTCGGCGCTTGATATTGGATTTCATGATTTCGTGCACGATGGATGCACATGATTTGGATTTTCGCGCATGTTGGGCGCATGTTTTGAAGGGTGGTTTTGGTGCACACCAGAGGCACTAAATCGAGATTCTTCGTGCGTGTCAGACGCACCTGTCCTTGCTGTCAGGCACACACGTTGCCTACGACAGATGTTTCGTGCACACCCGATGCACTTAGATGTTGTTTCTGTGCGCATGTATGGCACATTCATGGATTTTGATTTCCGTGCGCACCAGGCGCACGTAGCATTCATGTGCATATTTTTGGGATTGATTTCGTATAGAGCAGTACGTTTTTATGATATTGCTATGTGTTTTCGTACTGAGCAGGACTAGTCAAAGGACAGTACCTGAATATATTTTGCATGCATTGATAGTTATTGAAGGGATTTCCAAAAAGCGAGCTATAGCCTCAGTATTTACCTACGTGTCTGATATGACACGAAATGTTTAAAACAAGGAGACCCTTCTAAATTGTTTCCAAAACGGCGGAACGTACATTTCAAAACAAAGGTATATATGTATATAGTTATTTTCTTATGATAGACGTCTGCCACTGTGCAGTGTTATACGCGTTGCACACCAACTTAAAGAGATTTGGCATGCATTTCCTTCAGATACATACATATATAGATTCGATATTTACATGTATAGTTTCGAGTTATATCATATTGGTTTTGCCTTGGATTTGGCATTGATGTCTTCCCCATGACTCCGATGATTGTGGGATGCTTGACGGAGTTGTGATTTGAGTTATATGCTCATTTTTCATGCGCATGCGCTGCTCTACGAATTGTTTTATGTATTTACAATTTCGGAGCCCCGACGACTTGATGGTTTTGGTTTAGATGTTTTAGTATTTGGGGAGAGTTTTAATTTAAATTCGGGGACCGAATTTCTTTAAGGGGGGAAGATTGTAACGTTTTGAAAATCGTTTCGGTGAAATTTCGAAAAAAAACGGTAAAATAAGGGGGTTTTCCGTAAAAAGTCAAAATACAATTATCTTTATTACAAAATTAAATATACATATTCTAGCTATGAAATTGCTAGTATTTGGTGTTTATTGAGCCACTGGTGAAATTTCAAATTTTCTGAAAATTTTCCGAAATTAATTATTTTAATATTATTTTAAGCCGTCACTAATATATTTTATTAGGGAAAATTACAAACTGGAATGAGCCGAAATAAATTTTGTGCAACATAACACATTAAATAAAATTTTATCATGTGGTTTCTGAAATGAAATGGTTTGCCAAAACGGTTCGGAAAATATCGAAGAAAAAGGCTTATTTTGTGAAAATAAAAGGGTTTTGGTGCATATTGAATTGGTGTTTGGTGTTCTTTACTTCACACACACACACACACACTCATCTTTCCACCATGTGGCCGGCCCCTTTAAGTTTAGACAGCCCTCTCTCTCTCTCTCCAATCACTTCTTGTAAGAATAGAAAAAATGAAAGAAATTCAAAAATGAAAAGAATAGAATAAGAGGTATGGTGTTGATAAGAGGTATGGGCTTTATTTTCTTTGACTTCAAGCACCATCCCACTCTCTCCCTTCCTCTCTCTAACTTGGCCGAAACCCCCCCCCCCCCATTTCAGCCCCAAAATTTTCTCCACCACATTTCCTCTTCAAAAACTCCACAAAATTGCTTCAAAAATCCACATAAAACATCACTAATCCCTAATCTAATCTCTACCCATTTTCCCATGGCCCAAGCTAGCATGAATCAAGGAGCAAGATGATGATTTGGGAGGCTAAGATTGCATGCTAAATCTCAAGATTCTAGGAGGTATAAATCATAACCCTATAATGAAATTGTTAGTTTTTGCTTAAAGCAAATTGAATTAAGTGTTAATTATAGTTTAATTTCATGTTTTGGAAATTAAAGAGAAGGGTTTAAATACTAAGTTAGGGTTTAGGTCAATTGATCATGATCTAATTGTGTGGTTAATATCTAGTGGGCTTGCTAAAGTAAAGCTAATTACTAGGTTACTAATTGTATTATTAAATTGTTCTAATTATGCTAATTTGCTAACTAGGTTTTAATGAAATACTTATATAATGGAGATTAAAATCTAATTAGGTTTTGCATGATATTAATAACATTTTAAAGTGTAGTTTAATACTTTATTTCATGAAAATCCAAACTAGTTTGTTGTATGTGCATTTTGCTATAAAATGGTCGAAATTGGTTAATATTGCAAACTAGTTTTTGTAAATATTGTGTTAAATCGAGAATTAAAATATGGTTAGGGTTTCATCATATCTTAAAAATTACATTGAGTGGTTTAACCATTTAAAATATACAAAACCAAGTATAATTGTAAAATTATGAATTTTACATTAAAAAGTGTTAAAATTGATATTTTTGCAAACTAGGATTTTGGAAATTATGCAAATTTATGTGATTAAATTATGGAAATGGTTTTATTGACTTATTTAAGTTATTTAATAAGTATTATGGCCGCTAGAATTGTTTAAACATCGAGTTTTGTACTAAAACGGGTAATTTTGCTTGTTAGTTTTTCGGAAAAACGGCTTTTAGAGTGAATTTGGGGTTTTCGTGAGTTTTAACCTATTTTATATTAAAATTAGTGTTCGTGAATGTGCAAATGAGTGTATTTGGGTTTTTCTCGATGGTCTGGCGTTTGTACGCCGACGTTGAGGGTTTTTGGGTCGATTTGTGAAAGCAACCCTAGGTTTTGACCTATGTGGGATTCGTGCGTCGTTTTGATCATGAGTCGGATTTTAATAAGATATGGTGCGTTATGATATGTAGGTACCCCCATATGGACTTCGAGACGACAAGCAAGCGCGTGGCAACGTCGGCACCGGCTAGCGAGGACCAGGTGAGTAGATTTATATCTACGGGGAGAAGTCGGGTGGATGGCGTATAGCACCCCCGCAGTCCGTGGTGATGTATACGGATGCGTATACATACCAACAATTTATGATATGTTGTTAGGATTTATTATTGATGATTTTAGATGGATATTGGTGTTGGATTGGTGCATGGTTACGAAATCTTAGGTAGTGGGTGCACTACACTTACACATACACACATATACATACTTGCATACATTCCTTATTTCATATGTGCGTGTATGGGAATATATTTATATGTTCACATGGGTATGGGACTATGTGTGCACATACGGATTTGAGGAGGATACTTGGGATTGAGCTGAGTCGATGAGATTTGTTTGTGGTTGTGATCTCGGTGATATGGCAGGATTCGTACTTAGGTACGTCCTGGTGTTATAGCGGATCTTGCGGCGGCGATACGGGTGAATAGTGTTATAAATAAATGGTCGACATGTGATCGTGATATGAGGCATAATATGCTAGGATAGTGATATTAGGCCGTATCGGACGATGTATACCCCTTGATGATGATATGTGCTGACGATATCGGTTTGTACGAGATTGTCGATCAGTAGTCAGATCATGAGTATATTGAGGATATTAGTATTGTACTAGACATAGGTCAGTACCCTAGACTATGATCTTGGATAAAGAGGATACCAGAGGAATAGTGTGAGGAATATGATATTGACCCGTACCCAGATTTGGGGATGCCGTACGACGGATTTACGTACGAGCTATATCTTGATGATTGATCCGCACTCTTGACTTGGGATGTCTGATTATAGATATGGTATCGGATATGATATTATTGAGGCGGGATCACCGACTAATATATATACAGGTATGTATATGTATCGACTCAGATGTTAGGCGGTTTCCTTACCTGTAGTCCAGCTTGTTAGCTTAGCCCTTTAGTTTAGTTTAGTTGTTAGATTAGATTCGATTCTTACCTATTTCAAAACTAACGAATCGTGGGTATTTTAAAGGACAGCCTAAGGGATCTTACGGATATTTCAAAAGACGTATCTTTTCATAAAAACACCGTAGCCCCTATTTTCAAAACCCCATGACTCGTGTTATTTCAAAAGGCACCATTTGTAGGACTTATATTAGATTAGTGCAGATTAGTTATAGTTGCGTCTAGTATTCAGCTCCCGCTTATTTTTACTGTTCGCTCCGCATCGCATGCTTATATTATAATTCCTTATTGCATTATTAACATCATGCTGTTAGGACACCAGCACCATTACCGATGACGCGTATGTACCACGTACACTTACTTGCCGGCTCACACACATCTTCATCGGTAATTGACATGTCACGAACACTTTAGAAAATACTATTTCATTTGACATAGGTTGTTAGCTAATAGTTTAGACATGATATTAGTGTGCATACCTTATATGCCAGCTTAGATATTGTAGTTATTACTTGTCGCTTCATGCATACTTTTATTCATTCTCATGCTTATATTCATGGTTCTACATGCTATTGATGATTCGTATTTCCATGATATTTTCTGGATTTGGAGGAAAACAGCGAAACATACATAAACTGATTTCTCTCTTTTTAAATAAAAGTGCGGTTTTTCCTATGATGTATGAGTCGTCCACCATGAGTTTGCTGATGGATTTCGAGACCCGATTCGAGGAGATGGATGAACCGTTTCGGGTACATGGTGGACCCGGTAATGTACCCCGGGGCAAGAAGCGCGTGATGATGACGATGTGAGCCTGGCAGGGGAGCACTACTTACCAGTGATTTTACCCGACGCGTCGGATATCCGGAGGATACCGTCATGGTCTTGAGATGGATGGTAGGGGCCGGTCCGGACTGACGGTGCCCTAGATATTGTGATTGAGGTACAGAGACTGTGATACCGAGATATCGAGATATTGGGATTACGTTTTGTGCCGATGCTAGGCACTGTTTTATGCTGATTTCATTATGATACCTCATTTTGAAAATATACAAAGGAAATCTCACTAATTTATGAAAACAGTTTCTTCATTTGCATGTATTCTGTCTTCATGCATTCATACCTCATTCATATGATATATTGCTACCTGAGGCACTGACACGGGCATATGAGATTACACTCGGGTTAGATATTTACCCTAGCCTTGTTATAGGCTGCTAGTTATTTTTGAGGATATATTATGATCATTGACCTAGGTTGCGTTATTCATGCGATTTTCTGTTCGTAGATCTTTTTCTACTCACGAGTTGGCAACTCACCCCCGTTGTGCCCCAGTTTCTTGCAGGTGTTGCCGTACGGATTTCATTACGGCTTTGCGGGCACGGTTTCTTTTCGGGTGACTTGCTAGTAGGTGGGTTTATTGTATCTTACCCATCATTATACCTTGTAAATTATATTTCAGTTGTATCTAGAAGTTCCATCAACCAAACTTGTATTTTTTTTTGAGATTGAGATCAGTAATGTTATTCTTTCGACCATAGAGTAGCATGTTATATTTCTTGAGTTTCTTGCTGGTTGAGTTCCATTTCTGTTGTGATCCTCGCCTTTAGGCGTTGTATATTGTTGCATACAGGTTGATTCGATATGGTTCTTCCTATTCCCTACTACTTCTCTTGGTTTGGATTTCTGGGTTTCGGCTTACTTAGCATACGTACTCCTTGAGACGTTCGTAGTCTAAGTGCCGGTCATGTTCCGTACTTTCGGGTCGTGACAAGCAACGTTTATCATATATCATATATATATAGCCTTCGTCTCACACAGTTATATGATCACATCACATAACTCATGCAGCAGAAGCAAACATATGAAATATAAAATATACTGGAAGGTCCGTGTTTTAAATTTAGCCAGTAATCAAAAACACGGATTCCACGGTCTTGATGAATAGCCAAACCCACATCCCTAGACCCCCACGAGAGCGGAAAGCAACCCTCTCAATTCTAGAGTTAGGAGACCCGGTCTCGACTCCTTGAGATCGTCTCCTACTAGACTCTAGAACCCGGTTACTTGTGCTCCCCGCCTTGGGTCTATCCTAATGCTGAAAAGTAAATAATATATATTAATGGTGACAACAACCTAAACCCAGAAGTGTCCCCATAAAAGAATATTACATACAACTTTTTTCATGAATGAAAATGGAAAAACTCTCATCTCACGCAAAACCCCCCGGCTATTCAATCATGACGATCCAATAAAACATATCACAGCAACACTGTAACATCACATGTTATCAACGTAAGTAAATATGCGTATCCCGAATGCCGTTGACGTATAGCAACGAGATCAGGGATACCCCACATATTACACTTACGGTCATAGAAAAGAAATGAAAACTACAATAATTAGAATCCGCATACACCTTAGACATCATAAACCCGGAATATCACATAATCCGGATTTCATGCATAACCCTATAAACCTTGCATATAAGTCTCGGATTGAAAACTTATTTCAATAACAATTCGGGTAATTCAACAAGATTCCAGATTAAATGATCGAATGCTCGTCGGGAACTTTGGTAGATTGCCGCATCTCCGATGTCGTCAACGAAGTGTACTTGGGTAGAACACCGCGGCCGTGAGCACCCAAGTGGATATTTTTGGCTACGGTGTTCTCCTACAGTCACTTGGTCGGGGCTATGGGGTGTGGCTATCTAGTAGTGTTTCCTGGTGAGTGTTCGCATACTATACGAGATTGCGACGGAGTTTTGATCCGAATCAAAACTCCGTGGCAATCGATCAAATGAGACTAAAACACTAGATTTACAGATAACAAACTAGTTTTCAAAAAACTAATTAATGTGGATTCCAAATATTGTATCACATTAAGTAAACGACGTTAAAACCGCGACTTCGAAACACTCCGAATTGCCCCAACTCGAAGATAACATCACATGCAATCTGAGCAAAATCAAACACCCCCTGAAACCCTAAATCCAAGATTCCAGAACACCAAACAAATTACAAGACCAAAACCCTTCATTGGGCCGGCTAGGCTGGGAAAATCATCAATGTGGCCAGCCAAATTTTGGTGTTTAGGGCTCGTATTTCTATAGTGTTCTAGTTACTACAAGAAGAGCACTCGACAATTGTTTAAAAAACATTTAGAGTCTCTTCAAAAATCGACAGAAACTTGGATTTTGTTTTCAATGTTTCGGAGTCGTTCCAGTTTCGCAATTCTATACATCGTCTAAACTGTTAGTTAGGGTTTAAGTTGGCTCTGATACTAGTGTAAGTCAGTGTCACGCACCCCGCGGATTTGCGGGGAGGCGGAATTTACAACAAATGATTTTTTTATGCTTCGCAATAACCACTAAACTACAGGATCTTTACGAAAACCTTAACTAACAAAACTAACTAGGAGGTTTAACTCCTATGAAGAGTTTAATTCCACCTAGAACCATGTCCTTCAGGTCTTCTTCTCCACTTTTTAAGCTCTTAGAAGAACGGATTGAGCTTGCAACGTCGGCCTCCTCGTGTCGAAGATGATCCACCCGAGAGTATGTACTTCAATATCCAATCTCTACTATGAGGTAACTTAGATGTTTAGTTTGCTAAACTAGACAACTAAGAAGATGTAAAGAATGATGTATAGATTGTTTTATCTCAAAAGCCCTAGGGTTCACAACTCATGTGAGGGTTAGGGCTTGGAGGAAGAAGGTGAAGAAAAATGGAGGGATCAAGAGAGAAAACAAATGAGCGAGGGTTGCAAGTGAAGAATGACTCTCTCACACTTCACTTATTGAAGCATGGATTATATGACAATATAAAATCCAACCATGCTTCAATAGTGAAAGCAAACTAATAAAGAAATATAAAGAGCCATGCTTCACCCAAGCTAATAATATCTCTCCAATTTCCACCTCATTTATCTATTTCTCAAAATAGATAATCAAATAATGAGGTGTTCCCTTCTAGAAGCATCTCTTGCAAAATTACAAGAATGCCCTCACCGTATATACATACCCGTATTCGTATTCTGAAAAATACGAAAACTGTGAGATGATAACAATCCAATAATATAATACTAGGATCCGGCTTAAACCAAATCCCACTAGTATTATTTGTCCGAACATCATTCGTGTAGCCATTACACGTATGGGATCGGAACCCTACCGTAAAACCATACGGCCTCTACATCGTTTCGCCCGAAGCAGGGAAACCCTCTGTGTAGGACTCTAAAGTCTCATCAATACGCCAGTAGTAAGTAATGATCACATTAGTTACCCGCAAGTCATCAGCGGTACTACCTGGACGTAACGGAAACCCAGGTATTGAGCGAATAGAAGATCAACAAGAAAACTTGTCCAAACTCCCATGAAGCCTATAAGTAACACTTACCGTACAGTCAGGTCTCTTCATATGATATGTCGCATATCGAGATAGGGGTGGAATCGTCAGACCCCGGTAACTTGATAAGTCATGCCGATATGTAGCCCATAACGGATCGAGAAACTACTGATGACACTTACTAGTAAATCTCATCAGCCCTGGCCAGGGACTTGTGTTAGTGTTATATTCCCTAGAGGGGATTATTGTACCATACTAGTTTGTATATTACTTAATAGGAGCTTGGGATATGCACGGATATAGTAACAGTCTTGCTCAAAATGGTAGTATGCTATCTGGTTTGTTTCTACCTCAATATGTATATGTGTTTCTTTTAGCATATCGCTTATACATATTGGTAAAGCCTTTAGGATATTTTGCTTGATTACCAGCGTTGTGATGGCAATCACACTAGTGGGGGCTGGGAAGTCTGTAAGCACATCCTTATACATGTCACTAGTTGTAGGATTACCGAGACAGGGCATCGATAATCTATAGTAGACTAGTGTATACGCTTCTCATCCAAGCAGGGAAGATGGTCTGTCCCACAGCCATTAGTATGTCATACTGGAGATAGTATGTAGGTGCTCATTAAGTTATGAGTACACCGGATAGGAATCGTCGGGAACTGTTGGTGGGTATTATACCTATCGTCGGGTAGCAGTTCCCAGGTGATATGAGTACAACTTAGTCCGCTGACTTGACACTGCTGCTTCGCCTCAAGTGTGTTCCTACTGTACTTTGATTATTAACCTACCACACTCAAAGGAGTTGCGCAAACAGGTACTAGTTGGGTGCAGTCCCGAAGCACTTAGAGGCAGTAGCGGTTAGATGGGATTGATCTCCCGGTATTGGTGGTTAATATCGCGATGTGTTTGGAGAGCCATTACACAAAGTCCCTGGCTAGGTCAAGCGAGATTTACTGGTATGTACTCCAGTAGTTTCTCGGGGTGTAATGGGCTACACTCCGACACGACTTATTGCACTATTAGGGGTCTGACGCTTGCCGTCGCCCTAGGACCGATATACGATACTCTTAGATGAACAGACCGGACTGTACAGTGATTGTCACAGATAGGCTCAGTTGGAGTTCGGATGAGTTATTCTTATCGGCCTTCTCATCGACATATACCTGGGGGTCGTTACGTACAGCTAGTGCCGCTTGCGGCCTATGGTTAAACTCACTGCCAGCATAGTGTCGAGTCTTTAGAGACCCACACAGAGGGTTTCCCGGCATCGGGCAAAAGATGTAGAGGTCGTATGGTTTTTACGACAGGGTTCGTTCTCGTACGTGTACTTATGCACGAATGATGATTCGGACGGCCAATACTAGTGGGCTTTGGTTTAAGCCGGATCGTATTATTGTATTGATGGATTGATTTCGTCTTTTGTACTCGTATTTTTCGGAATACGGATATGGGTATGTATATATGGACGAAGGGCGTTTTTGTAATTTCTTCAAAGATTCTTATAGAAGATGATATATCATATTTGTATTTTTCATTTTAGATTAAATGATAAATTAAATATGACATGGAGGAAATGAGGTGGATATTGGATGAAAATGAGCATGGCTTCATGAGACACTTGTTGGGTTTTAAGGCCATGACTCATTTGCTGTAACTTGAACCTATTTTAATTATTGATTAGTGATTTATTGGTGAGATAATGGATATGGTTCAGTTCGCAACAAAAGAGAACACAACTCCATTTCATGCTTTACTTCACTAGCTTTTCCAAAACCTATCATCTTCTTCCTCAAACCTTAGAACACCCATGTGTTGAGTAACCTAGGATGAAAAGAGACATCCCAATCCATCTTCATACTCTATATCGTCTACGACATCTTGTGTAGCGAACATGACGCCCTAGTAGCTTCGGTTGAAGTAGGATCTTGATGCACATTCTCTCGGGTGGATCATCTTCGATTTGAAGAAGGCCGACGAGGAGGCGGCGATCTGATACGATCCATGGAGTCAACGACGAGGTGGAGGACAGCTAGGAATGAAGACCCGAAGGAAATGAACTTGAGGTATAACTTTTGTACATGTAGTTAGATCTTATGTTCTTGTAGTCAGTAAAGGTTTAGCAACGATCTTGACGTATAGTCTAAGTCACAAAGCATTTGAAAATATTTTTTTGAAAATTCCGCCTCCCCACAATCCCATGGGGTGCATGGCATAGACTTACAGTGGTATCAGAGCCAACTAAACCTTTACTAGCTTGTTAGCAACTGTTAGAAGTTCGATCATCGGAAAAACAGAAATACGATACACAAAAAACCCAACTTTCTGTTATTTTTTAAAAGTGCCAGAAAAATTGTTTCAGGGTTCTTAAAATTAATTGCAGGGTTTTTTATGAATGCTCAAGAAATCCGAGACCATGAATCGTCAAGAACGCCATGGAACTGCGACTCAACGGCGTGTTTCGCCGCTGATCCGCGGCCGATTCAAGACCTACTCAACTCCGATTTCTTCTGTTATTTTTATTTTTATGTGTATTGTTTTCTGGAATATTTGGTTTCTACCCAGGATTTTTGGAGTGCTAGTTTGCACTTGGGGTGGATACGGAAAATATAATTCGATCGAAATCCTAATGTTCTTGGCTAATCGAGTTTTTATCTGTATTGTTATATGTATTTTTAAATTTCAGCTAATTGCTATATGTCAGTTAGTCTGGGGTTGCACATATCTGTTAGTTTGTGTATATGGACTTTATTGGATCGTCGTGGATGAATAGCCGGGGATATGAGATGAGTGACTTTATCTTTCATTCGATGTAAATTGTAATTTGATGTAATATTATTTTGCGGGGCATATCCGGGTTGAGGTTGTAGCCGTCGTTGTATTATTTCTTTTTACTGTTTTCTTCTCCTAGGATAGACCCAAGGTGGGGTGCACAAATTACCGGGTTATTTGAAGTGCCGAGTGGCCTACTCGCTTTGATGAGGGAGGTTCCTTCACTTCTGGAATTTGGCATGTAGTTTTCCGCACCCGCAGGGGTCTGGGGTGGGGTTTGGATATTCATCACGACCGTGGAATCCGTCTTTCGTAGCAGGCTTAAACGAAACGCGAAATTCCTAGTATATCCAATATGTTCATCTGTGATCTGGAATGCTTATTATTGCGTCAGACGAATGCTATTATTATATATGTTATAGAATAGGCGCTACTTATGTTTTGCATCCGCGTTAATCCAGCCCCCGCTCTGGCGTTAGTTAAGTAACCTAACGGTGTTAGACGGGGCCCACTGGCGAATGCGGATGGCATAAGTGGACTTTGTATTTTCGTTGTTTTCTGTAATGGTAGGTTAATTGATGGGATTGCACTACAATAATGCAAAGAAAACAAACCAAAGCTGAACCACTCGGTTATTTTAAAATAGCAGACTTTAAAATGCGGAGTTTAAACCACTCCTTTTAAAAGCTATCAGGTTCCTTCAATTATATCAAGTTCACTACTTCACGGTTTCACCAAAACTATTCGTAGCCCTCCATTGTTTCATATGAATATTCAGTAGTATTCAAGCTATGTTTGTTGGCCTTAGTCACGGCATAGTGATTGGTAGCTGCTGGGTATTCATATGTGGCATAGATAAATGCGTTGGTTTGGGACAGTCGTACTACTTTGTTGACCTTAGTCAAGGGTATGTACGGATGGGGTCAAATTAAGCTGGACAATGACGGGTAGAACTTGACATGTGACTTATGATTTGTTGGCCTTAGTCAAGGTCATAAGAGCATGGGGCAGAAATCAACATCGGGAGTTTCTAAAGAAACTGAAACTTTCTAGTGCTGCATACCATTTGGAGTGTGATAAAATTGGTAGGATTCCTTCAGTTTTATCGCACAATGATATTTGGATCCCGATCCTACTGTGAGTATATGCTACTCCCCGGGAGATTTTTTTCACTAAACAATCAATACTATAAACCAATTAGGTGTCTAGAATGGTGTTAGCGGGTCACCTCCTTTACGGAAAAGAGGTTATGTAATTAAGGAACTTTGCGAAAGCGTTGGAAAACCTCCCTCGAAGTACCAACACCAGCCCGGTTGAGCGGTTAAGCAAGTATTGTAGGGTGAGATTAATCCTCACTAATTCCTTTTTTATGGTTTGAAGAAGGATTCGAGAAACAGTGGGAGCCATCCTGTTTAGATAAACTAAAAACCAATCTAAACTTGCAAGAGCATCATGCTAAAGTGATTCTTCTCTCTCTCCTAATTGCAGCGACCAGGTGACCGGACATAGCTTACGGCTAGATAATAATTTGACTGAACAAGACTATATTAATTGGCAAAGGTTTGTCCAGATGTCCATTGCTTATGACAAGCTGGACCACCTCATTACTACTCACACCCCTGCCGTCCCATGTCCAATCTCCACCGTCATGGATGATATCCGTAAGATAAAGGGAAAAGACCGTGTGAATGCCAAGTGCCTCGTGTTGGCCTTAGTAGACAGTGAAAACCAGAGAGAACATAAGAAGTTAGACTTTGCTTCTATCTTCTTCCATAACAAAATTTTATATGGAGAGCAATCTCGTATTGCAAGATATGAGACCTCGAAGGAATTGCTTCAAGCGAGGTTTGCTGTCGGATCATTTGTAGGTACCACATCCCAACAATGATTAGCTGTATTAAACAGCTCACGGACTTGGAGAGCACGTTGGAGAACAAGTCGATTGATGACTTGATTCTACAGTCTTAACCTTCTAGTTACGCTCAGGGGAAGAAAGTTATTCTTCCAGAAAAGGACACCCTGAAGGAAACCAGGGAAACACCCGTTCTGCTTATTGGAGGATCTTCTTCTTCTGTATCCGAAGCGATAACCAAGGGTGAGAAGAAGAAAACCTCTGAAAAGATGATAGGCGGTGTTAGTAAGGTAGAAAGAAAGGGAAGGGCAAAAGTTTCGGGGCTAGCAGTAGGGAACGAGGTTGTTCCTACTGTCACGGGAAAAAGGCATTGGAAGAAGGGATGCATGGCTTGGAAAGCCAGAATCCTGGATCCGAAGCACGTTGTTGCTTCGACTTCGGGTCTATTTAGGATTGAAAACTGCATATCAATTAACTCTACTTCCTGAGTACTAGATACCGGATCAGGATCTCATGTCTGTAATTCTTTACAGGCTTTAAGAAACCGTAAAGTTATCAGGGCTGGTGATATGACACTCAGGGTTGCTAACAGAATGAGCGTGAATGCTGTATCCGTAGGGGAGTATCACCTAGGATTGACAAGTAGGAATATATTGATCTTACGTAACTTTTTGTGTGTACCTAGTATGGCTTGTAATATCATATCTGTATCCTTACTTTCTAAGGAATGGTATGATTTTACATTTCTAAGCTATATGGTCTACATCCACCTAAATCAAAGATTGATTGGGTCAGGAGTTTCCTATGCTACGCTCAGTCAATCTCCGCTTATCACAATGATTCTCCATATAGGATCAAAGTAATACCTACTAAATCCTGGGTTTTGGATCTATGAGATAGATCTAATTGGATATTAGGATACTCACTAGATATAGTGAGATGGTATCAATCGATCATGGGGAGAATCACTGGAAGTGTTCCAGGGTGATAAGGATGACTGAATGTTAGTCACAGGCATTGTCTTTACCCTCTATGGAGGGACGGTATGTTGGAAGAGTTCCAAGCTAGATACCGTGGCATACTAGACGATAAAGGCTGGATACATTGCTACTTAAGATGCTACCAAAGAGGCTGTTTGGGTGTATATTGGTTCATGAGATGAACTACGTTCCAACCATTGTGAGACAATGGAGTTGTGGCGTATGCCAAGGAATGCCGGTCCAATCAGTGATCCAGACATATTCTGAGGCAGCATCACCTGATCATGGAGATAGATGATCTCCAGGGTGATCGAGGTTAGGAGAGTAGACTCAGAGGACAACACGGCGGATCCACTCACAAAGGCCTTTTCCCAGAGAGAGACTTTTATGGGATGGTTGTGTATGAGATACTACAACCACTGCTATCAGATGGCCCTAGTGCAAGTGGGAGAGTGTTAGTTATATGTATGCCCTAGAGGCCATTACTGTACATAGGATGTATATTGTAGTGGATGCTGGGACATATATAGGGAGGACTTTCTTGCTCGACATGATAGTATGCTATCTGGTTACTCTTTACCTTAACGTGTATACTGATTGTCTCTCTGTTACATGATGGTAAAGCCCTTAGGATGTGTACTTGACTACCTGGACTATGATGCGGATCATACTAGTGGGGACATGGTAATCCATAAGTACACCTTTCAAGGTCCCTAGTCGTGGGTGTATCGAGACGGGGCATCGATATACCAGAGTAGACTAGCGTATACCTTCTCGACCCATACAGATGGGCGATGGATGATCCCATATCCATTGGTGTTTGACATCAGAGATGATATACGGGTGCTCAGTAGAGACTGGGTACACTGGACGGACTCGCCGAGAACTCCCAGATGGTATTATACCTTACGTCAGATGGCAGTTCTCTGGTGACACTGGTACAGAGTAGTCTAATGACCCGAGATCGTCATAGAGTCTTGTGTGGTTCCCACTGTGCTTTGATTTCCACCTTACCACGTCCAAGAGGGCGTGCAAAATGGTGGTTTTTGGGTAAGTCCCGAGTCACATGGAGGCAATGAGCGATAGGAGGGGATTCGTCTCTCCCGGTATAGGGAGTTGATGTTGCGCTGTGTTCGATTGGCTATAACCGGAAATCCCTGGCCAGGGTTGCTAAGATTTACTGGTAAGTGTTACCAGTACTTTCTCGAACTGTTATAGACCTCATATCGACACGACTTATCGAGCTATTGGGGTCTGACGTTTACCACCCTTAGGCGAGATATGCGACATATCAGACGAACAGACCGGACTGTACGGTAAGTGTTACTGGTTGGATTCACAGGAGTGTGAGCGGGCTTGCTCGTCGATCTTCTGATCGCTCCATACCCGGGTGGCCGTTATGTTTAGCAGACCGCTTGCGGCTTGTGGGTGTTTGATATGATCATCACCTGCTGCCGGCGTATTGACGAGTCTTTAGAGTCCTACACAGAGGTTTCCTGGCTCAAGCGAAACGAAATAGGAGCGCATATGAGATATGTGCAGGACCGAGAATAATGCATGTATGTGATACCGTATTCCATTCTCGCGATGAATGTATCGAAAGGTTGTATGCGATATAACCTAGTTATCGAATCACGGATTGATTCGGTAAGCCGATACATAGGATACTAGTCGGTTATATGCGATATGACCGGATCGTTAAATCAAGTGTTGATTTAATGATTTAATGTATAATTATATATTTGATATATTACTTTGCATTAACTAGTATTGGTTCATTTTAAATGGATTTTCTCACTTGAATTGTGCAAGTTGTATATGTGATGTACTTTTGTGCACATGATTGTATCATGTTTAATGATACATGCTTATTTGGTTAAGTGTAAAGAACTAAACCATGGTTAAATTGATGATTAGGGTTTTCCTTATCCATTCATTTATTTATTTATTCTTTTGGGAAATTAAAAGGATAAATTGATATGGTGGCTTTCTTTGTATCTTTCATGAAGCTTCATGAAGTGTTGAAAGTTTGACCACTTTTGTCTCATGCTTAACCCTAACCATGATTCATTCTCTACACTTAACCATGGTTTGTATATGATAAGAATTCATTTTCTTTTCTATTTCATTATTCTTATGATAATTATCTTCTTCTTCTTCTTCATCTTCAACATGAAGAAAGCTTGCCTTCATCAATGGCAACTTGAGAAAAAGAGTGAGAAATCCAATTCTAAAGTGAACCCACTTCCTATTTCTTCATCCTCTACCTCTTGCCAAGTAGTATAGGGTGTTTTCTTCACAAGTTTCATGACTTGGTGAAGTTGGAGCTTGATCTTGTGATGCCTCGACGTAGATCATCTTCGGCATCGAAGTCGACGACCTAGCCCGCCCATTTCTCCGATGAAGCCGATGCTAGAGCCCGAGATCCGATGATCGCAGCGAGGAGACTTCATCGTGGAGCCATGGAGGTAGAGAAACTGATCTACAAAGGTTGTATGTTCGTTCCTTCTTAGTTAAGCAGTTAACTAGTTGCATGTTTCGCCTAAAATTCTTGTTAACGATCCGTATTAGGGTTTCTCGGCACTTGTAAAATTTGAAATTGGTATGGTTGATGCCTTGTGTGACCTCATTAGTGTGCCTAGGAACCCTACAGTGGTATCAGAACCTAGCTAGAGCCTTAGGCGATGCGTAGACGGAGTTAGAAGGCCGATCGAACCGAAACCCTAACCCAAAAATTGCTCTCTGTACATTTTTGAAAATTGTGGATTTTTGAGAATTAAAAATATGCAGAAAAATCAGCAGGAATATCTAAGAGTTACTGTAAAATTCGATGCCCTAATTCCATCAAACCGCCGCGGTTCCGCGGCACGAGCATGGCTCGTGCGGCGGTTCCGCGGCCGATTTTTTTTTCATGCATTGAATTTTGCACAGTAACTCCTACTTTGCAGTGCTGGTTTTCCTAGGAATTTTTAATATTTATTCAAGAGTTGAAATTTCTGGGTTGTATTGGGGACTCGGTGCTTCGATCGGATTGTCTAATTTTGTCTGTGTGTTTTTCCGGATAATTTTAGAATATGTTAAAAAGTTCGGCCGGATATAAATACCCACTTTTTCCCCTGTCGGGAAATTTCCAAGTGTTGGATCTTTCCGTAGTTTAATGACGTTCTAAGTAGTGCAAGTAACGCGATGGTCCCTCTAGAAGACAACAAACCTTAACTCGATTATGTGACCGTCTTGAACTGCCCTTCGAACCTTAGGGTTTGGGGCAGTACGGCGTGCCACATGTGAGGCGTTGGCTTGACCCTTCTACGGCTGGACCGTTGGTACTAAGGCACGAAATGAATGTTTTTAAACTTATTTCATGTGTTGAGCTGTTTCGGGAAAACTTGGGTGTTCGATTGTTCGATCGAAAAGTTTAACATTTTCTATTTATCCGGAATGTGATACAATAATTGGAATTCACAAGTAGTTATGAGATAACTGAATGAATGTTATAAACATAGCAGTTTAGTCTCACTTGATCGGTTGCCACGGAATTTTGATGTGATCAAAAGTCCGTCGCAATCACGTAGCGGACGCGGATACTCGCCGGTAAACTTAATAGACAGCCTCACCCCATAGCCCAGACCAAGTGACTGTAGGAGAACCCCGTCGCCGAAAGCATCCGTTTGGGTGCTCGCGGTAGCGGTGTTCCGCCTTGGTGCACTTCATCGACGGTATCGGGGGTGCAGCCGCCTACTAAAGTTTGCGCCGAGCATTCGATCAGAATGTCAGGAATCCTGTTGAATTGCCCAACATGATATTGAAAAGTGTTTTCGATAATGAGACTAAAATGCGGGGTTTATAATAGTTAGGCATGCGATGTCTAAGTAATTCATTTGATTAGGCATGTGATGTCTAAGGAGGTTGCGGATTCCAACTGTTGTAGTTTTACACTTTCTTTTCTGTGACCGTAAGTGTTATATATGATATCGCCGGTTTCGTTGCTATATGTCAACGACAATTGGGATGCGCATGTTTACTTACGTTGATGACATGTGATGTTATGTGTTGCTGGATATGTTATATTGGATCGTCGTGTTTGAATAGCCGGGTTTTTTTTTGTGAGATGAGTGTTTTTCCTTTTCATTCATGTAAAAACTTGTATGTAATATTCTTTTATTGGGGCACTTCCAGGTTGCGGATGATGTCACCATTTGTATATTATTTATTTTTCCGCACTAGGATAGACCCAAAGAGGGGAGCACAAGTAACCGGGTTCTGGAGTCCAGTGGGAGACCAACTCGAGGAGTCGAGTCCGGGTCTCCTAACTCTAGAATTGGTAGGGTTGCTTGCCGCTCTCGTAGGGGTCTAGAGGTGTGGGTTTGGCTATTCATCGCGACCGTGGAATCCGTGTTTTATACTGGCTCGTATTGAAAACACGGACGTCCTAGTATATCCAATATTTCATATGATTCTTCTGCTGCGATATCTGTGATATGATCATGTGATGTTCTGTGATAGATACAGTATATAATATATATGATATATTATATAGGCGTTACTTATGTTTTACACCCGCGCTAGCCCTTCCCCGCTCTGCCGTTAGTTACCTAACCTAACGGTGCACGAGGGGACATCGAGGCGAATGCGGATGGCATAAGTGTACGTCATATTTATCTGTGATGTTTAGGTACTTAAATGATGGGACTTCATTAATATGATTAATGAAAGAAAAAGAAACCTAAGATGTTGTGGAATCGAATTTCAAAAATAAAACAGGTAGCTACAGTTCTTGCTTTGCACAGCGGTATATATGATATATCCTGCACCTTATTCGATAAGGAAAGGACCGAGATCCCTTCACCGGGAGTGACTCCTTTAGCAATAACTGGCAGATGCTACACACTCGGTTTGTCTTTTGATTGCTTTTAAGAGTTTTTGCTTTGTACAGTGATATATATGATATATCCCGCACCTTATTCGATAAGGAAAGGGCCGACGATCCCTTCACCGGGAGTGACCCCTTTAGCAAAACTAGAAAAGCCTCGAAAACACTCCATTTCGAAAATCATTTGATTCTACAACGATATCAAGTTCATTACGCAATAGGTTTTCAGAAAAACCTGTCGTAGCCCTCCGTCATTTCAGATAAGTACTAGTTAGTATTCGTGCTACGTTTGTTGACTATGTTAAGGCGTAGTGTGCGGTAGCTAATTAGTGCTTATCTGCACAAGCATATGATGCGATTGGATTAGGGTAGTCGTGCGACTTTGTTGACTATGTTAAGGGTCGTGCGGGTGGGTTTAATTCAATCGGGAAATGACGGGTTGAACTTGACTAGCACTTATGATTTGTTGACTATGTTAAGGTCATATAGCTGCTAGGGGCAAAATTATAGGGAATTTCAAGTGTTGAAATTTGCAATGAGATTGCATACCTTCTATGAGATAGTTGGATCCCGATACCCGCTGCGAGTAAGAGTTACTCCTGGGAGAGTTTTACACATTACAATTAGCCGATCAAGTAGGTGTCTAGAAAGGTGTCAACGGGGTTATGCCTCTGGGAAAACGAGGTTTACATTAATTAGGTTCGTGCGAAAGCACGGGGGACCTCCCTCAAAGTACCGACACTAGCCTGGCTGAAAAATTGGCGAACTTGTAGTGTGTAATTAATCCCGGCTAGTCTTTCCTTTTGGGGTTTGAAGGAAGATTTGATAAAAACAGTGGGAGCCATCCTGATTAGATAAAATAATAACCAATCTATTCTTGAAAGAGCGCACGCTGAGTGTTTTCTTCTCTCTCTCTCCAAGTAGCGACCATATCACGCCTTAATCAAGATAAAAATACGGATTATTGACCGAACCCGCTTGTTATACTGAGCTGGGGAACGTTGGTCCCGCTCCAACTTATAATTGTTATAAGACAGAGCAGGAAATTAGGGAATACCAGATTTCCTATGCCGCCCAAACGAAGAAAGTGCATATGATGCATCTCCTTCGGGTGTGTTCATTACAAAGAACTGTTTCTCAAATGTCCTCTACGTCCTGGGTATTTGATACCGGATCAGGATCCCAGATATGTAATCTGTTACATAGGGCTACAGATAGGTAGAGAACTGAGAACGGGTGATAAGTTTCATGAGACAGAAAACGGGGCAAGTGTTGCAGCCAAGTCTGTTGGTCACTGTCACCCTGTATCCCAAATACATTGATTCTGAACGAATGTTATTAGATACCAAACCTGATATACAAAATCATGTCAGTCTCTTTATTAGTAAAGAAATGATAAAATTTTGTATTGTTGGATAATGTTTTGAACATTTCCTATATCAAAAGTTGATCGGTTCAGGCACGTTATCTAAAAGCATTAATGTTCTAAATCAAACTACAGTTCTTAGTATACAGAACACACACAAGAGGAAGAGTTCAGAACTGAACGAATCCTTCTTGAGGTATTATAGACTAGGTCATATCAATGCGACCCGACTAGCTAAGTTGCACATAGATGCATATTTAAATCTGTTTGAATTTACATCTTATGAAACTTGCCAGTCATGTCACAGAGATAAGATGACCACAACTCTGTTTATTGGAAACAGAGAAAGAGTTAGTAAACTCTTGGGATTGATACATGTTGATGTATGTAAGGTCCTCAGTCTATACATGCCAGGACTGGTTCTTTATACTTCATTACGTTCTCTGATGATCTCTCAAGATTCAGACATATGTTCCTGTTGAAACACAAGTCCGAACCTTTTGAGATATTCACGGAATATAAGTTAGAAGTAGAGAACCAAAATACGGGTATAAGTATTATGTCCTTTGATGAGATCAAGAAGGAGAATACTTGTGCATAGAATTCCTGGACTTTTCTAAAGGACAATGAGATTCTTTCTCAGCATTACTCCTCCGAATACACCATTGCACGATGGTATATCGGGGCGGAGCAGATACACCCTATTTGATATGGTGTGCTCTATGATGAGTACTACTGAGTTTCCTATTTTCCTTTTTGGGACTTATGCACTTGAGAAGCTGCATACCTATTGAATAGGGTTCAAATCAAATCTGTTGCCTACCACTTCATATTTGATATGGTATGGGTAGAGCCCATGTCTTAAGCTAGTTAAGATTTGGGGTTGTCCAGCCTATGTCTAAAAGAAAAATCCGGACAAGCTCGAGGCAAGGTCTGTTATGTAGAACTGGAAATGTTCCAGCCATACAAACTGCAGCTGATGATTTGATAGAACCAAAGGATTTAGTAGATTCCAACGAACCTCAGCCTCTCCGCCGATCTAGTAGGGTTCCTCACCCACCTGAGAGTTACTTCGGTTTCTCTATGACAGTGGGAGCGAGGATGGCATCATGAGATGATGACCCAACTAGTTTCGAGCAGGCCATCGAGAGTAGGGACTCTGTAAGAATGGCTGGATGCTTAGCGATCTGAGATGGAATCCATGTACACCAACAAAGTATGGACTTTGGTTGCTATATCTGAAGGGTTAAATCCCCATCAGGAGTAAGTATATCTTGAGAAGATTACTTGGTGTAGATGGAAAAGTTGAGACTTTCAAAGCTAGACTTGTTAAAGGTTTTCGTCATCAACCAGGCGTGGATTATGTTGAAACCTTTTCTAAGGATCTATGCTTAAGTCCATCCAGATCCTACTTGCCACGGCTACATACCATGACTACGATATCTGGTGGTTGGGTGTCATGACTGCTTTTCTAAATGATGTTTTAGACGAGAACGTCTGTAAGTACACAGCCAGAGGGCTTCGTAGACAGTGGGAGCAGCGGAAACGTATGCAAGATGTTTTTTAGGATAAAGCAGGCATCGCGGAGTTGGAACGTCTGTTTTGATGAAGTAGTCAAAGAGTTTGACGTCATCAAAATGGTAGATGAACCTTGTATAAACAAAAAGGTAGTAGGGAGTATGGTGACGATCCTCGTAGAGTACGTGGATGACATACTCTTGATAGGGAAGGAGTTTCCTATGCTACGCTCAGTCAATCTCCGCTTATCATAATGATTCTCCATATAGGATCAAAGTAATACCTACTAAATCCTGGGTTTTGGATCTATGAGATAGATCTAATTGGATATTAGGATACTCACTAGATGTAGTGAGATGGTATCAATCGATCATGGGGAGAATCACTGGAAGTGTTCCAGGGTGATAAGGACGACTGAATGTCAATCACAGGCATTATCTTTACCCTCTATGGAGGGACAGTATGTTGGAAGAGTTCCAAGCTAGATACCGTGGCATACTAAACGATAAAGGCTGGATACATTGCTACTTAAGATGCTACCAAAGAGGCTGTTTGGGTGTATATTGGTTCATGAGATGAACTACGTTCCAACCATTGTGAGACAATGGAGTTGTGGCTTATGCCAAGGAACGCCGGTCCCATCAGTGATCCAGACATATTCTGAGGCAGCATCACCTGATCATGGAGATAGATGATCTCCAGGGTGATCGAGGTTAGGAGAGTAGAATCAGAGGACAACACGGCGGATCCACTCACAAAGGCCTTTTCCCAGAGAGAGACTTTTTGGGATGGTTGTGTATGAGATACTACAACCACTGCTGGCCCTAGTGCAAGTGGGAGATTGTTAGTTATATGTATGCCCTAGAGGCCATTACTGTACATAGGATGTATATTGTAGTGGATGCTGGGACATATATAGGGAGGACTTTCTTGCTCGACATGATAGTATGCTATCTGGTTACTCTTTACCTTAACGTGTATACTGATTGTCTCTCTGTTACATGTTGGTAAAGCCCTTAGGATGTGTACTTGACTACCTGGACGATGATGCGGATCATACTAGTGGGGACATGGTAATCCATAAGTACATCCTTCAAGGTCCCTAGTCGTGGGTGTATCGAGACGGGGCATCGATATACCAGAGTAGACTAGCGTATACCTTCTCGACCCATACAGATGGGCGATGGATGATCCCATATCCATTGGTGTTTAACATCAGAGATGATATACGGGTGCTCAGTAGAGACTGGGTACACTGGACGGACTCGCCGAGAACTCCCAGATGGTATTATACCTTACGTCAGATGGCAGTTCTCTGGTGACACTGGTACAGAGTAGTCTGTTGACCCGAGATCGTCATAGAGTCTTGTGTGGTTCCCACTGTGCTTTGATTTCCACCTTACCACGTCCAAGAGGGCGTGCAAAACAGTGGTTTTTGGGTACAGTTCCGAGTCACATTGAGGCAATGAGCGATAGGAGGGGATTCGTCTCTCCCGGTATAGGGAGTTGATGTTGCGCTGTGTTCGATTGGCTATAACCGGAAATCCCTGGCCAGGGTTGCTGAGATTTACTGGTAAGTGTTACCAGTAGTTTCTCGAACTGTTAAAGTCCTCATATCGACACGACTTATCGAGCTATTGGGGTCTGACGTTTACCACCCCTAGGCGAGATATGCGACATATCAGAAGAACAGACCGGACTGTACGGTAAGTGTTACTGGTTGGATTCACAGGAGTGTGAGCGGGCTTGCTCGTCGATCTTCTGATCGCTCAATACCCGGGTGGCCGTTATGTTTAGCAGACTGCTTGCGGCTTGTGGGTGTTTGATATGATCATCACCTGCTGCCGGCGTATTGACGAGTCTTTAGAGTCCTACACAGAGGTTTCCTGGCTCAAGAGAAACGAAATAGGAGCGCATATGAGATATGTGCAGGACCGAGAATAATGCATGTATGTGATACCGTATTCCATTCTCGCGATGAATGTATCGAAAGGTTGTATGCGATATAACCTAGTTATCGAATCAAGGATTGATTCGGTAAGCCGATACATAGGATACTAGTCGGTTATATGCGATATGACCGGATCGTTAAATCAAGTGTTGATTTAATGATTTAATGTATAATTATATATTTGATATATTACTTTGCATTAACTAGTATTGGTTCACTTTAAATGGATTTTCTCACTTGATTTGTGCAAGTTGTATATGTGATATACTTTTGTGCACATGATTGTATCATGTTTGATGATACATGCTTATTTGGTTAAGTGTAAAGAATTAAACCATGGTTAAATTGATGATTAGGGTTTTGCTTATTCATTCATTTATTTATTTATTCTTTTTGGAAATTGATATGGTGGCTTTCTTTGTATCTTTCATGAAGCTTCATGAAGTGTTGAAAGTTTGACCACTTTTGTTTCATGCTTAACCCTAACCATTCCACTTAACCATGATTCATTCTGTACACATAACCATGGTTTGTATATGATAAGAATTCATTTTCTTTTCTATTTCATTATTCTTATGATAATTATCTTCTTCTTCTTCTTCATCTTCAACATGAAGAAAGCTTGCCTTCATCAATGGCAACTTGAGAAAAAGAGTGAGAAATCCAATTCTAAAGTGAACCCACTTCCTATTTCTTCATCCTCTACCTCTTGCCAAGTAGTATAGGGTGTTTTCTTCACAAGTTTCATGACTTGGTGAAGTTGGAGCTTGATCTTGTGATGCCTCGACGTAGATCATCTTCGGCATCGAAGTCGACGACCTAGCCCTCCCATTTCTCCGATGAAGCCGACGCTAGAGCCCGAGATCCGATGATCGCAGCGAGGAGACTTCATCGCGGAGCCATGGAGGTGGAGAAACGGATCTACAAAGGTTGTATGTTAGTTCACTTCTTAGTTAAGCAGTTAACTAGTTGCATGTTTCACCTAAAATTCTAGTTAACAATCCGTATTAGGGTTTCTCGGCACTTGTAAAATTTGAAATTGGCATGGTTGATGCCTTGTGTGACCTCATTAGTGTGTCTAGGAACCTTACAGTAAGAGCAAGCGAGCTCTTGGGACTCATACACAGCGACGTGTGTGGTCTAATGTCTACACTTGCACGAAGTGGTTGTTCCTATTTCATTACTATCACGGATAATTTCTATAGGAAAGGGCGTGTCTTTTTGATGAAGCATTAATCCGGGGCCTATGAGAAATTCCAAGAATAAAAGAATGAAATGGAAAAACAAACAGGCAAAAGTATCAATACACTATGATTTGATCGATGTGATGGATACTAAATTGCCGAGTTCCTGGATTACCTAAAAGAGAATGGTATTCTCTCTCAGCTTACTCCTTCATATACACATGAATACAACAGTGTATCGGAAAGGAGGAACATAACTCTATTGGATATGGTTCGTTCCATAATTAGTAAAGCTGAGTTTTTCCGATCCTCTTGAAGTTATGCACTAGGATCAGCTGCATATCTTTTGAATTAAGTTCCTACCAAAACTATGCCTACCACACCATATCAGATATGGAGTGGGAAGAAATCCTATCTTCATTATCTGAAAATCTAGGGATGTCCAGCTTTTGTCAAAAAGCAGCATACGAACAAGTTCGAGGCACGCTAGGTACTGTGTTAAGTTTGTGGGATACCCAAAGAATTCCATGGGGTATCTTTTCTATTATGCAGAGGAACAAAGAGTTTGTTGTTTCTCGTCATGCCCACATTTTGGAAAAATCTTATATTGAAAGAAAATAGTGGGAGCACAATAGAAACTGGAATAAATTCCAAAACCACAAACTATTACTGAAAGGGTGGTAGAACCGGATGTTTCGAAAGAACAGGACATCCCGCGCCACTCCGCAGATATAGTAGGCATTCTCATCCGTCCGAGAGATACTGCGGATATCTCATAGACAGGGATAAAGAGGATTGCATCATCAACGATGATAAGCCAACTACATTCAAGATATCCATTTAGAGCGGCGACTCGGTAAAATGGCTGGATGCAATACGGACCGAGATGGAGTCCATATATACTAACAAAGTATGAACTTTGAACTTTGCTCCAGAAAGGGGTAAAACCCATAGGCTGCAAATGGATCTTCAGAATGAAGATTGGTGTAGATGGGCAGGTTAAAAGCTATAAGGCTACACTTGTTGAAAAAGGTTTTCGTCAAAAACCTGGTTTGGACGATGATGAAACCATTTCTTCAGTAGCTATGCTCAAATCCATTCGGATCCTTCTTGTCATTGCTGTTTTCCACGGATATGAGATCGGCAGATGGACATAAAGACGGCTTTCTAAATAGAGGATTTATAAGAGTGCATCTATATGGATCAGCCAGAGGGTTTCAATCAGAGTGGGAGCAGTAGAAAGTGTGCAAGTAGCTTAAGACCATTTATGGACTAAAGCAGGCATCGCAGAGTTGGAACATCTATTTTAATGAGACAGTCAAAGAATTCGACTTTATCAATAATCCAGATGAACCAGATACATATAACTATCAGTCAAAAGGGGTTTCTTGTTACAGAGGTTCTCTATGAGAAACCTGGGTGATGCCAAACACATTCTGGGGATCCATATCTATCGTGATAGATCAAAGAGGATAGTGGGACTTTTTAAGTCAAGGTACATCAACATCATACTAAAAATATTTAGTATGGAAGATTCAAAGCGCGGTAATCTTCCGGCTTGTCAGGGAATCACCCTATCCAAAGAGATGTCCTGAAAAGAATGATTTGGAAAGGGCTCGCATGTCGATTATACCCTACGTTTCTGCGGTAGGCTCTATAATGTATGCGATGTTGTGTACCAGATCAGATGTTGCTTACGCACTAAGCGTGATAATCCGATATCAGTCAAACCAAGGGGAGAAGCAACTGGGAAGCAATAGTGAACATTCTCAAGTACCTGAAAAGGACTAAGGAGATGTTCTTGGTATATGGCAGAAAAGGACCTCCAGATCAAGGCCTTTGCTGACTCCAGCTTCCAGAGTGACAAGGATGACTCCAAGTACATGTCGGGTTATGACTTTAACCTCAGTGGAGGGGCGATCTGTTGGAAGAGCTCCAAGCAGAACACCGTTGCTGAGTCGACAATGGAAGCGGAGTATATCGCTGCTTGTGACCCCGCGAAAGAAATGGTCTAGATGAGGAAGTTCTTAAACAGAACTTCAGGTGGTTCCTTTCATTGTTGGTCGAATACTTTAGTATTGCGACAACAACTGCGTTATAGCTTTAGGGAAGGAACCCACGTCCCATCAGATATCCAGACATATCTTGAGGTGGTATCACTTGATCAGGGAGATCATTGATCCTCAGGGGAGATCCCCAAGAGATCGAGGTGAGGAGGGTAGATTCAGAGAACAACACTGTAGATCCACTCATCAGGGCCATCCATCCGACATGTTCGATAGGCTAATTGAGATCATTTGGTCTGCTATAGGCCAATTTATGGCCTTAGTGCAAGTGGGAGATTGTTAGTGTTATATACCCTACAGGCCATTATTGTATTATACTGGTTTGTATATTACTTAATGGGAGCTGGGGATATACACAAATATAGTAACAGTCTTGCTCATAATGGTTGTATGCTACCTGGTTTATTTTTACCTCAATACATACATGTGTTTCTTTTAGCATATCGCTTATACATATTGGTAGAGCCCTTAGGATATTTTGCTTGATTACCAGCGTTGTGATGGAAGTAACACTAGTAGGGGCTAGGTAGTCTTTAAGAACATCCTTATACAGGTCCCTAGTCATAGGATTATCGAGACAGGACATCGATACTCCATAGTAGACTAGTGTATACGCTTCTCATCTCAGCAGGGGAGATGGTCTGTCCCGTAGCCATTAGTATGTCGTACTGGAGATAGTATGCAGGTGCTCATTAGGTTATAAATACACCGAACAGGACTCGTCGGGAACAGTTGGTGGGTATTATACCTATCGTCGGGTAGCAGTTCCTAGGTGACATGAGTATAGCTTAGTCCGTTGACTTGACACTGCTACTTCGCCTCGAGTGTGTTCCCAATGTACTTTGATTATTATCCTACCACGCTCAAAGGAGTTATGCAAACAGGTAATAGTTGGGTGCAGTCCCGAAGCACTTAGAGGCAGTAGCGGATAGATAGGGTTCGTCTCTCCCGGTACGGGGGGTTGATATCACGCTGTGTTTGGAGAGTCATTACACAAAGTCCCTCGGCAGGGCAAGCGAGATTTACTGGTAGGTACTCCAGTAGTTTCTCGGGGTGTAATGGGCTACACTCCGACATGACTTATTGCACTATTAGGGGTCTGACGCTTGCCGCCCACCTAGGACCGATATGCGATACTCTTAGACGAATAGACCGGACTGTACGGAGATTGTCACAGATTGGATCAGTTGGAGTTCGGATGAGTTATTCTCATTGGCCTTCTCATCGACATATACCTGGGGGCCGTTACGTACAGCTAGTGCCGCTTGCGGCCTGTGGTTAAACCCACTGCCAGTGTAGTGTCGAGTCTTCAGAGTCTCACACAGAGGGTTTCCCTGCACCGGGCAAAAGATGTAGAAGTCGTATGGTTTTTACGATAGGGTTCGATCGCGTACGTGTACTTGTGCACGGATGATGATTGGGACGGACAATACTAGTGGGCTTTAGTTTAAGCCGGATCCTAGTAATGTATTGTGTAACATTTTGTAAATTTTAGATAATAAAATAATTTAATTAATTAAATAATGAAATGTTAATTCGAAAAGTTATTGAAACAAAATAGGACACTTTCATAAGTAATGTGTGAAACTAATTAAGTTGAAATTTTAGTTTGTAACATTAATAAATTACAAGGATTTTAGTGAAAAATTTAGCTTCATTTGTAGTATGAGGGGTTTTGTAAAAAGATTAGGTAATTGTGAAACTTTGAAATTTGTAAGGGTTTAGGTGCAAAAAGGGTAAGGTCATGTTAAGTTTAAGTTATAACCATGGCATAACACATCCTAGATGACTCTTCATATATCCACCTCATTCTTGCATGAAAACCCCACCTTTTTCCTTGCTGCACCACCTACTAGCATGAAAATAGCACACCCTTGCTTGGTGACACCTCCTCCTCCAACTCCTAACTCACTCCCCTTATCCTATACAAACTTGTTCAGTTCATAAAACTAATTTTAGATCAGAACATAGAAAAGAAAAAGGAAAAACTTAGAACAACAAAGAAAAATAAAATAAAAGAGAAGTGAAGAGAAGAGCTAAGTGCTAAGATTTCACCATCACCCTCAAGCTAGGATCCTTTAGTTTGTACTTCTTAGAAGGAGTTTTCCGGTGATCTTGCTGTAGGTATAATCCTTAAACCCTGTATGATTTTAATTTTGTAACTGTTTTATTTTAGGAATCTAATATCGGTAATATCGTATTTTAGGAAAAATTCAGCTCTATGTTAATCTGCTATAGTTTAGACGATAACTAAAATGACCAAACAGTGCCATCACCATATAAACTGGACCTAGAATAAACCATAGGAATACGAACCCTGTTGCCCGGATTTTGGCTGGCGACATGATGAGAAAATATGATCTCACCGTATTTTTGAGGGAGTTGAGTGTTGTGGTTTTTAGGGTAGGTCTCTGTATATGTATTAAGATTTTTGGTATTGTTTGTTTACGTTATTTTAACAGTATATGGAATCTGGAAGCTAATATCAGTTTTGGAGTTAAAAGCCTATATAAGACACTGATATATCGTATCATGAGTTCTGTTTTTACTATTACGGACATCGAAGGGTTAACTTAGGTTAGTATATGTGTTAGATAGTCGCATTACCTCACATAGCATGTTTGGCATGTGTAGTATCATAAATTGAGAAATTGTCACGATCCGAATATTTCGACTCGTGACCGGTACTTAACCACGCTACGTCTACAGGCGTAACGCGACTAAGTAAGCCGAACCCAGAAATCAAAACCATTTAAAAATAGTGAGTGTTGAAAACATTTAGAAAACCTTAATTAGTTCAATAAGTTCTTTTAAAGTTACTTAATCATTTAATTAATTTTGGCAGCATTTCCTTTGTAAAAGTAGCCTCGAGACCGGGTATAAAAGAGGATATGAGTAAAAATGAAATATAATGAAACAAAACATTCCCAAATGGGAGCAATCACGGCCAACGGCGGAAACCATCATCACAAGAGTAATATACGACGCCGTAGCGAAGAATGAGCAATAAGTAAACATCACAGAATATAAACTGCATATAAAAACAGTCGGCTCCCACGAGCTCGACACCAAAATACAAAATATACATCATCGTCCTCACACAGTATCTAAGTCCAGTACATAAATGGTAGATGGAGAGTACTAGATACAAAAAGGGATACAATAAAAGTAATCAGATACCACAATCAACCTAAATGCAAAACAGCTCTCGCCGCAACTGTAGTGGTATCTGTAGCCAAAAGATGCAAAACACAGCCTGCCGCAATTATGCTGAGGGCAACCTACAAATACTGTGGCACAACGGGGGTGAGTTGCCAACTCGTGAATAGAGATAACATATAAAGGTAATCGCGAGCATGCACGTATTGCGCTACTCAAACAAATGCCAGCTGATGATATCAATGCATGATAAGCAGTATGTGCAAAAATCATGCAGATGCTCTGTCAGGTAAAATAACTACAGGATGAGATATATGGTAATCAATTCTGAACCTGGGATAAACAACATCTACACGGAATATCAACGTGGAAAACAATCGGTGCCCATAACTGCACCCAAATCCCAAATAACTCAGGCGCCAGCACACCCATCGGCCCTCAAATCCTGTAAATCTCTTAGAAATCACGAGTGCCCAACATCGGCACCCAAAATATCATAAAATACTCGTGTCCAGCATCGACAGGCAAATCCTCATATATCGGGCTCCGTCAGTCTGGATCAGCCCACGTGCTCCGTCTGCGTTATCGGCCTTCGGCCCCGGCAGTATGGATCATCCCGCATCCATCTCTCGACTCTGGTCAGTATCCTCCGGATAACCGCCAGGTCCAACCAATCACCGGTAGGTGCTCGCCACCCTGCCAGGCTCATCATCTACTCCACGAAAAACATTTCTCGCCCCGGGGAACCATACCGGGTCCACTACGAACCCGCAAACGGATCATCCATCTCCTCGAAACGGGTTTCAAGCATACTTCTCAGCACCGAGAAAACACGTGGTGGACGCACCAAAATATCATATCACGAGGAACCGGGTTTTCAAATAGTGCATCTTTTCTTAAAAATCCCACGGTCCTCAAAACCAGAAATCACATGAAAATCCAACACCAAGAAGTAAATCCAATGCGATGTGCTATGTACATCAATCCATGATATATGTATAAGGGAAAACCGCTTTTAAAATTAGTTTCCATTTTTAAAGATATCATGCGGCTCCCAATTTCCATGAAAGTCATATCGAATCATATATGAAATGAACTACAGCAATATAATCATGGCAGTTCTACAGTGAGTGTGTCATGGAAATTACTAATGGTGTGTGTGTAGCATGCAGATTAGTGCTCGTGCAACATGAACCGTTAGTAATCGTACGGTGTTCTATCAATTCTAACCATACATACAGCAGGGAATGCAATATGCAATGACAGTCCATGAGGTAAATGCAACATATAATAATAAGGTCCTATCAGCCCTGACGCATAACGCCATGCGGGCGATATCCCCGTAGATGTTACATCTACTCACCGAAGTCTCGCGCTAAGTGTAGCCGACGACTTGCTTGCCCTTCTTCGCAGCGTCCGTCTCACTCGCCTGCGAACCTAGAATCACATAACATATATCACACATAAGCTCAATTTCATAAAAACGTTCTATTACGGTCCAACTAGAAACCCGTGTCGTAAACCAATCGTGCGTGTGCGCGATACGCAAAAACGTGTGATCACGTGCCTGAAACTATCCTGACACGTCGCGATACGCAGAAACCCCAAACCCACACGCGTATCACGCGTGTCGCGAAGGTTTAAAATACGAGAAATAGGTATATAGTTCCAGATTTTTCTGCAGCAAGAATCAAACAAAATTACACATGCCAGGAGTCTAAGGGTTGCAACAGACACCTATAGGACCAAACCCCAACCCAAACCCTACCTATCTGGCCGCAATTTGCGGCCAGATCTAGAATTTCGGCGGCCAGAACAAAGGATATAGGGGTCGGGTTCTACCTGGGGTATCAATACGTAGCCACTACACTGCAGTCTTCTCAAAATTATTCTGAACTCACCGGGTCGATAGCAGTTTTCAAAAACTCAAATTTTGCTTAAAAACGATGAATTTGCATGAAATAGGGATCTGGTGGTATTTTAGTGCAATTGGGGTTTAAGCTGGGTTAATGTGGCCTTAACAACACTCTTTCGACCTACTAAAACCAAATCACACATCACTTGCTCAAGGTTCCCACTAAACACCTTATATCGCACTAAATCGCACCAATAAACACTAACCGAAGCAAAACTACACCAAACAAGTAAACTAGGGAGTAAGTTCAGGAAATATACCCCACACTCGACCCTAGGGAGCTGGAGGAAGAAGAAGAAGTGAAGGGAAGGGGCTGCAGCTGGAGTTGGGGCTGCTGTTGCTCACTGCTGCTGCTGCTCTCACTGTTGCTGCTGCTGCTTACTGCTGCTTGCTGCTGCTGTGGCTTGCTGCTGCTGTGCTGCTTGCTTCTGCTGCTGAGATGAGATGGTTGCTGCTGCTGCTGCTGTGAGGTAAGTGTGTGTGTCTGTGAGAGAGAGTGAGGTTGAGAGAAAAGAACAAAACAAATGAGAGGAAAATCATCACCCCAATGTCAACCCCTCCTCTCTCTCTCCTCATTAATTGCAAGCATGGCTTAAGCCATGATGCACTCTCACTCTCTCTCACCAAGTCAACATCCTAAGGAAATTCAAATTAAAGCAACTATTAATTAACTAATTTAAACTTAATTAAAACCCAAAAGACTTAATCCCCATGATTAACCCACCATGGTTACTAATCATGGTAATACCTCATTTAAAAACCCTAGTTTACATGCATATGTGTGTGCAAGCCTAGGAAAATTTTAGAAAAATATTTATTAAATTAGGAAAAATATTTGAAACACAATTTGGTAAACTTTTTATTAAAAACCCTTTATTTAATTATAAAAGTTACTAAACACATCCTAAGGTGTTACAATCTCTCCCCCTTAAAGAAATTCGTCCCCGAAATTCAAAATCTAACTACACGTACCTTCGAAAAGACGGGGGTACTTCTTCCTCATCTCACTTTCAGTCTCCCAAGTGACCTCCTCGCTGCTCTGACCACGCCAAAGTACCTTCACTGAAGGAATGTCTTTCGATCTCAATTTCTTCACTTGTCGATCCAAGATCATCACCGGTTGCTCTGCATAGGAAAGGTCGCGCTCATGCTGGATCGTCGGGTGCTGAATCGTATGCGAAGGATCATGAAGATATCAGCGGAGCATCGAAACATGAAATACGAGGTGCACATCTGGAAAACTGGAAGGAAGGGCTAATCGGTATGCAATTGCACCAACACGCTCGAGGATCTCGAAGGGGCCCACATATCTGGGACTGAGCTTCCCCTTCTTCCCAAACCTCATCACACCTTTCATTGGGGAGACCCTCAAGAAAACATGATCACCAACAGAAAACTCAAGTCTGCGTCGCCGACGGTCCGCATAAGATCTCTGCCTACTCTGGGGTGCTCTCATCCTATCGCGAATCAACTGGATCTTCGCGGTCGTCTCCTCAACAATCTGTGGCCCTAAGATACTGCTCTCACTGAGCTCTGTCCAACAGGCGGGCGATCTGCATGCCCTCCCATAAAGAGCCTCAAATGGTGCCATCTGAATGGTCTCCTGGTAGCTGTTATTGTAGGAGAACTCTACTAAGGGTAAGTGATGATCCCAGCTGCCTCCGAAATCTAATACACAAGCTCTGAGCATGTCCTCAAGAGTCTGAATAGTCCTCTCTGACTGTCTATCGGTCTGCGGATGAAATGCTGTGCTGAAACTCAAGAGAGTGCCCAAGGCCTCCTGAAGCCTCTGCCATAATCGGCTGGTAAACTGGGTGCCTCTGTCGGGCACAATACACGTCGGGACTCCGTGCAGTCGTACTATCTCGTCAATGTAAATCTTGGCGTACTGAGCAAATCTGAAAGTCGTCTTCACTGGCAGGAAGTGAGCCGCTTTCGTCAAACGATCTACGATCACTCAAATAGAGTCGTACCCTCGCCTAGTCCTGGGTAGACCCACAACGAAATCCATCGAAATCTGCTCCCATTTCCACTCCGGAATGGGTAACAGTTGTAGCTCTCCCGCGGGCCTCTGGTGCTCAGCCTTGACTTGCTGACAAGTCAGGCATCTCGACACAAAATCTGTGATGTCTCTTTTCATTCCGTCCCACCAGTAAACACCTCTCATGTCATGGTACATCTTGGTGGAACCGGGATGAACACTATATACCGATCGATGTGCCTCCTCAAGAATCTCGCGCCGCAGTCCCTCAGCATCTGGTACGCACAGTCTAGTCCCAAATCGTAGTATCCCCTGATCATCGATCATGAACTCAGAAAATCTGCCCTGTCCAATCTGTGCCATGATCTCTGAACATCGGTCATCACTGCACTGTGCCTCATGTATACGGTCGATCAACTGTGGGCGTGCACGAACATGAGCGATCTGTCCTCCAATCGGCGTGAACTCGAACTGTACACGGCTGTCGCATAATATCTGCCAATCTGCCGACGACTGCCCCTATACTGTGCTCAGACAAGATAGACTACTCCCGGGCCTCCTGCTCAAAGCATCCGCCACTACATTCGCCTTGCCCGGGTGATACAAGATCTCGCAGTCGTAATCCTTCACTAACTCCATCCATCGGCGCTGTCGAAGGTTCAGGTCTCGCTGCTGAAATATGTATTTTAGACTCTTGTGATGCGTGAATATCTGGCACGACTCGCCGTATAGGTAATGTCGCTAGATCTTAAGTGCAAAGACCACTGCAGCCATCTCCAAGTCATGAGTGGGGTAGTTCTGTTCATGTTTCTTCAATTGTCGCGAAGCATACGCAATCACCCTGTCATGCTGCATCAAAACGCACCCTAGCCCCACTCGAGAGGCATCACAATAGACCACAAATCCTCCTAAGCCTGAAGGTAATGATAATACCGGTGCCGTCGTCAGCCGAGTCCATAGCTGCTGAAAACTGTGCTCGCACTCCTCCGTCCAATCGAAAGGGACTCCCTTCCGGGTCAACCCGGTCAAAGGGGTAGCAATACTGGAGAAGTCCTGCACAAAACGCCTGTAGTAACCGGCCAACCCAAAAAAGCTGCGAATCTCCGTAACCGATGTGGGTCTGGGCCAACGATGAACGGCCTCGATCTTCCTCGGGTCTACACATATACCGTCTCGTGAAATCATATGCCCCAAGAAGTCTACGCTGTCCAGCCAAAAAGCACACTTAGAGAATTTCGCATAAAGCTGGTGCTCCCTCAAAGTCTGCAGTGTAATCCGCAGGTGCTGCTCGTACTCCTCACTACTCCGGGAATACACCAAGATATCGTCAATGAACAGTATAATGAACAGATCCAAATATGGCCGGAAAATACGGTTCATCAAGTCCATGAATGCTGCTGGCGCATTGGTGAGTCCGAACGACATCACCAAAAACTCATAATGGCCGTAGCGCGTACGGAAAGCTGTCCTGGGAATGTCCTCCTGTCTAACCCGCAGCTGATGATAGCCCGATCGTAAATCGATCCTCGAAAAGTACCCTACCCCCTGAAGCTGGTCGAACAAATCGTCGATGTGCGGCAAAGGATACCTGTTCCGCACTGTCACCCTGTTCAGCTTGCGGTAGTCGATACACAGACGCAAACTGCCGTTCTTCTTCTTGACGAACAGGACTGGAGCACCCCAAGGAGAAACACTGGGTCGAATAAGTCCCTTATCCAGCAAATCTTGCAACTGACCCTTCAACTCTCGAAGTTCCGTCGGGGCCATCCGATAAGGCGGTATGGAAATAGGCCCCGTGCCAGGAACCAAATCAATACAGAAAGAAATGTCGCGCTCGGGCGGTAACCCAGGAAGCTCGTCAGGGAACACATCAGGGAACTCGCTAACAACCGGAACCTGATCCAATGGAACCTGTGTAGCACTAGCATCGCAAACATAGGCGAGAAATCCCTGACATCCCTTCCTCAAAAGCTGTCCAACGCGAAAAGAAGAAATCACACTGTGAGGGGCGGCACCACGGTCCCCCAACACAACAAAAACCGACTCGTCGGGAAAACAAAATCTAACTGTCTTCTCATGGCAGTCCACAGAAGCATAGCACGTGGCTAACCAATCCATGCCCAAAAGAAGGTCGAAGTCCAACATTTTGAGAAGGATCAAATCGACAGGCAACTTTCTCTCGCCATTACAGACGGTGCAGGACCGGAACACGTGCCTAGCAACAAACGACTCTCCTACAGGAGTGGTCACAACAAGCGGCTGATCAAGCAAACCGGACTCTCTACCCAAACTCGGCACGAAGTGTGTGGATCCGTATGAGTGCGTGGATCCGGGATCGAACAATACGTATGCATCAACTGAACATACTGGAAGGATACCTGAAACCACCGCATTAGACGCCTGCGCGTCCTGATGCGTCAAAGAAAAAACCCGCGCCTATCCACCACCAGCGACTGACTGCCCTCTGCCTCGGTCATCCCGTCCTCTCTGAGCAACTCCTCCACACCCACGACCTCTCTATGTATGAGTCTGGTGCAGAGCAACTGTTGGTACAACAGGCAATACCCTCTGGGATGGTGAAGGTGGTAAGGTAACATGCGGTGCTGCCGTCTCCCTCCGGTGTATCTCAGGACAATCTCTAACGAGGTGAAGAAGACTGCCGCATCTAAAGCAACCCCGCGGCGACTGCTGACTCTCCTGGGGATACGAACTAAACATCTGGCCTCGTCCCGAATCTCTGCTACTCCTCATACCAGAGCGATACCTGTCGCGGCGTCTTAATGACTGCCTCCGTGCGGATATACTAGTACGAACTCTCTTCGGCTCTGGAACTACCGAACTCTCAGCAAGGCGCTCCTCGACTAATAGGGCTGCGTCTACAGCTGCTGCATAGGTCTCGTAGTGCTGCGCGCTGATCGCAAGGAACAGTGGTGTAAGCAAGCCTCGAACAAATCTCTTGACTCGCAACTCCTCGGTAGCCACTAAATACGGGGCATAAGATGCTAGCTCTGTAAACAGCATGTCATACTCTGCCACTGTCATCCCTGGCGTCTGGCGCAAGGACTCAAATCTGCGTGCTCGGGCATCCCTAACACTCTGGGGAAGGAAACGGGCTAGAAATACTGTCACAAACTCCGTACAGGTCATAGGAGGAAGACCTGCTGCTCTGCCCTTCTCAACTGAATCACACCACTTCTGCGCAAGACCTTCCAGGCGAAAGCTCGCGAACTCAACCCATTTCGTATCTGCGCATCTGAGAGAACGGCATATCTGGGCCATCCTGTCGATGAAAGACTGTGTGTCCTCGGCTGTATCGGTGCCTGTGAAGACCGGAGGCTTCAGCCTCATGAACTCTGACAGCGATACTGTAATCACCTTCGTGGCTGCAGGGGCAACTGGCTGTGCAGTAGGTACCATCGCGGTCTCTTGAACGGGTGGAGCTACCTCTGGTCGCTGCGCTCGAAGCGTCTCAACTAGCGATCCTATCATCCGGCGCATCTCCTGCATGCTGGATCCCACTGTCTGGCGTATCTCCTGCACACCAGCCCCTAGCGTGGCGATCTGATCTGTCATAGGAGGAACAGTCTGCTCGGGTACAATGGGTGTACTACCCGGATCAGTCCTCGTCGCGGACGAGTCAACTCGAATCTCGGCCCTCGCAGCCGCTCTCTGCGCCCTCGTAGTCTTTGGCGGCATAATGGCTGAAAGGAAATTAGGATCCGATAAGAATACAGAAATCGAATCACAAGAATATATATACTCAAGAAGGAATTTAAATCAATAAGTCCTAAGGTCGCCTTGGCGGAGTACCGTATTGTGAGTATGCCGCGGAACATACACACGCTACGCCACTCTGCTTCAGCTACCTACTCCATCATACCAAGGTCATCCTACACTCCGAAAGGTAAAACCTATGCTCTGATACCAACTTTGTCACGACTCGTGACCGGCACTTAACCACGCTACGTCTACAGGCGTAACGCGACTAAGTAAGCCGAACTCAGAAATCAAAACTATTTAAAAATGGTGAGTGTTGAAAACATTTAGTTAAAACATTTAGAAAACCTTAATTAGTTCAATAATTCTTTTAAAGTTACTTAATCATTTAAATAATTTTGGCAGCATTTCCTTTGTAAATGTAGCCCCGAGACCAGGTATAAAAGAGGATATGAGTAAAAATGAAATATAATGAAACAAAACATTCCCAAACGGGAGCAATCATGCCCAACGGCGGAAACCATCATCACAAGAGTAATATACGACGCCGTAGCGAAGAATGAGCAATAAGTAAACATCATAGAATATAAACTGCATATAAAAACAGTCGGCTCCTATGAGCTCGACACCAGAATACAAAATATACATCATCGTCCTCACACAGTATCTAAGTCCAGTACATAAATGGTAGATGTAGAGTACGAGATACGAAAAGGGATACAATAAAAGTAATCAGATACCACAACCCAGCTAAATGCAAAACAGCTCTCGCCGCAACTGTAGTGGTATCTGTAGCCAAAAGATGCAAAAGACAGCCTGCCGCGACTATGCTGAGGGCAACCTGCAAATACTGTGGCACAACGGGGGTGAGTTGCCAACTCGTGAATAGAGATAACATATAAAGGTAATCGCGAGCATGCACGTATTGCGCTACTCAAACAAATGCAAGCAGATGATATCAATGCATGATAAGCAGTATGTGCAATAATCATGCAGATGCTCTGTCAGGTAAAATAACTACAGGATGAGATATATGGTAATCAATGCTGAGCCTGGGATAAACAACATCTACATAGAATATCAACGTGGAAAACAATCGGTGCCCACAACTGCACCCAAATCCTAAATAACTCAGGCGCCGACACACCCATCGGCCCTCAAATCCTGTAAATTTCTGAGAAATCACGAGTGCCCAACATTGGCACCCAAAATATCATAAAATACTCATATCCAGTATCGACACGCAAATCCTCATATATCGGGCTCCGTCAGTCCGGATCAGCCCACGGGCTCCGTCTGCGGTATCGGCCCTCGGCCCCGGCAGTACGGATCATCCCGCATCCATCTCTCGACTCTGGTCAGTATCCTCCGGATAACCGCCAGGTCCAACCAATTACCGGTAGGTACTCGCCACCCTGCCAGGCTCATCGTCAACTCTACGAAAAACATTTCTCGCCCCGGGGAACCATACCGGGTCCACCACGAACCCGCAAATGGATCATCCATCTCCTCGAATCGGGTTTCAAGCACACGTCTTGTAAGGTTAGTATAGCACCCTATGAAGTGTTTTGAAGCATCACATGACCCAAAGTTATAATTTTTGAGGTGCTAAACTAACATGCAAGTGGATCGATCCTAGAAAATTAGGGATATTAAACTTTAAGCTAGAAAAGATTAGGGTTTGTAGGCTACAACCTTTGTAGCTCCCCTTTGCTAGACTCCTTGGTGCTTTGGGTGTTGAGTCAAGGTCCTCTCGAAGTTCCCTTACGTCCACGACGATCCACCACGGAGATCTCCGTCCAAGCTTGCAACTTCGATAAACCGAAGAGAACACTCTAAACTAAGCGGCTAAGCTTGTGTAGAGTGATGTTGTGGTTTGGAATCTCACTTCAAAAACCTATCTTTATGTGGTATTTGCTCACTAAGAAAATCAAGAGAGCAAAGGAGCTAGAGGAAGAAGATGGTGGCTAATATTAACAAGAGGTAAAGAGATAACTCTTGAGTTAAGCAAGAGAAAGAAATATATATCACTATATATATTTAATTCCTTCTTGACTTCAACCATGATTAAATGATAGATAGTTAATTTAACTTGGGTTTAGTATGATAAAGAGAAGGATAACCATAGGTTAGTGGTAGTTGAGCTAGGTTAGGTTAGAAGAAGAGTGTGGAAACTAACATGATTATCCTTTTCTTTTCCATTTAACTTTAAAACCAAAATTAAATAATTATCCATTATTTAATCCATGGTGTAAGTCTTGCATTGCCACCATTTCCTTGTGCTAACAACCATGATGGATGGGTGTATGTATGTATGCATGTATGCACATTCACATGTGCATGAAACTAGAATGAAAATAAAGAAACACATGCATGCATGCTTACATCCATCAAACCCTAGAAAGGTTTCAAGTGAGATAACTTATGGTTAGATGATAAATCAACACTTAATTTATCAATCCAGTCATATCTCATACGACCCCACCAAAAGTAGGCCACCCGATCAATGTTCGGTATCATATACGCACATTTCAATCGGGTGCATGCGCATATCGCATACGCGCACCACAACGTTTCGCCTGGACTGGGTAACTCCTTTGTGGGACTTTAAGACTCGTCAATACACCGGCAGAGGGTAATGATCATATCAAGTACCCTCAAGCCGCAAGCGGTCAGCTAAACGTAACGGCCACCCGGGTATTGAGCGATCAGAAGACAACAAGCGAACCTGCTACAACTCCCGTCGAGCCATCCGGCAACACTACCGTACAGTCCAGTCTCTTCATCAGATATGCTGCATATCGAGCCTAGGGATGGTCACGTCGACCCCAATAACTCAATAAGTCGTGTCGGTGAATGGTCTATAACAGATCGAGAAACTACTGATAACACTTATCAGCAAATCTCAGCAGCCCTGGCCAGGGACTTGCTGTTATAACCAGTCGAGCACAGCACAGCATCAACTCCCAATACCGGGAGAGACGAAACCCCTCCTATCGCTCATTGCCTTCGTGTGTCTCGGGACTGTACCCAACGGCCACCTGTTTGCACGACTCAGTAGAACAGTGGTAGGGTGGCAATCAAAATACAGTGGGAGAACACATATGACTCCATGACGATCTCGGGTCTACAGACTAACCTGTACCAGTGTCACCTGAGAACTGCTATCCGACGATAGATATAATTCCATATAGGAGTTCTCGGTGAGTCCGTCCAGTGTACCCAGTCACCACTGAGCACCCGTATATGATCTTGATGTCAAACATCGATGAATGTGGGAACATCCATCGCCCATCGTATGGGTCTAGTATCATATACGCTAGTCTACTCTGGTATATCAATGCCCCATCTTGATATATCTACGACTAGGGACGTTCCAGGATATGCTTATAGACTACAGATGTCCCACTAGTATGATCTCCATCATAATCAGAGTAGTCAAGCTGATATCCTCAGGGCTTTATCAGCATGTATGAGTGAATAGAAGCATGATCAAATAAACATGTCAGATAAAGAAGAACCAGATAGCATACTATCATGTCGAGCAAGAATGCAAACTGAATATATATACATGTATAGATACATCCACTATCACATAATGGCCTCTAGGGCATACATATATCCAACAATCTCCCACTTGCACTAAGGCCAGTTATTGGCGTATCTCATACCCAACATCTCAAAAAGTCGCTCATGCTGCGGCTGAGGGAGGGCCTTGGTGAATGGATCCGCGGCGTTGTTCTTTGTGTCTACTCTCTTAATCTCGATCTCGCGGCGATCTACAATCTCCCGGATCAAATGAAAGCGCCTCAGGATGTGTCTGGACCGTTGATGGGATCTGGGCTCCTTGGCTAACGCCATCGCCCCATTATTGTCACAATACAAAGGTATTGGATCAATAATGGTTGGAACTACTCCTAGCTCCGAGACGAACTTCATCATCCAGACGGCTTCCTTGGCGGCATCATTTGCAGCAATGTACTCAGCTTCCATCGTAGAGTCTGCAACGGTATCTTGTTTGGAACTCTTCCAACTTACCGCCCCTCCATTGAGGGTAAATACAAACCCTGAGATAGATTTGCTGTCATCCTTATCGCTCTGGAAGCTCGAATCGGTAAAGGCCTCCATTTGGAGATCTTTATTACCATACACCAAGAACAATTCTTTAGTCTTTCGCAAGTACTTAAGAATGTTCTTTACAGCTGTCCAGTGGTTCTCCCCTGGGTTGGATTGATACCTGCTTACAACACTAAGTGCATAAGCTACATCTGGGCGTGTACATAACATCGCATACATTATAGATCCTACTGCCGAAGCATAAGGTATAATGCTCATGCGAGCTCTCTCTTCATCGGTCTTTGGACAAGAATCCTTGGAGAGAGTGACTCCATGGCAAGCGGGTAAGGCACCCCGCTTGGAGTCTTCCATACTAAACCTCTTTAGGATGGTGTTGATGTACCTGGTTTGGGACAGTCCCAATAACTTTTTGGATCTATCCCTATAGATCCTTATGCCCAGGATGTATGTGGCATCACCCAGGTCCTTCATGGAGAACCTCAGTGATAAGAATGATTTGACCGACTGTAGCATAGGAATATCATTTCCTATCAGAAGAATGTCATCAACGTACAATACGAGGAATGTGACAGCTCTTCCTACAGCCTTCCTATAAACACAAGGTTCATCTGGATTTTTGATGAAATCAAACTCTTTGATAACATCATCGAAACAGATGTTCCAACTCCGAGATGCCTGCTTTAACCCATATATGGATTTAAGCAATCTACATGCTTTCTCGCTGCTCCCACTGTCAATGAAGCCCTCTGGCTGATCCATATAAACGCATTCTTCTAAATCTCCATTTAGAAATGCTGTTTTAACGTCCATCTGCCAGATTTCATAGTCGTAGTGAGCAGCAATAGAAAGTAGGATCCGAATGGATTTAAGCATGGCTACGGGCGAAAAAGTTTCGTCATAGTCCAAACCTGGTCTTTGACGAAAACCTTTCTCCACAAGTCTTGCCTTATAGGTCTCTACCTGCCCATCCACACCAATCTTTCTTTTAAAGATCCATTTGCACCCTACAGGTTTTACCCCAGGGGGTACAACGTTCAAAGTCCATACTTTGTTGGTGTACATAGACTCCATTTCGGATCTCATGGCATCCAGCCACTTCACAGAGTCACCACTCGTGATAGCTTGCTGAAAACTGGTAGGATCATCATCTTCCATGATACAGTCTTCTCTGTCACCATCAATGAGGGAACCGTAGTACCTCTCCGGTGGGCGAGAAGTCCTACCAGACCTACGGAGTGGCCGAGGTTCTTCAGTTTCTGCTGCAACAGTCGGTTCAACCAAATCGTCATTTGTAGTTTGTGTCTCTAGAACCTCTTCTAGATCCACCACTTTGCCATCATCTTTATCTGTGAAAAACTCTTTTTCCAAGAATGTGGCATGTTGAGAAACAAACACTTTTTGTTCCTCTTTGTGGTAGAACAGATATCCATAAGAATTCTTTGGATATCCTACAAAGTTACACATGACTGACCGTGTTTCGAGTTTGTCCGGATTCTGCTTTTTAACATAGGCCGGGCAACCCCAAATCTTAATTCTCTTAAGAGATGGTCTCTTCCCGTGCCATATCACATATGGCGTGGTAGACACGGCTTTGGTTGGATCCCTGTTTAGTAGAAACGCTGCAGTCTCCAATGCATGCCCCCAAAACGAGACTGGTAACTCAGTGTCACTCATCATGGACCGGACCATATCTAATAGGGTCCTATTCCGTCGTTCTGACACACCGTTATGCTGTGGTGTGTAATGAGGAGTGAGCTGAGAGAGAATCCCATTCTCTTTTAGGAAGTTTGCAAATTCTGTACTGAGATACTCTCCACCTCGATCTGATCGAAGCATCTTAATACTCAAGCCGGTTTGTTTTTCTACTTCTTGTTTATATTCAATGAATTTCTCGAAAGCGTCGGACTTGTGCTTTAATAAAAATACATGACCGAATCTTGAGAAATCATCAGTGAATGTAATGAAGTATGAAAAACCGCCTCTAGCCTGTGTAGACATAGGCCCACATACATCACTATGTATGAGGCCCAGGAGCTGAGTAGCTCTTTCTCCGTGTCCGGTAAACGGAGTTTTGGTCATTTTACCCTTGATACAAGACTGGCAAGTCGCATAAGATTTATATTCAAAAGGATTTAAATATCCATCTTTGTGTAACTTATTTAGTCTTGTTTCGTTAATATGACCAAGTCTACAGTGCCAAAGAAAAGCTTCATTTAATTCTGAAAGTTTTCTTTTATTAGTGTGTTGTATACTGAAAACTGTGTGTTGATTTAGGACATATATTCCGTTATTAAGTGTACCATACCCAACCAACATTTGATTCAGGTGAATGTTCATAACATTGTTTTGCAATACAAAATTATACCCTTCATTGTCCAACAAAGAAACGGATATTATATTACATAGCATAGTTGGTACAAAATAACATGGATTTAAAACCAAAATACATCCAGAAGGCAACCCCAAGTGATACTCTCCCACTGCGACTGTATGTACATTGGAACCATTTCCAACGCGGAGAGTATGGTCACCTGTCCTCAAAACCTTGCTATTTCTCAGCCCCTGCATAGAATTGCAAATGTGAGAACCTGAACCGGTATCCAATACCCAGGAAGCAGAGTTTATAGAAAAACAGTTTTCAGTCACAAACGCACCTGAAGCAGAAGCATCACCATGCTTCTTCTTGAGACTTAAGTACTCTGTGCAATTGCGCTTCCAATGTCCTGTCTTGTGGCAATGAAAACATTCGCCCTTCCCCGAGTCTCCAGCCTTGGACTTTCCCTTTCCCTTCACCTTTTGAACTCCGCCTTTAGGATTAGTGGGTTTCTTCTTTTTCTTTCCCTTGGCTTTAGCTTTCGGGCGAGAAGAAGAAGACTGTCCAATAGTCATAACGGGAGTTCGAACTGACATCATAGTGCTCTCTGCACTCCTTAACATGTTAAGGAGTTCAGGGAGATCCTTCTCCATGCTGTGCATGTTGAAGTTCACTATGAACTGAGCAAAGGTGGAGGGGAGGGACTGCAGAATAATATCTATATATTGTTCATTGTCCATTGTCCATCCCAGGTCCTCAAGCTCTTCTATAAGAGCTATCATCTTCAATACATGGTCTCCTACTGGTGTGCCAGGGGCCATTCGCATCTGAAACAGTTTCCTTGATGCTTCGTATCGTAATACGCGGGATTGCTCCCCATACAACTCCTTTGTATGGAGCAATATACCGTGAATATCCATGTCCTCGTTCTGCTTTTGATGTGTATTGTCCATCGATGCAAGCGCGAGGCATGTGGCCGTGGCACAGTCAGCGTCCCATGTCTTGCGGACTTCAATGTCCGCAACTGAGGATTTTGGACCTGGGACGGGCGGGGCTGAAGCCGTGAGGACATATGATACTTTATCATAAGTCAAGGCGATCTTCAGATTCCTTAGCCAGTCTTTATAGTTGGTCCCATTCAGTTTGTTTTTATCTAGTAGAAGCTTAAGTCCAGTCATTGGTATCTGCCATTAAGAGAGAGAAAAGAATACACTCAGCGAAAGCTCTTGCATAGATTAGATTGGTTTATTATCTTGTCTAATCGATGTTTCCCACTGCTTTTTATCAAGTTTTTCTTTCAAACCTTAAAAAGAAAAACTAGCCAGGATTAATTACAGTCTACAACTTCGCTAACCGTTCAGCCAGGCCAGTGTCGGTACTTTGAGGGAGGTTCCCCGTGCTTTCGCACGGACCTAATTAGAGTAAATCTCGTTTTCCCAGAGGCGGAGCCCCGTTAACACCTTTCTAGACACCTAATGAGTTAGCTAATTGTAAACTGTAAAACTTTCCTAGGAGCGACTATTGCCCACAGTGGGATCGGGATCCAATCATCCTATGGAAGGTATGCAATCTCATTGCAAATTTCAACTATTGAAATTCCCGATGTGGTTTTTACCCCTAATACTCGTGACCTTGGCTAAGGTCAACAAATCACGAGCACTAGTCAAGCTCAACCCGTTATTTCTTGATTAATTAGACCCGTTCACATGACCCTTGGCTAAGGTCAACAAAGTCATATGCTCGTCCTAATTAATCTGCATCATATGCGTTTGTAGGAAGACATCACTTAGCTACCGTACACTACGCCTTGGCTAAGGTCAACAAACGTAGCACGAATACTAAGTACTCTACTTCCTAAAATGACGGAGGGTTGCGGATGATTTTTAAGAAAATCTTTAACGCTTTGAGCTTGATATCGTTGTAGAATCAAAAGGTTTTCAAAAGGAGTGGCTTAAGCTCCGCATTTTTGAAATATAGCTTTTTCATAAATAGCCGAGTAGTTTTTAAATCCGATTCTACAACATCTTTTAGGTTTATTTTCTTTACATTAATCACATTAATGTAATCCCATCATTTAAGTCCTTAAGCCAATCACAGAAAAGAAACGAAAATAACACGTACACTTATGCCATCCGCATTCGCCGCAATGTTCCGTTATGCACCGTTAGGTTACTTAACTAACGGCATACCGGGACGGGACTAGCGCGGGTGTAAAACATAAGCAACGTCTACTATATATCATATATATAATATGTCATTCGTCTCAGATATCACAGAACACAGGCAGCAGAAATATAGATATAACGTGGGATATACTAGGACGTCCGTATTTAGTATTTTAGCCAGAATAGAAAATACGGATTCCACAGTCGCGATGAATAGCCAAGCCCACACCCTGGACCCCTACGAGAGCGGCAAGTGACCCTACCAATCCTGGAGTTTAGGAGACCCGGTCTCGACTCCTCGAGATGGCCTCCCACTGAACCCCAGAACCCGGTCACCTGTGCTCTCCTCCTTGGGTCCATCCTAATGCGGAAAAGTAAATAATATACAACACTGGTGACACAACCGCAACCTGGAAGTGCCCCAAATAAAAGAATATTACATTACATTTGAATTTACATGAATGAAAATATAAAACTCTCATCTCACAAAAACCCCCCGGCTATTCGATCGCGACAATCCTGCATATCATATCTCAGCAACACATAATATCACATATCATCAACGTAAGTAAGTATGCGTACCCCGATTGCCGTTGATGTATAGCAACGAAATCGGCGATATCTAACATACTACACTTACGGTCACAGAAAAGAAAGTGTAAAACTACAATATTTGGAATCCAGATTCTCTTTAGACATCACAAATGTGAAATATCACATATTTCGTATTTCATGCCTAAACCATATGAATTCCACATATTGTATCACATTCCAGACAAACAGACAGTATTAAAGTTTTCGAACGAACAATCAAGCACCCAAGATTCACTAAAGCTCAACACTTGAGCAGGGTTTAAAAAAATCTGGAGTATGACACAGTAGCGGCGGTCCAGCCGTAGAAGGGTCAAGCCAACGCCTCACATGTGGCACGCCGTACTGCCCCAAACCCTAGGGTTCAAAGGGCAGTTCGAGACGGTCATATAATCGAGTTAAGGTTTGTTGTCTTCTAGAGGGACCACCGCAAAAATACTTGCACGTATTTCCAAACTATTTAAACCCCGTGAATAGTGAGTAAATGATACTCGTTCAAACACTTCAATACTTTCTAATTTACCCGGAAAAGCTACGAAATGAAAGTCCCGATCGAATCGACAAATCCAAAAACATCTCCAGAATTTTTCAAAACTTTATTCAGTTTAAAAATACCCAAAAAATTATACATGCAGAACCAAGAATTACTGAAGAAAACTTATCCACCAATTCACATACAAGGCCGCGGAACCGCGGCCTAAGCAAGCTCAGGCCGCGTTTCCGCGGCAATAAACACTGTTCATGGTATAATTTTTCTGCCGTAATCCTTATTTTTCCCTGCTTTATTTTTTACATATTTTTAATTCTGCAAAATGTCAAAATTTAGAAAATTTCCAGAGAGCATCCCATAATATCGTATTTTTGTCCGATCGGGGTTTTCACTTCGTAAAAACGTCGCCTAATGTTCTAGGTCGGCTCTGATACCAATGTAAGGTTAGTATAGCACCCTATGAAGTGTTTTGAGGCATCACATGACCCAAAGTTATAATTTTTGAGGTGCTAAACTAACATGCAAGTGGATTGATCCTAGAAAATTAGGGTTATTAAACTTTAAGCTAGAAAAGATTAGGGTTTGAAGGCTACAACCTTTGTAGCTCCCCTTTGCTAGACTCCTTGGGGCTTTGGGTGTTGAGTCGAGGTCCTCTCGAAGTTCCCTTGCGTCCACGACGATCCACCACGGAGATCTCCGTCCAAGCTTGCAACTTCGATAAACCGAAGAGAACACTCTAAACTAAGCGGCTAAGCTTGTGTAGAGTGATGTTGTGGTTTGGAATCTCACTTCAAAAACCTATCTTTATGTGGTATTTGCTCACTAAGAAAATCAAGAGAGCAAAGGAGCTAGAGGAAGAAGATGGTGGCTAATATTAACAAGAGGTAAAGAGATAACTCTTGAGTTAAGCAAGAGAAAGAAATATATATCACTATATATATTTAATTCTTTCTTGACTTCAACCATGATTAAATGATAGATAGTTAATTTAACTTGGGTTTAGTATGATAAAGAGAAGGATAACCATAGGTTAGTGGTAGTTGAGCTAGGTTAGGTTAGAAGAAGAGTGTGGAAACTAACATGATTATCCTTTTCTTTTCCATTTAACTTTAAAACCAAAATTAAATAATTATCCATTATTTAATCCATGGTGTAAGTCTTGCATTGCCACCATTTCCTTGTGCTAACAACCATGATGGATGGGTGTATGTATGTATGCATGTATGCACATTCACATGTGCATGAAACTAGAATGAAAATAAAGAAACACATGCATGCATGCTTACATCCATCAAACCCTAGAAAGGTTTCAAGTGAGATAACTTATGGTTAGATGATAAATCAACACTTAATTTATCAATCCAATCATATCTCATACGACCCCACCAAAAGTAGGCCACCCGATCAATGTTCGGTATCATATACGCACGTTTTAATCGGGTGCATGCGCATATCGCATACGCGCACCACAACGTTTCGCCTGGACTGGGTAACTCCTTTGTGGGACTCTAAGACTCGTCAATACGCTGGCAGAGGGTATTGATCATATCAACTACCCTAAAGCCCCAAGCGGTCAGCTAAACGTAACGGCCACCCGGGTATTGAGCGATCAGAAGACAACAAGCGAACCTGCTACAACTCCCATCGAGCCATCCGGCAACACTACCGTACAGTCCGGTCTCTTCGTCAAATATGCTGCATATTGAGCCTAGGGATGGTCACGTCGACCCCAATAACTCAATAAGTCGTTTCGGTGAATGGTCTATAACAGATCGAGAAACTACTGATAACACTTATCAGCAAATCTCAGCAGCCCTGTCCAGGGACTTGCTGTTATAACCAGTCGAGCACAGCACAGCATCAACTCCCAATACCGGGAGAGACGAAACCCCTCCTATCGCTCATTGCCTTCATGTGTCTCGGGGCTGTACCCAACGGCCACCTGTTTGCACGACTCAGTAGAGCCGTGGTAGGGTGGCAATCAAAATACAGTGGGAGAATACACAAGACTCCATGACGATCTTGGGTCTACAGACTAACCTGTACCAGTGTCACCTGAGAACTGCTATCCGACGATAGATATAATTCCATATAGGAGTTCTCGGTGAGTCCGTCCAGTGTACCCAGTCACCACTGAGCACCCGTATATGATCTTGATGTCAAACATCGATGAATGTGGGAACATCCATCGCCCATCGTATGGGTCTAGTATCATATACGCTAGTCTACTCTGGTATATCAATGCCCCGTCTCGATATACCTACGACTAGGGACGTTCCAGGATATGCTTATAGACTACAGATGTCCCACTAGTATGATCTCCATCATAATCAGAGTAGTCAAGCCGATATCCTCAGTGCTTTATCAGCATGTATGAGTGAATAGAAGCATGATCAAATAAACATGTCAGATAAAGAAGAACCAGATAGCATACTATCATGTCGAGCAAGAATGCAAACTGAATATATATACATGTATAGATACATCCACTATCACATAATGGCCTCTAGGGCATACATATATCCAACACGTCTCAGCACCGAGAAAACGCGTGGTGGACGCACCAAAATATCATATCACGAGGAACCGGGTTTTCAAATAGTGCATCTTTTCTTAAAAATCCCACGGTCCTCAAGACCAGAAATCACATGAAAATCCAACACCAAGAAGTAAATCCAATGCGATGTGCTATGTACATCAATCCATGATATAGGTATAAGGGAAAACCGCTTTTAAAATTAGTTTCCGTTTTTAAAGATATCATGCGGCTCCCAATTTCCATGAAAGTCATATCGAATCATATATGAAATGAACTACAGTAATATAATCATGGCAGTTCTACAGTGAGTGTGTCATGGCAATTACTAACGGTGTGTGTGTAGCATGCAAATTAGTGCTCGTGCAACATGAACCGTTAGTAATAGTGCGGTGTTCTATCAATTCTAAGCATACATACAGCAGGGAATGCAATATGCAATGACAGTCCATGAGGTAAATGCAACATATAATAATAAGGTCCTATCAGCCCTGACGCATAACGCCATGCGGGCGATATCCCCGTAGATGTTAAATCTACTCACCGAAGTCTCGCGCTAAGTGTAGCCGACGACTTGCTTGCCCTTTTTCGCAGCGTCCGTCTCACTCGCATGCGAACCTAGAATCACATAACATATATCACACATAAGCTCAATTTCACAAAAACGTGCTATTACGGTCCAACTAGAAACCCGTGTTGTAAACCAATCGCGCGTGTGCGCGATACGCTAAAACGTGTAATCACGCGCCTGAAACTACCCTGACGCGTCGCGATACGCAGAAACCCCAAACCCACACGCGTATCACGCATGTCGCGAAGGTTTAAAATACGAGAAATAGGTATATAGTTCCAGATTTTTCTGCAGCAAGAATCAAACAAAATTACACATGCCAGGAGTCTAAGGGTTGCAACAGACACCTATAGGACCAAACCCCAACCCAAACCCTACCTATCTGGCCGTAAATTACGGCCAGATCTAATATTTCGGCGGCCAGAACAAAGGATATGGGGGTCGGGTTCTACCTGGTGTATCAGTACCTAGCCACTACACTGCAGTCTTCTTAAAATTATTCTGAACTCACCGGGTCGATAGCAGTTTTCAGAAACTCAAATTTTTCTTAAAAACGATGAATTTGGATCAAATAGGGATCTGGTGGTATTTTAATGCAATTGGGGTTTATGCTGGGTTAATGTGGCCTTAACAACACTCTATCAACCTACTAAAACCAAATCACACATCACTTGCTCAATGTTCCCACTAAACACCTCATATCACACTAAATCACACCAATAAACACTAACCGAAGCAAAACTACACTAAACAAGTAAACTAGGGAGTAAGTTCAGGAAATATACCCCACACTCGACCTTAGGGAGCTGGAGGAAGAAGAAGAAGTGAAGGGAAGGGGCTGCAGCTAGAGTTGTGGCTGCTGTTGCTCACTGCTGCTGTTGCTCTCACTGTTGCTGCTGCTGCTTACTGCTGCTTGCTGCTGCTGTGGCTTGCTGCTGCTGTGCTGCTTGCTTCTGCTGTTGAGATGAGATGGTTGCTGCTGCTGCTGCTGTGAGGTAAGTGTGTGTGTGTGTGAGAGAGAGTGAGGTTGAGAGAAAAGAACAAAACAAATGAGAGGAAAATCATCACCCCAATGTCAACCCCTCCTCTCTCTCTCCTCATTAATTGCAAGCATGGCTTAAGCCATGATGCACTCTCTCTCTCTCTCACCAAGTCAACACCCTAAGGAAATTCAAATTAAAGCAACTATTAATTAACTAATTTAAACTTAATTAAAACCCAAAAGACTTAATCCCCATGATTAACCCACCATGGTTACTAATCATGGTAATACCTCATTTAAAAACCCTAGTTTACATGCACATGTGTGTGCAAGCCTAGGAAAACTTTAGAAAAATATTTATTAAATTAGGAAAAATATTTGAAACACAATTTGGTAAACTTTTTATTAAAAACCCTTTATTTAAATATAAAAGTCACTAAACACATCCTAAGGTGTTACAGAAATTGTGATAATTATCATACTGATATTGAATCTAGGATCACTAGGTGTAATCACTAGAAAATAATCTAGCAAGACCAAAGGTTTATTCAGACCACTAGGAGACTTCACCTAAAGCCCGAGCCCCTAACTCCATGTGTGTACCGGTGACATCCCACCTTTTTTCGGTGACACCGGCCTTCCCTAAGCTTTTGGTGTTGGTTTTTCTCCTGTATCTTTGTGTTGGTATTTTATAAGTTTCTGTATTGTTTGTTTTTTCTAAATATTTACATAGTAAAATCTGGTAATTATTAGGAAAGATTTCATCAAATTTTCCGTTATTACGATACGGGTTTTCGTATTTTTACTGCAACTGAAACGTTAACGTTCGTACGTTAAGTTCAGAGGCAATTTTCGTTTTTGGGTTAAGTATACTGTAGGTTCTAACCTATGGGTGTATATCTCGTTGTTTTGGATTTTAATATGATATTTACATCGATGTGGTTTTAACTACGATTATAGGTGCCGTCGCGAGGATTTCCAAGATGCAGTTGGCGGATATAGTAGCGTGGATTTCAGCAAACTTATTAAGTTGGTGAGTAGATTTATATCTACGGGGGAAGTCGGGTGGATGGCGTATAGCACCCCCGTAACCATATAAATAGTATTATGTTATATAGTAGTTTTAGAAATTTATTAAGATATGGATATTTGAATTAAATTGCATCTAGTATGGTACTAATGTGCATATAGTTTACGGATGGTTTGGTAAGTTGGTACGAATGATCATGCCGTACCAGAGCGGATTTGAGATATAGTGATAAGGTGAGACATTATACGAGAAATTATATGTATTGGAAATGATGAGATTTATATGCTGAATAACGGCCAAGTGTTCTTTTAGACTCATAGAGTTAGATTAATTTCCGTTTTAGGATGTAATACTTGTGTGAGCTATATTCTTTTAAAAACTACGATTCGTTTCCCTTTTAATGATAAAATACAAGGATGCGGTGCCAATTTCCAAAACGAATATCTATTTTAATCTAAGGCAGTTTCCTTATCTCAAAACCAACGTTTCGTTTGCTTTTCAAAGATAATGATATAGCCCATAGCAGGTAATTACGGTTATTAGTTATGCTGAGATTTATTTTACATGTTCGCATTATATTTACCGATAGTATACGTTTCTGTAATATTAACACTCTGATAGAACACTGCACAAATACCAATGAGTACTATGCTGCACAAGCACGTACATGTATGTTACACCACATCTCTTTGGTACTGCCATGTCATTGTAGAACTGTTATACTCCGTAATACTTATATAAATGTTGATATGAGTAGACTATTACACCTTTAGAACACTTGCACAATTACTGATGATTGCCATATTGCATGAGCACCGACGCGTATGTTACACTTGCATTATTAGTATTGCCATGACACAGTAGAATTGATATGTTTATTTGCTTGTATGATTTATTTAAACACATTACCTTATTATCTGTTAAGCATTGTGAATACCAGTACTATGAATGTTATATTTGATCTTATGAGTTTTCTAGACATTTTACTTTGATGATATATATCAATGGTATTGGACGCTGTTATATATGTATATATATAATATATCATCAGGATAATCTATGCAAATATTCTCATTCTTTACTTGATAATTCTGGATATGATGACTTAACGTCCACCGTGAGTTTTATGTTTTCTAGTTATTTTATTCTGAACCGAGTCGGGGGCGATACGGTTGCGGATTTTTACGTTATGCAGACTGAGTGGACGGGCATACAGTTGGATAAATGGTGGACCCAGTTCGAGACCGAGGGGCAGGATATCCGCATTATAGGCGGGGAGCCTAACGAGGATACTCGATACCGGAGATAGAGATGAGCACGGAAGATATCCAGGGGAAACTGACCGGGGTTCGATGGGCACGGCGGATAACCAGGGTATACCGACCGGGCCAGGGATATCGGGTGGCGATCATCTATTGAGGTGGTGTCGACAGTATCTGCATTTATGTGTCGATGCTGGACACGAGAGATTTCTGATTTCGATGTCGATACTGGATATCCATATATATATAGATGTGATTGTTATCATGAGGTACACAGTTAGATTTCATTTATTGGATTCGACTAGGACTAATCCAGGGAACAGTATCTATATATGTATTCTACTTGGGATTTGATGACAGTTAGTGTTGCATTATGATACACACGCATATCATATTATATTAGTATAGATTATGGTAGTATTATACTTATGACCTAGGTATCGTCGTGCATTTCGATTTCTACTTTTAGATGTACTTTTATTCATTGAGTTGGCAACTCATCCCCGTTGTGCCACAGTTTCATGCAGGTTTTACCTCTTGGATTATCAGTGGATTGGACTCACATTCTTTTCGGTGATTGATTGGTAAGTGGGTTATTATTGTATCGTACTCACTCTTGATTATTCATATAGTCTTGTATCTAGTGGAAACTCCATCAACTTAGAAATGGTATATTGTGGACTTAGAAGCGAGACTTAGAAATTATGAGGTCACGCTCTTTAGAGTCGACATCTGATATAGATTGTTTGGCTGCTCCGTTGTTTGGACTTTGAAGCTAGCTCCCGTTGGGATGCAATTTTATTGTTATGTCGTACCGGGTTTTTATGCAAAAAGTACAAAGGAGATGCTGTCGAATTTCAAAACATCATTGATGCTTTTCAAGCATACTTGGTTAAATTTATATGTTATTTAAACTGATTCCATCTGATGACTATTTTAAACTCAACTCCAATATTTTTCAAAATGGGTTTAGATTCCGGGTTTTGGCTTACTTAAACCGCGTCGATGTCTTTAGATGTCACATGATTTAAGTGCTGGTCCCGTGCCACATTTAGGTCGTGACAAAGTTGGTATCAGAGCGTTTGGTTTAACCTTTGTTCAAGTCTAGGTTGGCTATATGGGATCTAGGCATGTACTTTTATTACCTGGATTTACCTTATAAGATTTAGACTTGACTTTGGGGGTCTTATACCCGAACTTTCATTATATAGGCTGAACTTTGTTGATGGAGTAGGTACTTAGTAGAGTGACGTACCGTACATATGTTCCGCGGCATATTTACGATATGATACTCCGCCTAAGTTACCTAAGGATTTATATTTTGAGATCTTCCTTCTATTCATTCCGTTGATATATCGTCGTCAATGCATGTTGATTGTTTCGGTCACTATGTTTATGGGAGCCGAGGGGGCTACAGTTAGAGATACGGTCAGAGCAGATTGGTCGGGGACAAGGACTGACCAAGGTGACTTTCCGGTGATATAGAGACGCGTCGTTTATTTATAATTGATCGAGTCTTAATATTGAAGCGAGTTTCTTCGGGATCCGCACCAGATGGTGGAATCATTGCTAGAGACCAGTCGGACTTGAGGCATGATGTTTTTCCCCTCTCCGAAGATCGTGGTGCTGCGTTCTGTTCAGATAGCGATAACAAATATTTCTGACGTTATCAAGATGTTGTTTCCAGAGTTCACGAAGTTAAAGGTTAACGATGTTACAAGAGTAGATGGATCAGAAGGATTCGTAGCCGATCCAATGTGGGATGGTTAGGACTATTAATCCAATGTGACGCTCCAGTTACGAGATCGGTGAAATTGACTTGTTTCTTCCGATGGGTCTTGCTCAGACCAGATGCAAGTCGCTTGAGAAAGAGATCGTGCAGTAAGTTTTCCTCCGACGAATTGGGACGAGTCTTCGAAGCTGAGATTAGCTAGATTCTTCTACAGAGTATCAGAGATGACGGATTCATGTTTCCGAGTTTGTAAGACTCCGAGTTTGGTCATAACCAAGTATGACTTGCAATTTGCGTAACTATGCAGATACGTTCCTTAAGTGGTTGATATTGGAGATTTATGGAACGAGAGATTGGTGCGAAGTTTTAGTGGACAGTTGTTCTTCACAGTTGATATTGAAGATTTGATGACGTGTACGACTACACTTTCAGAAGGAAATCAAAAATGAATGACAGTGGTTACTAAAGAGAAATAGGGTTAAGAAATGAATGCTAGTTCTGGGCAGGCTGGATAAATGATTTTAGCAGAAGATTTGATGGATTCTCTCCCAAGAGTTTATAATAAATAAGATTAGAATAGGATTAGTTGTGAGCACACAAGCAGAGGACAGAGATTTCCATTATCAACATGGTGCGTTACAAGATACTGGACTATTGGTCAAGAAGATGTGATGGGATGTATCAGAAATAAGACAAATGGTGTCCATGGTATTAAAGATCCGCAAGAAGAACCAGAATTCAGAGGCAGAGAACGTTAGAACGTGGCAGACGGCAAGTAGTAATCCTTGATATGCCAATTCCGGTTGTATAAACACCTTTTGACATTGTAGAGAATATGCTACGATGTTATTTGTGTTCGATTTGCGTTTTTATGATCTAAAACAATTCGTTTTCGACGTTGGAGAAAAGAAAACTGTCACGACCCGCAGGGTACGGAACGTGACTGGCACTTAAGTTTACGAAACGTCTAAAGGCGTCCGTAAAATAAGTAAGCCAAAGCCCAGAAAACAAAACCAATGAAGCAAAAGAGTGAAGAAAACCCAATCATTTGAAAGCAAGTTATCAAATAAGTCATGTAAAACCCTTTTTAAAAACAATACTAATTTTTCCCGAAAATTTCAGCAGAGTCTCCTTTGTAAATACTGACCCCAAAAATGGGTACAACAAAATATATACATGAATCCAACAAAATAGGGCATCCCCAAGCGGGAGCTAGCTCTTCGCCATAAGGCGGTCACAAATCCCACGCAATGTAAATGACAGCAAGCATAATAATCATAATAAAGCATAAGGAAGCATGAAAAGTAGCATGTCGGCTCAAGTGAGCTCGACCCCAAAAATACAGCATAAAATCCACAAACCTCACAGTCTCATCTCTAGGTCAATATACAATAAATCTGGTAGAAACAGTAGATGGAGTACACTAGATACAAAGAATATACAAGTGGTACAAAATAATAACATAACCCACCTATGAGCAAATCTCGAGCTCAGGCAAAAGAGGCAAAAGACAAGTGCGCCCGCCGCTACTGAACTGACGGAGCGGACCTGCAAAAGACTGTGGCACAACGGGGGTGAGTTGCCAACTCGTGAGTAATAAATAACATCTGCAAAGGCTATCGTATGCATGCACACAAGCATCCTAGCATCTAAAATACAGGTATGACTGGATGCACTAGCAGGTGTGTATATATCATATCAGTGTGCTAATATGTATGCAACATGAATATCTGAGGTCTCAATATGTATATATAAGAAATATTTATTCTCTTTTGGTTTTCGAAACTCTTTTAGAATGCCAGCATAATGTCAATGAATCGACGAAAATCGGTGTCCAGCAACGACACCCAAAGCTGTCTCAAATCTCATAAATCCATGTCATAGTGTCTCTGGCCTCAGCCATCCGGCTGACCCATCTCAATATCAATATCTCATCCTCTCGCGGCCCCGGTCGGTATCCTCTGGATATCCGCCGTGCCCAATGAAGTCACCGGTAGGTAATCCGTCCCCTGCCAGGCTCATCGTCAACACCATGAGCTTCTTGCCCCGGGGTACCCTACCGGGCCCACCCTGTACCCGAAACGGTTCATCCAACTCCTCGAAACGGGTCTCCAAAAACCCACAGCAAACTCATGGTGGACGACACTTACATCACTAGAAAACCGCAATTTACATGTTTTAAAAATATCATAAGTTTGGAAATTTTGCGGCTTTCCCCCGAAATCCAGCAATATCATAAAATCTCAAGAAATCCTCATAAGTGCATATATCAATGATAATGAATGCGTATGATATCAATAATCAAGTTGCGATGTGTGATTAATGTATTAAGCATGAACAATGAATATGATGAAGTACATGCACATGAATAGCAATCCTACGGTTTCATTTTAAGGAAATAGCACAATTTAAGTATCAATTAGTAAAAGGTTTAAATTAAAGGTTATCTAGTGTGGTGGCATGGCAATTACCAGGGTGTGTGTGTAAACATGAATAGTGCTCGTGCTGCATATAAAAACCTGGTAATGGTGCATGTATCCTACAATTGAGTTTGCGTATATGGATATAACATATTGATCTAATTGCAGCAATTATCATGCCAGTATTATTATTCTAATGTCATAAGTGATTATCCAATTTACTATTTTCCAGTTTACTAAATCTATCGGGCGACTTGCGCCATCCAAACGATCGTCCCCCGTAGATGTTAAATCTACTCACCGGGATCCCTGGCTAGTTGTGTCCAATCACCGCCTTTCCCTTTCGCGCCGCGTCTGACGTCTCCGCGACCGAACCTGGAATTTACATCAATACCAAACATAAGGTTACGTATCAAGAACGACGCAAAACCCCAACGAAACTACTAAAGTTCGCTAGCTAGGTACAACGTGCACAAAGTGCGCGGACACACGCGAAAATCGCAAAAACTGCCAAAAACGCCGATTTGGGTCACCCGGCAAAACTAAAACCCGACTGCCCAAAAACCGCACTCACGCATCCTAAAAGTCGTAGGACAAGCCATACAATCATCAAGATATCAAAAATAAATCATCACATAATTTATATAAAAAATCTAGTAAGCAGATACATTCCAAAAATCGGTGCAACGTCGCCGATTTGCGACAAAACGACTACCATCTAGCATACTCACCCAAGCACACTACAAGCAATCCACACACACTAATTACAACACATTAACCATGCTCCAAAACCTATATTCCACAACCAACCCTTTCTTGATTTTTATAAATAGCAATTGCAAATCAAAATCCATACTTGAAACTTTAAATTAACACAACAAAAGCCCACTTAAGAAAAATTAACCTCTTAGGTTAGGTTAGCAAAACACTATATAACAATTTAGGTTCAATCAACTAAATACTGTTTTCTAAACTTAATCCACTCACTAATCATGTTTCACAAACCACTACTAAACATAAACCCTCTCTTGAAAATTTCAAAACCACAATTTCACCCTTCTAAAATCAACTAATTTAGCAAAGTTGAAACTATAACAACAAGGTAACTATATGGATTAGTTAATTAACCACTAGATTAACTATAAAACAATCTAATTAAGTATTATGGCTTCAAAACCCTAGTTAGATTTTTCAAGCAAAACCTAAGAAAACTAGATTAAACTACACTAAATTAACACTAAACCATACAACATAAGAAACTTAAACAAAAGAATTCAACATGATAGAAATTATACCTCTTGATCTATGGATCAAGCAAGAAAATTTGCTCCAAAAATGCCTCCTTTCCACATGTTTTCAACTATATTAGGCTTGAGAAGAGGTAGCACAAGGATTTGTTTTGGTTTTGTAAACAAATTTGTGGATTTATATGGATTTTTGTAGCAATTTTGATGAAATTTTGGAGGAAATGAAAAGAGGAAGGTGAAGGGGGAGGGCTGCTGGAAATTCTCGGCCAGAAGAGGGATGGGAGAGGGTGTGGGCAAGTGGGGAAGGTCATGGGTCAAGTCTCCAAGTCAAAGTATCATACTTTATTCATTTAAATTAAAATAAACCCAAAAAAAAACCCTTAAATCAACTCAAGAAACAACTAAAGAAAAGAGATCAGAATTTTCTGGACTTGGTCATGGTTGGGCTGTCCTAGGGCTGAGGGAAAAGATAGAGGGGTTTTACAAAAGAAATTTTATACAAAAAGGCCCCCTACAACTCAAAAATTGCAAGTTTTAGCCCAAAATTCAATAAATTCGTTTCAATTCATAAAAATTTGTTAAAAATCAAAATAAATTACTAAAAATTCATGTTATCACTAGATTGTAATTATCATAATTTTAGAGATTAAAATTAGTCCGGAAAAATTTGTATTTATCGCTTATTTAATATATTTTCTTACCGGCTTAAATTAATATAAAAAAATTGAAAAATAGGGAAAAATTTTAAATGACCAAAATTTCATAAATAACTCATTAGCTACTAAAAACAAGCAATTACCTATCCATTTTAGGTATAATTAGACCTAAACTGCAAAATATCGAGAAAGACGGTTTTCGGAAAAATACCGAATTTTCACCGAATTTCAGGAAAACACCAAAACGACTTTTCAAGACGCCACAATCTTCCCCCCTTAAAGAAATTCGGTTCCCGAATTTAAAAATATAGCTACGCGTACCTTCAAAGAGATGGGGATATTTCTTCCTCATCTCGCCCTCGGTCTCCCAGGTAACCTCCTCGCTGCTCGGGCTACGCCAAAGGACCTTGACGGTTGGTATAATCTTCGACCTCAACTTCTTCACCTGCCGATCCAGGATGGCCACCGGCTGCTCTGCAAAAGAAAGGTCGCGCTCTAGCTGGACTGTCGGGTGCTGAATCGCATGCGAAGGGTCGTGAAGGTACTTGCGGAGCATCGAAACATGGAAGACGGGGTGAACATCGGGAAAGCTGGGAGGAAGAGCCAAACGATATGCAACAGCGCCAACACGCTCGAGGATCTCGAAGGGACCTACGAATCTAGGGCTAAGCTTCCCCTTTCGCCCAAAACGCATCACGCCCTTCATCGGTGAGACCTTCAGAAAAACATGGTCGCCAACTGCGAACTCTAATCTGCGACGGCGCCTGTCTGCATACGATTTCTGCCTGCTCTGAGCCGCTCTCATCCGGTCTCGGATCAACTGTATCTTCGCTGTCGTCTCCTCAACAAGCTGCGGCCCCAAAATACTGCTCTCGCTGAGCTCTGTCCAACAAACGGGCGATCTGCATCTCCTCCCATACAATGCCTCGAAAGGTGCCATCTGAATAGTATCCTGGAAGCTGTTGTTGTTGGAGAACTCCACTAGAGGTAAATGACGATCCCAGCTACCACCAAAGTCTAAAACGCACGCTCTGAGCATGTCCTCGAGAGTCTGAATGGTCCGCTCTGACTGTCCGTCTGTCTGCGGATGAAACGTTGTGCTGAAGCTCAAACGAGTCCCCAAAGCCTCCTGAAGTCTCTGCCAAAGTCGGCTGGTGAACTGAGTGCCTCGATCTGACACGATACAAGTCGGTACGCCATGTAGTCGCACGATCTCGTCAATATAGAGCTGAGCATACTGAGCGAAGCTGAAAGTCGTCTTCACTGGCAGGAAGTGAGTCGCTTTCGTCAATCTATCCATGATCACCCAGATGGAGTCGTACCCTCGACTGGTCCTGGGTAGACCCACAACGAAATCCATCGAAATCTGCTCCAATTTCCACTCTGGAATGGGTAACGGCTGTAGCTCTCCTGCGGGCCTCTGGTGCTCGGCCTTGACTTGCTGACAAGTCAGGCATCTCGAAACGAACTCCGCAATGTCCCTCTTCATCCCGTCCCACCAGTAGGTCTCTCTCATATCATGGTACATCTTGGTGGAACAGGGGTGGACACTATACACTGATCGGTGTGCCTCCTCAAGAATGTCGCGTCGCAATCCATCAGCATCTGGTACGCACAGTCTAGATCCATATCGTAAAATCCCCTGATCGTCAACCATGAACTCGGAAAATCTGCCCTGTCCCATCTGTGCCATGATCTCTGAGCAACGGTCGTCACTGCGCTGTGCCTCATATATACGGTCAAGCAACTGTGGGCGTGCACGAACATGCGCGAGCTGTCCCCCTGTCTGAGTGAACTCGAACTCAACTCGGCTGTCGCATAACATCTGCCAATCTGCTGACGACTGCCTCTGCACTGCGCGCAAAAAGGATAGACTACCCCCGGGCCTCCTACTCAACGCATCTGCCACCACATTTGCCTTGCCGGGGTGATATAAGATCTCGCAGTCATAGTCCTTCACCAACTCCATCCAACGACGCTGTCTGAGGTTCAGGTCTCGCTGCTGAAATATGTACTTTAAGCTCTTGTGATCGGTGAATATCTGACACGACTCGCCGTAAAGGTAATGTCGCCAAATCTTCAGGGCAAAGACCACTGCAGCCATCTCCAAATCATGAGTGGGGTAGTTCTGTTCATGCTTCTTCAACTGCCGAGAAGCATAAGCGATCACCCGGCCATGCTGCATCAATACGCATCCTAATCCCACTCGCGAAGCATCACAGTAGACAACAAATCCGCCTGATCCCGAAGGCAAAGATAATACCGGCGCCGTAGTCAAACAAGTCCATAGCTGCTGAAAACTGCGCTCGCACTCCTCTGTCCAGACGAAAGGAACTCCCTTCCGGGTCAAACCGGTCAACGGTGCAGCTATACGGGAGAAGTCCTGAACAAAACGCCTGTAGTAGCCCGCCAAGCCTAGAAAACTACGGATCTCAGTCACCGATGTAGGTCGGGGCCACTGCTGAACAGCCTCAATCTTCTTCGGGTCCACACAAATGCCGTCTCTCGTAACCACGTGACCCAAGAATCCGACGCTGTCCAGCCAGAAAGCACACTTGGAGAACTTCGCGAACAGCTGGTGCTCCCTCAGAGTCTGTAACGTAATCCGCAAGTGCTGCTCGTGCTCCTCTCTGCTCCGGGAGTACACCAAGATATCGTCGATAAACACGATGATGAACAAGTCAAGATACGGCCTGAATGTACGGTTCATCAAATCCATGAATGCTGCTGGGGCATTGGTGAGTCCGAACGACATCACCAAAAACTCGTAGTGGCCATAGCGTGTACGGAAAGCTGTCCTCGGTATATCCTCCTGTCGAACTCGCAGCTGATGGTATCCTGACCGCAAGTCGATCCTCGAAAAATACCCCGCACCCTGAAGCTGGTCGAACAAATCATCAATGCGCGGCAACGGATATCTGTTCCGAACGGTAACTTTGTTCAGCTGGCGGTAGTCGATACATAAGCGCAAACTTCCATCCTTCTTCTTGACAAACAGGACCGGAGCACCCCACGGAGAAACACTCGGTCGAATAAGCCCCTTATCCAACAAATCCTGCAACTGATCCTTCAGCTCTCGAAGCTCTGCCGGGGCCATCCGATAAGGCGGTATAGAAATAGGCCCCGAGCCGGGAATCAAATCAATGCAGAACTCAACATCGCGCTCAGGCGGTAGCCCAGGTAGCTCATCAGGGAAAACATCAGGGAACTCACAAACTACCGGGACCCGGTCCATCGGAACATCTGCAGCTCGAGTATCACAAATAGACGCTAAGAATCCCTGACATCCCTTCCGCAAGAGCTGACCAGCGCGAAGAGAAGAAATTAAGCTGGGAAGGGTGACACTGCGGTCTCCCTGAATAACAAGGACTGGCTCTCCCGGAAAGCTAAATCTGACTGCCTTCTCACGGCAGTCCACCGAAGCATAACAAGTGGCTAGCCAATCCATGCCCAGAAGCACATCAAAGTCCAACATATCGAGGAGTATCAAATCAACTGATGAATCCCTCTCCCCGATACGAACGGAACACAAACGAAATACAAACCGAGCGACAAACGACTCGCCTACTGGAGTAACAACAACAAGCGGCTGATCTAACGACGACGACTCATGGCCCAACATCGGTGCAAAGTGTGTAGAGACGTACGAATGTGTGGAACCTAGGTCGAATAATACCCGTGCGTCGAAAGAACAAACTGGCAAGGTACCTGTCACAACGGCATTGGATGCCTGCGCATCCTGCGGTGTCAAAGCAAAAACTCGGGCCTGTCCTCCACCGATAGTGGGCTGACCTTGACCTCGGCCTCTGCCTCCTCGTCCTCTCTGAACAGGACCGCCGCGTCCACGGCCTCTCGGTGCACCTAACTGGCGTGGAGCATCGCCTGGGGTAGGAAGTAGGGCTCTCTGAGGAGGGGGTGGTGATGGTGGTAGAGTCACGTGCGGAACTGTCGCTGCTCCCTGTCGCCTCACCGGACAGTCTCTGACAAGATGATACAGACTCCCGCACCCAAAACATCCTGGTGACGGCTGCTGCCCCCGGGGATAAGAACCATATAACTGTCCCCGCCCAAATCCTCTGCCAGGCCTATCTCTCGGAAAGAATCTGGCGCGCTGCCTCTGAGGCGGTACATCGGTGCGCATCCTCTTCGGCCCAGAAACGGCCGAAGTCCGCGATATGCATGCCTCCATCCGCAATGCAGTATCCATAGCAGCTGAATAAGTGTCGTAGTGCTGGGCGCCAATGGCAAGATATAGCTGGGCATCAAGTCCCTGTACGAACCTCTTCACCATCTTCTCCTCGGTATCCACCAAATACTGAGCATATCGGGATAACTGTGTAAACTGGATGTCATACTCAGACACCGTCATCCCAGGTGTCTTGACTAAGGCCTCGAAACTGCGAGCTCTGGCATCACGAACGCTCTCTGGAAGGAAACGGGCTAGAAAGACCGCTGTAAACTCGACCCAAGTCATAGGCGGTAGATCTGCAGCTCGACCTCTCAAGACTGACTCCCACCATGTCTGCGCGAGACCCTCTAGTCGGAAACTCGCAAGCTCTACCCATCGATCATCCGAACATCTCAGCGAACGGCAGATCCTGGCTAAACTGTCAAGGAACGTCTGTGGGTCCTCCGCTGTCTCGGTGCCGGTGAATACTGGAGGTCTCAGCCTCATGAAATCCTTAGCGAAACCGGAATGGCCACGGTGGTAGTAGTAGGAGCAGGTATCATGGTCGTCTGTGATGTAGTAGGTACGTCATCCGGCCTCGGTGTACGACTGGCTGCAACTAGGGATCCTACCATCTAACGTAGCTCCTGCATGCCTCCCATCATCTGTCGCAACTCCTCCATACCCGTCTCGAGCCTATCCATACGGCCTGGGGAAGGTGGATCGGTCTGTCCCTGCGGCGTAGGCATACCACCCTGCTCAGTCCTAGCCTCGGACGAGCCAGCTCGAATCTCGTCTCTGGCGGCAGCCCTCTGTGCCCTCGTAGCCTTCGGCGGCATAGTGGCTGTCACAGGAAAACGGATAGTAAGGACAGTGCAATAGGATCATAGGATACACGGAATTGAAGAAGGAATTTTCAAGCAAGTATATCCTAAAGTCACTTAGGCGGAGTACCGTATCGTAAGTATGCCGCGGACATACGCACGCTACGTCACCCTGCTTAAGTCACTTACTCCATCTACCAAGGGTCATCCTACACTCAAAAAGGTAAAACCTATCGCTCTGATACCAACTTTGTCACGACCCGCAGGGTACGGAACGTGACTGGCACTTAAGTTTACGAAACGTCTAAAGGCGTCCGTAAAATAAGTAAGCCAAAGCCCAGAAAACAAAACCAATGAAGCAAAAGAGTGAAGAAAACCCAATCATTTGAAAGCAAGTTATCAAATAAGTCATGTAAAACCCTTTTTAAAAACAATACCAATTTTTCCCGAAAATTTCGGCAGAGTCTCCTTTGTAAATACTGACCCCAAAAATGGGTACAACAAAATATATACATGAATCTAACAAAATAGGGCATCCCCAAGCGGGAGCTAGCTCTTCGCCATAAGGCGGTCATAAATCCCACGCAATGTAAATGACAGCAAGCATAATAATCATAATAAAGCATAAGGAAGCATGAAAAGTAGCATGTCGGCTCAAGTGAGCTCGACCCCAAAAATACAGCATAAAATCCACAAACCTCACAGTCTCATCTCTAGGTCAATATACAATAAATCTGGTAGAAACAGTAGATGGAGTACACTAGATACAAAGAATATACAAGTGGTACAAAATAATAACATAACCCACCTATGAGCAAATCTCGAGCTCAGGCAAAAGAGGCAAAAGACAAGTGCGCCCGCCGCTACTGAACTGACGGAGCGGACCTGCAAAAGACTGTGGCACAACGGGGGTGAGTTGCCAACTCGTGAGTAATAAATAACATCTGCAAAGGCTATCGTATGCATGCACACAAGCATCCTAGCATCTAAAATACAGGTATGACTGGATGCACTAGCAGGTGTGTATATATCATATCAGTGTGCTAATATGTATGCAACATGAATATCTGAGGTCTCAATATGTATATATAAGAAATATTTATTCTCTTTTGGTTTTTGAAACTCTTTTAGAATGCCAGCATATTGTCAATGAATCGACGAAAATCGGTGTCCAGCAACGACACCCAAAGCTGTCTCAAATCTCATAAATCCATGTCATAGTGTCTCTGGCCTCAGCCATCCGGCTGACCCATCTCAATATCAATATCTCATCCTCTCGCGGCCCCGGTCGGTATCCTCTGGATATCCGCCGTGCCCAATGAAGTCACCGGTAGGTAATCCGTCCCCTGCCAGGCTCATCGTCAACACCACGAGCTTCTTGCCCCGGGGTACCCTACCGGGCCCACCATGTACCCGAAACGGTTCATCCAACTCCTCGAAACGGGTCTCCAAAAACCCACAGCAAACTCATGGTGGACGACACTTACATCACTAGAAAACCACAATTTACATGTTTTAAAAATATCATAAGTTTGGAAATTTTGCGGCTTTCCCCCGAAATCCAGCAATATCATAAAATCTCAAGAAATCCTCATAAGTGCATATATCAATGATAATGAATGCGTATGATATCAATAATAAAGTTGCGATGTGTGATTAATGTATTAAGCATGAACAATGAATATGATGAAGTACATGCACATGAATAGCAATCCTACGGTTTCATTTTAAGGAAATAGCACAATTTAAGTATCAATTAGTAAAAGGTTTAAATTAAAGGTTATCTAGTGTGGTGGCATGGCAATTACCAGGGTGTGTGTGTAAACATGAATAGTGCTCGTGCTGCATATAAAAACCTGGTAATGGTGCATATATCCTACAATTGAGTTTGCGTATATGGATATAACATATTGATCTAATTGCAGCAATTATCATGCCAGTATTATTATTCTAATGTCATAAGTGATTATCCAATTTACTATTTTCCAGTTTACTAAATCTATCGGGCGACTTGCGCCATCCAAACGATCGTCCCCCGTAGATGTTAAATCTACTCACCGGGATCCCTGGCTAGTTGTGTCCAATCACCGCCTTTCCCTTTCGCGCCGCGTCTGACGTCTCCGCGACCGAACCTGGAATTTACATCAATACCAAACATAAGGTTACGTATCAAGAATGACGCAAAACCCCAACGAAACTACTAAAGTTCGCTAGCTAGGTACAACGTGCACAAAGTGCGCGGACACACGCGAAAATCGCAAAAACTGCCAAAAACGCCAATTTGGGTCACCCGGCAAAACTAAAACCCGACTGCCCAAAAACCGCACTCACGCATCCTAAAAGTCGTAGGACAAGCCATACAATCATCAAGATATCAAAAATAAATCATCACATAATTTATATAAAAAATCTAGTAAGCAGATACATTCCAAAAATCGGTGCAACGTCGCCGATTTGCGACAAAACGACTACCATCTAGCATACTCACCCAAGCACACTACAAGCAATCCACACACACTAATTACAACACATTAACCATGCTCCAAAACCTATATTCCACAACCAACCCTTTCTTGATTTTTATAAATAGCAATTGCAAATCAAAATCCATACTTGAAACATTAAATTAACACAACAAAAGCCCACTTAAGAAAAATTAACCTCTTAGGTTAGGTTAGCAAAACACTAGATAACAATTTAGGTTCAATCAACTAAATACTGTTTTCTAAACTTAATCCACTCACTAATCATGTTTCACAAACCACTACTAAACATAAACGCTCTCTTGAAAATTTCAAAACCACAATTTCACCCTTCTAAAATCAACTAATTTAGCAAAGTTGAAACTATAACAACAAGGTAACTATATGGATTAGTTAATTAACCACTAGATTAACTATAAAACAATCTAATTAAGTATTATGGCTTCAAAACCCTAGTTAGATTTTTCAAGCAAAACCTAAGAAAACTAGATTAAACTACACTAAATTAACACTAAACCATACAACATAAGAAACTTAAACAAAAGAATTCAACATGATAGAAATTATACCTCTTGATCTATGGATCAAGCAAGAAAATTTGCTCCAAAAATGCCTCCTTTCCACATGTTTTCAACTATATTAGGCTTGAGAAGAGGTAGCACAAGGATTTGTTTTGGTTTTGTAAATAAATTTGTGGATTTATATGGATTTTTGTAGCAATTTTGATGAAATTTTGGAGGAAATGAAAAGAGGAAGGTGAAGGGGGAGGGCTGCTGGAAATTCTCGGCCAGAAGAGGGATGGGGGAGGGTGTGGGCAAGTGGGGAAGGTCATGGGTCAAGTCTCCAAGTCAAAGTATCATACTTTATTCATTTAAATTAAAATAAACCCAAAAAAAAACCCTTAAATCAACTCAAGAAACAACTAAAGAAAAGAGATCAGAATTTTCTGGACTTGGTCATGGTTGGGCTGTCCTAGGGCTGAGGGAAAAGATAGAGGGGTTTTACAAAAGAAATTTTATGCAAAAAGGCCCCCTACAACTCAAAAATTGCAAGTTTTAGCCCAAAATTCAATAAATTCGTTTCAATTCATAAAAATTTGTTAAAAATCAAAATAAATTACTAAAAATTCATGTTATCACTAGATTATAATTATCATAATTTTAGAGATTAAAATTAGTCCGGAAAAATTTGTATTTATCGCTTATTTAATGTATTTTCTTACCGGCTTAAATTAATATAAAAAAATTGAAAAATAGGGAAAAATTTTAAATGACCAAAATTTCATAAATAACTCATTAGCTACTAAAAACAAGCAATTACCTATCCATTTTAGGTATAATTAGCCCTAAACTGCAAAATATCGAGAAAGACGGTTTTCGGAAAAATACCGAATTTTCACCGAATTTCAGGAAAACACAAAAACGACTTTTCAAGACGCCACAAAAACTCAACTTCTGTTATTTTGATATATGTGTTTTGAGGATTTGAGGGTCAATTTATAGTTGCGCACACCAGGTGCACTTGATGAGATTTCGATGTACAGTAATTTCACTTTGATTTATGTTTTTGCACACCAGGTGCGCTTGTTGAGATTTTCATTCGAGATGACTGCACTCGATTGGAGTGTTATGTACATCAGGTGCACTACACTGATATTTCCGTGAACATCGGATGCACATGGTTAAGAGATTATATATATATATATATATACACCCTAGGTATACTTGATTTTTGATTTTGTGCACCTCGATACACCTGATACTATTTTGTATACTTTTTCTCCTTGCACAGTGGATGCAGTGGATATCGTTTCGTGCACACCTGTTGCACTTAGCGCTGTTTTGTTTTCATGCGCCCCGTGACGTGTGGTTTGAGATTTACATGCAAATCCATTAGGGTTGATTTTGTTTCGGCTTCGCATTTGATAGTATATGTTATAGATCTGATTGATACATTTTCGCTTGGTCGTGTGCATCGATATTGCACTACGATTATGGCATTGATTGTGTACTTAGGATACACAACTGTTTTCGTATTTGGCAAATTGCATCATAACTGGAGTAATTCTCATAGCACCAGCTAGAGTTACAGTTATGTGAGTTTTATATATTTTGATGTTTCACACACACTATTGTGATATGATGCGTTTTAGCTCGTATGGGACTTTGAAGTTTTGTTATATCGAGCGGACGATGTATTTTAAAATTTGGACCCTGGAAAATTGTTTTTAAATGAGTTGATTGGATTGAGAAAAAATGTTTTAAGAAGGGGTTTAATTTAAATTCGGGGACCGAATTTCTTTAAGGGGGGAATATTGTAACATTTTGAAAATTTTAGATAATAATTTAATTTAATTAATTAAATAATAAAATGATAATTTAAAAAGTTATTGAAAAAAAATAGGACACTTTCATAAGTAGTGTGTGAAACTAATTAAGTTGAAATTTTAGTTTGTAACATTAATAAATTACAAGGATTTTAGTGAAAAATTTAGCTTCATTTGTAGTATGATGTAGTATGAGGGGTTTTGTGAAAAGATTAGGTAATTGTGAAAATTTGAAATTTGTGAGGGTTTAGGTGCAAAAAGGGTAAGGTCATCTTAAGCATAAGTTATAACCATGGCATAACACATCCTAGATGACATTTCATATATCCACCTCATTCTTGCATGAAAACCCCACCTTTTTCTTTGCTACACCACCTACTTGCATGAAAATACCACACCCTTGCGTGGTGACACCTCCTCCTCCAACTCCTAACTCACTCCCCTTATCCTATACAAACTTGTTCAGTTCATAAAACTAATTTAGATCAGAACATAGAAAAGAAAAAGGAAAAACTTAGAACAACAAAGAAAAATAAATGAAAAGAGAAGTGAAGAGAATAGCTAAGTGCTAAGATTTCACCATCACCCTCAAGCTAGGATCCTTGAGTTTGTGCTTCTTAGAGGGAGTTTTCCAGTGATTTTGCTGTAGGTATAATCCTGAAACCCTGTAGGATTTTAATTCTGTAATTGTTTTATTTTAGAAATCGAATATCGGTAATATCGTATTTTAGGCAAAATTTAGCTCTGTGTTAATCTGCTATAATTTAGATGATAACTAAAATGACCAAACAGTGTCATCACCTTATAAACTGGACCTAGAATAAACCCTAAGAATACGAACCCTGTTGCTTGGATTTTGGCCGGCGACATGATGAGAAAATCTGATCTCGCCGGATTTTTGAGTGAGTTGAGTGTTGTGGTCTTTAAGGTAGGTCTCTGTATATGTATTAAGATTTTTGGTATTGTTTGTTTAAGTTATTTTAACTGTATATGGAATCTGGAAGCTAATATCAGTTTTAGAGTTAAAATCCTATATACGACACGGATATATCGTATCATGAGTTCAGTTTTTACAGTTACGGACAGCGAAGGATTAACTTAGGTTAATATAAGTGTTAGATAGTCGCATTATCCTCACATAGCATGTTTTGTATGTGTAGCATCATAAATTGAGAAATTGTGATAATTATCATCCTGATATTGAATATAGGACCACTAGGTGTAATCACTAGAAAACAATCTAGAAAAACCAAAGGTATATTGAGACCACTAGGATACTTCACCTAAAGCGCGAGCCCCTAACTCCATATGTGAACCGGCGACATCACACCTTTTTCCGGCGACGCTAGCCTTCCCTAGGTTTTTGGTGTTGGTTTTTCTTTTGTAGCATTGTGTTGGTATTTTATAACTTTCTATATTGTTTGTTTTGTCTAAATATTTACACAGTAAAATCTGGGAATGATTAGTAAAGGTTTTATCAAATTTTCCGATATTCCGATATGGGTTTTCGTATTTTTACTACAACTGAAACATTAACGTTCGTACGTTAAGTTCAGAGGCAATTGTCGTTTTTGGGTTAAGTATACTGTAGGTTCTAACTTATCGTTGCCTATCTCGTTGTTTTTGATTTCAATATGATATTTACATCGATGTGGTTTTAAATACGATTATAGGTGCCGTCGCAAGGATTTCCAAGATGGAGTTGGCGAATATAGTAGTGTGGATTTCAACAAACTTATTAAGTTGGTGAGTAGATTTGCATCTACGGGAGAAGTCGGGTGGATGGCGTATAGCTCCCCCGTAACCTTATAAATAGAATTATTTTATATAGTAGTTTTATAAATTTATTAAGATATGGATATTTGAATTAAATTGCATCTAGTATGGTACTAATGTGCATATAGTTTACGGATGGTTTGGTAAGTTGGTATGAAGGATCATGCCGTACTAGAGTGGATTTGAGATATAGTGATAAGGTGAGATATTTTACAAGAAATTATATGTATTGGAAATGATGAGATTTATATGCCGAATAACGGCCAAGTGTTCCTTTAGACTCGTAGAGTTAGATTAATTTCAGTTTTAGGATGTAATACTTGTGTGAGCTATATTCTTTTAAAAACTACGATTTGTTTCCCTTTTAATGATAAAATACAAGGATGTGGTGCCAATTTCCAAAACGAATATCTATTTTAATCTAAGGCAGCTTCCTTATCTCAAAACCAACGTTTCGTTTCCTTTTCAAAGATAATGATATAGCCCGTAGCAAGTAATTATGGTCATTACTTATGCTGAAATTTAGTTTACATATTCGCATTATATTTATAGATAGTATACGTTTCTGTAATACTAACACTCTGATAGAACACTGCACAAATACCAATGAGTACTATGCTGCACAAGCACATACATGTATGCTACACCACATCTCATTGGTACTGCCATGTCACTGTAGAACTGTTATACTCCGTAATACGTATATAGATGTTGATATGAGTAGACTATTACACCTTTAGAACACTTGCACAATTACTAATGATTGTCATGTTGTACGAACACCAACGCGTATGTTACACTACACATCATTAGTATTGCCATGACACAGTAGAATTTATACGTTTATATGCCTGTATGATTTATTTACGCACTTTACCTTATTATCTGTTAAGAATTGTGAATACCAGTACGCTGAATGTTATATTTGATCTTATGAGTTTTCTGAACGTTTTACTTTGATGATATATATATCAGTGGTATGGGACGCTGTTATATATGTATATATAATATATCATCAAGATAATCTATTCAAATATTCTCATTCTTTACTTGATAATTCTGGATATGATGAGTTAACGTCTACCATGAGTTTTATGTTTTATGGTTATTTTTATTCCGAACCGAGTGGGGGGGGCAATACGGTTGCGGATTTATACGTTATCCAGAATGAGTGGGGGCTATATAGGTGGATACATGGTGGACCCGGTTCGAGACCGAGCGGCAGGATAGCCGCATTATAGGCGGGAAGCCTAACGAGGATACTCGATACCGGAGATAAAGATGAGCATAGCAGATATCTAGGAGATACTGACCCGGGTTCGATGGGCACGGCGGATATCCAGGGGATACCGACCGGGCCAGGGATATCGGGTGGCGATCATCTATTGAGGTGTTGTCGACGGTATCTGCATTTATGTGTCGATGCTGGACATGAGAGATTTCTGATTTCGATGTCGATGCTGGACATCCATATATATATATATATATTGATGTGATTGTTATCATGAAGAATACAGTTAGATTTCATTTATTGGATTCGACTAGGACTAATCCGTGGAATAGTACCTATATATGTATTCTACTTGGGATTTCATGACAGTTAGTGTTGCATTATGATACACACACATATCATATTATATTAGTATAGATTATAGTAGTACTATACTTATGACCTAGGTATCGTCGTGCATTTCGATTTCTACTTTTAGATGTACTTTTATTCACTGAGTTGGCAACTCATCCCTGTTGTGGCACAGTTTCATGCAGGTTTTACCGCTTGGATTATCAGCGGCTTGGACTCACATTCTTTTCGGTGATTGATTGGTACGTGGGTTATTATTGTATCGTACTCACTCTTGACTATTCATATATTCTTGTATCTGGTGGAAACTCCATCAACTTAGAAATGGACTTAGAAGCGAGACTTTGAAATTGTGAAGTCACACTCTTTAGAGTTGACTTCTGATATAGATTGTTTGGCTGCTCCGTCGTTTGGTCGTGGAAGCTGGCTCCTGTTGCGATGCTTTTTTATTGTTATGTGGTACCGGGTTTTTATGCAAAAAGTACAAAGGAGGTGCTGTCGAATTTCGAAACATCATAGATGCTTTTCAAGCATACTTGGTTAAATTTAAATGTTATTTAAACTGATTCTATCTGATGACTATTTTAAACTCACCCCCACAAATTTTCAAAAAGGGTTTAGATTCCGGGATTTGGCTTACTTGAACCGCGTCGACGTGTTTAGAAGTCACATGATTTAAGTGTCGGTCACGTGCCACATTTGAGTCGTGAAAAATTTGGTATCAGAGCGTTTGGTTTAACCTTTGTTCGAGTCTAGGTTGGCTATATAGGATCTAGGCATGTACTTTTATTACCTGGATTTACCTTATAGGACTTAGACCTGACTTTGGGGGTCTTATACCCGAACTTTCGTTATATAGGATGACCTTTCTTGATGGAGTAGGTACTAAGTACAGTGACGTACCGTACATATGTTCCGCGGCATATTTAAGATATGATACTCCGCCTAAGATACCTTAGGATTTATATCTTGAGATCTTCCTTCTATTCGTTCCGTTGATTTATCGTCGCCAATGCATGTTGATTGTTTCGGTCACCATGTTTATGGGAGCCGAGAGGGCTGCAGTTAGAGATACAGTCAGAGCAGATTGGTTAGGGACAAGGACTGACCAAGGTGACTTTCCGGTGATATAGAGACACGTCGTTTATTTATAATTGATCGAGTTCTAATATTGAAGCGTGTTTCTTCGGGATTCGCACCAGATGGTGGAATCATTGCAAGAGATCAGTCGGACTTGAGGCGTGATGTTTTTCCCCTCTCCGAAGATCGTGGTGTTGCGTTCTGTTCAGATAGCGATAACAAATATTTCTGAGGTTATCAAGTTGTTGTTTCCAGAGTTCACGAAGTTAAAGGTTGACGATGTTACAAGAGTAGTGTCACGCCCCGAATGTACGGAACATGACCGGCACATAAACTACGAACGTCTCGAGGCGTACGTAATCTAAGTGAGCCGAAAACACAGAAATCCAAACCAAGAAAATTAGCAGAGTGAAGGAAAAACCAATTTAAATCAAGTAGTTTTAATAGCATAAGCTGAATTATGCGGTTTAAAAACATCAAATATTTCCCAAAAATTTCGGCAGAGTCTCCTTTGTAAATACTGGCCCCCAAACAGAATACAACATGAATAGTATACGAAATCAATAAAAAGGCATTCCCAAGCGGGAGCTAACTCTTCGTCAATAGACGGTCACAACCACACAAGCAATATCATATACAACGTCAAGGGCGAGGATCAAAACTCAAAAGGAAACGCAAAACAACAAGAATTCCACAGAAATACAACGCGCGACTCTAAGGTCGTAAGAATAACATCACCGGTCTCTATCTCAAAAATAAATACATATTTGGTTGATGGAACTTCTAGATACAACAGAATAATGATATACAAGATATATAATGGGGGTACGATACAAGTAAACCCACCTACTAGCAAATCACCCGAGTGAAACTATGCCCGCAAAGCCGTAAAGAACCCTGTACGGCAAACCTGCAAGAAACTGGGGCACAACGGGGGTGAGTTGCCAACTCGTGAATAGAAAAACATCTACAAATAGAAATTGCATAAATAACGCAACCTAGGTCAATGATCATAATATATCCTCAAATATATGTATAACATGCAGCCTATAACAATGGCTAGGGTAATATCTAACCCGAGTGCAATCTCATGTGCCCGTGTCAGTGCCTCAGGTAGCAATATATCATATGAATGAGGTATGAATGCATGAAAACAGAATACATGCAAATGAAGAAACCGTTTTCATAATTTAGTGAGATTTCCTTTGTATTTTTAAAATGAGATATCATAAATGAAATCAGCATAAAACAGTGCCTAGCATTGGCACAAAACGTAATCCCAATATCTCGATATCTCTGTATCACAGTCTCTGTACCTCAATATCTCGAAATCTCAATGTCTCAATCACAATATATAGGGCGCCGTCAGTCCAGACCGGCCCCTACCATCCATCTCAAGACCACGACGGTATCCTCCGGATATCCGACGCGTCGAGTAATATCACCGGTAGGTAGTGCTCCCCTGCCAGGCTCAACGTCAGCAACACGACCTTCTTGCCCCAGGGTACCTTACCGGGCCCACCATGTACCCGAAGCGGTTCATCCATCTCCTCGAATCGGGTCTCGAAATCCATCAGCAAACTCATGGTGGACGACTCATACATCATGGGAAAACCGCATTTTTATTTAAAAAGAGAGAAAGCAGTTTATATATGTTTTGCGGTTTTCCTCCAAATCCAGAAAATATCATGGAAATCCGAATCATCAATAGCATGTAAAACCAAGAATATAAGCATGAGAATCCATGAATACGGCATAACAAAGAATAACAGTATGCATGAAGCAGCAAGTAATAACTACAATATCTAAGCTGGCATATAAGGTATGTACACTAATATTATGTTAAACTACTAGCTATCAAGCTAAGTTAAGCAATAATATTTTCTAAGGTGTACGTGACATGGCAATTACCGATGAAGATGTGTGTGAGCCGGCAAGTAAGTGTATGTGGTACATACGCATCATCGGTAATGGTGCTGGTGTCCTAACAGCATAATGTCAAAAATACAATATGAAATAACAATGTAAGTATGCGATGCGGAGCGAGCAAACAAAATGAGCGGGAGCTAAATATTAAACAATGGTGCCATTTGAAATAACACGAATCGCGGGGTTTTGAAAATAGGGACTACGGTGGTTTTTAAGAAAGGATACGTCTTTTGAAATATCCATAGATCCCTTGACCTGTCTTTTAAAATACCCACGATCCGCTAGTTTTGAAATAGGTAGGAGTCTAATCTAATCTAACAACTACACTAAACTATACGGCTGAACTAACAAGCTGAACTATATTTAAGGAAACCGCCTATCATCTGAGTCGATACATATACATACCTGTATATGTATAGTCGGTGATCCCGCCTCAATAATATCATATCCGATACCATATCTATAATCAGGCATCCCAAGTCAAGAGTGCGGATCAATCATCAATATAGCTCGTACGTAAATCCGTCGTACGGCATCCCAAAACTGGGTACGGGTCAATATCACATTCATCATACTATTCACCTGGTATCCTCTTTATCAAATATCATGATCGGGGTACTGATCTATGTCTAGTACAATACTGATACCGCCTAAGTATGCATGCACATGTGTGAAACACTACATCAAGAACCTGCTACAACGTCATGTCGTATCTCAAATACGAACCCTGCTATATCACCGATCTCACGGCTTCAAATCAAATCTCATCGACTCATCTTAAATCCCAATTACTATCCTCATTATCCATGCATATGTATATGAATGTACATATGCATAGTCCCATACCCACGCATATATACATATATACACATCCCAATCTGCGCGCAAGAAAGTAAAGTATGCATGTCTGTGTGTGCGTATGTGGGTATAACAACTACTCTAGGTTTTCGCAACTAACCCAAAGGTAACCCATGAACATATAAACATAACATGAATGAACATTCTCGTATCATAAAACACCTATATAAACATATATATATGAGCTACACTACGGACTGCGGGGGTGCTATACGCCATCCACCCGACTTATCCCCGTAGATATAAATCTACGCATCTGGTCCTCGCTCGCCGGTGCCGACGTCGCCACGCGCTTGCTTGTCGTCTTGAAGTCCACATGGGGGTACCTACATATCACAACGTATCGTATTGCATAAAAACCAAATCCTAAATCGATACGGTATATGAAAACCAATTCGGCACGCGTATCACGCAGAGGTCAAAACCTATCGGCTACGCATGCAAGAATAGCTAAAGCAACCCTCGATGTCGATCTACAAACGTCAAACCATCGAGAAAAACCCAAACACACCCATTTACGCATTCCCAAACACTAATTATAATATGAATTAGGTTGCAATTCACAAAAACCTCAAACTCACTTTAAAAGCCATTTTTCCGAAAATCAAGCAAGCAAAAAAATTAACCGTTTTAGTACGAAACTCGATATATAAACGAATCTAGCGGCCACAATATCCACTAAATATCATAACAAAGTCATATAAATCATTCCTATAATTTAATCTCATTAATTTTCATTAACTCCAAAATTCTAGTTTGCAAACATATCAATTTTAACACATTTTAAAGTAAAATTCACAATTCATCAATTAAGCTTAGTTTTGCATATACTATAGTATTAAACCAAAATTTATAATGTTAATAATGTCATGAAACCTTAATCATATTTTAATCTAAACCATTTAATAAATTTCCAAAAACCTAGTTAGCAAATTAGCATAATTTGAACAATTTTCAAAAAAACAATTAGTAACCTAGTAATTAGATTTGTTTTAGCATGCCCACTAGATAATAACCACACAATTAGATCATGATCAATTGACCTAAACCCTAACTTAGTATTCAAAACCCTTTCTTTAAATTTAAAACTTGAAATTTAAAACCCTAATCTAACACCTAATAGCTAGATTGAAGTAATTTAACAACAAATTAAGCATAAGGTTATGATTATATCTCACAAGCTTGAGATCAAACTTGCAAAAATCTTAGCCTCCAACAATGATTTCATGCTCCAAGATCCATACTTGAATAGCTAAAGAATAATGGGTAAAGCTTGGATTTAGAATTAGCTTTGAATTTTTGTGAAAAAGGGTGGATTTTTGAAAGAAATTTTGGGGATTTTGATGGAAAATGAGATGAAGAATTTGGGGGCTGTTGTGGGTTCAGGTTTCATCCAGAATTGGTGGGGATTGGGTGAGGGAGGAGAGAGAGTGAGGTGGGGAAAATCCACTCTAGTCAAAGTCCACTCTAATTCTATCATTTTCTACTCTTTTCTTTTCTTTTCTTTTGACAAAAGAAGTGATTGGAGAGAGGGAGAGGGGGAGGGCTGTCATGGTGGGGCCAGCCACATGGGGAGAGGGAGAGAGGGTGAGGTGTGGGTGTGTGGGTTAGGGAAAAAGATAAATGTATTACCCCAACTCCCGTTAACACTAAATTTCACCGAAAAAAAGCCTTTTTCTTTGATATTTTCTAAACCGTTTTGGCAAACGATTTCATCTCAAAAACCACATGATAAAATTTTATTTAAAGTTTTATGTTGCACAAAATTTTTTTCAACTCATTCCAATTTATAATTTTCCCCAATTAAATGTATTAGTAACGGCTTAAAATAATATTAAAATAATTAATTTCGGAAAAATTTTCAGAAAATTTGAAATTTCACCAGTGGCTCAATAAACACCAAATACTAGAAATTTCATAGCTAGAATATGTATATTTAATTTTATAATAAAGATATTTGTATTTTGACTTTTTACCCAAACCCCCCTTATTTTACCGATTTTATTCGAAATTTCACCGAAACGATTTTCAAAACGTTACAAGTAGATGGATCAGAAGGATTCATAGCCGATCCAATGTGGATGGTTAGGACTTTTAATCCGTTGTGACACTCCAGTTACGAGATCGGTGAAATTGACTTGTTTCTTCCAATGGGTCTTGCTCAGACCAGATGCAAGTCGCTTGAGAAAGAGATCGTGCAGTAATTTTTCCTCCGACGAAATTGGTCGAGTCTTCGAAGCTGAGCTTACCTAGATTCTTCTACAGAGTATTATAGATGACGGATTCGTGTTTCCGAGTTTGTAAGACTCCGAGTTTGGTCATAACCAAGTTTGACTTGCAATTCGCGTAACTATGCTGATACGTTCCTTAAGTGGTTGATATTGGAGATTTATGGAACGGGAGATTGGTGCGATGTTTTAGTGGACAGTTGTTCTTCACAGTTGATATTGAAGATTTGATGACGCGCACGAGTACACTTTCAGGAGGAAATAAAAAAGGAATGATAGTGGTCACTAAAGAGAAATCGGGTTAAGAAATGAGTGCTAGTTCTGGACAGGTGTAACATTTCAAAAAAATAAAATATTATTTTTAGGGAATTTTTATAATTTAATATTAATTTTAATGAATATTTTAATATTTTGGTATAATTAAATAACGATAAATGGGGAAAAATTTGGAAAATTATAGAAATTACCAGAAAGAGGGTGTTTTATGTGAATTATGCAAATTTTAAGTTTTTATGATTAATTATATGATAATTTAGTGCTAATCGCGATTAAAAATCGCTAATCGGATTTTTAGCATATTTTGTGCAAAACATCCACCATATCATTTTACACTTGTTACATATGTTTTCCATGGATTTCCTTCATGTTTTAAAGCATCGTTATTGATTTATAGGAAAATAGAAGAGGAAAAGAAAAGAAAAGAAAAAGATGAATAGAATATTAGGTATGGGTGAGAGAGAGAGAAGGTGAGGGGGGTTATCTTTGACTTGCATCTCATCATTTCCATCATTTTCCTCTCCCCCCTCTTTACTTGCTGCTGCTGCTGCCTCCTCCTCTACACTCTTCAAACCTCTCAAATCATCACAATAAACACCTCAAAACCCATTACCCTTTTCATTAAAAAGATGCACAAGCTCAAGGGAAGCACATTGGACCAAGAAAGCAAAGATTTTGGCCACTTGGGGCAACTCAAGAATTTTCTTGAGTTGCTAAATAAGGTATTTTTTGAACCTTTAGCTTAGTTTTTCCATTATTTTTACCCCCATGTTTGATTAGAACCGATATCGGGTGGTTTGGGTGAAGTTTGAAAACTCTAGTTAGGGTTAATGGAAATTGAAAGTTGTGTTGGGCAATTGAGCTCAGTAGAGACCTCACAAACCCCCTAGTGCTAGAATTAAGACCTAAACTAGAGACTAGAACCCCGAAATACGGATTTAGAAAAGCCGATATCGGGAAATTGTGAATTCTGTGGATGTAAAATGGAATCTGCTATCACCCCGAGACTCTGAAAATTATTTTGCAAGGACAGTGATACATGCAAGTGATTTAGAACATACCACCAAAACCCTAGCCCCTATCTCCCAATTCTGGCGGCAGATTTAATCCATACGGCCGCAATTTGCGGCCTGGGTCCCACCATTTTGAGTCAGGTTGGTTCTGTAGATTTATTTCATGTAAACTAGACCCCTGGCATATGCAAAATTGTCTGATTTGACCTAGGGTAGAATCTGGAAGCTTTTTCCTAAGTTGTTGTTTTGATTCGGAGTCCCGTTTCTCGTATTTTGAATTCTAGATTTGCGTATTTGTGTTTTACCTTGATCACTTGACGTTTGTACGACGATATCGAGGGTTGTTTGATGGTTTTGAAAGCGTAGTCTATAGGTTCTAACCTATAGACCTTAGCATGTCATTTTGGTATTCCCGATGTGATTTTAATACGCATTCCGATTATGTTATCTTTGTAGGTACCTTCATGAGGGCTTCATACGAGGAAGAAGATGAAGGCGGCATCGACACCGATACGCAGGATGCAAGGTGAATAGATTATATCTATGGGGGAAGTCGGGTGGATGGCGTATAGCACCCCGCAGTTCGATGTCTAGTATATTATATATACTATATATATGATAGCTTATGTGTGACATGGATATTCAGGATATGATTAGGTGTAAAATAGATAGATTAGGGTTTAGAAGTGAACTAGTATAGTTTCCTAGTTGCGAACCCTAGAGTAGGTTTACACCCCCACACACACGCTGCTTGTTATACTTATACCTGAATGATGAGGTAGTGTATGATATTTGGAGAATAGTCGATGAGATTGGGCATAGTGCAGTGAGATCGGTGATTTATGTGATTCGTATTTGGGATACGATATGAGATTTTAGCGGGCTTTTGGACGTGTTTTTCACACACGCATTTATATTTTTATAGATGATATCGATTTGTACTAAACTTTGATCATGAGATATGATGATAAAGATACCAGATAATTAATGAGATGAATGTGATATTGACCCATACCCTGCTTTTGGGATGCCGTACGATGATTTACCGTACGAGCTTTATATTGATGATAGATCCGCACTCATGACTCGAGGATGTCATATGATATTGTATCGTACGCGGTACCTTTGAGGAGGGATCACCGACTATATATATATATATATATATATATATATATATATATATATATCGACCCAGATTTAGGTGGTTTCCATACCCCTCCCGATTGACTTGTTAGTCAGAGCTGTAGTTTTGCTAGTAGAAGTTAGGTTAGGCCGATGTCATACTTATTTCAAAAACTAACGAATCGGGAGTATTTTAAAGACAGGCAAAGGGATTCTACGGATATTTTCAAAAGACGCATCTTTTCTTAAAAACACTGTAGCCCTTATTTTCCTAAAAAACCCCGATTCGTCTTCTTTCAAATGGCAAAACAATATGACATGAATACACTGAGGTAGATTATACACTGTTGTGTTATTATTCATTTGCCGCATATTCTTACTATTGCATTCAGGATATGATCCGTTGCATGGCATACCAGTGCACACATATATTGATATCTTCATACTTGCGCACATGCAAATTGTATATTCATATCAGTGCACAAATATATTGATATCTTCATACGTGCGCACATGCACACTGTATATTCATACCAATGCACACATATATTGATATCTTCATACTTGCCCACATGCACACTGTATATTCATACCAGTGCACACATATATTGATATCTTCTTACTTGCGCATATGCACACTGTATATTCATACCGGTGCACACATATATTGATATCTTCATACGTGCGCACATGCACACTGTATATTCATACCAGTGCACACATATATTGATATCTTCATACCTGCACACATGCACACTGTATATTCATACGAGTGCACACATATATTGATATCTTCATACGTGCGCACATGCACATTGTATATTCATACCAGTGCACACATACATTGATATCTTCATACTTGCGTACATGCACACTGTATATTCATACCCGTGCACACATATATTGATATCTTTATACTTGCGCACATGTACACTGTATATTCATACCAGTGCAAATATATATTTATATATCCCTACTGGCGTACATGCACACTGTATTTTCATAGTAGTCCTACACTCATATTCGCGTATATATCCATTTGCACATCCATACCTACATACATACACATGTTACATATATGGATGATATTGACTTGATTTCAAGAGAATAGGGACCGTATGAGATATTTTCAAAACTGGATTCTTTTAAAAGATCTGTTTCCCCTTTTTTACTCTTAGTGTCATACGACACATTGCATGGATTTACGCATTGAGTTTGGATTTATGGGATTTCTGGATTTGAGAACCGTGGTATTATTTTAAGAAAATACGCACTGTTTTAAAATCCCGGTTTCTCTTGATATGATATTTCAGTGCGTCCACCATAAGTTTTCTCGGTTCCTGAGAGCTTGTGTGAGTATACCCGATTCGAGGAGTAGTAAGCATCGATTGCGGGTACATGGTGGACCCGGTGAAGTACCCCGGGGCAAGAAGACTCGTATATGTTAGACGGTGAGCCCGGCAGGGGAGTACTACCTACCGGTGATTGTTTGAGCTCGGCGGATATCTAGGGATACCGACCGGAGTTGAGAGATGAGATGGGCCGATCCGGACTGACGGAGACCTATGTATATGAGGATTTACGTACCGATGCTAGGCACAGGTTTCATGATGTTTTCGAGTGTCGATGCTTGACACTCAGGTTCCATGATTTTGATATGTCGCGAGCGACACATATTGATTTACATATTCATACTTCCATGCATATGTTTATGATATTTACATGCATGATGCTTATTGCCATTATGTAATGCATGATGCTTATTGTCATTGTGTGACACGTGGACGATTTCCACATACATATATTGACATTGATGACATTGATCACATAGTAGGATGATATCCACATATTCATAGACTTCATGATATAGTCGACATTGATCATACCTCATATTTATGATATGTTATTACCTGAGGCACTGGCACGAGCACTTGGCACTACACTCATTTATAGATGTTGCATTGCCACCTTATCATGCTTCATACTAATTCATTTGAGGTTTATATATATATATATATATCTGATCGTATTGACCTAGGATTGTGCCATACATACGATTTCTTCTCTGTGATGTTTTCTATTCACGAGTTGGCAACTCACCCCCGTTGTGCCACAGTTCTTGCAGGTTTTGCCGTACAGATTCCATTGCGGCTTTTCTGGCACACTGCTTCCTTTCTGGGTGATTGCTTTGGTAGGTGGGTTCACTCGCATCGTGACCACCCTTGTATTTATTTTTATCAATTGTATCTAGTAATTCCATCATCCAAACTTGTATATTGTTTCAGACTTAGAAAACCAGTTATATATTATTTCGACCTTAGAATCGCGCGTTGTAGTATTATTGTTTTCATGCTGATTTTGAGTTTTCCCTTAAGTTTTGATCCTCGCCCTTCGGAGTTATATATTATACTGCTTGCGTGGTTGTGACCGTCGATTGACGAAGATCTAGCTCCCGTTTGGGGATGCCTTTTATCATTGTATATATATATTATTCATGTTGTACCCCGTTTGGGGCCAGTATTTACAAAGGAAACTCTGCCAAAATTTTCAGAAAGGATTAGAGATTTTAAAAATGCATATTCGGCTTACTTATTTAAAAACCTTGCTTTTAAAACATGTTTTCATCACTTCTTAAAACTAGTTTTTCTTATTTACTCCTTAAAAATGGTTTTAGATTTTTGGGCTTTTGGCTTACTTGAATTAGATGGGATCCTATAGACTTCATATGATTCAAGTGCCAGTCACGTGCTATTTCGGGTCGTGACAAAGTTGGTATCAAAGCGCTAGGTTAACCTTGGTTCGAGTCTAAGTTTGACTATGCGGAGCCTAGAGCGTTTATATATATGCATATGATGCAGATTGGATTAGGGTACTCGTGCGACTTTGTTGGCCTGTGTCAAGGGTCGTGCTGGTGGGTTTAATTCAATCAAGAAATGACGGGTTGAACTTGACTAGCGCACTATGGTTTGTTGGCCTGCGTCAAGGTCATGGGACGCTAGGGGCAAAATATTATCGGGAATTTCAAGTGTTGAAATTTTCAATGAGATTGCATACCTTCTATGAGATAGTTGGATCCCGATACCCACTGCGAGTAATTGTTACTCCTGGGAGAGTTTTACACAGGACAATTAGCCGATCAAGTAGGTGTCTAGAAAGGTGTCAACGAGGTTACGCCTCTAAGAAAACGAGGTTTACTTTAATTAGGTCCGTGCGAAAGCACGGGGAACCTCCCTCTAAGTACCGACATTGGCCTGGCTGAAAGATTGGCGAAGTTGTAGGGTGTAATTAATCCCGGCTAGTCTTTCCTATTAGGGTTTGAAGGAAGATTTGATAAAAACAGTGGGAGTCATCCTGATTAGATAAAATAATAACCAATCTGATCTTGCAAGAGCATACGCTAAAATGTTTTCTTCTCTCTCTCTCCACGTAGCGACCATATCATGCCTTAATAAAGATAATAATATGGATGTATTGACCGAACCCGCATGTTATACTGTGCTGGGGAACGTTGGTTCCGTTCTTTCTTATAAAAGTTATAAGACTGAACAGGATATAGGGGAATACCAGGATTCCCATGCCACCCGAATGAAGAAAGTACATGTTGATGCATTTTCTTCAGGTGTGTTCGTTACAGAGAACTGTTTCTCCATTTGCTCTACGTCCTGGGTATTAGATACCGGGTCAGGATGCCATATATGTAATCAGTTACATGGGCTTAGGAAAGGTAGAGAACTTGGAGAAGGTGATAAAGACATAAGGGTTGGAAATGGTGCAATTGTTGCAGCTAAAACCGTCGGGGAATATCACCTTGTATTTCCAACTGGTAATACATTGAATCTGAACGAATGCTATTACATGCCGAACCTGATATGCAACATTATATCGGTTTCTTTGTTGAGTAAAGAAGGATATAATTTTGTGTTACAGGATAATGTTATGAACATTTTCCTGAACCAAAAGTTGGTCGGATCAGGCACGATGTGCAATGGCATTTATGTTCTAAATCAATCAACGGTTCTGAGCATAACAAACACACACAAGAGGAAAAGTTCAGAACTGGACGAATCCTTCTTGTGGCATTGTAGACTAGGTCACATCAATGCGACACGGCTAGCTAAGTTGCATAAGGATGGATATTTGAATCCGTTTGAATTTTCATCTTATGACACTTGCCAGTCATGTCTCAAAGGCAAGATGACCAAAACTCCGTTTACGGGATACGGAGAAAGAGTTACGGAACTCTTGGGACTAGTACATAGTGATGTATGCGGTCCCATGTCTACACATGTCAGGAATGGTTCTGCGTACTTCATTACATTCACTGACGATTTCTCTAGATTCGGGTATGTGTTCCTGATGAAACACAAATCAGAAGCTTTTGAGAAATTCAGAGAATATAAACAAGAAGTCGAGAACAAAACTGGGAAAAGTATTAAAATCCTTCGATCTGATCGAGGAGGTGAATACTTGAGCAAAAAATTCCTAGACTTTCTAAAAGAGAATGGGATTCTCTCTCAGCTAACACCTCTATATACACCACAGCACAACGGTGTATCGGAATGGAGGAACCATACCCTATTAGATATGGTGCGCTCTATGATGAGCACAGCTGAGTTACCTATTTCCTTCTGGGGGTATGCACTGGAAACAGCTGCAGACCTATTGAATATGGTTCCCACCAAATCTGTGCCAACCACTCCATATGAGATATGGAAAGGAAGGAGACCATGTCTTAATTATTTTAATATATGGGGTTGTCTGGCATATGTTAAAACACAAAATCCGGACAAACTCGCGGCAAGGTCCATTCTGTGTAAGTTTATTGGATATCCCAAACATTCGCGCGGGTATATCTTTTACCACACCGAGGAACAAAAGGTGTTTGTTTCTTAACATGCTACCTTTTTAGAAAAGGAATTTCTTGAAAAAGAGATTAGTGGCAAGGAGATAGAACTGGAAGAGGTTCCAGCAATACAGACTACGACAGAAGATTTGGTTGAACCGGAGGATTCGGTAGTTCCCAACAAACATCAGCCTCTCCGCCGATCTAGTAGGGTTCTTCACCCACCTTAGAGATACTACGGTTTTCTCATGGATGGTGGGAGCGAGGATTGCATCATGGTTGATGATGACCCAACTAGCTTCGAGCAGGCCATCATGAGTGGGGACTCAGTGAAATGGCTGGATGCAATGCGGTCCAAGATGGAATCCACGTACACAAACAAAGTGTGGACTTTGGAAGATGCTCCTGAAGGGGTAAAACACATTGGGAGCAAGTGGATCTTCAAGAAAAAACTTGGTGTAGATGGGAAAGTGGAGACTTTCAATGCTAGACTTGTTGCAAAGTGTTTTCGTCAAAGACCAGGTGTGGACTATGACGAAACCTTTTCTCCAGTGGCTATGCTTAAATCCATCCGGATCATGCTTGCCATCGCTGCATATCATGACTACGAAATCTGGCAAATGGATGTTAAGACTGCCTTTCTAAATGGTGATTTAGAAGAGAGCGTGTACATGACTCAGCCAGAGGGCTTCGTAGTTAGTGGGAGCAGCGGGAAGGTGTGCAAGCTGCTTAAATCCATTTATGGATTAAAGCAAGCATCGCGGAGTTGGAACATCTGCTTTGACGTCGTTATCAAAGAGTTTGATTTCGTCAAAAACGTAGATAAACCTTGTATATACAAGAATGTGGCAGAGAGTAAGGTTGTCTTCCTCGTATTGTACGTTGACGACATACTCTTGATAGGAAATGACATTCCTATGCTGCAATCGGTCAAGCTCTTCTTATCACAAAGATTCTCAATGAAAGATCTAGGTGATGCCTCCTGCATACTGGGAATTATGATCTATAGAGATAGATCTAAAAGGATATTGGGAGTGTCCCAATCCAGGTACATTGACACCATACTAAATAGGTTTAGTATGGAAGAATCCAAGGGTGGGAACTTACCCACGATCTCTGGACTCACTCTCTCCAAAGAGATGTCTCCCAAGACTGATTTGGAGAGAGCTCGCATGCAAGTGATACCCTATGCTTCGGCTATAGGCTCTATCAAGTACGCGATGCTATGTACCAGACCCGATGTAGCATACTTACTAAGTGTAGTGAGTAGGTATCAAGCTGATCCTGGAGAGAGTCACTGGACAGCTGTGAAGAGCATTCTCAAGTACTTATGAAGGACTAAAGAGATGCTCTTGGTGTATGGTAACGGAGAACTCCTAGTGGAGTCCTTTACCGATTCGAGCTTCCAGAATGATAAGGACGACTCTAAGTCGCACTCGGGATTTGTATTTACCCTTTACGGAGGGGCGGTTAGCTGGAAGAGTTCCAAGCAGGAAACCGTGGCAGACTCGACGATGGAGGCTAAATACATCGCTGCCAAAGAGGCTGTCTGGATCAAGAAGTTCATTACTGAACTTGATGTGGTTCCATCCATTGAGCATCCAATACCTTTGTATTGTGATAACAATGGAGTGGTGGCTTTGGCCAAGGAACCCAGGTCCCATCAGCGATCTAGGCATATTCTGAGGCGGTATCACCTGATCCAGGAGATAGTTGATCGCCGGGAGATCGAGGTCAGGAGGGTTGACACGAAGAACAACACTGCGGCTCCACTCACGAAGGCCATTCCCCAGATACAGTTTGAGAAACTCTTCGGGATGCTTGGTATGCGATACTACAGCAGCTGGCCCTAGTGCAAGTGGGAGATTGTTAGTTGTATGTATGCCCTAGAGGCCAGTATTGTACAGATGATGTATATTATATTGGATGCTTGGACATATATAGATAGGACTTTCTTCCTCGACATGATAGTATGCTATCTGGTTGCTCTTTATCTTAACATGTACACTTGTCTCTTTAAACTGTCTTTTGGTTACATGTTGGTAAAGCCCTTATGATGTGTACTTGACTACCTGGACTATGATGCAGATCATACTAGTAGGGACATGGTAGTCCATAAGTACATCCTTCAAGGTCCCTAGTCGTGGGTGTATCGAGATGGGGCATCGATATACCAGAGTAGACTAGCGTATACGCTTCTCGACCCATGAGATGGGCGATGGATGATCCCATATCCATTGGTGTTTGACATCAGAGATGATATACGGGTGCTCAGTGGAGACTGGGTACACTGGACGGACTCACCGAGAACTCCCAAATGGTATTATACCCCACGTCAGATGGCAGTTCTCTGGTGACACTTGTGCCGGTTAGTCTGTAGACCCGAGATCGTCATAGAGTCTTGTGTGATTCCGACTGTACTTTGATTTCCACCTTACCACATCCAAGAGGGCGTGCAAAAGGGTGGTTTTTGGGTACAGTCCCGAGTCACATGGAGGCAATGAGCGATAGGAGGGGTTTCGTCTCTCCCGGTATTGGGGGTTGATGTTGCGCTCTGCTCGATTGGCCATAACAGGGAAGTCCGTGGCCAGGGCTGATTTAGAAATTTACTGGTAAGTGTTACCAGTAGTTTCTCGACCCGTTATGAGCCTCACATCGGCATGACTTATCGGTTATTGGGGTCTAACGTTTAACACCACTAGACTTGATATGCGACATATCAGACGAGGAGACCAGACTGTACGGGAAGTGTTACCGTTTGGCTTTTACAGGAGTTGGAGCGGGCTTGCTTGCTGATCTTCTGATCGCTCAATACCCGGGTAGCCGTTACGTCCAGCTAGTACCGCTAACGGCTTGTGGGTGCTTGATGTGATCATCACCTACTGCCGGCGTATTGACGAGTCTTTAGACTCCTACATAGAGGTTTTACTGGCTCAGGCAAAATGAAATATGAGCGTATATGTGATATGTGCGGGGCCAAGAATGATGCGTGTATATGATACCGTATTCTATTCTCGCGACTTTTTGTATCGGTCAGTTATATGTGATATAGCCGGGTTATCGAATCAAGTGTTGATTCGATAAGTCGATACATTGGAGTTAGTCGGGTATATGAGATATAACCGGATTATTAAGTCAAGTGTTGATTCAATAATTTAGTGTATAATTGTATATATGATATACTAATTTACATTAACTAACATTTGTTCACTTAAGGATTTTTCTCACATGTGCACAACTTTAGTATATATGAGATATATATTAAAATGTGTTATCATTTTGTATCATGGTTGATGATACATCTTTCATGGGTGTGTAAGACATACACCATTCTATTTATTATGGTGGGTTATAATTATTTAAGGTAATTACAAAATTAGTGGAGATTTGGAAAGAGCATGAAGCTTGCTTCGCTTTGACAAAGTCCACTAACTTTGTCTTTACTTTAGATCTTTCTTAACCTAACCATTTGGATTAGCCATGGTTATGTCTCTACATGAGTTAGTATATGATACTCACTCACCCATGGTTAACTCACTCACTTGATAATTATTCTCATCTTTTTCTTTTGTTCATCTTCTTCTTCTTTGAGCAAAAAGAAAAAGCTTGCTAGGGTTTTGAAAAGAGAATGAAAGATTGTGAGAAATAAAATTCTAAAGAGAACCCACTTACTATTTCTCCATCCTCTACTAGACTAGCAATTTAGTTTAGGGTGTTTGCTTCACTAATTCTCTTGTTACTGAAGTAGTAGCTTGAGTTGATATTCCCTCGACGTAGATCATCTTCGGCCTCGAAGACTTCAAGCAAGGACGCTTCTTTCGCCTCGTGAAGCCATGCAAGAGCCCGGAAGAACCATGATCGCAGCGAAGGGACTACAAGAAGGAACTTTAAAAGTGAAGGACCGATCTACAAAGGTTGTATTTCGTATTCACTTAGGGGTAAAAGTTATTTACTTGCATGTGATAGCCTAATAGTCTAGCCAAGATCTTGTTTAGGGTTGTTAGGCACGGCTAAAATTTTAATCGGGTATGGTTGATGCCTTATAGTACCTTGTTAGAGTGCCTAGTAACCCTACAGTATTCGTGCTACGTTTGTTGACCATGTTAAGGCGTAGTGTGTGGTAGTTAATTAGTGCTTATCTACTAAAGCATGAGATGCGATTGGATTAGGGTAGTCGTATGACTTTGTTGACCATGTTAAGGGTCGTGCGGGTGGGTTTAATTCAATCAGGAAATGACAAGTTGAACTTGGGTAGCGCTTATGATTTGTTGACCATGTTAAGGTCATAAGTAGCTAGGGGCAAAATATTATCGAGAGTTTCATGTATTGAAATTTGCTATGAGATTGCATACCTTCTATGAGATAGTTGGATCTCGATACCCACTGTGAGTAAGAGTTACTCCTGGGAGAGTTTTACACATTACAATTAGCCGATCAAGTAGGTGTCTAAAAAGGTGTTAACGGGGTTACACCCTGGGGAAAATGAGGTTTATTTTAATTAGGTCCGTGCGAAAGCACAGGGAACCTCCCTCAAAGTACCGACACTGGCCTGGCCGAAAGATTGACAAACTTGTAGGGTGTAATTAATCCCGGCTAGTTTTTCCGTTTAGGGTTTGAAGAAAGATTTGATAAAAATAGTGGGAGCCGTCCGATTAGATAAAATAATAACCAATCTAATCTTGTAAGAGCGCACGCAGAGTGTTTTCTTCTCTCTCTCTCCTGGTAGCGACCATGTCACGCCTTAATAAAGGTAATAATATGGATGTTTTAACCGAACCTACTTATTATACTGAGCAGGAGAACGTTGGTTCCGTTCTTTCTTATAATTGTTATAAGACGGAGCAGGAAATAGGGGAATATCCGGATTTCCATGCGACCCAATCGAGGAATAAGCATGTTGATGCATATTCTTCGTGTGTGCTCATTACCAAGAACTGTTTCTCAGTATCCTTTACGTCCTAGGTATGAGATACCGAATCAGGATCCCACATATGTAAGAGTTGCATGGGCAACAGAAAGGTAGAGAACTGGGAATGGGTGATATGTCTCTAAGTGTAGAGAATGGTGAAATCGTTGCAGCTAAGTCAGTTGGCAGATATCACCTTGTATTAATACATTGATTCTAAACAAATATTATTGGATACCGAACCTGATATACAATATTACATCGGTTTCTTTATTAAGTTAAAGAAGGATGTTGTCATGCCCCGCTTCCCAGAGTGCGCTAAGATCGGCACGTGACAGAACCAACCATGCTACCTGTGGCTCGGAAACATCCCTCCACAGTCACATTACGGCTGTCTATAGATATCAAGAACAGGAAAATAAAAGAAACTATCTAGTACATGTCCACGAGCCAGAAATAACGAGTCAAGAAATAATATGCGGAAGCGATAAATTCAAGTAACAATAACAATCTGGAAAGTACATCCCATAATACGGGCTCACATCAGGAATGAAAATACGAAATAAAACTAAACTAACTAGCTTCTAACATGATCTTCACTGCTCGGCTTGTTGGTCAAAATACTCCTGAACTGCCTGCGACAGAGATAGAGGATATGGGTCATGCAAAACCCAGACGTCAGTGCGTCATGATATCAACCAATAATAAATGAACATGATACACGAGATATGCAGGCATGAATCATAAATAGTAACATGAATATAATAAGTAAACACAGATATAGAACAGTGATGTGTATCAATATATGTGACGTGCAGTGATCAATCTAAACTGTGCTACTGGGTTATCTATTCTAAAGTTTGTTTGAAATCAATTAATGTAATCCTCCATATAACTCAAAGGATATGTCCCGTTACTCCCCGGGACCACAGATCAGGAATATGTGAACCAAGAGTGGTTCTGTCCCGTTACCCCCCGGGACCACGGATCAAGATGTAAGAGTCATGAATGGCTCTGTCCCGTTACCCCCCGGGACCACGTATCAAGATGTAAGTGTCATGAATGGCTCTGTCCCGTTACCCCTCGGGACCACGGATCAAGTAATACCCTTTTAAGTTACACTTTAGTTTACACTTTTGATTTCCCCATACCCCCAAGGTTATATATTCAAGTCAGGTATTGATAATCTGGAGCTAATGCCAACGCAGGATCAAGCAGGTACAAGTTTGTCTATACAGACAACAGGATATGTCCATCGGGACAACAGGTCAAGATTGTCGGCATTAGTAACAAGATCAGGTATAAAGTCAAGCAGTGGTGCATCAAGTCAAGTCTGGTAGTGCACGTATATCAAGCGGATACTCATAATAAAACTGCAGCAAGTACGGGTGCACGATAAAAGCATGGATGCACAAATATTTAGCAGGGGTTACATCATGACTATATAGGATGCACTTTATCAAGCATGGAGTACTAATGTATTAATAATATGAGTTAATGTAATATAGGGTGCAACTAGTTATGCAGAATTAATGGTATGGATACACAAATAAACATGGATGCATAAATAACTATCAGGGGTTACAACTATAGTTTCATGACTATATAGGATGCACATTATCTAGCATGGGGTTTTAATGTAGCAGTAATATGAAATAACGTGACTTGGAATGCAAATAGATATATAATTAATGGTATGGATGCACAATTATCGATTAGGATTATATTTACTCTTCCAAGACTAATTGGGATGCAAATTAAGCATGGGGTGTTACTACAATAATAACATGAATTAATATGATCTATAGATGCAGTTATATATATTTTAAATGATATGGATGCAAACGGGTATCCGAAAATGGTAAAACTTTAATATGGATGTATAATGTGATAAACGGATAATATTTTACTTATATGGATGCATAATAATATACCTAGCATGTAGCAAGATGAATTAGCATGCGACTAGATATGTAAATAGTGATATGGATGCACACGGATGACCGAAGATAGGAAAATAGTAAAATGGTAATGTGGGATGCATAACTAAACAATAAGTAATGTTACTATTCACATGTGTGCAATATATTGTAGTATAGCATGTAGCAAGATCAACTTGCCTCGATTGGATCACGTGACGGATACGTACGGCACGTCCGACGTCGTTAAATCGTCGCAACGCACACACGGCACACGGGACGAGGGAAAAGGCGAGGCGTGGGTTTCCATCGTAGGCGGGAAAACGTGAATAAGAAATGAAAAGTGCTTTTTTATATGGGATTTAAAAAGTATATCAAATATATATATGTGGATAAAAGATGTAGGGGTTGTAAATATTGAAAGAATTAATATTTATAAAGTAACACACAGAGAGAGAGGGAGAGAGAGGAGAGAGAAAAAGGGGTTGTTCGTTTGTTAGGAAATTAGTTTAGATTTAAATTTAACAAAATCTTTTATTAGTTAACTAAATTTTAATTTGTATCAGTTTATAAAATTAATATTATATAAATAAAATTTGATATTCTGGTAAATACAAACATAGTTCAAAACACGCCCGGGTTGGGTCTAAAAATTCAGTTTTAAAATACGAAAAAATACATGTCGACCAAAATTAAAATTCGATAACCGGGTAACAAAAATGCATACCCCCAAGAATGGATGCACGTACGTGCGCGTAGCCATCCAAACAAGTCTGTTTCACTGAACGGGACGAGAACAAGATGCGCGGATGCTACCACAGGGTCAGGGATATCAAGCAGGCCATGCAATGTATTTTTAAAATATTTTATGTTACTTTAAATGTTATATTTAAAAATGCAGATACAAGATAAATGCCAATATGCAGGATGTATAAATGAAAGTGCACGGATCCACGTAATAAGCCAGGATAAATCACAAACATGAATCAAGACTGGTTTCAAGCATGTGGGTCAGGTCGGATGCAAATACATATGTCAAATAAATTATTCGCACCCACAACACAATAAATCTGGAAAAAAATAACATAAATAAAGAAATACTTGAACTAGAACTAGTATAAATGAACTAGGGTGTTACATTATACCCAACTACAAAAAGAATTCCGTCCTCGAAATTCCCAAAAACAAGAAAAGATAAACAAATAAGAATCTACAAGAATAGGTGTGGAAACTTCTGTCGAATCTCGTCTTCAGGTTCCCAAGTTGATTCTCCATGCGAGCGATTTCCCCAAGAAACAAGTACAAGAGGGATAACCTTGTTCTTGAGGATCTTTTCTCTTCGATCAACAATCGACATCGGTCGTTCCTCAAAGATAAAATCCTCTCTTACAGTTAGCTCCGAATGATTCAGCACGTGTGTTTCATCTCGAACATACTTACGGAGTTGAGATACATGAAACACATCATGAACATTCTCCAAAGATTGTGGTAACGCTAATCGATAAGCCACTTCTCCAACACGCTCCATAATCTCGAAAGGCCCCAGGAATCGAGGACTAAGCTTGCCTCGAGTCCCAAAACGAATCACTCCTCTAGTCGGTGATATCTTCAAGAACACCAGATCACCAACAGCGAACTCTAGAGGTCTTCTCGATATATCGGCCCAACTCTTCTGTCGATCCTGCGCTGCTTTCATATAATTTCGGATAGTATTAACTTTCTCTACGGTTTGCACGATCAAATCCGGTCGCAACAATCTTCGTTCTCCAATATCGTACCAACAAACAGGTGAGCGACATTTGCGACCATACAATGCTTCGAATGGAGCCATCTGAATAGTCGCCTGAAAACTGTTGTTGTACGAAAACCCCATCAAGTGTAGATGATCCTCCCACGAACCCTTGAAGTCCAACAAGCAAGCTCTCAACATGTCCTCAAGAGTTTGGATCGTTCTCTCCGACTGGCCATCAGTCTGAGGATGATAAGCTGTGCTAAACTTCAATCGAGTCCCTAAACTTTCCTGTAAAATCCTCCAGAAGTGCGATAAGAATCGGGTGTCACGGTCGGAAACAATGCTCACAGGTACTCCGTGCAATCTCACAATCTCCTGCATGTACCGTTCTGCTAACTCTTCCGTTTAATGACCAACTCGAAATGGAATGAAATGAGCTGCCTTGGTCAATCGATCAACAATCACCCAAACTGCATTGTTGCCCTTTGGACTCCGCGGTAAAGCTGTCACGAAATCCATAGTTATATGTTCCCACTTCTATTGATGAATCGGAAGTGGTTGCAATAAACCAGCAACCCTTTGATGTCCAGCCTTAACTTGCTGACACACCAAGCACTTCGCTACAAAGCGGGCAATCTCCCTTTTCATACCTTCCTACAAGAAATGCTGTCGTATATCACGGTACATCTTCGTGCCTCCTGGATGTACGGAATACGCGGAACTGTGTGCCTCCTTCATAACTTCTTCACGAATATCTCCTTTTGGCACACACAAATAGCTACCATATCGCAATGAACCATCTTCATGAATCAACAAGTCCGTTCGAAGTCCCGCTTCAACCTGTTCTCGAAACTTTTACAATCTTGGGTCCTGCGACTGCGCTACTTTAATATAATCGATCAATGACGACTGTACCTGCAGCTGCATCAACTGTCCCAAAAAATACGGTAGCACAATCTCCAACTCGAATCTCCGAAAGTCTTTAATAAGCTCCTTCTGTGCAGTCAACATCCAAATTGCTGGCAACCGACTAAGCGCATCCGGCACTACATTAACTTTCCCCAGATGATACTTGAGATCAAGATCATAATCAGCCATCAGCTCCAACCATCTACGCTGCCTCAGGTTAAGCTCTTTCTCCGTGAACACGTACTTTAGGCTTTTATGATCGGTGAATACTTCAACCCTTTCGCCTAATAAGTAGTGTCTCCAAATCTTCAGGGCGAAAATCACTGCTGCAAGATCTAAATCATGAGTTGGGTAATTATTCTCATGGGACTTCAACTGCCTCGATGCGTAAGCAATAACTTTCCTATGCTGCATCAAAACACATCCCAAACCTTTCCCAAATGCATCGCTGTGAATCACTAATCCTCCGGAACTGTCTGGTACGGTCAAAATAGGAGCGTTATCAATTTCTGCTTCAACGCCTCAAAAAACTGGCGCACATTTATCCGTCCATACGAACGGTACTTCCTTACGCGTAGGCTTGGTCAAAGGCTCAGCAAATCGAGCAAAATTCTCCACGAATCTTCTGTAATAGCCGACATGTCCAAGAAAATTTCTGATCTCGGCTACGTTCTTCGGAATCGGCCAATCTCGAACTGCTGCAATCTTCTTGGGATCAACGGTGATTCCATCTCCGGATATGACATACCCCAAAAACTTCACTTCTTCAAGCCAAAACTCGCACTTGCTCATTTTTTCATACAATCTTTCTTGCCTCAATATCTGCAGTGCGATCTTCAAGTGTTATGCATGCTCTTCAAGGCTCCTTGAGTAGACCAGAATATCATCGATGAACACCATAATAAACCGTTCCAAGAACGGTGAAAAGATTCGGTTCATCAAGTCCATAAATATCGCCGGTGCATTCGTTACTCCGAATGGCATCACTAAATACTCGTAATGTCCATACCGAGTTCGGAATGCAGTCTTGCAAATATCTTCTGATTTAACTCAGACCTGATGATATCCGGATCGCAAATCCAGCTTCGAGAATACCCTCGCGCCACTGAGCTGCTCGAATAATTCTCCATGCGAGGGATCGAGTACTTGTTCTTAATAGTCACTCGGTTTAATTCTCGATAATCAATGCACATCCTCTTTGTGCCACCTTTCTTCTTGACTAGAAGAACTGGAGCTCTCCAAGGTGAATTGCTGCTGCGAATCCAACCCTTCTCAAGTAATTCAGTAACCTGCTTCTTGACTTCTACCAACTCCACTGGTGCCATCGAATAGTACGTCTTTGAGATTGGCGCTGCACCAGGAACAAGATCGATCGCGTACTCCACATCTTGTTTTGGCGGTAAACCCGAGATGTCCTCGAACATGTCCATGAACTCTCGACCTACAGCTGGCGCTTCCTCCTTATCAACTTCCATTGACGGAAGAACATTGCTTGTCGGCCTAGCCCTAAACTCGACTGGCCCGACAGAACTGCTTCCTCCAGCAAAAACAAACTCCGGATGTCCAGAAATCTGGACAATCACTTTCTTTTCCCTATAATCAATGTGAGCGTGGAAAGTGCCAAGAAAATCCATTCCCAAGACAACTTCATAACTGCCGGTATCAACCACCAAGAAATCTGCAAATAAGTCCCGTCCACAAATAACAACTGAAAAATCCTTACATTCTTTACTAGCTATGATCTTCCCATTCCCAGTGTGTATATCCCAACAACTAGACATGGTCGTGCAAGAAATCGAGTGTGCGGCAATAAACTTGGACGACATAAAACAATGGGATGCACCAAAATCGAATAATGCTAATGCGGGAAAATCATGAACAAGTAGGATACCAAAAACGACTTCATCTGATGCCATGACACAGAAGAAGATAAGTACGGTAAACAGGATTCAAGCTGACGATAAAACATGAACTGGAAATCAATGAAATTGAGAGAAGAAAGGTAATATCATGACCATAAATCAGGGAAATGAATCAAGACTAGGACTCCAAGTTACTTAAATAGAGTACCGCGTTGTAACCATGCTGCAGTTCATAGTTACAATCACATAACTCCGTTCAAGTCGCCCAAATCCTAGTAACAGAATAGAAAGAAACAATAGGGAACCAGAAGGTTTCAAGTCGAGATGAAAAATTGTTTGCATATCGTCAAGACAAGGGTCAAGAGAAAGATAAGAATAAAGGATCACGACAACAATGTGGCAGGACATGTTCCTAATTACTGATTTTTTGATTTGTGTATTGGGTCCAATACCCAACTACAAATGAATCAAACCCGATTAATCTAAATCCTATGGCTCTGATACCAAACAAACCCTGTCACGCCCCGCTTCCCAGAGTACGGTAAGATCGGCACGTGACAGAGCCAACCATGCTATCTGTGGCTAGGAAACATCCCTCCACAGTCACATTACGGCTGTCTATAAATATCAAGAACAGGAAAATAAAAGAAACTATCTAGTACATGTCCACGAGCCAGAAATAACGAGTCAAGAAATAATACGCGGAAGCTATAAATTCAAGTAACAATAACAATCTGGAAAGTACGTCCCATAATACGGGCTCACATCAGGAATGAAAATACGAAATAAAACTAAACTAACTAGCTACTAACATGATCTTCACTACTCGGCTTGTTGGTCAAAATACTCCTGAACTGCCTGTGACAGAGATAGAGCATCTGGGCCATGCAAAATCCACACGTCAGTGCGTCATGATATCAACCAATAATAAATGAACAGGATACACGAGATATGCAGGCATGAATCATAAACAGTAACATGAATGTAATAAGTAAACATGGATATAGAACAGTGAAGTGTATCAATATAAGTGACGTGCAGTGATCAATCTAAATTATGCTACTGGGTTTTCTATTCTAAAGATTCTTTGAAATCAATTAATGTAATCCTCTATATAACTCAAAGGATATGTCCTGTTATCCCCAGGGACCACGGATCAGGAGTATGTGAACCAAGAGTGGTTCTGTCCCGTTACCACCCGGGACCACGGATCAAGATGTAAGTGTCATGAATGGCTCTGTCCCGTTACCCCCCCGGACCACGGATCAAGTAATACCCTTTTAAGTTACACTTTAGTTTACACTTTTGATTTCCCCATACCCCCAAGGTTTTGTGTTCAAGTCAGGTATTGATAATCTTGAGCTAATGCCAACACAGGATCAAGCAGGTACTAGTTTGTCTATACAGACAACGGGATATGTCCTTCGGGACAACAGGTCAAGATTGTCAACATTAGTAACAAGATCAGGTATCAAGTCAAGCAGTGGTGCATCAAGTCAAGTCTGGTAGTGCACGTATATCAAGCTGATGCTCATAATAAAACTGTAGCAAGTACGGGTGCACGATAAAAGCATGGATGTAGAAATATTTAGCAGGGGTTACATCATGACTTTGTTGGATGCACATTATCAAGCATGGAGTACTAATGTATTAATAATATGAGTTAATGTAATATAGGGTGCAACTAGTTATGCAGAATTAATGGTATGGATACACAAATAAACATGGATGCATAAATAACTATCAGGGGTTACAACTATAGTTTCATGACTATGTAGGATGCACATTATCTATCATGGGGTGTTAATATAGCAGTAATATGAAATAACGTGACTTACACTACTAGAATAGGGGGTTGCCCCTACGGATAACAACATCCGTAGGGTCAGATTTAGTTTGGCCCTACGGATTACTCCGTAGGGCTAAAAGGTTGCACCTACGGTCCTTACATATTAATTTAAAAAATATTAAATCGTAAATTGTTGTTTGCCCCTATGGAGCCGTAAACCAAGTACCTACGGACTTATCCGTAGGGGCATCTAAATAGAGATTTAACTCAAAAGGCACGGATCGATCCCTACGCTCATTACCTATAATTTATTTTTCCATCGCCCGCGAACCCAAAATCGCCAAACCCTCGTTCCCGCCAATCGCCTGTGTTTCGTCGCCGTTCTCGTCGTCGCCAGCACAGGCCGATTCCTCGTTGCCACCGTCTGGTTCTTCCTCATCTCCGATTTCGTCGTCGCCTGCTTTCGTCGTCGCCTCCGATCGATCGTCGACGCCTCCACTGCACAGGTTAGGAAATCTTAAATTAAATAAATTTTTGATTATTTTAGGGCTAGGGTTCATGGTTTGGATACAGATGAGGCATCCATTGGGGTTAGCGTTAGGGTTGCGGTTGGGGTTGGGGTTGGGGTTGCGGTTGGGGCTGGGGCTGGGGTTGCGGTTGGGGTTGGGGTTCGGCAGGGGGTTGCGGTTGGGGTTGGGGTTAGGGTTAGGGTTGGGACAGGGGGTTGCGGCAGGGGATGAGAATTTTTCTAGGTTTCTTTTAAAGCTTGTGAAGGAAATTTTGAGCCCCCTAAAAATGAACATTTCTAATGATTTTGATAAGAGACAAGGGAGCAATAAAGTTTTGTTTTCTATTTGTCTAGATTCAAATGTCTACTTATATATATATATATATATATATATATATTTACAATATCAATATTCGTGACATGTTGGTTATAAATTTCTCGTCCTAGTTTGCTATATTTTTTGATATATAGTAGATGGTGATACTTCTTTAAGTGCTTGTCGCATTAACTTGGAAGCCGACCATAGCAAAGGTTGTGGAGGACATAATTATCGAGACACGAATCAAATAGTTTCATATTAGAGCTACATCTTCCCACGCCTCGCGATCGATTTCCTCCCATGCCGGCTTGTCGACTTCCTTGTCGCTGTTGGGGTAAAAATTTACACCCCTGTTGACCGAGTCAACGTCAAGGTCAACCCCAAGCCAGGTGGGCCCAAGCCCAAGCAAGTGGGCCAATGCCCAGGTCGAGCCCGAACACGAAGCGTCTGGCCTTCCGCCATGCCAACAAAAAATCTTGTAATAAATAATTTTTATGTAATTTTTTTATACATGAATGTATGTAAAATGGGCATAAAGCCAATATTTTGTAAGCCCATGGCTTATGTGCAAAAATGTAATGGCACATGAGCCATGGAATAGGCAAAATGCCATTTTGTAAAGCCCAAGGGGCTATATGCAAATATGTAAGCCTATAAAAGGCAACATGATGATGAATAAAAAAAGAGATACTTTTCATTCTCTCCAAAAAAAATTAGATCTGAGATCTTTCTCCTTCTTCAAGGTTCCAAAACCTTCTTCTTTCTCTTGAATTAAATCAAGAGTTTTACTCTTCCTTTTTCAAAACTAAATAGTTTTCCAACACAAAACCCACAAAGGGGAACTTGGATCTGTCATCAGATCTTAAAAAGGAGAGATTTTGAGATTTTACATCTCTTGATTTTCAAGATCCAGCAAGCAACAGGAGGAAGAAGAAGAACCCTTCCATTAACCCAACAAAAAAAAAACACTCAGGAGTCTAACTCCTCTTTGATTTCTCTTCAGAGAAATCTTTTTAGGCTAAAAGCCTGTTGTGTGCGCAAGTCGCCCGCGTGCCGACACGTGGCGCGCGCGCTTGCGCAACTGCGCAAGGGCGCAAGTCGCCCGCGTGCCGACACGTGGCGCGCGCGCTTGCGCACCTGCGCAGTTGCGCAAGGCGCCCGCGTGCCGACACGTGGCGCGCGCGCTTGCGCACCTGCGCAAGTGCGCAAGGCGCCCGCGTGCCGACACGTGGCGCGCGCGCTTGCGCAACTGCGCAAGTGCGCAAGTCGCCCGCGTGCCGACACGTGGCGCGCGCGCTTACGCACCTGCGCATCCCTTGGATGTCTTTTCCCCCTCTTTTGTGTACATACATACATATATACATATGTATACAAATTTATACACACACATACTCCGCAACATTCTCCCCCCTCAAAAAAGTTTTCGGGCCGGGGCGCTGCCCCGAACCCCGCAAGGGGGCTGCTAGCCCCCTTGACCCCCAGCCCGCTATCCGGGTAGCGGGACCCCCGTAAAAACTCTGCGTGGCTCCCGATATATCCAAACCCCCCTTTCAAAACACAACACACGTACACTGCACATTGAGTTCGCATGACCAGTTTAACCCGTTAATCGGAGGTTCCCTCGCCCCAAAGGCGAGGGGTAATTAACGGCAGCTTAGTCCGCGGCTGCCGGAGATTCGGATCCCCACAATCATTAAACCCCGGCCTACCCTAGGCAGGGGGAATCTGTAGTGCGCCTGACAAGCGCGTGCGTATTCCCATCTCAATGGGGTGACGAAAAACACCCTACAGATTCTGGCACGCCCGGTGGGACCAATCTCTCCTCCCATATTTCGGGTTAAGCGTTCATGCGAACTCAATCAATTTACATGTCTATATTTATACTAAAATAATACTTTTTCATGCAGATTTTCAAGCAATCACCTTCCGACGATGTCTTCGATGATGAACTCAGCTTCTGTCTCCTACACGATGAAGATAGACTCCAGGACGGTCCTTCCGGCCAGTCTCGGGCGACAATGGGAGGAGCCGCTGCTACCATTCGGCTCTATTATGTTCATACCAATTGGCGCCATCCCAGCTCCTCAAGCCCCGGTGGCAGACAAACCAGTCCCGAAAGGCAAAAGGCCAAATGTGGTGGTCGCGAGGGCACCTCAGCCCAAGCGCAAGTCCGTTTCCGAACGACTCTCCATGGCCCCAACTGGGGGCAAGGCCATCGACACCAACAAAACTACAATGCGTCCCGAGCATGCTCCAGCGGTGCCCTTGACCACTGCTCGATCGGGTGTCTTCTCTAAGCTCCCCTCTGATCAACTCACAATGGCTTCCCGGGTAGCGGATGCCCGCCAAGCCTCCAAAATCGAGAAGCTGAGGGAGAAAAGGCTCAGATATAGAGCCAACAAAAGGGCTAGGGCTACTGCCAGGCTAAATCTCATGAGGTTCGAAGAACAGGGTTATCCCGCCAAAGATGAGGGGATGGCTGAATGTGTTATCCACACTGTCTACGTGGTGGGCACGCGCAGCAAGAGCAAGGACGGGGCCACCACATCTCAAATCCAATCTGGCTTGAATGTGGTTGCCACTTCCCAAGAACAGCCGCCTCCGCTGGATGATGAAAACCCTCTCGATGAGGCTGATAGGCAGAGAGAGCCCTCAATTCATGAGGAGTCAGGCTCGGAAAGCGAAGATGAGCCAACTTTTCGTCCTAAGACCGCAGAGCAGCAACTTCTCCAAGAGCTCCGAAAACAGCTTAGAAGCAAAGATAAGGAGATGGCCAAGCTCTACTCAATGATCGATGACTTGACAAATGTCGTCTTACGGCTTACGGCCCAACTTGCCTCTCAGCCGCCCAATCAAGCACAGGGCTCAGCTCATGAACCGGGAAACGGTGTCCCGAGACAGCCGACACCCGTTCCCTCAAATCCAAAAGTGGGCGGACCGCATGAAGATCAGTCGCGTCCTATCTCAGCAAATGTCTTGGCTACCGATGACAGTAGCCCGCTAACTCAAGACCAAATCATGGATTTGGTTGCCAGCAAAGTCAAAACATTGGTGGCCGAAGCCGAAGCGCAAAAAGATGTTAGCAGTAGTGGGAGACCATATCCTGCTCAGTATGATCTGGTAGAATTTCCTGGCGGCTATGTCATACCCAAATTCGGGAGATTCGATGGGACGGGAAATGCGAATCAGCACATCGCCCACTTCAAAGCCTCATGCGGGAATACTGGGGGCAACGATGCGCTTCTCCTCCGCCAGTTCGTTAATAGCTTGACCGATGTTGCTTTCGACTGGTACGCGAGCATACCGGATGGCTCCGTTACTACTTTCATCCAAATGGAATCTTTGTTTCGACAAAGGTTCATGAGCGTCAGCGATAAGATCACCATTGCCGAGCTCGTAAGGACCAAGCCCAAGAACAATGAAGGCAGCACGGATTTTATAACCCGATGGCGCAATCTCTCCGTCAAATGCGAACCGCCGATAGAGCAAGACCAATCTGTCAGTCTCCTCGTCGGAAATCTCAACAATTGGATGGCCCCGTTTCTATGCACCGCGGGTCTCAAAACATTCCAAGAGCTGACCAGGAAAGTTCAGATGCTGGAGCGCTCAAAGCAGGAGTCCTCCTCGGATTCCCAAAATAACAATAGGTCATGGAGAAACCGAAAGGACGATAATCGCAAAGGCGGAAATTCCGACGATTCTGAGTCTTTCAATGCCTCGGCCAACCGAAATAAGCAAGGGTTGAGCGGGCCTAACGCCAACCAGCCTCGGAAGCCAATGTTCGGAGAGGGAGGAGAATCTCCACTGAAAGAGAAGCTGGATAAGGTCTATTCCTTCAGAAGGGACAAAATCCGTAAAATATTCAAAGATGCCCTGAAGAACGGTCTACAACTGCCAGAGTCAAAAAGACCGCAGGAAGCGAATAGGACCGACGACCCCAAATACTGCCCCTATCACAGAGTGATAGGTCACGCCATTGAAGACTGCTTCGTCTTCAAAGATTGGGTCGAAAAGCAATACAAGGCAGGAGAGATAGAACTGTCCAAAGGCGTGTTAGTAAACAGTCAAGGTGCGACCGCCAATTTCATACAAACGGAGACCGAAATTCTTCGTGAAACCGATTCTCTCAGACATCTGCCTTTCTCTGAGAACAATCGACCACCACGTCATTAAACTGGGAACAGTCGACCTCTAAGTCGTTAAACTGGGAATGTAAAAAATAAAATGTGTAAATAAAAAAAAATGTGTAAATAAAAGAAAAATAAAGAAAAGCCGAAATGATGGGGCAACTCGCAATAAAAATCAGCGAGTAAAAATAAAAATGAAAATAAAGCCGAAATGATGGGGCAACCGCGAATAAATAGCCGAAATGATAGGGCAATCGCGACCTTCGCGATAAGAAAAGCTGAAATGATAGAGCAATCGCGGTAAAAAAAAAAAAAACAAAAAAAAAAAAAACAAAAAAAAAAAACAAGGGCGGATGATGAGTTGCTCCTGGCATTATTCCAGTGCAGCAATGCAGACGCCAAAAAAAAAAAAAAAAAAAAATCCAATTTCCCAAAATTCTTTCGGCCCTACGGCCAGTCCCCAAATTGACTACCGTATACAATCCACGGGCTCAAATAATTCTCAGCATACCCATGCCCCACCGTAACCACCAGTTACGCGGCTGGTCTCCGCCTTTGGAATTATGCTTCATTGGAAAGACCCATTCATGTGTCCTCACGATGCATGAGGAGAACAAACCTTCGTGAGATCCTTACGACTCACCAAGGAAAAACACACTTAGGAGTCCTCACGACTCTTAAGGAGAAAATACACCTGCGGGATCCTTACGACTCGTAGGGAGAAAATACCTTTATGGGACCCTCACGGCCCATAAAATTGAAAAGTCTTAGGCGATAGGGATCTAAACCTGTCTCCTAAGCCATCTCTCCCCAATCCCCAAGTGGCGAATGATGAGTTGCTCCTGGTACCATATTCCAGTGCAGCGATGCAGACGCCAACCAAATTCCAAATCCCAATCCCCAAGTGGCGAATGATGAGTCGCTCCTGGTACTACATTCCAGTGCAGCGATGCAGACGCCAACCAAATTCCAACTCCCATACCCCAACGGCGAATGATGAGTCGCACCTGGTACCATATTCCAGTGCAGCGATGCAGACGCCAACAAAGTCCCGAAATGTTTTTGGCCCTACGGTCTGGATCATACATCCTGCAAAACCGTATACAATCCACGGGCATAAAACGATCCCAATCTCTCCCAAGTCCTACCGGCGGGACCACATTCAAAGTCCCACCGGCAGGGAAGATTCAAAAAAAAAAAAAAAAAGAAAAGAAAAAAAAAATGAATTAAAAAAAAAGAAGAGAAAAAAAAAGGGAAAACAAAAAAAAGGAACGGTATGTCCATAAGCAAAATGGGCGCGGATGAAAACCCGAAAGGGCTCCGTGAGTAAAAACAGCAGGACTGCCGGCGAGTTTGTGAAAACCCGAAAGGGCGCAAACTCGTAAAAAAAAAAAGAAGAAATGAAATGCACTCGCAAAGTCCTCTCGACTTTGTGAGGAGAAAATTCCCACGTGAGATCTTTACGACTCACAAAGGAGCAATACACTTAGGAGTCCCCACGACTCCTAAGAAGAAAATACACCTACGAGATCCTTTCGACTCGTAGGGAGAAAATGCTTTTATGGGACCCTCACGGCCCACAAAATTGAAAAGCCTTAGGTGACAGGGATCTAAACCTGTCTCGTAAGCCACCAATTCCCAAATCCTCTCGGGGCACATGATGAGTTGCTCCTGGCATTATTCCAGTGCAGCATTGCAGATGCCAAACAAAAAAAAAACCAAATTCAAATCCTCCCGGGACAAATGATGAGTTGCTCCTGGCATTATTCCAGTGCAGCAATGCAGATGCCGACAAAAATACCAATCCCAAAATTCTCTCATGACAAATGATGATCCGCTCCTGGTACCATATTCCAGTGTTGCGATGCTGATGTCAACACCAAATCAAATCAAACCAACAACCTCTGCGGCGGAATCACGCTTCGTCCCAGAATTTGCCCCGTGTCGAAATCATGCTTCGCCTCGGGATAACGACCTCCTCGTCGGAATTATGCTCCGCCTCGAAATCAAAATCAACAAGTCAACTTCCACTCCGACACCGCAAGAAGCGGAGCAAGTCAAGTCTACCCCTGGCATTGCAAGAAGCAGAGCAATTCAAATCAAGCACCGACCGTCCAAGTCGCTAAAAGGGCAGCACCGACCGTCCACGTCGCTAAAAGGGCAGAACCGACCGTCCACGTCGCTAAAAGGGCAGAACCGACCGTCCACGTCGCTAAAAGGGCAGAACCGACCGTCCACGTCGCTAAAAGGGCAGCATCGACCGTCCACGTCGCTAAAAGGGCAGAACCGACCGTCCACGTCGCTAAAAGGGCAGAACCGACCGTCCACGTCGCTAAAAGGGCAGCACCGACCGTCCACGTCGCTAAAAGGGCAGCACCGACCGTCCATGTCGCAAAAAGGGCAGTGCAGGCTCCCGCAAATTGGGAACCCAAATCGCTCCGGATCAGAGCGTCGACCGTCTATGTCGCAAAAAGGGCAGTGCAGGCTCCCGCAAACTGGGAACCCAAATCGCTTCGTAACAGAGCGTCGACCGTCTATGTCGCAAAAAGAGCAGTGCAGGCTCCCGCAAATTGGGAACCCAAATCGCTCCGGATCAGAGCGTCGACCGTCTATGTCGCAAAAAGGGCAGTGCAGGCTCCCGCAAATTGGGAACCCAAATCGCTTCGTAACAGAGCGTCGACCGTCTATGTCGCAAAAAGGGCAGTGCAGGCTCCCGCAAATTGGGAACCCAAACCGCTTCGTAACAGAGCGTCGACCGTCTATGTCGCAAAAAGGGCAGTGCAGGTTCCCGCAAATTGGGAACCCAAATCGCTTCGTAACAGAGCGTCGACCGTCTATGTCGCAAAAAGGGCAGTGCAGGCTCCCGCAAATTGGGAACCCAAATCGCCCCGGATCAGAGCGTCGACCGTCTATGTCGCAAAAAGGGCAGTGCAGGCTCCCGCAAATTGGGAACCCAAATCGCTCCGGATCAGAGCGTCGACCGTCTATGTCGCAAAAAGGGCAGTGCAGGCTCCCGCAAATTGGGAACCCAAATCGCTCCGGATCAGAGCGTCGACCGTCTATGTCGCAAAAAGGGCAGTGCAGGCTCCCGCAAATTGGGAACCCAAATCGCTTCGTAACAGAGCGTCGACCGTCTATGTCGCAAAAAGGGCAGTGCAGGCTCCCGCAAACTGGGAACCCAAATCGCTTCGTAACAGAGCGTCGACCGTCTATGTCGCAAAAATGGCAGTGCAGGCTCCCGCAAACTGGGAACCCAAATCGTTTCGTAACAGAGCGTCGACCGTCCATGTCGTAAAACGGGCAGTGCAGGTTCCCGCAAATTGGGAACCCAAATCGCTTCGGATCAGAGCGTCGACCGTCCATGTCGCAAAAAGGGCAGTGCAGGCTCCCGCAAATTGGGAACCCAAATCGCTCCGGATCAGAGCGTCGACCGTCCATGTCGCAAAAAAGGCAGTGCAGGCTTCCTACAAAGCAGGAACCAGATCGCTCCGGGCCAGGGAAACGTCTACCCCGGACACTCCGTCTCGGAGACGCGTTAAGCGTCGACCGTCCATGTTGTAAAACGGGCAGTGCAGGCTTCCTACAAAGCAGGAACCAGATCGCTCCAGGCCAGGAAAACGTCTGCCACGGACACTCCGTCTCGGAGACGCGTTAAGCGTCGACCGTCCATGTCGTAAAAAGGGCAGTGCGTCCCAAAAAGTGGGAACCAAAGCAAGTCGCCTCCACGAGAAAGAAGATCCATCAATTTCATGCACACGACCCATATATGCTGTGTGCATTTATTGATGGGGGGCACTTTGTTGGGGTAAAAATTTACACCCCTGTTGACCGAGTCAACGTCAAGGTCAACCCCAAGCCACGTGGGCCCAAGCCCAAGCAAGTGGGCCAATGCCCAGGTCGAGCCCGAACACGAAGCGTCTGGCCTTCCGCCATGCCAACAAAAAATCTTGTAATAAATAATTTTTATGTAATTTTTTTATACATGAATGTATGTAAAATGGGCATAAAGCCAATATTTTGTAAGCCCATGGCTTATGTGCAAAAATGTAATGGCACATGAGCCATGGAATAGGCAAAATGCCATTTTGTAAAGCCCAAGGGGCTATATGCAAATATGTAAGCCTATAAAAGGCAACATGATGATGAATAAAAAAAGAGATACTTTTCATTCTCTCCAAAAAAAATTAGATCTGAGATCTTTCTCCTTCTTCAAGGTTCCAAAACCTTCTTCTTTCTCTTGAATTAAATCAAGAGTTTTACTCTTCCTTTTTCAAAACTAAATAGTTTTCCACCACAAAACCCACAAAGGGGAACTTGGATCTGTCATCAGATCTTAAAAAGGAGAGATTTTGAGATTTTACATCTCTTGATTTTCAAGATCCAGCAAGCAGCAGGAGGAAGAAGAAGAACCCTTCCATTAACCCAACAAAAAAAAAAACACTCAGGAGTCTAACTCCTCTTTGATTTCTCTTCAGAGAAATCTTTTTAGGCTAAAAGCCTGTTGTGTGCGCAAGTCGCCCGCGTGCCGACACGTGGCGCGCGCGCTTGCGCAACTGCGCAAGGGCGCAAGTCGCCCGCGTGCCGACACGTGGCGCGCGCGCTTGCGCACCTGCGCAGTTGCGCAAGGCGCCCGCGTGCCGACACGTGGCGCGCGCGCTTGCGCACCTGCGCAAGTGCGCAAGTCGCCCGCGTGCCGACACGTGGCGCGCGCGCTTGCGCACCTGCGCATCCCTTGGATGTCTTTTCCCCCTCTTTTGTGTACATACATACATATATACATATGTATACAAATTTATACACACACATACTCCGCAACATTCTCCCCCCTCAAAAAAGTTTTCGGGCCGGGGCGCTGCCCCGAACCCCGCAAGGGGGCTGCTAGCCCCCTTGACCCCCAGCCCGCTATCCGGGTAGCGGGACCCCCGTAAAAACTCTGCGTGGCTCCCGATATATCCAAACCCCCCTTTCAAAACACAACACACGTACACTGCACATTGAGTTCGCATGACCAGTTTAACCCGTTAATCGGAGGTTCCCTCGCCCCAAAGGCGAGGGGTAATTAACGGCAGCTTAGTCCGCGGCTGCCGGAGATTCGGATCCCCATAATCATTAAACCCCGGCCTACCCTAGGCAGGGGGAATCTGTAGTGCGCCTGACAAGCGCGCGCATATTCCCATCTCAATGGGGTGACGAAAAACACCCTACAGTCGCCTCCTCCGTCGCCTCCTCAGTCGCCTCCTCCGTCGCCTCATCATAACAACCTCATCGACTTCCTCCAGCGCCTCGATCCCGAGCTTCGTCGACTTCCTCGTCGCCTCCTCCGTCTTCTCTTCCACCGCGAAAAAGGTTAGTAACTCTCCAATTTCTATTTCTAATTTAATGCTTTTATTTCCCTCTTTTGATGATGTTAGGTTGAGGGCAGGGTAAGGGTACGGGTGAGGGTTAGGGTTAGGCATCGGGTCAGTTTCAGTTAGGGTTACGTTTAGGGTTAGGGTTAGGGGTCGGTTGGGGTTGGGATTAGGGTTCGTGTGCAAAGTAACATATATGTTTTATTTTCATTCTGTGTCTCATACGGGGCTTTCATGAGATTTCTTTTACTTTGTTAACGAGTTTGGACAGTTCTGGGATCAGTGGGCACTAGTCTGCATTTTTGGTCAATAATCTATGATAGATATTCTATTTTAATTTTACAAAAACCCTAATCCAATTGTTGAGAAATCAGAATTTAAACCATAGTTTCATTTCACTTAATTTATATTAAGTGCGGGATAGAGAGAATAAAGAGAGAGACAACATGAAACTTTGCGAGATTGAACTTTTTTTGGAGTTAAAAAATATATGGTTCGAGCCCTTCAAACTTTTTGAAACCACGGTTTGGAAACTCCATTTTGGTTTTCATAAACCATAGTTTCAATTTTCAAAGTCTGGCATTGAAACTCGACAAAACGAGGGTTTCGGAAGCCGTAACCCAGCCAAGGTAAGAACTTTTCTTAGCTCGGCAGTTTGATAAATCGCTTCTTGCATGTAATGAAAATTATATTAGTTTTTGGTTATCAAAATGAAGAGCAAAATCATCTTTCTTGGTTTGGCTGTTATTAATATTACTGTGCTACATTTGCAGGCATACAATGTGTTTGTTCAGTGGCCTGAGAGAACAAAATCCACTTTAGTATTTTCATATCTTGGCTAAATTCTTCAAGTAAAATAATTCAACTAGGTAAACTATTACCATATGTTACATGATGGCCCTCATTGCTAGTTTACCCTTTATTTTTTATGTGCAAGCAGAGGCTATAGCAACATTTGCCTTTTCATCTGAAATTAATGTTGGAAATGCTTGATAATCATACATGGCTATAAATTATAAGCTATAATGGTGTAGTCATATAGATAGATATCTTCAATTTTTCTTTTTGGAAGAAAATAGATAGATAAATTTATGATAATTAAGCTCAGAAAAGTGCGGCATTTTAGAACTTGAAACATAATCAGCCACTTAGGATAGGACTTACATCACACATTGGAATTATATGGTGTTTTAAATCCTAAGAACCTTTATTCCCATTAGTTATTAAATAAATTAATCTTCGAAGGTGGAGAAATCCACTACCTTAGTGGTATCAATGTTATGCTTCATGGTCAAAAGAGCAAAACCTTATGTTTCCATTTTGATGAACTTGAATCGGTTACAATTTTTTTCCCTGATGAAAAGAAAATCCAATGAATCCTTTAAATAGACCTTGTGCACTTTGGGCCTGGCAGTGCACAGAATGCTTTAATGCTGTATATGCAGAAAGATAAATGCTTAACCTACCAACCCGGTAGATTCCACATCTGTTACCAGGTTGGTGATTGATCAAAAGACGGGGGTAGGATTCAATCCCCAAAACTACCCTATCTGTGTATTGAATCACAGCCTATATGGAAACTCACGGGTTGGCCGTTGGTATGAAATGTAATAATCACGCATAAAAGTGTCGACATATTCTCGGTTCATTGTGAAATTGGCTACAAAGATCGTAAGGTGTGTTCTATACCATTCTTGTTCCCTTCAACTTGGTTTATCATGTATGGATATTAAACTGAAAATTAATGTTATCCTTTTTAGAATCAACATCACTGTAGTCTACTATAAACAGTCTAAATCACTTTTTTCATACTCTCCATGCCGTTTTACAAACTACAATGCATGTAGAAGTGAAATAATGCTAGAAATTAACCCTGCAATAAGAAAGAAAGCTAAAATACAGATATATAGCATACCGATACATCGAAACTTCAAAGTTGCGATGATAACCCAGAGATATTTATTTCTACACACGTGGTGCACGTGCGAATGCGTCAGGCATCATGGACAAATATTTGAGAACATTGAAAGTATTATTAGTATAAAGTAATTAAATTTTTTAAACACCTTGGGTAGATATTTTCTTAGTTGATGCAATCATATCATGAAGACTAAATTTAAGCTATTATACATATGCATATGTATTTTTCTAATCTAATATATCACACACACACACACACACCGAGAGAGAGAGAGAGAGAGAGAGAACACCAGTTTGGTAGAGAAATCAGGTAGCAGGACCCTGAAGAAATGGAGTCCATAGCATTGCTCATCATCATCATCCATGATCCCTTTGAAGAAATATTATCAAAAGGGATCATGGATGATGATGATGAGCAATGCTATGGACTCCATTTCTTCAGGGCCCTGTTACCTGATTTCTCTACCAAACTGGTGTTCTCTCTCTCTTTCTCTGTGTGTGTGTGTGTGTGTGTGTGTGAGAGATATATATTAGATTAGAAAAATACATATGCTGGATAATTTGTCATTGTTAATCAATCTTCCTGAAAACGGTTTATACGGAGGAAGTATATTTCATGGTACTTGAGAAAAATATATGTTGAAGTCAAAAGTTATCAAGATTTAAATGCTCGCTTATAGTCTTCCAAGATATTTTATATTCCAAGGCAAGGTGACAATAATTGCATGCTTGTGCATGATTTGGTATGTAGATTCAAGGTTATGCATGGCTACGACCCTTTCTTATGCTTTCTTATCATAATTTTCTGTACACTTGTAGTTTATAAAGGCAGTTAGATCATATCACTATAAGAGAAAACTTAAAATAACAACCTTTATACTAAAAAAATTATATATGCTATTACTTAGTAGTTTATGGTTTTTAGATGCAAAATCCATTTGAGAAATACTTTTCCTACCCACTATTAATCCATATTCTCAATATAGTCATCATAACCAACAATTTATATGATACAGTCTAACATGGCCCATGAGTACGTCAGGGTTAAGGACTGGATGTATGTGAATTGGCAACAACGTATGCAACCTAAGTTTGTCACTGGAGTTTCTGCTTTCATTGAATTTGCACGCGCACATAATAAGAAGGAGAAGACAGTAATGTGGCAGAAGAAGAAGGAGAAGATAGTAATGTGGCAGAAGAAGAAGAAAATGACATTCATTGTTCTTTGTTTCAGTATCAATCTTCTGATATGAACTAATGATGGCTTTCACATTGGCTTTTCCCTTTAGAGACTTCTTAGTGTCCAATGGAAAGCATACATCAGATTTGTGCAGGTCAGATTTGTGCGCTCTCTAATATCCATTTTGAATGTAATATTATAGATATTCATGCCTGTTTATGTCAAAATTACTTATATTGTCAATGTTTGATTGTCTAGTTGTTGGTGATGCGTCCATATCAGGGACAGAGGCCACTCCCGTTCCTCCAGATATGTTTATATATCATATAGTGCATGTATATTGATTTAGAATGCTATATCATAAATATACACACATTCCTTTTGCTCTTACTTAGATAGTAATTTTTATTATTGTCTAGCTGTAGGTGGTGACAGTATCATCCTAGAAACTATGATTTTTATATGTGCTCGCATGCGGGAATGATTGTAAGTCGTGGACCTTGTTTAGTCGTCCAACTCATTATCATGGGCTGCTTGATGAGATTAGATTTGCGCCTCATGATCTACAAGAGCTTGTTCACTCCCTGTCTTATGTGTAAGCAGCGTTATATGCGAGTTTACCTTTTTAATATGTATGTACTGAAATTAATTAATATTATTCAAATTTTAATACATGCAGATACCAGAGGAGCACATCTTCTATCTCTGTAGGTAAGGCTTTGAATTTGTTGATTTTGGTATTTCTTGTCAATTTTATAGACCAGTATGTGCTAAATATAATGTTCTGACAGTTGTTAGGGGGAAGGCAGCATTCGAGGCTGCTGACCCCAGTCCTGGACGCCGCACACGGACGGCACCACGGAGGTTGGGAGAGAGGCCGAGGACTGGGCCCTAGCAGGGCCCATATGAGGTTGGACTCCACCCCGGCGGTTACTTCCTCCATCTCCAGTGAGCGACGTATCCAGCAGGAACTGGAGAGCTTGAAGGCCACCGTTCAGGAGTTGAAGGAGATGCTGGTATGTATACTACTTAATAGTAAAATATCATGTCATATTATAGATATCAACATATCCAATATCAGTACGTAGCCTGAGCTTATTTGGTTGTAGACTTAGGTTTGATTAATCGTACATGTACATATCTAATTAAAATAAACTACGCTTATTGCACGCGTTAGGTCCAGACGTGAAGGGGTATATCGGCCGAGCCTCCACATGTATCTTCTTCGGCTGCGGCTTCGCAAGCCACTACATCGGCTGCGGTTCCGCGACAGCTCCTATAGCTCCACTGCCCGCTCAGACTCCCGCAGTCGCGGCTCCTCAAGCCACTACCTCGACGGCGGCTGCGCAGACTACATCGCCAGCTCCACAGCCCGCTCAGACTCCCGCACGCGCCGAATTGCATGGTTTATTGACCGAGGAGCAGGGGCGCCAGATTCTAGCGTTTATCAGAGGTGGAGCTGGACCGAGCTAGGCTAGCTTTTTGATTCTTATTTTTTGAAACATGTATTTATTTATATGATACATATTGTACTACATTTTGAAACATTTCGGGCGATATTGATATTGGTTTATATTTATATCATATTTAGTTTTTTGGTTTCTTTTGTATATTATATGCGTGAGATGTGATTATGAATACTGCGATATATGTTGTGTGATGATTAATTTTATATTTTATTGTTTTATATATTATTGTGCACAGGACGGGAAAAAATCAGGTAGCCCTATTTTTAAAAAAAATACAGATAATGTGTACCTACGGATTAATCCGTAGGTATACATGTTGCCCCTACGGCTATAAGCGTAGGGGCAAAATATCAACAGTAACTGATATTTTCCCCCTGGTCTCAGTTTCAGGGGGTTGGGAGTGCCCCTACGGACATATCCGTAGGGGCCACAGCCTCGCCCTACGGAGTTATCCGTAGGGGCAAAATCTCAGGATTCCTGATATTTTGCCCCTACGGATAAGTACCAACGCAGTTATCCGTAGGGGGTAGAACATGGACCTACGGTTATATCCGTAGGTACATTTAATATATTAAAAAAGACCGTAAATAATATAATTTTTTTACCCTACGGCCTACTCCGTAGGGGAAACAGGACCTACACAGAAATCCGTAGGGGCAAAAATTTGCCCGTAGGGGCAAGTTCAGGGCTTCAACTTGCACCTGCGGCCTTTGCACCTACGGGGTATTTTTTTGCCCCTACAGTCATATCCGTAGGGGCAGTGGGTTGCCCCTACGGATAAATCCGTAGGGGCAACCCTTATTTGTAGTAGTGTTAGAATGCAAATAGATATATAATTAATGGTATGGATGCACAATTATCGATTAGGGTTATATTTACTGTTCCAAGACTCAGTGGGATGCAAATTATTAAGCATGGGGTGTTACTACAATAATAACATGAATTAATATGATCTATAGATGCAATTATATATATTTTAAACGATATGGATGCAAACGGGTATCTGAAAACAGTCAAACTTTAATATGGATGTATAATATGATAAACGGGTAATATTTTACTTATATGGATGCATAATAATATACCTAGCATGTAGAAAGATGAATTAGCATGCGACTGGATATGTAAATAGTGATATGGATGCACACGGATGTTTGAAGACAGTAAAATAGTAAAATGGCAATGTGGGATGCATAACTAAACAATAAGTAATGTTATTATTCACATGTGTGCAATATATTGTAGTATAGCATGTATCAAGATCAACTTGCCTCGATTGTATCACGTGACGGATATGTACGGCACGCCCGACGTCGGTAAATCGTCGCAACGCACATACGGCACACGGGACGAGGGCAGAGGCGAGGCGTGGGTTTCCATCGTTGGCGGGAAAACGTGAAGAAGAAACGGAACAATGCTTTTCTTTATATGGGATTTAAAAAGTATATCAAATATATATATATATGTGGAGAAGAGATGCATGGGTTGTAAATATTGAAAGAAATAATATTTATAAAGTAACAGAGAGAGGGGGAGAGAGGAGAGAGAAAAAGGGGTTGTTAGTTTGTTAGGAAATTAGTTTAGATTTAAATTTAAAAAAATCTTTTATTAGTTAACTAAATTTTAATTTGTATCAGTTTATAAAATTAATATTATATAAATAAAATTTGATATTTTGGTAAATACAAACAAAGTCCAAAACGCGCCCGGGTCGGGTCTAAAAATTCAGTTTTAAAATACGAAAAAAATACATGTCGACCAAAATTAAAATTGGATATCCGGGTAACGAAAATGCATACCCCCAAGAACGGATGCACGTACATGCGCGTAGCCATCCAAATAAGCCTGTTTCACTAATCGGGACGGGAACAAGATACGCGGATGCTACCACAGGGTCAGGGGTATCAAGCAGGCCATGCACCGTATTTTAAAAATATTTTATGTGACTTTAAATGTTATATTTAAAAATTCAGATGCCAGATAAATGCCAATATGCAGGATGTATAAATGAAAGTGCACGGATCCACGTAACAAGCCAGGATAAATCACAAACTTGAATCAAGACTGGTTTCAAGCATGTGGGTCGGGTCGGATGCAAATACAGATGTCAAATACACTATTCGCACCCATAACACAATAAATCAGGAAAAAATACCATAAATAAAGAAATACTTAGACTAGAACTGGTATAAATGAACTAGGGTGTTACAGACATAATTCTGTATTGGAGGATAATGTTGTGAACATTTTCCTGAATCAAGAGTTGATTCGATTTGGCACGTTATATAATAGCATATACGTTCTAAATCAAAACAACAGTTCAGAGTATGTAGAACACACACAAGAAGAGTAGTTCAGAAATGAACAAATCCTTCTTGTGGCATTGTAGACTAGGTCATATCAATATGACACGACCAGCTAAGTTACATAAGGATGAATATGAGAATCTGTTCGAATTTTCACCTTATAATACTTGCCAGTCTTTTTACTAAGGTAAAGTGACCAATACTCCGTTTGCTGGAAATAGAGAAAGAGTTATTGAACTCTTAGGCGAAAGGGTCGAAGTATTCACCGATCACAAATACCAGGGTTGGTTCTTGTACTTCATTACATTCATTGACTATCTCTCAAGATTCAGACATGTGTTCCTGTTGAAACACGAGTCTGAAACTTTTTGTGAAATTCAAGGAATATAAGCTTGAAGTTAAAGAACCAGCGGGTAGAAGTATTAAGTCCTTCGATGTGATCGAGGAGGAGAATACTTGCGTATGGAATTCCTGGAGTTTCTAAAAGGAGAATGTGATTCTCTCTCAGCTTACTCCTTCGATTACACCACAACACAACGGTGTATCGGGGTGGAGGTATCGCACCCTATGAGATATGGTGCACTATATGATGAGTATTGCTGAGTTACTTGTTTCCTTTTGGAGTTATGCACTTGAGAAGCTGCGTACCTATTGAATGAGGTTCCTTCTAAATCAAGGCCTACCACTACATATGAGATATGGAATGGGAAAAGACCATGCCTTAAACGAGTTAAGATATGGGGTTGTCCGGACAATGTTGAAAGACAGAATCCGGACAAGCTCGAGGCAAGGTCTGTTCTGTATAAATTTGTTAGGATATCCCGATCATTTGTAAGGGAATATCTTCTACCACACCGAGGAGCAAAAGGTGTTTTTTTTATCAGCATGTCGCCTTTTTAGAAAAGGAATTTCTTGTGAAGAAATTAGTGGTCATGAGGTAGAACTGGAAGGTGTTCCAGCTAGACAAACTAACAGCTGATGATTTGGTGAAATCAAAGGATTCAATAGTTTCCAACGAACCTCGGCCTCTCTGCAAATCTGGTAGGGTTCCTCATCTACTAGATAGATACTACGGTCTTCTTGGTAACAGTGGGAGCAAGGATTGCATCATGATAGATGATTGCCTAACTAGGTTCAGGCATGCCATCACGAGTGGTGACTCAGTGAAAAGGCTGAATGCTATGCGATCGAAGATGGAATCCATGAACACCAACAAAGTATGACTTTGCATGTTGCACCTGAAGGGGTAAAACCTATTGGGAGCAAATGGATCTTGAGAAGATTCTTGGTGTAGATGAAAAAGTTGAGACTTTCAAAGCTGTGCTTAAGTCCATCAGGATCAATGTACGCATCGCGGAGATAGAACATCTGCTTTGATGTGGCAGTCAAAGAGTTTGGCTTCATCAAAAAGATAGATGAACCTTGTATATACAAGAAGGTTGTAGAGAGTAAGGTTGTCTTCCACGTATTATACGTAGATGATATACTTTTGATAGGAAATGGTTTCCTATGCTACACTCGGTCAAGCTCCTCTTATCACAAGAATTCTCAATAGAAGATCTGAATGATACCTACTACATCTTATGAATTATGATCTATGGTTATATATCTATGTGAATGTTGGGAGTGTCCCAAATCTAGGTACATTAACACCATACTAAAAGGGTTTAGTATGGATGATTCTAAGCGTGGTGGTTCGCCCACTAACTCGGGAATCACTCTCTCCAAAAATACATCTTCCAAGCCTGATTTGGAGAGAGCTCGCGTACAAGGGATACCCTATGCTTCAGCAGTAGGCTCTATCATGTATGCGATGTTATGTACCAGACTAGATGTCGATGACTCACTAGGTGTAGTGATCAGGAATCAATCGCATCTTGGGAGAATCACTGGACAGCCGTGGAGGACATTCTTGAGTACTTGAGAAGCACTGAATGAATGTTCTTGGTTCTAGCTTCCAAAGTGATAAGTTTGACTGAGAGTCAGTCACAAGCATTGCCTTTGCCCTTAGTGGAGGGACGGTATGTTGGAAGAGTTCCAAGCTAGATACCGTGACATACTAAACGATAAAGGCTGAATACATTGCTACAATTAATGCTGGCAAAGTGGTTGTCTGAGCATTTCTTGTTCATGAGATGAACAAGGTTCATACCGTTGAGCTTCCAATAACTGTTATTGTGACAACAATGGAGTTGTGGCTTTGTTCTAGGAACGCGGGTCCCATCAGCGTTCCAGACATATTCTGAGGCAAGTATCACCAGATCAGGGAGATGGTTGATCTCCAAGGGATCGAGGTAAGGAGAGTAGATTTTGAAGTTAACACGGCGGATCCACTCACCAAGGCCTGCTTCCCCAAATACTATTTGAGAGATTTTTGGGATGGTTGAGTATGGGATACTACAACCACTGCTAAACTGTTGGGTATTTGATACTACAACAGATGGCCTTAGTGAAAGTGGGAGATTGTTAGTTATATGTATGCCCTAGAGGCCATTACTGTACATGTGATGTATATTGTAGTGGATGCTTGGACATATAGGGATGACTTTCTTGCTCGACATGATAGTATGCTATCTGGTTGCTCTTTATCTTAACATGTACACTTATTGTCTCTCTCTCACATATTGATAAAGCCCTTAGGATGTATACTTGACTACCAAGACTATGATGGAGATCATACTAGTGGGGCCAAGGGTAGTCCTCAAGTACATCCTATAACAGTTCCTAGTCGTGGGAGTATCGAGATAAGGCATCGATACTCTAGAGTAGACTAGCGTATACGCTTCTTGACCTATGAGATGGGCGATGGATGATCCTATATCCATTGGTGTTTGACATCAGAGAAGGTATACGAGTGCTCAATGGAGACTGGGTACACTGGACGGACACGCCGAGAACTCCTTGATGGTATTATACCTATCGTTGGATAACAGTTCTCTGGTGACACTGGTACAGGTTAGTCTGTAGACCCGAGATCGTTATAGAGTCTTGTGTGATTCCCACTGTGCTTTGATTTCCTCCATACCACGGTCAAGAGATCGTGCAAAAAGGTGGTTTTTGGGTACAGTCCCGAGTCACATGGAGGCAATGAGCGATATGAGGGGTTTTGTCTCTCCCGGTATTGGGAGTTGATGTTGCGCTATACTTGATTGGCCATTACCGGAAATCCCTGGCCAGGGTTGCTGAGATCTACTGGTAAGTGTTATCAGTAGTTTCTCGAACCGTTATGGACCTTACATCGGCATGACTTATCAGGCTATTGGGGTCTGACGTTATACCATCCCCCAGGCTGTGATATGCGACATATCAGACGAAAAGACCGGACTGTACGGTAATGTTACTGATTTGATTCACAGGAGTACGAACATGCTTGCTTGTTGATCTTCTGATCGCTCAATACCCTGGTGACCGTTACGTTTAGCAGACCGCTTGCGGCTTGTGGGTTTTTAATATGATCATCACCTACTGCCGGCGTATTGACGATTTTTTAGAGTCCTATACAGAGGTTTCCTGGTTCATACGAAACGGAGTAGGAGCACATATGTGATATGTTCGGGACCGAGATTAATGCGCGTATGTGATACGGCATTCTGTTCTCGCGTTATATGTATTGATTGGTTATATGTGATATGCCGGGTTATCGGATCAAGTGTTGATTCGATAAAAGGATACATTTGATATTAGTCGGTTATATGTGATATAGCCGGATTATTAAATCAAGTGTTGATTCAATAATTTAATGTAGGATTATATATTTGATATATTACATTACATTAACTAATATTAGCTCACTTAAGTATTACTTTTTCTCACTTGATGATACAATGATATATATGTGATTTTTGTTAATTGTATTATTTTCTTTTTGCACACAAAATATATAGGTGATATATATTGTTGTGTCATGCTAAATTACATATGCAACATGTATGTATGAGACTTATACCATGCTAGGGTTAAGTTAGGGTTTATATTTATTTCAAGCAAATTCAAAATTGTGGAGATATTTGTCATGGTTCAAAGCTTGTAGAAGCTTGTAGTCTTCATTGACTTAGTGCACTCCTTTGTTTCGCTTAAGATATTTTCTAACCTAACCATTAACCTTACACCATGGTTAACTCTCTACATGAGTTAGTGTATGACACTAACTCACCCTTGGTTGCATTTCTAACCTCAAGAGTTCTTTCTCTCTTCTTCAATCTTTATCTTCTTCATGAGCTCAAAAATCTTTCTAGAGTCTGGAGATGAGAAGAAATATTATGAGAAAAATAAATCTAAAGTGAGCCCACTTCCTACTTTATCATCCTCAACTATTAGCCATTTAGTTTAGGGTGTTTGCTTCACTAATCTACAATTAGTGAAGAGATAGCATGAGCTCGAGTCTCCTCGACGTAGATCATTTTCGTCCTCGAAGACATTGAGCAAGCTTGTTCGTTTCTTCAAGTGAACCCTCTCTAGAGTCCGGGAGTTCACCATTCGCAGCGAAGGGACTACAACATGGAGCTATTGAAGTGAAGGACCGGTCTACAAATTTTGTATTCCTTGTTCACTTCTTTGCAAAGTTGTTTGCATATCGATTCGTCGGATTTTCTAGTTTCGATTCTAGGGTTCGGGTTAGCTAGAACGGAAAAAATTTAAATATGGCATGGATAATGCCTACCGAAACCTTGCTGCTCTGCTAGACAACCCTGCAGTATGTACAGAAACTATCTTGCTCAATATGATAGTAAGCTATTTGGTTTATCTTTATCTCAACATGTGATGTGTTCTACTTAGTATTTCATATCTTGTATACATATTGATAAAGCCCTTTGGATGTTTGCTTGACTACCAGGATTATGATGCAGATCATACTAGTGGGTCCTGCGTAGTCCATAAGTAGATTCTTTAACAGTTCCTAGTCGAAGGAATATCGAGACAGGTGATCAGTCGAAAATATTGAATTTTAACACATCAATTTCCCCACTCTTTGCAATCATCTAAAGGTGTTTGGTATGAACATATTAGCAATTTGTCTGCAAAATACCAAATAACATGTGTTATTCATTATAACCGGCACTTTGAGGGAAATTGTGTGTTTATTATTGCACACATGATCTTTTGTGAATCAACACTTGTCTCGAGATTGTGTGCAGAAAATTCTCCAGGTAAAAGAGCCGGAACTGCTAAAAGTGCTGATAAAATACGTCAAATCAAAACTTGAAATCTGGCAGTAAACAAGAATGTATAAAAATATTCCAGACATAAGGAAAGAACTATGAAGCCAACACAAATTAGCACAGAAATTTGCAGGCAGCAACTCCACCAATAGGCCACGGATCCGCGGCCAAGTTGGCCAATCCGCCGTGGATCCGCGGCGTGTTAGACACGTCACCAGCTCATATTTCTCTACATGCCTTCTTGTAACGGCCATGTTTCCAGAAGACTCCTAAAGACCACGTGGCTTCATCCAGAAGGCTCGGCCTAACAACCTTATCCTAGAATATTCCTTATTCTAGAATATTCCCTCCAACAAACTTCTTCTAGAAGATTCTCTCTAACAACCTAGCTTTGGAGGGAAGATTCAAATGAGGAGGTTATAAAATGAGATCTAGATCTAGGGTTTAGAGGTTACACAATTAATTAGGGTGAGTTAGTTACGAATTTAGAGCCAAAAATTCAAATTCAAGTTGAGTGAAACAACTTGATAGCAAAACCCTAACCCAAAACCAATTTCAAAAGCCAAATCAAGATCATTTTGAGAAGCAAATCAAGCAAGCAACCATCGATCCTTTTTCCGCGAGGCCAATCTTCATCCGAGCAAAAGATCCACGACGATCCGCGACTCACGACGGATCTAGTTACCTCTTCAATAGAGCGATCGAGAGCAACCCTTGTAACCTCGAATTGAAGGAATGTGTAATTAGTCGTCGATTTAATAAAGGTGATAATTGCAATTCTTGCTTTCTTTACATTCTTGCGTTATGAAACTTCTTGATCTTTGAATCATTAATTTTCATGATGTGTGGGTGAAATCTCCGTTTGTGGAGTATTCGAGAGAATTGATAGATCTAATGATGATCAAATCTTAATACTAATATTAACTCTTATGAGATTTGTGAACTCTAGGAAAAATAATCATCAATGACCTAATTTGGATCGAGATCACATTCTTGTGAATTTCGTTGCAAATTAGGGAACAAATGATTGATGATTTTCTTTGTTAGAGTCTAGATCCGAATGATCATGATTGAAAAGACAAGGGATAGAAAGAGAAACCTTAGGTTCTTCAACAGATCCCTAATCTTCATTCATCATCATCAATCTAGCTACAAATTATCAATAGATAAGATTAGTCATTATTAGATTCATCATTGCTACCAATTTGTTCTAATCCTACAAGCTGTTCTACAAATCTTGATAACTAAATCGATTGGGACATTTCTTGATTCTTGATTCTAGATCTATATTCTTTAGGTTTTCTTAAAATAAAAACTCATAAATCTTGAATCAACTTTCTTGCAATTTCTTTTATCTTTTAAATTTCGACTCATCTAAAACAAGATCGATCAAAACACACATCTCAGTGGACGATCCGTATTCATTAACGCGCTACATCGACACCGTTAATTGATTGCGGTATAAATTTCTTTGGTTGTGAAACATTCTAAATACACACGAAGAAAACGATCAATCTACAGGGCATCGATATTCTAGAGTAGACTAGTGTGCAGGTTTCTTGACCCTGTATGGGGGCGATGGTTGATCCAATAACCATTGGTGTTTGACATCAATGATTGTTCACAGGTGCTCATTAAAGAATGGGTACGCCGAACAAGACTCACCGAGAACTCCTAGATGGTATCATACCTATCGTCAGATAGCAGTTCTCTGGTGATACTTATACAGATTAGTCTGTAGACCCGAGATCGTTATAGTGTCTCGTGTGGTTCCCACCGTGCTTTGATTTCCTCCCTACCACAGCTCATCAGAGTTGTGCAAACAGGTGGATTTTGGGTACAATCCCGAATCACTTGGATGCAGTAAGCGATAGGAGGGGTTTCGTCTCTCTCTGTATAGGAAGTTGATATTGTGCTATGCTCGATTGGCTATAACAACAATTCCCTGGCTAGGTTTGTTGAGATTTACTAATAAGAGTTATTAGTAGTTTCTTGAACCGTTATGAGCCACACATCGGCATGGCGTATCAAGTTACTGGGGTCTGACGTTTACCACCCCTAGACTCGATATGTGATGTATTGGACGAAAATACCGGACTGTATGGTATGTGCTACTTATAGGCTCGTTGGGGTTAGGATGAGTTTGCTCGCCGGCCACCTTTTCGACATGTACCTGGGTAGCCGTTATGCACAGCTAGTGCCGCTGACGGGCTTGTGGTTTAACCCACTGTCAGCGTACTGTCGAGTCTTTAGAGTCCCATACAGAGGGTACGATGTAGATGTCGTAAGATGTTACTGCAGGGTTTCGATTATATACGTATACTGACTACACAAATGATATTCGGAAGGATAATACTGGTAGGCTTTGGTTTAAGCTGGATACCGGTATTATATTATTTGATTATTGGTATCTCATTGTATTCGTATTTTTGGAATACGAATACGGGTATATTTATACGGTATACGGTGAGGGGCATTCTTGTAATTTTACAAGAAAAAGCTTCTAGAAGGTGACACCTCATATATGGATTTTCTATTTTGGAAAATAAATAAATGGGTGGACTTTGGAGACTTTTCCAAGCATGGATGAAAGCATGACTAAGGATTATCATATTCATTTGGATTTACTATTGAGGCATAGTTGATTATTTTTGAGAAAAATAATCCATGCTTCAATAATTCAAAATCCTTAGCTATTCTTTTATTCAACACTTAGTTCATTTTTCTCATTCTCAGTCTCACATTCTCTCTCCAAATTATCTCCTCCCTCAAGCTCAACCCTAATCCTTCACATGAGTTGTGAAACATAGGTTTTGAGATCAAATGATCCACTTGATTATCTCTACATCAGCTAAGTAGTCTCTCTTAGCAAGCTTGACTTCTTAGTTACCTCTTTAGTGGAGGTTGAAGCTTGATCCAAAGCTCTTGGGTGGATCATCTATGGCTTAGCGGTGACCGGAGATTGAGATCATTCCAAGCAGCTAAGGAGCTCAGAAATGCAGCGGAAAGAAGATCCGAAGGACCGGTTTCAAGAAGGTATAATCCCTATCATAGTAGCTAAAACTCCTAGATAGGGTACTAGTTATGGTTTAGGAAATGATCCGGGTTCAAAAGTCGATGTTGCATGCTTCAAAATAATTTTTTGCTACTTCCGCTACCCCACAAGTGTTGTGAGGATGTGCAACATCCACTAACATGGTACAGAGCCTAACTAAACCAAAACTAGTATTTTAGACGACGTTTAAAGCTTCGAAACCGAAACAACTCCGAAACTGTAAAATCAAAAACCAAGTTTCTGGAAATTTTTATAAGTCTTCTGAATTTTTTTTAAACATGTGCAGAAGACTTGTTATGAGATAACTTGAACATCCTCGAAAAACGAGCCCAAACACTCAGAATCTCGCCGGCCAAAACCCAGATTTTCCCGGCCTCACCAGTCCACTGTAGCGATTTGGGCTTGGGGTTTTAAGGTGTTCTATACTTTGGTTTTAAGTTTTATGGTGTTTTTTATTTTCTCCTAGATTACATGTGATGTTATCTAAGTGTCAGAGCAATTTGAAGTGTTTCGAAGTCGATTTTTTAGCATTGTTTTTCCGCTTTTCAGTTTTGATATGTGTTATGAAACGTCCACTAATTGCTATACGACGATTAGTGGGGGTTGCACATATATGTATCATATGATGGTATATGTATATGAATGTGTTGGATCGTCGTGGATGAATAGACGGGGGGATGTGAGAAGAGTGTTTTCTTTTCTTTCATTCTTGTAATTTGTAAAAGTGATGTAATATTATTTTGCGGGCACATCCGGATTGAGCTTGTAGACACCGTTGTATTATTTCATTTTACTGTTTTTTCTCCTAGGATAGACCCAAGGTAGGGTGCACAAACTACCGGGTTCTTGAAGTGCCGAGTGGCCTACTCATTTTATTGAGGGAGGTTGCTTCACTTCGGGAATTTGGTGGGTAGTTTGCTGCACCCGTAGGGCTCTAAGGTGGGGTTTGGCTATTTATCATGACCGTGTAATCTGTCTTTCGTTCAGGGCTTAAACGAAACACGGAATTCCTAGTATATCCAATGTATTCATCTGTGATTTGGAATGCTTATTATTGCGTAAGACAAATGGCTATATATATATATGAGATATATAATAAACGTTTCTTATATTTTGCACCCACGCTAGTCCAGCCCCCGCTCTGCCGTTAGTTAAGTGACCTAACGGTGTATGACAGGCCCCGTGGCGAATGCGGATGGCATAAACGTACATTCTATTTTCGTTTCTTTTTCTGCAATGATAAGATTAAATGATGGGAAAACATTGATGAGATTAATGTTAAGAAAAGAAACCTGATGTTGTTGTAGAATCAAAATTTTTCAAAAAGGGTGGCTCTAGTTCTTGCTTTGCATAGTGGTATTCATTGATGAATATCCAGCACCTCAATCGATGAGGAAAGAGCCGAGATCCCTTCACCGGGAGTGACCTCTTTAGCAAAACTTGTAAATGCTACAACCCACTCGGTTTATTATGATAGCCTCCCTAGTTCTTGCTTTGCATAGTGGTATTCTTTGATGAATATCCAGCACCTCATTCGATGAGGAAAGAGCCGAGATCCCTTCAACGGGAGTGACCTCTATAGAAAAAGCTATTCGGTTTGTTTTTGAAAAACTACTCGATTTTTTAGCGGAGCTTAAACCACTCCTTTTCAAATTACTAGATTCTACAACGATATCAAGTTCATTACGTTAAAGGTTTTCATCAAAACCATTCGTAGCCTTACGCCATTTTAGGAAGTAGAGTACTGTTAGTCGATGTTAGACACCCCACATGATGCGGGGAGGCGGAATAGGTAAAACAATCATTTTGTTTGAGTTAACATCGACTAACTTTACGGATCTTTGCTAAACCCTAACTAACAACTATCTAGAAGTGATTAACTACTATGATAGATGATTATATCTAATGATTCAAGTCCTTCTTGTTCTTGTAGTTCACCTCTTCATCGGCCTCCTCGATGTGATAGAAGATCCACCTGAGAGATCCTTCTCCAAGCTTTAACCTCTCACTTGAGGTAACTAGGTGGCTATGAGTGCTAATCAAAGTAACCTAGAGGATATAGAAGAGGATTAGGGATCTATTAGTCTTGCTAACCCTTGGATCTCAACACATGAGCGGATTATGGTTTAGTTCTTTGAAGAGAGAGAGCTTGAGGAGAGAGAATGTGTAAGTGAGAATGAATATAAATCTTAAGTCATTTGGATAAATAATGAAGCATAAAAATATCTAAGTAATAATATGTAAAAATATCAACCATGCTTCATTAATTACTTTGAGGTGAATCACCTCATGACTCATGATGTAATTAATGCAAATTACACATCATCTCCTCCACCTCATTAAGCTAAATTCATAAATGAATAAAAACATAATGAGTCACCTTTCTTCTAGAAGCTTGTCGAGTAATTACGAGAATGCCCCACCCATCCGTAAAACACGAAAATACTGAGACTGTATAAATCCAATAATCCAATACTAGAATCTGGCTTAAACTAAAGCCCGCTAGTATAAACTATCCGAACATCGTACGTGCATAAATGCACGTATGTGTCCGAACCCTGTCGTAAAACCATACGACCTATATATCGTTTTGCCTGAAGCAGGGAAACTCTCTGTGTGTGACTCTAAAGACTCGACACTACGCTGGCAGTGGGTTTAACCACAGGCCGCAAGCGGTACTAGCTGTACGTAACGGTCCCCAGGTAGATGTCGATAAGAAGGCCGATGAGGAAAGCCATCCGTACTCCTACCGAGCCTGATGTGACAATCTCCGTACATTCCGGTCTATTCTTCTAGGACTATCACATATCGGGCCTAGGGGGAGGCAAGCGTCAGTCCCCTAAAAGCGGTATAAGTCGTGTCGGAGTGAAGCCCATTACACCTTGAGAAGCAACAGGAAATCCTACCAGTAAATCTCGTTTGCCCTGGCCAGGGACTTTGCGTAATGGCTCTCCAAATACAGCGCGATATCAACTCCCAATACCTGGAGAGATGAATCCTATCTAACCGCAACTACCTCCAAGTGCTTCAGGACTGCACCCAACTGCTACATGTTTGCACGACTCCTTTGAGCCGTGGTAGGGTAGCAATCTAAGAACAGTAGGAACACACTCGAGATGAAGCAGCAGTGTCAATTCCGCGGACTACGCTGTACTCATGTCACCTGGAAACAGTTAACTGACGACGGGTATAATACCAACCAACAGTTCCCTGCGAGTCCTGTCCGGTGTACCCGTAACCCAACGAGCACCTGTATACTATCTCCAGTACAACGTACTGATGGCTGTGGGACAGACCATCTCCTTAACTGGGATGAGAAGTGTACACACTAGTCTACTCCGTAGTATTGATGCCCTGTCTCGATAATCCTACGACTAGGGACCTGAAAAAGGAAGTGCTTGTAGACTACCGAGCCCCCACTAGTGTGACTGCCATCACAACGCTGGTAGTCAAGCAAGATCCTATGGACTCTATCAATATGTATTCGCTATATGTTAAAAGAAACATATACACATATTAAGATAGATATAAACCAAGTAGCATACTACTATATTGAGCGAGACTGTTAATATAACTGTGAATATCCCAAGCTTCCATTAAATAATATACAAACTAGTAAGATACAATAATGGCCCCTAGGGCATATACACTAACAATCTCCCACTTGCACTAGGGCCATGTACTGGCATATCGAAGACTTATCATCTCAAGTAGCCTCTCAAACTGTATCTGAGGTAAGGCCTTTGTGAATGGATCTGTAGTGTTCTCCTCTGTAGAAACTCTCCGGACCTCGATCTCCTGGCGATCTATGATCTCCCTGATCAGGTGATACCGCCTTAAGATGTGTCTGGACTTCTGATGGGACCTGGGTTCCTTCGCTAAAACTATAGCGCCGTTGTTGTCATAATACAACGGTATTGGATTAACAATGGTAGGAACCACCTGAAGTTCTGTTAGGAACTTCTTCATCCAGACAGCTTCTTTTGCGGCATCGTAAGCAGCGATATACTCCGCGTCCATCGTCGAGTCAGCAACGGTGTCCTTCTTGGAACTCTTCCAGCACACCACCCCTCCTTTGAGGGTAAAGACAGAACCTGACATGGTCTTGGAGTCATCCTTGTCACTCTGGAAGCTGGAATCAGCAAAAGCCTTGATCTGGAGGTCTTTTCCGCCATAAACCAAGAACATATCCTTAGTCCTTCTCAGGTACTTGAGAATGTTCTTTACTGCTATCCAGTGCTTCTCCCCTGGGTCTGACTGATACCAGCTCACCACGCTCAGTGCGTAAGCTACATCTGGTCTGGTACACAACATCGCATACATTATAGAGCCTACCGTAGAAGCATAGGGTATAACTGACATGTGATCCCTTTCCAAATCAGTCTTGGGAGACATCTCTTTGGAAAGAGTGATTCCGTGACAAGCCGGTAAATTACCGTGCTTGGAATCTTCCATACTGAATCTTTTCAGTATAGTGTTGATATACCTGGACTGCGAAAGTCCCAACATCCTCTTAGATCTATCACGATAAATCTGGATCCCCAGAATATAAGAGGCATCACCCAGGTCTTTCATGGAGAACCTGCGTGACAAGAATCATTTGACAGATTGTAGCATAGGAATGTCATTTACTATCAAGAGAATGTCATCCACATACAAGACGAGGAATACGACAGTTCATGCTATAATTTTACTATATATACATGGTTCATCTGGATTTTTGATAAAGTCATATTCTTTGACCGTTTCATCAAAACAGATGTTCCAACTCTGCGATGCCTGCTTTAGTCCATAAATAGACTTAAGCAACGTGCAAACTTTCCCGCTGCTCCCACTCTTATTGAAACCTTCTGGCTGATCTATATAGACACATTCTTCTAAATTACCATTTTGAAAAGCCATCTTTACGTCCATCTGCCAGATCTCATAATCATGGAAGGCGGCAATGGCAAGAAGGATCCGAATGGATTTGAGCATAACCACTGGTGAAAAGTTTCGTCATAGTCCAAACCAGGTCTTTGATGAAAACCCTTTGCAACAAGTCTAGCCTTATAGGTTTCCACATGTCCATCTACACCAATCTTTTTCTTGAAGATCCACTTGCATCCTATGGGTTTTATCCCATCTGGAGCAAACTCCAAAGTCCATAATTTGTTGGTGTAGATGGACTCCATCTCGGTTCGCATTGCATCCAGCCATCTTACCGAGTCGCCGCTCTGGATGGCCTGCTAGAAGCTAGTAGGTTCATCATTATCAATGACGCAATCCTCGCTATCCCCGTCTATGAGAAAACCGCAGTATCTCTCAGGAGGATGAGACGGCCTACTACTCCCGCGGAGGGGTGCGGGAATGTCTTGTTCTTCTTGAACTTCTGGTTCTATCAAACTTTCAGTAGTAGTTTGTGGTTCTCGAATTTCTTCCAGTTCTATTGCGCTCCCACTTGTTTCCTTTTCTAAAAACTGTTGTTCTAGAAAATGGACATTACGAGAAACAAAAACCTTTTGTTCCTCTGCGTAATAGAAAAAATACCCCTTGGAGTTCTTTGGATATCCCACAAACTAACACTCCACTGATCGTGCCTCGAGTTTGTCCGCATGCTGCTTTTTAACAAAAGCTGGACATCCCCATATCTTCAGATAGTGAAGATAGAGTTTCTTCCCACTCCACATCTGATATGGTGTGGTAGGCACAATCTTGGTGGGAGTCTTGTTCAAAAGATATGCAGCTCATTCTAGTGCATAACCCCTGAAAGATCACGGTAACTCAGCATTACTCATCATGGAACGTACCATATCAAATAGGGTTCGGTTCCATCTTTTCAATACACCGTTATGCTGTGGAGTGTATGGAGGAGTAAGCTGAGAGAGAATTCCTTTCTCTTTTAGGTAACCCAAGAACTCGGCACATAAATATTCACCACCTCGATCAGATCTCGGTGTCTTAATACTTTTGTCGGTTTGGTTTTCTACTTCATTCATATATTCTTGGAATTTCTCAAAGGTCTCGGATTTATGTTTCAGTAAGAAAATGAATCCATACCTAGAGTAATCATCCGTAAAAGTAATGAAATATGAAAAACCACCTCTTTCATGTATAGACATTGGATCACATACATCGCTGTGTATAAGTCCTAAGAGCTCGCTCGACCTTACTCCATGTCCAGTGAATGGAGTCTTTGTCATTTTTCCTTTGAGACATGATTGACAAGTGGCATAAGATTGATATTCGAACGGATTCAAATATCCTCCTCTATGTAACTTAGTTAACCTTGTCACGTTGATGCGACCTAGTCTACAATGCCATAAGAAAGCCTTATTTATATCTGGAGACTTTCTTTGCAGTATGTTCTGGAAATTGAAAATATGTAATTGGTTTAACACGTATATACCGTTATCTAGTGTACCGGATCCAATCAAACCATAATTAAGGTGGATGTTAACAACATCTCTTACAAACGTGAAATCATAACCTTCTTTTGATAACAATGATACTGATATGATATTACACGTTAAACTGGGTACAGAAAAACATTTGCGCAAAACCAAAATATATCCACTCGTCAATCCAAGGTGATAATCCCCTACGGACACAGCACTCACGCTAGCTCCGTTAGCAACCTGGAGGGTCATATCACCAACCTTCGGCACTCTACGGTTTCTCAGTGCCTGCAATGAATTGCATATATAAGATCCTGATCTGGTATCCAATACCCAGGAAGTAGAGTTTTGACAGACAATTTTCAATTACAAACACACCTGAAGTCGAAGCCACAGCTTGCTTCGGGTCCTGGTTCTTGGCGATCCAAGCTTTGCAATCTTTCTTCCAATGGCTTTTCCTATGACAGTGGAAGCACTCGTCCTTTGCCACTACTGGCACTGCAAACTTTGCCTTTCCCTTGACTCCCACCTTACCAACACCACCTCTTGGTTTGGTAGTGGCCTTCTTCTTCCTTCCTTTGGCCCTTGCCTTGGACCTGGAAGAGGAAGCACCACGAACAAACATAGTGGGTGTTTCCCTTGCCTTCTGCAAGGTGCCCTCTGCACTCCTCAACATGTTAAGGAGTTCTGGAAGCTCAACTTCCTTACCTTGAATGTTGAAATTCAAGATAAAGTGGGTGTAGGTCGAAGGAAGGGACTGAAGAACCAAGTCTGTATATAGCTCGTTCTCTAATGTCGTCCCAAGGTCCGCGAGCTCTTCTATATAGCCAATCATCTTGAGGACATGTTCTCCTACAGATGATCCGACGGCCAGCCTCGACTGAAACAAGTTCTTCGAGGTCTCGTATCTAGCTATACGAGATTGCTCTCCATACAAATCCTTGGTGTGCAGAAATATGGATTCTAGATCCATATTCTCGTGCCTCCTCTGATGTTCATTATTCATGGAGGCAAGCACGATGCATTTGTCCTTCACACAATCTATCTCCCAGGCCTTGCGGATTTCCTTATCCGCGACACTGGATTCTGGACCAGGGACAGCATGTGCCTTACTGGAAAGGACATACCCCAATTTTTCATAAGTAATTGCCATCTTAACATTCCGGAACCAATCTTTATAGTTTGGCCCTGCCAAAATATTTTTATCTAATAGTAACTTAAGGCCTGTCATGTTCCGGGTCGCTGCAATTGAGAGAGAGAGGGAACACTTTAGCATGATGCTCTTGCATATTTAGAGTGGTTTTTAGTTTATCTAAACAGGATGGCTCCCACTGTTTCTCGAATCCCTCCTCAAACCAAAAAGGAAGAACTAGTCAGGACTATTCTCACCGTACAATACTTGCTTAACCGTTCAGCCAGGCCAGTGTCGGTACTTCGCGGAAGGTTTTACGACGCTTTCACGAAGTTCCTTAATTAAATAACCTCTTTTCTTTGGGGGCGTAGCCCCGCTGACACCTTTCTCGACACCTACTTGGTTTATAGCATTGATCGTTAAGTGACGAATCTCCTGATGAATAGCGGATACTCACAGTAGGATCGGGATCCAAATATCATCGTGTGATAAAGCTGAAGGAATCCTACCAAAATTATCACACTCCAAATGGTATGCAACTCTTAGAAAATTTCAGTTTCTTTAGAAATTCCCGATATCTATTTCTGCTCATGCTCTTATGACCTTGGCGTTGGTCAAAATGTCATAAGTCATATGTCAAGTTCTACCCATCATTATCTTGTTAATTTGAACCCATCCGTACATACCCCTGACATTGGCCAAATGATTGTACAACTGTCCCAAACTAACTCATCTATCTATACAACAAATGAATACCCAGCAGCTACCAAACACTATGCCTTGGCGTTGGTCAAAATACATAGCTTGAATACTACTGAATACCCAAATGAAATGACGGAAGGCTACGAATGGTTTTGGCGAAAACGTGAACGTAGTGAACTTGATATGATCGAAGGAACCTGATAGCTTTTAAAAGGAGTGGTTTAAGCTCCGCAATTAAAAAAATATCTTCTGTTTTAAAATAACTGAGTGGTTTCTTTTAAACTGTTCCAACGATTCAACTTTGGTTTATTTTCTTTGCATTAATATAATGTGTCCCATCAATTAACCTATCATTGCAGAAAACAACGAAAATAAAACGTTCTCTTACGCCATCCGCATTCGCCACTGGGCCCCGTCATTCACCCGTTAGGTTACTTAACTAACGACAGAGCGGGGGCTGGGCTAGTGCGGGTGTAAAACATAAGTAACGCCTAATAGATATTATGTATAGATATTGTACATTCGTCAGACGCAATAATAGGCATTCCAGATCACAGATGAACATATTGGATTTTCTACGAATCCGCATTCTTTTTGAGCCTGCAAAGAAAAACGGATTACACAGTCGCGATGAATAGCCAAAACCCCACCCCAGACCCCTACGGGTATGGTAGACTACCCGCCTAGTACCCGAAGTGAAGCGGTCTCCCTCAACGACGTGAGTAGGCCACTAAACACTTCAAAGTACCCGGTAGTTTGTGCACCCCACCTTGGGTCTATCCTAGGAGCAGAAAACAGTAAATGAAATAATACAACGGTGGCTACAATCTCAACCCGGATGTGCCCGGCAAAAGAATATTACAACAAATTACAATTTACATTTGAATGAAAGAAACACTTGTCTCACATCCCCGGCTATCTGATCAGTCGAAAATGTTGCATTTTTAACATATCAATTTCCCTACCATTTGCAATCATCTAAAGGTGTTCGGTATGAATATAGCACATATTAGTAAAACAGCTGTAAAATACCAAATAACATGTGTTATATATTATAACCGGCATTTTGAGGGAAATTGAGTGCTTATAATTGCTCGCATGATCTTTTGTATAGCGCAACACTTGTCTCGATAATCTGTGCAGGAAATTTCAGGAAAAGAGCCGAAACTGATAAAAGTGCTGATAAACTACGCCAAGTACAAGACTTATGTTCTGGCAGTGAACAAGGAAGATTTATGAGATTCCAGATATCAGAAAATAGCACCAAAGCCAATACAAGAATTAACATTGAAATTCTATGCAGTAAACCCTCAAAAAGGTCACGGATACGCGGCCGAAGGGACGGATCCGCCGCGGATCCGCGGCTACGTCAGCAAGTCGTCAGCAGCTCTTCTCGGGGTCTCTCTTCTCAAGTTCAAAACTGCTTCAAGCCACTTTAAATTCCAGAGATCTCCAGAAGGTTCTGTCCGAACAGCCAAGCTTCTTGTACAACCTAAACACCTCCAAGCTTATCAAGGAAGTGTTAGTTATATGTACGCCCTAGAGGCCATTACTGTACATACGATGTATATTGTAGTGGATGCTTGGACATATATAGGGAGGACTTTCTTGCTCGACATGATAATACACTATCTGTTTTCTCTTTATCTTAACATGTACTCTGATTGTCTCTATGTTACATGTTGATAAAGCCCTTAGGATGAGTACTTGACTACCAGGACTATGATGCGGATCATACTAGTGAGGACAGGATAGTCGCCAAGTACATCCTTCAATTGTTCCTAGTCGTAGGAGTACCGAGACAGGGCATCGATACTCCAGAGTAGACTAGCGTATGCGCTTCTTGACCCATATGATGGGCGATGGATGATCCTATATCCATCAGTGTTTGACATCAAGGATGGTGTACGGGTGCTTAGTAGAGACTGGGTACCCTGGACGGACTCGTCGAGAACTCCCAGATGGTATTATACCTCATGTCAGATGGCAGTTCTCCGGTGACACTGGTACAGAGTAGTCTGTTGACCCGAGATCGTCATAGAGACTTGTGTGATTCCCACTCTGCTTTGATTTCCATCATACTACGTCCAAGAGAGCGTGCAAAAAGGTGGCTATTGGGTACAGTCCCGAATTATATGGAGGCAATGAGAGATAGGAGGGGATTCGTCTCTCCCGGTATAGGGAGTTGATGTTGTGCTGTGTTCGATTGGCTATGACTGGAAATCCTTGGCCAGGGTTGCTGAGATTTACTGGTAAGTGTTATCAGTAGTTTCTCGAACTGTTCTAGACCTCATATCGACACGACTTATCAAGCTTCTGGGGTCTGACGTTTACCACCCCTAGGCGAGATATGCGATATATCAGACGGCAAGACCGGAATGTACGGGAGTGTTACTGACTGGATTCACAGGAGAATGTACAGGCTTGCTTGTTGATCTTCTGAGCGCTCAATACCTGGGTGGCTGTTACGTTTAGCTGATCGGTTGCAGATTATGGGTGTTTGATATGATCATCACATACTACCGGCGTATTGACGATTCTTTAGAGTCCTACACAGAGATTTCTTGGTTCAGGCAAAACGGAGTAGGGGCACATATATGATATGTGCAGGACCGAGGATAATGCGATATGAGATACCGTATTCTATTCTCGCGAAATATTATATGAGCCGGGTCATCGGATCAAGTGTTGATTCGATGAATCGGTAAATGATATATTAGTCGGTTATATGCGATATAGCCGGATTGTCGGATCAAGTTTTGATTCGATAATTTAATGTATAATTATATACATGATATATTAAATTACATTAACTAATATTAGCTCGCTAAAAGATTCTTTTTCTCACTCGGGTAATACATTGATATATATGCGATATATGTTAATTGTATTATTTTATTTTGTTACAATAAATATTATATATGTGATATATAATATTGTAACATGATATGATTACTAATGCAACATGTTTAGTGGAGATTAAACAAGGTTAGGGTTTGAATTGGGTTAGTTCTTTCATGAACATTCTAGAAGGTTTCTTTTTGTTTTTAGTTAAGATATTATGCTTGATATTTTGTAATGACTCATTCTTAACCGAACCTAAACCCTAGCCCTAGTTAAATCTCTACAAAGATTTAGTTGACCATGGTTACATTATTAATCATATATTCTTTCATTATTCATCACAAATGGATGGACAGTTGTTCTTCTTCCTCCTTCTTCCTTCTTTGATGAAAAAGATTACTAGATTTTTCAAAGGTGATGAAAATGAGAGAGAATAAGAAAACAAATGAGAGCTAAAATCCTACTTCATCATCCTCATCTATCCTTGCCATTTAGATGAGGGTGTTCACTTCATTTAGTGAGTGCGAGCTTGTGTTAATGAAACTTCAAGGTAAAACATCTTTGTTATCGAAGATCGGAAACAAGCTTGCATCTTTCTCTTCGTGGAGCCTCTCGAGAGTCCGGAACTTGATGATCGCAGTGAAGGGACCTCAACACGGAGCTCATGAAGTGAAGGACCGGATCTACAAAGGTTGTAATCCCTTTCACTTAGTGTTAAAGTGTTTAACATGCTTTGTTTCGCCTAATCTCTAGTATAAAGATCTTGTTAAGGGTTGTTCGGCACGGCTAAATTTTAAATCGGGTATGGTTGATGCCTTGTAGACCCTTGTGGCAGTACCTAGTAACCCTACAGTGGTATCAGAGACAAGCTAGAGCTTTAGGCGAAGTCTGAACGAAGTTTAAAGTCCGATCGAACTCCGAATACCCGAAAAACCCTAGTTTCTGGAAATTTTTGAAAACTGTTGATTTTTTCATATTAAAAATACTCAAAAAAATAAGCAGGGTATTTTAGGAATTACTGTGCAAAACGACACCCTAAATCCACTAAAGCGCCGCGGAAACGCGACCAAACCAGGGTATTGGCGGCGGTTCCACGGCAGATACTGTTTATTGAGGGATAGTTTTTATACAGTAATAACCGTTGGTACTTCCTGATTCTTCTGGGAATTTTTAATTTTACTCAAGTGTTGAGTTTTCTGGGTTGTTTTTGGGACTCGTTGATTCGATCGGATAATATAACTTCGTTTAATTTTTCCGGGTAATTTTAGAACGTGTTAAAAAGTTCGAACGGATATCAATAACTCACTTTTTCCCCTGCCGGAAAATTTCCAAGTGTTGCATTTTTCCGTAGTTTGAGAACGTTCTAAGTCGTGCAAGTAACGCGGTGGACCCTCTAGAAGAACAGAAACCTTAACTCGATTATGTGACTGTCTTGAACTGCTTCTAAACCTTAGGGTTTGGGACAGTACGGCGTTGCCACATGTGAGGCGTTGGCTTGACCCTTATACCGCTGGACCATTGGTACTGTGGCATGTGATGGATGTTTTTAAACTAATTTCAAGTGTTGAGAACTATTTGGGAAATCTTGGGTGTTTATTTATTCGATTGGAAAGTTTAACATTGTCTATTTATCTGGAATGTGATACAATATGTGGAATTCATAGAGTTAGGCATGAAATGCGAAGTATGTGATATTTCGAATTTACGATGTCTAAAGAGATTGTGGATTCCAAATGTTGTAGTTTTACACTTTCTTTTCTGTGACCGTAAGCGTAGTATGTGGTGTATCGCCGGCTTCGTTGCTATACATCAACGACAATCGGGATATGCATACTTGCTTACGTTGATGATATGAGATATTATGTGTTGCTGTGATATGTTATATTGGATCGTCGCGTTTTGAATAGCCGGGGGTTTATGTGAGATGAGGGTTTTTATTTTCATTCATGTAAAATTCATTTGTATGTAATATTCTTTTATTGGGGCACTTCCGGGCTGAGGATAATGTCACCATTGTATATTATTTACTTTTACGCATTAGGTAGACCCAAGGCGGGCAGCACAAGTAAACAGGTTCTAGGGTCCAGTGAGAGACCATCTCGAGGAGTCGAGACCGGGTCTCCTAACCCTAGAATTGGCAGTGTTGCTTGTCGCTCTCGTAGGGGTCTAGGGATGTGGGTTTGGCTATTCATCGTGACCGTGGAATCCGTGTTTTATACAGGCTAGTATTAAAACATGTTGGAGTTAGTGCCCTCAGAGTCAATTATTGGATCACAGGCACGTGATTGCAATGATTGAGGGAGGACCTATCCCGGTAGGACAGTTTTACTCGAGATGATAGTATGCTATCTGGTTTATCTTTATCATCGTGTACTGCTTTAGGTGACATGACATGTCGCTATTACACGTTGATAGAGCCCCCTAGGATTCTTGCTTGACTGCCAGCAGTATGATGGCGATCATATACGTGGGAGCTGGTGGTCTATAAGCACATCCTTAAAAGGTCCCTAGTCGTAGGAGTTTCGAGACAGGGCATCGATACTCCGTTAGTAGACTAGTGTATACAGTCGAGACCCCGACGAGGGGCGGTGGCCGGTCTCACAAGCCACTGGTGTCAGTTGGTTCACCTAAGATGTATACAGGTGCTCATTGGGTTATGAGTACACCGGACAGGACTCGCCGGGAACCTGCTAGTTGGTCTTATACCAGATGTCAGATAGCAGTTCCCTGGTGACATGTGTACAGGTTAGTTCATCGACCTGAGATCGTCATTTGTCTCGTGTGAGTTCCCACTGTGCTTTGATTACTACCCTACCACGGCTCAAAGGAGTCGTGCAAACAGGTTTTAGTTGGGTACAGTCCCGAGCCACATGGAGGCAGTGAGCGGATCTGCAGGGGTTCGTCTCTCCCGGTATTGGGGGTGAGGTCGCGCTGTGTCTAGGAGAGCCATTACGCAAAGCCCTCGGCCGAGGCAGGAGATTTACTGGTAGGTATTCCAGTAGTATCTCAGGGCGTTCTGGGCTACGCTCCGACACGACTTGTACCGCTTTTGGGGGTCTGACTTTTACCAACCCCCTAGGCCCGCCATGCGATACTCATAGACGAACGGACCGGACTGTACGGATATTGTCACTGACAGGCTCAGTTGGGTGTCGGGGTGAGCTTCCTCATCGACGTCCCATTTGGTCAATAGCTGGTGGCCCGTCACGTATTGGCTTATACCTCTGACGTGCCAGTGGTTAAATCCACAGCCATAGTATTGACGAGTCTTTAGAGTCCACCACACTCAGTTACTCAAGTTTCGGGCGAAACGCTGTAGAGGCCGTATGGAGATATGGCAGGGTTCGATCAGATACGTACGGTATTGCACGGATCGTGATCGGACAGTTTTTACTAGCCGGCTTTGGCTTAAGCCGGATTCTAGTATTTGATAGTGTAGTTTTGTCTCTTTGCATTTGTGTTCAGTGGGAATACAAATGCGGGCATGTATTTGCAGCAGTGGAGTTTTCCTGTAATTTATTACGGGATCGGTTTTCTGGGGTTGCCAGTTTGCATTCCGTTCCGGCCGGTTTTCCTTCATTCCTTCTCGGTCGGACTTTCTTGGTGGAGGGTGTTAATTGCAAGTTTGCAATTAACATTTTGTGAGGGGTTTCTTTGCATATTTATGGCATCATGATTGTTATTTCATCATGAGATCCTTTTTTGGTCTTCTCACTTGCTTTCATTGTGATGGTTGTTTGATATGATAAGAAAAGAAATGAGAGTGACCATTTTCTTTATTGGTTTTTCCATTTTATTTGATATCCTTGGAGAATTCTTTTTCTCTCTCCAATCTCATTTTAGAGGAGAGAGGGCCGGCCACTATGGAGGGGGAGAGATGAGAGGAAATTTCATGGTGTATGGAAATTATATCATCTCATTCTTGCTTGCTCCAAAAATCCAATAACCCTTCTCCAAAGTTCTTTCTTGTTTCCTCCACATCATGGCAACCTCAAAACCCCAAGAGACAAGTTCACTACACTATTTCTATAGCAAGCCTTGGACGCGTCGGCTAGCCAACTTCGCGCCCGAGTTGCCTCGGTCAAGAGGCGGGAGCCCGTAAAAGATTCCGGCTACGTGGTGCCCTTTCCGACGAGCGAGGAGGTGACGGAGATTCCGCGGGAGATCGGAGTGGAGACGAAGACCGAAGGACACGGATCGCTTGGTATATCTCTCTCCCCATCTCTAGTTAGCTAGTATAGGTTAATGGTTTACGATCCGGGTTTTCATTGTCCGCGGTAGCGCCGGTTTCCGAGTAAGGAAAATTTTTTGATTCCGCATTTTGGCCTCGAGTACGAGGCCGGGGCGCTGCCGTGGCGCAACATGGTATCAGAGCCACGCCATTAACCTTACCTAGCTTGTTCTAATGCGTTTTACTTATCCGATCGACCAAAATCTCAAAAAACCGTATTTTGTTCACATCAGTTTTCTGTTGGAATTTTTTGGTATCTAAAAATTTTTCAGGTTACAGAAAAATAATGTGCACGAAATTATAAGACCACTGAAAAAATTCGACAGTGTCAGTCATACAGTTGACCGCGGAAGCGCGGCCAAACCCCACTTTGGGCCGCGCTTCCGCCGCAGTCTACTGTGCTCACACTGTGGAAATTTTACAGTGGGCTTTTGGGCTAATTTTGAGGGTTTTGGAATATTAATTTAGGGCCCAGGTTTTCTGTGACTGCTACAGTATTGTTTTGGGGCCCGCTTGTTAATTGTTTGATCGATCGGATATTTAAACACATTATTTCACAGTATTTACATTATATCTGCGACCGTGAATGTCACTCGATCGGTAAATCCGGTCTAACTGCTATAGCCCGGTTAGACGGATTTGCGAACGTGATTTTCACGTTGATGTTCTATGTTTATGCTGTGATGTTGCGGATCGGTCGTGGGGGATAGCCTGGATGCAATGCTAGTACAGTGCTGTTGTATTTTGTACATTTGTTATTGCGGGGCGAGCGTCCGACATGTGGACTGCCGTCACTGCCTGTTTGTATTATTATTTTGGGGCACGACCTGGTTGCGGTCGATGTACCCGGTGTATGTATATTTTTACTTTCTGTACTAGGTTTGCCCCGCGGTGGGGTGCACCGATAGCCGGGTTCTGGAGGGCAACAAGCCCGCATCTCAGGGCATTGAGACGGAAGGGGCTTCAGTCCAGGATTGGCGGGCTATTCGCCGCACTCGTAGGGGGTACAGGTTGACCCAGGAGGGGTGCCCAAGTTACCGGATTCCGTGAAGTGCTGGGTGGTCCATTCACGGCGCTGAAGGGGGCTGCCTCGCTTCAGGTTTTGGCGGGTGACTTGCCGCGCCCGTAGGGGTCTAGGATTTCATTGCACAGGCTATCCACACGACCAGGGGAACGTCGGGTTTCAGCAGCGGCTCTGTGAAACCCGGGGTTTCCAGATATCTGTATTGTTCTGTGATGCTGTACTTTTCTGTGATGTTGCATTTTATTCACGCCTTGAGCGAAATACTATATATTGGTATATATATTAGTAGATGTTGTATATGTTTTTCATCCGCGCTAGTCCAGTCCCCGCTCTGTCGTTAGTAAGCTAACCTAACGAGTGATGACGGGACCCAGTGGCGAATGCGGATGGCATATACGTACGTCAGTATATTTTCGTTCTTTGTGGTGTGATCATTTGATGGGACTGCGTTGATTCGGATCAATGCAAGATAAACAAACCTATTCTGATGTTGTTGGAACTTTTTTCAAAAAGCTGTTATTGCAAGGACGTTCACTTTTGTTTTGCATCGTGGTATTCATTTGGAATATCCTGCTCCTCAGTCGACGAGGCAAGGGCCGAGATCCCTTCACCGGGAGTGACCCCTTGGACAGAAGTTTGCGTCAGGGCATTAACTTCACTATAGCCGATTACTTTTGCTTTGCATCGTGGTATTCATTTGGAATATCCTGCACCCCATTCTACGGGGAAAGAGCCGAGATCCCTTCACCGGGAGTGACCTCTTTAGTAAAGGTTTTCGTCACTATATTTTTATAAAAAGTTATCCAGTTCCTTCAACGATATCAAGTTCATTACGTTAATGGTTTTTCGCCAAAAACCAGTCGTAGCCCTCCGTCATTTCAGATTAGTATTGCTTAGTATTCGCGCTACGTTTGTCGTTGCTATTCGCCGAGGCGTAGTGTGCGGTAGCTTTGTTGTGCTATTCTGTCGCATGGATATGTAGATTGGTTAGGACAGTCGTACGACTTTGTTGATTATTCGTCAAGGGTCGTGCGGGTGGGTTTAACGCAATCAAGATAATGACGGGTTGAACTTGACTAGGACCTTTTGATTTGTTGATTATTCGTCAAGGTCACTTGGGTCCTAGGGGTAAAAATCTTATCGGGAGTTTCAAAAGAACTGAAACTTGCCAGGCATGCGCATACCTTCTGGAGTGTGGTGACGTGAGTGGATTCCGTCACGTTATCATGCGATGAGAGTTGGATCCCGATTCCCACTGATGAGTTGGTTTACTCCTCGGGTGATCCCGACTAATTCTTCTTTCAGGTTTGGAGGAGAATTTGAGGTACAGTGGGAGGTTTCCTGATTAGATAAATTGGTAACCATTCTGATCTAGGTTAGAGTGCACGCTGAGTGTTTCTTTTCTCTCTCTCTGGCAGCGACCATTGACCCGACCCTGGACTATGACTCAGTGACCAAGTTGACCGAACCTTCTTAACACTGGCTTTTGGATTGTCAGAGTTGCAGACCTCATTGCCACTCCTACTTTTACCCTTTTCTCCAGGACACCCCGTATTACTACGAACGTCCACTTCCATTGGACAAAACCATCGTATGGTTATATACGAACTCGAAGGACTTCGAGGATGGTTTCTGGTTCTGGAAAAAACGGATAGGATTATTCAGTTGTCTTTTCTTTTCACCTTCTCTCAGGTTGCGAGTACTCCTTGGTTTAGGAGTAGTACACCTATTACGCAAATTGGATAGTCTTCTTCCAAACCTTAGGCTGGTGCCGACCGGTAGGGAATGAAGGAAACCAATTAGCATAACGATGGTGTGCAGAAGGTATTAAGTTTAGACAAAGCAAGGGATTAGTAAGAGGGCAAAGTAAATTGCGACTGATATTCACGACCAAACCAAGTATTTCTTCGCCAATCCTAAATCACCTTTGTATTTCTCCAGGACACTCCGTATCACTACGAAGATCCCATTTTATTGGATACTCCATCGTATGGTTATATACGAACTCGAAAGGAACTAGTTCCAGTTCGGGGATGGATTCTGGTTCAGGAGAAATAGGAATAAAGTACATTCAGGTGTCTTTTATCTTCACCTTCTCTCGCGTTGCGAGTGTTCCTAGGATTGGGACAGTACACCCTTTATGCTTTTTGGATAGTCTTCTTCCAAACCATAGGCTGGTGCCGAACGGTAGGGAAGGAAGAAAACCATTTGGCCTAAGGGGGTGTACAGAAGGTAATGACTAAAGACATATAAAGGGATTTGGAGAGGTGGCAAAGAATTATACGGTTATAGTTGTGAATCTGGATAATGGTAGAGGCATTACTAGGAATACCAGGGTACCCCAACGAGACATTTCGATGTTTCAGTTTCACTGTGTACTGTTAAAAGAAAACTGATTTCCCAGTTAGACACTTGCTCCAGGGTATGTATTTACCAGGTATGATTCTCACATCTGTATGGTTTTACAGATGATGAGTGGGAGTAAGTTATTGGGAATTGGGTGATCATCCTCATTATATCGGGATTCGTTGTAATCGGTGATATTTGAGGAAGCCACCTGGGTTGTTTGCCGGTCGGCAAATATTTGGTTTTGAATATCCGTTGTTGTGCACCAATTTCAAATTGATATATCTGTACGTCTATTTTCATAGAGTGAGATATACCTTTTGATATTATGTCGATGACATTTACCTATATCAGTGGATGGTTAGGTAAGGAGCATTAAACAGCGGTGTAATTCTTCTTAACCATAAGTACAGTTTTCAACCTACGACGCACAGTGAAAGAGTTGTTAGACTCAGCGGACTTATACAGAGTATTGTATGTTGTCCAGTGTCCATTAGGACAGAGGGGTTGGTCCTCATACTATATTCTACTTACTTTTAACTTCTCTAGTTCTTAGACATGTGTTTCGTAGAAACGCAGGGTCTAAGTTTTGAGGAGTTATAGGTATTTGAATAGAGTAGAGAACCAGGTGTAGCAAGTATCGGGATTCTTCAAAGAGATCGAAGATGTAGATACTTGTGTATGGTATTCAGTTGATAGTAATGATGAAGACAGATTGCTTCTCTTTCAGGTTACTCATAATTGGAAGCATTCCTAAGTTGAGTAACGCTGATCGACCTCCTTCCATTTAGTTGACATGCACTGGAGATAGATGCATGATTTGAATCTGGTTAAATTAAATCAGTGCCTCTGTTCCTATATTGGATATAGAACAGTTCATATCTTAACGATGTTAAGGTACGGGGAGTTGTCCGGCTTATGCTTAAAACCAGACACTGGACAACTCTAGGCACGTTTCTGTAATGGCTGTTTGTGGGTTGACCCAGGCTATGACGAGGGTTGATTTTCTACCATCTGGATGAACAGTAGAAATATTGTTTTAAACTCGCCACAGTTTTATTAAAAATGGTTTTTTTTTCAGAAAACAGTAGTGGGAGTATGGTAGAACTGGAAGTAATTCCAGAACCACAAACGATTACTGAAGATTTGATAAGGAACCTAAAGATTCAATCTGATTTGACATTCCATTGGCCACTCCGCAGATAAGGTGGGTAACTTCAGGCACCCGAGAGGCACTACGGTGGCCTCAAGGACGGTGACAGGGAAGTTCTTGTTTACCCACAATTGCCATTGCTGTTGTTCCAGGTTACGAGACCCGGCGGGAGGATGAGTATAGCGTCGTTCTAAAACTAGTTTTAGAAGTGTACGTGTATATGACTCTGCCAGAGGGTTGTCGTAGTCAGTGGGAGCAGCGGAAGCATTGGTGGACTTCATGCTTATGTCTATTTATAGACTAAAGCAGATATAGCAGAGTTAGATCATCTATTTCTGATGTGACAGTCATAGGTTTGACGTCATCAGAATAAGGGGTGGATCTGTTGAGAAGGTAGTAGAAAGTGATATTCCTATACTACGATCGGTTATACTTTGGTCGTCACACAGTGGTTTCTCCACAAAGGACTTGGACATTATATCAGACATACTGGTTACTAGACCTATGGTTTTAGATCTAGATTTGGGTGGTTTCCCAATCAGGGTACCTTGACAGCATTCTATGAGTATTTAGAATGGACGACTCCTGGCATGGTAGTGTACCTGCAGGTAATGGAGTCACCCTCTCTAAAGGTGTCTTACAGACTAAAGGGGAGAGGGATACGCATGATTGACAGATCACTTGCTTAGGCAATTGAGTCAATCATGAGATGTCAAGTACCACACCAGATGTTGTTCTTGCACTAGATGCAATAAGTTGATATTGATCCAATCCTGGAGGAACAGTCGGAAGCAGTTTTAGAACATAAGTGAATGTTCTAGGGATATGATAACGGCTGTCTCCTTTAGGAAACGGTTATCACTCCAGGCTTCCAAGGTGACATGGATGACAAGGAGGTTGTCAGAGTTATAGTTCTCCCTCTGACGAGGGGCAGTATTTTGGACAGGTAGTCCAAGGCAATACTGAGGGAGGCATGGCGCGGGATACTGATTAGTTTCAGTTGACGATACAGTCTAAGATGTTTGGATTTGGAGTTCATTTATGAGCTAGGTCCCATCAGACATCCAGGCATTCTAAGACAGGTATTGCTCATTTCGGGAGATGGCTTTCTCCTCGAACTTGAGATATAGAGAGACATAGAAAGAAACATCACAGCGGATCCACTCACTGAGGCTATTCCTCGAACGCAATAGTTTCGCAAACGAGTTTTGTGAGACTGACTAGTAGAGGAATTGGGTGTTCGGTATCACACGGGCTGTGAGTATGCGACATCGCAATAATTAGCCTTGAGTGCAAGTGGGAGATTGTTGGAGTTAGTGCCCTCAGAGTCAATTATTGGATCACAGGCACGTGATTGCAATGATTGAGGGAGGACCTATCCCGGTAGGACAGTCTTACTCGAGATGATAGTATGCTATCTGGTTTATCTTTATCATCGTGTACTGCTTTAGGTGACATGACATGTCGCTATTACACGTTGATAGAGCCCCCTAGGATTCTTGCTTGACTGCCAGCAGTATGATGGCGATCATATACGTGGGAGCTGGTGGTCTATAAGCACATCCTTAAAAGGTCCCTAGTCGTAGGAGTTTCGAGACAGGGCATCGATACTCCGTTAGTAGACTAGTGTATACAGTCGAGACCCCGACGAGGGGCGGTGGCCGGTCTCACAAGCCACTGGTGTCAGTTGGTTCACCTAAGATGTATACAGGTGCTCATTGGGTTATGAGTACACCGGACAGGACTCGCCGGGAACCTGCTAGTTGGTCTTATACCAGATGTCAGATAGCAGTTCCCTGGTGACATGTGTACAGGTTAGTTCATCGACCTGAGATCGTCATTTGTCTCGTGTGAGTTCCCACTGTGCTTTGATTACTACCCTACCACGGCTCAAAGGAGTCGTGCAAACAGGTTTTAGTTGGGTACAGTCCCGAGCCACATGGAGGCAGTGAGCGGATCTGCAGGGGTTCGTCTCTCCCGGTATTGGGGGTGAGGTCGCGCTGTGTCTAGGAGAGCCATTACGCAAAGCCCTCGGCCGAGGCAGGAGATTTACTGGTAGGTATTCCAGTAGTATCTCAGGGCGTTCTGGGCTACGCTCCGACACGACTTGTACCGCTTTTGGGGGTCTGACTTTTACCAACCCCCTAGGCCCGCCATGCGATACTCATAGACGAACGGACCGGACTGTACGGATATTGTCACTGACAGGCTCAGTTGGGTGTCGGGGTGAGCTTCCTCATCGACGTCCCATTTGGTCAATAGCTGGTGGCCCGTCACGTATTGGCTTATACCTCTGACGTGCCAGTGGTTAAATCCACAGCCATAGTATTGACGAGTCTTTAGAGTCCACCACACTCAGTTACTCAAGTTTCGGGCGAAACGCTGTAGAGGCCGTATGGAGATATGGCAGGGTTCGATCAGATACGTACGGTATTGCACGGATCGTGATCGGACAGTTTTTACTAGCCGGCTTTGGCTTAAGCCGGATTCTAGTATTTGATAGTGTAGTTTTGTCTCTTTGCATTTGTGTTCAGTGGGAATACAAATGCGGGCATGTATTTGCAGCAGTGGAGTTTTCCTGTAATTTTTTACGGGATCGGTTTTCTGGGGTTGCCAGTTTGCATTCCGTTCCGGCCGGTTTTCCTTCATTCCTTCTCGGTCGGACTTTCTTGGTGGAGGGTGTTAATTGCAAGTTTGCAATTAACATTTTGTGAGGGGTTTCTTTGCATATTTGTGGCATCATGATTGTTATTTCATCATGAGATCCTTTTTTGGTCTTCTCACTTGCTTTCATTGTGATGGTTGTTTGATATGATAAGAAAAGAAATGAGAGTGACCATTTTCTTTATTGGTTTTTCCATTTTATTTGATATCCTTGGAGAATTCTTTTTCTCTCTCCAATCTCATTTTAGAGGAGAGAGGGCCGGCCACTATGGAGGGGGAGAGATGAGAGGAAATTTCATGGTGTATGGAAATTATATCATCTCATTCTTGCTTGCTCCAAAAATCCAATAACCCTTCTCCAAAGTTCTTTCTTGTTTCCTCCACATCATGGCAACCTCAAAACCCCAAGAGACAAGTTCACTACACTATTTCTATAGCAAGCCTTGGACGCGTCGGCTAGCCAACTTCGCGCCCGAGTTGCCTCGGTCAAGAGGCGGGAGCCCGTAAAAGATTCCGGCTACGTGGTGCCCTTTCCGACAAGCGAGGAGGTGACGGAGATTCCGCGGGAGATCGGAGTGGAGACGAAGACCGAAGGACACGGATCGCTTGGTATATCTCTCTCCCCATCTCTAGTTAGCTAGTATAGGTTAATGGTTTACGATCCGGGTTTTCATTGTCCGCGGTAGCGCCGGTTTCCGAGTAAGGAAAATTTTTTGATTCCGCATTTTGGCCTCGAGTACGAGGCCGGGGCGCTGCCGTGGCGCAACAAAACACGGACGTCCTAGTATATCCAATATTTCATATATGTTCTTCTGCTGCTATGTTCTGTGATGAGATCATATTACTGCCTAAGACGAATGTTTATATTATATATATGAGATATATGTTATATTGCAGATTTCGTTTCAAATGTGATGCTTGTGAACCATAATAAAATGGGACTTCATTAATGAGATTAATGAAACTAAAAGAAACCTAAAGATGTTGTAGAAACTTGTCTTAAAAACTGGTAGCTTTAGTTCTTGCTTTGCATAGCGGTGTTCCTTGTAGAACATCCAGCAACTTATTCGATAAGGAAAGAGCCGAGATCCCTTCACCAGGAGTGACCTCTTTAGTGAAACTAGTAGATGCTACAAACTCGGTTTGTCTTTTGATTGCTTCTATGGTTCTTTCTTTGCATAGTGATATTTTTGAAATATCATGCACCTTATTCGATGAGGAAAGAGCGGAGATCCCTTCACCGGGAGTGACCTCTTTAGCGAAACTAGAAAAGGCCTAAAAACACTCCATTTAAAATCACTCGATTCTATAACGATATCAATTTCATTACACAAAAGGTTTTATTAAAGACCTGTTGTAGCCCTCCGTCATTTTAGGAAGTAGAGTACTTAGTTTCGTGCTGCGTATGTCGACTTTAGTTGAGGCGTAGTGTACGGTTCTAAGTGATGTCTTCCTACACAGCATATGATGCGATTAGTTAGGACATTCATGTGATTATGTCGACCATAGTTGAGGGTCATATAGGGTGGGTCTGATTAATCATGAAATGATGGGTAGAACTTGACTAGTGCTTATGATATGTTGAGCTCAGTTAAGGTCATAAGTGCTAGGGGTAAAATATTATTGGGAATTTCAATTGTTGAAATTTGAAATAAGATTGCATACCTTCTATGAGATAGTTGGATCCCGATACCCGCTGCGAGTAAGAGTTACTCCTGGGAGAGTTTTACACATTACAATTAGACGATCAACTAGGTGTCTAGAAAGGTGTTAACGGGGTTACACCCCAGGGAAAATGAGGTTTACTTTAATTAGGTTTGTGCAAATGCGCGGGGAACCTCCCTCAAAGTACCGGCACTGGCCTGGCAGAAATATTGGCGAACTTGTAGCGTGTAATTAATACCGGCTAGTCTATCCTTTTAGGGTTTGAAGGAAGATTTGACTAAAACAGTGGGAGACATCCTGATTAGATAAATTGATAACCAGTCTAATCTTGTAAAAAGCGCATGCTGAGTGTTTTCTTCTCTCTCTCTCCAGGTAGCGACCATGTCACGCCTTAATCAAGATAATAATACGGATGTATTGAATGAACCCGCTTGTTATACTGAGCTAGGGGAACGTTGGTCCCGCTCCAACTTATAATTGTTATAAGACAGAGCAGGAAATAGGGAATTACCAGAATTCCCGTGCCGCCCAAACGAAGAAAGTGCATGCTGATGAATCTTCTTCGGGTGTGTTCATTATAGAGAACTGTTTCTCAGTATCCTTTACGTCCTGGGTATGAGATACCGGATCAGGATCCCGCAAATGTAATTTGTTACATGGGCTACAGATAGGTAGAGAACTGAGAAAGGGTGATAAGTTTCATGAGATAGAAACTGTGCAAGTGTTGCAGCCAAGTCTGTTGGTAACTATCACCCTGTATTAGCAAATAAATTGATTCTGAACGAATGTTATTAGATACCGAACCTGATATACAACATCATATCAGTCTCTTTATTAGTAAAGAAGGATATAATTTTGTATTATTGGATAATGTTTTGAACATTTCCTATATCAAGAGTTGATCAGTTCAGGCACATTATCTAAAAGCATTGACGTTCTAAATAAAACTACAGTTCTTAGTATACAGAACACACACAAGAGCAAGAGTTCAGAAATGAACGAATCCTTCTTGAGGCATTGTAGACTAGGTCATATCAATGTGACCCGATTAGCTGAAGTTACATTTAGATGCATATTTAAATTAGTTTGAATTTACATCTTGTGAAACTTGCCGGTCATGTCACAAAGATAAGATGACCACAGCTCCGTTTATTAGAAACAGAGAAAGAGTTGATGAACTCTTAGGATTGATACATGCTGATGTATGAAGGTCCCCTGTCTACACATGCTAAGACCGGTTCTTTATACTTCATTCCATTCACTGATGATCTCTCAAGATTCAGACATATGTTCCAATAGAAACACAAGTCCGAAACTTTTAAGATAATCACAGAATATAAGTTAGAAGTAGAGAACCAAAAACGGGTATAAGTATTATGTCATTTGATGTGATCAGGGAGAAGAATACTAGTGCACGGAATTCCTGGACTATTCTAAAAGGAGAATGGGATTCTCTCTCAGCATTACTCCTTCGAATACACCACAGCACCTCGGTGTATCGGGGCAGAGCAATTGCACCCTATGTGATATGGTGTGCTCTATGATGAGTACTACCGAGTTTCCTATTTCTTTTTGGGAGTTATGCACTTGAGAAGCTGCATACCTATTGAATAGGGTTCTAATCAAATCAGTTGCCTACCACTTCATATGTGATATGGAATGGGAAAAGATCCAGCTATACAAACTGCAACTGATGATTTGTTAGAACCAAAGGATTCAATAGTAACCAACGAATCTCAGCCTCTCCGCCGATCTAGTAGGTTTCCTCACCCACCAGAGAGATACTTCGGTTTCTCTATGACAGTGGGAGCGAGGATTACATCATCAGATGATGACCCAACTAGTTTCGAGCTGGCCATCAGGAGTGGGACTCTGTAAGAATGGCTGGATGCTTATCGATATGAGATGGAATCCTTATACACCAACAAAGTATGGTCTTTGGTTGCTTTATCTGAAGGGTTAAATCCCAATCAGGAGCAAGTATATCTTGAGAAGATTACTTGGTGTACAGGGAAAAGTTGAGACTTTCAAAGCTATGCTTAAGTCCATCCAGATCCTACTTGCCACGGCTACATACCATGACTACGGGCGGTTGGGTGTCATGACTGCTTTTCTAAATGATGATTTGGAAGATAGCGTCTATAAGTACACAGCCAGAGGGCTTCGTAGACAGTGGGTGCAGCGGAAACGTGAGCAAGATGTTTTATGCGATAAAGCAGGCATCGCGGAGTTGGAACATCTGTTTTAATATGGTAGTCAAAGAGTTTGACTTCATCAAAATGGTAGATGAACCTTGTATATACAAAAAGGTAGTAGAGAGTATAGTGGATGATCCTCGTAGAGTGCGTGGATGACATACTCTTGATAGGGAAGGAGTTTCCTATGCTACGCTCGGTCAATCTCCTCTTATCACAAAGATTCTCCATATATGATCAAAGAGATACCTCCTAAATCTTGGGTTTTGGATCTATGAGATAGATCTAATTGGATGTTAGGATTCTCACTATTTGTAGTGAGATGGTATCAATCGATCCTGGGGAGAATCACTGGAAAGGTTTCAGGGTGATAAGGACGACTGAATGTCAGTCGCAGGTATTGTCTTTACCCTCAGTGGAGGGACGGTATGTTGGAAGAGTTCCAAGCTAGATACCGTGACTTACTAGACAATTAAAGGAAAGATACATCGTTACCAAGGATGCTACCAAAGAAGCAGTCTGGATATATAAGTTCATGAGATGAACTTCGTTCCTATTATTGTGTGACAATGGAGTTGTGGCTTATGCCAAGGAACCCCCGTCCCATCAGAAATCCAGATATAATTCTTAGGCAGTATCACCTGATCATGGAGATGGTTGATCTCCAGGGAGATCGAGGTTAGGAGAGTAGACACAGAGGATAACAGCGCGGATCCACTCACAAAGGCCTTTTTCCCAGTAGAGACTTTTATGGGATGGTTGAGTATGAGATACTTCAACCACAGCTAATTGTTGGGTATGCGATACCACAACAGATGTCCCTAGAGCAAGTGGGAGATTGTTAGTTATATGTATGCCCTAGAGGCCATTACTGTACATACGATGTGTATTGTAGTAGATGCTTGGACATATATAAAGAAGACTTTCTTGCTCAACATGATAGTACGCTATCTGGTTGCTTTTTATCTTAACATGTACTCTGATTGTCTTTATGTTACATGTTGATAAAGTCCTTAGGATGAGTACTTGACTACCAGGACTATGAAGCGGATCATACTAGTGAGGACAGGGTAGTCTCCAAGTACATCCTTCAATTGTTCCTAGTCGTAGGAGTACCGAGACAGGGCATCGATACTCCAGAGTAAACTAGCGTATGCGCTTCTTGACCCATATGATGGGCGATGGATGATCCCATATCCATCGGTGTTTGACATCAAGGATGGTGTACGAGTGATCATTAGAAACTGGGTACACCGGACGGACTCGCCGAGAACTCCCAGATGGTATTATACCTCACGTCAGATGGCAGTTCTCCGGTGACACTGGTACAGAGTAGTCTGTTGACCCGAGATCGTCATAGAGTCTTGTGTGATTCCCACTGTGCTTTGATTTCCATCATACCACGTCCAATAAGGCATTTAAAAAGGTGGCTTTTGGGTACAGTCCCGAATCACATGGAGGCAATGAGCGATAGGAGGTGATTCGTCTCTCCCGGTATAGGGAGTTGATGTTGTGCTGTGTTCGATTGGCTATAACTAGAAATCCCTGGCCAGGGTTGCTGAGATTTACCGGTAAGTGTTATCAGTAAGTTCTCGAACTGTTATAGACCTCATATCGACACGACTTATCAAGGTACCGGGGTCTGACATTTACCACCCCTAGGCGAGATATGCGACATATCAGACGACGAGACCGGACTGTACCGGAGTGTTACTGACTGGATTCACAGGAGAATGTAAAGGCTTGCTTGTTGATATTCTGAGCGCTCAATACCTGGGTGGCTGTTACATTTAGCTGACCACTTGCAGCTTGTGGGTGTTTGATATGATCATCACCTACTACCGTCGTATTGACGATTCTTTAGAGTCCTACACAGAGGTTTCTTGGTTCAGGCAAAATGGAGTAGGGGCACATATGTGATATGTGCAGGACCGAGGATAATGCGATATGAGATACCGTATTCTATTCTCGCGATATATGATATGAGCCGGGTCATCGGATCAAGTATTGATTCGATGAATCGGTAAATGATATATTAGTCGGTTATATGCGATATAGCCGGATTGTCGGATCAAGTGTTGATTCGATAATTTAATGTATAATTATATATATAATATATTAATTTACATTAACTAATATTAGCTCGCTAAAAGATTCTTTTTCTCACTCGGGTAATACATTGATATATGCGATATATGTTAATTGTATTATTTTATTTTGTTACAATAAATATTATATATGTGATATATAATATTGTAACATGATATGATTACTAATGCAACATGTTTAGTGGAGATTAAACAAGGTTAGGGTTTGAATTGGGTTAGTTCTTTCATGAACATTCTAGAAGGTTTCTTTTTGTTTTTAGTTAAGATACTATGATTGATATTTTGTAATGACTCGTTCTTAACCCAACCCAAACCCTAGCCCTAGTTAAATCTCTACAAAGGTTTAGTTGACCATGGTTACATTATTAATCATATATTCTTTCATTATTCATCACAAATGGATGGACTATTGTTCTTCTTCTTCCTTCTTCTTTGTTTGATGAAAAAGCTTACTAGATTTTTCAAAGGTGATGAAAATGAGTGAGAATAAGAAAACAAATGAGAGCTAAAATCCTACTTCATCATCCTCATCTATCCTTGCCATTTAGATGAGGGCGTTCACTTCATTTAGTGACTGAGAGCTTGTGTTAATGAAACCTCAAGGTAGATCATCTTTGTTATCGAAGATCGGAAGCAAGCTTGCATCTTTCTCTTCGTGGAGCCTCTCGAGAGTCCGAAACTTGATGATCGCAGCAAAGAGACCTCAACACGGAGCTTATGAAGTGAAGGACCGAATCTACAAAGGTTGTAATCCCTCTCACTTAGTGTTAAAGTGTTTAACATGCTTTGTTTCGCCTAATCTCTAGTATAAAGATCTTGTTAAGGGTTGTTCGTCTCGGCTAAATTTTAAATCGGGCATGGTTGATTCCTCGTAGACCCTTGTGGCAGTGCCTAGTAACCCTACAGGAAGCTAGCTAACTAACTATCTCTAGAAGCTTCTACCTAACTACCAAGGTTGCAAGAGAAGCTAAACTAAACTTAGCTTCTAAAGGAAGCTGATCCTAATCAAGCTTCTAGGAGAAGCTAAAGATGAAGGATATAAAAGGAGATCCAAAGCTTCTTCTCAAAGGTTGTTGATCATTCCACATCAATTCACCTACAAGTTGAGTGACACGACTTGTGCATCCAAACCCTAATCCAATCACCAAAAGCCAAATTCAAGATCTCCGAGTACAAATCATGCAAGAAGCCTTCAAGCCTTTTTGAAGCGATGCTGATCTTCAACCGAGCAAGTGATACAAGAAGATCCACGACTCACGGAGTCGATGCGAAGCTAATTCGACGATCGAATTCTTTCCTCAATTCTTGTAGTTCTTGAGCAAATTGTAACGGAATTGTTGAATAATAAAAGGTGAAATTTCGTTATCTTGCTTATCTTTACATTTGAGCATTATGATGAGATATCAATTCTTAATTGTTTTCTTTGTTATGATGCTCGAGTAAAAATCCGCTCATGGAGGAATCGAGAAAATTGATAGTTGACGATGATTAAATTCTTGAACGGTTCTTAAGTCCTATGAGTTTTGTAAAATCTAGTAAATTGAATCATCGACAACCTAGCTTCGAGAGAAATGCTTTCTTGAATGTTTACGCTCTTAATTAGTGATCAACGATCGATACTTGAATTTCCTAGAGGCTAGAATTTGAATGAAAATCAACAAAAGGACAAGGGATAGATGATGAAACCCTAGTTTCCGCAAGAGATCCCTAATTCTCGTTGATCATCATCGATCTAGTAACAAATCATCAAAGGATAAGAATACGTAATTACAAGTCTTCATCCTCACTATCGATTCGATCGATTCCTACGAGCCTCACTACAAATCTTGATTACTCATTTGATTTGGACATCATCAATTCTTGATTATTGATTTTTAGTATTCTTGATATTAGATCTAGATTTTGATAATTCTTGAAATTCACTTTTAAATCTTGAATCGAATTCTCTTTTCTTTTATCTTTTAAATTTTCAATTCATCTAAATCAATTACGATCGAATCACACTTTCCCTGTGGACGATCCGCACTCGCTAACGAACCTATATCGACACCATTATTAATTGCGGTTTACAAATTTCTTTGGTTGTAATTTCTAAACATTTTCTACCTACACACCGAGAATCATTCAATCACTATCCATTCACGACAATCCAACAAGTCCACATTCACAAACCAGTAAAAACCATTACAGAAATGGGCAACCCCTGCTAACCGACATAGTAGCAGTTAGGGGAGGTTTACGAACACATTAAACACAACACAGATATAATCAAGTTAGCCAAACATCTTAGAATTTCAATCAACCAACACATATGAATCTACTCCAAACAATTCTTTGTGCGCATAAAACCTGAGCAGAAACAAAACTTCCCAGAAAACACAACATCAACACAGAAGAATAAATGAGCAAACTTGGGTTGAATCGGAGTCAACTTGGCCGCAGATCCGCGGCGAATCGCTTGGATCCGCGGCGGTTCTGCGGCGGTATGGCCGATTCACAGTCCTAAATTTCTTCACAATTCATAAAATTCCATGCTTGTATTTTTAGGGGTCCCTGAAAAATTTTTAGACCCCGTTTTAAAAACGGCAGAAACAATGTGAAAATGATGTTTTTTTCGGGTTCGTTTTGCGATCGAATTTCTAAAGACTTTGCTAACATGTTAGTTATAGTTTAGCTAGGTTCTGATACCACTGTCAGTCGACGTTAGACACCCCCACATGATGCGGGGAGGTGGAATAGGTAAAACAATCATTTTGTTTGAGCTAACGTCGACTAACTTTATGGATCTTTGCTAAACCCTAACTAACAACTATCTAGAAGTGATTAACTACTATGATAGATGATTATAGCTAAAGCTTTAACCTCTCACTTGAGGTAACTATGTGGCTATGAGTGCTAATCAAAGTAACCTAGAGGATATAGAAGAGGATTAGGGATCTATTAGTCATGCTAACCCTTGGATCTCAACACATGAGAGGATTAGGGTTAGTTCTTTGAAGAGAGAGAGCTTGAGGAGAGAGAATGTGTAAGTGAGAATGAATATAAATCTTAAGTCATTTGGATAAATAATGAAGCATGAAAATATCTAAGTAATAATATCTAAAAATATCAACCATGCTTCATTAATTACTTTGAGGTGAATCAACTCATGACTCATGATGTAATTAATGCAAATTACACATCATCTCCTCCACCTCATTAAGCTTAAATCATAAATGAATAAAAACATAATGAGTCACCTTTCTTCTATAAGCTTCTCGAGTAATTACGAGAATGCCCCTCCCATCCGTAAAACACGGAAATACTGAGACTGTATAAATCCAATAATCCAATACTAGAATCTGGCTTAAACTAAAGCCCGCTAGTATAAACTTTCCGAACATCGTACGTGCATAAATGCACGTATGTGTTCGAACCTTGTCGTAAAACCATACGACCTCTATATCGTTTCGCCTGGAGCAGGGAAATTCTCTGTGTGGGACTCTAAAGACTCGACACTACGCTCGCAGTGGGTTTAACCACAGGCCGCAAGTGTAAGTGCACGGCGGCGCCCCGGTCGTCAAACCGACGGCCAAACGCGGAAACGGTGATAAACTTTAATTTTGCGGACTTAGCAAACCGGCACCACCGCGCACTAAACCCCGGATCGTGCCATTAAACTATATCTAGCTATCTAGAGAGGGGGTAGAGAAATATACCATACGATCCGAGTCCTCCGGTCTTCATCTCCACTCCGATCTCCTCGCGGGATCTCCGTCCATCTCCTCCTCGTCGGAAAGGGCACCACGAAGCCGGGTACTTTTACGGGCTCCCACCTCAATACCGAGGCAACTCGCGCATGAAGCCGGCAAATCGACATGCTCAAGATATGCTGTAGGAAGTGTAGTGTAGAATCATAGTCTCTTTTGGGGTTTGGTTGCCATTTGTGGATGATGGAGGAAACAAGACAAGAAAAATGGTGCTTGCATTTTTCTTAACATGAAATGAGATCAATCAAATGAAACACTCTCAAGGATGAAGATGAAACTCTTTTCTTCTCTTTTCTTTCTCTCTTTCTTTTTCTCAACCATGAACCAAAAATCTCTCATCAAGTGAGAATCAAAAATGGTGGAGCAAAAACAATATGATAACAAGAGGGAGGTGAGTGTAGGATGCAAAAAGTGGTGACCACAACCTAAAACATAATCATCACTAAATCAACATCAAACCTCTTTTCATTTCTAATCTCATAAAGCAAAGAAAAGAAAGAAAAAGGATCTCATCATGAAAAGCCATCATGATGCCACCAATATGCAAGATACCCCCTCCACAAATGTTATTTGCACAATTGCAAATAACACCCTCCATCTGAAAAGTCCGGCCGGGAAAGAACAAAGGAAAACCGGCCGGAACGGAATGCAAACTGGCAACTCCAGAAAACTGGTCCCGTAATAAATTACAGGAAAACCCCCATACTGTGCATACACACCCGCATCTGTATTCCGTCCGGATACAAATGCAATGAGACAAAATCTACACTGTACTATACTAGGATCCGGCTTAAACCAAAGCCGGCTAGTAATATCCGTCCGATCCTGATCCGTGCAATACCGCACGTATCTGATCGAACGCTGCCATATAACTATACGGCCACTAGTACAAAACCGTCCGATCCTGATCCGTGCAATACCGCACGTATCTGATCGGACCCTGCCATATCTCCATACGGCCTCTACAGCGTTTCGCCCGAAACTTGAGTAACTGAAAGGTGTGGCGGACTCTAAAGACTCGTCAATACAATGGCTGTGGATTTAACCACTAGCCCGTCAGAGGTATAAGCCAATACGTAACGGGCCACCAGCTATTGACTAAAAGGGACGTCGATGAGCGAACTCATCCTGACACCCTACTGAGCCTGTCAGTGACAATATCCGTGCAATCCGGTCCATTCGTCTATGAGTATCGCATGGCGGGCCTAGGGGGTTGGTAAAAGTCAGACCCCCAAAAGCGGTACAAGTCGTGTCGGAGTGTAGCCCAGAACACCCTGAGATACTACTGGAATACCTACCAGTAAATCTCCTTGCCTTGGCCAAGGACTTTGTGTAATGGCTCTCCTAGACACAGCACGACCTCACCCCCAATACCGGGAGAGACGAACCCCTGAAGATACGCTCACTGCCTCCATGTGGCTCGGGACTGTACCCAACTAAAACCTGTTTGCACGACTCCTTTGAGCCGTGGTAGGGTAGTAATCAAAGTACAGTGGGAACTCACACGAGACAAATGACGATCCCCAAGTCGATGAACTAACCTGCACACATGTCACCAGGGAACTGCCATCTGACGTCTGGTATATGACCAACTAGCATGTTCCCGGCGAGTCCTGTCCGGTGTACTCATAACCCAATGAGCACCTGTATACATCTTAGGTGATCCAACTGACACCAGTGGCTTGTGAGACCGGCCACCGCCCCTCGTCGGGGTCTCGACTGTATACACTAGTCTACTAATGGAGTATCGATGCCCGGTCTCGAAACTCCCACGACTAGGGACCTTTTAAGGATATGCTTGTAGACCCCCAGCTCCCACTTATATGATCGCCCTCATACTGCTGGTGGTCAAGCAAAAATCCTAGGGGCTCTATCAACGTGTAATAGCGACGTGTCAGGTCACCTAAAGCAGTACACGATGATAAAGGTAAACCAGATAGCATACTATCATCTCGAGTAAGACTGTCCTACCGGGATAGGTCCTCCCTCAATCATTACAATCACGTACCTGTGACCTAATAATTGACTCTGAGGGCACTATCTCCAACAATCTCCCACTTGCACTCAAGGCTAATTATTGCGATGTCGCATACTCACAGCCCGTGTGATACCGAACATCCAACTCCTCTACTAGTCAGTCTCACAAAGCTCGTTTGCGGAACTATTGCGTTCGAGGAATAGCCTCAGTGAGTGGATCCGCTTTGTTGTTTCTTTCCATGTCTCTCTATATCTCAAGTTCGCGGAGAAAACCATCTCCCGAAATGAGCAATACATGTCTTAGAACGTGTCTGGATGTCTGATGGGACCTAGCTCATAAATGAACTCCAAATCCAAACTTCTTAGACTGTATCGTCAACTGAACTTAATCAGTATCCTGCGCGCCATGCCTCCCTCAGTATTGCCTTGGACCACCTGTCCAAAATACTGCCCCTCATCAGAAGGAAAACTATAACTCTGACAACCTCCTTGTCGTCCATGTCACCTTGGAAGCCTAGAATGATAACTGTCTCCTGAATGAGGCTGTCGTTATCATCTCGCTAGAACATCCACTTATGTTCTAAAACTGCTTCCGATTGTTTCTCCAGGATTGGATTAATGTCAACTTATTGCATCTAGTGCAAGAACAACATCTGGTGTGGTACTTGACATCTCATGATTGACTCAATTGCCTAAGCAAGTGATCTGCCAATCATGCACGTCCTTCTCCCCTTTAGTCTGTAAGACACCTTTAGAGAGGGTGACTCCATTACCTGCACGTACACTACCGTGCCAGGAGTCGTCCATCCTAAATACTCTTAGAATGCTGTCAAGTACCCTGATTGGGAAACCACCCAAATCTAGATCTAAAACCATAGATCTAGTAACCAGTATGTCTGATATAATGTCCAAGTCCTGTGTGGAGAAACCACTGTGTGACGACCAAAGTATAACCGATTGTAGTATAGGAGTTTCTTTTCCTACTCTGTGTATGTCATCCAAATACCAGGATATCACACCCTACTTCCTTCTCAACAGATCCATCCCCTATTCTGATGAAGTCAAACCCATGACTGTCACGTCAGAAATAGATGATCTATCTCCGCTACATCTGCTTTAGTCTATAAATAGACATAAGCTACCTGTCCACCAATGCTTCCGCTGCTCCCACTGACTACGACAACCCTCTGGCAGAGTCATATAGACGTACACTTCTAAAACTAGTTTAGAACGACGCTATACTCATCCTCCCGCCTGGTCTCGCAGCCTGGAACAACAGCAATGGTAATTGTGGGTAAACAAGAACTTCCCTGTCACCGTCCTTGAGGCTACCGTAGTACCTCTCGGGTGCCTGAAGTTACCCACCTTATCTGCGGAGTGGCCAATGGAATGTCAATCCAGATTGAATCTTTAGGTTTCTTATCAAATCTTCAGTAATCGTTTGTGGTTCTGGAATCACTTCCAGTTCTACCATACTCCCACTACTGTTTTTGAAAAAATCCATTTTTAGTAAAACTGTGGCGAGTCTAGAACAATATTTCTACTGATCTGCCAGATGGTAGAAAGTCAACCCTCGTCATAGCCTGGGTCAACCCACAAACAGCCATTACAGAAACGTGCCTTGAGTTATCCAGAGTCTGGTTTTAATCATAAGCCGGACAACTCCCCGTACCTTAACAACGTTAAGATATGAACTGTTCTATATCCAATATAGAACCAGAGGCACAGATTTAATTGAACCAGATTCAAATCATGCAGCTATCTCCAGTGCATGTCAACTAAATGGAAGGAGGCCGATCAGCGTTACTCAACTTAGGAATGCTTCCAATTATGAGTAACCCGAAAGAGAAGCAAGTTCTCTTAATCATTACTATCAACTGAATACCATATACAAGTATCTACATCTTCGATCACTTTGAAGAATCCCGATACTTGCAACACCTGGTTCTCTACTTTATTCTTATACCTATAACTTCTCAAAACTTCGACGCTGTGTTTTTACGAAACACCTGTCTAAGAACTAGAGAAGTCGTAAGTAAACAGAATACAGTACGAGGACCAACCCCTCTGTCCTAGTGGACACTGGACAATATACAATACTCTGTATAAGTCCACTAAGTCTAACAACTCATTCACTGTGCGTCGTAGGTTGAAAACTGTACTTATGGTTAAGAAGAATTACACCGCTGTTTAATGCTCCTTACCTAACCATCCACTGATATAGGTAAATGTCGTAGACATAATTTCAGAAAGGTATATCTCACTCTATGAAAATAGACGTACAGATATATCAATTTGAAATTGGTGCATAACAGCGGATATTCAAAACCAAATATTTGCCAACCGGCAAACAGCCAAGGTGATTTCCTCAAATATCACCGATTACAACGAATCCCGATATAATGAGGATGATCACCCAATTCCCAATAACTTACTCCCACTCATCATCTGTAAAACTATACAGATGTGAGAATCGTACCTGGTAAATACATACCCTGGAGTAAGTATCTAATCGGGAAATCAGTTTTCCTTTAACATTACACAGTGAAACTGAAACATCGAAATGTTCCGATGGGGTATTCTGGTATTCCTAGTAATGCCTCTTCCAGATTCACGACTGTAACCGTATAGTTCTTTGCCACCTCTCCAAATCCCTTCATATGTCTTTAGTCATTACCTTCTGTACACCCCTTTAGGCCAAATGGTTTTCTTCCTTCCCTACCGTTCGGCACCAGCCTATGGTTTGGAAGAGGACTATCCAATAAGCATAAAGGGTGTACTGTCCTAATCCTAGGAGCACTCGCAACGCGAGAGAAGGTGAAGATAAAAGACACCTGAATGTACTTTATTCCTATTTCTCCTGAACCAGGATCCATCCCCGAACTGGAACAAGTTCCTTTCGAGTTCGTATATAACCATACGATGGATTATCCAATAAAATGGGATCTTCGTAGTGATACGGAGTGTCCTGGAGAAATACAAAGGTGATTTAGGATTGGCGAAGAAATACTTGGTTTGGTCGTGAATACCTGTTGCAATTTACTTTGCCCTCTTACTAATCCCTTGCTTTGTCTGAACTTAATACCTTCTGTACACCGTTTAGGCTAACTGGTTTTCTTTATTCCCTACCAGTCGGCACCAGCCTATGGTTTGGAAGAAGACTATCCAATTTGCATAATAGGTGTACTACTCCTAAACTAAGGAGTACTCGCAACCTGAGAGAGGGTGAAAAGAAAAGACAACTGAATAATCCTATCCGTTTTCTCCAGAACCGGAAACCATCCTCGAATAAATTCTTTCGAGTTCGTATCTAACCATACGATGGTTTTGTCCAATGGAAGTGGACGTTCGTAGCAATACGGGGTGTCCTGGAGAAAAGGGTAAAAGTAGGAGTGGCAATGAGGTCTGCAACTCTGACAATCCAAAAGCCAGTGTTAAGTAGGTTCGGTCAACTTGGTCACTGAGTCATAGTCTAGGGTCGGGTCAATGGTCGCTGCCAGAGAGAGAGAAAAGAAACACTCAGCGTGCACTCTAACCTAGATCAGAATGGTTACCAATTTATCTAATCTGGAAACCTCCCACTGTACCTCAAATTCTCCTCCAAACCTGAAAGAAGAATTAGTCGGGGTCACCCGACGAGTAAACCAACTCATCAGTGGGAATCGGGATCCAACTCTCATCGCACGATAACGTGACGGAATCCGCTCACGGTATCACACTCCAGAAGGTATGCGCATATCTGGCAAGTTTCAGTACTTTTGAAACTCCCGATGTGATTTCTGCCCCATGCTCTTATGACCTTGACTTTGGCCAACATATCATAAGTCACATGTCAAGTTCTACCCGTCATTCTCCAGGTTAATTTGAATCCACCCGTACATACCCTTGACTTTGGCCAAAATGGCAGTACGACTGTCCCAAACCAACGCATCTATCTATGCTGCATATGAATACCCCAATAGCTACCAATCACTGTGCCTTGACTTTGGCCAACATACACAGCTTGAATACTATTGACCACCCATATGAAACGACGGAGGGCTACGAATGGTTTCTGGCGAAAACCTTTAACGTAATGAACTTGATATCGTCGAAGGAACGGATAGCTTTTAAAAATATAGTGACGAAAACCTTTGCTAAAGAGGTCACTCCCGGTGAAGGGATCTCGGCTCTTTCCCCGTAGAATGGGGTGCAGGATATTCCAACTGAATACCACGGTGCAAAGTAAAAGTAATCGGCTATAGTGAAGTTAATGCCCTGACGCAAACTTCTGTCCAAGGGGTCACTCCCGGTGAAGGGATCTCGGCCCTTGCCTCGTCGACTGAGGAGCAGGATATTCCAATGAATACCACGATGCAAAACAAAAGTAAACGTCCTTGCAATAACAGCCTTTTGAAAAGTGTTCCAACAACATCAGATTAGGTTTGTTTTAACTTGCATTGATTCGAATCAATGCAGTCCCATCAATTGATCACACCAAAAAGAACGAAAATATACTGATGTACGTATATGCCATCCGCATTCGCCACTGGGTCCCGTCATTACCCGTTAGGTTAGCTTACTAACGACAGAGCGGGGACTGGACTAGCGCGGATGCAAAACATATACAACATCTACTAATATATATACCAATATATTATATTTCGCTCAAGGCGTGAAAGAAATGCAACATCACAGAAAAATGTACAGCATCACAGAAACAATACAGATATCTGGGATCCCCGGGTTTCACAGAGCCGCTGAAACCCGACGTTCCCCTGGTCGTGTGGATAGCCTGTGCAATGAAATCCTAGACCCCTACGGGCGCGGCAAGTCACCCGCCAAAACCTGAAGCGAGGCAGCCCCCTTCAGCGCCGTGAATGGACCACCCAGCACTTCACGGAATCCGGTAACTTGGGCACCCCTCCTGGGTCAACCTGTACCCCCTACGAGTGCGGCGAATAGCCCGCCAATCCTAGAGTGAAGCCCCCTCCGTCTCAATGCCATGAGATGCGGGCTTGTTGCCCTCCAGAACCCGGCTATCCGTGCACCCCTCCGCGGGGCAATCCTAGTACAGAAAGTAAAATATACATACAACGGGTACATCGACCGCAACCAGGTCGTGCCCCAAAAGAATAATACAAACAGGCAGTGACGGCAGTCCACATGTCGGACGCTCGCCCCGCAAAATCAAATGTACATGATACAACAAAAACAGTACTAGCATTGCATCCAGGCTATCCCCACGACCGATCCGCAACAACACAGCAAATACATATAACATCAACGTGAAAGTCACGTTCGCAAATCCGTCTAACCGGGCTATAGCAGTTAGACCGGATTTACCGATCGAGTGACATTCACGGTCGCAGATATAATGTAAATACTGTGAAAAATGTGTTTAAAATTTTCCGATTGACCAAAAATTAACAAGTGGGCCCCCAAAAAAAACTGTAGCAATCACAGAAAACCTGGGCCCAATTTTAATATCCCAAAAACCACATTTATCACTCAGGAACACACTGCAAAAAAATTGGGGGGGTGAACAGTTACATCCGCGGCGGAAGAGCGGCCAAAGCAGGGGTTTGGCCGCCCTTCCGCGGCGGTATGGTGAGCTCGTTGTACCAAATTTTTACAGTGACCTTAAAATTCCCTGCACATCACTCTGAGACAACCTGAAAAATTTTTGGACTAAAAAAAAATTCGACAGAAACTGATGTGCATGAAAAATGCGTTTTCGGGATTTTGTTCGATCGGAAACGTAAAACACATCAAACGAAAGCTAGACAAAGTTAATGGCGAGGCTCTGATACCACTGTAAGTGCACGGCGGCGCCCCGGTCGTCAAACCGACGGCCAAACGCGGAAACGGTGATAAACTTTAATTTTGCGGACTTAGCAAACCGGCACCACCGCGCACTAAACCCCGGATCGTGCCATTAAACTATATCTAGCTATCTAGAGAGGGGGTAGAGAAATATACCATACGATCCGAGTCCTCCGGTCTTCATCTCCACTCCGATCTCCTCGCGGGATCTCCGTCCATCTCCTCCTCGTCGGAAAGGGCACCACGAAGCCGGGTACTTTTACGGGCTCCCACCTCAATACCGAGGCAACTCGCGCATGAAGCCGGCAAATCGACATGCTCAAGATATGCTGTAGGAAGTGTAGTGTAGAATCATAGTCTCTTTTGGGGTTTGGTTGCCATTTGTGGATGATGGAGGAAACAAGACAAGAAAAATGGTGCTTGCATTTTTCTTAACATGAAATGAGATCAATCAAATGAAACACTCTCAAGGATGAAGATGAAACTCTTTTCTTCTCTTTTCTTTCTCTCTTTCTTTTTCTCAACCATGAACCAAAAATCTCTCATCAAGTGAGAATCAAAAATGGTGGAGCAAAAACAATATGATAACAAGAGGGAGGTGAGTGTAGGATGCAAAAAGTGGTGACCACAACCTAAAACATAATCATCACTAAATCAACATCAAACCTCTTTTCATTTCTAATCTCATAAAGCAAAGAAAAGAAAGAAAAAGGATCTCATCATGAAAAGCCATCATGATGCCACCAATATGCAAGATACCCCCTCCACAAATGTTATTTGCACAATTGCAAATAACACCCTCCATCTGAAAAGTCCGGCCGGGAAAGAACAAAGGAAAACCGGCCGGAACGGAATGCAAACTGGCAACTCCAGAAAACTGGTCCCGTAATAAATTACAGGAAAACCCCCATACTGTGCATACACACCCGCATCTGTATTCCGTCCGGATACAAATGCAATGAGACAAAATCTACACTGTACTATACTAGGATCCGGCTTAAACCAAAGCCGGCTAGTAATATCCGTCCGATCCTGATCCGTGCAATACCGCACGTATCTGATCGAACGCTGCCATATAACTATACGGCCACTAGTACAAAACCGTCCGATCCTGATCCGTGCAATACCGCACGTATCTGATCGGACCCTGCCATATCTCCATACGGCCTCTACAGCGTTTCGCCCGAAACTTGAGTAACTGAAAGGTGTGGCGGACTCTAAAGACTCGTCAATACAATGGCTGTGGATTTAACCACTAGCCCGTCAGAGGTATAAGCCAATACGTAACGGGCCACCAGCTATTGACTAAAAGGGACGTCGATGAGCGAACTCATCCTGACACCCTACTGAGCCTGTCAGTGACAATATCCGTGCAATCCGGTCCGTTCGTCTATGAGTATCGCATGGCGGGCCTAGGGGGTTGGTAAAAGTCAGACCCCCAAAAGCGGTACAAGTCGTGTCGGAGTGTAGCCCAGAACACCCTGAGATACTACTGGAATACCTACCAGTAAATCTCCTTGCCTTGGCCAAGGACTTTGTGTAATGGCTCTCCTAGACACAGCACGACCTCACCCCCAATACCGGGAGAGACGAACCCCTGAAGATACGCTCACTGCCTCCATGTGGCTCGGGACTGTACCCAACTAAAACCTGTTTGCATGACTCCTTTGAGCCGTGGTAGGGTAGTAATCAAAGTACAGTGGGAACTCACACGAGACAAATGACGATCCCCAAGTCGATGAACTAACCTGCACACATGTCACCAGGGAACTGCCATCTGACGTCTGGTATATGACCAACTAGCATGTTCCCGGCGAGTCCTGTCCGGTGTACTCATAACCCAATGAGCACCTGTATACATCTTAGGTGATCCAACTGACACCAGTGGCTTGTGAGACCGGCCACCGCCCCTCGTCGGGGTCTCGACTGTATACACTAGTCTACTAATGGAGTATCGATGCCCGGTCTCGAAACTCCCACGACTAGGGACCTTTTAAGGATATGCTTGTAGACCCCCAGCTCCCACTTATATGATCGCCCTCATACTGCTGGTGGTCAAGCAAAAATCCTAGGGGCTCTATCAACGTGTAATAGCGACGTGTCAGGTCACCTAAAGCGGTACACGATGATAAAGGTAAACCAGATAGCATACTATCATCTCGAGTAAGACTGTCCTACCGGGATAGGTCCTCCCTCAATCATTACAATCACGTACCTGTGACCTAATAATTGACTCTGAGGGCACTATCTCCAACAGCAAGCGGTACTAGCTGTACGTAACGGTCCCCAGGTAGATGTCGATAAGAGGGCCGATGAGGAAACCCATCCGAACTCCTACTGAGCATGATGTGACAATCTCCGTACAGTCCGGTCTGTTTGTCTAGGACTATCGTATATCGGGCCTAGGGTGGCGGCAAGCGTCAGTCCTCTAAAAGAGGTATAAGTCATGTCGGAGTGAAGCCTATTACACATTGAGAAGCAACTGGAAATCCTACCAGTAAATCTCGTTTGCCCTGGCCAGGGACTTTGCGTAATGGCTCTCCAAACACAGCGCGATATCAACTCCCAATACCGGGAGTGACGAATCATATCTAACCGCCACTGCCTCCAAGTGCTTTGGGACTGCACCCAACTGCTACCTGTTTACACGACTCCTTTGAGCCGTGGTAGGGTAGCAATCTAAGAACAGTGGGACCACACTCGAGACGAAGCAGCAGTGTCAAGTCTACGGACTATGCTGTACTCATGTCACCTGGGAACTGTTAACTGACGACGGGTATAATACCAACCAACAGTTCCCTGCGAGTCCTGTCTGGTGTACCCATAACCCAACGAGCACCTGTATACTATCTCCAGTACCACATACCGATGGCTGTAGGACATACCATCTCCCAACTGGGATGAGAAGCGTACACACTAGTCTACTCCGGAGTATCGATGCCCTGTCTCGATAATCCTACGACTAGGGACCTGAAAAAGGATGTGCTTGTAGACTACCCAGCCCCCACTAGTGTGACTGCCATCACAACGCTGGTAGTCAAGCAAGATCCTATGGGCTCTATCAATATGTATTCGCTATATGTTAAAAGAAACATATACACATATTAAGATAGATATAAACCAAGTAGCATACTACTATGTTGAGCGAGACTGTTAAAATAACTATGAATATCCCAAGCTTTCATTAAGTAATATACAAACTAGTATGATACAATAATGGCCCCTAGGGCATATACACTAACAATCTCTCACTTGCACTAGGGCCATGTACTGGCATATCGAAGACCTATCATCTCGAGTAGCCTCTCAAACTGTATCTGAGGTAAGGCCTTTATGAATGGATCTGCAGTGTTCTCCTCTGTAGCAACTCTCCGGACCTCGATCTCCTGGCGATCTATGATCTCCCTGATCAGGTGATACCACCTTAAGATGTGTCTGGACTTCTGATAGGACCTGGGTTCCTTCGCTAAAACTATAGCGTCGTTGTTGTCATAATACAGCGGTATTGGATTAACAATGGTAGGAACCACCTGAAGTTCTGTTAGGAACTTCTTCATCCAGACTGCTTCTTTTACGGCATCGCAAGCAGCGATATACTCCGCTTCCATCGTCGAGTCAGCAACGGTATCCTGCTTGGAACTCTTCCTGCACACCGCCCCTCCATTGAGGGTAAAGACCTGACATGGACTTGGAGTCATCCTTGTTACTCTGGAAGCTGGAATCAGCAAAAGCCTCGATCTGGAGGTCTTTTCCGCCGTAAACCAAGAACATATCCTTAGTCCTTCTCAGGTACTTGAGAATGTTCTTTAATGCTATCCAGTGCTTCTCCCATGGGTCTGACTAATACCGGCTCACCACGCTCAGTGCGTAAGCTACATCTGCTCTGGTACACAACATCGTATACATTATAGAGCCTACCGCAGAAGCGTAGGGTATAATTGATATGCGATCCCTTTCCAAATCAGTCTTGGGAGACATCTCTTTGGAGAGGGTGATTCCGTGACAAGCCGGTAAATTACCGCGCTTAGAATCTTCCATACTGAATCTTTTTAGTATAGTGATGATATACATGGAATACGAAAGTCCCAACATCCTCTTAGATCTATCACGATAGTCTTTCATGGAGAACCTGAGTTACAAGAATCCTTTGACATATTGTAGCATAGGAATGTCATTTCCTATTAAGAGAATGTCATCCACGTACAAGACGAGGAATACGACAGTTCATGCTACAATTTTACTATATATACATGGTTCATCTGGATTTTTGATAAAGTCATATTCTTTGACCGTTTCATCAAAACAGATGTTCCAACTCCGCGATGCCTGCTTTAGCCCATAAATGGACTTAAGCAACTTGCATACTTTCCTGCTGCTCCCACTATGATTGAAACCTTCTGGCTGATCCATAAAGACGCATTCTTCTAAATTACCATTTGGAAAAGCAGTCTTTACGTCCATCTGCCAGATCTCGTAATCATGGAAGGCGGCAATGGCAAGAAGGATCCGAATGGATTTGAGCATAGCCACTGGAGAAAAAGTTTCGTCATAGTCCAAACCAGGTCTTTGACAAAAACCCTTTGCAACAAGTCTAGCCTTATAGGTTTCCACCTGTCCATCTTCACCAATCTTTTTCTTGAAGATCCACTTGCATCCTATGGGTTTTATCCCATCTGGAGCAAAGTCCAAAGTCCATACTTTGTTGGTGTAGATGGACTCCATCTCGGTCCACATTGCATCCAGCCATCTTACCGAGTCGCCGCTCTGGATGGCCTTCTTGAAGCTAGTAGGTTCATCATTATCAATGACGCAATCCTCCCTATCCCCGTCTATGAGAAAACCGTAGTATCTCTCAGGCGGATGAGACGGCCTACTACTCCTGCGGAGGGGTGCGGGAATGTCCTGTTCTTCTTGAACTTCTGGTTCTGCCAAACTTTCAGCAGTAGTTTGTGGTTCTGGAATTTCTTCCAGTTCTATTACGCTCCCACTTGTTTCCTTTTCTAAAAACTGCTGTTCTAGAAAATGAGCATTACGAGAAACAAAAACCTTCTGTTCCTCTGCGTAATAGAAAAAATACCCCTTGAAGTTCTTTGGATATCCCACAAACTGACACTGTACTGATCGTGCCTCGAGTTTGTCTGCATGCTGCTTTTTAACAAAAGCTGGACATCCCCATATCTTCAGATACTGAAGATATGGTTTCTTCCCACTCCACATCTGATATGGTGTGGTAGGCACAGTCTTGGTAGGAGCCTTGTTCAAAAGATATGTAGCTGATTCTTGTGCATAACCCCAGAAAGATCGTGGTAACTCAGCATTACTCATCATGGAATGTACCATATCCAATAGGGTTTGGTTCCGTCTTTCCAATACACCGTTATGCTGTGGAGTGTATGGAGGAGTAAGCTGAGAGAGAATTCCATTCTATTTTAGGTAACCCAGGAACTCGGCACTTAAGTATTCACCACCTCGATCAGATCTCAGTGTCTTAATACTTTTGCCGGTTTGGTTTTCTACTTCATTCTTATATTCTTGGAATTTCTCAAAGGCCTCGGATTTATTTTTCATTAAGAAAATGAATCCATACCCAGAGTAATCATCCGTAAAAGTAATGAAATATGAAAAACCACCTTTTGCATGTGTAGACATTGGACCACATATATCGCTGTATATAAGTCCTAAGAGCTCGCTCGCTCTTACTCCTTATCCAGTGAATGGAGTCTTTGTCATATTTCCTTTGAGACATGATTGACCAGTGGCATAAGATTGATATTCGAACGGATCCAAATATCCTTCTCTATGTAACTTCGTTAACCTTGTCTCATTGATGTGACCTACTCTACAATGCCATAAAAAAGCCTGATTTATATCTGGAGACTTTCTTTGTAGTGTGTTCTGGACATTGAAAATCTGCAATTAGTTTAACACGTATATACCGTTATCTAGTGTACCGGACCCAATCAAACCATGATTAAGGTGGATGTTAACAACATCGCTTACAAACATGAAATCATAACCTTCTTTTGATAACAATGATACTGATATGATATTACACGTTAAACTGGGTACACAAAAACAGTTGCGCAAAACCAAAATATGTCCACTCGTCAATCCAAGGTGATAATCCCCTACGGACACAGCACTCATGCTAGCTCCGTTAACAACCTGGAGGGTCATATCACCAACCTTCAGCAGTCTACGGTTTCTCAGTGCCTGCAATGAATTGGATATATGAGATCCTGATCCGGTATCCAATACCCAGGAAGTAGAGTTGATTGACAGACAATTTTCAATTAAAAACACACCTGAAGTCGAAGCCACATCTTGCTTCGGGTCCTGGTTCTTGGCGATCCAAGCTTTGCAATCTTTCTTCCAATGCCCTTTCTTATGACAGTAAAAGCACTCGTCCTTTGCCACTACTGGCACCGCAACTTTTTCCTTTCCCTTGACTCCCACCTTACCAACACTGGATTCAAGATAAACTGGGCGTATGTGGAAGGAAGGGACTGAAGAACCAAGTCTGTATATAGCTCGTTCTCTAATGTCGTCCCGAGGTCCGCGAGCTCTTCTATATATCCAATCGTCTTAAGGACATGTTCTCCTACAGATGATCCGACGACCAGCCTCGACTGAAACAAGTTCTTCGAGGTCTCGTATCTAGCTATACGAGATTGCTCTCCATACAAATCCTTGGTGTGGAGAAATATGGATTCTAGATCCATATTCTCATGCCTCCTCTGATATTCATTATTCATAGAGGCAAGCACGATGCATTTGGCCTTCGAGCAATCTATCTCCCAGGTCTTGCGGATTTCCTTATCTGCGACACTGGATTCTGGACCAGGGACAGCAGGTGCCTTAGTGGTAAGGACATATGTCACGACCCGAAACTGGCACGTGACTGCCCTAATACTACGCAACATCTACAGGCGTAACGCAGTAAAAGAAAGCCAAACCCCAGAAATCTAAACCATTAAAAGACAAGAAAGATTGTTTAAACATTTGAAAATCTCAAGTATAATTTCTTTAAGTCCAATATATTTTCTTAAAAATTTCGGCAGCACCTCCTTTGTAAAAACTAACCCCAAAATGGGTACAACATAAATATAAAATAAAAGCATCCCCAACGGGAGAAAACCCACGCCAAAAAGGCGGAAAACAACCACCACAACAGATATAAGACGCCGTAGCGAAGAAAGAGACGATATAAATAAAACTGCATAAAAACCGTAAGTCCGCGGCGGCGCCCCGACCGTCGATCCGACGCCGGAAACGCGGAAACAAAAATTTTGCAAACTAGCAAACCGGCACCACCGCGCACTTTTCACCCGGATCGGGCCATTAACCTAGCTACTAGCAAACTAGAAAAGAGTAGAGAAGCTATACCAAGCGATCCGTGTCCTTCGGTCTTTGTCACCACTCCGATCTCCCGCGGAATCTCCGTCCGTTACGTCCTCGTCGGAAAGGGCACCACGTAGCCGGAATCTTATACGGGCTCCCACCATTTGACCGAGGCAACTCGGGCGCGAAGTTGGCTAGCCGACGCGTCCAAGATTTGCTGTAGGCTAGTGTAGTGGGTTGTCTCTTTAGGGTAATTGGAAGTTGCCATGGTGGAGGAATTGAGGAGGAAAATGATGAAGAGCAATGAGATATATGAAGCTATTCTTTTTCAACCATGGAAATGAGATGAAGATAGAAATTTTCCACTCCTCAAAAAAAATCTCCCCTCCCCTTAGATGTGGCCGGCCTCTAAAGTGTTGGGTGGGAAAAAGAGATGATAGAATAACTAATGGAGAAAAAGAAAAGATAATCCAAGAATAAAGCCACACTCATCTCACAATTCAATCCCACTCAATCCTTTCATATCCAATCTAATAAATGCAATGGAAATGGACAAGAAAAGCATCTCATGATGAATAAGCCACATCATGCAATAAAACCCCTCCACAAAAAGTAATTTGCACAATTGCAAATTACCCCCTCCATCGAAAAGTCCGGCCGCGAAGGAACAAAGGAAAACCGGCCGGAACGGAATGCAAACTGGCAACCTCAGAAAACTGATCCCGTAATAAATTACAGGAGAACCCCGCTACTATAAATACATGCGCGCATTTGTATTCCCACTGAACAAAAATGCAAAGAGACAAAATCTACACTATCTAATACTAGGATCCGGCTTAAGCCAAAGTCGTCTAGTAAAAACCGTCCGATCACGATCCGTGCAATACCGCACGTATCTGATCGAACCCTGCCATATCTCCATACGGCCTCTACAGCGTTTCGCCCGAAACCTGAGTAGCTGTGTGTGTGGTGGACTCTAAAGACTCGTCAATACTATGGCTGTGGATTAAACCACTAGCACGTCAGAGGTATTAGCCATACGTGACGGGCCACTAGCTACTGACGAAAAGGGACGTCGATGAGCGAACTCATCCTGACACCCTACTGAGCCTGTCAGTGACAATAACCGTACAGTCCGGTCCGTTCGTCTATGAGCATCGCATGGCGGGCCTAGGGGGTTGGTAAAAGTCAGACCCCCAATAGCGGTATAAGTCGTGTCGGAGTGTAGCCCAGAACACCCTGAGATACTACTGGAATACCTACCAGCAAATCTCCTGCCTTGGCCAAGGACTTTTCATGTTCTGGCTCTCCTAGACACAGCACGACCTCACCCCCAATACCGGGAGAGACGAACCCCTGAAGATCCGCTCACTGCCTCCATGTGGCTCGGGACTGTACCCAACTAAAACCTGTTTGCACGTCTCCTTTGAGCGTGGTAGGGTAGTAATGAAAGCACAGTGGGCACTCACACGAGACAAATGACGATCTCAGGTCGATGAACTAACCTGTACACATGTCACCAGGGAACTCCTATCTGACGTCTGGTATAATCCCAACTAGCAGGTTCCCGGCGAGTCCTGTCCGGTGTACTCATAACCCAATGAGCACCTGTATACATCTTAGGTGAACCAACTTACACCAGTGGCTTGTGAGACCGGCCACCGCCCCTCGTCGGGGTCTCGACTGTATACACTAGTCTACTCCGGAGTATCGATGCCCTGTCTCGAAACTCCCATGACTAGGGACCTTTAAAGGATGTGCTTATAGACTCCAGCTCTCACGTATATGATCGCCCTCATACTGCTGGTAGTCAAGCAAGAATTCTAGGGGCTCTATCAACGTGTAATAGCGACTCGTAAGGTCACCTAAAGCAGTACACGATGATAAAGATAAACCAGATAGCATACTATCATCTCGAGTAAGACTGTCCTACCGGCATAGGTCCTCCTCAATCATTGCAATCACGTGCCTGTGATCCAATAATTGACTCTGAGGGCACTATATCCAACAATCTCCCACTTGCACTTAAGGCTAATTATTGCGATGTCGCATACTCACAGCCCGTGTGATACCGAACACCCAACTCCTCTACTAATCAGTCTCACAAAGCTCGTTTGTGAAACTATTGCGTTCGAGGAATAGCCTCAGTGAGTGGATCCGCTTTGATGTTTCTTTCTATGTCTCTCTATATCTCAAGTTTGCGGAGAAAGCCATCTCCCGAAATGAGCGATACCTGTCTTAGAATGTGTCTGGATGTCTGATGGGACCTAGCTCATAAATGAACTCCAAATCCTAACTTCTTAGACTGTATCGTCAACTGAACTTAATCAGTATCCTGCGCCATGCCTCCCTCAGTATTGCCTTGGACCACCTGTCCAAAATACTGCCCCTCGTCAGAGGGAAAACTAAAACTCTGACGGCCACTCTGCCGTCCAGGTCACCTTGGAAGCCTGGAATGATAACCGTCTCCTAAAAGAGGCTGTCGTTATCAAATCTCTAGAACATCCACTTATGTTCTAAAGCTGCTTCCGATTGTTTCTCCAGGATTGGATGAATATCAACTTATTGCACCTACTGCAAGAACAACATCTGGTGTGATACTTGACATCTCATGATTGACTCAATTGCCTAAGCAAGTGATCTGCCAATCATGCACATCCCTCTCCCCTTTAGTCTGTAAGACACCTTTAGAGAGGGTGACTCCATCACCTGCAGGTACACTACCGTGCCAGGAGTCGTCCATTCTAAATACTTTTAGAATGCTGTCTAAGTACCCTGATTGGGAAACCACCCAAATCTAGATCTAAAACCATAGATCTAGTAACCAGAATGTCCGATATAAGATCCAAGTCCTTTGTGGAGAAACCACTGTGCGACGACCAAAGTATAACCGATCGTAGTATAGGAATATCACTTCCTACTCTGTATATGTCATCAAATACCAGGACATCACACCCTACTACCTTCTTAACAGATCCATCCCCTATTCTGATGAAGTCAAATCTATGACTGTCACATAAGAAATAGATGATCTATCTCCGCTATATCTGCATTAGTCTATAAATAGACATAAGCCTGATGTCCACCAATGCTTCCGTTGCTCCCACTGATTACGACAACCCTCTGGCAGAGTCATATAGACGTATACTTCTAAAGCTAGTTCAGAACGACGCTATACTCATCCTCTTGCCGGGTCTCACAGTCTGGAACAACAGTAATGGCAAGTCTGGGTAAACAAGAACCTCCCTGCCACTGTCCTTGAGCATACCGAAGTACCTCTCGAGTGCCTGAGGTTACCCACTATATCTGCGGAGTGGCCAATAGAATGTCAAACCAGATTGAATCTTTAGGTTCTTATCAAATCTTCAGTAATCGTTTGCGGTTCTGGAATCACTTCCAGTTCTACCATACTGTTTTATGAAAAAAATCCATTTTTGTTAAAACTGTGGCGAGTTAAGAACAATATCACTATTGATCTTCCAGATGGTAGAAAGTCAACCCTCGTCATAGCCCGGGTCAACCCACAAACAGCCATTACAGAAACGTGCCTTAAGTTATCCGGAGTCTGGTTTTAAGCATAAGCCGGACAACTCCCCGTACCTTAACAATATCAAGATATGAACTGTTCTATATCCAATATAGAAACAGAGGCATTGATTTAATTGAACCAGATTCAAATCATGCAGCTGTCTCCAGTGCATGTCAACTAAATGGAATGAGGCCGATCAGCGTTACTCAACTTAGGAATGCTTCCAATTATGAGTAACCTGAAAAAGAAGCAAGTTCTCTCAACCATTACTATCAACTGAATACCATATACAAGTATATACATCTTCGATCACCTTGAAGAATCCCGATACTTGCAATACCTGGTTCTCTACTTTATTCATATACCTATAACTTCTCAAAACTCAGACCCTGTGTTTCTACGAAACACCTGTCTAAAAACTAGAGAAGTCATAAGTAAACAGAATATAGTACGAGGACCAACCCCTCTGTCCCAATGGACACTGGACAACATACAATACTCTGTATAAGTCCCTTGAGTCAATTGACTCATTCACTGTGTGTCGTAGGTTGAAAACTGTACTTATGGTTAAGAAGAATTACACCGCCGTTTAATGCTCCTTACCTAACCATCCACTGATATAGGTAAATGTCATAGACATAATTTCAAAAAGGTATATCTCACTCTATAAAAATAGACATACAGATATATCAATTTGAAATTGGTGCATAACAAAGAATATTCAAAACCAAATATTTGCAATCTGGCAAACAACCCAGGCGATTTCTACAAATTTCACCAATTACAACGAATTCCGATATAATGAGGATAATCACCTAATTCCCAATAACTTACTCCCCCTCATCATCTGTAAAACCATACAGATGTGAGAATCAAACCTGGTAAATACATACCCTGGAGCAAGTGTCTAATTGGTAAATCAGTTTTCTTTTAACAGTACACAGTGAAACTGAAACATTAAAATGTTTCGATGGGATATCCTGGTATTCCTAGTAATGCCTCTTCCATTATCCAGATTCACAACTATTACCGTATAATTCTTTGCCACCTCTCCAAATCCCTTTATATGTCTTTAGTCATTACCTTCTGCACACCCCTTTAGGCCAAATGGTTTTCTTCCTTCCCTACCGTTCGGCACCAGCCTATGGTTTAGAAGAAGACTATCCAATAAGCATAATGGGTGTACTGTCCTAGTCCTAGGAGCACACGCAACGCGAGAGAAGGTGAAGATAAAAGACACCTGAATGAACTTTATTCCTATTTCTCCTGAACCAGGATCCATCCCCGAACTGGAACAAGTTCCTTTCGAGTTCGTATATAACCATACGATGGATTATCCAATAAACTGGGATCTTCGTAGTGATATGGAGTGTCCTGGAGAAATACAAAGGTGATTTAGGATTGGCGAAGAAATACTTGGTTTGGTCGTGAATATCAGTCGCAATTTACTTTGCCCTCTTACTAATCCCTTGCTTTGTCTGAACTTAATACCTTCTGTACACCGTTTAGGCTAATTGGTTTTCTTCATTCCCTACCGGTCGGCACCAGCCTAAGGTTTGGAAGAAGACTATCCAATTTGCGTAATAGGTGTACTATCTCCTAAACCAAGGAGTACTCGCAACCTGAGAAAAGGTAAAAGGAAAAGACAACTGAATAGTCTTATTCGTTTTCTCCAGAACCGGAAACCATCCTCAAATCCTTCGAGTTCGTATATAACAATACGATGGTTTTGTCCAATGGAAGTGGACGTTCGTAGTAATACGGGGTGTCCCGGAGAAAAGGGTAAAAGTAGGAGTGGCAATGAGGTTTGCAACTCTGACAATCCAAAAGCCAGTGTTAAGAAGGTTCGGTCAACTTGGTCACTGAGTCATAGTCTAGGGTCGGATCTATAGGGTTCCTAGGCACTCTAGTGAGGTCTCACAAGGCATCGAACATGCCAATTTCAAAAATTCTAGGTGCCGAGAGACCCGACTACGGATCGTTGGCTAGAAATCTAGGCGAAAATGCAAACTAGTTAACACTTAACTAAGGGATACGGATATACAACCTTTGTAGATCCGTTTGTCCACCTCCATAGCTCCATGAAGAAGTCCTCTCCGCTGTCCAAAAAGAATCCGGGCTCTAGAGTCGGCTTCATCGGAGAATAGACGGGCTAGGTCGTCGACGACGTGCCGAAGATGATCTACGTCGAAGCATCGCAAGATCAAGCTCTCACTTCACCAAGTCAAGAAACTTGTGAAGGAAACACACTCTAATACTTGGCAAGAGGTAGAGGATGAAGAAATAGGAAGTGGGTAGACTTTAGATTTGGATTTCTCACTCATATCATCAATCCACCATTGATGTAGTCTAGGTTTTTCTTCTTGAGTTCAAGGAAGAAGAAGAAGAAAATTATATGATAAGATTATTATAAAAAGAATAATAATATCATTCTTATCATAACTTTAACCTAAGTTAAGTGTAGAGAATTGACCAAGGTTAAAGGAATGGTTAGGGTTTAGGAGATGAGACAAAAATGGTTGCATCATAAAAGCTTCATGAAGCTTCAAGTGCAAACAAAATAAGCCACCATTTTTCTCTCATTTCTTTTCCTTTTTCCAAAAATAAAAAGACTAATTAATGAATAAGTAAAACCCTTAACCATTTAAATAACTTTGGTTAAATTCTTTACACATAACCTAGCAATCATGCATCATCAAACATGATACAATAAAGTGCACAAAATCATATCGCATATGCAATGCGCACACCCGAGTGAGAAAATCCATTTTAAGTGAACCGATACTAGTTAATGCAAAGTAATATATCAAATATATAATTATGCATTAAATCATTAAATCAACACTTTATTTAACGATCCGGTCATGACGCACATAACCAACTGGTATCATTAGTAACATCTTATCGAATCAACACTTGATCCGATAACCCGGCTATATCGCATATAACCGATCAATGTCACATCGCGAGAATCGAATACAGTATTACATACTCGTATTATTCTCGGTCCCGCACATATCTCATATGCGCTCCTATTTCGTTTCGCTTGAGCCAGGAAACCTCTGTGTAGGACTCTAAAGACTCGTCAATACGCCGGCAGCAGGTGATGAACATATCAAGCACCCACAAGCCGCAAGCGGTCTGCTAAACGTAACGGCAACCCGGGTATTGAGCGATCTGAAGATCGACGAGCAAGGCCGCTCACACTCCAGTGAATCCAACCAGTAACACTACCGTACAGTCCGGTCTGATCGTCTGATATGTCGCATATCTTGCCTAGGGGTGGTAAACGTCAGACCCCAATAGCTCAATAAGTCGTGTCGATATGAGGTCTATAACAATTCGAGAAACTACTGGTAACACTTACCAGTAAATCTCAGCAACCCTGGCCAGGGATTTCCTGTTATAGCCAATCGAACACAGCGTAACATCAACCCCCTATACCGGGAGAGACGAATCCCCTCCTATCGCTCATTGCCTCCATGTGACTCGGGACTGTACCCAAAAACCACCATTTTGCATACCCTCTTGGACGTGGTAAGATGGAAATCAAAGCACAGTGGGAACCACACAAGACTCTATGACGATCTCGGGTCAACAGACTACTCTGTACCAGTGTCACCAGAGAACTGCCATCTGACGTGATGTATAATACCATCTGGGAGTTCTCGGCGAGTCCGTCCAGTGTACGCAGTCTCTACTGAGCACCCGTATATCATCTCTGATGTCAAACACCAATGGATATGGGATCATCCATCGCCCATCTGTATGGGTCGAGAAGGTATACGCTAGTCTACTCTGGTATATCGATGCCCCGTCTCGATACACCCACGACTAGGGACTTTGAAGGATGTACTTATGGACTACCATGTCCCCACTAGTATGATCCGCATCACAGTCCAGGTAGTCAAGTACAGATCCTAAGGGCTTTACCAACATGTAACAGAGAGACACCCAGTATACACGTTAAGGCAAAGTGTAACCAGATAGCATACTATCATGTCGAGCAAGAAAGTCTTCCCTATATACGTCCTAGCATCCACTACAATATACATCATATGTACAGTAATGGCCTCTAGGGCATACATATAACTAACAATCTCCCACTTGCACTAGGGCCATCTGTAGCAGTGGTTGAAGTATCTCATACTCAACCATCCCATAAAAGTCTCTCTCTGGGAACAGGCCTTTGTGAGTGGATCCGCTGTGTTGTCCTCTGAGTCTACTCTCCGAACCTCGATCTACCTGGAGATCAACCATCTCCATGATCAAGTGATACTGCCATAGAATATGTCTGGATCACTGATGGGACCGGCGTTCCTTGGCATAAGCCACAACTCCATTGTCACACAATGGGAGGAACATAGTTCATCTCATGAACCAATATACACCCAAACAGCCTCTTCGGTAGCATCTTAAGTAGCGAGTATCCTGCCTTTATCGTCTAGTATGTCACGGTATCTAGCTTGGAACTCTTCCAACATACCGTCCCTCCACTGAGGGTAAAGACAATGCCTGTGACTGACATTCAGTCGTCTTTATCACCCTGGAACCCTTCCAGTGATTCTCCCCAGGATCGGTTGATACCGTCTCACTACAACTAGTGAGAGTCCTAACATCCAATTAGATCTATCTCATAAATTCAAAAACCCAGGATTTAGGAGGTATCACTTTGATCCTATATGGAGAATCATTGTGATAAGCGGAGATTGATCGAGCGTAGCATAGGAAACTCCTTCCCTATCAAGAGTATGTCATCCACGTACTCTACGAGGATCGTCACCATACTCCCTACTACCTTTTTGTTTATACAAGGTTCATCTACCATTTTGATGATGTCAAACTTTTTGACTAATCCATCAAAACAGATGTTCCAACTCCGCGATGCCTGCTTTATCCTATAAAGCATCTTGCACACGTTTCCGCTGCTCCCACTGTCTACCAAGCCCTCTGGCTGTGTACTTATAGACGCTTTCTTCCAAAACATCATTTAGAAAAGCAGTCATGACACCCAACCGCCAGATATCGTAGTCATGGTATGTAGCCGTGGCAAGTAGGATCTGGATGGACTTAAGCATAGATCCTTGAAAAGGTTTCATCATGATCCATATCTGGTCAATGACGCAAAACTTTACCAAGTCTAGCTTTGAAAGTCTAAACTTTTCCATATACACCAAGTAATCTTCTCAAGATATACTTGCTCCTGATGGGGATTTAACCCTTCAGATATAGCAACCAAAGTCCATACTTTGTTGGTGTATAAGGATTCCATCTCAGATCGCTAAGCATCCAGCCATTCTTACAGAGTTCTACTCCTGATGGCCAGCTCGAAACAAGTTGGGTCATCATCTAATGATGCAATCCTAGCTCCCACTGTCATAGAGAAACCGAAGTATCTCTCAGGTGGGTGAGGAACCCTACTAGATCGGCGGAGAGGCTGAGGTTCGTTGGTTTCTACTGAATCCTTTGGTTCTATCAAATCATCAGCTGTAGTTTGTATACCTAGAACCTTTCCAGTTGTACATAACAGACTTTGCCTCGAGCTTGTCCGGATTTTGCCTTTAGACATAGGCCGGACAACCCCAAATCCTAACTAACTTAAGAAATGGGCTCTTCCCTTTCCATATCGCATATGAAGTAGTAGGTAACTGATTTGATTCGAACCTATTTAATAGGTATGCAGCTTCTCAAGCGCATAACTCCCAAAAAGAAACAGGTAACTCAGTATTACTCATCATAGAGCACACCATATCACATAGGGTGTAATTGCTCCGCCCCGATATACCATCGTGCTATGGTGTATACGGAGGAGTAATGCTGAGAGAGAATCTCATTCTCCTTTAGAATAGTCCTGGAATTCCGTGCTCAAGTATTCTCCTCCTTGATCTCATCAAAGGACATAATACTTATACCCGTATTTCGGTTCTCTACTTCTTACTTATATTCTGTGAATATCTCAAAAGGTTCGGACTTGTGTTTCAACAGGAACATATGTCTGAATCTTGAGAGATTATCAGAGAATGTAATGAAGTACAAAGAACCGGTCTTGGTATGTGTAGACAGGGGACCTTTATACATAAACATGTATCATCCCAAGAGTTCACTAACTCTTTCTCTATTTCCAATAAACAGAGCTGTGGTCATCTTATCTTTGTGACATGACTGGCGAGTTTCACAAGATGTAAATTCAAACTGATTTAAATATGCATCTATATGTAACTCTAGCTGGTCGGGTCACATTGATCTGACCTAGTCTACAATACCTTAAGAAGGATCCGTTCATTTCTGAACTCTTCCTCTTGTGTGTGTTCTGTATACTAAGAACTGTAGTTTGATTTAGAACATCAACGCTTTTAGATAACGTGCCTGAACCGATCAACTTTTGATATAGGAAATGTTCAAAACATTATCCAACTATACAAAATTTTATCATTTCTTTACTAATAAAGATATAGATATGATTTTGTATATCAGGTTCGGTATCTAATAACATTTGTTCAGAATCAATGTATTCGTAATACAGGGTGACAGTGACCAACAGACTTGGCTGCAACACTTGCCCTGTTTTCTGCCTCATGAAACTTATCACCCGTTCTCAGTTCTCTACCTTTCTGTAGCCCTATGTAACATATTACATATCTGGGATCCTGATCTGGTATCATATACCCAGGATGTAGAGGATACAGAGAAGCAGTTCTTTGTAACGAACATACCCGAAGATGATGCATCAGCATGCACTCTCTTCGTTTGGGCGGCACGGGAAATCTGGTATTCCCCAATTTCCTGCTCTGTCTTATAACAATTATAAGTTGGAGCGGGACCAACGTTCCCCAGCTCAGTATAACAAGCGGGTTCGGTCAATATTCCGTATTATTATCTTGATTAAGGCGTGATATGGTCGCTACCAGGAGAGAGAGAGAAGAAAACACTCAGCGTGCGCTCTTGCAAGAATAGATTGGTTATTATTTTATCTAATCAGGATGGCTCCCACTGCTTTTTATCAAATCTTCCTTCAAACCCTAAAAGGAAAGACTAGCCGGGATTAATTACACACTACAAGTTCGCCAATCTTTCAGCCAGGCCAGTGTCGGTACTTTGAGGGAGGTCCCCCGTGCTTTCGCACGAACCTAATTAATGTAAACCTCGTTTTCCCAGAGGCGTAACCCCGTTGACACCTTTCTAGACACCTACTTGATCGGCTAATTGTAATGTATAAAACTCTCCCAGGAGTAACTCTTACTCGCAGAGGGTATCGGGATCCAACTATCTCATAGAAGGTATGCAATCTCATTGCAAATTTCAACACTTGAAATTCCCGATAATATTTTGCCCCTAGCTCGCTATGACCTTGACGCATGCCAAACAACCCATAGTCTGCTAGTCAAGTTCAACCCGTACATTTCTTGATTGAATTAAACCCACCCGCACGACCCTTGACGCATGCCAAACAACGCCGTGCGAATACTCTAATCCAATCGCATCGTATGCTAGCAGATAAGCACTAGTTAGCTACCGTACACTACGCCTTGACGCATGCCAAACAACCGCATCACGAATGCTAACTAGTACTTATCTGAAATGACGGAGGGCTACCACAGGTTTTTCTGAAAACCTATTGCGTAATGAACTTGATATCGTTGTAGAATCAAATGATTTTAAAGTGGAGTGTTTTTGAGGCTTTTATGGTTTTGCCAAAGGAGTCACTCCCGGTGAAGGGATCGTCGGTCCTTTCCTCGTCGAATGAGGTGCGGGATATATCATATATATCACTGTGCAAAGCAAAAACTCTTAAAAGCAATCAAAAGACAAACCGAGTGTGTAGCATCTGCCAGTTATTGCTAAAGGAGTCACTCCCGGTGAAGGGATCTCGGTCCTTTTCTCATCGAATAAGGTGCAGGATATATCACATATACCGCTGTGCAAAGCAAGAACTGTAGCTACCTGTTTTATTTTGAAATTCGATTCTACAACATCTTAGGTTTCTTTTATTTCATTAATCACATTAATGAAGTCTCATCATTTAAGTTACCTAAACATCACAGATAAATACGACGTACACTTATGCCATCCGCATTCGCCTCGATGTCCCCTCGTGCACCGTTAGGTTAGGTAACTAACGGCAGAGCGGGGCAGGGCTAGCACGGGTGTAAAACATAAGTAACGTCTATATATAATATATCATATATACTATATACAAGTATCTATCACAGAACATCACATGATCACATCACAGATATCGCAGCAGAAGAATCATATGAAATATTGGATATACTAGGACGTCCGTGTTTTTAATACGAGCCAGTATAAAACACGGATTCCACGGTCGCGATGAATAGCCAAACCCACACCCCTAGACCCCTACGAGAGCGGCAAGCAACCCTGCCAATTCTGGAGTTAGGAGACCCGGACTCGACTCCTCGAGTTGGTCTCCTACTGGACTCCAGAACCCGGTTACTTGTGCTCCCCTCCTTGGGTCTATCCTAGTGCAGAAAAGTAAATAATATACAAAAGGTGACAACTTCCACAACCTGGAAGCGCCCCAATAAAAGAATATTACATACAAGTTTTTACATGAATGAAAATGAAAAAACACTCATCTCACATAAAAACCCCCGGCTTTTCAAACACGACGATCCAATATAACATATCCAGCAACACATAACATCACATGTCATCAACGTAAGTAAATATGCGCATCCCAATTGTCGTTGACATATAGCAACGAAACCGGCGATATCACATATTACACTTACGGTCACAGAAAAGAAAGTGTAAAACTACAACAGTTGGAATCCGCAACCACCTCAGACATCGCATGCCTGACCAAATGAATTACTGAGACATCGCATGCCTAACAATTATAAACCCCGCATTTTAGTCTCAAAATCGAAAACACTTTTCAATATCAAGTCGGGTAATTCAACAAGATTCCCGACATCCTGATCGAATGCTCGTCGCAAACTTCAGTAGACGGCCGCACCCCCGATACCGTCGACGAAGTGCACCAAGGCGGAACACCGCTCCGCGAGCACCCGAACGGATGCTTTCGGCGACGGGGTTCTCCTACAGTCACTTGGTCGGGGTTATGGAGTGAGGCTGTCTATTAAGTTTACCCGGCGAGTATCCGCGTACGCTACGTGATTACAACGGACTTTCGATCACATCAAAATTCCGTGGCAACCGATCAAGTGAGACTAAACTGCTACGTTTATAACATTCATTTAGTTATCACATAACTACTTGTGAATTCCAATTATTGTATCACATTCCAGATAAACAGAAAATGTTAAACTTTCCGATCGAACAATCGAACACCCAAGTTTTCCCGATACAATCCAACACATGAAATAAGTCTAACAACATTCAGTTCGTGCCTCAGTACCAACGGTCCAGCCGTAGAAGGGTCAAGCCAACGCCTCACATGTGGCACGCCGTACTGCCCCAAACCCGAATGTTCAAAGGGCAGTTCAAGATGGTCACATAATTGAGTTAAGGTTTGTTGTCTTCTAGAGGGACCATCGCGTTACTTGCACTACTTAGAACGTCGTTAAACTACGGAAAAATCCAACACTTGGAAATTTCCCGACAGGGGAAAAATTGGGTATTTATATCCGGTCGAACTTTTTAACATATTGTAAAATTTATCCGGAAAGCCACACAGACAAAATTTGAAACCCCGATCGAATCATTGATTCCCAATACAACCCAAAAATGCTCAACTGTTTACTGCATATTAAAAATTCCCAGAAAACTCAGCATATTAAAATAGGAATTACTGTGCAAACAGGAGTCAACGAGTCAACAAAACGGCCGCGGAACCGCCGCGTCACGTGGGCTTACGCCGCGGTTCCGCAGCGTTATGACGGAGTTAAGTCTCCGTTTTTCACAGTATTTCATAGAACACCCTGCTTGATTTTCGGGATATTTTTAATCTTGAAAAATCCACAATTTTAAAATCTGGACAGAGAGCATTTTTGAATATGGGTTACGGGTTCGTTCGGATTTCAAACTCCGTCGGGACTTCGCCTAAGGCTCTAGCTAGGCTCTGATACCACTGTAGGGTTCCTAAGCACTCTAGTGAGGTCTCACAAGGCATCGAACATGCCAATTTCAAAAATTCTAGGTGCCGAGAGACCCGACTACGGATCGTTGGCTAGAAATCTAGGAGAAAATGCAAACTAGTTAACACTTAACTAAGGGATACGGATATACAACCTTTGTAGATCCGTTTGTCCACCTCCATAGCTCCATGAAGAAGTCCTCTCCGCTGTCCAAAAAGAATCCGAGCTCTAGAGTCGGCTTCATCGGAGAATAGACGGGCTAGGTCGTCGACGACGTGCCGAAGATGATCTACGTCGAAGCATCGCAAGATCAAGCTCTCACTTCACCAAGTCAAGAAACTTGTGAAGGAAACACACTCTACTACTTGGCAAGAGGTAGAGGATGAAGAAATAGGAAGTGGGTAGACTTTAGATTTGGATTTCTTACTCATATCATCAATCCACCATTGATGTAGTCTAGGTTTTTCTTCTTGAGTTCAAGGAAGAAGAAGAAGAAAATTATATGATAAGATTATTATAAAAAGAATAATAATATCATTCTTATCATAACTTTAACCTAAGTTAAGTGTAGAGAATTGACCAAGGTTAAAGGAATGGTTAGGGTTTAGGAGATGAGACAAAAATGGTTGCATCATAAAAGCTTCATGAAGCTTCAAGTGCAAACAAAATAAGCCACCATTTTTCTCTCATTTCTTTTCCTTTTTCCAAAAATAAAAAGACTAATTAATGAATAAGTAAAACCCTTAACCATTTAAATAACTTTGGTTAAATTCTTTACACATAACCTAGCAATCATGCATCATCAAACATGATACAATAAAGTGCACAAAATCATATCGCATATGCAATGCGCACACCCGAGTGAGAAAATCAATTTTAAGTGAACCGATACTAGTTAATGCAAAGTAATATATCAAATATATAATTATGCATTAAATCATTAAATCAACACTTGATTTAACGATCCGGTCATGACGCACATAACCGACTGGTATCATTAGTAACATCTTATCGAATCAACACTTGATCCGATAACCCGGCTATATCGCATATAACCGATCAATGTCACATCGCGAGAATCGAATACAGTATCACATACTCGTATTATTCTCGGTCCCGCACATATCTCATATGCGCTCCTATTTCGTTTCGCTTGAGCCAGGAAACCTCTGTGTAGAACTCTAAAGACTCGTCAATACGCCGGCAGCAGGTGATGATCATATCAAGCACCCACAAGCCGCAAGCGGTCTGCTAAACGTAACGGCCACCCGGGTATTGAGCGATCTGAAGATCGACGAGCAAGCCCGCTCACACTCCAGTGAATCCAACCAGTAACACTACCGTACAGTCCGGTCTGATCGTCTGATATGTCGCATATCTTGCCTAGGGGTGGTAAACGTCAGACCCCAATAGCTCAATAAGTCGTGTCGATATGAGGTCTATAACAATTCGAGAAACTACTGGTAACACTTACCAGTAAATCTCAGCAACCCTGGTCAGGGATTTCCTGTTATAGCCAATCGAACACAGCGCAACATCAACCCCCTATACCGGGAGAGACGAATCCCCTCCTATCGCTCATTGCCTCCATGTGACTCGGGACTGTACCCAAAAACCACCGTTTTGCACGCCCTCTTGGACGTGGTAAGATGGAAATCAAAGCACAGTGGGAACCACACAAGACTCTATGACGATCTCGGGTCAACAGACTACTCTGTACCAGTGTCACCAGAGAACTGCCATCTGACGTGAGGTATAATACCATCTGGGAGTTCTCGGCGAGTCCGTCCAGTGTACCCAGTCTCTACTGAGCACCCGTATATCATCTCTGATGTCAAACACCAATGGATATGGGATCATCCATCGCCCATCTGTATGGGTCGAGAAGGTATACGCTAGTCTACTCTGGTATATCGATGCCCCGTCTCGATACACCCACGACTAGGGACTTTGAAGGATGTACTTATGGACTACCATGTCCCCACTAGTATGATCCGCATCACAGTCCAGGTAGTCAAGTACAGATCCTAAGGGCTTTACCAACATGTAACAGAGAGACACCCAGTATACACGTTAAGGCAAAGTGTAACCAGATAGCATACTATCATGTCGAGCAAGAAAGTCTTCCCTATATACGTCCTAGCATCCACTACAATATACATCATATGTACAGTAATGGCCTCTAGGGCATACATATAACTAACAGGATCAATGGTCGCTGCCAAAGAGAGAGAGAAAAGAAACACTCAGCGTGTACTCTAACCTAGATCAGAATGGTTATCACTTTATCTAATCTGGAAACCTCCCACTGTAACGTCAAATTCTTCCCCAAACCTGAAAGAAGAATTAGCCGGGATCACCCGATGAGTAAACCAACTCATCAGTGGGAATCGGGATCCAACTATCATCGCATGATAACGTGACGGAATCCGCTCACGCTATCACACTCCAGAAGGTATGTGCATATCTGGCAAGTTTCAGTTCTTTTGAAACTCTCGATGTGGATTTTTGCCCCATGCTCTTATGACCTTGACATTGGCCAACATATCATAAGTCACGTGTCAAGTTCTACCCGTCATTATCAAGGTTAATTTGAACCCACCCGTACCTACCTTTGACTTTGGCCAAAATGGCAGTACGACTGTCCCAAACCAATGCATCTATCTATGCTGCATATGAATACCCAATAGCTACCAAACACTGTGCCCTGACTTTGGCCAAAATACACAGCTTGAATACTATTGACTATCCATATGAAACGACGGAGGGCTACGAATGGTTTCTGGCGAAAACCTTTAACGTAATGAACTTGATATCGTTGAAGGAACTGATAGCTTTTTAAAAATATAGTGACGAAAACCTTTGCTAAAGAGGTCACTCCCGGTAAAGGGATCTCGGCTCTTTCCCCGTAGAATGAGGTGCAGGATATTCCAACTGAATACCACGATGCAAAGCAAACGTAAACGGCTATAGTGAAGTTATTGCCCTGACGCAAACTTCTGTCCAAGGGGTCACTCCCGGTGAAGGGATCTCGGCCCTTGCCTCGTCGACTGAGGAGCAGGATATTCCAACTGAATACCACTGTGCAAAACAAAAGTGAACGTCCTTGATATAACAGCTTTTTGAAAAGTGTTCCAACAACATCAGAATAGGTTTGTTTATCTTGCATTGATCCGATTCAACGCAGTCCCATCAATACCACAAAGAACGAAAATAATGATGTACGTATATGCCATCCGCATTCGCCACTGGGTCCCGTCATCACCCGTTAGGCTAGCTAACTAACGATAGAGCGGGGACTGGACTAGCGCGGATGCAAAACATATACAACATCTACTAGTATATATATAATATATAATTTTCGCTCAAGGCGTGATAAAATGCAACAGCACAGAAATGTACAGTAACACAGAACAATACAGATATCTGGGATCCCCGGGTTTCATAGAGCCGCTACTGAAACCCGACGTTCTCCTGGTCGTGTGGATAGCCTGTGCAAAGAAAATCCTAGACCCCTACGGGTGCGGCAAGTTACCCGCCAAAACCTGAAGCGAGGCAGCCCCCTTCAGCAACGTGAATGGACCACCCAGCACTTCACGGAATCCGGTAACTTGGGCACCCATCCTGGGTCAACCTGTACCCCCTACGAGTGCGGCGAATAGCCCGCCAATTCTAGAGTGAAGCCCCCTCCGTCTCAATGCCATGAGATGCGGGCTCGTTGCCCTCTAGAATCCGGCTATCCGCGCACTCCTTCGCGGGGTAATCCTAGTACAGAAAGTAAAATATACATACAACGGGTACATCGAGCGCAACCTGGTCATGCCCCAAAAGAATAATACAAACAGGCAGTGATGGCAGTCCACATGTCGGACGCTCGCCCCGCAATATCAAATGTACATATAAAACAAAACTGTACTAATATTGCATCCAGGCTATCCCCCACGACCGATCCGCAACATCACAGCACAACACAAAATATCAATGTGAATGTCACTTCGTAAATCCGTCTAAAAGGGCTATAGCAGATAGACTGAATTTACCGATCGAGTGACATTCACGGTCGCAGATATAATGTAAATACTGTGAACTAGCATGTTTAAAATATCCGATCGAACAAATTTACCGAAGTGGGCCCTAAGTAGTACTGGAGCACTTACAGAAAATCTGGGCCCAAAAAGAATATCCCAAAACCCCTATTTTTAACTCATAGGCTATCTGCAAAATTTTGATCAAGTGATCAATCAAAAGGGCGGCGGAACCGCGGCCCAAGCATGGGTTTGGCCGCGGTTCCGCGGCGGTATGGAGAGATCGCGCGACCAAATTTTCACAGATTGCTTCTGTATCCATGCACAGTATTCTGAGACAACCTGAAAAATTTTTAGAGCCAAAAAAATTTCGACAGAGAACACATGTGCATTGGAAAATACGGTTTTTGGGGATTTTCTGTTCGATCGAGTTCTAAACATACTAGAGCAAGCTAGGTTAGGTTAACGGCGTGGCTCTGATACCAATGTAAGTCCGCGGCGGCGCCCCGGCCGTCGATCCGACGCCGGAAACGTGGAAACAAAAATTTTGCAAACTAGCAAACCGGCACCACCGCGTACTTTTCATCCGGATCGGGCCATTAACCTAGCTACTAGCAAACTAGAAAAGAGTTGAGAAGCTATACCAAGCGATCCGTGTCCTTCGGTCTTTATCTCCACTCCGATCTCCCGCGGAATCTCCGTCCGTCACGTCCTCGTCGGAAAGGGCACCACGTAGCCGGAATCTTTTACGGGCTCCCACCTCTTGACCGAGGCAACTCGGGCAAGAAGTTGGCTAGCCGACGCGTCCAAGATTTGCTGTAGGCTAGTGTAGTGGGTTGTCTCTTTAGGGTAATTGGAAGTTGCCATGGTGGAGGAATTGAGGAGGAGAATGATGAAGAGCAATGAGATATATGAAGCTAGTCTTTTTCAACCGCGGAAATGAGATGAAGATAGAAATTTTCCACTCCGCAAAAAAATCTCCCCTCCCCTTAGATGTGGCAGGCCTCTAAAGTGTTGGGTGGGAAAAAGAGATGATAAAATAACTAATGGAGAAAAAGAAAAGATAATCCAAGAATAAAGCCACACTCATCTCACAATTCAATCCCACTCAATCCATTCATATCCAATCTAATAAATGCAATGGAAATGGACAAGAAAAGCATCTCATGATGAATAAGCCACATCATGCAATAAAACCCCTCCACAAAAAGTAATTTGCACAATTGCAAATTACCCCCTCCATCGAAAAGTCCGGCCGCGAAGGAACAAAGGAAAACCGGCCGGAACAGAATGCAAATTGGCAACCTCAGAAAACTGATCCCGTAATAAATTACAGGAGAACCCCGCTACTGCAAATACATGCGCGCATTTGTATTCCCACTGAACACAAATGCAAAGAGACAAAATCTACACTATCTTATACTAGGATCCGGCTTAAGCCAAAGTCGTCTAGTAAAAACCGTCCGATCACGATCCGTGCAATACCGCACGTATCTGATCGAACCCTGCCATATCTCCATACGGCCTCTACAGCGTTTCGCCCGAAACCTGAGTAACTGTATGTGTGGTGGACTCTAAAGACTCATCAATACTATGGCTGTGGATTTAACCACTAGCACGTCAGAGGTATTAGCCATACGTGACGGGCCACCAGCTACTGACTAAAAGGGACGTCGATGAGCGAACTCATCATGACACCCTACTGAGCCTGTCAGTGACAATATCCGTACAGTCCGGTCCGTTCGTCTATGAGCATCGCATGGCGGACCTAGGGGGTTGGTAAAAGTCGGACCCCCAATAGCGGTACAAGTCGTGTCGGAGTGTAGCCCAGAACACCCTGAGATACTACTGGAATACCTACCAGCAAATCTCTTGCCTTGGCCAAGGACTTTTCATGTTCTGTCTCTCCTAGACACCACACGACCTCACCCCCAATACCGGGAGAGAGGAACCCCTGAAGATCCGCTCACTGCCTCCATATGGCTCGGGACTGTACCCAACTAAAACCTGTTTGCACGTCTCCTTTGAGCGTGGTAGGGTAGTAATCAAAGCACAGTGGGAACTCACACGAGACAAATGACGATTTCATGTCGATGAACTAACCTGTACACATGTCACCAGGGAACTGCTATCTGACATCTGGTATAATCCCAACTAGCAGGCTCCCGGCGAGTCCTGTCCGGTGTACTCATAACCCAATGAGCATCTGTATACATCTTAGGTGAACCAACTGACACCAGTGGCTTGTGAGACCGGCCACCGCCCCTCGTCGGGGTCTCGACTGTATACACTAGTCTACTCTGGAGTATCGATGCCCTGTCTCGAAACTCCCATGACTAGGGACCTTTTAAGGATGTGCTTATAGACTCCAGCTCTCATGTATATGATCGCCCTCATACTGCTGGTAGTCAAGCATGAATCCTAGGGGCTCTATCAACGTGTAATAGCGACTCGTAAGGTCACCTAAAGCAGTATACGATGATAAAGATAAACCAGATAGCATACTATCATCTCGAGTAAGACTGTCCTACCGGCATAGGTCCTCCTCAATCATTGCAATCACGTGCCTGTGATCCAATAATTGACTCTGAGGGCACTATATCCAACAAAAACCTCTAAGTCACAAAATTATATACAATATGGTCCTCACATGTCGTCTCTAAGTCATACAATACAATGGAAGATGGAGAGTACAGGATACAACGAATATACAACAAGCAACATCGGATAACCGTAAGACCTATCTAAGCAAAACTGCACACTGTCAGGCGAAGCGGTATGCGCAGCAAAAGATGATACGATGGATGAAAATAGCCCTGCCTCTGACTATCCTGAGAAACACCTGCAACACACTGTCACACAACGGGGGTGAGTTGCCAACTCGAGAATAGTAAATGACATATCCAGGTAATCGCAAGTATGCACATACAATGCGAATCTAACATATCCAAACTATCAGCAGTAAATGGTCATATGTAATGCATCAGTCATGAAAGGTTCACTAGCAGGTACTATTAATACATGAAGCAATAATATGACGATCTATATGCAATAATCATGTAAGGTACTCTATCAGGTACAATTAATATATGAAGCAACACATAATAGTATGTGAATGCAATAGTCATGGAAAGTACTCTATCTGGTACAAATAATACATGAAGCAGTGCATAAACAATAAATGTGGAGTATGGAATAAAACATGTCATTCCCACGGAAATCCTAATCTTGTGGTAGGACCAAAATCCAACAAGACAATCAAATTCCCAATTTCCACAATCAGCATATCTCACATATCTTGTATGCCCAATATCAATATATATCACATATCCTGTATGTCCAATATCAATAAATCTCCCATATCCTGTATGTCCAATATCAATATATCTCCCATATTCTGAATGTCCAATATAAGGTGAATGTACAGTATCGACACCCAAAACATCATGATATAAGTGTCTAGCATCGACACAAAAATACTCATATCCATACGTTCCTCGAATCGTAAGTGTCCGGTATCGACACCCGTGATCTACGTATCGGTCTTTTTGATATCTATACGTTCCTCGAAATTCAAGTATCTCACCTCGACACTTGCGTTCCAAGTATGGGTATATACGTCCTCGAATCTTAAGTGCCAAACACCGACACTCTCGATCCCCGTATCGGTAATATACGTCCTCGAATCTTAAGTGCCAAACACCAATACTCTCGATCCCCGTATCGGTAATAAAACAAATCTCAAATGGATCCATCCAATATCAAGTAAAGAAAAAGAATACTTGCATAATTCCATGAAACCACCAAGGTCCTCAATCCATAAAAAACATCAAGTAGTGAATATGTATGAATGCATGAATCAATACACATATATTAGCGTCCCATTCCACTAATATTTGTATAAAGGCATATATAACAGCGTCCCATTCCACTGTTATATATACAGGAGTAAAAATATCAGAGACATCATATGAAATCCATGAATGTAATATATGCAAAATGAAACAATAATATGAGCATATAGAGGAAAACAGCTATTTAACTGCAACAATTAACTAAATATACCACGTGGTTCCTGTTTTCCCCGAAATCAGATGCAACATCATAGACAAGTGAACATGTAGCTATAACAAGGTAACCGTAACCATGTCGGTATAGCAAGATATGTGTGTGTCCATATGTAAGTATGTATGATGTCAAAGTAGCTGTAGCAAGGTATGTGTCTATACCTACCCATAATACCCTCCAGGTATATGTATGTATGTATGCCAGATGTATATGTAGCTATGTCTCATATGCGTATATACCTATCACAATGGTACAATACCATATAGGTATATGGGTAACTAGCATGTAAATATACAGGTATGCTATATGTCATAAGCACAATAAAAATAGGGACCATGTCCCAACGTCCCTAAGCAACAATATCGTATTTATAGGGGTGGTGTGGGTGACAGTGTGTGTGGCATACAATCAGTGCTCGTGCAACATAAGCCGTCGATAATAGTGCAGTGTCCTAAGGATACTAGTCCAAGTACAACACTAACCACATAGTAATATGTGTATGCGCAATTCTATATATGCAATAGAATTTGCGACAAAACATAACAACTCTAGCCCAGACGCATAACGCCATGCGGACGATTCCCCTGTAGATGCTAAATCTACTCACCAACCGTCCTGGCTAAGTAATGCCAACCACCAGTTTCCCCTTCTTCACAGCGTCCGAAGTCCCCGCCTGCGAACCTAAAACAACAACACGATAACACAAGTGTATATTTGCAAACGACTAAAAACATGAACAAACTACGTTTTAACGACACACCAACTCCAAACCTACTCCCAAGTGTTCGTATTGTGGCTAACGTATGTAGCGACACGATGAATCCAACTCAAGAGCAAAACCAGCATGAAGTGCAGGGACCGTGTCGAATAACGTATCGCGCGTAATCTTATCACTAAAAACTATCTATGTGATCCCAGATTTCGTATACTGAGAAAACTCAACAACTAAACAAGACCAAACACACCCAAACCAAAGCATAGAGCTACCCTCAAAAACCCAAACCCCAACTCAAACCTGCGCCGATGTCGCCGGAATTCCTTCGAGTCATCGCCGGCCGAGTCCGAGCCCCATGGGTTCGTGCTCCAGGTGAGGTCCTGTGGTCACAGGTACACCACAACTACATTGTTTGGTTTTCTAGAAAAATCTAGGGGTCACAGCAGGTCACGGATATCACAAATCGACACAAAAAAACGATATTTCGCACAAAACAAAACTTTACACTATCTAAACTGAAACTAACTAGCTACATATCACAAAAACTATAAAAAGAACAGATAGGGATCATTACCTATCCTCAAGAACTCAAATATCCAAGCTTTCCTAGCTCCAAGGTATCCAAGCGGCAAAAGATATGATTTTTGCGAGATTTTGTGATTTTAGAGATGGATTTGTGGAAGTTTAGTGTAGAGAAAGCAAGTGTTCAGTTTAGAGTTGAGGAATAAAGAAAAGAGAAGGGAAAGAGAGTGAGAGATAATGAGAGAAAGAATTGATAAAGGGAAAGAGAGAGGTGAGTGCACTTGCATTAATTCTTCCATTAATGCATTCACACACCATCATTAGCCACCATGCCACCTCCTCACACAATCAAAACCCATAACAAATATCTCTCCTTCTCACTCAACAATAACAAGGATAAAATTAAATGGTGGATTTAAAGCAAATGATTTGAATTTGGGTTAAGTGTCATTGTTGCTAATACTAGTTTAGCACAAACAAACCATCACTTTTACGTGCACACGTGCGTGCGTGCCCATAAAAAATAATATTAAAATAATAATTAAATGTTATAAAAAGTGAGGAACTCGAATTGGTAAACTTTTTACAGTAAACCCGCATTACCGTCTAAACTAACACTAACAGAAATCTAAGGCGTTACAATCTCCCCCTTATAAAAATTCGTCCCCGAATTAAAAATTCTCACTAATCGTACCTTCAAAGAGATGATTACAAAACTCCCAAATCTCACTCGCAGCCTCCCAAGTGACCACCTCACTATACGGCTATGTCCAAGAAAACCCTCCACAGATGGAAAGACCCTTGACCGAAGTTTCTCCACCTGCCGAGCCACTAACACTTATGGCTGCCGGTGAATGGAAAGATCGCGTCCAAACTAAATGGTCTAATGCTGAATCATGTGAGAAAGGTCATGAAGGTATTTGCAAAGTATCGACACAAGGAATACGGGATGAAAACTCAATAATCTGGGCGGAAGTGCTAAGTTATAGGCAACAGAACTAACTCGCTAAAAGGATCTCAAAGGAACTACAATCCTGGGGTGAGCTTCCCAAAACTCAACACGTCATTTATCGGAAAATCCTTAGGAATACATGATCTCCCACTGCGAACTCAAGCCTGCGACCACCATGGTCGGCATAAGACCTTTGTCCGCATAGGACTGTCATCATCCTGAGCTGAACCAACTGAATCATTTCCGAAGCCTCTAGACTAGCTGGGGTCCAAAATCCTATTCGCGCAGATTCAGAAAAACAGAATGGTGATCGAAACGACCTACCAAACAAAACCTAAAGGTTGCCAATTGGAGTGTCTCCTGATAACAGCGATCGAAGGAGAACTCTAACAATGGCAAGTGACGATCCCAACTGCCAACAAACACTTAGTACGTACGCACATGATATCCTCCAGAGTCTGTATAGTCTGCTCAATTGACCATCGTCCCACAGATGGACAAGCGGAGCTAAAGTTCAACCAGTACCCAAGGCTTCCTGAAGCTTCTTCCCACTACGGCTAGCGAACAGGGTGCTTCCAATTGGATACAACGCATGAAGGAACTCCGTGCAACGCATAAACTTAACGAAGAACAACCGAGCAACTGAGAATAACCGGAAAACAAACACCCCAAAAGGAGTTACACCCTGACTAAATCTGGGTAGACGCCACAACGAAAAATTCATGGAGATTTTCTCCCATTCCCTCTCCGGAACGGTTAAAGGTTGAAACTCTCCCACCGGTCTCAAATGATCAACCTTAGCTCACTACAAGACAGCCACCTTGAACGAAATCTAAAACTTCACTTTTTCTTCCTGCCCACCAGTAACTGACTCTCAAGTCACGTTACATCTTGGCGGCACTTGGATGAACACTGAAAGCTGACCGATATGCCTGCTCTGGGATCTTCCGTCTCTACCTATCAGTATCAGGTACACACCAACGAGTCCGGAACGTAGCACGCCCTAGTCACAAATCAAGGATTCCGAATCTTTACCCTGCCGAACGTGCTCAAGTATCACAGACAACGAGCATCGGTAGGCTGTGCCTCACGAAAACGATTAAGGAAATGTTGTCGGGCGCGGACATGAGCAAGATGTCCCCTCAGTAGAGGCGAACCTGACTATACTCCACGATCATTCAAGAACTGCAAATCTACAGAAGACTGTTTCTGAACTGCGCACCACTGGAACAAGCTTACCCCGGGCCCACAACTCAAGCATCAGCTACCACAATCGCCTAGCCACGGTTAACCAAAGAATCTCACAAACACAATCCTCCATACGTTCCATCCAACGGCGCTGTCTCAACAATCAAAACCCGCTGCAGGAAGATGTACATTAAGTCCTGGTGGTCCGTGAAAATCTGACACGACTCTCCACACAAGTAGTGTCCTCGGATCTTCAACGCACGACCACCTCGACATCTCCAGATCATGAGTGGGATATCCTGCTCGTACTTCCTCCAACTGTCGGGAAGTAAAAGCGATAACTCTATAGTGTCAACTCAGTACACAATCGAGCACCACTCGCGAAACATCACAGTTAAACAACAAAGTCGCCCGAACCAGAAAGCAAAAAGAACTGGTGCAGTTGTCAACCGAATCTCCAACTGCTGACAACTCCGCACATATGCCTCAGTCCACAGAAAAAGAATCTCCTTCCCGGGCAGTTCAGTCAACGGTGCAGCGATACACAAGCAATCCTGCACGAAACGGCGGTAAAAACCTGCTAAGCCCAAATCTGCGAACCTCTGTCCCGGATATAAGTATGGGCCAAAGCTGTACGGCCTCGATCCTCCTAAGGTCCATACGAAAACCGTCTCCAGTAACTACTAGACATGGGAGTCAACACAAAAAAGCCTGAAGGAACACTCCGCGAATTTAGCAAACTGCTGGGCTCTCCTAATGTCTGCAAAAAAAATCCTCAAGTGTTGCTCCTGTTCCTCACGACACATTGGAATAGACCAGAATGTCATCAATGACACGACAATAAACTGGTCGAGGAACGGCCTGAAGAAATCTGGCTCATCATATCCACAAATGCTGCTAGGGCACTTGGTGAGTCCAACGACACCACCAAAACATACACACCGCCCGTAGCACGCACAAAAGCAGTCTTCGGAATGTCATCACTCCGAGCCCGCAACTATGATGACCTGATCCAAAACAAACTTAGAAAAAGTCTCGCATTCTGGAGCAAGTTGAACAAATCGTCAATGCGAGGTAAAGGATACCCATCCGCACCGTAATTCGGTTCAATTGACGATCAATCAACACCAACCTCAAACTGCCATCTTCTCCCCGACGAACAGAAAAGGATCTCCCTAAAGAGAAACACTCGGACGCACAAGTCCCCCAACAAACAACTCTACAACTGATCCTTAATCTTCCTAAGCTTCGCCAGCTGATTTGGAACAACGTCGGAAAACTCTCGCACGATAATATCCAGAAGAAACTGCTGACCATCCTGGGGATAAAAGCTGAACGACTGTCCTCGTCCCCAGCCTCTGCTCTCCCGCGACGGTCATGAAATCTGTCTTGACGCCTAGGCCTCAGTCTCTGGGCTGGTACAGCTGTACGAGCCCTCCTCTGTTCCGGAACTCCCAAAGTCTCGGAAAAACGCTCCTTATCAAAACGGCTGCGTCTACTTGTGCTGTATAAGTAACACAAGGCTGAGTGCAGACTGTAAGGAACAACTGGATAACAGGGGTGACAACCTCCTGTCGCTGCGCTCGAATGGCCTCAACCAAAGAACTCATCGTCTGGCGCAAGACCGGCATCTCTGCCACAAGCCTATCAATATGATCTATCGAAGGCGGATCCATATAGTCCGATGCAACGAGCGTGCCATCCTGGTCAGTCCTGGTCCCACACGAGTCCACTCTGACCTCGGCTCTCGCTGCATCACTCCAGTCCTCATAGTCATCAGCGGCAAAGGCTATAAATGGAAGAAGGATTCGATATGAACACGGAAATCGAATCACAAGGATATGTATCATCAAGGAAGGAATTTCAAGCAAATTATACTTAGGTCACTTTAGGCGGAGTACCGCGCCGTGAGTATGCCGTGGACTTACACACACTACGTTACTCAGCTTTAAGCTACCTACTCCATCATACCAAGGTCATCCTACACTCCGAAAGGTAAAACCTAGCGCTCTGATACCAACATTGTCACGACCCGAAACTGGCACGTGACGGCCCTAATACTACGCAACGTCTACAGGCATAACGCAGTAAAAGAAAGCCAAAACCTAGAAATCTAAACCATTAAAAGACAAGAAAGATTGTTTAAACTTTTGAAAATCTCAAGTATAATTTCTTTAAGTCCAATATATTTTCTTAAAAATTTCGGCAGCACCTCCTTTGTAAAAACCAACCCCAAAATGGGTACAACATAAATATAAAATAAAAGCATTCCCAACGGGAGCAAATCCACGCCAAAAAGGCGGAAAACAATCACCACAACAGATATACGACGCCGTAACGAAGAAAGAGACGATATAAATAAAACTGCATAAAAACCTCCAAGTCACAAAATAATATACAATATCGTCCTCACATCACGTCTCAAAGTCATACAATATAATGGAAGATGGAGGGTACAAGATACAACGAATATACAACAAGCAACATCGGATAACCGCAAGACCTACCTAAGAAAAACTGCACACTGTTAGGCGAAGCGGTATCCACAGCAAAAGATGATACGATGGATGAAAATAGCCCTGCCTCCGACTATCCTGAGGAACACCTGCAACGCACTGTGGCACAACGGGGGTGAGTTTCCAACTCGTGAATAGTAAATAACATATGCAGGTAATCGCAAGTATGCACGTAAAGCGCAAATCTAACATATGCAAACTATCAGCAATAAATGGTCATATGTAATGCATCAGTCATGAAAGGTACACTAGCTGGTACAACTAATACATGAAGCAATAATATGATGATCGATACGCAATAATCATGTAAGGTACTCTATCAGGTACAACTAATACATGAAGCAACGCATAATAGTATGTGAATGCAACAGTCATGGAAAGTACTCTATCCGGTTTAAATAATACATGAAGCAGTGCATAAACAATAAATGTGGAGTATGGAATAAAACATGTCATTCCCACGGAAATCCCAATCTCGTGGTAGGACCAAAATCCAACAAGACAATCAAATTCCCAATTTCCACAATCAGCATATCTCATATATCTTGTATGTCCAATATCAATATATCTCACATATCCTGTATGTCCAATATCAATATATCTCCCATATCCTGTATATCTAATATCAATATATCTCCCATATCCTGTATGTCGAATATAAGGTGAATGTACAGTATCGACACCTAAAATATCATGAAATAAGTGTCTAGCATCGACATAAAAATACTCATATCCATACGTTCCTCGAATCGTAAGTGTCCGGTATCGACACCCGTGATCCACGTATCGGTCTTTTTGATATCTATACGTTCCTCGAAACTCAAGTATCTCACCTCGACACTTGCGTTCCACGTATCGGTATATACGTCCTTGAATCTTAAGTGCCAAACACCGACACTCTCGATCCCCGTATCGGTAATATACGTCCTCGAATCTTAAGTGCCAAACACCGACACTCTCGATCCCCGTATCGGTAATAAAACAAATCTCAAATGGATCCATCCAATATCAAGTAAAGAAATAGAATACTTGCATAATTCCATGAAACCACCAAGGTCCTCAATCCAAAAAAAACATCAAGTAGTGAATACGTATGAATGCATGAATCAATACACATATATTAGCGTCCCATTCTACTAATATTGGTGTAAATGCATATATAACAGCGTCCCATTCCACTGTTATATATACAGGAGTAAAAATATCAGAGACATCTTATGAAATCCATGAATGTAATCTATGCAACATGAAACAATAACATGAGCATATAAAGAAAAACAGCTATTTAACTGCAACAATTAACTAAATATACCACGCGGTTCCTGATTTCCCCGAAATCAGATGCAACATCATAGACAGGTGAACATGTAGCTATAACAAGGTAAGCGTAACCATATCGGTATAGTAAGATATGTGTATGTCCATATGTAAGTATGTATGATGTCAAAGTAGCTGTAGCAAGGTATGTGTCTATACCTACCCATAATACCCTCCAGGTATATGTATGTATGTATGCTAGATGTATATGTAGCTGTAAGTCCACGTTGCGACCCCCGGTTCTTACGGGGAGGCGGAAACGGTATAAAATCAAAATTTTAACGCAAGAGGCAACATGGACTAAGCAAGGTCGGGATCTTTACCTAAACTAAAACTAGCAAACTAAGCTAAAAATATTTAGCTACTCGGATGAAGATGGTTATACCTAAACTTGAACTCCTTCTCTTCAAGCTCCGATGGTGGTTCGATGGCTCCTTCTCGTTGTCTCCGTACGCCGAAGATAGATCCACTTGAAAGCTCCAACCTTTATCTCCTTCTTCGTTCTTTGAAGAAAACTAGTTCACTTGGTTTGCTAAACCTAGTGAACTAGAATGAGTAGAGATGAAATAGAATGGGATTTTATCTATGGTTCTTGATTCTCAACTCATGAGACAAGAGAACCATAGATCAAGAGAGGGAGCAAGAGGTTGAGGGTGAGAGCAAGAGGAGAGCTCAAGAACAAGAGAGAGAATGAGCAAGAAAGAATGAGCAAGAAAGAATGAGCAACTCTTTTGTCTTTCACCCTCTCATAATCCAAAGCAATGATAACTCATCATATCAACCAAAGTCTTATGTGATGGTTGAAGTAACCATAACCTTATCATGTCATGCACTCATTTTACTCAAATGAACAAGCAAGAAAAAGTCTTTGGCATGAAATGATAACCATGGTTATCATGATGGTCAACTAGTCAAGCCTAGTCAACCGGTCAACAAGTCAACAAAAGTCAACAAGTCACCAAAGTCAACAAGTCAACAAAAGTCAACAAGTCAACAACCATATCACCATAATACTTAATTAATATAATAGTTAATCACATATCATATTCTCATTAGGGTTGAGCATAAAGTCAAAAAGTCAACGGTCAACTGTCAACAACCCTAATGAGAATCCGCTGCCTCTGCCTCCCTATCATTTGTGCATACACACCCGCATCCGCGTTCCGAGGAACACGAATGCAAACTGGATAAATCCAATCCCATAAGGTACACTAGGATCTGGCTTAAACCAAAGCCCGCTAGTGTAAACTGCCCGGACACTGTACGTGCACAAGTGCACGGATGTGATCGAACCCTGTCGCAAAACCATGCGACCTGTCGCAATACCATGCGACCTCTACTCTTTTGCCTAAAGGCGAAAAGCTTTCTGTGTGGGACTCTAAAGACTCGACACTACGCTGGCAGTGGGTTTAACCACAGACCGCAAGCGGCACTAGCTGTGCGTAACGGTCCCCAGGTAATGCCGACAAGAAGACCGACGAGGCGAAACCCATCTGAACTCCTACTGAGCCTGAGTGTGACATTCTCCATACAGTCCGGTCTGTTCGTCTGATACATCGCATGGCGGGCCTAGGGGGCGGTAAACGTCAGTCCCCCAATAGCGGTACAAGTCGTGCCGGAGTGAAGCCCAATACACCCTGAGATAACACTGGAAACCTACCAGTATATCTCGTTTGCCCTGGCCAGGGACTACTCGTGTAATGGCTCTCCTAGACACAGCGCGATGTCAACCCCCAATACCGGGAGAGACGAATCCTGTCTAACCGTCACTGCCTCCAAGTGCTTCGGGACTGCACCCAACCACTACCTGTTTGCACGACTCCTTTGAGCCGTGGTAGGGTAGTGATCAAAGTACAGTGGGAACACACTCGAGGCGGAGTGACAGTGTCAAGTCAGCGGACTAAGCTGTACTCATGTCACCTGGGAACTGATAACTGACGATAGGTATAATACCAACTAGTCAGTTCCCGACGAGTCCTGTCCAGTGTACCCGTAACCTAACGAGCACCCGCATACTATCTCAAGTACGACGTACTGACGGCTGTGGGACAGACCGTCTCCCACACTGGGATGAGAAGCGCATGCGCTGGTCTACTCCGGAGTATCGATGCCCTGTCTCGATAGTCCTGCGACCAGGGACCTGCATAAGGATGTGCTTATAGATTACCCAGCCCCACTAGTGTGACGGCCATCACATCGCTGGTAATCAAGCAAAGATCCTAAGGGCTCTACTAATGTGTATAGGCGATATACAAAAATAAACACATGTACACATTGAAGTAGAAACAAACCAAGTAGCATACTACTATTTTGAGCAAGATTGTCAATACAAGGTGAATATCCCAAGCTTCCATTAAGTAATATACATACTAGTATGATACAGTAATGGCCTCTAGGGCATATACACTAACAATCTCCCACTTGCACTAAGGCCATGTACTGGCGTATCGAAGACCTATCATCTCGATCAGCCGCTCGAACTGAGTCTGGGGCAAGGCCTTGGTGAATGGATCTGCAGTGTTATCTTCTGATTTTACTCTCTTTACCTCGATCTCCTGGCGATCAATGATCTCCCTGATCAGGTGGAACCGCCTCAAAATGTGCCTGGACTTCTGATGGGACCTTGGTTCCCTCGCTAAAGCTATAGCGCCGTTGTTGTCACAATACAGCGGTATTGGATCAACACTGGTAGGAACCACCTGAAGTTCCGTGAGGAACTTCTTCATCCAGACAGCTTCCTTTGCGGCATCGCAAGCAGCTATGTACTCCGCTTCCATGGTTGAGTCAGCAACGGTTTCCTGCTTGGAACTCTTCCAGCAAACCGCCCCTCCATTGAGGGTAAAGACATAACCCGACATGGACTTGGAGTCATCCTTGTCACTCTGGAAGCTGGAGTCAGCAAAGGCCTCAATCTGGAGGTCTTTTCCGCCATACACCAAGAACATCTCCTTAGTCCTTCTCAGGTACTTGAGAATGTTCTTTACTGCTATCCAGTGTTTCTCCCCTGGGTCTGACTGATACCGGCTTACAACGCTCAATGCGTATGCTACATCTGGTCTGGTACATAACATCGCATACATAATAGAGCCTACCGCAGATGCGTAGGGTATTGATGACATGCGAGCCCTTTCCAAATCAGTCTTGGGAGACATCTCTTTGGAGAGGGTGATTCCGTGACAAGCCGGTAGATTACCGCGCTTGGAATCTTCCATACTGAATCGTTTCAGTATGGTGTCGATGTACCTTGACTGTGAAAGTCCCAACATCCTTTTAGATCTATCACGATAGATCTGGATCCCCAGAATGTAGTTGGCATCGCCCAGGTCCTTCATGGAGAACCTCTGTGACAAGAATCCTTTGACTGACTGTAGCATAGGAATATCATTTCCTATTAGGAGAATGTCATCGACGTACAAGACGAGGAATACCACATTTCTCCCTACAATCTTACTGTAAATGCATGGTTCATCTGGGTTTTTGACAAAGTCGAATTCTTTGACAGTATCATCAAAGCAGATGTTCCAACTCCGCGATGCCTGCTTAAGTCCATAGATGGACTTGAGCAACTTGCACACTTTACCGCTGCTCCCACTCTGATTGAATCCCTCTGGCTGATCCATATAGACGCACTCTTCTAAATTTCCATTTAGGAAAGCCGTCTTAACGTCCATCTGCCAGATCTCATAATCGTGGAAGGCAGCAATGGCAAGAAGGATCCGAATGGATTTAAGCATGGCTACCGGAGAAAAAGTCTCGTCATAGTCCAAACCAGGTCTTTGACGAAAACCCTTTGCATCGAGCCTAGCCTTATAGGTTTCAACCTGCCCATCTACACCAATCTTCTTTCTGAAGATCCATTTGCAGCCTACGGGTTTTACCCCTTCTGGAGCAAAGTCCAAAGTCCAAACTTTGTTGGTGTACATGGACTCCATCTCGGTCCGCATTGCATCCAGCCATTTTACCGAGTCACCGCTCTGAATGGCTTGCTGGAAGCTAGTAGGCTCATCATAATTTATGATGCAATCCTCTCTATCCCCGTCTATGAGAAAACCGTAGTATCTCTCGGGCGGATGAGACTGCCTACTACTCCTGCGGAGCGGCGTAGGAATGTCCGGTTCCCCTGAACCTTCTGGTTCTACTAAGGTTTCAGTAATAGCTTGTGGTTCTGGAATTTCTTCCAGTTCTATTGCGCTCCCACTTATCTGATTTTCTAAAAACTCAGTTTCCATGAAGCGGGCATGACGAGAAACAAGGACTTTTTGCTCCTCTGCGTAATAGAAAAGATACCCCTTGGAGTTCTTTGGGTATCCCACAAACTTGCACTGTACTGAGCGTGCCTCGAGCTTGTCCGCATGCTGCTTTTTTACAAAAGCCGGACATCCCCATGTCTTAAAGGATTTAAGACATGGTTTCTTCCCACACCACATCTGGTATGGTGTGGTAGGCACTGTCTTAGTAGGAACTTGGTTCAAGAGATGTGCAGCTGTTTCCAGTGCATAACCCCAGAAAGATCGCGGTAACTCAGCCTTACTCATCATGGAACGAACCATATCTAGTAGGGTTCGATTCCTTCTTTCCGATACACCATTGTGTTGTGGTGTGTATGGAGGAGTACGCTGAGAGAGAATTCCATTCTCTTTTAAGTAGTCCAGAAACTCGGCACTCAAGTATTCACCACCTCGATCCGATCTTAGGATCTTGATACTTTTGCCTGTTTGTTTTTCTACTTCATTCTTATATTCTCGAAATTTCTCAAGGGCCTCGGATTTGTGCTTCATTAAGAAGACATGTCCAAACCTAGAGAAATCATCTGTGAAAGTAATGAAGTATGAATAACCGCTTCGCGCATGTGTAGACATTGGACCACACACGTCACTGTGTATAAGTCCCAAGAGCTCGCTCGCTCTTACTCCGTGTCCAGTGAACGGAGTCTTTGTCATCTTTCCCATGAGACAAGATTCACAAGTGGCATAAGACTGGTACTCGAACGGATCCAAGTATCCTTCTTTATGTAACTTAGTCAACCGTGTCTCATTGATGTGACCCAGTCTACAATGCCATAAGAAAGCCTGATTTAATTCTGGAGACTTTCTTTTAAGTGTGTTCTGGACACTGAATATCTGAGCTTGATTCAATACGTATATACCGTTATTTAATGTACCTGACCCAATCAGTGCTTGATTTAGGTGGATGTTTACTACATCGCTTACAAAAGCAAAATCATATCCTTCCTTAGAAAGTAAGGATACAGATATGATATTGCAAGTCGCACCTGGTACATACAAACAGTCACGCAGAATCAATATCTGCCCAGTTGTCAGTCCTAGGTGATATTCCCCTACGGATACAGCATCCATGCTCATTCCGTTAGCAACCCTGAGAGTCATATCACCTTTCCTGATAACCCTACGGTTTCTCAGACCCTGTAACGAATTACAGATGTGAGATCCTGATCCGGTATCCAATACCCAGGAAGTAGGGTTAACTGACAAACAGTTCTCAATTACAAACACACTCGAAGCCGAAGCCACAACATGCTTCGAATTCTGGCTACTGGCTTTACAAGCCCTGCAATCTCTCTGCCATAGTTCATTCCCGTTACAATAGGAACGTCCCTCTTTAATCATATCCAGTCCCGAAACTTTTGCCCTTGTTTTTCCTTTTTCTTCCCTGGTTTCTTTCAGGGTATAAGCAGAGGGCAGGGACTGTAGAATTAGGTCAGTACTTGACCCATTCTCCAACGTGGTCTCCAGGTCCGTGAGCTTAAAATAGCTGGTCTCTGTAAGGACGTTGCCCCCTACAGATGACCCGACAGCCAACCTCGCTTGAAGCAATTCGTTCGAGGTCTCATATCTTGCGATACGAGATTGCTCTCCATATAAAACTTTGTTATGGAGGAAGATAGAAACTGAGTCCATCTTCTCGTGCTGCCTCTGGTTTGCACCATTAACTGAGGCTAACACGAGGCACTTGGCTTTCGCACAATCCTTTTCCGGTGTCCTGCGGATGTGAACATCCGTGACAGGGGAAACTGGACCTGAGACAGCAGGGATTTGATTAGTTAAGAGGTGTCCCAGCTTGTCATGGGCAATGGACATCTGGACAGACCTTTGCCAGTCATAACAGTCAGGTTCAGTCATATTTTTATCTAGATGTAACCTAGGTGCGGTCACAGGGTCGCTGCAATTAAGAGAGAGAAGAAGAAACACTCAGCATGATGCTCTTGCAAGTTTAGAGTGGTTTTTAGTTTGTCTAAACAGGATGGCTCCCACTGTTTCTCGAATCCCTCCTCAAACCATAAAGGAAGAATTAGTCGGGATCAATCCCACCGCACAATACTTGCTTAACCGTTCAGCCAGGCCGGTGTCGGTACTTCGAGGGAGGTTTTCCAACGCTTTCGCGAAGTTCCTTAATTAAAGAACCTCTTTTCCCTGGGGGCGTAGCCCCGCTAACACCTTTCTAGGCACCTACTAGGTTTATAGCATTGATCGTTTAGTGAGAAATTTTCCGAGGAGTAGCATATACTCACAGTAGGATCGGGATCCAAATATCATCGCGTGAAGAAACTGAAGGAATCCTACCAGAATCATCACACTCCAAATGGTATGCAAATGTAGCAAGTTTCAGTACTTATGAAACTCCCGATGTATATTTTTTCCCCATGCTCTTATGACCTTGACTAAGGCCAACAAATCATAAGTCACATGTCAAGTTCTACCCGTCGTTGTCCAGGTTAATTTGAATCCACCCGTATATACCCTTGACTAAGGCCAACAAGGTAATACGACAGTCCCAAACCAACGCATTCTATCTATGCAACATATGAATACCCACCAGCTACCAAACACTGTGCCTTGACTAAGGCCAACAAACACAGCTTGAATACTGTTGAATATTCATATGAAACGACGGAGGGCTACGAATGGTTTTGGCGAAACCGTGAACGTAGTGAACTTGATTTAGTCGATGGAACGAGATAGCTTTTAAATGGAGTGGCTCAAACTCCGCATTTTAAAAGTTTGTTTTGAAAAGAACCGAGTGGTTTTTCGAAAATGTTCCAACGACTTATACTTGGTTTATTTTCTTGCATTAGTTCTTTTAATGCATGTTTTGCTTGCATTAGTTCTTTTAATGCGTGATATTCTTGCATTAGTTCTTTTAATGCGTCCCATCATTTAATCCTACCATTGCAGAAAACAACCAAAATATGACGTACGCTTATGCCATTCGCATTCGCCACGGGGCCCCGTCATTACCCGTTAGGTTACTTAACTAACGACAGAGCGGGGGCTGGGCTAGCGCGTCTGTAAAACATAAGCAACGCCTAAATTATATCATATATAGATATACTGCAATGATAAACATTTCAGATCACAGATAAATACATTGGATATACTAGCAATCTGTAATTTGTACGAGCCTGTAACAAAAACAGATAACACGGTCGCGGTGAATAGCCAAAACCCCACCCAAGACCCCTACGGGTGCGGCAAACTACCCGCCAATTACCCGAAGCGTAGCAACCTCCCTCAACTCCATGAGTAGGCCACTCGACACTTCGGCATACCCGGTAGTTTGTGCACCCCTCCATGGGTCTATCCTAGGAGCAAAAACAGTAAAAAGAAATTATACAATGACGGCTACAACCCCTTCCCGGTTGTGCGGCCATACAAATAATTATTACATCAATTTACAAATTTACATGAATTGCAAGAAAAGAAAACTCTCGTCTCACAACCCCCGGCTATTCACCCGCGACAATCCAACATATTTATATACACATTCCAGCACATTACAGATCATGTATAACCCCGACCAATCGACTTATAGCGATAAGCCGACGTTCAATACATGCAAACATTACAGATATAACCATCATAGTCAAAGTGCAGTGAAGTTCGGAAAAAATACGGAATTATAGGACCCCAAAAGGAAATTTCTTTTCTGGAAAAACTGGGCACATATAATATATTTCAAAAATCCCAAAACCAACACAGACACACACTGCACGAAAAACGATGCAGAGAAGACAACAACTCGCGGCGGTTCCGCGGCGGCTAAGAAGGCTCACGCGGCGGAAGGGCGGCAGTTTAGACGAATCACTGTATCGTTTTTCTTGGGTGTTCAAACAAAACCCTGAGCCGAATTTACAAGTATAAATTTTTTCATTTTGACTAGAAAATATTTCAACAGAAACTCAGGTTTTTGTAAAGTTTGGTTTTTGGATTTTTCCGGTTCCGAACTTCGTTACACTTCACTACCAAGCTAGTTTAAGTTTAGTTAGGCTCTGATAGCACTGTAAGTCCACGTTGCGACCCCCGGTTCTTACGGGGAGGCGGAAACGGTATAAAATCAAAATTTTAACGCAAGAGGCAACATGGACTAAGCAAGGTCGGGATCTTTACCTAAACTAAAACTAGCAAACTAAGCTAAAGATATTTAGCTACTCGGATGAAGATGGTTATACCTAAACTTGAACTCCTTCTCTTCAAGCTCCGATGGTGGTTCGATGGCTCCTTCTCGTTGTCTCCGTACGCCGAAGATAGATCCACTTGAAAGCTCCAACCTTTATCTCCTTCTTCGTTCTTTGAAGAAAACTAGTTCACTTGGTTTGCTAAACCTAGTGAACTAGAATGAGTAGAGATGAAATAGAATGGGATTTTATCTATGGTTCTTGATTCTCAACTCATGAGACAAGAGAACCATAGATCAAGAGAGGGAGCAAGAGGTTGAGGGTGAGAGCAAGAGGAGAGCTCAAGAACAAGAGAGAGAATGAGCAAGAAAGAATGAGCAAGAAAGAATGAGCAACTCTTTTGTCTTTCACCCTCTCATAATCCAAAGCAATGATAACTCATCATATCAACCAAAGTCTTATGTGATGGTTGAAGTAACCATAACCTTATCATGTCATGCACTCATTTTACTCAAATGAACAAGCAAGAAAAAGTCTTTGGCATGAAATGATAACCATGGTTATCATGATGGTCAACTAGTCAAGCCTAGTCAACCGGTCAACAAGTCAACAAAAGTCAACAAGTCACCAAAGTCAACAAGTCAACAAAAGTCAACAAGTCAACAACCATATCACCATAATACTTAATTAATATAATAGTTAATCACATATCATATTCTCATTAGGGTTGAGCATAAAGTCAAAAAGTCAACGGTCAACTGTCAACAACCCTAATGAGAATCCGCTGCCTCTGCCTCCCTATCATTTGTGCATACACACCCGCATCCGCGTTCCGAGGAACACGAATGCAAACTGGATAAATCCAATCCCATAAGGTACACTAGGATCTGGCTTAAACCAAAGCCCGCTAGTGTAAACTGCCCGGACACTGTACGTGCACAAGTGCACGGATGTGACCGAACCCTGTCGCAAAACCATGCGACCTGTCGCAATACCATGCGACCTCTACTCTTTTGCCTAAAGGCGAAAAGCTTTCTGTGTGGGACTCTAAAGACTCGACACTACGCTGGCAGTGGGTTTAACCACAGACCGCAAGCGGCACTAGCTGTGCGTAACGGTCCCCAGGTAATGCCGACAAGAAGACCGACGAGGCGAAACCCATCTGAACTCCTACTGAGCCTGAGTGTGACATTCTCCATACAGTCCGGTCTGTTCGTCTGATACATCGCATGGCGGGCCTAGGGGGCGGTAAACGTCAGTCCCCCAATAGCGGTACAAGTCGTGCCGGAGTGAAGCCCAATACACCCTGAGATAACACTGGAAACCTACCAGTATATCTCGTTTGCCCTGGCCAGGGACTACTCGTGTAATGGCTCTCCTAGACACAGCGCGATGTCAACCCCCAATACCGGGAGAGACGAATCCTGTCTAACCGTCACTGCCTCCAAGTGCTTCGGGACTGCACCCAACCACTACCTGTTTGCACGACTCCTTTGAGCCGTGGTAGGGTAGTGATCAAAGTACAGTGGGAACACACTCGAGGCGGAGTGACAGTGTCAAGTCAGCGGACTAAGCTGTACTCATGTCACCTGGGAACTGATAACTGACGATAGGTATAATACCAACTAGTCAGTTCCCGACGAGTCCTGTCCAGTGTACCCGTAACCTAACGAGCACCCGCATACTATCTCAAGTACGACGTACTGACGGCTGTGGGACAGACCGTCTCCCACACTGGGATGAGAAGCGCATGCGCTGGTCTACTCCGGAGTATCGATGCCCTGTCTCGATAGTCCTGCGACCAGGGACCTGCATAAGGATGTGCTTATAGATTACCCAGCCCCACTAGTGTGACGGCCATCACATCGCTGGTAATCAAGCAAAGATCCTAAGGGCTCTACTAATGTGTATAGGCGATATACAAAAATAAACACATGTACACATTGAAGTAGAAACAAACCAAGTAGCATACTACTATTTTGAGCAAGATTGTCAATACAAGGTGAATATCCCAAGCTTCCATTAAGTAATATACATACTAGTATGATACAGTAATGGCCTCTAGGGCATATACACTAACAGTAGCTATGTCTCATATGTGTATATAACTATCACAATGGTACAATACCATATAGGTATATGGGTAACTAGCATGTAAATATACAGGTATGCTATATGTCATAAGCACAATAAAAATAGGGACCATGTCCCAACGTCACTAAGCAACAATATCGTATTTATAGGGGTGTTGTGGGTGTCATGGCAATTATTGACAGTGTGTGTGGCATACAATCAGTGCTCGTGCAACATAAGCCGTCGATAATAGTGCAGTGTCCTAAGAATACTAGTCCAAGCACAACACTAACCACATAGTAATATGTGTATGCGCAATTCTATATATGCAATAGAATATGCGACAAAACATAACAACTCTAGCCCAGACGCATAACGCCATGCGGGCAATTCCCCTGTAGATGCTAAATCTACTCACCAACCGTCCTGGCTAAGTAAAGCCAACCACCAGTTTCCTCCTCTTCGCAGCGTCCGAAGTCCCCGCCTGCGAACCCAAAACAACAACACGATAACTCAAGTGTATATTAGCAAATGACTAAAAACACGAACAAACTACGTTTTAACGACACACCAACTCCAAACCTACTCCCAAGTGTTCATATTGTGGCTAACGTACGTAGCGACATGACGAAACCAACTCAAGAGCAAAACCAGCACGAAGTGCACGGACCGTGTCGGATAACGTATCGGGCGTAGTCGTATCACTAAAAACTATCTATGTGATCCCAGATTTCGTATACAGAGAAAACTCAACAACTAAACAAGACCAAACACACCCAAACCAAAGCATAGAGCTACCCTCAAAAACCCAAACCCCAACTCAAACCTACGGCCGATGTCGCCGGAATTCCTTCGAGTCGTCGCCGGCCAAGTCCGAGCCCCATGGGTTCGTGCTCCAGGTGAGGTCCTATGCTCACAGGTACTCCACAACTATATTGTTTGGTTTTCTAGAAAAATCTCGGGGTCACAGCAGGTCACAGATATCACAAATCGACACAAAAAACGATATTTCGCACAAAACTAAACTTTACACTATCTAAACTGAAACTAACTAGCTACATATCACAAAAACTATAAAACGAACAGATAGGGATCATTACTTATCCTCAAGAACTCAAATATCCATGCTTTCCTAGTTCCAAGGCATCCAAGAGGCAAAAGATATGAGTTTTGTGAGATTTTGTGATTTTAGAGATGGATTTGTGGAAGTTTAGTGTAGAGAAAGCAAGTGTTTAGTTTAGAGTTGAGGAATAAAGAAAAGAGAAGGGAAAGAGTGTGAGAGATAATGAGAGAAAGAATTGATAAAAGGAAAGAGAGAGGTGAGTGCACTTGCATTAATTCTTCCATTAATGCATTCACACACCATCATTAGCCACCATGCCACCTCCTCACACCATCAAAACCCATAACAAATATCTCTCCATCTCACTCAACAATAACAAGAATTAAAGTAAATGGTGGATTTAAAGCAAAGGATTTGAATTTGGGTTAACTGTCATGGTTGCTAATACTAGTTTAGCACAAACAAACTGTCACTTTTACGTGCACACGTGCGTGCATGCCCATAACAAATAATATTAAAATAATAATTAAATGTTATAAAAAGTGACGAACCCAAATTGGTAAACTTTTTACAGTAAACCCTCATTACCGTCTAAACTAAAACTAACAGAAATCTAAGGCGTTACAACATACCCCAATTTGTCATAAGTAATTGCCATCTTAACATTCAGGAACCAATCATTATAGTTTGGCCCTGTCAAAATATTTTTATCTAATAGGAACTTAAGGCCTGTCATGTTCTGGGTCGCTGCAATTGAGAGAGAGATGGAACACTTTAGCATGATACTCTTGCAAGTTTAGAGTGGTTTTTATTTTATCTAAACAGGATGGCTCCCACTGTTTCTCGAATCCCTCCTCAAACCAAAAAGGAAGAACTAGTCAGGACTATTCTCACCGTACAATACTTGCTTAACCGTTCAGCCAGGCCGATGTCGGTACTTCGAGGGAGGTTTTACGACGCTTTCGCGAAGTTCCTTAATTAAATAACCTCTTTTCTCTAGGGGCGTAGCCCCGCTGACACCTTTCTCGATACCTACTTGGTTTATAGCATTGATCGTTAAGTGACTAATCTCCTGATGAGTAGCGGATACTCACAGTAGGATCGGGATCCAAATATCATCGTGTGATAAAGCTGAAGGAATCCTACCAAAATTATCACACTCCAAATGGTATGCAGCTCTTAGCAAATTTCAGTTTCTTTAGAAATTCCCGATATCAATTTCGGCCCTATGCTCTTATGACCTTGGCGTTGGTCAAAATGTCATAAGTCACATGTCAAGTTCTACCCATCATTATCTTGTTAATTTGAACCCATCCGTACATACCCCTGACGTTGCCCAAATTGTAGCGTTGCTAGGCATACGCACAAGGGTCTACAAGGCATCAATCATGCCCGATTAAAAAATTTAGACGTGCCGAACAACCCTTAACAAGATCTTTAAACTAGTGATTAGGCGAAAACAAGCATGTTAAACACTTTAACACTAAGTGAGAGGGATTATAACCTTTGTAGATCCTGTCCTTCACTTCTTAAGCTCCGTGTTGAGATCCCTTCGCTTCGATCACCAAGTTCCGGACTCTCGAGAGGCTCCACGAAGAGAACGATGCAAGCTTGCTTCCGATCTTCGATAATAAATATGATCTACCTTGAAGTTTCTTTAACACAAGCTCTCACTCACTAAATGAAGTGAACACTCTCATCTAAAGGGAAAGGGTAGATGAGGATGATGAAGTAGGATTTTTGCTCTCATTTGTTTTCTTATTCTCACTCTTTTTTCATCACAAAATCAAAGCAAGAAAGCTTTTCATGAAGAACTCGAGCAAGAAGAAGATGAATAATCATTAGAATTCTTTTGTGATGAATAATGAAAAGTTGATAATGATGAATTATGCAACCATGGTTAACTAAAACTTTGTAGAGATTTAACTAGGGCTAGGGTTTGGGTTGGGTTAAAGCATGAGTCACATGAAAATATCTTAACACTAAACAAAAAGAAACCTTCTAGAAAGTTCATGAATGCACTAACCCAAATCAAACCCTAATCTTGTTTAATCTCCACAAAACATGTTGCATTAGTAATCATATCATGTTACAATATTATATATCACATATATAATATTTATTTTAATAAAATAAAATAATACAATTAACATATATCGCATATATATCAATATATTACCCGAGTGAGAAAAAGAATCTTTCAGTGAGCTAATATTAGTTAATGTAATATAATATATCATATATATTATTATACATTAAACTATCGAATCAACACTTGATCCGACAATCCGGCTATTTCACAAATAACCGACTAATACGATGACCCGGGTATATCACATATACCCGGCCGATATCTCATATCGCGAGAATCCAATATGATATCATATACCGCATTATCCTCGGTCCCGCATGTTGGATATATGTATGCTCTAGAGACCATTATATGATAGTGGATGTATTTATACATGTATATATATATATTCAGTGTACATTCTTGCTCGTCATGTTAGTATGCTATCTGGTTCTACTTTATCTGACATGTTGATTTGATCATACTTTTATTCATTCATACATGTTGATAAAGCTCTGAGGATATAGGCTTGACTACTGTGATTATGATGGAGATCATACTAGTGGGACATCTGTAGTTTATAAGCATATCCTGAAATGTCCCTAGTCGTAGGTGTATCGAGACGGGGCATCGATATACAAGAGTAGACTAGCGTATATAATACTAGACCCATATGATGGGCGATGGATGTTCCCACATTCATCGATATTTGACATAGAGATCGTATACGGGTGCTCAGTGGTGACTGGGTACACTGAACGGACTCACCGAGAACTCCTATATGGAATTATATCTATCGTCAGATAGCAGTTCTCAGGTGACACTGGTGCAGACTAGTCTGTAGTCCCGAGATCGTCATAGAGTCTTGTGTGTTCTCCCACTGTACTTTGATTACCACCCTACCACGGCTCTACTGAGTCGTGCAAACAGGTGGCCGTTGGGTACAGTCCCGAGACACACGAAGGCGATGAGCAATAGGAGGGGTTTCGTCTCTCCCGGTATTGGGAGTTGATGCTGTGCTGTGCTCGACTGGCTATATCAATAAGTCCCTGACCAGGGCTGTTGGGATTTGCTGATAAGTGTTATCACTAGTTTCTCGATCTGTTATAGACAATTCATCGGCACGACTTATTGAGTTTGGGGTCGACGTTACCATCTCTAGACTCGATATGCAGCATATCTGAAAAAGAGACCGGACTGTACGGTAGTGTTGCCGGTTGGCTCAACGGGAGTTGTAACAGGTTCGCTTGTTTTTTTCTGATCGCTCAATACCCGGGTGGCCGTTACGTTTAGCTGACCGCTTGCGGCTTGTAGGTATTTGATATGATCATTACCTACTGCCGGCGTATTGACGAGTCTTAGAGTCCCACAATGAAGTTTCCTGGCTCAGGAGAAAAGATGTGGTGTGCATATGAGATATGCGTGAGGACCCGATTAAATACGGATATGTGATACCGTATATTAATCGGGCATTTTCTATTGGTCGGGTCGTATGTGATATGACCGGTTTGTGAAATCAAGTGTTGATTTAACAAATGACTTTTAGATTAATTCTTTAATCAAACTCTTTTTCTATTTTTGTATGCATGCATGTATGCACATGATGATGTGCATGTATACATACATACATAAAAAGTATCATGGTTGTTGATACAAGTTTGGTGGCAATGCAAGACTCACATTGTAGAAGTATCTATTTATTTTTCATTTTGTAAAACGGAAAGGATAATTCACAAGAGGTTAATATTTATCATCTTTGACCATGCTTCAACCACTTAATAACCTTGAGTTAATTATCCTTTTACCTTTTAACTCACTTTGGAAAACATCTAGATAATTCTAACTATGGTTGAAGTGAGAAGGGATTAAGATATATTATTCTCTTCTCACTTCAATTATTTATTCACTCTCCCATTTTCTTTTTCCTTGTGTGAGAAAAAGCTTAGCCATCATCTTCTTCTTTCTCTATTGATAATTTTCTTTAAGTGAGGTTGATAAAAGAAAGAGTTTTGATTATAGAAAAACAACCACATCTAGCCTATTTGTGTAGGGTGTTTGCTTTACTTCATTCACATATCGGGTAAAGCAAGGAGCTTTGGGCAAAGGAGCTTCGGGTGGATCGTCGTGGACTTTGAAGATCTTAAGCCAACCTCTTTCCAACCCTCAAGTTGCCAAGGAGTCTAGCGTAGGGAGCTACAAAGGTTGTACTCTCAAAACCCTAGCTTTTTCTACTTGTGATGTTGTCTTTGTGATGAAACCCTAATTTTCTAGTTATGATTCTTTGTACGTTCACTTAGCACCTTAAAAATTTGATTTTGCGACATGTGATGCTTCCAAACCTTTCATGAGGTGCTAGGTAAACCTAACAATGGTATCAGAGCCGACCTAGAGCTTTAGGCGACACGTTAGCGAAGTTAAAACTCCGATCGAACCAAAATACGGTTTTTTTGAACAATCTCTGGACATTTTTTCAAACTGTGTTATTTTCAGAATTAAAAATATGTAAAAAATTCAGCAGGGGATTCAAAGAACCACTGTAAAAAACGAAGCCCTAATCAGTAAATCCCACCGCGGAACCGCGGCCGAAGCTTGCTTGGGCCTCGGCTCCGCGGCCGTACAGATGCATTAAGGCCTCGTTTTTATACAGTGATCTTCCTACCTGCTTATAGATGTTTTTGGGTAATTTTAATCTGGTTTCAGTGATATATGTTCTGGAGATTGTTTTAGATTCGGTGATTCGATCGGAATTTTAATTTCGTGCTTTTTTCCGAGTAATTAAGAAAGTATTAAAATGTTCGAACGAGTATCATTTACTCACTTTTTCACGGGGTTTAAATCTTTCGGAAATACGTGCAAGTTTTGTGGTGGACCCTCTAGAAGACAACAAACCTTAACTCGATTATGTGACCGTCTTGAACTGCCTTTTGAACCTTAAGGTTTGAGGCAGTACATCGTGCCACATGTGAGGCGTTGGCTTGACCCTTCTACGGCTGGACCTCTATTACTGTGACACATTCCGGGTTTTTTGAACTCCGCTCAAGTGTTGAGCTTTAGGAAATTTTGGGTATTTGATTATTCGATCGAAATGTTTAATACTGTCTATTTATCTAGAATGTGATACAATATGTGGAATTCATATAGTTAGGCATGAAATGCGAAGTATGTGATATTTCGGATTTACGATGTCTAAAGAGAATATGGATTCCAAATATTGTAGTTTTACACTTTCTTTTCTGTGACCGTAAGTGAAGTATGTCGCTATATCGCCGGTTTCGTTGCTATACATTAACGACAATAGGGGTACGCATACTTACTTACGTTGATGATATATGATATTATGTGTTGCTGAGATATGATGTTCAGGATTGTCGCGATTGAATAGCCGGGGTTTTTTATGTGAGATAAGAGTTTTATTTTCAATCATGTAAAATTCAAATGTAATGTAATATTATTTTATTTGGGGCACTTCCGGGTTAAGGTTGATGTCACCAGTGTTGTATATTATTTACTTTTCCGCATTAGGATAGACCCAAGGAGGGGAGCACAAGTGACCGGGTTCTGGGGTTCAGTGGGAGGCCATCTCAAGGAGTCGAGACCGGGTCTCCTAAACTCCAGAATTGGTAGGGTCGCTTGCCGCTCTCGTAGGGGTCTAAGGGTGTGGGCTTGGCTATTCATCGCGACTGTGGAATCCGTATTTTCTATTATTGGCTAAATACTAAATACGGACATCCTAGTATATCCCACATAATATCTATGTTTCTGCTGCCTGTGTTCTGTGATATCTGAGATGAATGATATATTATATATGAGATATATAGTAGACGTTGCTTATGTTTTACCCCCGCGCTAGTCCCGTCCCGGTATGCCGTTAGTTAAGTAACCTAACGGTGCATAACGGAACATTGCGGCGAATGCGGATGTCATAAGCGTACGTTGTATTTTCGTTTCTTTTCTGTGATTGGCTTAAGGACTTAAATGATGGGATTACATTAATATGATTAATGTAAAGAAAATAAACCTAAAAATGTGTTGTAGAATCGGATTTGAAAACCACTCGGCTCTTTATGAAAAAGCTACATTTCAAAATTGCGGAGCACAAGCCACTCCTTTTGAAAACCATTTGATTCTACAACGATATCAAGTTCAAAACGTTAAAGATTTTCTTAAAAATCATCCGCAACCCTCCGTCATTTTAGGAAGTAGTGTACTTAGTATTCGTGCTACGTTTGTTGACTTTAGTTAAGGCGTAATGTACGGTAGGTAAGTGATGTCTTCCTACACTGCATATGATGCAGATTAATTAGGACATTCATGCGACTTTGTTGACCATAGTTAAGGGTCATATGGGTGGGTCTAATTAATCAAGAAATGACGGGTAGAACTTGACTGGTACTTATGATTTGTTGACCATAGTTAAGGTCATAAGTATTAGGGGTAAAAACCGCATCGGGAATTTCAAGTGTTGAGATTTGCAATGAGATCGCATACCTTCCATATGATGGTTGGATCCCGATCCCACTGTGGGCAATAGTTGCTCTCAGGAGAGTTTTGCAGTTTACAATTAGCTAACTCATTAGGTGTCTAGAAAGGTGTTAACGGGGCTACGCCTCTGGGAAAACGAGGTTTACTTTAATTAGGTCCGTGCGAAAGCACGGGGAACCTCCCTCAAGTACCGACACTGGCCTGGCTGAACGGTTAGCGAAGTTGTAGACTGTAATTAATCTTGGCTAGTTTTCTTTTTAAGGTTTGAAAGAAAAACTTGATTAAAGCAGTGGGAGACATCGATTAAACAAGATAATAACCAATCTGATCTTTGCAATAGCTTTCGCTGAGTGTATTCTTTTCTCTCTCTTAATGGTAGATACCAATGACTTGACTCAAGCTTCTACTAGATAAAAACAAACTGAATGGGACCAATTATAAAGACTGGCTGAGGAATCTGAAAATAGCCTTGACTTATGATAAAGTATCATATGTCCTCACGGCTTCAGCCCCGCCCACCCCAGGTCTAAAATCCTCAGTTGCGGATATTGAAGTCCGCAAGACATGGGACACTGACTGTGCCACGGCCAAATGCCTCGTGCTTGCATCAATGGACAATACACATCAAAAGCAGCATGAGAATATGGGCATTCAAACCATATTTCTCTATACAAAGGAGTTGTATGGAGAGAAATCCTGCGTATTACGATACGAAGCATCAAAGAAATTGCTTCAGATGCGAATGGCCCCTGGCATACCAGTAGGAGGACATGTTCTGAAGATGATAACTCTCATAGAAGAGCTTGAGGGCCTTGGATGGACGATGGACAATGAACAATATACGGATATTATTCTGCAGTCCTTCCCCTCCACCTTTGCTCAATTCATAGTTAACTTCAACATGCACAATATGGAGAGGGAACTACCTGAACTCCTTAATATGTTAAGGAGTGCAGAGAGCATACTGAAATCAGTGAAAACTCCCGTTTTGAGTGTTGGGCAATCTTCTTCTTCTCGCCCAAAGGCTAAGGCCAAGGGAAAGAAAAAAAAGAAGCCCACCAATCCTAAGGGTGGAGTTAAAAAAGTTAAGGGGAAGGAAAAGTCCAAAGCTGGAGAATCGGAGAAAGGGGAATGTTTTCATTGCCACAAAACAGGACATTGGTAGCGCAACTGTACGGAGTACTTGAATCTCAAGAAGAAGCATGGGGATGCTTCCGCTTCAGGTGTGTTTGTGACAGAAAACTGTTTTTCAATAAACTCTGCTTCCTGGGTATTAGATACCGGTTCAGGTTCTCACATTTGCAATTCTATGCAGGGGCTGAGAAATAGCAAAGTCTTGAAGACAGGTGACCATACTCTCCGCGTTGGAAATGGTTCCAATGTACATACAGTCGCAGTGGGAGAGTATCACTTGGGGTTTCCATCTGGGTGTATATTGGTTTTGAACCCATGTTATTTTGTACCAAGTATGCTTTGTAATATAATATCTGTTTCCTTGTTAGACAATGAAGGATATAACTTTATATTCTAGAACAATGTTATGAACATTCGCATGAATCAAATGTTGATTGGGTATGGTATACTTAATAACGGGATATACGTCCTAAATCAACACACAGTTTTCAGCATACAACACACTGATAAAAGAAAACTTTTAGAAATAAATGAATCTTTTCTTTGGCACTGTAGACTTGGTCATATTAACGAAACAAGACTAAACAAGTTACACAAAGATGGATATTTAAACCCTTTTGAATATAAATCTTATGCAACTTGCCAGTCTTGTATCAAGGGTAAAATGACCAAAACTCCGTTTACCGGACACGGAGAAAGGGCTACCGAGCTCCTAGGACTCATACATAGTGATGTATGTGGGCCAATGTCTATACAGGCAAGAGGCGGTTTTTCTTACTTTATTACTTTCACTGACGATTTCTCAAGATTCGTTCATGTATTTTATAACACCCGAGCCCAATGCTACTGTTTTCCAGTTACTGTTTGAGCATTAATGTGGTACTCAGTTCATTTAGCCTGCCTGTTTGTTACTTACTGTAAAATTTTACCCGGAAAAGTCATTTCTGCACTTAACAAATTTTAGCATCCAAGATAAAATTAAAAATATCCATCTTGGCCTACTCGACAACCCTAGCCTTGTGGTAGCGTCCGTGCTTCGAGTTCTCGTCCCGTTCAGTGAAACGGGCGAGTTTGGACGGCTACGCGCGCGTACAGGTGTCCGTCTTGGGGGTATACTTTTTAATCGTAAGACACTTAATTTTAAAATTTTGAACCCGCTTAAAATCCTATTATTTGAATTTTAAATTTTTGGACCCGACCCGGGCGCGATTTGGAAATGTTTTATTTGGCGCCAAAATCCCAAATTTTAATAATATTTAAAACCATAGTATAATTCGTTAACATATTTATACTTCACTGTTATGCTAATCTTTAATATATTTTCTTTAATTTCTAAAATTTTATCCAGCCAATCACGAGGCTACTTATCCCCGTGGGCCCCATCAAAATATTTCTCTCTCTATCTATCTATCTCTCTCTCTCTATTTCTCAAATATCTCTCTCTCTCCCCTTTAAATATTTTTCCCCCCTCATGTTTTTTGCATCACGAGAACAGTACCCCTCGCGAGAAAACCCAACGGCAGAACCCTAGCCACCTTCACCCCGTCGCCGCCGCAGCCCCGACACCGACGCCGATACCACCAACACCCTCGCCTCCTCCTCCTCGTCTCACGCATATCTTCATTGCCTGCACCCTGCACATGACCGCCTGCAACCTTCCCTGCACTCCTCTGGATCGCCTGAGACACCGCCTGCGCCGCCCTTGGCCGTCGCCGACGATCCACGACCACCCCCAGAACACCTCGTAAGTGTCTCCATCTCACCCTTCCTCTCTTCATTTTTTTCAAACATGAATACAACTGCTGGATGGTTGCTGCAGATCGCCGGAGGCGCCGTTCTCGCCGCCGTCGATCTCGTCGTCGTTGCTAGTGCCCTCTGGAACAGTGAGTATTCCCCCATCTTCTCCTTTCTCTGTTCATTCCCTTCTTTTTCTAGATCTACACCCATAGAAACCTTATTCACTGTTTTGTATCTCGCTGGAATCCGGCCGTACCGGCGACGTGTCCTGACAATCCAGCAGAGAACTCTGACCCGTGTGGTTCCTTGGTTCGTTGTTTGGGCTCAATCCGTGAACCGTACGTCCGTCGCGAGTTTCCCCGCCGACGTTACGTTCCGTTTTTCCCGGTTTGCGACCCGTCGAGGCAAGTACCCCTTGTTACATGCTATACAATATTTACATATATATTATGACACCCTAAACCATTAAATTTAAGTTGGTACGATCATTTCTCATTTTCGGGTACAATATTGCATTATATCATTTTACCGTTAAACTTGGAACCTACAGTTGCTAATTGAACCTAATAACTATATTTACCTGTTTAATCACATTTTTTTTATGTTAACGTAGCTTATGGCATTTATCCCTGTAGTTCTGTTCCATTCGGACACTCGTATGCATTTAACCTGAAATAGCTGTACTGAACCGTTACATAAATCATTGCACCTCTACGGGTTTTTTTAAACCTGTTAACATGACTAAACGGCTATACTTGTGTTACTGCACTCTTGTAATCATCTCTGTGACAAATTTGATAACTGTATTGCAAATTGAATGAAACTTCTTATTACTTCATTCATTGCTTATCTCATGTTGTTGATACCCATGCTAGATTATATAACTGATTGTGAGCACACCTACGATATTGTTTACATCTTGACCTGACTTGCTACATATATATATTGATATACCTGACATGGTACCGTACACTGTTGGCTTGACCTGATGTACCATGACCTGACCCGTTACCTGATCTTATGTCTAATGCCAACAAACCTGACATGCAGTCCTCATGGACCGTTCCTGTTGTCTATCCAGACAAACCTGCTTTTACCTGATACTGTGTTGGCATTAGTTCTTGATTACTGAATACCTGACTTGACATACATAACTTGGGGGTATGGGGAAATCAAAGGTGAAACCTGACTTGTAACTCAACAGTTCGATACTTGTTCTGATCAGTCTTACAGGCTAGGCCAGCCCCGGAGTGATGATGCTGACATCACTCGCCCATCCTGCTATCTGTTACTGCTTAGCGGCACGTCTAGGTTTCAGCCCGAGAGTCCTTGACCGTGGTCCCGGGCATGCACGGGATACTATTGAGTTACATCGACGATTCATCAATTGATTTCAAAGACTTTAGAATAGAAAACCCCATAGAACAGTTTAGTTACCCACTGCACACTACCCTGCACTGTTGTTTCACATTATTGGTTTATTCATGTTTATTTTGCATTGCCTGTTACATTGTTCATATTATTTTACTTGTTGACATGACGCGCTGACGTCTGGGTTTTGCATGGCCCAGATTCTGTATCGCTGTCGCAGTCCGAGCAGGAGTACTTCAGCCAGCAGGCTGAGCTGTGAGTTCCGTAGTAGTTAGTTTTATTTCCTGCATTCATTTCCTGATGTGAGCCCGCATTATGGGACATACTTTTCCGTTATTCGTATTGGATCATTTGCTTCCGCATTTATTTATTATTGACTCCTGTTATTCTGGATTATGGACATGTTTTAGATAGCTTTATCTTGTTCTTGATATCTCTACAGCCGTAATGTGACTTTGGATGGATACTTCCTATCCACAGGTAGCATTGGTTGGCTATGTCACGTGCCCAATCTAGCGTACTCTGGGAAGTGGGGCGTGACATGGTTCTTTTGGTATCAGAGCCATAGGTTAGTTGGGTTGATTCTTTTGTAGTTGGGTATTGTATCCAATACACGAATCAGAATGCCCGTGTTCAAGAAACATGTCCTGCCACCTTGCCGTTTACCATTCTTGAATCACATTCTTCCTGATTATATCTTTTACGATATACAAACTTCCTTTGCATATCGACTCGAAAAACATGATTTCTTGTATCTCTAGGACTTAGGCGACTTGAGTGGAGTTAAGTAATTGTGGCTATGATACCGCGGCATAGTTACAATGCGGTACTCTATTTAAGTATCTTGGAGTTCTAGCATTGATCTATATTCAGAATCTATCATCATGCTAATGTTGGGTATTTTGATTCCAGGAATATGGCCGGTAAGAATTTGAAGATGTACCAAAGACGTGCGGACAAAGCCGCCATGCGTAGAGTGATAAGAGGATTGCTGGAGAATCTAAAGAGACAGACCGAGCTGAAACTGGCGTCCGCACTGAACCAAACGTCTGTACGTAGAAGTATTCCGGTGAACAGACACAGCGTAGCACCAATGAAGAAAACAATTGTGGGTGATCGGAAAAGGAGCGTGATTTGTGACTACTGCCATGTACCCGGACATGTGCGAAAGGATTGTCGTAAGAGGCTGGGACTCTGTTTTGGTTGTGGAGCGGCAGATCACGCCGTCAGTGCTTGTCCGTCGAAGCTTCATACAAGGGATGATATTCAGAAGCCTCCGCAGAGACCGTTCCAAGGACAAAAACAGCTGACTCAAGGACCTAATCAGGCTCGAGCTTATACCTTGACAGCTGAGGAAGCTAAGGCGTCAGGAGAAGTCATTTTAGGTACTTTACTCGTTCATGGTTTTCCCGCATTGGCATTATTTGATTCTGGTGCATCCCACTGTTTTATGTCATCCAAATTTATAACTACACACTCGATTACCCGCACGACCCTGTCTAGTTTCTGGGACATACACACTGGGAATGGAAAAATCATATCTAGTAGAGAGTGTAAAGATTGTACGGTTGTTGTGTGGGGACGGGAACTCTTTGCAGACTTCTTGGTGATAGATACGCGCAGCTATGAAGTCGTCTTGGGAATGGATTTTCTTGGCACTTTCCACGCTCACATTGACTGTAGGGCAAAGAAAGTAATTTTCCAGATTCCCGGACATCCCGAGTTTACCTTCACTGGAGGAAGCAGTTCTGTCGGGCCAGTCGAGTTTAGGGCTAGGCCGACAAGCAATATTCTTGCAGCAATGGAAGTTGATAGTGGTGAAGAGCCGGCGGCTGTTCGCGATTTTAGGGACGTATTTGAAGATATATCGGGTTTACCGCCGAAGCGAGACGTGGAGTTCGCAATTGATCTTATTCCTGGTGCAGGGCCAGTATCTAAAGCGTATTATCCAATGGCACCAGTAGAGTTTGAAGTTAAGAAACAGGTTGCTGAATTACTTGAGAAGGGTTGGATTCGAAGTAGTAGCTCGCCTTGGGGAGCTCCAGTTCTTCTAGTAAAGAAGAAGGATGGCACAAGAAGGATGTGCATCGACTATCGAGAATTAAACCGGGTGACTATTAAGAACAAGTACCCGATCCCTCGCATTGGAGAACTTTTTGAGCAGCTTAGTGGCGCGAGGGTATTCTTGAAGCTGGATTTGCGATCCGGATATCATCAGGTCCGAGTGAAAACAGAAGATATTTGCAAGACGGCGTTCCTGTTAGTAGTATGTATGCCCTAGAGGCCAGTATTGTACAGATTATGTATATTATATTGGATGCTTGGACATATATAGAGATGACTTTCTTGCTCGACATGATAGTATGCTATCTGGTTGCTATTTATCTTAACATGTACACTAGTCTCTTTATACTGTCTTATAGTTACATGTTGGTAAAGCCCTTAGGATTTGTACTTGACTACCTAGACTATGATGCAGATCATACTAGTGGGGACATGGTAGTCCATAAGTACATCCTTCAAGGTCCCTAGTCGTGGGTGTATCGAGACGGGGCATCGATATACCAGTGTAGACTAGCGTATACGCTTCTCGACCCATGTGATGGGCGATGGATGATCCCAAATCCATTGGTGTTTGACATCAGAGATGTTATACGGGTGCTCAGTGGAGACTGGGTACACTGGACGGACTCGCCGAGAACTCCCAGATGGTATTATACCTCACGTCAGATGGCAGTTCTCAGGTGACACTTGTACAGGTTAGTCTGTAGACCCGAGATCTTCATAGAGTCTTGTGTGATTCCTACTGTGCTTTGATCTCCACCTTACCACGTCCAAGAGGGCGTGCAAAACGGTGGTCTTTGGGTACAGTCCCGAGTCACATGGAGGCAATGAGCGATAGGAGGGGTTTCGTCTCTCCCGGTATTGGGAGTTGATGTTGCGCTGTGCTCGATTGGCCGTAGCAGGGAAGTCCCTGGCCAGGGCTGATCAGAGATTTACTGGTAAGTGTTACCAGTAGTTTCTCGACCCGTTACGAGCCTCACATCGGCACGACTTATCGGGTTATTGGGGTCTGACGTTTACCACCCCTAGACTTGATATGCGACGTATCAGACGAAGAGACTTGACTGTATGGTAAGTGTTACTGGTCGGATTCGCAGGAGTGTGAGCGGGCTAGCTCGTCGATCTTCTGATCGCTCAATACCCGGGTGGCCGTTACGTTTAGCAGACCGCTTGCGGCTTGTGGGTGCTTGATATGATCATCATCTGCTACCGGCGTATTGACGAGTCTTTAGAGTCCTACACAGAGGTTTCCTGGCTCAAGCGAAACGAAATAGGAGCGCATATGAGATATGTGCGGGACCGAGAATAATGCGTGTATGTGATACCGCATTTCATTCTCGCGATATATGTTTCGATTGGTTATATTCGATATGACCTAGTTATCGAATCATTGATTCGATAAATCGATGCATTGAATACTAGTCGGTTATGTGCGACATGACCGGATCATTGAATCAAATGTTGATTTAATGATTTAATGCATAATTATATATATTTGATATATTGCATTGCATTAACTAGTATTGGTTCACTTTAAATGGATTTTTCTCACTTGATGCACATTGTATATGTGATATGCTTTCGTGCACTTTTTTGTATCATGTTTGATGATACTTGATCATTATGTTAAGTGTATAGAATTAATCCATGGTTAATTTGATAATTAGGGTTTTGCATATTCATTTATTTATTTATTTGTTTATTTATTTATTTGGAAAAGAATAAGATGAGAATGGTGGCTTTCTTTGTCATTTGTTGAAGCTTCATGAAGCTTTGACTTTAGCAACCATCCTTATCTTCATGCTTAACCCTAACCCATCCAAGTGACCATGGTTAATTCTCTACACTTAACCCTAGTTCAAGTTATGATAAGTATTTGATTTAAATTTATTTTGATCATAAGACTTATCATAATCTTTTCTTGAGCTCATCTTCTTCTTCTTCTTCAAGCTTGCTACAAAAATGGCAACTTGAGTTAAAGTGAGATAAATCCAATTCTAAAGTGAACCCACCTCCTATTTCTTCACCCTCTACCTCTTGCCAAGTTGTTTTGGGTGTTTACTTCACAAGTTTCACAAGTTTGTGAAGTCGGAGCTTGAGTTTGTGCAACCTCGACGTAGATCGTCTTTGACACGAAGCCGACGACCTATTCCGCACGTTTCTCCGATGAAGCCGTCACGAGAGTTCAAGCTTCAAGATGGACAGCGAGAGGACGCCCTTACGGAGCCGTGGAGGTGGATATCCGGATCTACAAAGGTTGTAATTTCCGTATCCCAGTAGTTAACTGTTAACTAGCTTTTAGTTTCGCCTAGAATTCTAGCAAACGATCCGTAGTCGGGTCTCTCGGCACCGTTAAAATTTTAATATGGCATGTTCGATGCCTTGTGTGACCTCATTAGGGTGCCTAGGAACCCTACAGTGGTATCAGAGCCTAGCTAGAACCTTAGGCGAAGTCCCGACGACGTTTGAAACCCGATCGAACCGAAATCCAAAACCTAAAAATGCTCTCTGGACTTTTTCTAAAAATTAGGATTTTTGTCAATTAAAAATATGTAGAAAATCAAGCAGGGTGTTATTAGAATTACTGTGAAATACGAGGGGGTAAATCAACTTTTCCACCGCGGAAGCGCGGCACATGCTAGGCATGTGCGGCACTTCCGCGGCCGTACTGTTCCTTTGTGTAATTTTTTCTTCACAGTAACTCATATAATTCAATGCTGTGTTTTCTGGGATATTTTTATTGTGACTTTACAGAAGAGTATTCTGGGGTACTATTGGGAATCAGTATTTCGATCGGATTATCAAATTTCGTCTTTTGTGTTTTTCTAGATAACTGTAGAATATGTTAAAGAGTTCGACCGGATATAAATACCCAGGTTTTCCCCTGCCGAAAAATTCCAAGTGTTGGACTTTTCTGTGGTTAAAAGACGTTCCGAGTAGTGCAAGTAACGTGATGGTCCCTCTAGATGACACAAACCTTAACTCGATTATGTGACCGTCTTGAACTGCCCTTTGAACCTTCGGGTTTGGGGCAGTACGGCGTGCCACATGTGAGGCGTTGGCTTGACCCTTCTACGGCTGGACCGTTGGTACTGAGGCATGAAGTGAATGTCTTTGAACCTATTTCATGTGTTGATCGGTGTCGGGAAAACTTGGGTGTTCGAATGTTCGATCGGAAAGTTTAATATATTCTATTTATCCGGAATTGGATACAATAATTGGAATTCACAAACAGTTATGAGATAACTGGATGAATGTTATAGATCTAGCAGTTTAGTTTCACAAGATATCGAAAAGAGTTTTCGATGATGGGACTAAAATGCGGGGTTTATAACTGTTAGGCATGTGATGTCTAAAGAGGTTGCGGATTCCAATTGTTGTAGTTTTACACTTTCTTTTCTGTGACCGTAAGTGTAGTATGTTTATATCGCCGGTTTCGTTGCTATACGTCAACGACAATTGGGGTATGCATACTTACTTACGTTGATGACATGTGATGTTATGTGTTGCTGGATATGTTATATTGGATCGTCGTGTTTGAATAGCCGGGTTTTTTTATGTGAGATGAGTGTTTTTCATTTTCATTCATGTAAAAACTTGTATGTAATATTCTTTTATTTGGGGCGCTTCCAGGTAGCGGAAGTTGTCACCCGTTGTATATTATTTACTTTTCCGCATTAGGATAGACCCAAGGAGGGGAGCACAAGTAACCGGGTTCTGGGGTCCAGTGGGAGACCAACTCGAGGAGTGGAGTCCGGGTCTCCTAACCCTAGAATTGGCAGGGTTGCTTGCCGCTCTCGTAGGGGTCTAGGGGTGTGGGATTGGCTATTCATCACGACCGTCAAATCCATGTTTTATACTGGCTCGTATTGAAAACACGGACGTCCTAGTATATCCAATATTTCATATGTTTATTCTGCTGCGATATCTGTGATGTGATTCTGTGATGGATATAGTATATAGTATATATGATATATTATATAGACGTTACTTATGTTTTACACCCGCGCTAGCCCTGCCCTGCTCTGTCATTAGTTACCTAACCTAACGGTGCACGAGGGGACATCGAGGCGAATGCGGATGGCATAAGTGTACGTCATATCTATCTGTGATGTTTAGGTATTTAAATGATGGGACTTCATTAATGTGATTAATGAAAGATAAGAAACATAAGATATTGTAGAATCGAATTTTAAAATAAAACAGGTAGCTACAGTTCTTGCTTTGCACAGCGGTATATATGATATACCCCGCACCTTATTCGATGAGGAAAGGACCGAGATCCCTTCACCGGGAGTGACTCCTTCAGCAATAACTGGCAGATGCTACACACTCGGTTTGCTTTTGACTGCTTTTGGGTTTTTGCTTTGCACAGCGATATATATGATATATCCTGCACCTCATTCGACGAGGAAAGGACCGAGATCCCTTCACCGGGAGTGACTCCTTTAGCAAAACTAGAAAAGCCTCAAAATCACTCCATTTCAAAACATCATTTGATTCTACAACGATATCAAGTTCATTACGCTCATGGTTTTTATGAAAAACCTGCGTAGCCCTCCGTCATTTCAGATAAGTATTAGTTAGTATTCGTGCTGCGGTAGTTTGGCCTCCGTCAAGGCGCAGTGTACGGTAGCTAACTAATGCTTATCTGCTAGCATATGATGCGATTGGATTAGGGTATTCGTACGGCGTTGTTTGGCCTCCGTCAAGGGTCGTGCGGGTGGGTTTAATTCAATCAGGAAATGACGGGTTGAACTTGACTAGCGAACTATGGGTTGTTTGGCCTCCGTCAAGGTCATAGGACGCTAGGGGCAAAATATTATCGGGAATTTCAAGTGTTGAAATTTGCAATGAGATTGCATACCTTCTATGAGATAGTTGGATCCCGATACCCGCTGCGAGTAAGAGTTACTCCTGGGAGAGTTTTACACATTGCAATTAGCCGATCAAGTAGGTGTCTAGAAAGGTGTTAACGAGGTTATGCCTCTGGGAAAACGAGGTTTACATTAATTAGGTTCGTGCGAAAGCACGGGGGACCTCCCTCAAAGTACCGACACTGGCCTGGCTGAAAGATTGGCGAACTTGTAGTGTGTAATTAATCCCGGCTAGTCTTTCCTTTTAAGGTTTGGAGGAAGATTTGATAAAAAGCAGTGGGAGCCATCCTGATTAGATAAGATAATAACCAATCTGATCTTGCACGAGCATACGCTAAAGTGTTTTCTTCTCTCTCTCTCCAGGTAGCGACCATTTCATGCCTTAATAAAGATAATAATATGGATGTATTGACCGAACCCGCATGTTATACTGTGCTGGGGAACGTTGGTTCCGTTCTTTCTTATAAGAGTTATAGGAATGAACAGGATATAGGGGAATACCAGGATTCCCATGCCACCCGAATGAAGAAAGTACATGTTGATGCATTTTCTTCGGGTGTGTTCGTTACTGAGAACTGTTTCTCCATTTGCTCTACGTCCTGGGTATTAGATACCGGGTCAGGATCCCATATATGTAATCAGTTACATGGGCTTAGGAAAGGTAGAGAACTTGGAGAAGGTGATAAAGACATTAGAGTTGGAAATGGTGCAATTGTTGCAGCTAAGACTGTCAGGGAATATCACCTTGTATTACCAACTGGTAATACATTGGTTCTGAACGAATGCTATTATATGCCGAACCTGATATGCAACATTATATCGGTTTCTTTATTAAGTAAAGAAGGATATAATTTTGTATTACAGGACAATGTTATGAACATTTTCCGTAACCAAAAGTTGGTTGGATCAGGCACGTTGTGCAATGGCATTTATGTTCTAAATCAATCAACAGTTCTGAGCATAACAAACACACACAAGAGGAAGAGTTCTGAACTGAACGAATCCTTCTTGTGGCATTGTAGACTGGGTCACATCAATGCGACACGACTGGCTAAGTTGCATAAGGATGGATATTTAAATCCGTTTGAATTTTCATCCTATGACACTTGCCAGTCATGTCTCAAAGGCAAGATGACCAAGACTCCGTTTACGGGACACGGAGAAAGAGTTACCGAACTCTTAGGACTAATACATAGTGATGTATGCGGTCCCATGTCTACACATGCCAGGGATGGTTCTTCATACTTCATTACATTCACTGACGATCTCTCTAGGTTCGGGTATGTGTTCCTGATGAAACACAAATCAGAAGCTTTTGAGAAATTTAGGGAATATAAACAAGAAGTTGAGAACCAAACCGGAAAAAGTATTAAAATCCTTCGATCTGATCGAGGAGGAGAATACTTAAGCAATGAATTCCTGGGCTTCCTAAAAGAGAATGGGATTCTCTCTCAGCTGACTCCTCCATATACACCACAGCACAATGGTGTATCAGAACGGAGGAACCGCACCCTATTAGATATGGTGCGCTCTATGATGAGTACAGCTGAGTTACCTATTTCCTTCTGGGGATATGCACTGGAGACTGCTGCATACCTACTGAATAGAGTTCCGACCAAATCAGTGCCTACCACTCCATATGAGATATGGAATGGCAAGAGACCATGTCTTAATTTTATTCAGATATGGGGTTGTCCGGCCTATGTTAAAACACAAAATCCGGACAAGCTCGAGGCAAGGTCTGTTCTATGTAAGTTTGTTGGATATCCCAAACATTCGCGAGGGTATATCTTCTACCACTCCGAGGAACAAAAAGTGTTTGTTTCTCGACATGCCACTTTCTTAGAAAAAAGTTTTCTTATGAAACAGATAAGTGGCATTGAGGTAGAACTGGAAGAGGTTCCAGCAATACAGACTACAACAGAAGATTTGGTTGAACCAGAGGATTCCGTAGTTCCCGATGAACCCCAGCCTCTCCGCCGATCTAGTAGGGTTCCTCGCCAACCTGAGAGATACTACGGTTTTCTCATTGATGGTGGCAGTGAGGATTGCATCATGGAGGATGATGACCCAACTAGCTTCGAGCAGGCCATCACTAGTGGTGACTCAGTGAAATGGCTGGATGCTATGCGGTCCGAGATGGATTCCATGTACACCAACAAAGTATGGACTTTGGAAGTTGCTCCTGAAGGGGTAAAACCCATTGGGAGCAAGTGGATCTTCAAGAAGAAACTTGGTGTAGATGGGAAAGTGGAGACTTTCAAAGCTAGACTTGTAGCAAAGGGTTTTCGTCAAAGACCAGGTGTGGACTATGACGAGACCTTTTCTCCAGTGGCTATGCTTAAATCCATCCGAATCATGCTTGCCATTGCTGCCTTTCATGACTACGAAATCTGGCAAATGGATGTTAAGACCGCCTTTCTAAATGGTGATTTAGAAGAGTGCGTGTACATGACTCAGCCAGAGGGCTTCGTAGACAGTGGAAGCAGCGGGAAGGTGTGCAAGCTGCTTAAATCCATTTATGGATTAAAGCAAGCATCGCGGAGTTGGAACATCTGCTTTGACGTCGTTATCAAAGAGTTTGATTTCGTCAAAAATCCAGATGAACCTTGTATCTACAAGAAGGTGGCAGAGAGTAAAGTTGTCTTCCTCGTATTGTACGTGGACGACATACTCTTGATAGGAAATGATATTCCTATGCTGCAATCGGTCAAGCTCTTCTTATCACAAAGATTCTCAATGAAAGATCTTGGTGATGCCTCCTGCATATTGGGAATAAGGATCTATAGAGAGATCCAAACGGATTTTGGGATTGTCCCAATCCAGGTACATTGACACCATACTAAAGAGGTTTAGTATGGAAGAGTCCAAGCATGGGAACTTACCCACGATCTCTGGAGTCACTCTCTCTAAAGAGATGTCTCCCAAGACTGATTTGGAGAGAGCTCGCATGCAAGGGATACCCTATGCTTCGGCAGTAGGCTCTATCATGTATGCGATGCTATGTACCAGACCCGATGTAGCATACTCACTAAGTGTAGTGAGCAGGTATCAAGCTGATCCTGGAGAGTGTCACTGGACAGCTGTGAAGAGCATTCTCAAGTACTTGCGAAGGACTAGAGATATGTTCTTGGTGTATGGTAACGGAGAACTCCAAGTGGAGTCCTTTACCGATTCCAGCTTCCAGAGTGATAAGGACGACTCTAAGTCGCAGTCGGGCTTTGTCTTTACCCTTTACGGAGGGACGGTTAGCTGGAAGAGTTCCAAGCAGGAAAGCGTGGCAGACTCGACGATGGAGGCTGAATACATCGCTGCCAACGATGCTGCTAAAGAAGCTGTCTGGATCAAGAAGTTCATTTCCGAACTTGGAGTGGTTCCATCCATTGAGCATCCAATACCTTTGTATTGCGATAACAATGGAGCGGTGGCTTTGGCCAAGGAACCCAGGTCCCATCAGCGGTCCAGGCATATTCTGAGGTGGTATCACCTGATCCGGGAGATAGTTGATCGCCGGGAGATCGAGGTCAGGAGGGTTGACACGAAGAACAACACGGCGGATCCACTCACGAAGGCCATTCCCCAGATACAGTTTGAGAGACTCTTCGGGATGCTCGGTATGAGATACTACAGCAGCTGGCCCTAGTGCAAGTGGGAGATTGTTAGTAGTATGTATGCCCTAGAGGCCAGTATTGTACAGATTATGTATATTATATTGGATGCTTGGACATATATAGAGATGACTTTCTTGCTCGACATGATAGTATGCTATCTGGTTGCTATTTATCTTAACATGTACACTAGTCTCTTTATACTGTCTTATAGTTACATGTTGGTAAAGCCCTTAGGATTTGTACTTGACTACCTAGACTATGATGCAGATCATACTAGTGGGGACATGGTAGTCCATAAGTACATCCTTCAAGGTCCCTAGTCATGGGTGTATCGAGACGGGGCATCGATATACCAGTGTAGACTAGCGTATACGCTTCTCGACCCATGGGATGGGCGATGGATGATCCCATATCCATTGGTGTTTGACATCAGAGATGTTATACGGGTGCTCAGTGGAGACTGGGTACACTGGACGGACTCGCCGAGAACTCCCACATGGTATTATACCTCACGTCAGATGGCAGTTCTCAGGTGACACTTGTACAGGTTAGTCTGTAGACCCGAGATCGTCATAGAGTCTTGTGTGATTCCCACTGTGCTTTGATCTCCACCTTACCACGTCCAAGAGGGCGTGCAAAACGGTGGTCTTTGGGTACAGTCCCGAGTCACATGGAGGCAATGAGCGATAGGAGGGGTTTCGTCTCTCCCGGTATTGGGAGTTGATGTTGCGCTGTGCTCGATTGGCCGTAGCAGGGAAGTCCCTGGCCAGGGCTGATCAGAGATTTACTGGTAAGTGTTACCAGTAGTTTCTCGACCCGTTACGAGCCTCACATCAGCACGACTTATCGGGTTATTGGGGTCTGACGTTTACCACCCCTAGACTTGATATGCGACGTATCAGACGAAGAGACTTGACTGTATGGTAAGTGTTACTGGTCGGATTCGCAGGAGTGTGAGCGGGCTAGCTCGTCGATCTTCTGATCGCTCAATACCCGGGTGGCCGTTACGTTTAGCAGACCGCTTGCGGCTTGTGGGTGCTTGATATGATCATCATCTGCTACCGGCGTATTGACGAGTCTTTAGAGTCCTACACAGAGGTTTCCTGGCTCAAGCGAAACGAAATAGGAGCGCATATGAGATATGTGCGGGACCGAGAATAATGCGTGTATGTGATACCGCATTTCATTCTCGCGATATATGTTTCGATTGGTTATATTCGATATGACCTAGTTATCGAATCATTGATTCGATAAATCGATGCATTGAATACTAGTCGGTTATGTGCGACATGACCGGATCATTGAATCAAATGTTGATTTAATGATTTAATGCATAATTATATATATTTGATATATTGCATTGCATTAACTAGTATTGGTTCACTTTAAACGGATTTTTCTCACTTGATGCACATTGTATATGTGATATGCTTTCGTGCACTTTTTTGTATCATGTTTGATGATACTTGATCATTATGTTAAGTGTATAGAATTAATCCATGGTTAATTTGATAATTAGGGTTTTGCATATTCATTTATTTATTTATTTGTTTATTTATTTATTTGGAAAAGAATAAGATGAGAATGGTGGCTTTCTTTGTCATTTGTTGAAGCTTCATGAAGCTTTGACTTTAGCAACCATCCTTATCTTCATGCTTAACCCTAACCCATCCAAGTGACCATGGTTAATTCTCTACACTTAACCCTAGTTCAAGTTATGATAAGTATTTGATTTAAATTTATTTTGATCATAAGACTTATCATAATCTTTTCTTGAGCTCATCTTCTTCTTCTTCTTCAAGCTTGCTACAAAAATGGCAACTTGAGTTAAAGTGAGATAAATCCAATTCTAAAGTGAACCCACCTCCTATTTCTTCACCCTCTACCTCTTGCCAAGTTGTTTTGGGTGTTTACTTCACAAGTTTCACAAGTTTGTGAAGTCGGAGCTTGAGTTTGTGCAACCTCGACGTGGATCGTCTTTGACACGAAGCCGACGACCTATTCCGCACGTTTCTCCGATGAAGCCGTCACGAGAGTTCAAGCTTCAAGATGGACAGCGAGAGGACGCCCTTGCGGAGCCGTGGAGGTGGATATCCGGATCTACAAAGGTTGTAATTTCCGTATCCCAGTAGTTAACTGTTAACTAGCTTTTAGTTTCGCCTAGAATTCTAGCAAACGATCCGTAGTCGGGTCTCTCGGCACCGTTAAAATTTTAATATGGCATGTTCGATGCCTTGTGTGACCTCATTAGGGTGCCTAGGAACCCTACAGTTCCGAACTCGGTATGCATATTACGAGTACTTAGTGATGCCCTTCGGAGTAACGAATGCGCCGGCAGTATTCATGGACTTGATGAACCAAATCTTTTCACCGTTCTTGGACCAGTTTATTGTGGTGTTCATTGACGATATTCTGGTTTACTCGAAGAGTTTTGAGGAGCATGCTGAGCATTTAAAGATCGCACTGCAGACTTTGAGACAGGAGAAATTGTATGCGAAGATGAGTAAGTGCGAGTTTTGGCTGGAGGAAGTGAAGTTTTTGGGGCATGTTGTGTCTGGCGATGGAATTGCCGTCGATCCAGAAAAGATTGCAGCAGTTCGAGATTGGCCGACTCCAAAGAATGTTGCTGAGGTAAGAAGCTTCCTTGGATTAGCCGGATACTACAGGAGATTTGTGGAGAACTTTGCTCGTCTGGCAGAGCCGTTGACTAAGCTTACGTGCAAGGAGGTACCTTTTGTATGGACGGATAAGTGTGCGTTAGCTTTTGAGACGTTGAAGCAGAAATTGATAACCGCCCCTATTCTGACCGTGCCAGACAACTCCGGAGGATTGGTGATTCACAGCGACGCATCTGGAAAAGGATTGGGATGTGTTTTGATGCAGCATGGGAAAGTTGTAGCGTACGCATCGAGACAATTGAAGACCCATGAGTAGAATTATCCAACTCATGACTTGGAGCTTGCGGCTGTGATTTTCGCTTTGAAGATTTGGAGACACTACCTTTTGAGCGAAAGAGTCGAAGTTTTACAGATCATAAGATCTTGAAGTCTGTGTTCACTCAGAAGGAGCTTAACATGAGGCAGCGTAGATGGTTGGAGCTGATGGCTGACTACGATCTTGATCTTAAGTACCATCCGGGGAAGGTTAATGTTGTGCCGGATGCGCTTAGTCGGTTACCAGCAATTCAGGTGTTAACTACGCAGAAGGAGATTGTTGCAGATTTTCGAAGATTTGACTTGGAGGTTGTGCTACCGCGTTCTACAGGACAGTTGATGCAGTTGCAAGTACAGTCGTTTTTGATTGAGAAAATTAAAGCATCATAATCGCAGGATCCTAGACTGCAAAAGTTTCGAGAGCAGGTTGAGGCCGGATTACGAACAGATTTATTGATCCATGAAGATGGTTCGTTGAGGTATGATAGCCGTTTGTGTGTGCCAAAGGGAGATATTCGTGAAGAGCTTATGAAGGAGGCACACAGTTCAGCTTATTCTGTACATCCAGGAGGCACAAAGATGTACCGAGATATTCGACAGCATTTCTGGTGGGAAGGCATGAAACGGGGGATTGCTCGCTTTGTGGCTAAGTGCTTGGTGTGTCAGCAAGTTAAGGATGAACATCAAAGGGTTGCTGGTTTGTTGCAACCACTTCCGATTCCTTAGTGGAAGTGGGAACATATAACCATGGATTTCGTGACGGCTTTACCATGGAGTCCAAAGGGCAACAATGCAGTATGGGTAATTGTCGATCGGTTGATCAAGGCTGCTCACTTTATTCCTTTCCGGGTTGGTCAATCAACAGAGACTTTGGCGGAACGGTACATGCAGGAGATTGTAAGATTGCATGGAGTACCGGTGAGCATCGTGTCCGATCGGGACACTCGGTACTTATCATACTTCTGGAGGAGTTTACAGGAAAGTTTGGGGACTCGATTGATGTTTAGCACCACTTAGCATCCTCAAACTGATGGTCAGTCGGAGAGAACGATCCAAACTCTTGAAGATATGTTGAGAGCATACATGTTGGACTTCAAGGGTTCGTGAGAGGATCATCTACACTTGGTGGAGTTTTCTTACAACAACAGTTTTCAGGCAACTATCCAGATGGCTCCGTTTGAAGCGTTGTATGGTCGTAAATGCCGTTCACCTGTTTGTTGGGATGATGTCGGTGAACGAAGATTATTGGGACCAGATTTGGTTGTACAGACAATTGAGAAGGTTAACACTATCCGAAATCATATGAAGGCAGCTCAAGACAGACAGAAGAGTTGGGCTGACACGTCAAGAAGACCTCTAGAGTTTGCCGTGGGTGATTTGGTATTCTTGAAGATATCACCGACTAGAGGGGTGGTTCGTTTTGGGAGTCGAGGAAAGCTTAGTCCTCGATTCGTTGGACCCTTTGAGATCTTGGAGCGTGTTGGAGAGGTAGCGTACCGTTTGGCGTTACCGCAGTACTTGGCAGGTGTGTATGATGTGTTTCACGTATCTCAACTACGAAGGTATGTTCGAGATGAAACACACGTTTTGGATCATTCGGAGTTAACAGTACGAGAAGACTTGACTTTTGAGGAGCGACCGGTTGAAATCGTGGATCGAAGGGAAAAGGTTCTCAAGAACAAGGTTATCCCCCTTGTGCTTGTTTCTTGGGGTAATCGATCGCATGGAGAGTCCACTTGGGAACGAGAAGATGAGATCCGGTAGAAGTTTCCTCACCTTTTCCTGTAGTTTCTATCTTTGTATTCTTGGAATTTCGAGAACGAAATTCTTTTTGTAGTTGGGTATGATGTAACACCCGAGCCCAATGCTACTGTTTTCCATTTACTGTTTGAGCATTAATGTGGTACTCAGTTCATTTAGCCTGCCTGTTTGTCACTTACTGTAAAATTTTACCCGGAAAAGTCATTTCTGCACTTAACAAATTTTAGCATCCAAGATAAAATTAAAAATATCCATCTTGGCCTACTCGACACCCCTAGCCTTGTGGTAGCATCCGTGCTTCGAGTTCTCGTCCCGTTCGGTGAAACGGACGAGTTTGGAAGGCTACGCGCGCGTACAGGTGTCCGTCTTGGGGGTATGCTTTTTAATCGTAAGACACTTAAGTTTAAAATTTGAAACCCGCTTAAAATCCTATTATTTGAATTTCAAATTTTTGGACCCGACCCGGGCGCGATTTGGAAATGTTTTATTTGGCGCCAAAATCCTAAATTTTAATAATATTTAAAACCATAGTATAATTCGTTAACATATTTATACTTCACTGTTATGCTAATCTTTAATATATTTTCTTTAATTTCTAAAATTTTATCCAGCCAATCACGAGGCTACTTATCCCCGTGGGCCCCATCAAAATATTTCTCTCTCTCTCTCTCTATTTCTCAAATATCTCTATCTCTCTCCCCTTTAAATATTTTCCCCCCTCATGTTTTTTGCATCACGAAAACAGTACCCCTCGCGAGAAAACCCAACGGCAGAACCCTAGCCAGCTTCACCCCGTCGCCGCCGCAGCCCCGATGCCGAAGCCGATACCACCAGCACCCTCGCCTCCTCCTCCTGGTCTCACCCATATCTTCATTGCCTGCACCCTGCACGCGACCGCCTGCAACCTTCCCTGCACTCCTCTACATCGCCTGAGACACCGACGGCGACCGCCTGCGCCGCCCCTGGCCGTCTCCGACGATCCACGACCACCCCCAGAACACCTCGTAAGTGTCTCCATCTCACCCTTCCTCTCTTCATTTTTTTCAAACCTGAATACAACTGCTGGATGGTTGCTGCAGATCGCCGGAGACGCCGTTCTCGCCGCCGTCGATCTCGTCGTCGTTGCTAGTGCCCTCTGGAACAGTGAGTATTCCCCCATCTTCTCCTTTCTCTGTTCATTACCTTCTTTTTCTAGATCTACACACGTAGAAACCCTATTCACTGTTTTGTATCTCGCCGGAATCCGGCCGTGCTGGCGACGTGTCCCGACAATCCAGCAGAGTACTCTGACCCGTGTGGTTCCTTGGTTCGTTGTTTCGGCTCAATCCGTGAACCGTGCGTCCGTCGCGAGTTTCCCCGCCGACATTACGTTCCGTTTTTCCCGGTTCATGACCCGTCGAGGCAAGTACCTCTTGATACATGCTATACATTATTTACATATATATTATGACACCCTAAACCTGTAAATTTAACTTGGTACGATCATTTCTCATTTTCGGATACAATAATGCATTATATCATTTTACCGTTAAACTTGGAACCTACAGTTGCTAATTGAACCTAATAACCATATTTACCTGTTTAATCACATTTTTTTATGTTAACGTAGCTTATGGCATTTATCCCTGTAGTTCTGTTCCATTCGGACACTCGTATGCATTTAACCTGAAATAGCTGTACTGAACCGTTACATAAATCATTGCACCTCTAAGGGTTTTTTTAAACCTGTTAACATGACTAAACGGCTATACTTGTCTTACTGCACTCTTGTAATCATCTCTGTGACAAATTTGATAACTGTATTGCAAATTGAATAAAACTGCTTATTACTTAATTCATTGCTTATCTCATGTTGTTGATACCCATGCTAGATTATATAACTGATTGTGAGCACACCCACGATATTGTTTACATCTTGACCTGACTTGCTACATATATATATTGATATACCTGACATGGTACCGTACACTGTTGGCTTGACCTGATGTACCATGACCTGACCCGTTACCTGATCTTGTGTCTAATGCCAACAAACCTGACATGCAGTCCTCATGGACCGTTCCTGTTGTCTATCCAGACAAACCTGTCACGACCCGAAAGGTACGGAACGTGACTGGCACTTAAATTACGAAACGTCTCAAGGCGTCCGTAAAATAAGTAAGCCAAAGCCCAGAAATCAAAACCAAATAAGCAGAAGAGTGAAGGAAAACCAATCAATTGAAAGCGAGTTTATCAAATAAGTCATATCAAGCCTTTTTAAAAACAATATCAATTTTTCCGAAAATTTCGGCAGAGTCTCCTTTGTAAATACTGCCCCCAAAATGTGTACAACAAGAATATATATGAATACAACAAATAAGGCATCACCAAGCGGGAGCTAGCTCTTCGCCACAAGGCGGTCACAAATCCCACGCAATATAAAACAACAACATGCAAAATAATCATAAAGAAGCATGAGAAAAACACCATGTCGACTCAAGTGAACTCGACCCCAAAATACCGCATAAAAAGTCCACAAATCTCATAGTCTCATCTCTAGGTCAATATACAACAATACTGGTAGATACAGGAGATGGAGTACTCTAGATACAATTAATACACAAGGTGGTACAAAATAATGATACAACCCACCTACGAGCAAAAGCCTCGAGTCCAGGCAAAAGAGGAAAAAGAAGCAAGTGCGCCCGCCGCTACTGTACTGACGGAGCGAACCTGCAAAAGGCTGTGGCACAACGGGGGTGAGTTTCCAACTCGTGAGTAATAAATAACATCTATATAGGCTATCGCAAGTATGTACACAAGCATCCTAGCATCTATAATACAGGTATGGCAGGATATACTAGCAGGTATGTATGCAACATGAATGTACTAGAAGATATGTATGCAATTATGAATCAACTCGTGATCTGAATGTGTAAGTATAAGAAAATCATATATTTTTCCTTTAGGAATCTCTTTTGAAATATCAGCACAATACCAATAGAATCTATAAGAATCTGTGTCCAGCATCGACACCTCAAAACTGTCTCAAATCTCATATCAATGTATCTCTGGCCTCAGCCGTCCGGCTGACCCATCTCAAATATCAATATCTCATCATCTCGCGGCCACGGTCGGTATCCTCTCGATATCCGCCGCGCCAAAACAGTCACCGGTAGGTAGTCCATCCCCTGCCAGGCTCAACGTCAACAACACATTCCTCTTGCCCCGGGGTACCTTACCGGGCCCACCATGTACCCGTGACGGTTCCTCCACTCCTCGACACGGATCTCGAAAACCACAGCAAACTCATGGTGGACGACACTTTACATCACTAGAAAACCGCAACTTTTTATATTTTAAAAGATCATAAGTTGTAAATTTTGCGGCTTTCCCCGAAATCCAGAAATATCATAAATCTCAATAAATCATCATAAGTGCATATGTCAATGATAATGAATGCATATGGTATCAATAACCAAGTTGCAATGTATGATTAATAAACCAGGCATGAACAATTGATGTAATGGTATACATGCACATGAATAGCAATTCTACAATGTTATTTTAAGGATTTATTGCAATAGTACAGGTTTAAGTATCAAATATGGTGACGACATTCTAGATTATAAGTTATATAGTGTCGTGGCATGGCAATTACCAGGGCGTGTGTGTTCGCATGAATAGTGCTCGTGCTGCATATAAAAACTCTGGCAATGGTGCAGGTGTCCTATAGAATGGGTTCGCATATGTCTGACAATGTAAAGCATGGATATAGCAAGATGTTACGCAAGCATTTACTCCTAATTACTAATATCACTAGAAATCTTTAAACTACTTAAACTATCGGGCGACTTGTGCCATCCGAACGATAGTCCCCCGTAGATGTTACATCTACTCACCGGAATCCCCAGCTAGCTATGTCCAACCACCGCCCTTCCCTTTTTGTGCCGCGTCCGAAGTCTCCGCGACCGAACCTGGAATTTGCACCAATACAAAACATAAGGTTACATATCATGAAACGACGCAAATCCCAACGAAAACATCAACGTTCACGAGTTAGGCACGACGTGCACAATGTGCGCGGAACACACACGAAATCACAAAAACTAACTATAATCGTCGTTTTGGGCTCCCGGCAAAGCTAAAACACGATAAAACCAAAAATCCGCATTCACACACCCTAAAAGTCGTAGGAGAAGCCAATACAATCAACAAGGTATCATAATTCATTCATCACTTAATTTTAATAAAAACCTAGTAAGCATTTGCATTCCAAAATCGGTGCTAACACCGTCGCTTTGCGGCAAAAGACTACCATCAATTAAAACATTCAACCGCACAACTAGTTAGCCACAAACACTATAATTACAACACAATAACCATGCTTCAAAACCTATTTCCATACACAAACCCCTTTCGTGATTTTTGTAATTAGCAATCACAATCAAAATTTCACACTAAATCAACTTAGATTAGCAAAATTTGAAGCCACTTAAGCAAAATACCTCATTAACTTAGGTTAGCAACCAACTAAATAGCAAAATAGATTTAATTAACTAATTAATGGTGTGCTAAAAACCCTAGTTTAAAACAAACTACCCTCTTAAAAACTAGATTAGAAATTAACACTAAAACAATTTTCAAAGTTCTAATTAGCGCACATTAAACTACAATTTAACCAAAGATTAAAATTATACCTCACAAGCCCAAACCCTATGTTGCTAAAGCCTCCCAAGATACCATCTTTCTCCAAGATTTGAACCAATTTGGGTTTGAGAAGAGAGGGAATAAGGTTTTGCTTTGAAGTTGTGAAGGAAATTGTTGATTTTTTGAGCAATTTTGGATGAACTTTGATGAAGAAAAGAGATGAGACAAGGAGGGGGGGATGGGGCTGCTATTTGCTGCAGAACTCTTGGCTGATGTGCAGTGGGGAGAAGTGTGGGGGAGTTGGGGAAAGTTTCTCAAAGTCAAAACACCAAACATATAACCAAAAACCCATACTCCAATTATTATATTTTAATCCTTTTCACATTGAACTTTTAAAATGAGTTGAAAACAAAATTGAGGGGGGAGTGGGCTGCTCCAGCAGTGGTGGGGCCGGCCATGATGGAGAGGAATGAGTGAGAGAGATTTTACAAAGAAATTCTATGCAAAAAGACCCCCCACAAGTCCAAAACTGCAAGTTTTAGTTCAAAATAATTATTTTTTTGTTTTCCATCATAAAAACCCATTAAAACTTGAAATAAAATACTAAAAATTTATATTACAACTAGATTTTAATTAACATGATTTTAAAGCTTAAATTTAGCCCATTTAAATTTGTATTTATCACTAATTTAATGTATTTTCTTACCGGCTTAAAATAATATAAAAAAATTGAAAAATGGGGAAAAAATTTTAAATGACCAAAAATTAATAAGTAACTCATTAGCTACTAAAAACTAGCAATTACCTATCCAAATTAGGTATAATTAGTCCTAAACTGCAAAATAACAAAAAAGACGGTTTACGGAAAAATACCGAATTTTCACCGATTTCCAGGAAAACACCAAAACGACTTTTCAAGGCGCTACAATCTTCCCCCCTTAAAGAAATTTGGTCCCCGAATTTTAAAAATATAGCTACACATACCTTCAAAGAGATGGGGATATTTCTTCCTCATCTCGTCCTGGGTCTCCCAGGTAGCCTCCTCGCTGCTCGGGCTACGCCAAAGGACCTTGACGGTTGGTATAACTTTCGATCTCAATTTCTTCACCTGCCGATCCAGGATGGCCACCGGCTGCTCTGCAAAAGAAAGGTCGCGCTCCAGCTGGACTGTCGGGTGCTGAATCGCATGTGAAGGGTCGTGAAGGTACTTGCGGAGCATCGAAACATGGAAGACGGGGTGAACATCGGGAAAGCTGGGTGGAAGAGCCAAACGGTATGCAACTGCGCCGACACGCTCGAGAATCTCGAAGGGACCCACAAACCTGGGACTAAGCTTTCCCTTTCGCCCCAAACGCATCACGCCCTTCATCGGAGAGACCCTCAGAAAAACATGATCGCCAACAGCGAACTCTAGCCTGCGACGGCGCCTATCTGCATACGATTTCTGCCTACTCTGAGCCGCTCTCATCCGGTCTCGGATCAACTGTATCTTCGCTGTCGTCTCCTCAACAAGCTGCGGCCCCAATATACTGCTCTCGCTGAGCTCTGTCCAACAGACGGGCGATCTGCATCTCCTCCCATACAATGCCTCGAAAGATGCCATCTGAATAGTATCCTGGAAGCTGTTGTTGTAGGAGAACTCCACTAACGGTAAATGACGATCCCAGCTACCACCAAAGTCCAAAACGCACGCTCGGAGCATGTCCTCGAGAGTCTGAATATTCCACTCTGACTGGCCGTCGGTCTGCGGATGAAATGCTATGCTGAAACTCAAACGGGTGCCCAATGCCTCCTTAAGTCGCTGCCAAAATCGGCTGGTAAACTGGGTGCCTCTGTCGGACAAGATACACGTCGGGACTCCATGCAGTCGTACGATCTCGTCGATGTATACCTGGGCATACTGAGCAAAACCGAAAGTCGTCTTCACCGGCAGGAAGTGAGCCGCTTTCGTCAATCGATCCACGATCACCCAAATGGAGTCGTACCCTCGACTGGTCCTGGGTAAACCCATAATGAAGTCTATAGAAATCTGCTCCCATTTCCACTGCGGAATGGGCAAAGGCTGCAACTCTCCTGCTGGCCTGTGGTGCTCAGCCTTGACTTGCTGACAAGTCAGGCATCTCGATACGAAGTCTGTAACGTCCCTCTTCATCTCGTCCCACCAGTAAACATCTCGCAAATCGTGGTACATCTTGGTGGAACCCAGAAGAACGCTGTATGTCGATCTATGTGCCTCCTCAAGAATCTCACGCCGCAGTCCCTCAGAATCTGGTACGCACAGTCGAGTCCCAAATCGCAGTACTCCCTGATCATCGATCACGAACTCGGAATCTCTACCCTGCCTAATCTGCTCCATGATCTCTGAAAGATAGTCATCGCTGGGCTGTGCCTCTCGAATACGGTCAAGTAACTGCGGACGTGCACGAACATGCGCAAGCTATCCCCCTGTCGGGGTGAACTCGAACTCAACCCGGCTGTCGCATAAAGTCTGCCAATCTGCCGACGACTGCCTCTGTACTGCGCGCAAACAAGATAGACTACCCCCGGGCCTCCTGCTCAAAGCATCCGCCACTACATTAGCCTTGCCCGGGTGATACAAAATCTCGCAATCGTAGTATTTCACCAGCTCCATCCAACGGCGCTGTCTGAGATTCAGGTCTCGCTGCTGAAATATATACTTTAAGCTCTTGTGATCAGTGAATATCTGACACGACTCGCCGTATAGGTAATGTCGCCAGATCTTAAGTGCAAAGACCACTGCAGCCATCTCCAAATCGTGAGTGGGGTAGTTCTGTTCATGTTTCTTCAACTGCCGCGAAGCATACGCGATCACCCTGTCATGCTGCATCAATACGCACCCTAGCCCCACTAGTGAAGCGTCACAATAAACCACGAATCCGCCTGATCCTGAAGGCAAAGATAATACCGGCGCCGTAGTCAAACAAGTTCGTAGCTGCTGAAAACTGTGCTCGCACTCCTCCGTACAAAAGAAAGGAACTCCCTTCCGGGTCAATCCGGTCAAAGGTGCAGCAATACGGGAGAAATCCTGAACGAATCGCCTGTAGTAGCCAGCCAGGCCTAAGAAACTGCGGATCTCCGTAACTGATGTCGGTCTGGGCTACTGCTGAACGGCCTCAATCTTCTTCGGGTCCACACATATGCCATCTCTCATAATCACATGACCTAAGAATCCGACGCTATCCAACCAGAATGCACACTTGGAAAATTTTGCGAAAAGCTGGCGCTCCCTCAAAGTCTGCAACGTAATCCGCAAGTGCTGCTCATGCTCCTCTCTGCTCCGGCAATACACCAAAATATCGTCGATAAACACGATGATGAACAAGTCAAGATACGGCCTGAATGTACGGTTCATCAAATCCATGAATGCAGCTGGGGCGTTGGTGAGTCCGAACGACATCACCAGAAACTCATAGTGGCCATAGCGCGTGCGGAAAGCTGTCCTCGGTATATCCTCCCGTCAAACTCGCAGCTGATGGTACCCTGATCGCAAGTCGATCCTCGAAAAAAAATACCCCGCACCCTGAATCTGGTCGAACAAATCATCAATGCGTGGCAACGGATATCTGTTCCGCACGGTAACCTTGTTCAGCTGGAGGCAGTCGATACATAAGCGCAAACTTCCGTCCTTCTTCTTGACAAACAGGACCGGAGCACCCCACGGAGAAACACTAGGTCGAATAAGCGCCTTATCTAACAAATCCTGCAACTGATCCTTCAGCTCTCTAAGCTCTGCCGGGGCCATCCGATAAGGCGGTATAGAAATAGGCCCCGAGCCGGGAATCAAGTCAATGCAGAACTCAACGTCGCGCTCAGGTGGTAGCCCAGGCAGCTCATCAGGGAAAACATCAGGGAACTCACAAACAACCAGGACCCGGTCCAACGGAACCTCTGCGGCTCGAGTATCATAAATATATGCTAAGAATCCCTGACATCCCTTCCATAAGAGCTGACCAGCGCGAAGAGACGAAATCAAGCTGGGAAGGGTGACGCTGCGGTCTACCTGAATAACAAGGATTGGATCTCCCGGAAAGCTAAATCTGACTGCTTTCTCACGGCAGTCCACTGAAGCATAATATGTGGCTAGCCAATCCATTCCCAGAAGCACATCAAAGTCCAACATATCGAGGAGAATCAAATCAACCGACGAGTCCCTCTCCCCGATACGAACGGTACATAATCGAAACACAAAACGAGCGACAAACGACTCACCTACCGGGGTAATAACAAGCGGCTGATCTAACGATGACGACTCACGACCCAACATCGGTGCAAAGTGTGTAGATACGTACGAATGTGTGGAACCTGGGTTGAATAATACCCATGCGTCGAAAGAACAAACTGGAAAGGTACCTGTCACAATGGCATTGGATGCCTGTGCATCCTGCGATGTCAAAGCGAACACTCGGGCCTGTCCTCCACCGATAGTGGGCTGTCCTCGACCTCGGCCTCTGCCTCCTTGTCCCTTCTGGATAGGACCGCCGCGTCCACGGCCTCTGGGTGCACCTATCTGACGTGGAGCATCGCCAGTGGTAGGAAGTAGAGCTCTCTGAGGAGGAGGAGGTGATGGTAGTAGGGTAACATGTGGAACTGTCGCTGCTCCCAGTCGTCACACCGGACAGTCTCTGATACGATGATGCAGACTACCACACCAAAAACATCCTAACCATGGCTGCTGACCATATGGGTGATGGCGATACAACTGGCCCCTAAAGAATCCGCCACGGCCTCTGCGAACACGCCTAGGTGCTAACATATCAGTGCGAATCCGACTCGGTCTCGAAACGACCGTAGGGGGAGTAGTATCCGATCTCTGCGCTCGATTGACCTCTACTAAGGATCTCACCATCTGTCGTAGCTCCTGCATACCTCCCATCATCTGTCGTAGCTCCTCCATACCAGACTCTAGCCTGTCCATGCGACCTGGGGAATGCGGATCAGTCTGTCCCTGAGGCGTAGGTATACCCCCTGCTCAGTCCTCGTCTCGGACGAGCCTGCTAGGATCTCATCACGGGTGGCAGTCCTCTGCGCTCTCATAGTTTTCAGCGGCATAGTGGCTGTTACAAGAACAGGATGATAAGAACAGTGCAATAGAATCATTGGATACACGGAATTGAAGAAGGAATTTCAAGCAAGTATATCCTAAAGTCACCTAGGCGGAGTACCGTATCGCAAGTATGCCGCGGACATACGCACGCTACGTTACCCTGCTTAAGTCACTTACTCCATCTACCAAGGTCATCCTACACTCAGAAAGGTAAAACCTATCGCTTTGATACCATATTTGTCACGAGCCACCCCCAAACACAGATGGTATTGTCCGCTCTGGCCGAAGCCGCACGGTTTTGTCCCTTTGAATGAACCCGGGGCTACTTCCCAGTAGGTCACCCATCCCAGAATTTCTCTGGCTCAAGCACGCTTAACTACGGAGTTTTTCAAACTCCGGAGTTCCGATTCATCCAAAAGGCGCCTCTAAGTTATAAGAGTGGTATCGTTCCATTTATAGTTCAGATCGTGCTCTCTTTCGGAATGGAATTCGATACTCCCCATTGTTCTGGTGGGTCCCCGTGTGCATCCGTATCGGTTACATCCCCACCACCTTGATACCGGATAACACCTCACTTCTCACGGGGTAGGTGGTATTCAGCCCCAACTCTACCTGGGGTATTACATCCCCCCCACATAGAACAATGGTTCGTCCTCGAACCACAGACCTACTTTTGAGGGACCGGCTTTGATACCAACTTTGTCATGACCCGAAAGGTACAGAACGTGACTGGCACTTAAATTACGAAACGTCTCAAGGCGTCCGTAAAATAAGTAAGCCAAAGCCCAGAAATCAAAACCAAATAAGCAGAAGAGTGAAGGAAAATCAATCAATTGAAAGCGAGTTTATCAAATAAGCCATATCAAGCCTTTTTAAAAACAATATCAATTTTTCCGAAAATTTCGGCAGAGTCTCCTTTGTAAATACTGCCCCTAAAGTGGGTACAACAAGAATATATATGAATATAACAAATAAGGCATCCCCAAGCGGGAGCTAGCACTTCGCCACAAGGCGGTCACAAATCCCACGCAATATAAAACAACAACATGCAAAATAATCATAAAGAAGCATGGGAAAAACAGCATGTCGACTCAAGTGAGCTCGACCCCAAAATACAGCATAAAAAGTCCACAAATCTCACAGTCTCATCTCTAGGTCAATATACAACAATACTGGTAGATACAGGAGATGGAGTACTCTAGATATAATTAATACACAAGGTGGTACAAAATAATGATATAACCCACCTACGAGCAAAAGCCTCGAGTCCAGGCAAAAGAGGCAAAAGAAGCAAGTGCGCCCGCCGCTACTGTACTGACGGAGCGAACCTGCAAAAGGCTGTGGCACAACGGGGGTGAGTTGCCAACTCGTGAGTAATAAATAACATCTATATAGGCTATCACAAGCATGCACACAAGCATCCTAGCATCTATAAAACAGGTATGGCAGGATATACTAGCAGGTATGTATGCAACATGAATGTACTAGAAGATATGTATGCAATTATGAATCAACTCGTGATCTGAATGTGTAAGTATAAGAAAATCATATTTTTTTCCTTTAGGAATCTCTTTTGAAATATCAGCACAATACCAATAGAATCTATAAGAATCTGTGTCCAGCATCGACACCTCAAAACTGTCTCAAATCTCATATCAAAGTATCTCTGGCCTCAGCCGTCCGGCTGACCCATCTCAAATATCAATATCTCATCATCTCGCGGCCACGGTCGGTATCCTCTCGATATCCGCCGTGCCAAAACAGTCACCGGTAGGTAGTCCATCCCCTGCCAGGCTCAACGTCAACAACACATTCCTCTTGCCCCGGGGTACCTTACCGGGCCCACCATGTACCCGTGACGGTTCCTCCACTCCTCGACACGGATCTCGAAAACCACAGCAAACTCATGGTGGACGACACTTTACATCACTAGAAAACCGCAACTTTTTATATTTTAAAAGATCATAAGTTGTAAATTTTGCGGCTTTCCCCGAAATCCAGAAATATCATAAATCTCAATAAATCATCATAAGTGCATATGTCAATGATAATGAATGCATATGGTATCAATAACCAAGTTGCAATGTATGATTAATAAACCAGGCATGAACAATTGATGTAATGGTATACATGCACATGAATAGCAATTCTACAATGTTATTTTAAGGATTTATTGCAATAGTACAGGTTTAAGTATCAAATATGGTGACAACATTCTAGATTATAAGTTATATAGTGTCGTGGCATGGCAATTACCAGGGCGTGTGTGTTCGCATGAATAGTGCTCGTGCTGCATATAAAAACTCTGGCAATGGTGCAGGTGTCCTATAGAATGGGTTCGCATATGTCTGACAATGTAAAGCATGGATGTAGCAAGATGTTACGCAAGCATTTACTCCTAATTACTAATATCACTAGAAATCTTTAAACTACTTAAACTATCGGGCGACTTGGGCCATCCGAATGATAGTCCCCCGTAAATGTTACATCTACTCACCGGAATCCCCAGCTAGCTATGTCCAACCACCGCCCTTCCCTTTTCGTGCCGCGTCCGAAGTCTCCACGACCGAACCTGGAATTTGCACCAATACAAAACATAAGGTTACATATCATGAAACAACGCAAATCCCAAGGAAAACATCAACGTTCACGAGTTAGGCACGACGTGCACAATGTGCGCGGAACACACACGAAATCACAAAAACTAACTATAATCGTCGTTTTGGGCGCCCGGCAAAGCTAAAACCCGATAAAACCAAAAATCCGCATTCACACACCCTAAAAGTCATAGGAGAAGCCAATACAATCATCAAGGTATCACAATTCATTCATCACTTAATTTTAATAAAAACCTTGTAAGCATTTGCATTCCAAAATCGGTGCAAACACCGTCGCTTTGCGGCAAAAGACTACCATCAATTAAAACATCTAACCGCACAACTAGTTAGCCACAAACACTATAATTACAACACAATAACCATGCTTCAAAACCTATTTCCATACACAAACCCCTTTCTTGATTTTTGTAATTAGCAATCACAATCAAAATTTCACACTAAATCAACTTAGATTAGCAAAATTTGAAGCCACTTAAGCAAAATACCTCATTAACTTAGGTTAGCAACCAACTAGATAGCAAAATAGATTTAATTAACTAATTAATGGTGTGCTAAAAACCCTAGTTTAAAACAAACTACCCTCTTAAAAACTAGATTAGAAATTAACACTAAAACAATTTTCAAAGTTCTAATTAGCGCACATTAAACTACAATTTAACCAAAGATTAAAATTATACCTCACAAGCCCAAACCCTATGTTGCTAAAGCCTCCCAAGATACCATCTTTCTCCAAGATTTGAACCAATTTGGGTTTGAGAAGAGAGGGAATAAGGTTTTGCTTTGAAGTTGTGAAGGAAATTGTTGATTTTTTGAGCAATTTTGGATGAACTTTGATGAAGAAAAGAGATGAGACAAGGAGGGGGGGATGGGGCTGCTATTTGCTGCAGAACTCTTGGCTGATGTGCAGTGGGGAGAAGTGTGGGGGAGTTGGGGAAAGTTTCTCAAAGTCAAAACACCAAACATATAACCAAAAACCCATACTCCAATTATTATATTTTAATCCTTTTCACATTGAACTTTTAAAATGAGTTGAAAACAAAATTGAGGGGGGAGTGGGCTGCTCCAACAGTGGTGGGGCCGGCCATGATGGAGAGGAATGAGTGAGAGAGATTTTACAAAGAAATTCTATGCAAAAAGACCCCCCACAAGTCCAAAATTGCAAGTTTTAGTTCAAAATAATTATTTTTTTGTTTTCCATCATAAAAACCCATTAAAACTTGAAATAAAATACTAAAAATTTATATTACAACTAGATTTTAATTAACATGATTTTAAAGCTTAAATTTAGCCTATTTAAATTTGTATTTATCGCTAATTTAATGTATTTTCTTACCGGCTTAAAATAATATAAAAAAATTAAAAAATAAGGAAATTTTTTTAAATGACCAAAAATTAATAAGTAACTCATTAGCTACTAAAAACTAGCAATTACCTATCCAAATTAGGTATAATAAGTCGTAAACTGCAAAATAACAGAAAAGACGGTTTACGGAAAAATACCGAATTTTCACCGATTTTCAGGAAAACACCAAAACGACTTTTCAAGGCGCTACAAAACCTGCTTTTACCTGATAATGTGTTGGCATTAGTTCTTAATTACTGAATACCTGACTTGACATGCATAACTTGGGGGTATGGGGAAATCAAAGGTGAAACCTGACTTCTAACTCAACAGTTCGATACCTGTTCTGATCAGTCTTACGGGCTAGGCCAGCCCCGGAGTGATGATGCTGACATCACTCACCCATCCTGCTACCTGTTACTGCTTAGCGGCACGTCTCGGTTTCAGCCCGAGAGTCCTTGACCGTGGTCCTGGGCATGCACGGGATACTATTGAGTTACATCGATGATTCATCAATTGATTTCAAAGACTTTAGAATAGAAAACCTGATAGAACAGTTTAGTTACCCACTGCACACTACCCTGCACTGTTGTTTCACATTATTGGTTTATTCATGTTTATTTTGCATTGCCTGTTACATTGTTCATATTATTTTACTTGTTGACATGACGCGCTGACGTCTGGGTTTTGCATGGCCCAGATTTTGTATCGCTGTCGCAGTCCGAGCAGGAGTACATCAGCCAGCAGGCTGAGCTGTGAGTTCCGTAGTAGTTAGTTTCATTTCCTGCATTCATTTCCTGATGTGAGCCCGCATTATGGGACATACTTTTCCGTTATTCGTATTGGATCATTTGCTTCCGCATTTATTTATTATTGACTCCTGTTATTCTGGATTATGGACATGTTTTAGATAGCTTTATCTTGTTCTTGATATCTCTACAGCCGTAATGTGACTGTGGATGGATACTTCCTATCCACAGGCAGCATTGGTTGGCTATGTCACATGCCCAATCTAGCGTACTCTGGGAAGTGGGGCGTGACATATTTTTGTTAAAACAAAAATCCGAAACTTTCGAGAAATTCACTGAATATAAACAAGAAGTAGAAAAACAAACTGGCTTGAGTATAAAGATACTTCGATCAGATCGAAGTGGGGAGTACCTCAGTACAGAATTTGCAAACTTCCTAAAAGAGAATGGGATTCTCTCTCAACTCACTCCTCCTTACACACCACAGCACAACGGTGTGTCTGAACGACGGAATAGGACCCTATTAGATATGGTCCGATCCATGATGAGTAATGCTGAGTTACCTGTCTCATTTTGGGGGCATGCATTGGAGACTGCAGCATTTCTTCTGAACAGGGTTCCAACCAAAACCGTGTCTACCACGCCATATGGGATATGGCATGGGAAGAGACCATCTCTTAAGAGAATTAAGATTTTAGGTTGCCCGGCCTATGTTAAAAAGCAGAATCTGGACAAACTCGAGACATGGTCGGTCATGTGTAACTTTGTGGGATATCCAAGGAACTCTTTTGGATATCTATTCTACCACAAGGAGGAACAAAAGGTGTTTGTTTCTCAGTATGCCACATTCTTAGAAAAAGAGTTTTTCACAGATAAAGATGATGGCAATGTGGTGGATCTAGAAGAGGTTCTAGAGACACAAACTACAAATGACGACTTGGTTGAACCGGCTGTTGTAATAGAAACCGAGGAACCTCGGCCACTCCGTAGGTCTGGTAGGACTTCTCGCCCACCGGAGAGGTACTACGGTTTCCTCATTGATGGTGACAGAGAAGACTGCATCATAGAGGATGATGATCCTACCAGTTTTCAGCAAGCTATCACGAGTGGAGACTCTGTGAAGTGGCTGGATGCCATGAGATCCGAAATGGAGTCTATGTACACCAACAAAGTATGGACTTTGGACGTTGTACCCCCTGGGGTAAAACCTGTGGGGTGCAAATGGATTTTTAAAAGAAAGATTGGTGTAGATGGGCAGGTATAGACCTATAAGGAAAGACTTGTGGCGAAGGGTTTTCGTCAAAGACCAGGTTTGGACTATGACGAGACTTTTTCGCCCGTAGCCATGCTTAAATCCATTCGGATCCTACTTGCTATTGCTGCTCACTACGACTATGATATCTGGCAGATGGACGTTAAAACAGCATTTCTAAATGGAGATTTAGAAGAATGCGTTTATATGGATCAGCCAGAGGGCTTCATTGACAGTGGGAGCAGCGGGAAAGCATGTAGATTGCTTAAATCCATATATGGGTTAAAGCAGGCATCACGGAGTTGGAACATCTGTTTCGATGATGTTATCAAAAAGTTTGATTTCATCAAAAATCCAAACCTTGTGTTTATAAGAAGGCTGTAGGAAGAGCTGTCACATTCCTCGTATTGTATGTGGATGACATTCTTCTGATAGGAAATGCTATTCCTATGCTACAATCGGTCAAATCTTTCTTATCACTAAGGTTCTCCATGAAGGACCTGGGTGATGCCACATACATTCTGGGCATAAGGATCTATAGGGATAGATCCAAGAGGTTATTGGGATTGTCCCAAACCAGGTACATCAACACCATCCTAAAAAGGTTTAGTATGGAAGACTCCAAGCGGGGTGCCTTACCCGCTTGCCATGGGGTCACTCTCTCCAAGGACTGTTGCCCAAAGACCGATGAAGAGAGAGCTCGCATGAGCATTATATCCTATGCTTCAGCAGTAGGATCTATAATGTATGCGATGTTATGTACACGCCTAGATGTTGCTTATGCACTTAGTGTTGTAAGCAGGTATCAATCCAACCCAGGGGAGAATCACTAGATAGCTGTGAAGAACATTCTTAAGTACTTGCGAAGGACTAAAGAATTATTCTTGGTGTATGGTAATGGAGATCTCCAAATGGAGGCCTTTACCGATTCGAGCTTCCAGAGCGATAAGGACGACAACAAATCTATCTCAGGGTTTGTATTTACCCTCAATGGAGAGGCGGTAAGTTGGAAGAGTTCCAAACAGGATACCGTTGCAGACTCTACGATGGAGGCTGAGTACATTGCTACAAATGATGCCGCCAAGGAAGCCGTCTGGATGAAGAAGTTCATCTCGGAGCTAGGAGTAGTTCCAACCATTATTGATCCAATACCTTTGTATTGTGATAATAATGGGGCTATGGCGTTAGCCAAGGAGCCCAGGTCCCATCAGCGATCCAGACACATCCTGAGGTGCTTTCATTTGTTCCGGGAGATTGTAGATCGCCGCGAGATCGAGATTAAGAGAGTAGACACAAAGAATAACGCCGTGGATCCACTCACCAAGGCCCTCCCTCATCCGCAGCATGAGCGACTTTTTGAGATATTGGGTATGAGATACGCCAATAACTAGCCCTAGTGCAAGTGGGAGATTGTTGGATATATGTATGCCCTAGAGGCTATTATATGATAGTGGATGTATTTATACATGTATATATATATATATATATATATATTCAGTGTGCATTCTTGCTCTTCATGATAGTATGCTATCTGGTTCTACTTTATCTGACATGTTGATTTGATCATGCTTTTATTCATTCATACATGTTGATAAAGCCCTGAGGATATAGGCTTGACTACTGTGATTATGATGGAGATCATACTAGTGGGACATCTGTAGTTTATAAGCATATCCTGAAATGTCCCTAGTCGTAAGTGTATTGAGATGGGGCATCGATATACCAGAGTAGACTAGCATATATGATACTAGACCCATATGATGGGCGATGGATGTTCCCACATTCATCGATGTTTGACATCGAGATCGTATACGGGTGCTCAGTGGTGAATGGGTACACTGGACGGACTCACCGAGAACTCCTATATAGAATTATATCTATCGTCGGATAGCAATTCTCAGGTGACACTGGTGCAGATTAGTCTGTAGACCCGAGATCGTCATAGAGTCTTGTGTGTTCTCCTACTGTACTTTGATTACCACCCTACCACGGCTCTACTGAGTCGTGCAAACAGGTGGCCATTGGGTACAGTCCCGAGACACACGAAGGCAATGAGCGATAGGAGGAGTTTCGTCTCTCCCGGTATTGGGAGTTGATGCTGTGCTGTGCTCGACTGGCTATATCAGTAAGTCCCTGGCCAGGGCTGTTGGGATTTGTTGATAAGTGTTATCAGTAGTTTCTCGATCTGTTATAAACCATTCATCGGCACGACTTATTGAGTTATTGGGGTCGACGTTACCATCCCTAGACTCGATATGCAGCATATCTGACGAAGAGACCGGACTGTACGGTAGTGTTGCCGGTTGGCTCGACGGGAGTTGTAACAGGTTCGCTTGTTTTCTTCCGATCGCTCAATACCCGGGTGGCCGTTACGTTTAGCTGACCGCTTGCGGCTTGTAGGATTTGATATGATCATTACCTACTGTCGGCGTATTGACGAGTCTTAGAGTCCCACAATGAAGTTTCCTGGCTCAGGCGAAAAGATGTGGTGTGCATATGAGATATGCGCGGGGACCCGATTAAATATGGATATGTGATACCGTATATTAATCGGGCATTTTCTATTGGTCGGGTCGTATGTGATATGACCGGTTTGTGAAATCAAGTGTTGATTTAACAAATGACTTTTAGATTAATTCTTTAATCAAACTCTTTTTCTATTTTTGTATGCATGCATGTATGCACATGATGATGTGCATGTATACATACATACATACAAAGTATCATGGTTGTTGATACAAGTTTGGTGGCAATGCAAGACTCACATTGTAGAATTATCTATTTATTTTTCATTTTGTAAAAAGGAAAGGATAATTCACAAGAGGTTAATGTTTATCATCTTTGACCATGCTTCAACCACTTATTAACCTTGAGTTAATTATCCTTTTACCTTTTAACTCACTTTGGAAAACATCTAGATAATTCTAACTATGGTTGAAGTGAGAAAGGATTAAGATATATTATTCTCTTCTCACTTCAATTATTTATTCACTCTCTCATTTTCTTTTTCCTTGTGTGAGAAAAAGCTTAGCCATCATCTTCTTCTTCCTTTCTTGATAATTTTCTTTAAGCGAGGTTGATAGAAGAAAGAGTTTTGATTATAGAAAAACAACCACATCATCATACTACACACATCTAGCCCATTTATGTAGGGTGTTTGCTTTACTTCATTCACATATCGGGTAAAGCAAGGAGCTTTGGGCAAAGGAGCTTCGGGTGGATCGTCGTGGACTTAGAAAATCTCAAGCCAACCTCTTTCCAACCCTCAACTAGCCAAGGAGTCTACCGTAGGGAGCTACAAAGGTTGTACTCTCAAAACCCTAGCTTTTTCTACTTGTGATGTTGTCTTTGTGAGGAAACCCTAATTTTCTAGTGATGATTCTTTGTATGTTCACCTAGCACCTTAAAAATTTGATTTTGCGACATGTGATGCTTCCAAACCCTTTATGAGGTGCTAGATAAACCTAACACCGCACATATCACAAATGTGCTCCTACTCCGTTTTGCCTGAGTCAAGAAACCTCTGTGTAGAACTCTAAAGAATTGTCAATACGCCGGCAGTAGGTGATGATCATATCAAACACCCACAAGATGCAAGCGGTCTGCTAAACGTAACAGCTACCTAGGTATTGAGCGCTCAGAAGATCAGCAAGCAAGCCTGCACATTCTCCTGTGAATCCAATCAGTAACACTCCCGTACAGTCCGGTCTCTTCGTCTGATATGTCGCATATCTCGCCTAGGGGTGGTAAAACGTCAGACCCCAGTAGCTTAATATGTCGTGTCGATATGAGATCTATAACAGTTCGAGAAACTACTGATAAAACTTACCAGTAAATCTCAGCAACCCTGGCCAGGGATTTCCAGTTATAGCCAATCGAACACAGCACAACATCAACTCCCTATACTGGGAGAGACGAATCGCCTCCTATTGCTCATTGCCTCCATATGATTCGGGACTGTACCCAAAAGCCACCTTTTTGCACGCCCTCTTGGACGTGGTATGATGGAAATCAAAGCACAGTGGGAATCACACAAGACTCTATAACGATCTCGGGTATACAGACTAACCTGTACCAGTGTCACCGGAGAACTGCCATCTGACGTGAGGTATAATACCATCTGGGAGTTCTCGGCGAGTCCGTCCAGTGTACCCAGTCTCCACTGAGCACCCGTACACCATCCTTGATGTCAAACACCGATGGATATGGGATCATCCATCGCCCATCATATGGGTCAAGATGCGTATACGCTAGTCTACTCTGGTGTATCGATGCCCTGTCTCGATACACCCTCGACTAGTAACAGTTATAGGTTGTACTCGTCGACTACCGTGGCCCCACTAGTATGATCTCATCATAGTCCCAGTAGTTGAGTACATATCCTAAGGGCTTTATTAACATGTAATATAGAGACAATCAGAGTACATGTTAAGATAAAGTACAACCAGATAGCATACTATCATGTCGAGCAAGAAAGTCCTCCCTATATATGTCCTAGCATCCACTACAATATACATCGTATGTACAGTAATAGCCTCTAAGGCATACATATAACTAACACAAATGATAGTACGACTGTCCCAAACCAACTCATCTATCTATGCAACAAATGAATACCCAGCAGCTACCAAACACTATGCCTTGGCGTTGGTCAAAATACATAGCTTGAATAATACTGAATACCCAAATGAAATGACGGAGGGCTACGAATGGTTTTGGCGAAACCGTGAACGTAGTGAACTTGATATGATCGAAGGAACCTGATAGCTTTTAAAAGGTGTGGTTTAAGCTCCACAATTAAAAAAATATCTTCTGTTTTAAAATAACCGAGTGGTTTCTTGTTCCAACGATTCGACTTTGGTTTATTTTCTTTGCATTAATATAATGTGTCCCATCAATTAACCTATCATTGCAGAAAACAACGAAAATACAACGTCCTCTTATGCCATCCGCATTCGCCACTGGGCCCCGTCATTCACCCGTTAGGTTACTTAACTAACGACAGAGCGGGGGCTGGGCTAGTGCGGGTGTAAAACATAAGTAACGCCTAATAAATATCATATATAGATATTGTACATTCGTCAGACGCAATAATAAGCATTCCAGATCACAGATGAACATATTGGATTTTCTACGAATCCGCATTCCTTTTGAGCCTGCAAAGAAAGAAGGATTACACAGTCGCGATGAATAGCCAAAACCCCACCCCAGACCCCTGCGGGTATGGCAAACTACCCGTCTAGTACCCGAAGTGAAGCGGTCTCCCTCAACGACGTGTGTAGGCCACTAAACACTTCAAAGTTCCCGGTAGTTTGTGCACTCCACCTTGGGTCTATCCTAGGAGCAGAAAACAGTAAATGAAATAATACAACGGTGGCTACAACCTCAACCCGGATGTGCCCCGCAAAAGAATATTACAACAAATTACAATTTACATTTGAATGAAAGAAACACTCGTCTCACATCCCCGGCTATCCATTCACGACAATCCAACAAGTCCACATTCACAAACCAGTAAAAACCATTACAAAAATGTGCAACCCCCTGCTAACCGACATACTAGCAGTTAGGGGAGGTTTACGAATACATTAAACACAACACAGATATAATCAAGTAAGCCAAACATCTTAGAATTTCGATCAAGCAACACATATGAATCTACTCCAAACAATTCTCTGTGCACATAAAACCTGAGCAGAAACTAAACTTTCCAGAAAACACAACATCAACACAGAAGAATAACTGAGCAAACTTGGGTTGAATCGGAGTCAACTCGGCTGCGGATCCGTGGCGGATCGCTTGGATCGGCTACGGTTCTGCGACGGTATGGCCGATTCACAGTCCCAAATTTCTTCATAATTCTTAAAATTCCCTGCTTGTATTTTTAAGGGTCTCTGAAAAACTGGAAGTGGTGAAAGGAGTGAAAGATCGGCTACGGGATTGTTCAATATGTTTAGTAATGGACATGCGTTTCGGAGTTACAACTAGACTCTTAAAAGGGGTATCAATGTAAGAAAGGGTGAATGTTTGAAACGGTGATACGAAGTAGATTGCGGAGTTCAATTGTTTGTACTAGACGTGTCTATCCGATCTCTTAATGAAATTTTGGGCAAGTATGGATCGTTCGAGGTTCGGCCAAAGCAAGAACCGTAAGAAGAAATTTCTGGTTGTGGGTACCAAAGTTCGGCAAGAGTTTTTCGAGGTGGGGTACCCATGATATGATGAGAGAAAGGAGAAGAAAAAGAATGTGATTTTTTTTTATTTTTTTTAGTTAGTTATTAACAAAAGAATGAAATGTACACACAAAAAGAATCTGGACAAAAATAATCACGACACAAAAATACCACACACCTAATCGGTCTAGGGTTAACCAAGGTCAACTAGACCTGCTCAAGAACTTGAATTTCGAAGTAAAACTGTGTCGAGAAACGGGCTCAAGATATACTGATCACGAGGTCAGGTAAGTGCAGAGATAAGGGGAGTGTCCTTAATTAAATAACCCTTTCTCTTTTGGCCGTTTCGCCGTTAACACTTTCCTAGACACCCCGTAAACAATATGTCGTTAAGCGGTGTTCTAAACACAGTTAACTTCTCATAGTGAGCGCGAAGTCCTTAAGGCTTAAAGTCTAGTTTCTTTTAAAATTTGTGAGGGTAATCGCTATGCTCAAGTTCGTGATTTGTGGGCCACGGAAAAGGTGATGAAATCCTTTACCGTATGTTGTGGGGTTCGCTTGCCCTTATGTCCTTATTAATGTATGCAATGCGCAATTCAAAAAAATTCTATAAAGAATCAAACAATCGTTTTTTATATTAAGCACGACACTGCAAAAAATACGGGTTAGTCAATTTTAGCATTTGAAAGCGAACTTGTCAATGAATCCTGCAAAGATATTATATTGGATGCATCAGAATTAAGAAGAAGGTGTTGGTAAAGTACGTACCGTTAGCTTTTTAGGTTTGGAAACCCCCGTTGAATCAAATCCGGTAAGCTTGAAAAGTTTACTTGCGCGGGTCAAACTACCCGGATCTTTAGCACTGTACTTTGCAAACTCCTTAACCCTGAATTTACACCTTGCTCCCCACAATCACAGTTTGCAAATCTGAAATATCGGAAATGTCGGAAAAATGGATATTAGTGCGGAAAAGCGATAAGAATGCCCAAATACCTGCACACTAAAAATTATAAAAACAAACAATAAAAATAGGACAAAAACAGAACACTGTAGCACAGAGGAAAGATTGGAGGCAGAAGGATATAATGGGGCCGACGAGCTCGGATGAAGAGGTAATGTCGCCGGCCAAACTTTGGAGATTGGGCCCCAACTTTCTTCAGATGTCTCAGTGTTAAATTAATATCTCACTGGTATTGTTTATCTTTTTAGTTTAGTTACAGAGTGCAAGCAGGTATGAAATCCAGAGAACAAAAATGGTTAGATGTGTTAATTTTTGTTTGGGTTTTGGTTTTTGAATTTTTTGATTTTTATGTTGTTTTGAAAATAGGGTTAGTTGTATAAATGAGATGTACAATGATTAACCCGAAACAACAAGAAGTAAAGCGTTGCCGTCTCCCCGGCAACGGCGCCATTTGATCGCATGCTTTTGGCGTGTCGTGTATTTAAAGTTCTAAAGTTTAACCGCGATCAGGACGGTGTCGCTTTGCAGCTAGCCGCGATGAGCATGGGTCGTCCGTAGGGAGATGGTGCGTTTTACGTTCTTGTTTTGACGAGTTAATGCGCGTGGGCGGAAAGTTCTTTATCTATCCTATGTGTTATATGCAAAGTAATAAATTGTTAGGAATAGAAAAGATAGTTTAAGCTAGTGGATTCCGTACTCAATCCTCTGAGCCGAACTTAACCAATGATGCTAGAGCAATCGGCAACAACGTGAATTAGGGTATTTAAGCATGGTATTCATAGAATCCGGCTTATTGACCCTTGCCCTTCCGTTCATGTCTCTTGCCTTCGCCTCCAGCTAAACCGAACGCAACTGGTCGCGGTTAGGAATCACCGATAGTTTGGTAGGGTAGGGTGCCTAACAGAGCGCTTGTGTAAGGTTTGGGCGGAGTTTCAAATGGAAAATACGGGAAAAGGAAATGGGAAACGAAAAACCTTAACTTACAATATCGTATTCTTTTCCTAACAATACATATTTACAACCCATTCACAACAACAAACCAAAAGAGCAAAAGAAAAGAGAAAAGAAAAGAAAAACAATACAAGCGAGTATGTAAAGATCATGGAATAAAAGTTGCATGAAAGTAAAGCATGGAATGTAAATTGCAAGAATGTAAAGCGAGTAATAAAAGAGCAAGAAAGTAACACTAAGAACCATAGAACAAAATACAAGACATAGGTTCAATAACCTAATCTTAAACTTGCAATCTCAATTAAGAGGTTGCAAGATCAAGAAGAGGCAAAGAACTCATGCTGAATGAAGGTACAAAAAGAAGAGAGCTTTATTAAACTTGAAGAATGATACAACCCTTGAGTGCAATAACCAAAGCTTAATCTTGCAAGCTCAAAGAAGAGGTTGCATGTCACGACCCAAAATTGGCACGTGACAGCCCTAATACTACGCAACGTCTAAAAACGTAATGCAGTAAAAGAAAGCCAAAACCCAGAAATCTAAACCAAATAAAGATAAGAAAAGATGATAGCAGTTTTGAAACATTTGAAATCACAACCCAAATTCTTTAAAAAGTTCAACTGGCTTTCTTAAAAATTTTGGCAGCACCCTTTATAAAAACTAACCCCGAAACGGGTACAACAATTAAAGATAAATAAATCATCCCCAAACGGGAGGAAATACACGCCCAAAGACGGAAAACAATCACCACCACAAATATACGACGTCGTAGCGAAGAAATAAAGACAATGGAGAGAAAGCTGTATAAAAGACAACAAATCCACAATTTATACAATATCGTCCTCACCAAGTCTCTAAGTCAACAACATAATAGTAGATGGAGAGTACAAGATACAATGAATATACAAAACAAATACAGATAACCACCAAAACCCACCTGAACAAAACAGCACACTGTGAGCTGATACAGTATCTGTAGCAAAAGATGATAGATGAATAGCCAGCCTCGACTACTCTGGGGAATACTCTGTAACACCTGTGGCACAACGGGGGAGAGTTGCCAACTCATGAATAGTAAATAACATATGCAGGTAATCGCAAGAATGAACGTAAAGCGTGAATCTAAGATACGCAATTAACAGCAATAACATGTCATATGAATGCAGAATAATGGAAAGTACTCTAGCAGGTACAACCAATATATGAAGCAATAATAATATGACAATAGTATGCAATAATCATGCAATAAGGGTATGATAATATAAATATGCAACAATCATGAAAGGTACACTAACAGGTACTACTAATACATGAAACAGTGCACAAACAGATAAAGGTGAGGTATGGAGTGAAATATGTCATTTCCACGGAATCCTGACATCGTGGTAGGATCACAATCCATCAAGATACTCAAAATCCCAATTCCTCAATCAGCCCCCAATTGGCTCTCATAACAAATAAGTCTCACATCTCCTCAATGTACAATATCAAGTATATCTCGCATATCCCGAATGTACAACATCAAGTAGATCTCACATATCTATCCAGTATCCAATCTCAATGAATCACTTATATCCCAAATCAAATATCAAGTAACATTCTAACATCCTAAATATATTTGCATAAATAAATATGATGGGGTCAATACACATATATTAGCGTCCCATTCTACTAATAATGGTGTAAGGGTATATATAACAGCGGCTAAATCCCATGTTATATATACAAGGAGTAATTAGAAATATCATGAAACCAAGGTGCCAAGTATCGACACAAAAATACTAATCTATCATATGTTGCCACCAAGACTAGCATCCTGATAGGTACGTATCGTACGCAATCCCGAAAGCACGAATGCCTAGCTCTGACCCTCGCCTTTCGACGTATCAATACGTATAAGACTCACGTCGGTATCCACATGATAGCCGCTGAGTCATAAGTACTGTCACCGGTAGGTACTTGCCCACCTCCAGGCTCAATCGGCAAAGTCCATCGATCATCTTGCCGAGGGGAACCGTACCGGGCCCCACCATGTACCCTCATACGGCAGCCATTTCTCGTATGGAGTATATAATCAGAACCGATAAATCTCATGGTGGATGCTGAAATATCATATCAAGGGAAACCTGGTTTTTCAAATAATGCATAATTTCATGAACTCCCACGGTCCCCAAATCGAGAAAACATAATGAAAAATCCATATCACAATGCGAAAATCCATGAATATAATATATGCAACATAAAACTGAAATGTAAGCATATAAGGAAAAGCCGCTAATTAACTGCAACAAGTTAATATATAATTCATGCGGTTTCTATTTTCGCCAATTCTAAATAATATCAAGTAAAGGTAAACATGTAGCTATAACCAGATGTATGTGAAAATATAAAGGTATAGCAAGATATATGTATCTACCTATGAGTAATGATGTAGTATACCCCCTAGGTATAAGTGAAAATGTGTGCAAGGTATACCTGTAGCTATGACATAAAGTGTGTATGTACCTATCACTAATGGTACGATACTCTATAGGTATACAGGTATCTAACATGTAAGTATGTGAAGGCATATGTGTAAGCATGTGGATATATAATTATGCTAAATGTCATATGCGATAAGAAATATGAATCATTGTCTCAATGTTCCTAACCAACAATAGCATTTCTATATGTGGGTTGTGCGTGACATGGCAATTATTGACGGTGTGTGTAGCATACAATCAGTGCTCGTGCAACATGAATCGTCAATAATATGTGCAGTGTCCTAAGGATACTAGTCTAAGCACAACAATATCTAAGTAATAGGGTAAATGCGCAATTCTAAATATGACATAGAATATGCGACAGAAATAACATCTCTAGTCCAGACGCATAACGCCATGCGGGCGATTCCCCTGTAAATGTTAAATCTACTCACCAACGCTCCTGGCTAAGTGAAGCCTACCACCTGTTTTCCCTTGTCGTAGCGTCCGAAGTCCCCGCTTGTGAACCTAAAATTTCACAAACACATCACATAAGAAAAAATCCTACAATGACGAAAAGACTACGAAAAGCGATGAAAACGCCCGGAAAATTACACTGCGTGCTTAGCGCATCTATCGCTCACGACATCGGCCAAAAACCCTAATTGCGGTCGCAAAACTACAAAACACTAAGTCTAGATCCCGATCGTCCCGATCGCGCAACACAACACAAAAATTACGAGGGATACAATAGATATAACCTCGCAACGACCAATCGAACCCACGTCGGAAAAACACCGAAATCTAGTAAGCAACCTATCGCAATATTTCGCACTAGTTTCAAGCTAATGCATATTTAGCGATTACAAACACCTTAAAATAGCTTAACTAAGCTACCTAAACCATTCCTATATTTTGAACACTCGCTAATTATGTTTTAGCAAAAACCTAGTAAGCTAATTGCATAATTAAACAAAGTGTTCATTAGCAAAAATTAACATTTTCTACTAGGTTAATCATCTCTAAAACACAAATTAACACTTCAAATGAACACTAAACAGTTGAACAAAAATTTAACCCTAACATGAATTTATTAAACCAAATATAAATGAATTAATCATAATTTAAAAACTAAACTAAACACATAATTAGCTAACTAAATTAGCTAGAATAAGATTAAAGCAAATATAAAAGGATTAAGGTAAGAATTATACCTCCCCAAGAACACAAAATGAATCTTAATCCAACATCTTAGCATCAAAAACCAAGCTTAATTGAAGATCCATGAAGGAAATGAAGGAAAATGATTATATTTGAATTTTTGTGATTTTATTTGGATTTTTCATGATTTATTTGTGCAAGAAATGATGAAAATGGAGTGAGAAAAGAGAGAGGGCAGCAAGGAAAGAGTGTGGCCGGCCAAGGAGGTGAGGGGGTAGTTTTGTGAATTTTTTGTGAAGAAATTGCTAGGAAAAAGAGTAATAAATGCTAATAAATGCACTTTGCCACCTTTCCACATTTTCTTCTCTTTTTAAAATAAAACCTTTTGCACTCAAAAAAATATCTAGATATTTAAAAAAAAAAATTCAAAATATTCTAGTGACAAAAATAAATTTATTCTCAAGAGAAGAAATTTCCCGATTTACGTGCACAAAATACCGCTTAAAATAATATTTATTTGGGAAAAATTCTATCTGAACCAAAACCTCCCAAATACCCTTAAAGTTCACGCACAAGATTTATTTTAGCTAAAAAATGTGCTGGTAAGTTTTTACGGAAGTTTGATCAAAATCGGGTTAAAACGGAAAATACCGACAATTTTGCCCTAAAACGGAAAAAATTCGCAAAACGATTTTTAAAACGTTACAATCTCCCCCCTTATAAAAATCCGTCCCCGAATTTAAAATTTTCACTAAGCGTACCTTCAAAAAGAAGAGTACAAAACTCCCAATTCTCGCTCGCATCCTCCTGAGTGATCATCTCACTATACGGCTACGTCCAAGAAAACTCTCCATAGATAGCAAGGCCCTTGAACGAAATTTCTCCACCTGCCGAGCCATTAACACCAATGGCTGCCAGTGAGTGAAAAGATCGCGTCAAAGCAAATGGTCTTATACTGAATCATGTGAAAAAAAATTCATGAAGGTAATTGCAAAGTATCAAAACAAAGAATGCGGGGTGAAAACTCAAAATCTGGGCGGAAGTGCCAAATTATAGGCAATGGAACCAACTCGCTTGAGAATCTTACAAGGACCTACAATCATGGGATAAGATTCCCAAAACTCCACACGTCATTTATCGGAAAAATCCGCAGGAATACATGAGCTCCCACTGCGAACTCAAGTCTGCGACCACAACGGTTGGCATAAGACCTCTGTCTGCACTGGGCCACTCTCATCCTGACCTGAACCAACTGGATCATCTCCGAAATCTCTAGACTAGCTGGGGTCCAAAAATCCTACTTACGCAGAGTCAGAAAAACAGATTGGTGATCGACACGACCTAACTCCTAAACCTAAAGGTTGCCAATTGGAGTGTCTCCTGATAACAACTATCGAAGGAGAATCCTAACAATGGCGAGTGACGATCCCTAACTGCCGACAACAACAACACGAACGCACAAACATATCCTCCATATTCGGTATAGCCCGCTCTCACAAACCCATCATCCTGCGGATGGAAAGATGGAGCTAAAGCTTAACCAGTACCCAAGGCTTCCTGAAGCTTCTGCCCAAGACGGCAAGCGAACAGGGTGCCTTCATTGGATACGACCCTCGAAGGAACTCCATGTAACGCACAACTTAACAAAGAACAACTGAGGAAACCGAGTAAAACTGGACAAGTATCTGAATGGAGTCACACCCTGACTAAACCTGGGTAGACCCATAACGAAATTCGTGGAAATCTGCCCTCATTCCCACTTTGGAACGGTTAAAGGTTGCAACTCTCTAGCCGGTCTCAGATACTCAACCCAAAACACACAACAAGACAAACACCTTGAAACGAAACCTGAAATTTCTCTTTACATTCCTGCCCACCCGTAACTATCTCACAAGTCACATCAATGTTGGTGGAACTTGAATGAATACAGAGAATTGACAGATGTGCCAGCTCTAGGATTTCACGTCTCTACCCGATAATATCAGGTAAACAAACGCGTCCCTAACTTAGCACACTATTGTCACAAATCAAGGACTCCGAATCATTACCCAGCCGAGTATGCTCAAGTATCTCTAATGAACGAGCGTCGGTAGGCAGTGTCTCGCGAAAGAGATTGAAGACAAGTGGTCGGGCGCGGACATGAGCAAGCTGTCCCCTCCGTAGAGACGAACTTAAGCTATACTCAACGATCGCATAAGAACTGTGAATCTGCAGAAGACTATCTTAACAATCAAAATCCGCTGTAGGAAGATGTACATTAAGCATTGGTAGTCCATTAAAATCTGACACGACTCTCGAACAAGTAGTGTCTCCAAATCTCCAACGCAAGACCACCGCGGCCATCTCCAGATCATGAGTGGAATATCCTGCTAGTACTTCCTCCAAATTTAGGGAAGCAAAAGCGATAACTCTATAGTGCTAGCTCAGCAAACAATCGAGCCCACTCAAGAAACATTACAGTTAAACCACAAAGTCACCCGAACCAAAAGCAAAGAAAGAACTGATGCAATTGATAACCGAATCTTCGACTGCCGAAACTCCGCACACATGCCTCAGTCAAAAGAAAGAAACCTCCACTCCGGTCAATTCAGTCGACTGTGCAGCACTATATTAACGATCCTGCACGAAACGGCGGTAGAAACCTGCTAAGCCTAAAATCTGCGGACCTCCTTCCAGCACACAAGTCTGGGCCTAAGCTGTATGACCACGATCTCCCTCGAAAACATACAAAACCGTCTCCCGTGACTACAAGACCTAGTAGGCAACATAAACAAGCGTGAAGGAACACTCTGAGAATCTAACAAACAGCTGGCACTCTCCCAGCATCTGCATAACAAATGCTCAAGTGCTACTCCTGCCCCTCAAGACACATTAAAATAGACCAGAATGTTGTGAATAACACAACAATAACTGGTCGAGGAACGGCCTGAAGAAATCTGGTTCATCACATCTACTAATGATGCTAAGGCATTGGTGAGTCCAATGACACACCAAAACACATAAAAACTGTAGCACGCACAAGGCAGCCTTCGGAATGTCATCACTCCGAACCCGCAACAATGATGACCTGATCCCGAACAAACTTAGAAAATGTCTCGCAATGTGGAGCTGATCGAAGAAATCGTCAAGGCGAGGTAAAGGATACCTATCCGCACCGTAAGCCGGTTCAATTGACGATCTATCAATCCACAACCGCAATATGTCGTCTTTCTCCTTGACGAACAGAAATAGGAGCTTCCTAAGGCGAAACGTTTAGACGTACAAAACTCCCCAACAAACAACTCTGCAGCTGATCCTTAAGCTCCCTAAGCTTCGCCAGCTCCTCTGGAACATCGTCGGAAAACTCTTGCACGAAAGAAAACCGGTCCAACAACCCTCTGTGGCTACGTATCACGAATGAACGCCAAGAATCCACGGCATCTCCTCAAAAGCTGAATAGAGAAAAAGGATGAATTCAAGCTGTGAGAGGCGGCACAACTATCCTCCTACACAACAAGAATTGACTCGCCGGGGAAAACAAAACCTGACTGTTTCCTCAAGGTAGTCCACAGACGCCTAGCACGTAACTAACCAGTCCGTGCCCAGGAGAACTTCAAATCCTACATCTCTAGAAGGATCAAATGACGGATGAATCTCCTAACCGATTGGCATACGACTGAAATACGTGTCGCGCAACAAAAGAATCGCTGACAGAAGTTAACACAACAAACGGCTGATCTAGCTAACACGAATAACCTCGTCCCAAACCTCTGCTACTCCCGCAACGGTCACGAAAGCTATCTCGACGACTAAGCCTCTCTCTCTGAGCTGATACTCCGGTACGAGTCCTCCACGTTCCCGGAACTCCCGAAGTCTCTGGAATACATGTCTCGTCAATTAGGGCTGCATCTACTGGTGCTATGTAAGTGACGGAAAGCTGTGTGCTGATTGCAAGGAACAACTGGGTAACATCGGTGACAATCTCCTGTCGCTGAGCTTGAACGGTCTCCACCAAAGAACTCATCGTCTGGCGCATGTCCTGCATCTCTGCCACAAGCCTAGCGATACTATCTGTTGAAGACAGATCCGTCTACACCTGTGCAACGAGCGTGCCATCCTGGTCAGTCCTTGACCCACCCGAGTCAACTCTGACCTCGGCCCTCGCTGCACCTCACTGAATCCCCATAGTCGTCGGCGGCAAAGGCTATAAATAGGGATTGGATTCGATATGAACATGGAAATCGAATCACAAGGATATGAATCATCAAGGAAGGAATTTCAAACAATTGTACTTAGGTCACTTTTGGTGAAGTACCGCACCGTGAGTATGCTGCAGACATACACACACTATGTTACTCTGCTTAAGCTACCTACTCCATCATACCAAGATCATCCTACTCTCCGAATGGTAAAACCTAGCGCTCTGATACCAACTTTGTCACGACCCGAAATTGGCACGTGACGGCCCTAATACTACGCAACGCCTAAAGACGTAACGCAGTAAAAGAAAGCCAAAACTCAGAAATCTAAACCAAATAAAGACAAGAAAAGATGATAGCAGTTTTGAAACATTTGAAATCACAACCCAAATTCTTCAAAAAGTTCAACTGGCTTTCTTAAAAATTTTGGCAGCACCCACTTTATAAAAACTAACCCCGAAACGGGTACAACAATTAAAGATAAATAAAGCATCCCCAAACGGGAGAAAATACACGCCCAAAGGCGGAAAACAATCACCACCACAAATATACGATGCCGTAGCGAAGAAATAAAGACAATAGAGAGAAAGCTGTATAAAAGACAACAAATCCACAATTTATACAATATCGTCCTCACCAAGTCTCTAAATCAACAACATAATAGTAGATGGAGAGTATAAGATACAACGAATATACAATACAAATACAGATAACCACTAAAACCCACCTGAACAAAATAGCATACTGTGAGCCGATGCGGTAGCTGTAGCAAAAGATGATAGATGAATAGCCAGCCTCGACTACTCTGGGGAACACTCTATAACACCTGTGGCACAACGGGGGTGAGTTGCCAACTCGTGAATAGTAAATAACATATGCAGGTAATCGCAAGAATGCACGTAAAGCATGAATCTAAGATATGCAATTAACAGCAATAAAAAGTCATATGAATGCAGAATAATGGAAAGTGCTCTAGCAGGTACAACCAATATATGAAGCAATAATAATATGACAATAGTATGCAATAATCATGCAATAAGGGTATGAGAATATAAATATGCAACAATCATGAAAGATACACTAACAGGTACTACTAATACATAAAACAGTGCACAAACAGATAAAGGTGAGGTATGGAGTGAAATATGTCATTTCCACGGAATCCTGACATCGTGGTAGGATCATAATCCCTCAAGATACTCAAAATCTTAATTTCTCAATCAGCCCCCAATTGGCTCTCATAACATATAAGTCTCACATCTCCTCAATGTACAATATCAAGTATATCTCGCATATCCCGACTGTATAACATCAAGTAGATCTCACATATCTATCCAGTATCCAAGCTCAATGAATCACTTATATCCCAAATCAAATATCAAGTAACATTCTAACATCCTAAATATATTTGCATAAATAAATATGATGGGGTCAATACACATATATTAGCGTCCCATTCCACTAATAATGGTGTAAGGGTATATATAACAGCGGCTAAATCCCCTGTTATATATACAAGCAGTAATTAGAAATATCGTGAAACCAAGGTGCCAAGCATCGACACAAAAATACTAATTTATTAGATGCTTCCACCAAGACTAGCATTCTGATAGGTACGTATCGTACGCTATCCCGAAAGCACGAAAGCCTAGCTCTGACCCTCGCCTTTCGACGTATCAATACGTACATGACTCACGTCGGTATCCACATGATAGCCGCTGAGTCATAAGTACTGTTACCGGTAGGTACTTTCCCACCTCCAGGCTCAATCGGCAAAGTCCATCGATCATCTTGCCAAGGGGAACCGTACTGGGCCCCACCATGTACCCTCATACGGCAGCCACTCCTCGTATGGAGTATATAATCAGAACCGATAAATCTCATGGTGGATGCTGAAATATCATATCAAGGGAAACCGGGTTTTTCAAATAATGCATAATTTCATGAACTCCCACGGTCCCCAAATCCAGAAAACATCATGAAAAATCCATATCACAATGCGAAAATTCATGAATATAATATATGTAACATAAAACTGAAATGTAAGCATATAAGGAAAAGCCGCTAATTAACTGCAACAAGTTAATATAAAAATCATGCGGTTTCTATTTTCGCCAATTCTAAATAATATCAAGTAAAGGTAAACAAGTAGCTATAACCAGATATATGTGAAAACATAAAGGTATAGCAAGATATATGTATCTACCTATGAGTAATGATGTAGTATACCCCCTAGGTATAAGTGAAAAATGTGTGCAAGGTATACCTGTAGCTATGACATAAAGTGTGTATGTACCTATCACTAATGGTACGATACTCTATAGGTATACAGGTATCTAACAAGTAACTATGCGAAGGCATATGTGTAAGCATGTGGATATACATGTATGCTAAATGTCATATGCGATAAGAAATATGAATCGTTGTCTCAATGTTCCTAACCAACAATAGCATTTCTATATGTGGGTTGTGCGTGACATGGCAATTATTGACGGTGTGTGTAGCATACAATCAGTGCTCGTGCAACATGAATCGTCAATAATATGTGCAGTGTCCTAAGGATACTAGTCCAAACACAACAATATCTAAGTAATAGGGTAAATGCGCAATTCTAAATATGACAAAGAATATGCGACAGAAATAACATCTCTAGCCCAGACGCATAACGCCATGCGGGCGATTCCCCTGTAGATGCTATATCTACTTACCAACGCTCCTGGCTAAGTGAAGCCTACCACCTGTTTTCCCTTGTCGTAGCGTCCGAAGTCCCCGCTTGCGAACCTAAAATTTCACAAACACATCACATAAGCAAAAATCCTACAATAACGAAAAGACAACGAAACACGATGAAAACGCCCGGAAAATTACAATGCGCGCTTAGCGCATCTATCGCGCACGACATCGGCCAAAAACCCTAATTGGGGTCACTAAACTACAAAACACTAAGTCTAGACCCTGATCGTCCCGATCGCGCAACACAACCCAAAAATTACGCGGAATACAATAGATATAACCTCGCAACGACCAATCGAACCCACGTCGGAAAAACAACGAAATCTAGTAAGCAACCAATCGCAATATTTCGCACTAGTTTCAAGCTAATGCATATCTAGCAATTACAAACACCTTAAAATAGCTTAAGTAAGCTATCTGAACCATTCCTATATTTTCAACACTCGCTAATTATGTTTTAGCAAAAACCTAGTAAGCTAATTGCATAATTAAACAAATTGTTCATTAGCAAAAATTAACATTTTCTACTAGGTTAATCATCTCCAAAACACAAATTAACACTGCAAATGAACACTAAACACTTAAACAAAAATTTAACCCTAACATGAATTTCTTAAACCAAATATAAATGAATTAATCATAATTTAAAAACTAAACTAAACACATAATTAGCTAACTAAATTAGCTAGAATAAGATTAAAGAAAATCTAAAAGGATTAAGGTAAGAATTATACCTCCCCAAGAACACAAAATGAATCTTAATCCAACATCTTAGCATCAAAAACCAAGCTTAATTGAAGATCCGTGAAGGATTAGTGAAGGAAATGAAAGAAAATGATTATATTTAAATTTTTGTGATTTTATTTGGATTTTTCATGATTTATTTGTGCAAAAAATGATGAAAATGGAGTGAGAAAAGAGAGAGGGCAGTAAGGAAAGAGTGTGGCCGGCCAAGGAGGTGAGGGGGTAGTTTTGTGAATTTTTTGTGAAGAAATTGCTAGGGAAAAAGAGTAATAAATGCTAATAAATGCACTTTGACATCTTTACAAATTTTCTTTTCTTTTTTAAATAAAACCTTTTGCACTAAAAAAAATATCTAGATATTTAAAAAGAAGTTTCCAAAATATTCTAGTGACAAAAATAAATTTATTCTCAAGAGAAGAAATTTTCCGATTTACGTGCATAAAATACCGCTTAAAATAATATTTTATTTCGGAAAAATTCTATCTGAACCGAAACCTCCCAAATACCCCTAAAGTTCGCGCACAAGCTTTATTTTAGCTAAAAAAAAAGGTGCCGGTAAGTTTCTACGGAAGTTTGATCGAAATCGGGTTAAAACGGAAAATACCGACAATTTTGCCCTAAAACGGAAAAAATTCGCAAAACGATTTCTAAAACGTTACATTGCAAGATCAAGTTAACGAAAAGAACTCAAGGGTTAGATATGTACACGAGAACAAAAGAAAACAAAAGAGTTGACGTGTAAAATGAAAGATGCAATGTGAGACCCTCATCCTTGCTGCCTACTTCTGCTTTTATAGGCTCAAAAACTGAATAAAAAAACAATAAAAATGTGATGACAAGGCAGCAAGGGGGGACCCACAGAAAACTGGGGGCATTTGGGGAAAAATTGGCCGGCCATAATGGTGCTCATCTCGGGTCAAATCCGAGCTCTGGGTCTCGTTCTTTGTGTGTCGGCTTCTTTTGTCCCCCACATCACTCTGATGTTGTTTGCTTGGTCAGTAGAAGCTTTGGATGCACTCAGGGCTTAGAGGGAAACTTTTAGCTATGAATCACATCAACACTTTATGCATTGAATGTACCATTAATGCACATCACACCATGCCCACTTGTCCCATGATTCATGGCTGCCCCATCATGGTCCATGTGCCAAAGAGCATGTGTGCACACATGCTATGTGTTGGACAAAAATATTGTGCACACATTTTATTCTCAAAAACTCTTTGGATATCGGTCGGTTTCCAGTTCTGGTTGCAGTGTTGGCTCATAAATGATATATCCGTGATTTTAAGTGCGTTTCCAGCATTTTGTCACGGATACCTGTAATCTGTATTACTGAGTAGACACTGGTTAATAGTACCGATATATAACAAATTAGATAACGAATGAGTGATATTAAAATATAGTTTTCTGATATAAAGACCATGGTAGGGTGGAGATCAAAGTACAGTGGGAGGACACACAAGACTCTATGACGATCTCGGGTCTACAGACTAACCTATACCAGTGTCACTTGAGAACTGCTATCCAACGATAGATATAATACCACATATGAGTTCTCGCTGAGTCCGTTCAGTGTACCCCGTCTCCATTGAGCACCCGTATACAATATTTGGTGTCATCACACCAAATGGATATGGGATCATCCATCGCCCATCATATGGGATAAGAACCGTATACACTAGTCTACTCTGGAATATCAATGCCCTGTCTAAATACACCTACGACTAGGAACATTTCAAGAATATGCTTATAAACTACACTTGTACCACTAGTATGATCTACATCATAGTCTTAGTAGTCAAGCAAATATCCTAAAGGCTTCATCAACATGTACCAAATGAGTAAGATGCATGATCAAATGAACATGTCAAGATAAAATACAACCAGATAGCATACTATCATGTCGAGCAAGAATGTCCTCTGAATATATATATATACACATACTGATACATCCACTATCATATAATGGCCTCTAGGGCATACAAATATCTAACAGGATGAATAGCCGGGAGGATGTGAGAAGAGCGTATTTTCTTTCATTCATGTCAATTTGTAAATTGATGTAATATTTCTTTTGCGGGGCACATCCGGGTTGAGGTTGTAGCCACCGTTGTATTATTTCATTTACTTTTTCTTGCACCTAGGATAGGCCCAAGGTGCGGTGCACAAACTACCAGGTTTTTGAAGTGCCGAGTGGCCTACTCATTTTATTGAGGGAGGTTGCTTCACTTCGGGAATTTGGCAGGTAGTTTGCCACACCCGTAGGGGTCTAGGGTGGGGTTTGGCTATTCATCACAACCGTGGAATCTGTCTTTCGTTCTAGGCTAAAACGAAACACGGAATTCCTAGTATATCCAATATATTCATCTGTGATATGTGATCTGGAATGCCTATTATTGCATGAGACAAATGGATATATATATGTTAGTTATATGTATGCGCTAGAGGCCTTTACTATATATGAGATGTATATTGTAGTGGATGTTTGGACATATATCGGGAGGACTTTCTTGCTCGACATGACAGTATGCTATCTGGTTACTCTTTATCTTAACATGTACACTGTTTGCTCTCTGTTACATGTTGGTAAAGCCCTTTGGATGTGTTCTTGACTACCAGGACTATGATGCAGAACATACTAGTGGGGCCATGGTAGTCCATAAGTACATCCTTTAATATCCCTAGTGGTGGGTGTATCGAGACGGGGCATCGATATACCAGAGTAGACTAGCGTATAGCTTCTCGACCCATGAAGATGGGCGATGGATGATCCCATATCCATTGGTGTTTGACATCAGAGATGGTATACATGTGCTCAGTGGAGACTGGATATACTGGACGGACTCGCTGAGAACTCCCAGATGGTATTATACCTCACGTCATATGGCAGTTCTCTGGTGACACTGGTACTGGTTAGTCTGTAGACCCGAGATCGTCATAGAGTCTTGTGTGATTCCCACTATGCTTTTATTTCCACCTTACCACGTCCAAGAGGGTGTGAAAAACGGTGGTTTTTAGGTACAGTCCCGAGTCACATGGAGGCAATGAGCGATAGAAGGGGTTTCGTCTCTCCCGGTATTGGGGGTTGATGTTGCGCTGTGCTCGATTGGCCATAACAGGGAAGTCCCTGGCCAGGGCTGGTTTAGAGATTTACTGGTAAGTGTTACCAGTAGTTTCTCGACCCGTTATGAGCCTCACATCGGCATGACCTATCGATTATTGGGGTCTGACGTTTACCACCCCTAGACTTTGTAAGTCCACGTTGTCCACCCCGGTACTTGCGGGGAGGCGGAAAACGGAATAAAAATCGAATTTTTATGAGCTTAGGCAACATGGACTTGACTATGAAGGATCTTTGCTAAACAAAAACAAGCTAAAGCTAACTAGAAACTAGCTAAGTGCTAGAAAGGTTATACCTTGGTCTTTATGTCCTTCTCTCCTTGCTCCTTGGAGTGGTGGAAGGAGGTCACCTTAGTCGTCTTCCCACGTCGCCTTTAGCTTCAACTCCAAGCTAGAAGTAACTAGGGTGCAAGAAGTGCTAATACTTGAACCCTAGATGAGAGTAGAGATTATCAAGAAAGGGTTTTTCTCAAGCTCAAGTGTTTCTCAACATATGTGAGGAGAGAGCTTGAGGGAGAGGAAGAACAAGAGAGAGAAAGTAAATGATAGAATGAGAGAATAATATGAAGCATTCTCTCATATATGTGAATTATTGTAATTAGATAACTAGTGAGATAATTGTCATGGCTAAATCAAGACATGACCATTATCAATTCATTTTTAATGCAAATTGCAAGGATCAAAGAGCATCTTCCAAATGAAATGATGATGGTCAAAGTGTCAACAAGGTCAACAAGTCAAGGTGGGTCAAATGGTCAACAACCATAACCATGCACAATTATTAAACTAATATCAATTAACAATAATACACACATAAGCATTAGGGTTAATAAAATGACAATAGTCATTAACCCTAATCAAAGTCCTCTCCCTCTGTCTCAAGCAACTGTGCATACGCACCCGTATTCGGGATCCGTGGAACACGAATACAATGAGAAAAACCAATCCCAAATCATATACTAGGATCCGGCTTAAACCAAATCCCGCTAGTATAAGCTGTCCGGACAGCAAACGTGCACAAGTGCGCGGATGTGAACGAACCCTGTCGCAAAACCATGCGACCTCTACTCATTTTGCCTAAAGGCGAATAGCTCTCTGTGTGGGACTCTAAAGACTCGACACTACGCTGGCAGTGGGTTTAACCACAGACCGCAAGTGGCACTAGCTGTACGTAACGGTCCCCAGGTAGATGTCGATAAGAAGACTGACGAGGTGAACCCCATCTGAACTCCTACTGAGCCTGTATGTGACAGTCTCCGTACAGTCCGGTCTGTTCGTCTGATACATCGCATGGCGGGCCTAGGGGGGCGGTGAACGTGTCAGTCCCATAATAGCGGTACAAGTCGTGTCGGAGTGTAGCCCAGAACACCCTGAGATAACACTGGAAACCTACCAGTATATCTCGCTTGCCCTGGACAGGGACTACTCGTGTAATGGCTCTCCTGGACACAGCGCGATGTCAACCCCCAATACCGGGAGAGACGAATCCTGTCTAACCGTCACTGCCTCCAAGTGCTTCGGGACTGCACCCAAAAACTACCTGTTTGCACGACTCCTTTGAGCCGTGGTAGGGTAGTAATCAAAGTGCAGTGGGAACACACTCGAGGTGAAGTGACAGTGTCAAGTCAGCGGACGAAGCTGTACTCATGTCACCTGGGAACTGATAACTGACGATAGGTATAATACCAACTAACAGTTCCCGACGAGTCCTGTCCAGTGTACTCGTAACCTAACGAGCACCCGCATACTATCTCAAGTACGACGTACTGACGGCTATGGGACAGACCGTCTCCCACGCTGGGATGAGAAGCGCATACGCTAGTCTACTCCGGAGTATCGATGCCCTGTCTCGATAGTCCAACGACTAGGGACCTGTATAAGGATGTGCTTATAGATCACCCAGCTCCTACGAGTGTGAGCGCCATCACAACGCTGGTAATCAAGCAAAGATCCTAAGGGCTATACTAATATGTATATCAGCAATATGCTAAAAGAAACACATGCACATATTAAAGCAGAGACAAACCAAGTAGCATACTACTATTTCGAGCAAGATTGTATATACAACTGTAAATATCCCAAGCTTCCATCAAGTAATATACAAACTAGTATGATACAGTAATGGCCTCTAGGGCATATACACTAACAATCTCCCACTTGCACTAAGGCCATGTACTGGCGTATCGAAAACCTATCATCTCGATCAGCCGCTCGAACTGAGTCTGGGGTAGGGCCTTCGTGAGTGGATCTACAGTGTTATTCTCCGTATTTACTCTCTTCACCTCAATCTCCTGGCGATCTATGATCTCCCTGATCAGGTGGTACCGCCTCAAAATGTGCCTGGACTTCTGATGGGACCTGGGTTCCTTCGCTAAAGCTATAGCTCCGTTGTTGTCGCAATACAGCGGTATTGGATCAACAATAGTAGGAACCACCTGAAGCTCCGTGAGGAACTTCTTCATCCAGACAGCTTCCTTTGCGGCATCGCAAGCAGCTATGTACTCCGCTTCTATAGTTGAGTCAGCAGCGGTCTCCTGCTTGGAACTCTTCCAGCAAACCGCCCCTCCATTGAGGGTAAAGACATAACCCGACATGGACTTGGAGTCATCCTTGTCACTCTGGAAGCTGGAGTCAGCAAAGGCCTCGAGCTGGAGGTCTTTTCCGCCATACACCAAGAACATCTCCTTAGTCCTTCTCAGGTACTTGAGAATGTTCTTTACCGCTATCCAGTGTTTCTCCCCTGGGTTTGACTGATACCGGCTTACAACGCTCAATGCGTATGCTACATCTGGTCTGGTACACAACATCGCATACATTATAGAGCCTACCGCAGAAGCGTAGGGTATAATAGACATGTGATCCCTTTCCAAATCAGTCTTGGGAGACAACTCTTTGGAGAGGGTGATCCCGTGACAAGCCGATAGACTACCTCGCTTGGAATCTTCCATACTGAATCTTTTCAGTATGGTGTCGATGTACCTTGACTGTGAAAGTCCCAACATCCTCTTAGATCTATCACAATAGATCTGGATCCCTAGAATGTAGTTGGCATCGCCCAGGTCCTTCATGGAGAACCTCTGCGACAAGAATCCTTTGACTGACTGTAGCATAGGAATATCATTTCCTATTAGGAGAATGTCATCTACGTACAAGATGAGAAAAACTACAGTTCTCCCTACAATCTTACTGTAAATGCAGGGTTCATCTGGATTTTTGATAAAGTCGAATTCTTTGACAGTATCATCAAAGCAGATGTTCCAACTCCGCGATGCCTGCTTAAGTCCATAGATGGACTTTAGCAATTTGCACACTCTACCGCTGCTCCCACTCTGATTGAATCCCTCCGGCTGATCCATATAGACGCACTCTTCCAAATTTCCATTTAGGAAAGCCGTCTTTACGTCCATCTTCCAGATTTCATAATCGTGGAAGGCAGCAATGGCAAGAAGGATCCGAATGGATTTTAGCATAGCCACTGGAGAAAAGGTCTCGTCATAGTCCAAGCCAGGTCTTTGACGTAAACCCTTTGCAACAAGTCTAGCTTTATAGGTCTCAACCTGTCCATCTACACCAATCTTCTTTCTGAAGATCCATTTGCAGCCTACGGGTTTTACCCCTTCTGGAGCAAAGTCCAAAGTCCAAACTTTGTTGGTGTACATGGACTCCATCTCGGCCCGCATTGCATCCAGCCATTTTACCGAGTCGCCGCTCTGGATGGCTTGCTGGAAGCTAGTAGGCTCACCATAATCCATGGTGCATTCCTCTCTATCCCCGTCTATGAGAAAACCATAGTATCTCTCAGGCGGATGAGACTGCCTACTACTCCTGCGGAGTGGCGCTGGGATGTCCGGTTCTCTTGAGACTTCTGGTTCTTCCAAGCTTTCAGTAATAGCTTGTGGTTCTGGAATTTCTTCCAGTTCTATAGCGCTCCCACTCATCTGATTTTCTAAAAATTCAGTTTCCAAGAAGTGGGCATGCTGAGAAACAAAAACCTTTTGTTCCTCTGCTGAATAGAAAAGATACCCCCTGGAGTTCTTTGGGTATCCCACAAACTTACACAGTACTGAACGTGCCTCGAGCTTGTCCGCATGCTGCTTTTTTACAAAAGCTGGACATCCCCATGTCTTAAGGTACTTGAGACAGGGTTTCTTCCCACTCCACATCTGATATGGGGTGGTAGGCACGGTCTTGGTTGGAGCCTTGTTCAAGAGATATGCAGCTGTTTCTAGCGCATAACCCCAGAAGGATCGCGACAACTCAGCCTTACACATCATGGAACGAACCATATCCAATAGGGTTTGATTCCGCCTTTCCGATACACCGTTGTGTTGTGGTGTGTATGGAGGAGTAAGCTGAGAGAGAATTCCATTCTCTTTTAAGTAGCCCAGAAACTCGGCACTCAAGTATTCACCACCTCGATCAGATCTCAGTGTCTTGATACTTTTGCCTGTTTGTTTTTCAACTTCATTCTTGTATTCTTGAAATTTCTCAAAGGCCTCGGATTTGTGCTTCATCAAGAAGACATGCCCATACCTAGAGAAATCATCTGTGAAAGTAATGAAGTATGAATAACCACTTCGCGTATGTGTAGACATTGGACCACACACATCACTGTGTATGAGCCCCAAGAGCTCGCTCACTCTTTCTCCGTTTCCAGTGAACAGAGTCTTTGTCATCTTTCCCATGAGACAAGATTCACAAGTGGCATAAGACTGATACTCAAACGGATTCAAGTATCCCTCTTTATGTAACTTTGTTAACCGTGTCTCATTAATGTGACCCAGTCTACAATGCCATAAGAAAGCCTGATTTGTTTCCGGAGACTTTCTTTTAAGTGTGTTCTGGACACTGAAGATCTGAGCTTGATTCAATACGTATATCCCGTTTTGTAATGTACCTGACCTAATCAGAACTTGATTTAGGTGGATGTTAACTACATCGCTTACAAAAGTAAAATCATATCCTTCCTTAGAAATTAAGGATACAGATATGATATTACAAGTCGCACCTGGTACATAAAAACAGTTACGCAGAATCAATATCTGCCCAGTTGTCAGTCCTAGATGATATTCCCCTACGGATTCAGCACACATGCTCATTCCGTTAGCAACCCTGAAAGTCATATCACCTTTCCTGATAACCCTACGGTTTCTCAAAGCCTGTAACGAATTACAGATATGAGATCCTGATCCGGTATTCAATACCCAGGAAGTAGGGTTAACTGACATACAGTTCTCTATTACAAACACACCCGAAGCTGAAGCCACAACATGCTTCGAATTCTGGCTACTGGCTTTGCAAGCCCTGCAATCCTTCTGTCCATGTTCATTCCCGCAACAATAGTAACATCCCTCTTTTACTGCATCCATTCCCGAAACTTTTGCCCTTCTCTTTCTTTCTACATCCCTGGTTTCCTTCAGGGTAGTAGGTAGAGACTGTTGAACTAAGTCAGCATCTGACCCGTTCTTCAACGTGGTCTTCAGGTCCGAGAGCTCAAAAGAGCTGGTCTCTGTAAGGACGTTGTCCCCTACAGATGACCCGATAGCCAACCTCGCTGGAAGCAATTCGTTCGAGGTCTCATATCTTGCGATACTAGATTGCTCTCCATATAAAACTTTGTTATGGAAGAAGATAGAAGCTGAGTCCATCTTCTCGTGCTGCCTCTGGTATATACCATCAACTGAGGCAAACATGAGGCACTTGGCTTTCGCACAGTCTTCTTCCGATGTCCTACGGATATCAACATCCGTGACAGGGGAAACTGGACCTGAGACGGCAGGGGTTGGATCAGTCAAGAGGTGTCCCAGCTTGTCCTGGGCAATGGACATCTGGACAGACCCTTGCCAGTCAAAACAGTCAGATTCAGTCATTTTATCATCTAGATGTAACCTAGGTGCGGTCATTGGGTCACTGCAATTAAGAGAGAGAGAAGAAAACACTTAGCATGATGCTCTTGCAAGTTTAGATTGGTTTTTAATTTATCTAAACAGGATGGCTCCCACTGTCTCTCGAATCCCTTCTCAAACCGTAAAGAAAGGATTAGTCAGGATCAATCTCACCGTACAATTCTTGCTTAACCGTTCAGCCAGGCCAGTGTCGGTACTTCGAGGGAGGTTTTCCAACGCTTTCGCGAAGTTCCTTAATTAAGTAACCTCTTTTCCCTGTGGGCGTAGCCCCGCTAACACCTTTCTAGACACCTACTAGGTTTATAGCATTGATCGTTAAGTGAGAGTTGTCCCGAGGAGTAGCATATACTCGCAGTAGGATCGGGATCCAAATATCATTGCGTGATAAAACCGAAGGAATCCTACCAGAATCATCACACTCCAAATGGTATGCAGCGCTAGCAAGTTTCAGTACTTATGAAACTCCCGATGTGGATTTTTGCCCCATGCTCTTATGACCTTGACGAAGGTCAACAAATCATAAGTCACATTTCAAGTTCTACCCGTCATTATCCAGGTTAATTTGAACCCACCCGTACATACCCTTGACGAAGGTCAACAAGGTAGTACGACTGTCCCAAACCAACGCATCTATCTATGCTACATATGAACACCCAACAGCTACCAATCGCTATGCCTTGACGAAGGTCAACAAACATAGCGTGAATACTATTGAATATCCATACGAAACGACGGAGGGCTACGAATGGTTTTGGCGAAACCGTGAACGTAGTGAACTTGATATAATTGATGGAACGAGATAGCTTTTAAAAGGAGTGGTTCAAGCTCCGCGTTTAAAAGTTTAGTTTTGAAAAGAACCGAGTGGTTTTCAAAGTGTTCCAATCGACTTTTACTTGGTTTATTTTCTTGCATTAGTTCTTTTAATGCGTCCCATCATTTAACCCTACCATTGCAGAAAACAACCAAAATATGACGTACGCTTATGCCATTCGCATTCGCCACAGGGCCCCGTCATCACCCGTTAGGTTACTTAACTAACGACAGAGCGGGGGCTGGGCTAGCGCGGCTGTATAACATAAGCAACGTCTAAATAGTTATCATATATAAATATATAGCAATGATAGACATTACAGATCACAGATGAATACATTGGATATACTAGGAATCCGCAACCCGTTCGACCCTGCAACGAAAAGCGAATTACACGGTCGCGGTGAATAGCCAATACCCCACCCAAGACCCCTACGGGTGCGGCAAACTACCCACCAAGTACCCGAAGCGAAGCAACCTCCCTCACCACCGTGAGTAGACCACTCGGCACTTCGAGATACCCGATAGCTTGTGCACCCCCTCCATGGGTCTATCCTAGGAGCAAAAAACAGTAAAAAGAATTATACAATGACGGCTACAACCCCGACCCGGTTGTGCGGCCAAACAAATAATAATATTATATCAATTTACATGTTACAATGAATGAAAGAAAAAGCAACACTCATCTCACATCCACCCCGGCTATTCATCCGCGACAATCCAGCCCATTCATATACACATACCATCATCAATCACAGATCACAGATATGTATAACCCCGACTAATCGACATATAGCGATTAGCCGACGTTCAATACATATAAACATCACAGATATAACCTTTTAGTCAAAGTGTATTGAAGTTCGGAAAAAATACGGATTTATAGGCCCCCAAAAATAAATTTTTATTCTGAAAAATCTGGGCACATATAAACCATCTTAAAAATCCTAAAACCAAGCCAGAAATACACTGCACCAAACTCGACCCAGAGAAGAGCCAAGATGGCCGCGGTTGCGCGGCAATAGCTTGCTATTGCCGCGGAACCGCGGCTCTTTGGTCGAATCTTTGGATCGTTTTTGGTGGCTTTCTTCACAAAACCCTGAGATGATTTTTGGAGTACAATTTATTTTGTTTTGAACAGAAAAAAAATTAACAGAAACTTAGGGTTTTGAAAACTCGGTTTTTCGATTTTTCGGATTCGAACTTCGATACACTCTACTACCTAGCTAGTTTATGTTTAGTTAGGCTCTGATACCACTGTAAGTCTACGTTGCCCACCCCGGTACTTGTGGGGAGGCGGAAAACGGAATAAAAATCGAATTTTTATGAGCTTAGGCAACATGGACTTGACTATGAAGGATCTTTGCTAAACAAAAACAAGCTAAAGCTAACTAGAAACTAGCTAAGTGCTAGAAAGGTTATACCTTGGGCTTTATGTCTTTCTCTCCTTGCTCCTTGGAGTGGTGGAAGGAGGTCACCTTAGTCGTCTTCCTACGTCGAAGAAAGATCCACCCGAAAGCCTCGACCTTTGACTTCAACTCCAAGCTAGAAGTAACTAGGGTGCAAGAAGTGCTAATACTTGAACCCTAGATGAGAGTAGAGATTATCAAGAAAGGGTTTTTCTCAAGCTCAAGTCTTTCTCAACACATGAGAGGGGAGAGCTTGAGGGAGAGGAAGAACAAGAGAGAGAAAGTAAATGATAAAATGAGAGAATAATATGAAGCATTCTCTCATATATGTGAATTATTGTAATTAGATAATTAGTGAGATAATTGTCATGGCTAAATCAAGACATGACCATTATCATTTCATTTTTAATGCAAATTGCAAAGATCAAAGAGCATCTTCCAAATGAAATGATGATGGTCAAAGTGTCAACAAGGTCAACAAGTCAAGGTGGGTCAAATGGTCAACAACCATAACCATGCACAATTATTAAACTAATATCAATTAACAATAATACACACATAAGCATTAGGGTTAATAAAATGACAATAGTCATTAACCCTAATCAAAGTCCTCTCCCTCTGTCTCAAGCAACTGTGCATACGCATCCGTATTCGTGATCCGAGGAACACGAATACAATGAGAAAAACCAATCCCAAATCATATACTAGGATCCGGCTTAAACCAAAGACCGCTAGTATAAGCTGTCCGGACAGCAAACGTGCACAAGTGCGCGGATGTGAACGAACCCTGTCGCAAAACCATGCGACCTCTACTCATTTTGCCTAAAGGCGAATAGCTCTCTGTGTGGGACTCTAAAGACTCGACACTACGCTGGCAGTGGGTTTAACCACAGACCGCAAGCGGCACTAGCTGTAGGTAACGGTCCCCAGGTAGATGTCGATAAGAAGACTGACGAGGTGAACCCTATCTGAACTCCTACTGAGCCTGTATGTGACAGTCTCCGTACAGTCCGGTCTGTTCGTCTGATACATCGCATGGCGGGTCTAGGGGGCTGTGAACGTCAGTCCCCTAATATCGGTACAAGTCATGTCGGAGTGTAGCCCAGAACACCCTGAGATAACACTGGAAACCTACCAGTATATCTCGCTTGCCCTGTCTAGGGACTACTCGTGTAATGGCTCTCCTGGACATAGTGCGATGTCAACCCCCAATACCGGGAGAGACGAATCCTGTCTAACCGTCACTGCCTCCAAGTGCTTCGGGACTGCACCCAAAAACTACCTGTTTGCACGACTCTTTTGAGCCGTGGTAGGGTAGTAATCAAAGTGCAGTGGGAACACACTCGAGGCGAAGTGACAGTGTCAAGTCAGCGGACTAAGCTGTACTCATGTCACCTGGGAACTGATAACTGACGATAGGTATAATACCAACCAACAGTTCCCGACGAGTCCTGTCCAGTGTACTCGTAACCTAACGAGCACCCGCATACTATCTCAAGTACGACGTACTGACGGCTGTGGGATAGACCGTCTCCCACGCTGGGATGAGAAGCGCATACGCTAGTCTACTCCGGAGTATCGATGCCCTGTCTCGATAGTCCAACGACTAGGGACCTGTATAAGGATGTGCTTATAGATCACCCAGCTCCCATAAGTGTGAGCGCCATCACAACGCTGGTAATCAAGCAAAGATCCTAAGGGCTCTACTAATATGTATATCAGCAATATGCTAAAAGAAACACATGCACATATTAAAGCAGAGACAAACCAAGTAGCATACTACCATTTCGAGCAAGATTGTATATACAACTGTGAATATCCCAAGCTTCCATCAAGTAATATACAAACTAGTATGATACAGTAATGGCCTCTAGGGCATATACACTAACAGACTTGATATGCGATATATCAGACGAGGAGACCGGACTGTACGGCAATGTTACTGTCAGGCTTTTGCTGGAGTTGGAGCTTGCTTGCTTGCTGATCTTATGATAGCTCAATATCCGGGTAGCCGTTACGTCCAGCTAATACCGCTGACGGCTTGTGGGTGCTTGATATGATCATCATCTACTGCCGGCGTATTGACGAGTCTTTAGAGTCCTACATAGAGGTTTTACTGGCTCGGGCAAAACGAAATAGGAGCGCAAATGTAATATGTGCGGGACCGAGAATAATGCGTGTATGTGATACCGTATTCTATTCTCGCGACTTTTGTATCGGTCGGTTATATGTGATATAGCCGGGTTATCGAATCAACTTTTGATTCGATAAGTTGGTACATTTAGTGTTAGTCGGTTTATGTGATATAGCCGGATTATTAAATCAAGTGTTGATTTAATAATTTAGTGTATAATTGTATATTTGATATACTAATTTACATTAGCTAACATAAGCTCACTTAAGCATTCTTTTCTCACATGTGTGTACATGTAATATATATGTGATATATATTGATGTGCATTGTTTATTTTTGTGTGTCATGGTTGTTGATACACACTACATGGGTGTATAAGACATAAACCATTTTAATTATAATGGTAGGGTTTTAATATTCAAAGTAAACACAAAATTAGTGGATAATTGTTCAAAGCATGAAGCTTGTGAGTGGTTTGACAAAGTCCACCCATTTTGTTTTACTTAGGATATTTATTAACCTAACCACTATATTTAGCCATGGTTATGTCACTACATGAGTTTGTATAAGATACCCACTCACCCATGGTTACTTATCTCACTTTGGATTAAGCTCATTATCTTCTTCTTTCTTCATCTTCTTCTTCCAAAAGAAAAGCTTGCTAGGGTTTGATAAAAGCGAGAAAGTAATGTGAGGAAAAAAATTCTAAAGTGAGCCCACTTTCTATTTCACCATCCTCTACTAGATTAACACTGTAGTATAGGGTTTTTGCTTCACTTTGGTGAAGTGGTAGCTTGAGTTAGTAATCTCTCGATGTAGATCATCTTCGGCCTCGAAGACTTCAAGCAAGACCATTGTCTTCTTTTCATGGAGCCGTCCAAGAGTCAGGGAGTACCATGATCGCAGCGAAGGGACTACTACGAGGAGATTATGAAGTGAAGGACCGATCTACAAAGGTTGTATTTCTATTTCACTTAGATGTAAAATGGTTTACATTCGTTTCCGTATTATTTTCTAGTTATCGATTCTTGTTTATAGTTCCTTGAAACGGCAATTTTTAAAAAATGGCATGGACGATGCCTCCCGAAACCTTGCTGCCGTCGATAGGATCCCTACAGTGGTATCAGAGCCTAGCTAGAGAATTATACGGATATTGTTAGATTACGAATACGAAATGAACTCCGAAACTTGAAACCCTAAAACCATGTTTCTGTCGATTTTCAAATGAGCTCCAAAAATTTTGCAAACAAATACGGAATCATCTATGAGCCAATATAAGAACATGGGAAAAATTAGGGACCCTGGGCTTGGATTTGGACCGAGCACATGGGCACAAAATCCGAAGTGGCTGGCCCCCAATAGGTATTCTGGGTCCAAATTTTTTCCATGCTCTGGGTTTTGGTGTTTCGGGTATTGTTTATTTTTGCTACTTTTTCATATGATGATTAACTCAATGCAAAAGCAACTCGGAGTGTTTCGTAGTCGTAATTTTAACTGTTTTCTTTAGACGTTGTTAAAAAGTTCAATCGGATGTCAAATACCCGCTTTAACCCTTGCCGGAAAATTTTCCAAGTGTTAGATTTTTCCCGTAGTTAAGAAGTTTTCAAAGATCATGCAAGTTATTCGATGGACCCTCTAGAAGAATGAAACCCTAACTCGAGATGTGAACACGGAACTGCGACTAAACCTTAGGGTTTACCGTAGTTAATGGTGCCATAAATGAGGCTTGGGTTTGCCCTTCTACGGCTGGTCCATTGGTACTGTGGCATGTGCTGAATAACTTTAAACTACGCTCAAGTGTTGAGCTTTCTGGGTAATTGTAGGTGTTTGTTGATTCGATCGGAATGTTTAACATCGTCTAGTTTTTCTGCGACCGTAAGTGTAATATGTGGTGTATCGCCGGTTTTGTTGCTATATGTCAATGACAATTGGGATACGGATATTTACTTACGTTGATGACATGTGATGTTATGTGTTGCTGTATATGTTATATTGGATCGTCGTGTTTTGAATAGCCGAGGGTTTTATGTGAGATGAGAGTTTTTATTTTCATTCATGTAAAATTCAATGTATGTAATATTCTTTTATTGGGGCACTTCCGGGTTGAGGATGATATCACCATTGTTGTATATTATTTACTTTTCCACATTAGGATAGACCCAAGAAGGGGAGCACAACTAACCGGGTTCTAAAGTCCAGTGGGAGACCAACTCGAGGAGTCGTGTCCGGGTCTCCTAACTCTAGAATTGGTAGGGTTGCTTGCCGCTCTCGTTGGGGTCTAGGGATGTGGGTTTGGCTATTCATCGCGACTGTGGAATCCGTGTTTTATAGAGGCTCAAAATAAATCACGGACCTCCTAGTATATCCAATATTTCATATGTTTCTTCTGCTGCGATATCTGTGATGTGATCATTTGATATGTTGAGATGGATACTGTATATAGTATATATGATATATTATATAGATGTTATTTATGTTTTACACCCGCGCTAGCCCTGTCCCGCTCTGCCGTTAGTTACCTAACCTAACGGTGCATGGCGGGACATCGAGGCGAATGCGGATGGCATAAGTGTACATTGTATTTATCTGTGATGTTTAGGTGACTTAAATGATGGGACTTCATTAATGAGATTAATGAAAGAAACCAAACCTAAAAGATGTTGTAGAATCAAATTTTCAAAAAGATTAGCTATAGTTTTTGCTTTGCATAGTGATATATATGATATATCTCGCACCTTATTCGATGAGGAAAGAGCCGAGATCCCTTCACCGGGAATGACCTCTTTAGAAAAACTGGCAGATGCTACAACAATCGGTTTGTTTTTTGATTGCTTTTGGAGTTTTGCTTTGCATAGTGATATATATGATATATCCCGCACCTTATTCGATGAGGAAAGTGCCGAGATCCCTTCACCGGGAATGGCCTCTTTAGCAAAACTAATGAAAGCCTAAAAAACACTCCTTTTCAAAATTCACTTGTTTCTACAACGATATCAAGTTCATTACGCAATAGGTTTTCAGAAAAACCTGACGTAGCTCTTCGTCATTTCAGATAAGTACTTCATAGTATTCGTGCTACGTTTGTTGGCCGGCGTCAAGGCGTAGTGTGCGGTAGCTATTTATGCTTATCTGCTAAAGCATATAATGCGATTGAGTTAGGGTAGTCGTGCGACTTTGTTGGCCTGCATCAAGGATCGTGTGGGTGGGTTTAATTCAATCAAGAAATGTATGGGTTGAACTTGACTAGTAGACTATGGTTTGTTGGCCTGCGTCAAGGTCATAGCCTGCTAGGGGCAAAATTATCGGGAATTTCAAGTGTTGAAATTTGCAGTGAAATTGCATACCTACTATGAGATAGTTGGATCCCGATACCCACTGCGAGTAAGAGTTACTCCTGGGAGAGTATTACACACTACAATTAGCCGTTCAAGTAGGTGTCTAGAAATGTGTCAACGGGGTTATGCCTCTGGAAAACGAGGTTTATTTTAATTAGGTCCGTGCGAAAGCATGGGAAACCTCGCTCAAAGTACCGACACTGGCTTGGCTGAAAGATTGGTGAAATTGTAAGGTGTAATTAATCCCGGTTGGTCTTTCCTTTTAGGGTTTGAAGGAAGATTTGATAAAATCAGCGGGAGCCATCCTGATTAGATAAAATAATAACCAATCTAATCTTGCAAGAGCGCACACCGAGTGTTTTCTTCTCTCTCTCTCTCCAGGTAGCGACCATGTCACGCTTTAATCAAGATAATAATATGGATGTATTGACCGAACCCGCTTGTTATACTGAGCTGGGGAACATTGGTCATGCTCTAACTTATAATTGTTATAAGACCGAGCAGGAAACAGGGGATTACCAGGATCCCGTACCGCCCAAGCAAAGAAAGTGCATGATGATGCATCTTCTTCGGGTGTGTACATTACCAAGAACTGTTTCTCAATATCCTCTACGTCCTGGGTATGAGATACCTGATCAGGTTCCCATATATGTAATCTGTTACATGGGCTACAGACAGGTTGAGAACTGAGAACTGGTGATAAAAATTTCAAAAGTTGGAAACGGTGCAATTGTTGCAGCCAAGGTGTTGGCAGTTATCACCCTGTATTACCAAATACATTGATTCTGAACGAATGTTATTAGATACCGAACCTGATATACAACATCATATCAGTCTCTTTATTTAGTAAAGAAGGATATAATTTTGTATTGTTGGATAATGTTTTGAACATTTCCTATATCAAGAGTTGATCGGTTCATGCACGTTATCTAAAAGCATATACTTTTTGAATCAAACCACAGTTCTTAACGTATAGAACACACAAAAGAGGAAGAGTTCAGAAATGAACGAATCCTTCTTGAGGAATAAGACTAGGTCATATCAATGCGACCCGACTAGCTAAGTTACATTTAGATGCATATTTAAAAAATTTTGAATTTACATCTTATGAAACTTGCCTGTCATGTCACAAAGATAAGATGGCCATAGCTCAACAGAGAAAGAGTTAGTGAACTCTTGGGATTGATGCATGATGATGTATGTAGGTCCCCTGTCTATACATGCCAGGACTGGTTCTTTGTACTTCATTACATTCACTGATGATCTCTCATGATACGGATATATGTTCCTGTTGAAACACATGTCTGAAACTTTTGAGAAACTCAATGAATATAAGTCAGAAGTAGAGAACCAAAATAGGAATAAGTGTTATGTCCTTTGATATGATCAGGGAGTAGAATACTTGTGCACAGAATTTCTGGACTACTCTAAAGGAGAATGGGATTCTCTCTCAGCATTACTCTTCCGTATACACCACAGCACAATAGTATATCGGGGCAGAGCAATAGCACCCTATGCGATATGGTGCGCTCTATGATGAGTATTACTGAGTTGCTTATTTCTTTTGGGGGGTTATGCACTTGTGAAGCTGCGTACCTATTGAATCGCATTCCAACCAAATCAGGTGCCTACCACTCCATATGCGATAAGGTATGGGAAGAGCCCATATCTTAAGCAAGTTAAGATTTAGGGTTGTCCGGCCTACGTCTAAAAGCAAAATCCGGACAAGCTCGAGGTAAGGTCAGTTCTGTGGAAGTTTGTTGGATATCCCAAGCATTTGCAAGGGAATATCTTCTACCACACCAAGGAACAAAAGATGTTTTATTTCTCGGCATGCCACCTTTTTAGAAAAAGGAATATATTTTGGAAAGAAATTTGTGGTCATGAGGTAGAACTGGAAGGAGTTCCAGCTATACAAAATACAACTGATGATTTGGAAGAACCGGAGGATTCAATTGCTCCCAACGAACCACAGCCTCTCCGCCGATCTAGTGGGGATTCTCATCCACCTGAGAGATACTTCGTGTTTCTCTATGACAATGGGAGCCAGGATTGCATCATGAGATGTTGACCTAACTAGTTTCGAGCAGGCCATCAAGTGTGGGGACTCTGTAAGAATGGCTGGATGCTGAGCGTTCTGAGATGGAATCCATATACACCAACATAGTATGTACTTTGGTTCTTTATCTGAGGGTTAAATCCCCATCAGAAGAAAGTATATCTTGAGAAAATTACTTGGTATGGATGGAAAAGTTGAGACTTTCAAAGCTAGACTTGTTGTAAAAGGTTCTCGTCATCGACCAGGTGTGGTTTAAGATGAAACCTTTTCTCTGGTAGCTATGCTTAAGTCCATCCGGATCCTACTTGCCATTGCTACATACCATGACTACGATATCTGGCGGTTTGGTGTCATGACTGCTTTTCTAAATAGCGATTTAGAAAAAAACATCTGTAAGTACACAGCCAGAGGGCTCCGTAGACAGTTGGAGCAGCGGAAACGTGTGCAAGTTGCTTTACAGGTTAAAGCAGGCATCGCGGAGTTGGAACATCTGTTTTGATGTAGTAGTCAAAGAGTTTGACTTCATCAAAATGGTAGATGAACCTTGTATATACAAAAAGGTATTAGGAAGTATGGTGATGATCCTCGTATTGTACGTGGATGACATACTCTTGATAGGGAAGGAGTTTTCTATGCTACACTAGGTCAATCTACTCTTATCACATTGATTCTCCATAAAGGATCAAGGTGATACCTCCTAAATCCTAGGTTTTGGATCTATGAGATAGATCTAAGTGGATATTAGGATTCTCACTAGGTGTAGTGAGATGGTATCAATCAATCCTGGGGAGAATTACTGGATAGCTTCCAGAGTGTTAAGGTCGACTGAATGTCAGTCACGGGCATTGTCTTTACCCTCAGTGGAGGGACGGTATGTTGGAAAAGTTCCAAGATGGATACCGTGGCATAATAGACGATAAAGGCTGGATACATCGCTACCAAAGATGCTAGCAAAGAGGCAGTCTGGGTGTATATTAGTTCATGAGATGAACTTCGTTCCTACCATTGTGAGACAATGGAGTTGTGGCTTATGCCTTGGAACGCCCGTCCCATCAGTGATCCAGACATATTCTAAGGCAGTATCACCTGATCATAGAGATGGTTGATCTCCAGGGGATCGAGGTTAGGAGAGTAGACTAAGAGGACGACACGGCGGATCCACCCACAAAGGCGTTTTCCCAGAGAGATGCTTTTATGGGATGGTTGAGTATGAGATACTACAACCACTGTTATCAGATGGCCCTAGTGCAAGTGGGAGATTGTTAGTTATATGTATGCGCTAGAGGCCATTACTGTACATGAGATAAATAATGTAGTGGATGCTTGGACATATATAGGGAGAACTTTCTTTCTCGACATGATAGTATGCTATTTGGTTACTCTTTATCTTAACATGTACACTATTTATCTCTCTGTTATATGTTGGTAAAGCCCTTAGGATGTGTACTTGACTACCAGGACTGTGATGCAGATCATACTAGTGGAGCCATGGTAGTCCATAAGTACATCCTTTAATGTCCCTAGTCGTGGGTGTATCGAGACGGGGCATCGATATACCAGAGTAGACTAACGTATAGCTTATCGACCCATGAAGATGGGCGATGGATGATCCCATATCCATTGGTGTTTGACATCAGAGATGGTATACGGGTGCTCAGTGGAGACTGGGTACACTGGAAGGAGTCGCCAAGAACTCCCAGATGGTATTATTCCACACGTCAGATGGCAGTTCTCTGGTGACACTGGTACAGGTTAGTCTGTAGACCCGAGATTGTCATAGAGTCTTGTGTGATTCCCACTGTTCTTTGATTTTCACCTTACCAAGTCCAAGAGGGTGTGCAAAACGGTGGTTTTTGGGTACAGTCCCGAGTCATATGGAGGCAATGAGCGATAGGAGGGGTTTCGTCTCTCCCGGTATTGGGGGTTGATGTTGCGCTGTGCTCGATTGGCCATAACAGGGAAGTCCCTGGCCAGGGCTGGTTTAAAGAATTAATTGTAAGTGTTACCAGTAGTTTCTCGACCCGTTATAAGCCTCACATCGGCATGACTTATCGGTTATTGGTGTCTGACGTTTACCACGCATAGGCTTGATATGCGACATATCAGACGAGGAGACCGGACTGTACGGTAGTGTTACTGTCAGTCTTTTGCAGGAGTTGGAGTGGGCTTGCTTGCTGATCTTTTGATCGCTCAATACCCGGGTAGCCGTTACGTCCAGCTAGTACCACTGACAGCTTGTGGGTGCTTGATATGATCATCACCTACTGCCGGCGTATTGACGAGTCTTTAGAGTCCTACATAGAGGTTTTACTGGCTCAGGCAAAAAGAAATAGGAGCGCATATGTGATATGTGCGAGACCGAGAATAATGCATGTATGTGATACCGTATTGTATTCTCGCGACTTTTGTATCGGTCGGTTATATGTGATATAGCCGGGTTATCGAATCAAGTGTTGATTCGATAAGATGGTACATTTAGTGTTAGTCAGTTATATGTGATATAACCGGATTATTAAATCAAGTGTTGATTTAATAATTTATTCTATAATTGTATATTTGATATACTAATTTACATTTGCTAACATAAGCTCACTTAAGCATTCTTTTCTCACATGTGTGTACATGTAATATATATGTGATATATATTGATGTGCATTGTTTATTTTTGTGTGTCATGGTTGTTGATACACACTACATGGGTTTATAAGACATACACCATTTTAATTATAATGGAGGGGTTTTAATATTCAAAGTAAATACAAAATTAGTGGATAATTGTTCAAAGCATGAAGCTTGTAGAAGCTTGTGAGTGGTTTGACAAAGTCCACCCATTTTGTTTTACTTAGGATATTTATTAACCTAACCACTATATTTAGCCATGGTTATGTCTCTACATGAGTTTTTATAAGATACCTATTCACCCATGGTTACTTATCTCACTTTGGATTAAGCTCATTATCTTCTTCTTTCTTCATCTTCTTCTTCCAAAAGAAAAGCTTGCTAGGGTTTGATAAAAGTAAGAATGTAATGTGAGAAAAGAAATTCTAAAGTGAGCCCACTTCCTATTTCACCATCCTCTACTAGATTAACACTTTAGTTTAGGGTGTTTACTTCACTTTGGTGAAGTGGTAGCTTGAGTTAGTAATCCCTCGATGTAGATCATCTTCGGCCTCGAAGACTTCAAGCAAGACCGTTGTCTTCTTCTCATGGAGCCGTCCAAGAATCCAGGAGTACCACGATCACAGTGAAGGGACTACTACAAAGAGCTTATGAAGTGAAGGACCGATCTACAAAGGTTGTATTTCTATTTCACTTAGATGTTAAATGGTTTATATTCATTTCCGTATTATTTTCTAGTTATCGATTCTTGTTTAGAGTTCCTTGAAATGCCAATTTTTAAAAAATGGCATGGACGGTGCCTCCCAAAACCTTGCTGCCGTCGATAGGAACCCTACAATATATATATATATATAGATAGATAGATAGATATATTGTATAAAATAAACGTTGCTTATGTTTTGTAATATATATATATGATATGTATATAAATATATATATGTAGCATGGCTTAAATTTCTATTTTTGAGAAAAATAGAAAAGAGGTGGAAAATAAGAGCATGGTTGCAAGCATGGGCTTTATTCATAGTTTATTCATCTTGACTCACTATTCAAGCATGGTTGCAATTTTATATTGCCAAATTCCATGCTTGAATGAGTGGAGGTCAAGAGTTGTCATTCATTCTAGTCTCATTCTCAACACTTAGCCATTTTTCGTGAGTTGCTCCCATGGTTTCTCTCTATCTTCTTCTTCTTCCTCTATTGCTATAGTTCAAGCTTCAACCCTCACATGTGATGTGAACCATGAAGCTTGAACTCAAAATTGTGAGCTTTTAACATCCCCTACTTCACCATTCTACACTTGACTAGCTATCGAGTGTAGCATGTTTACTACGCTAAAGAGTTTAGTGTAGAGGTAGCTTGAGTTGGAGGGACTTCACGTGGATCATCTTCGGCACGAAGGTCATCGGAGGAAGTTCGTCCAAAGCATCAAGTGGAGCCTAGTGGAGTCGCGGGACTACTATACGGAGCATGTTAAGTGAAGGACTCGATCTACGTTGGTATAACCTCCTTTCTCTTTCTCTAGTTGTTCACATCACAAAGGCAAACTATAATATTGTAGCAAAGATCTTGTTTAGTCTAGCTTAGCACTACTGAAACTTTGAATTTGGCATGCTTGATGCCTCTTGGACCTAATGGTGGTGCTAGGGTCGACTTTCATGGTATTAGTGCCAAGCTAGAACATTAGGGTAACTTGTAGCGAAATCCGCCGTTTTTGTCGCGCAAAAACTGCCGATAAAAACAGTTTTAAAAATTGATGTTTTAAGTTGTTTGCACACCCCGCGGGCTCACTGTTTGAACCGAGAAGCCACGGAGTGGAGTGTGCGCACCCTGGGGACACCTCGGGGGTGGGGTACCGAACGGCTGGGCCCACTCCCCAAGACCACTAGATGGTGGTCTTGGCGGTGGGGACCCGAAACTGTCCCACCTTAGGCAGTTTTGGGTCAGCCTCACCCTCTGGCCACCTCATGGTGGCCTCGGGGGTGGGGTACCCCCTTTAGGCCCCCCATTAGATACTTAATTTTGGGATCTGCGCCTCCGTGAATATTCAGGCGGGTTTCGAGTTCGTTTTGACTCCCGGATTGGCTTAAAACGATCGGTTTTTGAACTTTAGCTCACTGGATTTTTCATTTCTTGGAAAAAATGGTTTAGTTTGCTAATTGCGTTCGGAATTCTAATGTCATGGTTACTTTACAAGCTTTGTGATGTGTGATACAATTATTAGAATCCGGATTAATTAGTTTTGTGAAAACTAGTTAATATATTGTAAACCTAGCCGTTTAGTCTCAATCGATCGATTGCCACGAAGTTTTGATTCGGATCAAAACTCCATCGCAATTGCGTATTGTATGCGATCACTATGTCGGGAATCTTATTGAAGTATCCGACAACCAATTGAAAAGAGTTTTGAATTTGAGACTAAAATGCAAGTTTTATAAGTTAGGCATGAAATCCGAATTATGAGATATTCCGGGTTTATGATGGCTAAGAATATTGCGGATTCTAATTATTGTAGATTTCTGTTTTCTTTTCTGAGACCGTAAGTGTAATATGTGGGGTATCCCAATCTCGTTGCTATATGTCAACAAGTTTTAGGGATACGCATATTTGCTTACGTTGATGATATGTGATATCATGTGTTGCTATTGATATGATTTATTGGATCTGTAGGGTGTTTTTCGTCAACCCATTGAGATGGGAATACGCGCGCGCTTGTCAGGCGCATTACAGATTCCCCCTACTTAGGGTAGACTGGGGTTTATTTATTGTGGGGATCCGAATCTCCGGCAGCCGTGGACTAAGCTGTCGTTAATTACCCCTCGCCTTTGGAGCAAGGGAACCTCCGATTGACGGGTTGAACTGGTCATGCAAACTTAATATGCAGTGTACGTGTGTGTGTATGTATATGTATATATATACATATATATATATATATATATAGAAAAAAAGGCAAAGGGCATCCAAAGGATGCATGGGAGAAGGCGCCAGCGCCCCACGTGCCAGGCACGTGGGCGCTCATGCTTTGAGCGTAAGAGCGGTAGCACCGCATGTGTCAGGCACGTAGGCGCTCGGACGCTTTGAGCGCTAGCGCCCCATGTGTCAGGCACGTGGGCGCTCGGGCGCTAGCGCTTTGGGCGCTAGCACTCTTAGCGCAAGAGCGCTAGCGCTTTGAGCGCTAGCGCCCCACGTATCAGGCACGTGGGCGCACGGGCGCTAGCGCTCTGGGCAAGTAGCGGGCGCTGGTGCTCGGGCGCCCTCGGGAGGCGAAAGGGACTTCGTCCCTGCAATGGGAGTTGTACTCCCAGAAAGGAACACTTATTATTTTGTATGTGTATATATATAAAAGGAGTTAAACTCCTAGGATATTTTGAAGCTGATAAAGGGGGCTTGTCCCCTTGAGCCCTGGATCTTCCCCAAAGTAGGGCTTCTGGAGATGGGTATCCTTCTTCTTCCTGTCGTTTGGCCGGATCTTGGAGAAAAGGGGTGAAATTTAAAAATCTTCCCTTTTTGAGATCTAATGGAAGATCCAAGTTCCCCTTTGTGGGTTTTGTGGTGAAAAACTAATTAGTTTTGGAAAAGGAAGAGTAAAACTCCTTATTTTATTCAAAAGAAAGAAGAAGGTTTTGAACCTTGAGGAAGGAGAAGATCACAGATCTGGATTTGTTTTTGGAGAGAGAAAAAGTTGTTGAGATATTTTCATTATCCTTTCCTTTATAGGCTATACACTTTACATATAGCCCCTTGGGCTCTACAAAAATGGCATTTTGCCCGTCCTATGGCTCATGTGCCATTTCTTTTTGTACATAAACCATGGGCTTTACAAAAATTTGGCTTTATGCGCATTTTTCTTACATTCATTCATAAAATAGAATAAAAGTAATACACCAAAATTATTTATTACAAAATTTTTATTTTGGCATGGGGGAAGGCCGGTCGCTCCATGTTCGGGCTCGACCCGGGTATTGGCCCATTTGACCTGGGCTTGGGCCCACCTAGCTTGGGGTTGACTTTGATTTTGACTTGGTCAACCGGGGTGTAAATTTTGACCCCAACAAATTGCCCCCATCCATAAGTGCACACCACATATGTGGGTTGTGTGCACGAAATTGATGGATCTTCTTTCGCGTGGAGGTCGACTTGATCTGGTTCCCGTTTTAACAACGTGGAGGTCGATGCTGCCATTTTAGCGACTTGGACGGTCGGTGCTGCCCTTTTTGCGACTTGGACGGTCGGTGCTGCCCTTTTTGCGTCTTGGACGGTCGGTGCTGCCCTTTTTGCGACTTGGACGGTCGGTGCTGCCCTTTTTGCGACTTGGACCGTCGGTTCTGCCCTTTTTACGACTTGGACGGTCGATTCTGCCCTTTTTGCGACTTGGACGGTCGGTGCTGCCCTTTTTGCGACTTGGACGGTCGGTTCTGCCCTTTTTGCGACTTGGACGGTCGGTGCTACCCTTTTAGCGACGTGGACGGTCGGTTCTGCCCTTTTTGCGACTTGGACAGTTGGTGCTGCCCTTTTAGCGACGTGGACGGTCGGTTCTGCCCTTTTTGCGACTTGGACCGTCGGTTCTACCCTTTTTGCGACTTGGACGGTCGGTTCTGTCCTTTTTGCGACTTCGACGGTCGATGCTGCCCTTTTTGCGACTTGGATGGTCGGTTCTTGATTTGACTTGCTCCGCTTCTTGCGGTGTCAGGGTTGAAGTTTACTTACTGATTCGATGTGACTTGGGTTGACATCAGCACCGCTGCACTGGAATATGGTACCAGGAGAGAATCATCATTTGTCATGAGGCGATTTCCCTCATTCCCAGTTTAACGACTTAGGGGTCATCTGTTCCCAGTTTAACGACTTAGGGGTCATCTGTTCCCAGTTTAACGACTTAGAGGTCTATTGGATTTGGGATTTGGGATTTTGGGGTTAGGGTAGTCATTAGCGTTGCTAACACTGAAGCATACGTGCCAGGAGCAATTCATCATTTTCCTTTTCCTGTTGGGCAGCGATGGCTTAGGAGACAGGTTTAGATCCCTATCACCTAAGGCTTTTCAATTTTATGAGCCGTAAGGGTCTCATAAAAGCATTTTCTCCCTACGAGTCGAAAGGATCTCGTAGGTGCACTTTCTCCTTAGGAGTCGTCGGGACTCCCAAGTGTGTTTTTCCTTTGTGAGTCGTAAGGATTCCACGAAGGTTTGTTCTCCTCATGTATCATGAGGTCACATGAGTGGGTCTTCCCAAATGGAGCATAATTCCGAGGGCGGAGACCAGCCGCGTAACTGGTGATTGTGAAGGGGCATGGGTATGCTGAGAATTATTTGAGCCCGTGGATTGTATACTGCAGTCAATTTGGGGACTAACCGTAGGGCCTGGAGAATTTTGAGAAATTGGATTTTGGTTGGCGTCTGCATCGCTACACTAGAATATTGTACCAGGAGCGACTCATCATTCGCTGTTTGGGGACTTGGAATTCGGATCTTATTTTGCATCAGCATTGCTGCACTGGAACAATGCCAGGAGCAACTCATCATTTGCCTCGGAAGGACTTGGGATTTGGGTTTTGGTTGGCATCAGCACCGCTAACACTGAAGCAAAATGCTAGGTGCGACTCATCATTTGCCATTGTACGTTGGGGAGCGATGGCTCAGGAGACAGGTTTAGGTCCCTATCACCTAAGACTTTTCAATTTTATGAGCCGTAAGGGTCCCATAAAAGCATTTTCTCCCTACAAGTTGAGAGGATCTCGCAGGTGTATGTTCTCCTTAGGAATCGTAAGGATTCCTAAGTGTGTTTCTCCTTTGTGAGTTGTAAGGATCTCATGCAGGGGTTTTCTCTTCACAAGGTCGAGAGGACTTTGCGAGTGTATTTTATCTCTTTTCATGAGTTTGCGCCCTTTCGGGTTTTCACAAACTCGCCGGCAGTCCTGCTATTTTTACTCATAGAGCCCTTTCGGGTTTTCATCCGTGCCCGTTTTGCTCGTGGACAGACCTTTTTTTTTGCACTGGTGGGACTTTGAAAGTAGTCTCACCGGCAGGACTTGGGAGAGATAGGGGTTGTTTACGCCCGTGGATTGTATACGGTTTTACAGGATGTATGATCTAGACCGTAGGGCTGGTGTGCTCAATTCGCCTGCGACTTGGAGCATTCACGCGTAATATTTCTTGAGATATCGGCCATTGATGGGTGGCATGGGCCTTTCTCCCTCGGCACGTATTAGTTGGTAGGATCCTCCGTCGAGCACTTTCTCGATGACGTATGGTCCTTCCCAGTTTGGCTCGAATTTTCCCTTAGCATGTCGATTCGAGATGATCGGCCTTTTGAGGACCAACACCAATTCACCTTTCTTGAAAGCGTGGAGACGGGTTATCTTTTCATAGGCCCGTGATATTTGGGCTCGGTATAGCTCCAGATTTTGCTGCACCGCGAGCCTCTTTTCTTCGAGGGCGTTGAGCTCTTCATACACGTTTTCCGCCTCCGTCAACTCGTGTTGAACGACCATTCTTAAGCTTGGAACTTCGACTTCGAGGGGGAGGACCGCCTCCACTCCGAAGAGCAATGAGTTTGGAGTGGACTGAGTTGGAGTACGGTGCGTGGTACGATATGCCCACAACGCCTCATGAAGTTTGAGATTCCAGTCTCTCTTGTTGGCTGAAGCATTTTTCCTCAGGAGCTTACATAGAGTCTTATTGAAGGCTTCGGCTAGCCCATTGGCTCTTGGATTATAGATGGAGGAATATCTCCAGTATATCTTGTGCTGAATAGTGAACCTTGAGACTTTGAAGCTCTTGAAAGAAGGCACGTTGTCAGAAATGATTTTTCTTTGTGTACCGAAGCGGTATAGAATATTATGTTGGAAGAATATCAGAATATCTTCTGTCTTGACTTCTTTTAGCGGGACAGCTTCATCCCATCCGGAGAAGTAGTCTGTTGCGGCCAGTATGAACCGGTGGCCTTTAGATGACGGAGGATCAATTGGGCCAACTATGTCGGTTCCCCAGACTTCGAAGGGCCACGACGCCACCGTAGGATGCAATGGATTAGGATGCTTGTGAATGAAATCACCGTGAATTTGGCAGATATAACATTTATTTGCATGCTCTCCGCAATCCCGTATCATGGTGGGCCAGTAATACCCAAGCCGTCTAATTTGAAGTCGCATCTTGGGGCTAGATTGGTGTGCACCGCAAACGCCCGAGTGAACTTCTTTCATGAATTTCTGGGCTTCGGCCGATGACAGACATCTGAGCCAGAGTTGGTCATATAACCTGCGGTATAGCGTGTCATTTACAAACACGTATCGGAGAGCTCTCTTCTTTAGCTGAATTCTTGCAGATTTTCCTTCGGGCAGCTTGTCGTATCAGAGGTATGCTATGAAGGGTTCTCTCCAATCGTGCTTGTCTTGGATGATCGATGCTTCTTCGGCAGGACTGCTCTTCTATTCCGTGCTTTCCTCTTCTCGTAGAGAGACTGGGAATAGAATTTGCCGGCTCCTGACTGTGATCAGAATTTCATCCATGTTAGGATCAGCCAGCTCATTGGCTAGGCGAGCGAGTATGTCAGCCTTTACATTCAACGCTCTAGGGACTCTCATTAGTTCAATGTGAGTGAACCGTTTCATGAGTTCCACCACTCGGTGTCTGTACCGAGCTAACTCGGGTTTGTATATCTTATAGTCACTGCTTACTTGGTTGACGATGAGCTGGGAGTCACCGTAAACCCGTAGCCGAAGGATTTCCATTTCTATGGCGAGCTCCAGACCAACTATCAGAGCTTCATACTCACCCTCGTTGTTTTTGCAAGGCTCGGTGAGAGAAAAAGAACGCCGTAGGGTTCCCATCGATGGGGTGATGAACACCAATCCTATCCCTGCTTTTATCTCCGGGATGCTTGATTTACTGGAGGTCCTTATCGATGAGGCCCCATCGAAGTAGAGCCCCCAACATGGCTCGTCATTCTCGAGGTGCAACACTTGTTCGTCGGGTAACTCGCAATTGAGTGGTGACCCCTCTGGTATGGGATGAGCAGCGAGAAAGTCCACAAGAGGTTGCCATTTTACTGCTTTCTGATGAGTATAAACTATGTCAAACTCAAGTAGCATGACAGACCATCTTGCCATTCTGCCGGCTAGGCTTGCTTTGGTCATCAAGTGTTTGAGCGGGTCGACCTTGGAGATCAGCATAACCCGATGAGCGAGCAGATAGTGCCTCGGCTTCTTCACAGAAAATATCAGAGCCAGGCATTGCTTTTCGATTAGGGAATAGTTTTGTTCTGCCCCAACTAAGGTTCGACTGAGGTAGTAGAGGGCATTTTCTTTTTGTCACGGCCCGAAAAGTACGGAACATGACCGGCACATAAATTATGAAACGTCTCGAAGCGTACGTAATCTAAGTAAGCCAAAAACCCAGAAAATCCAAACCAAGTAAAGCAGTAGAGTGAAGGAAAAACCAATTTAAATTAAGTAGTTTAACAACATAAGCCGAAGTATGTATTTTTAAAATCACAAGTCTTTTCTGAAAATTTCGGCAGAGTTTCCTTTGTAAATATTGGCCCCGAATGGGGTACACCATGATAATTATATATAATTAATAAAGGCATCCTCAAGAGGGAGCTATCTCTTCATCAATTGACGGACAAAACCACATAAGCAATATAATATACAACGCCGAAAGGCGAGGATCAAAACTGAAAATGAAACTCAAATCCACACGAAAACCCATAATAATACAACGCACGACTCTAAGGTCGAAATAAGATACACTGGTCTTCTATGTCTATTAAATATACAATTCTGGTTGATGGAGTTTTAACTAGATACAACTGAAATAACAAATATACAATGGTGGTCCTGATACAAAAGAACCGACCTACCAAAGCAATCACCCGAAAGGGACAGTGTGTCAGCAAAACCGCGACGAAACCTGTGCGGCAAAACCTGCAAGAAACTGTGGCACAATGGGGGTGAGTTGCCAACTCGTGAGTAGAAAACATCTACGAGTAGAAATCGCATGTATAACGCAATCCTAGGTCATACGATCAGTAATATTCTCAAATAATAACAATATGGCCTGAAGCATAAATAATGGTAAGGGAAAACATCTATCCATATGGTAAGATGCCAAGAACTCGTGTCAGTGCCTCAGGTAACAACATGCCACTAATATGATGTACAAATGCCAGGTTGCAATATATCACTAAAATGATGTGCAGATGCATATATTGAGAACAAAGTACATCATAAATCAAAGAACTGTTTTTCTTTATTTAATGAGATTTCTGTATGTATATAAATCGAGATATCATCAATGAAATCAACATAAAATCCGTGTCAAGTATCGACACAAAACATAATCTGTGCCCAGCATCGGCATGTAAATCCTCATATATCTCAGGCTCCGTATCATCTGCGGGATCGGCCCTCGGGCTCCGGCAGTATGGGTCGGCCTATATGCATCTCGTGACTCTGGTCGGTATCCTCCGGATAACCGCCAGGTACAAATGCAATCACCGGTAGGCAGTCTGCCCCTGCCACGCTCATCATCCACCAAGAATAAACAATCTCGCCCTGAGGTACCATACCGGGTCCACCACGTACCCGAGACGGTACCTGCACCTCCTCGAATCGGGATCGAAATCCATCTCATAACCGAGAAAACATCATATCAAGAAAAACCGCATTTTTCTCTTTAAAATAACACATCAGTTTATAAAACTTTCACATGCGGTTTCCAAATCCAGAAAATCTCAAGGAAATCCGAATTTCAATCATCAATAGCAAGTAAAAAGTGAATAATAATATGCATGCAGTAGCAAGTGATAACTGCAACGTCTAATCTAGCACATAAAGACGGGTATGCTTATACCGTGTCGAACCATCAGTTAACAAGCTATGTCAATGAGTAATATTCTCTAAAGTGTTCGTGACATGGCAATTACCGATGATGATGTGTGTGAGCCGGCAAGTAAGTGTATGTGGAACATACGCATCATCGGTAATAGTGCTGGTGTCCAGACAGCATGATCTCAATAATAGCATATGTACAAGCATGCAATGTGATGAAACATCATGAATATACAGGAAGTGATTTAGTAACTGCAGCACAGAAAATATAACTACCCGATATACAAGTCATACAGTTTAGTATAAGAACATACTCACGACTCCCCACTTTTGAAAATGAGTATGACTCGAGCCTAGTCAAAAGGGTAAGGGAATCCTCCTAACTCTGAGTCGATCTATAGATATATACCTAGTAGTCGGTGATCTCGCCTCAACAGTATCACGTACGATACAATTTATATAAATATATGATATCCTCGAGTCAAGAGTGCGGATCTAACATCATCATCATATCTCGTACGGTAAATCTATCGTACGGCATCCCAAATCTGGGTAGGGGTCAAATATCATATTCATCTCATTACTCATCTGATATCCTTATCATCACATATCGTGACAGGGGTACTGATCTAAGTCTAGTACAATACTACTATCATCAACAAAATCATGATCTGGCTACTGATCTAAAGCCTCATACAATCCGATATTATCAACACATATTATCATAAAGAAGTATACAACGCCCAAGCGATCCATTATAAATATCTTAACATATCTCATCTCATGTCTCGATCATATGTCAACTATATATATATAACATCATCCACATAATATCGTCGTCCAATGATCCGCTATAACATCATGGCGTATCTCCGTCACACATTAAATATCTCACAGCATCATGCCCGATCAGATCGACTCATTCCCAAGTATCATATAACATTCTCGTCATCCAAGCATATGAATACAAATATAAATATGTCCCCTATACGCACAAGGAAGTCAAAGTATGCGAGTATGTGTATGTGCATGTATGCAAATCTTTACCCAAGGGTTTCGGGACTAAGAAATCGACTATAGTCCTTTCATCCATACTTGCTAACACTAACCCCTAATCTCCTAAAGCTTTCTTGCTAAGGATCATATCACACCCTAACGCATAAAAGAATATATATATATATATATTATCCTATCATTTCTCACAACTTTGCGGGGGTGCTATACGCCATCAACCCAACTTCTCCTCGTAGATATAAATCTACACACCTTTTGCTTGCCGATGCCAATGTCGCCTCGCGCTTGCTCTTCGTCTCTAAATCTTCACGAGGGTGCCTACATATAATAAACAATCACAATTGCTATTAAAATCCAAATCAAAGCCAGAACGACGCACGAAACTCACATAGGTCAAAACCTGTCATGCCCCGCTTCCTGGTGTATGGCGAAGTGGACGCGACGAGGTCCGCTACGTATATACTTAGAAGTACATACGCTAAGCGTATCTAAGCAATATAAAGTAAATCACAAGAGACAAGAGATATAGAAATAACAATAACTTTATTAATAACATACTTTTGTATAATGCATGAAAAGTAAATACAACTGAAATGAAAAACGATGCTTAAACAATGGCATAACAGGAAATGAAAATACTGAATAGAACAAGGTACAATGTCTAGAGCTCGGGGTCTTCGTGAAACTGCTCCAAGTCTTCACCGGTGGGCTCGATCTCTGCTGGGTCCAAAGCACCTGACGACATTCAAAGAAGAAAGAAATAGAATGTCGTCAACGAACAGGTCGCTCGGTAAGTCCCAAAGATAAAGAAGAATTAGAAAAGACAGAATAAGAGGTATTTTCTAAAGAGCTTGTAAAATATTATAGAATATTGTGTTAACGCTGTTGTTTGTAGCTTGGTACAGAAGGATGCCAGTGTATACGAGAGGGGTCTCTATATGCTAGAGACCAGGGCAAATGGAATGTATAAGGAACCGTTAAGCCACGGTACAACAGCAACGGAATATAGGTTAGGTGTCTTAATCTGACCACCTTGTGCCACCTTTAACACCTTCCGTACCAATTTACCCCTTAAACCCCGTAGTGTTTTGATAGTATTGTTGTATTGTATTGTGTAAGTTAGATGACCGACCAAAACCATGATATCATTAAACATGTTGTAACTGCATAATCGGGTAAATGGAATACGGAATAATGGATGTATATCCATGGTTTGATTCAGTCAAGTTATATAGATTGTTAACTGGATTCTAGGATTCATGTATACATATTGAGTTGGAATATTAAAGAATATAGATTGACTTGAATCATATTCAAGTCAGAAATAATCAGACTCAAACCCGAGTCAGACTAAAAGAAATGTGAATCGAAGTCTTATTATTGCTAGGGTCCTTATTGTAAATTATAAAACTTGAGGGGGTTTTATGTAAAAAGTACTTTTGTATAGTTTTCAAGATACACCTCAAGTATTTATTATTCGTCTTTATAGTTATAATGAGTGTAAATTTTATTTGTGTTATTTCTAGTGAGAATATCCTAATTACATAAATAAAAGTATTAATTTTGTAATATTGATTTAATTGAAATTCATGGTATTTTAATGTAACTTTTAATCTTGTAATTTTTAGGAAAAGGTGGAAACTTTATCTTATAATAAAATAGGTGTTTAAATGATAAATATACATATGTTTATGCAAAAATAAATTTTAATAAATATTTTATTTTCCAAAAATCACATTTTTCATAAATGTTGTATTCTAAACCTTTCGAGACCGAATGCTCCTTGCGGAGGTCTGAATCTCGCACTACTAAGCTCGAGGGTGCACGATAAACCGTACTATCCCTAACGAGTTCCCCAAAGATGGGTTGGAATGGCGCTTTGCAAAGATTTAATAAATACTAATCATTTAGAAAACGGTTTTATAAAGATAAGGTATTTATTTGAAAAATGTGTAAATTTCCGTATTTTAGATTCTAGGGTTTCCTAAGACAACTAACCTATTTCTAAATGGTCTAAACAACACGTCATTAGAAGCCTCAAATCGCCTCTTCACCGCCAATTGCGGCCATGTAAGTGCCAGGTGAGTGGGAGGCTCTCCACTACAAGTAGTGGTCCTAATTAAGTAACCGCTCGCCTTAGACACACTTGCCTAGACACCACAAAGTCAGGTTTAGATAAATGATCGATGTCCATGACATATCGTATTTTCCTATTAAAAGATTTTGTTTTAAAATTGTATACATCTTAGAACTTTCAGAAAAGGTTTATAAAGAAAATGGTATTTTAATGTAAATCTTGTTTTATCATATTCTAAGTTTTCAAGGTAGCATGTTATGATTTCATATGAGTGTGTGTGGAGGTAGGTCATTACCTCGTGATCTATTTTAAGGTATAACAACGTTAAAAGGTTAAATGTGATAACTAAACATGGTGTTATTTAAGTGAAAGAATACGATATATTGCAAAAGCTATTATTTCATGTGTGAAAAATTATTCAAATTGATTTTTAAGTGATTAGTAGTCAACATGAAAATGTTTAAGCATTACGGAATTAGTGATAAGTGAGTTTTGATAGAAAAACTGAATCGGAAATCGGTTTGTTCTGATTTCCGTTGGGTTTGAAAAATCGTATTTTAATGGAAGAAAGAAATATAGAAAAAGAGGGACTTACGGGTTTGGACAACGCTAGAGAGTGATAGGAAGGTAGTGGGTTTGTCGGTACGTCGAAACGTCATGAAGAGTTCCTAGTACGATCGCCGGGATTTCGCCGTCGATTTCGACAGCGCTTCGCCTTTCGCTCGTTTTCCGACGTACCAAGTTCTCTTGAAATTTTTAGAGAGTGGACTTAGAAATGTAAGGTGAGAGGGTAGAGGGTATGGGGGTTTATATAGGGTTAGGCTAGGGTTAGGGTTTTGAATAAAAAATATACAAAATCATTAAAAATTCATTAAACATAGGAGTAAAAGGGATTTATTGGCCAAATGATAACCGATCCAAGCATTTAGAGTATGCAGGAGGGTAGACCAGGTCAAGACCCAACTTTTATCTGTTGGTGACTCGGCCGTCCGGCCAAGTCCGGCCGGCGGCGCCGGACCGAGTCGGCCGAGTCGCCGGCCGGTGGGGCCGAGTCAGGGGTCCAATGGCCGGGGATTCTTCGGGGGTACAATTTGGTATATTTACATTTTATTGTCCAGTACATATTTTGTGAGTTATGGCCTTTTTACTGTTGACTTTCCAAAAATTTAAAACAAAATAAATATAAAAATAATGTGGGGCATGGGATTTGAAGTCTGGTGGTTTGGTTCAGCAGTGCAAGGTATTACTAATGAGCTACAAGCTCCTTCTTGTAATTATGGAGTGAAATAAATACTTAAAGAGATATCAGCTGCAATAAATACTCCAATTATACATTGAATTTAAATCAATTCTTTGTACATTAAAAATGGAGTTGTTACAAAACCTATAGTTTGCTCTCGCAAAACAACCCGATATCACTCGATATAGACATATAAACGTCAAGTGATCGAGATAAAACACAAACACTAAAATCCAGAAATTAAAATATGCAAACGATATCCCGAATCAAAACAGCAACTCAAGAAAGAGGTCCCAGATTTATTATAAGGTGAAAACAATGTTCCAAAACAATACTGAAGTGAAGTATATAGGGTATAAGAGCTATGGAAGCAACCAGGATCCCACCCCACACCAAGTGGCCGAGCCCCTCCCTCTAAAAACTGAGCTCGCTGGCCTTGGGGGCTCCTCTGTGGTTTGTCTTGCTACAGGGGTTCCTAGGGTCAATTCAAGTCTACAGGGGTTGTCTGCTCATCTCGTATCTGTCCCAGGTCATCCCAAATTTCCCTGCACGCTCCAATTCCTCACAAACCGACATGAAAGTTCTGTAATTCCGTATTTTGGGTTTTCAGTTGGGCTTGGTCTGGGTTTCAATCATTAAAAGTGGGGTCTAAGGTTACCAATAAGGCTCAAATTCACCAACACAACTCAAATTAACCCTAACCCTCTCTAGTGGTATCCAAAGTCCACTAAACTTCGCCAAATCGATTTTAAACTTGAATAGATGCATAAGCAAATGAAATACTACTCTAATTATGAAGGTATTACCTCACTTAACACTCATGAATCCTCTACAGCGCTAAAAAGCAAATTTTCTTTATCCAAAGTGTAGCTTGAGGGCTTGTGCACATTTTTTGTGAAGAGAAGATGTGGTTTTGGTGTTGTTTTGATGTAGTTTTGGGGTTTTGAAGTGGAGGTGGAGGAGGGTTCTGCAATGGGAGTGAGGGAGGAGAGGAAAAGATGAAGAAGATGATTGATGAATGGAAACAAATGAGTGCCATGCTTGGTTGACCCCTCACCCTCTCTCTCTCATGCCCATCCCTCTTGCAATCATTGTGTCTCTTTGACTTTTTATTTTTCCTTTTCTTTTCTTTTCTTCTCTTGGCAATAATAAACCTAAAACAATAACCATACACCCAAAAATCGTATATGAAAAATGTAACAAGTGTGAAAAAATGACATGTGCACAAAACACGCTTAAAGTCCGATTAGCGACTTTTAATCGTGATTAGCACAAAATTAGTGTATAATAAATCGTAAAATTTCATAATTTGCATAAATCACATAAAGCACCCTCTTTTTAGTAATTTCCATAATTTTCCAAATTTCTCCCAATTTATCGGTATTTAATTACACCGCCTTATTAAAATATTCAATATTTTATTATTAAATTACAAAAATTCTCAAAAATAATATTTTATTTTTTATGAAATGTTACAATATTCCCCCCTTAAAGAAATTCGGTACCCGAATTTAAATTTAAACCCCTCAATACTAAAACATTTCAGTAAAAGCCTACGTCGTCGGGGTCCCGAAACCATCAATACATAAAACACATCGTAGCGCAATGCGTGCGCATGAAAGATGACCAGATAACTCAAAATCAAAACTTTGTCAAGCATCCCGCAATCATCGGAGTCATGGGGAAGACATCGATGTCTAAATCCAATACAAAAACCAATATGATATACATCAACACTATACACATAAACACCTGAAGGAAATGCATGCCAAACCGTTTTAAGTCGCTATGCGATGCGCATAACACTGCACAGTGGCGGACATCTCTAGTAAGAAAATAACTCTCTCTATATATATCCTTTGTTTAACATTTACGTCCCGACGTTTTGAAAATAATTTAGAAGGGTTCCCTTATTTTAAATGTTTCGTGTCATATCAGACACGTAGGTAAATACTGAGACTATAGCTCCCTTTTTGGAAATCCCTTCTATAGCTATCAATGCATGGAAAATATCTAGGTACCGTCCTCTGACTAGTCCTGCTTAGTACAAAAAAAAATAGCAAATATCATAAAAACGTACTGCTCCATAAGAAATCAACCCCAAAATGTGCATATGAAAGCTACGTGCGTCTTGTGTGCACGGAGATCATAATCCATGAATGTGCCATACATGTGCACAAAAACAACATCTGAGTGCAACGGGTGTGTACGAAACACCTGTCAGAGGAAACGTGGGTGCCTGACAGTAAAATCGGGCGCATCTGATATGCACGAATAATGTCGATTTATGCATCTGGTGTGCACCAATATCGCATCAAGCGCCCAAATATGCGCAAGAATCTAAATCCAGTGCACAAGGTGCATGAAAACATTATCAAATATCGCAATCAAAATCGACGGTATACAACACATCTCAATCAAAATCCAAATCAGGTATACCATGGTATAAAATCTCACAACCATGTGCATCAGCGTGCATAAAAGCAAATCCAAATACTAAAAGTGCATGAAAACTATGCCGAAAGCATAAGTCAAATCACACGCATGCCCTAGGCATGAAATCACAATCAATATCTCAAATGACATCGAAATGAAGTCAGGTGCAACTGTGCTGCACAAAATCTCAATCATGCAAATAAATCGCTCGAAATATCAGGCATGGAATAAAAATCAACCTCAAGTGGAATAAATACGCACAACTCATAAATCAACACGACGGTGTATGAAAACACATCTCAAGTGCAATAACTATGCACAAAACTTAAATACCCAGTAGGTGCAACCATGGTGTATAAAAGCAAATATCATGAAACTCGGTTATCAAAACTCAATCATGCAATAAATCACCCAAAATACCGAAATCCAAAGTGACTGATACGTGATAGTCAACTCACGAAATCACTAATCGTAAATACTGCCGTCGATATGTCCTTCCTTCAAGGTCAAGAAGGTGTCAGTGCATCCAATGCTAGTAGAGCGAGATATCTACTTGCCTCCTGATCATGGCCAGTCGTCTGGTGCCCTTAGGCTCTCGTCACTCACTGCGAATTGCTAAGTACATAGCTATCCGGCTCAACGGTCCAATATGGAAACAATAATGGAAGTAGTCCGCTCTGGCACATCCTCTAAAGATCTCAGGCCAACTCTTATGGTCACTCATAAAATGTCCCGTCGACGATGCTGAAATCTGGCCTGCTGGGCGTGTGTAATATGACTGATCCTGGGTCCAAGTCTCCTCGTGCATTATTCCAGAAAGGTCCTGTCGAGGTCTCTCCCAAATCTCGTCTCTGCCGAACTGCCCGGAAGTTATCACCCTTCACTAAATCTGTTTCTTGTTCCGGAACGGCTGCATACTCATCTCGACTCCTTTTGGAAGATATATCCATATACAACGCCTCTACATGCGCATCACATCTCTGATGTCGGCGGAGTGGAACGCCATCTCATCAAGATCTCGTACGAACCTCTTACTCCACCTTTCTCTACTATCGACTGCTTCGGACTCGTCTCATCGTGGCTGCATGGACTGCGCTCCAACGGCTATACTCGTATCTGGAGTCTCCCAAGCATTGCATCTCACCACCTAGCATCCGAATGAAGTCGAACCATTCGATCGATTCGTCAAAACCTCATAATCCCCCAAGAGCTCAACATCTTGGGTACGGTTTAATAGTATCGAGTACATATCACAGCATCGGTGGACCAGCCGTAGAAGGGTAAACCCAAGCCTCACTAATGGCACCGCGGAACTGCCGCAAACCCTAAGGTTCAAAGGCTTTCACACGGTCATTATGTCGAGTTAGGGTTTCATTCTCCTAGAGAGTCCATAGAATTACTTGCATGTCTTTCCGAATACTTTAAACTTGGAATAATGGGTTTCTGACATTCGATCGCCTCTATCGACTCACAACGTATCCGCCTGAAGTCGTCTCTAGCTGGGATTAATCAATCTGATGACCTCGCATCGGGGTAAGCGAACGAACCACATGTCCTAGTCATTCATCCTCGGATGACTAGCGACATTCTATCATATCTCTAAGTACAACTCGTACTGCAATAGCTCGAACATCTGGGGAAATATCTCGTTGTTCGCAGCAACAAATGGCCCATTCATCTGCACGCTGAGCAGTGCCTCAATCACCATGAATAAGCGATACATCAATGGTTATCACATTCTGGCTGACCTCTATCAGTGGCTCAATCCTCTGGTGCAAATCTGCATGCCCGAGAAATCTTATAACAGCGATCCATAAAACGCTTATGGCGTGAAAATACAATAACATGGCGCATCTATGCAAATCGTACGTCCCTGGAATCACGCCCTGGTCAGTCCTCGTTCGTGACGAGCTCGTGCTGACCACAACTCTTGCCGTATCTCTCTGTGCCCGTACAACCGTGGTAACAAAACCATAACTGGTATCGATGAGGCTAGATCATAGGAAGGAATATAATACTGTGCAAAGAAATGTACATCCTAAGGTTTCTTAAGCGGAGTAGCGTATCGTAAATATGTCGCGAAACATACGTACGGTACATCACTCTACTCAAGCTACCTACTCCATCAACCAAGGGTCATCTTACACTCCGAAGGTAAAACCTAACGCTCTAATACCAACTTTGTCACGACCCGAAAAGTACGGAACATGACCGGCACTTAAATTACGAAACGTCTCGAGGCGTACGTAATCTAAGTAAGCCAAAAACCCAGAAAATCCAAACCAAGTAAAGCAGTAGAGTGAAGGAAAAACCAATTTAAATTAAGTAGTTTAACATCATAAGACGAAGTATGTATTTTTAAAATCACAAGTCTTTTCTGAAAATTTCGGCAGAGTTTTCTTTGTAAATACTGGCCTTGAACAGGGTACAACATGATAATTATATATAATGAATAAAGGCATCCGCAGGCGGGAGCTAGCTCTTCGTCAATCGATGGACAAAACCACACAAGCAATATAATATAAAACGTCGAAAGACGAGGATCAAAACTGAAAATGAAACTCAAATCCACACGAAAACCCATAATAATACAACGCACGACTCTAAGGTCGAAATATTATACACCGGTCTTCTATGTCTATCAAATATACAAGTCTGGTTGATGGAGTTTTAACTAGATACAACTGAAATAACAAATATACAATGGTGGTCCTGATATAAAAGAACCCACCTACCAAAGTAATCACCCGGAAGGGACAGTGTGTCAGCAAAACTGCGACGAAACCTGTGCGGCAAAACCTACAAGAAACTGCTGGCACAACGGGGTTGAGTTGCCAACTCATGAGTAGAAAACATCTACGAGTAGAAATCACATGTATAACGCAATCTTAGGTCATACGATCAGTAATATTCTCAAATAATAACAATATGGCCTGAAGCATAAATAATGGTAAGGGAAAACATCTATCCATATGGTAAGATGCCAAGAACTCGTGTCAGTGCCTCAGGTAACAACATGCCACTAATATGATGTACAAATGTCAGGTAGCAATATATCACTAAAATGATGTGCAGATGCATATATTGAGAACAAAGTACATCATAAATCAAAGAACTGTTTTTCTTTATTTAATGAGATTTCTGTATGTATATGAATCGAGATATCATCAATGAAATCAACATAAAATCCGTGTCAAGTATCGACACAAAACATATTCTGTGCCCAGCATCGGCATGTAAATCCTCATATATCTCAGGCTCCGTATCATCTGCGGGATCGGCCCTCGGGCTCCGGCAGTACGGGTCGGCCTATATGCATCTCATGACTCTGGTCGGTATCCTCCGGATAACCGCCAGGTACAAATGCAATCACCGGTAGGCAGTCTGCCCCTACCAGGCTCATCATCCACCAAGAATAAACAATCTCTCCCTAGGGTACCATACCGGGTCCACCACGTACCCGAGACGGTACCTGCACCTCCTCGAATCGGGTATCGAAATCCATCTCATAACCGAGAAAACATCATATCAAGGAAAACCGCATTTTTCTCTTTAAAATAACACATCAGTTTATAAAACTTTCACATGCGGTTTCCAAATCCAGAAAATCTCAAGGAAATCCGAAATTCAATCATTAATAGCCAGTAAAAAGTGAATAATAATATGCATGCAGTAGCAAGTAATAACTGCAACGTCTAATCTAGCACATAAAGACGGGTATGCTAATACCATGTCGAACTATCAGTTAACAAGCTATGTCAATGAGTAATATTCTCTAAAGTGTTCGTGACATGGGAATTACCGATGATGATGTGTGTGAGCCGACATGTAAGTGTATGTGGAACATACGCATCATCGGTAATGGTGTTGGTGTCCTGACAGCATGATCTCAATAATGGCATATGTATAAGCATGCAATGCGATGAAACATCATGAATATACGGGAAGTGATATAGTAACAGCAGCACTGAAAATATAACTACCCGATATACGAGTCATACAGTTTAGTATAAAAACATACTCACGACTCTCCAATTTTGAAAATGAGTATGACTCGAGCCCAGTCAAAAGGGTAAGGGAATCCGCCTAACTCTGAGTCGATCTATACATATATACCTAGTAGTCCGTGATCTCGCCTCAACAGTATCACGTACGATATAATATATATATATATGACATCCTCGAGTCAAGAGTGCGGATCTAACATCATCATCACATCTCGTACGGTAAATCTATCGTACGGCATCCCAAATTTGGGTACGGGTCAAATATCATATTCATTTCATTACTCATCTGATATCCTTATCATCACATATAGTGACAGGGGTACTGATATAAGTCTAGTACAATTCTAATATCATCAACAATATCATGATCTGGCTACTGATCTAAAGCCTCATACAATCCGATGTTATCAACACATATTATCATAAAGAAGTATACATCGCCCAAGCGATCCACTATAAATATCTTAACATATCTCATCTCATGTCTCGATCATATGTCAACTATCATATATATATATATATATATATCATCATCCACATAGTATCGTCGTCCAATGATCCGCTATAACATCATGACGTATTTCCGTCACACATTAAATATCTCACGGCATCATGCCCGATCAGATCGACTCATTCCCAAGTATCATATAACATTCTCGTCATCCAAGCATATGAATACAAATATAAATATGTCCCCTATACGCACAAGGAAGTCAAAGTATGCGAGTATGTGTATGTGCATGTATGAAAATCTTTACCCTAGGGTTTCGAGACTAAGAAATCGACTAGAGTCCTTTCATCCATACTTGCTAACACTAACCCCTAATCTCCTAAAGCTTTCTTGCTAAGGCTCATATCACACCCTAACACATAATAGAATATATATATATTATCCAATCATTTCTCACAACTTTGCGGGGGTGCTATATGCCATCCATCCGACTTCTCCCCGTAGATATAAATCTACACACCTTTTGCTTGCCGATGCCGATGTTGCCTCGCGCTTGCTCTTCGTCTCTAAATCTTCATGACGGTACCTACATATAATAAACAATCGTAATTACTATTAAAATCCAAATCAAAGCCAAAACGACGCTAGAAACTCACATAGGTCAAAACCTATGGTTTGCTCTCGCAAAACAACCCGATATCACTCAATATAGACGTATAAATGTCTAGTGATCGAGATAAAACACAAACACTAAAATCCAGAAATTAAAATACCAAAAACGATATCCTGAATCAAAACAGCAACTTAAGAAAGAGGTCCTAGATTTTGTATTAGGTGAAAACAATGTTCCAAAACAATACTGAAGCGAAGTATATAGGGTATAAGAGCTATGAAAGAAACCAGGACCCCACCCCACACCAAGTGGCCGAGCCCCTCCCTCTAAAAATCATGCTCGCCGGCCCTGGGGGCTCCTCCGTAGTTCGTCTTGCTACATGGGGTTCTTGGGGTCAATTCAAGTCTACAGGGGTTGTTTGCTCATCTCGTATCTGTCCCAGGTCATCCCAGATTTCCCAGCACACTCCAATTTCTCACAAACCAACATGAAAGTTCTGTAAATCCGTATTTTGGGTTTTCAGTTGGGCTTGGTCTGGGTTTCAATCATTAAAAAGGGGGGTCTAAGGTCACCAATAAGGCTCAAGTTCACCAACACAACTCAAATTAACCCTAACCCTCTCTAGGGATATCCAAAGTCCACTAAACATCGCCACATCGATTTTAAGCTTGAATAGATGCATAAGCAAATGAAATACTACACTAATTGTGAAGGTATTACCTCACTTGACACTCATGAATCCTCTACAGCGCCAAAAAGCAAACTTTCTTGGTCCAAAATGTAGCTTGAGGGCTTGTGCACATTTTTTGTGAAGAGAAGATGGGGTTTTGGTGTTGTTTTGATGTAGTTTTGGGGTTTTGAAGTGGAGGTGGAGGAGGGTGCTGCCATAGGAGTGAGGGAGGAGAGGAAAAGATGAAGAAGATGAATGATGAATGGAAACAAATGAGAGCCATGCTTGGTTGACCCCTCACCCTCTCTCTCTCATGCCCGTCCATCTTGCAATCATTGTATCTCTTTGACTTTTTCTTTTTCCTTTTCTTTTCTTTTCTTCTCTTGGTAAAAGTAAACCCAAAACAATAACCACACCCAAAAATCGTGTAGGAAAAATGTAACAAGTGTGAAAAAATGATATGTGCACAAAACACGCTTAAAGTCCGATTAGCGATTTTTAATCGCGATTAGCATAAAATTTGTGTATTAAATCGTAAAATTTTATAATTTACATAAATCACATAAAGCACCCACTTTTTAGTAATTTCCATAATTTTCCAAATTTTTCCCAATTCAGCGGTATTTAATTATACCGCCTTATTAAAATATTTAATATTTTATTATTAAATTACAAAAATTCTCAAAAATAATATTTTATTTTTTTTGAAATGTTACACTTTTCCCTCCTCGCTGTTCTGTGCAAGGAGTGCACAGAGTGACTCATCTAGCGCAGCAGTGTGGAGAATCCACGGTTTATTTGGAATGGGAGCGGCCAGCACTGGAGGGCGCAACAAGTACTGTTTAATGCTTTCGAACGCTTCTTGACATTCGGCATCCCTGAAAAGAGGAGCTCATTTCTTCATGAGCTTTGAGAAAGGCCTACATCTCCCCAATAAATTTGAGATAAACCTTCGTATATAATCAAGCTTTCCTTGAAAAGATCTCAGCTGCGTCAGATCCTTCGGAGGGGGCATTTCCATGATGGCCTTTATCTTGGCCGGGTCATCTTCGATCCCCCGATGTCGGACTATAAAGCCCAGGAATTTTCCCAATGACACGCTAAAAGCGCACTTCAGAGGATTCATCTTTAGATCGTATTCCCTCAGTCTGGTGAGAACGGTCCAAAGATCTTGGACATGGTCGGCCTTGGCTTTAGTATTGACGACCAGGTCATCAACATAGCATTCGACGACTTTATGGATTAGGTCATCAAATATATTGGTCATTGCCCGTTGATATGTAGCACCTGCGTTCTTCAGTCCGAACGGCATCACTTTGTAGCAGTATATTCCGATCGGGGTTCGAAATGCTGTGTGTTTCTCATCCTAAGGCGACATCTTGATCTGATTATATCCAGACGAGCCATCCATAAAGGTGAACAGCTCGTAATTTGAGGTTTCATCGACCATCATTTCCATGACCAGTAGCGGGAAGTCGCCTTTATGACATGCCTTGATGAGGTCCCTGATATCGACACAAACTCGGATCTGCCCATTTTTCTTCTTCACTGGGACTATGCATGCGATCCAATCCGCATATTTCTCTTCCCTAACGAAGCCGGCATTAATGAGCTTCTTGGTTTCCTCGATGACCTTTTCTTCTAATTCCCTTCTCATTCTTCGAAGAGCTTGTTTGACTGGCTTACCATCAGGAGATATAGCAAGTTTATGCACGGCCACTTCAGGGGAGAGGCAACGCATTTCTTGTTGGAGATAGTGCCCTCAGAGTCAATTATTGGATCACAGGCACGTGATTGCAATGATTGAGGGAGGACCTATCCCGGTAGGACAGTCTTACTCAGGATGATAGTATGCTATCTGGTTTAACTTTATCATCGTGTACTGCTTTAGGTGACATGAGAGGTCATTATTGCACGTTGATAGAGCCCCTAGGATTCTTGCTTGACTGCCAGCAGTATGAGGGCGATCATATACGTGGGAGCTGGTAGTCTATAAGCACATCCTTAAAAGGTCCCTAGTCGTGGGAGTTTCGAGACAGGGCATCGATACTCCAGAGTAGACTAGTGTATACAGTCGAGACCCCGACGAGGGGCGGTGGCCGGTCTCACAAGCCACTGGTGTCAGTTGGTTCACCTAAGATGTATACAGGTGCTCATTGGGTTATGAGTACACCGGACATGACTCGCCGGGAACATGCTAGTTGGTCTTATACCTGACGTCAGATAGCAGTTCCCTAGTGACATGTGTACAGGTTAGTTCATCGACCTGAGGATCGTCATTTGTCTCGTGTGAGTTCCCACTGTACTTTGATTACTACCCTACCACGCTCAAAGGAGACGTGCAAACAGGTTTTAGTTGGGTACAGTCCCGAGCCACATGGAGGCAGTGAGCGGATCTTCGGGGGTTCGTCTCTCCCGGTATTGGGGGTGAGGTCGCGCTGTGTCTTGGAGTGCCAGAACATGAAAAGTCCTGGGCCAAGGCAGGAGATTTACTGGTAGGTATTCCAGTAGTATCTCAGGGTGTTCTGGGCTGATCTCTGACACGACTTGTACCGCTTTTGGGGGTCTGACTTTTACCAACCCCCTAGGCCCGCCATGCGATGCTCATAGACGAACGGACCGGACTGTACGGATATTGTCACTGACAGGCTCAGCAGGGTGTCAGGATGAGTTCGCTCATCGACGTCCCTTTTGGTCAATACCTGGTAGCCCGTCACGTATTGGCTTATACCTCTGACGTGCTAGTGGTTAAATCCACAACCTAGGTGTTGACGAGTCTTTAGAGTCCCCCACATTCAGTTGCTCAAGTTTCGGGCGAAACGCTGTAGAGGCCGTATGGAGATATGGCAGGGTTCGATCAGATACGTGCGGTATTGCACGGATCAGGATCGGACGGTTAATACTAGCCGGCTTTGGTTTAAGCCGGATCCTAGTATAATACAGTGTAGATTTTGTCTCATTGCATTTGTATGCGGTCGGAATACAGATGCGGTTGTGTATACACAGTATCGGGGTTTTCCTGTAATTTATTACGGGATCAGTTTTTTGGAGTTGCCAGTTTGCTTTCCGTTTCGGCCAATTTTCTTTGTATCTTTCATTGGCCGAAGTTTGGTAGAGGAGGGCTTATTTGCATTTGTGCAAATAAGCAATTTGGAAGGGGGTCTTTGCATATTGTTGGATCATGATGATGCACCATCCATTGACTTGATTTATCCATCATGGCTTGACTTTTGTGTGATCATGGTTGTTGATAATGGTTGTTGAGTGTTGGACTTTGTTTATAATAATTTCTTTTCATGATCACATTGGTTTTCCCTCTTGCATTATTGCCTCACTTGACTTTCCTCTCTCATTCCTACCTGAGGCATGGCCGGCCTTGGCTCTTTGGGGGCTGCCCAATATTTTTGGGCAGGGATTTTTGTTCATTGGCATTGCACAAAATCCATTTTAGCTCCATCTCCAAAATTTCATTCCTCCACCATCTCAAAAGGCAACTTCCATAAACCCCAAAACGAGACACGAGCACTACACATTCTACAGCAAATCTTGGGCACGTCAACTCACCGGCTTCGTGCTCGAGTTGCCTCGGTATAGAGGTGGGAGCCCGTAAATGAAGCCGGCGACGTGGTGCCCTTCCGGCGACGAGGTGGAGACCGGACATTCCGTGGGAGATCGGGACGACTACGAGAAGACCGGAGGACACGGATCACTCGGTATATCTCTCTTCCCATCTTGTAGTTAGCTAGGACTAGGTTAATGGCACGATTCGGGTTTATAGTGCGCGGTGTTGCCGGTTTGAAAAATTAAAGTTAAGCATCGCTTCCGCATTCCAGCGTCGGATTGACGGCCGGGGCGCCGCCGTGCACTTACAGTTGTATCAGAGCCTCGCCATTAACATAGTCTAGCTTTGTCTAATGTGTTTTACGTTTCCGATCGAACAAAATTCCAAAACCCGTATTTTTCCTACCATCAGATTCTGTCGATTTTTTTCTGGCTCGAAATTTTTTTCAGGTTGTTGAAAAGTGATGTAGTGGAAGTTCTAAGCATTCTGGAGAAATTTCATATAGTGATTCGATTATGGGGGGGCGGAACCGCGGCCAAACCCCTCTTAGGGCCGCGGTTCCGCCGCACTATGATCTCCTTGATGTATTAAATTTCTGCAGTTGCTTTTTGGGTTAAAAATAGGGTTTTTGGAATGTTTACTTTTGGGCCCAGATTTCTTTAGCTGCTACAGTAATGCTTGGGGGACCACTTGGTAAATTTGATCGATCGGATATTTTAAACAAATTAGTTCACAGTATTTACATTATATCTGCGACCGTGAATGTCACTTGATCAGTAAATCCTGTCTAACTGCTATAGCCCGGTTAGACGGATTTGCGAACATGACTTTCACGTTGATGTTTAATGTATTGCTGTGATGTTGCGGATTGGTCATGGGGGATAGCCTGGATGCAATGCTAGTACAGTTTTTGTTGTATTATGTACATTTTATATTGCGGGGCGAGCGTCCGACATGTAGACTGCCGCCACTGCCTGTTTGTATTATTATTTTAGGGCACGACCAGGTTGCGGTCGATGTACCCGTTTTATGTATATTTTACTTTCTGTACTAGGATTACCCCGCGGAGGGGTGCACGGATGGCCGGGTTCTAGAGGGCAACAAGCCCGCATCTCATGGCATTGAGACGGAGGGGGCTTCACTCTAGAGTTGGCGGGCTATTCGCCGCACTCGTAGGGGGAACAGGTTGACCAAGGAGGGGTGCCCAAGTTACCGGATTCCGTGAAGTGCTGGGTGGTCCATTCACGTTGCTGAAGGGGGCTGCCTCGCTTCAGGTTTTGGCGGGTGACTTGCCGCGCCCGTAGGGGTCTAGGATTTCATTGCACAGGCTATCCACACGACCACGGGAACGTCAGGTTTCAGTAGCGGCTCTGTGAAACTTGGGGATCCCAGATATTTGTATTGTTCTGTGATGCTGTACATTTCTGTGATGTTGCATTTTATCACGCCTTGAGCGAAATATTATATATTAGTACATATATACTAGTAGATGTTGTATATGTTTTGTATCCGTGCTAGTCCAGTCCCCGCTCTGTCATTAGTTAGCTAACCTAACGGGTAATGACGGGACCCAGTGGCGAATGCGGATGGCATATACGTACATCAGTAAATTTTCGTTCTTTGTGGTGTGATCAATTGAGGGGACTGCGTTGATTCGGATCAATGCGAGTTAAAACAAACCTAATATGATGTTGTTGGAACACTTTTCAAAAAGCTGTTATTTGCAAGGACGTTCACTTTTGGTTTGCACAGTGGTATTCAGTTGGAATATCCTGCTCCTCAGTCGACGAGGCAAGGGCCGAGATCCCTTCACCGGGAGTGACCCCTTGAACAAAAGTTTACGTCAGGGCAATAATTTCACTATAGCCGATTACTTTTGCTTTGCACCGTGGTATTCAGTTGGAATATCCTGCACCTCATTGTACGGGGAAAGAGCCGAGATCCCTTCACCGGGAGTGACCTCTTTAGAAAAGGTTTTCGTCACTATATTTTCATAAAAGCTATCCAGTTCCTTCAACAATATCAAGTTCATTACGTTAAATTTTTTCGCCAGAAAACCATTCGTAGCCCTCCGTCATTTCAGTTAAATATTCGGTAGTATTCAAGCTATGTATTTTGACCTCACGCCAAGGCATAGTGATTGGTAGCTGCCGGGTATTTATCTGTTGCATAGATAGATGCGTTGGTTTGGGACAGTCGTACTACTATTTTGGCCTACGTCAAGGGTATGTACGGGTTGGTTCAAATTAACCTGGACAATGACGGGTAGAACTTGATATGTGACTTATGATATTTTGACCTCACGCCAAGGTCATAAGAGCATGGAGCAAAAATCACATCGGCAGTTTCTAAAGAAACTGAAACTTGCCAGATACGCGCATACCTTCTGGAGTATGATAGCGTGAGCGGATTCCGTCACGTTATCATGCGATGATAGTTGGATCCCGATTCCCACTGATGAGCTGGTTTACTCCTCGGGTGATCCCGACTAATTCTTCTTTCAGGTTTGGAGGAGAATTTGACGGTACAGTGGGAGGTTTCCAGATTAGATAAATTGGTAACCATTCTGATCTAGGTTAGAGTGCACGCTGAGTGTTTCTTTTCTCTCTCTCTTCGGCAGCGGCCATTGACCCGACCCTAAGACTATGATTCAGTGACCAAGTTGACCGAACCTTCTTAAACACTGGCTTTTGGATTGTCAGAGTTGCAAACCTCATTGCCACTCCTACTTATACCCTTTTCTCCAGGACACCCCATATTACTGCGAACGTCCACTTCCATTGGACAAAACCATCGTATGGTTATATACGAACTCGAAGGAATTCGAGGATGGTTTCCGGTTCTGGAGAAAACGAATAGGACTATTCAGTTGTCTTTTCTTTTTACCTTCTCTTAGGTTGCGAGTACTCCTTGGTTTAGGAGATAGTACACCTATTTCGCAAATTGGATAGTCTTCATCCAAACCTTAGGCTGGTGCCGAACGGTGGGGAATGAAGAAAACCAATTAGCATAATGATGGTGTACAGAAGGTATTATGTAAAGACAAAGAAAAAGATTAGTAAGAGGGCAAAGTAAATTGCGACTGCTATTCACGACCAAACCAAATATTTCTTCGCCAATCCTAAATCACCATTGTATTTCTCCAGGACACTCCGTTTCACTACGAAGATCCACAATTTATTTGGATACTCCATCGTATGGTTATATACGAACTCGAAAGGAACTTGTTTCAGTTCGGGGATGGATTCTGATTCTGGAGAAATAGGAATAAGGTTTATTCGGTTGTCTTTTATCTTCACCTTCTCTCGCATTACGAGTGCTCCTAGGATTAGGACAGTACACCCATTATGCTTATTGGATAGTCTTCTTCCAAACCATAGGCTGGTGCCGAACGGTAGGGAAGGAAGAAAACCATTTGGCCTAAAGGGGTGTGCAGAAGGTAATGACTAAAGACATATGAAGGGATGTGGAGAGATGGTATAGAAATATACGGTTACAGTTATGAATCTGATAATGGAAGAGGCATTACTAGGAATACCAGAATACCCCATCGAAACATTTCAATGTTTCAGTTTCACTGAGTACTGTTAAAGGAAAACTGATTTCCCAATTAGACACTTGTTCCAGGGTATGTATTTACCTGGTCTGATTCTCACATCTGTATTGTTTTACAGATGATGAGTGGGAGTAAGTTATTGGGAATTGGGTGATCATCCTCATTATATCGGGATTCGTTGTAATCGGTGATATTTGAGGAAGTCAGCTGGGTTGTTTGCCGGACGACAAATATTTGGTTTTGAATATCCGCTGTTATGCACCAATTTCAAATTGATATATCTGTACGTCTATTTTTTATTGAGTGAGATGTACCTTTTTGAAATTATGTCTATGACATTTACCTATATCAGTGGATGGTTAGGTAAAGAGCATTAAACAGCGGTGTAATTCTTCTTAACCATAAGTACAGTTTTCAACCTGCGACACACAAGGAGTGAGTTATTAGACTCAAGGGATTTATACAGGGTATTGTATGTTGTCCAGCGTCCATGAGGACAGAGGGGTTGGTTCTCGTACTATATTCGGTTTACTTATGACTTCTCTAGTTTTTAGACAGGTGTTTCGTAGAAACACAGGGTCCGAATTTTGAGAAGTTATAGGTATATGAATAAAGTAGAGAACCAGATATTACAAGTATCGGGATTCTTCAAGGTGATCGAAGATGTAGATACTTGTGTATGGTATTCAGTTGATAGTAATGATTAAGAGAAATTGCTTCTCTTTCAGGTTACTCATAATTCGAAGCATTCCTAAGTTGAGTAACGCTGATCGGCCACCTTCCATTTAGTTGACATGCGCTGGAGACAGCTGCATGATTTAAATCCGGTTCAATTAAATCAGTGCCTCTGTTCTGTATTGGATATAGAACAGTTCATATCTTAACGATGTTAAGCTATGGGGAGTTGTCCGGCTTATGCTTAAAATCAGACTCTGGATAACTCAAGGCATGTTTCTGTAATGGCTGTTTGTGGGTTGACCCAGGCTATGACGAGGGTTGACTTTCTACCATCTGGAAGATCAATAGTGATATTGTTCTAGACTCGCCACAGTTTTAATAAAAATGGATTTTTTCAGAAAACAGTAGTGGGAGTATGGTAGAACAGGAAGTGATTCCAGAACCACAAACGATTACTGAAGATTTGATAGGAACCTAAAGATTCAATCTGGTTTGACATTCCATTGGCCACTCCACAGATTTGGTGGGTAACCCTAGGCACTCGAGAGGTACTTCGGTATGCTCAAGGACGGTGGCAGGGAGGTTCTTGTTTACCCAGATTTGCTATTGCTGTTGTTCCAGACTGTGAGACCCGGCAGGAGGATGAGTATAGCGTCGTTCTAAACTAGTTTTAGAAGTATACGTCTATATGACTCTGCCAGAGGGTTGTCGTGGTCAGTGGGAGCAGCGAAAGCATAGTGGACAAGTGGCTTATGTCTATTTATAGACTAAAGCAGATATAGCGGAGATAGATCATCTATTTCTGATATGACAGTCATAGGTTTGACTTCATCAGAATAGGGGATGGATCTGTTGAGAAGGTAGTAGGGTATGATGTCATGGTATTTGGATGATATACACAGAGTAGGAAGTGATATTCCTATACTACGATCAGTTATACTTTGATCGTCATACAGTGGTTTCTCCACATGGGACTTGGACATTATATCAGACATACTGGTTACTAGATCTATGGTTTTAGATCTAGATTTGGGTGGTTTCCCAATTAAGGGTACTTAGACAGCATTCTAAGAGTATTTAGAATGGACGATTCCTAGCACGGTAGTGTACCTGCAGGTAATGGAGTCACCCTCTCTAAAGGTGTCTTACAGACTAAAGGGGAGAGGGATGTGCATGATTGGCAGATCACTTGCTCAGGCAATTGAGTCAATCATGAGATGTCAAGTACCACACCAGATGTTGTTCTTGCACTAGATGCAATAAGTTGATATTGATCCAATCCTGGAGAAACAGTCGGAAGCAGTTTTAGAACATAAGTGGATGTTCTAGGGATATGATAACGACAGCTTCATTCGGGAGACAGTTATCATTCCAGGCTTCCAAGGTGACTTGGACGACAGGGAGGTTGTCAGAGTTATAGTTTTCCTTCTGACGAGGGGCAGTATTTTGGACAGGTGGTCCAAGGCAATACTGAGGGAGGCATGGCGCAGGATACTGATTAAGTTCAGTTGACGATACAGTCTAAGAAGTTTGGATTTGGAGTTCATTTATGAGCTAGATCCCATCAGACATCCAGACACATTCTAAGACAGGTATTGCTCATTTCGGGAGATGAGTTTCTCCGCGAACTTGAGATTTAGAGAGACATAGAAAGAAACATCAAGGCGGATCCACTCACTGAGGCTATTCCTCGAACGCAATAGTTTCGCAAACGAGTTTTGTGAGACTGACTAGTAGAGGAGTTGGGTGTTCGGTATCACACGGGCTGTGAGTATGCGACATTGCAATAATTAGCCTTGAGTGCAAGTGGGAGATTGTTGGAGATAGTGTCCTCAGAGTCAATTATTGGATCACAGGCACGTGATTGCAATGATTGAGGGAGTATCTATCCCGGTAGGACAGTCTTACTCAGGATGATAGTATGCTATCTGGTTTATCTTTATCATCGTGTACTGCTTTAGGTGACCTGACAGGTCACTATTGCACGTTGATAGAGCTCCTAGGATTCTTTCTTGACTGCCTGCAGTATGAGGGCGATCATATACGTGGGAGCTGGTAGTCTATAAGCACATCCTTAAAAGGTCCCTAGTCGTGGGAGTTTCGAGACAGGGCATCGATACTCCAGAGTAGACTTGTGTATACAGTCGAGACCCCGACGAGGGGTGGTGGCCGGTCTCACAACCCACAGGTGTCAGTTGGTTCTCCTAAGATGTATACAGGTGCTCATTGGGTTATGAGTACACCGGACAGGACTCGCCGGGAACATGCTAGTTGGTCTTATACCTGACGTCAGATAGCAGTTCCCTGGTGACATGTGTACAGGTTAGTTCATCGACCTGAGGATCGTCATTTGTCTCATGTGAGTTCCCACTGTACTTTGATTACTACCCTACCACGCTCAAAGGAGACATGCAAACAGGTTTTAGTTGGGTACAGTCCCGAGCCACATGGAGGCAGTGAGCGGATCTTCGGGGGTTCGTCTCTCCCGGTATTGGGGGTGAGGTCGCGCTGTGTCTAGGAGTGCCAGAACATGAAAAGTCCTAGGCCAAGGCAGGAGATTTACTGGTAGGTATTCCAGTAGTATCTCAGGGTGTTCTGGGCTGATCACTGACACGACTTGTACCGCTTTTGGGGGTCTGACTTTTACCAACCCCTTGGGCCCGCCATGCGATGCTCATAGACGAACGGACCGGACTGTACGGATATTGTCACTGATAGGCTTAGCAGGGTGTCAGGATGAGTTCGCTCATCGACGTCCCTTTTGGTCAATACCTGGTAGCCCGTCACGTATTGGCTTATACCTCTGACGTGCTAGTGGTTAAATCCACAACCAAGGTGTTGACGAGTCTTTAGAGTCCCCCACATTCAGTTGCTCAAGTTTCGGGCGAAACGCTGTAGAGGCCGTATGGAGATATGGCAGGGTTCGATCAGATACGTGCGGTATTGCACGGATCAGGATCGGACGGTTAATACTAGCCGGCTTTGGTTTAAGCCGGATCCTAGTATAGTACAGTGTAGATTTTGTCTCATTGCATTTGTATTCGGTCGGAATACAGATGCGGGTGTGTATACACAGTATCGGGGTTTTCCTGTAATTTATTACGAGATCAGTTTTTTGGAGTTGCCAGTTTGCTTTCCGTTTCGGACAATTTTCTTTGTATCTTTCATTGGCCGAAGTTTGGTGGAGGAGGGCTTATTTGCATTTATGCAAACAAGCAATTTGGAAGGGGGTCTTTGCATATTGTTGGATCATGATGATGCACCATCCGTTGACTTGATTTATCCATCATGGCTTGACTTTTGTGTGATCATGGTTGTTGATAATGGTTGTTGAGTGTTGGACTTTGTTTATAATAATTTCTTTTCATGATCACATTTGTTTTCCCTCTTGCATTATTGCCTCACTTGAATTTCCTTTCTCATTCCTACCTGAAGCATGGCCGGCCTTGGTTCTTTGGGGGCTGCCCAATATTTTTGGGTGGGGATTTTTGTTCATTGGCATTGCACAAAATCCATTTTAGCTCCATCTCCAAAACTTCATTCCTCCACCATCTCAAAAGGCAACTTCCATAAACCCCAAAATGAGACACGAGCACTACACATTCTATAGCAAATCTTAGGTACGTCGACTCGCCAGCTTCGTGCCCGAGTTGCCTCGGTATAGAGGTGGGAGCCCGTAAAATAAGCCGGCGATGTGGTGCCCTTCCGGCGACGAGGTGGAGACCGGACATTCCGTGGGAGATCGGGACGACTACGAGAAGACCGGAGGACACGGATCACTCGGTATATCTCTCTTTCCATCTTGTAGTTAGCTAGGACTAGATTAATGGCACGATCCGGGTTTATAGTGCGCGGTGGTGCCGTTTTGAAAAATTAAAGTTAAGCATTGCTTCCGCATTCCGGCGTCGGATTGACGGCCGGGGCGCCGCCGTGCACTTACATTTCTTTGTATGTCCACGTGAAGCAGTCAACGAACTCATGCAGCAGGGCAATTATCTGCTCTTTCATTTCTTCTGACAAGAGTGAGCTGATGTAGGTCGGCCTTGGATTATCGGGCGTTCCTAAGTCAATCTCGGTTAGCTTGTCAAAGGTTGCTTCTCCGCTGTCTTCGAGCTCTTGAGGAGCTTCTTCTGGCTCGGCTATCTCGTCATCATCATTTGATCTTTCGCTGGCCTCACTAACATGGATCATGTAACACGCTTTGGAATCAGGTTGAATGTAGCCTATGCCCCGTCTATCTGGAATTCGTCCATCGATGAGTGCTCGGACCTGGGGCGGATGCCATAGCCTTTCATAAAACGTTGCTTCGGACTCCGTTTGATATAACCGGCATCCGCACTTTTTGAAATATTCCTGCATCTCGGGTGCATAGTATCTGGGGTTGAGGACGGCTCTTATTCCTCTCTCATAGGGAAGGCACGCGACAGACAAATCGTCCGGGTGCATAACGGGATTTGACCCATAAAATAGGATGCCCTTCTGTCCATTTTTCCTTCCGGGAACGCAGAAAGTTTTCAGCTGGTCCACCGTGGAGACTGACAATGCATCGAGCTCTTTGCACATCTTCTTCAGTACCCTTGTGACAGCTAGGGGCCCTTCTGTAATTTCGAAGGTCTCTCGTAGTTTTGTTTGTTGCATAGGGGTCCAATCTGCACAGCTGTTGCACGACAGGTCCTCTTCCTCCGACACTTCAGTGTCGCTGCCAAGATGAGGGCGGACTTTGCTGCTAGATAGGGCCTCAGTAATAGATTCGTCCGTATCGCTACCGAAATGAGGGCGAGTTTTACGGAAGGACAGACTTCCAGCGTCGGACTCATCGGTGTCGCTACTGAAACACGGGCGCACTTAGGCGTTTTTGCTTTTGAAAGTGACAGCCGGCTCAGATTTTCTTTTGAGTCTTGGGGCCGCTCTATCCTCAGTCAGTTGTGACTTAGCATTTTGGTGGTTCATAAAGTACCGAGAATCTTCATATCGGACTTCATGCACACCGAACGGCTGGATGTCTCCGTCAATGCATCTTTCTTCACCATTTTAGTATACTTCATGCATTGATAGAGAGTTGACGGAACGATGCCATAATCGTGGAGCCACGGCCGTCCTAAGAGAATCTTATAAGACATGTCGGCGTCGATCACGTATATCTTAGCTTCAGTTTGCAGATCCCCGAATTTGATTGGCAAAGCTATAGACTCCAGAACTTGCTGGCAGTTTTTATTGAAGCCTTGAATGACAATCCTTTCCCTTTACAGGTATGGGACGTCCATTGACAAACTCTTCAATGTCCGCAAGTTCATGATGTTCACTGAGTACCCCGGATCAATCAATATGCGATTAATCCGATCTCCGTCGCTGTACCCGGTCACGTAAAGCGGCCGATTATGCTCAGCTGTTCCCAGTAGCAAGTCTTCATCCTTAAACGTGACTGCGGCGGCTTGCAAAGTGTACCGAGCTTCTTTCATATTAATTTCCGCAAAGCGAGCCTGATACCGCTCAGGGTTTTGTAGAGAATGAATGAGAACATCTCTAAGTTCTTGAGATAGAACCAAGGCATCGTAGGTGCTAAGGAGAGACGGAAGCTTTCGGAGGTGAGCCAAGACATTATAGTCTACCGGGGACGGACTCAAATCTTCATGAGAAAGTTCTCTGCCGTCCTCTTCATTAGCGACTTGTTTTTCCTTCCCGTTTGGGGTGCTGCCATGATTTGGCGGTAGAGCCCTGCCGCTTCTAAGCTGGATTTGGTTGGCCTTTGTGGTGAGCTCCTCGTCCTCTTCGAGAAAACAGAGCTCCTCCTAAAAATCGCTGCCAAGATGGATGGCATAGCAGGTCACTACTGGGATCTTTTCATTAGAGTCTTCTTCTAACTCCTCAAGAATCTCAGCCGCTTCTACAGGGAAGAACTCTTTCAATTGAATTAGAGTTCTTTCCTTCTGTTCATAGTCTTCGAGGGAATCAATATATTTTTGAATGGTCGATCTCCCTACAGACTCTTTTCCGCGTCGAGCTTCACTTCTCTTCTTCTTGAGCTTTTTGGAATTTGAGCCTGATGGAGCCAGATTGGCAGCTGGTACGGTAGGCTTCTTCTGCCCTTCCCATTCCATTCTGGGCTCTTTCCGAAGTAGCTTTAGCATATTCTTCGTCTTATTAGATATGTGCGTACTCCACGGAGGCCACGGTGAATCCGTTTCATTTCTCAGGGCAGTGAGTTCGGCTGTCTGCTCCCAGAAGGCTTCAGCTTCTGTCTGTATAAAGTTGGTGGTTGCAACTTGATTGTTCACCAACACACTTTTGGACAGCTCGATCTCTCCAGCCTTGTACTGCTTCTCGACCCAGTCCTTGAAGATATAGCAATCCTCGATCGCATGTCTCACTACTCGGTGGTACGGGCAATCCATGGGATTGTCGGTCATTTTTGCTTCTTGAGGACTTTTCGACTCCGGCAATTGTAGCCCATTGTTCAAGGCATCTTTGAATATCTTGCGGACCTTATCCCTTCTGAAAGAGTAAACCTTGTTCTTTTTCTCCTCTAGGGAAGGCCTGTCTCCTCCCATCAATGGCTTTCGAGACCGGTTGGTTTTGGATTCGCCCGCCCTTCGCTTTTCTTCATTGTCGGACGCATTGAAGACATTCGTACTGCTGGAACTCCCGCTTCTACGGTTGTCGTCCCGCTTGCTTTTACAAGTCTTGTCTCTTTGGGAGTCCGGGGTAGACTCTTGCTTCGAGCATTCCAGCATTTGGACTTTCTTGGTTAGCTCTTGAAACGTCTTGAGACCTGCTATACACAAGAATGGGACCATCCAATTGCTGAGGTTCCCAATGAGAAGGCTGACGGACTGGTCCTACTCCAGCGGCGGTTCGCACTTGAACGTGGAATTACGCCATCGGGCGATAAAGTCGGTGTTGCTTTCATTCTTCCCCGGCTTGGTCCTCACAAGGTCAGCAATGGAGATTTTATCACTGACACTCATGAACCTTTGCCGAAACAGAGACTCCATTTGGGCAAAGGTAATAACGGACCCGTCTGGTATACTCGCGTACCAGTCTAAAGCGACACCGGTCAAGCTGTTGATAAACTGACGAAGAAGGAGTGCATCATTACCGCTTGTATTTCAGCATGATGCTTTGAAGTGAGCGACTTGCTGATTTGCATTTCCCGTTCCGTCAAATCTTCCAAACTTAGGAATGACGTAGCCGCTCGGGAACTCAATCAGATCGTACTGTGTAGGATATGGCCGCCCACTACTGCCAATCTCTTTCTGGGCTTCAGCTATGGCCACCATTGTTTTAACCATGCTGGTGACCAAATGTAACATTTTGAAAATCGTTTCGGTTAAATTTCGGAAAATCGGTAAAATAAAAGGGTTTTCTGTAAAAAGTCAAAATAAAAATATCTTTATTATAAAATTAAATATACATATTCTAGCTATGTAATTGCTAGTATTTGGTGTTTATTGAGCCACTGATAAAATTTCTATTTTTCTGAAAATTTTTCCGAAAATAATTATTTTAATATTATTTTAAGTCGTCACTAATACATTTAATTAGGGAAAATTACAAATTGGAATGAGTTGAAACAAATTTTGTGCATCATAACACATTAAACAAAATTTTGACATGTTTTTGAAATGAAAAAAAAATTGTCAAAACGGTTTTAGAAAATATCAAAGAAAAAGGCTTAAATAGTGAAATTAGCGCAAATAGATATTGGGGTATAACATTAATCATTTTTCCCTTACCCACACTCACCCACACCATCTCTCCCCTCTCCAAATCAGCAGCCCAAGTTCTCCCTCATTTTCCCCACTTGAATTGTTAAAAGAAAAATCAAGAGAAGAGTAAAGAAAAAGGGGTTTAATAAAGAAAGAAGCTTGACTTTGTTTACTTTGAGCATTCCTTATACCCACACCACTCTCTCTCTCTCTCTTTTCCCCTCCCCATTTCCAGCCGAGCCTCCCCTCTCTCTCTCCAACAGCAGCCCTTCACAAAAAATCCCCTCTCATTTCATCACAAAATTCCATCAAAAAATCATCCAAAAAGCTTCAAAAATCCCATAAAATCAAAATCTAATCCCTACCCATTTTTACTTGACCATTTTAGTATGGATCTAGGGAACAAGATGCCAATTTGAGAGGCTAGATTTCAAATTGGACCAATGGGTTGTGAGGTATAGAAATCTTGACCTTTTTGTTAAATTGTTGATTAATGCTTATGTTGGCTTAATTAAGTGTTAATTAGGTTTTATATTGGTTCAAATTGCATGATTGAAAATTCAAGAGAAGGGGTTGTGATCAAATTAGAGTTTTGGGTATTTGGATCATGATTTGTGTGTTGAAACTTGAGATCTTAAGTCATGTAAGGAAAAGCTAGTTATTAGTTGCTATTTGTTAGTGTAAAATTTTGCTAATTGTGTTAATTTTGTTAACTAGGTTTTGGGAATTTAATTAATCAATTGGGATAAAAATCTAATTAGGGTATTCATGGTATTATTAACATTTTAAATTGTATTTTAATATTTTAGACCATGCAAATCCAAGCTAAAATGTTGTTTATGTATTTTTGCTAAAATGGTTGAAATTTGGGTAAAATTGCAAACTAGTTTTTTTGAACGTATATAGTTTGGTGAAATTAAATTGTGGAAATGGTTTGTATGGATTATTTAAGTTATTTAGTAAATATTATGGCCATTAGTTTTGTTTAAACATCAAGATTTGTATTAAAACGGTTAATTTGGCTTGCTAGATTTTCGGAAAAATAGCTTTTAAAGTGAGTTCGAGGTTTTTGTGAATTTTAACCTATTTTATATTATAATTAGTGCTTGTGAATGTGAAAATGAGTGTGTTTGGAATTTTATCGATGGTTTGGCGTTTGTACACCGACGTCGAGGGTTTTTGGGTTGATTTGTGAAAGCAACCATAGGTTTTGACCTATGTGGGATTCGTGTGTCGTTTTGGTCATGAGTCGGATTTTAATGCGATACGGTGTGTTATGATATGTAGGTACCCCATGTGGACTTCGAGACGACAAGCAAGCACGTGGCGACGAAGGCACCGGCGAGCGAGAACCAGGTGAGTAGATTTATATCTACGGGGAGAAGTCGGGTGGATGGCGTATAGCACCCCCGCAGTTCGTGGTGATGTATACGAATACGTATACACACATATATATTGATTATATATTGTTGAGTTTATTGATGATAAAGATAGATTTTAGGTCTGATTGGATAGGTTTAGTGTTGCGAGACCCTAGAGTAGAGGTTGCACCACATTTACACACACACCCATACTTGTACACATTCTTCTTTCATATGTGCTTATATGGGGTTATATTGTTATGTGTTCACATGGGTATGGGACTATGTGTTCACATACCGGATTTGAGGATAGTATTTGGGATTTGAGACGAGTCGATAAGATTTCATTGAGACCACGAGAACGGTGATATAGCAGGATTCGTACTTGAGATACGTCCTGATGTTATAGCGGATCTTGGGACGACGATACATGTGAATAGTGTTATACATTGAATGGTTGACATGTGATCGTGATATGAGATAAGATATGTTAAGATATTCATAATAGGTCGCATTAGGCGATGTATACCTCTTTATGATGATATATGATGATGATATCGGTTTGTATGAGGCTGTAGATCAGCGGTCAGATCATGATTAGGTTGATGATATCAGTATTGTACTAGACGTAGATCAGTACCCCGGATTATGATCTTTGATAAAGAGGATACCAATGATTAATTTGATGAATGTGATACTGACCTGTACCCAGATTTGGGGATGCCGTACGACGGATTTACGTACGAGCTATATATTGATGTTTGATCCGTACTCTTGACTTGGGAATGTCTGATTATAGATATTGTATCGGATGTGATATTATTGATGCAGGATCACCGACTAACATATACATGTAGGTATATGTATCGACTCTGAGGTTAGGCGGTTTCCTTACCTTCAGTAGCCAGTTAGCATAGCCCTTTAGTTTAGTGTAGTTGTTAGACTAGATTTATATTAAATATAGATTTATTATCTTTGTGTCTAGTATTTAGCTCCTGCTCATTATTGCTGTTGCTCCGCATCGCATACTTATTGTGATTCATATTCCATTATTGATATCATGCTGTTAGGACACCAGCACCATTACCGATGATGCGTATGTACCACGTACACTTACTTTCCGGCTCACACACATCTTCATCGGTAATTGCCATGTCACGTATACTTAGAGAATATTATTGCTTGACTTAGCTTGTTAGATAGTAGTTTTGACATGATATTAGTGTACTTGCTTTATATGCCAGTTTAGACATTGTAGTTATTACTTGTCACTTCATGCATACTGTTATTCATTGTTATGCCGCATTCATGGATTCTCTTGCATATATTCACTATTTTTTCTATTGAGGTTTTGGATTCGGATTTCCATGAGATTTTCTGGATTTGGGGGAAAACCGCAAAACTTATAAAAACTTCTTCTCTCTCTTTTTAAATGAAAAGCGCGGTTTTCCCATGATGTATGAGTCGTCCACCATGAGTTTGCTGATGGATTTCGAGACCCGATTCGAGGAGACGGATGAACCGTTTCGGGTACATGGTGGACCCGGTAAGGTACCCCGGGGCAAGAAGCGCGTGGTGATGACGATGTGAGCCTGGCAGGGGAGCACTACCTACCGGTGATTTTACCCGACACGTCGGATATTCGGAGGATACCGTTGTGGTCTTGAGATGGATATTCGGGGCCGGTCTGGACTGACGGCACCCTAGATAGTGAGATTGAGACATACAGAGATATTTGAGATATTGAGGTACAGAGATTGCGACACAGAGATGTCGAGATATTTGGATACTTGTTTTGTGTCGATGCTAGACACTGTTTTTGCTGATTTCATTATGATACCTCATTTTAAATATACAAAAATCTCATTAAGTTATGTAAGCAGTTTCTTCAGTTTCATGTATTCTGTTTTCATGCATTCATACTGCATCCATATGATATATTGCTACCTGAGGCACTGACACGGGCACATGGGATTACACTTGGGTTAGATATTTACCCTAGCCATTGTTATAGGTTGCAGGTTTTATATTTGAGGATTATATATTATGATCGTATGACCTAGGATTGCGTCATACATGCGATTCCTGTTCGTAGATGTATTCTATTCATGAGTTGGCAACTCACCCCCGTTGTGCCACAGTTCTTGCAGGTTTTGCCGTACAGGTTTCATTACGGCTTTGCTGGCACTGCTTCTTTTCGGGTGACTTGCTAGTAGGTGGGTTTATTTGTATCATACCCATCATTATACCTTGTATATTATTATTCTGTTGTATCTAGAAGTTCAATCAACCAAACATGTATTTATTTTAGAGATAGAGACCATTGATGTTTATTCTTTCGACCTTAGAGTCGCGCGTTGTATTTCTATGGATTTCTTGTTGTTTGAGTTTCCTTTTGAGTTTTGATCCTCGCCCTTGGCGTTGTAGATTATATTGCTTGCGTGGTTGTGACCGTCGATTGACGAAGAGCTAGCTCCCGCTTGGGGATGCCTTTTTATTCATTTCGTATACTATTCATGTTGTATCCTGTTTGCGGGCCAATATTTACAAAGGAGACTCTGCCGAAATTTTCAGGAAATATTTGATGTTTTTAAAAAACGCATAATTCGGCTTATGCTATTAAAACTACTTGCTTTAAGTTGGTTTTTCCTTCACTCTACTGCTTATTTGGTTTTGATTTCTTGGTTTGACTTACTTAGATTACGTACGCCTCGAGACGCCCGTAATTTAAGTGCCGGTCATGTTCCGTACTTTCGGGTCGTGACAAAGTTGGTATCAAAACGTTAGGTTTTACCTTCGTAGCGTAGGATGACCCTTGGTTGATAGAATAGGTGACTAAAGTAGAGTGACGTACCGTGGGTATGTTCCGCGGCATACTTACGATACGCTACTCCACTTAAGAAGCCTTAGGATGTACATTTCTTTGCTCAGTATTATATTCATTACTGATCTAGCCTCATCGGTACCTGTTATGGTTTGCTGCCACGATTTTGGGCAGGGAGAGCTATGGCTAGAGTTGCGGTCAGCACGAGCTCGTCACGAACGAGGACTGACCAGGGCGTAATCCCTGCGACACACGATTGCAGAGATTTGTTTTTTTACGGTGTTTTCACGCCACGAGCGTAGGATGGATCGCTGTATGAGGTTACTCGGATGTGCTGATCGGAAACAGAGGATCGAGCCATTGATAGAGGCCAACCAAATTTTGATGACCGTTGATGTATTGTTTATTCATGATGATTAAGGCATGGTTCAGCGTGCAGACGAGTGAGCTAGTTGCTGCTGCGAACGACGAGATATCGTCCCAGATGTTGGAGCTATTGCAGTACGAGTTGTACTAAGAGATGAGAGGTCGCTAGTCACCAAGGATGAATGATTAGGACATGTGGTTCGTTCACCACCCCGATGCGAGGTCATCAGATAGATTGATTCCAGTTAGAGACGACTTCACGCGGATACGTTGAGAGTCGATAGAGACGATCGAATGTCAGAAACCTATCATTCCAAGTTTAAAGTACTCGGAAAGACATGCAGGCAATTCTATGGACCCTCTAGAAGAATGAAACCCTAACTCGACATAATGACCGTGTGAAAGCCTTTGAACCTTAGGGTTTGCGGCAGTTCCGCGGCGCCATTAGTGAGGCTTGGGTTTGCCCTTCTATGGCTGGACAACCGATGCTGTGGTATGTACTCGATACTATTAAACCGTCCCAAGATGTTGAGCTCTTGGGGGATTATGAGGTTTTGACAAATCGATCGGATGATTCGACTTAATTCGGATATCAGGTGATGAGATGCATTGCTTAAGAGACTCCAGATAGGAGTATGGCCGTTGGAGCACAGTCCATGCAGCCACGACGAGGCGAGTCCGAAGCAGTCGACATTAGAGAAAAGTGGAGTAAGAGGTTCGTACGAGATCTTGATGAGGTGACGTTCCACTCCGCCGACATCAGAGATGCGATACGCATGCCGAGGCATTGTGCTTGGATATACCTTCCAAAAGAAGTCGCGATGAGTATGCAGCCGTTCCGGAACAAGAAACAGATATAGTAAGGGACGATGACTTCCGGACAGTTCGGCAGAGACGAGATTTGGGAGAGACCTCGACAGGACCTTTCTGGAATAAATTACGAGAAGACTTGGACCCAGGAGTGGTCATGTTACGCACACCAGCAGACCAGAGTTCATGATCGTCGACGAGACATGCTATGAGTGACCACGACAGTTGGCCAGAGATTCTTAGAGGATATGCTTGAGCGAGACTATTCCGCCATATTTGATTTCGGTATTTTGGGCGGTCTATTTGCATGATTGATTTTGATGATTGAGTTCATGATAATTGTCTTCATGGATCATGGTTGTACCTGCTGAGTATTTACGCTTATGCACAGTTGTTGCACTTGATATCGTTTTCGTGCCTTGGTTTCACATGTTTATGATTTTATGGGTTTCATACAGTGAGTTGATTTTGTGCATATGTACGCACATGATTTGGTTCTTGCACTCGGTATAGTTCACATATGCTTGCAGTGCAGTGATTCGCATCTTCTGCACTTTGATGCACTGGTCTTCGACTTCGATTGTGATGTTCGATATTTATTTTGTGCACCTTGTGCACCTGATTGGATTTTGCGCATGTTCGGCGCTTGATATTGGATTTCATGATTTCGAGCATGATGGATGCATCTGATTTGGGTTTTCGCGCATGTTGGGCGCATGTTTTGAGATGCGATTTTGGTGCACACCAGATGCACTAAATCGAGATTCTTCGTGCATGTCAGATGCACCTGTTTGTGCTGTCAGGCACACACGTTGCCTTTCACAGATGTTTCGTGCACACCCGATGCCCTTAGGTATTGTTTCTATGCGCATGTATGGCACATTCATGGATTTTGATTTCCGTGCGCACCAGACGCACGTAGTATTCATATGCATATTTGGGGATTGATTTCTTATGGAGCAGTACGTTTTTTATGATGATTGCTATGAGTTTTTGTACTGAGCAGGACTAGTCAGAGGACAGTACCTGAATATATTTTGCATGCATTGATAGTTATTGATGGGATTTCTAAAAAGCGAGCTATAGTCTCAGTATTTACCTACGTGTCTGATATGATACGAAACGTTTAAAACAAGGAAACCCTTCTAAATTGCTTTCAAAATGGCGGGACGTGCATATTAAACAAAGGATATATATATGTAGTTATTTTCTTACAATAGACGTCCGCCACTGTGCAGTGTTACGAACATCGCACAGCGATTTGAAAAAGGTTTGGCATGCATTGCTTCTAGATGTTTTAACGATGTAGATCGTGTTGGTTTTCGTATTGGATCTTGACATCGATGTCTTCCCTTGACTCCGATGATTGCGGGATGCTGGATGGAGTTTTGATTTTGAGTTATATGCTCATTTTTCATGCGCATACGCTGCGCTACGATTTGTTTTATATATTTATAATTTCGGAGACCCGACGACTTGATGGTTTTGCTTAGATGTTTTAGTATTTGGGGGGAGTTTTAATTTAAATTTGGAGACCAAATTTCTTTAAGGGGAGAAGATTGTAACATTTTGAAAATCGTTTCGGTGAAATTTCGGAAAATCGGTAAAATAATAGGGTTTTCTGTAAAAAGTCAAAATACAAATATCTTTATTATAAAATTAAATATACATATTCTAGCTATATAATTGCTAGTATTTGGTGTTTATTGAGCCAATGGTAAAATTTCTATTTTTCTGAAAATTTTTCCGAAAATAATTATTTTAATATTATTTTAAGTCGTTACTAATACATTTAATTAGGGAAAATTACAAATTGGAATGAGTTGAAACAAATTTAATGCATCATAACACATTAAACAAAATTTTAACATGTTTTTGAAATGAAAAAAAATTGTCAAAACGGTTTTAGAAAATATCGAAGAAAAAGGCTTAAATAGTGAAATTAGCGCAAATAGATATTGGGGTATAACATTTATCATTTTTCCCTTACCCATACTCACCCACACCATCTCTCCCTTCTCCAAATCAGCAGCCCAAGTGCCCCCTCATTTTCCCCACTTGAATTGTTAAAAGAAAAATCAAGAGAAGAGTAAAGAAAAAGGGGTTTAATAAAGAAAGAAGCATGACTTTGTTTACTTTGAGCATTCCTTATACCCACACCACTCTCTCTCTCTCGCTTCCCCTCCCCATTTCCAGCCGAGCCTCCCCTCCCCTCTCTCTCTCCAACAGCAGCCCCTCACAAAAAATCCCCTCTCATTTCATCACAAAATTCCATCAAAAAATTATCCAAAATCCTTCAAAAATCCCATAAAATCAAAATCTAATCCCTACCCATTTTTACTTGACCATTTTAGTATGGATCTAGGGAACAAGATGCCAATTTGAGAGGCTAGATTTCAGGTTGGATCAATGGGTTGTGAGGTATAAAAATCTTGACCTTTTTGTTAAATTGTTGATTAATGCTTATGTTAGCTTAATTAAGTGTTAATTAGGTTTTATATTGGTTCAAATTGCATGATTGAAAATTCAAGAGAAGGGGTTGTGATCAAATTAGAGTTTTGGGTATTTGGATCATGATTTGTGTGTTGAAATTTGAGATCTTAAGTCATGTAAGGAAAAGCTAGTTACTAGTTACTATTTGTTAGTGTAAAATTTTGCTAATTGTGTTAACTAGGTTTTGGGAATTTAATTATCAATTGGGATAAAAATATAATTAGGGTATTCATGGTATTATTAACATTTTAAATTGTATTTTAATATTTTAGACCATGCAAATCCAAGCTAAAATGTTGTTTATGCATTTTTGCTAAAATGGTTGAAATTTGGGTAAAATTGCAAACTAGTTTTTTTGAACGTATATAGTTTGGTGAAATTAAATTGTGGAAATGGTTTGTATGGATTATTTAAGTTATTTAGTAAATATTATAGCCATTAGTTTTGTTTAAACATCAAGATTTGTATTAATACGGTTAATTTTGCTTGCTAGATTTTCGGAAAATAGCTTTTAAAGTAAGTTCGAGGTTTTTGCGAATTTTAACCTATTTTATATTATAATTAGTGCTTGTGAATGTGCAAATGAGTGTGTTTGGGTTTTTCTCGATGGTTTGGCGTTTGTACGCCGACGTCGAGGGTTTTTGGGTTGATTTGTGAAAGCAACCATAGGTTTTGACCTATGTCGGATTCGTGTGTTGTTTTGGTCATGAGTCGGATTTTAATGCGATACGGTACGTTATGATATGTAGGTACCCCATGTGGACTTCGAGACGACAAGCAAGCGCGTGGCGACGTCGGCACCGGCGAGCGAGAACCAGGTGAGTAGATTTATATCTACGGGAAGAAGTCGGGTGGATGGCGTATAGCACCCCCGCAGTTCGTGGTGATGTATACGAATACGTATACACACATATATATTGATTATATATTGTTGAGTTTATTGATGATAAAGATAGATTTTTGGTTTGATTGGATAGGTTTAGTGTTGTGAGACCCTAGAGTAGAGGTTGCACCACATTTACACACACACCCATACTTGTATACATTCTTCTTTCATATGTGCTTATATGGGGTTATATTGTTATGTGTTCACATGGGTATGGGACTATGTGTTCACATACCGGATTTGAGGATAGTATTTGGGATTTGAGATGAGTCGATAAGATTTGATTGAGACCGCAAGAACGGTGATATAGCAGGATTCGTACTTGAGATACGTCCTGATGTTATAGCGGATCTTGGGACGACGATACATGTGAATAGTGTTATACATTGAATGGTTGACATGTGATCGTGATATGAGATAAGATATGTTAAGATATTCATAATAGGTCACATTAGGTGATGTATACCTCTTTATGATGATATATGATGATGATATCGGTTTGTATGAGACTGTACATCAGCGGTCAGATCATGATTAGGTTGATGATATTAGTATTGTACTAGACGTAGATCAGTACCCCGGATTATGATTTTTGATAAAGAGGATACCAATGATTAATTTGATGAATGTGATACTGACCTGTACCCAGATTTAGGGATGCCGTACGACGGATTTCCGTACGAGCTATATATTGATGTTTGATCCGTACTCTTGACTTGGGAATGTCTGATTATAGATATTGTATCGGATGTGATATTATTGATGCAGGATCACCGACTAACATATACATGTAGGTATATGTATCGACTCTGAGGTTAGGCGGTTTCCTTACCTTCAGTAGCCAGTTAGCCTAACCCTTTAGTTTAGTGTTGTTGTTAGACTAGATTTATATTAAATATAGATTTATTATCTTTGTGTCTAGTATTTAGCTCCTGATCATTATTGCTGTTGCTCCGCATCGCATACTTATTGTGATTCATATTCCATTATTGATATCATGCTGTTAGGACACCAGCACCATTACCGATGATGCGTATGTACCACGTACACTTACTTTCCGTCTCACACACATCTTCATCGGTAATTGCCATGTCACGTATACTTAGAGAATATTATTGCTTGACTTAGCTTGTTAGATAGTAGTTTTGACATGATATTAGTGTACTTGCTTTATATGCCAGTTTAGACATTGTAGTTATTACTTGTCACTTCATGCATACTGTTATTCATTGTTATGCCGCATTCATGGATTCTCTTGCATATATTCACTATTTTACGTGCTATTGAGGTTTTGGATTCGGATTTCCATGAGATTTTCTGGATTTGGGGGAAAACCGCAAAACTTATAAAAACTTCTTCTCTCTCTTTTTAAATGAAAAGCGCGGTTTTCCCATGATGTATGAGTCGTCCACCATGAGTTTGCTGGTGGATTTCGAGACCCGATTCGAGGAGACGGATGAACCGTTTCGGGTACATGGTGGACCCGGTAAGGTACCCCGGGGCAAGAAGCGCGTGGTGATGACGATGTGAGCCTGGCAGGGGAGCATTACCTACCGGTGATTTTACCCGACGCGTCGGATATCCGGAGGATACCGTTGTGGTCTTGAGATGGATATTAGGGGCCGGTCTGGAATGACGGCGCCCTAGATAGTGAGATTGAGACATACAGAGATATTTGAGATATTGAGGTACAGAGATTGCGACACAGAGATGTCGAGATATTTGGATACTTGTTTTGTGTCGATGCTAGACACTGTTTATGCTGATTTCATTATGATACCTCATTTTAAATATAAAAAAATCTCATAAAGTTATGAAAGCAGTTTCTTAAGTTTTATGTATTCTGTTTTCATGCATTCATACTGCATCCATATGATATATTACTACCTGAGGCACTGACACGGGCACATGGGATTACACTTAGGTTAGATATTTACCCTAGACATTGTTATAGGCTGCAGGTTTTATATTTGAGGATTATATATTATGATCGTATGACCTAGGATTGCGTCATACATGCGATTCCTGTTCGTAGATGTATTCTATTCACGAGTTGGCAACTCACCCCCGTTGTGCCACAGTTCTTGCAGGTTTTGCCGTACAGGTTTCATTACGGCTTTGCTGGCACTGCTTCTTTTCGGGTGACTTGCAAGTAGGTGGGTTTATTTGTATCGTACCCATCATTATACCTTGTATATTATTATTCTGTTGTATCTAGAAGTTCCATCAACCAAACTTGTATTTATTTCAGAGATAGAGACCATTGATGTTTATTCTTTCGACCTTAGAGTCGCGCATTGTATTTCTATGGATTTCTTGTTGTTTGAGTTTCCTTTTGAGTTTTGATACTCGCCCTTGGCGTTGTATATTATATTGCTTGCGTGGTTGTGACCGTCGATTGATGAAGAGCTAGCTCCCGCTTGGGGATGCCTTTTTATTCATTTCGTATACTATTCATGTTGTATCCCGTTTGCGGGCCAGTATTTACAAAGGAGACTCTGCCGAAATTTTCAGGAAATATTTGATGTTTTTAAAAAACGCATAATTCGGCTTATGCTATTAAAACTACTTACTTTAAGTTGGTTTTTCCTTCACTCTACTGCATATTTGGTTTTGATTTCTTGGTTTGGCTTACTTAGATTACGTACGCCTCGAGACGCCCGTAATTTAAGTGCCGGTCATGTTCCGTACTTTCGGGTCGTGACACCAAATCTATTATGCGATTTTGTGTTAGCAGGATAGTGTTATCTGGGGACATGGCGTCCCTCGAAGCGGAATATGGCCGGCTTTCATGCGGCTCGACGTATCTTAGACCCAAAGGGACAGGTATCGGCCGCTTCGGATTGTCATCATCCGGCTCATGAACAACGACTTGTTCTTGATTGGGAGGCGCTCGAGCAATTTGAGCCATAAGATGCATCACAACGTTCGTTAAGTCGTCAATCTTCGAATAGAGCTTGGCCATCTCTTTATCTTTACTCCTGAGCTGTTTTCGAAGCTCTTGAAGCAGCTCTTGCTCCGCGATCCTGGGGTGGAAAGTCGACTCTTCCTCACTGTCCGAGCTTGACTCTGCATGGACCGAGGGGTATTTCTGCCTATCATCCTCATCGAGAGGGTTTTCTTCATCCAGCGGAGGCGGCTGTTCTTGGGAAGCGGCAACCATATTCAAGCCAGATTTGGCTTGGGATGTGGTGGCACCCTCCTTGCTTTTGCTGCGAAGGTTGTCTCTAGGGCGCCCGCCTGCCATATAGACCGTATGGATAACATATCCAGCCGTCTTTTTATTATCGGTGACTAATTTCTCGGATCGCTGTCTTGACCCTCCTGTTTTGGTAACGGGAAGTCGACTGAAGGCGGCTGCCCTGGCCGGATTCTTCAATGGTGCTGACGCTTCCTTTTCGGTTTTGCCCCGCTGCTTTCGCGCAGCATAGAGCGCCTGATAGACTCTTGAAGAGACAGTGTCATACTTTTTCTGTTGGGGCCGGGACACGTCTCTTTGTAGCGACTTTCGGACCGCCGTCTTCTTGATTCTGGCGGTCATAGCATTTTTCTGAACCCGCTTCAGAGGTTCGAAGGAATTGCTGATTTTTATGGCCGACTCAGCCATCGTCGCAGGATGACTCTGCTCTTGGAACCTCATAAGATTCTACATGGACGGAGTCCTGGCCAACTTGGTGGCTCGATACCCGAGACACTTCTGCCTTAACTTTTCTGATTTGAGCGCTTGGCAGGCTCCGGCTCTTCGGGAAGCCACCGTAGACCGGGCGATGGAGGACTTTGGAGATATGCCTAATCGTGCATTTGTTGGAGTCATCACCTGAGCTCGTCCGCAACGTTTGATGTTGCCTTTTGTACCAGAAGTCTTGCCCCAAGCTGGAGCACAAGAGAGTCGTTCAGACACCGTCTTAAGCTTCAGTTGTGGTGCCTTAGCGATCACAACATTCGGCCTCTTGCCCCTTGAGACGGACTTGGCCACCTGTTTCGCCGGGATTTCTGCCAGATGAGCGCTTCCGGCAGGGTAGATGATGACGGAACCAAACTGGCGGGGCAGTTCCACCCACGGTCGACTGAGGCTTGCGGGGAGAACCACATGAGTATTGATCGTGACCACGTACGAGATCGGGGTCGCGTTAGAAGATGAATTCATCTTGGGAGACATTGGCATTGAGTGTTGATTGCTGCACGAAAAAAAACACCATTTCAGTACATGCAATCGATATGTATATATTGAGTCGCATGAACGTTTAACCCGAAATGTGGGAGGAGCGAAAGGTCACACCGGGCATTCCAGAATATGTAGGGTGTTTTTCGTCACCCTATTGAGATGGGAATATATGCGTGCTTGTCAGGCGCATTACAGATTCCTCCTGCATAGGGTAGACTGGGGTTTATTTATTGTGGGGATCTGAATCTCCGGCAGCCGCGGACTAAGTTGCCGTTAATTACTCCTCGCCTTTGGAGCAAGGGAACCTCCGATTGACAGGTTGAACTGGTCATGCGAACTCAATGTGCAGTGTACGCGTGTTGTGTTTTGAAAGATTTTTGGATATATCGGGGGCCCCGCAGAGCTTTTACGGGGGTCCCGCTACACGGATAGCGGGCTGGGGGTCAAGGAGGCTAGCAGCCCCCTTGCGGGGTGCGGGGTAGCGCCCCGTTAAAATTTTTTTTCTAACAGGGACAGTGTCGTGGAGTATGTGTGTATGTGTGTGTATATATATACATATATATATAGAAAAAAAGGAAAGGGCATCTAAAGGATGCGTGAGAGAAGGCGCCAGCGCCCCACGTGCCAGGCACATGGACGCTCGGGCGCTAGCGCTTTAGGTGCTAATGCTTTGAGCGCAAGAGCGCTTTAAGCGCTAGCACCCCACGTGTCTGGCACGTGGGCGCTCGAGCGCTAGTGCTTTGGGCTCTAGCGCTCTGAGTGCAAGGGCACTAGCGCCCCAGGTGTCAGGCATGTGGGTGCTCGGGCGCTAGCGCCCCAGGTGTCAGGCATGTGGGTGCTCGGACGCTAGCGCTTTGGGCGCTAGCGCCCCACGTGTCAGGCACGTGGATGCTCAAGCGCTAGTGCTCTGGGCGCGAGCGCCCCACGTGCCAGGCACGTGGGCTCTAGCGCTTTGAGCGCAAGGGCGCTGGCGCTCTGGGCGCGCTCGGGAGGCGAAAGGGACTTCGTCCTAGCAATGGGAGTTGTACTCCCAGAAAGGAACACTTATTATTTTGTGTGCATATATATATATATATATATATATATATATATATAAGGAGTTAAACTCCTAGGATATTTTGAAGCTGATGAAGGGGGCTTCTCCCTTTGATCCCTGGATCTTCCCTAAAGTGGGGCTTCTGGAGATGGGTCTCCTTCTTCTTCCTGTCGTTTGGCCGGATCTTGGAGAAAAGAGGTGAGATTTAAAAATCTCCCCTTTTTGAGATCTAATGGAAGATCCAAGTTCCCCGTTGTGGGTTTTGTTGTGAAAAACTATTTAGTTTTGGAAAAGGAAGAGTAAAACTCTTGATTTTATTCAAAAGAAAGAAGAAGGTTTTGAACCTTGAGGAAGGAGAAGATCACAGATCTGGATTTGTTTTTGGAGAGAGAAAAAGTTGTTGGGATATTTTCATTATCGTTGCCTTTATAGGCTATACACTTTACATATAGCCCCTTGGGCTCTACAAAAATGACATTTTGCCCATCTCATGGCTCATGTGCCATTTCTTTTTGCAAATAGGCCACGGGCTTTACAAAAATTTGGCTTTATGCCCATTTTTCTTACATTCATTCATAAAATAGAATAAAAGTAATACACCAAAATTATTTATTACAAAATTTTTATCTTGGCATGGGGGAAGGCCGGCCGCTCCATGTTCGGGCTCGACCCGGGCATTGGCCCACTTGACCTGGGCTTGGGCCCACCTGGCTTGGGGTTGACTTTGATTTTGACTTGGTCAACCGGGGTGTAAATTTCGACCCCAACAGGATCGTTGTGAAAGAATAGCCGGTGGATTCTATGTGTGATGAGTGTTTTTATTTTCATTCATGTAAAATGTATATGTAATATTCTTTTATTGGGGCACTTCCGGATTGAGGATGATGTCACCATTGTTGTCTACTATTTACTTTTCCGCATTAGGATAGACCCAAGGTGGGGAGAACAAGTAACCGGGTTCTAGAGTCCAGTGGGAGACCATCTCAAGGAGTAGAGACCGGGTCTCCTAACACTAGAATTGGCAGGGTTACTTGCCGCTCTCGTAGGGATCTAGGGATGTGGGTTTGGCTATTCATCACGACCGTGGAATCCGTGTTTTACATTACTGGCTAAATTTAAAACACGGACATCCTAGTATATCCAATATTTCATATATTGCTTCTGCTGCTTGATTCTGTGATGTTGATCATATAACTGCATGAGACGAATGTACTGTTATATATATTGTTATATATGTATGCCCTAGAGCCCTGTATTGTATAGGATGCTAGGCATGTGTATGTACAGAAACAATCTTTGCTCGAAATGATAGTATGCTATCTGGTTTATCTTCATCTTAACGTGTGATGTGTTGTATTCCATATCTTAATATACATGTTGATGAAGCCCTTGGGATTATGCTTGACTACCAGGATCATGATGTAGATCATCTAGTGGGGCCTGGACAGTCTATAAGCATATCCTTTAATTTTTCCTAGTCGAGGGTATATCGAGACAGGGCATCGATATTACCAGAATAGACTAGTGTGTACGTTTCTTGACCCTGGGGGCGATGGTTGATCCCACAGCCTTTGGTGTTTGACATCAAAGATTGTATACAGGTGCTCATTGGAGAATGGGTACACCGAACAGGACTCGCCGAGAACTCCAAGATGGTATATATACCTATTGTCGGATAGCAGTTCTCTGGTGACACTTGTACATGTTAGTCTGTAGATCCGAGATAGTCATGGTGTCTTGTGTGGTTCCCACTATGCTTTGATTTCCTCCCTAACACGGCTCTACTGAGTCGTGCAAATAGATGGATTTTGGGTACAGTCCCGAATCACATGGAGGAAGTGAGCGATAGGAGGGGTTTCGTCTCTCCCGGTATAGGGAGTTGATGTCGTGCTATGCTTGATCGGCCATAACAGCGAATCCCTAGTCAGGGTTCTCGAGATTTACCGATAAGTGTTATCAGTAGTTTCTCGAACCGTTATGGGCCGTAAATCAGCATGACTTATAAAGTTACTGGGGTCTGACATTTACCACCCCTAGACTTCATATGCGACATATCAGACGAAGAGACCGGACTGTACGGTAAGTGTTGCTTACAGGCTCGTTAGGGTTGTGATGAGATCGCTCGTCGGCCACCTTTTCTTCGTGTACCTGGGCAGCCGTGACGCACAGCTAGTGCCACTGACATGTTTATGGTTAAACCCACTGCCAGCGTACTGTCAAGTCTTTAGAGTCCCACACAGAGGGTGTAAAATTTCAGAAAAATAAAATATTATTTTTGGGAATATTTATAATTTAATAATAATTATATTGAATATTTTAATGAGGTGGTAAAATTAAATACTGAAAAATTGGGAAAATTTCGGAAATTACTGAAATGAGGATGTTTTATGTGATTTAGGCGAATTATGAATTTTTATGACTTTTATATGCACCTTTAACGCTAATCATGATTATATATCGCTAATCGCGCATTAAGCGTGTTTTGTGTACATGACATGCACATGTCACATTTTTCACACTTGTTACATTTTTCTATCATGGTTTTTCCTTATGTTTATCATGCATGGCTTTTTAAAAAGAAAATGGAAAAGAAAAGAAAAGAAAAGAAAAGTCAAAGGGGACACAATGATTGCAAGAGGGATGGGCATGAAAGAGAGAGGGCGAGGGGTCAACCAAGCATGGCTCTCATTTGTTTTCATTCATCATTCATCTTCTTCATCTTTTCCTCTCCTCCCTCACTCCCATTGTAGCACCTCCTCCCTCCTTCTCTTCAAGACCCCAAAACTTCATCAAAAACTACTCTAAAGTCCCTCCCCACTTCACCAAAAATGTGCACATGCCCTCAAGCTACACTTTGGACCAAGAAAGTTTGCTTTTTGGCGCTGTAGAGGATTCATGAGTGTCAAATGAGATAATCCCTTCATAATTAGTGTAGTATTTCATTTGCTTATGCATCTATTCAAGTTTAAAATCGATTTGCCGGAATTTAGTGGACTTTGGATATCCCTAGAGAGGGTTAAGGTTAATTTGAGTTGTGTTGGTGAACTTGAGCCTTATTGGTGACCTTAGACCCCCCCTTTAATGATAGAAACCCAGACCAAGCCCAACTGAAACCCAAAATAAGGAATTACAGAACTTTCATGTCGGTTTGTGAGGTATTTGAGTGTGTAGGAAAATCTGGGATGACCTGGGAAAATTACGAGATGAGTAAACAACCCCTGCAGACTAGAATTGACCCTAAGAACCCCCTGTAGCAATATGAACCACAGAGGAGCCCCTAGGGCTGGCGAGCTCGGATTTTAGGGGGAGGGGCTTGATCACTTGGTGAGGGGTGGGGTCCTGGTTGCTTCTATTGCTCTTATACCCTATATACTTCACTCTAGTATTGTTTTGGAACATTGTTTACACCTTAATCAAAATCTGGGACCGCTTTCTATAGTAGTTGTTTTGATTCGAGTTATGGTATTGCGTATTTTAATTTCTGGATTTTAGTGTTTGTGTTTTATCTCGATCACTTGACGTTTGTACGTCTATATCGAGTGATATCGGATTATTTTGCGAGAGCAAACCATATATTTTGACCTATGCGAGTTCCGCGTGTCGTTTTGGTTTTTATTTGGTTTTAATGTGATACGATACGCATGACATGTAGGTACACCCCTGGGGACTTCGAAACGACAAGCAAGCGCGTGGCGACGTCGGCATCGGAAAACGAAGATCAGGTGAGTAGATTTATATCTACGGGGAGAAGTCGGGTGGATGGCGTATAGCACCCCCGCAAAGTTGTGAGAATGATGGGATATGATATATATACTTTTATATGTTAGGGTGTGATATGAACCTTAGCAAGAAAGCCTTAGGAGATTAGGGGTTAGTGTTAGCGAGAATGGATGAAAGGACTCTAATCGATTCTTAGTCCCGAAACCCTTGGGTAAAGATTTGCATACACGCACATACACATACTCGCATAAATTGAGTTCCTTGTGCGTATTGTGGACATATTTATATTTGTATTCATGTGCTTGGATGACGAGAATGTTATATGATACTTAGGAATGAGCCGATCTGATCGGGCATGATGCCATGATATATTTAATATGTGACCGAGATATGTCATGATGTTATAGCAGATCGTTGGACGACGATACTATGTTGATGATATATATATGATTGTTGACATGTGATCGAGATATGAGATAAGTTATGTTAAGATATTTATAATGGATCGCTTGGGCGATGTATATTCCTATATGATGATAAGTGTTAATGACATCGGGTTGCATGAGGCTTTAGATCAATAGCCAGATCATGATATTGTTGATGATATTAGTAGTGTAGTAGACTTAGATCAGTACCCCTGCTCACGATATGTGATGATGTGTATGCCGGATGAATAATGATATAAATGTGATATTTGATCCGTACCAAGATTTAGGATGCCGTACAATAGATTTACCGTACGAGAGATAGTTATGAGGATAGATCCGCACTCTTGACTCGAGGAGGTCATATTATTTATTGTATCGTACGTGATACTGTTGAGGCGAGTTCACCGACTACTAGGTATATATTTATAGATCGACTCAGACTTAGGCGGATTCCCATACCCTTTTGACTGGGCCCGAGTCATACTCATTTTCAAAAGTGGGGAGTCATGAGTATGTTTTTATACCAAACTGTATGAATGGTATATTGGGTAGGTATATTTTCTTTGTTGCTGTTACTACATCACTTTCTGTACATTTCATGATGTTTCATCGCATTGCATGCTTGTACATATGTTATCTGTAATTATCATGAAACCCTGCTGTCAGGACACCAGCACCATTACCGATGATGCGTATGTTCCACATACACTTGCTAGCCGGCTCACACACATCATCATCGGTAATTGCTATGTCACGTACACTTTAAAGAATATTATTTCGTTGACATAGCGTGCTAGCTGATACTTGCAATATGTTATAGCTTCCATATGCTAGTTTAACTATTGCATTCATTGCGTAATATTTTATGCATCCATATATTCATTGGTTATGCAGTATTATTAAGATTTATGCCGGTTTTCATTGTTATTGACATGGTGACTTGATTATTTCGGATTATTCTTGATTTTTTCTGGATTTGGAAACCGCATGTGAAAGTTTTGTAAAAAGAATGAATTATTTTAAAGAGAAAAATAGGTTTTCCTTGATATGTTGAGTATTGTCCACCATGATGTTTTCTCGTTCCTGAGATATTTTTGAGACCCGATTCGAGGAGTTGGATGAACCGTCTCGGGTACATGGTGGACCCGGTAAGGTACCCCGGGGCAAGAAGCTCGAGGTGTAGACGATAAGCCTGGAAGGGGCAGACTGCTTACCGGTGATTTTACCTAGCGCGGCAGATAACCGGAGGATACAGTTTGTGGTCATATGAGTGATGATATGGGACGATCCGGACTGACGGAGCCCAAGGTATTGAGATATTGAGACTTGAAGCACTGAGATATTGAGATTTGATGATACAGGCCAGTCCGGCTAGCCGGAGCCTGAGATATTGAGATACTGCGATTTATGTTTTGTGTCGATGCTGGACACTGTTTTATCTATCGATTTCATTGATGATACGCGATTTATATACATACAGAAATCTCATAAAATAAAGAAAACAGTTGTCTCATTCATGATATATTCTGTTTCATTTGTAATGCATTCATGCATCATATATCTGATATGTTGCTATCTGAGGTACTGACACGAGCATGTAGTATTGCACTTATACATAGATGGACCTAGATTTTTATTTGAGGATATTACTTGATATGACCTAGGATAGCGTTATGCATGCGATTTCTACTCGTAGATGTTTTCTACTCATCAGTTGGCAACTCACCCCCGTTGTGCCACAGTTTCTTGCAGGTTTTGCCGCACAGGTTTCGTTGTGGTTTCGCTGGCACACTGTCCTTTCCGGGTGATTGCTTTGGTAGGTGGGATCTTTTGCATCAGGACCACCATTGTATATTTGTTATTTCAGTTGTATCTAGTAAAACTCCATCAACCAGATTTGTATTATTTGATAGACATAGAAGACCAGTGTATATTATTTCGACCATAGAGCAGTGTGCTGTATTATATAGTTTTCCTCTGGTTTTCTTGATGATGTTGGATTTTATCCAGAGTTTTATCCTCGCCCTTCAGCGTTGTATAATATATTGCGTTGTGTGGTTTTGTCCGCCGGTTGGAGAAGAGCTAACTCCCGCTTAGGGATGCCTTTATTCATTACATATGCTTTATCAGGTTTGTACCCGTTTGGGGTCAGTTTTTACAAAGGAAACTCTGCCGAAATTTTTAGAGAAGACTTGATATTTTAAAAATGCATATTTCGGCTTATATTGTCAAACTTCTTGCTTTTAAATTGGTTTTCCTTCACTCTACTGCTTTACTTGGTTTGGATTTCTGGGTTTTGGCTTACTTAGATTACGTACGCCTCGAGACGTTTCGTAATTTAATTGCCGGTCATGTCCTGTACTTTTCGAGTTGTGATAAAGTTGTTATCAGAGCGTTAGGTTTTACCTTCGGAGTGTAGGATGACCCTTGATTGATGGAGTAGGTAGCTTGAGTAGAGTGACGTACCGTACGTATGTTCCGCGGTATACTTACGACACGCTACTCTGCTTAAGAAGCCTTATAAAACCATCAAAACACCTCTCTACTCATTCTAGGGTTCTTAGTCTAGCAAGCCAAGCACTCTAGTTACTTCTTGGTTGAGGTAGGAGCTCAACGTAGAGGCCTTCGAGTGGATCTTTTGTAGGGTTCCTAGGCACACTAATGAGGTCTCACAAGTGATCAAACATGCCCAATTCAAAAATTTCATGTGCCTACAAACCCTAATACGATCGTTAACTAGATTTATAGACGATGCGATGGAAGTAAACAACTTTAACTTAAAGGAAAGAAGCTACAACCTTTTTAGATCCGGTCCTCCACCTCCTAGGCTCCGTGATGACGTCCCTCCGCTGTCCAAATCGAATCCTTGACTCTAGCATCGGCTTAATCGGAGAAATGGGCGGGCTAGGTCGTCGACTTCGATGCCGAAGATGATCTACGTCGAGGCATCACAAGATCAAGCTCCCACTTCACCAAGTCATGAAACTTGTGAAGAAAACACCCTATACTACTTGGCAAGAGGTAGAGGATGAAGAAATAGAAGTGGGTTCACTTTAGAATTTGATTTCTCACTCTTTTTCTCAAGTTGCCATTGATGGTGGCATGGTTTCTTCATGTTGAAGAAGAAGAAGAAGAAGAAAGAATATATGATAAGTGTTTTTCAAAAAGAAAATAAAATGAATACTTATCATATATCAACCATGGTCATGTGTAGAGAATGAACGATGGTTAGATGGAATGGTTAGGGTTAAGCATGAGACAAAATGGTCACTTAGTCAAAGCTTCATGAAGCTTCAACAACAAACAAAGAAAGCCACCATTTTCTCTTTATCTTTTCCATAATAAATAAATAAATAAATAGATAAGAAAATGAAAACCCTAACCATTACATAACCATGGTTTAATCATACACACAAACATTCATGTATCATCAAACATGATACAATCAAGTGTACAAAAATATATCACATATACAATGTGCACATCAAGTGAGAAAATCCTTTTAAAGTGAACCAATACTAGTTAATGCAAAGTAATATATCAAATATATAATTGTGCATTAAATCATTAAATCAATACTTGATTTAACGATCCGGTCATATCGCATCTAACCGACTAGTATCCAATGTATCGGCTTATCGAATCAATCTTTGATTCGATAACTAGGTTATATCGCATACAACCAATCGATACATTCATCGCGAGAATAGAATACGGTATCACATACACGCATTATTCTTGGTCCCGTACATATCTCATATGCGCTCCTGTTTCGTTTCGCTTGAGCCAGGAAACCTCTGTGTAGGACTCTAAAGACTCGTCAATACGCCGGCAGCAGGTGATGATCATATCAAACACCCACAAGCCGCAAGCGGTCTGCTAAACATAACGGCCACCCGGGTATTGAGCGATCAGAAGATCGACGAGCAAGCCCGCTCACACTTCTGTGAATCCAACCAGTAACACTTACCGTACAGTCCGGTCTGTTCGTCTGATATGTCGCATATCTCGTCTAGGGGTGGTAAACGTCAGACCCCAGTAGCTTGATAAGTCATGCAGACGTAAGGTCCATAACATTCATGAAACTACTGATAACTCTTACCAGTATATCACAGCAACCCTGGCCAGGGATTTCCTTTTATGGCCAGTCGAGCATAGCGCAACATCAACCCCCAATACCGGGAGAGACGAATCCCCTCCTATCGCTCATTGCCTCCATGTGAATCGGGACTGTACCCAAAAACCACCTGTTTGCACGACTCAGTAGAGCCGTGGTAGGGTGGAAATCAAAGCACAGTGGGAGACACACAAGACTCTATGACGATCTCGGGTCAACAGACTAAGTTGTACCAGTGCCACCAGAGAACTGCCATCTGACGTGAGGTATAATACCATCTGGGAGTTCTCGGCGAGTCCGTTCAGTGTACCCGGTCTCTACTGAGCACCCGCATACCTTCTCTGATGTCAAACACCAATGGATATGGGATCATCCATCGCCCATCACATGGGTCAAGAAGATATACGCTAGTCTACTCTGGAATATCGATGCCCCGTCTCGATATTCCCACGACTAGGAACATTGAAGGATGTACTCATGGACTACCCAAGTCCCACTAGTATGATCTACATCATAGTCCTGGAAGTCGAGTACACATCCTAAGGGCTTTATCAACATGTAATCAGAGAGATAGAAAGTATACATGTTAAGATAAAGAGCAACTAGATAGCGTACTATCATGTCGAGCAAGAAAGTCCTACCTATATATGTCCCAGCATCCACTACAATATACATCCAATATACAGTAATGGCCTCTAGGGCATTCATATAACTAACATCTTTCTTCGGCAAAGAGAAGACGAAGAGGAGGAGCCGTCTACACCACTCCAAGGAGCTAGCAACAAGGAGGACCACAACAAGAAGAGAAAGAGTTCAAGAACTAGGTATAACCATCTAACCTAGTAGCTAGAACTTGTAGTTAGTTTGTTAGTTTTTGTTTAGCAAAGATCCTTCATGATCAGTCTATGTTTCCTTGTGATAAAAATCTGATTTTTACTCTTTCCGCCTCCCCGTAAGTACCAGGGTGGGTTACATAGACTTACAGTGGTATCAGAACCTAGCTAAACAACAACTAACATGTTAGCAAAGTATTTAGAAATTCGATCCGAAAAAAAATCGCAAACTCCATCAAAAATTAGTGTTTTCTGCCGATTTTAAAAACAGGTCTAAAAATATTTCCAGAGACCTGAAAAATATGTGCAGGGTTTTTTAAGGACACCCAAGAAAAACGAGCTCATGACTCGGTCAGACCGCCACGGAAGCGCGGCGAAACCATGCGTTTCGATGCGGATCCGCGGCCGAGTCGACTCAGAGTCAACTCGTTTTTCCTGCAGTGTGTCCAGCTTGATGTTTTGTGATTTTTCAGATGCTTTGTTTCTGCCCAGATTCTTCAGAGAACAGTGGTGTATTTGGGGTAGTTTCAAATTGGAATATTGATCGAAGTTGTATAAATTTTAGCTAATTGATTATATCTGTAATGCGATATATGTACTGAACGTCGACTAATCGCTATACGTCGATTAGTGGGGGTTGTACATATCTGTGATCTGTGATGTTGGATTGTGTATATGAACTTGTTGGATTGTCGCGGATGAATAGCCGGGGTTGTGAGATGAGTGTTTATTTATCTTTCATTTGATGTAAGTTGTAAATTGATGTAATATTATTTTTATGGCCGCACATCCGGGTTGAGGTTGTAGCCGCCATTGTATATTATTTCTTTTACTATTTTTGCTCCTAGGATAGACCCAAGGTGGGGTGCACAAACTACCGGGTATTTTGAAGTGCCGAGTGGCCTACTCACGTTGTTGAGGGAGGTTGCTTCACTTCGGATACTTGGCGGGTAGTTTTCCGTGCCCGTAGGGGTCTAGGGTGTGGTTTGGCTATTCATCGCGACCGTGTAATCCGTCTTTCGTTGCAGCTCGAACGAAACGCGGATTCCTAGCATATCCAATGTGTTCATCTGTGATCTGGAATGGCTATCATTGCGTCTGACGAATGTATGTATCTATATATGATATCTAGTAGGCGTTGCTTATGTTTTGCATCCGCGCTACTGCAGCCCCCGCTCTGTTGTTAGTTAAGTAACCTAACGGGTGATGACGGGGCCCCGTGGCGAATGCGGATGGCATAAACCTACGTCATATTTTCGTTGTTTTCTGCAATGGTAGGATTAATTGATAGGACGCAATAAATTAATGCAAAGAAAACAAACCAAAGTTAAATCGTTGGAACAATTTCAAAACCACTCGGTTTTTTCCAAAACAGAAAACTTTTAAAAACGCTGAGCTTAAACCACTCCTTTTAAAAGCTATCAGGTTCCTTCGATTATATTAAGTTCACCACGTTCACGGTTTCGCCAAAACCATTCGTAGCCCTCCATCATTTCATATGGATAGTCAATAGTATTCAAGCAATGTTTGTTGGCCAGAGTCAAGGCATAGTGATTGGTAGCTATTGGATATTCATATGTAGCATAGATAGATGCGTTGGTTTGGGACAGTCATACTGCCTTGTTGGCCAAAGTCAAGGGTAGGTACGGGTGGGTTCAAATTAACCAGGAAAATGACGGGTAGAACTTGACATGTGACTTATGATTTGTTGGCCAAAGTCAAGGTCATAAGAGCATGGGGCAAAAATCCACATCGGGAGTTTCTAAAGAAACTAAAACTTGCTAGTGTTGCATACCATTTGGAGTGTGATGATTTTGGTAGGATTCCTTCAGCTTTATCACATGATGATATTTGGATCCCGATCCTACTGTGAGTATATGCTACTCCTCGGGAAACTTTCTCACTTAACGATCAATGCTATAAACCAAGTAGGTGTCTAGAAAGGTGTTAGCGGGGCTACGCCCACAGGGAAAAGAGGTTATTTAATTAAGGAACTTCGCGAAAGCGTCGTAAAACCTCCCTCAAAGTACCGACATTGGCCTGGCTGAACGGTTAAGCAAGTATTGTACTGTGAGATTGATCCCAACTAATTCTTCTTTTATGGTTTGAGGAAGGATTCGAGAAACAGTGGGAGTCATCCTGTTTAGACAAACTAAAAACCACTCTAAACTTGCAAGAGCATCATGCTAAAGTGTTTCTTCTCTCTCTCCTAATTGCAGTGACCAAACATCATGACCGGCCTTAAGCTGCTACTAGATAAAAATATACCGACAGGGCCAAACTACAAAGATTGGCTCAGGAATGTCAAAATGGCAATCACTTATGACAAGTTGGGGTATCTCCTTACCACCAAAGCCCCCGCCGTCCCAGGTCCAGAATCCAGCGTCGCGGATAAGAAAATCCGTAAGACCTGGGAGATTGACTGCGCGAAGCCCAAGTGCCTCGTGCTTGCCTCTATGGACAATAAACATCAGAGGAGGCACGAGAATATGGACCTTGAATCCATATTTCTCCATACTAAGGAACTATATGGAGAGCAATCCCGTATCGCCAGTTACGAAACCTCGAAAAAGTTGTTTTCAGCGAGGTTGGCCGTCGGATCATCTGTAGCGGAACACGTGCTTAAAATGATTGGCTACATTGAAGAGCTCGCGGACCTCGGGACCACGTTAGAGAATGAGCTCTACACTGACTTGATTCTCCAGTCCCTTCCTTCCACTTACGCCCGGTTTATCCTGAACTTCAACATGCAAGGAAAAGAAGTTGAACTTCCGGAACTCCTCAACTTGTTGAGGAGTGCAGAGGGCACCCTACAGAAAGTCAGGGAAACACCCTCTTTATCTGTTGGAGGAGCTTCTTCTTCTAGGTCTAAAGCGAAAGCCAAAGGAAAGAAGAAGAAGGCCCCCACCAAACCAAGGGGCGGTGTTAGTAAAGTGGAAGCCAAGGGAAAGGCAAAGGTATCAAAGGTAGCGGGACAGCTTGTGGGGAAGGAAGAGTGCTTTTTTTGTCACAAGAAAGGACACTGGAAGAAAGATTGCAGGGCTTGGAAGGCCAAGAAGCAGGACCCGAAGCAAGTTGAGGCTTCGGCTTCAGGTGTGTATGTTATTGAAAACTGTCTATCAATCAACTCTACTTCCTAGGTATTGGATACCGAATCAGGATCTCATATCTGTAATTCTTTGCAGGCACTGAGAAGGCGTAGAGTTTTGAAGGCAGGTGATATGACCCTCAGATTTGCAAATGGAGCAGGCATGGATGCTGAGTCCGTGGGGGACTATCACTTGGGATTGACAGATGGACTTGTTTTGGTTTTGCGCAACTGTTATTTTGTACCCAGTTCGACTTGTAATATCATATCTGTATCTTTAATGTCTAAAGAAGGTTATGATTTTGCATTTGTAAGCAATGTTGTAAACATTCACCTTAATCATGTTCTGATTGGGTCGGGTACATTAAGCAACGGTATATACGTATTAAACCAACCGCAGATTTTCAATATCCAGAATACACACAAAAGAAAGTCTCCAGAAATAAATCATGCTTTCTTATGGCATTGTAGACTGGGTCACATCAATGAGACAAGGTAAACTAAATTGCATAAAAAGGATGTTTGGATCCGTTCGAATATCAATCATATGCAACTTGTCAGTCATATCTCAAAGGAAAGATGACAAAGACTCCGTTCACTAGACACGGAGTAAGAGCGAGCGAGCTCTTGGGACTCGTACACAGCGATGTGTGTGGTCCAATTTCTACACATGCGCGAAGTGGTTATTCTTACTTCATTACTTTTACGGATGATTTTTCAAGGTATGGACATGTCTTCTTAATGAAGCATAAGTCTGAAGCCTTTGAAAAATTCCAGGAATACAAGAACGAAGTAGAAAAACAAACAGGCAAAATTATAAAGACACTGAGATCTGATCGTGGTGGTGAATACTTGAGTGCCGAGTTCCTGGATTACCTAAAAGAGAATGGAATTCTCTCTCAACTTACTCCTCCATACACACTACAACACAATGGTGTATCGGAGAGACGGAACCGAACCCTATTGGATATGGTACGTTCTATGATGAGTAATGCTGAGTTACCGCGATCTTTCTGGGGATATGCACTAGAATCAGTTGCATATCTTTTGAACCGGGTTCCAACTAAGTCTGTGCCTATCACACCATATCAGATGTGGAGTGGGAAGAAACCCTATCTTAAACATATTAAGACATGGGGATGTCCACCTTTTGTCAAAAAGCAGCATACGGACAAACTCGAGGCACGCTCAGTACAGTGCAAGTTTATGGGATATCCAAAGAACTCCAAGGGATTTTTCTTCTATTACGCAGAGGAACAAAAGATATTTATTTCACATCATGCCTGCTTCTTGGAAACTGAATTTTTAGAAAATCAGATAAGTGGGAGCGTAATAGAACTGGAAGAAATTCCAGAACCACGAGCTATTACTGAAAGCTTAGTAGAACCAGAAGGTTCGAAAGGACAGGACATTCCTGCACCACTCCGCAGGAGTAGTAGGCAGTCTCATCAGCCCGAAAGATACTACGGTTTTCTCATAGACGGAGATAGAGAGGATTGCATCATTGATAATGATGAGGCGACTAGCTTCCAGCAGGCCATTCAGAGCACTAACTCGGTAAAATGGATGGATGCAATGTGGACCGAGATGGAGTCCATGTACACCAACAAAGTATGGACTTTGGACGTTGCTCCAGAAGGGGTAAAACCCGTAGGCTGCAAATGGATCTTCAAAAGGAAGATTGGTGTAGATGGACAGGTTGAGACCTATAAGGCTAGACTTGTTGCAAAGGGTTTTCGTCAAAGACCTGGTTTGGACTATGACGAAACCTTTTCTCCAGTGGCTATGCTCAAATCCATTCGGATCCTTCTTGCCATTGCTGCCTTCCATGATTATGAGATTTGGCAGATGGACGTAAAAACCGCTATTCTAAATGGAAATTTAGAGGAGTGTGTCTATATGGACCAGCCAGAGGGTTTCATTCAGAGTGGGAGCAGCGGGAAGGTGTGCAAGTTGCTTAAGTCCATTTATGGACAGAAGCAGGCATCGCGGAGTTGGAACATCTGTTTTGATGAGACGGTCAAAGAATTTGGCTTTATCAAAAATCCAGATGAACTATGTATTTATAGTAAGATTGTAGCATGAACTGTCGTATTCCTCGTCTTATACGTGGATGACATTCTCTTGATAGGAAATGACATTCCTATGCTATAATCTGTCTAAGGGTTCTTGTCACACAGGTTCCCCATGAAAGACCTGGGCGATGCCTCTTACATTTTGGGGATCCGGATCTATCGTGATAGGTCCAAGAGGATATTAGGACTTTCACAGTCCAGGTACATCGAAACCATACTGAAAAGATTCAGTATGGAAGATTCCAAGCGCGGTAATTTACCGGCTTGTCACAGGATCACCCTCTCCAAAGAGATGTCTCCCAAGACTGATTTGGAAAGGGATCACATGTCTATTATACCCTACGCCTCTGCGGTAGGCTCTATAATGTATGCGATGTTGTGTACTAGACCAGATGTAGCTTATGCACTGAGTGTAGTAAGCCGGTATCAGTCAAACCCTGGGGTGAAGCACTGGAAAGCAGTAAAGAACATTCTGATGTACCTGAGAAGGACTAAGGAAATGTTTTTGGTTTACGGCGGAAAAGACCTCCAGATCGAGGCCTTTGCTGACTCCAGCTTCCAGAGTGACAAGGATGACTCCAAATCCATGTCGGGTTATGTCTTTACTCTCAATGGAGGGGCGGTGTGTTGGAAGAGTTCCAAACAGGAAACCGTTGCTGACTCGACGATGGAAGCGGAATATATCGTAGCATCTGATGCCGCAAAAGAAGCCGTCTGGATGAGGAAATTCTTGACAGAACTTCAGGTGGTACCGTCCATTGTTTATCCAATACCGCTGTATTGTGACAACAACAGGGCTATAGCTTTAGCAAAGGAACCCAGGTCCCATCAGAAGTCCAGACACATCTTGAGGTGGTATCACCTGATCAGGGAGATCGTGGATCGCCGGGAGATCGAGGTTCGGAGGGTTGCTACAGAAGATAACACTGCAGATCCATTCACAAAAGCCATTCCTCAGACGCAGTTCGAGAGGCTATTCGAGATGATAGGTCTGCGATATGCCAGCACATGACCTTAGTGCAAGTCGGAGATTGTTAGTGTGATATGCTCTAGAGGCCATTATTGTATAGTACTAGTTTGTATATTACATTTTGGAAGCTTGGGATATATACATGGATTGATATTCTTGCTCAATATGGTGGTATGCTACTTGGTTTGTATCTATCTTAATATGTGTATGTGTTTCTTTTGACATATTGCTAATACATATTGATAGAGCCCTTAGGATCTTTTGCTTGACTACCAACGTTGTGATGGCAGTCACACTAGTGGGGGCTGAGTAGTCTATAAGCACATCCTTATACAGGTCCCTGGTCGTAGAATTATTGAGACAGGGCATCGATACTCCAGAGTAGACTTGTGTATACGCTTCTCATCCCAGGAGGGGAGATGGTCTATCCCACAGTCATCAGTACGTCGTACTGGAGATAGTATGCAGGTGCTCGTGAGGTTACGAGTACACTGGAAAGGACTCGTTGGGAACTGTTGGTTGGTATTATACCTATTATCAGTTATCCGTACCCAGGTGACATGAGTACAGCTTAGTCCGTTGACTTGACACTGTCACTTCGTCTCGAGTGTGTTCCTACTGTTCTTAGATTACTACCCTACCACGGCTCAAATGAGTCATGCAAACCGGTAGTAGTTGGGTGCAGTCCCTAAGCACTTGGAGGCAGTGACTGTTAGACAGGATTCGTCTCTCCCGGTATTGGGAGTTGATATCGCACTGTGTCTAGGAAAGCCATTACTCAAAGTCCCTGGCCAGGGCAAGCGAGATTTACTAGTAGTTTTCCAGTATTTTCTCAGGGTGTTTTGGGCTACACTCCCACACGACTTGTACCTCTATTAGGGGACTGACGTTTACCGCCCCCCTAGGCCCGACATGTGATATTCTCATACGAACAGACCAGACTGTACGGAGATTGTCACATTCAGGCTCAGTAGGAGTTCGGATGGGTTCACCACATCGGTCTTCTTATCGGCATCTACCTGGGGACCGTTACGTACAGCTAGTACCGCTTACGGCCTGTGGTTAAACCCACTGCCAGCGTAATGTCAAGTCTTTAGAGTCCCACACAGAGGGTTGTTCACCTTTGGGCAAAACAGAGTAGAGGTCGTATGGTTCTACGACGGGGTTCGTTTACATACGCGCACTTGTGCACGTTTGGTGTCTGGGCAGTTATTACTAGCGAGCTTTGGTTTAAGCCAAATCCTAGTATTTGTTTTGGGATTGGTCTTGTCTCATAGTGTTCGTGTTCCTCGGAGCACAGATGCGGGTGTGTATACACAGTTGACAGAGGCAGAGGAACCTCATTAGGGTTTTGACCATTGACTTGATCAAAACCATAATGAGATTGAGGAAATTGATTAATGAGTTTTAATTAGTGATAATTGTATCATGGTTAATTAGGTTTGCCCCTTTGACCAAGTTGACCCATGTTGACTTGGATATTTTTGTGAGCATGCTTAGCATTAATTATGATATGATAAAGGTCAAATCAACAACAACCAAGACAATTTATCCTAATTAAAATTATCATTATTCTTTTTAGTTCATAAGAGAGCAAGGTTCATATTATTCTTATTCTCTTATGCTCTTTCTCTCTTTTGCAAAGCTCTCTCATCTCCCTCTCTAAAAGCTCTCTTGTTTCATGAGTTGAAAAACATGAGCTTTGTGAGATAAAACCATCAAAACACCTCTCTACTAATTCTAGGGTTCTTAGTCTATCAAGCCAAGCACTCTAGTTACTTCTTGGTTGAGGTAGGAGCTCAAGGTAGAGGCCTTCGGGTGGATCTTTCTTCGGCAAAGAGAAGACGAAGAGGAGGAGCCGTCTACACCACTCCAATGAGCTAGCAACAAGGAGGACCACAAGAAGAAGTGAAGGAGTTCAATAACTAGGTATAACCATCTAACCTAGTAGCTAGAACTTGTAGTTAGTTTGTTAGTTTTTGTTTAGCAAAGATCCTTCATGGTTAGTCTATGTTTCCTTGTGATAAAAATCTGATTTTTACTCTTTCCGCCTCCCCGTAAGTACCGGGGTAGGTTACATAGACTTACAGGATGTACATTTCCTTGCACAGTATTATATTCCTTTCTATGACCTAGCATCATTGGTACCAGTTATGGTTTTGTTACCACGGTTGTACGAGCACAGAGAGCTACGGCTAGAGTTGCGGTCAGCACGAGCTCGTCATGGATGAGGACTGACCAGGGCGTGATTCCAGGGACATACGATTTGCATAGATGCACCGTGTTATTGTTTTTTCGTGCCATGAGTGTTTGATGGATCGCTTCCATGAGATTGCTCGGACGTGCAGATTTGCACCACAGGATTGATCCACTGATAGAGGCCAGCCAGAATATGATAACCATTAATGTATCACTTATTCATGATGATTGAGGCACTGTTCAGCATGCAGACGAATGAGCCAGTTGTTGCTGCGAACGACGAGATATTGCCCCAGATATTAGAGCTATTGCAGTACGAGTTGTACTTAGAGATATAATGGAAGGTCGCTAGTCGCCCGAGGATGAATGACTAGGACATGCGGTTCATTCGCTTACCCCGATGCGAGGTCATCAGATAGATGGATTCCAGCTAGAGACGACTTCATGCAGGTACGTTGAGAGTCGATAGAGGCTATCGAATGTCAGAAACCCATTATTCTAAGTTTAAAGTATTCGGAAAGACATGCAAGCAATTCTATGGACCCTCTAGAAGAAAGAAACCCTAACTCGACATAATGACCGTGTGAAAGCCTTTGAACCTTAGGGTTTGCGGCAGTTCCGCGGTGCCATTAGTGAGGCTTGGGTTTGCCCTTCTACGGCTGGTCCACCGATGTTGTGGTATGTACTCGATACTATTAAACCGTACCCATGATGTTGAGCTCTTGGGGGATTATGAGGTTTTGACGAATCAATCGAGTGGTTCGACTTCATTCGGATGCTATGTGGTAGGATGCATTGCTTGGGAAACTCCAGATACGAGAATAGCCGTTGGAGCACAGTCCATGCAGCCACGGAGACGAGTCCGAAGCAATCGACAGTAAAGAAAGGTGGGGTAAGTGGTTCATACGAGATCTTAATGAGATGACGTTCCACTCTGCTGACATCAGAGATGTGATACGCATGCAGATGCGTTATATATAGATATATCTTCCAGAAGGAGTCGCGATGAGTATGCAGCCGTTCCGGAATAAGAAACAGATATAGTAAAAGATGATAACTTCCGGGCAGTTCGGCAGAAATGAGATTTTGGGAGAAACCTCGACAGGACCTTCCTGGAATACTTTACGAGGAGACTTGGACCAAGGAGTGGTCATTTTACGTACACCAGCAGGCCAGAGTTAGGCATCGTCGACGAGACATGTTACGAGTGACCACGACAGTTGGCCAGAGACTCTTAGAGGATGTGCTTGAGCGGGACTATTCTGCCATACTTGATTTCGGTATTTTGGGCGGTCTATTCTCATGATTGAGTTTTGATGATTGAGTTTCATGATATTTGTTTTCGTGCACCATGGTTACACCTACTGGGTATTTACGTTTTGTGCATAGTTATTGCACTTCAGATGTGTTTTCATACACCGTCGTGTTGATTAATGAGTTGTGCGTATTTATTGCACTTGAGGTTGATTTTGATTCCATGCCTGATATTTCAAGCAATTTATTTGCATGATTGAGATTTTGTGCCCCACAGTTGCACCTGACTTCATGTTGGTGTCATTTGAGATATTGATTATGATTTCATGCCTAGGGCATGCGTGCGTTTTGACTTATACTTTCGGCATAGTTTTCAAGCACTTTTAGTATTTTGATTTGCTTTTGTGCACGCTGATGCACATGGTTGTGAGATTATATACCACGGTATACCTGATTTGGATTTTGATTGAGATGTGTTGTGTACCGTCGATTTCGATTGCGATATTCGATATTGTTTTCGTACACCTTGTGCACTGGATTTGGATTCTTGTGCATATTTGGGCGCTTGATACGATATTGGTGCATACCAGATGCACTAAATCGAGATTCTTCGTGCATATCAGATGCACCCGATTTTGCTGCCAGGCTCCCACGTTGCCTCTAACAGGTGTTTCGTGCACACCCGTTGCACTTAGATGTTGTTTCTGTGCACATGTATGGCACATTCATGGATTTTGATTTCCGTGCACACCAGACGCACGCAGTATTCTTATGCACCTCTTAGGATTGATTTCTTATGGAGCAGTACGTTTTTATGTTATTTACTATTGTTTCATACTGAGCAGGACTAGTCAGAGGACAGTACCTGAGTATCTTTTTGCATGCATTAATTGTTATCGAAAGGATTTCCAAAAAGAAGAGCTATAGTCTCAGTATTTACCTACGTGTCTGAGATGACACGAAACGTTTAAAACAAGGAAACCCTTCTAAATTATTTTTAAACGGCGGGACGTAAATATTAAACAAAGGATATATATATATATATAGTTATTTTCTTATATTAGACGTCCGTCACTGTGCAGTGATATGCGCATTGCACAACGACTTAAAAGTGTTTGGCATACATTTCCTTCAGATATTTACTTGTATAGTTATGATGTTTACTTGCACTGTTGATTTATATCACGATTGGTTTCGTTTTGGGCTTTGACATTGATGTCTTCGCCATGACTCCGATAATTGCGGGATGCTTGACGGAGTTTGATTTGGAGTTATCTGCTCATTGTTCAAGAGCATGCATTGCGCTATGATGTGTTTTATCTATTGATGATTTCGGAGCCCCGACGACTTAGACTTTTTACTGAAATGTTTTAGTATTTGAGGGGTTTAAATGTAAATTTGGGGACCGAATTTCTTTAAGTGGGGAAGATTGTAATATTCCAGAAAAATAAAATATTATTTTTGGGAATTTTTATAATTTAATAATAATTATATTGAATATTTTAATGAGGTGGTAAAATTAAATACTGATAAATTGGGAAAAATTGGGAAAATTTTGGAAATTACTGAAATGAGGATGTTTTATTTGATTTAGGCGAATTATGAATTTTTATGATTTTTATATGCACCTTTAACGCTAATCGCAATTAAATATCGCTAATCGCGCATTAAGCGTGTTTTGTGAACATGACATGCACATGTCACATTTTTCACACTTGTTACATTTTTCTATCATGGTTTTTCCTTATGTTTATCATGCATGGCTTTTTAAAAAGAAAATAGAAAAGAAAAGAAAATAAAGTCAAAGGGGACACAATGATTGCAAGAGGGATGGGCATGAGAGAGAGAGGGTGAGGGGTCAACCAAGCATGGCTCTCATTTATTTTCATTCATCATTCATCTTCTTCATCTTTTCCTCTCTTCCCTCACTCCGATGGCAGCACCTCCTCCCTCCCTCTCTTCAAGACCCCAAAACTTCATAAAAAACTACTCCAAAATCCCTCCCCATTTCACAAAAAATGTGCACAAGCCCTCAAACTACACTTTGGACAAAGAAAGTTTGCTTTTTGGCGCTGTAGAGGATTCAAGAGTGTCAAATGAGGTAATCCCTTCACAATTAGTGTAGTATTTCATTTGCTTATGCATCTATTCAAGTTTAAAATCAATTTGGCAGAATTTTGTGGACTTTGGATATCCCTAGAGAGGGTTAGGGTTAATATGAGTTGTGTTGGTGAACTTGAGCCTTATTGGTGACCTTAGACCCCCCTTTAATGATAGAAACCCAGACCAAGCCCGACCGAAACTCAAAATACGGAATTACAGAACTTTCATGTCGGTTTGTGAGGTATTTGAGTGTGCAGGAAAATCTGGGATGACCTGGGAAAATTACGAGATGAGCAAACAACCCCTGCAGACTAGAATTGACCCTAGGAACCCCCTGTAGCAATACGAACCATAGAGCAGCCGCCAGGGCCTGCGAGCTCGGATTTTAGGGGGAGGGGCTCAGCCACTTGGTGAGGGGTGGGGTCCTGGTTGCTTCTATAGCTCTTGTACCCTATATACTTCACTCCAGTATTGTTTTGGAACATTGCTTACACCTTAATCGAAATCTCGGACCGCTTTCTCAAGTTGTTGTTTTGATTCGAGTTATGGTTTTGCGTATTTTAATTTCTGGATTTTACTGTTTGTATTTTATCTCGATCACTTAACGTTTGTACGTCTATATAGAGTGATATCGGGTTGTTTTGCGAGAGCAAACCATAGGTTTTGACCTATGTGAGTTCCGCATGTCGTTTTGGTTTCGATTTGGTTTTAATGCGATACGATTCGTGTGACATGTATGTTCACCCCTGGGGACTTCGAGACGACAAGCAAGCGCGTGGCGACATCGGCATCGGCAAACGAAAATCAGGTGAGTAGATTTATATCTACGGGGAGAAGTCGGGTGGATGGCGTATAACACCCCCGCAAAGCTGTGAGAATGATGGGATATGATATATATACTTTTATATGTTAGGGTGTGATATGAACCTTAGCAAGAAAGCCTTAGGAGATTAGGGGTAAGTGTTAGCGAGAATGGATGAAAGGACTATAATCGATTCTTAGTCCCGAAACCCTTGGGTAAAGATTTGCATACACGCACATACACATACTCGCATACATTGACTTCCTTATGCATATCGGGGACATATTTATATTTGTATTCATATTCTTGGATGACGAGAATGTTATATGATACTTCGAAATGAGCCGATCTGATCTGGCATGATGCCGTGATATATTTAATATGTGATCGAGATATGTCATGATGTTATAGCGGATCGTTGGATGACGATACTATGTTGATGATATATATATATGATAGTTGACATGTGATCGAGATATGAGATAAGATATGTTAAGATATTTATAATGGATCGCTTGGGCGATGTATACTCCTATATGATGATAAGTGTTAATGACATCGGGTTGCATGAGGCTTTAGATCAGTAGCCAGATCATGATATTTTTGATGATATTTATAGTGTACTAGACTTAGATAAGTACCCCTGCTCACAATATGTGATGATGTGGATGCCGGATGAATAATGAGATAAATGTGATATTTGATCCGTACCAAGATTTGGGATGTCGTACGATAGATTTACCGTACGAGAGATAGTTATGAGGATAGATCTGCACTCTTGACTCGAGGAGATCATATTATTTATTGTATCGTACGTGATACTGTTGAGGCAAGATCACTGACTACTAGGTATATATGTATAGATCGACTTATACTTAGGCGGATTCCCTTACCTTTTTTACGGGGCCCGACTAATACTCATTTTCAAAAGTGGGGAGTCATGAGTATGTTTTTGTACCAAACTGTATGACTCGCATATTGGGTAGGTATATTTTCTGTGTTGCTGTTAGTACATTACTTTCTGTACATTTCATGATGTTTCATCGCATTGCATGCTTGTACATATGTTATCTATAATTATCATGAAACCCTGCTGTCAGGACACCAGCACCATTACCGATGATGCGTATGTTCCACGTACACTTGCTTGCCGGCTCACACAGATCATCATCGGTAATTGCCATGTCATGTACACTTTAGAGAATATTATTTCGTTGACATAGCGTGCTAGCTGATACTTGCAATATGTTATAGCTTCCATATGCTAGTTTAACTATTGCATTCATTGTATGATATCAGATGCATTCATATATTCATTGGTTATGTAGTATTACAGAGATTTATGTCCGTTTTCATTGTTATTGACATGGTGACCTGATGATTTCGGATTATTCTTAATATTTTCTGGATTTGGAAACCGCATGTGAAAGCTTTGTAAAACTGACGAATTATTTTAAAGTGAAAAATGCGGTTTTCCTTGATATATTAAGTATTGTGCACCATGATGTTTTCTTGGTTCTGAGATGTTTTCGAGACCCGATTTGAGGAGTTGGATGAACCGTCTCGGGTACATGGTGGACCCGGTAAGGTACCCCGGGGCAAGAAGCTCAAGGTGTAGACGATGAGCCTGGCAGGGGCAGACTGCCTACCGGTGATTTTACCTAGCGCGGCAGTTATCCGGAGGATACCGTTCATGGTCGTATGAGTGATGATATGGGCCGATCCGGACTGACGGAGCCCAAGGTATTGAGATATTGAGACTTGAGGCACTGAGATATTGAGATTTGATGATACAGGCCAGTCCGGCTAGCCGGAGCCTGAGGTATTGAGATACTGCGATTTATGTTTTGTGTCGATGTTGGACACCGTTTTATCTGTCGATTTCATTGATGATACGCGATTTATATACATACAGAAATCTCATAAAATAAAGAAAATAGCTGTCTCATTCATGATGTATTCTGTTTCATTTGTAATGCATTCATACATCATATATCTGATATGTTGCTATCTGAGGTACTGACACGAGCATGTAGTGTTACACTTATACATAGTTGACCTGGATTTTTATTTGAGGATATTACTTGATATGACCTCGGATAGTGTTATGCATGCGATTTCTACTCATATATGTTTTCTACTCACGAGTTGGCAACTCACCCCCGTTGTGCCACAGTTTCTTGCAGGTTTTGCCGCACAGGTTTCGTTGCGGTTTCGCTGGCACATTGTCCCTTCCGGGTGATTGCTTTGGTAGGTGGGTTCTTTTGCATCAGGACCACCATTGTATATTTGTTATTTCAGTTGTATCTAGTAAAACTCCATCAACCAGACTTGTATTATTTGATAGACATAGAAGACCAGTGTATCTTATTTCGACCTTAGATTCGCGTGCTGTATTATATGGTTTTCCTCTGGTTTTCTTGATGATGTTGGATTTTATCCTGAGTTTGATCATCACCCTTCAGCGTTGTATATTATATTGCTTTGTGTGTTTTTGTCCGCTGGTTGGCGAAGAGCTAGGTCCCGCTTGGGGATGCCTTTATTCATTACATATGCTTTATCAGGTTTGTACTCGTTTGGGGTCAGTTTTTATAAAGGAAACTCTGCCGAAATTTTTTGAAAAGACTTGATATTTTAAAAATGCATATTCCGGCTTATATTGTCAAACTTCTTGCTTTTAAATTGGTTTTCCTTCACTCTACTACTTTACTTGGTTTGGATTTCTGGGTTTTGGCTTACTTAGATTACGTACGCCTCGAGACGTTTCGTAATTTAAGTGTCGGTCATGTTCCGTACTTTTTGGGTCGTGACAGAGGGTTCTCTCGTTCAGGCGAAAGATGTAGAGCCCGTAAGTTGTTACGGCCGCCGTAAGGTGTTACGGCAGGGTTTCGATCTTTTTCGTGTAATTGTTATAGGAATAATGATCGGAAGGATAATACTGGTAGGTTTTGGTTTAAGCCGGATACCGGTATAATATTATTGGATTATATGTATTCGTATTTTTCGGAATTCAGATACGGGTATACGTACACGGTATACGGAATACGGAGGAAGGGTATTCTTGTAATTGTTACAAGAATACCTTCTAGAAGGTGTCACCTCATAATTACATTATTTATTTTGTGAAAATAAATAAATGAGGTGGAAATTAATAAAGTCTAAGCATGGTTGTAGGAATGGCTTGTATTATATTTTATTAGTTTGGTGTTACTATTGAAGCATGGTGCTAGTTTTTTAATACATGCTTCAATTATTTCTTTTATGCCATATCCTTCATCATGCTTGATTTTCTCTCATAATCAAAATACACTTTCTCTCCCCTTCTTCTCTCCTCCTCCTTCATCCTAAGCTTTACCTTTCACATGTGATATGAATCAAAAGCTTAGGGTTAAAGATAATCCAATACACTAATCTCTACATCATCCTAGTGATCTCTTCTAGCAAACTTGGTCTCTAGGTTAAACTCTTGTGAAGAGTTTGTAGCATGCACGATAGCTCTCACGTGGATCATCTAGGTCTTGAGGTGGCCGGAGATCGAGGACATCGGCAACATCCAAAGGAGCTATGGAGTTCATCAAAAGAGAAGACAAGGAGCAAAGGAGTTGCATCAAAGAGAAGACCCGAAGGACCGTATCATCGAGGTATAATCCCTAACATAGTAGATAAGAACTCTAGTTAGGGTTTTCTAGTTATGGTTTAGATAAGATCTTGGGTTAAATGCGTGTTGTATGCAAAGAAAATTTTCTTTTATCGCTTCAGTCGCCTCACAAGAGTTGTGGGAGCATGCTACATGCACTAGCATATATGATATATAATAAACGTTGCTTATTTTTTGCACCCCCGGTAGTCCAGCTCCCGCTCTGCCGGTAGTTAAGTAACCTAACGGTGCATGATGGGACCCCGTGGCGAATGCGGATGGCATAACCGTACGTTCTATTTTCGTTTCATTTTTCTGTAATGTTTAAGAAACATTAATTGATGGGACTTCATTAATGAGATTAATGAAAAGAAAGAAACCAAAAGATGTTGTACAATCAAACTTTTAAAAAGGGTAGCTCTAGTTTTTGCTTTGCATAGTGGTATTCCTTGATGAATATCCAACACCTAATTCGATGAGGAAAGAGCCGAGATCCCTTCACCGGGAGTTACCTCTTTAGCGAAACTAGCAAATGCTATAAATCACTTGGTTTTGTTTTTTATTGCTTCTCTAGTTCTTTCTTTCCATAGTGGTATTCATCCAGCACCTCATTCGATGAGGAAAGAACCGAGATCCCTTCACCGAGAGTGACCTCTTTAGTGAAACTAGCAAAAGCCTAAAAAACACTCCTTTTCAAAATCATTAGATTCTACATCGATATCAAGTTCATTACGCTTATGGTTTTCTTAAAAACCTCCGTAGCCCTCCGTCATTTCAGATAAGTGGTATTTTAGTATTCGTGCTACGGTAGTTTAGCCTCCGTCAAGGCGTTGTGTACGGTAGCTGATTAATACTTATCTATAGCATAAGATGCGATTGGATTACGATAGTCATACGACGTTGTTTGGCCTCTGTCAAGGGTCGTGCGGATGGGTCTAATTCAATCAAAAAATGAACGGGTTGAACTTGACTAGCGCCCTATAGGTAGTTTGGCCTCCGTCAAGGTTATAGGACGCTAGGGGTAGAAAACTATTATCGGGAATTTAAAGTGTTGAAATTTTCAATGAGATTGCATACCTTCTATGTGATAGTTGGATCCCGATACCCATAGAGAGTAAGAGTTACTCCTGGAAAAAATTTGCTCTTTACAATTAGCTACTCAAGTAGGTGTCTAGAAAGGTGTCAATGGGGTTATGCCTCTTGGGAAACGAGGTTTATTTTAATTAGGTCCGTACGAAAGCATGGGGAACCTCCCTCGGAGTACCGATACCTGCCTGTCCGAATGATTGGCGAACCAGTAGGGTGTAATTAATCCCGACTAATCTTACCTTTTAGGGTTTGAAGGAAGATTTGATAAAAACAGTGGGAGCCATCCTAGATAAAATAACCAATCTAATCTTGCAAAGAGCGCACGGAAAGTGATTATCCTTCTCTCTCCTGGTAGCGACCAATGAAATGCCTTAATCAAGATAATAATATGGATGTATTGACCGAACCTACTTATTATACTGGGCTAGGTTCCGCTCTATCTTATGATTGTCATAAGTCTGCGAAAGGAATATGGGAATATTCGGATTCCCACGCCACCCAAACGAAGAAAAAAGATGTTGATGCATTATCTTCGGGTGTGTTCGTAACCAAGAACCATTTCTCAGTTACCTCTACGTCCTGTGTATTGTATACCGGATCAGGATCATATATATGTAATTTGTTACATGGGCTAAAGAAAGGTAGAGAACCGGGATAGGGTGATATGTCTCTAAGTAGTAGAGAATAGTGCAATTGTTGCAGCCAAAGCCGTTGGCAGATATCACCTGGTGTTACCAACTGGTAATACATTGATTCTTAGCGACTGTTATTTCGTACAATTAAATATTGTGAATATTTTCCTAAATCAAGTGTTGATTGGGTAAGGTACGTTGTTTAACAGTGTACACATTCTGAATCATACTACAATTCTAAACGTACCGAACACACACAAGAGGAACAGTTCAGAAATGAACGAAGTCTTCTTGTGGCATTGTAGACTGGGTCATATTGATGAAACAAGACTAGCTGAAGTTCCATAAGGATGCATATTTGAATCCGAATGAATTTACATCTTATGAAACTTTCCAGTCATGTCTCAAAGACCAAAGTGACCAAAGCTCCATTTACTGGAAACAGAGAAAGAGCTACTGAACTCTTGGACAGATACATGGTGATGTATGCGGTCCTATGTCTACACATGCTAGGGAAGGTTCCCCATACTTTATTACAATCACCGATGTTCTCTCAAGATACGGACAAGTGTTCTTGTTGAAACACAAAACTGAATCTTTTGAGAATTTCAAGGAATATAAGTACGAAGTTGATAACCAGATGGGTAAAGGTATTCAAATCCTTCGATATGATTGGGGAGAAGAATACTGGAGCATGGAATTCCAAGACTATTTAAAAGAAAATGAGATTCTCTCTTAGCTTACTCCTCCGTATACACCACCGCACAACGGTATATCGGGGTGGAGGAATCGCACCCTATAAGATATGGTGTGGTTTTTTATGAGTACTGCTGAGTTGCCTAATTCCTTTTAGGGACGTGCACTTGAGAAGATGCATACCTATTGAATAGAGTTCCGACTAAATCCGTTGCCTACCACTCCATATGAGATATGGAATGAGAAGAGACCATCTCTTAAACGAGTTAAGATATGGGGTTGCCCGGCCTATGTTGAAAAGCAAAATCCGGAAAAGCTCGAGGCAAGGTCATTTCTATGCAAGTTTGTAGGATATCCCAAGCATTCGTGAGGGAATATCTTCTACCACACTGAGGAACAAAAGGTTTTTTGTTTCTCAACATGCCACCTTTTTAGAAAAGGAATTTCTTGTGGAAGAAATTAATGGCGATGAGATAGAACTGGAAGAAGTTCTAGTAAGGAAAACTATAACTGACGATTTGGTGAAACCTGAGGATTCAATAGTCCCTGACGAACCTAAGCCACTCCGCAGATCAAGTAGGGTTCCTCATCCACCTGAGAGATACTACAGTTTTCTCATAGACGGCAGAAGCGAGGATTGCATCATGGAGATGATGACCCAACTAATTTTGAGCAGGCCATCACGAGTGGGGACTCTGTGAAATGGCTGGATGCTATGCGATCTGAGATGGAATCCATATACACCAACAAAGTGTTGACTTTGGAAGTTTCTCCTGAAGGGGTAAAACCCATCAGGAGCAAGAGAATCTTCGAGAAAGATAAATTGGAGTAGATAGAAAAGTTGAGACTTTCAAAGCTATGCTTAAGTCTATCAGGATCCTACTTGCCATTGCTGCATACCATGACTATGAAATCTGGAAGACTGCACGTCAAAACCCCTTTTCTAAATGGTGATTTAGAAGAGAGCGTATAAGACATTGCCAGAGGGCTTCATAGATAGTGGGAGCAGTGGTAGCATGTGCAAACTGCTTAAATCCATCTACGGGTTAAAGCAGGCATCGCAGAGATGGAACATTTTTTTATGAAGCTGTCGAACAGTTTGACTTCATCAAAAAGGTAAATGAACCATATATAAATAAGAAGTTTGTTGAGAGTATGGTTGTCTTCCTTGTATTGTATGCGAATGACATACTCATGAGAGGAAAGGGTGTTCCTATGCTACACTCGGTCAAACGCCTCTTATAACACAGGTTCTCCATGAAAAATCTAACTGATGTCTCCTATATCCTGGGGATATAGATCTATAAAGATAGATCTATATGGATTTGGGATTGTCCCAATCCAGGTACATAGACACCATGCTAAAGGGGGTTAGTATGGATGATTCTAAGTGTCGTAATGTACCTGCTTGTTCAAGAATCATTCTCTCCAAAGAGATGTCTCTCGAGACTGATTTGGGGAGGGCTCGCATACAAGGGATACCCTATGCTTTAGCAGACGGGTCAATCATGTATGAAATGTTAAGCACCGACCAGATGTATCTTACTCATTAGGTGTAGTGAATAAGTATCGAAAAGTTCTTTGGGAAACCCATTGGAAAGCTGAAGAACATCATTAAGTGCTTGAGAAGGACTAAATAGATGTTCTTGGTGTATGGTAACGGTGAACTCCAGATGGAGTCCTTTACCGATTCAAGCTTCCAGAGTGATAAGGATGACTGAAATTCAGTCTCAGGTTTTGTCTTCACCCTCGGTGGAAGGACGGTATGTTGGAAGGGTTCCAAGCTATATACCGTAGCATACTCGTTAATAGAGACTAATTACATCACTACCAAAGAGGTTGTCTGGATGAAAAAGTTCATAGGATGAACTTGGTTCCTACCATTATGCATCCAATACCTGTGTATTGTGATGACTATGGAGTTATGGCATTGGCCTAGGAACCCCAGTCCCGTCAGCGATCTAGACATATTCTTAGACAATATCACCAGATCAGGGGGATAGTTGATCTCCGGGAGATTGAGGTAAGGAGAGTTGACAGAGAGGATAACATAGAGGATTCACTCACCGAGGCCATCCCCAGATACTATTCGAAAGACTTTTAGGACATTGGGTATGAGATACTACAACAACTGGTCTTAGTGCAAGTGGAAGATTGTTAAGAATATGTATTCCCTAGAGGCCATTATTGTTGATATAGTGGATGCTTGGACATATATATAGAGGACTTTCTTGCACGACATGATAGTATGCTATCAGGTTACCTTTCTCTTATCATGTAGACTGGTATTATACTGTCTATCTCTTACATGTTGATAATGCCCTTAGGATATGTACTTGACTACCAGGATTATGATGAGATCATACTAGTAGGGCCAGGGTGGTCCAAAAGTGCATCCTTTAATAAGTTCCAAGTCGAGGGATTATCGAGGCAAGGGCATCGATATTCCAGAGTAGACTAGTGTGTACATTTCTTGTCCCTTAAAGGGCGATGGTTGATCCTACAACCATTGGTGTGTGACATCAAAGATTGTACACAGGTGCTCATTGGAGAATGGGTACACCGAACAGGACTCGCCGATGACTCTTATGTAGTAGAATACCTATCGTTAGATAGCAGTCCTCTGGTGACACCGGTACAGGTTAGTCTATAGACCCGAGATCGTCATAGAGTCTTGTGTGGCTCACACTGTGCTTTGATTTCCTCCCTACCATGCTCAAAGGAGACGTGCAAACAGGTGGCTTTTGGGTACAATCTCGAGTCGCATGGAGGCAATGAGCAATAGGAGGGGTTTTGTCTCTCCCGGTATCAGGGGTTGATGTTGCGTGATCAGTCGAAAATATTGCATTTTTAACACATCAATTTCCCTACTATTTGCAATCATCTAAAGGTGTTCGGTATGAATATAGCACATATTAGCAATTTGTCTGTAAAATACCAAATAACATGTGTTATACATTATAACCGGCATTCTGAGGGAAATTGAGTGTTTATTATTGCACGCATGATCTTTGTATATTGCAACACTTGTCTCGAGATTGTGTGCAGGAAATTCCAGGTAAAAAAAGCCCAAACTGTTAAAAGTGCTGATAAAAATATGCCAAGTCCAAGACTAGTGATCTGGCAGTAAACAAGAAAGATTTAAAAGATTCCAGACATCAGAAAAATACCCTAAGGCCAGCACAAGAGTACCCTGGATGTTTCATGCAATGTTACCACTAAACGGCCGTGGATCCGCGGCCGTAGTGGCATATTGGCGGTGGATCCGCGGCCATGTCATCACATAAATGGCAGATTGACTTCTCAGAGTGCTCCTTCCAAGATCCTAACTGCTTCAAGACACTTCTTTCTCCAGAAATCTCCAGAAGCTTATGTCCTAACAGCCAAGCTTCTTGTACAAGCTAAACACCTCCAAGCTTCTCAAGGAAGCTAGCTAACTACCTAAATCTAGAAGCTTCCTTCATACCTACCAAGATTGCAAGAGAAGCTAGCTTAGCTTCTAAAGGAAGCTAAACCTAATCAAGCTTCTAGGGGAAGCTAAAGAAGAAGGCTATAAAAAGGACCCAAGGGCATCATTACAAGGTTGTTGAAAATTGAGCCAAAATTCCACAAGTTGAGTGACACAAGTTGTGCATCCAAACCCTAGCCCAAATACAATTCAAAATCCAAATCAAGATCACTGAGTACAAAATCAAGCAAGAAGCCATCAAGCCTTTTTGGAGCAACGCCGATCTTCATCCGAGCAAGTGATCCAAGACGATGCGCGACTCACGGGGACGATACGAAGCTAATTCGAAGATCGAGTTCTTTCCTCAATTCTTGTAGTCTTTGAGTGAATTGTAACGAAACGTTGAATAATGAAAGGTGAAAAATCTTGATCTTGCTTTTCTTTACATTCTTACGTCGTGGAATTTCTTGATCTTTGATTCAATTATTTTCATGATGCTTGAGTAAATCTCCGCTTGTGGACGATTCGAGAGAATTGATAGATCTAATGATGATCAAATCTTAATACTAATTTTTAAGTCTTATGAGATTTGTGAACTCTAGGAAAAAGAATCATCAATGACCTAATTTGGATCGAGATTGCATTCTTGTGAATTTCGTGCAAATTAGGGATCAAATGATTGATGATTTTCTTTGCTAGAGGCTAGATCCGAATGATCATGATTAAAAAGACAAGGGATAGAAGGAGAAACCCTAGTTTCTTCAATAGATCCCTAATCTTCATCATAATCATCAATCTATCTACAAATTATCAATAGATAAGATTAGGAATTATTAGATTCATCATTAGCTATTAACTCGATCGAATCCAACAAGCTACTCTTCATTATCTTGATAAATCAAAACAATTGGGGAACAATTCTTGATTCTCGATTTTAGATCTTTACTTTCTTTAAGTTTCTTGAAAATAAAAACTCATAAATCTTGAATCAATTTTATTGCAATTTTCTTTTATCCTTTAATTTTCAACTCAACAAAAACAATTACGATCAAATCTCACATTCCCTGTGGACGATCCGCACTCGCTAACGAACCTAAAATTGACACCGTTATTGATTGCGGTTTACAATTTTTTTTGGTTGTGATCTTTACACTTTTCTATATACACGACATCGAAATCGAAGATCAATCATTGCGCTATGCTCGATTGCGTATAACTGGAAATCCCTGGCCAGGGCTGCTTATGAGATTCACTGATAAGTGTTATCAGTAGTCCTCGAACCGTTATAGACCAGACATCGGCATGACTTATCACGTTACTGGGGTCTGACGTTTACCACCCCTACACATGATATGTGACATATCAGACGAAGAGACCGAACTGTACGGTAGTGTTACCGAAAGGTTTCATGGAGACTATGGACAAGCTTTCTTGTTGATCTTCATATCGCTCAATACCCGGGTAGCCGTTACGTCCAACTAGTACCGCTGACGACTTGTAGGTGATTGATGTGATCATTACCTACTGCTGGCGTAATGACGGGTCTTTAGAGTCCCATACAGAAGTTCCCTGGTTCAAGTGAAACGAAGTTGGACACATAGGTGATATGTGTGTGGGCCTGATTAAATACGTGTATGTGGTACCGTATTGTAATCCGGCAGTTATCTGTAATCGGTTCGGTTATATGTGATATAACCAGATTGTCGAATCAAGTGTTGATTTGATAATGTGATATACAGATAAATGATATTAGTCGGTCATATGTGATATAATCGGATTATTAACTCAAGTGTTGATTTAATAATGTGATATATATTATATGTGACATTAATATATCTTTACTAATATCATTAGCTTACTAAATATTTTCTTATATGTATTAATATATATATATATATATGTTATATATATATATAAATATATATATGTAGAATGGCTTGAATTTCTATTTTTGAGAAAATAGAAAAGAGGTGGAAAATAAGAGCATGGTTGCAAGCATGTGCTTTATTCATAGTTTATTCATCTTAACTAACTATTCAAGCATGGTTGCAATTTTATATTGCAAAATTCCATGTTTGAATGAGTGGGGGTCAAGAGTTGCCATTCATTCTAGTCTCATTCTCAACACTTAGCCATTTTTCTTGAGTTGCTCCCATGGTTTCTCTCGAGCTTCTTCTTCCTCCTCAATTGCTATAGTTCAAGCTTCAACCCTTACATGTGATGTGAACCATGAAGCTTGAACACAAAATTGTGAGCTTTTAACATCCTCTACTTCACCATCCTACACTTGACTAGCAATCGAGTGTGGCGTGTTTACTACGCTAAATAGTTTAGTGTAGAGGTAGCTTGAATTGGAGGGAGTTCGCGTGGATCATCTTCAGCACGTAGGTCATCGGAGGAAGTTCGTCCAAAGCCTCAAGTGGAGCCTAGTGGAGTCGCGGGACTACTACACAGAGCATGTGAAGTGAAGGACTCGATCTACGTTGGTATAACCTCTTTTCACTTTCTGTAGTTGTTCACATCACAAAGGCAAACCCTAATATTGTAGCAATGATCTTGTTTAGTCTAGCTTAGCACTACTAAAAATTTGAATTTGGCATGCTTGATGCCTCTTGGACCTAATGGTGGTGCTAGGGTCGACATTCAAGTGCAACATCAACCCCCAATACCGGGAGAGACGAATCCCCTCCTATCGCGCATTGCCTCCATGTGACTCGGGACTGTACCCAAAAAGCCACCGTTTTGCACGTTCTCTTGAACATGATAAGGTGGAAATCAAAGCACGGTGGGAATCACACAAGACTCTATAACGATCTCGGGTCTACAGACTAACCTATACCAGTGTCACCAGAGAACTGCTATCTGACGCTAGGTATAATACCATCTAGGATTTCTTGGCGAATCCTGTTCAGTGTACCCAGTCTCCATTGAGCACTCATATACCATCTTTGATGTCAAACACCAATGGATGTGGGATCATCCATCGTCCATCATATGGGTCAAAAAGCATATACACTAGTCTACTCTGGAATATCGATGCCCCGTCTCGATACACCCTCGACTAGGAATAATTAAAGGATGTACTTGCAGACTACCCTGGCTCCATTAGTATGATCTCCATCACAGTCCTGGTAGTCAAGTACACATCCTAAGGGCTTTATCAACATGTGAGAGCAAGACAGTATCATAATACAAGTCTACATGTTAAGACAAAGAGCAACCAGATAGCATACTATCATGTCGAGCAAGAAAGTCCTCTCTATATTTGTCCAAGCATCCACTATAATATACGATCATGTATAATAATGGCCTCTAAGGCATACATATAACTAACAATTATTGACATATAGCAACGAGATTTGGGATACCCCACATATTACACTTATGGTCGCAGAAAAGAAATGAAAATCTGCAATAATTAGAATCTGTAATAGCCTTAGACATCATAAACCCCAGAATATCTCATATTCCGAATTTCAAGCCTAACTTATAATACTTGCATTTTAGTCTCAAATTGAAAACTCTTTTCAATTAGTTGTCGGATAATTCAACAAGATTCTCAACTAAGTAATCGCGTACTATACGCAATTGCGACAGAGTTTTGATCCGAATCAAAACTCTGTGGCAATCGATCAATCGAGACTAAATGTCTAGATTTACAATATACAAACTAGTTTTCACAAACCTAATAATCCCGGATTCTAACAATTGTATCACATATAATCAAGATCTATACAACGTTAAACTTTTCGATCGATTTATCGAATACCCACAAATTCCAGAGAGATCAACAACTTGAGAATCATTAAAAACATCCAGAAAGTGCCAAATGCCAAAATGGAGAAACACAAGAAATATGACAACTCAACCCCATTAACATGCCGCGGAACTGCGGCCGAACATGGTGTTTGGCCGCGCTTCCGCGACCGTTTGTTGGTGTTGGGTTCTTAAATTTCTTGAGGCTCCATTAAAAATCATGAACGATTTTTTGCATATTTTTAATTTCGAAAATTTCAACATTTGAAAAATTCGACAAAAACTATACTTTTGCGAACTTCGAAAACCGATCGAACACTTTAATATCGTAAAGACCTACCCTAATGTTCTAGCTTGGCTCTGATACCATGAAAGTGTTTACTAGCATCGCGACATGGTTTAAACGGACATCACACATGCAATTTTCAAATTTTCATGGTGCTAATGAACACTAACCTAGATCTTAACTATAATTTTAGGGTTAACATGATGATATCAACTTAACTATAAGAAGTGAAAGATATTATACCCTCGTAGATCGAGTCCTTCACTTCATAAGCTCCGGGTTGTAGTCCCTACGACTCCATAAGGCTCCACTTGAGAGTTTGAATGAGGCACCTTCGTGATCTTCGCGCCGATGATGATCCACCCGAAGTCCCTCTAGCACAAGCTACATTTTCACTAAACTATCTTTAGTGAAGTAAACACACCATACTTGATTACTAATCAAGTGTAGGATGGTGAAGTAGGGGTTTTGTTTGATCACTAAGGTTTCTACAAAACCCTATGATCACATCACATGTGAGGGTTAGGGTTTTGTTGAAGCAAAAGGAAGAATAAGCAAAATGGAGAGAGCTCTCAAAATAGCTAAGTAAACTCAAGTCAAGAAAATGAATGAGTGAGATTGAAGTGAAGAATGGCTCTCTCTTTCCTCACTTATTCAAGCATGGAATAAAATGCAATAAGAAATTGCAACCATGCTTGAACAGTGAGTCAAGAGTAATAAATAAATAATAAAGCCCATGCTTCACACCATGCTCAAAATATCTCCCTATTTACACCTCATTTTATATTTTCCAAAAATAGAAAATTCATGCCATGCTTCATATAATATATATATATATATATATATAATGAAGAATAATTAGTGAGCTAATAATATTAGTTAATATATAATAATATCAAATATAATATATATCAAATTATTAAATCAACACTTTATTTAATAATCCAGTTACATCACATATAACCGACTAATATCATTTATCTTTAAATTACATTATCAAATCAACAATTGATTCGATAATCTGGTTATATTACATATAACCTAACCGATAAAAAATAACTTCCAGATTAGAATACGGTATCACATACTCGTATTTAATCAGACCCCTACACATATCAACATATGTGCCCTACTTCGCTTCGCTTGTACCGGGAAACTTCTGTGCGGGACTCTAAAGACTCTTCAATACGCCAGCAGCAGGTGATGATCACATCAGTCACCCACAAGCCGTCAACGGTACTAGCTGGACGTAACGGCTACCCAAGTATTGAGCGATCGGAAGATCAACAAGCAAGTTTATCCAAACTCCCATGAAGCCTATATGTAACCCTTACCGTACAGCTTCATCTGATATGTCGCATATGAAGTCAAGGGATGGTAAACGTCAGACCCCAGTAACATGATAAGTCATGCCGATGTGTGGCTCATAACGGTTCGAGAAACTACTGATAAATCTTATCAGTAAATCACAGCAATCCTGGCCAGGGGTTTTGCAGTTATAGCCAATCGAGCATATCGGAACATCAACTCCCTATACCGGGAGAGACGAAACCCCTCCTATCGCTCACCGCCTCCATGTGATTCGGGACTGTACCCAAAATCCACCTGTTTGCACAACTCCTTTGAGCCATGTTAGGGAGGAAATCAAAGCACAGTGGGAGACACACAAGACTCTATGACGATCTCAGGTCTACAGACTAACCTGTGCCAGTGTCACCAGAGAACTGCTATTTGACGATATGTATAATACAAACTAGGAGTCCTCGGGGATTCTTGTTCGGTGTACCCATTCTCTAATGAGCACCTGTGTACAATCTTTGATGTCAAACACTAATAGATATAGGATCAACCATCGCCGACATACAGGGTCAAGAAATGTACACACTAGTCTACTCTGGAATATCGATGCCCTTTCTTGATATCCCCTCGACTAGGAACAATTGAAGGATGTGCTTTTGGAATACCCTTGTCCCAGTAGTATGATCTGCATCATAGTCCTGGTAGTCAAGCATATATCCTAAGGGCTTTATCAACATGTAAGAGAAAGACAGTATAAGAATACCAGTCATCATGTTAAGATAAAGAGTAACCAGATAACATACTATCATGTCGAGCAAGAAAGTCCTTTATATATATGTCCAAGCATCCACTATGATATACATCAATGTACAATTATGGCCTCTAGAGCATACATATTCCCAACACTCTCATGTGTGTTGTCACATACACAAGAGAGAGGGTGGGCCCCACCATTTATTAAGTATAATAAATAATATATATATATTAATATATATATATATAAAGATATATATATATATATATATAAATGTATATTAATTTACAAATAATATAAAATGGTGGGAATTAATATATATATATATATATATTAAATAAGTATTAGTACATGTATCCTATACATGTACACAACATGTATCACATACAGGAAATGCTATCAATATCTTCTCGGTATCATATACTGTAGAGAGTGCATATATCATATACACTATACTAGAAACTACATAATCTATACTGTTATCAAGTCAACACTTAACTTGATATTTCGGTTTTTAAACCGGCCAGTATAACAGTCGTCCGATTAAACGCGTATATCCAATATACATATTTAATCAAACTCATGCGCGTATCCTTATACGCGCGTCACATCGTGTTTTGCCCGGGCAAGTACTTCTGCTGCAAGACTCTAAAGACCTGTCAATACACTGGCGGTAAGTTATATAATATCGTATCCGATTGAATCTGAAACACTTTTAGATTCAGCTCCCATTCGGATTAACCCACAAGCTCGTCATTGGCACTAGCTATACGTAACGGCTACCCAGGTATGAGCAAGATAAAGGCAGGTCAACGACCGAACTCATCTGGACCCGACAAAGTCTATAAGTGATAGTCACCGTACAATCCAGTCTCTTCGTCAAAGAGTATCGCATACCGGGTCTTGGGATGGAATCTGTCAGACCCCCAATAATCCGATAAGTCGTGCTGACAGAGGACTCATAAACAAAAAGATACAACTGGTAATACTTACCAGTTTATCTCTACTTCCGTGGCTATGGACTTTTGGTTATAGTCATGTCCTGCATAGTGCGATATCGACTCCCAATACCGAGAGTGACGAATTCTCTCGATCGCTCACTGCCTCAATATGCTTCGGGACTATACCCAACTAAAATCTGTTTGCATGATTCAGTAGAGCCATGGTAGGGTAGTAATCTAAGTACAGTGGGAACACACACAAGACACTGTGGCGATTTCAGGTCTAGGGATTACCCTGTACTCATGTCACCAGAGAACTGCTATCTGACATTGGTATAATACCATCTAGGAGTTCTCGGCAAGTCCGTCCAGTGTAACTCATATAATGAGCACCTATATACAATCATCAATATCAAACACCAATGGCTATGGGATCAGCTATCGCCCCGTACAGAGTCATGCAATGTATCCACTAGTCTAAACTGGAGTACCGATGCCCATTCTCGATACTCCTATGACTTGGGATATTTAAGGATGTGCTTATTAACTACTAAGCCCCACTAGTATGATCCCTATCATAATCCTAGTAGTGAAGAAAAGATCATGTAGACTTTATCTCATGTATTAGAGATACGTGATAACTAGTAACAGTATACTCATGATAGATAAAGTCAAACCAGATTGCATATTATCATCTCGAGTAAGATTGTTCTCTATATTGGTCCTCATGAATTCAGGAATTGCATTCCTACAATTACGATAATTGCCTTGAGGGCACCTATATCCAACAGTTATCAGCAAGCCATAGGAAGTGGTGAATTCCGGATGATGGTTGATGCATTATATCTAAGTTGGACTCTACGCACTTCAACAAATTATACAAATTGCTGGGTTCTCCTCGGGGGGGGGGGGAAACCCTTTACGAGCAAGTAGATCTTTCGAGATATGTGCAGGTGGAAATGTATTAACCTAATAAGGCTAGACTTGTTGTAAAGATTTTCATCAAATACCCGATGTGGATTGTGATGAAACCTTTACTTTAGTGTCTATGCTAAAGTCTATACGGATATGACTTGCCACTGTTGCTATTCAAGATTATGATATCTGGCAAGATGATGACTATAACATCTTTATAAATGAGAATTTGGAAGTGCACGTGCATATGACTCTTCCATAGGGTTATCGTAGTCAGTGGGAGCAGCGGAAGGTGTTCAAGTAGCTTATGTCTATTAATAGACTAAAGCAAGCATAGCAGAGACGGATCATCTGTTTTGATGTGACAGTCAAGGTGATTGACTTCATCAATACAAGCATGAACCTAGTAAGAAGGGGTAGGGAGTACTATCCTGGGATTTGGATGACATACTCCTGATAGGAAGTGATGTTCCTATACCACAATCGGTCAAACTTTGATTGTCACAGATATTTCTCCACATAGGATACGGAAAAGATATCAGAAATTCTGGTGACTAGATCTATGATTTTAGATCTAGATTTAGGAAGTGTCCCTATCTGGGTACTTAGACACCATTCTAAAAGGGTTTTTGAATGGACGACTCCAAGCGTGGTGGTGTACCCGCAGGTGATGGAGTCACCCTCTTTAAAGAGATGTCTTTTAGATTGATGAAGAGAGAGAGACTTATATAAATGACATATCACTTGCTTAGGAAATTGAGTCAATCATGTGATGTCATGTACTGTTCATATCATAATATTGCATTTTATATTCCCCATTCTTATGCGTTTTATAAATAAACAGGTGCTTTTGATGCATGTCTGCTATATATTACAGGATACAGGTTCTTGGAGCGAAGACAGTGAAAAAGACAAAAGATGACACAAAAATAGGGACTTTTGACCAACAAGTAGAAGGATCCTAGTCAAGCCAAGACAAAGAACAATTCACAATTGTACAAGGCAACGCATGGTCCAAAATGTCAAAGGAAACAGTTAAAAGACCACTACAAGTTTCACTGAAAGATCTGGAGAAAACACAGAAGCCAAATGAAGAAAAGAACTATAGAAATAGAAAGCCCAAAGCATCAAGATCAAGCCCTCAAAAATTTAGCAAATGATCTCACTAAAGGGCCGCGGAACCGTGACCCTACCACCACATTTGCCGCGGTTCCGCGGCCATATGACGCACGTGTCGGTGCAAATTTCTTCTGACGGTGCGTCGGTGCGTAGGTTGGGATTTTTCGTGGGCAAATCTGTAATAGCACATGCGCGAGAATTTGTAACCCTAGTTTTCCTATTTCTTTATAAATATGTAATCAAAATACTGTAAAAGGAAGCCTCTTTTCATTTAATAAAAATTCAGAATCTTTTGAGGATTGAAGAGCATCATTTCTTGCAAGTCATTTAATTTTCTGCCTTAGTTTAAAAGTAATTTCTTGCCCTAGCTTTCTAATTTAATTATTGCCTTAGATTAAATTAATCTTTTGCCTTAGTTAATTCTAGTATAGAATCTCTTAAAACTGCAGTAGGAAATTAATCCAATGGATCTAAAAATGAATCTCAAAATAATGTTTTTAATAAATCCCCTAATGAGCGAGTAATTTTCTCGCTTGTTAGGGTTAGGAATAAGGGAGGGAATGAGAGATGAAGATCTCTCATCTCTTTCGTGCCCGATTATTTTTAATAATTAGAACTTCATGCATGCATGCATGATCCGCTCCCTACGGCACCCTACCCACGAGGTAACGGTGAAACCGTAGTATAAAGGACCGGACATGCATGTCTTCCATGAAGGTTAGAGCAAATATTAGGAAAGGACGGACAAGGATCTAGAGGAAGAAACATCGTTTCTTCCCAATCATCCTAATCCCTTTTTCTAATAGTTGCTATAAGTTCTAAAAGATCTCATTTAGGGCATTGAAAGAGGTGCGACATTAAATCTTATCAAACTCCACCTTAGACCTAACCCTAGCAAGTTTCTTTATCATCATATAACTTAGTTTTTTAGATTCAATTAAAAAACCAAACCACCAATGGAATCAACTCGTAAGAACACTTAGGAAAATTACACATCTATGTGGACCGACCCGTATTCACCGGCTAGCTGCAAAGCGACGCCGTTTCTGATTGCGGTAAAATATTTTTGGTGATCGTAAAACCTACATCAATCAAATGGCGCCGTTGCCGGGGATTATGAAAGTTTCACTTTTTCGGATGATGACGACTCGCAGCCCGAATTTGAGTCTTTTGAATTTTTGGATGAGTTAGTTGAACCATCTGAATCGGTTGTTTGCAGTGATTTCGAACCTGTGTTGGAGTCCTTTGAGTTCGAGATAGATTCCGTAATGATTCTTTCGCCTCCGAAACTCGAACTCATGTCCTTGACGTCTCACCTTAAATATGCTTACATAGGTAAGAAAGAGACCTTTCCCATTATAATATCAGCCTCTCTAGCCTTCGAGCAAGTGAACGCTATTTTAAAGGTCTTACAAGATAGGCGGCAAGTTTTCGGTTGGACTATGGCGGACATCGAGGAGATTAGTTCCCTCATAAGTGAATATCATATGCAATTGATAGATGATGCCAAGTCAATAAAGGACCCACAGAAACATTTTGGGGGTATTGTGGTGAGTCAACTTCCTCCTTTAGAAGTTGAACCACCCCCATTTCTTTTAATAAGCTATGAGAATGCCAATATTCCACTGACTGCTGATCATTCTCATTCTCGTTTTGATTCATCACCACATCATATCTATTCACTTCCACACTTTCCCTACCATCATTCTTATCTTCCCCAATTCTTTTTGAATCGGTACAACATGTTCTTCCACCAACCGACACTCTTTACAGATAATTTTTTCGACTGGTTGGTGTTGATGTTTGGTCTGTGCAAAGTCTGGCAGTAATGTCTAACATTGTTTCACTGAAGTTTGGGGGGGCCTTTCTTTATATATTTTTGTTTTTCTTTTAACAATAAAAAAAATTAAAAAAATAAATAAACAGGGGAGTGCCGACATTTTGACCCTCTTGGTGCAGCATGAGAGTGAGAACACTGTCAAGTTTAAGTTTGGGGTATGCTCGGTACGTTTTCTTCCTTCGCATTCATCTGTACATTTTGCATTTTCATACTTATTTTGAAAAAAAACCCATAAACATAAAAAATTTGAAAATTTCAAAAATTATAAAAATAAATGTATTCAATTTTGACCATATTTAACTTGAGTTTGACAAAATAGGTTAAATGGCTAAGAACAACTAGATCTTAGACTTAGTAAATTAAAAACCCTAAAAATAACCTTCTTTAAAGATTAACGGTAGAAAGTATATGTCTGTGTAGTTTATTTAGAACTAGGCAAATTTTGAGTTTACTTTTTGGGCTAAGTTGAAATAAAGGAAAAATATTGATATTCTTATTAGAGTATAAGTTTGAAAAATAATTCCTAGCTTAAGTCTATATTCCGAAAATGTATACCCTACAAATTGCACAATCACGCACCTTGAAACTTGGAATAGTAGAAGAGACCTTGAAATGCTCTTGTCTAAGTTCTTAGTACGAAGAAAAAAAATTAAAATAAAAATGTGTGTGAATAAAGAAAAAAATGAACACTGGTCTTTGTGATTACTTAAGGCTGCAAAAAATAGAAAAAATATTTAGCGAGGGTACTTCATCACCTAATGCCTTAGACCAACTGGTTTGGGAGTCACTACTAAAAAGCCTTGGGTGTTGCAAGACTAGGAATTACGCTTTAGAGTACAAACATATCTTGTAATCGGTTGTTGGTGCCTCAAGAAGTATTAACAGTCGCATGAAGGATGTGTAAGCAAAAAATTCATTAAGAATTCACCAGTTAATTAGTGCTTTGGACAACGGACAAGGGTATGAATGCTTGATTTGAATTTCCAAGTGTAGGAGTGATTTATACACACACGTGGGGATATATGATTAGAGTTGAGATAAGAGAAAGGAATGAAGAATAGAACTTGTATCTTTAGTGGAGTTGATAGAAAAATTCTTAAATGGAGATGGAACCTTAGAAGGAAAACTTAAGAAATGCCGAAGGCTGAATGAGTCTATCGAACATATATAATCTTAAGTTAAATGATGAGGAAGAGTGAAGAATATGGGTGGATAGTTTACAAGTCGCGATAATAGAATTCCTTGTTAGAAAACCTAATTGGAGAATTAAAGTTAATGAGCCAAATTGATAGGATTTTGTGGGTAGTTTCCGCTGAAAACTCTCAGGAGACAACACTCCTCCTACTAGGGACACTAAGAGATTTAACGGCTTGTTGCACGAGCTCAGTGCAATCGCGTTTCCCTGCGAAAGTGCGGTTAGGTTTTATCGAGAATAAAATAATAAGTTTGCTCGAGGACGAGAAAAAGATAAGTTTGGGGGTATTTGTTCATATCATAATATTGCATTTTATATTCCCCATTCTTATGCGTTTTATAAATAAACAGGTGCTTTTGACGCATGTCTGCTACATATTACAGGATACAGGTTCTTGGAGCGAAGACAGTGAAAAAGACAAAAGATGACACAAAAAGAGGGACTTTTGACCAACAAGTAGAAGGATCCTAGTCAAGCCTAGACAAAGAACAATTCACAATTGTACAAGGCAACGCATGGTCCGAAATGTCAAAGGAAACAGTTAAAAGACCACTACAAGTTTCACTGAAAGATCTGGAGAAAACACAGAAGCCAAATGAAGAAAAGAACTATAGAAATAGAAAGCCCAAAGCATCAAGATCAAGCCCTCAAAACTTTAGCAAATGATCTCACTAAAGGGCCGCGGAACCGCGGCCCTACCCCCACATTTGCCGCGGTTCCGCGGCCATATGACGCACGTGTCGGTGCAAAATTCTCCTGACGGTGCGTCGGTGCGTAGGTTGGGATTTTTCGTGGGCAAATCTGTAATAGCACATGCGCGAGAATTTGTATCCCTAGTTTTCCTATTTCCTTATAAATATGTAATCATAATACTGTAAAAGAATGCCTCTTTTCAATTAATAAAAATTCAGAATCTTTTGAGGATTGAAGTGCATCATTTCTTGTAAGTCATTTAATTTTCTGCCTTAGTTTAAAAGTAATTTCTTGCCCTAGCTTTCTAATTTAATTATTGCCTTAGATTAAATTAATATTTTGCCTTAGTTAATTCTAGTATAGAATCTCTTAAAACTGCTGTAAGAAATTAATCTAATAGATCTAAAAATGAATCTCAAAATAATGTTTTTAATAAATCCCCTAATGTGCGAGTAATTTTCTCACTTGTTAGGGTTAGGAATAAGGGAGGGAATGAGAGATGAAGATCTCTCATCTCTTTCGTGCCCGATTATTTTTAATAACTAGAACTTCATGCATGCATGCATGATCCGCTCCCTACGGCACCCTACCCACGAGGTAACGGTGAAACCGTAGTATAAAGGACCGGACATGCATGTCTTCCATGAAGGTTAGAGCAAATATTAGGAAAGGACGGACAAGGATCTAGAGGAAGAAACTTCGTTTCTTCCCAATCATCCTAATCTCTTTTTCTAATAGTTGCTATAACTTCTAAAAGATCTCATTTAGGGCATTGAAAGAGGTGTGACATTAAATCTTATCAAACTCCACCTTAGAGCTAACCCTAGCAAGTTTCTTTATCATCATATAACTTAGTTTTTTAGATTCAATTAAAAAACCAAACCACCATTGGAATCAACTCGTAAGAATACTTAGGAAAATTACACATCCCTGTGGACCGACCCGTATTCACCGGCTAGCTGCAAAGCGACGCCGTTTCTGATTGCTGTAAAATATTTTTGGTGATCGTAAAACCTACATCAATCATGTACCAAACAAGAAGTTGCTTTTGCAGTTGCTGAAATATCAGGGATTCTGATGACTAGATCTATGGTTTAAGATCTAGATTTGGGAAGTTTCCCAATCCGGGTAAAAGTGTTTTAGAATGGATGACTCCTAACATGGTGGTATACCCGCATGTGATTGAGTCACCCTCTCTAAAAAGATGTCTTTCAGACTGATGAGGAGAGGGACTGTCATGAATGGCAAATCATTTGCTTAGGAAATTGAGTCAATCATGCAATGTCTTGTACCAAATGAGATGTTGCTTCTGCGCTTGCTGTAGTAAGAAGATATTAATCCAATCCTCCTGGAGAAACAAAAGGAAGCAGTTAAGAACATAAGATGATGTTTTTGGTATACGGTAACGGCAGCCTCCTCCGGGAGAAGGTTATTGGTTCAGGGTCCAAGATGATCTGAATGACAGAGATGTTGTCAGAGTTTTGAGTTTACCCTCTTTTGAGGAGCAGTATATTGAATAGGGTTCCAATAGGGATACTAAGGTAGATATAGTGCAGGATACTGGTTATAACTCAACGGAGGATTCAGCCCAAGAAGTTTATTGGATAAAATTGTTCATTTATAAACTTGATCCCATTAAGTATCCAGACAAATTCTTAAGGCATGGTATCGCTCAGTTCAGAAGATTGCTGATCTCCGAGAAATTGAGATTTAGAGAGAGGAAGTTGGAACATTGTAGCGAATCCACTCATTAAGGCTATTTATCGAACATGGATGTTTCACAAACACAATTTGCAAAACTGATTAATAGAGAAATTAGGTATTCGGTAGCACACGGGATGTGGGTATGCGATACCGCAATAATTGGCCTTAAGTGCAAATAGAAGATTGTTGGATCTAGTGTCCTCAAAGCAATTATTGTAATTGCAGCTAGGCAATTATGATAATTGAGTATCATGACCCACCGCCAAACACAGATGGTATTGTCCGCTCTGGCCGAAACCGCACGGTTTTGTCCCTTTGAATGAACCCGGGGCTACTTCCTAGTAGGTCACCCATCCCAAAATTTCTCTGGTTTAAACTTGTTTAACTACGGAGTTCTTCAAACTCTGGAGTTCCGATTCATCCAAAAGGCGCCTATGAGTTATAAGAGTCGTATCATTCCATTCATAGTTCAGATCATGTCCTCTTTCGGAATGGAATTCGATACTCCCCATTGTTCTGGTGGGTCCCCGTGTGCATCCGTATCGGTTACATCCCCACCTCGATACCGGATAACATCTCACTTCTCACTGGGTAGGTGGTATTCAGCCCAAACTCCATCTGGGGTATTACATTACCCCCCAGTTAGAACAATGGTACATCCTCGAACCACAGACCTACTTTTGAGGGAAAAGCTCCGATACCATATTTTTCACGACCGACCCCAAACACAGATGGTATTGTTCACTCTGGCCGAAACCGCACGGTTTTGTCCCTTTGAATGAACCCGGGGCTACATCCAAAAGGCGCATCTGAGTTATAAGAGTGGTATCATTCTATTCATAGTTCAGATCGTGCCCTCTTTCGTAATAGAATTCGATACTCCCCATTGTTCTGGTGGGTCCCCGTGTGCATCCTTATCGGTTACATCCCCACATCGATACCGGGTAACATCTCACTTCTTACGGGGTAGGTGGTATTCAGCCCCAACTCCACCTGGGTATTACATCCTCCCTCCCCCACTTAGAACAATAGTTCGTCCTCGAACCACAGACCTACTTTTTAGGGACAGGCTCTGATACCATATTTGTCACGACCCACCCCCAAACACAGATGGTATTGTCCGCTCTGGCCAAAACCGCACGGTTTTGTCCCTTTGAATGAACCCGGGGCTACTTCCCAGTAGGTCACCCATCCCAGAATTTCTCTGGCTCAAGCACGCTTCACTATAGAGTTCTTCAAACTCCGGAGTTACGATTCATCCAAAAGGCGCCTCTGAGTTATAAGAGTGGTATCATTCCATTTATAGTTCAGATCGTGTCCTCTTTCGGAATAGAATTCGATACTCCCCATTGTTCTGGTGGGTCCCCGTATGCATCCGTATCGGTTACATCCCCACCTCGATACCGGATAACATCTCACTTCTCACAGGGTAGGTGGTATTCAACCCCAACTCCACCTGGGGTATTACATTAAGAGAGGACTTATACAGGTAGAACGGTCTTACTCTAAATGATGGTATGATATATGGTTTTTGTCTTTATCATTTATGTGTATATGTTTTACTTGTTATTACGTGTCGCTAATACATAATGATGAAGCCCGTAGGATTCTTGTTTTACTACCAGCATTATGATAGCGATCATATTATTATTTTCTTTTTGAAATATGTTCATACATATTATAATAGCACACCATTGTAAAGTTCGAGTTCCGATAACACATTTATAATAAACTAGTTTTTTGCACGTGCGATGCATGTGGGTGTACGTCAAATATTGTATGTTTCATGTTAGATTATGAGATATTTGAATATAACATGGAATTTTTATTTACTTCTTTTATTTATTATTTATCTTTTTTTTAGAAAAATATTATTAACGATTGATCAAAATACAATGTACAATATGCCTCACTATGTATAGCTCACAAGATGAAACCCTAATATGTAATATACGTATAATACACGTAAACCCCGATACAAAAAGATATAAAAGATATGATAAAAGATATGCATATCTTAACACTTTGAATAAATACGTATGATTTAATTATTAAAGTTTTAGAATAAAGCTATAGAGATAAATCTAAAAATTAAAAGATTGTTATTTTATAACAAAGTTTTAAAGGTATCTCTAAAAGTTAAAAGAACTGACTTGGATATTAGCGCCTAGAGGTGTTGAAATAGATGAAACTAGAGTGATGGGTTCAAAATTTGAATTTAACATAGGCATTACAAAAATTTAAAGGTATCTCTAAAAGTTAAAAAAACTGACTTGGATATTAGCGCCCAGAGGTGTTGAAATAGATGAAACTAGAGTGATGGGTTCAAAATTTGAATTTAACTTAGGCATTACAAAAATTTAAATGTGATGATGATGTGTATAACTTGAATTATAGAATAGATAGATATATTTTTTCGTTATTATTTCTTGAATTTCTTTTATTAAAAAGTAGGTTATCATTAAATACATGAGCTACGCTTGTGGAGTTTCCATTATATGAGTTATGTTGAACTTTTAGGCCTAGATTGGTAATGCGGTTACGATTTCCAAAAATGTGGTTTCATGAGGTTTCGAGTCAAAACTATAAAATTTGTAATCTAGGGTCATTTGGCAACTAAAAATGGAGGCTCCTAAATCGCAGTTTAAAATGTTTTCAATGATCAAAACACCATTTTTCTAAACTCCAAAAAGGCCGGAGTTTCGAAAAGTTTCGTCTGTCTCTTCTCTCTCCCACCGCATTCTAAAAATTCGGCGATATCCTTTTTCCCTTCTCTCTCTCTCTCTCTCTAATCCTTTCCCTCATATCACAACTCATTCCTTCCCCTCTCTGTCAGATCTATTATCTTTTCTCTTTTGCTATTTTGTTCGTTTATCAGAATCTAAGAAGTTATATCAATCATTTCGCCGTCTCGACTCGACAAATCGATTTCATAAAGAAATAATATTTATTAATATACTCCTCTATTGTCATTTCATTTTCATCAAGATGAGAATATGAATGAAAATAACATGTATATTAGTTATTCATAGACTATTATTTTTTAGAGGATAGTGTTAATTAGAAATTGCTCATAGTTTCATATTTATTTTTATTAAAAATAAGCGATATGAAACCTTGATTTCAAAACTACATTGTCAAATCCTAATCTTTGTAAAACCCCATCTTAACTTGAACGAAACCACAATTTCTGAAACCTTATTGCCAAACTAGTGGTGGACCCAGAAATTTCGGTCATTAGGGCAAAATCTATTTATACTACTATATAATGCAAATGAACTTGGCTAGAAGCCACCCTCTTTTTTAAAAAAACAAAGAAAAAAGGAGAAAATTCATCCATTGTTAGGGCATCCATATCATTATACAAAAAGATAAAAATAATTAATTGTTTTATTTATAAAAAAAATTCTTAGAGTCTCCACATCATCAAAGAAAAAGACAAAAATAATTAAATTTCTCCTTTTTTTAAAAAATAAAGAAAAAAGGAACTTTCTAGAACTTGACAAAAAAAGAACTTTGTACAAATTAGTTTGAATTCCAAATTCAATTTACATTCTACTCAAACTTTAGAAAAAAAAGAACTTACTAGAATTTATTTTAAACTTATTATTTTTCAAATTCCACTTTCAATTACTTATAACTATCTTATTTTACTTAAATATGGTAAATAACATATTATAATATCTTCTTGGATACTCTTGATTCAAGTTACTAAAATGACTATTTTATTCACTTATTAATATTCAATATAATTTTAAATCAAAAGCCCCCAATTTTATAATTATACATGTGCTCAAGAAATATTTTTTTTGGATTCTAAATAGGATAACGCTGCAACATTGAAAAGACCAAGTGCATAATATATAAAACTAATTTCAATCGTAATACTTTTTTTCTAGACTTCATAGTTTGGAATTAGCACACAAACCATTCATTTGGTGTAGACAATCTTACATTACTGCGCATATGGTGCACAGTGTGTATGCATGCATTTATGTGTGTGTGTGTGCGTGCGCGTGTGGTGCACATATGTATGTATGAGATTTTAAAATATTCTATTATATTCTTATGCAAAAATATAAAAAGAGTATGATATAGGATTAATAATTAAATAATTATCAAAAAATGTCAATTGTGGAAACTGAACCCACAACCACAGCATATAAAAGTGCCACACTACCAACTGAGCAAACTACTTAACACCATTCTTTTGCCACCTTATCCCTTCACCTCATTTCTAATTTCTAGAAAAGAAAAACCAAGGAAATGAGGTGTCCTTCTAGAATGTTTTCCGTATAAATACGGAGTACACTCTACCGTATATACATACCCGTATTAGTATCAAAATACGAATACCCAAAGAGATAGAATAACACAAAGAACATAATACTAGAATATACATATCAAAAAAAAAAATATATATATATATGTAAATTATTAAATAAATACCTGATTTAATAATCCGGCTTAATCCTAAGCCGGCTAGTATTATCAACCGTCCGATCGAAAGTCCGAGTATCTAGTAAAATCATTCGATCGGAACCCTGCACGTATCGAAATATGGCTACTATATCATTTCGCCTGAACCAGGAAAACTCTCTATGTGAGACTCTAAAAACTCGACAGTATGCCGGTACTGAGTTACTGGATAAATGCATAACCACAAGTACGTCAGCGGCACTAGCTATACGTAACCGCTACCCAGTTACCTGTTGAAAAGGAAGGCCGATAAGCAAACTCATCTGAACCCCTACTGAGCTTATCTGTGACAATCTCCGTACAGTCTGGTCTTTTTGTCTAATAATATCGCATACCAGGTCTAGGGGATGGTAAACTTCAGACCCCTAGTAACCCGATAAGTCATGTCGATGTGGCTCAGGACCGATCCGAAAAACTACTGATATAACCATCAGTAAATCTCAACTACCTTGGCCAAGGACTTATGGTTCTGGCCAACCGGACACAGTGCGATATCGACTCCCAATATCGGGAGAGAAGAATCCCTGACAATCACTCACTGCTTCTATGTGGCTCGGGACGGTACCCAACCAAAACCTGTTTGCAAAACTCAGTAGAGCCGTGGTAGGGTAGTGATCTAAGTACAGTAGGAACTCATACGGGACAAATGACGATCTCAGATCTAAATAATAACCTATCTCATGTCACCTGAGAACCGCTATCTAACGATAGGTATAATACCATCTAGAGGTTCTCGGGGAGTCCGTCCAGTGAACTCACCCTCAGTAAGCACCAGTATACAATCTTAGGTGATCACACCAATGGCTATCGGACTAACCACCGCCCTTCATCGGGGTCTAGAAACGTATACACAAGTATACTCTGGAATATCGATACCCGGTCTCTATACTTCTAAGACTTGGGACGTTTAAGGATGTACTTATGGACTACCCAGCCCCCACAAGTATGATTGCCATCATAACGCTTGTAGTCAAGAAAAATCCTACGGGCTTTATCAACATGTATCAGTCATATGTTATATCGAATATAACATATGCACATGATAAGATAAAGACAAACCAAAATAGTATACTACTGTAATGGGTCTTTATTAATGTGTATAAGCAATATAAAGCAGTAAGAGAAACAAATACACATGTTCAGATAAAGAAAACTCAAATAGTATACTGTACAACTGAGCAAGATTGTCCTATATATACATATCACTAGTATCCTATACAATACAGGCCTCTAGGGCATACATATCCAATAATCTCCCACTTACACTAAGGCCTGTAATTGGCATACCGAATACCCAGCGTCTGCTCTAGAGCCAGTTGTTGGCGTATCGCATACCCAACATCTCAAAAAGTCGCTCGAACCGTGATTGAGGGAGGGCCTTAGTAAATAGATCCGCTGTGTTGTCTTTCGTATTTACTCTCCGGACCTCGATCTTTCGGCGATCTACGATCTCCATGATCAAGTTATACAACCTCAAGATGTGTCTGGATTTCTAATGGGACCGTGGTTCCTTTGCTAAAGCCATAGCCCTATTGTTATCGCAATACAAAGGTATTAGATTAACAATGGACGGAACCATCCCAAGTTTTTAATGAACTTATTCATCTAGACCACTTCTTTTGCGGCATCGTTGGAAGCAATGTATTCAGCCTCCATCGCCGAGTCTGCGACGGTGTCCTGTTTAAAGCTCTTCCAACAGACTGCCCTTCCGTTGAAGGTAAACACAAAACCAGAGACGAACTTGCTATCATCTTTATCACTTTGTAAGCTCGAGTCGGTAAAGGACTCCACCTGGAGGTCCCCATTACCGTAAACCAAGAACAGTTCCTTAGTCATTCTCAGGTACTTAAGAATGTTCTTCAATGTTGTCCAGTGGTTCTCTCCTAGGTTCGACTGATACCGACTCACCATACTAAGTGCGTAAGCTATATCCGGTCTGGTATATAGCATCACATAGATTATAGATCCTACCGACGAAGCGTAGGATATAATGCTCATCCGAGCCCTCTTCTCATTAGTCTTGGGGGACATCTTTTTAGAGAGAGTGATCCCGTGCAATGCAAGTATATTACCGCGCTTGGAATTTTCCATACTAAATCTCTTTAGTATGACCTCTATATACTTGGACTGTGAAAGTCCCAACAATCTCTTCGATCTATCCCTGTAGATATTAATCCCAAGAATATACGAGGAATCACCCAGGTCTTTCATGGAGAACCTTTGTGACAAGAACAGCTTGAACGATTGTAGCATAGGAATGTCATTTCATATCAAGAGAATGTCGTCCACGTTAAAGACTAGGAATACAATAGTTCTTCCTACAATCTTCTTGAAAGTGTATCCAAGCACCACCGCAAGGTTTATACCGGCATCAAGCATGCAATTTTAAAATTTTTGGTGTGCTAAGCTACACTAACCTAGAATCTAACTAGAGTATTAGGGTTTAACATGATATCAAACAAGATCTATGCTAAGAGAAAGAGACTACAACCTTTGTACACCAAGTCCTTCTCTTTTATAGCTCCGGGTAGTAGTCCTTATGACTCCTTTAGGCTCCACTTGAAGAACGAATCGAGCTTGCTTCGCGACCTTCGTGTCGAAAATGATCCACCCGAAGTTCCTATATGTAACATTTCAGAAAAAAAAAGTATTATTTTTGGGAATTTTTATAATTAAATAATAAATATATTGAATATTTTAATATTGCGGTATAATTAAATACCGATAAATTGGGAAAAATTTGGAAAATTATAGAAATTACTAAAAAGAGAGTGTTTTATTGGAATTAAGCAAAATATGAAATTTTATGATTTATTATACACTATTTAGTGCTAATCGCGATTAAATATCACAAATCACGCATTAATCCGGTTTTGTGCACATGACATGCACTAAGTCATTTTTCACACTTGTTACATTTTCTTTCATGGTTTCCTTCTTGTTATCCTGAATGGTTTTAATTTTAAAAGAGAAGAGAAAAGAATAGAAAAGAATAAGGAAAACATTAAAAAATGAGGTATGGGCAAGTGACAGAAGAGAGAGAGAGGTGAGGGGTTCTTTGACCTTGGCTCCCATTCTTCAGCTTCACCATTTCCTCTCCCATTTTCAGCCATGGCTGCTGCCTTCACTCCCTCCCCCTCTTCATCCTCTCAAACATCATCAAAAATGCACCAAAAGTCCATCTCCATTTCACAAAAAGCATGCACAAGCTCACACCAAGCACTTTGGACCAAGAAAGTTTGCATTTTGGGCACTTGGAAAACTCAAGAAAATTCTTGAGTTGCCAAATGAGATAATTCCTTCACATTAAGTGTAGTATTCCATTTGCTTTATCCTCTTTTCAAGTTTAAAATCGATTTCTTGTAGTTTTGTGAACTTTGAAAATTTCTAGAAGAGAGTTGAAGGATTCTTGAGTTGTGGTTGTCAAATTGAGGCCTAGTAGTGACCTTAAGCCCCCATTGTATTAGAAATCCAGACCAAAAATGAAACAATAACCTGAAACCCCAAAACAGAAACTTTCCAATGTCAGTGTGTGAACTATTAGAGGGTGCAGGGAAATCTGGGATGACCTGGGATATTTTAAAGATAAGCAAACAGCTTCAGAAGCCTAGATTGACAACTACGAGACCACCCTACAAAGACGAGACCCCATCTCCCCTACTAATCCGAGCAGGCCGGTTTTTTCATGGGTGTGGCCGGCCATGTGGTGGGGGTTAGGGTCCAGGTCGCTTCAGTAGGTCATATACACCCTATATTATCACCCCAGTGTTGTTTGGTTACTTTGTTTTCACCTGAGTCAAAATCTGGAAGCACTTTAGTTTGATTTTTGGACATGTTTTTCGTATTTTAAATGAAAAGTTTCGATATTTGGATTTTTGTTTGGTTGTTGGATGTTTGTACATCAACGACTAGGGAGGATTGGTCGTGTTTTGCATGCGAGGCGAAAAGTTTTGACCTATGTGTGATACGCGTGCCGATTTGGTTTTCCTATGTTGTTTCGATTTCAAATTGGATTTTAATGCGATACGATGTGTAGGTACCCCATGTGGACTTCGAGACGACAAGCAAGTGCGTGGCGACATCGGCATCGACAAATGAAGATCAGGTGAGTAGATATATATCTACGGGGGATGTCGGATGGATGGCGTATAGCACCCTCGCAGTTCGTAGTATATCTTATATATATATAGTTATATATATGTTTTATGTTACGTGGAAGATTATCAAGGTATGATTTTGTGTTCATGGTTTAGTTTAGGGTAGTTATAAGTAACTTAGTTTGGCTTCTTAGTCGCGAACCCTAGAATAAGGTTTACACCCACATGCACACACACACTTGCATACTTTTATTTACTTGTGCGTATATGGGGATATGTATATATATATACACATGGGTATGGGACTATGTATATATATATATACGTATACATATGCATATACATGGATTATGAGGATAGTACTTGGGATTGGAGATGAGTCGATGAGATTGGGGTGGATGCCATGAGATCGGTGATATGACGTGGTTCGTATTATGAGATACGACATGATGTTTAGCGGGACCTTTAGGCGTGGTATTTTCATACACACGCATGCATATATATAGATGGTATCAGTATTGTACTAGACATAGATTAGTACTCCAAGATCATGATATATGATAAAGAGGATACCAGATGAATAATGAGATAAATGTGATATTTGAGCCGTACCAAGATTTAGGAGGCCGTACGATGGATTTACCGTACGAGCTTTATTGATGATAGATCCGCACTCTTGTCTCGAGGGTGTCATATTATGTAGGGTATCGTATGGGATACTATTTAGGTGGGATCACCGACTATTATATATATTGGGTTTACCTAGAACCTTATCAAGGTTTTAGAAGTATCACATATGCCAAAATCAAATTTTGAAGGTGCTAAGTGAACTTGACAAGAATCATAACTAGAAATTTAGGGTTTCTTTTGACTAAGCATCACATGCAAATGAAAAACTATCACTGAGGGTAGAGATTACAACCTTTGTAGACCTCCCTTGGTGACTCCTTGGCACTTTGAGAGTTTGGAACGGATCGATGGAAGCCTTCCTTGTCCACAAAGATCCACCCGAAGTCCATTTGCCCAAAGCTCCTTGCTTTACTTGATATGTGAATGAAGTAGAGCAAACACCCTACATAAATGGGCTAGATGTGTGTAGTATGATGATATGGTTTTTATTCTATAATCAAAACCCTTTCTTTTTTTATCAACTTCACTCAAAGAAATTTTCAAGAGAGGAAGAAGAAGATGGTGGCTAAGCTTGAGCTCAAAAGAAAATGATATGATATAATAATTGAAATGAGAAAGAATAATCTATATTAATCCTTCTCACTTCAACCATGGTTAGTAACCATCTAGATCTTTATCATTGAGTTAAAAAGGCAAAAGGATAATTAACTCATGGTTAAAAAGTAATTGAAGTAAGGTCAAAGATGATAAACATTAACCATGTGTGAATTATCCTTTCCTTTATTAAAAATGATAAATAAATAGTTAATTACTACAAAATGAGTCTTGCATTGCCACCAAATATGCATCAACAACCATGATACAATGTATGTATGTGTCCATGCACATCATCATGTGCATACATGCATGCATACAAAAATAGAAAAGGGGTTTAATTAAAGAATTAATCTAAAAGTCATTTATTAAATCAACACTTGATTTTGCAAACTGGTCATATCACATACGACCCGACAAATAGAAAATGCCCGATTAATATACGGAATCACATATCCGTATTTAATCGGGTCCCCGCGCATATCTCATATGCACACCACATCTTTTCGCCTGAGCCAGGAAACTTCATTGTGGGACTCTAAGACTCGTCAATACGCCGGCAGTAGGTGATGATCATATCAAACACCTACAAGCCGCAAGCGGTCAGCTAAACGTAACGGCCACCCGGGTATTGAGCGATCAGAAGAAAACCGGCGAAGCTGTCAAAACTCCTGTCGAGCCAACTGGCAACACTTACCGTACAGTCAGGTCTCTTCGTCAGATATATTACATATCGAGTCTAGGGATGGAATCGCCGACCCCAATAACTAAATAAGTCATGCTGGTGTATGGCTCATAACAGATCGAGAAATTACTGATAACGCTTATCAGTAAATCTCAGCAGCCCTGGCCAGGGACTTCCTGTTATATCCAATCGAGCATAGCACAACATCAACTCCCAATACCGGGAGAGACGAAACCCCTCCTATCGCTCATCGCCTCCATGTGCCTCGGGACTATACCCAAAGTCCACATGTTTGCACGACTCAGTAGAGCCGTGGTAAGGTGGATATCAAAGTACAATGGGAGGACACACAAGACTCTATGACGATCTTGGGTCTACAGACTAACCTGTACCAGTGTCACCTGAGAACTGCAATCCGACGATAGATATATTACCACATAGGAGTTCTCTGTGAGTCCGTTCAGTGTACCCAGTCTCCACTGAGCACCCGCATACAATTTTTGGTGTCACCTCACCTGATGGATATGGGATCATCCATTGCCAATCATATGGGACAAGAATAGTATACGCTAGTCTACTCTAGAATATCGATGCCCCGTTTCGATACACCCACGACTAGGAACAGTTCAAGGATATGCTTATAAACTACACATGCCCTACTAGTATGATCTGTATCATAGTCATAGTAGTCAAGCAAATATCCTGAGGGCTTTATCAACTTGTGAAAATGAATAAAAGCATGATCGAATCAACATGTCAAGATAAAGTAAACCAGATAGCATACTATCATGTTGAGCGAGAAAGTCATCTAAAATGATATATACATGTCCAAGCATCCACTATACATATAATGGCCTCTAGGGCATACATATATCTAACAATCTCCCACTTGAACTAAGGCCAGTTATTGGCGTATCTCATACCCAACATCTCAAAAAGTCGCTCATGCTGCGGCTGTAGAAGGGACTTGGTGAGTGGATCCGCTGTGTTATCCTTTGTATCTACTCTCCGAATCTCGATCTCCTGGTGATCTACTATCTCTCGGATCAAATGATATCGCCTCAGGATGTGTCTGGATTTCTGATGGGACCTTGGTTCTTTGGCTAACGCCATAGCTCCATTATTATCACAATACAATGGTTTGGATCAACAATGGTTGGAACTACTCCTAGTTCCGCGATGAACTTCCTCATCCAGACGGCTTCCTTGGCAGCATCATTTGCAGCAATATACTCAGCTTCCATCGTAGAGTCTGCAACGGTATCCTGTTTGGAACTCTTCCAACTAACTGCCCCTCCGTTGAGGGTAAATACAAACCCTGAGATAGATTTGCTGTCATCCTTATCACTTTGGAAGCTGGAATAGGTAAAGGCCTCCATCTGGAGATCCCCATTACCATACACCAAGAACAATTCTTTAGTCCTTCGCAAGTATTTAAGAATGTTCTTCACTGCTATCCAATGTTTCTCTCCTGGGTTGGATTGATACCTGCTTACTACAGCTAGTGCATAAGCTACATCAGGGCAAGTACATAACATCGCATACATTATAGATTCTACGGCTGAAGCGTAGGGTATAATGCCCATGCGAGCTCTCTCTTCATCGGTCTTCGGACAGAAGTCCTTGAAGAGAAAGATTCCATGACAAGCAGGAAAGGCACCACGCTTGGAATCTTCCATACTAAACCTTTTTAGGATGGTGTCTATGTACTTTGATTGGGACAATCCCAATAACCTCTTGGATCTATCTCTATAGATCCTTATACCCAAAATGCATGAGGCATCACCCAGGTCCTTCATGGAGAACCTTTGTGATAAGAATAGTTTGACCAATTGTAGCATAGCAATATCATTTCCTATCAGGAGAATGTGATCTACGTACAATACGAGAAATGTGACAGTACACCCTACAATCTTCTTATAAATGCATGGTTCATCTATATTTTTGATAAAATCAAACTCTTTGATTGTATCATCAAAGCAGATGTTCCAGCTTCGTGAGGCCTGCTTTAATCCATAAATGGATTTAAGCAATCTACATGCTTTCCCGCTGCTCCCACTGTCAATGAAGCCCTCTGGCTGATCCATAAAAACGCATTCTTCTAAATTACCATTTAGAAATGCAGTTTTATCGTCCATCTGCCAGATTTCATAATCATAGTGAGCAGCAATAGCAAGTAGGATCCTAATGGATTTAAGCATTGCTACTGGAGAGAAAGTTTCATCATAGTCCAATCCTGGTCTTTGACGAAAACCTTTCGCTACTAGCCTTGCTTTAAAGGTCTCTACCTCTCCATCTATACCAATCTTTCTTTTAAAGATCCATTTGCACCCAACGGTTTTTATCCAAGGAGGCGCAACGTCCAAAGTCCATACTTTGTTGGTATACATGGACTCCATTTCAGATCTCATGGCTTCCAGCCACTTTACTGAGTCACCACTCGTGATAGCTTGCTGAAAACTAGTAGGGTCATCATCATCGATGATTCAATCTTCTCTATCACCATCAATGAGAAACCCATAGTATCTCTCTGGTGGGAGAGAAGTTCTACCAGATCTTCGGAGCGGCTGAGGTTCTTGATGTTCTACTGAAAAATCAGTTTCGACCAATTCGTCCTGAGTAATTTGTGTCTCTAGAAGCTCTTCTAGTTCTACCACATTGCCATTAGTACTGTTTGTAAAGATTTCATTTTCCAAAAATGTGGCATGCTGAGCAACATACACCTTTTGTTCCTCCTTGTGGTAGAATAGATATCCATACGAATGTTTTGGATTCCCCACAAATTTACACATGACCGATCGTGTCTCGAGTTTATATGGATTCTGCTTTTTAACAAAAGCCGGACAACCCCAAATCCTAAGACTTTTAAGAGATGGTCTCTTTCCACTCCATATCTCATATGGAGTGGTAGACACGGTCTTGGTTGGAACCATGTTTAATAGATACATCGCTGTCCCTAATGCATGCCCCCAAAAGGAAAGCGGTAACTCAGCATCACACATCATGGATCGTACCATATCTAATAGGGTACGATTCCTCCGTTCAAACACACCATTGTGCTGTGGTGTGTAAGGAGGAGTGAGCTGAGAGAGAATTCCATTCTCTTTTAAGAAGTCTAAAAACTCTATACTTAAATATTCTTCACCTCGATCTGATCGAAGTTTCTTGATGCTCAAGCCTGTTTGTTTTTCTACTTCAAGTTTGTACTCCTTGAATTTCTCGAAAGCTTCGGATTTGTGCTTTATCAAAAACACGTGTCCGAATCTTGAGAAATCATCCGTAAAAGTAATGAAGTATGAAAAACCACCTCTAGCATGTGTAGACATTGGTTCGCATACATCACTCTGTATGAGGCTTAAGAGTTCCACAGCTCTTTCTCCGTGTCCAGTAAACGGAGTTTTGGTCATTTTACCTTTGATACAAGACTGGAAAGTCGCATAAGATTTATATTCAAAAGGATTTAAATATCTATCTTTATGTAGTTTGTTTAGTCTTGTTTCATTAATATGACCAAGTCTACAATGCCAAAGAAAAGCTTCATTTATATCTGAAAACTTTCTTTTATTAGTATGTTGTATATTGAAAACTGTGTGTTGGTTCATGACGTAAATACCGTTATTTAGTGTACCATACCCAATCAACTCTTGATTCAAGTTAATGTTCATAACATTATTTTGCAATACAAAATGATATCCTTCATTGTCCAACAAAGAAATGGATATTATATTACATAGCATACTAGGTACAAAATAACACAGGTTCAAAACCAAAATACAGCCCGAAGGCAACCCAAGATGATACTCTTCCACGGATACAGCATGTACATTGGAACCATTTCCAACCCGCAGAGTATGGTCACCTGTCTTCAAAACTCTACTATTTCACAATCCCTGAATACAATTGCAGATGTGAGAACCAGAACCGGTATCTAATACCCAAGATGCAGAGTTTAAAGAAAAATAGTTTTCAGTTACAAACACATCTGAAGTGGAAGCATCAGCATGCTTCTTCTTCTTGAGATCAGCAAGATACACAGCACAGTTGCGTTTCCAATGTCCTGACTTGTGGCAGTAAAAACATTCTCCTTTCCCGCTTCCCGCAGCCCCGGATTTGTCTTTCCCCTTTGCCTTTTTAACTCCACCTTCCTGTTTGATGGACTTCTTCTTTTTCTTTCCCTTGGCCTTGGCTTTTGGGACTGAAAAGGAAGATGGCCGAGCAAGCAGAGCGGAAGTCCTCGTTGTTTTTAACGTGCTCTCTGCACTTCTCAACATATTGAGAAGTTCAGGCAATGATTTCTCCAAATCATTCATATTGAAGTTCACTATGAACAGAGCGAAGGCAGGGGCGAGAGACTGTAGAACAATATCCGTATATTTCTCATTGTCCATGGTCCATCCCAGTTCCTCAAGTTCTTCTATAAGACCAATCATCTTTAAAACATGGTCTCCTACTGATGTACCAGGGGCCATTCACATCTGAAACAGCTTTCGAGATGCCTCGTATCTCGAAGTACGAGATTGTTCTTCATACAAGTCCTTTGTGTGAAGAAAGATGGATTGTACATCCATATTCTCGTGTTGCTTCTGATGGATTTTGTCCATAGAAGCAAGCGCGAGGCACTTGGCCGTGTTACAATCAGCATCCCAAGTTTTTCGAATCTCCCTATCCGAGACAGATGATTCAGGTCCTGGGACGGGTGGGGCATTGGTTGTGAGGACATATGATACTTTATCATATGCAAGTGCGATGTTCAAGTTCCTCAACCATTCTTTATAGTTCGGTCCCGTCAGTTTATTTTTCTCTAGTAGAAGTTTAAGTCCCGTCATTGGTATCTGCCATTAGGAGAGAGAAAAGAATACACTCAGCGAAATGCTCTTGCAAAGAATTAGATTAGTTATTATCTTATCTAATCGATATCTCCCACTGCTTTAATCAAATTTTCTTTCAAAACCTGAAAAGAAAACTAGCCAGGATTAATTACATTCTACAATTTCCCTAACCGGTCAGCCAGGCCAGTGTCGGTACTTTGAGGGAGGTTCCCCGTGCTTTCGCACGGACCTAATTAAAGTAAACCTCGTTTTCCCAGAGGTCAAACCCCATTAACACCTTTCTAGACACCTACTGGATCAGCTAATTGTAAAGTGCAAAATTCTCTTGGAAGTAACACTTACTCACAGTGGGATCGGGATCCAACTATTATATAGATGGTATGCAATCTCATTGCAAATTTCAACTCTTGAAACTCATGATATGGTTTTTACCCCTAGTTACTTATGACCTTGGCTATGGTCAAAATATCATAAGTACTAGTCAAGTTCTACCCGTCATTTCGAGATCAACTAGACCCACCCATATGACCCTTGACTATGATCAACATAATCACATGAATGTCCTAACTGATCGCATCATATGCTTTGTAAAAAGACATCACTTAGCTACCGTACACTACGCCTTGACTATGATCAAAATACGCAGCACGAATACTAAGTACTCTGCTTCCTAAAATGACGGAGGGTTGCGGATGGTTTTTATGAAAACCTTTAACGCTTTGAACTTGATCTCGTTGTAGAATCAAAACAGTTTTAGAAAATGAGTGGCTTAAGCTCCGCATCTTTTGAAACTTTGCATTTTTCATAAAAAGGCCGAGTGGGTTTCAAATCTAATTCTACAACATCTTTTAGGTTTCTTTTTCTTTACATTAATCTCATGTAATCCCATCATTTAAGTTCCTAAGCCATCACAGAAAAGAAACGAAAATAGAACGTTCACTTATGCCATCCGCATTCGCCACAGTGTCCCGTTATACACCGTTAGGTTACTTAACTAACGGCATAGCGGGGCGGGACTAGTGCGGGTGTAAAACATAAGCAACGTTTATTATATATCATATATATAATAATAATCTATTCGTCTCAGATACTAAGTAATCACATTACAGAATATCAACAGCAGAAGCACATATGAAAATAAAAGGATATCTAGGATGTTCGTATTTTTTATTTAGCCAACAATAGAAAATACGGATTCCATGGTCGCGATGAATAGCCAAGCCCACACCCATAGACCCCTACGAGAGCGGTAAGTGATCCTGCCAATTCTAGAGTTTAGGAGACCCGGTCTTAACTCCTCGAGATGGCCTCCCACTGAACCCTAGAACCCGGTCACTTGTGCTCCCCTCCTTGGGTCTATCCTAATGCGGAAATGTAAATAATATACAATGATGGAATGATCTTCCTCAGCCCGGAAGTGCCCCAGATAAAAGAATATTACATACAATTGATTTATACATGAATGAAAATAAAACTCTCATCTCACATAAAAAAAACCCGGCTATTCAATCGCGACAATCCTGCACATCATATCTCAGCAACACATAATATCTCATATCATCAACGTAAGCAAGTATGCGTATCCCGATTGTCGTTGATGTATAGCAATGAAGCCGGTGATACCCCACATACTACGCTTACGGTCACAGAAAAGAAAGTGTAAAACTACAACATTTGGAATCCACAATCTCTTTAGACATCGTAAATCCGAAATATCGCATACTTCGCATTTCATGCCTAACTATATGAATTCCACATATTGTATCACATTCCAGATAAATAGACAGTATTAAACTTTCCGATCGAATAATCAAATACCCAAGATTTCCTAAATAGCTCAACACTTGAGCGGAGTTCAAAATTCCCAGAACATGTCACAGTAGCAGTGGTCTAGCCGTAGAAGGGTCAATCCAACGACTCACATGTGGCATGCCGTACTGCCCCAAACCCTAAGGTTTAGAGGCGGTTCAGACGGTCACATAATCGAGTTAAGGTTTGTGTTCTTCTAGAGGGTCCACCACGTTACTTGCACGTTTTTCCGAAAGATTTAAACTCAAGAAAAATTCAACACTTGAAAGTTTTTCGTGTCGGGAAAAAGTGAGTTAATGATATCCGTTCGAACATTTTAATACTTTCTAAATTACCCGAAAACAAACGAAATTAAATTTTCCGATCGAATCAACGAATCCAAAATAATCCCCAGAACACTCAACACTAGAGTCAGATTAAAAATACCCAAAAATATGTACAAGCAGCTACGGACATTACTGTGTAAAAATGATGCAATATTACTTCAGTACGGCCGTGGATCCACGACCCAAGCAAGGTATGGCCGCGGTTCCGCGGCGGTTTGTACGGATTATGGCCTCGGTTTTTATAGTGATGCTTATATTTCCCTGCTGAATTTTTTAAATATTTTTAATTCAGAAAAAATCACAGTTTTAAAAATTGTCCAGAGAGGGGTCTAAATTTGTATTTCGTGTTTTGATCGGAGTTTTAACTTCGCCTAAACCTCGCCTAAAACTATAGCTTGGCTCTGATACCATTGTTGGGTTTACCTAGCACCTTATCAAGGTTTTAGAAGCATCACATATGCCAAAATCAAATTTTGAAGGTGCTAAGTGAACTTGACAAGAATCATAACTACAAATTTAGGGTTTCTTTTGACTAAGCATCACATGCAAATGAAAAACTATCACTAAGGGTAGAGATTACAACCTTTGTAAACCTCCCTTGGTGACTCCTTGGCACTTTGAGAGTTTGGAACGGATCGATGGAAGCCTTCCTTGTCCACGAAGATCCACCCGAAGTCCCTTTGCCCAAAGCTCTTTGCTTTACTTGATATGTGAATGAAGTAGAGCATACACCCTACACAAATGGGCTAGATGTGTGTAGTATGATGATATGGTTTGTATTCTATAATCAAAATCCTTTCTTTTTTATCAACTTCACTCAAAGAAATTTTCAAGAAAGGAAGAAGAAGATAGTGGCTAAGCTTGAGCTCAAAAGAAAATGATATGATATAATAATTGAAATGAGAAAGAATAATCTATATTAATCCTTCTCACTTCAACCATGGTTAGTAACCATCTAGATATTTATCATTGAGTTAAAAAGGCAAAAGGATAATTAACTCAAGGTTAAAAAGTAGTTGAAGTAAGGTCAAAGATGATAAACATTAACCATGTGTGAATTATCCTTTCCTTTATTCAAAATGATAAATAAATAGATAATTACTACAATATGAGTCTTGCATTGCCACCAAATATGTATCAACAACCATGATACAATGTATGGATGTATGTGTCCATGCACATCATCATGTGCATACATGCATGCATACAAAAATAGAAAAAAGGGTTTAATTAAAGAATTAATCTAAAAGTCATTTGTTAAATCAACACTTGATTTTGCAAACCGGTCATATTACATACGACCCTACCAATAGAAAATGCCCGATTAATATACGGTATCACATATCCGTATTTAATCGGGTCCCCGCGCATATCTCATATGCACACCACATCTTTTCGCCTGAGACAGGAAACTTCATTGTGGGACTCTAAGACTCATCAATACGCCGACAGTAGGTGATGATCATATCAAACACCTACAAGCCGCAAGTAGTCAGCTAAACGTAACGGCCACCCCGGTATTGAGCGATCAGAAAAAAACCAGCGAAGCTGTCAAAACTCCCGACGAGCCAACTGGCAACACTTACCGTACAGTCCGGTCTCATCGTCAGATATGTTGCATATCGAGTCTAGGGATAGAATCGTCGACCCCAATAACTCAATAAGTCATGCTGGTGTATGGCTCATAACAGATCGAGAAACTACTAATAACGCTTATCAGTAAATCTCAGCATCCCTGGCCAGGGACTTCCTGTTATTGCCAATCGAGCATAGCACAACATCAACTCCCAATACCGGGAGAGACGAAACCCCTCCTATCGCTGATCGCCTCCATGTGCCTCGGGACTGTACCCAAAGTCCACCTGTTTGCACGACTCAGTAGAGCCGTGGTAGGGTGGATATCAAAGTACAGTGGGAGGACACACAAGACTCTATGACGATCTTGGGTCTACAGACTAACCTGTACCAGTGTCACCTGAGAACTGCTATCCGACGATAGATATAATACCACATAGGAGTTCTCTGTGAGTCCGTTCAGTGTACCCAGTCTCCACTGAGCACCCGCATACAATCTTTGGTGTCACCTCACCTGATGGATATGGGATCATCCATTGCCCATCATATGGGACAAGAATAATATACGCTAGTCTACTCTGGAATATCGATGCCCCGTCTCGATACACCCACGACTAGGAACAGTTCATCGATATGCTTATAAACTACACATGCCCTACTAGTATGATCTGCATCATAGTCATAGTGGTCAAGCAAATATCCTGAGGGCTTTATTAACATGTGAAAATGAATAAAAGCATGATCAAAATCAACATGTCTAGATAAAGTAAACCAGATAGCATACTATCATGTTGAGCGAGAAAGTCATCTAAAATCATATATACATGTCCAAGCATCCACTATACATATAATGGCCTCTAGGGCATACATATATCTAAATATATATATATATATATATATATATATATATATATATCGACTCAGATTTAGGTGGTTTTTCCTTACCCTTATGATTAGTCTGTTAATTAGACGTGTAGTTATTTGTAGACTCATTTATATTATTGCATATTCAGTATTGTTGTATTTATTATTCAGCTCCCGCATATTATTGCTCTTCACATCACATTGCATACTTATATTGTGTTTTCATATGTTAATATTGAAATCATGCTGTCAGGACACCATCACCATTACCGATGATGCGTATGTTCCACATACACTTACTTGCGGGCTCACACACATCATCATTGGTAATTTCCATGTCACGTATACTTTAGGGAATATTATTAGATTAACATCGCTCGTTAGCTGATCATTTCGACATATCATTATTGTGCTAGTTTAGATATCGCATTCATTACTGTTATACTTCATGCATATTTATTATTCTTTGCCATGCATTGTTATTTAGGGCCAGTCCGGATTTGCCGGAGCCCGATGCTTTTAAATTCATTGTTATTTATTCTCGAGATTTGGGTTTCCATTGGATTTATGGATTTGGAGAAACTGCAAGATTTTATAAAACTGATTATCATTTTAAAATGAAAGTTGCGGTTTTCTCATGATATGATTTGAGATTGTTCACCATGAGTTTTCTCGGCTCTTAAGTGATATCTTACACCCAATTCGAAGAGGAGTAGGAACCGTCTGTGGGTGCATGGTGGACCCGGTGCGGTACCCCGGGGCAAGAAGATCGCAGTTGATCGGCGTTGAGCCTGTGACAGGGGAGCATTGCTGACCGGTGATTGTATCGAGACTCGTCGGATATCCGGAGGATACCGATCGGAGTTGGGCCCGTCCGGATAGCCGGAGCCCAGGGGCCAGTCCGGATAGCCGGAGCCCCAGATATTGATACTTGAGGTATTTGAGATTTGATGATACAGGCCAGTCCGGATAGCCGGAGCCTGAGATATTGAGATATTGGGTTATATTTTGTGTCGATACTAGACACTGATTTATGATGATTTCATTGATGACATTTCGATTTATATACAGATATCTCACTAAAACAAGAAAATAGTTTCTTCATTTACATGTATTCTGCTTTCATTACATTACATTCATACTTCATACACATGATACATTGCTACCTGAGGCACTGATATGAGCACATGTGATTACACTTATATATAGCTGTTTACCCTTGCCACCTTTTCATGCTTCAGACTTTATCATTTTGAGGTTATATATTATTGATCGTATTGACCTAGGATTGAGTCATACATACGATTTCTGCTCGATGATGTTTTCTATTCACGAGTTGGCAACTCACCCCTGTTATGCCACAGTTTCTTGCAGGTTTTGCCGTACAGGTTTCGTGCGGCTTTACTGGCACACTGCTTCCATTCCGGGTGATTGCTTTGGTAGGTGAGTTCACTTGTTTCGTGACCACCCTTGTACTTTATTTTATTCACTGTATCTAGTAAACTCCATCAACCAAACTTGTATATTTATTCAGACTAGAGACCAGTTGTATTATTATTCCGACCTTAGAGTCGCGCGTTGTATTATTATGGTTTTTCTTGTTGATTTTAGTTTCCTTTTGAGTTTTGATCCTCACCCTTCGGCGTTGTATATTATATTGCTTGCGTGGTTGTAACCGTCGATTGACGAAGAGCTAGCTCCCGCTTGGGGATGCCTTTTATCATTCATGTACATATTTATCATGTTGTACCCCGTTCGAGGACAGTATTTACAAAGGAAACTCTGCCGAAATTTTCAAAAAAGACTTGATGTTTTAAAAACGCATAACTCGGCTGATTTTAATAAAACACTTTCTTAAAATGGTTTAGATTTCTGGGATTTTTGGCTTACTTGAATTAGATGGGATCGTATAGACTTCATATGATTCAAGTGCCAGTCACATGCCATTTCGGGTTGTGACAAAGTTAGTATCAGAGCGCTAGGTTAACCTTGGTTCGAGTCTAAGTTTGAATATTTGGAACCTAGGGCATTTGTAAATATACGGAATCTAGGCTTGACCTTACGGAATGTAGACTTTGTCGAGGGGGTATTATACTCGAACTTTCATCGCGTAGGTTGACCTTGGTTGATGGAGTAGGTGACTTAAGGAAAGTGATGTACCGTGTGTATGTTCCGCGGCATACTTATGATACACTACTCCGCTTAATAATCCTTAGGATGTACATTTCCTTGCACATTATTATATTCATTCATGATCTATCCTCATCGATATCAGTTTATGGTTTTGCTGCCACGATTACATGGGCAGAGAGAGCTACAGCTAGAGTTTCGGTCAGCACGAGCTCGTCACGGACGAGGACTGATCAGGGCATGATTCCAGGGACATACAATTGCATAGAGAGGCGTCGTTTATTTATGTTTTCCCGCCATGAGCGTTTGATGGATCGCTTTTACGAGATTACTCGGACGTGCAGATCGGCACCAGAGGATTGAGCCACTGATAGAGGCCAGCCAGAACGTGATGAACGTAAATGCACAGATTATTCTTGATGATTGAGGCACTGTTGAGCGTACAGACGAATGAGCCAGTTGCTGCTGCGAATGACGAGATATCGCCCCCGATGTTGGAGCTACTGCAGTATGAGTATATACTTAGAGATATAATAGAAGGTCGCTAGTCACCCGAGGATGAATGACTAGGACATGTGGTTCGTTCGCTTACCCCGATGCGAGGTCATCAGATTGATTGATTCCAGCTTGAGAAGACTTCACACAGATACGTGGGGAGTCGATAGAGACGATCGAATGTTAGAAAACCATTTTCCAAGTTTAAAGTATTTGGAGAAAACATGCAAGTAATTCTACGGACCATCTAGAAGAACGAAACCCAAACTCGATATAATGACCATGAGAACACTTTGAAACCTTAGGGTTTGCAATAGTTCGCGGTACCATTGATGAGGCTTGGGTTTGCCCTTCTACGGCTAGTCCATAGGTACTGTGGCATGTACTAGAATACTATTAAACTGTACCCAAGATGTTGAGCTCTTGGGAGATTATGAGGTTTTGACGAATCGATCGAAAGGTTCGACTTCATTCGGATATCATGTGATAGGATGCATTGCTTGGGAGACTCCAGATACGATTATAGCCGTTGGAGCGTAGTCCATGCAGCCACGAAGAGACGAGTCCGAAGTAGTCGACATTAGAGAAAAGTGGAGTAAGAGCTTCGTACGAGATCTTGATGAGATGACGTTCCACTCCGCCGACATTAGAGATGTGATATGCATGCAGAGGCGTTGTACATGGATATATCTTCCAGAAGGAGTCGTGATGAATATGCTGCCGTTCCGGAAAAGGAAACAGATTTAATAAAGGACGATGACTTCCGGGCAGTTCGGCGGAAACGAGATTTGGGAGAGATCTCGACAGGACCTTTCTGGATTATTATACGAGAAGACTTGGACCCAGGAGTGGTCATATTACGCACACCCAGCAGGCCAGAGTTCGGCACCGTCGACAAGACATGTTATGAGTGACCACGACAGTTTGCCAGAGATTCTTAGAGGATGTGCTTGAGCGGGACTATTCCGCCATACTTGATTTCGGTATTTTGGGCGATCTATTCGCATGATTGAGTTTTAATGACCGAGTTTCATGATATTTGCTTTCGTGCACCATGGTTGCACCTACTGGGTATTTATATTTTGCGCATAGTTATTACACTTGAGATATGGTTTATACACCATTGTGTTGATTTATGATTTGTGCACAGTCATTGCACTTAATAACGTTTTTGTGCCTTGGCTGCACATGTTTATGATTTCATGGATTTCAAACAGTTGGGTTGATTTTGTGCATATGGTACGAACAAGATTTAGTTTTCGCACTCAGTATAGTTTACATATGCTTGCAGTGCATTGATACGTATTTTGTGCACCACAGTTGCACCTGACTTCGTTTTGATGTCATTCGAGGTATTGATTTTGATTTCATGCCTAGGGCATGCATATGATTTGACTTATGCTTTCGGCATAGTTTTCATATACTTTTAGCATTTGATACGTATTTTGTGCACGCTTATGCACATAGTTGTGAGATTATATACCACGGTATACCTGATTTGGATTTGGATTGAAATGTGTTGTATACCGTCGATTTCGATTGTGACACTCGATATTTGTTTTATGCACCTTGTTCACCTGATTGGATTCTTGCGCATATTTGATGCTCTTGGATTTGATTTTGCGCATGCTCGGCGCTTGATATTGGATTTCGTGATTTCGTACATGTTGGATACACATGATTTAGATTTTATTCGTGCATGATGGCTGCACCTGATTCGGATTTTCGCGCATGTTGGGCGAATGATATGAGATGCGATTTTGGTGCACACCAGATGCACTAAATCGAGATTCTTCGTGCATATCAGATGCACCTGATATTGCTGTCAGGCACACCCGTTGCCCTTGACAGATGTTTCGTGCACACCCAATACACTTAGATTTTGTTTCTGTGCACATGTATATCACATTCATGGATTTTAATTTCCGTGCGCACCTGACGCACGCGACATTCTTATGTATTTTGGGAATGATTCCCTTTGAGCAGCATGTTTTATGATATTTGCTATTTGATATTAGCTGAGCAGGACTAGTCCGAGGACAATACCTGAACATATTTTTGCATGCATTGATAGTTATCGAAGGGATTTCCAAAAAAAAGGGAGCTATAGTCTCAGTATTTACCTACGTGTCTGAGATGACACGAAATGTTTAAAAACAAGGTAACCCTTCTAAATTGTTTTCAAAATGGCGGGACGTGCATAATAAACAAATGATATACAGATATACATAGCTATTTTCTTACAATAAACGTCCGCCACCGTGCCATGTTACGTGCATCACACAACAACTTAAAAAGGTTTTGGCATGCATTTTCTTCAGATGTTTTAATGATATATACATGTAGAGTTTTGAGTATATCATGTTGGTTTTCGTATTGGAATTAGACATTGGTGTATTCACCATAACTCCGATGATTGCAGGATGCTTGACTGAGTTTTGATTTTGGGTCATATACTTGTTTTTCATGTGCATGCATTGCGCCACTATGTGCTTTATGTATTTATGATCTCGGGACCCCGACGACTTGGTCTTTTACTGAAATGTTTTAGTATTTGAGGGGTTTAAATTTAAATTCGGGGACCGAATTTCTTTAAGAGGGGAAGATTGTAACATTTCAGAAAAATAAAATATTATTTTTGAGAATTTTTATAATTAAATAATAAATATATTGAATATTTTAATATTGCGGTATAATTAAAAACCGATAAATTGGGAAAATTTTGGAAAATTATAGAAATTACTAAAAAAAAGGTGTTTTATTGGATTTAAGAAAAATATGAAATTTTATGATTTATTATACACTATTTAGTGCTAATCGCGATTAAATATCACTAATCGCGCATTAATCCGGTTTTGTGCACATGACATGCACTAAGTCATTTTTCACACTTGTTACATTTTCTTTCATGGTTTCCTTCTTGTTATCATGCATGGTTTTAATTTTAAAAGAGAAGAGAAAAGATTAAGGAAAACATTAAAAAATGATGTATGGACAGAGAAGAGAGAGAGAGATGAGGGGTTCTTTGACCTTAGCTCCCATTCTTCATCTTCACCATTTCCTCTCCCATTTTCAGCCGTGGCCGCTGCCCTCACTCCTTCCCCCTCTTCATCCTCTCAAACATCATCAAAAATACACCAAAAGTCCATCTCCATTTCACAAAAAGCATTCACAAGCTCACACCAAGCACTTTGGACCAAGAAATTTTGCATTTTGGGCACTTAGGAAACTCAAGAAAATTCTTGAGTTGCCAAATGAGGTAATTCATTCACATTAAGTGTGGTATTCCATTTGCTTTAGCCTCTTTTCAAGTTTAAAATCGATTTCGTGTAGTTTTGTGAACTTTGAAAATTCCTAGAAGAGAGTTGAGGGATTCTTGAGTTATGGTTGTCAAATTGAGGCCTAATAGTGACCTAAAGCCCCTATTGTGTTAGAAATCCAGACCAAACACGAAACAAGAACCTGAAACCCCAAAACAGAAACTTTCCAATGTCGGTTTGTGAACTATTAGAGGGTGCAGGAAAATCTGTGATGACCTGGGATATTTTCAAGATAAGCAAACAACTCCAGAAGCCTAGATTGACAACTACGAGACCACCCTACAAAGACGAAACCCCATCTCCCCTACTAATCCGAGCAGGCCAGATTTTTCATGGGTGTCGCCGGCCATGTGGTGGGGGTTAGGGTCCAGGTTGCTTCAGTAGGTCATTGTCACGACCCGAAAAGTACCGAGCGTGACTGGCACTTAAATTACAAACGTCTCAAGGCGTACGTAATCTAAGTAAGCCAAAACCCAGAAATCAAAACCCAGTAAACCAGTAGAGTGAAGGAAAAACCAATTTTAAAGCAAGAAGTTTAACAACATAATCCGAAGTATGCATTTTTTAAAATGTCAAGTCCTTTCTGCAAATTTCGGCAGAGTTTCCTTTGTAAATACTGACCCCAAACGGGTACAAACCTGATAAAGAATATATAATGAATAAAGACATCCCCAAGCGGGAGCTAGCTCTTCGTCAATCGACGGACAAAACCACACAATGCAATATAATATACAACGCCAAGGGCGAGGATCAAATCTCAAAAGGAAACTCAAAATCTTCAAGAAAACCATAATAATACGACGCACGACTCTATGGTCGAAATAATATACACGGGTCTTCTATGTCTATCAAATATACAAGTCGGGTTGATGGGGTTTTTCTAGATACAACTGAAATAACAAATACACAATGGTGGTCCTGATGCGAAAGAAACCACCTACCAAGGCAATCACCCGGAAGGAACAATGTGCTAGTAAAACCGCAACGAAACCTGTACGGCAGAACCTGCAAGGAACTGTGTCGCAACGGGGGTGAGTTGCCAACTCGTGAGTAGAAAATATCTACGAGTAGAAATCGAATGTATGACGCTATCCTAGGTCATATCAAATAATATCCTCAAATAAATATCCTGATCCATCTACACATAAGTGCAATACCACGTGCTCGTGTCAGTGCCTCAGACAGCAACATATCAGATATATGATTTATGAATGCATTACTAATGGAAACAGAATACATCATGAAATCAACAGAGAAATCGGTGCCAAGCATCGACAGAAAACAGAAATCTCAGTATCTCAATAACTCAGTATCTCAATGTCTCAAAACTCAATATCTCAGTATCTCAATGTCTCAAAACTCAATATCTCGGTATCTCAATACCTCGGGCTCCGTCAGTCCGGATCGGCCCATATCATAAATCACACGACCACGAACGGTATCCTCCAGATATCCGCCGCGCCAAACAATCACCGGTAGGCAGTCTGCCCCTGCCGGGCTCATCATCCTCCATGAAATCACTCTCGCTACGGGGTACCATACCGGGTCCACCATGTACCCGAGACGGTTCATACTACTCCTTGAAACGGGTCTGGAAATCCAACAGCTATCATGAAAACTCATGACGGACGACTCATACATCACGAGAAAACCGCAACTTGCATTATAAAAAGAGAGAGAGAGAAGTTTATATATATTCTAGCGGTTTTCCCCCAAATCCCGAAATCTCATGAAAATCCGAAATCCAAAATCAAGAGTAAGTAAACAGTGAATATCGGCATAAATCTCCATAATACTGCATGACTAATGAATATATGAATGCATCTGATATCATGCAATTAATGCAATAGTTAAACTAGCATATGAAAGTTATAACATATTGCAACTATCAACTAGCAAACTATGTCAATGAATAGTATTTTCTAAAGTGTACGTGGCATGGCAATTACCGATGATGATGTGTGTGAGCCGGCAAGCAGGTGTACGTGGAACATACGCATCATCGGTAATGGTGCTGGTGTCTTGATAGCAGGGTTTCATGATAATTATAGATAACATATGTACAAGCATGCAATGCGATGAAACATCATGAATATACAGAAAGTGATGTAGTAACAGCAACATTGAAAAATATACCTACCCAATATACGAGTCATAAAATTTGGTATTTAAAATACTCACGATTCTCCACTTTTGAAAATGAGTATGACTCGAGCCCAGTCAAAAGGGTAAGGGAATCCACCTAAGTCTGAGTCGATCTATATATATATATATATATAGTAGTCGGTGATCTGGCCTCAATAGTATCACGTACGATACACTAAATAATATGATATCCTCGAGTCAAGAGTGTGGATCTATCCAAATAACTATATCTCATACGGTAAATCTATCGTACGGCATCCCAAATCTGGGTACGGGTCAAATATCAAATTTATCTCATTACTCATATAGTATCCTTATCATCATATGTCTTGAACTGGGGTACAGATCTAAGTCTAGTACAAGCTGATACCATCAATAAATATATGTGCGTGTATCTGAAACACATCGCCTAAAGATCGACTATAATCTCATATCGTATCCCATAGTACGAACCAAATCACATCACTGATCTCACGGCATCATGCCCAATCACATCGACTAATCTCCAAGTACCATATACTATCCTCAACCTCCGTGTATACGTATGTGTATATATATATAAGCACCAACACATCCACCTATACATATATATACATATGACGTATACACCCAAAACCAAATCCCGTGCGTGTATGTGTATAAGTAACAACCTCACTCTAGGGTTCGCGACTAAGAAACCCACAAAACTACTTTCCTCAATTCTCGCTAACATTAACCCAAGATCTCCTAAAGCTTCTCTTTCTAAGTCTTTATATCCCTCAATAACACATCTAAGTATATGTATATCATATCATATCATTTCTTACGACTTTGCGGGGGTGCTATACGCTATCCACCCGACTTCCCCCGTAGATATAAATCTACTCACCTTGATCTTCGCTTGCCGATACCGATATCGCCACGCACTTACTTGTCGTCTCGAAGTCCTCGTGAGGTACCTACATATCATATATAGCATTGTAAATGAAATCACGCATGAAAACCAAAAGGTCGCATGAAACACCGATAGGTTAAAACCTATAGTCTCGCATGCAAAACACAACTAATAACCCTAGTCGTTGGCGTTCAAATGCCACACGACGGAATACAATGACAAATACCAAAACTTAAATTCAAAAACATCGCGAAATACAAGGCAGCAACTCAAGAAAATGGTCCCAGATTTTACCCTAGTTCAAATTAGCCAATTTTGCATATAGGAGGGGTCTAGTTTACTGGAGATGGAGGTATGAACCAAACACGAACCCCATTGCTCCAGGTCTGGCCGCAAATTGCGGCTAGAAAGGTTATATTTGCAGCCATGTTGAGGATATAGGGGAAGGTTTTGGTGGGGGGTCATAGGTTGCCTGCACACTCCTCTGTGTTTGCTAAATAATTTGCAGGTCCCCCCGGTGTTAGCAGATTTCATTATACTCTCACAGAATCCACAATTTTTCCGATATCGAGTTTCTAAGTTCGTAAAACGGGGTTTAAGTCTCGGGTTCAGTCCACAACATCATCACAACGGGGGTTGTAGTCCCTAATTACACCTCAATTTCACCTTTGGGATCAATTCAACCCTAGTCCCTAACTTGAAATTTTCAAAATTCGCTAAACTACATAATATCGATTCTAAACTTGTATGGATACTTAAGGAATCGAAATACAATTATGATGGTGCAAAAATTACCTCCTTTGGCACTCATGAATCCCCCAGAGCACCAAAATGCAAACTTTCTTGGTCCATAGCGTAGCTTGTGAGCTTGTGCAAGTTTTTTGTGAAGTGGGGATAAGCTTTGGAGTTTGTTTTAATGATGTTTTGAGGGTTTGTAGTGGAGGGGGTGTGAGGTGCTGCCATGGGCTGAAGAGAAGAGAGGGAGAAGATGAAGATGAGAAAAGAAACAAGAACCCAAGACCATGCTTTGACCCCTCACCCTCTCTCTCTCTCATGCCCATCCCTCATTCTTTATTCTTTTCCATTTTCTTTTCTTTTCTTCTCTCTTCTCATAATAAAACCCAAATTAAGCATGAAGAAATAAAGTAAAGCCATGATAAAATGTAACAAGTGTTAAAATGACATGGTGCATGTTTTGCACAAAACAAGCTTAATGCGTGATTAGCGATATTTAATCGCGATTAGCACTAAATAGTGTATAATAAATCATAAAACTTCATAATTTGCATAAATTACACAAAGCACCCTCTTTTTAGTAATTTCTATAATTTTCCAAATATTTTCCACTTTATCGATATTTAATTATTCCGCATTATTAAAATATTCAAATAATTATTATTTAATTATAAAAATTCCCAAAAATAATATTTTATTTTCCTGAAATGTTACAGTCATATACACCACCTATATATCACCCCAGTGTTGTTTGCTTACCTTGTTTTCACCTGAGTCAAAATCTGGAGGCACTTTAGTATGATTTTTGGACATGTTTTCCGTATTTTAAATGATAAGTTTTGATATTTGGATTTGTGTTTGGTTGTTGGATGTTTGTACATCAACGACTAAAGAGGATTGGTCGTGTTTTGCATGCGAGGCGATAGATTTTGACGTATGTGATACGCGTGCCGATTTGGTTTTCCTATGTCGCCGTTTCGATTTCAAATTGGATTTTAATGCGATACGATGTGTTATGATGTGTAGGTACCCCATGTGGACTCCGAGACGACAAGCAAGCGCATGGCGACGTCGGCATCGGCAAACGAAGATCAGGTGAGTAGATATATATCTACGGGGAAAGTCGGGTGGATGGCGTATAGCACCCCTGCAGTTCGTAGTATAGCTTATATATATATGGTTATATATGTGTTTTATGTTACGTGGATGATTATCAAGATATGATTTTGCGTTCATGGTTTAGTTTAGGGTAGTTAGAAGTAACTTAGTTTAACTTCTTAGTCACGAACCCTAGAATAAGGTTTACACCCACACGCGCACACACACTTGCATACTTTTATTTACCTGTGGGTATATGGGGATACACACACACACACACACACACATGGGTATGGGACTATGTATATATATATTCACGTATACATATACATGGATGATGAGGATAGTACTTGGGATTGGAGATGAGTCGATGAGATTGGGCTGGATGCCATGAGATCGGTGATATGACGTGGTTCGTATTATGAGATAAGACACGATGTTTAGCGGGTCCTTTAGGCGTGGTGTTTTCATACACACGCATGCATATACATAGATGGTATCAGTATTGTACTAGACTTAGATCAGTAACCCCAGAACATGAAATATGATAAAGAGGATACCAGATGAATAATGAGATAAATATGATATTTGAGCCGTACCCAGATTTGGGAGGCCGTGTGATGGATTTACCGTACGAGCTATATTGATAATAGATCCGCACTCTTGATTCGAGGATGTCATATTATATAGGGTATCGTATGGGATACTATTGAGGCGGGATCACCGGCTATTATATATATACATGTATCGACTCAGATTTAGGTGGTTTTTCCTTACCCTTATGATTAGTCTGTTAGTTAGACCTGTAGTTATTTGTAGACTAGTTTATATTATTGCATATTCAGTATTGTTGTATTTATTATTCAGCTCCCGCATATTATTGCTGTTCACATCGCATTGCATGCTTATATTGTGTTTTCATATGTTAATATTGAAATCATGCTGTCAGGATAACAACACCATTACCGATGATGCATATATTCCACATACACTTACTTGCTGGCTCACATGCATCATCATCGGTAACTGACATGTCACGTATACTTTAGAGAATATTATTTGATTAATATCGCTCATTAGCTGATAGTTTCGACATATCATTATTGTGCTAGTTTAGATATCGCATTCATTACTGTTATACTTCATGCATATTTATTATTCATTGCCACGCATTGTTATTTAGGGCCAGTCCGGATTTGCCAGAGCCCAATGCTTTTAAATTCATTGTTACTTATTCTCGAGGTTTGGGTTTCCATGAGATTTATGGATTTGGAGAAACCACAAGATTTTATAAAACTGATTATCATTTTAAAATGAAAGTTGCGGTTTTCTCATTATATGATTTGAGATTGTTCGCCATGAGTTTTCTCGGCTCTTGAGCAATATCTTACACCCAATTCGAGGAGGAGTAGGAACCGTCTGTGTATGCATGGTGGACCCGGTGCGGTACCCCGGGGCAAGAAGATCGCAGTTGATCGGCGTTGAGCCTGTGATAGGGGAGCATTGCTGACCGGTGATTGTATTATGACTCGTCGGATATCCGAAGCATACCGATCGAAGTTGGGCCAGTCCGGATAGCCGGAGCCCAGGGGCCAGGATAGCCGGAGCCCCAGATATTGATACTTGAGATATTTGAGATTTGATGATACAGGCCAGTCCGGATAGCCGGAGCCTGAGATATTGAGATATTGGGTTATATTTGTGTCGATGCTAGACACTAATTTATGAGGATTTCATTGATGACATTTCGATTTATATACAGATATCTCACTAAAACAAGAAAACAGTTTCTTCATTTACGTGTATTCTGTTTTCATTACATTACATTCATACCTCATACACATGATACATTGATACTTATGGCACTAACACGAGCACATGGGATTACACTTATGTATAGCTTTTTACCCTTGCTACCTTTTCATGCTTCAGACTTTATCATTTTGAGGTTATATATTATTGATCGTATTGATCTAGAATTGTGTCATAGATACGATTTCTGCTCGATGATGTTTTCTACTCACGAGTTGGCAATTCATCCCCGTTGTGCCACAGTTTCTTGCAGGTTTTGCCGTACAGGTTTCGTGCGGCTTTGCTGACACGCTGCTTCCATTACGAGTGATTGCTTTGGTAGGTGGGTTCACCTGTATCGTGACCACCCTTATACTTTATTTTATTCATTGTATCTAGTAAACTCCATCAACCAAACTTGTATATTTATTCAGACTAGAGACCAGTTGTATTATTATTTCGACCTTAGAGTTGTGCGTTGTATTATTATGGTTTTCTTGTTGATTTGAGTTTCCTTTTGAGTTTTGATCCTCGCCCTTCGGCGTTGTATATTATATTGCTTGCGTGGTTCTGACCGTCGGTTGACGAAGAGTTAGCTCCCTCTTGGGGATGCCCTTTATCATTCATGTACATATTTATCATTTTGTACCCCGTTCGGGGCCAGTATTTTTAAAGGAAACTCTGCCGAAATTTTCAGAAAAGACTTGATGTTTTAAAAACGCATAACTCGGCTGATTTTAATAAATCACTTTCTTAAAATAGTTTAGATTTCTGGGATTTTTGGCCTGCTTGAATTAGATGGGGTCCTATAGACTTCATATGATTCAAGTGCCAGTCACGTACCATTTCGGGTCGTGACACTGTAGGTCAAGCTACCTCTTCACTAATCTAGTATTAGTAAAGTAAATAACCTAGTCTAAAGTGCTAATCTAGACTAGGATAATGAAGTAGGGTGTTTAGCTCACTTAGGTTTATCCAAAGCCCTATGGTTCACATCACATGTGAGGGTTAGGGCTTGGAGAAGGAGGAAGAAGAAGATGGAGAGAGCTAGAGAATGAGCTAGTATTCTAATGAGCAAGTGAAGAGAATGGCACTCATATCCTCTCACTTATTGAAGCATGGATAATATATCAATATAAAATCCACCCATGCTTCAATAGTGAATGCAAATGAATAAACAAATAATTTGTGCCATACTTCACCCATGCTCTAAATATCTCCGCATTTTCCACCTCTTTTTCTATTTTCTCAAAATAGAAAACAATGCTTCATAATACATATATATATATATATATCATATGTATATATATATATACATATAAAGGGAAGAAAATAATTAGTGAGCAATAATATTAGTTAATATATAATTATATCAAATATAATATATATCAAATTATTAAATCAACACTTGATTTAATAATCCGGTTATATCACATATAATCATTTATCTGTATATCACATTATAAAATCAACACTTGATTCAATAATCCGGTTATATCATATATAACCTAACCGATATCAAATGTCGCCAGATTAGAATACGGTATCACATACTCGTATTTAATCAGCTCCCGCACATATCAGCATATGTGCCCTACGTCGTTTCGCTTGAACTTGGAAACCTCTGTGTGGGACTCTAAAGATTCATCAATACGCTAGCAGTAGATAATGATCACATCAGTTACCCACAAACCGTCAGCGGTACTAGCTGGACGTAACGGCTACCCAGGTATTGAGCGATTAGAAGATCAACAAGCAAGCTTGTCCAAACTCATATGAAGCCTGTAAGTTGTAAGTCTATGGTAGCGCCCCGGACGTCTTTCAGACGCCAAACGCGGAACAAAAACTTTTATAACTAGCGCTATCGTATACTATAACCCGGATCTTGCCATTAACGCTAAACTAACAAACTACAAAGTGGATAGAAAGGCTATACCGAACGATCCGAGTCCTTCGTTCTTTAGCCATCATCCCACGCTCCTTTGCGGCATCTGCGATCTCGCTTGATCTCCGGTCTCCTCGTCCAGGTGGCACCACGACAACGGATCTTTATATGGGCTCCCACCTCTGAACCGAGGCAACTCTGACATAAAGTTTGCTAGCCGACATGTCCAAGATTGATGTAGAGAACGAGTAGAATACTTTGTCTCGCTTCATCCAAAACCATGGATGAACGGTTAATGAAGTTGCCTTTTAATGGAGTGAAATGAGAAATGAGCATATCAAATTTCCAGGAACCAAATTAAAATCCTTATCAATCAACAAGGGGGGCCACTATATGAAGAGGTGGGGGTGAGTGTAGGAGCAAAGGGATTGACCACAAGGACAAAGATCAAGAAGAAATATCCTAAGCAAAACCAAAACACATTAATGCAATCAATGAGTCACATAAAACACCTCATCAACCATTAATGCAAAATGGTGACACACTTAAACACCTCATCATCTTCTAGAAGCACTTTCATGACACACCCTCATGACCCACCCTCATGAAGAAAAGATAAATCCGCATTAAACCGAATGTTTAAGACGGGTGATAGAAAACTGGCAACTTCGAAAAGCGATCCCGAAACGAATTTCAGGATAACCCCGTAACAGTATAAACATACCGGCATTTGTATTACGACCGAATACAAATGCAACTGAGACAAAGATATTATATCTACACAGTATAATTCTCGGATCAGGCTTAAACCAAAGCCCAGCAGTATTAACTGCCCGAAATATGACACGTGCATAAACGCACGTGCATTTTCCGAACCCTGCTATAAAACCATATGGCCTCTACAACGTTTCACCCGAACTTGGGAAACTATCTGTGGGGGACACTAATGACTCATCAGTACCCTGGCAGTGGGTTTAACCACAAGCACGTCAGCGGCACTAGCAGTGCGTAACGGCTGTCCATGTACTTGTTAGTTATATGTATGCCCTAGAGGCCATTACTGTACATATGATGTAAATTGTAATGGATGCTTGGACATATATAGGGAGGACTTTCTTGCTCGACATGATAGTACGCTATCTGGTTGTACTTTATCTTAACATGTACTCTGATTGTCTCTATATTACATGTTGATAAAGCCCTTAGGATATTTACTCGACTACTAGGACTATGATGAGATCATACTAGTGGGGCCACGGTAGTCGACGAGTACATCCTATAACTGTTCCTAGTTGAGGGTGATCGAGATAGGGCATCGATACACCAGAGTAGACTAGCGTATACGCATCTTGACCCATATGATGGGCGATGGATGATCCCATATCCATCGGTGTTTGACATAAAGGATGGTGTACGGGTGCTCAGTGGAGACTGGGTACACTGGACGGACTCGCCGAGAACTCCCAGATGGTATTATACATCACGTCAGATGGCAGTTCTCCGGTGACACTGGTACAGAGTAGTCTGTTGACCCGAGATCGTCATAAAGTCTTGTGTGATTCCCACTGTCCTTTATTTCCTTCATACCATGTCCAAGAGGGCGTGCAAAAAGGTGGCTTTTGGGTACAGTCCCGAATCACATCGAGGCAATGAGCGATAGGAGGGGATTCTTCTCTCCCGGTATAGGAAGTTGATGTTGTGCTGTGTTCGATTGGCTATAACCGGAAATCCCTGGCCAGGGTTGTTGATATTTACTGGTAAGTGTTATCAGTAGTTTCTCGAACTGTTATAGACCTCATATCGACACGACTTATCGAGCTACTGGGGTCTGACGTTTACCACCCCTAGGCGAGATATGCAACATATCAGACGACGAGACCGGACTGTACGGGAGTGTTACTGATTGGATTCACAGGAGAATGTACAAGCTTGCTTGTTGATCTTCTGAGCGCTCAATAGCTGGGTAGCTGTTACGTTTAGCTGACCGCTTGCAGCTTGTGGGTGTTTGATATGATCATCACCTGCTGCCGGCGTATTGACGATTCTTTAGAGTCCTACACAGAGGTTTTTTGACTCAGGCAAAACGGAGTAGGAGCACATATGTAATATGTGTGGGACCGAGGATAATGCTGTATGTGATACCATATTGGATTCTCGCGATATGAGATATCGGCAGGGTATATGTGATATAGCCGGGTCATCGTATTTGTCGGTTATATGCGATATACCCGGATTGTCGGATCAAGTGTTGATTCGATAATTTAATGTATAATAATATATATATGATATATTAAATTACATTAACTAATATTAGCTCACTAAAAGATTCATTTTCTCACGGGATAATACATTGATATATATGCGATATATGTTAATTGTATTATTTTCTATTGTTACAAAATATATTGTATATGTGATATATAATATTGTAACATGTTAGGGTTACAAATTAAACAATGGTTTAGGGTTTAAACTTGGTTAGGGTTTGGATTAGGGTTAGCTTTTGCATGAAGCTTCCATGAGACTTCATGAAGCTTCCATGAAGCTTCATGAAGATTTGACTTTGTTTTTAGCTAGATATTTTGTTAACCCAATCCAAACCATTAACTCTAGTCAATTCTCTACATGGGTTAACTCCTTCATGCTTAACCCTTGGTTAGATTTGTAACCACTACAATAATTCATTATTCATCACAAAAGGATTCATTCTTCTTCTTCCTTGAGTTCCTTCTTGAAAAAGCTTTCTAGTTTTTCTTTTGTGATGAAAGTAAGTGAGAAAAAGATTATAAATGAGAGCAAAAATCCTACTTCATCATCCTCATCTATCCTTTCCATTTAGATGAGGGTGTTCACATCATTTAATAAGTGATAGCTTGTGTTAACGAAACTTCAAGGTAGATCATCTATGTTATCAAAGATCGGAAGCAAGACAGCATCTTTCTCTTCGTGGAACCTCTCGAGAGTCCGGAACACGATGATCGCAGCGAAGGGACCTCAACACGGAGCTTAAGAAGTGAAGGACCGGATCTACAAAGGTTGTAATCCCTCTCACTTAGTGTTAAAGAGTTTAACATGCTTGTTTTCGCCTAAACCCTAGTTTGAAGATCCGGATTTGGGTTGTTCGGCACGGCTAATTTTTTAATCGGGCATGGTTGATGCCTCGTAGAAACTTGTGAGCGTGTCTAGCAACCCTACAGTGGTATCAGAGACAAGCTAGAGTTTTAGGCGAAGTCTGAGCGAAGTTTAAAGTCCGATCGAACCCGGATACCCCGATGTTTACCCCTCTCTGGATATTTTTCAAAAATGTGATTGTTTATGAATTAAAAATGCTCAGAAAATAAAGCAGGAAAAACTAAGAATTACTGTGAAGTACGGTCCACTAAGTCGCTCACGTGACCGCGGAACCGCGGCCGAACCAAGGGTTAGGCGGCGGTTCCGCGGCCAAAATTTGGACTTAGTCCCTCATATTTCATATATTTATTCTTAGGTCCTTTCTTGTCATTTTTTTCTGGGAATTTTTTAATTCCACTCAAGTGTTGAGTTTTATAGGGTTGTATTGGGGACTCGTTGATTCGATCGGATAATTTAACTTTGTTTAGTTTGTCCGGGTAATTTTTAGAAACTGTTAAAAAGTTCGAACGGATATTAATAACTCACTTTTTCCCCTGTCGGAAATTTTTTCAAAAGTTGGATTTTTTCTTGAGTTTGAAACTTTATAATTCGTGCAAGTAACGCGGTGGACCCTCTAGAAGACAACAAACCTTAACTCGATTATGTGACCGTCTTGAACTGCCTCTAAACCTTAGGGTTTGGGGCAGTACGGCGTGCCACATGTGAGGCGTTGGCTTGACTCTTCTACGGCTGGACCATTGGTACTGTGGCATGTGATGGATGTTTTTAAAACTGATTTCAAGCGTTGAGATATATTGGGGAAAACTTGGGTGTTTGATTATTCGATCGGAATGTTTAACACTGTTTATTTATCTGGAATGTGATACAATATTTGGAATCCACAAGTAGTTATGAGATAACTAATTTGAATGTTATAAACATAGCAGTTTAGTCTCAGATGATCGGTTGCCACGGAATTTTGATGTGATCAAAAGCCCGTCGCAATCACGTAGCGTATGCGGATACTCGCCGGGTAAACTTAATAGACAGCCACGCCCCATAGCCCCGACCAAGGGACTGTAGGAGAACCCCGTCGCCAAAAGCATCCGTTCGGATGCTCGCAGCAGCGGTGTTCCGCCTTAGTGCACTTCGTCCACGGCATCCAGGGGTACGGCCGTCTATTAAAGTTTGCGACGAGCATTCGATCAGGATGTCGGGAATCTTGTTGAATTGCCCGACTTGATACTGAAAAGTGTTTTCGACAATGAGACTAAAATGCAGGGTTTATAATTGTTAGGCATGTGATGTCTAAGGAATTCATTTGGTTAGGCATGCGATATCTAAAGAGGTTGTGGATTCCAACTGTTGTAGTTTTACACTTTCTTTTCTGTGACCGTTAGCGTAGTATGTGGTGTATCGCCGGCTTCGTTGCTATACATCAACGACAATCGGGATAGGCATACTTGCTTACGTTGATGATATGAGATATTATGTGTTGCTGTGATATGTTATATTGGATCGTCGCATTCTGAATAGTCGGGGGTTTTATGTGTAGGGTTCCTAGGCACTCTCAAAAGGTCTCACAAGGCGTCAACCATGCCAATTTTAAAAATTACGGTGCCGAGAAACCCTAATACGGATCGTTGGCTAGAAGTTTAGGCGACAAAAGCAACAAGTTTACAACTAAACTATAAGAAACGGAAATATAACCTTTGTAGATCCGGTTCTCCACCTCCATAGCTCCGTGATGATGTCTCCTCGCTTTCCAAATCGAATCCATGACTCTTGCATCGGCTTCATCGGAGAAAAAGCGGGCTAGGTCATCGACGACGATGCCGAAGATGATCTACGTCGAGGCATCACTAGATCAAGCTCTAACTTCACCAAGTCATGAAACTTGTGAAGAAAACACACTCTACTACTTGGCAAGAGGTAGAGGATGAAGAAATAGGAAGTGTGTTCACTTTAGAATTGGATTTCTCACTCATTTTCTCACCTTGCCATTGATGGAGGCAAGGTTTTCTTCAAGTAGAAGATGAAGAAGAAGAAAAAGATAATATGATAAGTATTATAATAAGAATAATAAGATCATTCTTATCATAATCATGAACCATGGTCAAGTGTAGAGAGCTAACTAAGGTTCAAGTGAATGGTTAGGGTTAAGCATGAGACAAAATGGTCACTTTAGTCAAAGCTTCATGAAGCTTCAAAGATAAAACAAAACTAGCAACCATTTTCCCTTTTTCTTTTCCAAAATAAGATAAAAGAAAACCCTAACCATTTACTTAACCATAGGTTTAACTCTTTACACATACCCTAGCAAACAAGTATCATCAAACATGATACAATCATTTGCACAAAAAGTATATCACATATACAACTTGTACATCCAAGTGAGAAAATACATTTAAAGTGAACCAATACTAGTTAATGCAAAGTAATATATCAAATATATAATTATGCATTAAATCATTAAATCAACACTTGATTCAATGATCCGGTCATGTCGCACACAACCGACTAGTATACGATGTATCAATTTATCGAATCAATCCTTGAATCGATAATTAGGTTATATCGCATACAACCAATCGATACATTCATCGCGAGAATGGAATACGGTATCACATACACGCATTATTCTCGGTCCTGCACATATCTCATATGCGCTCCTATTTCGTTTCGCTTGAGCCAGGAAACCTCTGTGTAGGACTCTAAAGACTCGTCAATACGTCGGCAGCAGGTGATGATCATATCAAACACACACAAGCCGCAAGCGGTCTGCTAAACGTAACGGCCACCCGGGTATTGAGCGATCAGAAGATCGACGAGCAAGCCCGCTCACACTCCAGTGAATCCAACCAGTAACACTACCGTACAGTCCGGTCTGATCATCTGATATGTCGCATATCTCGCCTAGGGGTGGTAAACGTCAGACCCCAATAGCTCGATAAGTCGTGTCGATATGAGGTCTATAACAGTTCGAGAAACTGCAGGTAACACTTACCAGTAAATCTCAGCAACCCTGGCCAGGGATTTCCGGTTATAGCCAATCGAACACAGCGCAACATCAACTCCCTATACCGGGAGAGACGAATCCCCTCCTATCGCTCATTGCCTCCATGTGACTCGGGACTGTACCCAAAAACCACCGTTTTGCACGCCCTCTTGGACGTGGTAAGATGGAAATCAAAGCACAGTGGGAACCACATAAGACTCTATGACGATCTCGGGTCAACAGACTACTCTGTACCAGTGTCACCAGAGAACTGCCATCTGACGTAAGGTATAATACCATCTGGGAGTTCTCGGCGAGTCCGTCCAGTATACCCAGTCTCCACTGAGCACCCGTATATCATCTCTGATGTCAAACACCAATGGATATGGGATCATCCATCGCCCATCTATATGGGTCGAGAAGGCATACGCTAGTCTACTCTGGTATATCGATGCCCCGTCTCGATATACCCACGATTAGGGACTTTGAAGGATGTACTTATGGACTACTATGTCCCCATTAGTATGATCCGCATCATAGTCCAGATAGTCAAGTACACATTCTAAGGGCTTTACCAACATGTAACAGAGAGACAATCAGTGTACACGTTAAGGTAAAGATCAACCAGATAGCATACTATCATGTCGAGCAAGAAAGTCCTCCCTATATATGTCCAAGCACCCACTACAATATACATCCTATGTATAGTAATGGCCTCTAGGGCATACATATAACTAACAATCTCCCACTTGCACTAGGGCCATCTGATAGCAGTGGTTGTAGTATCTCATACTCAACCATCCCATAAAAGTCTCTCTCTGGGAAAAAGGCCTTTGTGAGTGGATCCGCCGTGCTGTCCTCTGAGTCTACTCTCCTAACCTCGATCACGCTGGAGATCAAATATCTCCATGATCAGGTGATACTGCCTTAGAATATGTCTGGATCACTGATGGGATGGAAGTTCCTCGGCATAAGCCACAACTCCATTGTCACACAATGGGAGGAACTAAGTTCATTTCATGAACAAATATACACCCAAACAGCCTCTTTGGTAGCATCATAAGTAGCGATGTATCCTGCCTTTATCGTCTAGTAAGCCACGGTATTTAGCTTGGAACTCTTCCAACATACCGTCCCTTTACTGAGGGTAAAGACAATGCCTGTGACTGACATTCAGTCGTCTTTATCACCCTGGAACACTTCCAGTGATTTTCCCCAGGATCAACTGATACCATCTCACTATAACTAGTGAGTATCCGAACAACCATTTAGTTCTATCTCATAGATCAAAACTCAGGATTTAGGAGGTATCACTTTGATCCTATATGGAGAATCCTTGTGATAAGCGGAGATTGACCGAGCGTAGCATAGGAAACTTCTTCCCCATCAAGAGTATGTCATCCATGTACTCTTCGAGGATCACAACCATACTCCCTACTACCTTTTTGTATATACAAGGTTCATCTACCATTTTGATGAAGTCAAACTCTTTGACTACCACATCAAAACAGATGTTCCAACTCCGCGATGACTGCTATATCCTATAAAGCATCTTGCACACGTTTCCGCTGCTCCCACTGTCTACGAAGCCCTCTGGCTGTTTACTTATAGACGCTCTCTTCCAAAACATCATTTTGAAAAGCAGTCATGACACCCAACCGCCAGATATCGTAGTCATGGTATGTAGCCGTAGCAAGTAGGATCTGGATGATCTTAAGCATAGCCACTGGAAAAAGGTTTCATCATTATCCACGCCTGGTCAATGACGAAAAAACCTTTAATAAGACTAGCTTTGAAAGTCTCAACTTTTCCATCTACACCAAGTAATCTTCTCAAGATATACTTGCTCCTGATGGGGATTTAACCCTTCAGATATAGCAACCAAAGTCCATACTTTGTTGGTGTACATGGATTCCATCTCAGATCGCTAAGCATCCAACCATTCTTACAGAGTCCCACTCCTGATGGCCAGCTCGAAATTAGTTCGGTCATCATCTCATGATGCAATTCTCGCTCCCACTGTCATAGAGAAACAGAAGTATCTCTCAGGTGGGTGAGGAACCCTACTAGATCGGCAGAGAGGCTGAGGTTCGTTGGTATTTACTTAATCCTTTGGTTGTACCAAATCATCTGCTGTAGTTTGTATAGCTGAAACACTTCCAGTTCTACATAACTGACCTTGCCTCGAGTTTGTCCGGATTTTGCTTTTAGACATAGGCCGGACAATCCCAAATCTTAACTAACTTAAGACATGGGCTCTTCCCTTTCCATGTCACATATGAAGTGGTAGGCAACTGATTTGATTTGAACCCTATTCAATAGGTATGCAGCTTCTCAAGTGCATAACTCCCAAGAAGGAAATAGGTAACTCATTAGTACTTATCATAGAGCACACCTTATCACATAGGGTGTTATTGCTCCGCCCCGACATACCATCGTGCTATGGTGTATACGGAGGAGTAATGCTGAGAGAGAATCCCATTCTCCTTTAGAATAGTCTAGGAATTCCGTGCTCAAGTATTCTCCTCCTTGATCGCATCAAAGGACATAATACTTATACCCGTATTTTGGATCTCTACTTCTAACTTATATTCTGTGAATTTCTCAAAACGTTCGGACTTGTGTTTCAACAGGAACATAGGTGTGAATCTCGAAAGATCATCAGAGAATGTAATGAAGTATAAAGAACCGGTCTTGGCATGTGTAGACAGGGGACCTACATACATCAACATGTATCATCCCAAGAGTTCATTAACTCTTTCTCTGTTTCCAATAAACAGAGCTGGTGTCATTATATCTTTGTGACATGACTGGCAAGTTTCACAAGATGTAAATTCAAACTGATTTAAATATGCATCTATATGTAACTTCAGCCAGTCGGGTCGCATTGATATGACCTAGTCTACAACGCCTCAAGAAGAATTCGTTCATGTCTGAACTCTTCCTCTTGTGTGTGATCCGTATACAAAGAACTGTAATTTGATTTAGAACGTCAATGCTTTTAGATAACGTGCCTGAGCCGATCAACTTTTGATATAGGAAATGTTCAAAACATTATCCAACTATACAAAATTTTATCATTTCTTTACTAATAAAGAGATTGATATAATTTTGTATATCAGGTTCGGTATCTAATAACATTCGTTTAGAATCAATGTATTGGTAATACAGGGTGACAGTGACCGACAGACTTGGCTGCAACTCTTGCCCCGTTTTCTGCCTCATGAAACTTATCACCCGTTCTCAGTTCTCTACCTTTCTGTAGCCCTATGTAACAGATTACATATCTGGGATCCTGATCTGGTATCACATACCCAGGACGTAGAGGATACTGAGAAACAGTTCTTTGTAATGAACATACCCGAAGATGATGCATCAGTATGCACTCTCTTCGTTTGGGTGGCACGGGAATTCTGGTAATCCCCAATTTCCTGCTCTGTCTTATAACAATTATAAGTTGGAGCGGGACCAACGTTCCCCAGCACAGTATAACAAGCGGGTTCGGTCAAAATTCCGTATTATTATCTTGATTAAGGCGTGATATGGTCGCTACCTGGAGAGAGAGAGAAGAAAACACTCAGCGTGCGCTCTTTCAAGAATAGATTGGTTATTATTTTATCTAATCAGGATGGCTCCCACTGGTTTTATCAAATCTTCCTTCAAACCCTAAAAGGAAAGACTAGCCTGGATTAATTACATACTACAAGTTCGCCAATCTTTCAGCCAGGCCAGTGTCGGTACTTTAAGGGAGGTCCCCCGTGCTTTCGCACGAACCTAATTAATGTAAACCTCGTTTTCCCAGAGGCGTAACCTCGTTAACACCTTTCTAGACACCTACTTGATTGGCTAATTGTAATGTGTAAAACTCTCCCAGGAGTAACTCTTACTCGCAGCGGGTATCGGGATCCAACTATCTCATAGAAGGTATGTAATCTCATTGCAAATTTCAACACTTGAAATTCCCGATAATATTTTGCCCCAAGCGATCTATGACCTTGACTGAGTCAACAAATCATAGACCACAAGTAAAGTTCAACCCGTCATTTCTCGATTGAATTAAACCCACCCGCACGACCCTTGACTAAGTCAACAAGGCCGCACGACTACCCTAATCCAATTGCATCATATGCTTTGCAGATAAGCACTAATCAGCTACCGCACACTACGCCTTGACTGAGTCAACAAACGCAGCACGAATACTAACTAGGACTTATCTGAAATGACGGAGGGCTACGTCAGGTTTTTAAGAAAACCTTTTTCGTAATGAACTTTATATCGTTGTAGGATCGAATGAATTTTGAAATGGAGTGTTTTTGAGGCTTTTCTAGTTTTGCTAAAGGAGTCACTCCCGGTGAAGGGATCGTCGGTCCTTTCCTCGTCGAATGAGGTGCGGGATATATCATATATATCACTGTGCAAAGCAAAAACTCTTTAAAGCAATCAAAAGACAAACCGAGTGTGTAGCATCTGCCAGTTATTGCTAAAGGAGTCACTCCCGGTGAAGGGATCTCGGACCTTTCCTCATCGAATAAGGTGCAGGATATATCACATATACCGCTGTGCAAAGCAAGAACTGTAGCTACCTATTTTATTTTGAAATTCGATTCTGCAACATCTTAGGTTTCTTTTATTTCATTAATCACATTAATGAAGTCCCATCATTTAAACACCTAAACATCACAGATAAATACGACGTACACTTATGCCATCCGCATTCGCCTTGATGTCCCCTCGTGCACCGTTAGGTTAGATAACTAACGGCAGAGCAGGGCAGGGCTAGCGCGGGTGTAAAACATAAGTAACATCTATATAATATATCATATATACTATATGCAGTATCTATCACAGAACATCACATGATCACATCACAGATATCGCAGCAGAAGAATCATATGAAATATTGGATATACTAGGACGTCCGTGTTTTTAATACGAGCCAGTATAAAACACGGATTCCACGGTCGTGATGAATAGCCAAACCCACACCCCTAGACCCCTACGAGAGCGGCAAGCAACCCTACCAATTCTAGAGTTAGGAGACCCGGACTCGACTCCTCGAGTTGGTCTCCCACTGGACTCCAGAACCCGGTTACTTGTGCTCCCCTCCTTGGGTCTATCCTAGTGCGGAAAAGTAAATAATATACAAAGGGTGACAACTTCCGCAACCTGGAAGTGCCCCAATAAAAGAATATTACATACAAGTTTTTACGTGAATGAAAATGAAAAACACTCATCTCACATAAAAACCCCCGGCTATTCAAACACGACGATCCAATATAACATATCCAGCAACACATAACATCACATGTCATCAACGTAAGTAAATATGTCAATCCCAATTGTCGTTGACATATAGCAACGAAACCTGCGATATCACATATTACACTTACGGTCACAGAAAAGAAAGTGTAAAACTACAACAGTTGGAATCCGCAACCACCTCAGACATCGCATGCCTGACCAAATGAATTCCTTAGACATCACATGCCTAACAATTATAAACCCCGCATTTTAGTCTCTATATCGAAAACTCTTTTCAATATCAAGTCGGGCAATTCAACAAGATTCCCGAAATACTGATCGAATGCTCGTCGCAAACTTTAGTATACGGTCGCACCCCCGATACCGTCGACGAAGTGCACCAAGGCGGAACACCGCTACCGGGAGCACCCGAACGGATGCTTTCGACGACGGGGTTCTCCTACAGTCACATGGTCGGGGCTATGGAGTGAGGCTGTCTATTAAGTTTATCCGGCGAGTATCCGCGTACGCTACGTGATTGCGACGGACTTTTGATCACATCAAAATTCCGTGGCAATCGATTAAGTGAGACTAAACTGCTATGTTTATAACATTCATTCAGTTATCTCATAACTTTTGTGAATTCCAATTATTGTATCCCATTCCGGATAAATAGAAAATGTCAAACTTTCCGATAGAACAATCGAACACCCAAGTTTTCCCGATACAGATCAACACATGAAACAAGTCTAAAAACATTCAGTTCGTGCCTCAGTACCAACGGTCCAGCCGTAGAAGGGTCAAGCCAACGCCTCACATGTGGCACGCCGTACTGCCCCAAACCCGAAGGTTCAAAGGGCAGTTCAAGACGGTCACATAATCGAGTTAAGGTTTGTTGTCTTCTAGAGGGACCATCGCGTTACTTGCACTACTTAGAACGTCTTTAAACCTCGGAAAAATCCAACACTTGGAAATTTCCCGACAGGGGAAAAATTGGGTATTTATATCCGGTCGAACTTTTTAACATATTCTAAAATTTATCCGGAAAGCCACATAGACAAAATCTGATACTCCGATCGAAACACCGAATCCCCAAAACAAACCCAGAAAATTCAACTCTTGAATAAATATTAAAAATTCCCAGAAAACTCAGCATCTGAAATAATGAATTACTGTGCAAATTTTAAAGGCTGACGTCATACTTTAGCCGCGGAACCGCCGCATAAGCTAGGCTTATGCCGCGGTTCCGCCGCGCATTAGAGGGTTCAGGAGATAAATTTTGCGTCGTAATTCTTAGAATTCCCTGCTGAATTTTTTAGCAATTTTTAATTTGGAAAAATCCACGTTTTCAGAAAAAGTCCAGAGAGCGTGGAAAAATGGGGTTTCGGGTTCGATCGGACTTCAAACTCTGTCTAGACTTCGCCTAAGGCTCTAGCTAGGCTCTGATGCCACTGTAGGGTTCCTAGGCACTCTCAAGAGGTCTCACAAGGCGTCAACCTTGCCAATTTTAAAAATTACGGTGCCGAGAAAACCTAATACGGATCGTTGGCTAGAAGTTTAGGCGACAAAAGCAACAAGTTTACAACTAAACTATAAGAAACGGAAATACAACCTTTGTAGATCCGGTTCTCCACCTCCATAGCTCCGTGATGATGTCTCATCGCTGTCCAAATCGAATCCATGACTCTTGCATCGGCTTCATCGGAGAAAAAGCGGACTAGGTCATCGACGACGATGCCGAAGATGATCTACGTCGAGGCATCACTAGATCAAGCTCTAACTTCACCAAGTCATGAAACTTGTGAAGAAAATACACTCTACTACTTGGCAAGAGGTAGAGGATGAAGAAATAGGAAGTGGGTTCACTTTAGAATTGGATTTCTCACTCATTTTCTCACCTTGCCATTGATGGAGGCAAGGTTTTCTTCAAGTAGAAGATGAAGAAGAAGAAAAAGATAATATGATAAGTATTATAATAAGAATAATAAAATCATTCTTATCATAATCATGAACCATGGTCAAGTGTAGAGAACTAACTAAGGTTCAAGTGAATGGTTAGGGTTAAGCATGAGACAAAATGGTCACTTTAGTCAAAGCTTCATGAAGCTTCAAAGATAAAACAAAACTAGCAACCATTTTCCCTTTTTCTTTTCCAAAATAAGATAAATGAAATAAATAAAAGAAAACCCTAACCATTTACTTAACCATAGGTTTAACTCTTTACACATACCCTAGCAAACATGTATCATCAAACATGATACAATCATTTGCACAAAAAGTATATCACATATACAACTTGTACATCCAAGTGAGAAAATACATTTAAAGTGAACCAATACTAGTTAATGCAAAGTAATATATCAAATATATAATTATGCATTAAATCATTAAATCAACACTTGATTCAATGATCCGGTCATGTCGCACACAACCGACTAGTATACGATGTATCGATTTATCGAATCAATCCTGGAATCGATAATTAGGTTATATCGCATACAACCAATCGATACATTCATCGCGAGAATGGAATACGGTATCACATACACGCATTATTCTCGGTCCCGCACATATCTCATATGCGCTCCTATTTCATTTCGCTTGAGCCAGGAAACCTCTGTGTAGGACTCTAAAGACTCGTCAATACGCCGGCAGCAGGTGATGATCATATCAAACACCCACAAGCCGCAAGCGGTCTGCTAAACGTAACGGCCACCCGGTTATTGAGCGATCAGAAGATCGACGAGCAAGCCCGCTCACACTCCAGTGAATCCAACCAGTAACACTACCGTACAGTCCGGTCTGATCATCTGATATGTCGCATATCTCGCCTAGGGGTGGTAAACGTCAGACCCCAATAGCTCGATAAGTCGTGTCGATATGAGGTCTATAACAGTTCGAGAAACTACAGGTAACACTTACCAGTAAATCTCAGCAACCCTGGCCAGGGATTTCCGGTTATAGCCAATCGAACACAGCGCAACATCAACTCCCTATACCGGGAGAGACGAATCCCCTCCTATCGCACATTGCCTCCATGTGACTCGGGACTGTACCCAAAAACCACCATTTTGCACGCCCTCTTGGACGTGGTAAGATGGAAATCAAAGCACAGTGGGAACCACATAAGACTCTATGACGATCTCGGGTCAACAGACTACTCTGTACCAGTATCACCAGAGAACTGCCATCTGACGTAAGGTATAATACCATCTGGGAGTTCTCGGCGAGTCCGTCCAGTGTACCCAGTCTCCACTGAGCACCCGTATATCATCTCTGATGTCAAACACCAATGGATATGGGATCATCCATCGCCCATCTATATGGGTCGAGAAGGCATACGCTAGTCTACTCTGGTATATCGATGCCCAGTCTCGATATACCCACGACTAGGGACTTTGAAGGATGTACTTATGGACTACCATGTCCCCATTAGTATGATCCGCATCATAGTCCAGATAGTCAAGTACACATTCTAAGGGCTTTACCAACATGTAACAGAGAAACAATCAGTGTACACGTTAAGGTAAAGATCAACCAGATAGCATACTATCATGTCGAGCAAGAAAGTCCTCCCTATATATGTCCGAGCACCCACTACAATATACATCCTGTTGGAGATAGTGCCCTCAGAGTCAATTATTAGGTCACAGGTACGTGATTGCAATGATTGATGGAGGACCTATCCCGGTAGGACAGTCTTACTCGAGATGACAGTATGCTATCTGGTTTACCTTTATCATCGTGTACTGTTTTAAGTGACCTGACACGTCGCTATTACACGTTGATAGAGCCCCTAGGATTCTTGCTTGACCAACAGCAGTATGAGGGCGATCATATAAGTGGGAGCTGGGGGTCTATAAGCATATCCTTAAAAGGTCCCTAGTCGTGAGAGTTTCGAGACAGGGCATCGATTCTCCATAGTAGACTAGTGTATACAGTCGAGACCCCGACGAGGGGCGGTGGCCGGTCTCACAAGCCACTGGTGTCAGTTGGATCACCTAAGATGTATACAGGTGCTCATTGGGTTATGAGTACACCGGACAGGACTCGCCGGGAACATGCTAGTTGGTCATATACCAGACGTCAGATGGCAGTTCCCTGGTGACATGTGTACAGGTTAGTTCATCGACCTGGGGATCGTCATTTTCCTCGTGTGAGTTCCCACTGTACTTTGATTACTACCCTACCACGGCTCAAAGGAGTCGTGCAAACAGGTTTTAGTTGGGTACATTCCCGAGCCACATGGAGGCAGTGAGCGTATCTTCAGGGGTTCGTCTCTCCCGGTATTGGGGGTGAGGTCGTGCTGTGTCTACGAGAGCCATTACACGAAGCCCTCGGCCGAGGCAAGGAGATTTACTGGTAGGTATTCCAGTAGTATCTCAGGGTGTTCTGGGCTACACTCCGACACGACTTGTACCGCTTTTGGGGGTCTGACTTTTACCAACCCCCTAGGCCCGCCATGCGATGCTCATAGACGAACGGACCGGACTGTACGGATATTGTCACTGACAGGCTCAGTAGGGTTGTTAGGCTGAGTTCGCTCACAGACGTCCCTTTTAGTCAATACCTGGTAGCCCTTTACGTATTGGCTTATACCTCTGACGTGCTAGTGGTTAAATCCACAACCGTGGTGTTGACGAGTCTTTAGAGTCCCCCACATTCAGTTACTCAGCTTTCGGGCAAAAGGTTGTAGAGGCCGTATGGAGATATGGCAAGGTCCGATCAGATACGTGCGGTATTGCACGCATCAGGATCGGACAGTTTGTACTATAGGCCGTATGGTTATATGGCAGGGTTCGATCAGATACGTGCGGTATTGCACGGATCAGGATCGAACGGACATCACTAGCCGGCTTTGGTTTAAGCCGGATCCTAGTATAGTACAGTGTAGATTTTGTCTCATTGCATTTGTATTTCGGTCGAAATACAGATGCGGGTGTGTATGCACAGTATCGGGGTTTTCCTGTAATTTATTACGGGACCAGTTTTTTGGAGTTGCCAGTTTGTTTTCCATTTCGGCCAATTTCCTTTGTATCGTTCATTGGCCGAAGATTGGTGGAGGAGGGTTTATTTGCATTGTTGCAAATAGGCATTAGTGGAGGGGGTTCTTTGCATCTTGTTGCATCATGATGGTTTTCATGATGAGCACCATACCTTGACCTTTTTGACTTGATCACTTCATGATGGCTTGACTTTGTAAGCATCATGGTTGTTGATGATTAGTGTGTGGAGTATGGGTTTGATTTGGTGATCATTTCTTTTCATGATGAGTTTTCTTTTCTCTCTCTTGCATGATATGAGGATGGCTCCCAATTTTTGATACACTCTCTCCACTCTCTCATTTCTCTTCACCACCATTTACATGGCCGGCCACTATGGGAGGGGGCTGTCCAAAAATTCTTGGGGTGGGATTTTTGTCATTTTAGCTTTGTAAAATCCCACATGTTTCATCTCCACAAGCTCATATCATTTCCTCCACCAAAAGGCAATTCCTAAAACCCCAAAATGAGACTTGTACACTACATTCTACAGCAAACCTTGGGCACGTCGACTAGCCAGCTTCGTGCCCGAGTTGCCTCGGCATTGAGGTGGGAGCCCGTAAAAGAAGTAGGCGATGTGGTGCACTTCCGGCGACGAGGAGGAGACGGGACATTCCGCAGGAGATCGGGACGATGACGAGAAGACCGGAGGACTTGGATCATCGGTATATCTCTATTCCCTTTCTTGTAGATAGCTAGGACTAATTAATGGTTCGATCCGGGTATTAGTGCGCGGCGGTTTGCCAGTTCAAGTAAAAATTAAAGTTTATCACCGCTTCCGCATTTGGCCGTCGGATTGACGGCCGGGGCGCCGCCGTGCACTTACAGTGGTATCAGAGCCTCGCCATTAACTTAGTCTAGCTTTTTCTAATGTGTTTGCATTTCCGATCGATCAAAAAGTTCCAAAACCGCATCCTTGCTTGCATCAGTTTTATGTTGAAAATTTTTGGTGTCGAAAAATTTTTCAGGTTATATAAAATTGATGTACATGATAATATAAGAGCTCTGTAAAAATTCGATGAAGAGATTCCACTGTGGGAGCGCGGAACCGCCGCAAATACCCCCTTAGCGCCGCTGTTCCGCCGCGCACTGTGGAAATCCCTGCTCCAAATTTCTACAGTGTCCTTGTGGGCTTAAAATTGGGGTTTTGGAATATTAATATTGGGCCCAGAATTTCCTGATCTGCTACAGTAATGCTTGGGGGCCCACTTGTTAAAATTTGATCGATCGGATATTTTAAACACATTATTTCACAGTATTTACATTATATCTGCGACCGTGAATGTCACTCGATCGGTAAATCCGGTCTAACTGCTATAGCCCGGTTAGACGGATTTGCGAACGTGACTTTCACGTTGATGTTCTGTTTTTGCTGTGATGTTGCGGATCGGTCGTGGGGATAGCCTGGATGCAATGCTAGTACAGTTCTGTTGTATTATGTACATTTGATATTGCGGGCCGAGCGTCCGACATGTAGACTGCCGTCACTGCCTGTTTGTATTATTATTTTTGGGGCACGGCCAGGTTGCGGTCGATGTACCCGTTGTATGTATATTTTACTTTCTGTACTAGGATTGCCCCGCGGAGGGGTGCACGGATAGCCGGATTCTGGAGGGCAACAAGCCCGCATCTCATGGCATTGAGACGGAGGGGGCTTCACTCTGGGATTGGCGGGCTATTCGCCGCACTCGTAGGGGGTACAGGTTGACCCAGGAGGGGTGCCCTGGTTACCGGATTCCGTGAAGTGCTGGGTGGTCCATTCACGGAGCTGAAGGGGGCTGCCTCGCTTCAGGTTTTGGCGGGTGACTTGCCGCGCCCGTAGGGGTCAAGGATTTCATTGCACAGGCTATCCACACGACCAGGGGAACGTCGGGTTTCAGCAGTGGCTCTGTGAAACCCGGGGATCCCAGATATCTGTATTGTTCTGTGATGCTGGACATATCTGTGATGTTGCATTTTATTCACGCCTTGAGCGAAATATAATATATTGGTATATATATTAGTAGATGTTGTATATGTTTTGCATCCGCGCTAGTCCAGTCCCCGCTCTGTCGTTAGTTAGCTAACCTAACGAGTAATGACGGGACCCAGTGGCGAATGCGGATGGCATATACGTACATCAGTATATTTTCGTTCTTTGTGGTGTGATCAATTGATGGGACTGCATTGATTCGGATCAATGCAAGTTAAAAACAAACCTAATCTGATGTTGTTGGAACACTTTTTCAAAAAGCTGTTATTGCAAGGACGTTCACTTTTGTTTTGCATCGTGATATTCATTTAGAATATCCTGCTCCTCAGTCGACGAGGCAAGGGCCGAGATCCCTTCACCGGGAGTGACCCCTTGGACAATAAGTTTGCGTCAGGGCATTAACTTCACTATAGCCGATTACTTTTGCTTTGCATCGTGGTATTCAGTTGGAATATCCTGCACCTCATTCTACGGGGAAAGAGCCGAGATCCCTTCACCGGGAGTGACCTCTTTAGCAACGGTTTTCGTCACTATATATTTAAAAGCTATCCGTTCCTTCAACGATATCAAGTTCTTTACGTTAAAGGTTTTCGCCAGAAACCATTCGTAGCCCTCCGTCGTTTCAGACGGGTAGCACGTAGTATTCATGCTATGTTTGTTGGCCTTCGTCAAGGCATAGTGTATGGTAGCTGCTTGTTGCCTTTCTGCAGCATAGATAGATGCGTTGGTTTGGGACAGTCGTATAGCCTTGTTGGCCTTCGTCAAGGGCTTGTGCGGGTGGGTTCAAATCAACCTGGAGAATGACGGGTAGAACTTGACATGTGACTTATGATTTGTTGGCCTTCGTCAAGGTCATAAGAGCATGGGGCAGAAATCACATCGGGAGTTTCAAAAGAACTGAAACTTGCCAGATATGCGCATACCTTCTAGAGTGTGGTAGCGTGAGCGGATTCCGTCACGTTATCATGTGATGATAGTTGGATCCCGATTCCCACTGATGAGTTGGTTTACTCCTCGGGTGACCCCGACTAATTCTTCTTTCAGGTTTGGAGGAGAATTTGAGATACAGTGGGAGGATTCCAGATTAGATAAATTGGTAACCATTCTGATCTAGGTTAGAGTGCACGCTGAGTGTTTCTTTTCTCTCTCTCTTTAGCAGCGACCATTGACCCGACCCTAAGACTATGACTCAGTGACCAAGTTGACCGAACCTTCTTTAACACTGGCTTTTGGATTGTCAGAGTTGCAAACCTCATTGCCACTCCTACTTTTACCCTTTTCTCCAGGACACCCCGTATTACTACGAACGTCCACTTCCATTGGACAAAGCCATCGTATGGTTAGATACGAACTCGAAAGAATTTATTCGAGGATGGTTTCAGGTTCTGGAGAAAACGAATAGGACTATTCAGTTGTCTTTTCATTTTACCTTCTCTCAGGTTGCGAGTACTCCTTGGTTTAGGAGATAGTACACCTATTACGCAAATTGGATAGTCGTCTTCCAAACCATAGGCAGGTGCCGACCGGTAGGGAATGAAGAAAACCAATTAGCCTAACGATGGTGTACAGAAGGTATTAAGTTAAGACAAAGCAAGGGATTAGTGAGAGGGCAAAGTAAATTGCAACAGATATTCACGACCAAACCAAATATTTCGTTACCACTCCCACATCAGCTTTGTATTTCTCCAGGACACTCCGTATCACTACGAAGATCCACAGTTTATTTGGATACTCCATCGTATGGTTATATACGAACTCGAAAGGAACTTGTTCCAGTTCGGGGATGGATTCTGGTCCAGGAGAAATAGGAATAAGGTTTATTCAGTTGTCTTTTATCTTCACCTTCTCTCGCATTGCGAGTGCTCCTAGGATTAGGACAGTACACCCATTATGCTTATTGGATAGTCTTCTTCCAAACCATAGGCTGGTGCCGAACGGTAGGGAAGGAAGAAAACCATTTGGCCTAAAGGGGTGTGCAGAAGGTAATGACTAAGGACATATGAAGGGATTTGGAGAGGTGGCAAAGAATTATACGGTTACAGTCGTGAATATGGAAGAGGCATTACTAGGAATACCGGGATACCCTATCGAAACATTTCAATGTTTCAGTTTCACTGTGTACTGTTAAAGGAAAACTGATTTCCCAATTAGATACTTACTCCAGGGTATGTATTTACCAGCTTTGATTCTCACATCTGTATGGTTTTACAGATGATGAGTGGGAGTAAGTTATTGGGAATTGGGTGATCATCCTCATTATATCGGGATTCGTTGTAATCGGTGATATTTGAGGAAATCATCTGAGCTGTTTGCCGGTCGGCAAATATTTGGTTTTGAATATCCGCTGTCATGCACCAATTTCAAATTGATATATCTGTACGTCTATTTTCATAGAGTGAGATATACCTTTTTGAAATTATGTCGATGACATTTACCTATATCAGTGGATGGTTAGGTAAGGAGCATTAAACAGCGGTGTAATTCTTCTTAACCATAAGTACAGTTTTCAACCTACGACACACAGTGAATGAGTTATCAGACTCAAGGGACTTATACAGAGTATTGTATGTTGTCCAGGGTCCATCAGGACAGAGGGGTTGGTCCTCGTACTATATTCGGTTTACTTATGACTTCTCTACTTTTTAGACAGGTGTTTCGTGGAAACACAGGGTCCGAATTTGGAGAAATTATAGGTATTTGAATAGAGTAGAGAACCAAGTATAGCAAGTATCGGGATTCTTCAAAGTGATCGAAGATGTAGATACTTGTATATGGTATTCAGTTGATAGTAGTGATTAAGAGAAATTGCTTCTCTTTCAGGTTACTCATAATTGGAAGCTTTCCTAAGTTGAGTAACGCTGATCGGCCTCCTTCCATTTAGTTAACATGCACTGGAGACAGTTGCATGATTTGGATCTGGTTCAATTAAATCAGTGCCTCTGGTTCTATATTGGATATAGAACAGTTCATATCTTAACGTTGTTAAGGTACGGGGAGTTGTCCGGCTTATGATTAAAACCAGACACTGGACAACTCAAGGCATGATTCTGTAATGGCTGTTTGTGGGTTGACCCAGGCTACGACGAGGGTTGACTTTCTACCATCTGGATGAACAATCGCGATATTGTTCTAGACTCGCCACAGTTTTATTAAAAATGGATTTTTTCAGAAAACAGTAGTGGGAGTATGGTAGAACTGGAAGTGATTCCAGAACCACAAACGATTACTGAAGATTTGATAAGGAACCTTAAGATTCAATCCGGTTTGACATTCCATTGGCCACTCCGTAGATAAGGTGGGTAAGTTCAGGCACCCGAGAGGTACTACGGTAGCCTCAAGGACGGTGACAGGGAAGTTCTTGTTTACCCACAATTACCATTGCTGTTGTTCCAGGCTGCGAGACCCGGTGGGAGGATGAGTATAGCGTCGTTCTAAACTAGTTTTAGAAGTGTACGTCTATATGACTCTTCCAGAGGGTTGTCGTAGTCAGTGGGAGCAGCGGAAGCATTGGTGGACAGGTAGCTTATGTCTATTTATAGACTAAAGCAGATGTAGCGGAGATAGATCATCTATTTCTGACGTGACAGTCATGGGTTTGACTTCATCAGAATAGGGGATGGATCTGTTGAGAAGGTAGTAGGGTGTGATGTCATGGTATTTGGATGACATACACAGAGTAGGAAAAGAAACTCCTATACTACAATCGGTTATACTTTGGTCGTCACACAGTGGTTTCTCCACACAGGACTTGGACATTATATCAGACATACTGGTTACTGGATCTATGGTATTAGATCTAGATTTGGGTGGTTTCCCAATCAGGGTACTTAGACAGCATTCTAAGGGTATTTAGAATGGACGACTCCATGCACGGTAGTGTACCTGCAGAAGATGGAGTCACCCTCTCTAAACGTGTCTTATAGACTAAAGTGGAGAGGGGTGTGCATGATTGACAGATCACTTGCTCAGGCAATTAAGTCAATCATAAGATGTCAAGTACCACACCAGATGTTGTTCTTGCACTAGATGCAATAAGTTGATATTGATCCTATCCTGGAGAAACAGTCGGAAGCAGTTTTAGAACATAAGTGGATGTTCTAGGGATATGATAACGACAGCCTCGTTGAGGAGACAGTTATCATTCCAGGCTTCCAAGGTTACATGGACGACAAGGAGGTTGTCAGAGCTATAGTTTTTCCTTCTGATGAGGGGCAGTATTTTGGACAGGTGATCCAAGGCAATACTGATGGTGGCATGGCGCAGGATACTGATTAAGTTCAGTTGACGATACAGTCTAAGAAGTTTGGATTTGGAGTTCATTTATGAGCTATGTCCCATCAGACATCCAGACACATTCTAAGACAGGTATTGCTCATTTCGGGAGATGGCTTTCTCCGCGAACATGAGATTTAGAGAGACATAGAAAGAAACAACAAAGCGGATCCACTCACTGAGGCTATTCCTCGAACGCAATAGTTTCGCAAACGAGCTTTGTGAGACTGACTAGTAGAGGAGTTGGGTGTTCGGTATCACACGGGCTGTGAGTATGCGACATCGCAATAATTAGCCTTGAGTGCAAGTGGGAGATTGTTGGAGATAGTGCCCTCAGAGTCAATTATTAGGTCACAGGTACGTGATTGCAATGATTGATGGAGGACCTATCCCGGTAGGACAGTCTTACTCGAGATGATAGTATGCTATCTGGTTTACCTTTATCATCGTGTACTGTTTTAAGTGACCTGACACGTCGCTATTACACGTTGATAGTGCCCCTAGGATTCTTGCTTGACCACCAGCAGTATGAGGGCGATCATATAAGTGGGAGCTGGGGGTCTATAAGCATATCCTTAAAAGGTCCCTAGTCGTGAGAGTTTCGAGACAGGGCATCGATTCTCCATAGTAGACTAGTGTATACAGTCGAGACCCCGACGAGGGGCGGTGGCCGGTCTCACAAGCCACTGGTGTCAGTTGGATCACCTAAGATGTATACAGGTGCTCATTAGGTTATGAGTACACCGGACAGGACTCGCCGGGAACATGCTAGTTGGTCATATACCAGACGTCAGATGGCAGTTCCCTGGTGACATGTGTACAGGTTAGTTCATCGACCTGGGGATCGTCATTTGCCTCGTGTGAGTTCCCACTGTACTTTGATTACTACCCTACCACGGCTCAAAGGAGTCGTGCAAACAGGTTTTAGTTGGGTACATTCCCGAGCCACATGGAGGCAGTGAGCGTATCTTCAGGGGTTCGTCTCTCCCGGTATTGGGGGTGAGGTCGTGCTGTGTCTAGGAGAGCCATTACACGAAGCCCTCGGCCGAGGCAAGGAGATTTACTGGTAGGTATTCCAGTAGTATCTCAGGGTGTTCTGGGCTACACTCCGACACGACTTGTACCGCTTTTGGGGGTCTGACTTTTACCAACCCCCTAGGCCCGCCATGCGATGCTCATAGACGAACGGACCGGACTGTACGGATATTGTCGCTGACAGGCTCAGTAGGGTTGTCAGGCTGAGTTCGCTCACAGACGTCCCTTTTAGTCAATACCTGGTAGCCCGTTACGTATTGGCTTATACCTCTGACGTGCTAGTGGTTAAATCCACAACCGTGGTGTTGACGAGTCTTTAGAGTCCCCCACATTCAGTTACTCAGCTTTCGGGCGAAAGGTTGTAGAGGCCGTATGGAGATATGGCAAGGTCCGATCAGATACGTGCGGTATTGCACGCATCAGGATCGGACAGTTTGTACTATACGCCGTATGGTTATATGGCAGGGTTCGATCAGATACGTGCGGTATTGCACGGATCAGGATCGAACGGACATCACTAGCCGGCTTTGGTTTAAGCCGGATCCTAGTATAGTACAGTGTAGATTTTGTCTCATTGCATTTGTATTTCGGTCGAAATACAGATGCGGGTGTGTATGCACAGTATCGGGGTTTTCCTGTAATTTATTACGGGACCAGTTTTTTGGAGTTGCCTGTTTGTTTTCCATTTCGGCCAATTTCCTTTGTATCGTTCATTGGCCGAAGATTGGTGGAGGAGGGTTTATTTGCATTGTTGCAAATAGGCATTAGTGGAGGGGGTTCTTTGCATCTTGTTGCATCATGATGGTTTTCATGATGGGCACCATACCTTGACCTTTTTGACTTGATCACTTCATGATTGCTTGACTTTGTAAGCATCATGGTTGTTGATGATTAGTGTGTGGAGTATGGGTTTGATTTGGTGATCATTTCTTTTCATGATGAGTTTTCTTTTCTCTCTCTTGCATGATATGAGGATGGCTCCCAATTTTTGATACACTCTCTCCACTCTCTCATTTCTCTTCACCACCATTTACATGGCCGGCCACTATGGGAGGGGGCTGTCCAAAAATTCTTGGGGTGGGATTTTTGTCATTTTAGCTTTGTAAAATCCCACATGTTTCATCTCCACAAGCTCATATCATTTCGTCCACCAAAAGGCAATTCCTACAACCCCAAAATGAGACTTGTACACTACATTCTACAGCAAACCTTGGGCACGTCGACTAGCCAGCTTCGTGCCCGAGTTGCCTCGGCATTGAGGTGGGAGCCCGTAAAAGAAGTAGGCGATGTGGTGCACTTCCGGCGACGAGGAGGAGACGGGACATTCCGCAGGAGATCGGGACGATGACGAGAAGACCGGAGGACTTGGATCGTCGGTATATCTCTATTCCCTTTCTAGTAGATAGCTAGGACTAATTAATGGTTCGATCCGGGTATTAGTGCGCGGCGGTTTGCCAGTTCAAGTAAAAATTAAAGTTTATCACCGCTTCCGCATTTGGCCGTCGGATTGACGGTCGGGGCGCCGCCGTGCACTTACACATCCTATGTATAGTAATGGCCTCTAGGGCATACATATAACTAACATTATGTGAGATGAGAGTTTTTCTTTTCCATTCATGTAAAATTCATTTGTATGTAATATTCTTTTATTGGGGCACTTCCGGGCTGAGGATGATGTCACCTTTGTATATTATTCATTTTTCCGCATTAGGTTGACCCAAGGCGGGGAGCACAAGTAACCGGGTTCTAGGGTCCAGTGGGAGACCGTCTCGAGGAGTCGAGACCGGGTCTCTTAACCCTAGAATTGGCAGTGTTGCTTGCCGCTCTCGTAGGGGTCTAGGGATGTGGGTTTGGCTATTCATCGCGACCGTGGAATCCGTGTTTTATACAGGCTCGTACTAAAACACAGACATCCTAGTATATACAATATTTCATATATGTTTCTTCTGCTGCAATGTTCTCTGATGAGATCATATTACTGCCTGAGACGAATGTTTATATTATATATATGAGATACATGTTATATTGCAGATTTCGTTTCAAATGTGATGCTTGTGAAGCATAATAAAATGGGACTTCATTAATGAGATTAATGAAACTAAAAGAAACATAAGATGTTGTAGAAACTTGTTTAAAAACTGGTAGCTCTAGTTCTTGCTTTGCATAGCGGTGTTCCTTGTAGAACATCCAGCACCTTATTCGATAAGGAAAGAGCCGAGTTACCTTCACCAGGAGTGACCTCTTTAGTGAAACTAGCAGATGCTACAAACTCGGTTTGTCTTTTGATTGATTCTATAGTTCTTGCTTTGCACAGCGGTATTTGTGAAATATCCTGCACCTTATTCGATGAGGAAAGAGCCGACGATCCCTTCACCGTGAGTGACCTCTTTAGCAAAACTAGAAAAGCCTCAAAAACACTCCATTTAAAATCACTCGATTCTACAACGATATCAAGTTCATTACACAAAGGGTTTTCTTAAAAACCTGTCGTAGCCCTCCGTCATTTCAGATAAGTACTAGTTAGTATTCGTGCTGCGGTAGTTTGGCCTTCGTCAAGGCGTAGTGTACGGTAGCTAACTTGTGCTTATCTGCTAGCATACGATGCAATTAGATTAGGGTATTCGTACGGCGTAGTTTGGCCTCCGTCAAGAGTCATGCGGGTGGGTTTAATTCAATCAAGAAATGAATGGGTTGAACTTGACTAGCGGACTATGGGTAGTTTGGCCTTCTTCAAGGTCATAGGACGCTAGGGGTAAAATATTATTGGGAATTTCAAGTGTTGAAATTTGCAATGAGATTGCATACCTTTTATGAGATAGTTGGATCCCGATACCCGCTGCGAGTAAGAGTTACTTCTGGGAGAGTTTTACACATTACAATTAGCCGATCAAGTAGGTGTCTAGAAAGGTGTTAACGGGGTTACGCCCCTGGGAAAACGAGGTTTATTTTAATTAGGTTCGTGCGAAAGCACGGGGGACCTCCCTCAAAATACCGGCACTGGCCTGGCTGAAAGATTTGCGAACTTGTAGCGTGTAATTAATCCCGGCTAGTCTTTCCTTTTAGGGTTTGAAGGAAGATTTGATTAAAACAGTGGGAGACATCCTGATTAGATATATTAGATAACCAAACTAATCTTGCAAGAGCATACGCTGAGTGTTTCTTCTCTCTCTCTCCAGGTAGCGACCATATCACGCCTTAATCAAGATAATAATACGGATATATTGACCGAACCCGCTTGTTATACTGAGCTGGGGAACGTTGGTTCCGCTCCAACTTATAATTGTTATAAGACAGAGCAGGAAATTCGGGATTACCAGAATTCCCGTGCCGCCCAAACGAAGAATGTGCATGTTGATGCATCATCTTCGGATGTGTTCATTACATAGAACTATTTCTCTGTATCCTTTACGTCCTGGGTATGAGATACCCGATCAGGATCCAGCATATGTAATCTGTTACATGGGCTACAGAAAGGTAGAGAACTGAGAACGGGCGATAAGTTTCATGAGACAGAAAACAGTGCAAGTGTTGCAGCCAAGTCTGTTTGTCACTATCACCCTGTATTACCAGAATACATTGATTCTGAACGAATGTTATTAGATACCGAACCTGATATACAACATCATATCAGTCTCTTTATTAGTAAAGGAAGGATATAATTTTGTATTGTTGGATAATGTTTTGAACATTTCCTATATCAAGAGCTGGTCGGTTCAGGCACGTAATCTAAAAGCATTGACGTTCTAAATCAAACTACAGTTCTTAGTATACAGAACACACACGAGAGGAAGAGTTCAGAAATGAATGAATCCTTCTTGAGGCATTGTAGACTAGGTCATATCAATGCGACCCGACTAGCTAAGTTACATTTAGATGCATATTTAAATTTATTTGAATTTACATCTTATGAAACTTGCCGGTCATGTCACAAAGATAAGATGACCATAGCTCTGTTTATTGGAAACAGAGAAAGAGTTAGTGAACTTTTGGGATTGATACATGCTAATGTATGAAAGTCTCCTGTCTACAGATGCCAAGACCGGTTCTTTGTACTTCATTACATTCTCTGATGATCTCTCAAGATTCAGACATATGTTTCTGTTGAAACACAAGTCCGAACCTTTTGAGATATTCACAGAATGTAAGTTAGAAGTAAAGAACCAAAATATGGGTATAAGTATTATGTCCTTTGATGAGATCAAGGAGGAGAATACTTGAGCACGGAATTCCTGGACTATTCTAAAGGAGAATGAGATTCTCTCTCAGCATTAGTCCTCCGTATACACCACAGAACATCGGTGTATCGGGGCGGAGCAATAGCACCCTATATGATATGGTGTGCTCTATGATGAGTACTACTGAGTTTCCTATTTCCTTTTGGGAGTTATGCATTTGAGAAGCTGCATACCTATTGAATAGGGTTCAAATCAAATCAGTTGCCTACCACCTCATATGTAATATGGAAAGGGAAGAGCCCATATCTTAAGTTGGTTAAGATTTGGGGTTGTCCAGCATATGTCTAAAAGCAAAATCCGGACAAGCTCGAGGCAAGGTCTGTTATGTAGAACTGGAATGGTTCCAGCTATACAAATTGCAGCTGATGATTTGGTAGAACCAAAGGATTCAATAGTTTCCAACGAACATCAGCCTCTCCGCCGATCTAGTAGGGTTCCTCACCCACTGGAGAGATACTTCGGTTTTCTCTATGACAGTGGGAGTGAGGATTGCATCATGAGATGATGACCCAACTAGTTTCGAGCTGGCCATCAGGAGTGGGACTCTATAAGAATGGCTGGATGCTTAGTGCTCTAAGATGGAATCCTTATACACCAACAAAGTATGGACTTTGGCTGCTTTATCTGAAGGGTTAAATCCCCATCAGGAGCAAGTATATCATGAGAAGATTACTTGGTGTACATGGAAAAGTTGAGACTTTCAAAGCTATGCTTAAGTCCATCCAGATCCTACTTGCCACGGCTATATACCATGACTATGATATCTGGCGGTTGGGTGTCATGACTGCTTTTCTAAATGATGTTTTAGAAAAGAACGTCTATAAGTACACAGCCAGAGGGCTTCGTAGACAGTGGGAGCAGCGGAAACGTGTGCAAGATGTTTTATGTGATAAAACAGGCATCGCGGAGTTGGAACATCTGTTTTGATGCGGTAGTCAAAGAGTTTGACTTCATCAAAATGGTAGATGAACCTTGTATATACAAAAAGGTAGTAGAGAGTATGGTGGTGATCCTCGTAGAGTACGTGGATGACATACTCTTGATAGGGAAGGAGTTTCCTATGCTACGCTCGGTCAATCTCCGCTTATCATAAGGATTCTCCATATAGGATCAAAGTGATACCTCCTAAATCGTGGGTTTTTGGATCTATGAGATAGATCTAATTGGATGTTAGGATTCTCACTATTTGTAGTGAGATGGTATCAATCGATCCTGGGGAGAATCACTGGAAAGGTTCCAGGGTGATAAGGACGACTGAATGTCGGTCGCAGACTTTGTCTTTACCCTCGGTGGAGGGACGGTATGTTGGAAGAGTTCCAAGCTAGATACCGTGACTTACTAGACGATTAAAAGCAAGATACATCGTTACCAAGGATGCTACCAAAGAGGCAGTCTGGATATATATTAGTTCATGAGATGAACTTCGTTCCTACTATTGTGTGACAATGGAGTTGTGGCTTATGCCAAGGAATCCCGGTCCCATCAGAAATCCAGATATAATTCTTAGGCAGTATCACCTGATCATGGAGATGGTTGATCTCCTGGAAGATCGAGGTTAGGAGAGAAGACACAGAGGACAAAAGCGCGGATCCACTCACAAAGGCCTTTTTCCTAGTAGAGACTTTTATGGGATGGTTGAGTATGAGATACTTCAACCGCTGCTAATTGTTGGGTATGTGATACCACAACAGATGGCCATAGTGCAAGTGGGAGATTGTTAGTTATATGTATGCCCTAGAAGCCATTACTGTACATATGATGTATATTGTAATGGATGCTTGGACATATATAGGGAGGACTTTCTTGCTCGACATGATAGTACGCTATCTGGTTGTGCTTTATCTTAACATGTACTCTGATTGTCTCTATATTACATGTTGATAAAGCCCTTAGGATATTTACTCGACTACTGGGACTATGATGAGATCATACTAGTGGGGCCACGGTAGTCGACGAGTACATCCTATAACTGTTCCTAGTCGAGGGTGATCGAGATAAGGCATGGATACACCAGAGTAGACTAGCGTATACGCATCTTGACTCATATGATGGGCGATGGATGATCCCATATCCATCGGTGTTTGACATCAAGGATGGTGTACGGGTGCTCAGTGGAGACTGGGTACACTGGACGGACTCGCCGAGAACTCCCAGATGGTATTATACATCACGTCAGATGGCAGTTCTCCGGTGACACTGGTACAGCGTAGTCTGTTGACCCGAGATCGTCATAAAGTCTTGTGTGATTCCCACTGTGCTTTGATTTCCTTCATACCACGTCCAAGAGGGCGTGCAAAAAGGTTGGTTTTGGGTACAGTCCCGAATCACATGGAGGCAATGAGCGATAGGAGGGGATTCGTCTCTCCCGGTATAGGAAGTTGATGTTGTGCTGTGTTCGATTGGCTATAACCGGAAATCCCTGGCCAGGGTTGTTGAGATTTACTGGTAAGTGTTATCAGTAGTTTCTCGAACTGTTATAGACCTCATATCGACACAACTTATCGAGCTACTGGGGTCTGACGTTTACCACCCCTAGGCGAGATATGCAATATATCAGACGACGAGACCGGACTGTACGGGAGTGTTACTGATTGGATTCACAGGAGAATGTACAGGCTTGCTTGTTGATCTTCTGAGCGCTCAATAGCTGGGTAGCTGTTACGTTTAGCTGACCGCTTGCAGCTTGTGGGTGTTTCATATGATCATCACCTACTGCCGGCGTATTGACGATTCTTTAGAGTCCTACACAGAGGTTTCTTGACTCAAGAAAAACGGAGTAGGAGCACATATGTGATATGTGTGGGACCGAGGATAATGTGGTATGTGATACCGTATTGGATTCTCGCGATATGAGATATCGGCCGGGTATATGTGATCTAGCCGGGTCATCGTATTAGTCAGTTATATACGATATAGCCGGATTGTCGGATCAAGTGTTGATTCGATAATTTAATACATAATAATATATATATGATATATTAAATTGCATTAACTAATATTAGCTCACTAAAAGATTCATTTTCTCACGGGATAATACATTGATATATATGCGATATATGTTAATTGTATTATTTTCTATTGTTACAAAATATATTGTATATGTGATAAATAATATTGTAACATGTTTGGGTTACAAATTAAACAATGGTTTAGGGTTTAAACTTGGTTAGGGTTTGGATTAGGGTTAGCTTTTGCATGAAGCTTTCATGAAGCTTCATGAAGCTTTGACTTTGGTTTTAGCTAGATATTTTGTTAACCCAATCCAAACCATTAACTCTAGTCAATTCTCTACATGGGTTAACTCCTTCATGCTTAACCCTTGGTTAGATTTGTAACCACTACAATAATTCATTATTCATCACAAAATGATTCATTCTTATTCTTCCTTGAGTTCTTTCTTGAAAAAGCTTTCTAGTTTTGCTTTTGTGATGAAAGTGAGTGAGAAAAAGATTTTAAATGAGAGCAAAAATCCTACTTCATCATCATCATCTATCCTTGCCATTTAGATGAGGGTGTTCACATCATTTCATGAGTGATAGCTTATGTTAACGAAACTTCAAGGTAGATCATCTATGTTATCGAAGATCGGAAGCAAGACTGCATCTTTCTCTTCGTGGAACCTCTCGAGAGTCCGGAACACGATGATCGCAGCGAAGGGACCTCAACACAAAGCTTAAGAAGTGAAGGACCGGATCTACAAAGGTTGTAATCCCTCTCACTTAGTGTTAAAGAGTTTAGCATGCTTGTTTTCGCCTAAACCCTAGTTTAAAGATCCGGCTTTGGGTTGTTCGGCACGGCTAATTTTTTAATCGGGCATGGTTGACGCCTCATAGAACCTTGTGAGCATGCCTGGCAACCCTACAGTACTGACCTCAAGGGAAGACGATGAGCGAATTCATCCTGGAACGCTACTGAGCCTAACAGTGATAATATACATACAGTCCGGTCCGTTCGTCTATGAGTATCGCATATCGGGCCTAGGGGGATGGTAACGTCAGACCTCCAATAGCGGTATAAGTCGTGTCGGAGACAAGCCCTGAACACCCTGAGAAACTACTGGAATACTTACCAGTAATTTTCACCTGCCTTGGCCAAGGACTTGGTGTAATGGCTTTCCTAGACACAGCGCGATCTCACCCCCAATACCGGGAGAGACGAATCCCTTGCCGATCCGCTCACTTGCCTCCATGTGGCTCGGGACTGTACCCTAAAAAGACCTGTTTGCACGACTCCTTTAAGCCGTGGTAGGGTAGAAATCAAAGCACAGTGGGAACTCACATGAGACAAATGACGACCTGAGGTCGATGAACTAACCTGTACACATGTCACCAGGGAACTGCTATCTGACGCTAGGTATAAATACCAACTAGCAGGTTCCCGGCGAGTCCTGTCCGGTGTACTCATAACCCAATGAGCACCTGTATATATCTTAGGTGATCCAACTGACACCAGTGGCTTGTGAGACCGGCCACCGCCCCTCGTCGGGGTCTCGACTGTATACACTAGTCTACTCCGGAGTATCGATGCCCTGTCTCGAAACTCCCACGACTAGGGACCATAATTAAGGATGTGCTTATAGACTACCCAACTCTTACGTATATGATCGCCATCATACTGTTGGTAGTCAAGCAAGATCCTAAGGGCTCTATCAACGTGTAATAGTGATCAGTCACCTGAACCTGTACACGACTGATAAAGAAAAACCAGATAGCATACTATCATCTTGAGTAAAACTGTGCTACCGGTATAGGTCCTCCTCAATCATTGCAATCACGTACCTGCGATCCATTAATTGACTTTGAGGGCACTATATCCAATAATCTCCCACTTGCACTTATGGCGAATTATTGCGATGTCGCATACTCACAGCCCGTGTGATATCGAACACCCAACTCCTCTACTAATCAGTTTCACAAAGCCCGTTTGTAAAACTCTTATGTTCGAGAAATAGCCTCAATGAGTGGATCTACCCCGATGTTTCTTTCTATGTCTCTCTTAATCTCAAGTTCATGGAGAAAGCCATCTCCCGAATTGAGTAATACCTGTCTTAAAGTATGTCTAGATATCTGATGTGACCTAGTTCATTAATGAACTCCAAATCCAAACTTCTTAGACTGTATCCTCAACTGAACCTAATCATTATCCTGCACCATGCCTCCCACATTGTCCTCTTGGACCACCTGTCCATAATACTGTCCCTCGACAGAAGGAAAACAACAACTCTGACAATCACTCTGTCATCCATGTCACCTTTGGAAGCCTGGAATGATAACTGTCTCCCGAAGGAGGCTGCCGTCATCAAATCCCTAGAACATCCACTTATGTTCTAAAAACTGCTTCCTTATATTTCTCCAGGATTGGATTAATATAAACTTATTGCATCTAGTGCAAAAACAACATCTGGTGTGGTACTTGACATCTCACGATTTACCCAATTGCCTAAGCAAGTGATATGTCAATCATGCACATCCCTCTCCCCTTTAGTCTGTAAGACACCTTTAGAGAGGGTGACTCCATCACCTGCAGGTACACCACCACGGCAGGAGTCATCTATTCTAAAATACTATTTGAATACAGTCAAAGTACCCATATTGGGAAACTACCCAAATCTAGATCTAAAACCATAGATCTAGAAAACAGAATGTCAGATATTATATCCATATCCTTTATGGAGAAACAACTTTGTGACGACCACAGTACAACCGATCGTAGTATCGGAATTTTACTTCCAACTCTGTGTATGTCATCCAAATACCGGGACATCTCACCCTACTAACTCCTTAACAGATCCATCCCCTATTCTGATGAAGTCAAACCCATGACTGTCATATCAAAATTAGATGACCTATATCCGCTATATCTGCTCTAGTCTATAAATAGACATAAACTACTTGCGCACTATGCTTCCGCTGCTCTCACTGACCACAACAACTCTTTGGCAGAATAATATATACGTGCATTTCTAAAGCTAGTTTAGAATGATGCTATACTTAACCTCCTGCCAGGTCTCATAGCCTGGAACAACAGTAATGTCAAGTCTGGGTAAACAAGAATCTCCCTGTCACCGTCCTTGATGCTACCGGAGTACCTCTCGGGTGCCTGAGGCTACCCACCATATCTGCGGAGTGGCTAATTGAATGTCAAACCTGATTGAATCTTTAGGTCCTATTAAATTTTCCGTAATTATTTGCGGTTCTGGAATCACTTTCAGTTCTACCATACTCCCACTACTGTTTTCTGAAAAAATCCATTTTACTAAAACTGTGGCGAGTCAAGAACAATATCACTATTGATCTTTCAGATGGTAGAAAGTCAACCCTCGACATAGCCCGGGTCAACCCACAAACTGCCATTACAGAAACGTGTCTTGAGTTATCCAGAGTCTGGTTTTAAGCATAAGCTTGACAACTCACCGTATCTTAACATCATTAAGATATGAACCATTCTATAACAAATATAGAAACTTTGGCACTTATTTAATTGGAACCAGATTCTAATCATGCAGCTGTCTCCAGTGCATATCAACTTAATGGAGAGAGGCCGATTAGCATTACTCAACTTAGGAGTCCATCCAATTGTGAGTAACCTGAAAGAGAAACAAGTTTCTCAAAACCATTACTATCAACTGAATACCAATCACAAGTATCTACATCTTCGATCTCTTTGAAGAATCCCGATACTTGCGACATCTGGTTCTCTACTTTATTCCTATACCCACAACTTCTCAAAACTTAGACCTTGTATTTCTACGAAACACTTGCCTAAAAACTAGAGAAGTCATAAGTAAACAGAAAATAGTACGAGGACCAACCCCTTTGTCCTGATGGACACTGGACGGCATACAATACTCTGTATAAGTCCCTTGAGTTGAATAACTCAAAACCTGTGCATCGTAGGTTGAAAACTGTATTTATGGTTAAGAACTACTCCACTGTTCAATGCTCCTTACCCAATCGACAACTGATATAGGTAAATGTCACGGACATAATTTCAAAAAGTTATATCTCACTTTATAAAAATAAACGTACAGATATATCATTTTGAAATTGGTGCACAACAACGGATACTCAAAACCAAATACATGCCGTCTGGCAAAAACTCAGGCGACTTCCTCAAATATCACCAATTACAACAAATTCCGATATAATGAGGATGATCACCTAATTCCCAATAAGCTACTCCCACTCATCATCTGTAAAACCATACAGATGTGAGAATCATACCTAGTAAATACATACCCTGGAGTAAGTATCTAATCGGGAAATCAGTTTTCCTTTAACAATGCACTGAAACATGAAAATGTTTCGTAGGGGTATCCTGCTATTCCTAGTAATGACTCTTCCATAATCCAATTCATGACCGTAACCGTATATTTCTTTGCTATCTCTCCAAATCCCTTTATTTGTCTTTATTCATTTCCTTTTGTACACCCATTTTAGGCTAAGTGGTTTTCTTCCTTCCCTACCGTTCGGCACCAGCCTATGGTTTGGAAGAAGACTATCCAATAAGCGTAATAGGTGTACCCTCCTAAACCAAGGAGTACTCGTAACCTGAGAGAAGGTGATGATAAAGGACAACTGAATAATACCTTATTCTTTTTCTCCCGAACTGGGAAAAAAAGCAAAGGTGAAATAGGAGTAGCGATGAAGTACGCGGTTTGGTCGTGAATGATAGCAGTCGCAATTTACTTTGCCCTCTTTCTAATCCCTTTATTTTGTCTTTACTTATTACCTTCTGCACACCCTATATAGGCTAATTGGTTTTCTTCATTCCCTACCTTTTGGCACCTGCCTATGGTTTGGAAAAAGACTATCCAATAAGCGTAATATGTGTACTCTCCTAAACTAAGATCACTCGCAACCTGAGAGAAGGTGATAATAAAAGACAACCGAATAATCCAATTCTATTTCTCCTAAACCTGGATCCATCCTCGAAGAAGTTCCTTCGAGTTCGTATATAACCATACGATGGATCTATCCAATGGAAGTGGATGTTCATAGTGATACAAGGTGTTCTGAGAAATTCAAAGGGTAAAAGAAGGAGCGGTAATGACTTATGCAACTCGGACAATCCAAAAGCCAGTATTTTAAGAAGGTTCAGTCAACTTGGTCACTGAGTCATAGTCTAGGGTCGGTCAAAGGTCGCTGCCAAAGAGAGAGAGAAAAGAAACACTCTGCGTGCACTCTAACTTAGATCAGAATGGTTATCACTTTATCTAATCAGGAAACCTCCCACTGTACTGTCAAATTCTCCTCCAAACCTGAAAGAAGAATCAATCGGGATCACCCGAAGAGTAAACCAACTCATCAGTGGGAATCGGGATCCAACTATCATCGCATGATAACGTGACGGAATCCACTCACGTTATCACACTCCAGACGGTATGCGCATGCCTGGCAAGTTTCAGTTTCTTTAGAAACTCCCGATGTGATTTTTGCCCCATGCTCTTATGACCTTGACTAAGGGCCAACAAATCATAAGTCACATGTCATGTTCTGCCCATCATTAACTTGTTAATTTGAACCCACCCATACTCGCCCTTGGCTAAGGGCCAACAAGGCTGTACGACTGTCCCAAACCAACGCATCTATCTATGCAATATGCGAACACCCTAGCAGCTACCAATCACCATGTCTTGGCTAAGGACCAAACCAACATAGCTTGAAAACTCTGAACATTCATATGAAATGACGGAGGGCTACGGCTGGTTTTTAGCGAAAAACCTTTAACGTAATGAACTTCATCTCGTTGAAGGAACATGATAGCTTTTTTATAAAAATATAGTGGCGAAAACCTTTGCTAAAGAGGTCACTCCGGGTGAAGGGATCTCGGCTCTTTCCTCGTGGAATGAGGTGCAGGACATTCCAACTGAATACCGCGATGCAAAGCAACATGTAATCGACTATAGTGAAGTTATTACCCTGACGCAAACTTCTGCCCAAGGGGTCACTCCCGGTGAAGGGATCTCGGCCCTTGCCTCGTCGAATGAGGTGCAGGATATTCCAACCGAATACCACTGTGCAAAAAAAAAGAAAACGTTTTTGTAATAACACTTTTTAAAACTGTTCCAACAACATCCAAACAGGTTTGTTTTTCTTTGCATTGATCAAAATCAACGCAGTCCTATCAATTAATCACACACCAGAAAAGAACGAAAATAAAATGTACGTATATGCCATCCGCATTCGTCACTGGGTCCCGTCATCACCCGTTAGGTTACTTAACTAACGACAGAGCGGGGACTGGACTAGCGCGGGTGTAAAACATATACAACATCTTCTAGTATATATACCAATATACAATAATCGCTCCAGGCGTGATAATATGCAACATTAAAGAAAAGTAATAAGTATCACAGAACAATACAGATAATCTGGGATCCCCGGGTTTCACAGAGCCGCTGCTGAAACCCGACATTCCCCTAGTCGTGTGGATAGCCTGTGCAATGAAACCTAGACCCCAATGGGTGCCGTAAGTTACCCGCCAAAAACTGAAGCGAGGCAGCCCCCTAAAGCAAAGTGAATGGACTACCCTGCACTTCACGGAATCCGGTAACTTGAGCACCCCTCATTGGGTCAACCTGTACCCCCTACGAGTGCGGCGAATAGTCTGCCAATTCTAGAGTGAGGCCCCTCTGCCTCCCAAAGCCATGAGATGCAGAACCGTTGCCCTCCAGAACCCCGCTATCCGTGCACTCCGTCGCGGGGTAAACCTAGTAGAGTAATGAAAAATATGTACAACGGGTACATCGAACTCAGCCCGGTCGTGCCCCAAAAGAATATTATACAAACAGGCAGTGACGGCAGTCCACATGTTGGACGCTCGCCCTGCAATATCAAATGTACAAATAAATCCAAACTGCACTACCATTGCACACTGCTATCCACCATGACAAATCCGCAACATCACAGCACAACACAGAATATCAACGCGAATGTCACGTTCGCAAATCCGTCTAAAAGGACTATAGCAATTAGACGCAATTTACCGCTTGAATGACATTCACGGTCGGAGATATAATGTAAGTACTGTAAACTAACAAGTTTAAAATTCCGAGCGACAAAACCTCCCGAAGTGGGCCCCACGTACATCTGCAGTACTCAAATAAAATCTGGGCCCAAAAGAAATATTCCAGAATCCACAATTTTACATGAAGACCCTACTATAGAAAAATGGTTTACTGTAGCTCTAAAACGGCGGTGGAACCGCGGCCAAACTAGGGTTTATGCGGCGGTTCCGCGGCGCTTTGGAAGTTTCAGTCTACCAAATTTCTACAGTATTCTTAAAAAAGCCTGCACGATTTTCTGAGATGCTCAAAATAATTTTTAGACCTGTTTTTAAAATCGACAGAAACTTTATACTGAAAATTGCGGTTTTCGAAATTCCGTTCGATCGATGTTTTAAACGCGTTAGAACAAGTTAGTAAAGCATAATGGCATAGCTCTGATACCATGTAAGTCTACAGTAGCACCCCGACCGTCTTTCAGACGCTAAACGCGGAACAAAAACTTTTATAACTGGCGCTATCACATACTATATCCCGGATCTTGCCATTAACGCTAAACTAACAAACTACAAAGTGGGTAGAAAGGTTATACCGAACGATCCGAGTCCTTCGTTCTTTAGCCATCATCCCACGCTCCTTTACGGCATCTGCGATCTCGCTTGATCTCCGGTCTCCTCGTCCAGGTGGCACCACGTCAACAGATCATTATACGGGCTCCCGCCTCTGAACCGAGGCAACTCGGACATGAAGTTTGCTAGCCGACATGTCAAAGATTGATGTAGAGAATGAGTAGAACACTTTGTCTCGCTTCATCCAAAACCTTGGATGAACGGTTAATGAAGTTGCCTTTTAATGGAGTGAAATGAGAAATGAGCATATCAAATTTCCATGAACCAAATTAAAATCCTTATCAATCAACAAGGGGGGCCACTATATGAAGTTGTGGGGGTGAGTGTAGGAGCAAAGGGGGTGACCACAAAGAAAAAGATCAAGAAGCAATATCCTAAGCAAAACCAAAACACATTAATGCAATCAATGAGTCACATAAAACACATCATCAACCATTAATGCAAAATGGTGACACACTTAAACACCTCATCATCTTCTAGAAGCACTCTCATGACTCACCCTCATGAAGAAAAGATAAATCCGCATTAAACCGAATGTTTAAGAAGGGTGATAGAAAACCGGCAACTTCGAAAAGCGATCCCGAAACGAATTTTAGGATAATCCCGTAACAGTATAAACATACCCACATTTGTATTACGACCGAATACAAATTCAACCGAGACAAAGATATTATATCTACACAGTATAATACTCGGATCCAGCTTAAACCAAAGCCCGCCAGTATTAACTGCCCGAAATATGACACCTGCGTAAATGCACGTGCATTTTCCGAACCCTTCCATAAAACTATACGGCTTCTACAACGTCTCGTCCGAACTTGGGAAACTATCTGTGGGGGACTCTAATGACTCATCAGTACCCTGGCAGTGGGTTTAACCACAAACACGTCAGCGGCACTAGCAGTGCGTAACGGCTGCACATGTACTGACCTCAAGGGAAGCCGATGAGCGAACTCATCCTGGAACGCTACTGAGCCAAATAGTGATAATATACATACAGTCACCGATTGTGAGTATCGCATATCGGGCCTAGGGGCTGATAACGTCAGTCCCCCAATAGCGGTATAAGTCGTGTCGGACACAAGCCCTGAACACCCTGAGAAACTACTGGAATACTTACCAGTAATTCTCACCTGCCTTGGCCAAGGACTTGGTGTAATGTCTTTCCTAGACACAGCGCGATCTCACCCCCAATACCGGGAGAGATGAATCCCCTGCCGATCCGCTCACTTGCCTCCATGTGGCTCGAGACTGTACCCAAAAAAGACCTGTTTGCACGACTTCTTTGAGCCATGGTAGGGTAGAAATCAAAGCACAGTGGGAGCTCACACGAGACAAATGACGACCTCAGGTCGATGAACTAACATGTACACATGTCACCAGGGAACTGCTATCTGACGCTAGGTATAAATAACAACTAGCAGGTTCCTGGCGAGTCCTGTCCGGTGTACTCATAACCCAATGAGCACCTGTATACATCTTAGGTGATCCAACCGACACCAGTATCTTGTAAGACTGGCCACCGCCCCTCGTCGGGGTCTCGACTGTATACACTAGTCTACTCCGGAGTATCGATGTCCTGTCTCGAAACTCCCACGACTAGGGACCACAATTAAGGATGTGCTTATAGACTACCCAACTCTCACGTATATGATCTCCATCATACTGTTGGTAATCAAGCAAGATCCTAAGGGCTCTATCAACGTGTAATAATGATCAGTCACCTAAACCTGTACACGACTGATAAAGGCAAACCAGATAGCATATTATCATCTCGAGTAAGACTGTGCTGCCGGTATAGGTCCTCCTCAATCATTGCAATCACGTACCTACGATCCAATAATTGACTTTGAGGGCACTATATCCAATATAAGTAACACTTACCATACAGTCCTGTCTCTTCGTCTGATATATCACATATCGAGTCTAGGGTTAGAATCTCCATACCCCAGTAACTTGATAAGTCATGTCGATGTATGGCTCATAACGGTTCGAGAAGCTACTGATAACACTTACCAGTAAATCTCATCAGCCCTGGCCAGGGACTTACTGTTATAGCCAATCGAGCATAGCGCAACATCAACTCTGTATATCGGGAGAGATGAAACCCCTCCTATCGCTCACTGCCTCCATGTGACTCGGGACTGTACCCAAAATTCACCTGTTTGCACAACTTCTTTGAGCTGTGGTAGGGAGGAAATCAAAGCACAGTGGGAACCACACAAGACACTATAACAATCTCGGGTCTACAGACTAACCTGTACCAGTGTCTCCAGAGAACTGCTATCTGACGATAGGTATGTTACCATCTAGGAGTTCTCGGCGAGTCCTGTTCGGTGTACCCATTCCCTAATGAGCACCGGTGTAGAATTTTTGATGTTAAACACCAATGGTTATGGGATCAACTATCGCACCCTACAGGGTCAAGAAACGTACACACTAGTCTACTCTGGAATATCGATGCCCTGTCTCGATGCTCTCTCGACTAGGAACTGTTAAAGGATGTGCTTGTGGACTATACAAGTCCCAGTAATATAATCCACATCAAAGTCCTAGTAGTCAAGCAAACATCCTAAGGGCTTTATCAACATGTATCAGAAAGACAGTATAATAATACAAGTGTACATGTTAAGATAAAGAGCAATCAGATAGCATACTATCATGTCGAGCAATAAAGTCCCCTATATATATGTCCAAGCATCCACTATATCATATAATAATAGCCTCTAGGGCATACATATTCCTAACAATCTCCCACTTGCACTAAGGCCAATTGTTATAGTATCTCATACCCAACATCCCAAAAAGTCTCTCAAACTGCATCTAGGGGAGGGCCTTCATGAGTAGATCCGCTGTGTTATCCTTCGTGTCAATTCTCCTGACCTCGATCTCCCGTTGATCTACTATCTCCCGGATCAGGTGATACCGCCTAAGAATATATCTAGATCTCTGATGGGACCGAGGTTCCTTGGCCAAAGCCACTGCTCCATTGTTATCACAATACAAAAGTATTGGATGCTCAATGGATGGAACCACACCAAGTTCAGCAATGAACTTCTTCATCCAAACAGCCTCTTTGGCAGCATCGTTGGCAGCGATGTATTCAGCCTCCATCATCGAGTCTGCTACAATATCTTGCTTGAAACTCTTCTAACCTACCACCCCTCCATTGAGGGTGAAGACAAAATCCGAGACCGACTTACTGTCTTCCTTATCTCTCTGGAAGCTCGAATCGGTAAAGGACTCCACTTAGAGTTCACCATTACCATACACCCAGAACATTTCTTTAGTCCTTCTCAAGTACTTAAGAATGTTCTTCACAGCTGTCCGGTGCTTTTCTCTAGGATCTGATTGATACCTACTCAATACACCTAGTGAGTAAGCTACATCCGGTCTGGTACATAACATCGCATACATGATAGACCCGACTGCCGAAGCATAAGGTATCAATTGCATGCGAGTCCTCTCCAAATCAGTCTTGGGAGACATCTCTTTGGAGAGAGTGATTCCTGAGCAAGCGAGTAAATTACCATTCTTAGAATCTTCCATACTAAACCTCTTTAGTATGGTGTCTATGTACCTAGATTAGGACAATTCCAACATCCTCTTAGATCTATCTTAATATATATTTATCCCCAGGATGTAGGAGGCATCACCTAGATCTTTCATGGAGAACTTTTGTGATAAGAAGAGCTTGACCGAGTGTAGCATAGAAACATCATTTCCTATCAAGAGTATGTCATCTACGTACAATACGGGAAGACAACCTTACTCACTACAACCTTCTTGTATATACAAGGTTCAACTATGTTTTTGATGAATTCAAACTCTTTGAATGCTTCATCAAAACAGATGTTCCAACTCCGCGATGCCTACTTTAATCCGTAGATGGATTTAAACAGCTTGCACACCTTTCCGCTGCTCCCACTGTCTACGAAGCCCTCTGGCTGTGTCATGTACATGCTCTCTTCTAAATCACCATTTAGAAAAGCGGTCTTGACGTCCAACTGCCTAATTTCGAAGTCATCGTATGCAGCAATAGGAAATAGGATCCTGATGGACTTAAGCATAGCGACAGGAGAAAAGGTTTCATCATAATCGACACCAGGTCGTTGACGAAAACCTTTTGCAACAAATTCAGCTTTGATGGTCTCAATCTTTCCATCTACACCAATTTTCTTCTTAAAGATCCACTTGCTCCAGATGGGTTTTACCTCTTCAGGAGAAACTTCTAAAGTCCATACTTTGTTGGTGTACATGGATTTCATCTATGATTGCATAGCATCCATCCATTCACAGAGTATCCACTTATGATAGCCTGCTGAAAACTAGTTGGGTCATCATCTTCTTGTTGGTTATAGTGCCCTCAAGTCAATTATTGTAATCGCAGGCACCGATTGTGATGATTAAAGGAGGGACCTATACGGATAGAACAGTCTTACTCGAGATGATAGTATGCTATCTGGTTTGTCTCTATCTTCATGTACATACTTTATGTGGTATTACAGATTACTATTACATGTTGATTGAGCCTATAGGATTCTTGCTTGACTACCAGCATTATGATGGCGATCATATACGTGGGAGATGGGTAGTCTATAAGCACATTCTTAAATGTCCCTAGTTGAGGGAGTATCGAGACCGGGCATCGATACTCCGGAGTAGACTAGTGTACACTTATCGAAACCCCGATGAGGGGAGGTGGCCGGTCTCACAAGCCATTGGTTTCAGTCATTCAGCTAAGATAGTATACAGGTGCTCTTTGGGTTATGAGTACACTGGACGGACTCGCCGAGAACATGCTAGTTGGTATTATACCTATTGTCAGATAGCAGTTCCCATGTGACATGTGTACAGGTTAGTCTATCGACCTGAGATCGTCATTTATCTCGTGTGAGTTCCCAATGTGCGTAGATTACTACCCTACCACGGCTCAAAGGATTCATTCAAACACATTTTAGTTGGGTACACAGTCCGAGCCACATAGAGGCAGTGAGCGGATTGTCGGGGATTCGTCTCTTCCGGTATTGGGGGTAGATGTTAAGTTGTGCACGGGTGGCCATCGCCAGAAATCCTTGGTCAAGGTAGATGAGAATTACTGATTTGGATCAGTAGTTTCTCAGTAGGTTATGGGCTTCATACCAACATGAAATATCGCGTTATTAGGAGTCTAAATTTATCCACCTCCTAGACTCGATATTCGATACTCTTAGACGAACAGACCGGACTGTACGGATATTGTCACTGCCATGCTAAGTAGGGGTTCAGATGAGTTTGCTCGTCGGCCTTCCTTTCGCTCAATACCTGGGTAGCCATTACGTACAACTAGTGTTGCTGGCGTACTTGTGGTTAAACCCACTGTCGGCGTATTGACGAGTCTTCAGAGTACCACACAGAGGTTTTCCCTGGTTCTGGCGGAATGATGTAGTGCTGGATTCCCTAGTGTCGCCGCTGGATTTCGGGAGGCATCGACCATGCCATTTTAAAAAATTGGAATCTAAACTAGAGAATTAGACAAACAAGTATGTAAATATCTTTACATCCAAGTGAACAAGAAATACAACCTTTGTAGACCGGTCCTTCACTTCAATAGCTCCGTGTAGTAGTCCCTTCGCTCGAAGTAGTGATCTCCCGGACTCTAGTGAGACTCAACAAAGTGAATGAACAGGCTTGCTTGAAGTCTTCGAGCTGAAGATTGTTAGTTATATGTATGCCCTAGAGGCCATTACTGTACATACGATGTATATTGTAATGGATGCTTAGACATATATAAGGAGGACTTTCTTGCTCTGACATGATAGTACGCTATCTGGTTACTCTTTATCTTAACATGTACTCTGATTGTCTCTATGCTACATGTTGATAAAAGCCCATAGGCTGAGTACTTGACAACCAGGACTATGATGCGGTTCATACTAGTGGGGACAGTGTAGTCGTCAAGTACATCCTTCAAATGTTCCTAGTCGTGGGTGTATCGAGACAGGGCATCGATATACCAGAGTAGACTAGCATATGCGCTTCTTGACCCATATGATGGGCGATGGATGATCCCATATCCATTGGTGTTTGACATCAGAGAAGGTATACGGGTGCTCAGTAAAGACTGTGTACACTGGAAGGACTCGCCGAGAACTCCCAGATGGTATTATACACCACGTCAGATGGCAGTTCTCTGGTGACACTGGTACAGGAGTAGTCTGTAGACCCGAGATCGTCATAGAGTCTTGTGTGATTCCCACTGTGCTTTTATTTCCATCATGCCACGTCCAAGGGGGCATGCAAAAAGGTGGCTTTTGGGTACAGACCCGAATCACATGGAGGCAATGAGCGATAGGAGGGTATTCGTCTCTCCCGGTATAGGGAGTTATTGTTGCGCTGTGTTCGATTGGCTATAACTGGAAATCCCTGGCCAGGGTTGCTGAGATTTATTGGTAAGTGTTATCAGTAGTTTCTCAAACTGTTATAGACCTCATATCGACACGACTTATCAAGCTACTGGGATCTGACGTTTACCACCCCTAGGCGAGATATGCGGCATACCAGACGAAGAGACCAGACTGTATGGGAGTATTACTGGTTGGATTCGCGGGAGAAAGTACAGGCTTGCTTGTTGATCTTCTGATCGCTCAATACCTGGGTGGCTGTTACGTTTAACTGACCGCTTGATATGATCATCACCTACTGCCAGAGTATTGACGATTCTTTAGAGTCCTACACAGAGGTTTCTTAACTCAGGAAAAATGGAGTAGGAGCACATATGTGAATGTGCGGGACCGAGAACAATACGTGTATGTGATACCGTATTAGATTCTCGCGATATGAGATATTGGCCGGGTATATGTGATATAGCCGGGTCATCGGATCAAGTGTTGATTCGATGAATTGATACAGATTATATTAGTCGGTTATTTGTGAAATAGCCGGATTGTCGGATCAAGTGTTGATTCAATATTTTAATGTATAACTATATATTTGATATATTAAATTACATTAACTAATATAAGCTCAGAAAAAGATTCTTTTTCTCACTCGGGTAATACATTGATATATATGCGATATATGTTAATTGTATTATTTTATTTTGTTACAATAAATATTGTATATGTGATATATAATATTGTAACATATTATGGTTATAAATGCAACATGATTTGAGGAGTTTAATTGTGGTTAGGGTTTGGATTAGGGTTAAGCAAGCATGAAGCTTTCAAGAAGCTTCTTGAAGCTTTGACTTTGACTTGGATATTTTGTGATATTTTGTGATATTTGCTTAACCCAACCCAACCCTTTAATCCTAGTTATGTATCTACAATGGTTAGCTTTCTCATTATCTACCATGGTTACATTTCTAACTACACACAAGAGTTTCATTATTCATCACAAAAGGATTTTTCTTCTTCTTCCTTGAGTTCTTGAAGAAAAGCATTCTAGCTTTTTCTTTAGTGATGATTTTGAGTGAGATTATGAAAACAAATGAGATCTAAAATCCTACTTCATCATCATAATCTATCCTAGCCTTTTAGATTAGGGTGTTCACTTCATTAGGTGAGTGAGAGCTTGTGTTAATGAAACTTCAAGGTAGATCATCTTTGTTATCGAAGATCGGAAGCAAGCTTGCGTCTTTCTCTTCGTGGAGCCTCTCGAGAGTCCGGAACTTGATAATCGCAGCGAAGGGACCACAACACAGAGCTTATGAAGTGAAGGACCGGACTACAAAGGTTGTAATCCCGAACTCTTAGATGTTAAAGTGTTTAACATTCTTTGTTTCGCCTAATCTCTAGTCTAAGATCTTGGTTTAGGGTTGTTCGGCACGGCTAAATTTTAAATCGGGCATGGTTGATGCCTTATAGACCCTTGTGCGTGTGTCTAGTAACCCTACAGTGGTATCAGAGCTAAGCTAGAGCTTTAGGCGAAGTCTAGACGAAGTTTAAAGTCCAATCGAACTCCGAATACCCGTAAAACCCTAGTTTCTAGAATTTTTTTCAAAAGTTAACATTTTTCATATTAAAAATGCTCAAAAAAATCAGCAGGTAATTTTATGGAACTGTGTGAAAAACGACATCGTAATTAGCCCAAGTCGCCGCGAAACCGCGGCATGAGCATGGGTCGCGCGGCGGTTCCACGGCCGTACAGGGTAATGATGGTTAGTTTTTCCTACAGTAACTTCCTTCCGTAGGTAATTTCTGATGCTTCTGGGAATTTTTAATTTATACTCAAGTGTTGAGTTTTCTGGGTTGTATTGGGAGCTCGTTGATTCGATCGGAAAGTATAACTTCGTTTATTTTGTCCGGGTAATTTTTAGAACGTGTTAAAAAAGTTCGAACGGATATCAATAACTCAATTTTTCCCCTGCCGGAAAATTTCCAAGTGTTGGATTTTTTCGTAGTTTAAGAACGTTCTAAGCCGTGCAAGTAACGCGGTGGACCCTCTAGAAGAACACAAACCTTAACTCGATTATGTGACCGTCTTGAACTGCCTCTAAACCTTAGGGTTTGGGGCAGTACGGCGTTGCCACATGTGAGGCGTTGGCTTGACCCTTCTACGGCTGGACCATTGGTACTATGGCATGTGATGGATATTTTTAAACTAATTTCAAGTGTTGAGAACTATTTGGGAAAACTTGGGTGTTTGATTATTCGATCGGAAAGTTTAACATTGTCTTTTTATCTGGAATGTGATACAATATTTGGAATCCACATATAGTTATGAGATAACTAATTTGAATGTTATAAATCTAGCAGTTCAGTCTCAGTTGATCGGTTGCCACGGAATTTTGATTTGATCAAAATTCCGTCCCAATCACGTAGCATACGCGGATACTCGCCGGGTAAACTTAATAGACAGCCACGCCCCATAGTCCCGACCAAGTGACTGTAGGAGAACCCCGTCGCCAAAAGCATCCGTTCGGGTGCTCGCGGCAGTGGTGTTCCGCCTTTGTGCACTTCGTCGATGACATCCGGGGGTGCGGCCGTCCACTAAAATTTGTGACGAGCATTCGATCAGGATATCGGGAATCTTGTTGAATTGCCCGACTAGATATTGAAAAGTGTTTTCGATATAGAGACTAAAATGCGGGGTTTATAATTGTTAGGCATGCGATGTCTAAGGAATTCATTTGGTTAGGCATGCGATGTCTAAGGAGGTTGCGGATTCCAACTGTTATAGTTTTACACTTTCTTTTCTGCGACCGTAAGTGTAATATGTGGTGTATCACCAGTTTCATTGCTATACATCAACGACAATTGGGATACGCATATTTACTTACGTTGATGATATGTGATATTATGTGTTGCTGTGATATGTTATATTAGATCGTCGCGTTTTGAATAGCCGGGGGTTTTATATGAGATGAGAGTTTTTTTTATTTTTATTCATGTAAAATTCATTTGTATGTAATATTCTTTTATTGGGGCACTTCCGGGCTGAGGATGATGTCACCATTGTATATTATTTACTTTTCCGCATTAGGTGGACCCAAGGCGAGGAGCACAAATAACCGGGTTCTAGGGTCTAGTGGGAGACCATCTCGAGGAGTCAAGACCGGGTCTCCTAACCCTAGAATTGGCAGTATTGCTTGCCGCTCTCGTAAGGGTCTAGGGTTGTGGGTTTGGCTATTCATCGCGACCGTAGAATCCGTATTTTATACAGGCTCGTATTAAAACACGGACCTCCTAGTATATCCAATACTTCATATATGTTCTTCTGCTGCAATGTTCTGTGATGAGATCATATTACTGCCTGATACGAATGTTTATATTATATATATGAGATATATGTTATATTGCATATTTCGTTTCAAATGTGATGCTTGTGAAGCATAATAAATGGGACTTCATTGATGAGATTAATGAAACTAAAAGAATCCTAAAGATGTTGTAGAAACTTGTTTAAAAACAGGTAGCTCTAGTACTTGCTTTGCATAGCGGTGTTCCTTGTAGAACATCCAGCACCTTATTCGATAAGGAAAGAGCCGAGATCCCTTCACCGGGAGTGTCCTCTTTAGCGAAACTAGCAGATGCTACAAACTCGGTTTGTCTTTTGATTGCTTATATAGTTTTTTATTTGCATAGTGATATTTGTGAAATATCCTGCACCTTATTCGATGAGGAAAGAGCCGAAATCCCTTCACCGGGAGTGAGCTCTTTAGCAAAACTAGAAAAGGCCTAAAAAACATTCCATTTAAAATCACTCGATTCTAAAACAATATAAAGTTCATTACGCAAAGGGTTTTCTTAAAAACCTGTCGTCGCCCTCCGTCATTTCAGATAAGTAGTATTTAGTATTCGCGCTGCGTTTGTTGACTTAGTCAAGGCGTAGTGTGCGGTAGCTGATTAGTGCTTATCTTCAAATCATATGATGCGATTGGATTAGGGCAGTCGTGCGGCCTTGTTGACTTAGTCAAGGGTCGTGCGGGTGGGTTTAATTCAATCTGGAAATAACGGGTTGAACTTTACTTGCGGTCTATGGTTTGTTGACTTAGTCAAGGTCATAGATCGCTTGGGGCAAAATATTATTGGGAATTTCAAGAGTTGAAATTTGCAATGAGATTGCATACCTTCTATGAGATAGTTGGATCCCGATACCCGTTGCGAGTAAGAGTTACTCCTGGGAGAGTTTTACACATTACAATCAGCCGATCAAGTAGGTGTCTAGAAAGGTGTCAATGAGATTATGCCTCTAGGACAACGGGGTTTATTTTAATTATGTCCATGCGAAAGCACGGGGAACCTCCCTCAAAGTACCGGCACTGGACTGGCTGAAAGATTGGCGAACTTGTAGTGTGTAATTAATCCCGGCTAGTCTTACCTTTTAGGGTTTGAAGGAAGATTTGACTAAAACAGTGGGAGCCATTCTGATTAGATAAATTGATAACCAATCTAATCTTGTAAAAACGCACGCTGAGTGTTTTCTTCTCTCTCTCTCCAGGTAGCGACCATATCACGCCTTAATCAAGATAATAATACGGATGTATTGACCGAACCCGCTTGTTATACTGAGCTAAGGAACGTTGGTCCCGCTCCAACTTATAATTGTTATAAGACAGAGCAGGAATTAGGGGATTACCAGAATTCCCGTACCGCCCAAACGAAGAAAGTGCATGCTGATGCATTTTTTTCGGGTGTGTTCATTACTAAGAACTGTTTCTCAGTATCCTTTACGTCCTGGGTATGAGATACCGGATCAGGATCCCGCAAATGTAATTTGTTACATGGGTTACAGATAGGTAGAGAACTGAGAACGGGTGATAAGTTTCAAGAGTCGGAAATGATGCAAGTGTTGCAGCCAAGAATGTTGGCAGTTATCACTCTGTATTATCAGAATACATTGATTCTGAACAAATGTTATTAGATACCGAACCTGATATACAACATCATATCAGTCTCTTTATTAGTAAAGAAGGATATAATTTTGTATTATTGGATAATGTTTTGAACATTTCCTATATCAAGAGTTGATCGGTTCAGGCACGTTATCTAAAATCGTAGACGTTCTAAATCAAACTACAGTTCTTAACGTACAGAACACACACAAGAGGAAGAGTTCAGAAATGAACGAATCCTTCTTGAGGCATGGTAGACTAGGTCATATCAATGCAACCCGACTAGCTGAAGTTACATTTAGATGCATATTTAAATTAGTTTGAATTTACATCTTGTGAAACTTGCTGATCATGTCACAGAGATAAGATGACCACAGCTCTGTTTATTGGAAATAGAGAAGGAGTTAGTGAACTCTTGGAATTGATACATGCTGATGTATGAAGGTCCCCTGTCTACATATGCCAGGACCGGTTCTTTGTACTTTATTACATTCACTGATGATCTCTCAAGATTCAGACATATGTTCCTGTTGAAACACAAGTCCGAAACTTTTGAGATAATCACAGAATATAAGTTAGAAGTAGAGAACCAAAAGCATGGTATAAGTATTATGCCCTTTGATGTGATCAAGGAGGAGAATACTTGAGCACGGAATTCCTGGACTATTCTAAAGGAGAATGAGATTCTCTCTCTGCATTACTACTCCGTATACACCACAGCACGTCGGTGTATCGGGGCGGAGCAAATACACCCTATTTGATATGGTGCGCTCTATGATGAGTACTATTGAGTTTCCTATTTTCTTTTGGGAGTTATGCACTTAAGAAGCTGCATACCCATTGAATAGGGTTCCAATCAAATCAGATGCCTACCACTCCATATGTGATATGGTTTGGGAAGAGCCCATAGCCCATCTCTTAAGATGTTAAGATTTGGGGTTATCCGGCCTATGTCTAAAAGCAAAATCTGGACAACTCAAGGCAAGATCAGTTCTGTGGAGGTTTGTTGGATATCCCAAGCATACGCAAGGGAATATCTTCTACCTAACCGAGGAACAAAAGATGTTTTGTTTCTCAGCATGCCACCTTTGTGAAAGGGAATTTCTTGTGAAGAAATTAGTAGTCATGAGGTAGAACAGGAAAGAGTTCCAACTATACAAACTGCAGCTGATGATTTGGTAGAACCAAAGGATTCAATAGATTCTAACGAACCTCAGCCTCTCCGCCGATCTAGTAGGGTTCCTCACCCACCTGAGAGATACTTCGGTTTCTCTATGACAGTGGGAGCAATGATTGCATCATGAGATGATGACCCAACTTATTTCGAGCAGGCCATCAGGAGTAGGACTCTGTAAGAATGGCTGGATGCTTAGTGATCTGATATGGAATCCTTATACACCAACAAAATATGGACTTTGGTTGCTTTATCTGAAGGGTTAAATCCCCATCAGGAACAAGTATATCTTGAGAAGATTACTTGGTGTACATGGAAAAGTTGAGACTTTCAAAGCTATGCTTAAGTCCATCCAGATCCTACATGCTACGGCTACATACCATGACTACGATATCTGGCGGTTGGGTGTCATGACAGCTTTTCTAAATGTTGATTTGGAAGAGTGCGTCTATAAGTACACAGCCAGAGGGCTTCGTAGACGGTGGTAGCAGCGAAAACGTGTGCAAGATGTTTTATGTGATAAATCAGGCATCGCGGTGATGGAACATCTGTTTTTATGTGGTAGTCAAAGAGTTTGACTTCATCAAAATGGTAGATGAACCTTGTATATACAAAAAGGTAGTTGGGAGTATAGTGATGATTCTCGTAGAGTGCGTGGATGACATACTCTTGATAGGGAAGGAGTTTCCTATGCTACACTCGGTCAATCTCCGCTTATCATAAGGATTCTCCATATAGGATCAAAGTGATACCTCCTAAATCCTAGGTTTTATATCTATGAGATAGATCTAAATGGATGTTAGGATTCTCACTAGGTGTAGTGAGATGGTATCAATCGATCCTGGGGAGAATCACTGGAAAGGTTCCACGGTGATAAGGACGACTGAATGTCAGTCGCAGGCATTGTCTTTACCCTCAGTGTAGGGACGGTATGTTGGAAGAGTTCCAAGCTAGATACAGTGACTTACTAGATTATTAAAGGCAAGATACATCATTACCAAGGATGCAACCAAAGAGGCAGTCTGGATAAATATAAGTTCATGAGATGAACTTCGTTCCTACCATTGTGAGACAATGGAGTTGTGGCTTATACCAAGGAACCCCTGTACCATAAGAGATCCAGATATAATTCATTGGCAGTATCACCTGATCATGGAGATGGTTGATCTCTAGGGATATCGAGGTTAGGAGAGTAGACACAGAGGACAACAGCGCGGATCCACTCACAAAGGCCTTTTTCTCAGTAGAGACTTTTATGGGATGTTTGAGTATGAGATACTTTAACCACAGCTAATTGTTGGGTATGTGATACCACAACAGATGGCCCTAGTGCAAGTGGGAGATTGTTAGTTATATGTATGCCCTAGGGCCATTTCTGTACATACGATGTATATTGTAATGGATGCTTGGACATATATAGGGAGGACTTTCTTGCTCGACATGATAGTACGCCATCTGGTTACTCTTTATCTTAACATGTACTCTGATTCTCTCTATGCTACATGTTGATAAAGCCCTTAGGATGAGTACTTGACTACCAGGACTATGATGCAGATCAAACTAGTGGGGACAGTGTAGTCATCAAGTACATCCTTCAAATGTTCCTAGTCGTGGGTGTATCGAGACAGGGTATCGATATACCAGAGTAGACTAGCGTATGCGCTTCTTGACCCATATGATGGGCGATGGATGATGCCATATCCATTGGTGTTTGACATCAGAGAAGGTATACGGGTGCTCAGTAAAGACTGGGTGCACTGGACGAACTCGCCGAGAACTCCCAGATGGTATTATACACCACGTCAGATGGCAGTTCTCTGGTGACACTGGTACAGAGTAGTCTGTAGACCCGAGATCGTCATAAAGTCTTGTGTGATTCCCACTGTGCTTTGATTTCCATCAAACCACGGCCAAGAGGGCGTGCAAAAAGGTGGCTTTTGGGTACATTCCCGAATCACATGGAGGCAATGAGCGATAGGAGGGGATTCGTCTCTCCCGGTATGGGGAGTTGATGTTGCGCTGTGTTCGATTGGCTATAACTGGAAATCCCTGGCCAGGGTTGCTGAGATTTACTGGTAAGTGTTATCAGTAGTTTCTTGAACTGTTATAGACCTCATATCGACTCGACTTATCAAGCTACTGGGGTCTGACGTTTACCACCCCTACGCGAGATATGCGACATATCAGACGAAGAGACCGGACTGTACAGGAGTGTTACTGGTTGGATTCGCGGGAGAAAGTATATGCTTGCTTGTTGATCTTCTGATCGCTCAATACCTGGGTGGCTGTTACGTTTAGCTGACCGCTTGCAGCTTGTGGGTGTTTGATATGATCATCACCTACTGCCGGCGTATTGACGATTCTTTAGAGTCCTACACAGAAGATTCTTGACTCAGGAAAAATGGAGTAGGAGCATATATGTGATATGTGCGTGACCGAGAACAATACGTGTATATGATACCGTATTAGATTCTCGCGATATGAGATATTAGCCGGGTATATGTGATATAGCCGGGTCATCGGATCAAGTGTTGATTCGATGAATTGATACAGATTATATTAGTCGGTTATTTGTGAAATAGCCGGATTGTCGGATCAAGTGTTGATTCGATAATTTAATGTATAATTATATATTTGATATATTAAATTACATTAACTAATATAAGCTCACTAAAAGATTCTTTTTCTCACTCAGGTAATACATTGATATATATGCGATATATGTTAATTGTATTATTTTATTTTGTTACAATAAATATTGTATATGTGATATATAATATTGTAACATGTTATGGTTATAAATGCAACATGATTTGTGGAGTTTAATTATGGTTAGGTTTTGGATTAGGGTTAAGCAAGCATGAAGCTTTCAAGAAGCTTTTTGAAGCTTTGACTTTGACTTGGATATTTTGTGATATTTTGTGATATTTGCTTAACCCAACCCAACCCTTTAACCCTATTTATGTCTCTACAATGGTTAGCTTTCTCATTATCTACCATGGTTGCATTTCTAACCACACACAAGAGTTTCATTATTCATCACAAAAGGATTCTTCTTCTTCTTACTTGAGTTCTTGAAGAAAAGCTTTCTAGTTTTTTCTTTAGTGATGATTTTCAGTGAGATTATGAAAACAAATGAGATCTAAAATCCTACTTCATCATCCTAATCTATCCTAGCCTTTTAGATTAGGGTGTTCACTTCATTATATGAGTGAGAGCTTGTGTTAATGAAACTTCAAGGTAGATCATTTTTGTTATCGAAGACCGGAAGCAAGCTTGCGTCTTTCTCTTCGTGGAGCCTCTCGAGAGTCTGAAACTTGATGATCGCAGCGAAGGGACCACAACACGGAGCTTATAAAGTGAAGGACCGGACTACAAAGGTTGTAATCCCAAACTCTTAGATGTTAAAGTGTTTAACATGCTTTGTTTCGCCGAATCTCTAGTCTAAGATCTTGGTTTAGGGTTGTTCAGCACGACTAAATTTTAAATCGGGCATGGTTGATGCCTTATAGACCCTTGTGCGTGTGCCTAGTAACCCTACAAAGATGATCTACGTCGAGCAGACACTAACTCAAGCTACCTCTTCACTAAGTGATGATCTAGTGAAGAAACCTAATCTAAATAGCTAGTAGAGAAGAGGTTGATGAAGTAGGAATTTTGCTCACTTTAGAAATAATTTTCTCACTATTTTTCTTCACCTCTCATGAAGCTAGAAAGCTTTTGGAGATGAGGAAGAAGATGAAGTGTGAATGGAATAATGAGTGTGAATAGCAACCATGGGTGAGTTAGTATCATAGACTAACTCATTTAGAGACTAAACCATGGCTAACAATAATGGTTAGGTTAATAAATATCTACAAGTAAAACAAAACTAGTGGATTAAGTCAAAATGCTTTAAGCTTCTCCATGTTTCCAAGCATGACAATTTCCAACTAATATTGAATTACTTTAAATAAATAAAACATCACATTATTATAAGCATGGTGTCAATATCATACACCCACGTACCATGTGGTATCATGCATGACACAAAATAATGTACATTAATATATATCACATATATACTAAGTGTATACTAGTGAGAAAAAGAAATCTTAAGTGAGCTAGTATTAGTTAATGTAAATTAATATATCAAATATATAATTATACATTAAATTATTAAATAAACACTTGATTTAATAATCCGGCTATATCACATACCACCGACTAATATCAAATGTATCAACTTGTCGAATCAACACTTGATTCGACAACCCGGCTATATCACATATAACCGGCCGGTATCTCATATCGCGAGAATTGAATACGGTATCACATACTCGTATTAATCTCGGTCCCGTACATATCACATATGTGCTCCTACTTTGTTTCTCTTGAGCCAGGAAACCTCTGTGTAGGACTCTAAAGATTCGTCAATACGCCGGCAGTAGGTGATGATCATATAAGTCACCCACAAGCCGCAAGCGGTCTGCTAAACGTAACGGCAACCCGGTTATTGAGCGATCAAGCAATCCTGCTAATATTCCTGCGAATTCAACAAGTAACTGTTAGTGTATATGCCCTAGGGGCCATTATTGTATCATACTAGCATGTATATTACTTAATGGAAGCTTGGGATATTCACAGTCGTATATAACAGTCTTGCTAAACATAGTAGTATGCTACTTGGTTTGAGTCTACTTTAATATGTGCATATGTTTCTTGTAACGTATCACTTATACATATTAGTAGAGCCCATAGGATCTTTGCTTGATTACCAGCGTCGTGATGGCAGTCACACTAGTGGGGGCTGGGTAGTCTGTAAGCAACATCCTATACAGGTCCCTGGTCGTTGGATTATCGAAATAGGGCATCGATATTCCGGAGTAGACTAAGTGTATATGCTTCTCATCCCAGTTGGAGAGATGGTCTGTCCCACAGCCATCAATACGTCGTACTGGAGATAGTATACAGGTGCTCGTTAGGTTACGGGTACACCGGACAGGACTCGCCGAGGAACTGATTGGTTGGTATTATACCCATCGTCAGTTATCAGTTCCCTGGTGACATGAGTACAGCGTAGTCCGCAGACTTGGCACTGCTACTTCGCCTCGAGTGTGTCCCACTGTTCTTAGATTTCTACCCTACCACGGCTCAAAGGAGTCGTGCAAACAGGTAGAAGTTGGGTGCAGTCCCGAGCACTTGGAGGCAGTGGCGGTTAGATAGGATCCGTCTCTCCCGGTATTGGGAGATGATATCGCGCTGTGTCAGAGAGCCATTACGCAAAGTCCCTGGCCATGGCAAGCGAGATATACTGGTAGGTTCCGGTAGCTTCTCAGGGTGTAATGGGCTTCGCTCCGACACGACTTATATAGCTATTAGGGGACTGACGCTTGCCGCCCCCTAGGCTAGATATGCGATAGTCTTAGACGAACAGACCGGACTGTACGGAGATTGTCACATCAGGCTCAGTAGGAGTTCGGATGATTTTCCTCATCGGCCTTCTTATCGACATCTACCTGGGGATCGTTACGTACAGCTAGTGCCGCTTGCGATCTGTGGTAAAACCCACTGCCAACGTAGTGTCGAGTTTTTAGAGTCCCACACAGAGAGTTTCCCTGCTCCAGGCAAAATGATATAGAGGTCGTATGGTTTTACGACAAGGGTTCGGACGCATACGTGTGTTTACGCACGTACGAGTTTTTCGGACAGTTTTTACTAGCCGGCTTTGGTTTAAGCCAGATTCTTGTATCGGGTTATTGGATTTATACAGTCTAAAGTTTTTCCGTGTTTTCACGGATTGGAGGGGCATTCTCGTAATTTGTCGGGAACCTTCTAGAAGATGGTGACTAAAGGGGTTAAGGTGGCATATACATTGAATGAGATTAGTGAGTCAGATGGATGATTCATCCATGTCATTAATGCATCATAAATGCTTAATGACTCATGGAGATGAATCACCATTAGATATTTATCAAGCATGGTTATAAATCATTTTCTTTTCTTTTCTTGAAAAACAATAATGCTTGATATATATTATGATAACTCATTTTCTCATTTCATTATCATATTCATCTTCTCTCTCCTCAAGCTCACTTTCTCTTGAAACCCTAACCCTAACCTCTCATGAGTTGAGATCAAGGGTTAGCTAAACTAATACATCCATAACCTCACTCTATATCCCCTAGTTAGCTTAGATTAGCGATTTGAGCAAACAAGTTATCTCAAGTTTGAGATTAAGCTTGGCGTAGGAGCTTTCGGGTGGATCGTCTTTGATTCGAGGAGGCCGTGAAGTTGCCGATGTTCCAAGGAGCCTACGAGGAGTGGAAAATAGCGATGAAGACCCGAAGGACACGGTTCTTAAGGTATAATCATTTCACATAGTAGTTTAGAACTACTATGATAGTTGTTAGTTATCGTTTAGCTTCGATTCATGCCGTTAGTCGATGTTTAAGCAAAGAATAAGATCGTTTTTCATATTTCTGCACATCGACTTACAGTGGTATCAGAGCCTCGCTAAATAATAAATAACTCACTTGCAAAATTGTATGAATTTTGAACGGAAAAAACAAACCGGAAAACCCCGATATCATGAGTTTTCTGTCGATTTTTAAATGAGGTCCAAAAATTTTTCAGGGACCTTCAGAAAGCCTTAAATGATAGTATAAGAACACCCAAGAAATTTGGGCTCATGAATCGACCAAAGCGCCGCGGAACCGCGGCCGATACCACCTATCCGCCGCGATTCCGCCGCACTTTGGACGATTCATCAGCCCAATTTTCCTGTGTTGGTCCACTGTGATATTTGGTATTTTCTGGAATTTTTTAATTTTTGCTCAGGTTTCAGATTTACAGAGAAGTATTGGAGCAAAATTAAATGTGTTTAATCGATCGAAATTATACGGTATTTGCTTGTTGGATTATATCTGTGTTTGTTTTATGTGTTCGTAAACCTCCCCTAACTGCTAGTATGTCGGTTGGCAGGGGGTTGCACAAATCTGTGATGTTATATATAACTGTTTGTGTATATAAACTGTATTGGACTGTTGTGGTGATTAGCCGGGTTTTGTGATGGGTTATTGTATTAATTCATTCGATGTAATTGTAATAAGTTGTAATATTATTTTGCGGGGCACATCCAGGTTGCGGTTGTAGCCACCGATGTATTATTTCTTTTTACTGTTTTTTGCTCCTAGGATAGACCCAAGGTGGTGTGCACAAACTACCGGGTATTTTGAAGTGTCGAGGCAGACCGCTTCACTTCTGGTACTTGGCGGGTAGTTTGCCGTACCCGTAGGGGTCTGGGGTGGGGTAATGGCTATTCATCACAACTGTGTAATCCGTCTTTCCTTGCAGGCTCAAAAGAAACGCGGATTACTTGCATATCCAATAAAGTTTATCTGTGATCTGGAATGCTTATTATTGCGTCTGACGAATGTACAATATCTATATATAAATAGCTATTAGACGTCACTTATGTTTTACACCCGCGCTAGCCCAGCCCCGCTCTATCGTTAGTTAAGTAACCTAACGGGTGATGACGGGACCCCGTGGCGAATGCGGATGGCATAAGAGGACGTGGTATTTTCGTTGTTTTCTGCAATGATAAGATTAAAAGATGGGACGCATTATTATGCAAAGAAAATAAACCAAAGTTTAAATCGTTGGAACAAATTTAAAAGAAACCACTCGGTTATTTTAAAAGAGCAGAATTTTTAATTGCGGAGGATTAGCCACTCCTTTTAAAAAAAAGTATCAGGATATCAAGTTCACTACGTTCACGATTTTGCCAAAACCATTCATAGCCCTCCGTCATTTCATTTGGGTATTCAATAATATTCAAGCTGTGTTTGTTGGCCAAAGTCAAGGCACAGTGTTTGGTAGCTATTGAATATTCATATGCAGCATAGATAGATGCGTTGGTTTGGGACAGTCGTACTGCTTTGTTGGCCAAAGTCCAAGGTATGCACGGATGGGTTGAAATTAACCTGGACAATGACGGGTAGAACTTGACATGTGACTTATGATTTATTGGCCAAAGTCAAGGTCATAAGAGCATGGGGCAAAAATCCATATCGGGAGTTTCAAAAGAAACTGAAATTTGCAGAGAGATGCATACCATTTTGGAGTTTGATGAATGTTGGTAGGATTCCTTCAACATTATCTTACGATGATATTTTGGATCCCGATCCTACTGTGAGTACATGCTACTTATCAGGAGATTCATCACTTAATGATCAATGCTATAAACCAAGTAGGTGTCTAGAAAGGTGTCAGCGGGGCTATGCCCCCAGAGAAAAGAGGTTATTTAATTAAGAAACTTCGCGAAAGCGTTGGAAAACCTCCCTCAAAGTATCGACACTAGCCTGGCTGAACGGTTAAGCAAGAATTGTACGGTGATAATAGTCCTGGCTAATTCTTCTTTTATGGTTTGAGGAGGGATTCGAGAAACAGTGGGAGCCATCCTGTTTAGATAAATTAAAAACCAATCTAAACTTGCAAACAACATCATGCTAAAATGTTTTCTTCTCTCTCTCTCAATTGCAGCGACCCTGTGACCACACATAGGTTACATCTAGATAACAAATTGACTGAATCTGACTTATATGACTGGCAAAGGTCTGTCCAGATGTACATTGGCTATGACAAGCTGGACCACCCTATTACTACTCCAGATCCCGCCGTCTCAAGTCCAGTTTCAACTGTCGCGGATATGGATATCCGTCAGACAAGGGAAAAAGATAAAGCGAAAGCTAAGTGCTTTGTGTTAGCTTCAGTTGATGGTGTATACCAGAAGCAGCACGAGAAGATGGACTTAGTTTCCATCTTTCTCCATAATAAAGATTTATATGGGGAGCAATCTCATATCACTAGATATGAAAACTCGAACAAATTAATTCAAGCGAGGTTAGCTGACGGGTCATCTGTAAGGGACAACGTCCTTACAATGACTAGCTGTATTGATGAGCTCAAGGACCTGGAGACCGCGTTGGGAAACGAGTCAAACACTGACTTGATTCTACAGTCTCTGCCTTCTACCCTGAAGGAAATCAGGGAAGGAGAAGGAAATAGAAAGGCAAAAGTTTCGGGACTGGATATAGTAAAACAGGGACGTTCCTATTGTTACAGGAATGAACATTGGCAGAAAGATTGGAGGGCTTTAGAAGCCAGTAACCAGGATACGAAGCATGTTGTGGCTTCGACTTCGGGTGTGTTTATGATAGAGAACTGTATGTCAGTTAACCCTACTTCCTGGGTATTGGATATCGGATCAGGAACTCACATATGTGATTCATTACAGGCTCTGAGAAATCGTAGGGTTATCAGGATAGGTGATATGACCCTCACAGTTGCTAACGGAATGAGCATGGACGCTGAATCCGTAGGAGAATATCATCTTGGAATGACAACTGGGCAAATATTGATTCTGCGTAACTGTTTTTATGTACCAGGTAGGACTTGTAATATCATATCTGTACCCTTACTTTCTAAGGAAGGATATGATTTTGCTTTTACAAGAGATGTGGTTCACATCCACCAAAATCAAGATTTGATTGGGCCAGGTACATTAGAAAACGAAATATACGTATTAAATCAAGCCCAGATTTTCGGTGTCCAGAACACACTTAAAAGAAAGTCTTCGGAATTAAATCAGGCTTTCTTATGGCATTGTAGACTAGGTCACATCAATGAGAGAAGGTTGACTAAGTTACATAGAGAAGGATATTTGAATCCGTTCGAATATCAATTTTATGCTACTTGTGAATCTTGTCTCATAGGAAAGATGACAAAGACTCCGTTTACTGGACACGGAGTAAGAGCGAGCGAGCTCTTGGGACTCGTACATAGTGACGTGTGCGGTCCGATGTCTACACATGCGCGAGGTGGTTATTCCTACTTCATTACTTTTACGGATGATTTCTTTAGGTATGGATATATCTTCTTAATGAAACATAAATCCGAGGCCTTCGAGAAATTCCAAGAATACAAAAATGAAGTAGAAAAACACACCGGCAAAAGTATCAAGAACTGATCGAGGTGGTGAATACTTAAGTACCGAATTCCTAGGTTACTTAAAAGAGAATGGAATTCTCTCTCAGCTTACTCTTCCATACACACCACAACATAACGGTGTATCGGAAAGGAGGAATCGAACCCTATTCGATATGGTTCGTTCCATGATGAGTAATGCTGAGTTACCGTGATCATTCTGGGGATATGCACTAGAATCAGCTGCATATCTTTTGAACCGAGTTCCAACCAAGACTGTGCCTACCACACCATATCAGATGTGGAGTGGGAAGAAACCTAGTCTTAAGTATCTTAAGACATGGGGATGTCCAGCTTTTGTGAAGAAGCAGCATGCGGACAAGCTCGAGGCACGCTCAGTAAAATGCAAATTTGTGGGATATCCAAAGAACTCCAAGGGATATTATTTCTATTACGCAGAGGAACAAAAGGTCTTTGTTTCTCTTCATGCCTGCTTCTTGGAAACTGAATTTTTGGAAAATCAGAAGAGTGGGAGCACAATAGAACTAGAAGAAATTCCAGAACCACAAACTGTTACTGAAAGTATGGTAGAACCAGAGGTTTCAGAAGAACCGGACATCCCGACGCCACTCCGCAGGAGTAGTAAGCAATCTCATCCGCCCGAGAGATACTACGGTTTTCTCATAGACGGGGATAGAGAGGATTGCACTATAGACTATGATGAGCCTACTAGCTTCCAGCATGCCATTCAGAGCGGTGACTCGGTAAAATGGCTGGATGCAATGCGGACCGAAATGGAGTCCATGTACACTAACAAAGTATGGACTTTAGACATTGCTCCAGATGGGGTAAAACCCGTAGGATGCAAATGGATCTTCAAAAAGAAGATTGGTGTAGATAGACAGGTTGAAACCTATAAAGCTAGACTTGTTGCAAAGGGTTTCCGTCAAAGACCTGGTTTGGACTATGACGAAACCTTTTTCTCCAGTGGCTATGCTAAAATCCATTAGGGTCCTTCTTACTATTGCTGCCTTCCACGATTATGAGATCTGGCAGGTAGACGTAAAGACGGCTTTTCTAAATGGAAATTTAGAAGAGAGCGTCTATATGGATCAGCTAGAGGGATTCATTCAGAGTGGGAGCAGCGGTAAAGTATGCAAGCTGCTTAAGTCCATTTATGGACTAAAGCAGGCATCGCGGAGTTGGAACATCTGTTTTGATGATGCTGTCAAAGAATTTGACTTTATCAAAAATCCAGATGAACCATGCATATACAGTAAGATTGTAGGGAGAGCTGTAGTATTTCTCGTCTTGTACGTGGATGACATTCTCCTAATAGGAAATGATATTCCTATGTTACAGTCGGTCAAAAGATTCTTGTCACATAAATTCTCCATGAAAGATCTGGGTGATGCCACCTACATTCTGGGGATCCGGATCTATCGTGATAGATCAAAGAGGATGTTGGGACTTTTGCAGTCCAGGTACATAGACACCATAGTGAAGAGAGTCAGTATGGATGATTCTAAGCGCGGTAACCTACCGGCTTGTCACGGAATCACCCTCTCCAAAGAGATGTCTCCCAAGACTGATTTGGAAAGGGATCGCATGTCAATTATACCCTACGCTTCTGCGGTAGGCTCTATAATGTATGAGATGTTATGTACCAGACCAGATGTAGCATACGCATTGAGCGTAGTAAGCCGGTATCAAGCAAACCCAGGGGAGAAGCACTGCATAGCAGTAAAGAACATTCTCAGGTACCTAAGGAGGACTAAGGAGATGTTCTTAGTATATGGCGGAAAAGACCTTCAGATGGAGGCCTTTGCCGACTCCGGCTTCCAGAGTGACAAAGATGACTCCAAATCCATGTCGGGTTATGTCTTTACCCTCAATGGAGGGGCGGTCTGTTGGAAGAGTTCCAAGCAGGAGACCGTTGCTGACTCAACAATGGAAGCGGAGTACATAGCTGCTTGCGATGCCGCAAAAGAAGCAGTCTAGATGAAGAAGTTCCTCACAGAACTTCCGGTGGTTCCTACCAGTGTTGATCCAATACCTCTGTATTGTGGTAACAATGGCGCTATAGCTTTAGCAAAGGAACCCAGGTCCCATCAGAAGTCCAGACACATCTTAAGGCGGTATCATCTGATCAGGGAGATCGTAGATCGCCGGGAGATCGAGGTGAAGAGAGTAGAGACAGAGAATAACATTGCTGATCCATTCACAAAGGCCCTTCCTCAGACGCAGTTCAAGAGGCTATTCGAGATGATAGGTCTACGATATGCCAGCTCATGGCCCTAGTGCAAGTGGGAGATTGTTAGTGTATATGCCCTAGGGGCCATTATTGTATTATACTAGCATGTATATTACTTAATGGAAGCTTGGGATATTCACAGTTGTATATAACAGTCTTGCTAAACATAGTAGTATGCTACTTGGTTTGAGTCTACTTTAATATGTGCATATGTTTCTTGTAACGTATCACTTATACATATTAGTAGAGCCCATAGGATCTTTGCTTGATTACCAGCGTCGTGATGGCAGTCACACTAGTGGGGGCTGGGTAGTCTGTAAGCAACATCCTATACAGGTCCCTGGTCGTTGGATTATCGAAATAGGGCATCGATATTCCGGAGTAGACTAAGTGTATATGCTTCTCATCCCAGTTGGAGAGATGGTCTGTCCCACAGCCATCGGTACGTCGTACTGGAGATAGTATACAGGTGCTCGTTAGGTTACGGGTACACCGGACAGGACTTGCCGAGGAACTGATTGGTTGGTATTATACCCATCGTCAATTATCAGTTCCCAGGTGACATGAGTACAGCATAGTCCGCAGACTTGATACTGCTACTTCGCCTCGAGTGTGTCCCACTGTTCTTAGATTGCTACCCTACCACGGCTCAAAGGAGTCGTGCAAACAGGTAGCAGTTGGGTGCATTCCCGAGCACTTGGAGGCAGTGGCGGTTAGATAGGATTCGTCTCTCCCGGTATTGGGAGATGATATCGCGCTGTGTCAGAGATCCATTATGCAAAGTCCCTGGCCAGGGCAAGCGAGATATACTCGTAGGTTCCGGTAGCTTCTCAGGGTGTAATGAGCTTCGCTCCGACACGACTTATACAGCTATTAGGGGACTGACGCTTGCCGCCCCCTAGGCTCGATATGCGATAGTCTTAGACGAACAAACCGGACTGTATGGAGATTGTCACATCAGGCTTAGTGGGAGTTCGGATGATTTTCCTCATCGGCCTTCTTATCGACATCTACCTGGGGATCGTTACGTACAGCTAGTGCCGCTTGCGATCTGTGGTTAAACCCACTGCTAGCGTAGTGTCGAGTCTTTAGAGTCCCACACAGAGAGTTTTCCCGCTCCAGGAGAAACGATATAGAGGTCGTATGGTTTTACGACAAGGGTTCGGACGCATACGTGTGTTTACGCACGTACGAGTTTTTCGGACAGTTTTTACTAGCCGGCTTTGGTTTAAGCCAGATTCTAGTATCGGGTTATTGGATTTATACAATCTAAAGTTTTTCCGTGTTTTCACGGATTGGACGGGCATTCTCGTAATTTGTCGGGAACCTTCTAGAAGATGGTGACTAAGGGGGTTAAGGTGGCATATACATTGAATGAGATTAGTGAGTCATATGGATGATTCATCCATGTCATTAATGCATCATAAATGCTTAATGACTCATGGAGATGAATCACCATTATATATTTATCAAGTATGGTTGTAAATCATTTTCTTTTCTTTTTTGAAAAACAATAATGCTTGATATATATTATGATAACTCATTTTCTCATTTCATTATCATGTTCATCTTCTCTCTCCTCAAGCTCACTCTCTCTTGAAACCCTAACCCTAACCTCTCATGAGTTGAGATCAAGGGTTAGCTAGACTAATACATCCATAACCTCACTCTATATCCCCTAGTTAGCTTAGATTAGCGATTTTAGCAAACTAGTAATCTCAAGTTTGAGATTAAGCTTGGCGTAGGAGCTTTCGGGTGGATCGTCTTTGATTCGAGGTGGCCGTGAAGTTGCCGATATTCCAAGGAGCCTACGAGGAGTGGAGGATAGCGATGAAGATCCGAAGGACACGGTTCTTGAGGTATAATCACTTCACATAGTAGTTTAGAACTTCTATGATAGTTGTTAGTTATCGTTTAGCTTCGATTCATGCCGTTAGTCGATGTTTAACCAAAGAACAAGATCGTTTTTCATATTTCCGCCTCCCCGCAAGTCGTGGGGTGTTGCACATCGACTTACAGTAACACTACCGTATAGTTCGGTCTCTTCGTCAGATATGTCGCATATCACAGCCTGGGGGTGGTATAACGTCAGACCCCAATAGCCTCATAAGTCATGCCGATGCAAGGTCTATAATGGTTCGAGAAACTAATGATAACACTTACTAGTAGATCTCAGCAACCCTGGCCAGGGATTTCCTGTTATGGCCAATCGAGCATAGCGCAACATCAACCCCCACTACCGGGAGAGACGAATCCCCTCCTATCGCTCATTGCCTCCATGTGACGCGGGACTGTACCCAAAAACCACTGTTTTGCATGATCTCTTGAACGTGGTAAGGTGGAAATCAGAGCACAGTGGGAATCACACAAGACTCTATGATGATCTCGGGTTGACAAACTAACCTGTACCAGTGTCACCAGAGAACTGCTATCTGACGATAGGTATTGTACCATCTAGGAGTTCACAGCGAGTCCGTCTAGTGTACCCTGTCTCCACTAAGCACCCATTTACCTTCTCTGATATCAAACACCAATGGATGTTGGATCGTCCATCGCCCATTATATGGGTCAAGAAGCATATATGCTAGTCTACTCTGGAATAACAATGCCCAGTCTCGATACTCCCACGACTAGGAACATTTGAAGGATGTACTTACCGACTACCTCTGCCCCACTAGTATGATCTGCATCATAATCCTGGTAGTCAAGTACTCATCCTAAGAGCTTTATCAACATTTAATAGAGTGACAATAAGTGTATATGTTAATATAAAGTGCAACCAGATAGTATACTATCATGTGGAGCAAGAAAGTCCTCCATATAAATGTCCAAGCATCCACTACATTATACATCATATGTACAGTAATGGCCTTTAGGGCATACATATTACTAACATTCTCCCAATTGTACTAAGGCTATTTGTTTTAGTATCTCATACTCAACTTCCTTTAGAAGTCTCTATAGGGAAAGGCCTTTGTGAGTGGATCCGCCGTGTTATCCTTCACGTCATCTCTCCTAACCTCGATCCCTTAGAGATCAACCATCTCCCTGATTAGGTGATACTGTCCTCAGAATATATCTGGATCGCTGATAGGACCTATGTTCCTAGGTGAAAACCACAACTCCATTGTTGTCACAATAACAGTTATTGGACGCTCAATGGTAGAACCATGTTCATCTCATGAACAAGAAATGTCCAGACAGCCACTTTGGAAGCATCGTTGGTAGCGATGTATTCAGCCTTTATCGTCTAGTTTTCCACGGTATATAGCTTGGAACACTTCCAACATAACGTCCCTCCACTGAGGTTAAAGACAAAGCCCGCGACTGACTTTCAGTCGTCCTTATCACTCTGGTAGCTGGAATTGGTAAAGGACTCCCACTGGAGTTCACCGTTACCAAAAACTAAGAACATTTCTTTAGTGCTTCTCAAGTACTTAAGAATGTCCTTAACAGCTTTCCTGTGATTCTACCAAGATCCGATTGATTCCTGATCACTACACCTAGTGAGTTAGCTACATCAAGTCTGGTATATAACATCGCACACATGATAGAGCCTACTACCGAAGCATACGATATCCCTTATACGCGAGCTCTTTCCAAATTAGTCTTGGGAGACATCCTTTTGGAGAGAGTGATTCCTGAGTAAGTGGACGAACCACCACGCTTAGAATCTTCCATACTAAACCCTTTAGTATGGTGTTAATGTAGCTGGATTTGGGACACACCCAACATACACTTTGATCTATCACCATAAATCATATTCCATAAGATGTAGTAGGTATCATCCAGATCATCTAAGGAGAATCCTCATGATAAGAGGAGCTTGACCGAATGTAGCATAAGAAACCATTTTCTATCAAGAGTATGTCATCTACAAACAATACATGGAGGACAACCTTACTCTCTACTACCTTCTTATATATACAAGGTTCATCTACCTTTTTGATGAAGTCAATCTCTTTGACTGTCACATCAAAACAGATGTTCCAACTCTGCGATACGTGCTTTAATCCTGATGGACTTAAGCATAGCCACTGGAGAAAAAGGTTTCATCATAAACCACACCTGGTTATTGACGAAAACCTTTTACTACAAGTCTAGCTTTGAAAGTCTCAACTTTTCCATTTATACCAAGAATATTCTCAAGATCCACTTGCTCCCGATGGGTTTTACCCCTTTAGGTGCAACATTCAAAGTCATACTTTGTTGGTGTGCATGGATTCCATCTTTGATCGCATAGCATCCAGCCATTTTACAGAATCCCTACTCGTGATGGCCTGCCTGAACCTCGTTGAGTCATCATCTACTATGATGCAATCCTCGCTCCTACCGTCACTGAGGAAACCGTAGTATCTCTCAGCCGGGTGAGGAACCCTACCAGATTCACGGAGAGGCTGATGTTCGTTGGATACTATTGAATCCTTTGGTTTCACCAAATCATCAGTTGTTAGTTTTGTTGGAGATAGTGCCCTCAGAGTCAATTATTGGATCACAGGCACGTGATTGCAATGATTGAGGGAGGACCTATCCCGGTACAACAGTCTTACTCGAGATGATAATTTGCTATCTAGTTTACCTTTATCATCGTGTACTGCTTTAAGTGACCTGACAGGTCGCTATTGCACGTTGATAGAGCCCTTAGGATTCTTGCTTGACGACCAGCAGTATGAGGGCGATCATATACGTGAGAGCTGGGGTCTATAAGCAAATCCTTAAATGGTCCCTAGTCATGGGAGTTTCGAGACAGGGCATCGATTCTCCAGAGTAGACTAGTGTATACAGTCGAGACCCCGACGAGGGGCGGTGGCCGGTCTCATAAGCCACTGGTGTCTGTTGGTTCACCTAAGATGTATACAGGTGCTCATTGGGTTATGAGTACACCGAACAGGACTCGCCGGGAACATGCTAGTTGGTCTTATACCTGATGTCAGATAGCAGTTCCCAGGTGACATGTGTACAGGTTAGTTCATTGACCTGGGGATCGTCATTTGTCTCGTGTGAGTTCCCACTGTGCTTTGATTACTACCCTACCACGGCTCAAAGGAGTCGTGCAAACAGGTTTTAGTTGGGTACAGTCCCGAGCCACATGGAGGCAGTGAGCGGATCTTCAGGGGTTCGTCTCTCCCGGTATTGGGGGTGAGGTCGCGCTGTGTCTAGGAGAGCCATTACACGAAGTCCTTGGCCAAGGCAGGAGATTTACTGGTAGGTATTCCAGTAGTATCTCAGGGTGTTCTGGGCTACACTCCGACACGACTTGTACCGCTTTTGGGGGTCTGACTTTTACCAACCCCCTAGGCCCGACATGCGATGCTCGTAGACGAACGGACCGGACTGTACGGATATTGTCACTGACAGGCTCAGTAGGGTGTCAGGATGAGCTCGCTCATCGACTTCCCTTTTGGTCAATAGCTGGTGGCCCGTTACGTATTGGCTTATACCTCTGACGTGCTAGTGGTTAAATCCACAGCCATAGTATTGACGAGTCTTTAGAGTCCACCACACATTCAGTTACTCAGCTTTCGGGCGAAACGCTGTAGAGGCCGTATGGAGATATGGCAGGGTCCGATCAGATACGTGCGGTATTGCACGGATCAGGATCGGACGGTTTGTACTAGAGGCCGTATAGATATATGGCAGGGTTCGATCAGATACGTCCGGTATTGCACGAATCAGGATCGGACGGATATTACTAGCCGGCTTTGGTTTAAGCCGGATCCTAGTATAGTACAGTGTAGATTTTCTCTTTGCATTTGTATCCGGACGGAATACAGATGCGGGTGTGTATGCACAGTATCGGGGTTTTCCTGTAATTTATTACGGGACCAGTTTTCTGGAGTTGCCAGTTTGCATTCCGTTCCGGCCGGTTTTCCTTTGTTCTTTCCCGGCCGGACTTTTCCGATGGAAGGGGGTTATTTGCAATTGTGCAAATAACATTTGTGGAGGGGGTTTCTTGCAATTGTATTGATTATGATATCTTTCATCCATGATGGTGCATTAATGAGATAAGAAAGGGTATGGGTTGATTAAGGGTTTGATTTGAATCTTTCCTTTTTTGATGGGGTCACCTCTTCTCATCTCCTACACTCACCTCCCTTCTTGTTATGTATATGTATTTGATCACTCCACCATTCTCATATAATATGATGGCCGGCCACATTGAGATGAGAGGGAGAAAAATATGAGAGGGTTTCATTTTGGTTGTGATGGCATCATTCTTGTTCTCATATTCCTCTTGCTAGAAAATTGAAAGCACCAATTTTCCTAACCTCCTCCTTCATCCTCCATGGCAACTAAAACCCCAAAGAGACAAAGCACTACACTTTCTACAGCAAGTCTTGGGCATGTCGACTTTCCAGCTTCATGCCCGAGTTGTCTCGGTATAGAGGCGGGAGCCCGTAAAAGAAACAGGCGATGTGGTGCCCTTCCGGCAAGGATGCGACGACCGGAGTTTCCGCGGGAGATCGGGACGATGACGAGAAGACCGGAGGACTCGGATCATTCGGTATATCTCTTCCCTATCTTGTTAGTTAGCTAGGACAAGTTTAATGGCCCGATCCGGGGTTTAGTGCGCGGTGGTGCCGGTTTGCAAAGTTCGCAAAATTAAAGTTTATCACCGTTTCCGCATTTGGCCGTCGGTTTAACGGCCGGGGCGCCGCCGTGCACTTACAAGTTTATCCAGCCGGAACTCCTTCCAGTTCTACATCATGACCATAAATTTCTTCACAAGAAATTCATTTTCTAAAAAGGTGGCATGCAGAGAAACAAAGCACCTTTTGCACCTCAGTGTGGTAGAAGATATACCCTCGCGAATGTTCGGGATATCCGACAAACTTACAGAACTAACCTTGCCTCGAGCTTGTCCGGATTTTGTTTTTCAACATAGGCCGGACAACCCCATATCTTAATTCGTTTAAGACATGGTCTCTTCCCATTCTATATCATATATGGAGTGGTAGGCATTGATTTGGATGGAACCCCATTCAATAGGTATGCAACTTCTAAAGTGCATAACCCCAAAAGGAAACAGGTAACTCAGCATTACTCAACATAGAGCATACCATATCTCATAGGGTGCAATACCTACGCTCTGATACACCATTGTGCAGTGGTGTATACAAAGGAGTAAGCTGAGAGAGAATCCTATTCTCTTTTAAATAAAGCAGAAACTCTATGCCCAAGTATTCTCCTCCCCGATCATCTCAAAGGACATTAATACTTCTACCCATCTGGTTCTCAAGTTCAAGCTTATATTCCTTGAATTTCTCAAAAGTTTCAGACTCGTGTTTCAACAGGAACACATGTCCGAATCTTGAGAGATTGTCGATGAATGTAATGAAGTACAAAGAACCAACCCTGGCATTTGTAGACATAGGACCATATGCATCATCATGTATCTGTCCCAAGAGTTCAGAAACTCTTTCTCTGTTTCCAGTAAACGCAGTATTGGTCATTTTCCTTTGTGACAAGACTGGCAAGTATTATAAAATGAAAATTTGAACGGATTCAAATATTCGTCCTTATATAACTTAGCTGGTCGTGTCGCATTGATATGACCTAGTCTACAATGGCACAAGAAGAATTCGTTCATTTCTGAACTACTCCTCTTGTGTGTGTTCTATATACTTTGAACTGTGGTTTAATTTAGAACGTATATACTATTACATACATGCCTGATCTAATCAACTCTTGATTCAGGAAAATGTTCACAATATTATCCTGCAATACAAAATTATATCCTTCTTTAACTTAACAAAGAAACTGATGTAATGTTGTATATCAGGTTCGGCATGTAATAATATCTGTTCAGAATTAATGTATTTACCACTTGGTAAAACAAGGTGATATCTGCCAACTGATTTGGCTGCGACAATTGCACCATTCTCTAACACTTAAAGATATATCACCCTATCCCAGTTCCTCACCTTTATGTAGCCCATGTAACATATTACATATGCGGGATCCTAATCCGGTATCTCATACCCAGGACGTAGAGTGTACTGAGAAACATTTCTCGGTAACAAACACACCCGAAGAATATGCATCAACATGCTTATTCCTCGTTTGGGTGGCGTGGGAATCTTGATATTCCCCTATTTCCTACTCAGTCTTATAACAATTATAAGAAAGAACGGAACCAACGTTCCACAGCACAGTATAATAAGCAGGTTCGATCATTGCATCCATATTATTATCTTGATTAAGGCCTGTTACGGTCGCTACCAGGAGAGAGAGAGAGAAGAAAACACTCTGTGTATGCTTTTGCAAGATCAGATTGGTTATTATTTTATCTAATCAGGATGGCTCCCACTGTTTTTATCAAATCTTCCTTTAGACCCTAAAAGGTAAGACTAGCAGGGATTAATTACACTCTACAAGTTCGCCAATCTTTCGGCCGGGCCAGTGTCGGTACTTTGAGGGATGTTCCCCGTGCTTTCGCACGGACCTAATTAAAATAAAACTCGTTTTTCCAGGGGCGTAACCCTGTTAACACCTTTCTAGAAACCTACTTGATCGGCTAATTGTAATGTGTAAAATTATCTCACGAGTAACTCTTACTCACAGTGGGTATCGGGATCCAACTATCTCATAGAAGGTATGCAATCTCATTGAAAATTTCAACACTTAAAATTCCTAACAACATTCTGCCCTAAGAGTCCTGTGACCTTGACAGAGGTCAACAAACCATAGGCCGCTAGTCAAGTTCAACCCGCCATTTCATGATTGAATTAAACCCACCCGCACGACCCTTGACAGAGGTCAACAAGGTCGTACGAATATCCTAATCCAATCGCATCATATACTTTGTATGTTAGTGTATATGCCATAGGCGCCATTTGTTAGTGTATATGCCCTAGAGGCCATTACTGTATCATACTAGTTTGTATATTACTTAATGAAAGCTTGGGATATTCACCTTGTATATACAATCTTGCTCAAAATAGTAGTATGCTACTTGGTTTGTTTCTACTTCAATGTGTACATGTGTTTATTTTAGTATATCACCTATACACATTAGTGGAGCCCTTAGAATCTTTGCTTGATTACCAGCGTTGTGATGGCAGTCACACTAGTGGGGGCTGGGTAATCCATAAGCACATCCTTATGCTGCTCCCTAGTCGCAGGACTATCGAGACAGGGCATCGATACTCCAGAGTAGACTAGCGCATGCGCTTCTCATCCCAGAGTGGGAAATGGTCTGTCCCACAACCATCAGTACGTCGTACTGGAGATAGTATGCGGGTGCTCGTTGGGTTATGAGTACACTGGACAGGACTCGTCGGGAACTGACTGGTTGGTATTATACCTATCGTCAGTCATGAGTTCCCAGGTGACATGAGTACAGCTTAGTCCGCTGACTTGACACTGTCATTTCGCCTCGAGTGTGTTCCCACTGTACTTTGATTACTACCCTACCACGGCTCAAAGGAGTCGTGCAAACAGGTAGTAGTTGTTAGTGTATATGCCCTAGAGGCCATTACTGTATCATACTGGTTTGTATATTACTTAATGGATGCTTGGGATATTCACCTTGTATATACAATCTTGCTCAAAATAGTAGTATGCTACTTGGTTTGTTTCTACTTCAATGTGTACTTGTGTTTATTTCAGTATATCACTTATACGCATTAGTGGAGCCCTTAGGATCTTTGCTTGATTACCAGCGTTGTGATGGCAGTCACACTAGTGGGGGCTGGGTAATCTATAAGCACATCCTTATTCAGGTCCCTGGTCGCAGGACTATCGAGACAGGGCATCGATACTCCGGAGTAGACCAGCGCATGCGCTTCTCATCCCAGTGTGGGAGACGGTCTGTCCCACAGCCGTCAGTACGTCGTACTTGAGATAGTATGCGGGTGCTCGTTAGGTTACGGGTACACTGGACAGGACTCGTCGGGAACTGACTAGTTGGTATTATACCTATCGTCAGTTATCAGTTCCCAGGTGACATGAGTACAGCTTAGTCCGCTGACTTGACACTGTCACTCCGCCTCGAGTGTGTTCCCACTGTACTTTGATCACTACCCTACCACGGCTCAAAGGAGTCGTGCAAACAGGTGGTGGTTGGGTGCAGTCCCGAAGCACTTGGAGGCAGTGACGGTTAGACTGGATTCGTCTCTCCCGGTATTGGGGGTTGACATCGCGCTGTGTCTAGGAGAGCCATTACACGAGTAGTCCCTGGCCAGGGCAAACGAGATATACTGGTAGGTTTCCAGTGTTATCTCAGGGTGTATTGGGCTTCACTCCGGCACGACTTGTACCGCTATTGGGGGACTGACGTTTACCGCCCCCTAGGCCCGCCATGCGATGTATCAGACGAACAGACCGGACTGTACGGAGAATGTCACACTCAGGCTCAGTAGGAGTTCAGATGGGTTTCGCCTCGTCGGTCTTCTTGTCGGCATTACCTGGGGACCGTTACGCACAGCTAGTGCCGCTTGCGGTCTGTGGTTAAACCCACTGCCAGCGTAGTGTCGAGTCTTTAGAGTCCCACACAGAAAGCTTTTCGCCTTTAGGCAAAAGAGTAGAGGTCGCATGGTATTGCGACAGGTCGCATGGTTTTGCGACAGGGTTCGGTCACATCCGTGCACTTGTGCACGTACAGTGTCCGGACAGTTTACACTAGCGGGCTTTGGTTTAAGCCAGATCCTAGTGTACCTTATGGGATTGGATTTATCCAGTTTGCATTCGTGTTCCTCGGAACGCGGATGCGGGTGTGTATGCACAGTTGACAGGGAGGCAGAGGCAGCGGATTCTCATTAGGGTTGTTGACAGTTGACCGTTGACTTTTTGACTTTATGCTCAACCCTAATGAGAATATGATTTGTGATTAACTATTATATTAATTAAGTATTATGGTGATATGGTTGTTGACTTGTTGACTTTTGTTGACTTGTTGACTTTGGTGACTTGTTGACTTTTGTTGACTTGTTGACCGGTTGACTAGGCTTGACTAGTTGACCATCATGATGACCATGGTTATCATTTCATGCCAAAGACTTTTTTCTTGCTTGCTTTTTTGAGTAAAATGAGTGCATGATATGATAACCTTATGGTTGCTTCTAACCATCACCAAAAGACTTTTTTGATATGATGAGTTATGATCACTTTGGATTATGAGAGGGTGAGAGAGAAAAGAGAGCCTCATTCTTTCTTGCTCATTCTCTCTCTTGTTCTTGAGCTCTCCCCTTGCTCTCACCCTCAACCTCTTGCTCCCTCTCTTGATCTATGGTTCTCTTGTCTCATGAGTTGAGAATCAAGAACCATAGATAAAATCCCATTCTATTTTCCTCTCTACTCATTCTAGTTCACTAGGTTTAGCAAACCAAGTGAACTAGTTTCTTCAAAGACCGAAGAAGGAGCTAAAGGTTGGAGCTTTCAAGTGGATCTATCTTCGGCGTACGGAGACGACGAGAAGGAGCCATCGGACCACCACCGGAGCTTGAAGAGAAGGAGTTCAAGTTTAGGTATAACCATCTCTATCCGAGTAGCTAAATATCTTTAGCTTAGTATGCTAGTTTTAGTTTAGGTAACGATCCCGACCATAGTTTAGTCCATGTTGCCTCTTGCGATAAAAATTCGTTTTTTATACCGTTTCCGCCTCCCCGTAAGAACCGGGGGTCGCAATATGGACTTACAGTGGTATCAGAGCCTAACTAAACTTAAACTAGCTTGGTAGTGAAGTGTAACGAAGTTCGGAACCGGAAAAATCCAAAAATCAAACTTTACAAAATCTGAGTTTCTGTTGAAATTTTTCCTGGTCAAAATGAAAAACTTTATACTCCTAAATTCGGCTCAGGGTTTTGTGTGAACACCCAAGAAAAACGATACAGTGATTCGCCTAAAGTGCCGCGCTTCCGCCGCGTGATCCTTCTTGGACGCCGCGGAACCGCCGCGACTTGGTTTCTTCTCTGCATCGTTTTTCGTGCAGTGTGTTTGTGTGTTGGTTTTGGGATTTTTAAAATATATTATATGTGCCCAGATTTTCCAGAAAAGAAATTTCCTTTTGGGGTCCTATAATTCCGTATTTTTCCGAACTTCACTGCACTTTGACTATGATGGTTATATCTGTGATGCTTGCATGTATTGAACGTCGGCTAATCGCTATAAGTCGATTAGTCGGGGTTATACATGATCTGTAATGTGCTGGAATGTGTATATGAATGTGTTGGACTGTCGCGGGTGAATAGCCGGGGTGGATGTGAGATGAGCTTTTGTTTTTCTTTCATTCATTGTAAATGTAAATTGATGTAATAATTATTATTTGTTTGGCCGCACAACCGGGTCGGGGTTGTAGCCGTCATTGTATAATTCTTTTTACTGTTTTTGCTCCTAGGATAGACCCATGGAGGGGTGCACAAACTACCGAGTACTTGCCGCACCCGTAGGGGTCTTGGGTGGGGTATTTGGCTATTCACCGCGACCGTGTTATCCGCTTTTCGTTTCAGGCTCGAAAGGATTGCGGATTGCTAGTATATCCAATGCATTCATCTGTGATCTGTAATGTCTATCATTGCTTACTATTTAGGCGTTGCTTATGTTTTACAGACGCGCTAGCCCAGCCCCCGCTCTGTCGTTAGTTAAGTAACCTAACGGGTAATGACGGGGCCCAGTGGCGAATGCGAATGGCATAAGCGTACGTCATATTTTGGTTGTTTTCTGCAATGGTAGGGTTAAATGATGGGACGCATTAAAAGTACTAATGCAAGAATATCACGCATTAAAAGAACTAATGCAAGATAATAAACCAAGTTAAAGTCGTTGGAACACTTTCGAAAAACCACTCGGTTCTTTTCAAAATAACTTTTAAATGCGGAGCTTGAGCCACTCCTTCTAAAAGCTATCTCGTTCCATCGATTAAATCAAGTTCACTACGTTCACGGTTTCGCCAAAACCATCCGTAGCCCTCCGTCGTTTCACATGAATAGTCAATAGTATTCAAGCTGTGTTTGTTGGCCAAAGTCAAGGCACAGTGATTGGTAGCTATTGGGTATTCATGTGCAGCATAGATAGATGCGTTGGTTTGGAACAGTCGTACTGCCTTGTTGGCCAAAGTCAAGGGTAGGTGCGGGTGGATTCAAATTAACCTGGAGAACGACGGGCAGAACTTGACATGTGACTTATGATTTGTTGGCCAAAGTCAAGGTCATAAGAGCATGGGGCAAAAATCCACATCGGGAGTTTCATAAGTACTGAAACTTGCTAGATTTGCATACCATTTGGAGTGTGATGATTCTGGTAGGATTCCTTCAGTTTCGTCACGCGATGATATTTGGATCCCGATCCTACTGTGAGTATATGCTACTCCTCGGGAAATTTCTCACTTAACGATCAATGCTATAAACCTAGTAGGTGCCTAGAAAGGTGTTAGCGGGGCTACGCCCCCAGGGAAAAGAGGTTCTCTAATTAAAGAACTTCGCGAAAGCGTTGGAAAACCTCCCTCGAAGTACCGACACCGGCCTGGCTGAACGGTTAAGCAAGTATTGTGCGGTGGGATTGATCCCGGCTAATTCTTCCTTTATGGTTTGAGGAGGGATTCGAGAAACAGTGGGAGCCATCCTGTTTAGACAAACTAAAAACCACTCTAAACTTGCAAGAGCATCATGCTGAGTGTTTCTTCTTCTCTCTCCTAATTGCAGCGACCTATCAACATGACTGGACTTAAGTTACTCCTAGATAAAAACAAACTGACAGGGCCAAACTACAAAGATTGGCTCAGGAATGTCACGATAGCAATCACTTATGACAAGCTGGGGTATCTTCTTACCACCAAAGCTCCCCCTGTCCCTGGTCCAACTTCCAGCGTCGCGGATAAGGAAATCCGCAAGACTTGGGAGATTGATAGCGCGAAGGCCAAGTGCCTCCTGCTTGCCTCGATGGACAACGAACATCAGAGGAGGCATGAGAATATGGACATGGAGTCCATATTGCTCCATACAAAAGAACTGTATGGAGAGCAATCACGTATCGCAAGATACGAAGCGTCGAAAAAGTTATTTTCGACAAGAATGGCCGTCGGATCATCAGTAGCCGAGCATGTGCTAAAGATGATCGGCTTCATTGAGGAGCTCGCTGACCTAGGGATCACATTGGAGAGTGAGCTATATACGGATATAGTTCTCCAGTCCCTTCCTTCCACTTACGCCCAGTTTATACTGAACTTCAACCTACAAGAAAAAGAGGTTGAACTATCAGAGCTCCTCAACATGCTGAGGAGCGCAGAGGGCACCCTACAGAAAGGTAGGGAAACATCCACTTTGTTTGTAGGAGGATCATCTTCTTCTAGGTCCAAGGCGAAAGCCAAGGGAAAGAAGAAGAAGGCCCCCGCCAAACCAAGGGGCGGTGTTGGTAAAGTGGATACGAAGGGAAAAGGCAAAGCAACAAAGATAGCGGGGAAGCTTGTGGATAAGGAAGAATGCTTCTATTGTCATAAGAAAGGACACTGGAAGAATGATTGCAGGGCCTGGAAGGCCAGAACACAGGAATTGAAGCAGGTTGCAGCTTCAGCTTCAGGTGTGTATGTTATTGAAAATTGTCTTTCAATAAACTCTACTTCCTGGGTATTGGATACCGGATCAGGATCTCATATCTGTAATTCTTTGCAGGCGTTGAGAAACCGTAGGGTTTTGAAGGCAGGTGACATGACCCTCAGAGTTGCAAACGGAGCTAGCATGGATGCTAAAGCCGTGGGGGACTATCACCTGGGAATGTCAGATGGACATGTTTTGGTTTTGCGTAATTGCTTTTTTGTACCCAACGCAACTTGTAATATCATTTCTGTATCTTTAGTTTCTAAAGAAGGTTATGAATTTGCGTTTGTAAGTAATGTTGTAAACATTCACCTTAATCAAGTTTTGATTGGGTCAGGTACATTGAGTAATGGTATATACGTGTTAAACCAACCACAGATTTTCAACGTCCAGAATACACACAAAAGAAAGTCTCCGGAAATAAATCAGACTTTCTTATGGCATTGTAGATTGGGTCACATCAATGAGAGAAGGTTGACGAAGTTACATACAGAAGGGTATTTGAATGCGTTCGAATATCAGTCGTATGCCACTTGTCAATCCTGTCTCAAGGGAAAGATGACAAAGACTCCGTTTACTGGACATGGAGTAAGAGCGAGCGAGCTCTTGGGACTCGTACACAGTGACGTGTGCGGTCCAATGTCTACACATGCCCGAAGCGGACATTCTTACTTCATTACTTTTACGGATGACTTCTCAAGGTACGGTTATGTCTTCTTAATGAAACATAAGTCCGAGGCCTTTGGAAAATTCCAGGAGTATAAGAATGAAGTAGAGAAACAGACCGGCAAAAGTATTAAGATTCTAAGATCGGATCGAGGTGGAGAATACTTAAGTGCCGAGTTCCTGGACTATTTAAAAGAGAACGGAATTCTCTCTCAGCTTACTCCTCCATACACCCCGCAACATAACGGTGTATCGGAGAGACGGAACCGCACCCTATTGGATATGGTGCGGTCCATGATGGGTAATGCTGAGTTACCGCGATCATTCTGGGGGTATGCGCTAGAATCAGCAGCGTACCTTTTGAACCGAGTTCCGACTAAGACTGTGCCTTCCACACCATATGAAATGTGGTGTGGGAAGAGACCCTATCTTAAGCACATTAAGACATGGGGATGTCCGGCTTTTGTCAAAAAGCAGCATGCGGACAAGCTCGAGGCACGCTCAGTACAGTGCAAGTTTGTGGGGTATCCAAAGAACTCAAAAGGATATTTCTTCTACTGTGAAGAGGAACAAAAAGTTCTTGTTTCTCGTCATGCCTACTTCTTGGAAACTGAGTTTTTGGAAAACCAGATAAGTGGGAGCACAGTAGAACTGGAAGAAATTCCAGAACCACGGACTGTTACTGAAAGTTTAGTGGAACCAGAAGGTTCGGAAGAACAGGACATTCCTACGCCGCTCCGCAGAAGTAGTAGGCAGTCTCATCCGCCTGAGAGATACTACGGTTTTCTCATAGATGGGGATAGAGAGGATTGCATCATAGATTATGATGAGCCTACTAGCTTCCAGCAGGCCGTTCAGAGCGTTGACTCAATGAAATGGCTGGATGCAATGCGGACCGAAATGGAGTCCATGTACACCAACAAGGTATGGACGTTGGACATTGCTCCAGACGGGGTAAAACCCGTAGGATGCAAGTGGATCTTCAAAAGGAAGATTGGTGTAGATGGACAGGTTGAGACCTATAAAGCTAGGCTGGTAGCAAAGGGTTTTCGTCAAAGACCTGGCTTGGACTACGACGAAACCTTTTCTCCAGTAGCCATGCTGAAATCCATTCGGATCCTTCTTGCCATTGCTGCCTTCCACGATTATGAGATCTGGCAAATGGACGTAAAGACAGCTTTTCTAAATGGAAATTTAGAGGAGTGTGTCTATATGGACCAGCCAGAGGGTTTCATTCAGAGTGGGAGCAGCGGAAAGGTGTGCAAGTTGCTTAAGTCCATCTATGGACTAAAGCAGGCATCGCGGAGTTGGAACATCTGCTTTGATGAGACGGTCAAAGAATTTGGCTTTATCAAAAATCCAGATGAACCATGCATCTATAGTAGATTTGTAGCGAGAACTGTAGTATTCCTCGTTTTATACGTGGATGACATTCTCTTAATAGGAAATGACATTCCTATGCTACAATCTGTCAAGGGGTTCTTGTCACACAGGTTCTCCATGAAAGACCTGGGTGATGCCTCATACATTCTGGGTATCCGGATCTACCGTGACAGATCCAAGAGGATATTAGGACTTTCACAGTCCAGGTACATCGACACCATACTGAAGAGATTCAGTATGGAAGATTCCAAGCGCGGTAACCTACCGGCTTGTCACGGGATCACCCTCTCTAAAGAGATGTCTCCCAAGACTGATTTGGAGAGGGATCGCATGTCTATTATACCCTACGCTTCTGCGGTAGGCTCTATAATGTATGCGATGTTGTGTACCAGGCCGGATGTAGCTTATGCACTGAGTGTGGTAAGCCGGTATCAGTCTAACCCTGGGGAGAAACACTGGATAGCGGTAAAGAACATTCTCAAGTACCTGAGAAGGACTAAGGAGATGTTCTTGGTGTATGGCGGAAAAGACCTCCAGATCGAGGCCTTTGCTGACTCCAGCTTCCAGAGTGACAAGGATGATTCCAAGTCCATGTCGGGTTTTGTCTTTACCCTCAATGGAGGGGCGGTGTGTTGGAAGAGTTCCAAACAGGAAACCGTTGCAGACTCGACGATGGAAGCGGAATACATCGCTGCATCTGATGCCGCAAAAGAAGCTGTCTGGATAAGGAAGTTCTTGAAAGAACTTCAGGTGGTTCCGTCCATTGTTGATCCAATACCTCTGTATTGCGACAACAACGGGGCTATAGCTTTAGCGAAGGAACCCAGGTCCCATCAGAAATCCAGGCACATCTTAAGGCGGTATCACCTGATCAGGGAGATCGTAGATCGCCAGGAGATCGAGGTTCGGAGAGTCGCTTCAGAAGATAACACTGCTGATCCATTCACCAAGGCCCTGCCCCAGACTCAGTTCGAGCGGCTAATCGAGATGATAGGTCTTCGATACGCCAGTACATGGCCTTAGTGCAAGTGGGAGATTGTTAGTGTATATGCCCTAGAGGCCATTACTGTATCATACTGGTTTGTATATTACTTAATGGATGCTTGGGATATTCACCTTGTATATACAATCTTGCTCAAAATAGTAGTATGCTACTTGGTTTGTTTCTACTTCAATGTGTACTTGTGTTTATTTCAGTATATCACTTATACGCATTAGTGGAGCCCTTAGGATCTTTGCTTGATTACCAGCGTTGTGATGGCAGTCACACTAGTGGGGGCTGGGTAATCTATAAGCACATCCTTATTCAGGTCCCTGGTCGCAGGACTATCGAGACAGGGCATCGATACTCCGGAGTAGACGAGCGCATGCGCTTCTCATCCCAGTGTGGGAGACGGTCTGTCCCACAGCCGTCAGTACGTCGTACTTGAGATAGTATGCGGGTGCTCGTTAGGTTACGGGTACACTGGACAGGACTCGTCGGGAACTGACTAGTTGGTATTATACCTATCGTCAGTTATCAGTTCCCAGGTGACATGAGTACAGCTTAGTCCGCTGACTTGACACTGTCACTCCGCCTCGAGTGTGTTCCCACTGTACTTTGATCACTACCCTACCACGGCTCAAAGGAGTCGTGCAAACAGGTGGTGGTTGGGTGCAGTCCCGAAGCACTTGGAGGCAGTGACGGTTAGACTGGATTCGTCTCTCCCGGTATTGGGGGTTGACATCGCGCTGTGTCTAGGAGAGCCATTACACGAGTAGTCCCTGGCCAGGGCAAACGAGATATACTGGTAGGTTTCCAGTGTTATCTCAGGGTGTATTGGGCTTCACTCCGGCACGACTTGTACCGCTATTGGGGGACTGACGTTTACCGCCCCCTAGGCCCGCCATGCGATGTATCAGATGAACAGACCGGACTGTACGGAGAATGTCACACTCAGGCTCAGTAGGAGTTCAGATGGGTTTCGCCTCGTCGGTCTTCTTGTCGGCATTACCTGGGGACCGTTACGCACAGCTAGTGCCGCTTGCGGTCTGTGGTTAAACCCACTGCCAGCGTAGTGTCGAGTCTTTAGAGTCCCACACAGAAAGCTTTTCGCCTTTAGGCAAAAGAGTAGAGGTCGCATGGTATTGCGACAGGTCGCATGGTTTTGCGACAGGGTTCGGTCACATCCGTGCACTTGTGCACGTACAGTGTCCGGACAGTTTACACTAGCGGGCTTTGGTTTAAGCCAGATCCTAGTGTACCTTATGGGATTGGATTTATCCAGTTTGCATTCGTGTTCCTCGGAACACGGATGCGGGTGTGTATGCACAGTTGACAGGGAGGCAGAGGCAGCGGATTCTCATTAGGGTTGTTGACAGTTGACCGTTGACTTTTTGACTTTATGCTCAACCCTAATGAGAATATGATTTGTGATTAACTATTATATTAATTAAGTATTATGGTGATATGGTTGTTGACTTGTTGACTTTTGTTGACTTGTTGACTTTGGTGACTTGTTGACTTTTGTTGACTTGTTGACCGGTTGACTAGGCTTGACTAGTTGACCATCATGATGACCATGGTTATCATTTCATGCCAAAGACTTTTTTCTTGCTTGCTTTTTTGAGTAAAATGAGTGCATGATATGATAACCTTATGGTTGCTTCTAACCATCACCAAAAGACTTTTTTGATATGATGAGTTATGATCACTTTGGATTATGAGAGGGTGAGAGAGAAAAGAGAGCCTCATTCTTTCTTGCTCATTCTCTCTCTTGTTCTTGAGCTCTCCCCTTGCTCTCACCCTCAACCTCTTGCTCCCTCTCTTGATCTATGGTTCTCTTGTCTCATGAGTTGAGAATCAAGAACCATAGATAAAATCCCATTCTATTTTCCTCTCTACTCATTCTAGTTCACTAGGTTTAGCAAACCAAGTGAACTAGTTTCTTCAAAGACCGAAGAAGGAGCTAAAGGTTGGAGCTTTCAAGTGGATCTATCTTCGGCGTACGGAGACGACGAGAAGGAGCCATCGGACCACCACCGGAGCTTGAAGAGAAGGAGTTCAAGTTTAGGTATAACCATCTCTATCCGAGTAGCTAAATATCTTTAGCTTAGTATGCTAGTTTTAGTTTAGGTAACGATCCCGACCATAGTTTAGTCCATGTTGCCTCTTGCGATAAAAATTCGTTTTTTATACCGTTTCCGCCTCCCCGTAAGAACCGGGGGTCGCAATATGGACTTACAGTAGTTGGGTGCAGTCCCGAAGCACTTGGAGGCAGTGATGGTTAGACAGGATTCGTCTCTCCCGGTATTAGGGGTTGACATCGCGCTGTGTCTAGGAGAGCCATTACACGAGTAGTCCCTGGCCAGGGCAAGCGAGATATACTGGTAGGCTTCCAGTGTTATCTCAGGGTGTTTTGGGCTTCACTCCGACACGACTTGTACCGCTATTAGGGGAGTGACGTTTACCGCCCCCCTAGGCCCGCCATGCGATGTATCAGACGAACAGACCGGACTGTACGGAGACTGTCACATTCAGGCTCAGTAGGAGTTCAGATGGGTTTCACCTCGTCAGTCTTCTTGTCGGCATCTACCTGGGGACCATTACGCACAGCTAGTGCCGCTTGCGGTCTGTGGTTAAACCCACTGCCAGCGTAGTGTCGAGTCTTTAGAGTCCCACGCAGAAAGCTATTCGCCTTTTGGCAAAAGAGTAGAGGTCACATGGTTTTGCGATAGGTCGCATGGTTTTGCGACAGGGTTCGGTCACATCCGTGCACTTGTGCACGTTTAGTGTCCGGACAGTTAACACTAGCGGGCTTTGGTTTAAGCCAGATCCTAGTGTACGTTTTGGGATTGATTTTATCCCGTATGTATTTATGTTCCTCGGAACGCGGATGCGGGTGTGTATGCACAGTTGACGGAGAGACAGAGGCAGAGGATTCTCATTAGGGTTGTTGACCGTTGACTGTTGACCATTGACTTCTTGCTAAACCCTAATGAGAATATGATATATCATTAACAATAATATTAATTAAGTATTATGGTGACATGGTTGTTGACTTGTTGACTTTGTTGACCGGTTGACAAGGTTGGACTAGTTGACCATCACGATAACAATGGCTATCATTTCATGGCAAAGACTTTTTACTTGCTTGTTCTCTTGTGAAAAATTAGTGCATGAAATGATATGGCTATTGTAGCTTAAACCATCACATAATACTTGATTGCTATGATTTGTTATGATGGCTTTGGATTATGAGAGCCAAGAGAGAAAAGTCTTTCTTATTCTTTCATTTCCTTTCTCTCTCTTGTTCTTGAGCTCTCATCCTCTTCCTCTTGCTCTCCCTCTTTTTAGTCTATGGTTCACTTGTCTCGTGTGTTGAGAACCAAGAACCATAGAGAAAAATCCCAACACACTCTCCTCTACCCACTCTAGTTCACAAGGTTTAGCAAACCGAGTGAACTAGTTTCTTCAAAGTTCGAAGAAGAAGTCAAAGGTAGAAGCTTTCAGGTGGATCGATCTTCGGCGCAAGGAGACGACGGGGTGAAGCCGATCCGGACAACCATCGTGGTTTGAAGACGAAGGAGTTCAAGAAAGAAAGGTATAAACCCTTAACCGAGTAGTTAACAACTCCTAGTTAGGTTATTAGTTAGATGTTTAACAAAGATCCGGTTTTGAGTCCATGTTACCGCCTCTAGAAAATCGTTTTTCACCAAATTTCGCAAGCCCGTAAGTACCGGGAGAGGTAGCATGGACTTACAGTGGTATCAGAGCCTAGTTAAACACTACCTAACATGTTAGCATAGTAACTAGAAATTCGATCGGAGAAAAAGTCGCAAAATACACTCGGATATCAAACTTGCTGTCGATTTTCAAAGTGCTATAAATGTAATAAATCATGCTTTAAAAATTGACTCAGGGTTTTTATAGTCTACTGTAGAAAAACGGTCCAGAGATCCCACCAAACCACCGCGGAAACACGGCAATAGCTTGCTATTGCCGCGGTTCCGCGGCCGATTAAGCTCCTCTCTGGATCGTCTTCACTGCAGTTTGTTCTATGGGGTATTTTAGGATTTTTGGTATATGTTTTTTTAGACCAGATTTTCCAGAAAGAAAAAATTTGTTTTGGGGGCTTTAAAAACCGTATTTTGATCGAGTTTCTGAAGACTAAGGCTGACGGGTTTATTTCTGTGATGTGATATTTGTATTGAACGTTTGCTAATCGCTGTATGTCGATTAGTGGGAGTTATACAAATCTGTGATCTGTAATGTCATTGGAATGTGTATATGAATTCATTGGATTGTCGCGGGTGAATAGCCGGGGGTTGTGAGGCGAGAGTTTTATTTTCTTTCAATTCATGTAAATTTGTAAATTGATGTAATAATTATTTATATGGCCGCACAACCGGGTCGGGGTTGTAGCCGTCATTTTATAATTTCTTTTTACTGTTTTTTCTCCTAGGATAGACCCATGGAGGGGGTGCACAAACTACCGGGTATCCCGAAGTGCCGAGTGGCCTACTCACGGAGTTGAGGGAGGTTGCTTCGCTTCGGGTACTTGGTGGGTAGTTTGCCGCACCCGTAGGGGTCTTGGGTGGGGTATTGGCTATTCACCGCGACCGTGTAATCGGCTTTTCGTTACAGGCTCGTACGAATTGCGGGTTCCTAGTATATCCAATGTGTTCATCTGTGATCTGAAATGGCTATCATTGCAATATATCTATATATGATATTATTTAGGTGTTGCTTATGTTTTACAGCCGCACTAGCCCAGCCCCCGCTCTGTCGTTAGTTAAGTAACCTAACGGGTAATGACGGGGACCCGTGGCGAATGCGAATGGCATAAGCGTACGTCATATTTTGGTTGTTTTCTGCAACGGTAGGATTAAATGATGGGACGCATTAAAAGAACTAATGCAAGAATATCACGCATTAAAAGAACTAATGCAAGAAAATAAACCAAGTAAAAGTCGTTGGAACACTTTCGAAAAAACACTCGGTTCTTTTCAAAAACAACTTTTAAATGCGGAGCTTGAGCCACTCCTTTTCAAAGCTATCTCGTTCCATCGATTATATCAAGTTCACTACGTTCACGGTTTAGCCAAAACCATTCGTAGCCCTCCATCATTTCAGTTAAATATTCGGTAGTATTCAAGTTATGTATTTTGACCTCACGCCAAGGCATAGTGATTGGTAGCTGCTGGATATTTATCTGTTGCATAGATAGAATGCGTTGGTTTGGGACAGCTGTACTGCCATTTTGGCCTACGTCAAGGGTAGGTACGGGTGGGTTCAAATTAACCTGGATAATGATGTGAAGAACTTGACATGTGACTTATGACATTTTGACCTCACGCCAAGGTCATAAGAGCATGGGGCAAAAATCCACATCGGGAGTTTCATAAGTACTGAAACTTGCTAGAGTTGCATACCATTTGGAGTGTGATGATTCTGGTAGGATTCCTTCAGTTTCGTCACGCGATGATATTTGGATCCCGATCCTACTGTGAGTATATGCTACTCCTCGGGAAAATTCTCACTTAACGATCAATGCTATAAACCAAGTAGGTGTCTAGAAAGGTGTTAGCGGGGCTACGCCCACAGGGAAAAGAGGTTATTTAATTAAGGAACTTCGCAAAAGCGTTGGAAAACCTCCCTCGAAGTACCGACACTGGCCTGGCTGAACGGTTAAGCAAGAATTGTACGGTGAGATTGATCCTGACTAATTCTTCCTTTTTGGTTTGAGGAGGGATTCGAGAAACAGTGGGAGCCATCCTGTTTAGACAAACTAAAAACCATTCTAAACTTGCAAGAGCATCATGCTGAGTGTTTCTTCTCTCTCTCCTAATTGCAGCGACCAATCAACATGACTGGACTTAAGTTACTTCTAGATAAAAATGTAGGGTTCCTAGGCACTCTCAAGAGGTCTCACAAGGCATCAACCATGCCAATTTCAAAAATTACGGTGCCGAGAAACCCTAATACGGATCGTTGGCTAGAAGTTTAGGCGACAAAGCAACTAGTTAACTACTTTAACTACAAGAACGAAAATACAACCTTTGTAGATCTGGTCCTCCACCTCCATAGCTCCGCAATGAAGTCTCCTCGCTGTCCAAATGGAAACCCGGGCTCTAGCGTGGGCATCATCGGAGAAATGGGCGGGCAAGGTCGTCGGCTTCGTGCCGAAGATGATCTACGTCGAGGCATCACTAGATCAAGCTCCCACTTCACCAAGCCATGAAACTTGTGAAGAAAACACACTCTACTACTTGGCAAGAGGTAGAGGATGAAGAAATAGGAAGTGGGTTCACTTTTGAGTCCGTCCAGTGTACCCAGTCTCCACTGAGCACCCGTATATCATCTCTGATGTCAAACACTAATGGATATGGGATCATCCATCGCCCATCTGTATGGGTCGAGAAGGTATACGCTAGTCTACTCTGGTATATCGATGCCCCGTCTCGATACACCCACGACTAGGGACTTTGAAGGATGTACTTATAGACTACCATGTCCCCACTAGTATGATCCGCATCACAGTCCAGATAGTCAAGTACACATCCTAAGGGCTTTACCAACATGTAACAGAGAGACAATCAGTATACATGTTAAGGTAAAGAGCAACCAGATAGCATACTATTATGTCGAGCAAGAAAGTCCTCCCTATATATATCCCAGCATCCACTACAATATACATGCTATGTACAGTAATGGCTTCTAGGGCATACATATAACTAACAAAAACCCTACTGACAGGGCCAAACTACAAAGATTGGCTCAGGAATGTCAAGATGGCAATCACTTACGACAAGCTGGGGTATCTTCTTACCACCAAAGCTCCCCCCTGTCCCAGGTCCCAAAACCAGCGTCGCGGATAAGGAAATCCGTAAGACCTGGGAAATCGATTGCGCGAAGGCCAAGTGCCTTGTGCTTGCCTCTATGGACAACGAACATCAGAGGAGGCACGAGAATATGGACCTCGAATCCATATTTCTCCATACAAAAGAACTGTATGGAGAGCAGTCTCGTATCGCAAGATACGAAGTGTCGAAGAAGTTATTTTCGGCAAGGTTGGCCGTCGGATCATCGGTAGCAGAACACGTGCTTAAGATGATTGGCTACATTGAGGAGCTCGCGGACCTTGGGACCACGTTGGAGAATGAGCTCTATACGGACTTGATTCTTTAGTCCCTTCCTTCCACCTACGCCCAGTTTATCCTGAACTTCAACTTACAAGAAAAGGAAGTTGAACTTTCAGAACTCCTCAACATGCTGAGGAGCGCAGAGGGCACTCTACTGAAAGGTAGGGAAACATCCACTTTATTTGTAGGAGGATCTTCTTCTTCTAGGTCCAAGGCGAAAGCCAAGGAAAAGAATAAGAAAGCCCCCGCCAAACCAAGAGGCGGTGTTAGTAAAGTGGATACGAAGGGAAAAGAAAAAGCAACAAAGAAAGTGGGAAAGCTTGTGGATAAGGAAGAATGCTTCTATTGTCATAAGAAGGGACACTGGAAGAATGATTGCAGGGCTTGGAAGGCCAGAACACAGGATCTGAAGCAGGTTGCGGCTTCAGCTTCAGGTGTGTATGTTATTGGAAACTGTCTTTCAATAAACTCTACTTCCTGGGTATTGGATACCGGATCAGGATCTCATATCTGTAATTCTTTGCAGGCGTTGAGAAACCGTAGGGTTTTGAAGGCAGGTGACATGACCCTCAAAGTTGCAAACGGAGCTAGCATGGATGCTAAGGCCGTGGGGGACTATCACCTGGGAATGTCAGATGGACATGTTTTGGTTTTGCGTAATTGCTTTTTTTTACCCAACGCAACTTGTAATATCATTTCTGTATCTTTGGTTTCTAAAGAAGGTTATGAATTTGCGTTTGTAAGCATTATTGTAAACATTCACCTTAATCAAGTTCTGATTGGGTCAGGTACATTGAGCAATGGTATATACGTATTAAACCAACTACAGATTTTCAATGTCCAGAATACACACAAAAGAAAGTCTCCGGAAATAAATCAGACTTTCTTATGGCATTGTAGACTGGGTCACATCAATGAGAGAAGGTTGACGAAGTTACATACAGAAGGATATTTGAATCCGTTCGAATATCAATCGTATGCCACTTGTCAATCCTATCTCAAAGGAAAGATGACAAAGACTCCGTTCACTGGACACGGAGTAAGAGCGAGCGAGCTCTTAGGACTCGTACACAACGACGTGTGCGGTCCAATGTCTACACATGCGCGAAGCAGTTTTTCTTACTTCATTACTTTTACGGATGATTTTTCAAGATTCGGACATGTCTTCTTAATGAAACATAAGTCCGAAGCCTTTGGAAAATTCCAGGAATATAAGAATGAGGTCGAAAAACAAACCGGCAAAAGTATCAAGATTCTAAGATCGGATCGAGGTGGTGAATACTTGAGTGCCGAGTTCCTGGACTATTTAAAAGAGAATGGAATTCTCTCTCAGCTTACTCCTCCATACCCTCCGCAACATAACAGTGTATCGGAGAGACGGAACCGAACCCTATTGGATATGGTACGGTCCATGATGAGTAACACTGAGTTACCGCGATCATTCTGGGGATAGGCGCTAGAATTAGCCGCATACCTTTTGAACCGAGTTCCCACTAAGACTGTGCCTACCACACCATATGAGTTATGGATTGGGAAGAAACCCTATCTTCAATATCTGAAGATCTGGGGATGTCCAGCTTTTGTCAAAAAGCAGCATGCGGACAAACTCGAGGCACGCTCAGTACTGTGCAAGTTTGTGGGATACCCAAAGAACACCAGGGGGTATCTTTTCTACCACGTAGAGGAACAAAATGTCCTTGTTTCTCGTAATGCCCACTTTCTAGAACACCAGTTCTTGGAAAAGGAAATTAGTGGGAGCGCAGTAGAACTGGAAGAAATTCCAGAACCACGGACTATTACTGAAAGCTTAGTGGAACCGGAGGGTTCAAAAGAACAGGACATTCCTACGCCGCTCCGCAGGAGTAGTAGGCAGTTTCATCCGCCCGAGAGATACTACGGTTTTCTCATAGACGGGGATAGAGAGGATTGCATCATAGATTATGATGAGCCTACTAGCTTCCAGCAGGCCGTTAAGAGCGTTGACTCCGTAAAATGGCTGGATGCAATGCGGACCGAAATGGAGTCCATATACACCAACAAAGTATGGACGTTGGACATTGCTCCAGACGGGGTAAAACCCGTAGGATGCAAGTGGATCTTCAAAGGGAAGATTGGTGTAGATGGACAGGTTGAGACCTATAAAGCTAGACTTGTTGCAAAGGGTTTTCGTCAAAGACCTGGTTTGGACTATGACGAAACCTTTTCTCCAGTGGCTATGCTGAAATCCATTCGGATCCTTCTTGCTATTGCTGCCTTCCACGATTATGAGATTTGGCAGATGGACGTAAAGACCGCTTTTCTAAATGGAAATTTAGAGGGGAGTGTCTATATGGACCAGCCAGAGGGTTTCATTCAGAGTGGGAGCAGCGGAAAGGTGTGCAAGTTGCTTAAGTCCATCTATGGACTAAAGTAGGCATCGCGGAGTTGGAACATCTGTTTTGATGAGACGGTCAAAGAATTTGGCTTTATCAAAAATCTAGATGAACCATGCATCTATAGTAGATTTGTAGCGAGAACTGTAGTATTCCTCGTTTTATACGTGGATGACATTCTCTTAATAGGAAATGACATTCCTATGCTACAATCTGTCAAGGGGTTCTTGTCATACAGGTTCTCTATGAAAGACCTGGGTGATGCCTCATACATCCTGGGGATCCGGATCCATCGTGATAGATCCAAGAGGATATTAGGACTTTCACAGTCCAGGTACATCGACACCATACTGTAAAGATTCAGTATGGAAGATTCCAAGCGCGGTAATCTACCGGCTTGTCACGGGATCACCCTCTCGAAAGAGATGTCTCCCAAGACTGATTTGGAGAGGGATCACATGTCTATTATACCCTACGCTTCTGCGGTAGGCTCTATAATGTATGCGATGTTGTGTACCAGGCCGGATGTAGCTTATGCACTTAGTGTAGTAAGCCGGTATCAGTCAAACCCTGGGGAGAAACACTGGATAGCGGTAAAGAACATTCTCAAGTACCTGAGAAGGACTAAGGAGATGTTCTTGGTGTATGGAGGAAAAGACATCCAGATCGAGGCCTTTGCTGACTCCAGCTTTCAGAGTGACAAGGATGATTCCAAGTCTATGTCGGGCTTTGTCTTTACCCACAATGGAAGGGCGGTGTGTTGGAAGAGTTCCAAACAAGAAACCGTTGCAGAATCGACGATGGAAGCGGAATACATCGCTGCATCTGATGCCGCAAAAGTAGCCGTCTGGATGAGGAAGTTCTTGAAAGAACTTCAGGTGGTTCCGTCCATTGTTGATCCAATACCTCTGTATTGCGACAACAACGGGGCTATAGCTTTAGCGAAGGAACCCAAGTCCCATCAGAAATCCAGACACATCTTGAGGCGGTATCACCTGATCAGGGAGATCGTGGATCGCCAGGAGATCGAGGTTCGGAGGGTTGCTTCAGAAGATAACACTGCAGATCCATTCACCAAGGCCTTACCCCAGACTCGGTTCGAGCGGCTGATCGAGATGATAGGTCTTCGATACGCCAGTACATGGCCTTAGTGCAAGTGGAAGATTGTTAGTGTATATGCCCTAGAGGCCATTACTGTATCATACTAGTTTGTATATTACTTAATGGAAGCTTGGGATATTCACCTTGTATATACAATCTTTCTCAAAATAGTAGTATGCTACTTGGTTTGTTTCTACTTCAATGTGTACATGTGTTTATTTTAGTATATCACCTACACACATTAGTGGAGTCCTTAGGATCTTTGCTTGATTACCAGCGTTGTGATGGCAGTCACACTAGTGGGTAGTGGGGGCAGGGTAATCTATAAGCACATCCTTATGCAGGTCCCTAGTCGCAGGACTATCGAGACAGGGCATCGATACTCTAGAGTAGACTAGCGCATGCGCTTCTCATCCCAGAGTGGGAGATGGTCTGTCCCACAACCATCAGTACGTCGTACTGGAGATAGTATGCGGGTGCTCATTGGGTTACGAGTACACTGGACAGGACTCGTCGGGAACTGACTAGTTAGTATTATACCTATCGTCAGTCATCAGTTCCCAGGTGACAAGAGTACAGCTTATTCCGCTGACTTGACACTGTCACTTCGCCTCGAGTGTGTTCCCACTGTACTTTGATTACTACTCTACCACGGCTCAAAGGAGTCGTGCAAACAGGTAGTAGTTGGTTGCAGTCCCGAAGCACTTGGAGGCAGTGATGGTTAGACAGGATTCGTCTCTCCCGGTATTGGGGGTTGACATCGCGCTGTGTCTAGGAGAGCCATTACACGAGTAGTCCCTGGCCAGGGAAAGCAAGATATACTGGTAGGCTTCCAGTGTTATCTCAGGGTGTTTTGGGCTTCACTCCGACACGACTTGTACCGCTATTAGGGGACTGACGTTTACCGCCCCCCTAGGCCCCCCATGCGATGTATCAGACGAACAGACCGGACTGTACGGAGACTGTCACATTCAGGCTCAGAAGGAGTTCAGATGGGTTTCACCTCGTCAGTCTTCTTGTCGGCATCTACCTGGGGACCGTTACGCACAGCTAGTGCCGCTTGCGGTCTGTGGTTAAATCCACTGCCAGCGTAGTGTCGAGTCTTTAGAGTCCCACACAGAAAGCTATTCGTCTTTAGGCAAAAGAGTAGAGGTCGCATGGTTTTGCGACAGGCCGCATGGTTTTGCGACAGGGTTCGGTCACATCCGTGCACTTTTGCACGTTTAGTGTCCGGACAGTTAACACTAGCGGGCTTTGGTTTAAGCCAGATCCTAGTGTACTTTTTGGGATTGATTTTATCACGTATGTATTCGGGTTCCTCGAAACGCGGATGCGGGTGTGTATGCACAGTTGACGGAGAGACAGAGGCAGAGGATTCTCATTAGGGTTGTTAACTGTTGACTGTTGACCATTGACTTCTTGCTAAACCCTAATGAGAATATGATATATCATTAACAATAATATTAATTAAGTATTATGGTGACATGGTTGTTGAGGGGTTGACTTTGTTGACCGGTTGACTAGGTTGGACTAGTTGACCATCATGATAACAATGGCTATCATTTCATGGCAAAGTCTTTTTACTTGCTTGTTCTCATGTGAAAAATTAGTGCATGAAATGATATGGCTATTGTAGCTTAAACCATCACATAATACTTGATTGCTATGATTTGTTATGATGGCTTTGGATTATGAGAGCCAAGAGAGAAAAGTCTTTCTTATTCTTTCATTTCCTTTCTCTCTCTTATTCTTGAGCTCTCATCCTCTTCCTCTTGCTCTCCCTCTCTTTAGTCTATGGTTCACTTGTCTCATGTGTTGAGAACCAAGAACCATAGAGAAAAATCCCAACACACTCTCCTCTACTCACTCTAGTTCACAAGTTTTAGCAAACCGAGTGAACTAGTTTCTTCAAAGTTCGAAGAAGAAGCCAAAGGTAGAAGCTTTCCGGTGGATCGATCTTCGGCGCAAGAAGACGACGGGGTGAAGCCGATCCGGACAACCATCGAGGTTTGAAGACGAAGGAGTTTAAGAAAGAAAGGTATAACCCCTAACCAAGTAGTTAACAACTCCTAGTTAGGTTGTTAGTTAGATGTTTAACAAAGATCCGGTTTTGAGTCCATGTTACCGCCTCTAGAAAATCGTTTTTCACCAAATTCCGCAAGCCCGTAAGTACCGGGAGAGGTAGCATGGACTTACACCATTATTGCATCATACTAGCTTGTATATTATTTAGTGGAAGCTTGGGATATTCACAGTTATATTAACAGTCTTGCTAAACATGGTAGTATGCTACTTGGTTTATATCTATCTTAATATATGTGTACGTATTGATAGAGCCCTTAGGATCTTGCTTGACTAACAGCGTTGTGATGGCAGTCACACTAGTGAAGGCTGGGTAGTCTACAAGCACATCCTTTTTCAGGTCCCTAGTCGTAGGATTATCGAGACAGGGCATCGATACTCCGGAGTAGACTAGTGTGTATGCTTCTCATCCTAGTTGGGGAGATGGTCTGTCCCACAGCCATCAGTACGTCGTACTGGAGATAGTATACAGGTGCTCGTTGGGTTACGGGTACACCGGACAGGACTCGTAGGGAACTGTAGGTTGGTATTATACCCGTCATCAGTTAACAGTTCCCAGGTGACATGAGTACAACATAGTCCGCATACTTGACACTGCTGCTTCGCCTCGAGTGTGTTCCCACTGTTATTAGATTGCTACCCTACCACGGCTCAAAGGAGTCGTGCAAATAGGTAGCAGTTGGGTGCAGTCCCGAAGCACTTGGAGGCAGTGGCGGTTAGACAAGATTCGTCTCTCCCGGTATTGGGAGTTGATATCGCGCTGTGTGTGGAAAGCCATTATGCAAAGTCCCTGGCCAGGGCAAGCGAGATTTACTGGTAGGTTTTTCCAGTAGTTTCTCAAGGTGTAATGGACTTCGCTCTGACATGACTTATACCGCTTTTAGGGGACTGACGGTTGCCGTCCCCTAGGCCCGATATGCGATAGTCCTAGATGAACAGACAGGACTGTACAGAGATTGTCACATCAGGCTCAGTAGGATTTCGGACGGGTTTCCTTATCGGCCTTCTTATCGACATCTACCTGGGGACCGTTACGTACAGCTAGTGCCGCTTGCGGTCTGTGGTTAACCCCACTGCTAGCGTAGTAGTCGAGTCTTTAGAGTCCCACACAGAGAGTTTCCCTGCTTCGGGCGAAACGATATAGAGGTCGTATGGTTTTACGACAGGGTTCGGACGCATACGTGTTTTTATGCACGTACGATGTTCGGACAGTTTTTACTAGCGGGCTTTGGTTTAAGCCAGATTCTAGTATCGGATTATTGGATTTATACAGTCTAAATTTTTTCCGTGTTTTCACGGACAGGAAGGGCGTTCTCGTAAATTCTCGAGAAGCTTCTAGAAGGATGATGACTTGAGGGCTAAGGTGGCATTTGCATTAAATGATTTAATGACTCATGGTGTAGTTCATACAAAGGAGTTAATGATCCATTTAATGATTAATGAATCATGCAATGAATCACCCAAAGTGAATAAATGAAACATGGTTGATATTATCATTTGATTTATTCATTTAATAAATCATTATGCTTCATATATTCTAAATGAGATATTATTTCATTTGATTCTCACTCTCACCTTCTCTCTCCTCAAGCTCTCTCTCTTCAAACCCTAACCCTAACCTCTCATGTGTTGAGATCAAGGGTTAGCAAGACTTATTAATCCCTAATCCTACATTATATTCCCTAGGTTGTTTAGATTAGCACTTTGAGTAACCTAGTTACCTCAAGTTAGAGGTCAAGCTTGGAGTAGCAGCTCTCGGGTGGATCTTCTATTACAAAGAGGAGGCCGACGAGGAGGTGGTCAAAGAGAACAAGAAGGACTTGGTTCATTAGGTATAATCTTCTTTCACAGTAGCTAATGACTTCTATGGTTTTGTTAGTTAAGGTTTGGCAAAGATCCGTAAGTTAGTCGATGTTTGTTTTAAACAAAATGATTGTTTTACCTATTCTGTCTCCCCGCAATACGTGGGGTGTCTAACGTCGACTTACAGTGGTATCAGAGCCTCGCTAAACCATAACTAACTTGTTAGCAAAGTCTTTAGAAATTCGATCGCGAAACGAACCGGAAAAATCATCATTTTCACAAAGTTTCTGTCGATTTTAAAATGGGATCTAAAATTTTTTCAGGGACCCTTAAAATTACATGCAGGGAATTATAAGGTTACTGGAGAAATTTGGGTTCCTGACTCGGCCAAACCGCCGCGGAACCGCGGCCGATCCAAGCGATCCCCCGTGGATCCGCGTCCGAGTTATAGCCGAGTCGAGCCAAAATTCCCCATTAACTCTTCTGTGTTAATTTTGTTCTTTCTTGGATGTTTTGTTTCTGCTCAAGTCTCAGGTGCACAGAGAAGTTTTTGGAGTAGAATCAATTGTGTTTGCTTGATCGGAATTCTACGATGTTTGGCTAATTAGATTATATCTGTGATTTATATAATGTGTTCGTAAACCTCCCCTAACTGCTAGTATGTTGGTTGGCAGGAGGTTGCACATTTCTGTAATGTTTTTACTGTTTGTGTTTGTGGACTTGTTGGATTGTCGTGAATGGATAGCCGAGAATGTGAGACGAGCGTTTCTTTCATTCAAATGTAATTCGTAAATTGTTGTAATATTCTTTTGTGGGGCACATCCAGGTTGCGGTTGTAGCCACCGTTGTATTATTTCATTTACTGATTTATGCTCATAGGATAGACCCAAGGTGGGGTGCACAAACTACCGGGTACTTTGAAGTGTTTAGTGGCCTACTCACATTGTTGAGGGAGACCGCTTCACTTTGGGTACTTGGCGGGTAGTTTGCCGTACCCGTAGGGGTCTATGGTGGGGTTTTGGCTATTCATCACGACTGTGTAATCCGTCTTTCTTTGCAGGCTCAAAAGAAATGCGGATTCGTAGAAAATCCAATATGTTCATCTGAGATCTGGAATGCCTATTATTTTGTTTGACGAATGTACAATATCTATATATGATAGCTATTTAGACGTCACTTATGTTTTACACCCGCGCTAGCCCGCCCCCGCTCTGTCGTTAGTTAAGTAACCTAACGGGTGATGACGGGACCCAGTGGCGAATGCAGATGGCATAAGAGGAAGTTGTATTTTCGTTTTTTTATGCAATGATAGGTTAATTGATGGGACGCATTATATTAATGCAAAGAAAATAAACCAAAGTTGAATCGTTGGAACAGTTTAAAAGAAACCACTCGTTTATTTTAAAACAGAGGATATTTTTTAAATTGCGGAGCTTTAACCACTCCTTTTAAAAGCTATCAGGTTCCTTCGGTCATATCAAGTTCACTACGTTCACGATTTCGCCAAAACCATTCGTAGCCCTCCGTCATTTCATTTGGGTATTCAGTAGTATTCAAGCTATGTATTTTGGCCAAAGTCAAGGCATGGTGTTTGGTAGCTGCTGGGTATTCATTTGTTGCATAGATAGATGAGTTAGTTTGGGGAAGTCGTATTATTATTTGACCAACGTCAGGGGTATGTATGAATGGGTTCAAATTAACAAGATAATAATGGGTAGAACTTGACATGTGACTTATGACATTTTGACTAACGCCAAGGTCATAAGAGCATGGGGCAAAAATTTATATCGGGAATTTCTAAAGAAACTGAAATTTGCAAAGAGATGCATACCATTTGGAGTTTGATGAATGTTGGTAGGATTCCTTCAGCATTATCACACGATGATATTTGGATCCCGATCCTACTGTGAGTATCCGCTACACACCAGGAGATTCGTCACTTAACGATCAATGCTATAAACCAAGTAGGAGCCGAGAAAGGTGTCAGCGGGGCTACGCCCCCAGAGAAAAGAGGTTATTTAATTAAGGAACTTCGCGAAAGCGTTGGAAAACCTCCCTCGAAGTACCGACACCGGCCTGGCTGAACGGTTAAGCAAGTATTGTACGGTGAGAATAGTCCTGGCTAGTTCTTCCTTTCTTATTTGAGGAGGGATTCGAGAAACAGTGGGAGCTATCTAGTTTAGATAAACTAAAAACCACTCTAAACTTGCAAGAGCATCAAGCTAAAGTGTTCCCTCTCCCTCTCATTGCAGCGACCCAAAACATGACAGGTCTTAAGTTACTATTAGAGAAAAATATATTGACAGGGCCAAATTATAAAGATTGGCTGCGGAATGTCAAGATGGCTTTGACTTATGACAAATTAGGGTATGTCCTTACTGCTAAGGCACCTGTTGTCCCTGGTCCTAAATCCAGTAATGCGGATAAGGAAATCCACAAAACCTGGGAGTTAGATTGCGCGAAGGCCAAGTGCATCGTACTTTCCATTATGAATAATGAACATCAGAGGAGGCACGAGGATATGGATCTTGAATCCATATTTCTCCATACAAAGGATCTGTATGGGGAGCAATCTCGTATAGCAAGATACGAGACCTCGAAGAACTTGTTTCAGTCGAGTTTGGCCGTCGGATCGTCTGTAAGAGAACATGTCCTAAAGATGATTGGCTATATAGAAAAGCTCGCAGACCTCAGGACGACTTAGGAGAACGAGCTCTATACAGACTTGATTCTCCAATCCCTTCCTTCTACCTACGCCCAGTTTATTCTGAATTTCAACATTCAAAGAAAAGAAGTTGAACTTCCAGAAATCCTTAACATGTTGAAGAGTGCAGAGGGCATCTTGCAGAAGGCAAGGGAAACACCCGCTATGTTTGTTCGCGGTGCTTCTTCTTCCGGGTCCAAGGCTAGGGCCAAAGGAAGGAAAAATAAGGCTGCTACGAAACCTAGAGGAGGTGTTAGTAAGGTGGGAGCTAAGGGAAAGACAAAGATTGCAGTGCCAGTAGTGGCAAAGGACGAGTGCTTCCACTGTCGTAGAAAAGGCCATTGGAAGAAAGATTGCAAAGCTTGGAATGCCAAGAACCAGGAACCGAAGTAAGCTGTGGCTTCGACTTCAGGTGTGTTTGTAATTGAAAAATGTCTGTCAATCAACTCTACTTCCTGGGTATTGGATACCGGATCAGGATCTCATATATGCAATTCATTGCAGGCACTGAGAGACCGTAGAGAGCTGAAGGTTGGTGATATGACCCTCCAGGTTGCTAACGGAGCTAGCATGGGTGCTGTGTCCATAGGGGATTATCACCTAGGATTGACGAGTGGACATATTTTGGTTTTGCATAACTGTTTTTGTGTACCCAGTTTAACGTGTAATATCATATCGGTTTCGTTGTTATCAAAAGAAGGTTATGATTTCACGTTTGTAAGCGATGTTGTTAACATCCACCATAATCATGGTTTGATTGGGTCCGGTACACTAGATAACGGTATATATGTCTTAAACCAATTACAGATTTTCAATGTCCAGAACACACTAAAAAGAAAGTCTCCAGATTTAAATAAGGCTTTCTTATGGTATTGTAGACTGGGTCACATCAATGAGACAAGGTTAACTAAGTTACATAGAGAAGGATATTTGGATTCGTTCGAATATCAAACTTATGCCACTTGTTAATCATGTCTCAAGGGAAAGATGACAAAGACTCCATGCAATGGACATGGAGTTAGATCATGCGAGCTCTTATGACTCATACACAGCGATGTATGTGGTCCAATGTCTACACATGCAAGAGGTTGTTTTTCCTATTTCATTACTTTTACGGATGATTACTCTAGGTACGGATTCATTTTCTTGATGAAACATAAATCCGAGGCTTTTGAGAAATTCCAAGAGTATAAGAATGAAGTAGAAAAAACAAACTGCCAAAAGTATCAAGACACTGAGATCTGATCGAGGTGGTGAATACTTAAGTGCCGAGTTCCTAGGTCACCTAAAAGAGAAAGGAATTCTCTCTCAGCTTACTCCTCCATACACTCCACAGCATAACGGTGTATCGTAGAGACGGAATCGAACCCTATTGTATATGGTACGTTCCATGATGAGTAATGCTGAGTTACCGTGATCTTTCTGGGGTTATGCGCTAGAATCGGCGGCATATCTTTTGAGCAGGGCTCCTACCAAGACTGTGCTTACCACGCCATATCAGATGTGGAGTCCCTATCTTCAGTATCTGAAGATATGGGGATGTCCAGCTTTTGTTAAAAAGCAGAATGCAGTCAAACTCGAGGCACGATCAGTAAAGTGTAAGTTTGTGGGATATCCAAAGAACTCCAAGGGATATTTCTTCTATTACGCAGAGGAACAAAAGGTTTTTGTTTCTCGTCATGCCCATTTTCTAGAACAGCAGTTTTTAGAAAAGGAAACAAGTGCGAGCGAAATAGAACTGGAAGAAATTCCAGAACCTCAAACTACTACTGAAAGTTTGGTAGAACCAGTAGTTTAAGAAGAACAGGACATTCCCGCACCCCTCCGCAAGAGTAGTAGGCCGTCTCATCCGCCTGAGAGATACTACGGTTTTCTCATAGATGGGGAGAGAGAGGATTGCATCATTGATGATGTTGAACCTACTAGCTTCCAGCAGGCCATCCAGAGCGGCGACTCGGTACGATGGATAGATGCAATGCGGACCGAGATGGAGTCCATGTACACCAACAAAGTATAGACTTTGGACTTTGCTCCAGATAGGGTAAAACCCATAGGATGCAAATGGATCTTCAAGAAAAAGATTGGTGTAGATGGACAGGTGGAAACCTATAAGGCTAGACTTGTTGCAAAGGGTTTTCGTCAAAGTCCTGGTTTGGACTATGAGGAAACTTTTTCTCCAGTGGCTATGCTCAAATCCATTCGGGTCCTTCTTGCTATTGCCGCCTTCTATGATTATGAGATCTGGAAGATGGACGTGAAGACGGCTTTTCTAAATGGTAATTTAGAAGAGTGCGTCTATATGGATCAGCCAGAAGGCTTCAATCAGAGTGGGAGCAGCGGGAAAGTGTGCAAGTTGCTTAAGTCCATTTATGGACTGAAGCAGGCATTGCGGAGTTGGAACATCTGTTTTGATGAAACGGTCAAAGAATATGACTTTATCAAAAATCCAGATGAACCATGTATATATAGTAAAATTGTAGCACGAACTGTCGTATTCCTCGTCTTGTACGTGGATGACATTCTATTGATAGGAAATGACATTCCTATGCTATAATCTGTCAAAGAATTCCTGTCTCACAGGTTCTCCATTAAAGACCTGGGTGATGCCTCTTACATTCTGGGGATCCAGATCTATCGTGATAGATCCAAGAGCATGTTGGGACTTTCACAGTCCAGGTATATCAACACTGTACTGAAAAGATTCAGTATGGAAGATTCTAAGCGCGGTAATTTATCGGCTTATCACGGAATCACCCTATCCAAAGATATGTCTCCCGAGACTGATTTGGAAAGGGATCGCATGTCAGTTATACCCTACGCTTCTGCGGTAGGCTTTATAATGTATGCGATATTGTGCACCAGACCAGATGTAGCTTACGCACTGAGCGTGGTAAGCAGGTATCAGTCTGACCCAGGGGAGATGCACTGGATAGCAGTAAAGAACATTCTCAAGTACCTGAGAAGAACTAAGGAGATGTTCTTGGTTTACGGTGGAAAAGACCTCAAGATAGAGGCATTTGTTGATTCCATCTTCCAGAGTGATAAGGATGACTCCAAGTCCATGTCAGGTTATGTCTTTACCCTCAATGGAGGGGCGGTGTGCTGGAAGAGTTCCAAGCAGGACACCGTTGCTGACTCGATGATGGAAGCGGAGTATATTGCTGCTTGCGATGCCGCAAAAGAAGCGGTCTGGATGAAGAAGTTCCTAACAGAACTTCAGGTGGTTCCTACCATTGTTGATCCAATACCGCTGTATTGCGACAACAACGGAGCTATAGCTTTAGCGAAGGAACCCAGTGTTAGTTGTATGTATGCCCTAGAGGCCAGTATTGTACAGATGATGTATATTATATTGGATGCTTGGACATATATAGAGGGGACTTTCTTGCTCGATATGATAGTATGCTATCTGGTTGCTCTTTATCTTAACATGTATACTTTTCTCTTGATACTATCTTATAGTTACATGTTGGTAAAGCCCTTAGGATGTGTACTTGACTACCAGGACTATGATGCAGATCATACTAGTGGGGCCATGGCAGTACATAAGTACAATCTTTAATGTTCCTAGTCGTAGGTGTATCGAGACAGGGCATCGATATACCAGAGTAGACTAGCGTATACGCTTCCCGTCCCATGAGATGGGCGATGGATAATCCCATATCCCTTGGTGTTTGACATCAGAGATGGTATACGAGTGCTCAATGGAGACTGGGTTCACTGGACGGACTCGCCGAGAACTCCCAGATGGTATTATACCTCATGTCAGATGGCAGTTCTCTGGTGAGACTTGTGCAGGTTAGTCTATAGACTCGAGATCGTCATAGAGTCTTGTGTGATTCCTACTGTGCTTTGATTTCCACCTTACCACGTCCAAGAGGGCGTGCAAAACGGTAGTTTTTGGGTACAGTCTCTAGTCACATGCAGGCGATGAGGGATAGGAGGGGTTTCGTCTCTCCCGGTATTGGGGGTTGATATTGCGCTGTGCTCGATTGGCCATAACAGGGAAGTCCCTGGCCAGGGATTATTTAGAGATTTACTGGTAAGTGTTACCAATAGTTTCTCGACCCGTTATGAGCCTCACATCGGCATGACTTATCAGTTATTGGGGTCTGACGTTTACCACCCCTAGACTAGATACGCGACATATCAGACGAGGAGACCGGACTGTACGGCAAGTGTTACGGTTAGGCTTTTACAGGAGTTGGAGCGGGATTGCTTGCTGATCTTCTGATCGCCCAATACCTGGGTAGCGGTTACGTCCAGCTAGTACCGCTGACGGCTTGTGGGTGCTTGATGTGATCATCACCTACTGCCGGCGTATTGACGAGTCTTTAGAGTCCTATATAGAGGTTTTACTGGATCAGGCAAAACGAAATAGGAGCGCATATGTGATATGTGCGGGATCGAGAATAATGCGTGTATGTGATACTGTATTCTATTCTCGTGACTTTTTGTATCGGCCGGTTATATGTGATATAGCCGGGTTATCGAATCAAGTGTTGATTTGATAAGTTGATATATTGGATGATAGTTGGTTATATGAGATATAACCGGATTATTAAGTCATGTGTTGATTTAATAATTTAGTGTATAATTGTATATTAGATATACTAATTTACATTAACTAACATTTGTTCACTTAAGGATTTTTCTCACATGTGCACAACTTTAATATATATGTGATATATATTAAAATGTGTTTTCTTTTTGTATAATGGTTGTTGATACACATAACACGGGTGTATATGACATACACCATTCTAATTTTAGTGGAGGTTTTTTTTATTTAAAGTAAATCTAAATTAGTTGATATTTGTTAAGTGCATGAAGCTTGTAGAAGCTTTTAGTGTTTTGACAAATTCAACTCAATTTGTTTTACTTAAGATATTTAGTTAACCCCAACCATTATAATTAGCCGTGGTTATGTCTCTACATGAGTTAGTATATGATACTCACTCACCCATGGTTAGCTTACTCACTTTATCATTATCCTTCTCTATTTTTTTTGTTCATCTTCTTCCTTGAGCTAAAAAAGCTCTCTAGGGTTTGATCCAAAGTGAGAAATATTGTGAGAAAATAAATTCTAAAGTTAACCCACTTCCTATTTCTCTATCCTCTACTAGACTAGCACTTTAGTTTAGGGTGTTTGCTTCACTAATTCTCTAGTTTGTGAAGTAGAAGCTTAAGTTGGCATCCCCTCGACGTAGATCATCTTCGGCCTCGAAGACTTCAAGCAAGGACGCTCCTTTAGCCTCATGAAGCCCCTTTAGCCTCGTGAAGCCATGCAAGAGTCCGGGAGAACCACGATCGCATCGAAGGGACTTCAACATGGAGCTAATAAAGTGAAGGACCAATCTACAAAGGTTTATTTTCTTCTTCACTTAGATAGTAAAGATGTTTACTTGCATGTGAAACCCTAATAATCTAGCAAAGATCTTATTTAGGGTTGTTCGGCACGGCTAAAATCTTAATCGGGCATGGTTGATGCCTTGTAGAACCTTGTTAGAGTGCCTAGTAACCCCTACAGTGGTATCAGAGACTAGCTAGAGCATTAGGCGACGTGTATACGAAGTTAAAACTCCGATCGAACCTCGAAACATCCATAATGACCCCCTCTCTGGACAATTTTTAAAAATGTGTTTTTTCTGCATTAAAAATACTTTAAAAAATCAGCAGGGAATTCTAAGAATTACCATGAAACACGAACTCAGGATACCATGAAGTCGTCGCCGACCCGCGGCAGGAACCTGCTTCCCGCGGTGGTTCCGCGGCCGTACTTTGGCATCATTGACACGTGTTTGGACAGTATTATCCTTAGCTGTTCCTACATTACTCTGGGTATTTTTAATCTGACTCAAGTGTTGAGTGTTCTGGGGATTATTTTGTATTCGTTGATTTGATCGGAAAATTTAATTTCGTTCTTTTTCCGGATAATTTAGAAAGTATTAAAATGTTCGAACGGATATCATTAACTCGCTTTTTCCCGACACGAAAAACTTTCAAGTGTTGAATTTTTCTTGAGTTTAAATCTTTCGGAAAAACGTGCATGTAACGCGATGGACCCTCTAGAAGAACATAAACCTTAACTCGATTATGTGACCGTCTGAACCGCCTCTAAATCTTAGGGTTTGGGACAGTAAGGCGTGCCACATGAGAGGCATTGGCTTGACCCTTCTACGGCTGGACCATTGGTACTGTGACGTATTCTGGAATTTTTGAACTCCTCTCAAGTGTTGAGCTAGGAAATCTTGGGTATTTGATTATTCGATCAGAATGTTTAATACTGTCTATTTATCTGGAATGTGATACAATATGTGGAATTCATATAGTTAGGCATGAAATGCAAAGTATGTGATATTTCGGATTTACGATGTCTAAAGAGATTGTGGATTCCAAATGTTATAGTTTTACACTTTCTTTTCTGTGACCGTAAGCGTAGTATGTGGAGTATCGCCGGCTTCGTTGCTATACATCAATGACAGTTGGGATACGCATGCTTTCTTACGTTGATAATATGAGATATTATGTCTTGCTGTGATATGTTATATTGGATCGTCGTGTTTTGAATAGCCGGGGGTCTTATGTGAGATGAGGGTTTTTATTTTCATTCATGTAAAATTCATTGTATGTAATATTATTTTATTGGGGCACTTTCGGGATGAGGATGATGTCACCATTGTATATTATTTACTTTTCCGCATTAGGTAGACCCAAGGAGGAGAGCACAAGTAACCGGGTTCTACGGTCTAGTGGGAGACCAACTCGAGGAGTCGAGTCTAGGTCTCCTAATTCTAGAATTGGTATGGTTGCTTGCCACTCTCGTAGGGGTCTAGGGGTGTGGGTTTGGCTATTCCTCGCGACCGTGGAATCCGTTTTTTATTGAGGCTCAAAATAAAACACGGACCTCCTAGTATATCCATTATTTCATATGATTCTTCTGTTGCGATATCTGTGATGTGATCATTTGATATGTTGTGATAGATACTGTATATAGTATATATGATATATTATATAGACGTAACTTATGTTTTACACTCGCGCTAGCTCTGCCCCGCTCTGCCGTTAGTTACCTAACCTAACGGTGCATGAGGGGACATTGAGGCGAAGGCGGATGGCATAAGTGTACGTCGTATTTATCTGTGATGTTTAGGTGACTTAAATGATGGGACTTCATTAATATGATTAATGAAAGAAAAGAAACCTAAAAGATGTTGTAGAATCAAATTTTTAAAAAGGGTAGCTACAGTTTTTTGCTTTGCATGGTGATATATATGATATATCCTGCACCTTATTCGATGAGGAAAGAGCCAAGATCCCTTCACTGGGAGTGACCTCATAAGAAAAACTAGCAGATGCTACAACAATCGGTTTGTCTTTTGATTGCTTTTGGAGTTTTGCTTTGCATAGTGATATATATGATATGTCCTGCACCTTATTCAATGAGGAAAGAGCCGAGATCCCTTCACCGGGAATGACCTCTTTAGCAAAACTAATGAAAGCATCAAAATCACTTCATTTCAAAATTCACTCGATTCTGCAACGATATCATGTTCATTACGCAATAGGTTTTCAGAAAAACCTGTCGTAGCCCTCCGTCATTTCAGATATGTCCTGCTTAGTATTCGTGCTGCGTTTGTTGACCTTATCAAGGCGTAGTGTGCGGTAGATGACCAGTATTTATCTGTTTATGCATATGATGCAGATTGGATTAGGATAGTCGTACGGCCTTGTTGACCTTGTCAAGGGTCGTGCGGGTGGGTTTAATTCAATCAAGAAATGACGGGTTGAACTTGACTTACGGTCTATGGTTTGTTGACCTTTTCAAAGTCATATATCGTTTGGGGAAAATATTATCCGGAATTTCAAGTGTTGAAATTTGCAATGAGATTGCATACCTTCTATGAGATAGTTAGATCCCGATACCCACTGCGAGTAAATGTTACTCCTGGAAGAGTTTTACACAGGATAATTAGCCAATCAAGTAGGTGTCTAGAAAGGTGTCAACGGGGTTACGTCTCTGGGAAAACGAGGTTTACTTTAATTAGGTCCGTGCGAAAGCACGGGGAACCCCCTCAAAGTACCGACACTGGCCTGGCTTAAAGATTGGCGAAATTGTAGGGTGTAATTAATCCCGGCTAGTCTTTACTTTTAGGATTTGAAGAAAGATTTGATAAAAAACAGTGGGATCCATCCTGATTAGATAAAATAATAACCAATATGATCTTGCAAGAGCATAGGTTAAAGTGTTTTCTTCTCTCTCTCTCTCCAGGTAGCGATAATATCATGCCTTAATCAAGATAATAATATGGATGTATTGACCGAACCCGCATGTTATACTGTGCTGGGGAACGTTGGTTCCGTTCTTTCTTATAAGAGTTATAAGACTGAAAAGGATATAGGGGAATACCAGGATTCCCATGCCACCCGAATGAAGAAAGTACATGTTGATGTATTTTCTTCGGGTGTGTTCGTTACAGAGAACTGTTTCTCCATTTGCTCTACGTCCTGAGTATTAGATACCGGGTCAGGATCCCATATATGTAATCAGTTACATGGGCTTAGGAAAAGTAGAGAACTTGGAGAAGGTGATAAACACATAAGGGTTAGAAATGGTGCAATTGTTGCAGCTAGAACCGTCGGGAAATATCACCTTGTATTACCAACTCGTAATACATTGATTCTGAACGAATGCTATTACATGCCGAACTTGATATGCAACATTATATAGGTTTCTTTATTGAGTAAAGAGAGATATAATTTTGTATTATAGGATAATGTTATGAACATTTTCCTGAACCAAAAGTTGGTTGGATCAGGCACGTTGTGCAATGGCATTTATGTTCTAAATCAATCAACAGTTCTGAGTATAACAAACACACACAACAGGAAGAGTTCAAAACTGAACAAAGCCTTCTTGTGGCACTGTAGACTAGGTCACATCAATGCGACACGGCTATCTAAGTTCCATAAGGATGGATATTTGAATCCATCTGAATTTTCATCTTATGATTCTTGCCAGTCATGTCTCAAAGGAAAGATGACCAAAACGCCGTTTACGGGACACGGAGAAAGAGTTACGAAACTCTTGGGATTGGTACATAGTGATGTATGCGGTCCCATGTCTACACATGCTAGGGATGGTTCTTCATACTTCATTACATTCACTGACGATCTCTCTAGATTCGGGTATGTGTTCCTGATGAAACACAAATCAGAAGCTTTTGAGAAATTTCGAGAATATAAACAAGAAGTCGAGAACCAAACCGGGAAAAGTATTAAAATATTTCGATCTGATCGAGGAGGTGAATACTTGAGCAATGAATTCCTGGACTTCCTAAAAGAGAATGGGATTCTCTCTCAGCTGACTCCTCCATATACACCACAGCACAACGGTGTATCGGAACGGAGGAACCGCACCCTATTAGATATGGTGCGCTCTATGATGACCACAGCTGAGTTACCTATTTCCTTCTGGAGGTATGCGCTGGAGACAGCAGCATACCTATTGAATCAAGTTCCATCTAAATCTGTACCTACCACACCATATGAGATATGGAGTGGAAAGAGGCCATATCTTAAACGAGTTAAGATATGGGGTTGTCCGGCCTATGTCAAAAAACAAAATCCGGACAAACTCGAGGCACGATCAGTTCTTTGCAAGTTTTTGGGATAACCAAAGAACTCATATGGGTATTTTTTCTACCACAGTGAGGAACAAAAGGTGTTTGTTGCTCAACATGCCACCTTTTTAGAAAAGGAATTTCTTGTAAAAGAAATTAGTAGTAAAGTGGTAGAGCTGGAAGAGGTTCCAGATACACAAACCGCAACTGAAGATTTAGTGGAACCAGAGGATTCGGGAGTTCCCAACGAACCTCAGCCACTCCGCCGATCTAGTAGGGTTCCTCACCCACCTCAGAGATACTACGGTTTTCTCATGGATGGTGGGAGCGAGGATTGCATCATGGAGGATGATGACCCAACTAGCTTCGAGCAGGCCATCACGAGTGGAGACTCAGTGAAATGGCTGGATGCAATGCGGTCCGAGATGGAATCCATGTACACCAACAAAGTATGGACTTTGGAAGATGCTCCTGAAGGGGTAAAACCCATTGGGAGCAAGTGGATCTTCAAGAAAAAACTTTGTGTAGTTGGGAATGTGGAGACTTTCAAAGCTAGACTTGTTGCAAAGGGTTTTCGTCAAAGACCAGGTGTGGATTATGACGAAACCTTTTCTCCGGTAGCTATGCTTAAATCCATCCGGATCATGCTTGCCATCGCTGCATATCATGACTACGAAATCTGGCAAATGGATGTTAAGAACGCCTTTCTAAACGGTGATTTAGAAGAGAGCGTGTACATGATTCAGCCAGAGGGCTTCGTAGCTAGTGGGAGTAGCGGGAAGATGTGCAAGCTGCTTAAATCCATTTATGGATTAAAGCAAGCATCGCGGAGTTGGAACATCTGCTTTGACGTCGTTATCAAAGAGTTTGATTTCGTCAAAAACGTAGATGAACCTTGTATCTACAAGAAGGTGGCAGAGAGTAAGGTTGTCTTCCTCGTATTGTACGTGGACGACATACTCTTGATAGGAAATGACATTCCTATGCTGCAATCGGTCAAGCTCTTCTTATCACAAAGATTCTCAATGAAAGATCTAAGGGATGCCTCCTACATCTTGGGGATTAAGATCTATGGAGATAGATCCAAACGGATACTGGGATTGTCCCAATCCAGGTACATTGACACCATACTAAAGCGGTTTAGTATGGAGGAGTCCAAGCGTGGATTTTTACCCACGATCTCAGGGCTCACTCTCTCCAAAGAGATGTCTCCCAAGACTGATTTGGGGAGAGCTCGCATGCAAGGGATACCCTATGCTTCGGCTGTATGCACTATCATGTATGCGATGCTATGTACCAGACCCGATGTAGCACACTCACTAAGTATAGTGAATAGGTATCAAGCTGATCCTGGAGAGAGTCACTGGACAGCTGTGAAGAGCATTCTCAAGTACTTGAGAAGGACTAAAGAAATGCACTTGGTGTATGGTAACGGAGAACTCCAAGTGGAGTCCTTTACCGATTCGAGCTTCCAGAGTGATAAGGACGACTCTAAGTCGCACTCGGGATTTGTTTTTACCCTTTACGGAGGGGCGGTTAGCTGGAAGAGTTCCAAGAAGGAAACCGTGGCAGACTCGACGATGGAGGCTGAATACATCGCTGCCAACGATGCTGCTAAAGAGGCTGTCTGGATCAAGAAGTTCATTACTGAACTTGGAGTGGTTCCATCCATAGAGCATCCAATACCTTTGTATTGTGATAATAATGGAGCGGTGGCTTTGGCCAAGGAACCCATGTGCCATCAGCAATCCAGGCATATTCTGAGGTAGTATCACCTGATCCGGGAGATAGTAGATCGCCGGGAGATCCAGGTTAGGAGGGTTGACACGAAGAACAACACTGCGGATCCACTCACGAAGGCCATTCCCCAGATACAGTTTGAGAGACTCTTCGGGATGCTTGGTATGCGAAACTACAGCAGCTGGCCCTAGTGCAAATGGGAGATTGTTAGTTGTATGTATGCCCTAGAGGCCAGTATTGTACAGATGATGTATATTATATTTGATGCTTGGACATATATAGAGAGGACTTTCTTACTTGATATGATAGTATGCTATCTGGTTGCTCTTTATCTTAACATGTATACTTGTCTCTTGATACTGTCTTATAGTTAGATGTTGGTAAAGCCCTTAGGATGTGTACTTGACTACCAAGACTATGATGCAGATCATACTAGTGGGGCCATGATAGTCTATAAGTACATCCTTTAATGTTCCTAGTCGTAGGTGTATCGAGACAGGGCATCGATATACCAGAGTAGACTTGCGTATACGCTTCTCGTCCCATGAGATGGGCGATGGATGATCCCATATCCATTGGTGTTTGACATCAGAGATGGTATACGGGTGCTCAATGGAGACTGGGTACACTGGACGGACTCGCCGAGAACTCCCAGATGGTATTATACCACATGTCAGATGGCAGTTCTTTGGTGACACTTGTGCCGGTTAGTCTGTAGACCCGAGATCGTCATAGAGTCTTGTGTGATTCCCACTGTGCTTTGATTTCTACCTTACCACGTCCAAGAGGGCGTGCAAAACGGTGGTTTTTGGATACAGTCCCGAGTCATATGGAGGCAATGAGTGATAGGAGGGGTTTCGTCTCTCCCGGTATTAGGGGTTGATGTTGCGCTGTGCTCGATTGGCCATAACAGGGAAGTCCCTGGCCAGGGCTGATTTAGAGATTTACTGGTAAGTGTTACCAATTGTTTCTCGACCCGTTATGAGCCTCACATCGGCATGACTTATCGGTTATTGAGTTCTGACGTTTACCACCCCTAGACTTGATATGCGACATATCAGACGAGGAGACGGGACTGTACGGCAAGTATTACCGTTAGGCTTTTACAGAAGTTGGAGCGGGCATGCTTGCTGATCTTCTGATCACTCAAAACCCGGGTAGCCGTTACGTCCAGCTAGTACCGCTGACGGCTTGTGGGTGCTTGATGTGATCATCACCTACTGCCGGCGTATTGACGAGTCTTTAGAGTCGTACATAGAGGTTTTACTGGCTCAAGCAAAACGAAATAGGAGCGCATATGTGATATGTGGGGGACCGAGAATAATGCGTGTATGTGATACCGTATTCTATTCTCGCGACTTTTTGTATCTGTCGGTTATATGTGATATATCCGGGTTATCGAATCAAGTGTTGATTCGATAAGTCGATACATTGGATGTTAGTTGGTTATATGAGATATAACCGGATTATTAAATCAAGTGTTGATTTAATAATTTAGTGTATAATTGTATATTAGATATACTAATTTACATTAACTAACATTTGTTCACTTAAGGATTTTTCTCACATGTGCACAACTTTAATATATATGTGATATATATTAAAATGTGTTTTCTTTTTGTATTATGGTTGTTGATACACATAACATGGGTGTATAAGACATACACTATTCTAATTTTAGTGGAGGGGTTTTTATATTTAAAGTAAATCTAAATTAGTTCATATTTGTTAAGTGCATGAAGCTTGTAAAAGCTTTTACTGCTTTGACAAATTCAACTCAATTTGTTTTACTTAAGATATTTAGTTAACCCAACCATTAGAATTAACCATGGTTATGTCTCTACATGAGTTAGTATATGATACTCACTCACCCATGGTTAGCTTACTCACTTGATCATTATCCTTCTCTATTTTTTTTTGTTCATCTTCTTCCTTGAGTTAAAAAAGCTCTCTAGGGTTTGATCCAAAGTGAGAAAGATTGTGAGAAAATAAATTCTAAAGTGAACCCACTTCCTATTTCTCCATCCTCTACTAGACTAGCACTTTAGTTTAGGGTGTTTGCTTCACTAATTCTCTAGTTAGTGAAGTAGAACCTTGAGTTGGCATCCCCTCGACGTAGATCATCTTCGGCCTCGAAGAATTCAAGCAAGGACGCTCCTTTAGCCTCGTGAAGCCATGCAAGAGTCCTGGAGAACCACGATCGCAGCGAAGGGACTTCAACATATAGCTAATAAAGTGAAGGACCGATCTACAAAGGTTGTATTTTCTTCTTCACTTAGATAGTAAAGATGTTTACTTGCATGTGAAACCCTAATAATCTAGCAAAGATCTTGTTTAGGGTTGTTCGGCACGGCTAAAATCTTAATCGGGCATGGTTGATGCCTTGTAGAACCTTGTTAGAGTGCCTAGTAACCCCTACACCCAGGTCCCATCAGAAGTCCAGACACATCTTAAGGCGGTATCACCTGATCAGGGAGATCATAGATCGCCGGGAGATCGAGGTCCAGAGAGTTGCTACAGAAGAGAACACTGTTGATCCATTCACTAAGGCCTTACGTCAGATTCAGTTCGAGAGGCTACTCGAGATGATCGATCTTCGATTCGCCAGCACATGGCCTTAGTGCAAGTGGGAGATTGTTAGTGTATATGCCATAGGGGCCATTATTGTATCATACTAGCTTTTATATTACTTAATGGAAGCTTGGGATATTCACAGTTATATTAACAGTCTTGCTAAACATGGTAGTATTCTACTTGGTTTATATCTATCTTAATATGTGTGTACGTATTGATAGAGCACTTAGGATCTTTCTTGACTACCAGCGTTGTGATGGCACTCACACTAGTGGGGGCTGAGTAGTCTACAAGCACATCCTTTTTCAGGTCCCTAGTCGTAGGATTATCGAGACAGGGAATCGATACTCCGGAGTACACTAGTGTGTACGCTTCTCATCTCAGTTGGGGAGATGGTCTGTCCTACAACCATCAGTACGTCGTACTGGAGATAGTATACAGGTGCTCGTTGGGTTACGGGTACACCGGACAGGACTCGCAGGGAACTATTGGTTGGTATTATACCCGTCCTTCGTTATCAGTTCCAAGGTGACATGTGTACAGCATAGTCCGCATACTTGACACTGCTGCTTCGCTTCGAGTATGTTCCCACTGTTCTTAGATTGCTACCCTACCACGGCTCAAAGGAGTCATGCAAACAAGTAGCAGTTGGGTGCAGTCCCGAAGCACTTGGAGGCAGTGGCGGTTAGACAGGATTCGTCTCTCCCGATATTGGGAGTTGATATCGCGCTGTGTCTGGAGAGCCATTATGCAAAGTCCCTGTCCAGGGCAAGCGAGATTTACTGGTAGGTTTTCTAGAAGTTTCTCAAGGTGTAATGGGCTTCGCTCCGACATGACTTATACCTCTTTTAGGGGACTGATGCTTGCCGCCCCTATGCCCGATATGCGATAATACTAGACGAACAGACCGGACTGTACGGAGATTGTCACATCAGGCACAGTAGGAGTTCGGATGGGTTTCCTCATCGGCCTTCTTATCGACATCTACCTGGGGACCGTTACGTACAGCTAGTGCCACTTACGGTCTGTGGTTAAACCCACTGCCAGCGTAGTAGTCGAGTCTTTAGAGTCCCACACAGACAGTTTCCCTGCTTCGGGCAAAACGATATAGAGGTCTTATGGTTTTACGAGAGGGTTCGGACGCATACGTGTTTTTACACATGTATGATGTTCGGACAGTTTTTACTAGCGGGCTTTGGTTTAAGCCAGATTCTAGTATCGGATTATTGGATTTATACAGTCAAATGTTTTTCCGTGTTTTCACGGACAGGAGGGGCGTTCTCGTAAATTCTCGAGAAGCTTCTAGAAGGATGATGACTTGAGGGCTAAGGTGGCATTTGCATTAAATGATTTAATGACTCATGGTTTGATTCGTACAAAGGAGTTAATGATGCATTTAATGATTAATGACTCATGTAATGAATCACCCAAAGTGAATAAATGAAGCATGGTTGATATTATCATTTGATTTATTCAATTAATAAATCATTATGCTTCATATATTCTAAATGAGATATTATTTCATTTGATTCTCACTCTCACCTTCTCTCTCCTCAAGCTCTCTCTTCAAACCCTAACCCTAACCTCTCATGTGTTGAGATCAAGGGTTAGCAAGACTTATTAATCCCTAATCCTACTCTATATTCCCTAGATTGCTTAGATTAGCACTTTGAGTAACCTAGTTACCTCAAGTTAGAGGTCAAGCTTGGAGTAGCAGCTCTCGGGTGGATCTTCTATTACAAAGAGGAGGCCGACGAGGAGGTGGTCAAAGAGAACAAGAAGGACATGGTTCATTAGGTATAATCTTCTTTCATAGTAGCTAATGACTTCTATGGTTTTGTTAGTTAAGGTTTGGCAAAGATCCGTAAGTTAGTCGATGTTTGTTTTAAACAAAATGATTGTTTTACCTATTCCGTCTCCCCGCAATACGTGGGGTGTCTAACGTCGACTTACAGTGGTATCAGAGCCTCGCTAAACCATAACTAACTTGTTAGCAAAGTCGTTAGAAATTCGATCGCGAAACGAACCGGAAAAATTATCATTTTCATAAAGTTTCTGTCGATTTTTAAATAGGGTCTAAAAATTTTTCAGGGACCCTTAAAATTACATGCAGGGAATTATAAGGTTACTGGAGAAATTTGGGTTCCTGACTCGGCCAAACCGCCGCGGAACCGCGGCCGATCCAAGCGATCCCCCGCGGATCCGCGTCCGAGTTGAAGCCGAGTCGACCCAAAATTCCCCAGTAACTCTTCTGGCCACGACTGCCGTGGGGAAACACCTGCAAACACTGTGGCACAACGGGGGTGAGTTGCCAACTCATGAATAGTAAATAACATATGCAGGTAATCGCAAGTATGCACGTACAGCGCGAATCTAAAACGTGCAAGCTGATAGCAATAAGATGGCAGTATGTATGTGCAATAGTTATGAAAAGTACTTTAGCAGGTACTACTAATACATAAAGCAATGCATATAAAGTAAATGAGGAGTATGGAATAAAACATGTCATAAATCACGGAATCCTGACCTCGTCACAGGACCAACGTCCATCAAGACAATCTAAATCCCAAAGTTCCTTAAATCAGCCCCCAAATTGGCTCTCATATCAAGTAAATCTCACATATCCCGTATGTACAACATAAGTATATCCCACATATCCCGTATGTACAACATCAGTATATCCCACATATCCTGTATGTATAACATCAATATCAAATAAGTTTCATATAAGGTGAGTGTCTAACATCGACACCTAAAACCTCATGAAACAAGTGTCTAGCATCGACATAGAAATACTGATCTCTGAGGCGCCATCACCTGGGACTGGCCCTCCAATGTTATTTACGTACATCCTAATAACCTGGGTAAGCACCACCCGCAATCTAAAAGGCATGTACGCACATAACCTCGATCGATATCCCCCAGATATACGTCGAGTCCAAATACTATCATCGGATGGCAAACGCCCTCAGCCGGGCTCAACGGCATGGACCCTCGATCTTCTTGCCCCGGGGAACTAACCGGGCTCCACCATGTACCCGCACACGGCCCACGACACCTCCTCGCATGGGGTATATATAAGCTCAGAACCGAGAAATCTCATGGTGGAAACTGAAATATCATATCACGAGAAACCGGGTTTTTCAAATAATGCATAATTTCATGAAACGACCACGGTCCTCAAATACAGAAAACATCAAGTAATGAATAAGTATAACTGCATGAATCAATACATATATATTAGCCTCCCATTCTACTAATATATATATATATATATGCATATATAACAGCGTCCCATTCTACTGTTATATATACTTAGGAAATAAACATCAGAGAACATCGTTTGAAAATCATATAACCATGCGGAATCCAAGAAATATAATATATGCAGCATGAGTAATATGAGCATATAAAGGAAAAACCGCTATTTAACTGCAACAAGTTATTAAATATATCATGCGGTTCCTGATTTCTCCGTAATCAGATGCAACATCACATACAGGTGAACATGTAGCTATAACAAGGTATGCGTAACCATGTCGGTATAGCAAGTTATGTGTGTCCATATGTAAGTATGTATGATGTAAAAGTATCTGTAGCAAGGTATGTCTCTATACCTATCCATAATACCATCCAGGTATATGTATGTATGTATGCCAGATGTACATATAGCTATGTCTCATATGTGTATATACCTATCACTAATGGTTCACTACCATATAGGTATATGGGTAACTAGCATATATGCATGTCAGGGCATATGTGTAAGCATGTAGGTATACAGGTATGCTATATGTCATATGCATAATGAAAATATGAATCATGTCTTAATGTCCCTAAGCAATCCAATATCACATATGTATAGGTGTTGTGCGTGGCATGGCAATTATTGACGGTGTGAGTGGCATACAATCAGTGCTCGTGCAATATGAACCGTCAATAAAAGTGTTGTGTCTCATTAATACTATGTCCAAATACAATAAGTAAATGAGATATACAACGAAATACACATGCACAAACGAGTCTATATACTAAACACTAAAGGTCATATCATTGATCTACCCCAGACGCATAACGCCGTGCGGGCGATCCCCCTGTAGATGTTAAATCTACTCACCAATGCTCCTGGCTAAGTAAAGCCAACTACTCTCTTTCCCCTCTTCGTAGCGTCCGAAGTCCCCGCCTGCGATCCTAAACACATATAACAATAAAGCAAGTGTATGTAAGCAATCGACCAAAAATACGTATAACTATATTTGACCGATGCACCAACTCCAAACATACTCCCAAGTGTTCGTTTTAGTGCCTAACGCGCGTAGCGACTCTACAACACGAACTCAAGAGCAAAATCTACACAAAGACACGAACGACATCGGCACGACCCTAGCTAGGAACGTAACGCGACGCAACTACCAAGTCTAGACCCTGATCGTACCGATCGCATATTCACAACAAAAGATATAGCGTGAAATCAATATATATAACGTCACAACGTCAAAAGAAACCCACGCCCAAAATATCCGTAAATCTAGTAAGCAGTATATATCATTTTAGCACAAAACTAAAAGTTTTACCAAAACTAGAACTTACAAACATCTTCAAATAGCAAGGTTAAACCACTTATACCTTTACTAAAATTTTAGATTTCACTAATTAGGATTAGCAAAAGTTTAGTTTGTTAATTAGCTTAATTAGCCGATTAGGAAAATATCATTTAACAAATTAGCAACTTGATTAAGTTTTCATTTGTCTTAACTTATCACTTAACCATTCACTAATCAAAACCCTAATTTGATTATGAAAATGATATCTTGAATTTCTAAATATGAATTTAAAAGCTTAATTTAAACATCTAATTAAGCTAATTAAAGATATTAAGCAACAAAAAGAGATTAGGGTTAAGGTTTTATACCTTCCAAGAACACAACTTGAAATAAGAACAATCCATACTTTTGCCTCCAAAATCCTCACTAGAATGAAGATCTAAGCAAGATTTGTGAAGAAGAATGAAGGTTTTGGATTATATTTGATTTTCTATGAATTAATTTAGATTTTTCATGATTATTTTGAAGCACAATGAGATGAAATGAGTGGAAAGATGATGAAGGGCAGCAAGGGAATGAGTGGCCGGCCATGAGAGGAAAGGCTAGGGTGTTGTGGAATTTTGGAGAAAATTCTAGAAGATAATTGCATAATAAAACAAAAAAATAGCATTAATCACCATTTCTTTTCTTGAAACTTCATTTAATTACACAAAATATCAAGATATTTGGAGAGAAGGTTCTAAACATAAATCTAGTGATTAATTTAGCATAAAACCACATTATTAGTAATTTACCCGCATAAAAAAGTAATTACCACTAATAAAGTGCACAAATAAAGCATTAAAATAATATTTTATTAGGCAAAAATTCTATGTGAACCAAAACTTCCCATTGACCCCTAAAGTTCGCGTACTAGGTTTATTCTTGCTAAACTAGGTGTCTATATTGAAGTTTGATCAAAATCGGGTTAAAACGGAAAACACCGACAATTTTACCCTAAAACGGAAAAATTCGCAAAACGATTTCTAAAACGTTACAATCTTTCCCCCTTAAAGAAATTCGGTCCCCCAATTTAAAATTCTCACTAAGCGTACCTTCAAACAGATGAGTACAAAACTCCCAAATCTCACTGGCAGCCTCCCAAGTGATCACCTCACCATACGGCTATGCCAAAAAACCCTTGCAGATGGCAAGACCCTTGACCGAAGTTCCTCCACCTGCCGATCCACTATAACCATCGGCTGCTGGTGAACGAAAGATCGCGTCCAAGCTAAATGGTCTGATGCTGAATCATGTGAAAAAGGTCATGAAGGTAATTGCGAAGTATCGACACACGGAATACGGGGTGAATACTCAAAAATCTGGGCGGAAGTGCCATATTATAGGCAACGGTACTAACTCACTTCAAGGATCTCAAAAGGACCTACAATTTTGGGACTACGCTTCCCAAAACTTAACACGCCATTTCATTGGAAAAATCCATAGGAATACATGATCTCCCACTGCAAACTCAAATCTGCGACCACCACGGTCGACATAAGACTTCTTTCTGCACTAGGCTATTCTCATCCTGACCTGGACCAACTAGATATTCTCCGACATCTCTGGACTAGCTGTGGTCCAAAAATCCTAAACTCGCAGAGTTAGTAAAACAGACTGGCGATCGACACAATCTACCACACAAAGCGAGAAAGGTTGCCAATTAGAATGTCTCCTAATAACCGCTATCGAAGGAGAACCCCATCAATGACAAGTGATGATACCACAGCCAACAAACACTCAGTACGTATGCACAAGCATATCCTCCAGAGTCTGTATAGTCCACTCTGTCTAACCATCATCCTACAGATGGAAAAGCGGAGCTAGAGCTCAACCAGTACCCAAGGCTTCCTGAAGCTTCTGCCAAAGATGGCTAGCGAACGGGGTGCCCCCTAATGATTACAACGCATGACGGAACTCTGTGCAAACGTACAACCTAAAGAAGAAGAACAGAGCAAACTGAGTATAACCGGACAACAAACACCCAAATGGAGTCACACCCAGTCTAGACCTGGGTAGACACCACAATGAAATTCATGGAGATCTGCTCTCATTCCCTCTCTGGAACGGTTAAAGGTTACAACTCTCCAGCCGGTCTCAACTGCTCAACGAAGCACGCAACAAGTCAGACACCTCGAAACGAAATCTGAAACTTCACTCTTCATCCCTGCCTACCGTAACTAACTCTCAAGTCACGTTACATCTTGGCGGCAGTTGGATGAACACAGAAAGCTGACCAATGTGGGTGCTCTGGGACCTCGCATCTCTACCTATCAGTATCAAGTACACCCCCAACGAGTCAGGAACGTAGCACACCCTGGTCACAAATCAGAACTCTGAATCTTTACCCAGACAGACGAGCATCGACGGGCTGTGCCTTACGAACAATTCAGGAAAAGTGGACGGGCGCGGACATGAGCAAGCTGTCCCCTCAGTAGAGGCGAACTTAGGCTATACTCCACGATCGCACAAAAACTGTAAATCTGCAGAAGACTGTCTCTGAACTGCGCACAACTGGAACACGCTACCCCCGGGCCTACGACTCAAAGCATCAGCTACTACAATCGCCTTGCACCGGGCAACAAAGGATCTCACAAGCACAATCCTTCACAAGCTATATCCAACGACGCAGTTTCAATAATCAAAACCCGCTGCAGGAAGATGTACACAAAGCTCTGGTGGTCCATGAAAATCTGGCATGACTTTCCACACAAGCAGTGTCCCCAATTTTCAACGCAAAACCACCCCGTTCATCTCCAGATCGTAAGTGGGATATCCTGCTCGTACTTCCTCCAACCGTCGGGAAGCATGAGCAATAACTCAATAGTGCCACATCAGTACACAATTGAGCCCTTCTCGCGAAACATCACAGTGAACAACAAAGTCGCCCGATCCAGAAGCAAAGATAGATCTGGTGCAGTCGTCACCCGAGTCTATAACTGCTGAAAACTCCGCACGCATGCCTTAGTCTAAGAAAAGGACCCCCCCTTCCCGGTAAACCCGGTCAACCGTGCAGCGCTACACAAGCAAACCTGCATGAAATGCGGTAAAAACCGGCTAAGCCTAAAAGGCTGCGGACCTCTGTCCCTGCTATAAGTCTGGGCCAAGGCTATACGGCCTCGATCTTCCTCGGGACCATACGAAAACCGTCTTCCGTAACCACATGACCTTAGGAAGTTAACACAATCAAGCTTGAAGGAACACTCCGAGAATTTAGCAAACCGCTGGGGCTCTCCCAACGTCTGCAAAACAAATCCTCAAGTGCTGCTTAAGTTCCTCACGACACATTGGAATAGACAAGAATGCCATCAAAACACAACAATCGACTGGTCGAGGAACAGCCTGAAGAAACCTGGTCCATCACATTCATGAATGCTACTAGGGCATTGGTGAGTCCAACGACACCACCAAAAACTCAAATTGCCCATAGCGCATACAAAGCAGTCTTCGGAATGTCCTCACTCCGAACCCGCAACAAATGATGACCTGATCCCAAAAAAAACTTAGACAAGCATGTCTCGCACCCTGGAGCTGATCGAATAAATCGTCAAGGTGAGGTAAAGGATACCTATCCACACCGTAACTCGGTTTAATTGACGACAAATCGATACACAATCTCAAACTTCCGTCCTTCTCTTGACGAACAGAATAGGAGCTCCCCAAAGTGAAACACTTGGATGAACAAGTCCCTCAACAAACAACTCTGCAGCTGATTCTCAAGCTCTCTAAACTCTGCCGGATCATCTGGAACATGTCGGAAAACTCTCGCACGATAGGAACCCGGTCTAACAATCCACTGTGGCTGCAGTATCCCTAACGAAAGCCAAGAATCCTCGACATCCTCTCCCTAAAAGCCGACTAGCGAAAAAGGCTAAATTCAAGCTGTGAGAGGCGGCACCACTATCCCCCTGCACAACGAGAACTGACTCGCCGGGAAAACAAAACCTGACCGTTTTCTCGCGGCAGTCCACAGACGCCTAGCACGTAGCTAACCAGTCCGTGCCCAGGAGAACGTCAAATCCAACATCTCTAGAAGGATCAAAACGACGGACGAATCTCTATCTCCTATCCGATTGGCACACGACCGAAATACGTGTCGCGCAATAAAAGAATCGCTGACAAAAGTAAACACAACAAACAGATGATCAAGCTAACACAACTCACCTCGTCCTAAGCCTCCGCTACTCCCGCGACGGTCATGAAATTTGTCTCGACGACTGAACCACTGTCTCTGGGCTGGTACACCTGCACGAGCCCTCCTCTGATCCGGAACTCCTAAAGTCACTTGAAGACATGCCTCGTCAGCTAGGTCTGCATCCACTGGTGCTTTATACGTAACGCTATGCTGTGTGCTGACCGCAAGGAAAAACTGGGTAACAGGGGTGGCAACCTCCTGTCGCTGCGCTCGACTGGTCTCCACCAATAACCTCATCCTCTGGCGCATATCCTGCATCTCAGCCTCAAGTCTAGCGATATGATCTAACAAAAGCGGATCAAACTGCTCCTGTGCAACGGGCGTGCCATCCTGGTCAGTCTTCGTCCCACACGAGTCTACTCTGACCTCGGCACTCGCTGCACCTCTCTGAGTCCCTACAGCCATCGGCGGTATAAGGCTATAAATGGAAATAGGATTCGATAAGAACACGGAAATCGAATCATAAGGATATGTATCATTAAGGAAGGAATTTCAAGCAATTAGTACTTAGGTCAGTTTAGGCGGAGTACCGTGTCGTAAGTATGCCGCGGAACATACACACGCTACGTTACTCTGGTTAAGCTACCTACTCCATCATACCAAGGTCATCCTACACTCCGAATAGTAAAACCTAGCGCTCTGATACCTACTTTGTCACGACCCAAAATTGGCACATGACGGCCCTTAAACTACGCAACGTCTACAGGCGTAACGCAATTTAAGTAAGCCAAAAACCCAGCAATCTAAACTATCAAAAGTAGTAAGAAAGTGATAATAGCATTTTCAAAACCTTTGAAATCTCAACCCAAATTTTTTAAGGTCCAACTTTTTTTCCTTAAAAATTTTGGCAGCACCTCCTTTGTAAAAACCAACCCCAAAAATGGGTACAACATAAATATAAGTAAAGCATCCCCACCGAGAGCAAATCCATACCCAACGGCAGAAAACAACCACCACAACAGATATACGACGCCATAGCGAAGAAATAAAAGACGATATAAGTAAAACTGCATAAAAGACATCCAAGTCACCAAAATATACAATATCGTCCTCACATGAAGTCTTTAAATCAATACATGATAATGGTAGATGGAGAGTACAAGGTACAAGATAACAATAACAACAATAGATAGCCGCAAAAACCCACCTATAGCAAAACGTGCACAGTCAGCCGAAGCGGTATCTGCAGCAAAAGTTGATACGAAAGATGGAAAGCCTGCCGCGACTGCCCTGGGGAAACACCTACAAACACTGTGGCGCAACGGGGGTGAGTTACCAACTCGTGAATAGTAAATAACATATGCAGTTAATCGCAAGTATGCACGTACAGCGCGAATCTAAAACATGCAAGCTGATTGCAATAAGATGGCAGTATGTATGTGCAATAGTCATGAAAAGTACTTTAGCAGGTACCACTAAAACATGAAGCAATGCATATAAAGTAAATGAGGAGTATGGAATAAAACATGTCATAAATCACGGAATCCTGACCTCGTGACAGGACCAACGTCCATCAAGACAATCTAAATCCCAAAGTTCCTCAAATCAGCCTCTAAATTGGCTCTCTTATCAAGTAAATCTCATATATCATGTATGTACAACATCAGTATATCCCACATATCCCGTATGTACAAGATCAGTATATCCCACATATCCCGTATGTACAACATCAGTATCAAATAAGTTTCAAGTGTCTAACATCGACACCCAAAACGTCATGAAACAAGTGTCTAGTATCGACACAGAAATACTGATCTCTGAGGCGCCATCACCTGGGACTGGCCCTCCAATGTCATGTACGCACATCCTAATAACCTGGGTAAGCAACACCCGCAATCTACAAGGCATGTACGTACATAACCTTGATCGATATCCCCCAGATATACGTCGAGTCCAAATACTATCACCGAATGGCAAACTCCCCCTGCCGGGCTCAACGGCATGGACCTTCGATCTTCTTGCTTCGGGGAACCAACCGAGCTCCACCATGTACTCGCACACGGCCCACGACACCTCCTTGCATGGGGTATATATAAGCTCAGAACCGAGAAATCTCATGGTGGAAACTGAAATATCATATCACAAGAAACCGGATTTTTCAAATAATGCATAATTTCATGAAACGCCCACGGTCGTCAAATCCAGAAAACATCAAGTAACGAATAAGTATAACTGGATGAATCAGTACATATATATTAGCATCCCATTCCACTAATATATATATATATATATAATATATATGCATATATAACAACGTCTCATTCCACTGTAATATATACTTAGGAAATAAACATCAGAGAACATCGAATGAAAATCATATAACCATGCGGAATCCAATAAATATAATATATGCAGCATGAAACAGTAATATGAGCATATAAAAGAAAAACGGCTATTTAACTGTAACAAGTTATTAAATATATCATGCATTTCCTAATTTCTCCGAAATCAGATGCAACACCATATACAGGTGAACATGTAGCTATAACAAGGTATGCGTAATCATGTCAGTATAGCAAGATATGTGTGTCCATATGTAAGTATGTATGATGTAAAAGTTTCTGTAGCAAAGTATGTCTCTAAACCTATCCATAATACCCTCCAGGTATATGTATGTATGTATGCCAGATGTACATGTAGCTATGTCTCATATGTGTATATACCTATCACTAATGGTACACTAGCATATAGGTATAGCATGTAAGCATGTTAGGGCATATGTGTAAGCATGTAGGTATACAGGTATGCTATATGTCTGTTCCCCTCCGAATGGCGGCCGAGACGTGAGGACGTCTAGCCTGAGATTCGGGGCAGATGCTATTTGGTTTTATCCGTCCAACTCTCCGAAGATGCCAAGTTGATTTATGGCACCGTGTATCGGAGGTTTAGACGGATGCGGTCGATGTAGCAGAATTCGTCAGATTCCCCCTCGCTTGAGGGGTTTTTGATTGTGGGGACGCTCTTCCCTGCAGGCGCAAGCCCCTGCAGTTAATTACGCTACCGCATCGCAGTAACAACTTTCTCCTTCTCCAGAATTTCACTTCGTGTCGTGGGTGTTTGTTTTGTTTGTGGTTGCCCGTGGATTGTATACGGAGACTGAGTGATGCTGTCACCCGTAGGACGTGGATTAGTCCAAATCCGTATTTACTTAGATTTGGGTTTGGTGTTTTTTTTAGTTTAAGAATACGTTAGCCGTATTAAGTCTAAGATCAACTTAAACATTCGTTAAGGATACGTTAGTCCTGTTTTGAGACTAAGATCAACTTAACGTGGTGATCCATTTAATATATGGCCGTCGGGACTCGTCACCTCTCTGACGTCGTTGAAGGATTACAACGATAGGTGTCAGAGGAGTTAGGAGATGTACCCTTGAACCAAAGTTGATTTGGAGTTTTATAGTCCATTTGAATGTTTAAGGATACGTTAGCCGTGTTTGGGGATAAGATCAACTTAAACGGGATCATTTAGATCCGGCAAAAGAGCAATTGGCTCCATTGTTTAGTTTAATGACGTTACGGTCAATAAGTAGTTTAAGGACGTTGCGGTCCATATTCCAGTTTAGGGAAATGGTGGTCCATTGCCAGTTTAGGGACATGGTGGTCCATTGGTAGTTTAAGGACGCTTAAGTCCGTGGGTTTAAGGACTCCACAGTCCGTGTTTTAGTTTAAGGATGTATAAGTCCGCGGGTTTAAGGACCCCACAGTCCGTATTTTAGTTTAAGGACGCTTAAGTCCATAAGTTTAAGGACCCCACAGTCCGTATTGATGAGTGGTCGTCGGGACCCGTCACCTCTCTGACGTCGTTGAAGGATTACAGCGATAGGAGTCAGAGGAGTTCGGAGATGTACCCTCGAACCGGAGGTAAATTGATTTAGGAGAGCAATTTTGCTCAGTCAATTTAATTTGAGGACTTACGGCCATGATTGGGCTAAGTCCAGTTGAAAAATATTCAACACTTTTATTTATTTTTGGTCTATTAGGCTTGTGCTAAGGTTTTGCCCATGCTTAAATAATGCATTGCATTGTTTTTATTTTTGCTTGGGCTCTGCCCATAAAAGATGCAGAGCATCAATTTGTTTTGGGCTCTGCCCATTTATCAATTTTACTTGGGCTCTGTCCACTTTTATTGCTTTGCAATTTATTTTGGCCTGTTAGGTCTTTTTGACTTGGGCCTGGCTCTTTAGAATAAGAAATGCATTGCATTTTTCAGGCGCTTTACGCAAATCAAAGAGCGCAAGCGCTTATGGTGATGACACGTGTCATGCAAGCGCAGTGCGCTGCGCTAGTGCGCTACGCTTCCGCTGCTGACACGTGGCGCGCTCTGGTGAGTTGCGCCAATTTCAGAGAGTAAAGCTCTATCTTAAAGCACATAGCGCAAGTGGTTCAGATGCTGACACGTGGCGCTCTCTGGTGGCTTGCGCCAACCCAAGAGCTCAACAGTGCAGATTTATAAGTGCAAGGCACTATTAACTTGAGAATCTTTTAGATTCTAGAACCAAAGGTTCATAAAAGAAGTGCAAAGCACTTTTTGATTTCTTGATCCAATTTAGATCAAAGAAAACAAAGTTTCTTATTTTTCTTGATCACAGAGAACCAACGGTTCATAAGTGCAAGGCACTATTATTATTTTTTTTGTTTTTTTTATTGAAGATCATTGATCTTGTTTTAGATCAATAATCTATTAGAAGAAATTCTTCTATCTAAAAGGTCTTTTACCCTTTTTTTCTTCTTAAAATTTCTTCAGAGTTCTCTCTGTTTGAAATTTTTGATTTCTCACAAAATGTTGATGCCTTTGATTTGAGGTCTAGGGGTCTCTATATAGTACCCATAAATTTGTTAAAGAGATCTTTCTCTGAGTGATTTGGGAAATTTTCCCCACCATTGGATCTTTGATCCAGGGGCTTCTGTTCTACAGAAGGCAATCTTCTTGTTTTAACAAGAACAGAAAAATCTTACTCGAATTTAATTCTGTTTGGCGCAAACGCCCCAGCGCATGACACGTGTCAAGCAGCGCGAAGCGCGGCGCAACTGCTCTGACACGTGTCGCGCAGCGCGAAGCACGGCGCAACTGCGCCAGCGCATCTGCGCTGACACGTGTCGCGCAGCACAGTGCTTGCGCAGCTGAAGCGTTGCTTGCTTTAATTTTGTTTTAAATAGAGCTTTGCTCTGATTTGGCACGCTGCCTTGGGCGCTGCGCTAATGTATCAGCTTTTGATACGTGGCGCGTTGCGCGCAGCGCAAAGATCTGAAGCGTTGCTTCGAATTTTGAATTTTGAAATTCAAACAGAGCTTTGCTCTGATTGGGGGAAACAATGTCATATGCACAATGAAAATAAGGATCATGTCTCAGTGTCCCTAAGCAATCCAATATTACAAATGTATAGGTGTTGTGCGTGTCATGGCAATTATTGACGGTGTGAGTGGCATACAATCAGTGTTCGTGCAACATGAACGGTCAATAAAAGTGTTGTGTCTCATTAATACTATGTCCAAATACAATAGGTAAATGAGATATGCAATGAAATACAAATGCACAAACGAGTCCATATAATAAACACTAAAGGTCATATCATTTGGTCTAGCCCAGACACATAACGCCTTGCGGGCGATCCCCCTGTAGATGTTAAATCTATTCACCAACGCTCCTGGCTAAGTAAAGCATACCACTCGCTTTCCCCTCTTCGCAGCGTCCGAAGTCCTCGCCCGCGATCCTGAACACATATAACAATAAAGCAAGTGTATATAAGCAATCGACCAAAAATACGTATAATTACGTTTGACCGACGCACTAACTCTAAACATACTCCCAAGTGTTCGTTTTAGTGGCTAACGCGCGTAGCGACACTACGAAACGAACTCAAGAGCAAAAGCTACACAAAGACACGAACGACATCGGCACGACCCTAGCTTGGAACGCGACGCGACGCAACTACCAAGTCTAGACCCTGATCGTACCGATCGCACATTCATAACATAAGATATAGCGTGGAATCAATATACATAACGTCGCAACGTCAAAAAAAAGCCACGCCCAAAATATCCATAAATCTAGTAAGCAGTATATATCATTTTAGCATAAAACTAAAAGTTTTACCAAAACTAGTACTTACAAATATCTTCAAATAGCAAGGTTAAACCACTTATACCTTTACTAAAATTTTAGATTTCACTAATTAGGATTAGCAAAAGTTTAGTTTGTTAATTAGCTTAATTAGCCGATTAGGAAAATATCATTTAACAAATTAGCAACTTGATTAAGTTTTCATTTGTCTTAACTTATCACTTAACCATTCCATTAATCAAAACCCTAACTTGATTATGAAAATGATTTCTTGAATTTCTAAATATGAATTTAAAAGCTTAATTCAAACATCTAATTAAGCTAATTAAAGGTATTATGCAACAAAAAGAGAATAGGGTTATGGTTTTATACCTTCCAAGAACATAAGTTGAAACAAGAACAATCCACAGTTTTGCCTCCAAAATCCTCACTAGAATGAAGATCTAAGCAATATTTGTGACGAAGAATGAAGGTTTTGGATTATATTTGATTTTCTATGAATTAATTTGGATTTTTCATGATTATTTTGAAGCAAAATGAGATGAAATGAGTGGAAAGAAGATGAAGCGCAGCAAGGGAATGAGAGGCCGGCCATGAAAGGAAAGGCTAGGATGTTGTGGAATTTTGGAGAAAATTCTAGAAGATAATTGCAATAATTGCATAATAAAACAAAAAAAATAGCATCAGTCACCATTTCTTTTCTTGAAAATTCATTTAATTACACAAAATATCAAGATATTTGGAGAGAAGGTTCTAAACATAAATCTAGTGATTAACTTAGCGTAAAACTACATTAGTAGTAATTTATCCGCATAAAAAAGTAATTACCACTAATAAAGTGCACAAATAAAGCATTAAAATAATATTTTATTGGCGAAAAATTCTATGTGATCCAAAACTTTCTATTGACCTCCAAAGTTCGTGCACTATCTTTATTCTAGCTTATCTAGGAGCCGGCAAGTCTATATTGAAGTTTGATCACAATCGGGTTAAAACGGAAAACACCGACAATTTTACCCTAAAACGGAAAAATTCGCAAAACGATTTCTAAAACGTTACACAAATGAATTCCTTAGACATCACATGCCTAACAATTATAAACCCCGCATTTTAGTCTCGATATTGAAAACACTTTTCAATAAAAAGTCGGGTAATTCAACAAGATTCCCGACAACCGGATCGAATGCTCGTCGGAAACTTTAGTAGACGGCCGCACCCCCGATGCCGTCGACGAAGTGCACTTAGGCGGAACACCACGGGCGGGAGCACCCGAACGGATGCTTTTGGCGACGGCGTTCTCCTACAGTCACTTGGTCGGGGCGTGGCTATCTAGTAAGGTTACCCGGCGAGTATCCGTGTACACTACGTAATTGCAACGCACTTTTGATCCACATCAAAATCACGTGGCAACCGATCAAATGAGACTAAATTGCAAGATTTATAAAATTCAAATTAGTTTTCACAAAACTAAATATGTGGATTCCAAATATTGTATCACAATCATAGTAGTTAGACGATATTAAAGTTTTCGATCGAATAAAAAAACACCCAAAATTTTCCAAAGAGCTCAACACTTGAGCGGGGTTTAAAAAATACCCAGAACATGCCACAGCACCTATGGACCAACCGTAGAAGGGTCAACCCTTGCCTCACCTATGGTGCCGCAGAACTACCGCAAACCCAAGGGTTTTGTGGCGGTTTCGACGGCAACAGAATCGAGTTAGGATTTCGTTCTTCTAAAGGGTCCATAGAAAACACTTGCATGATTTTCTGAAGATTTCAAACTTGGAAAAAATCCAACTCTTGGAAAATTTCCAGCGAGAGAAAAATTGGGTTATTGATATCCGTTCGAACTTTTTAACGTCGTCTAAATAACTCGAATAGATGTTAGAATTACGATTACGAAACACTCCGAATTTCCTTTGCACAATGATAACATCACACGCAATTTTAGCAAAAACAAGCAACACCTGAAATACCAAAATCCAGAGACTGGAACACGATAAAAATTTGAAGCCCAGAACAATTCCCAAAACCGGCCAGGCCGGATTTTCAGGCAATGTGGCTAGACATATTTCGGCGAGAAGGGTTCAAATTTCTACTGTGTTCATGTTACATCTCATGCAACATTCTGCAATTGCTTAAAAAAATTTAGACACTCTGAAAATTTCGACAGAAACTGGGTTTACATTTCGAGTGTTTCGGAGTTGTTTCGATTTCGTAATACTACAACATCGTCTAAATCATTAGCATGGCTCTGATACCACTTCTGGGATCCCTAGTGTCGCCGCTTGGTTTCGGGAGGCATCGACCATGCCGTTTTCAAAAATTGGCGCACTAAGGAACCCTAACGCTAGAATCTAAACTAGAGAATTAGATGAATAAGCATGTAAACATCTTTACATCTAAGTGAATAAGGAATACAACCTTTGTAGACCAGTCCTTCATTTCAATAGTTCCGTGTAGTAGTCCCTTCGCTCCAATTAGTAATCTCTCGGACTCTAGTGAGGCTCCACAAGGTGAAATAAACAAGCTTGCTTGAAGTCTTCGAGGCCGAAGATAATCTACGTTGAGAAGACACTAACTTAAGCTACCTTTTCACTAAGTGATGATCTAGTGAAGAAACAACCCAATATAAATGGCTAGTAGAGAAGAGGTTGATGAAGTAGGAATTTTGCTCACTTTAGAAATAACTTTCTCACTATTTTTCTTCACCTCTCATGAAGCTAGAAAGCTTTTAGAGATGAGGAAGAAGATGAAGTGTGAATGGAATAATGAATGAGAATAGCAACCATGGGTGAGTTAGTATCGTATACTAACTCATGTAGAGACTAAACCATGGCTAACAATAATGGTTAGGTTAATAAATATCTACAAGTAAAACAAAACTAGTAGACTAATTCAAAGATGTTTTAAGCTTCTCCAAGCTTCCAAGCATGAAAATTTCCAACTGATATTGAATTACTTTAAATAAATAAAACCTTACATTATTATAAGCATGGTGTGAGTCTCATACACCCATGTATCATGTGGCATCAAGCATGACACAAAATAATGTACATTAATATATATCACATATATACAATTGTACACTAGTGAGAAAATGAAATCTTAAATGAGCTAATATTGGTTAATATGAATTAATATATCAAATATATAATTATACATTAAATTATTAAATCAACACTTGATTTAATAATCCGACTATATCACATACAACCGACTACTATCAAATGTATCAACTTGTCGAATAAACAATTGATTCGACAGGTCGGCTATATCACATATAACCGGCCGATATCACATATCGCGAGAATAGAATACGGCATCACATACTAGTATTAATCTCGGTCCCGCACATATCACATATGTGCTCTTACTTCATTTTGCTTGAGCCAGAAAACCTTGTAAGTCCATGCTACCTCTCCCGGTACTTTCGGGAATGCGGAATATGGTAAAAAACAATTTTTACGGAGGTGGTAACATGGACCTAAAACCCGGATCTTGGTTAAACTTCTATCTAACAACCTAACTATGAGTTTCTAGCTACTCGGTTAGGGGGTTATACCTTGCTTGTCTTGAACTCTTTCGTCTTCAAGCTCCGATGGTGGTCCGATGGCTTCTTCTCGTCGTCTCCGTACGCCGAAGATGGATCCACCTGAAAGCTCCAACCTTTAGCTCCTTCTTCGTTCTTTGAAGAAACTAGTTCACTTGGTTTGCTAAACCTAGTGAACTAGAATGAGTAGAGAAGAATTAGAATGGGATTTTATCTATGGTTCTTGATTCTCAACTCATGAGACAATAGAACCATAGGATCAAGAGAGGGAGCAAGAGGTTGAGGGTGAGAGCAAAAGGAGAGCTCAAGAACAAGAGAGAGAGTGTGCAAGAAAGAATGAGGCTCTCTTTTGTCTTTCACCATCTCATAATCCAAAGTGATCATAACTCATCATATCAAAAAAAGTCTTATGTGATGGTTGAAGCAACCATAACCATATCATTTCATGCACTCATTTTACATAAATGAGCAAGTAAACAAAAGTCTTTGCCATGAAATGATGGCTATGGTTATCATGATGGTCAACTAGTCAAGCCTAGTCAACCGGTCAACAAAGTCAACAAGTCAACAAAAGTCAACAAGTCAACAAAGTCAACAAAAGTCAACAACCATGTCACCATAATACTTAATTAATATAATAGTTAATCACATATCAAATTCTCATTAGGGTTGAGCAAAAAGTCAAATAGTCAACGGTCAACTGTCAACAACCCTAATGAGAATCCGCTGCCTCTGCCTCCCTGTCACCTGTGCATACACACCCGCATCCGCGTTCCGAGGAACACGAATGCACACTGGATAAATCCAATCCCAAAAGGTACACTAGGATCTGGCTTAAACCAAAGCCCGCTAGTGTAAACTGTCCGGACACTGTACGTGCACAAGTGCACGGATGTGACCGAACCCTGTCGCAAAACCATGCGACCTGTCGCAATACCATGCGACCTCTACTCTTTTGCCTAAAGGCGAAAAGATTTCTGTGTGGGACTCTAAAGACTCAACACTACGCTGGCAGTGGGTTTAACCACAGACCGCAAGCGGCACTAGCTGTGCGTAACGGTCCCCAGGTAGTTCCGACAAGAAGACCGACGAGGCGAAACCCATCTGAACTCCTACTGAGCCTGAGTGTGACATTCTCCGTACAGTCCGGTCTGTTCGTCTGATACATCGCATGGCGGGCCTAGGGGGCGGTAAACGTCAGTCCCCCAATAGCGGTACAAGTCATGCCGGAGCGAAGCCCAAAACACCCTGAGATAACACTGGAAACCTACCAGTATATCTCGTTTGCCCTAGCCAGGGACTACTCGTGTAATGGCTCTCCTAGACACAGCGCGATGTCAACCCCCAATACCGGGAGAGACGAATCCTGTCTAACCGTCACTGCCTCCAAGTGCTTCGGGACTGCACCCAACCACTACCTGTTTGCACGCCTCCTTTGAGCCGTGGTAGGGTAGTGATCAAAGTACAGTGGGAACACACTCGAGGCGGAGTGACAGTGTCTAGTCAGCGGACTAAGCTTTACTCATGTCACCTGGGAACTGATAACTGACGATAGGTATAATACCAACTAGTCAGTTCCCGACGAGTCCTGTCCAGTGTACCCGTAACCTAACGAGCACCCGCATACTATCTCAAGTACGACGTACTGACGGCTGTGGGACAGACCGTCTCCCACACTGGGATGAGAAGCGCATGCGCTGGTCTACTCCGGAGTATCGATGCCCTGTCTCGATAGTCCTGCGACCAGGGACCTGCATAAGGATGTGCTTATAGATTACCCAGCCCCACTAGTGTGACGGCCATCACATCGCTGGTAATCAAGCAAAGATCATAAGGGCTCTACTAATGTGTATAGGCGATATACAAAAATAAACACATGTACACATTGAAGTAGAAACAAACCAAGTAGCATACTACTATTTTGAGAAGATTTTATGTACAAGGTGAATATCCCAAGCATCCATTAAGTAATATACAAACCAGTATGATACAGTAATGGCCTCTAGGGCATATACACTAACAATCTCCCACTTGCACTAAGGCCATGTACTGGCGTATCGAAGACCTATCATCTCGATCAGCCGCTCGAACTGAGTCTGGGGCAGGGCCTTGGTGAATGGATCTGCAGTGTTATCTTCTGAAGCGACTCTCCGAACCTCGATCTCCTGGCGATCCACGATCTCCCTGATAAGGTGATACCGCCTCAAGATGTGCCTGGATCTCTGATGGGACCTGGGTTCCTTCGCTAAAGCTATAGCCCCGTTGTTGTCGCAATACAGAGGTATTGGATCAACAATGGACGGAACCACCTGAAGTTCTTTCAAGAACTTCCTCATCCAGACAGCTTCTTTTGCGGCATCAGATGCAGCGATGTATTCCGCTTCCATCGTCGAGTCTGCAACGGTTTCCTGTTTGGAACTCTTCCAACACACCGCCCCTCCATTGAGGGTAAAGACAAAACCCGACATGGACTTGGAATCAATCTTGTCACTTTGGAAGCTGGAGTCAGCAAAGGCCTCGATCTGGAGGTCTTTTCCGCCATACACCAAGAACATCTCCTTAGTCCTTCTCAGGTACTTGAGAATGTTCTTTACCGCTATCCAGTATTTCTCCCCAGGGTTTGACTGATACCGGCTTACCACACTCAGTGCATAAGCTACATCCGGTCTGGTACACAACATCGCATACATTATAGAGCCTACCGCAGAAGCGTAGGGTATAATAGACATGCGATCCCTCTCCAAATCAGTCTTGGGAGACATCTCTTTAGAGAGGGTGATCCCGTGACAAGCCGGTAGGTTACCGCGCTTGGAATCTTCCATACTGAATCTCTTCAGTATGGTGTCGATGTACCTGGACTGAGAAAGTCCTAATATCTTCTTGGATCTGTCACGGTAGATCCGGATACCCAGAATGTACGAGGCATCACCCAGGTCTTTCATGGAGAACTTGTGTGACAAGAACCCCTTGACAGATTGTAGCATAGGAATGTCATTTCCTATTAAGAGAATGTCATCCACGTATAAAACGAGGAATACTACAGTTCTCGCTACAAATCTACTATAGATGCATGGTTCATCTGGATTTTTAATAAAGCCAAATTCTTTGACCGTCTCATCAAAGCAGATGTTCCAACTCCGCGATGCCTGCTTTAGTCCATAGATGGACTTAAGAAACTTGCACACCTTTCCGCTGCTTCTACTCTGAATGAAACCCTCTGGCTGGTCCATATAGACACACTCCTCTAAATTTCCATTTAGAAAAGCTGTCTTTACGTCCATTTGCCAGATCTCATAATCGTGGAAGGCAGCAATGGCAAGAAGGATCCGAATGGATTTCAGCATGGCTACTGGAGAAAAGGTTTCGTCATAGTCCAAGCCAGGTCTTTGACGAAAACCCTTTGCTACCAGCCTAGCTTTATAGGTCTCAACCTGTCCATCTACACCAATCTTCCTTTTGAAGATCCACTTGCATCCTACGGGTTTTACCCCGTCTGGAGCAATGTCCAACGTCCATACCTTGTTGGTGTACATGGACTCCATTTCGGTCCGCATTGCATCCAGCCATTTCACTGAGTCAACGCTCTGAACGGCCTGCTGGAAGCTAGTAGGCTCATCATAATCTATGATGCAATCCTCTCTATCCCCGTCTATGAGAAAACCACAGTATCTCTCGGGCGGATGAGTCTGCCTACTACTCCTGCGGAGCGGCGTAGGAATGTCCTGTTCTGTTGAACCCTCTGGTTCCACTAACCTTTCAGTAATAGTCTGTGGTTCTGGAATTTCTTCCAGTTCCACTGGGCTCCCACTATTTTCCTTTTCCAAGAACTGGTGTTCTAGAAAGTGGGCATTACGAGAAACAAGGACTTTTTGTTCCTCTGCGTAGTAGAAAAGATACCCCCTGGTGTTCTTTGGGTATCCCACAAACTTGCACAGTACTGAGCGTGCCTCGAGTTTGTCCGCATGCTGCTTTTTGACAAAAGCTGGACATCCCCAGATCTTCAGATATTGAAGATAGGGTTTCATCCCACTCCACATTTCATATGGGGTGGTAGGCACAGTTTTAGTCGGAACTCGGTTCAAAAGGTATGCAGCTGATTCTAGCGCATACCCCCAGAATGATCGCGGTAACTCAGCGTTACTCATCATGGACCGCACCATATCCAATAGGGTGCGGTTCCGTCTCTCCGATACACCGTTATGTTGCGGGGTGTATGCCGGAGTAAGCTGAGAGAGAATTCCGTTCTCTTTTAAATAGTCCAGGAACTCGGCACTTAAGTATTCTCCACCTCGATCCGATCTTAGAATCTTAATACTTTTGCCGGTCTGTTTCTCTACTTCATTCTTATACTCCTGGAATTTTCCAAAGGCCTCGGACTTATGTTTCATTAAGAAGACATAACCGTACCTTGAGAAGTCATCCGTAAAAGTAATGAAGTAAGAATGTCCGCTTCGGGCATGTGTAGACATTGGACCGCACACGTCACTGTGTACGAGTCCCAAGAGCTCGTTCGCTCTTACTCCATGTCCAGTAAACGGAGTCTTTGTCATCTTTCCTTTGAGACAGGATTTTTAAGTGGCATACGACTGATATTCGAACGCATTCAAATACCCTTCTGTATGTAACTTCGTCAACCTTCTCTCATTGATGTGACCCAATCTACAATGCCACAAGAAAGTCTGATTTATTTCTGGAGACTTTCTTTTGTGTGTATTCTGGACATTGAAAATCTGTGGTTGGTTCAATACGTATATACCATTACTCAATGTACCTGACCCAATCAAAACTTGATTAAGGTGAATGTTTACAACATTACTTACAAACGCAAATTCATAACCTTCTTTAGAAACTAAAGATACAGAAATGATATTACAAGTTGCGTTGGGTACAAAAAAGCAATTACGCAAAACCAAAACATGTCCATCTGACATTCCCAGGTGATAGTCCCCCACGGCTTTAGCATCCATGCTAGCTCCGTTCGCAACTCTGAGGGTCATGTCACCTGCCTTCAAAACCCTACGATTTCTCAACGCCTGCAAAGAATTACAGATATGAGATCCTGATCCGGTATCCAATACCCAGGAAGTAGAGTTTATTGAAAGACAGTTTTCAATAACATACAAACCTGAAGCTGAAGCTGCAACCTGCTTCAATTCCTGTGTTCTGGCCTTCCAGGCCCTGCAATCATTCTTCCAGTGTCCTTTCTTATGACAATAGAAGCATTCTTCCTTATCCACAAGCTTCCCCGCTATCTTTGTTGCTTTACTTTTTCCCTTCGTATCCGCCTTACTAACACCGCCCCATGGTTTGGCGGGGGCCTTCTTCTTCTTTCCCTTGGCTTTCGCCTTGGACCTAGAAGAAGATGATCCTCCTACGAACAAAGTGGATGTATCCCTACCTTTCAGTAGGGTGCCCTCTGCGCTCCTCAGCATGTTGAGGAGCTCTGAAAGTTCAACCTCTTTTTCTTGTAAGTTGAAGTTCAGTATAAACTGGGCGTAAGTAGAAGGAAGGGACTGGAGAACTATATCCGTATATAGCTCACTCTCCAATGTGATCCCTAGGTCCGCGAGCTCCTCAATGTAGCCGATCATCTTTAGCACGTGCTCGGCTACTGATGATCCGACGGCCATTCTTGTCGAAAATAACTTTTTCGACGCTTCGTATCTTGCGATACGAGATTGCTCTCCATACAGTTCTTTTGTATGAAGCAATATGGATTCCAAGTCCATATTCTCATGCCTCCTCTGATGTTCGTTGTCCATCGAGGCAAGCAGGAGGCATTTGGCCTTCGCGCTATCAATCTCCCAAGTCTTGCGGATTTCCTTATCCGCGACGCTGGAAGTTGGACCAGGGACAGGGGGAGCTTTGGTGGTAAGAAGATACCCCAGCTTGTCGTAAGTGATTGCTATCTTGACATTCCTGAGCCAATCTTTGTAGTTTGGCCCTGTCAGTTTGTTTTTATCTAGGAGTAACTTAAGTCCAGTCATGTTGATTGGTCGCTGCAATTAGGAGAGAGAAGAAGAAACACTCAGCATGATGCTCTTGCAAGTTTAGAGTGGTTTTTAGTTTGTCTAAACAGGATGGCTCCCACTGTTTCTCGAATCCCTCCTCAAACCATAAAGGAAGAATTAGTCAGGATCAATCCCACCGTACAATACTTGCTTAACCGTTCAGCCAGGCTGGTGTCGGTACTTCGAGGGAGGTTTTCCAACGCTTTCGCGAAGTTCCTTAATTAAAGAACCTCTTTTCCCTGGGGGCGTAGCCCCGCTAACACCTTTCTAGGCACCTACTAGGTTTATAGCATTGATCGTTAAGTGAGAAATTTCCCGAGGAGTAGCATATACTCACAGTAGGATCGGGATCCAAATATCATTGCGTGACAAAACTGAAGGAATCCTACCAGAATCATCACACTCCAAATGGTATGCAAATCTAGCAAGTTTCAGTACTTATGAAACTCTCGATGTGGATTTTTGCCCCATGCTCTTATGACCTTGGCGTGAGGTCAAAATGTCATAAGTCACATGTCAAGTTCGTCCCATCATTATCCAGGTTAATTTGAACCCACCCGTACATACCCTTGACGTAGGCCAAAATGGCAGTACGACTGTCTCAAACCAACGCATTCTATCTATTCAACAGATAAATATCCGGCAGCTACCAATCACTATGCCTTGGCGTGAGGTCAAAATACATAGCTTGAATACTACCGAATATTTAACTGAAATGATGGAGGGCTACGGATGGTTTTGGTAAAACCGTGAACGTAGTGAACTTGATTTTGTCGATGGAACAAGATAGCTTTTAAATGGAGTGGCTCAAACTCCGTATTTTAAAAGTTTGTTTTGAAAAGAACCGAGTGGTTTTTCGAAAGTGTTCCAACGACTTTAACTTGGTTTATTATCTTGCATTAGTTCTTTTAATGCATGATATTCTTGCATTAGTTCTTTTAATGCGTCCCATCATTTAATCCTACCATTGCAGAAAACAACCAAAATATGACGTACGCTTATGCCATTCGCATTCGCCATGGGGCCCCGTCATTACCCGTTAGGTTACTTAACTAACGACAGAGCGGGGGCTGGGCTAGCGCGGCTGTAAAACATAAGCAACGCCTAAATAATATCATATATAGATATACTGCAATGATAAACATTTCAGATCACAGATGAATACATTGGATATACTAGGAATCTGTAATTCGCACGAGCCTGTAACAAAAACAGATTACACGGTCGCGGTGAATAGACAAAACCCCACCCAAGACCCCTATGGGTGCGGCAAACTACCCGCCAAGTACCCGAAGCGTAGCAACCTCCCTCATCTCCATGAGTAGGCCACTCGACACTTCGGCATACCCGGTAGTTTGTGCACCCCCTCCATGGGTCTATCCTAGGAGCAAAAACAGTAAAAAGAAATTATACAATGACGGCTACAACCCCGACCCGGTTGTGCGGCCTTACAAATAATTATTACATCAATTTACAAATTTACATGAATTGAAAGAAAAGAAAACTCTCGTCTCACAACCCCCGGCTATTCACCCGCGACAATCCAACATATTCATATCCACATTCCAGCAACATTACAGATCACAGATTTGTATAACCCCCACTAATCGACATATAGCGATTAGTAGATGTTCAATACAAATATCACATTACAGAAAACCCGTTAGCTTAAGTCTTTTAGAAGTTCGATCAAAAATACGGATTTTCGGGACCCCAAAATAAAATTTTCGTTCTGGAAAATCTGGGTTGAAAATATATATACTAAAAATCCCAAAATACCCCAATTAGCAAACTGCAAAAAAGAAAACCCATGACCGAGTCAACTCGGCCGCGGATCCGCGGCGGGAGCGTGCTCCCGCCGCGGAACCGCGGCGCTTTGATCGAGTCATGGGCCCAAATTTTTGCAGTTTCTTTAAAAAAGCCTGAGTCGATTTTTGGTGTATTTCAAAAAAATTTTCCAGCACTTTTAAAATCGACAGAAAGTTTAAAATTCCGGGGTTCGTTTCGGGACTTTTGCGTTGATCGATCTTCTAGATACTTGCTAACATGTTAAATAGAGTTTAACTAGGCTCTGATACCACTGTAAGTCCATGCTACCTCTCCCGGTACTTTCGGGAATGCGGAATATGGTAAAAAGCAATTTTTACGGAGGTGGTAACATGGACCTAAAACCCGGATCTTGGTTAAACTTCTATCTAACAACCTAACTATGAGTTTCTAGCTACTCGGTTAGGGGGTTATACCTTGCTTGTCTTGAACTCCTTCGTCTTCAAGCTCCGATGGTGGTCCGATGGCTTCTTCTCGTCGTCTCCGTACGCCGAAGATGGATCCACTTGAAAGCTCCAACCTTTAGCTCCTTCTTCGTTCTTTGAAGAAACTAGTTCACTTGGTTTGCTAAACCTAGTGAACTAGAATGAGTAGAGAAGAATTAGAATGGGATTTTATCTATGGTTCTTGATTCTCAACTCATGAGACAATAGAACCATAGGATCAAGAGAGGGAGCAAGAGGTTGAGGGTGAGAGCAAAAGGAGAGCTCAAGAACAAGAGAGAGAGTGTGCAAGAAAGAATGAGGCTCTCTTTTGTCTTTCACCCTCTCATATTCCAAAGTGATCATAACTCATCATATCAAAAAAAGTCTTATGTGATGGTTGAAGCAACCATAACCATATCATTTCATGCACTCATTTTACACAAATGAGCAAGTAAACAAAAGTCTTTGCCATGAAATGATGGCTATGGTTATCATGATGGTCAACTAGTCAAGCCTAGTCAACCGGTCAACAAAGTCAACAAGTCAACAAAAGTCAACAAGTCAACAAAGTCAACAAAAGTCAACAACCATGTCACTATAATACTTAATTAATATAATAGTTAATCACATATCAAATTCTCATTAGGGTTGAGCAAAAAGTCAAATAGTCAACGGTCAACTGTCAACAACCCTAATGAGAATCCGCTGCCTCTGCCTCCCTGTCACCTGTGCATACACACCCGCATCCGCGTTCCGAGGAACACGAATGCACACTGGATAAATCCAATCCCAAAAGGTACACTAGGATCTGGCTTAAACCAAAGCCCGCTAGTGTAAACTGTCCGGACACTGTACGTGCACAAGTGCACGGATGTGACCGAACCCTGTCGCAAAACCATGCGACCTGTCGCAATACCAAGCGACCTCTACTCTTTTGCCTAAAGGCGAAAAGCTTTCTGTGTGGGACTCTAAAGACTCGACACTACGCTGGCAGTGGGTTTAACCACAGACCGCAAGCGGCACTGACTGTGCGTAACGGTCCCCAGGTAGTGCCGATAAGAAGACCGACGAGGCGAAACCCATCTGAACTCCTACTGAGCCTGAGTGTGACATTCTCCGTACAGTTCGGTCTGTTCGTCTGATACATCGCATGGCGGGCCTAGGGGGCGGTAAACGTCAGTCCCCCAATAGCGGTACAAGTCGTGCCGAAGCGAAGCCCAAAACACCCTGAGATAACACTGGAAACCTACCAGTATATCTCGTTTGCCCTGGCCAGGGACTACTCGTGTAATGGCTCTCCTAGACACAGCGCGATGTCAACCCCCAATACCGGGAGAGACGAATCCTGTCTAACCGTCACTGCCTCCAAGTGCTTCGGGACTGCACCCAACCACTACCTGTTTGCACGACTCCTTTGAGCCGTGGTAGGGTAGTGATCAAAGTACAGTGGGAACACACTCGAGGCGGAGTGACAGTGTCAAGTCAGCAGACTAAGCTGTACTCATGTCACCTGGGAACTGATAACTGACGATAGGTATAATACCAACTAGTCAGTTCCCGACGAGTACTGTCCGGTGTACCCGTAACCTAACGAGCACCCGCATACTATCTCAAGTACGACGTACTGACGGCTGTGGGACAGACCGTCTCCCACACTGGGATGAGAAGCGCATGCGCTGGTCTACTCCGGAGTATCGATGCCCTGTCTCGATAGTCCTGCGACCAGGGACCTGCATAAGGATGTGCTTATAGATTACCCAGCCCCACTAGTGTGACGGCCATCACATCGCTGGTAATCAAGCAAAGATCCTAAGGGCTCTACTAATGTGTATAGGCGATATACAAAAATAAACACATGTACACATTGAAGTAGAAACAAACCAAGTAGCATACTACTATTTTGAGCAAGATTGTATATACAAGGTGAATATCCCAAGCATCCATTAAGTAATATACAAACCAGTATGATACAGTAATGGCCTCTAGGGCATATACACTAACAAACCTCTGTGTAGGACTCTAGAAACTCGTCAATATGCCGGTAGTAGGTGGTGATCATATAAGTCACCCACAAGCCGCAAGCGGTCTGCTAAACGTAACGGCCACCCGGGTATTGAGCGATCAGAAGATCAACAAGTAAGCCTGCTCATACTTCTGCGAATCCAACAAGTAACACTACAGTACAGTCCGGTCTCTTCGTCAGATATGTCGCATATCACAGCCTGGGGGTGGTATAACGTCAGATCCCAATAGCCTGATAAGTCATGCCGATGAAAGGTCCATAACGGTTCGAGAAACTACTGATAATACTTACCAGTAGATCTAAGCAACCCTGGCCAGGGATTTCCTGTTATGGTTAATCGAGCAGAGCGCAACATCAACCCCAAATACCGGGTGAGACGAATCCCCTCCTATCGCTCATTGCCTCCATGTGACTCGGGAATGTACCCAAAAACCACCGTTTTGCATGATCTCTTGAACGTGGTAGGGTGGAAATCAAAACACAGTGGGAATCATATAAGACTTTATGATGATCTCAGGTCGACAGACTAACATGTACCAGTGTCACCAGAGAACTGCTATCTTACGATAGGTATAATACCATCTAGGAGTTCTTGGCGAATCCGTCCAGTGTACCCCGTCTCCACTGAGCACATGTATACCTTCTCTAATGTCAAATACCAATGGATGTGGGATCATCCATCGCCCATCATATGGGTCAAGAAGCGTATACGCTAGTCTACTCTGGAATATCAATGCCCCGTCTCGATACATCCATGACTAGGAACATTTGAAGGATGTACTTACCGACTACCTTTGCCCCACTAGTATGATCTACATCATAATCCTGGTAGTCAAGTATTCATTCTAAGGGCCTTATCAACATTTAATAGAGAGACAATAAGTGTACATGTTAAGATAAAGTGCAACTAGATAGCTTACTATCATGTCGAGCTAGAAAGTCCTCTATATATATGTCCAAGCATCCACTACATTATACATCGTATGTACAATAATGGCCTCTAGGGCATACATATTACTAACATGTAGTAGCCGTATTGGATACATGCAGGGTTCCGATCAAATGAGTGTACTAGTTACCCGGACTTTCGATCGGACGGTTGATAATATTAGCCGGCTCGGGTTTGAGCCGGATTATTAAATCAGATATTGATTTAATAATTTATGTATATATATTTCGATATGTATATTCTAGTATTATGTTCTTTATGTTATTCTATCTCTTCGGGTACTCGTATTTGAGTACGAATATAGGTATGTATATACAGTAGAATGTAATCCGTATTTTTACAGATAACATTCTAGAAGGTGGATACCTCATTTAGTTTTTATCCATTTATTTATAAATGGAAATGAGGTGGAAATAAAGAGAGGGGGGTATGGTGAGAACCATGCTTGCATAGTGTGCACAAATGAATTAATAATTCATTTGTGCAAATTATTCAAGCATGGGCTTGATATTATATTGAAATATATGTTTTTACAAAACCTAGAATGATGAATTTCTCTCTCATGGTTGGCTCATTATTTTTGGATATGGTTTTCTCAACCTCACCATTAGCTTCACTCTCCTCTCTAGGTTTTTCATGAGTTCCTCCACCTTCATGCTTAACCTCCTCTCTACAATCTCATGAGTTGAGAATCAAGAGAGAAGGTGAGATAGATAAACGCTTGGATCCATTCACTACATCCTAGTCACTCTAGACTAGCCATCTTGAGTCCCTAGTTGCTTCACTTGTTTATGGTTTGGAGATAGAGCCAAGAGCTACATCCCTCGGGTGGATCATTATCGACAGAGGAAGACCGGCGACCAAGTTCAGTCGAGGATGCCTCAAGGAGCTTGGGAAGATGGTAGAAGATCGAAGGACACGGTTAATGTAGGGTTACTAGGCACTCTAAGGAGGTTCTACAAGGCATCAACCATACCCGATTAAAATTTTAGCCATGCCGAATAACTCTAAACAAGATCTTTAAACTAGAGATTAGGCAAAAACTAACAAGTTAAAAAACTTTAACACTAAGTGAATACGAAATACAACCTTTGTAGATCGGTCCTTCGCTTCTTAAGCTCCTTGTAGTAGTCCCTTCGCTGCGATCATCGAACTCCCGGACTCTCGGACGGCTCCATAAGAAAATTGCAACGGTATTGCTTGAAGTCTTCGAGGCCGAAGATGATCTACGTCGAGGGAATACGAACTCAAGCATCTACTTCACTAACTAGAGAATTAGTGAAGCAAACACCCTAAACTAAAGTGCTAGTCTAGTAGAGGATGATGAAATAGGAAATGGGTACACTTTATAATTTCTTTTCTCACTTTGATTCTCTCTCTTTTTCAAACCCTATAAAGAAATTGAAGGAGGAAAAAGATGAGCTCAAAATGAGAATGAAACTTTTTTTTAGAGAGAGAGAGCTAACCATGGTGAGTGAGTATCATATACTAACTCATGTAGAGACATTACCATGGCTAATTATAGCGGTTAGTACGCCGGCAGTAGGTGATGATCATATCAAGCACCCACAAGCCGTCAGCGGTACTAGCTGGACGTAACGGCTACCCGGGTATTGAGCGATCAGAAGATCAGCAAGCAAGCCCGCTCTAACTCCTGCAAAAAGCCTGGCAGTGACACTACCGTACAGTCCGGTCTCCTCGTCTGATATGTCGCATATCAAGTCTAGGGGTGGTAAAACGTCAGACCCCCATAACCGATAAGTCATGCCGATATGAGGCTCATAACGGGCTGAGAAACTACTGGTAACACTTACCAGTAAATATCTAAACCAGCCCTGGCCAGGGACTTCCCTGTTATGGCCAATCGAGCATAGCGCAACATCAACCCCTAATACCGGAAGAGACGAAACCCCTCCTATCGCTCATTGCCTCCATGTGACTCGGGACTGTACCCAAAAACCACCGTTTTGCACGCCCTCTTGGACGTGGTAAGGTGGAAATCAAAGCACAGTGGGAATTACACAAGACTCTATGACGATCTCGGGTCTACAGACTAACCTGTACCAGTGTCACCAGAGAACTGCCATCTGACGTAAGGTATAATACCATCTGTGAGTTCTCGGCGAGTCCGTCCAGTGTACCCAGTCTACACTGAGCACCCGTATATCATCTCTGATGTCAAACACCAATGGATATGGGATCATCCATCGCCCATCTGTATGGGTCGAGAAGGCATACGCTAGTCTACATTGGTATATCAATGCCCCGTCTCGATACACCCACGACTAGGGACCTTGAAGGATGTACTTATGGACTACCATGTCTCCACTAGTATGATCCGTATCATAATCCAGGTAGTCAAGTACCCATCCTAAGGGCTTTACCAACATGTAACAGAGACAATCAGTGTACATATTAAGGTAAAGAGTAACCAGATAGCATACTATCATGTCGAGCAAGAAAGTCCTCCCTATATATGTCCAAGCATCTACTACAATATACATCTCATGTATAGTAATGGCCTCTGGGGCATACATATAACTAACAGTTAATTCAATATAACCATCTATAACCTAGTAGTTTAGCTCATTGTGGTTTGCTAGTATTCGTTTATGGTTCGATCTAGACGGATACGTTAGCGCAAAATTTTTTAAACGCCAGTTTTCGTTTCGCACCTGCAACGGTAGATGGCCAGGGCACTATCGTGCCCCAACACTTCCATGATGCAATCCTCACTTCCATCGTCTATGAGAAAACCGTAGTATCTCTCAGGTGGATGAAAAACCCTACTAGATTTTCGGAGTGGCTGAGGTTCGTCGGGGACTATCGAATCCTCCGATTCTCCCAAATCGTCAGTTATAGTTTGTGTAGCCAGAACTTCTTCCAATTCTACCTTATTACCACTAATTTCTTTCACAAAAAATTCCTTTTCTAAAAAGGTGGCATGTTGAGAAACAAACACCTTTTGTTCCTCGGTATGGTAGAAGATATATCCATAAAAATCCATTGGATATCCGACAAACTTGCAAAAAACAGACCTTGCCTCGAGTTTGTCCAGATTTTGCTTTTTAACATAGGCCCGACAACCCCATATCTTAACTCGTTTAAGAGATGGTATCTTCCCATTCCATATCTCATATGGAGTGGTAGGCACGGATTTGGTCGGAACCCTATTCAATAGGTATGTAGCTGTCTCAAGTGCATAACACCAAAATGAAATAGGTAACTCAGCATTACTTATCATAGAGCGCACCATATCAAATAGGGTGCGATTCATCCTCTCCAAAACTCCATTGTGTTGTGGTGTATACGGAGGAGTAAGATGAGAGAGAATCCCAATTTCTTTTAAATAGTCTTTGAATTCCATCCTCAAGTATTCTCTTCCCCGATCAGATCGTAGAACTTTAATACTTTTACCCGTCTAATTCTCAATTTTGTACTTATATTCCTTGAATTTCTCAAAAGATTCAAATTTGTGTTCATCAGGAGCACATGTCCGTATCTTGAGAGATCATCGGTGAACATAATGAAGTACGAGGAACCATTTCTGGCATGTGTAAACATAGGACCGCATATATCACAATGTATAGTCCTAAGAGTTTACTAGCTCTTTCTCCGTGACCAGTAAACGGAGTATTGGTCATCTTCCCTTTGAGACAAGACTCGCAAGTTTCATAAGATGTAAATTCAAACTGATTTAAATATCCATCTTTATGCAATATAGCTAGTCTTGTCGTATTGATATGACGTAGTCCACAATGCCACAAGAAGGCTTCGTTCATTTCTGAACTTTTCTTCTTGTGTGTGTTCTTTATGCTTAGAACTGTCATTTGATTTAGAGCGTATATACCATTACATAAGGTACCAAACCCAATCAACGCTTGATTAAGGAAAATGTTCATAACATTATCCTCCAATACAAAGTTATATTCTTCTTCTTATAATAAAGAAACTGATATAATATTGCACATCATATTTGGTACGTAATAACAGTCGTTCAGAATTAATGTATTATTATTTGGTAATACTAGGTGATATTCGCCAACTGCTTTGGTTGCAACAATTGCACCTTCCTTAAATTTAGAGATATATCACCCTTTCCAAGTTCTCTACCTCTCCTTAACCCATGTAACAAATTACATACGTGGGATCCTAATCCGGTATCCAATACCTAGGACGTAGAGCATACTGAGAAATAGTTCTCGGTAACGAACACACCCGAAGAAGATGCATAATCATGCTCATTATTCGTACGGGTTGCATGGGAATCCTGATATTCCCATATTCTTTGCTCAGACTTATGACAATCATAAAAAAAGCGGAACCAACGTTCCCTAGCTCAGTATAATAAGCCGGTTCGGTCAATACATCCATATTATTATCTTGATTAAGGCGTGTCATGGTCACTACCTGGAGAGAGAAAGAGAAGGAAACGCTTTACCGTGCGCTCTTTGGAAGATTAGATTGGCTATTATCTTATCTAATCAGGATGGCTCCCACCGTTTTTATCAAATCTTCCTTCAAACCCTAAAAGGTAAGATTAGACGGGATTAATTACACCCTACAGATTCTCCAATCGGTCAGCCAGGCAGTTATTGGTACTCAGAGGGAGTCTCCCCATGCTTTCGCATGGAACTAATTAAATAACCTAATTTCTGCTGGGGCTTAACCCCATTAACACCTTTATTAGACACCTACTGGATCAGCTAATTGTAAAATAGAAAACTCTCTCAGGAGTAACTCTTACTCACAGTGGGTATCGGTTGTCACGACCCGAAAGTACGGAACGTGACTGGAACTTAGATTACGAGACGTCTAAAGGCGTAACGTAACCTAAGTCAGCCAAAGCCCAGAAAATCTAAACCAAAATCGCAAGAGTGGAAGAAACCTTTCATGAAAACGATTTTGAAATCAATTAAGTTGCATTGAACCCCTTTTTAAAAACGTCAAAAATTTCTGAAAATTTCGGCAGAGTCTCCTTTGTAAATTCTATCCCCCAAAATGGGTACAACAAGATATATAACATGTAATCACAAAATGGCATCCCCAAGCGGGAGCTAGCTCTTCGCCCAAGGCGGATCACAACCACACGCAATATATATATGTAATCTCAAGAAAAGAGCATAAAGAAATGCAAAAATAAGAAAACATAACGTCGGCTCAAGTGAGCTCGACCCAAAAGAACCCACATATACACAAATCTCTCAGTCTCATCACTAGGTTGCATATACACATAAGAAGTCGTAGATGGAGAATACTAGATACAAAAATAGTACAAAAAGAGATAAAAGTGCTCTCGCAACCCACCTACGAGCAATGTCGCGAGTCTGAGCAAAAGAAGTCACTAATAAGATAAGTCACCGCTACTAGGCTGATGAGTCCGACCTGCAAGTCACTGTGGCACAATGGGGGTGAGTTGCCAGCTCGTGAGTAGAATATAACATCTAGTAAGGCTATCGTAAGAATGCACGCAAATACATCACAGCATGTATGTCCAGATGTGATGTAATACCTCTAGTATGCATGCACATGTATGCAATGTCAATACTAAATCTTTAAGTGTTTTAAATGCTATGAGTTCTGGATTCTTAACTTTAAAAAAAGAATATCTGTATAATAGCTAAATACCATCAAGAAATCATCTGAAACCCGTGTCAAGTATCGACACCAAATATGAAAACACATCTGTCTCAATGTCTCACTGAATCAATGTCTCAATACATCCGGCTCCGTCAGTCTGGATCGGCCCATATCATCAAATCTCACGACAACGGTCGGTATCCTCCGGATATCCGCCGCGCCAGACATCACCGGTAGGTAGTCTTCCCCTGCCAGGCTCATCGTCTACAACTCGATCTTCTTGCCTCGGGGTACAATACAGGGCCCACCATGTACCCGAGACGGTTCATCCACTCCTCGAATCGGGTCTCGAAATCTAACAGAAAATATGAAAACTCATGGTGGACGACACATACATCATGAGAAAACTGCAACTTGTTTTTAAAATGATAAATATAAGCTTTTGTTAACTTCTTACGGTTTTCCCCAAAATCCAGAAATCGCAGAAATACTGAAATCCTCAAGAAAATCATAATACTCAACATGTTGTATATGATAAATGTCTATGATATCAAGGTATGCGATGTAATTTGTGGCTAGAAATCTATGTAAGTATGATGATGATGCGAGGTATATACATGCTGTGCGATTTCATATATCATGTATGATGCAAGTGGCGATACTAAGCTAAACAGGTTCTATGGTGCACGTGGCATGGAAATTACCAAAGGCGTGTGTGTCACATGAATAGTGCTCATGCAACAGGAACCAATAGTAATGGTGTTCGTGTCCTACGAAGTGATATCGCACATGTGTATATGGATATCCTATGCAAATCTTGTAGACGAATAGCTATAAATGTATGAAATGTAAATGAGGGGGGTTAGCTAACTAACAATGCGTATCTTGCAAGAAATAAAGTAATCCTAACTAGTGGGCGCCTCGCGCCATCCAGACGATCTCCCCCATAGATGAATACATATACTCAGCTGAATGCCTCGCTAATCCGATCCAACCACCGCCTTGCCTTTGCGCGCCACGTCCGATGTTTCCACAACCGATCCTAGAATTGCATAACACACAATATAAGATTACAGATTCCTGAAATGATGCAACTCACAATATGAAAAGATCGACGCTCTCGAATTAATCACAACGTGCACTCGGTGCGCGGAAAACACATGAAAATCGCTAAAACTTTAACTAAAATTGCCGTTTCGGGGCAATTGTCAAAACTAAAACCCGACTAGACAAAACCCCGCATTCACGCACACTAAAAGTCGTATGATATGCTATAAATATCATCCATATATAGTAATTATATCACCTCCTAATATTCATAAAAATCTAGTAAGCGTTAGCATACCGATTTCAAAGCAAACATCGCGAATTAACGATATCGCGATCGCACCATCGCACAAATATCTGACCTAATACACTAGATGGCCACAATACTAACCTAAACGGACTTATTCAACTTCAAACCCTAACTACAACATCATCCCTTTTCTTGAAATTTCATAAACAAGAATTTATAACTAAAATTCACACTTGAACTATTAAATCTAGTAAATTAAACAACTAGATTAGGATTTATACCTCCCAAGTGTTGATTCATAGCTTTCACTAGCCTCCAAGACACTTCATTTCTTCACTTTTAAAACAAATTAGGGTTAGGGAAGGGATGGCTTAGGGTTTTGGTTTGAATTTGTGAAGGAAAAATGTGAATTTTTATGGATTTTGTTGATTTTTTGTCGATTTTAGAAGCAAGGAAATAGGGGGAAAAAATAGGAGCTGTTGGAGGGTGGCTCAGCCAGAAGCTAAAGGGAGAGGAGAATGAGGGAATGTGTGGAAATTTCCACAAAGAAAATATCATTTAAGTCAATTAATGCATGTTACATCAAGGCTTTTCAAAAAAACCCTTTTTCTTTTCAATTTTCCACCCCCCTTTTACCAAAAACAACCAAACATGAAATGGTTTGTCACAATTTTTGTTACACTAAATTTTAGTTTATTATGGTTCCTATGTATGTAATTTACCCAATTAAATTTGTATTTATCACTAATTAAAGGTATTTTTAAAAGCTTAAAATAATATTAAAAATAATTAATTAAGGAATTTTTTTTAATTAACTAGAAAATTTTAAGTGACATTTTAGTGACCAATTTATAGTAATATATTATCTAAATTTTATATAATTAGTTCTATAATGAAAAATACCTATTTTGACTTTTTACGGAAAAGACGGCTAATTTTGCCGATTACCGAAAAACTGCCTAAACGATTTTCGAAGCGTTACAGGGATCCAACTATCTCATAAAAGGTATGCAATCTCATTGCAAATTTCAATAGTTGAAATACCTAATATCTGTTTTTACCCCTAGTGTGACATTGTAACGTTTTAAAAATAATTAAATAAATAATTAAATGAATAAAAGTGTTTAAGTGAATTTTAGGATTTTCGGTAAAGTAAAATGTATTTTTCGTAAAACCAAACCGTGATTTTTTTCATTATAATTTTTAATATATCTATTTTAATTATGAAATCACAAGTAAATGGTGTTTATTTAGCCACTTATAAATTTTTAGTTTAATAAAATATTTTTCCTAAATTAATTATTTTAAATATTAATATAAGCTTTATTTTTACACTAAATTAGTGTAAATTACAAATTTAAATGGTTTTAATTTGTAAAAATGAACCATGACATATTAGAATTTAGTATGTATCATGCAAAAATTATTTGCAAATTTTTCCTAATTTCTAGAGCTTTCTTGAGTTGCTATAGTAAACAAATAAATAAATAATTAAATAAACCATGAAAAGACCTTTAAGTGATATTTCTCCTGTTGAAACTTCTACACATTTCCTTAATCATTTCTTTCTCTCCCTCACTCCCTCAAGGACGGCCACAACTCATCCATGGCAGCTCCCCCCCCCATTTTCCACCTCATTTTGTTCCAAATTCATCAAAAATACTTCAAAAATTCAATTAAAATTCCACAAAATCCTAATTTCTTCATACCCTTTATTCTCTACCCTTCTTTGTATGGATTTTGGAGTGGGAAAGCATATAGTTTGGAGGCTCATTTCTTGTTGGGACTTCATATTTTGGGAGGTATAATTTCTTTCTTTTGATTTATTGTTTTAGATGTTCATTTAAGCTTAATTAGATTTAATGAATTAATTCTATGTTTTTTTTTAAAAAATGCAAGTTAGGGTTGTAAATTCAAGTTAGGGTTTTTAATAATTAATTAGGGTTATAATAGTTAGTTTAACACTTTTAGAATTGGAAAATATTGCATGGTTGTTAAATTGTAAAATTTTCATTTAAAATTGTTTTAAATAAGGAAATTAGCTAACTAGATTTTTCTAAAATGTGTTTGTGGGTAATATAAAATTCCAATTTAAGTTGCTATCATTAGATGGTAGTTTTAATGAGAATATTAGCACATTAATTGAATGAAAAACTTAGTTTGATCACTAGATTACTTTGATAATTGGAAAAATAGTAATAAAATGCTATTATTTTGTAAACTAGATTTTAGGAAATTCTAAATAAATGTGATTAAAAATATAATTTATGGTTTCATTGAATCATTATCATTATGAATTGTGGTTTAATACATTAATTCATGCAAATCATGTTTTGTGGTGGAATTGTGGTGCTTTGCTTGAAAAATGTTGAAAATTGTTAAAGGGTGCAAACTAGAAATTTCAAATTTATACAAAATTGTGTAATAAAAATATAGTAATGGTTTGTATAGTCTAGTAATGCTATTTAATGAGTTTTATGACCATTAGTTTCATTTAAATGTCAAGTTTTGATGAAAAGCGGTATACTGACATTTTCGGGTTTTACGAAATTGGACGGTTTGATGGATTTTAGGGTTTCGATGGATTTAATCGTGTTTTATGATATAAGTAATGTGTTTTAAAACTACAATTTGTTGATGATGTTATCTCGATCCATCGGAGTTTGTACGCCGATATCGAGCGGTATTTGGTTCTTTTGCGTGGACGGGACATAGGTTTTAACCTATGCTTGTTCCTTTAGATCGTTTGACTTTCGTATGTGATTCAGTTTACGATGCTATTTATATGTTTGCGTCTAGGTACCCCCCCACGTGGACTGCGGGCGATGAAGAGGAGGATGGAGACACCGTCTTCGGCAGACATGGACCAGGTGAGTAGATGCATATCTACGGGGGGAAGTCGGGTGGATGGCGTTTAGCACCCCCGCAACGTAGAATAGGAATAGTACTTATTGATATTAAGAAACCAGATGTGACCCTAGTAGGACCCTAGTATTAACCCTAGGCTGGACTAGACTGATTTAGGAAAACCATATCAGAGGATGAGTACCTTGGAAGATGTTCGCAGGTTTCAGATAGAAACACACCCACGCACACACTGAAACTCGACATGGGGTACGTGTATGTGTATATATATAGAACTAGGTATAGGTATATACATATATATATACAACACGTATAGGTGATTCATTGATGTGATATGATATCCGAGGTATGATGAAACAGTATAACTGGGCTTGATGCCGTGATTCTTGACTATACAGTCGTAATAAAGTGTTAGCGGATCATTAGAGAATGAGATAATGAACATGAATATATAAATTATAAAGAGTGGTGGTGATATTGATGTACATGGGACGCTAGAATAGTACCCGGACTGTAACTTGTGACTGATCACGATATGATATATGTGTAACTTGATTACGACATTATATTGGTGTGACCTGATGCTGATATCATATAAGTATGACCTAGTCACAATATGATACATATGACATGATACTTCTGAGGATAAACTAATGGTGCTTATCATGATGGCAATGATATATGATTGATGTATGCGATCACAGTTTAACACCTTGATCATGAGATGTGCTGATGATGACATTATACGAATGAGGAGACACCTAGGAGATACTTGACCGTACCCCGATATTGGGGTGCCGTACGATGGATTTTACCGTACGAGGTTTAGATTTGACGATTGATCCGCACTCTTGATTCGAGGAAGCCGTACTACGTACGTGACGCTATTGAGGCGGGATCGCCGACTATTAGAGATATTGATTCAGACCTTAGGTAGACTCTAGTTTCTTACTGACTAGTCTATTAGGTTTAGTTCCTTAGGATGTTCGATGGACACTAGTTTAGGTTCGACTCACATAGTGGTAGTTGTACTCGTATTTCGCAGAGGAATGGATAATGCACATCTGTATTTACATTCATACTGTAATCATCATGGTGCATTTTCTTACATATGTTGCTATAATCAGTATAAACTTTACCTGTTAGGACACCAGCACTATTACCGATGATGCGCATATTCCACGCACACTTATTTGCCGGCTCACACACATCATCATCGGTAATTGCTATGTCACGTACACTTTAGATCATATTGACTTTTATGGATAGAATCAGTTAACAACTAGACCGCTATAATATTGTGATTATTCTCTGACATTAGTACAGACATGATATTTATTGCTTAGACATTCATGCATTCATATTTTCATGTTATCATGCAGTATTATGGGCATATGCCGACACTTATCATATACTTACTCATGATTTTGAGATTTGGATTTCTATGAGATTTCTGGATTTTTGGGGAAAACCGCAAAAATATATAAAAACTTCTCTTTCTCTCTCCTCTTCTCTTTTTAAAATAAGATGCGGTTTTCTCGTGATGTATGTGTCGTCCACCATGAGATTTCATGTTTTCTGTTGGATTTCGAGACCCGATTCGAGGAGTGGATGAACTGTCTCGGGTACATGGTGGGCCCGGTATGGTACCCCGGGGCAAGAAGATCGAGTTGTAGACGATGAGCCTGGCAGGGGAAGACTACCTACCGGTGATGTCTGGCGCGGCGGATATCCGGAGGATACCGACCGTTGTCGTGGGATTTGATGATATGGGCCGATCCGGACCGACGGAGCCCGACATATTGAGACTTGAGGTTACAAGTGTTGTGTCGATGCTTGACACGGATTTCCATGGATTTCATTGTTGAGATTTCAGATGCTTATACACACTTTACTATGATAACAGCTAAAGAGTTCTTATACATATATATCTGGATTTCAGGATTTGTTACTTTACATTCATGGTGCATGCATTTCATTTCATATGACATAGTACCATATGAGGCACTGACACGACACGGTATTTGCACTTACACGTAGTATTACCCTGCTATTCTAGATGATTGAGATATAGTAGTGTATTATTATGACCTAGGATAGCGTCGTGCATTCGATTTCTTTTCGTAGATGTCTTCTACTCACAAGTTGGCAACTCACCCCCGTTGTGCCAAATTTTATTTCAGGTTCGATGTACAGGTTTCCCTGGCAGCTTGTTGGCACATCTTTTCTTCAGGGTGATTTGCACAGTAGGTTGGTTCACTTGTATCCGAACCACCATTGTACTTTTATTCTTTCATTTGTATCTAGTAAGCTCCATTAACCATATTTGTATTACTTGATAAGTTTATAGGACCAGTCTTTTATTTCGACCTTAGAGTCGCGCATGTATTATTCAGATCTGGTGGTTTTGTTTTCTTTTGAGTTTTGAGCCTCGCCTATTGGCGTTGTATATTATTGTGCTTGCTGTGGTTGTTTCCGCCTGTTGGCGTTGATGCTAGCTCCCGTTTGGGGATGCTTTTTATTGTTTATGTATATTATACTTGTTGTACCCGTTTGGGGCCAGTTTTTACAGAGGAGACTCTGCCGAAATTTTTGGTAAAATTTGCTGATGATTTTATACTTGTTTTCTTTTACTGCTTCTTCTTCTTTTTCATGCTTTAGATTTCTGGGCTTCGGCTTACTTAGGTTACGTGGCGCCTCTAGACGCTTCGTAATCTAAGTGCCGGTCACGTTCCGTACTTTCGGGTCGTGACAGACGACCCGAAGGTATGGAACGTGACTGGCACTTAGATTACGAGACGTCTCAAGGCGTAACGTAACCTAAGTCAGCCAAAGCCCAGAAAATCTAAATCATAAGCAATAAGACTGAAGGAAAACCTTTTTTTTGGAAAACGATTCTAAACCATTTAAGTTGTATAAATCCCTAGTTTAAAAACATCAAAAATTTTCCGAAAATTTCGGCAGAGTCTCCTTTGTAAATACTAGCCCCCAAAATGGGTACAACAAGATATATAAACCTGTAATAATGAAATGGCATCCCAAAGCGGGAGCTAGCTCTTCGCCAAAGGCGGATCACAACGACACGCAATATATATGCAATATAAAGTTAATAATCATAAAGAAGCACAAAATAAGAAAAACACAACGTCGGCTCAAGTGAGCTCGACCCCAGAAAAACCACATATACACAAATCTCTCAGTCTCATCACTAGGTCGCATATACAAATAAGAAGTGGTAGATGGAGAATACTAGATACAATGATAGTAAAAAAAGAGATAAAGTGTCCTCGCAACCCACCTACGAGCAATGCCACGAGTCTGAGCAAAAGAAGCCAATGATAAGATAAGCCCGCCGCTACAAGGCTGACGGGTCTTACCTGCACGACACTGTGGCACAACGGGGGTGAGTTGCCAGCTCATGAGTAGAATATAACATCTAATAAGGCTATTGTAAGAATGCACGCAAATGCGTCACAACATGTATGTCTAGATGTGATGTAATGCCACTAGTATGTATGCACATGTATGCAACATCAATACGAAATCATTAAGTGTTTAAAATATTATAAGCTCTGCATTCTTAACTTAGAAAAAGAATATCTGTGCAATAGCTAAAGTACCATCCATGAAATCATCTGAAAACCGTGTCAAGCATCAACACCAAATACGGAAATATATCTGTCTCAATGTCTCACTATACCAATGTCTCAATACATCGGGCTCCGTCAGTCCGGATCGGCTCATATCATCAAATCTCACGACAACGGTCGGTATCCTCCGAATATCAGCCGTGCCAGACATCACCGGTAGGTAGTCTTCCCCTACCAGGCTCATCGTCTACAACTCGATCTTCCTGCCCCGGGGTACCATACCGGACCCACCATGTACCCGAGACAATTCATCCACTCCTCGAATCGGGTCTCGAAATCCAACAGAAAACATGAAAACTCATGGTGGACGACACATACATCATGAGAAAACCACAACTTTATTTTAAAAATGATGATAATAAGTTTTTGTTAAATTCTTGCGGTTTTCCCTCAAAATCCAGAAATCTCATCAATACTGAAATCCTCAAGAAAATCATAATAACCAACATGTTGTATATGATAAATATTTATCATATCAAAAGTATACAATTGATTTGTGACTTGGAATCTATATAATCATGATGATGATGTAAGGTATATATGTTGGATATAGTGCCCTCAGAGTCAATTATTGGATCACAGGCACGTGATTGCAATGATTGAGGGTGGACCTATCCCAGTAGGACAGTCTTACTCGAGATGATAGTATGCTATCTGGTTTATCTTTATCATCGTGTACTTCTTTAGGTGACCTGACATGTCGCTATTACACGTTGATAGAGCCCCTAGGATTCTTGCTTGACCACCAGCAGTATGAGGGCGATCATATAAGTGGGAGCTGGGGTCTATAAGCACATCCTTAAAAGGCCCCTAGTCGTAGGAGTTTCGATACAGGGCATCGATACTCCAGAGTAGACTAGTGTATACAGTCGAGACCCCGACGAGGGGCGGTGGCCAGTCTCACAAGCCATTGGTGTCAGTTGGATCACCTAAGATGTATACAGGTGCTCATTGGGTTATGAGTATACCGGACAGGACTCGCCGGGAACATGCTAGTTGGTCTTATACCTGACGTCAGATAGCAGTTCCCTGGTGACATGTGTACAGGTTAGTTCATCGACCTGAGGATCGTCATTTGTCTCGTGTGAGTTCCCAATGTACTTTGATTACTACCCTACCATGCTCAAAGGAGACGTGCAAACAGGTTTTAGTTGGGTACAGTCCCGAGCCACATGGAGGTAGTGAGCGGATCTTCGGGGGTTCGTCTCTCCCGGTATTGGGGGTGAGGTCACGCTGTGTCTAGGAGAGCCATTAAACAAAGCCCTCGGCCGAGGCAGGAGATTTACTGGTAGGTATTCCAGTAGTATCTCAGGGTGTTCTGGGCTACACTCCGACACGACTAGTACAGCTTTTGGGGGTCTGACTTTTACCAACCCCCTAGGCCCGCCATGCGATGCTCATAGACGAACGGACCGGACTGTACGGATATTGTCACTGACAGGCTCAGTAGGGTGTCAGGATAAGTTCGCTCATCGACGTCCCTTTTGGTCAATACCTGGTAGCCCGTTATGTATTGGCTTATACCTCTGACGTGCTAGTGGTTAAATCCACAACCAAGGTGTTGACGAGTCTTTAGAGTCCCCCACATTCAGTTGCTCAAGTTTTCGGGCGAAACGCTGTACAGGCCGTATGAAGATATGGCAGGGTCCGATCAGATACGTGCGGTATTGCACGGATCAGGATCGGACGGATATTACTAGCCGGCTTTGGTTTAAGCCGGATCCTAGTATAGTACCGTGTAGATTTTGTCTCATTGCATTTGTATTTCGGTCGGAATACAAATGCTGGTGTGTATGCACAGTATTGGGGTTTTCCTGTAATTTATTACGGGACCAGTTTTCTGGAGTTGCCAGTTTGCTTTCCGTTTCGGCCATATTTCTTTGTATCTTTCAATGGCCGAAGATTGGTGGAGGAGGGCTTATTTGCATTTGTGCAAATAAGCATTTGTGGAGGGGGTCTTTACATTTTATTGTATCATGATGGTGCACCATCCATTGACTTGACTTTTTGCTTCATGATGGTTTTCATGATTGCTTGACTTTGGACATCATGATGGTTGTGGTGGAGTGTTGGTTTTAGCTTGTTATCATGCTTGAGCATGATAGCCTTTTCTCTCTCTCTCTTGGATTTTTTTTGAGGCTACCTCTTTGTTACACTCTCTCACTCACTCTCATTATCTATCTCCACCCAAAAAGCCACGGCCGGCCAAGCTTGATGAAGGCTGTCCAAAATTTGATATGTGGGATTTTGCTTTCTTTTGGTTTTGGAAAAATCCCACAACACCATCTCCAAAAGCTTATATCATTTCCTCCACCATATGGCAACTCCATGAACCCCAAAATGAGACATGGTTCTACACTATGTTCTACAGCAAATCTTGGGCACGTCAACTCGCCAGCTTCGTGCCCGAGTTGCCTCGGTATAGAGGTGGGAGCACGTAAAAGATGCATGCGACGTAGTGCCCTTCCGGCGAGGAGGTGGAGACTGGACACTCCGCGGGAGATCGGGACGACGGCGAGAAGACCGGAGGACACAGATCGCTCGGTATATCTCTTTTCCCCATCTAGTAGTTAGCTAGGACTAGTTAATGGTACGATCCGGGTTTTAGTGCGCGGTGGTGCCGGTTCAAGAAAATTTAAAGTTAACCATCGCTTCCGCATTTGGCCTCGGGATGGAGGCCGGGACGCCGCCGTGCACTTACAGTGCTATATTTTAAACACATTAGTTCACAGTTTTTACATTATATCTGCTACCGTGAATGTCACTTGATCGGTAAATCCAGTCTAACTGCTATAGCCCGGTTAGACGGATTTGCGAACATGACTTTCACGTTGATGTTCTGTGTATTGCTATGATGTTGCGGATCGGTCGTGGGGATAGCCTGGATGTAATGCTAGTACAGTTTTTGTTGTATTATGTACATTTGATATTGCGGGGCGAGCGTCCGACATGTGGACTACCGTCACTGCCTGTTTGTATTATTATTTTGGGGCATGACCAGGTTGCGGTCGATGTACCCGTTGTATATATATTTTACTTTCTATATTAGGATTGCCCCGCGGAGGGGTGCACGGGTAGCCGGGTTCTGGAGGGCAACAAGCCCGCATCTCATGGCATTGAGACGGAGGGGGCTTTACTCTAGAATTGGCAGGCTATTCGCCGCACTCGTAGGGGGTACAGGTTGACCCAGGAGGGGTGCCCAAGTTACCGGATTCCGTGAAGTGCTGGGTGGTCCATTCACGTCGCTGAAGGGGGCTGCCTCGCTTCAGGTTTTGGCGGGTAACTTGCCGCGCCCGTAGGGGTCTAGGTTTTCATTGCACAGGCTATCCACACGACCAGGGGAACGTCGGGTTTCAGTAGTGGCTCTGTGAAACCCGGGGATCCCAGATATCTGTATTGTTCTGTGATGCTGTACATTTCTGTGATGTTGCATTTTATCACGCCTTGAGCGAAATATAATATATTGGTATATATATTAGTAGATGTTGTATATGTTTTGCATCCGCGCTAGTCCAGTCCCCGCTCTGTCGTTAGTTAGCTAACCTAACGGGTAATGACGGGACCCAGTGGCGAATGCGGATGGCATATACGTACATCAGTATATTTTCGTTCTTTTTGGTGTGATCAATTGATGGGACTGCGTTGATTCGGATCAATGCAAGTTAAACAAACCTATTCTGATGTTGTTGGAACACTTTTCAAAAAGCTGTTATTGCAAGGACGTTCTCTTTTGTTTTGCATCGTGGTATTCAGTTGGAATATCCTGCTCCTCAGTCGACGAGGCAAGGGCCGAGATCCCTTCACCGGGAGTGACCCCTTGGACAAAAAGTTTGCGTCAGGGCAATAACTTCACTATAGCCGATTACTTTTGCTTTGCATCGTGGTATTCAGTTGGAATATCCTGCACCTCATTCTACGGGGAAAGAGCCGAGATCCCTTCACCGGGAGTGACCTCTTTAGCAAAGGTTTTCGTCACTATATTTTTATAAAGCTATCCGTTCCTTCAACGATATCAAGTTCATTACGTTAAAGGTTTTCGCCAGAAACCATTCGTAGCCCTCCATCATTTCAGTTAAATATTCGGTAGTATTCAAGCTATGTATTTTGACCTCACGCCAAGACATAGTGTTTGGTAGCTGCCGGGTATTTATCTGTTGTATAGATAGATGCGTTGGTTTGGGACAGTCGTACTACTATTTTGGCCTAGGTCAAGGGTATGTACGGGTGGGTTCAAATTAACCTGGACAATGATGGGTAGAACTTGACATGTGACTTATGATATTTTGACCTCACGCCAAGGTCATAAGAGCATGGGGCAAAAATCCACATCGGGAGTTTCAAAAGGACTGAAACTTGCCAGATATGCGCATACCTTCTGGAGTGTGATGACGTGAGCGGATTCCGTCACGTTATCATGCGGTGATAGTTGGATCCCGATTCCCACTGATGAGTTAGTTTACTCCTCGGGTGACCCCGACTAATTCTTCTTTCAGGTTTGGAGAAGAATTTGACGGTACAGTGGGAGGTTTCCAGATTAGATAAATTGGTAACCATTCTGATCTAGGTTAGAGTGCACGCTGAGTGTTTCTTTTCTCTCTCTCTTTGGCAGCGACCATTGACCCGACCCTAGACTATGACTCAGAGACCAAAATTAACCGAACCTTCTTAAACACTGGCCTTTGGATTGTCAGAGTTGCAAACCTCATCGCCACTCCTGCTTTTACCCTTTTCTCCAGGACACCCCGTATTACTACGAACGTCCACTTCCATTGGACAAAACCATCGTATGGTTATATACGAACTCGAAGGGATTTATTCGAGGATAGTTTCAGATTCTGGAGAAAACGAATAGGACTATTCAGTTGTCTTTTCCTTTTACCTTCTCTCAAGTTGAGAGTACTCCTTGGTTTAGGAGATAGTACACCTATAACGCAAATTGGATAGTCTTCTTCCAAACCTTAGGCTGGTGCCGAACGGTAGGGAATGAAGAAAACCAATTAGCCTAACGATGGTGTACAGAAGGTATTATGTAAAGACAAAGAAAGGGATTAGTAAGAGGGCAAAGTAAATTGCGACTGATATTCATGACCAAACCAGGTATTTCATTACCACTCCCAAATCACCTTTGTATTTCTCCAGAACACTCCGTATCACTACGAAGATCCACAGTTTATTGGATACTCCATCGTATGGTTATATACGAACTCGAAAGGAACTTGTTCCAGTTCGGGGATGGATTCTGGTTCAGGAGAAATAGGAATAAGATTTATTCAGGTTGTCTTTTATCTTCACCTTCTCTCGCATTGCGAGTGCTCCTTGGATTAGGACAGTACACCTATTATGCTTATTGGATAGTCTTCTTCCAAACCATAGGCTGGTGCCGAACGGTAGGGAAGGAAGAAAACCATTTGGTCTAAGGGGTGTGCAGAAGGTAATGGCTAAAGACATATAAAGGGATTTGGAGAGGTGGCAAAAACTATAAGGTTACAGTCATGAATCTGGAAGAGGCATTACTAGGAATACCGGGATACCCCATCGAAACATTTCAATGTTTCAGTTTCACTGTGTACTGTTAAAAGAAAACTGATTTCCCAATTAGTCCTCACTCCAGGGTATGTATTTACCAGGTATGATTCTCACATCTGTATGGTTTTACAGATGATGAGTGGGAGTAGGTTATTGGGAATTGGGTGATCATCCTCATTATATCGGGATTCGTTGTAATCAGTGATATTTGAGGAGATCACCTGGGCTGTTTGCCGGTCGGCAAATATTTGGTTTTGAATATCCGCTGTTATGCACCAATTTCAAATTGATATATCTGTACATCTATTTTTATAGAGTGAGATATACCTTTTTGATATTATGTCTATGACATTTACCTATATCAGTGGATGGTTAGGTAAGGAGCATTGAACAACGGTGTAATTCTTCTTAACTATAAGTACAGTCTTCAACCTACGACACATAGGGAAATGAGTTATCAGACTCAAGGGACTTATACAGAGTATTGTATGTTGTCCAGGGTCCATCAGGACAGAGGGGTTGGTCCTCGTACTATATTCGGGTTACTTATGACTTCTCTAAGTTTTAGACAGGAGTTTCGTAGAAACACAGGGTCCGAATTTTGAGAAGTTATAGGTATTTGAATAAAGTAGAGAACCAGGTATTGCAAGTATCGGGATTCTTCAAAGTGATCGAAGATGTAGATACTTGTGTATGGTATTTAGTTGATAGTAATGGTTAAGAGATCTTGTTTCTCTTTCAGGTTACTCATAATTGGAAGCATTCCTAAGTTGAGTAACGCTGATCGGCCTTCTTCCATTTAGTTGACATGCACTGGAGACAGTTGCATGATTTGAATCTGGTTCAATTAAATCAGTGCCTGTGGTTCTATATTGGATATAGAACAGTTCATATCTTAACGATGTTAAGGTACGGGGAGTTGTCCGGTTTATGATTAAAACCAGACACTGGACCTCAAGGCAAGTTTCTGTAATGGCTGTTTGTGGGTTGACCCAGTCTATGACGAGGGTTGACTTTCTACCATCTGGAAGAACAATAGCGATATTGTTCTAGACTTGCCACAGTTTTAAATAAAATGGTTTTTTCAGAAAACAGTAGTGGGAGTATGGTAGAACTGGAAGTGATTCCAGAACTACAAACGATTACTGAAGATTTGATAGGAACCTAAAGATTCAATCTGGTTTGACAATCCATTGGCCACTCCGTAGATAAGGTGAGTAACCTCAGGCACCCGAGGGGTACTCCGGTAGCCTCAAGGACGGTGACAGGGAAGTTCTTGTTTACCCACACTTGCCATTGCTGTTGTTCCAGACTGTGAGACCCGGCAGGAGGATGAGTATAGCGTCGTTCTAAACTTGCTATAGAAGTGTACGTTTATATGACTCTGCCAGAGGGTTGTCGTAGTCAGTGGGAGCAGCGGAAGCGTTGGTGGACAGGTGGCTTATGTCTATTTATAGACTGAAGCAGATATAGCGGAGATAGATCATCAATTTCTGATGTGACAGTCATAAGTTTGACTTCATCAGAATAGGGGATGGATCTGTTAAGAAGGTAGTAGGGTGTGATGTCATGGTATTTGGATGACATACACAGAGTAGGAAGTGATATTTCTATACTACGATCGGTTATACTTTGGTCGTCACACAGTAGTTTCTCCACATGGGACTTGGACATTATATCAGACATACTGGTTACTAGATCTATGGTTTTAGATCTAGATTTGGGTGGTTTCCCAATTTGGGTACTTAGACAGCATTCTAAGAGTATTTAGAATGGACGACTCCTGGCACGGTAGTGTACCTGCAGGTGATGGAGTCACCCTCTCTAAAGGTGTTTTACAGACTAAAGGGGAGAGGGATGTGCATGATTGGCAGATCACTTGCTCAGGCAATTAAGTCAATCATGAGATGTCAAGTACCACACCAGATGTTGTTCTTGCACTACATGCAATAAGTTGACATTGATCCAATCCTGGAGAAACAGTCGGAAGCAGTTTTAGAACATAAGTGGATGTTCTAGGGATATGATAACGACAGCCTCATTCGGGAGACAGTTATCATTCCAGGCTTCCAAGGTGACCTGGACGACAAGGAGGTTGTCAGAGTTATAGTTTTCCTTCTGACGAGGGGTAGTATTATGGACAGGTAGTCCAAGGCAATACTGAGGGAGGCATGGCGCAGGATACTGATTAAGTTCAGTTGATGATACAGTCTAAGAAGTTTGGATTTGGAGTTCATTTATGAGCTAGGTCCCATCAGACATCCAGACACATTCTAAGACAGGTATTGCTCATTTCGGGAGATGGCTTTCTCCGCGAACATGAGATATAGAGAGACATAGAAAGAAACATCAAGGCGGATCCACTCACTGAGGCTATTCCTCGAACGCAATAGTTTCGCAAACGGGCTTTGTGAGACTGACTAGTAGAGGAGTTGGGTGTTCGGTATCACACGGGCTGTGAGTATGCGACATCGCAATAATTAGCCTTGAGTGCAAGTGGGAGATTGTTGGATATAGTGCCCTCAGAGTCAATTATTGGATTACAGGCACGTGATTTCAATGATTGAGGGAGGACCTATCCCGGTAGGACTGTCTTACTCGAGATGATAGTATGCTATCTGGTTTATCTTTATCATCGTGTACTGCTTTAGGTGACCTGACATGTCGCTATTACACGTTGATAGAGCCCCTAAGATTCTTGCTTGACCACCAGCAGTATGAGGGTGATCATATAAGTGGGAGTTGGGGTCTATAAGCACATCCTTAAAAGGTCCCTAGTCGTAGGAGTTTCGAGACAGGGCATCGATACTCCAGAGTAGACTAGTGTATACAGTCGAGACCCCGACGAGGGGCGGTGGCCGGTCTCATAAGCCATTGGTGTCAGTTGGATCACCTAAGATGTATACAGGTGCTCATTGGGTTATGAGTACACCGGACAGGACTCGCCGGGAATATGCTAGTTGGTCTTATACCTGACGTCAGATAGCAGTTCCCTGGTGACATGTGTACAGGTTAGTTCATCGACCTGAGGATCGTCATTTGTCTCGTGTGAGTTCCCACTGTACTTTGATTACTACCCTACCACGCTCAAAGAAGACGTGCAAACAGGTTTTAGTTGGGTACAGTCCCGAGCCATATGGAGGCAGTGAGCGGATCTTCGGGGGTTCGTCTCTCCCGGTATTGGGGGTGAGGTCGCGCTGTGTCTAGGAGAGACATTACACAAAGCCCTCGGCAGAGGCAGGAGATTTACTGGTAGGTATTCCAGTAGTATCTCAGGGTGTTCTGGGCTACACTCCGACACGACTTGTACCGCTTTTGGGGGTCTGACTTTTACCAACCCCCTAGGCCCGCCATGCGATGCTCATAGACGAACGGACCGGACTGTACGGATATTGTCACTGACAGGCTCAGTAGGGTGTCAGGATGAGTTCGCTCATCGACGTCCCTTTTGGTCAATACCTGGTAGCCCGTTACGTATTGGCTTATACCTCTGACGTGTTAGTGGTTAAATCCACAACCAAGGTGTTGACGAGTCCTTAGAGTCCCCCACATTCAGTTGCTCAAGTTTTCGGGCGAAAAGCTGTACAGGCCGTATGGAGATATGGCAGGGTCCGATCAGATACGTGCGGTATTGCACGGATCAGGATCGGACGGATATTACTAGACGGCTTTAGTTTAAGCCGGATCCTAGTATAGTACCGTGTAGATTTTGTCTCATTGCATTTGTATTTCGGTCGGAATACAAATACGGGTGTGTATGCACAGTATTGGGGTTTTCCTGTAATTTATTACGGGACCAGTTTTCTGGAGTTGCCAGTTTGCTTTCCGTTTCGGCCATATTTCTTTGTATCTTTCAATGGCCGAAGATTGGTGGAGGAGGGCTTATTTGCATTTGTGCAAATAAGCATTTGTGGAGGGGGTCTTTGCATTTTATTATATCATGATAGTGCACCATCCATTGACTTGACTTTTGGCTTCATGATGGTTTTCATGATTGCTTGACTTTGGACATCATGATGGTTGTGGTGGAGTGTTGGTTTTAGCTTGTTATCATGCTTGAGCATGATAGCCCTTTCTCTCTCTCTCTTGGATTTTTTTTTGAGGCTACCTCTTTACTACACTCTCTCACTCACTCTCATTATCTTTCTCCTCCCAAAAAGCCATGGCCGGCCAAGCTTGATGAAGGCTGTCCAAAATTTGATATGTGGGATTTTGCTTTCTTTTGGTTTTGGAAAAATCCCACAACACCATCTCCAAAAGCTTATATCATTTGCTCCACCATATGGCAACTCCATGAACCCCAAAATGAGACATGGTTCTACACTATGTTCTACAGCAAATCTTGGGCACGTCGACTCGCCAGCTTCGTGCCCGAGTTGCCTCGGTATAGAGGTGGGAGCCCGTAAAAGATGCAGGCGACGTGGTGCCCTTCCGACGAGGAGGTGTAGACTGGGCACTCCGCGGGAGATCGGGACGACGGCGAGAAGACCGGAGGACACGGATTGCTCGGTATATCTCTCTTCCCCATCTAGTAGTTAGCTAGGACTAGTTAATGGTATGATCTGGGTTTTAGTGCGTGGTGGTGCCGGTTCAAGAAAATTTAAAGTTAACCATCGCTTCCGCATTTGGCCTCGGGATGGAGGCCGGGGCGCCGCCGTGCACTTACAATATACATGCTATGCAATTCAATATATCATGTATGATGCAAGTGGTGATACTAAACTAAGCAGGTTCTAAAGTGCTCGTGACATGTCAATTACCAAGGCGTGTGTGTTCACATGAATAGTGCGCATGCAACATGAGCCAATGGTAATGGTGTAAGTGTCCTAAGGGGTGATATCAAACATAGGTATATAGATATCCATGCAATGCCAGCAGACGAATGACTGGACGGGTATGTATATGAATGACATGGTTATCTAACTAACTATGCATATAATTTGCAAGTAATAAAGTGATCCTAACTATAGGGTGCCTCGTGCCATCCAGACGATTTCCCCATAGATGTATACATCTACTCACCCGGACGCCTCGCTAATCTGATCCAACCACCGCTTTGTCTTTGCGCGTCGCGTCCGATGTTTCCACAACCGATCCTAAAATTGCATAACAAATACTTAAGATTACACATCAAGAAATGACGCAAGTCATAAAATAAAAGAATCAACACTGACAAGTTAGGCACAACGTGCACTCGGTGCGCGGAAAACACACGAAATCACTAAGCCTTAACTAAAATCGTCGTTTCGGGGCTACCGTCAAAACTAAAACCCGACTAAAACAAACTCCGCATTCGCGCATCCTACAAGACGTAGTAGATGCTAATAGTATCGTCAATATAACGCAATTAAATCACCTCCTAATTTTTATAAAAACCTAGTAAGCATTAACATAGCGATTTTGATGCAAACAACGCGGATTAACGATATAGCGATCACAACATCGCATAAATATCCAATCTAACCCTCTAGATGGCCACAACACTAACTTAACCCAATTACAAAGATTCAAACCCTAACTAAAATTTCAAATCTTTTCTTGAATTTTCAAAAACAAACCATTACAATAAAATTAGCATTTTAAACTTCTAAATTAACATGTTTAAACTACAATTTAACAACTTGATTAGAACTTATACCTCCCAAGTTTTGATCCTCTTGCACTTAGCCTCCAAAGATGCCTCTTTTCACCATGTTTTAAACAAATTAGGGTTTGAGAAGAGGTAGAATTAGGTTTTTCTTAGAATTTGTGAAGGAATTTGTGAATTTTTGTGGATTTTTGGTTGATTTTTGAAGCAAGAAAATGGGGGAAAAGGGGGGAGGGGGGCTGCAGTAGGCTAGGCTCGGCCTGGGGAGGAGAGTGGGGGAGATGAAGGAAAAGTGTGGAAAATTCTACACAAAAGTATCTTCTAAGGTCATTTAGTGCATATTACATCATTTCTTATTCAAAAAAATTCATTTTTGACCATAAAACCACAATTCTTGGTAAGTCTCGATAAAATTTTTGTTAACACAAAAATTTAGTTTATAATGGTTCTTATGTGTGTAATTTACCCATTTAAATTTGTATTTATCACTAATTTAATGTATTTTTAAAAGCATAAAATAATATTAAAAAAATTAATTAAGGAATTTTTTTTAAATGACTAGAAATTTTTAAGTGACAATTTAGTGACTAATTTCTAGCATTACCTTATCTAAATTTTGTATAATTAGGCCTATATTGAAAAATAATTATTTTGACTTTTTACGGAAAAGACTGATTATTTTACCGATTATCGAAAAACTACCTGAACGAAAATTCAAAGCGTTACAGTCTTCCCCCCTTAAAGAAATTCGGTCCCCGAATTTAAAATTTAACTACGCGTACCTTCAAAAAGATGGGGATATCTCTTCCTCATCTCGACCTCGGTCTCCCAAGTGACCTCCTCGCTGTTCGGGCCACGCCAAAGAACCTTGACGGACGGTATAACCTTCGACCTCAATTTCTTCACCTGCTGATCCAAAATGATCAACGGCTGCTCGGTGAAAGAAAGATCGCGCTCTAGATGGATCGTCTAGTGCTGAATCGCATGGGAAGGGTCATGAAGGTACTTGCGGAGCATCGAAACATGGAACACGGGGTGAACATCGGGGAAGCTGGGTGGAAGAGCAAACCGATAAGCCACCGAACCGACACACTCTAGGATCTCAAAGGGACCAACATATCTAGGACTAAGCTTCCCTTTCTACCCAAATCTCATCACGCCCTTCATCAGAGAGACCCTTAGGAAAACATGATCGCCAACAGCGAACTCGAGTCGGCGACGACGCCTGTCAGCATATGATTTCTGCCTACTCTGGGTCGCTCTTATCCTGTCCCGAATCAGCTGTATCTTTTCGGTCGTCTCCTATACGATCTGCGGCCCTAAAATACTGCTCTCTCTTAGCTCTGTCCAACATACGGGCGATCGACATCTCCTCCCATATAAAGCCTCGAAAGGTGCCATCTGAATTGTCTCCTAGAAGCTATTATTGTAGGAGATCTCGATCAAGGGCAAGTGACGATCCCAGCTACCACCGAAATCTAAAACACAAGCTCTGAGCATGTCCTCAATAGTCTGAATAGTACGCTCTGACTGACCGTCGGTCTGCTGATGAAAAGCTGTGCTAAAACTCAATCGGGTGCCAAAAGCCTCCTGAAGTTTCTGCCACAATCTGCTGGTAAACTGGGTGCCCCGGTCGGACACAATGCAAGTCGGGACGCTATGTAGTCGCACGATCTCATCAATATAAACCTGGGCGTACTTGTAGGGTGTTTTTTGTCACCCCATTGAGATGGGAATACGCGCACGCTTGTCAGGCGTACTACAGATTCCCCCTGCCTAGGGTAGGCAAGGGTTTAATGATTGTGGGGATCCGAATCTCCGGCAGCCGCGGACTAAGCTGCCGTTAATTACCTCTCGCATTTGGGGCGAGGGAACCTCCGATTGACGGGTTAAACTGGTCATGCGAACTCAATGTGCAGTGTACGTGTGTTGTGTTTTGAAAGGGGGGTTTTGGATATATCGGGAGCCACGTAGAGTTTTTACGGGGGTCCCGCTACCCGGATAGCGGGCTGGGGGTCAAGGGGGCTAGCAGCCCCCTTGCGAAGTGCGGGGCAGCGCCCCGTTAGAAATTTTTTTCTAATAGGGACAGTGTCGTGGAGTACGTGTGTGTACAAATTTGTATACATATGTATATATGTATGTATGTACACAAAAAGAGGGGGAAAAGGCATCCAAGGGATGCGTGGGGCCAGCGCCTTGAGCGCTGTGCGCTTAGGTGCTGTGCGCTCAGGCGCAAGCGCGCCACGTGTCGGCACGTGGGCGCTTTACGCATGAGCGCTGCGCGCAGGTGCGCAAGCGCGCGCGCCACGTGTCTGCACGCGGGCGCTTTACGCATGAGCGCTGCGCGCAGGTGCGCAAGCGCGCGCGCGCCACGTGTCGGCACGCGGGCGCTTTGCGCAAGTGCGCTGCACGCAGGAGCGCAAGCGCGCGCGCCACGTGTCGGCACGCGGGCGCTTTGCGCAAGAGCGCAAGCGCGCAGGTGTGCAAGCGCGCGCGCTCCACGTGTCGGCACGTGGGCGTTTTGCGCAAGTGTGCAGGAGCGCAAGCGCGCTCGCGCCATGTGTCGGCACGCGGGCGCTTTACGCACGAGCGCAAGCGCGCAGGTGCGCAAGCGCGCGCGCCACGTGTCGGCACGTGGGCGCTTTGCGCACTTGCGCTGCGCGCTGGAGCGCAAGCGCGCGCGCCACGTGTCGGCACGTGGGCGCTTTGCGCTCGTGCACAGTGCGCTAGAGCACAAATGCGCCACGTGTCGGCACGTAGGTGGTTTGCGCTCGAGTGCTAGCGCGCCGGCGATGATAAGGAGGCTTTTAGCCTAAGAAACAGAAGCTGTGCTTCAAAAATGAAATATTTATTATGTATATATGTATGGAGTTAAACTCCTATAATGTTTTGAAGCTGATGAAGGGGGTTCTTCTTCTTCCTTCTGTTGTTTGGCCGGATCTTGAAGATCAAGAAGTAGGAGATTTAAAAAAAAAACACTCCTTTTTGAGATCTGATGGGAGATCTGAGTTTCCCTTTGTGGGTTTTGTGGTGGAAAACTATTTAGTTTTGGAAAAGAAAGAGTAAAACTCTTGATTTAATTCAAAAGAATTGAGAAGGTTTAGAACCTTGGAGAAGGAGCAGGAGGCACAAAGAACCCTAGTTTTTGGGGGAATGAAAAAGTGTTATTTTTTTATTCATCATATTGCCTTTTATACGCTTACATATTTGCATATAGCCCCTTGGGCTTCACAAGAATGGCATTTTGCCTATCCTATGGCTCATGTGGCACTTCATTTTTGCACATAAGCCATGGGCTTACAAAATATTGGCTTTATGCCCATTTTGCGTACATTCATGTATATAAAAAATTACATAAAAATTATTTATTACATGATTTTGTTGTTGGCATGAGGGAGGATGGCCGTGGGCTCGACTTGGGCATAGGCCCGCTTGACCTGGCCTTGGGCCCACCTAGCTTGGTGTTGACCTTGACATTGACTCGGTCAACCGGGGTGCAAATTTTGACCCCAACAAAGTGCCCCCCATCAATAAATGCACACCGCACATTTGAGTTGTGTGCATGAAATTGATGGTTCTTGAAGTTGGACTTCGAGGTGGAACATCATTCCAGGGGCGGAGTATCCCTCGAGGAGCATGATTCCCAGGGATCGGAGCATAATTCCGGAGAGCGGAACCTGATTCCAGAGATCGGAGCATCATTCCGAAGAGAGGAGCATGATTCCAGGGATCGGAGCATCATTCCGAAGGGCAGAGCATCATTCCAGGGGTCGGAGCATAATTCCGGAAACGGAGCATGATTCCAAGGATCGGAGTATAATTCCAGGGTCGGAGCATCATTCCGATTTGCGGAGCATCATTCCAGGGGATCGGAGCATCATTCCGATGAGCGGAGCATGATTCCAGGGGATCGGAGCATCATTCCAAAGCGCGGAGCATGATTCCAGGGTCGGAGCATCATTCCGATGAGCGGAGCATGATTCCAGAGATCGGAGCATCGTTCCGACGGGCGGAGCATAATTCCCGAGATCGGAGCATCTTTCCGAAGAGCGGAGCATGATTCCAGGATTCGGAGCATCGTTCCGAAGGGCAGAGCATGATTCCAGGGATCGGAGCATCGTTCCGATGGGCGAAGCATAATTCTAGAGATCGGAGCATCGTTCCGATGGGCGAAGCATAATTCTAGAGATCGGAGCATCATTCCGATGATCGGAGCATGATTCCAGGGTTCGGAGCATCTTTCCGAAGAGCGGAGCATAATTCCAGAGATCGGAGCATCGTTCCGATGGGCGGAGCATAATTCCAGAGATTGGAGCATGATTCCATAGATCGGAGCATCGTTCCGACGGGCGTAGCATAATTCCAGAGATCGAAGCATCTTTCCGAAGAGCGGAGCATGATTCCAGGATTCGGAGCATCGTTCCGAAGGGCGGAGCATGATTCCAGGGATCGGAGCATCATTCCGAAGAGCGGCAGACATTCTGACCGAAGCATGATTTCGATGCAGAGATAGATTCCTAGGCGAAGTATAATTCCGACAAGGAAGGCAAATATTCCGAGGCGAAGCATTGATTTCGACACGGGGTATATTCTGAGACGGAGTATGATTCTGGCGCAGAGCTTGTTAGCTGACTTGATTCCGAGACGAAGCTTAATCCCGACGAAGAGGGCAGATACACCGAGGCGAAGCTTGATTTTGACGCGGGGTACACTCTGAAACGAAGCATGATTCCGACACAGAGCTTGCTGGTTGACTTGATTCCGAGGCGAAGCATAATTCCGACAGGAAAGGCAGATACACTGAGGCGAAGCTTGATTTCGACGCGGGGTACACTCTGAGACGAAGTATGATTCCGACGCAGAGCTGGTTGGTTGATTTGATTCCGAGGCGGAGTATAATTCCGACAGGGAAGGTAGATATCCCGAGGCGAAGAATGATTTCGACACGGGGTAAATTCTGGGATGGAGCATGATTCCACCGCAGAGGTTGTTGATTTGATTTGATTTGGGTTGACATCAGCATCGCTACACTGGAATATGGTACCAGGAGCGAATCATCATTTGCCATGAGAGGATTTAGGGATTTTTTTTTCGGCATCTGCATTGCTGCACTGGAATAATGCCAAGAGCAACTCATCATTTGCCCTGGAAGGATTTGGGAATTAGTTTTTTGTTTTGGCATCTGCATTGCTGCACTGGAATAATGCCAGGAGCAACTCATCATTTGCCCCGGGAGGATTTTGGAATTGGTTCTGCTTGGCATCAGTATCGCTACACTGGAATATGGTACCAGGAGCGAATCATCATTTGCGCTTAATTATCAGGAAGCGATGGCTTAGGAGACAGGTTTTAGATCCCTGTCACCTAAGACTTTTCAATTTTGTGAGCCGTAAGGGTCTCACAATGCATTTTCTCCCTACGAGTCGTAAGGATCCCGCAGGTGTATTTTCTCCTTAGGAGTCGTGAGGACTCCTAAGTGTGTTTTTCCTTTATGAGTCGTAAGGATCCCACAAAGGTTTGTTCTCCTCATGCATCGTGAGGACACATGAGTGGGTCTTCTTAATAGAGCATAATTCCAAAGGCGGAGACCAGCCGCGTAACTGGAGATTACGGTAGGATATGGGTATGATGAGAATTATTTGAGCCCGTGGATTGTATACGGTAGTCAATTTGGGGACCAACCGTAGGGCCGGGAGAGTTTTGGGAAACTGGATTTTGGTTGGCGTCTGCATCGCTGCACTGGAATATGGTACCAGGAGCGACTCATCATTCGCCGTTTTTTTTTTACCGCGATTGCTCTATCATTTCATCTTTTCTTATCGCGAAGGTCGCAATTGCCCCATCATTTCGGCTATTTATTCGCGGTTGCCCAATCATTTCGGCTTTATTTTCATCTTTATTTTACTCGCTGATTTTTATTGCGAGTTGCCCTATCATTTCGGCTTTTCTTTATTTTTCTTTTATTTACACATTTTTTGTTTATTTACACACACACACACACACATATATATATATATTTTGTACATTCCCAGTTTAACGACTTAGAGGTCGATTGTTCCCAGTTTAATGACGTGGTGGTCGATTGTTTTCAGAAAAGGAAGATGTCTGAGAGAATCGGTTTCACGAAGAACTTCGGTCTCCGTTTGTATGAAATTGGCGGTCGCAGCTGGACTGCTTGTTAACACGCCTTTGGACAGTTCTATCTCTCCTGCCTTGTATTGCTTTTCGACCCAATCTTTGAAGACGAAGCAGTCCTCAATGGCATGACCTATCACTCTGTGATAGGGGCAGTATTTGGGGTCGTCGGTCCTATTCGCTTCCTGCGGTCTTTTTGACTCTGGCAGTTGTAGACCGTTCTTCAGGGCGTCTTTGAATATTTTACGGATCTTGTCCCTTCTGAAGGAATAGACCTTATCCAACTTCTCTTTCAATGGAGATTCTCCTCCCTCTCCGAACATTGGCTTCCGAAGCTGGTTGGCATCAGGCCCGCTCAACCCTTGCTTATTTCGGTTGGCCGAGGCATTGAAAGATTCAGAATCGTCGGAATTTCCGCCTTTGCGATTATCGTCCTTTCGGTTTCTCCAGGACCTATTGTTATTTTGGGAATCCGAGGAGGACTCCTGCTTTGAGCGCTCCAGCATTTGAACTTTTCTGGTCAGTTCTTGGAATGTTTTGAGACCCGCGGTGCATAGAAACGGGGCCATCCAATTGTTGAGATTTCCGACAAGGAGACTGACAGATTGGTCCTGCTCTATCGGCGGTTCACATTTGACGGAGAGATTGCGCCATCGGGTTATAAAATCCGTGCTGCTTTCGTTGTTCTTGGGCTTGGTCCTTACGAGCTCGGCAATGGTAATCTTATCGCTGACGCTCATGAACCTTTGTCGAAACAAAGATTCCATTTGGATGAAAGTAGTAACGGAGCCATCCGGTATGCTCGCGTACCAGTCGAAAGCAACATCGGTCAAGCTATTAACAAACTGGCGGAGGAGAAGCGCATCGTTGCCCCCAGTATTCCCGCATGAGGCTTTGAAGTGGGCGATGTGCTGATTCGCATTTCCTGTCCAATCGAATCTTCCGAATTTGGAGATGACATAGCCGCTAGGAAATTCTACCAGATCATACTTAGCAGGATATGGTCTCCCACTACTGCTGATATCTTTTTGCGCTTCGGCTTCGGCCACCAATGTTTTGACTTTGCTGGCAACCAAATCCATGATTTGATCTTGAGTTAGCGGGCTACTGTCATCGGTAGCTAAGGCATTTCCCGAGATAGGATGCGACTGGTTTTCATGTAGTTCGCCCACTTTTGGATTTGAGGGAATAGGCGTCGGCTGCTTTGGGACACCATTTCCTGGTTCACGAGCAGAGCCCTCCGCTTGATTGGGCGGCTGAGAGGCAAGTCGGGCCGTGAGCTGCATCACGACATTCGTCAAGTCATCGATTTTGGAATAGAGTTTGTCCATCTCCTTTTCTTTGTTTCTGAGCTTCTTTCGGAGCTCTTGAAGCAGCTCTTGTTCTGCGGTCCTGGGGCGGAAAGTCGGCTCTTCTTCGCTTCCCGAGCCCGACTCCTCATGGACCGAAGGGTCTTTTCGCCTATCATCCTCATCAATAGGGTTTTCATCACCCAGCAGAGGCGGCTGTTCTTGGGAAGCGGCCGCCACATTCAAGCCAGATTGGGTTTGAGATGTGGTAGCCCCGTCCTTGCTCTTGCTGCGCGTGCCCACCGTTTAGACAGTGTGGACCACATACCCAGCCATTTCCTCATCTTCGGCGGGGTAACCCTGTTCTTCGAACCTCATGAGGTTTAGCCTGGCAGGAGCCCTAGTCCTTTTGTTGGCTCTATATCTGAGCCGCTTCTGCTTCAGCTTCTCTGCCTTAAGCGCTTGGCGGGCATCCGTTATCCGGGAAGCCATTGTGAGTTGATTAGCGGGGAGTTTAGAGAAGACACCCAACCGAGCAGTGGTCAAGGGCACCGTTGGAGCTTGCTCGGGACGCATTGTAGCTTTGTTGGTGTTGATGGCCTTGCCCCCAGCTGGGGCCAAGGAAGGTCGTTCAGACACCGACTTGCGCTTGGGCTGAGGTGCCCTCGTGACCACCACATTTGGCCTCCTACCTTATGAGACCGGTTTTTCTACCACCGGGGCTTGAGGAGCTGGGATGGCACCAACTGGCATGAACATGATAGAGCCGAATGGTAGCAGCGGCTCCTCCCATTGTCGCCCAAGACTGGCCGGAAGGACCGTCCTGGAGTCTATCTTCATCGTGTATGAGATGGAAGCCGTGTTGAGAGCTGAGTTCATCATCGAAGACATCGTCGGAAGGTGATTGCTTGAAAATCTGCATGGAAAAGCATCATTTTTAGGATAAATACAGGTATGTATATTGATTGAGTTCGCATGAACGCTTAACCCGAAATATGGGAGGAGAGATTGGTCCCACCGGGCGTGCCAGAATCTGTAGGGTGTTTTTTGTCACCCCATTGAGATGGAAATACGCGCACGCTTGTCAGGCGTACTACAGATTCCCCCTGCCTAGGGTAGGCAAGGGTTTAATGATTGTGGGGATCCGAATCTCCGGCAGCCGCGGACTAAGCTGCCGTTAATTACCCCTCGCATTTGGGGCGAGGGAACCTCCGATTTACGGGTTAAACTGGTCATGCGAACTCAATGTGCAGTGTACGTGTGTTGTGTTTTGAAAGGGGGTTTTTGGATATATCGGGAGCCACGTAGAGTTTTTACGGGGGTCCCGCTACCCGGATAGCGGGCTGGGGGTCAAGGGGGCTAGCAGCCCCCTTGCGGGGTGCGAGGCAGCGCCCCGTTAGAAATTTTTTTCTAACAGGGACAGTGTCGTGGAGTACGTGTGTGTACAAATTTGTATACATATGTATATATGTATGTATGTACACAAAAAGAGGGGGAAAAGCCATCCAAGGGATACGTGGGGCCAGCGCCTTGAGCGCTCTGCGCTTAGGTGCTGTGCGCTCAGGCGCAAGCGCGCCACGTGTCGGCACGTGGGCGCTTTACGCATGAGCGCTGCGCGCAGGTGCGCAAGCGCGCGCGCCACGTGTCGGCACGCGGGCGCTTTACGCATGAGCGCTGCGCGCAGGTGCGCAAGCGCGCGCGCCACGTGTCGGCACGCGGGCGCTTTACGCATGAGCGCTGCGCGCAGGTGCGCAAGCGCGCGCGCGCCACGTGTCGGCACGCGGGCGCTTTGCGCAAGTGCGCTGCGCGCAGGAGCGCAAGCGCGCGCGCCACGTGTCGGCACGCGGGTGCTTTGCGCAAGAGCGCAAGCGCGCAGGTGCGCAAGCGCTCTCCACGTGTCGGCACGTGGGCGTTTTGCGCAAGTGCGCAGGAGCGCAAGCGCGCGCGCGCCATGAGTCGGCACGCGGGCGCTTTACGCACGAACGCAAGCGCGCGCGCCACGTGTCGGCACGTGGGCGCTTTGCGCACCTGCGCTGCGCGCTGGAGCGCAAGCGCGCGCCACGTGTCGGCACGTGGGCGCTTTGCGCTCGTGCACAGTGCGCTAGAGCGCAAATGCGCCACGTGTCGGCACGTAGGTGGTTTGCGCTCGAGCGCTAGCGCGCCGGCGAGGATAAGGAGGCTTTTAGCCTAAGAAACAGAAGCTGTGCTTCAAAAATGAAATATTTATTATGTATATATGTATGGAGTTAAACTCTTATAATGTTTTGAAGCTGATGAAGGGGGTTCTTCTTCTTCCTTCTGTTGTTTGGCCGGATCTTGAAGATCAAGAAGTAGGAGATTTAAAAAAAAAACACTCCTTTTTGAGATCTGATGGGAGATCTGAGTTCCCCTTTGTGGGTTTTGTGGTGGAAAACTATTTAGTTTTGGAAAAGAAAGAGTAAAACTCTTGATTTAATTCAAAAGAATTGAGAAGGTTTAGAACCTTGGAGAAGGAGCAGGAGGCACAAAGACCCCTAGTTTTTGGGGGAATGAAAAAGTGTTATTTTTTTATTCATCATATTGCATTTTATACGCTTACATATTTGCATATAGCCCCTTGGGCTTCACAAGAATAGCATTTTGCCTATCCTATGGCTCATGTGGCACTTCATTTTTGCACATAAGCCATGGGCTTACAAAATATTGGCTTTATGCCCATTTTGCGTACATTCATGTATATAAAAAATTACATAAAAATTATTTATTACATGATTTTGTTGTTGGCATGAAGGAGGATGGCCGTGGGCTCGACTTGGGCATAGGCCCGCTTGACCTGGGCTTGGGCCCACCTAGCTTGGTGTTGACCTTGACATTGACTCGGTCAACCGGGGTGCAAATTTTGACCCCAACAGTACTGAGCAAATCCAAAAGTGGTCTTCACTGGTAGGAAGTGAGCCGCTTTCGTCAGTCGATCCACAATCACCCAAATAGAGTCATACCCTCGACTGGTCCTAGGTAGACCCACAATGAAGTCCATGGAGACCTGTTTCCACTTCCACTCAGGGATGGGCAAAGGCTGTAACTCGCCGGCTGGCCTCTGTTGCTCGGCCTTGACTTGCTGACATGCCAAGCATCTCGATACAAAGTCTGTAACATCCTTCTTCAAGAATATCACGCCTATACACTATACACTTATCTATGTGCCTCTCTCAAATCACGGTACATCTTGGTGGAACCTGGATGCACACTATACACTTATCTATGTGCCTCCTCAAGAATATCACGCCTCAGTCTCTCAGAATCTGGTACGCACAGTCGAGTCCCATATCGAAGTATCACTTGATCATTAATCACGAACTTGGAAACTCTGCCCTGCCGAGTCTGCTCGATAATCTCTAAAATACGGGCATCGCCGGACTGTGCCTCGCGGATACGGTCAAGTAACTGTTGGCGTGCTCTGAAATGGGCCAGCTGTCCCCCTGTAGGAGTAAACTCGAACTGCACTCGGCTGTCACATAAAACCTGCCAATCCGCCGCCGACTGCATCTGTACTGCGCTCAAACAAGATAGGCTACCTCCGAGCCTCCTACTCAAAGCATTTGCCACCACATTCGCCATGCACGAATGGTATAGAATCTCGCAGTCATAGTCTTTTACCAACTCCATCCAACGGCGCTGTCTCAGATTTAGATCTCGCTACTGAAAGATATACTTCAAGCTCTTGTGGTCAGTGAATATCTGGCACGACTCGCCGTATAGGTAATGTCTCCAGATCTTGAGTGCAAACACCACTGCAGCCATCTCTAAATCATGAGTAGGGTAGTTCTGTTCGGGTTTCCTCAACTGCCGAGAAGCATACGCGATAACTCTATCATGCTGTATCAATACACAGCCCAGCCCCACTCGAGAAGCATCACAATATACCACGAAACCGCCTGATCCTGAAGGCAATGATAACACTGGTACAGTAGTCAGATGAGTCTTCAACTGCTGGAAGCTATCCTCATATGCCTCGGTCCAATCAAAAGGAACACCCTTCCGGGTCAACCCGGTCAACGGTGCAGCAATACGGGAGAAATCCTGGACAAAACGTCGATAATAGCCGGCAAGACCTAAAAAGCTGCGAACCTCTGAACTGATACCGGTCTGGGCCAACGCTGAACTGCCTCGATCTTCTTCGGGTCGACACAAATACCATCTCTCGTCACCACATGACCCAAGAAGTCGACACCGTCTAGCCAGAATGAGCACTTGGAAAATTTGGCGAACAGCTAATGCTCCCTCAAAGTCTGCAATGTGATACGCAAGTGCTGCTCATGCTCCTCCCGGCTCCGAGAATAAACCAAGATGTCGTCAATGAACACAATGATGAACTGATCAAGATACGGCCTGAATACACGGTTCATCAAGTCCATAAATGCTGTAGGGGTATTAGTGAGCCCGAACGACATCACCAAGAACTCATAATGGCCATGACGTGTACGGAAAGCGGTCTACGGAATATCCTCTTTCCGAACCCGCAACTGGTGTTAACCTGACCGTAAATCAACCTTCGAGAAATACCCCGCACCCTGGAGCTGATCAAATAAGTCGTCAATGCGGAGTAGGGGATATCTGTTCCGCACAGTAACCTGGTTCAGCTGACGATAATCAATGCATAAGCGCATACTGCCGTCTTTCTTCTTAACAAACAGGACGGGAGCACCCCAAGGTGACACACTCGGTCGGATAAGCCCTTTATCCAGTAAGTCCTGTAACTGGTCCTTCAGCTCTCTAAGCTCCGCCGAGGCCATCCGATAGGGCGGTATAGAGATAGGCCCCAAGCCGGGGATCAAGTCAATGCAGAACTCAATCTCGCGCTCTGGTGGCAGACCAGGCAGCTCATCAGGGAATACATCAGGAAACTCTCTCACAACAGGGACCTGGTCCAACGGAACCTCTGCGGCGCTAGTATCACAGATATAGGCTAAGAATCCCAGACACCCTTTCCGCAAGAGCTGACCAGCGCGAAGAGAAGAAATCAAGCTGGGAAGGGTAGCGCTACGATCTCCCTGAATAACAAGAACCGGCTCACCAGGAAAACTAAATCTGACTGCCTTTTCACGGCAGTCCACGGATGCATAACAGGTGGCTAGCCAGTCCATACCAATAAGAACGTCGAAGTCTGGCATATCAAGGAGAATCAAATCGACTAAAGAATCTCTCTCCCCGATACGAACGGGACACGATCGGTACACAAAACGGGCAACAAACGACTCGTCTACCGGAGTAATAACGACAAGCGGCTGATCTAACGAAGAAGACTCTTGGCCCAACCTCGGTGCAAAGTATGTGGATACATAAGAATGTATGGAGCCTGGATCAAATAATACCCGTGCATCAAAAGAACATACTGGAAGAGTACTTGTCACAACGGCATTGGATGCCTGCGCATCCTGAGGAGTCAACGCGAACACTCGGGCCTGTCCACCACTAATAGCTGGCTATCCACAGCCTCTGCCTCTGCCTCTATCGTCTCGTCCTCTCTGAACCGGACCGTCACGCCCACGACCTCTAGGAGCATCTGGCTGGCGTGGAGCATCATCAGGGTAAGAAGTAGAGCTCTCTGAGAAGGTGGTGAAGGTGGTAAGGTTACATGTGGCACTGTCGCAGCGCCCTCGTGCCCCATGGTACAATCTCTGACACGATGGTACTGACTCCCGCACCAAAAACATCCTGGCGACGACTGCTGGGTCTGCGGATATGAACCAAATAACTGACCCCGTCTCAATCCTCTGTCGCCACCATCTCCCGGAAAGAATCTATCACGGTGTCTAACTATCTGCCGCTGGGCTGGCGTATCAGTACGGATCCTCTTCGGCCCAGAAACGACCGGAGTCTCAGAAATGCGCTCCTCCAAAAGTAAGGCTGAATCCATCGCGGCTGCGTATGTGTCAAAGTGCTGTGTGCCGATGGCACGGAATAGCTTCGTGTCAAGCCCTCGCACAAACCTCTTTATCCTCTTCTCTTCAGTGTCTACTAGGTATGGAGCATATTGAGACAACTGGGTAAACTGTATATCATACTCAGACACTGTCATCCCAGGAGTCTTGAGCAAAGACTCAAAACTACGAGCTCGAGCATCTCGAACACTCTCCGGAAGAAAACGGGCAAGAAATGCAGCTGTGAACTCGTCCCAAGTCATAGGAGGTAGACTTGCAGCTCGACCTCTCTCTACTGAATCGTACCACGTCTGGGCAAGGCCCTCTAGACGAAAACTCGAGAACTCCACCCATCTATCAGCAGAACACCTCAACGAACGGCAAATCCTGGCCATCCTATCAAGAAATGCCTGCGGGTCCTCTGTCGCATCCGTGCTTGTAAAAGCTGGAGGTCTCAGCCTCATAAACTCCTGTAGTGATACGAGGATAGTCGTCGTAGTAGCAGGAGTAACCATCTGGGCAGCAGGTACAATCGTGGTCTGTACGGTGGAAGGAACATTCTAGGATCTCTGTGCCCGACTGGACTCAACTAAAGATCCCATCATCTATCGCAACTCTTGCATACCGGCCTCTAATCTGGCAATACAGTCTGGAAAAGGTGGATCAATCTGACCCTAAGGGGTAGGCGTATCATCCCGCTCGATCCTTGCCTCAGACGAGCCCGCTCGAAGCTCATCCCTAGCGGCAGCCCGCTGCGCTCTCATAGTCTTTGGCGGCATCGAAGATGGAATAAGAAACAGGAGCGATAAGAACATTGCAATTGAATCAAGGGATGGATGGAATCAAGGAGGAAATACAAGCAATTATGTCCTAAGGTTACTTAGACGGAGTACCGTATCGTAAGTATGCCGCAGAACATACCCACGCTACGCCACTCTGCTTAAGTCACCTACTCCATCTACCAAGGGACGTCCTACACTCAGAAAGGTAAAACCTACTCTCTGATACCAACTTTGTCACGACCCGAAGGTACGGAACGTGACTGGCACTTAGATTATGAGACGTCTCATAATCTAAGTGCCAGTCACGTTCCGTACCTTCGGGTCATGACACCTAGGAACTTATGACCTTGGCTATGGTCAACAAATCATAAGCGCTAGCGAAGTTCGACCGTCATTTCGTGATTGAATTAAACCCACCCGTACGACCCTTGGCTAAGGTCAACAAAGCCGTATGACTACCCTAATCGAATCGCATAACATGCGGCAGATAAGCACTAATCAGCTACTGTACACTTCGCGCTAGCTATTGTCAACAAACGCAGCACGAATAATAAATAGCACTTATCTGAAATGACGGATGGCTGCGACTAGTTTTGAAGAAAACCTTTAACGTAATGAACTTGATATCGTTGTAGAATAAAATATTTTGAAAAGTAGTGGTTTTATAGCATTAGCTAGTTTTGCTAAAGAGGTCACTGCTGGTAAAGGGATCTCGGCTCTTTCCTTATCGAATGAGGTGCCGGATATTCATCAAAGAATACCACTATGCAAAGCAAGAACTAGAGAAGCTTTCAAAACAAAACCGAGTGGGTTGTAGCATTTGCTAGTTTTGCTAAAGAGGTCACTCCCGATGAAGGGAACTCGGCTCATTCCTCATCGAATGAGGTGCTGGATATTCATCAAGGAATACCACTATGCAAAGCAAGAACTAGAGCTACCTTTTTGAAAATCTTGATTCTACAACATCTTTAGGTTTCTTTTCTTTCTATTAATCTTATTAATGAAGTCCCATCATTTATGTTTCCCTAAACATCACAGAAAAGAAACGAAAATAGAATGTACGCTTATGCCATTCGCATTCGCCATGGGGCCATGTCATGCACCGTTAGGTTACTTAATTAACGGCAGTGCGGGGGTCGGACTAGCGCGGATGCAAAACATAAGCAACATTTATTATATATATATATATATATATATATATAGCATTCGTCTCACGCGGTTATATGATCACAACACAGAACTCAAGCAGCAGAAGTCAACATATGAAATATTGGATATACTAGGGGTCCGTGTTTTTAATTAGGCCATTAATGAAAAACACGGATTCCACGGTCGTGATGAATAGCCAAACCCACATCCCTAGACCCCTACGAGACGGCAAGCAACCCTGCTAATTCTAGAGTTAGGAGACCCGCCTTCTATGATTATGAGATCTGGCAGATGAACGTAAAGACGGCTTTTCTAAATGGTAATTTAGAAGAGTACGTCTATATGGATCAGCCAGAAGGCTTCAATCAGAGTGGGAGCAGCGGGAAAGTGTGCAAGTTGCTTAAGTCCATTTATGGACTGAAGCAGGCATCGCGGAGTTGGAACATCTGTTTTGATGAAACGGTCAAAGAATATGACTTTATCAAAAATCCAGATGAACCATGTATATATAGTAAAATTGTAGCACGAACTGTGGTATTCCTCGTCTTGTACGTGGATGACATTCTATTGATAGGAAATGACATTCATATGCTACAATCTGTCAAAGGATTCTTGTCTCACAGGTTCTCCATTAAAGACCTGGGTGATGCCTCTTACATTCTGGGAATCCGGATCTATCGTGATAGATCCAAGAGGATGTTGGGACTTTCACAGTCCAGGTATATCAGCACTGTACTGAAAAGATTCAGTATGGAAGATTCTAAGCACGGTAATTTACCGGCTTGTCACGGAATCACCCTATCCAAAAATATGTCTCCCAAGACTGATTTGGAAAAGGATCGCATGTCAGTTATACCCTACGCTTCTGCGGTAGGCTCTATATTGTATGCGATATTGTGCACCAGACAAGATGTAGCTTACGCACTGAGCGTGGTAAGCAGGTATCAGTCAGACCCAGGGAAGAAGCACTGGATAGCAGTAAAGAACATTCTCAAGTACCTGAGAAGAACTAAGGAGATGTTCTTGGTTTACGGCGGAAAATACCTCAAGATAGAGGCATTTGTTGATTCTAGCTTCCAGAGTGATAAGGATGACTCCAAGTCCATGTCAGGTTATGTATTTACCCTCAATGGAGGGGCGGTGTGCTGGAAGAGTTCCAAGCAGGACACCGTTGCTGACTCGACGATGGAAGCGGAGTATATTGCTGCTTGCGATACCGTAAAAGAAGCAGTCTGGATGAAGAAGTTCCTAACAGAACTTCAGGTGGTTCCTACCATTGTTGATCCAATATTGTTGTATTGCGACAACAACGGAGCTATAGCTTTAGCGAAGGAACCCAGTGTTAGTTGTATCTATGCCCTAGAGGCCAGTATTGTACAGATGATGTATATTATATTGGATGCTAGGACATATATAGAGAGGACTTTCTTGCTCGATATGATAGTATGCTATCTGGTTGCCCTTTATCTTAACATGTATACTTGTCTCTTGATACTGTCTTATAGTTACATGTTGGTAAAGCCCTTAGGATGTGTACTTGACTGCCAGGACTATGATGCAGATCATACTAGTGGGGCCATGGCAGTCCATAAGTACATCCTTTAATGTTCCTAGTGTAGGACTACGGTAGCGCCCCGGCCATCTATCCGAGGCCAAATTGCGGAAACGAAAATTTTTCTTAACTTTAAACCGGCACTACTGCATCCTAAAACCCCGGATCGTAACCATTAACCTAATGCTAGCTAACATGAGAATGGGTAGGAAGCTATACCGAGCGATATGTGTCCGTCGGTCTTCGGCCTCCACTCCGATCTCCTCGCGGAATCTCCGGTCTTCATCTCCTCGTCGGAAAGGGCACCACATCGAGAAGTCTTTTTACGGGCTCCAGCTTCATCCGAAGCAACTCGGGCGCGAAGTGTGCTAGCCGACGCATCCAAGGTGTTGTAGAGAATGTTTGTGATCACTTTGTCTCTTGCATCCATGGCTTTGGATGGAGATTGAAGTGTTGCCATTGATGGAAGCAAAAAGCTAGAGGAGGAAGAAGAAGAACAAGAGCTTTTCTTTTTCTTTTCTTTTCTCTTGTTGTAATGAGAGTTAGAGTGAGAGATTATCAAAATACAAGACCAATAATAACTACCATGGCAGCCCCTCTCTCTCCCCATCTCATTTCAATACATTAAACAATTCATTAATGTGACATTTTTGCTAAAAAAGAGACCATGAGTCATAGTATAAGTCTATGTCACATTAATGCATTGTCATGATGATTTATAGCTTATTATTTCCTTAAGCAAACGTTAATCCAAATGTTTGCCATAACAAAGAAAATACGGCAACATCTAAAGTAAACTCGCGACGGATCACAAGGATACCCCTCACCTTTATATACATACCTGCACCCGCATTCCGACTGAATGCGAATGCGATGAGACTAAAGTAATCCAACAAATCTAATACTAGGATCCGGCTTAAACCAAAGCCCACTAGTATGATCCGTCCGATCATGATCCGTGCAATACCGCATGTATAAGATCGAACCCTGCCATATATCATACGGCCTCTACAACCTTTCGCCCGAAACTTGAGAAACTGTCTGTGGGGGACTCTAAAGACTCGTCAATACTTTGGCTGTGGATTTAACCACAAGCACGTCAGAGGTATTAGCCGTACGTAACGGGCTACCAAGTATTGACTAAAAGGGAGGTCGATGAGCGAACTCATCCTGACACCCTACTGAGCCTGTCAGTGACAATATCCGTACAGTCCGGTCGGTTCGTCTCTGAGTATCGCATGGCGGGCCTAGAGGGTTGGCAAAAGTCAAACCCCCGAAAGCGGTACAAGTCGTGTCGGAGTGTAGCCCAGAACACCCTGAGATACTACTGGAATACCTACCAGTAAATCTCCTGCCTCGGCCGAGGGCTTTGTGTAATGGCTCTCCTAGACACAGCGCGACCTCCCCCAAATACCGGGACAGACGAACCCCTGCAGATCCGCTCACTGCCTCCATGTGGCTCGGGACTGTACCCAACTAAAACCTGTTTGCATGACTCCTTTGAGCCGTTGTAGGGCAGTAATCAAAGTACAGTGGGAACTCACACGAGACAAATGACGATCTCAGGTCGATGAACTAACCTGTACACATGTCACCAGGGAACTGCTATCTGACGTCAGGTATAAGACCAATTAGCATGTTCCCGGCGAGTCCTGTCCGGTGTACTCATAACCCAATGAGCACCTGTATACATCTTAGGTGAACCAACTGACACCAGTGGCTTGTGAGACCGGCCACCGCCCTTCGTCGGGGTCTCGACTGTATACACTAGTCTACTCTGGAGTGTCGATGCCCTGTCTCGAAACTCCCAGGACTAGGGACCTTTTAAGGATGTGCTTATAGACCCCAGCTCCCACGTATATGATCGCCTTCATACTGCTGGCAGCCAAGCAAGAATCCTAGGGGCTCTATCAACATGCAATAGTGACCTGTAGGGTCACCTAAAGCAGTACACGATGATAAAGATAAACCAGATAGCATACTATCATCTTGAGTAAGACTGTCCTACCGGTATAGGTCCTCCCTCAATCATTGCAATCACGTGCCTGTGATCTAATAATTGACTCTGAGGGCACTATCTCCAACAATCTCCCACTTGCACTCAAGGCTAATTATTGCGATGTCGCATACTCACATCCCGTGCGATACCGAACACCCAATTCCTCTACTAGTCAGTCTCACAAAGCTCGTTTGCAAAACTATTGCGTTCGAGGAATAGCCTCAGTGAGTGGATCCGCTGTGATGTATCTTTCTATGTCTCTCTTTATCTCAAGTTCGCGGAGAAACCCATCTCCCGAAATGAGCAATACCTGTCTTAGAATATGTCTGGATATCTTATGGGACCTAGTTCATAAATGAACTCCAAATCCAAACTTCTCAGACTGTATCGTCAACTGAACTTAATCAGTTTCCTGCGCCATGCCTCCCTCAGTATCCGCTTGGATCACCTGTCCAAAAATACTTGTTAGTGTATATGCCCTAGAGTCCATTACTGTATCATACTGCATTGTATATTACTTGATGGAAGCTTGGGATATTCACCTTGTATTGACATTCTTACTCAAAATGGTAGTATGCTACTTGGTTTGTTTCTGCTTTAATGTGTGCATGTGTTTCTTTTAGCATATCACCTTTACACATTAGTGGAGCCCTTAGGATCTTTACTTGATTACCAGCGTTGTGATGGCAGTCACACTCGTGGGGGCTGGGTAATCCATAAGCACATCCTTATGCAGGTCCCTAGTCGCAGGACTATCGAGACAGGGCATCGATACTCCGGAGTAGACTAGCGTATATGCTTCTTATCCCAGCTTGGGAGACGGTCTATCCCACAGCCGTTAGTACGTCGTACTTGAGATAGTATGCGGGTGCTCGTTAGGTTACGAGTACACTGGACAGGACTCGTCGGGAACTCTTGGTTGGTATTATACCTATCATCAGTTATCAGTTCCCAGGTGACATGAGTACAGCTTAGTCCGTTGACTTGACACTGTCACTTCGCCTCGAGTGTGTTCCCACTGTACTTTGATTACTACCCTACCACGGCTTAAAGGAGTCATGCAAACAGGTAGTTTTTGGGTGCAGTCCTGAAGCACTTGGAGGCAGTGACGGTTAGACAGGATTCGTCTCTCCTGGTATTGGGGGTTGATATCGCGCTGTGTCTAGGAGAGCCATTACACAAAGTCCCTGGCCAGGGAAAGCGAGATAGACTGGTAGGTTTCCAGGGTTATCTCAGGTGTTCTGGGCTACACTCCGACACGACTTGTACCGCTAGTAGGGGACTGACGTTTACCGCCCCCCTAGGCCCGCCATGCCATGTTCTTAGACGAACAGACCGGACTGTACGGAGACTGTCACATACAGGCTCAGTAGGAGTTCAGATGGGTTTACCTCGTCAGTCTTCTTATCGGCATTTATCTGGGTACCGTTACGTACAGCTAGTGCCGCTTGCGGTCTGTGGTTAAACCCACTGCCAGCATAGTGTCGAGTCTTTAGAGTCCCACATAGAGGGTTATTCGCCTTTAGGCAAAATGAGTAGAGGTCGCATGGTTTTGCGACTGGGTTCGTTCACATCCGTGCACTTGTGCACGTTTGGTGTCCGGACACCTTATACTAGCGGGTTTTGGTTTAAGCCGGATCCTAGTATATGATTTTGGATTGGTTTTATCTCATTGTATTCGTGTTCCTCGGAACACGGATACGGGTGTGTATGCACGGTTGACTGAGACAGAGGCAGAGGACTTTGATTAGGGTTGATGACCATTGTCATTTTCTTAACCCTAATGTTTATGTGTGAATTATGATTTATTGATATTAGTTAATTATAATTGTGCATGGTTAGGGTTGTTGACCATTTGATTATACTTGACTTGTTGACCTAGGTGGACAAGTTGACCATCATCATTCCATATGAAAGATGCTCTTTGATCCTTGCAAAAGCATTTAATGTGAAATGATAATGGTCATTTCTTGATTAACCATGACAACTATCTTTAGCTAATTATCTAATTTCCATAATTCATATATATGTGAGAAGGTTGAGATATTCTTCTCACTTGATCATTTTCATTCTCTCCCCTCCTCTTCCTCTCTCTCTAGCTCTCCCCTCTCATGAGTTGGGAACCATTTGAGCTTGAGATAATCCCTTCAAAAATTCTCTCTACTCTTTCTAAGGTCCTAAGTCTAGCATGCCAAGCACCTTTGTTACTTCTAGTTTGAGATTGGAGCCAAAGGTTGAGGCCCTCGGGTGGATCTTTCTTCGACAAGAGAAGGCGATAAGGAGAACCCGTTCTTTCACTCCAAGGAGTAAGAAGAGAAGGACTTGAAGACCTAGGTATAACCCCCTTTCCGAGTAGCTAACTCTCTTTAGCTTTGTAGTTAGTTTTTTTTAGCAAAGATCCCTCCTTTGGTTAGTCTATGTTGCCTAGTGTTGTGAAAATCTGATTTTTCATAACATTTCCGCCTCCCTGCAAGCACTGGGGTGGGAAACGTGGACATACAGTGGTACCAGAGCCTAGCTAAACACAAACTAACTAGTTAGCAAAGCATATAGAACTTTGATCGCAAAAAATCGCAAAACATTTTTTCAAAACCCTAACTTTCTGCCGATTTTTAAACCTGCTTTAAAAATAATAAATCATATCTTAAAAATCGGCTCATGCTTTTTTAAGTACAGGCAAGAAAAACGACCCACTGAACCTACCAACTCACCGCGGTTCCGCGGCTGAGTTGACTCGGCCGTGGATCGTTTTTCCTGCAGTTTACTTCTGGTGGTGTTTTGTGATTTTTGAGATGGTTTGTTTCTTCCCAGATTTTCCAGAGAACAAGTTGGTTTTTGGAGTGGTCATAAATCCGTATTTTTGATCGAACTTCTTTACACTTTGGCTAATGGGTTATATCTGTGATGTGATATATGTATTGAACGTCCGCTAATCGCTATACGTCGATTAGTGGGGGTTATACATATCTGTGATCTGTAATGTTGATGGTTTGTGTATATGAATTTATTGGATTGTCGCGGATGAATAGCCGGGGGGTTGTGAGATGAGAGTTTTCTTATTCTTTCAATTCTTGTAATATGTAATTTGATGTAATATTATTTGTATGGCCGCACAACCGGGTCGGGGTTGTAGCCGTCATTGTATAATTTCTTTTTACTGTTTTTGCTCCTAGGATAGATCCAAGGTGGGGTGCACAAACCAACGGGATACCTCGAAATGCTGAGTGGCCTACTCACGTCGTTGAGGGAGGTTGCTTCACTTCGGATACTTAGCGGGTAGTTTGCCGCACCCGTAGGGGTCTAGGATGGGGTTTGGCTATTCATCGCGACCGTGTAATCCGTTCTTCGTTACAGGCTCGTACGAATTGCGGATTCTTAGTATATCCAATGTATTCATCTGTGATCTGGAATGGCTATCATTGCATGTGACGAAATTTTATATATATCTATATGATATCTATTTAGGCGTTGCTTATGTTTTGCATCCGCGCTAGTCCAGCCCCCGCTCTGTCGTTAGTTAAGTAACCTAACGGGTGATGATGGGACCCCGTGGCAAATGCGGATGGCATAAGCGTACGTCATATTTTCGTTGTTTTCTGCAATGGTAGGATTAAATGATGGGACGCATTGGAATTAATGTAAGAAAAAAATAAACCAAGTAAAAGTCGTTGGAACACTTTGAAAACCACTCGGTTCTTTTCAAAACCAAACTTTTAAATGCGGAGCTTGAACCACTCCTTTTGAAAGCTATCACGTTCCATCGATTATATCATGTTCACTACGTTCACGGTTTCGCCAAAACCATTCGTAGCCCTCCGTCGTTTCACATGAATGGTCAATAAGTATTCAAGCTATGTATGTTGGCCAAAGTCAAGGCATAGCGATTGGTAGCTATTGGTTATTCATGTGGAGCATAGATAGATGTGTTGGTTTGGGGAAGTCGTTCTACCATGTTGGCCAAAGTCAAGGGTATGTGCGGGTGGGCTCAAATTAACCTGGAGAATGACAGGTAGAACTTGACATGTGACTTATGATATTTTGGCCAAAGTCAAGGTCATAAGAGCATGGGGCAAAAATCCACATCGGGAGTTTCAAAAGAACTGAAACTTGCTAGCGCTGCATACCATTTGGAGTGTGATGATTCTGGTAGGATTCCTTCAGTTTTGTCACGCAATGATATTTGGATCCCGATCCTACTGTGAGTATATGCTACTCCTCCGAAACTTTCTCACTTAACGATCAATGCTATAAACCAAGTAGGTGTCTAGAAAGGTATTAGCGGGGCTACGCCCATAGGGAAAAGATGTTACTTAATTAAGGAACTTCGCGAAAGCATTGGAAAACCTCCCTCGAAGTACCGACACTGGCCAGGCTGAACGGTTTAGCAAGTATTGTACGGTGAGATTGATCCCGACTAGTTCTTCCTTTATGGTTTGAGGAGGGATTCGAGAGACAGTGGGAGTCATCCTATTTAGACAAATTAAAAACCACTCAAAATTTGCAAGAGCATCATTCTAAAGTGTTTCTTCTCTCTCTCCTAATTGCAGCAACCATTTATCATGACTGGACTTAAGTTACTTCTAGATAAAAACATACTGACAGGGCCAAACTACAAAGATTGACTCAGGAATGTCAAAATGGCAATCACTTATGACAAGTTGGGGTATCTTCTTACCACCAAAGCTCCCCCTGTCCCAGGTCCCAAAACCAGCGTCGTGGATAGGGAAATCCGTAAGACCTGGGAAATCGACTGCGCGAAGGCCAAGTGCCTCGTGCTTCGCTCTATGGACAACGAACATCAGAGGAGGCATGAGAATATGGACCTCGTGTAACGTTTTAAAAATAATTAAATAAATAATTAAATAAATAAAATTGTTTAAGTGAATTTTGTGATTTTCGGTAAAGTAAAACGTTTTTTTCGTAAAACAAAACCGTAATTATTTTTCACTATAAATTTAAAAATACCTATTTTAATTATGTTATTACTAGTAAATGGTGTTTATTTAGTCACTTATAAATTTTTAGTTTAATTAAATATTTTTCCTAAATTAATTGTTTTAAATATTAACATAAGCTTTATTTTTACACTAAATTATTGTAAATTACAAATTTGAATGGTTTTAATTTCTAAAAATGAACCATGGCATATTAGAATTTAGTGTGTATCATGCAAAATTTATTTGCAAATTTTTCCTTGTTTCTAGATTTTTCTTGAGTTATTTGGAAAAGAAATAAAAAGGAAATTAAATAAAGTTATGAAAAGACTTAAAGTAAGTGATGTTTTGAGTGAAGTTTCTACACAATTCCTCATTATTTTCTTTCTCTCTTACTTCCCCAAGTTATGGCTGGCCTCACTACCATGGCAACCCCCCCCATTTCCCACTTCATTTTATTACAAAAAATCATCAAAAAATCCTCCAAAATTCAATAAAAATTGCACAAAATCCTAATAAATTCCTACCCTTTATTCTTTGCTCTTCTTTACATGGATTTTGGAGTGCGAAAGCATGCATTGTGGAGGCTCATTTTCATGTTTGGACTTTAGGTTGTGGAGGTATAAATCTTTCTCTTTTGATTTATTTCTATTAGATGTTTCTTTTAAACATAATTGGATTTAATATATTAATTCTGTGTGCAAGTTTTAAAATTCAAGTTAGGGTTTGTAAAAATTAAGTTGTGGTTTTATTAATTCATTAGGGTTTTAATAACTAGTTTAACACTTTTTGTGTGGAAAAATCTTGCATGGTTGTTGTATAATAATTTGTTTATTCAAATTGTTTTAATTAAGCTATTTAGCTAACTAGGTTTTTATAAAATGTGTATGTGGGTGATATAAAATTCTAATTAAGGTTGTTACCATTAGATTGTAGTTTTAATGAGAATATTAGCTTGTTAATGGAATGAAAAACTTAGTTTGATCACTAGTTTCTTTTGATAATTGGAAAATACTAATAAAATGCTATTTTTGTTAACTAGATTTTGGAAATTCCTAAATAAATGAGATTAAAAATATAATTATGGTTTCATTATATTATTATCATCATGAATTGTAGTTTAGTAAATGAATTCATTTAAATCATGTTTGGTTGTGATATTATGAAATTTTAGATTGCAAAGTGTTGAAAATTTATAAAGGTTGCAAACTAGAAATTCCAAATTTATACAAAATTGTGTAATAAAAATATAGTAATGGTTTTTATAATCTAGTTAGGCTATTTAATGAGTTTTATGACCATTGGTTTCATTTAAATGTCAAGTTTTGAAGAAAAACGGTAAATTGGCATTTTCGGGTTTTATGAAATTGGACGGTTTGATCGATTTTTAGGGTTTCGATGGATTTAATCATGTTATATATTATAAGTAACGAGTTTTAAAACTATGAGTTATTTGTTAATGTTATCACGATCCATCGGAGTTTGTACGCCGATATCGAGCGATATTTGGTTCTTTTGCGTGGACGGGACATAGGTTTTAACCTATACTTGTTCCTTGCGTCGTTTTGACTTTTGTATGTGATTCAGTTTACGATGCTATTTATATGTTTGCGTTTAGGTACCCCTCACGTGGACTGCGGGCGATGAAGAGGAGGATGGCGACACCGTCTTCTGCAGACATGGACCAGGTGAGTAGATGTATATCTACGGGGGGAAGTCGGGTATATGGCGTTTAGCACCCCCGCAACGTAGCATAGGAATAGTACTTATTGTCATTAGGAAACCAGATGTAACCCTAGATTCTAAATGAGTGGGACCCTAGTAATAACCCTAGGCTGGACTAGACTGATTTAGGAAGACCATACCAGCGGATGAATATCTTGGAAGAGATTCGTAGGTTTCAGGTAGATACATATACATGCACACACTGAAACTCGATATGGTGTATACGTGTTTATGTATATATATATAGGACTATCTATAGGTATATATATATATACACACAATACATATATGGGATACATTGATGTGATATGATTCACGGGAATGAAACAGTATAGTTGGGCTTGATGCCGTGATTCTTGACTACGGTCGTATTATGATGTTAGCGGATCATTACAAAAATGATATAATGAATAGGTATTCATAGATAATAAAGGGTGATGATGGTATATAGGTATATGGGACTCTAAGATATCACCCGGACTGTAACATGTGATTGATATTCTGATATGTTATATATGTGACTTGATTACGACATCATATAGATGTAACTTGATTGCGATATCATAAAGGTGTAACTTGATTTCGATATCTTATAGGCAACTTAATCACGACTTGTAATATGTCACTTGATCAAGATATGATAAATGTGAGATGATATTTCTGAGGATAAATCAACGATGTATCTATATACCGGCAATAATATATGATGTATGCGATTACAGTATATCACCTTGATCTTGACACTTGATGATGATGATATTACACAAATGATGAGACACGTAGGTGATACTTGACCTGTACCCTGATATTGGGATGTCGTACGATGGATTTACCGTACGAGGCATAGATGTGATGATTGATCCGCTTTCTTGTTTCGAGAAAGACGTACTACGTACGTGACGCTATTGAGGCTGGATCGCCGACTATTAGAGACATGGATTCAGACCTTAGATGGACTCTTATTTCTTATTTACTAGTTTCTTAGGTTTAGTTCCTTAGGAGGCTTGATGGACACTAGTTAGTCTCGAGTCGTATAGCTGTAGTTATTTTTGTATATCACATATGAGTGGTTATTACACTTCTGTCCTTACATTCATACCATAATTATAAAGTGCATGTTCATATATATATGTTTCTATAATCAGCATAAAACTTTGCTTGTTAGGACACCAGCACCATTACCGATGATGCACATATTCCACACACACTTATTTGCCGGCTCACGCACATCATCATCGGTAATTTCTATGTTACGTACGCTTTAGATCATATTATCTTTTATGGATAGAATAAGTTAACAACTAGACCGATATAATATTGTGATTACTCTCTGATGTTAGTATAGACATGGTATTTATTACTTAGACAATCTTGCATTCATATTTTCATGTTATCATGCAGTATTATGGGCATATGCCGACACTTATCATATACTTACTCATGATTTTGAGATTTGGGTTTCTATGAGATTTCTGGATTTTGGGGAAAACCGCAAGGATATATAAAAACTTCTCTCTCTCTCCTCCTCTCTTTTTAAAAACATAAGATGCGGTTTTCTCGTGATTTATGTGTCGTCCACCATGAGATTTCATGTTTTCTGTTGGATTTCGAGACCCGATTCGAGGAGTAGATGAACCGTCTCGGGTACATGGTGGGCCCGGTATAGTACCCCGGGGCAAGAAGATCGAGTTGTAGACGATGAGCCTGGCAGGGGAAGGCTACCTACCGGTGATGTCTGGCGCGGCGGATATCCGGAGGATACCGACCGTTGTCGTGAGATTTGATGATATGGGCCGATCCGGACTGACGGAGCCCGAGATATTGAGACTATGAGATATCGAGATTATGAGGTATTGAGACTTGAGATTTACATGTTTTGTGTCGATGCTTGACACGGATTTCTATGGATTTCATTATTGCTATTTCAGATTTCTATACACATTTTACATGGTAAAAGCTAAAGATTTCTTATGCAGATATATCTAGATTTCAGGATTGGTTATGTTACATTCATGGTGCACGCATACTCATTCCTATGATATAGTATTATATGAGTCACTGACACGAGCACAGAGTATTTGCATTTACACTTAGTATTACCCTGCCATTACCAGATGATTGGGACTTAGTAGTGTATCATTATGACCTAGGATAGCGTCATGCATTAGATTTCGTTTCGTAGATGTCTTCTACTAACGAGTTGGAAACTCACCCCCGTTGTGCCAAATTTTATTACAGGTTGACGTACAGGGTTCTTTGGCAGATTGCTGGCACATGATTTCTTTCAGGGTGATTTGCACGGTAGGTTGGTTCACTTGTATCTGGACCGCCATTGTATTTGTATTATTTCATTTGTATCTAGAAATCTCCATCAACCATACTTGTATTACTTGATAAGTTTATTGGACCAGTCATTTATTTCGACCTTAGAGTCGCGAATGTATTATTCTGATCTGGTGTTTTGTTTTCTTTTGAGTTTTGAGCCTCGCCCTTTGGCGTTGTATATTATTGTGCTTGTTGTGGTTGTTTCCGCCTGTTGGCGTTGAGTTAGCTCCTGTTGGGGATGTTTTTTTTTATCGTTTATGTATATTATACTTGTTGTACCCGTTTGGGGCCTGTTTTTATAGAGGAGACTCTGCCGAAATTTTTTTTGAGAAAATTTGCTAACGCTTTTAAACTTGTTTCCTTCGTGTTTTCTTTTACTTCTTCTTCTTCTTTTATGGTTTAGATTTCTGGGCTTCGGCTTACTTAGGTTACGTTGCGCCTCTAGACGCTTCGTAATCTAAGTGCCGGTCACGTTCTGTACTTTCGAGTCGTGACACCTCGAATCCATATTTCTCCATACAAAAGAACTGTATGGAGAGCAATCTCATATCGCCAGATACGAAATGTCGAAGAAGTTGTTTTCGGCAAGATTAGCCATCGGATCATCGGTAGCGGAACACGTGCTTAAGATGATTGGCTACATAGAGGAGCTCGCGGAACTTGGGACCATGTTGGAGAATGAGCTCTATACGGACTTGATTCTCCAGTCCAATCCTTCCACTTACGCCCAGTTCATCCGGAATTTCAACTTGCAAGAAAAGGAAGTTGAACTTTCAGAGCTCCTCAACATATTGAGGAGTGCAGAGGGCACCCTACAGAAAGGTAGGGAAACATCCACTTTGTTTGTAGGAGGATCTTCCTCTTCTAGGTCCAGGGCGAAAGCCAAGGGAAAGAAGAAGAAAACCCCCGCCAAACCAAGGGGCGGTGTTAGTAAAGTGGATACGAAGGGAAAGGTAAAAGCAACAAAGGTAGCGGGGAAGCTTGTGGATAAGGAAGAATGCTTTTACTGTCACAAGAGTGGACACTGGAAGAAAGATTGCAGGGCTTGGAAAGCCAGAACACAGGATCTGAAGCAGGTTGCGGCTTCAGCTTCAGGTGTGTATGTTATTGAAAACTGTCTATTAATAAACTCTACATCCTGGGTATTGGATACCGGATCAGGATCTCATATCTGTAATTCTTTGCAGGCGTTGAGAAAGCGTAGGTTTTTGAAAGCAGGTGACATGACCCTCAAAGTTGCAAACGGAGCTAGCATGAATGCTGAGGCCGTGGAGGACTATCACCTGGGAATGTCAGATGGACATGTTTTGGTTTTACGTAATTGCTTTTTTGTACCCAATGCAACTTGTAATATCATTTCTGTATCTTTAGTTTCTAAAGAAGGTTATGAATTTGCATTTGTAAGTAATGTTGTAAACATTCACCTTAATCAAGTTCTGATTGGGTCAGGTACATTGAGCAATGGTATATACGTATTAAATCAACCACAGATTTTCAATGTCCAGAATACACACAAAAGAAAGTCTCCGGAAACAAATTAGACTTTCTTATGGCATTGTAGACTGGGTCACATCAATGAGAGAAGGTTGACGAAGTTACATACAGAAGTATATTTGGATCCGTTCGAATATCAATCATATGCAATTTGTCAATCCTGTCTCAAAGGAAAGATGACAAAGACTCCGTTTACTGGACACGGAGTGAGAGCGAGCGAGCTCTTAGGACTCGTACACAGCGACGTGTGCGGTCCAATGTCTACGAATGCACGAAGCGGTTATTCTTACTTCATTACTTTTACGGATGACTTTTCAAGGTACGGCTATGTCTTCTTAATGAAACATAAATCCGAAGCCTTTGGAAAATTCCAGGAATATAAGAATGAAGTAGAAAAACAAACAGGCAAAAGTATCAAGACACTGAGATCTGATCGAGGTGGTGAATACTTGAGTGCCGAGTTCCTGGATTACTTAAAAGAGAACGGAATTTTCTCTCATCTTACTCCTCCATACACTCCGCAACATAACGGTGTATCGGAGAGACGGAACCGAACCCTATTGGATATGGTACGGTCCATGATGAGTAACGCTGAGTTACCGCGATCATTCTGGGGATATGCGCTAGAATCAGCTGCATACCTTTTGAACCGAGTTCCAACTAAGACTGTGCCTATTACACCATATCAGATGTGGTGTGGGAAGAGACCCTATCTTAATCACATTAAGACATGGGGATGTCCAGCTTTTGTCAAAAGGCAGCATGCGGACAAGCTCGAGGCATGCTCAGTACAGTGCAAGTTTATGGGATATCCAAAGAACTCTAAGGGATATTTCTTCTATTGCGAAGAGGAACAAAAGGTTTTTGTTTCTCGTCATGCCCACTTCTGGGAAACTCAGTTTTTGGAAAAACAGATTAGTGGGAGCGCAATAGAACTGGAAGAAATTCCAGAACCATGAACTATTACTGAAAGCTTAGTAGAACCAGAGGGTTCGAAAGATCAGGACATTCCTACGCCGCTCCGCAGAAGTAGTAGGCAGTCTCATCCGCCTAAGAGATACTACGGTTTTCTCTTAGACGGGGATAGAGAGGATTGCATCATTGAGAGTGATGAGCCGACTAGCTTCCAGCAGGCCATTAAGAGCGTTGACTCGGTAAAATGGCTGGATGCAATGCGGACCGAAATGGAGTCCATGTACACCAACAAAGTATGGACGTTGGACATTGCTCTAGATGGGGTAAAACCCGTAGGATGCAAGTGGATCTTCAAAAGGAAGATTGGTGTAGATGGACAGGTTGAGACCTATAAAGCTAGACTTGTTGCAAAAGGGTTTTCGTCAAAGACCTGGCTTGGACTATGACGAAACCTTTTCTCCAGTGGCTATGCTGAAATCCATTCGGATCCTTCTTGCCATTGCTGCCTTCCACGATTATGAGATCTGGCAGATGGACGTAAAAACCGCTTTTCTAAATGGAAATTTAGAGGAGTGTGTCTATATGGACCAGCCAGAGGGATTCATCCAGAGTGGGAGCAGGGGAAAGGTGTGCAAGTTGCTTAAGTCCATCTATGGACGAAAGCAGGCATCGCGGAGTTGGAACATCTGTTTTGATGAGACGGTCAAAGAATTTGACTTTATCAAAAATCCAGATGAACTATGCATCTATAGTAGATTTGTAGCGAGAACTGTAGTATTCCTCGTTTTATACGTGGATGACATTCTCTTGATAGGAAATGACATTCCTATGCTACAATCTGTCAAAGGGTTCTTGTCATACAGGTTCTCCATGAAAGACCTGGGTGATGTCTCATACATTCTGGGGATCCGGATCTACCGTGACAGATCCAAGAGGATATTAGGACTCTCACAGTCCAGGTACATTGACACCATACTGAAAAGATTCAGTATGGAAGATTCCAAGCGCGGTAATCTACCGGCTTGTCATGGGATTACCCTCTCCAAAGAGATGTCTCCCGAGACTGATTTGGAAAGGGATCGCATGTCTATTATACCCTACGCTTCTGCGGTAGGCTCTATAATGTATGCGATGTTGTATACCAGACCAGATGTAGCTTATGCACTGAGTGTAGTAAGCCGGTATCAGTCAAACCCTGGGGAGAAGCACTGGATAGCGGTAAAGAACATTCTCAAGTACCTGAGAAGGACTAAGGAGATGCTCTTGGTGTATGGCGGAAAAGACCTCCAGATCGAGGCCTTTGCTGACACCAGCTTCCAGAGTGACAAGGATGATTCTAAGTCCATGTCGGGTTATGTCTTTACCCTCTATGGAGGGGCGGTATGTTGGAAGAGTTCCAAACAGGAAACCATTGCTGACTCGACGATGGAAGCGGAATATATCGTTGCTGCAGATGCCGCAAAAGAAGCCGCCTGGATAAGGAAGTTCCTCATGGAGCTTCTGGTGTTTCCTACTATTGTTGATCCAATACCGCTGTATTGCGACAACAACGGAGCTGTAGCATTAGTGAAGGAACCCAGGTCCCATCAGAAGTCCAGGCACATCTTGAGGCGGTATCACCTGATCAGGGAGATCGTGGGTCGCCAGAAGATCGAGGTTCGGAGAGTTGCTACGGAAGATAACACTGTTGTTCCATTCACGAAGGCCTTACCCCAGACTCAGTTCGAGCGGCTGATCGAGATGATAGGTCTTCGATACGCCAGTACATGGCCTTAGTGCAAGTGGGAGATTGTTAGTGTATATGCCCTAGAGGCCATTACTGTATCATACTGCATTGTATATTACTTGATGGAAGCTTGGGATATTCACCTTGTATTGACATTCTTGCTTAAAATGGTAGTATGCTACTTGATTTGTTTCTTCTTTAATGTGTGCATGTGTTTCTTTTAGCATAGCGCCTTTACACATTAGTGGAGCCCTTAGGATCTTTGCTTGATTACCAGCGTTGTGATGGTAGTCACACTCGTGGGGGCTGGGTAATCCATAAGCACATCCTTATGCAGGTCCCTAGTCGCAGGACTATCGAGACAGGGCATCGATACTCCGGAGTAGACTAGCGTATGTGCTTCTTATCCCAGCTTGGGAGACGGTCTGTCCCACAGCCGTCAGTACGTCGTACTTGAGATAGTATGCGGGTGCTCGTTAGGTTACGAGTACACTGGACATGACTCGTCGGGAACTGTTGGTTGGTATTATACCTATCGTCAGTTATCAGTTCCCAGGTGACATGAGTACAGCTTAGTCCGTTGACTTGACACTGTCACTTCACCTCGAGTGTGTTCCCACTGTACTTTGATTACTACCCTACCACGGCTCAAAAGAGTCGTGCAAACAGGTAGTTTTTGGGTGCAGTCCCGAAGCACTTGGAGGCAGTGATGGTTAGACAGGATTTGTCTCTCCCGGTATTGGGGGTTGATATCGCGCTGTGTCTAGGAGAGCCATTACACAAAGTCCTTGGCCAGGGCAAGCGAGATAGACTGGTAGGTTTCCAGGGTTATCTCAGGTGTTCTGGGCTACACTCCGACACGACTTGTACCGCTAGTAGGGGACTGACGTTTACCGCCCCTCTAGGCCTGCCATGCGATGTTCTTAGACGAACAGACCGGATTGTATGGAGACTGTCACATACAGGCTCAGTAGGAGTTCAGATGGGTTTACCTCGTCAGTCTTCTTATCGGCATCTACCTGGGGACCGTTACGTACAGCTAGTGCCGCTTGCGGTCTATGGTTAAACCCACTGCCAGCGTAGTGTCGAGTCTTTAGAGTCCCACACAGAGGGTTATTCGTCTTTAGGCAAAATGAGTAGAGGTCGCATGGTTTTGCGACAGGGTTCGTTCACATCCGTGCACTTATGCACGTTTGGTGTCCGGACAGCTTATACTAGCGGGCTTTGGTTTAAGCCGGATCTTAGTATATGATTTGTGTTTGGTTTTATCTCATTGTATTCGTGTTCCTCGGAACACGGATACGGGTGTGTATGCACAGTTGACTGAGACAGAGGCAGAGGACTTTGATTAGGGTTGATGACCATTGTCATTTTCTTAACCCTAATGTTTATGTGTGAATTATGATTTATTGATATTAGTTAATTATAATTGTGCATGGTTTGGGTTGTTGACCATTTGATTATACTTGACTTGTTGACCTAGGTTGACAAGTTGACAATCATCATTCCATATGAAAGATGCTCTTTGATCCTTGCAAAAGCATTTAATGTGAAATGATAATGGTCATTTATTGATTAACCATGACAATTATCTTTAGCTAATTATCTAATTTCCATAATTCACATATGTAAGTGCACGGCGGCGCCCCGGCCGTCAATCCGACGGTCAAATGCGGAAGCGGTGATAAACTTTAAATTTTCTTGAACTGGCAAACCGCCGCGCACTAATACCCGGATCGAACCATTAACTAGTCCTAGCTAACTACAAGAAAGGGAATAGAGATATACCGACGATCCAAGTCCTCGGGTCTTCTCGTCATGGTCCCGATCTCCTGCGGAAAGTCCTGTCTCCTCCTCATCGCCGGAAGTGCACCACAACGCCTACTTTGTTTACGGGCTCCCACCTCAATGCCGAGGCAACTCGGGCACGAAGCCGGCTACTCGACGTGCCCAAGATTTGCTGTAGAATGTGTTAAGAACCATGTCTCACTTTTGGGGATTGTGGAATTGCCATTGGTGGAGGAAAAGAGAACAACTTTAAGAAATGAGCTAGAGGACTTTTCTAGCAAACATGAGAAGCCAAAAAAATACCATACCACACAATGAACCCCATTCCATAGGAATGGCCGGCCCCCCCTTCTCAAGTGTGATTGGAGAGAGAAAGAGAAAAGTCAAGGGGGTGGGTGGAAGCAATGATGAAAAGAGATGATGAGAGAACAAAACCCAACACTCCAAAAGCCAATCATAACCTACAATGGTCAAGCCATCATCATAAAGCTAGAAGTCAAAAGATGGACTCCATCATGAAACCATCATGATATAAATATATGCAAAGAACCCCCTCCACTAATGCCTATTTGCAACAATGCAAATAAACCCTCCTCCACCACACTTCGGCCAATGAACGGAACAAAGGAAATTGGCCGAAACGGAAAGCAAACTGGCAACTCCAGAAAACTGATCCCGTAATAAATTACAGGAAAACCCCGATACTGTGCATACACACCCGCATCTGTATTTCGACCGAAATACAAATGCAATGAGACAAAATCTACACTGTACTATACTAGGATCCGGCTTAAACCAAAGCCGGCTAGTAATATCTGTTCGATCCTGATCCGTGCAATACCGCACGTATCTGATCGAACCCTGCCATATAACCATACGGCCTATAGTACAAACTGTCCGATCCTGATCCGTGCAATACCGCACGTATCTGATCGGACCTTGCCATATCTCCATACGGCCTCTACAACCTTTCGCCCGGAAGCTGAGTAACTGAATGTGGGGGACTCTAAAGACTCGTCAACACCTCGGTTGTGGATTTAACCACTAGCACGTCAGAGGCATAAGCCAATACGTAACGGGCTACCAAGTATTGACTAAAAGGGACGTCTTTGAGTGAACTCAGCCTGACAACCCTACTGAGCCTGTCAGTGACAATATCCGTACAGTCCGGTCCGTTCGTCTATGAGTATCGCATGGCGGGCCCAGGGGGTTGGTAAAAGTCAGACCCCCAAAAGCGGTACAAGTCGTGTCGGAGTGTAGCCCAGAACACCCTGAGATACTACTGGAATACCTACCAGTAAATCTCCTTGCCTTGGCCAAGGGCTTTGTGTAATGGCTCTCCTAGACACAGCACGACCTCACCCCCAATACCGGGAGAGACGAACCCCTGAAGATACGCTCACTGCCTCCATGTGGCTCGGGACTGTACCCAACTAAAACCTGTTTGCACGACTCCTTTGAGCCGTGGTAGGGTAGTAATCAAAGTACAGTGGGAACTCACACGAGACAAATGACGATCCCCAGGTCGATGAACTAACCTGCACACATGTCACCAGGGAACTGCTATCTGACGTCTGGTATATGACCAACTAGCATGTTCCCAGCGAGTCCTGTCCGGTGTACTCATAACCTAATGAGCACCTGTATACATCTTAGGTGATCCAACTGACACCAGTGGCTTGTGAGACCGGCCACCGCCCCTCGTCGGGGTCTCGACTGTATACACTAGTCTACTATGGAGTATCGATGCCTTGTCTCGAAACTCACACGACTAGGGACCTTTTAAGGATATGCTTATAGACCCCCAGCTCCTACTTATATGATCGCCCTCATACTGCTGGTGGTCAAGCAAGAATCCTAGGGGCTCTATCAACGTGTAATAGCGACGTGTCAGGTCACCTAAAACAGTACACGATGATAAAGGTAAACCAGATAGCATACTATCATCTCAAGTAAGACTGTCCTACCGGGATAGGTCCTCCATCAATCATTGCAATCACGTACCTGTGATCTAATAATTGACTCTGAGGGCACTATCTCCAACAATCTCCCACTTGCACTCAAGGCTAATTATTGCGATGTCGCATACTCACAGCCCGTGTGATACCGAACATCCAACTCCTCTACTAGTCAGTCTTACAAAGCTCGTTTGCGGAACTATTGCGTTCGAGGAATAGCCTCAGTGAGTGGATCCGCTTAGTTGTTTCTTTCTATGTCTCTCTATATCTCAAGTTCGCGGAGAAAGCCATCTCCCGAAAAGAGCAATACCTGTCTCAGAATATGTCTGGATGTCTGATGGGACCTAGCTCATAAATGAACTCCAAATCCAAATTTCTTAGACTGTATCGTCAACTGAACTTAATCAGTATCCTGCGCGCCATGCCTCCCTCAGTATTGCCTTGGACCACCTGTCCAAAATACTGCCACTCATCAGAAGGAAAACTATAACTCTGACAACCTCCTTGTCGTCCATGTCACCTTGGAAGCCTGGAATGATAACTGTCTCCTGAATGAGGCTGTCGTTATCATATCCCTAGAACATCCACTTATGTTCTAAAACTGCTTCCGACTGTTTCTCCATGATTGGATTAATGTCAACTTATTGCATCTAGTGCAAGAACAACATCTGGTGTGGTACTTGACATCTCACGATTGACTCAATTGCCTGAGCAAGTGATCTGCCAATCATGCCCGTCCCTCTCCCCTTTAGTCTGTAAGACACCTTTGGAGAGGGTGACTCCATTACCTGCAGGTACACTACCGTGCCAGGAGTCGACCATCCTAAATACTCTTAGAATGCTGTCAAGTACCCTTATTGGGAAACCACCCAAATCTAGATCTAAAACCATAGATCTAGTAACCAGTATGTCTGATATAAAATCCATTTCCTTTGTGGAGAAACAACTGTGTGACGACCAAAGTATAACCGATCGTAGTGTAGGAGTTTCTTTTCCTACTCTGTGTATATTATCCAAATACCAGGATATCACACCCTACTACCTTCTCAACAGATCTATCCCCTATTCTGATGAAGTTAAACCCATGACTGTCACGTCAGAAATAGATGATCTATCTCCGCTACATCTGCTCTAGTCTATAAATAGACATAAGCAACCTGTCCACCAATGCTTCCGCTGCTCCACTCTGATTACGACAACCCTCTGGCAGAGTCATATAGACGTACACTTCTAAAACTGGTTTAGAACGACGCTATACTCATCCTCCCGCCGGGTCTCGTAACCTGGAACAACAGCAATGGCAATTGTGGGTAAACAAGAACTTCCCTGTCACCGTCCTTGAGGCTACCGTAGTGCCTCTCGGGTGCCTGAAGTTACCCACCTTATCTGCGGAGTGGCCAATGGAATGTCAATCCAGATTGAATCTTTAGGTTCCTTATCAAATCTTCAGTAATCGTTTGTGGTTCTGGAATCACTTCCAGTTCTACCATACTCCCACTACTGTTTTATGAAAAAATCCATTTTTAATAAAACTGTGGCGAGTCTAGAACAATATCGCTATTGTTCATCCAGATGGTAGAAAGTCAACCCTCGTCATAGCCTGGGTCAACCCACAAACAGCCATTACAGAAACCTGCCTTGTGTTGTCCAGTGTCTAGTTTTAATCATAAACCGGACAACTCCCCGTACCTTAACAACGTTAAGATATGAACTGTTCTATATCCAATATAGAAACAGAGGCACTGATTTAATTGAACCATATTCAAATCATGCAGCTGTCCCCAGCGCATGTCAACTAAATGGAAGGAGGCCGATCAGCGTTACTCAACTTAGGAATGCTTCCAATCACGAGTAACCCGAAAGAGAAGCAAGATCTCTTTATCATTACTATCAACTGAATACCATTGACAAGTATCTACATCTTCGATCACTTTGATGAATCCCGATACTTGCTACACCTGGTTCTCTACTCTATTCAAATACCTATAACTTCTCCAAATTCGGACCCTGTGTTTCCACGAAACACCTGTCTAAAAACTAGAGAAGTCATAAGTAAACCGAATATAGTACGAGGACCAACCCCTCTGTCCTGATGGACCCTGGACAACATACAATACTCTGTATAAGTCCCTTGAGTCTTATAACTCATTCACTGTGTGTCGTAGGTTGAAAACTGTACTAATGGTTAAGAAGAATTACACCGCTATGTAATGCTCCTTACCTAATCATCCACTGATATTGGTAAATGTCATAGACATAATTTCAAAAGGTATATCTCACTCTATGAAAATAGACGTACAGATATATCAATTGAAATTGGTGCATAACAGCGGATATTCAAAACCAAATATTTGCCGACCGGCAAACAACCCAGGTGACTTCCTCAAATATCACTGATTACAACGAATCCCGATACAATGAGGATGATCACCCAATTCCCAATAACTTACTCCCACTCATCATCTGTAAAACCATACAGATGTGAGAATCATACCTGGTAAATACATACCCTGGAGCAAGTGTCTAATCGGGAAATCAGTTTTTCTTTAACAGTACACAGTGAGACTGAAACAATGAAATGTTTCGATGGGGTATCCCGGTATTCCTAGTAATGCATCTTCCAGATTCACGACTGTAACTGTATATCTCTTTGCCACCTCTCCAAATCCCTTCATGTGTCTTTAGTCATTACCTTCTGCACACCCCTTAGGCCAAATGGTTTTCTTCCTTCCCTACCGTTCGGCACCAGCCTATGGTTTGGAAGAAGACTATCCAATAAGCATAATGGGTGTACTGTCCCAATCCTAGGAACACTCGCAATGCGAGAGAAGGTGAAGATAAAAGACACCTGAATAAATCTTATTCCTATTTCTCCTGAACCAGAATCCATCCCCGAACTGGAACAAGTTCCTTTCGAGTTCGTATATAACCATACAAAGGAATATCCAAATAAACTGTGGATCTTCGTAGTGATACGGAGTGTCCTGGAGAAATACAAAGGTGATGTGGGAGTGGTAACGAAATATTTGGTTTGGTCGTGAATATCTGTTGCAATTTACTTTGCCCTCTTACTAATCCCTTGCTTTGTCTGAACTTAATACCTTCTGTACACCATCGTTAGGCTAATTGGTTTTCTTCATTCCCTACCGGTCGGCACCAGCCTAAGGTTTGGAAGAAGACTATCCAATTTGCGTAATAGGTGTACTATCTCCTAAACCAAGGAGTACTCGCAACCTGAGAGAAGGTAAAAGGAAAATACAACTGAATAATCCTATCCGTTTTCTCCAGAACCTGAAACCATCCTCGAATAAATTCCTTCGAGTTCGTATCTAACCATACGATGGTTTTGTCCAATGGAAGTGGACGTTCGTAGTAATACGGGGTGTCCTGAAGAAATAGGCGAAAGTAGGAGTGGCAATGAGGTCTGCAACTCTGACAATCCAAAAGCCAGTGTTAAAGAAGGTTCGGTCAACTTGGTCACTGAGTCATAGTCTTAGGGTCGGGTCAATGGTCGCTGCCAAAGAGAGAGAGAGAAAAGAAACACTCAGCGTGCACTCTAACCTAGATCAGAATGGTTACCAATTTATCTAATCTGGAAACCTCCCACTGTACCTCAAATTCTCCTCCAAACCTGAAAGAAGAATTAGTCGGGGTCACCCAAGGAGTAAACTAACTCATCAGTGGGAATCGGGATCCAACTATCATCGCATGATAACGTGACGGAATCCGCTCACGTCATCACACTCCAGAAGGTATGCGCATATCTGGCAAGTTTCAGTTCTTTTGAAACTCCCGATGTGATTTTTGCCCCATGCTCTTATGACCTTGGCGAAGGTCAACAAATCATAAGTCACATGTCAAGTTCTACCCGTCATTATCCAGGTTAATTTGAATCCACCCGTACAAGCCCTTGACGAAGGCCAACAAGGCTATACGACTGTCCCAAACCAACGCATCTATCTATGCAGCAGAAAGGTAACAAGCAGCTACCATACACTATGCCTTGACGAAGGTCAACAAACACAGCATGAATACTACGTGCTACCCGTCTGAAATGACGGAGGGCTACGAATGGTTTCTGGCGAAAACCTTTAACGTAAAGAACTTGATATCGTTGAAGGAACGGATAGCTTTTAAAAATATAGTGACGAAAACCTTTGCTAAAGAGGTCACTCTCGGTGAAGGGATCTCGGCTCTTTCCCCGTAGAATGGGGTGCAGGATATTCCAAATGAATACCGCGATGCAAAGCAAAAGTAATCGGCTATTGTGAAGTTAATGCCCTGACGCAAACTTCTGTCCAAGGGGTCACTCCCGGTGAAGGGATCTCGGCCCTTGCCTCGTCGACTGAGGAGCAGGATATTCCAATGAATACCACGATGCAAAACAAAAGTAAACGTCCTTGCAATAACAGCTTTTTGAAAAGTGTTCCAACAACATCAGATTAGGTTTGTTTTTAAACTTGCATTGATCCGAATCAATGCAGTCCCATCAATTGATCACACCACAAAGAACGAAAATATACTGATGTACGTATATGCCATCCGCATTCGCCACTGGGTCCCGTCATTACCCGTTAGGTTAGCTAACTAACGACAGAGCGGGGACTGGACTAGCGCGGATGCAAAACATATACAACATCTACTAATATATATACCAATATATTATATTCGCTCAAGGCGTGAATAAAATGCAACATCACAGAAATGTACAGCATCACAGAAACAATACAGATATCTGGGATCCCCGGGTTTCACAGAGCCGCTGAAACCCGACGTTCCCCTGGTCGTGTGGATAGCCTGTGCAATGAAAACCTAGACCCCTACGGGCGCGGCAAGTCACCCGCCAAAACCTGAAGCGAGGCAGCCCCCTTCAGCGCCGTGAATGGACCACCCAGCACTTCACGGAATCCGGTAACTTGGGCACCCCTCCTGGGTCAACCTGTACCCCCTACGAGTGCGGCGAATAGCCCGCCAATCCTAGAGTGAAGCCCCCTCCCTCTCAATGCCATGAGATGCGGGCTTGTTGCCCTCTAGAACCCGGCTATCCGTGCACCCCTCCGCGGGGCAATCCTAGTACAGAAAGTAAAATATACATACAACGGGTACATCGACCGCAACCAGGTCGTGCCCCAAAATAATAATACAAACAGGCAGTGACGGCAGTCCACATGTCGGACGCTCGCCCCGCAAAATCAAATGTACATAATACAACCACAACTGTACTAGCATTGCATCCAGGCTATCCCCCACGACCGATCCGCAACATCACAGCAAAAACAGAACATCAACGTGAAAGTCACGTTCGCAAATCCGTCTAACCGGGCTTTAGCAGTTAGACCGGATTTACCGATCAAGTGACATTCACGGTCGCAGATATAATGTAAATACTGTGAAATAATGTGTTTAAAATATCCGATCGATCAAACTTTAACAAGTGGGCCCCAAAATATTACTGCAGCAGATCAGGAAATTCTGGGCCCAATATTAATATTCCAAAACCCCAATTTTCAGCCCAGAAAGATACTGTAGAAATTTGGTGCAGTCAACTCATCATTGTGCGGCGGAACCGCGGCCCAAAGGGGGGTTTGGCCGCGGTTCCGCGCTCCCGTAGACGAATCACTGTACCGAATTTTTACAGCACCCTTAGATATTCCAGTACATCACTATTTTACAACCTGAAAAATTTTTGGACACCAAAAAATTTCAACAGAAACTGATGCGAACTAAAATGCAGTTTTGGAACATTCGATCGATCGAAACAGAAAAACACATTACACCAAGCTAGACTATGTTAATGGCGAGGCTCTGATACCACTGTAAGTGCACGGCGGCGCCCCGGCCGTCAATCCGACGGCCAAATGCGGAAGCGGTGATAAACTTTAAATTTTCTTGAACTGGAAAACCGCCGCGCACTAATACCCGGATCGAACCATTAACTAGTCCTAGCTAACTACAAGAAAGGGAATAGAGATATACCGACGATCCAAGTCCTCCGGTCTTCTCGTCATGGTCCCGATCTCCTGCGGAAAGTCCTGTCTCCTCCTCATCGCCGGAAGTGCACCACAACGCCTACTTTGTTTACGGGCTCCCACCTCAATGCCGAGGCAACTCGGGCACGAAGCCGGCTACTCGACGTGCCCAAGATTTGCTGTAGAATGTGTGAAGAACCATGTCTCACTTTTGGGGATTGTGGAATTGCCATTGGTGGAGGAAAAGAGAACAACTTTAGGAAATGAGCTAGAGGACTTTTCTAGCAAACATGAGAAGCCAAAAAAATACCACACCACACAATGAACCCCATTCCATGGGAATGGCCGGCCCCCCCTTCTCAAGTGTGATTGGAGAGAGAAAGAGAAAAGTCAAGGGGGTGAGTGGAAGCAATGATGAAAAGAGATGATGAGAGAACAAAACCCAACACTCCAAAAGCCAATCATAACCTACAATGGTCAAGCCATCATCATAAAGCTAGAAGTCAAAAGATGGGCTCCATCATGAAACCATCATGATATAAATATATGCAAAGAACCCCCTCCACTAATGCCTATTTGCAACAATGCAAATAAACCCTCCTCCACCACACTTCGGCCAATGAACGGAACAAAGGAAATTGGCCGAAACGGAAAGCAAACTGGCAACTCCAGAAAACTGATCCCGTAATAAATTACAGGAAAACCCCGATACTGTGCATACACATCCGCATCTGTATTTCGACCGAAATACAAATGCAATGAGACAAAATCTACACTGTACTATACTAGGATCCGGCTAAAACCAAAGCCGGCTAGTAATATCTGTTCGATCCTGATCCATGCAATACCGCACGTATCTGATCGAACCCTGCCATATAACCATACGGCCTATAGTACAAACTGTCCGATCCTGATCCGTGCAATACCGCACGTATCTGATCGGACCTTGCCATATCTCCATACGGCCTCTACAACCTTTCGCCCGAAAGCTGAGTAACTGAATGTGGGGGACTCTAAAGACTCGTCAACACCTCGGTTGTGGATTTAACCACTAGCACGTCAGAGGTATAAGCCAATACGTAACGGGCTACCAAGTATTGACTAAAAGGGACGTCTGTGAGTGAACTCAGCCTGACAACCCTACTGAGCCTGTCAGTGGCAATATCCGTACAGTCCGGTCCGTTCGTCTATGAGTATCGCATGGCGGGCCTAGGGGGTTGGTAAAACTCAGACCCCCAAAAGCGGTACAAGTCGTGTCGGAGTGTAGCCCAGAACACCTTGAGATACTACTGGAATACCTACCAGTAAATCTCCTTGCCTTGGCCAAGGACTTTGTGTAATGGCTCTCCTAGACACAGCACGACCTCACCCCCAATACCGGGAGAGACGAACCCCTGAAGATACGCTCACTGCCTCCATGTGGCTCGGGACTGTACCCAACTAAAACCTGTTTGCACGACTCCTTTGAGCCGTTGTAGGGTAGTAATCAAAGTACAGTGGGAACTCACACGAGACAAATGACGATCCCTAGGTCGATGAACTAACCTGCACACATGTCACCAGGGAACTGCCATCTGACGTCTGGTATATGACCAACTAGCATGTTCCCAGCGAGTCCTGTCCGGTGTACTCATAACCCAATGAGCACCTGTATACATCTTAGGTGATCCAACTGACACCAGTGGCTTGTGAGACCGGCCACCGCCCCTCGTCGGGGTCTCGACTGTATACACTAGTCTACTATGGAGTATCGATGCCCTGTCTCGAAACTCACACGACTAGTGACCTTTTAAGGATATGCTTATAGACCCCCAGCTCCCACTTATATGATCGCCCTCATACTGCTGGTGGTCAAGCAAGAATCCTAGGGGCTCTATCAACGTGTAATAGCGACGTGTCAGGTCACCTAAAACAGTACACGATGATAAAGGTAAACCAGATAGCATACTATCATCTCAAGTAAGACTGTCCTACCGGGATAGGTCCTCCATCAATCATTGCAATCACGTACCTGTGATCTAATAATTGACTCTGAGGGCACTATCTCCAACAACATATATGTGAGAAGGTTGAGATATTCTTCTCACTTGATCATTTTCATTCTCTCTCCTCCTCTTCCTCTCTCTCTAGCTCTCCCGTCTCATGAGTTGAGAACCATTTGAGCTTGAGATAATCCCTTCAAAAATACTCTCTACTCTTTCTAAGGTCCTAGGTCTAGCACACCAAGCACCTTAGTTACTTCTAGTTTGAGGTTGGAGCCAAAGGTTGAGGACCTCGGGTGGATCTTTCTTCAGCAAGAGAAGGCGACAAGGAGAACCCGTTCTTTCACTCCAAGGAGCAAGAAGAGAAGGACTTGAAGACCTAGGTATAACCCTCTTTCCGAGTAGCTAACTCTCTTTAGCTTTGTAGTTAGTTTTGTTTAGTAAAGATCCCTCCTTTGGTTAGTCCATGTTGCCTAGTGTTGTAAAAATCTGATTTTTCATAACGTTTCCGCCTCCCCGCAAGCACCGGGGTGGGCAACGTGGACATACAATACAGCCCCTCGTCAGAGGAAAAACTATAACTCTGACAGTCATTCTGTCATGCAGGTCACCTTGGAAGCCTGGAATGATAACTGTCTCCCGAATGAGGCTGTTGTTATCATATCCCTAGAACATGCACTTATGTTCTAAAACTGCTTCCGAATGTTTCTCCAGGATTGGATAAATATTAACTTATTGCACCTACTGCAAAAGCAACATTTGGTGTGGTACTTGACATCTCATGATTGACTCAATTGCCTAAGCAAGTGATCTGCAAATCATGCACATCCCTCTCCCCTTTAGTCTGTAAGACACCTTTGGAGAGGGTGACTCCATCACCTGCAGGTATACTACCGTGCCAGGAGTCGTCCATTCTAAAACACCTTTAGAATGCTGTCTAAGTACCCAGATTGGGAAACTACCTAAATCTAGATCTAAAACCATAGATCTAGTAACCAGAATGTCTGATATAATATCCAAGTTCTTTGTGGAGAAACCACTGTGTGACAACCAAAGTATAATCGATCGTAGTATAGGTATTTTACTTCCTACTCTGTGTATGTCATCCAAATACCAGGATATCACACCCTACTATCTTCTTAACAGATCCATCCCCTATTTTGATGAAGTCAAACCTATGACTGTCATATCAGAAATAGATGATCTATCTCCGCTATATCTGCTTTAGTCTATAAATAGACATAAGCCACTTGTCTACCAATGCTTTCGCTGCTCCCACTGACCACGACAACCCTCTGGCAGAGTCATATACACGTGCACTTCTAAAGCTAGTTTAGAACGACGCTATACTCATCCTCCTGTCGGGTCTCACAGTCTGGAACAACAGCAATGTCAAGTCTGGGTAAACAAGAACCTCCCTGCCACCGTCCTTGAGCATACCGAAGTACCTCTCGAGCGCCTGAGGTTACCCACCATATCTGCGGAGTGGCTAATGGAATGTCAAATCAGAATGAATCTTTAGGTTCTTATCAAATTTTCAGTAGTCGTCTGCGGTTCTGGAATCACTTCCAGTTCTACCATACTCCCACTACTGTTTTCTGAAAAAAATCCATTTTTGTTAAAACTGTGGCGAGTCAAGAACAATATCATTATTGATCTTCCTGATGGTAGAAAGTCAACCCTCGTCATAGCCTGGGTCAACCCACAAAGAGCCATTATAGAAACGTGCCTTGAGTTATCCAGAGTCTAGTTTTAAGCATAAGCCAGACAACTCCCCGTACCTTAACATCGTTAAGATATAAACTGTTCTATATCCAATATAGAACCAGAGGCACTGATTTAATTGAACCAGATTCAAATCATGCAGCTGTCTCTAGCGCATGTCAACTAAATGGAAGGAGGCCGATCAGCGTTACTCAACTTAGGAATGCTTCCAATTATGAGTAACCTGAAAGAGAAGCAAGTTCTCTTAATCATTACTATCAACTGAATACCATACACAAGTATCTACATCTTCGATCACCTTGAAGAATCTTGATACTTGCAACACTTGGTTTTCTACTTTATTCTTATACCTATAACTCCTCAAAACTTAGACCTTGCATTTTTACGAAACACATGTCTAGGAACTAGAGAAGTCACAAGTAAACAGAATATAGTACGAGTACCAACCCCTCTGTCCTAATGGACACTGGACAACATAAAATACTCTATATAAGTCCCCTGAGTCTAATAACTCAATCGCTGTGTGTCGTAGGTTGAAAACTGTACTATGGTTATGAAGAATTACACCGCTGTTCAATGCTCCTTACCTAACCATCCACTGATATAGGTAAATGTCATAGACATAATTTCAAAAAGGTATATCCCACTCTATAAAAATAGACGTACAGATATATCAATTTGAAATTGGTGTATAACAACGGATATTCAAAACCAAATATTTGCCGTCCGGCAAACAATCCGGGTGATTTCCTCAAATATCACCAATTACAACGAATCTCGATATAATGAGGATGATCACCCAATTCCCAATAACTTACTCCCACTCATCATCTGTAAAACCATACAGATGTGAGAATCAAACCTGGTAAATACATACCCTGGAGTAAGGACTAATTGGGAAATCAGTTTTCTATTAACAATGCACAGTGAAACTGAAACATTGAAATGTTTCGTAGGGGTACCCGGGTATTCCTAGTAGTGCCTCTTCCATTATCCAGATTCACAACTGTAACCGTATATTTCTTTGCCATCTCTCCAAATCCCTTCATATGTCTTTAGTCATTACCTTCTGTACACCCCTTTAGGCTAAATGGTTTTCTTCCTTCCCTACCGTTCGGCACCAGCCTATGGTTTGGAAGAAGACTATCCAATAAGCATAATGGGTGTACTGTCCCAATCCTAGGGGCACTCGTAACCTGAGAGAAAGTGAAGATAAAAGACAACCGAATAAACCTTATTCCTATTTCTCCTGAACAAGAATCCATCCCCGAACTGGAACAAGTCCCTTCGAGTTCGTATATAACCATATGATAGAGTATCCAAATAAACTGTGGATCTTCGTAGTGATACGGAGTGTTCTGGAGAAATAAAAAGGTGATGTAGGATTGGCGAAGAAATACTTGGTTTGGTGTAGCGTCTTGAAAAGTCGTTTTGGTGTTTTCCTGAAATTCGGTGAAAATTCGGTATTTTTCCGAAAACCGTCTTTCTCGTTATTTTGCAGTTTAGGGCTAATTATAGTTAAAATGGATAGGTAATTTCTTGTTTTTAGTAGCTAATGAGTTAATTATGAAATTCTGGTCGTTTAAAAATTTTCCCTAATTTTTCAATTTTTTAATATTATTTTAAGCCGGTAGGAAAATACATTAATTAGCGATAAATACAAATTTTTCCGGGCTAATTTTAATCTTTAAAATTATGATAATTAAAATCTAGTGGTAACATAAATTTTTAATATTTTATTTTGAATTTTTACTAATTTTTATGATAGGAAACGAATTTATTGAATTTTAAGCCAAAACTTGCAATTTTTGACTTGTAGGGGGTCTTTTTGCATAAAATTTCTTTTGTAAAACCTCTCTCTCTCTCTTCCCTCAGCCCTAGGACAGCCCCACCTTGTTCAATTCCAGAAATTTCTGGCCTCATGTTGGTTTCTTTCTTGTGTTGAAAATGGGGTTGTTTATGAAATTATTTTAAATATAGTTGATAAGGTATGGTGCATTGACTTTTGGAGAGTTGACCAATGACTTTTCCCCACTCACCCACACCCTCCCCTCACCTCCTATCTGGCCGAAACCTGCACCCCTCCTCTTCATCTCTTTTCTTCTCACTTTCTTCAAAATTCTTCAAGTTTAATTCATCAAAATTTGCAAATTAAAGCTTACAAATTAAACCCATCCTTCATCTTTCTTTTCCTTCACCTCCCTAGCTTGGATCTTGATGCTTGAGGCAATCATTTGAAGCAAATCTATTCTTGCTAGATCTCTAGTGAGGTATAATCTCTTGCTAATTAAACTCTTTTGATTAAGTTTCTTAAGTTAGATTGTTGTAGTGTTAATTTAGTGTAGTTCTAATCTAGTTTTTCTTAGGTTATGGTTGAAAAATTTAACTAGGGTTTTGAAGCCATGATAGTTAATTAAATTGTTTTGTAGTTAATCTAGTTGTTACTTAACTAATCTTTATGGTTACCTTGCTTAAGCGGCTTCCTATTAACCTAATCTATGTTAAACTTGGGTGAAATTGCATTAAGTTTGCTAATTTACCAAAATCTAGAAGAGGGTTGTGTATGGATTGTGAGTTGTGAAGCATGATAAATGAGTTGAATTAGGGTTTAGAAACCATTATTTAGTTGATTAAATCTAATTTGTTATCTAGTTGTTTTGCTAACCTAATCTAGAAGGTTAACTTGCTAATTGAGTTATAAATTAGTGTTAATTTAAGGTTTTCATATATAGTTTGGATTAAGAATTGCTAGGTTATATAATTCAAAGTAATGGTTGTTTATGGAAAATAGGTTTTGAATCTTTGCTAATGTGTTGTAATTATAGTGTTTGTAGATTGCTTGTGGTGTGGTTGGATTGTGATAACCGTATCGCTAAGTTTCGATTTTTGCACCAAAATTGCTAGTTTGTGCTTACTAGGTTTTTACTAAAATTATTTGGTGATTTAATTGTGATACCTTGGGGATATTTTTAGCATCTCCTATGACGTTTAGGATGCGTGAGTGCGGATTTTTGGGTAGTCGGGTTTTAGTTTTGCCGGGCGACCAAATCGGCGTTTTTTGGCAGTTTTTGCGAATTTCGCGTGTGTTCCGCGCACTTTATGCACGTTGTACCTAGCTAGCGAACATTAGTAGTTTCGTTGGGTTTTGCGTCGTTCTTGATAAGTAACCTGATGTTGGTATTGATGTAAATTCCAGGTTCGGTCGCGGAGACGTCAGACGCGGCGCGAAAGGGGAAAGCGGTGATTGGACACAGCTAGCCAGGGATTTCGGTGAGTAGATGTAACATCTACGGGGGACTATCGTTGGATGGCGCAAGCCGCCCGATAGTTTTAGTAACTTACAAGATTCTTAGTGATGTTAGTAATTAGGGGTGAAATACTTATTTGACTATTTGCTGCATCCATGCATTATATTGACATACCTATACGAAACCATTTTATAGGACACCTGCACCATTGCCAGGGTTTTTATATACAGCACGAGCACTATTCATGCTTACACACACACCCTGGTAATTGCCATGCCACCACACTAGATAACCTTTAAGTTTAAACCTTTTACTAATTGATACTTAAACTTGTGCTATTGCCTTTAATTCCTTAAAAGGAAACCGTAGGATTTCTATTCATGTGCATGTACTTCATCATATTAATTGTTCATGCTTAATCAATTAATCACACATCGTAACTTGATTATTGATACCATATGCATTCATTATCACTGATATATGCACTTATGAGGATTTCTTGAGATTTTATGATATTGCTGGATTTCGGGGGAAAGCCGCAAAATTTCTAAACTTATTATATTTTTTAAAAATATGTAAGTTGCGGTTTTCTAGTGATGTAAGTGTCGTCCACCATGAGTTTGCTGTGGTTTTGGAAATCCGTGTCGAGGAGTGGAGGAACTGGCACGGGTACATAGTGGGCCCGGTAAGGTACCCCGGGGCAAGAGGAATGTGGTGTTGACGTTGAGCCTGGCAGGGGATGGATTACCTACCGGTGACTGTTTGGGACGGCGGATATCCAGAGGATACCGACCGTGGCCGCTAGATGATGAGATATTGATATTTGAGCTGGGTCAGCCGGACGGCTGAGGCCAGAGATACATTTATGAGATTTGAGACAGCTTTTGGGTGTCGTTGCTGGACACCGGTTCTCGTCGATTCTTGAGTATTATGCTGGCATTCTAAAAGAGTTTCAAAAACAACAAGAGATAAATGTTTCTTATATATACCTATTGAGACCTCAGATATTCATGTTGCATACATATTCGTACACTGATGTTGTTTACACACCTGCTAGTGCACCCATTCATACCTGTATTTTAGATGCTAGGATGCTTGTGTGCATGCATACGATAGCCTTTGTAGGTGTTATTTATTACTCACGAGTTGGCAACTCACCCCCGTTGTGCCACAGTCTTTTGCAGGTCCGCTCCGTCAGTTCAGTAGCGGCGGGCGCACTTGTTCTTTTGCCTCCTTTGCCTGGACTCGAGGTTTTGCTCTTAGGTGGGTTATGTTACTATTTTTGTACCACCTTGTATATTCTTTGTATCTAGTGCACTCCATCTACTGTTTCTACCAGTATTATTGTATATTGACCTAGAGATGAGACTGTGAGGTTGTGGACTTTTATGCTGTATTTTGGGGTCGAGCTCACTTGAGTCGACATGATGTTTTCTTATGCTTTATTATGATTATTTTGCTTGTTGTCATTTTATATTCCGTGGGATTTGTGACCGCCTTGTGAAGAACAGCTAGCTCCCTCTTGGGGATGCCCTATTTTGTTGTATTCATATATATTTTGTTGTACCCATTTTGGGGGCCAGTATTTACAAAGGAGACTCTGCCGAAATTTTCGGAAAAATTGGTATTGTTTTTAAAAAGGGTTTTTCATGACTTATTTGATAAACTCGCTTTCAATTGATTGGGTTTTCTTCACTCTTTTGCTTAATTGGTTTTGTTTTCTGGGCTTTGGCTTACTTATTTTACGGACGTCTTTAGACGTTTCGTAAACTTAAGTGCCAGTCGCGTTCCGTACCCTGCGGGTCGTGACATTTGGTCGTGAAAAGCAGTCGCAATTTACTTTGCCCTCTTACTAATCCCTTTATTTGTCTTTACTTGATACCTTCTGCACACCATCGTTAGGCTAATTGATTTTCTTCATTCCCCACCGTTCGGCACCATCCTAAGATTTGGAAGAAGACTATCCAATAGGCATAACGGGTGTACTATCCCCTAATACAGGGAGCACTCGCAACTTGAGAGAAGGTAAAAGGAAAAGACAACTGAATAGTCCTATTCATTTTCACCAGAACTGGAAACCATCCTCGAATAAATTCCTTCGAGTTCGTATATAACCATACGATGGTTTTATCCAATGGAAGTGAACGTTCGTAGTAATACGGGGTGTCCTGGAGAAAAGGGTAAAAGTAGGAGTGGCAATGAGGTATGCAACTCTGACAATCCAAAAGCCAGTGTTTAACAAGGTTCGGTTAATCTTGGTCACTGAGGTATAGTCAAGGGTTGGGTCATAGTCGCTGCCAAAGAGAGAGAGAAAAGAAACACTCAGCGTGCACTCTAACCTAGATCAGAATGGTTATCACTTTATCTAATCAGGAAACCTCCCACTGTAACGTCAAATTCTCCTCCAAACCTGAAAGAAGAATTAGTAGGGATCACCCGAGGAGTAAACCAACTCATCAGTGGGAATCAGGATCCAACTATCATCGCATGATAACGTGACGGAATCCACTCACGTTATCACACTCCAGAAGGTATGCGCATGCCTGGAAAGTTTCAGTTTCTTTAGAAACTCCCGATGTGATTTTTACCCCTAGGACCCAAGTGACCTTGACACGGTCAACAAATCAAAGAGTCCTAGTCAAGTTCAACCCGTCATTATCCTGGATTGCATTAAACCCACCCGTACAAGCCCTTGAAACAGTCAAAAAGGCCGCACGACTGTCCTAACCAATCCTATTAATATGCCACAAACGAACACTACTTAGCTACCGTACACTACGCCTTGACACAGTCAACAAACGCAGCACGAATACTAAGTAATACTTGTAAGAAATGACGGAGGGCTACATCTAGTTTTTGGCAAAAAACTTTTAATGTAATGAACTTGATATCGTTGAAGGAACTGCATAGCTTTTTACAAAAAATATAGTGGCGAAAACTTTTGCTAAAGAGGTCACTCCCGGTGAAGGGATCTCGACTCTTTCCCTGTAGAATAAGGTGCAGGATATTCCAACTGAATACCACGATGCAAAGCAAAAGGCAATCGGCTATAGTGAAGTTATTACCCAGACGCAAACTTCTGTCCAAGGGGTCACTCCCGGTGAAGGGATCTCGGCCCTTGCCTCGTCGACTGAGGTGCTGGATATTCATAACCGAATACCACTGTGCAAAACAAAAGAGAACGTCTTTGCAATAACAACTTTTTGAAAAATTGTTCCAACAACATCAGAATAGGTTTGTTTAGCTTGTATTGATCCGAATCAACGCAGTCCCATCAATTGATCACACCACAAAGAACGAAAATAATGATGTACGTATATGCCATCCGCATTCGCCACTGGGTCCCGTCATCACCCGTTAGGTTACTTAACTAACGACAGAACGGGGACTGGACTAGCATGGATGCAAAACATATATAACATCTACTAGTATATATATCAATATATAATATTCGCTCAAGGGGTGATAAAATGCAACATCACAGAAATGTAATAAGCATCACAGAACAATACAGATAATCTGGAAGCCCCGGGTTTCACAGAGCCGCTGCTGAAACCCGAAGTTCTCCTGGTCATGTGGATAGCCTGTGCAATGAAATCCTAGACCCCTACAGGCGCGGCAACTTACCCGCCAAAACCTGAAGCGAGGCAGCCCCCTTCAACGACGTGAATAGACCACCCAGCACTTCACGGAATCCGGTAACTTGGGCACCCCTCCTTGGGTCAACCTGTACCCCTACGAATGCGGCGAATAGCCCGCCAATTCTAGAGTGAAGCCCCCTCCGTCTCAGTACCATGAGATGCGGGCCCATTGACTTCTAGAACCCGGCTATCCGTGCACCTCTCCGTGGGGCAATTCTAGTACAGAAAATATAATATACATACAACGGGTTCATCGACCTCAGCCCGGTCATGCCCCAAAAGAATAATATACAAACAGGCAGTGACGGCAGTCCACATGTCGGACGCTCACCCCGCAATATCAAATGTACATATATAAGCAAACTGTACTACCATTGCATCCAGGCTATCCACCACGACAAATCCGCAACATCACAGCACAACACAGAACATCAACGTGAATGTCACGTTCGCAAATCCGTCTAAAAGGGCTATAGCAATTAGATAGGATTTACCGATCAAGTGATATTCACGGTCGCAGATATAATGTAAATACTGTGAACTAACATGTTTCAAAAATTCGGTCGACAAAGTTTACCGAAGTGGGCCCCAAGCACAATACCCAGTACTCAAATAAATCTGGGCCCAAACAGTATATTCCAAAAACCCCATTTCCCTGTCAGAGAGACACTGTACAAATTTGGTCCAATGAAGAGCTAGAACGGCGGCGGAACCGCGGCCAAAAGGGGGTTTAGGCCGCGGTTCCGCGGCGTTCCTAAGGAATCAGTCCACCAAATTTCTGCAGTGCCCCTACAAAACCCTGCCTGATTTCCATCAGTACACCAAATAATTTTTTGATCTCTGGAAAAATTCGACAGAAACTGCACATTTGAAATCGGGTTTTCGGAAAATCCGTTCGATCGAACTTGTAAACACGTTATAGCAAGCTAGACTAGGTTAATGGCGTGGCACTGATACCATGTAGGACTACGGTAGCGCCCCGGCCGTCTATTCGAGGCCAAATTGCGGAAACGAAAATTTTTCTTAACTTTAAACCGGCACTACCGCATCCTAAAACCCCGGATCGTAACCATTAACCTAATGCTAGATAACATGAGAATGGGTAGGAAGTTATACCGAGCGATCCGTGTCCTTCGGCCTTCGGTCTCCACTCCGATCTCCTCGCGGAATCTCCGGTCTTCATCTCCTCGTCGGAAAGGGCACCACATTGAGAAGTCTTTTTACGGGCTCCAGCTTCATCCGAAGCAACTCGGGCGCGAAGTGTGCTAGCCGACGCGTCCAAGGTGTTGTAGAGAATGTTTGTGATCACTTTGTCTCTTGCATCCATGGCTTTGGATGGAGGTTGAAGTGTTGCCATTGATGGAAGCAAAAAGCTAGAGGAAGAAGAAGAAGAACAAGAGCTTTTCTTTTTCTTTTCTTTTCTCTTGTTGTAATGAGAGTTAGAGTGAGAGATTATCAAAATACAAGACCAATAATAACTACCATGGCAGCCCTTCTCTCTCTCCATCTCATTTCAATACATTAAACAATTCATTAATGTGACATTTTTGCTAAAAAAGAGACCATAAGTCATAGTATAAGTCTATGTCACATTAATGCATTGTCTTGATGATTTCTAGCTTATTATTTCCTTAAGCAAACATTAATCCAAATGTTTGCCATAACAAAGAAAATCCGGCAACATCTAAAGTAAACTCGCGACGGATCACAAGAATACCCCTCAACTGTATATACATACCTGCACCCGCATTCCGACTGAATGCGAATGCGATGAGACTAAAGTAATCCAACAAATCTAATACTAGGATTTGGCTTAAACCAAAGTCCACTAGTATGATCCGTCTGATCATGATCCGTGCAATACCGCACGTATAAGATCGAACACTGCCATATATCATACGGCCTCTGCAACCTTTCGCCCGAAACTTGAGAAACTGTCTGTGGGGGACTCTAAAGACTCGTCAATACTTTGGCTGTGGATTTAAACACAAGCATATCAGAGGTATTAGCCATACGTAACGGGCTACCAAGTATTGACTAAAAGGGATGTCGATGAGCGAACTCATCCTGACACCCTACTGAGCCTGTCAGTGACAATATCCGTACAGTCAGGTCCGTTCGTCTATGAGTATCGCATGGCGGGCCTAGGGGGTTGGTAAAAGTCAGACCCCCAAAAGCGGTATAAGTCGTGTCGGAGTGTAGCACAGAACACCCTGAGATACTACTGGAATACCTACCAGTAAATCTCCTGCCTCGGCCGAGGGCTTTGTGTAATGGCTCTCTTAGACACAGCGCGACCTCACCCCCAATACTGGGAGAGACGAACCCCTGCAGATCCGCTCACTGCCTCCATGTGGCTCGGGACTGTACCCAACTAAAACCTGTTTGCATGACTCCTTTGAGCCGTGGTAGGGTAGTAATCAAAGTACAGTGGGAACACACACAAGACAAATGATGATCTCAGGTCGATGAACTAACCTGTACACATGTCACCAGGGAACTGCTATCTGACGTCAGGTATAAGACCAACTAGCATGTTCCCGGCGAGTCCTGTCCAGTGTACTCATAACCCAATGAGCACCTGTATACATCTTAGGTGAACCAACTGACACCAGTAGCTTGTGAGACCGGCCACCGCCCCTCGTCGGGGTCTCGACTGTATGCACTAGTCTACTTTGGAGTGTCGATGCCCTGTCTCGAAACTCCCACGACTAGGGACCATTTAAGGATGTGCTTATAGACCCCAGCTCCCACGTATATGATTGCCCTCATACTGCTGGCAGTCAAGCAAGAATCCTAGGGGCTCTATCAACGTGCAATAGTGACCTGTAGGGTCACTTAAAGCAGTACACGATGATAAAGATAAACCGGATAGCATACTATCATCTTGAGTAAGACTGTCCTACCGGTATAGGTCCTCCCTCAATCATTGCAATCACGTGCCTGTGATCCAATAATTGACTCTGAGGGCACTATCTCCAACACCTAGTCGTAGGTGTATCGAGACAGGGCATCGATATACCAGAGTAGACTAGCGTATACGCTTCTCGTCCCATGAGATGGGCGATGGATAATCCCATATCCATTGGTGTTTGACATCAGAGATGGTATACGGGTGCTCAATGGAGACTGGGTACACTGGACGGACTCGCTGAGAACTCTTAGATGGTATTATACCTCACGTCAGATGGCCGTTCTCTGGTGACACTTGTGCAGGTTAGTTTGTAGACTCGAGATCGTCATAGAGTCTTGTGTGATTCCCACTGTGCTTTGATTTCCACCTTACCACGTCCAAGAGGCCGTGCATAACGGTAGTTTTTGTGTACAGTCCCGAGTCATATGGAGGCAATGAGCGATAGGAGGGGTTTCGTCTCTCACGGTATTGGGGGTTGAAGTTGCGTTGTGCTCGATTGGCCATAACAGGGAAGTCCCTGGCCAGGGATTATTTAGAGATTTACTGGTAAGTGTTACCAATAGTTTCTCGACCCGTTATGAGCCTCACATCGGCACGACTTATCGCTTATTGGGGTCTGACGTTTACCACCCCTAGACTAGATACGCGACATATCAGACGAGGAGACCGGACTGTATGGCAAGTGTTACCGTTAGGCTTTTACAGGAGTTGGAGCGGGCTTGCTTTCTGATCTTCTGATCGCTCAATACCCGGGTAGCCATTACGTCTAGCTAGTACCACTGACGGCTTGTGGATGCTTGATGTGATCATCACCTACTGCCGGCGGATTGACGAGTCTTTAGAGTGCTACATAGTGGTTTTATTGTCTCAGGAAAAACGAAATAGGAGCGCATATGTGATTTGTGCGGGACCGAGAATAATGCGTGTATGTGATACTTTATTCTATTCTCATGACTTTTTGTATCGGCCGGTTATATGTGATATAGCCGGGTTATCGAATCAAGTATTGATTCGATAAGTCGATACATTGTATGTTAGTTGGTTATATGAGATATAACCGGATTATTAAGTCAAGTGTTGATTTAATAATTTAGTGTATAATTGTATATTAGATATACTAATTTGCATTAACTAACATTTGTTCACTTAAGAATTTTTCTCACATGTGCACAATTTTAATATATATGTGATATATATTAAAATGTGTTTTCTTTTTGTATCATGGTTGTTGATAGACATAACACGGGAGTATAAGACATACACCATTCTAATTTTAGTGGAGGGGTTTTTATATTTAAAGTAAATCTAAATTAGTTGATATTTGTTAAGTGCATGAATCTTGTAGAAGCTTTTAGTGCTTTGACAAATTCAACGCAATTTGTTTTACTTAAGATATTTAGTTAACCCAACCATTAGAATTAGCCATGGTTATGTCTCTACATGAGTTAGTATATGATACTCACTCACCCATGGTTAGCTTACTCACTTGATCATTATCCTTCTCTATTTTTTTTTTGTTCATCTTCTTCCTTGAGCTAAAAAAGCTCTCTAGGGTTTGATCCAAAGTGAGAAACATTGTGAGAAAATAAATTCTAAAGTGAACCAACTTCCTATTTCTCCATTCTTTACTAGACTAGCACTTTAGTTTAGGGTGTTTGCTTCACTTATTCTCTAGTTAGTGAAGTAGAAGCTTAAGTTGGCATCCCCTCGACGTAGATCATCTTCGGTCTCGAAGGCTTCAAGCAAGGACGCTCCTTTAGCCTCGTGAAGCCATGCAAGAGTCCGGAAGAACCACGATCGCAGTGAAGGGACTTCAACATGGAGCTAATAAAGAGAAGGACTGATCTACAAAGGTTTATTTTCTTCTTCACTTAGATAGTAAAGATGTTTACTTGCATGTGAAACCCTAATAATCTAGCGAAGATCTTATTTAGGGTTATTCGGCACGGCTAAAATCTTAATCGGGCATGGTTGATGCCTTGTAGAACCTTGTTAGAGTGCCCAGTAACCCATACTGTGGTATCAGAGACTAGCTAGAGCATTAGGCGACGTGTATACGAAGTTAAAACTCCGATCAAACCCCGAAACATCCATAATGACCCCCTCTCTGGACAATTTTTAAAAATGTGTTTTTTCTACATTAAAAATACTTTAAAAAATCAGCAGGGAATTATAAGAATTACCATGAAACAAGAACCCAAGATACCATGAAGTCGTCGCAGAACCGCGGTAGGAACCTGCTTCCCGCGGCGGTTCTGCGGCCGTACTTTGGCATCATTGACACGTGTTTGGACAGTATTATCCTTAGCTGTTCCTACATGACTCTGGGTATTTTTAATCTGACTCAAGTGTTGAGTGTTCTGGAGATTATTTTGTATTCGTTGATTTGATCAGAAAATTTAATTTCATTCTTTTTCCGGATAATTTAGAAAGTATTAAAATGTTCGAACATATATCATTAACTCGCTTTTTCCCGGTACGAAAAACTTTCAAGTGTTGAATTTTTCTTGAGTTTGAATCTTTCGGAAAAACGTGCATGTAACGCGATGGACCCTCTAGAAGAACACAAACCTTAATTCGATTATGTGACCGTCTGAACCGCCTCTAAACCTTAGGGTTTGGGGCAGTACGGCGTGCCACATGAGAGGCGTTAGCTTGACCCTTCTACGGCTGGACCACTGGTACTGTGACGTATTCTGAAATTTTTGAACTGCTTTCAAGTGTTGAGCTAGGAAATCTTAGGTATTTGATTATTTGATCGGAATGTTTAATACTGTCTATTTATCTAGAATGTGATACAATATGTGGAATTCATATAGTTAGGCATGAAATGCGAAGTATGTGATATTTCGGATTTATGATGTCTAAAGAGATTGTGGATTCCAAATGTTGTAGTTTTACACTTTCTGTTCTGTGACCGTAAGCGTAGTATGTGGAGTATCACCGGCTTCGTTGCTATACATCAACGACAGTCGGGATACACATGCTTGCTTACGTTGATAATATGAGATATTATGTGTTGCTGTGGTATGTTATATTGGATCGTCGTGTTTTGAATAGCCGGGGGTCTTATGTGAGATGAGGGTTTTTATTTTCATTCATGTAAAATTCATTGTATGTAATATTCTTTTCTTGGGGCACTTCCGGGATGAAGATGATGTCACCATTGTATATTATTTACTTTTCCGCATTAGGTAGACCCAAGGAGGAGAGCACAAGTAACCGGGTTCTACAGTCCAGTGGGAGACCAACTCGAGGAGTCGAGTCTAGGTCTTCTAATTCTAGAATTGCTAGGGTTGCTTTCCGCTATCGTAGGGGTCTAGGGGTGTGGGTTTGGCTATTCATCGTGACCGTGGAATCCGTGTTTTATTGAGGCTCAAAATAAAACAAGGACCTCCTAGTATATCCAATATTTCATATGATTCTTCTGCTGCGATATCTATGATGTGATCATTTGTTATGTTGTGATAGATACTGTATATAGTATATATGATATATTATATAAACGTTACTTATGTTTTACACTCGCGCTAGCCCTACCCCGCTCTACCGTTAGTTACCTAACCTAACGGTGCATGAGGGGACATTGAGGCGAATGCGGATGGCATAAGTGTACGTCATATTTATCTGTGATGTTTAGGTGACTTAAATGATGGGACTTCATTAATATGATTAATGAAAGAAAAGAAACCTAAAAGATGTTGTAGAATCAAATTTTTAAAAAGGGTAGCTACAGTTTTTTTCTTTGCATGGTGATATATATGATATATCCTGCACCTTATTCGATGAGGAGAGAGCCGAGATCCCTTCACTGTGAGTGACCTCATAAGCAAAACTGGTAGATGCTACAACACTCGGTTTGTCTTTTGATTGCTTTTGGAGTTTTGCTTTGCATAGTGATATATATGATATGTCCTGCACCTTATTCGATGAGGAAAGAGCCGAGATCCCTTCACCGGGAATGATCTCTTTAGCAAAACTAATGAAAGCCTCAAAATCGCTCCATTTCAAAATTCACTCGATTCTGCAACGATATCATGTTCATTACGCAATAGGTTTTCAAAAAAACCTGTCGTAGCCCTCCGTCATTTCAGATAAGTCCTGCTTAGTATTCGTGCTGCGTTTGTTGACCTTGTCAAGGCGTAGTGTGCGGTAGATGACCAGTATTTATCTGTTTATGCATTTGATGCAGATTGGATTAGGGTAGTCGTATCGCCTAGTTGACCTTGTCAAGGGTCGTGCGGGTGGGTTTAATTCAATCAAGAAATGACGGGTTGAACTTGACTTACGGTCTATGGTTTGTTGACCGTTTCAAGGTCATAGATCGTTTGGGGAAAAATATTATCGGGAATTTCAAGTGTTGAAATTTGCATTGAGATTGCATACCTTCTATGAGATAGTTGGATCCCGTTACCCACTGCGAGTAAATGTTACTCCTGGGAGAGTTTTACACAGGACAATTAGCCAATCAAGTAGGTGTCTAGAAAGGTGTCAACGGGGTTACGTCTATGGGAAAACGAGGTTTACTTTATTTAGGTCCGTGCGAAAGCACGGGGAACCTCCCTTAAAGTACCGACACTGGCCTGGCTGAAAGATTGGCGAAATTGTAGGGTGTAATTAATCCCGGCTAGTCTTTACTTTTAGGGTTTGAAGGAAGATTTGATAAAAAACAGTGGGAGCCATCCTGATTAGATAAAATAATAACCAATATGATCTTGCAAGAGCATAGGTTAAAGTGTTTTCTTCTCTCTCTCTCCTGATAGCGACAATATCATGCCTTAATCAAGATAATAATATGGATGTATTGACCGAACCCGCATGTTATACTGTGCTGGGGAACATTGGTTCCGTTCTTTCTTATAAAAGTTATAAGACTGAATAGGATATAGGGGAATACCAGGATACCCATGCCACCCGAATGAAGAAAGTACATGTTGATACATTTTCTTCGGGTGTGTTCGTTACAGAGAATTGTTTCTCCATTTGCTCTACGTCCTGGGTATTAGATACCGGGTCAGGATCCCATATATGTAATCAGTTAATGGGCTTAGGAAAAGTAGAGAACTTGGAGAAGGTGATAAAGACATAAGGGTTGGAAATGGTGCAATTGTTACAGCTAGAACCGTCGGGGAATATCACCTTGTATTACCAACTCGTAATACATTGATTCTGAACGAATGCTATTACATGTCGAACCTGATATGCAACATTATATAGGTTTCTTTTTTGAGTAAAGAGGGATATAATTTTGTATTACAGGATAATGTTATGAACATTTCCTGAACCAAAAGTTGGTTGGATCAGGCACGTTGTGCGATGGCATTTATGTTCTAAATCAATCAACAGTTCTGAGTATAACAAACACACACAAGAGGAAGAGTTCAGAACTGAATGAAGCCTTCTTGTGGCATTGTAGACTAGGTCACATCAATGCGACACGGCTATCTAAGTTGCATAAGAATGGATATTTGAATCCATTTGAATTTTCATCTTTTGATACTTGCGAGTCATGTCTCAAAGGAAAGATGACCAAAACTCCGTTAACGGGACACGGAGAAAGAGTTACGGAACTCTTGGGATTGGTACATAGTGATGTAAGCAGTCCCATGTCTACACATGCCAGGGATGGTTCTTCGTACTTCATTACATTCACTGACGATCTCTCTAGATTCAGGTATGTGTTCCTGATGAAACACAAATCAGAACCTTTTGAGAAATTTAGAGAATATAAACAAGAGGTCGAGAACCAAACCGGGAAAAGTATTAAAATCCTTCGATCTGATAGAGAAGGTGAATACTTGAGCAATGAATTCCTGGACTTCCTAAAAGAGAATGGGATTCTCTCTCAGCTGACTCCTCCATATACACCACATCACAATGGTGTATCGGAACGGAGGAACCGCACCCTATTAGATATGGTGCGCTCTATAATGAGCAAAGCTGAGTTACCTATTTCCTTCTGGGGGTATGCGCTGGAGACAGCAGCATACCTATTGAATCAAGTTCCATCTAAATCTGTACCTACCACACCATATGAGATATGGAGTGGGAAGATGCCATATCTTAAACGAGTTAAGATATGGGGTTGTCCGGCCTATGTCAAAAGACAAAATCCGGACAAACTCGAGGCACGGTCAGTTCTTTGCAAGTTTTTGGGATATCCAAAGAACTCATATGGGTATTTTTTCTACCACAGTGAGGAAAAAAATGTGTTTGTTGCTCAACATGCCACCTTTTTAGAATAGGAATTTCTTGTAAAAGAAATTAGTAGCAAAGTAGTAGAGCTGGAAGAGGTTCCAGATACACAAACTGCAACTGAAGATTTAGTGGAACCAGAGGATTCGGTAGTTCCCAACGAACCTCAGCCTCTCCACCGATCTAGTAGGGTTCCTCACCCACCTCAGAGATACTACGGTTTTCTCATGGATGGTAGGAGCGAGGATTGCATCATGGAGGACGATGACCCAACTAGCTTCGAGCAGGCCATCACGAGTGGAGACTCAGTGAAATGGCTGGATGCAATACGGTCCGAGATGGAATCCATGTACACCAACAAAGTATGGACTTTGGAAGATGCTCCTAAAGGGGTAAAACCCATTGGGAGCAAATGGATCTTCAAGAAAAACTTTGTGTAGATGGGAAAGTGGAGACTTTCAAAGCTATACTTGTTGCAAAGGGTTTTCGTCGAAGACAAGGTGTGGATTATGACGAAACCTTTTCTCCAGTAGCTACGCTTAAATCCATCCGGATCATGCTTGCCATCGCTGCATATCATGACTACGAAATCTGGGAAATGGATGTTAAGAACGCCTTTCTAAACGGTGATTTAGAAGAGAGTGTATACATGATTCAGCTAGAGGGCTTCGTATCTAGTGGGAGCAACGGGAAGGTGTGCAAGTTTCTTCAATCCATTTATGGATTAAAGCAAGCATCGCGGAGTTGGAACATCTGCTTTGACGTCGTTATCAAAGAGTTTGATTTCGTCAAAAATGTAGATGAACCTTGTATCTATAAGAAGGTGGCAGAGAGTAAGGTTGTCTTCCTCGTATTGTACGTGGACGACATACTCTTGATAGGAAATGACATTCCTATGCTGCAATCGGTCAAGCTCTTCTTATCACAAAGATTCTCAATGAAAGATCTAGAGGATGCCTCCTACATCTTGGGGATTAAGATCTATAGAGATAGATCCAAACGGATACTGGGATTGTCCCAATCCAGGTACATTGACACCATACTAAAGTGGTTTAGTATGGAGGAGTCCAAGCGTGGATTTTTACCCACGATCTCAGGGCTCACTCTCTCCAAAGACATGTCTCCCAAGACTAATTTGGAGAGAGCTCGCATGCAAGGGATACCCTATGCTTCGGCTGTAGGCACTATCATGTATGCGATGCTATGTACCAGACCCGATGTAGCACACTCACTAAGTATAGTGAGTAGGTATCAAGCTGATCCTGGAGAGAGTCACTGGACAGCTGTGAAGAGCATTCTCAAGTACTTGAGAATGACTAAAGAGATGCTCTTGGTGTATGGTAACGGAGAACTCCAAGTGGAGTCCTTTACCGATTCGAGCTTCCAGAGTGATAAGGACGACTCTAAGTCGCACCCGGGATTTGTTTTTACCCTTTACGGAGGGATGGTTAGCTGGAAGAGTTCCAAGCAGGAAACCGTGGCAGACTCGACGATGGAGGCTGAATACATCGCTGCCAACGATGCTACCAAAGAGGCTGTCTAGATCAAGAAGTTCATTACTGAACTTGGAGTGGTTCCATCCATTGAGCATACAATACCTTTGTATTGTGATAACAATAGAGCGGTGGCTTTGGCCAAGGAACCCAGGTCCCATCTGCGATTTAGGCATATTCTGAGGCGGTATCACCTGATCCGGGAGATAGTAGATCGCCGGGAGATCGAGGTCAGGAGGGTTGACACGAAGAACAACACTGTGGATCCACTCACGAAGGCCATTCCCCAGATACAGTTTGAGAGAGTCTTCGGGATGCTTGGTATGCGATACTACAGAAGCTGGCCCTAGTGCAAGTGGAAGATTGTTAGTTGTATGTATGCCCTAGAGGCCAGTATTGTACAGATAATGTATATTATATTTGATGCTTGGACATATATAGAGAGGACTTTCTTGCTCGATATGATAGTATGCTATCTGGTTGCTCTTTATCTTAACATGTATACTTGTCTCTTGATACTGTCGTATAGTTAGATGTTGGTAAAGCCCTTAGGATGTGTACTTGACTACCAGGACTATGATGCAGATCATACTAGTGGGGCCATGGTAGTCCATAAGTACATCCTTTAATGTTCCTAGTCGTAGGTGTATCGAGACAGAGCATCGATATACCAGAGTAGACTAGCGTATACGCTTCTCGTCCCATGAGATGGGCGATAGATGATTCCATATCCATTGGTGTTTGACATCAGAGATGGTATACGGGTGCTCAATGGTGACTGGGTACACTGGATGGACTCGTCGAGAACTCCCAGATGGTATTATACCTCATGTCAGATGGCAGTTCTTTAGTGACACTTGTGCTGGTTAGTCTGTAGACCCGAGATCATCATAGAGTCTTGTGTGATTCCCACTGTCTTTGATTTCCATCTTACCACGTCCAAGAGGGCATGTAAAACGGTGGTTTTTGGATACAGTCCCAAGTCACATGGATGCAATGAGTGATAGGAGGGGTTTCGTCTCTCCCGGTATTGGGGGTTGATGTTGCGCTGTGCTCGATTGGCCATAACAGGGAAGTCCCTGGCCAGGGCTGATTTAGAGATTTACTGGTAAGTGTTACCAATAGTTTCTCGACCCGTTATGAGCCTTACATTGGCACGACTTATCGGTTATTGGGGTCTGATGTTTACCACCCATAGACTTGATATGCGACATATCAGACGAGGAAACCGGACTGTATGGAAAGTGTTACCGTTAGGCTTTTACAGGTGTTGGAGCGGGCTTGCTTGCTGATCGTTTGATCGCTCAAAACCCGCGTAGCCGTTACGTCCAGCTAGTTCCGCTGACGGCTTGTGGGTGCTTGACTACTGCCGGCATATTAACGAGTCTTTAGAGTCCTACATAGAGGTTTTACTGGCTCAGGTAAAACGAAATAGGAGCGCATATGTGATATGTGCGGGACCGAGAATAATGCGTGTATGTGATACCGTATTCTATTCTCGCGACTTTTTGTATCGGTCGGTATATGTGATATAGCCGGGTTATCGAATCAAGTGTTGATTCGATAAGTCGATACATTGGATGTTAGTTGGTTATATGAGATATAACCGGATTATTAAATCAAGTGTTGATTTAATAATTTAGTGCATAATTGTATATTAGATATACTAATTTAAATTAACTAACATTTGTTCACTTAAGGATTTTTCTCACATGTGCACAACTTTAATATATATGTGATATATATTAAAATGTGTTTTCTTTTTGTATTATGGTTGTTGATACACATAACATCGGTGTATAAGACATACACTATTCTAATTTTAGTGGAGGGTTTTTATATTTAAAGTAAATCTAAATTAGTTGATATTTGTTAAGTGCATGAAGCTTGTAGAAGGTTTTAGTGCTTTGACAAATTCAACTCAATTTGTTTTACTTAAGATATTTAGTTAACCCAACCATTAGAATTAGCCATGGTTATGTCTCTACATGAGTTAGTATATGATACTCACTCACCCATGGTTAGCTTACTCACTTGATCATTATCCTTCTCTATTTTTGTTTGTTCATTTTCTTCCTTGAGCTAAAAAAGCTCTCCAGGGTTTGATCCAAAGTGAGAAACATTGTGAGAAAATAAATTCTAAAGTGAACCCACTTCCTATTTCTCCATCCTCTACTAGACTAGCACTTTAGTTTAGGGTGTTTGCTTCACTAATTCTCTAGTTAGTGAAGTAGAAGCTTGAGTTGGCATCCCCTCGACGTAGATCATCTTCGACCTCGAAGACTTTAAGTAAGGACGCTCCTTTAGCCTCGTGAAGCCATGCAAGAGTCCGGGAGAACCACGATCGCAGCGAAGGGACTTCAACATGGAGCTAATAAAGTGAAGGACCGATCTACAAAGGTTGTATTTTCTTCTTCACTTGGATAGTAAAGTTGTTTACTTGCATGTGAAACACTAATAATCTAGCAAAGATCTTGTTTAGGGTTGTTCGGCACGGCTAAAATCTTAATCGGGCATGGTTGATGCCTTGTAGAACCTTGTTAGAGTGCCTAGTAACCCTTACACCCAGGTCCCATCAGAAATCCAGACACATCTTAAGGCGGTATCACCTGATCAGGGAGATCATAGATCGCCGGGAGATCGAGGTCCGGAGAGTTGCTACAGAGGAGAACACTGCTGATCCATTCACTAAGGCCTTACCTCAGATTCAGTTCGAGTGGCTACTCGAGATGATCGGTCTTCGATACGCCAGCACATGGCCCTAGTGCAAGTGGGAGATTGTTAGTGTATATGCCATAGGGGCCATTATTGTATCATACTAGCTTTTATGTTACTTAATGGTAGCTTGGGATATTCACAGTTATATTAACAGTCTTGCTAAACATGGTAGTATTCTACTTGGTTTATATCTATCTTAATATGTGTGTACGTATTGTTAGAGCCCTTAGGATCTTGCTTGACCACCAGCGTTGTGATGGCAGTCACACTAGTGGGGGCTGGGTAGTCTACAAGCACATCCTTTTTCAGGTCCCTAGTCGTAGGATTATCGAGACAGGGCATCGATACTCCAGAGTAGACTAGTGTGTACGCTTCTCATCCCAGTTGGGGGAATGGTCTGTCCCACAACCATTAGTACGTCGTACTGGAGCTTGTTGGGTTACGGGTACACCGGACAGGACTCGCAGGGAACTGTTGGTTAGTATTATACCCGTCGTCAGTTAACAGTTTCCATATGACATGAGTACAGCATAGTCCGCATACTTGACACTGCTACTTCGCCTCGAGTGTGCTCCCACTGTTCTTAGATTGCTACACTACCACGGCTCAAAGGAGTCGTGCAAACAGGTAGCAGTTGGGTGCAGTCCCGATGCACCTGGAGGCAGTGGCGGTTAGACGGGATTCGTTTCTCCCGGTATTGGGAGTTGATATCGCGCTGTGTCTGGAGAGCCATTACGCAAAGTCCCTGGCCAGGGCAAGCGAGATTTACTGGTAGGTTTTCCAGTAGTTTCTCAAGGTGTAATAGGCTTCGCTCCGACACGACTTATAGCTCTTTTAGGCGACTGATGCTTGCCGCCCCCTAGGCCCGATATGAGATAGTCCTAGACAAACAGACCGGACTGTACGGAGATTGTCACATCAGGCTCAGTAGGAGTTCGGATGGGTTTCCTCATCGGCCTTCTTATCGACATCTACAAGGGGACCGTTACGTACAGCTAGTGCCGCTTGCGGTCTGTGGTTAAACCCACTGCCAGCGTAGTAGTCGAGTCTTTAGAATACCACACAGAGAGTTTCCCTGCTTCGGGCGAAACGATATAAAGGTCGTATGGTTTTACGACAGGGTTCGGACGCATACGTGTTTTTACGCATGTACGATGTTCGGACAGTTTTTACTAGCGGGCTTTGGTTTAAGCCAGATTCTAGTATCGAATTATTGGATTTATACAGTCTAAAGTTTTTCCGTATTTTCACGGACAGGAGGGGCGTTGTCGTAAATTCTCGAGAAGCTTCTAGAAGGATGATGACTTGAGGGCTAAGGTGGCATTTGCATTAAATGATTTAATGACTCATGGTGTGATTCATACAAAGGAGTTAATGATGCATTTAATGATTAATGACTCATGTAATGAATCACCCAAAGTGAATAAATGAAGCATGGTTGATATTATCATTTGATTTATTCATTTAATAAATCATTATGCTTCATATATTCTAAATGAGATATTATTTCATTTGATTCTCACTCTCACCTTCTCTCTCCTCAAGCTCTCTCTCTTCAATCCCTAACCCTAACCTCTCATGTGTTGAGATTAAGGGTTAGCAAGACTTATTAATCCCTAATCCTACTCTATATTCCCTAGGTTGCTTAGATTAGCACTTTGAGTAACCTAGTTACCTAAAGTTAGAGGTCAAGTTTGGAGTAGCAGCTCTCGGGTGGATCTTCTATTACAAAGAGGAGGCCGACGAGGAGGTGGTCAAAGAGAACAAGAAGGACTTAGTTCATTAGGTATAATCTTCTTTCATAGTAGCTAATGACTTCTATGGTTTTGTTAGTTAAGGTTTGGAAAAGATCCGTAAGTTAGTCGATGTTTGTTTTAAACAAAATGATTATTTTACCTATTCCGTCTCCCCGCAATACGTGGGGTGTCTAATGTTGACTTACAGTGGTATCAAAGCCTCGCTAAACCATAACTAACTTGTTAGCAAAGTCGTTAGAAATTCGATCGCGAAACGAACCGGAAAAATCATCATTTTCATAAAGTTTCTACCGATTTTAAAATGGGGTCTAAAATTTTTTCAGGGACCCTTAAAATTACATGCAGGGAATTATAAGGTTACTGGAGAAATTTGGGTTCCTGACTCGGCCAAACCGCCGCGGAACCGCGGCTGATCCAAGCGATCCGCCGCGGATCCGCGTCCGAGTTGAAGCCGAGTCGACCCAAAATTCCCCAGTAACTCTTCTGGCCATGACTGCCCTGGGGAAACACCTGCAAACACTGTGGCACAACGGGGGTGATGTTAGTGTATATGCCCTAGAGGCCATTACTGTATCATACTAGTTTGTATATTACTTGATGGAAGCTTGGGATATTCACCTTGTATAGAAAATCTTGCTCAATATAGTAGTATGCTACTTGGTTTTTTTCTACTTTAATGTGTGCATGTGTTTCTTATAGCATATCTGTAAGTCGATGTGCAACACCCCACGAGTTGCGGGGAGGCGGAAATATGAAAAACAATCTTGTTTTGAAGCGTACATCCACTAACCGAAGATCTTTGCTAAACGATAATTAACAACAACCATAGAGTTCTAAGCTACTATGTAAAGAGATTATACCTAATGATTCTAGTCCTTCGTCTTTGTGATCTCTACGTCCTCCTCGGCCTCCTTTCCGTAATAGAAGATCCACCCGAGTACCCTAATCCAAGCTACACCTCAAGACTTGAGGTAACTTTGTTTCTCTAGTTGCTAACTAAAGTAACTAAGATGATGTAGAGTTAGGTTATGGAGTGTTTAGTCTATCCCAATCCTTGGTCTCAACTCATGAGTGGTAGGATTAGGGTTTGAAGAAGGAGTGAACTTGAGGAGAGAGAAGGTGGAGATGATAATGAGAATGAAAAGCTTCTCACTTGAATATATGAAACATAATGAATTATCAAATAAATGAATATAAATGATTATTCACCATGCTTCATTAATTCAATAAGAGTGATTCACTATGTGAGTCATTAAGCAATAAATGATGCATTAATGACATAGTGAATCACACTAATGAGTCACAATTTACATTAAATGAAAATGCCACCTTAACCTCCTTAGTCACCCTCTTTCTAGAAGCTTCTCGGAAAATTACGAGAACGACCCTCGCATCCGTGAAAACACGGTAAAACTATAGACTGTATAAATCTAATAACCCGATGCTAGAATCTGGCTTAAACCAAAGCCGGCTAGTAAAAACTGTCCGAATGTCGTACGTGCGGTTAAACACGTATGCGTTCGAACCCTTTGTCGTAAAACCGTACGACCTCTATATCTTTTCGCCTGGAGTTGGGAAAATTCTGTGTGGGACTCTAAAGACTCGACTACTACGCTGGCAGTGGGTTTAACCACAGACCGCAAGTGGCACTGCTGTACGTAACGGTCCCCAGGTAGATGTCGATAAGAAGGCCGGTGAGGATACCCATCCGAACTCCTACTGAGCCTGTGCGTGACAATATCCATGCAGTCCGGTCTGTTCGTCTAAGAGTATCGCATGTATGGTCTAGGGAGGTGGTAAACGTCAGACCCTTAATAACCATACAAGTTGTGTCGGTATGGCTCTATCACCATCCGAGAATATACTTATCAATTTATCAGTATTTTCAATCAGCCCTTGCCAGGGACTTATGGTAATGACCAACCGATCATTGTGCGATATGAACTCAATAAACCGGGAGAGACGAATCCCTAACAGTCACTCACTTCCTCAACGTGGCTCGGGACTGTGCCCAACTAAAACCTGTTTGCACGACTCCTTTGAACCGTGGTAGGGTAGTAATCAAAGCACAGTGGGAACTCACACGAGATAAATGACGACTTTAAGTCAACGGACTATCTGCACACATGTCACCTGAGAACTGCTATCTGACGTTAGGTATAAATACCATCCAGTCAGTTCTCGGCGAGTCCTGTCCGGTGCACTCACACCCAGTGAGCATCTGTATACAATCTTAAGTGCACTCCATCAATGGCTGCGGGACCAATCCATCGCCCCTCCTCAGGGTCTAGATATGTATACACCAGTCTACTCTGGAGTATCGATGCCCAGTCTCGATACTCCTACGACCAGGGACATCTAAGGATGTGCCTATTGACTATCCAGCTCCCACTAGTATGACTGCCATCACAACGCCGGTAGTCTGGCAAACACCCTATGGGCTTTATCAACATGTATATATATATGAATACTATGCAAAATATATCATACGTTAAGATAAAAAAAAACCAAATAGCGTACTATCATATTAAGCAAGACTGTTATGTACATACATATCCCCAGTATCCTATACAATGAAGGCCCCTAGGGCATATACATCCAACAATCTCCCACTTGCACTAAGGCCTATAATTGGCGCAATGAGTACCCACTGTCTTCACTATATCCAGTTGCTGGAGTACCGCATGCCCAACATCTCAAACAGCCTCTCGAACTGAACTTGAGGGATGGCCTTTGTGAATGGATCTGTCGTGTTGTCTTTTGTGTCCACTCTCCGTACCTCGATCTCCCGACGATCAACGATCTCCTTGATCAGGTGAAAACGCCTTAAGATATGCCTGGATTTCGGATGGGACCTGGGTTCCTTTGCCAATGCTATGGCCCCATTGTTATCACAATACAAAGGTATTGGATTGGCAATGGACGGAACCACCTGAAGTTCAGAGATGAAATTCATCATCCAGACAGCCTCTTTTGCGGCTTCACTAGCAGCTATATACTCAGCCTCCATAGTTGAGTCTGCGACGGTATCCTGTTTGGAACTCTTCCAACATACCGCCCCTCCATTAAGGGTAAACACAAAACACCAAATGGATTTAGATTCATCTTTGTCACTTTGGAAGCCGGAGTCGGTAAAAGCCTCTACCTGGAGGTCCCCATTATCGTAAATCAAGAACATCTCCTTAGTCCTTCTCAGGTACTTGAGAATGTTCTTTACCGCTATCTAATGTTTCTGACCTGGGTCAGACTGATACCTGCTTACCACACTAAGTGCGTAAGCTACATCCGGTCTCATACATAACATCGCATACATTATAGATCCTACTGCCGAAGCGTAGGGTAAAATGCTCATGCGATCCCTCTCTTCATCAGTCTTTGGAGACATCTCTTTGGAGAGGGTGATCCCGTGACAAGCGGGCATATTACCGCGCTTGGAATCTTCCATACTAAATCTCTTTAGTATAGTGTCAATATACATGGACTGTGAAAGTCCCAACATTCTATTATATCTATCACGATAGATCTTAATGCCCAAAATGTAGGTTGCATCACCCAAGTCTTTCATAGAGAATTTCTGTGACAAGAAGAGCTTTACTTATTGTAGCATAGGGACATCATTCCCTATCAGTAGTATGTCGTCGACGTACAAAACGAGGAAGACTACTGCTCCTTCTACAATCTTCCTATAAATACATGGTTCATCTACATTTTTGATAAAGTCAAACTCTTTGACTCTCTCATCAAAGCAGATATTCCAATTTCGCGATGCTTGCTTTAATCCATAAATGGATTTAAGTAACCTGCACACTTTCCACTGCTCCCACTGTCTAAGAAACCTTCTGGTTGATCCATGTAAACACTCTCTTCTAAATATCCATTTAGAAAAGTTGTTTTTACGTCCATCTTCCAGATTTCATAGTCATGGAAGGCAGCAATGGCAAGCAAGATCCGAATGGATTTAAGCATAGCTACAGGTGAAAAGGTTTCATCATAGTCCAATCATGGTCTTTGACGAAAACCTTTTGTAACGAGTCTAGCTTTGTAGATTTCCACTTGTCCATGTGCACCAATCTTCTTTTTGAAGATCCATTTGCATCCAACTGGTTTCACCCCAGGAGGAGCAACTTCTAAAGTCCATACTTTATTGGTGTACATGGATTCCATTTCGAATCTCATAGCATCCAGCCATTTCATCGAGTCAATACTCGTGATAGCTTGCTGAAAACTAGTAGGCTCATCATCATCGATGATGCAATCCTCTCGATCCCCATCCAGAAGAAAACCATAGTATCTCTCTGGAGGATGAGAAAGCCTACTAGATCTGCGGAGTGGCGCTGGTTCGTCATGTTCTATTGAAATCTGAGGTTCTTCTAAGTCCTCGGTAGCAGTTTGAGGTTCTGGAATTTCTTCCAGCTCTACCGCGCTCCCACTAATTTCTTTTGCAAGAAATTCGCTCTCTAAGAAGACAATGTGGCGAGCGACAAACACATTTTGTTCTTCAGTGTGGTAGACTATGTACCCCCTTGAATGTTTGGGGTAACCTACAAACTTGCACAAAACCGATCGTGACTCGAGCTTGTCCGGTTTATGCTTTTTAACATATGCCGGGCACCCCCATATCTTGATATACTTGAGATATGGTCTATTCCCGCTCCACATTTCATATAGAGTGGTAGGCACCGACTTAGTTGGAACTCTATTCAATAAGTATGCTGCTGATTCTAGAGCAAATCCCCAGAAAGAAAGTAGCAACTCAGCACTACTCATCATTGAACGCACCATATCTAATAGCGTGCGATTCTTTCTTTCTGATACACCATTATGCTGAGGTGTATAAGGCGGAGTAAGCTGAGAGAGAATTCCATTCTCTTTTAAGTATTCAAGGAAACTGGTGTTGGATATAGTGCCCTCAGAGTCAATTATTGGATCACAGGCATGTGATTGCAATGATTGAGGGAGGACCTAAGCCGGTAGGACAGTCTTACTCGAGATGATAGTATGCTATCTGGTTTATCTTTATCATCGTGTACTGCTTTAGGTGACCTTATGAGTCGCTATTACACGTTGATAGAGCCCCTAGGATTCTTGCTCGACTACCAGCAGTATGAGGGCGATCATATACGTGAGAGCTGGAGTTTATAAGCACATCCTTAAAAGGTCCCTAGTCGTGGGAGTTTTGAGACAGGGCATCGATTCTCCAGAGTAGACTAGTGTATACAGTCGAGACCCCGACGAGGGGCGGTGTCCGGTCTCACAAGCCACTGGTGTCAGTTGGTTCACCTAAGATGTATACAGGTGCTCATTGGGTTATGAGTACACCGGACAGGACTCGCCGGGAACCTGCTAGTTGGTATTATACCTGACGTCAAATAGGAGTTCCCTGGTGACATGTGTACAGGTTAGTTCATCGACCTGAGAACGTCATTTGTCTCGTGTGAGTTCCCACTGTGCTTTGATTACTACCCTACCACGCTCAAATGAGACGTGCAAACAGGTTTTAGTTGGGTACAGTCCCGAGCCACATAGAGGCAGTGAGCGGATCTGCAGGGGTTCGTCTCTCCCGGTATTGGGGGTGAGGTCGCGCTGTGTCTAGGAGAGCCAGTACATGAAAAGTCCTTGGCCAAGGCAGGAGATTTGCTGGTAGGTATTCCAGTAGTATCTTACGGTGTTCTGGGCTATACTCCGACACGACTTGTACCGCTATTTGGGGTCTGACTTTTACCAACCCCCTAGGCCTGCCATGCGATGCTCATAGATGAACGGACCGGACTGTACGGATATTGTCACTGACAGGCTCAGTAGGGTGTCAGGATGAGTTCGCTCATCGACGTCCCTTTTGGTCAATAGCTGGTAGCCCGTCACGTATGGCTAATACCTCTGACGTGCTAGTGGTTAATTCCACAGCCATAGTATTGACGAGTCTTTAGAGTCCACCACACTCAGTTACTCAGGTTTCGGGCGAAACGCTGTAGAGGCCGTATGGAGAAATGGCAGGGTTCGATCAGATACGTGCGGTATTGCACGGATCGTGATCGAACGGTTTTTATTAGCCGGCTTTGGTTTAAGCCGGATCCTAGTATTTGACAGTGTAGATTTTGTCTCTTTGCATTTGTATTCAGTGGGAATACAAATGCGGGCATGTATTTGCAGTTGCGGGGTTTTCGTGTAATTTATTACGGGATCAGTTTTCTGAAGTTGCCAGTTTGTATTCTGTTCCGGCCGGTTTTCCTTTGTTCCTTCGCGGCCGGACTTTTCGATGGAGGGGGTAATTTGCAATTGTGCAAATTACTTATTGTGGAGGGGTTTCTTGCATTTGTGGCTTCATCATCATGAGATTCCTTTGGAATCAATCCTTTGCATTAATGAGATGTGTATTGAGTTGGATTTGGATGAGAGGTTGGTGTGACTTTAATCTTTTTATTTTCTATCATACATATTCTATTCTTGCTCGATTCTTTTTCTCATCTCCACCAATTTTATCTACCATGAGAGGCCGGCCACTTAGAGGAAGGGAGATGAGAGAGGATTCCTATTCTTGTGGTGGAAGATAAATCATCTCATTTATGCTTGCTTGCAAAATTATACACATCACTCCAAAGCTTATTTTTTCTCCTCCACAACATCCATGGCAACTTCACTACCCACTTGAGACAAGCCTACTACACTTAGTCTACAGCATATCTTGGACGTGTCGGCTAGCCAACTTCGCGCCCGAGTTGCCTCGGTCCAGAGGTGGGAGCCCGTAAACGAACCCGGCTATGTGGTGCCCTTTTCCGACGAGGAGGTGACGGACGGAGATTCCGCGGGAGATCGGAGTAGAGACGAAGACCGAAGGACACGGATCGCTTGGTATAACTCTCTACCCGTCTTTTAGTTTTCTAGTAGCTAGGTTAATGGCCTGATTCGGGATAAAAGTCCGCGGTGGTGCCGGTTTGCTAGATTGCTAAGTTTTTCGTTTTCGCGTTTCCGGCGTTGGATCGACGGCCGGGGCGCCGCCGCGGACTTATATTGGTATCATAGCCACGCCATTAACCATGCCTAGCTTGCTCTAGCGTGTTTCGAACTCGATCGAACAATAAAACCCCAAAAACCGTATTTTCTTGTGCATTGGGTTTCTGTCGAAATTTTTTTGGCTCCAAAAATTTTTCAGGTTGTTTCAGAATGATGTGCAGGGAATTCTAAGCACTCTTTGAAAATTTGGTCGCGAGATCTCTCTAAACCACCGCGGAACCGCAGACAAACCCATGCTTGGGCCGCGGTTCCGTCGCGCTTTTAACTGTTCAGCGCACCAATTTTTTACAGAGAGCTCCTGTGTAGAAAATAGGGTTTTTGGAATATTCTTTTTGGGCCTAGATTTTCTGTGAGTGCTACAGTAGTGCTTGGGGCCCACTTCGATAAATTTGTTCGATCGGATATTTTAAACATGTTAGTTCACAGTATTTACATTATATCTGCGACCGTGAATGTCATTCGATCGGTAAATCCTGTCTAACTGCTATAGCCCTTTTAGACGGATTTGCGAACGTGACATTCACGTTGATGTTCTGTGTTGTGCTGTGATGTTGCGGATCGGTCGTGGGGGATAACCTTGATGCAATGTTAGTACAGTTTTGTTTTATATGTACATTTGATTTTGCGGGGCGAGCGTCCGACATGTGGACTGCCGTCACTGCCTGTTTGTATTATTCTTTTGGGGCACGACCGGGTCGAGGTCGATATACCCGTTGTATGTATATTTTACTTTCTGTAGTAGGATTACCCCGCGGAGGGGTGCACGGATAGCCGGGTTCTAGAGAGCAACAAGCCCACATCTCATGTTGTTGAGACGGAGGGGGCTTCACTCTAGAATTGGCGGGCTATTCGCCGCACTCGTAGGGGGTATAGGTTGACCCAGGAGGGGTGCCCAAGTTACCGGATTCCGTGAAGTGCTGGGTGGTCCATTCACGTTGCTGAAGGGGGCTGCCTCGCTTCAGATTTTGGCGGGTAACTTGCCATGCCCGTAGGGGTCTAGGATTTCATTGCACAGGCTATCCACACGACCAGGAGAACGTCGGGTTTTAGTAGCGGCTCTATGAAACCCGGGGATCCCAGATATCTGTATTGTTCTGTGATGCTGGTAACATTTCTGTGATGCTGCATTTTTTATCACGCCTTGGGCGAAAATTATATAATATATATATACTAGTAGATGTTGTATATGTTTTGCATCCGCGCTAGTCCAGTCCCCGCTCTGTCGTTAGTTAGCTAACCTAACGGGTGATGACGGGACCCAGTGGCGAATGCGGTTGGCATATACGTACGTCATTATTTTCGTTCTTTATTTGTGTGATCAATTGATGGGACTGCGTTGATTCGGATCAATGCAAGATAAACAAAGCTATTCTGATGTTGTTGGAACATTTTTCAAAAAGCTGTTATTGCAAGGGCATTCTCTTTTGTTTTGCACAGTGGTATTCAGTTGGAATATCCTGCTCCTCAGTCGATGAGGCAAGGGCCGAGATCCCTTCACCGGGAGTGACACCTTGGACAGAAGTTTGCGTCAGAGCAATAACTTCACTATAGCCGATTACTTTTTCTTTGCGTCGTGGTACTCAGTTGGAATATCTTGCACCTCATTCTACGGGGAAAGAGCCGAGATCCCTTCACCGGGGGTGACCTCTTTAGCAAAGGTTTTGGTTATCATATTTTTATAAAGCTATCAGTTCCTTCAACGATATCAAGTTCATTACGTTAAAGGTTTTCGCCAGAAACCATTCATAGCCCTCCGTCGTTTCAGATGGATAGCACGTAATATTCATGCTATGTTTGTTGACCTTCGTCAAGGCATAGTGTATGGTAGTTGCTTGTTACCTTTCTGCTTCATAGATAGATGCGTTGGTTTGGGACAGTCGTATAGCCTTGTTGACCTTCGTCAAGGGCTTGTACGGGTGGGTTCAAATTAACCTGGACAATGACGGGTAGAACTTGACATATGACTTATGATTTGTTGACCTTCGCCAAGGTCATAAGAGCATGGGGCAAAAATCCACATCGGGAGTTTCTAAAGAAACTGAAACTTGCTAGATATGCACATACCTTCTGGAGTATGATAACGTGAGCGGATTCCGTCACGTTATCATGCGATGAGAGTTTGTTCCCGTTTCCCACTGATGAGTTGGTTTACTCCTCGGGTGATCCCGGCTAATTCTTCTTTCAGGTTTGGGGAAGAATTTGACATTACAGTGGGAGGTTTCCAGATTAGATAAAGTGATAACCATTCTGATCTAGGTTAGAGTGCATGCTGAGTGTTTCTTTTCTCTCTCTCTTTGGCAGCGACCATTGACCCGACCCTAGACTATGACTCAGTGACCAAGTTGACCGAACCTTCTTAACACTGGCTTTTGGATTGTCAGAGTTGCAAACCTCATTGCCACTCCTACTTTTTACCCTTTTCTCCAGGAAACCCCGTATTATTACGAACGTCCACTTCCATTGGACAAAACCATCGTATGGTTATATACAAACTCGAAGGAATTTATTCGAGGATGGTTTCTAGTTCTGGAGAAAACGGATAGGACTATTCAGTTGTCTTTTCCTTTTACCTTCTCTTAGGTTGCGAGTACTCCTTGGTTTAGGAGATAGTACACCTATTACGCAAATTGGATAGTCTTCTTCCAAACCTTAGGCTGGTGCCGAATGGTGGGGAATGAAGAAAACCAATTAGCATAACGATGGTGTACAGAAGGTATTAAGTTAAGACAAAGAAAGGGATTCGTAAGAGGGCAAAGTAAATTGTGACTGCTATTCACGACCAAACCAAGTATTTCTTCGCCAATCCTAAATCACCTTTGTATTTCTCTAGGACACTCCGTATCAATACGAAGATCCCAAGTTTATTGGATACTCCATCGTATGGTTATATACGAACTCGAAAGGAACTTGTTCCAGTTCGTGGATGGATTCTGGTTCAGGAGAAATAGGAATAAGGTTCATTCGGTTGTCTTTTATCTTCACCTTCTCTCGCATTGCGAGTGCTCCTAGGATTATGACAGTACACCCATTATGCTTACTGGATAGCCTTCTTCCAAACCATAGGCTGGTGCCGAACGGTAGGGAAGGAAGAAAACCATTTGGCCTAAAGTGGTGTGCAGAAGGTAACGACTAAAGACATATAAAGGGATTTGGAGAGGTGGCAAAGAATTATACGGTTATAGTTGTGAATCTGGATAATGGAAGAGGCATTACTAGGAATACCTGGATACCCCTACGAAACATTTCAATGTTTCAATTTCACTGTGTACTGTTAAAAGAAAACTGATTTCCTAATTAGACACTTGCTCCAGGGTATGTATTTACTAGGTATGATTCTCACATCTGTATGGTTTTACAGATGATGAGTGGGAGTGAGTTATTAGGAATTATGTGATCATCCTCATTATATCGGGATTCGTTGTAATTGGTGATATTTGAGGAAGTCACCTGGGTTGTTTGCCGGACGACAAATATTTGGTTTTGAATATCCGTTGTTATGCGCCAATTTCAAATTGATATATCTGTACGTCTATTTTTATAGAGTGAGATATACCTTTTTGAAATTATGTCTATGACATTTGCCTATATCAGTGGATGGTTAGGTAAGGAGCATTGAACAGCGGTGTAATTCTTCTTAACCATAAGTACAGTTTTCAACCTACGACACACAGTGAATGAGTTACTCGACTCAAGGGACTTATACAGAGTTTTGTGTATTGTCCAGTGTCCATTAGGACAGAGGGGCTGGTCCTCGTACTATATTCTGTTTACTTGTGACTTCTCTAGTTCTTAGACAGGTGTTTCGTAGAAACACAGGGTCTGAGTTTTGAGAAGTTATTGGTATAAGAATAAAGTAGAGAACGAGATATTGCAAGTATCGGGATTCTTCAAGGTGATCGAAGATATAGATACTTGTGTATGGTATTCAGGTGATAGTAATGATTAAGAGAACTTGCTTCTTTTTCAGGTTACTCATAATTGGAAGTATTCCTAAGTTGAGTAACGCTGATCGGCCTCCTTCCATTTAGTTGACATGCACTGGAGACAGCTGCATGATTTGAATCTGGTTCAATTAAATCAGTGCCTCTGTTCCTGTATTGGATATAGAACAGTTCATATCTTGACATTGTTAAGATACGGGGAGTTGTCCAGCTTATACTTAAAACCAGACTCTAGATGACTCAAGGCACGTTTCAGTAGTGGTTGTTTGTAGGTTGACCCGGTCTATGACGAGGGTTGACTTTCTACCATCTAGAAGATCACTAGTGATATTGTTCTTGACTCGCCACAGTTTTAATAAAATGGATTTTTTTTCTTCAGAAAACAGTAGTGGGAGTATGGTAGAACTAGAAGTGATTCCAGAACCGCAAACGATTACTGAAGATTTGATAAGAACCTAAAGATTCAATCTGGTTTGACATTCCATTGACCACTCCGCAGATATGGTGGGTAACCTCAGGAACTCGAGTGGTACTTCGGTATGCTCAAGGACGGTGGCAGGGAGGTTCTTGTTTACCCAGACTTGCCATTGCTGTTGTTCCAGACTGTGAGACCCGGCAGGAGGATGAGTATAGCGTCGTTCTAAACTAGCTTTATGTCACGACCCGAAATTGGCACGTGACGGCCCAAATACTACGCAACACCTCCAGACGTAACGCAGTAAAAGAAAGCCAAAACCCAGAAATCTAAACCATGAAAATACGGAAAAGATAATAAAAGTTTTTGAAACATTTGAAATCACAACCCAATTTTTTAAAAGAGTCCACTTTTTCTTTAAAATTTTGGGAGCACCTCCCTTGTAAAAGCTAGCCCCAAAATTGGGTACAACATAAATATAAAGTAAAGCATCCCCAACGGGAGCAAATTCACGCCCAAAGGCGGAAAACAACCACCACAACAAATATACGACGCCGTAGCGAAGAGATAGAAGACGATAGAAAGGAAAACTGTATAAAAAACAACAAATCCAACATAATATACAACATCGTCCTCACCAAGTCTCTAAGTCAATATGAAAATAGTAGATGGAGAGTACAGGAATACAACGAATATACAATACAACGAATAACCACAAAACCACCTAAGCAAACTGCACACTGTGAGTTGATGCGGTATCCGTAGTAAAAGATGATAGATGAATAGCCAGCCTCGACTACTCTGGGGAACACTCTGTAACACCTGTGGCACAACGGGGGTGAGTTGCCAACTCGTGAATAGTAAATAACATATGCAGGTAATCGCAAGTATGCACGTAAAGCGTGAATCTAAGATATGCAATTAACAGTAATAACATGTCATATGAGTGCAGAATAATGGAAAGTACACTAGCAGGTACAACCAATATATATAAAGCAATAATGATATGACAACAGTATGCAATAATCATGCGATAGGGATATGAGAATGTAAATGTGCAATAATCATGAAAGGTACACTAACAGGTATTACTAGTACATGAAGCAATGCACAAACAGATAAGGTGAGGTATGGTGTGAAGTATGTCATTTCCACGGAATCCTGACGTCGTGGTAGGATCACAATCCAGCAAGACAATTTAAATAACAATTCCTCAAATCATCCTCCAAATTGGCTCTCATATCATCTAAGTATCACATCTCCTCAATTGCACAACATCAAGTATATCTCGTATATATCGAATGTACAAAATCAAGTGGATCTCACATATCTCGTATGTACAATATGAAGTATATCTCACATATCTCGAATGTACAACAGCAAGTAGATCTCACATATCTCGTATGTACAATATCAAGTATATCTCATATATCTACCAAGTATCCAATCTCAAATGAATCTCTTATATCCAGAATCAAATCTCCAGAAAAATTCTAACATCCTAAATATAATGTCATAAATAAATATGATGAGGTCAATACACATATATTAGCGTCCCATTCCACTAATATTGGTGTAAGGGTATATAAAACAGCGGCTCAATCCCCTGTTATATATACAAATGAGTAATTGGAAATATCATGAAACCAATGTACCAAACATCGACACAGAAATGCTGATCCATCAGGTGCTGTCTCCATGACTGCCCCCCTGATGGGTACGTATCATACACTATCCCGAAAGCTCGAGTGCCTAGCTCTGACCCTCGCCTCTCGACGTATCCATACGTACATGACTCCCGTCGGTATCCACATGATAGCCGCTGAGTCATTGGTCCTGTCACCGGTAGGTATGGTTCCCCTAAGCCTCATCGCCTAGCACCGCGACATCATTCTTGCTTCGGGGTACCTCCGGGCTCCACCATGTACCCGCAGACGGTGCCTCCTCACTCCTCGAATCGGGCATATATCAGAACCGATAAATCTCATGGTGGATGCTATAATATCATATCAAGGAAACGGGTTTTTCAATGTATGCATAATTTCATGAACTACCACGGTCCCCAAATCCAGAAAACAATCATGAAAAATCCATATAATAATGCGATAATCCATGAATAAAGTATACGCAACATGAAAACTGTAATGAAAGCGTATAAAAGAAAAGCATAGCATTCACCAGATATAAATGAACACATGAATGGTATAGCAGAAATATAGGTATCTACCTATATGATGATGTGATATACCTATCAGGTATAAGTAAAGTATAAAATGCAAGTACACCTGTAGCTATGTCCTTAGGTGTGTATGTACCTATCACTAATGGTACAATACCCTATAGGTAAACAGATAACTGTATGTCAATGTGATAAGAAATATGAATCAATGTCACAATGTCCCTAACCAAGCAATATAACATCTATAAGTGGTTATGTGTGTGACATGATAATTATTGACGGTGTGTGTTGCATACAAACAGTGCTAGTGCAACATAAATCGTCAATAATATGTTCAGTGTTCTACTACTACTAGTCCAGGCACACTACAATCTAACTAATAGGGTAAATGCGCAATTCTAAACATGACATAGAATATGCGACAATGTAAATATTTCTAGCCCAGATGCATAACGCCATGCGGGCGATTCCCCTGTAGATGTTAAATCTACACACCAACGCTCCAAGCTAGGTGAAGCCTACCATCTATTTTCCCCTTGTCGTAGCGTCCGAAGTCCCCACTTACGAACCTAAAATTTAACAAACACATCACATAAGCATATATTCTACATCGACGAAAAGACATCGAAACGCAAGAATAACGCCCTGAAAAATACATTGCGCGCTTAGCGCATCTATCACTCATGACATCGGCCAAAAATCCTAACTAGGGTCGCCAAACTACGAAACACCGAGTCTAGATTCCGATCGTCCCGATCACGCATTCAAAACACAACAATAAACGCGGTCTCAATATAATTAGCGTCGCAACGTCAAAAGAAACCCACGCCTAAAAGTTACCAAAATCTAGTATGCAGTATTTATCATTTTAGCACAAAAGTACATGTTTTACCAAAACTATAATTTACAAATATCTTCAAATAGCATGGTTAAACCATTTAAACCTTTATTAAAAATTTAGTTTTCACTAATTAGGATTAGCAAAAAGTCTAGTTTGTAATTAAGCTTAATAGGCGATTAGGAAAAATAACAATTATCATTTTCACAAAATACTTCACTTTTCCAAATCTAATCTTCAAGATTAACCATTTTAACCATACAAAATCCTAACTTGCAATTTATACTAATTATCATAAATTAGCAAAACATGAATTTTTTAAGCAATAATAAACACTAAATAAGCAAGCTTAAAGATTAAACACAATAAATAAGGATTAGGGTTAGAATTTTATACCTCCATAAGAATACTAATAAGTGACTAACACCAAATTTGATCATCCAAAATGAAACCTTTTATGAAGATCCATGCTTGTTTAGGCTTAAGGAAAAAGAGTATGAGTTTAAATTTGGACTTGTGAAGAAATGAGCTTAAGAAAATTGCAAATGAATCAATCTTCACCATCAAAATGGGTCGGCCAAAAAGAAGGGCTGAATTGCTCTTGGCACAAGTGGATGGGGGCTGAAAATGTTCACTGGGGAATTGCAAGAAAGAAGTGGTGAAGTTGGTATACAAATTTTCTCACCCAATAAACACATACAAATAAATTAATATATAATATTGTATGTGCAAATGAAGGCAATTGGCCACAGCCAAATGAGGGTGAGGGGGGGCCGGCCACAAGATGGCTGCCAAAAAGGAGGGGGTGAGCACATCCCAAGTGGTGACAATAAGCAATTAAATATCCTGAAGCAAAACAAAACTTTGAATGACAACCATGGTTGCATTAATTAAACAAGTGTCTCACTCAATGACTCACCCTCAAATTTGCCAACTCACAGATGATTTCGGCCAAGATAATGATGAAGGAAATAATGGAATTTGGCCAAAAAAAGATATGCACAAAAAAAATATTAAAATAATATTTTATTAGGAAAAAATTTTATCTGAACCAAAACCTCCCAAATACCCCTAAAGTTCGCGCACAAGCTTTATTTTAGCTAAAATAGGTGCCGGTAAGTTACTACGCACGTTTGATCGAAATCGGGCTAAAACGGGAAAAACCGACAATTTTGCCCTAAAACGGGAAAATTCACAAAACGATTTCGGAAACGTTACACTTTAGAAGCGTACGTGTATATGACTCTGCCAGAGGGTTGTCGTAGTCAGTAGGAGCAGCGGAAGCATTGGTGGACAAGTGGCTTATGTCTATTTATAGACTAAAGCAGATGTAGCGGAGATAGATCATCTATTTCTGATGTGACAGTCATAGGTTTGACTTCATCAGAATAGGGGATGGATCTGTTAAGAAGGTAGTAGGGTTTGATGTCCTGGTTTTTGGATGACATACACAGAGTAGGATGTCATATTCCTATACTACGATTGGTTATACTTTGGTCGTCACACAGCAGTTTCTCCACATGGGACTTGGATATTATATCAGACATTCTGGTTACTAGATCTATGGTTTTAGATCTAGATTTGGGTAGTTTCCCAATCTGGGTACCTAGACAGCATTCTATGAGTATTTAGAATGGATGACTCCTGGCATGGTAGTATACCTGCAGGTGATGGAGTCACCCTCTCTAAAGGTGTCTTACAGACTAAAGGGGAGAGGGATACTCATGATTGGCAGATCACTTGCTTAGGCAATTGAGTTGATCATGAGATGTCAAGTACTACACCAGATGTTATTCTTGCAGTAGATGCAATAAGTTGATATTAATCCAATCCAGGAGAAACAATCGGAAGCAGTTTTAGAACATAAGTGGATGTTCTAGGGATATGATAACGGCAGCCTCCTTCGGGAAACGGTTATCATTCCAGGCCTCCAAGGTGACATGGATGATAAAGTGGCTGTCAGAGTTATATTTTTCCCTCTGACAAGGGGCAGTATTTTGGACAGGTGGTCCAGGTGGATACTGAGGGAAGGATGGCGCAGGATACTGATTAAGTTCAGTTGACGATACAGTCTAAGAAGTTTGGATTTGGAGTTCATTTATGAGCTAGGTCCCATCAGACATCCAGACATTCTAAGGCAGGTATTGCTCATTTCGGGAGATGGCTTTCTCCGCGAACATGGGATATAGAGAGACATAGAAAGAAACACCACAGCGGATCCACTCACTGAGGCTATTCCTCGAACGCAATAGTTTCGCAAACGAGCTTTGTGAGACTGACTAGTAGAGGAGTTGGGTGTTCGGTATCACACGGGCTGTGAGTATGCGACAACGCAATAATTAGCCCTGAGTGCAAGTGGGAGATTGTTGGATATAGTGCCACCAGAGTCAATTATTAGATCACAGGCACGTGATTGCAATGATTAAGGGAGGACCTATGCCGGTAGGACAGTCTTACTCGAGATGATAGTATGCTATCTGGTTTATCTTTATCATCGTGTACTGCTTTAGGTGACCTTACGAGTCACTATTACACGTTGATAGAGCCCCTAGGATTCTTGCTTGACTACCAGCAGTATGAGGGCGATCATATACGTGAGAGCTGGAGTCTATAAGCACATCCTTAAAAGGTCCCTAGTCGTGGGAGTTTCGAGACAGGGCATCGATTCTCCAGAGTAGACTAGTGTATACAGTCGAGACCCCGACGAGGGGCGGTGGCCGGTCTCACAAGCCACTGGTGTCAGTTGGTTCACCTAAGATGTATACAGGTGCTCATTGGGTTATGAGTACACCGGACAGGACTCGCCGGGAACTGCTAGTCGGTATTATACCTGACGTCAGATAGCAGTTCCCTGGTGACATGTGTACAGGTTAGTTCATCGACCTGAGATCGTCATTTGTCTCGTGTGAGTTCCCACTGTGCTTTGATTACTACCCTACCACGCTCAAAGGAGACGTGCAAATAGGTTTTAGTTGGGTACAGTCCCGAGCCACATGGAGGCAGTGAGCGGATCTGCAGGGGTTCGTCTTTCCCGGTATTGGGAGTGAGGTCGCGCTGTGTCTAGGAGAGCCAGTACATGAAAAGTCCTTGGCCAAGGCAGGAGATTAGCTGATAAGTATTCCAGTAGTATCTCAGGGTGTTCTGGGCTACACTCTGACACGACTTGTACCGCTATTGGGGGTCTGACTTTTACCAACCCCTAGGCCCGCCATTCGATGCTCATAGAAGAACGGACCGGACTGTATGGATATAGTCCCTGACAGGCTCAGTAGGGTGTCAGGATGAGTTCGCTCATCGACGTCCCTTTTGGTCAATAGCTGGTAGCCCGTCACGTATGGCTAATACCTCTGACGTGCTAGTGGTTAAATCCACAGCCATAGTATTGACGAGTCTTTAGAGTCCACCACACTTAGTTACTCAGGTTTCGGGCGAAGCGCTGTAGAGGCCGTATGGAGATATGGTAGGGTTCGATTAGATACGTGCGGTATTGCACGGATCGTGATCGGACGGTTTTTACTAGCCAGCTTTGGTTTAAGCCGGATCTTAGTATTTGACAGTGTAGATTTTGTCTCTTTGCATTTGTATTCAGTGGGAATACAAATTCGGGCATGTATTTGCAGTAGCGGGGTTTTCCTGTAATTTATTACGGGATCAGTTTTCTGAAGTTGCCAGTTTGCATTCTGTTCCAGCCGGTTCTCCTTTGTTCCTTCGCGGCCGGACTTTTCGATGGAGGGGGTAATTTGCAATTGTGCAAATTACTTATTGTGGAAGGGTTTCTTGCATTTGTGGCTTCATCATCATGAGATTCCTTTTGAATCAATCCTTTGCATTAATGTGATGTGTATTGAGTTGGATTTGGATGAGAGGTTGGTGTGACTTTAATCCTTTTATTTTCTATCATACATATTCTATTCTTGCTTGATTCTTTTTCTCATCTCCACCATTTTTTTCTACCATGAGAGGTCGGCCACTTAGAGGAGGGGAGATGAGAGAGGATTCCTTTTCTAGTGGTGGAAGATAAATCATCTCATTTATGCTTGCTTGCAAAATTACACACATCACTCCAAAGCTTATTTTTTCTCCTCCACAACATCCATGGCAACTTCACTACCCACTTGAGACAAGCCTACTACACTTAGTCTACAGCATTCCTTGGACGCGTCGGCTAGCTAACTTCACGTCCGAGTTGCCTCGGTCCAGAGGTGGGAGCCCGTAAACGAACCCGGCTACGTGGTGCCCTTTCCGACGAGGAGGTGGCGGACGGAGATTCCGCGGGAGAACGGAGTGGAGACGAAGACCGAAGGATACGGATCGCTTGGTATAACTCTCTACCCGTCTTTTAGTTTGCTAGTTGCTAGGTTAATGGCCCGATCCGGGATAAAAGTGCGCGGTGGTGCCGGTTTGCTAGTTTGCAAAGTTTTTCGTTTCCGCGTTTCCGGCGTCGGATCGACGGCCGGGGCGCCGCCGCGGACTTGCAACTGGTACTTAATTATTCTCCACCTCGATCAGATCGATGTGTCTTGATGCTTTTACCAGTTTTTTTCTCTACTTAATTTTTATACTCTTTAAACTTCTCAAAGGTCTTTGATTTATGTTTTATCCAGAACACATGTCCATACCTAGAGATGTCATCAGTAAAAGTGATGAGGTAGGAGTGACCGCTTCGCGCATGTGTAGACATTGGACTACATACATCACTGTGTACAAGTCCCAAGAGTTCAGTAGCTCTTGCTCCGTGTCCGGAGAACGGAGATTTGGTCATTTTTCCTTTGATACAAGATTAACAAGTTGCATATGATGAATATTCAAACGGATCTAGATATCCATCTTTATGTAACTTAGTCAACCTTGTTTCGTTTATATGACCAAGTCTACAATGCCATAAGAAGGCTTGATTTGAATCTGGAGCCTTTCTTTTAAGTGTGTTTTGAATATTGAAAATTCGAGGTTGATTAAGTATGGATATGCCATTTTCCAGTGTGCCATACCCAATCAGTTCTTGATTTAGGAGAATGTTCATGACATTACTTTCAAGTGCAAAATTATATCCTTTATTCGACAACAAAGATACTGATATAATATTACACAACATACTGGAAATACAAAAACAGCTGTACAACACCAAAGCGTGCCCACTAGTCAACCCTAGGTGATACTCCCCTATTGCAACAGCATCTACATGCATTCCATTGCCCATCCGGAGAGTCATATCACCTGTCTCCAGTACTCTACTATTTCTCAGATCCTGCAATGAATTACTGATGTGAGAACCAGAACCGGTATCGAGTACCCATGATGTAGAGTTACTGAAAGACAATATTCGATTACGAACACACCTGAAGCAGAAGCAACCGCTTGCTTCGTGTCCTTTGCCTTGAAGGCTATAAAGTCCTTCTTCCAGTGCCCTTGCTTGTGACAATAATGGCATTCGTTTATATCCGCTTTCACCCTTCCTGCTTTGTTCTTTCCCTGCACCTTCTTGACCCCACCCTTCGGTTTGGTGGCTTTCATCTTCTTTTTCCCTTTAGCTTTCGCTTTAGATTTAGAAGAGGATGATTGGCCAACATACAGAATGGGGGTCTTCTCCTTTTTCAAGGAGGTCTCTGCTACCCTCAACATGTTGAGGAGCTTTGGAAGATCAGCTTCCATTTCGTGCATGTTGAAGCTAAGCACGAACTGAGAGAAGGTGTGGGGAAGAGATTGCAAAATCAAGTCGATGTACAAATCATTCTCTAGCACGCATCCCAGGTTTGCGAGTTCCTCAATGAGGCTGATCATTTTGAGGACGCGCTCTCCTACAGGCGATCCTGGAGCTAACCTCATCTGGAAGAGTTTCCTTGAGGTCTCATACCTTACGATACGGGAGTGCTCTCCATATAATTCCTTTACATGGAGAAAGATGGATACAATATCCATACTCTCGTGTTGTTTCTGGAGTTCATTGTTCATGGACGCCAGCACGATACACTTAACTTGCTCACAATCCAGATCCCAAGTTTGCGAACTTCTTTGTCCACAACTGAGGAATCTGGTCCAGGGATAAGGGGAGGAACAGCGGTGGTAACATATGCTACTTTGTCATAAGTCAGTGCAATGTTGACGTTCCTTAGCCAATCTTTATAGTTCTGTCCGGTCAGTATATTTTTTTCAAGTAATAGTTTTAGTCCTGTCATGGTAGCTGCTAGAGAGAGAAAAGAAAACACTCAGCATATGCTTCTTACAAGTTTAGATTGGTTATTAGTTTATCTAAACATGATGGCTCCCACTGTTTCCTCAAATCCTTCTTCAAAACCTAAAAGAAGAACTAGTCAAGATTTAATCACACATCACAATACTTGCTTAACCTTTCAGCCAGGCTGGTGTTGGTACTTCGAGGGAGGTTTTCTAACGCTTTCGTGAAGTTCCTTAATTAAATAACCTCTTTTCCCTGGAGGCGTAGCCCCTCTAACACTTTTCTGGACACCTACTTGGTTTATAGCATTGATTGTTAAGTGAGAGTGTTTTCCGAGAGTAATCCTACTCATCAGTGGGATCGGGATCCAACTATCATTGCATGATGCACTAGATGGAAGCCACTCTAGTCACCATACTCTAGAAGGTATGCTAGATTTGCAAGTTTCCTTTATGTTTGAAACTCCCGATGTGATTTTTATACCCCAAGCTCTTATAGACCTTGACGTAGGCCAACAAGTCATAAGACGCAAGTCAAGTTCTACCTGTCGTTGTCCTGATTAATTTAGGTACATCGTACATGCCCTTGACGTAGGCCAACAAGGTTGTACGTCTGTCCTATACTAATGCATCTATCTATGGAACAAATAGGCAAACACACTGCTACCATACACTATGCCTTGACGTAGGCCAACAAGCATAGCATGAATACGATGTGCTGTCTATCTGAAACGACGGAGGGTTACGGCTGGTTTTTGGCAAAAAACCGTTAACGTAGTGAACTTGATTTGATCGAAGGAACTAAGATAGCTTTTATTAAAAGGAGTGGTTTAAGCTCCGCATTTAAAATTTGCTTTTTCAAGAAAACCGATTGGCTTTAGAAATTGTTCCAATGATTCAGTTTAGGTTTTATTTTTCTTTGCATTAAAAATAATGCGTCCCATCTTTAACCTATCATTACAGATAACAACGAAAATACAACGTCCTTTTATGCCATCCGCATTCGCCACGGGGTCCCGTCATCACCCGTTAGGTTACTTAACTAACGGCAGAGCGGGGGCTGGGCTAGCGCGGTTGTAAAACATAAGTGACGTCTAAATAGCTATCATATATAGATATTGTACATTCGTCAGACGCAATAATAGGCATTCCAGATCACAGATAAACTTTATTGGATTTGCAAGCAATCCGCGTTTCTTTTGAGCCTGTAAGAAAAGACGGATTACACAGTTGTGATGAATAGCCATTACCCCACCCTAGACCCCTACGGGTATGGCAAACTACCCGTCAAGTACCCGAAGTGAAGCGGTCTCCCTCAACAACGTGAGTAGACCACTAAGCACTTCGAAATACCCGGTAGTTTGTGCACCCCACCTTGGGTCTATCCTAGAAGCAAAAACAGTAAAAAGAAATAATACAACGGTGGCTACAACCGCAACCTGGATGTGCCCCATAAAATAATATTACAACTTATTACAATTATATCGAATGAATTAATACAATAACCCATCACAAAAGCCCGGCTAATCATCACAACAGTCCAATAGAGTTCATAATCACAAACTGTTAAAAACATTACAGATATGTGCAACCCCCTGCCAACCGACATACTAGCAGTTAGGGGAGGTTTACGAACACATAATACAGATCACAGATATAATCAAACAAGAAAACATCGTATAATTTTGATCGATTAAACACATTAAATTCTACTCCAAATCTTCTCTGTAAATTTGAAACCTAAGCAGAAAATAAAATATACCAGAAAATACAAAATATCACAAAAGATGCACAGAAGAGAACTGGGCTGAATCGGCCCCAACTCGGCCGCGGATCCGCGACGGATCGGTGGGATCGGCCGCGGTTCCACGGCTCAGTGGCCGATTCAGGAGCCCATTTTTCTTCTGTGTTCTTATATTTCCATGCTGGTCATTCTGGAGGAACGTGAAAAATTTTAGGACCTCATTTTAAAATCGACAGAAACTATGTGATATCGTGGCGTTTTCCGGTTCATTTCGCGTTCGAAATTCATACGACTTTGCAAGTGAGTTGATTATTGTTTAGTGAGGCTCTGATACTACTGTAAGTCGATGTGCAACACCCCACGAGTTGCGGGGAGGCGGAAATATGAAAAACGATCTTGTTTTGAAGCGTACATCGACTAACCGAAGATCTTTGCTAAACGATAATTAACAACAACCATAGAGTTCTAAGCTACTATGTAAAGAGATTATACCTAATGATTCTAGTCCTTCGTCTTTGTGATCTCTACGTCCTCATCGGCCTCCTTTCCGTAATAGAAGATCCACCCGAAAACCCTAATCCAAGCTACACCTCAAGACTTGAGGTAACATTGTTTCTCTAGTTGCTAACTAAAGTAACTAAGATGATGTAGAGTTAGGTTATGGAGTGTTTAGTCTATCCCAATCCTTGGTCTCAACTCATGAGTGGTAGGATTAGGGTTTGAAGAAGGAGTGAACTTGAGGAGAGAGAAGGTGGAGATGATAATGAGAATGAAAAGCTTCTCACTTGAATATATGAAACATAATGAATTATCAAATAAATGAATATAAATGATTATTTACCATACTTCATTAATTCAATAAGAGTGATTCACTATGTGAGTTATTAAGCAATAAATGATGCATTAATGACATAGTGAATCACACTAATGAGTCACAATTTGCATTAAATGAAAATGCCACCTTAACCTCCTTAGTCACCCTCCTTCTAGAAGCTTCTCGGAAAATTATGAGAACGCCCCTCGCATCCGTGAAAACACGGAAAAACTGTAGACTGTATAAATCCAATAACCCGATACTAGAATCTGGCTTAAACCAAAGCCGGCTAGTAAAAACTGTCCGAATGTCATACGTGTGGTTAAACACGTATGCGTTCGAACCCTTTGTCGTAAAACCGTACGACCTCTATATCATTTCGCCTGGAGTTGGGAAAACTCTGTGTGGGACTCTAAAGACTCGACTACTACACTGGCAGTGGGTTTAACCACAGACCGCAAGTGGCACTAGCTGTACGTAACGGTCCCCAGGTAGATGTCGATAAGAAGGCCGGTGAGGATACCCATCCGAACTCCTACTGAGCCTGTGCGTGACAATATCCGTGCAGTCCGGTCTGTTCGTCTAAGAGTATCGCATGTATGGTCTAGGGAGGTGGTAAACGTCAGACCCCTAATAACCGTACAAGTCGTGTCAGTATGGCTCTATAACCATCCGAGAATCTACTGATCAATTTATCAGTAATTCTCAATCAGCCCTGGCCAGAGACTTCTGGTAATGACCAACCGATCACTGTGCGATATCAACTCCTTATACCCGGAGAGACAAATTCCTAACAGTCACTTACTGCCTCCACGTGGCTTGGGACTGTGCCCAACTAAAACCTGTTTGCACGACTCCTTTGAATCATGGTAGGGTAGTAATCAAAGCACAGTGGGAACTCACACGAGACAAATGACGACTTTAAGTCAACGGACTATCTGCACACATGTCACCTGAGAACTGCTATCTGACGTTAGGTATAAATACCATCCAGTCAGTTCTCGGCGAGTCCTGTCTGGTGTACTCACACCCAGTGAGCATCTGTATACAATCTTAGGTGCACTCCACCAATGGCGGCGGGACCAATCCATCGCCCCTCCTCAGGGTCTAGATATGTATACACCAGTCTACTCTGGAGTATCGATGCCCAGTCTCGATACTCCTGCGACCAGGGACATCTAAGGATGTGCCTATTGACTATCCAGCTCCCACTAGTATGACTGCCATCACAACGCCGGTAGTCAGGCAAACACCCTATGGGCTTTATCAACATGTATATATATATGAATACTACGCAAAATATATCATATGTTAAGATAATGACAAACCAAATAGCGTACTATCATATTAAGCAAGACTGTTATGTACATGCATATCCCCAGTATCCTATACAATGAAGGCCTCTAGGGCATATACATCCAACAATATCGTCTTTACACATTAGTGGAGCCCTTAGGATCATTGCTTGATTACCAGCGTTGTGATGGCAGTCACACTCGTGGGGGCTGGGTAATCCACAAGCACATCCTTATGCAGGTCCCTAGTCGTAGGACTATCGAGACAGTGCATCGATACTCCGGAGTAGACTAGCGTATGCGCTTCTCATCCCAGCTTGGGAGACGGTCTGTCCCACAGCCGTCAGTACGCCGTACTTGAGATAGTATGCGGTTGCTCGTTAGGTTACGAGTACACTGGACAGGACTCGTCCGGAACTGTTGGTTGGTACTATACCTATCGTCAGTTATCAGTTCCTAGGTGACATGAGTACAGCTTAGTCCGCTGACTTGACACTGTCACTTCGCCTCGAGTGTGTTCCCACTGTACTGAGATTACTACCCTACCACGGCTCAAAGGAGTCGTGCAAACAGGTAGTAGTTGGGTGCAGTCCCGAAGCACTTAGAGGCAGTGACGGTTAGACAAGATTCGTCTCTCCCGGTATTGGGGGTTGATATCGCGCTGTGTCTAGGAGAGCCATTACACAAAATCCCTGGCCAGGGCAAGCGAGATATACTGGTAGGTTTCCAGTGTTATCTCAGGGTGTTCTGGGCTACACTCCGACACGAGTTGTACCGCTATTAGGGGACTGACGTTTACCGCCCCCTAGGCCGGCCATGCGATATTCTCAGACGAACAGACCGGACTGTACGGAGATTATCACATTCAGGCTCAGTAGGTATTCAGATGGGTTTCACCTCGTCCTTCTTCTTATCGGTATCTACCTGGGGACCGTTATGTACAGCTAGTGCCGCTTGCGGTCTGTGGTTAAACCCACTTCCAGCGTAGTGTCGAGTCTTTAGAGTCCCACACAGAGGGTTATTCGCTATTGGGCAAAACAGAGTAGAGGTCCCATGGTTTTGCGACAGGGTTCGTTCACATCCGCGCACTTGTGCACGTTTGGTGTCCGGACAGTTGTTACTAGCGGGCTCTGATTTGAGCCAGATCCTAGTATATGCTTTGGGGTTAGTTTAATCTCATAGTATTCATGCTCCTCGGAACACGAATGCGTGTGTGTATGCACAGTTGACTGAGGCAGAGGAAGAGGATTCTCATTAGGGTTTTGGTACGGGTGTGTATGCACAGTTGACGGTTGTCGTTTACCAAACCCTAATGAATATGTGAAATATCAATTGATAATGTTATTTAAATGAAATTGGGTTATGGTTAGGGTTTGTTGAATTGTTGACCAAGGTTGACTTGTTGACCAAGGTTGAAACATTGACCATCATCATTTCTTTCCAAAGATGCTCTTTGATCTTTGCAAAAACATTTAATGTGAAATGATAATGGTATTATCAAACCAACCATCACCTTTTTCATATTGGATTAATATTATTAATTAGATAATTCACATATATGGTTATGGTTGTAAAACTATTCTCATTCTATCATTTTGATTCTCTCTCATCCTTTCTTCTTCCTCTTCCTCTAGCTCAAGGAAAATTCATCTCATGTGTTGAGAAACATTTCCTTGGAGATAAAACATCAAAGCCACTCTCTACTCATCCTGTGGTTGAAGGTCTAGCAAGCCGAACACTTTAGTTTTCTCAAGTTCGAGAAAGAAGCTCAAGGTAGAGACCCTCAGGTGGATCCATCTTTGGCAAGAGAAGGAGACGAGGAACGAGCCATCCGACCACCACCAAGAGTCCAAGAGAAGGAGTTCAAGTTGAGGTATAACCCCTAACCGAGTAGCAATAGCTTTAGTTAGTTACTAGTGTGTAGTTTAGCAAAGATCCATGTTTGATAGTCCATGTTACCATGACCCGAAAAATCGTTTTTCATCATTTCCGCAAGCCCGAAAGAACCGGGAGAGGTAACGTGTACTTACAGTGGTATTAGAGGCTAGCAAAACACGCCCTAGCATGTTAGCAAAGTATCTAGAATTTCGATCGGACGAAAAACCGCAAAACACGTTAAAAATATCAAGTTTCTGCCGATTTTTAATTCTGCTCAAAAAATAATAAATCATGTATTAAAAATCGGCTCAAGCTTTTTATAGTACAGGCAAGAAAAATGATCCAGTGAGTCGATCAACTCACCGCGAATCCACGGCAGGAGCTTGCTCCCGCCGCGGATCCGCGGCCGAGTTGACTCGGCCGTGGATCGTTTCTCCTGCAGTTTTCTCATGTTGGTGTTTTGTGATTTTTGTGATGGTTTGTTTCTGCCCAGAATTTCCAGATAACAAGTTGGCTTTTGTGGTGGTTACAAATCCGTATTTTGGTCGATTTTCTGTAGACTTTGGCTAATGGGTTGTATCTGTAATACTATATATGTATTGAACGTCTGCTAATCGCTATACGTCGATTAGTAGGGGTTATACATATCTGTGATCTGTAATGTTGATGGTTTGTGTATAAGAATTCATTGGATTGTCGCGGATGAATAGCCGGGGGGTTGTGAGATGAGAGTTTTCTTTATCTTTCAATTCATGTAATATGTAAATTGATGTAATATTATTTATATGGCCGCACAACCGGAATGGGGTTGTAGCCGTTATTGTATAATTTCTTTTTACTGTTTTTGCTCCTAGGATAGACCCAAGGTGGGGTGCACAAACTACCGGGTATCTCGAAGTGCCGAGTGGCCTACTCACGTCGTTGAGGGAGGTTGCTTCGCTTCGGGTACTTGGCGGGTAGTTTGCCGCACCCTTACGGGTCTAGGGTGGGGTATTGGCTATTCATCGCGACCGTGTAATCCGCTTTTCGCTACAGGCTCGAACGGAATGCCGATTTCTAGTATATCCAATGTATTCATCTGTGATCTGCAATGGCTATCATTGCATCTGACGAATGTATATATCTATATGTAGATATCTATTTAGGCGTAGCTTATCTTTTGCATCCGCACTAGTCCAGTCCCCGCTCTGTCGTTAGTTAACTAACCTAACGGGTGATGACGGGACCCTGTGGCGAATGCGGATGGCATAAGCGTACGTCATATTTTTGTTGTTTTCTGCAATGGTAGGATTAATTGATGGGACGCATTAAAATTAATGCAAGAAAAATAAACCAAAGTAAAAGTCGTTGGAACACTTTCAAAAACCACTCGGTTTCTTTTCAAAATAACTTTTAAACGCAGAGCTTACACCACTCCTTTTAAAAGCTATCTCGTTCCATCGATTATATCAAGTTCACTACGTTCACGGTTTCACCAAAACCATTCGTAGCCCTCCATCGTTTCACATGAATGGTCAATAGTATTCAAGCTATGTTTGTTGGCCAAAGTCAAGGCATAGTGATTGGTAGCTATTGAGTATTCATGTGCAGCATAGATAGATGTGTTGGTTTGGGACAGTCGTACTGCCTTGTTAGCCAAAGTCAAGCGTAGGTACGGGTGGGTTCAAATTAACCTTGAGAATGACGGGTAGAACTTGACATGTGACTTATGATTTGTTGGCCAAAGTCAAGGTCATAAGAGCATGGGGCAAAAATCCACATCGGGAGTTTCAAAAGAACTGAAACTTACTAGCGCTGCATACCATTTGGAGTGATGATTCTGGTAGGATTCCTTCAGTTTTGTCACGCAATGATATTTGGATCCCGATCCTACTATGAGTATATGCTACTCCTCGGGAAATTTCTCACTTAATGATCAATGCTATAAACCTAGTAGGTGTCTAGAAAGGTGTTAGAAGGGCTGCGCCCCCAGGAAAAAGAGGTTATTTAATTAAGGAACTTCGCGAAAGCGTTGGAAAACCTCCCTCGAAGTACCGACACTAGCCTGGCTGAACGGTTAAGCATGTATTGTACGGTGAGATTTATCCTGACTAATTCTTCCTTTTTGGTTTGAGGAGGGATTCGAGAGACAGTGGGAGCCATCCTGTTTAAACAAATTAAAAACCACTCTAAACTTGCAAGAGCATCATGCTAAAGTGTTTCTTCTCTCTCTCCTAATATCAGCGACCAAGTATCATGACTGGACTTAAGTTACTACTAGATAAAAACATACTGACAGGGCCAAACTACAAAGATTGGCTCAGGAATGTCAAAATGGCAATCACTTATGACAAGTTGGGGTATCTCCTTATCACCAAAGCTCCCCCTGCCTCAGGTCCCACCTCCAGTGTCGCGGATAAGGAAATTCGTAAGACTTGGAAGATTGATTGCGCGAAGGCCAAGTGCCTCGTGCTTGCCTCTATCGACAATGAACACCATAGGAGGCACGAGAATATGGACCTGGAATCCATATTTCTTCATACAAAACAACTGTATGGAAAGCAATCCCGTATCGCCAGATACGAAGTCTCAAAAAAGTTGTTTTCGGCGAGATTGGCCATCGGATCATCGGTAGCGGAACACGTGCTTAAGATGATTGGCTTCATTGAGGAGCTCGCGGACCTTGGGACCACGTTAGAGAACGAGCTCTACACGGACTTGATTCTCCAGTCCCTTCCTTCCACTTACGCCCAGTTTATCCTGAATTTCATCTTGCAAGAAAAAGAAGTTGAACTTTCAGAACTCCTCAACATGCTGAGGAGTGCAGAAGGCACTCTACAGAAAGGTAGGGAAACATCCACTTTGTTTATAGGAGGATCTTCCTCTTCTAGGTCCAAGACGAAAGCCAAGGGAAAGAAGAAGAAAACCCCCACCAAACCAAGGGGCGGTGTTAGTAAAGTGGATATGAAGGGAAAGGCAAAGGCAACAAAGGAAGCGGGAAAGCTTGTGGGAAAGGAAGAATGCTTTTACTGTCACAAGAGTGGACACTGGAAAAGGGATTGCAGGGCTTGGAAGGCAAGAACCCAGGATCTGAAGCAAGTTGCGGCTTCAGCTTCAGGTGTTTATGTTATTGAAAACTGTCTATCAATAAACTCTACTTCCTGGGTATTGGATACCGGATCAGGATCTCATATCTGTAATTCTTTGCAGGCGTTGAGAAACCGTAGGGTTTTGAAGGCAGGTGATATGACCCTCAGAGTTGCAAACGGAGCTGGCATGGATGCTGAGTCCGTGGGGGACTATCACCTGGGGTTGTCAGATGGACACGTTTTGGTTTTGCGTAATTGTTATTTTGTACCCAATGCAACTTGTAATATCATTTCTGTATCTTTAACATCTAAAGAAGGTTATGAATTTGCATTTGTAAGCAATGTTGTAAACATTCACCTTAATCAAGTTCTGATTGGGTCAGGTACATTAAACAATGGAATATACGTATTAAACCAACCACAGATTTTCAATGTCCAGAATACACACAAAAGAAAGTCTCCGGAAACAAATCAGGCTTTCTTATGGCATTGTAGACTGGGTCACATCAATGAGAGAAGGTTGACGAAGTTACATACAGAAGGATATTTGGATCCGTTCGAATATCAATCATATGCAACTTGTCAATCCTGTCTCAAAAGAAAGATGATAAAAACTCCGTTCACTGGACACGGAGTAAGAGCGAGCGAGCTCTTGGGACTCGTACACAGCGACGTGTGCAGTCCAATGTCTACACATGCGTGAAGCGGTTATTCTTACTTCATTACTTTTACGGATGACTTTTCAAGGTACAGATATGACTTCTTAATGAAACATAAATCCGAAGCCTTTGGAAAATTCCAGGAATATAAGAATGAAGTAGAAAAACAAACAGGCAAAAGTATCAAGACACTGAGATCTGATCGAGGTAGTCAATACTTAAGTGCCGAGTTCCTAGATTACTTAAAAGAGAATGGAATTCTCTCTTAGCTTAATCCTCCATACACTCCACAATATAACGGTGTATCGGAGAGACAGAACCGAACCCTATTGGATATGGTACGTTCCATGATGAGTAACGCTGAGTTACCGTGATCATTCTGGGGATATGCACTAGAATCAGCTACATACCTTTTGAACCGAATTCCAACTAAGACTGTGCCTACCACACCATATCAGATATGGTGTGAGAAGATACCCTATCTTAAGCACATTAAGACATGGGGATGTCCAGCTTTTGTCAAAAAGCAGCATGCAGACAAACTCGAGGCACGCTCAGTACAGTGCAAGTTTGTGGGATACCCAAAGAACTCCAAGGGATATTTCTTCTATTGCGAAGAGGAACAAAACGATTTTGTTTCTCGTTATGCCCACTTCTTGGAAACTGAGTTTTTGGAAAATCAGATAAGTGGGAGCGCAATAGAACAGGAAGAAATTCCAGAACCACGAGCTATTACTGAAAGCTTAATAGAACCAGAGGGTTCAAAAGATCAGGACATTCCTTCGCCGCTCCGCAGGAGTAGTAGGCAGTCTCATCCGCCCGAGAGATACTACGGTTTTCTCATAGACGGGGATAGAGAGGATTGCATCATTGATAGTGATGAGCCGACTAGCTTCTAGCAGGCCATTCAGAGCGTTGACTCGGTAAAATGGCTGGATGCAATGCTGACCGAAATAGAGTCCATGTACACCAACAAAGTATGGACGTTGGACGTTGCTCCAGATGGGGTAAAACCCGTAGGATGCAAGTGGATCTTCAAAAGGAAGATTGGTGTAGATGGACAGTTTGAGACCTATAAAGCTAGACTTGTTGCAAAGGGTTTTTGTCAAAGACCTGGTTTGGACTATGACAAAACCTTTTCTCCAGTGGCTATGCTGAAATCCATTCGGATCCTTCTTGCCATTGCTGCCTTCCACGATTATGAGATTTGGCAGATGGACGTAAAGACCGCTTTTCTGAATGGAAATTTATAGGAGTGTGTCTATATGGACCAGCCATAGGGTTTCATTCAGAGTGGGAGCAGCGGAAAGGTGTGCAAGTTGCTTAAGTCCATCTATGGACTAAAGCAGGCATCGCGGAGTTGGAACATCTGTTTTGATGAGACGGTCAAAGATTTTGGCTTTATCAAAAATCCAGATGAACCATGCATCTATAGTAGATTTGTAGCACGAACTGTCGTATTCCTCATTTTATACGTGGATGACATTCTCTTGATATGAAATGAAATTCCTATGCTACAATCTGTCAAAGGGTTCTTGTCACACAGGTTCTCCATGAAAGACCTGGGTGATGCCTCTTACATTCTGGGGATCCGGATCTATCGTGACAAATCCAAGAGGATATTAGGACTTTCATAGTCCAGGTACATCGACACCATACTGAAAAGATTCAGTATGGAAGATTCCAAGTGCGGTAATCTAACAGCTTGTCACGGGATCACCCTCTCCAAAGAGATGTCTCCCAAGACTGATTTGGAAAGGGATCGCATGTCTATTATACCCTACGCTTCTGCGGTAGGCTCTATAATGTATGCGATGTTGTGTACCAGACCAGATGTAGTTTATGCACTGAGTGTGGTAAGCCGGTATCAGTCAAACCCTGGGGAGAAACACTGGATAGCGGTAAAGAATATTCTCAAGTACCTGAGAAGGACTAAGGAGATGTTCTTGGTGTATGGCGGAAAAGACCTCCAGATCGAGGCCTTTGCTGACTCCAGCTTCCAGAGTGACAAGGATGATTCCAAGTCCATGTCGGGTTATGTCTTTACCCTCAATGGAGGGGCGGTGTATTGGAAGAGTTCCAAACGGGAAACCATTGCTGACTCGACGATGGAAGCGGAATATATTGCTGCATCTGATGCCGCAAAAGAACCCGTCTGGATGAAGAAGTTCTTGATAGAACTTCAGGTGGTTCCGTCCATTGTTGATCCAATACCTCTGTATTGCGACAACAACGGGACTATAGCTTTAGCGTAGGAACCTGTTCATATCAGATTTTTGCATTTTTATACCGCCCAATTTTTATCACATTGCATATCGGTAGGTACTCTTGAGCCGTGTTTGCTAGTCAATTGCAGGATACAGGTTCTCGGCTCTGAACGGTGAAATTCATGGAAAAACACGACAAAACCTGGGTTCCTGCCAACCACAGATAAAACACGGATCTCCGCTCTTTATCCGTCTGTTGCCACACACCAGTTTAAGAGACAAAATGGCAAATCGATGTCATTTTCATGCACAAGGCTCAATGGCAACACAAGATCCAAGAAATCTACACGGAGCTCGAGGAAATCATGACAAAAAGATCCACATCAAATCACCTTTTGCCCAACAGAAATTCTGGAAAAATCGTGAAGAAAATCTGAGAAAATACATATACCAGAATAAAGGGCACACAATACCAGGGAAACCCATAAAATGGGACAAGGCAATTCAACTATACGGCCGCGGAACCGCGGCCAATAGGGGGTCTAGGCCGCGGTTCCGCGGCCGTACTGGCGCCGTAGTTGGTCAAATTGCAGGGGCATATGGGTCTTTTCATGAAGGGTCAGAATTTTGCCCTAGATTTCCTTTTCCCTGCCTATAAATAGCCCAGAACCTTGTGAAGCCAAGGGTGCTTAATCTTGTATTTTTTCTAGGGTTTAGAATACTTGTTCTTCTTCCTCTTCTCATCTCTTCTCCATTGAAAAACTTGTAGTGAGCTTTTGTGAGTGAAGAATGATGAATAAAGAAGTTCATTTTATTATCATACATGTCTTGCTCTTATGTTAAATGCTTGTAATTTTCATTTGTTAACTTAGTTGTTGTTATTTCTTGTTGTCTCTCTCTTTTCTCTTTTCCTTTATCCTTAAACAACTATGATGCTTACGCTTGATCCTTGCCTAGGTGAGGTCGCAAATAGCTAGTTGTTATCTTCTAATCTCTTTCTTTCTATCTTCCTCTTTTGTTTTCTTTTCTTTCCGTTATGATGTGTGAGTAGTTTCCATACTTGTTAGGGTAGGATAAGGGAAGTTTGAGAGAAGGAAATCTCTCTCACTCTTTCCTTACCCAACATCTTAAATCGACTCCCGTTAATTAAACCACAATCCGCTCCCTTCGGCACCCTATCCTACATGATAGCGGTGATTCCGTAGTGAGACCGGTTGTGGTTGAATTAACCGGAGGTTATGGCTAAGAGCCAAGAACGGACGGACAAGCACTAAAAGGAAGAACTTAAGCGTTGGAAAGCCTAGCTTATACTCGCAAGTTCCTTCCTAGTCGTGCTAATCCCCATTGTCGCCGATTACCGTAACACCGATATTAAGAGTGGCAACGAAAGAAGTGTGCGACTCCTAACTCAAACTAACCTAATCCTAACCCTAACAAGCTCTCTTTACATATCATTTTAACAATTAGTTAATCACAAACAAATCTGGAAAATTGGACTTAACTCGTTAAAGCACATAGAAAAAGATTCCCATCTCCCCGCGGACGACCCGTACTCAACCGGCTAGCTAGAAGCGAAACCGTTTTGATTGCGGTAATTAACTAAACTTGAACATGCAGAATCCCTACCAATCAAATGGCGCCGTTGCCGGGGAGACGGTAGTTTATTTCTTTGTGTAATTTCGGGTTAACTTGTGAATATATATATAACCGAAAAACAAAACAAAAAAATAAACTTCGTAAAAAAATCATCTTGTTATTTTTGATTAGTTTTTGTGCAAGTGTGCAGGATAATACGGAGTTCGAGTTCAGTGCCAAAGACGTGGGAAGATAGACCCACATTTCGCGGCTACACCGCGACGGATCAAAACGAAGCAAACGGTCTACTGTAAAAATCTGGAGCAGATACAGTAAGCAAGTCAAAATTCAACTCATCCAGACAAGCAGAGGACACCCAGCAGAGCATAACCTAGAAAAATGAAGGCCCAAGCCCATCATACCGCCGCGGAACCGCGGCATAAGGAGGCTTAGGCCGTGGAACCGCGGCCTTTTGGTGCCTTCGGGCTGCCAAAATTTCTGTAAGTCCTCATTTTCTTTCTCCCACTCTTCTGGACTCCAATAAACTGTGTTTTCTGCAGCATTCTTTGCGCAAATTCTCTTCCCCCTTCCAATAAACTGTTCTTGTGTAGGATTCTTTGCGCCGCGCTAAAAATAAAAATTGGTTGCAGTTGATTTTTTACCGCTTTGCATTCATTAATACGGACTTAAGGGGCTTGAAACCAATTCAGATTGGGTGGGGATTTCATCACCCTTCCCAGGACCCCAGAAATCACAAAAATCATATGCATTGACCATTGTTAATTAAAAAATACTAGACTCAGCCCTAAGGACTTCGCGCTCAATAGGACAGAGGACTAGTTACAGGCATCGGCCGTTTATCCTATCTGACTTTTGCGGTGTCTAGGCAAGTGTGTCGAAGGCAAGTGGTTATTTAATTAAGGAACTTCGCGAAAGCGTTGGACAACCTCCCACTTACCTGGTACTTACCTAGTCACGATTAATGGAGAAGAGGCGGTTTGAGGTCCTATTTCTAGCCCTTTGGAACAGTTAGGAGCTGTCTAGCAAACCTAGGTGACCCTAGATCTAGGTGTGATTCTGCATATCTTGTTTGTGATTGCTTAAAGCCGTAAGTCCGTACATATTTCTGTAAAGCTCTTTCTAAAAAAAAGAAAAGAAAAAAAAAAGAAAAAATCAAAAACTTTTATAAAAACTCGCCCTTTGTCGCCAAAATCCATTTTTCACCCACCACCCATCGTATTTCTCCATTGACGTTTTCTTACCCTCACCTTCTCCGCTTTGACTATACTAAACTCGTTTAGTGTATGTCCGCTTAGACTCGGGACACTAGCGCCCGCCTAGTCCGTGTTACGTTAGTCGCTACCGACTACGCGGTCGACTCAGACGTCGAAACTCCGTCCACGCCTCTTTCACCTTTACCTTTGCCGGCCAACTCCGACGTTGACCGGAATTCTGTTCATACATCTTCACCTTCACCTTCACCAACCTCTTCTTCCGCGATGTCAGGATTTAATCCAAACATCTCTTTGACTACCCCTGGATTGGCTCCACCTCCTACGGAGACCAATAACCCACCACCACCGCCTATTGTAGCGCCGCAGCGAATCGCGCTCCAGGATCGTTTCTATCCCACCCGTTCTACACTTCCCACCTGCCTTTCTCTTCCACCGGCCAATGGGGATAATTTTGAAATTAAGCCCCACTTCATCAACATGCTTCTACGATTTCATGGGCTTGAATCTGAAGATGCCTATATCTTCATCAATAAATTTCAAAACGTTTGTGCCATGATGAAAACTACCCAACTATCGGACGATGCTATATGTCTACGGGTCATTCCGTTCACTTTATGCGATCTTGCTGAAAAATTGCTGTATAGCACCTCTTCCCACTCAATAACCAGTTGGGACGAGTTTGTTAAAGCGTTTCTAAAAAAATTCTATCCGAATCATAAAACTGCAAGGATCCGCAATGAAATCAACCAATTCTCTCAGCTTCCTTCTGAACCCTTCTGGAAGTGCTTTGACCGGTACAAAGACCTTCTTGTTCAGTGTCCTCACCACGGTATTGAGAAATAGCAACTTTGCCAAACCATATACGAGGGTCTGAACCCAGCAACGAAGCAGTTGTTGGAAATCATCTGTCAGGGCCACTTCCTATCAAAATCTGACGAGGAAGCGTGGCAATTCTTTGACGACCTTGCGGAGCAAACGCTACAATGGGAGAGCACCAGACCGACTTCTTCTTCTTGTACCTCCACTTCTACCGGTCAGTCTAGGTTAGGAATTCACCAACATGATGTCTCTATTGCAATGAAAGCTGAAATAGCTGCAATAACGAGAAAGCTTGAAGCCATAGAGAGCAAATTTTCTTCTCCTGCTCCTGCCCCTGTTCTTCCCCTTCGTACCATCTGCGCTTGTTGTTCCGATCCTTCTCACTTAACCGAAGAGTGTCCTTACAATCCACCATCGCAAAGACAGGATCAGGTTAATGCTGCATTCCAGCAAAGACCGAGGAATGATCCATACTCTTCCACCTACAATCCCGGTTGGAGGAACCACCCCAATTTCTCCTGGAATCAGAATCAGAATCAATTCCAAGGCAACAATTTCCAAAGGCCCCCTCCGCCGCAACAACAAGCGCAACAACAAACTCAACATCAATTTCAGCAGCCCTTCCAACCCCAACCTTTTCAAAATCAGACGAACAACTTTGCACCTAACAATTCTTTTCCACCAAACAACTTTGTTCCGTCAAACAACGATAAGGTTTCGTCGCTCGAACGAAGTCTGGAGGCGTTCGTTAAACAATCGACAAAATCCACTGCCAACATCCAGTCTTCCATTCAGTCCTTAGTGCAACATACTGCCGCTCACGGGCAAAGCATCAAGACCATCGAGGCCCAGATTGCACAGCTGAATGCGGCCTTAAGCGAGCGAGAGAAGGGGAAGCTCCCGTCCCAGCCACTCCTAAATCCCGGTCACCCACATAATGTACATGTTGCTCTTGAACAACAGAACCATAATGTGAGTGCTGTGACCATATTGAGATCGGGAAGGATGCTGCAAAACAACATTGGCACACGGATCAACGATGACACCCCGGCCGCTTCTTCTTCTTCTTCTTCTTCTCCTGCTTCTTCATCTTCTGAGCCTATTCTTCGTTCTTCACAAGGCTCTCCTTCCTCTTCTTCTGCTCTGAACGGACCCACTTCTCACTACACGAAAACACCTGTTCTGGGATCCATTCCAACTCCACAATCTCCTCCTCCAGCATTGGACTCAACCAATTTTAAAAACGTTCCATTTCCAAACCGGTTGAAGTCCACCAAACAAAATCAACAAATGGAGAAGATTCTGGAGTTATTTAAGCAAGTTAACATTAACACTCCTCTTTTAGATGCTGTCCAACAAGTCCCGTCCTACGCGAAAATCTTAAAGGACTTGTGCATGAAAAAGAGGAAGTCTCAGGTACCCAAGAAAGTTTTCTTGGCTAGTGCTGTGAGTGATGCCCTTACCCAATCTTTACCACAAAAACGGAAGGACCCTGGCTGTCCTATGATTTCTATTACCATTGGGGATAAGAACATCAACCGCGCACTATTAGATCTTGGTGCCAGTGTTAACCTACTTCCGTACTCAGTATACGAGCAATTAGGCGTAGGAGAGCTGAAACCCATACACTGTACTCTCCAAATGGCCGACCGATCGATGACCCATCCTAGGGGTGAGCTAGAGGATGTGTTAATCAAAGTTGGGGACTTCATATTCCCCGTTGACTTCATTGTATTAGACACACAGCCTGTAGCTAACCCCCGGAATCAAATTCCGGTGATACTCGGTCGCCCATTCCTTGCAACCTCAAATGCTATGATCAATTGTCGCAATGGTTCGATGAACCTCTCTTTTGGAAACATGACAATTGAACTCAACATTTTTAGGTTGGGGAATCAGCCCTCCGAACCTAATGCTCATATACTGGACGTCTGCTCGATCCAGGAGATCACCCCTGAAGAGTGTGAATTCGAGGAGTTTCTGTTCGATCATGCTAACCTTAACGCCACTAGTGCGTTCCTCCTCGAACCTGCTGCTGTTTCTACGCCCGACAACGACTACGAGTGTTTCACGTTCTTGAACGATCTTAGCCGCTCGCAACCCGAGTTTGAATCCTTCGAATTTCCGGATGAGTTACCTGAACCATCCGACTCGGTCGCTTACACTCGTTTTGAACCTTTGCTGGAGTCCTTTGAGTTCGAGACCTCTGCACCAATCTTGCCTTCAATCGTTTCACCTCTGACGCTCGAACTCAAGCCTTTGCCGTCTCACCTTAAGTACGCTTACTTAGGTAAGAACGAGACCCTCCCAGTCATCATCTCGGCTTCTCTAGCTCCAGAGCAAGAGAAAGCCCTTCTCGCGGTCTTGCACAGAAACATGCAAGCTTTTGGCTGGTCCATGGCGGACATCAAGGGGATTAGTCCCCTGATCGTTGAACATCACATTCATCTGATGGATGATGCCAAACCAGCCCGGGATCCACAAAGACGTTCTAATCCAGTCATGAAAGAGGCTGTGAAGAAGGAGATCGTAAAATGTCTGGATAGTGGTATCATTTACCCTATCTCTGATAGCCAGTGGGTTAGCCCCATTCACGTTGTCCCCAAGAAATCAGGTATAACGGTCATCACTAACGAGGCGAACGAGTTAATCCCTACTCGCACCCAAACTGGGTGGCGAGTATGCATCGATTACAGAAAACTCAATGCCGCAACGCGGAAGGACCACTTTCCGCTACCTTTCATTGACCAAATGCTTGAACGATTGGTCGGACACGAATACTACTGCTTTCTTGATGGCTACTCCGGCTATAATCAGATTCCCATCGCCGAAAAAGACCAGGACAAGACCACATTCACTTGTCCTTTCAGCACGTTTGCATATCGTCGCATGCCCTTTGGGTTATGCAATGCGCCCGCTACCTTCCAGCGGTGTATGATGGGAATCTTCTCAAACATGGTGGAAAAATTTCTGGAGATCTTCATGGACGATTTCTCCATCTTCGGCGATTCCTTCAACGAGTGTTTGCTGCATCTTGACGCTGTTCTTACCCGATGTAAGGACAAGAATCTCACTTTGAATTGGGAGAAGTGCCACTTCATGGTGCGCGAAGGTATTGTCTTAGGACATATCATCTCGCAAAATGGCATAGAGGTTGACAAAGCGAAGATTGAGGTCATTTCCAATCTCCCTCCTCCCCGATGCGTCAGAGATATCCGAGCCTTCCTTAGCCATGCCGGTTTCTATAGACGGTTCATCAAGGACTTTAGCAAGATTGCTAGGCCCTTGACTCTTTTGCTAGCCAAGGATACGCCATTCGACTTCAACTCGAGCTGTGTGACTGCATTCGAGTCATTGAAAAGCTCACTCACTTCTGCTCCCGTTCTTTCTTCGCCTGACTGGACGCACCCATTTGAGATTATGTGCGATGCATCCGACTTTGCCATTGGTGCTGTCATTGGACAACACATCAACAAGATGCCGCACGTAATCTATTATGCGAGCCGAACCCTGAACGACGCCCAACTCAATTATACAACAACCGAGAAGGAATTCTTGGCTGTTGTATTTGCTTTAGAAAAGTTCAGGCCCTACCTCATCGGCTCTCCAGTCATTGTCTACACAGACCATTCTGCTCTACGCCATCTTTTTGCGAAGAAAGATGCAAAATCTCGGCTAATACATTGGATCCTCTTGCTTCAAGAGTTTGACCTTGTCATTAAGGACAAACGAGGATGTGAAAATGTAGTTGCCGACCATCTCTCACGACTTCCTTCTTCGCCTTCGCTTCCAATTCCGATCAACGACGTTTTCCTGGATGAACAGCTCTTGACAGTATCTTGCGAACCCTGGTTCGCAGATATTGTGAACTATTTGGCCACGGGATTACTACCGACTGAATGGTCAAGTCAGGACAGACTTCGCTTCTTATCCCAAGTAAAACACTTTTACTGGGACGAACCCTATTTGTTCAAGTACTGTCCCGACCAGATTATTCGTCGGTGTGTCCCTGACGAGGAATTCAAGAGTGTGCTGTCGTTTTGCCACGATCAAGCGTGTGGCGGGCATTTTGGCCCCAGAAAGACAGCTGAGAAGATCTTGCAATGTGGTTTCTACTGGCCATAACTCTTCAAAGACGCTCATGACTATTGCAAGACTTGCTCCCGGTGCCAACACATGGGCCGGATATCCCGGAGGAACGAGATGCCGCTCCAACCGATCTTGCTTGTGGAGATTTTCGACGTTTGGGGGATAGATTTCATAGGGCCGTTTCCCAGCTCTTTCGGGAACTTGTACATTCTTCTCGCAGTTGATTACGTCTTTAAATGGGTCGAGGCTGTGCCCAGTCGGACTAACGACAACAAAGTTGTCGTTAGGTTTCTTAAAGAACACATTTTCTCCCGTTTTGGGCACCCCCGAGCGATCATTAGCGACAATGGAAGTCATTTCTGCAATAAGACTTTCGAGGCCTTGATGCGGAAATATTCCATTAATCATAAGCTCTCTACGCCCTACCACCCCCAAACCTGCGGGCAGGCCGAAGTTTCAAATCGGCAAATCAAGCAGATACTGGAGAAGACGTATTCCAAGAACCGTAAGGAAAGTGTCGCTGAAACTCACTGATGCCCTTTGGGCATTTCGAACCGCTTATAAGACCGATCTAGGCATGTCTCCCTATCGGCTTGTGTACGGAAAGGCTTGCCACCTACCTGTCAAAATAGAGCATCGCGCATTTTGGGCGATAAAGGAGTTGAATCTGTCTCTCGAAGATGCGGGCAGCCATCGGAAGCTGCAGTTGAACGAATTAAGCGAGCTTAGGGATGAGGCTTACGATAACAAGGTTGTCATTAAGAATCGAACGAAGGTGTTTCACGATAAACACCTTTTACGCAAAACTTTCATACCTGGTCAGCAGGTCCTGCTTTACGACACCCGACTACACTTCCATCCAGAAAAGCTCAGATCTCGCTGGAAAGGGCCGTATTTTGTGCGGAATGTGTATCCGCATGGCGCTGTGGATTTGGAGAATCCAAAGGACGGTTCATTTTTCAAAGTGAACGGACACCGACTTAAACCGTACCTTAGCTCCGAACCAACAGAGGAGCTCCTGTTCTTACAGGAGCCGGTTTACCCTGCATAATCTTCCTCTGCCTACCACCAAACTTCGGTTATCCAGCCAAGAACAGTGGACACTGTTCCAAATAAGTTTGGGGGTATGTATATAACATTTTGTACATTTTTAAGGATATCCTTTTTCTTTTTCTTTTTCTTGAAACCAAAAACACAAAAAAATAAAAATAAAAATTTTGTGTATATCTAACCGACAATTTTGACCCATCAAATGATCTCTTCATGCAATGATAGTGAGGACACTGTCCAGTTTAAGTTTGGGGGTACGCTCGGTACGCATTTCTTACCTTCGCATTCATATGTATATTCTGCATCTGCATATTAAAATCCATAAAATTCATAAAAATCTGAAAAATTTCTAAAAACATAAAAACTTTTTTGTCATGTTAGCTAGTGGGAGGACTCTGATTCAACATTTCGATGGTTTTGTTTGATAAGATAAGAATAACTAAATCTTATGTTTAGATTTTGAAAACCTGAAAGATAACTCTCCTTTGAAGTTAACTATAGCTGATATACGTCTTTACATCACACTACACGTGTCCTGAGTTTTGGAAATTAGATGACAAGTCTTTTTATGTGTAAAAACTTTTAAATGGATAAATGATTTTCTGAGGATCAAATAGGTCTGTTATGAAATAAGTAATATCAAGAATAGTTTATGAAGTGAAATGAATATGAAGAAATGTTATTGATGCCTTAATTGGAACTAAGTCTGAAAAATAACCCATCTGAAACTTGATTGGAATGATTACACACCGAACCCACTAAACACGTCTTTTATCCAAAAAATAATTGAACTGCCGGTTATATCTCCGTTCGTATTAAATCATCATGATTTTCACGCCAAACTGTCTTTTGTTTTTGGACCTGGGTAACTTGAGTAATTAAGTCCGTTGGGGTGTTTCTACACCTAATGCCCTAAAGCCAACTGGTTTGGGTGCAATGGCCCAAAGCTCACTAAGAAGCCTAGAAAGTCCAGATTAAAACAAAGTCAAGCAAGTGTTCTCTCCGAGTTAAAATTCCTAACGGTTCTTTGTGTGAGAATAATCTTGATAAAAGACAGGCTTTTATAAAAAAAATTTAGCTGAGATATGAAGGTTTGATTCTATAATAAAGACTATTGCACGTTCACAGAGGTGTGTATGAAATGAAAACAAGAAAAAGGTGGATTGAAAAATAAGACCTAGTTTCCTGTTAGGGAAGATTGAAATTCTGAAGTTTAAACTTTACTGGAAAACGAAACTAGAAAAATGCTTAACTCTTTATAAAACTTATGTGATCCTTTTTAAAAAAAATTTATCTGGACTTATTGTATGATATGATGACTTTATTCGATCCTTCTGAAACTTAACGACACTATTTGCACTGCACGTAAAGACATATAAAATCTGTAGTTAAATAAGAAGCGAGGTGTGAAAAATAAAGGTTCGATAGTGTAGACTTAGGATAATAGAATTGTTATTTTCTGAAACAAAACTTTAGGGTTTGAATCTTAGTTATTTTACAAAACCAACTTGACCGGATTTTGTGGGTAGTATCCGCTGAAAACCCTCAGGAGACAACACTCCTCCTACTAGGGACACCTAGAGGTTTAACGGCTTGTTGCACATGCTCAGTGCAATCGCGTTCCCTGCGAAAGTGAGGTTAGGAAATTTTTTGTGAATAAATTGGCTTTGCTCGGGACGAGCAAATGATAAGTTTGGGGGTATTTGTTCATATCAGATTTTTGCATTTTTATACCGCCCAATTTTTATCACATTGCATATCGGTAGGTATTCTTGAGCCGTGTTTGCTAGTCAATTGCAGGATACAGGTTCTCGGCTCTGAACGGTGAAATTCATGGAAAAACATGACAAAACCTGGGTTCCTGCCAACCACAGATAAAACACGGATCTCCGCTCTTTATCCGTCTGTTGCCACACACCAGTTTAAGAGACAAAATGGCAAATCGATGTCATTTTCATGCACAAGGCTCAATGGCAACACAAGATCCAAGAAATCTACACGGAGCTCGAGGAAATCATGACTAAAATATCCACATCAAATCACCTTTTGCTCAACAGAAATTCTGGAAAAATCGTGAAGAAAATCTGAGAAAATACAAATACCAGAATTAAGGGCACACAATACCAGGGAAACCCACAAAATGGGACAAGGCAGTTCATCTATACGGCCGCGGAACCGCGGCCAATAGGGGGTGTAGGCCGCGGTTCCGCGGCCGTACTGGCGCCGTAGTTGGTCAAATTGCAGGGGCATATGGGTCTTTTCATGAAGGGTCAGAATTTTGCCCTAGATTTCCTTTTCACTGCTTATAAATAGCCCAGAACCTTATGAAGCCAAGGGTGCTTAATCTTGTATTTTTTCTAGGGTTTAGAATACTTGTTCTTCTTCCTCTTCTCATCTCTTTTCCACTGAAAAACTTGTAGTGAGCTTTTGTGAGTGAAGAATGATGAATAAAGAAGTTCATTTTATTATCATACTTGTCTTGCTCTGATGTTAAATGCTTGTAATTTTCATTTGTTAACTTAGTTGTTGTTATTTCTTGTTGTTTCTCTCTTTTCTCTTTTTCTTTATCCTTAAACAACCATGATGCTTACGCTTGATCCTTACCTAGGTGAGGTCGCAAATAGCTAATTGTTATCTTCTAATCTCTTTCTTTCTATCTTCCTCTTTTGTTTTCTTTTCTTTCCGTTATGATGTGTGAGTAGTTTCTATACTTGTTAGGGTAGGATAAGGGAAGTTTGAGAGAAGGAAATCTCTCTCACTCTTTCCTTGCCCAACATCTTAAATCAACTCCCGTTAATTAAACCACAATCCGCTCCTTTCGGCACCCTATCCTACATGATAGCGGTGATTCTGTAGTGAGACCGGTTGTGGTTGAATTAACCGGAGGTTATGGCTAAGAGCCAAGAACGGATGGACAAGCACCAAAAGGAAGAACTTAAGCGTTGGAAAGCCTAGCTTATACTCGCAAGTTCCTTCCTAGTCGTGCTAATCCCCGTTGTTGCCGATTACCGTAACACCGATATTAAGAGTGGCAACGAAAGAAGTGAGCGACTCCTAACTTAAACTAACCTAATCCTAACCCTAACAAACTCTCTTTACATATCATTTTAACACTTAGTTAATCACAAACAAATCTGGAAAATTGGACTTAACTCGTTAAAGCACATAGAAAAAGATTCCCATCTCCCTGCGGACGACCCGTACTCAACTCGCTAGCTACAAGCGAAACCATTTTGATTGCGGTAATTAACTAAACTTGAACACGCAGAATCCCTACCAATCAGAACCCAGGTCCCATCAGAAGTCCAGGCACATCTTGAGGCGGTATCACCTGATCAGGGAGATCGTGGGTCGCCAGGAGATCGAGGTTCGGAGAGTTGCTAGGAAGATAACACTACTGATCCACTCACAAAGGCCTTACCCCAGACTCAGTTCGAGCGGCTGATCGAGATGATAGGTCTTCGATACGCCTGTACATGGCCTTAGTGCAGGTGGGAGATTGTTAGTGTATATGCCCTAGAGGCCATTACTGTATCATACTAGTTTGTACTTGATGGAAGCTTGGGATATTCACCTTATATAGACAATCTTGCTCAATATAGTAGTATACTACTTGGTTTGTTTCTACTTTAATGTGTGCATGTGTTTCTTATAGCATATCTGAAAGGTTCCTAGGCACCCTAGTGAGGTCTCACAAGGCATCGAACATGCCAATTTTTAAAAAAAATGGTGCCGAGAAACCCTAGACTACGGATCGTCGCTAGAATTCTAGGCGAAAAATAAATCTAGTCAACAATTTAACTAAAGTTAAGATGCTACAACCTTTGTAGATCCGGATACCCACTTCCTTAGCTCCACGAGGGCGTCCTCTCGCTGTCCATCTTGAACCTTGGACTCTCGTGACGGCTTCATCGGAGAAACGTACGGAATAGGTCGTCGGCTTCGTGTCAAAGACGATCTACGTCGAGGTTGCACAAGCTCAAGCTCCGACTTCACAAAGTTGTGAAACTTGTGAAGAAAACACCCAAAACAACTTGGCAAGAGGTAGAGGGTGAAGAAATAGGAGGTGGGTTCACTTTAGAATTGGATTTATCTCACTAGATCTGAAGTTGCCATTAAAGTAGCAAGCTTGAAGAAGAAGAAGAAGATGAAGATGAAGCAAGAATGATAAGTGTTCTATATTTAAAAATAAAAATAATATGAATACTTATCATATCTTGACCATGGTCAAGTGTAGAGATTAAACCAAGGTTAGTTAGAGTGGTTAGGGTTAAGGATGGTGGACTTTGTCAAAGCTTCAAGAAGCTTCAACATAGCTCCAAAATAAGCCACCATTCTCAACTTAATCCTTTCCAAATAAATAAACAAATAAATAAATGAAAAACCCAAACCCTAATCATCACTTAACCATGGTTTAACCCTTTACACTTAACCACATTATCAAGTATCATCAAACATGATACAAAGTAGTGCACTAAAGCATATCACATATACAATGTGCATCAAGTGAGAAAAATCCGTTTAAAGTGAACCAATACTAGTTAATGCAATGCAATATATCAAATATATAATTATGCATTAAATCATTAAATCAACATTTGATTCAATGATCCGGTCATGTCGCACATAACCGACTAGAATCCAATGTATCGATTTATCGAATCAATGATTCGATAACTAGGTCATATCGAATATAACCAATCGAAACATATATCGCGAGAATGAAATGCGGTATCACATACACGCATTATTCTCGGTCCTGCACATATCTCATATGCGCTCCTATTTCGTTTCGCTTGAGCCAGGAAACCTCTGTGTAGGACTCTAAAGACTCGTCAATACGCCGGTAGCAGATGATGATCATATCAAGCACCCACAAGCCGCAAGCGGTCTGCTAAACGTAACGGCCACCCGGGTATTGAGCGATCAGAAGATCGACGAGCTAGCCCGCTCACACTCCTGCGAATCCGACCAGTAACACTTACCGTACAGTCCAGTCTCTTCGTCTGATACGTCGCATATCAAGTCTAGGGGTGGTATACGTCAGACCCCAATAACCGATAAGTCGTGCCGATGTGAGGCTCGTAACGGGTCGAGAAACTACTGGTAACACTTACCAGCAAATCTCTGATCAGCCCTGGCCAGGGACTTCCCTGTTACGGCCAATCGAGCACAGCGCAACATCAACTCCCAATACCGGGAGAGACGAAACCCCTCCTATCGCTCATTGCCTCCATGTGACTCGGGACTGTACCCAAAGACCACCGTTTTGCACGCCCTCATGGACGTGGTAAGGTGGAGATCAAAGAACAGTGGGAATCACACAAGACTCTATGACGATCTCGGGTCTACAGACTAACCTGTACAAGTGTCACCTGAGAACTGCCATCTGACGTGAGGTATAATACCATCTGGGAGTTCTCGGCGAGTCCGTCCAGTGTACCCAGTCACCACTGAGCACCCGTACACCATCTCTGATGTCAAACACCAATGGATATGGGATCATCCATCGCCCATCTCATGGGTCGAGAAGCGTATACGCTAGTCTACTCTGGTATATCGATGCCCCGTCTCGATACACCCACGACTAGGGACCTTGAAGGATGTACTTATGGACTACCATGTCCCCACTAGTATGATCTGCATCACAGTTCCGGTAGTCAAGTACATATCCTAAGGGCTTTACCAACATGTAACTATAAGACAGTATAAAGAGACTAGTGTACATGTTAAGATAAAGATCAACCAGATAGCATACTATCATGTCGAGCAAGAAAGTCATCTCTATATATGTCCAAGCATCCAATATAATATATATAATCTGTACAATACTGGCCTCTAGGGCATACATACAACTAACAATCTCCCACTTGCACTAGGGCCAGCTGCTGTAGTATCTCATACCGAGCATCCCGAAGAGTCTCTCAAACAGTATCTGGGGAATGGCCTTCGTGAGTGGATCCGCCGTGTTGTTCTTCGTGTCAACCCTCCTGACCTCGATCTCCCCGCGATCAACTATCTCCCGGATCAGGTGATACCGCCTCAGAATATGTCTGGACCGCTGATGGGACCTGGGTTCCTTGGCCAAAGCCACCGCTCCATTGTTATCGCAATACAAAGGTATTGGATGCTCAATGGATGGAACCACTCCAAGTTCAGAAATGAACTTCTTGATCCAGACAACTTCTTTAGCAGCATCGTTGGCAGCGATGTATTCAGCCTCCATCGTCGAGTCTGCCACGGTTTCCTGCTTGGAACTCTTCCAGCTAACCGCCCCTCCGTAAAGGGTAAAGACAAAACCCGACTGCGACTTAGAGTCGTCCTTATCACTCTGGAAGCTGGAATCGGTAAAGGACTCCACTTGGAGTTCTCCGTTACCATACACCAAGAACATATCTCTAGTCCTTCGCAAGTACTTGAGAATGCTCTTCACAGCTGTCCAGTGACTCTCTCCAGGATCAGCTTGATACCTACTCACTACACTTAGTGAGTATGCTACATCGGGTCTGGTACATAGCATTGCATACATGATAGAGCCTACTGCCGAAGCATAGGGTATCCCTTGCATGCGAGCTCTCTCCAAATAAGTCTTGGGAGACATCTCTTTGGAGAGAGTGACTCCAGAGATCGTGGGCATATTCCCACGCTTGGACTCTTCCATACTAAACCTCTTTAGTATGGTGTCAATGTACCTGGATTGGGACAATCCCAAAATCCGTTTGGATCTATCTCTATAGATCCTGATCCCCAATATGCAGGAGGCATCACCAAGATCTTTCATTGAGAATCTTTGTGATAAGAAGAGCTTCACCGATTGCAGCATAGGAATATTATTTCCTATCAAGAGTATGTCGTCCACGTACAATACGAGGAAGACAACCTTACTCTCTGCCACCTTCTTGTAGATACAAGGTTCATCTGGATTTTTGACGAAATCAAACTGTTTGATAACGACGTCAAAGCAGATGTTCCAACTCCGCGATGCTTGCTTTAATCCATAAATGGATTTAAGCAGCTTGCACACCTTCCCGCTGCTCCCACTGTCTACGAAGCCCTCTGGCTGAGTCATGTACACGCACTCTTCTAAATCACCATTTAGAAAGGCGGTCTTAACATCCATTTGCCAGATTTCGTAGTCATGAAAGGCAGCAATGGCAAGCATGATTCGGATGGATTTAAGCATAGCCACTGGAGAAAAGGTCTCGTCATAGTCCACACCTGGTCTTTGACGAAAACCCTTTGCTACAAGTCTAGCTTTGAAAGTCTCCACTTTCCCATCTACACCAAGTTTCTTCTTGAAGATCCACTTGCTCACAATGGGTTTTACCCCTTCAGGAGCAATTTCCAAAGTCCATACTTTGTTGGTGTACATGGATTCCATCTCGGACCGCATAGCATCCAGCCATTTCACTGAGTCCCTACTCGTGATGGCCTGCTCGAAGCTAGTTGGGTCATCATCATCCATGATGCAATCCTCGCTTCCACCGTCCATGAGAAAACCGTAGTATCTCTCAGGTTGGCGAGGAACCCTACTAGATCGGCGGAGAGGCTGAGGTTCGTCGGAAGCTACTGAATCCTCTGGTTCCACTAAATCTTCAGTTTGAGTTTGTGTAGCCGGAATTTCTTCCAGTTCTACCTCATCGCCACTAATTTCTTTTGCAAGAAATTCCTTTTCCAAAAAGGTGGCATGGCGAGAAACAAACACTTTTTGTTCCTCTGTATGGTAGAAAAGATATCCATGTGAATGTTTGGGATATCCCACAAACTTGCATAGAACTGACCGTGCCTCGAGTTTGTCCGGATTTTGCCTTTTGACATAGGCCGGGCAACCCCATATCTTAACTCGTTTAAGACATGGTCTCTTCCCACTCCATATCTCATATGGTGTGGTAGGTACAGATTTAGATGGAACTTGATTCAATAGGTATGCTGCTGTCTCCAGCGCATAACCCCAGAAGGAAATAGGTAACTCAGCTGTGCTCATCATAGAGCGCACCATATCTAATAGGGTGCGGTTCCTCCGTTCTGATACACCGTTGTGCTATGGTGTATATGGAGGAGTCAGCTGAGAGAGAATCCCATTCTCTTTTAGGAAGTCCAGGAATTCATTGCTCAAGTATTCACCTCCTCGATCAGATCGAAGGATTTTAATACTTTTTCCGGTTTGGTTCTCAACTTCTTGTTTATATTCCCTAAATTTCTCAAAAGCTTTTGATTTGTGTTTCATCAGGAACACATACCCGAACCTAGAGAGATCGTCAGTGAATGTAATGAAGTATGAAGAACCATCCCTGGCATGTGTAGACATGGGACCGCATACATCACTATGTATCAGTCCCAAGAGTTCTGTAACTCTTTCTCCGTGTCCCGTAAACGGAGCTTTGGTCATCTTGCCTTTGAGACATGACTGGCAAGTGTCATAAGATGAAAATTCAAACGGATTTAAATATCCATCTTTATACAACTTAGCTAGTCGTGTCGCATTGATGTGACCCAGTCTACAATGCCACAAGAAGGATTCATTGAGTTCAGAACTCTTCCTCTTGTGTGTGTTTGTTATGCTCAGGACTGTTGATTGATTTAGAACATAAATGCCATTGCATAACGTGCCTAATCCAACCAACTTTTGGTTATGGAAAATGTTCATAACATTGTCCTGTAATACAAAATTATATCCTTCTTTACTTAGCAAAGAAACCGATATAATGTTGCATATCAGGTTCGGCATGTAATAGCATTCGTTCAGAACCAATGTATTACCAGTTGGTAATACAAGGTGATATTCCCCGACAGTCTTAGCTGCAACAATTGCACCATTTCCAACTCTAATGTCTTTATCACCTTCTCCAAGTTCTCTACCTTTCCTAAGCCCATGTAACTGATTACATATATGGGATCCTGACCCGGTATCCAATACCCAGGACGTAGAGAAAATGGAGAAACAGTTCTCAGTAACGAACACACCCGAAGAAAATGCATCATCATGTACTTTCTTCATTCGGGTGGCATGGGAATCCTGGTATTCCCCTATTTCCTGTTCATTCCTATAACTTTTATAAGAAAGAACGGAACCAACGTTCCCCAGCACAGTATAACATGCGGGTTCGGTCAATACATCCATATTATTATCTTTATTAAGGCATGAAATGGTCGCTACCTGGAGAGAGAGAGAAGAAAACACTTTAGCGTATGCTCGTGCAAGATCAGATTGGTTATTATCTTATCTAATCAGGATGGCTCCCACTGCTTTTTATCAAATCTTCCTTCAAACCCTAAAAGGAAAGACTAGCCGGGATTAATTACACACTACAGGTTCGCCAATCTTTCAGCCAGGCCAGTGTCGGTACTTTGAGGGAGGTCCCCCGTGCTTTCGCACGAACCTAATTAATGTAAACCTCGTTTTCCCAGAGGCGTAACCCCGTTGACACCTTTCTAGACACCTACTTGATCGGCTAATTGCACTGTGTAAAACTCTCCCAGGAGTAACTCTTACTCGCAGCGGGTATCGGGATCCAACTATCTCATAGAAGGTATGCAATCTCATTGCAAATTTCAACACTTGAAATTCCCAATAATATTTTGCCCCTAGTGTCCTATGACCTTGACAAAGGCCAACAAATCAAAGGATGCTAGTCAAGTTCAACCCGTCATTTCTTGATTGAATCAAACCCACCCGCACGACCCTTGACAAAGGCCAACAAGGTCGTACGACTACCCTGAAACAATTTGCATCATATACACAAACAGATAAGCACTATTCAGCTACCGCACACTACGCCTTGACAAAGGCCAACAAACGCAGCACGAATACTAAACAGTCTTTATCTGAAATGACGGAGGGCTACGCAGGTTTTTCATAAAAACCATGAGCGTAATGAACTTGATATCGTTGTAGAATCAAATGAAGTTTTGAAATGGAGCGATTTTGAGGCTTTTCTAGTTTTGCTAAAGGAGTCACTCCCGGTGAAGGGATCTCGGTCCTTTCCTCGTCGAATGAGGTGCAGGATATATCATATATATCGCTGTGCAAAGCAAAAACCCAAAAGCAGTCAAAAGCAAACCGAGTGTGTAGCATCTGCCAGTTATTGCTAAAGGAGTCACTCCCGGTAAAGGGATCTCGGTCCTTTCCTCATCGAATAAGGTGCGGGGTATATCATATATACCGCTGTGCAAAGCAAGAACTGTAGCTACCTGTTTTGTTTTAAAATTTGATTCTACAACATTTTAGGTTTCTTATCTTTCATTAATCACATTAATGAAGTCCCATCATTTAAATACCTAAACATCACAGATAGATATGACGTACACTTATGCCATCCGCATTCGCCTCGATGTCCCCTCGTGCACTGTTAGGTTAGATAACTAACGACAGAGCAGGGCAGGGCTAGCGCGGGTGTAAAACATAAGTAACGTCTATATAATATATCATATATACTATATACTATATCCATCACAGAGTCACAACACAGATATCGCAGCAGAATAAACATATGAAATATTGGATATACTAGGACGTCCGTGTTTTCAATACGAGCCAGTATAAAACACGGATTCCACGGTCGTGATGAATAGCCAATCCCACACCCCTAGACCCCTACGAGAGCGGCAAGAAACCCTGCCAATTCTAGGGTTAGGAGACCCGGACTCGACTCCTCGAGTTGGTCTCCCACTGGACCCTAGAACCCGGTTACTTGTGCTCCTCTCCTTGGGTCTATCCTAATGCGGAAAAGTAAATAATATACAAAGGGTGACAGCTTCCGCTACCTGGAAGTGCCCCAAATAAAAGAATATTACATACAAGTTTTTACATGAATGAAAATGAAAAACACTCATCTCACATAAAAAACCCCGGCTATTCAAATACGACGATCCAATATAACATATCCAGCAACACATAACATCACATGTCATCAACGTAAGTAAGTATGCATACCCCAATTGTCGTTGACGTATAGCAACGAAACCGGCGATATGAACATACTACACTTACGGTCACAGAAAAGAAAGTGTAAAACTACAACAGTTGGAATCCGCAACTACTTTAGACATCGCATGCCTAACATATATAAATCCCGCATTTTAGTCTCATTATCGAAAACTCTTTTCAATATCATATGGGACTAAATTGCTAGATTTATAACATTCATTCAGTTATCTCATAACTACTTGTGAATTCCAATTATTGTATCACATTCCAGATAAACAGAAAATGTTAAACTTTCCGATCGAACAGTCGAATACCCAAATTTTCCCGATACAGTCCAACACATGAAATAAGTCTAGCAACATTCAGTTCGTGCCTCAGTACCAACGGTCCAGCCGTAGAAGGGTCAAGCCAACGCCTCACATGTGGCACGCCGTACTGCCCCAAACCCGAAGGTTCAAAGGGCAGTTCAAGACGGTCACATAATCGAGTTAAGGTTTGTTGTCTTCTAGAGGGTCCATCGCGTTACTTGCACTACTTAGAACGTCGTTAAACTACGGAAAAATCCAACACTTGGAAATTTCCCAACAGGGGAAAAATTGGGTATTTATATCCGGTCGAACTTTTTAACATATTCTGGAAATTATCCGGAAAAACACAAAGACGAAATTTGATACCCCGATCGAAATACCGAATCCCCAAAACAACTCCAGAAAATTTAACTCTTGAAAAATTATTAAAAATTTCCAGAAGACTCAGCACTACAGGAAACGAATTACTGTGCAAACCACGTGGTGTAACACCACTAAGTGGCCGTGGAACCGCCGCTAATCCCATGGTGGGGGCCGCGGTTCCGCGCCTGCTTTGTGGATTTATCGACACGTGTTTCACAGTAACTCATAATATTACCTGCTGCATTTTTTGGGAATTTTTAATCTTGAAAAATCCCAGAAATTGGAAAAAGTCCAGAGAGCAAGATAAGTTTAGGGTTTCGGGTTCGTTCGGGCTTCAAATCGCGTCTAGACTTCGCCTAAGGCTCTAGCTAGGCTCTGATACCACTGAAAGGTTCCTAGGCACCCTAGTGAGGTCTCACAAGGTATCGAACAAGCGAATTTTTAAAAAAAATGGTGCCGAGAAACCCTAGACTACGGATCGTCGCTAGAATTCTAGGCGAAAAATAAATCTAGTTAACAATTTAACTAAAGTTAAGATGCTACAACCTTTGTAGATCCGGATACCCACTTCCTTAGCTCCACGAGGGCGTCCTCTCGCTGTCCATCTTGAACCTTGGACTCTCGTGACGGCTTCATCGGAGAAACGTACGGAATAGGTCGTCGGCTTCGTGTCAAAGACGATCTACGTCGAGGTTGCACAAGCTCAAGCTCCGACTTCACAAAGTTGTGAAACTTGTGAAGAAAACACCCAAAACAACTTGGCAAGAGGTAGAGGGTGAAGAAATAGGAGGTGGGTTCACTTTAGAATTGGATTTATCTCACTAGATCTCAAGTTGCCATTAAAGTAGCAAGCTTGAAGAAGAAGAAGAAGATGAAGATGAAGCAAGAATGATAAGTGTTCTATATTTAAAAATAAAACTAATATGAATACTTATCATATCTTGACCATGGTCAAGTGTAGAGATTAAACCAAGGTTAGTTAGAGTGGTTAGGGTTAAGGATGGTGGACTTTGTCAAAGCTTCAAGAAGCTTCAACATAGCTCCAAAATAAGCCACCATTCTCAACTTAATCCTTTCCAAATAAATAAACAAATAAATAAATGAAAAACCCAAACCCTAATCATCACTTAACCATGGTTTAACCCTTTACACTTAACCACATTATCAAGTATCATCAAACATGATACAAAGTAGTGCACTAAAGCATATCACATATACAATGTGCATCAAGTGAGAAAAATCCGTTTAAAGTGAACCAATACTAGTTAATGCAATGCAATATATCAAATATATAATTATGCATTAAATCATTAAATCAACATTTGATTCAATGATCCGGTCATGTCGCACATAACCGACTAGAATCCAATGTATCGATTTATCGAATCAATGATTCGATAACTAGGTCATATCGAATATAACCAATCGAAACATATATCGCGAGAATGAAATGCGGTATCACATACACGCATTATTCTCGGTCCTGCACATATCTCATATGCGCTCCTATTTCGTTTCGCTTGAGCCAGGAAACCTTTGTGTAGGACTCTAAAGACTCGTCAATACGCCGGTAGCAGATGATGATCATATCAAGCACCCACAAGCCGCAAGCGGTCTGCTAAACGTAACGGCCACCCGGGTATTGAGCGATCAGAAGATCGACGAGCTAGCCCGCTCACACTCTTGCGAATCCGACCAGTAACACTTACCGTACAGTCCAGTCTCTTCGTCTGATACGTCGCATATCAAGTCTAGGGGTGGTATACGTCAGACCCCAATAACCGATAAGTCGTGCCGATGTGAGGCTCGTAACGGGTCGAGAAACTATTGGTAACACTTACCAGCAAATCTCTGATCAGCCCTGGCCAGGGACTTCCCTGTTACGGCCAATCGAGCACAGCGCAACATCAACTCCCAATACCGGGAGAGACGAAACCCCTCCTATCGCTCATTGCCTCCATGTGACTCGGGACTGTACCCAAAGACAACCGTTTTGCACGCCCTCATGGACGTGGTAAGGTGGAGATCAAAGCACAGTGGGAATCACACAAGACTCTATGACGATCTCGGGTCTACAGACTAACCTGTACAAGTGTCACCTGAGAACTGCCATCTGACGTGAGGTATAATACCATCTGGGAGTTCTCGGCGAGTCCGTCCAGTGTACCCAGTCACCACTGAGCACCCGTACACCATCTCTGATGTCAAACACCAATGGATATGGGATCATCCATCGCCCATCTCATGGGTCGAGAAGCGTATACGCTAGTCTACTCTGGTATATCGATGCCCCGTCTCGATACACCCACGACTAGGGACCTTGAAGGATGTACTTATGGACTACCATGTCCCCACTAGTATGATCTGCATCACAGTCCAGGTAGTCAAGTACATATCCTAAGGGCTTTACCAACATGTAACTATAAGACAGTATAAAAAGACTAGTGTACATGTTAAGATAAAGATCAACCAGATAGCATACTATCATGTCGAGCAAGAAAGTCATCTCTATATATGTCCAAGCATCCAATATAATATACATAATCTGTACAATACTGGCCTCTAGGGCATACATACAACTAACAATATCGCCTTTACACATTAGTGGAGCCCTTAGGATCTTTGCTTGATTACCAGCATTGTGATGGCAATCACACTCGTGGGGGCTGGATAATCTACAAGCACATCCTTATGCAGGTCCCTAGTCATAGGATTATCGAGACAGGGCATCGATACTCCGGAGTAGACTAGCATATGCGCTTCTCATCCCATCTTGGGAGACGGTCTGTCCCACAGCCGTCAATACGCCGTACTTGAGATAGTATGCGGGTGCTCGTTAGGTTACGAGTGCACTGGACAGGACTCATCGGGAACTGTTGGTTGGTACTATACCTATCGTCAGTTATCAGTTCCAGGTAACATGAGTATAGCTTAGTTCGCTGACTTGACACTGTCACTTCGCCTCGAGTGTGTTCCCACTGTACTTAGATTACTACCTTACCACGGCTCAAAGGAGTCGAGCAAACAGGTAGTAGTTGGGTGCAGTCCCGAAGCACTTGGAGGCAGTGACAGTTAGACAGGATTCGTCTCTCCCGGTAATGGGGGTTAATATCGCGCTGTGTCTAGGAGAGCCATTACAAAAAGTCCCTGGCCAGGGCAAGCGAGATATACTGGTAGGTTTCCAGTGTTATCTCAGGGTGTTCTGGGCTACACTCCGACACAACTTGTACCGCTATTAAGGTTCTGACGTTTACCGCCCCCTAGGCCCGCCATGCGATATTCTCAGACGAACAGACCGAACTCTATGGAGATTGTCACATTCAGGCTCAGTAGGTGTTTAGATGGGTTTCACCTCGTCCGTCTTCTTATCGGCATCTATCTGGGGACCGTTACGTACAGCTAGTGCCGCTTGCGATCTGTGGTTAAACCCACTGCCAGCATAGTGTCGAGTCTTTAGAGTCCCACACAGAGGGTTATTCACCTTTGGGCAAAACAGAGTAGAGGTCGCATGGTTTTGCGACAGGGTTCGTTCACATCCGCGCACTTGTGCACGTTTGGTGTCCGGACAGTTGTTACTAGCGTGCTCTGGTTTGAGCCAGATCCTAGTATATGCTTTGGGGTTAGTTTTATCTCATAGTATTCGTGCTCCACGGAACACGAATGCGGGTGTGTATGCACAGTTGACTGAGGCAGAGGAAGAGGATTCTCATTAGGGTTTTGGTACGGGTGTGTATGCACAGTTAACGGTTGTCGTTTACCAAACCCTAATGAATATGTGAAATATCAATTGATAATGTTATTTAAATGAAATTGGGTTATGGTTTGGGTTTGTTGAATTGTTGACCAAGGTTGACTTGTTGACCAAGGTTGACTTGTTGGCCAAGGTTGAAACATTGACCATCATTATTTCTTTCCAAAGATCCTCTTTGATCTTTGCAAAAACATTTAATGATAAATGATAATGGTCTTATCAAACCGACCATCACCTTTTTCATTTTGGATTAATATTATTAATTAGATAATTCACATATATGGTTATGGTTGTAAAACTATTCTCATTCTATCATTTTGATTCTCTCTCATCCTTTCTTCTTCCTCTTCCTCTACCTCAAGGAAAATTCATCTCGTGTGTTGAGAAACATTTCCTTGGAGATAAAACATCAAAGCCACTCTCTACTCATCCTAAGGTTGAAGGTCTAGCAAGACGGACACTTTAGTTTTCTCAAGTTCGAGAAAGAAGCTCAAGGTAGAGACCCTCAGGTGGATCCATCTTCGGCAAGAGAAGGAGATGAGGAACGAGCCATCCGACCACCACCAAGAGTCCAAGAGAAGGAGTTCAAGTTGAGGTATAACCCCTAACCGAGTAGCAATACCTCTAGTTAGTTGCTAGTGTGTAGTTTAGCAAAGATCCGTGTTTGATAGTCCATGTTACCATGACCCGAAAAATCGTTTTTCATCATTTCCGCAAGCCCGAAAGAACCGGGAGAGGTAATGTGGGCTTAGAGGTGAGTTGCCAACTCGTGAATAGTAAATAACATATGCAGGTAATCGCAAGTATGCACGTACAGCGCGAATCTAAAACATGCAAGCTGATAGCAATAAGATGGCAGTATGTACGTGCAATAGTCAAGAAAAGTACTTTAGCGGGTACTACTAATACATGAAGCAATGCATATAAAGTAAATGAGGAGTATGGAATAAAACATGTCATAAATCATGGAATCCTGACCTCGTGACAGGACCAACGTCCATCAAGACAATCTAAATCCCAAAGTTCCTCAAATCAGCCCCCAAATTGGTTCTCATATCAAGTAAATCTCACATATCCCGTATGTACAACATCAATATATCCCACATATCCCATATGTACAACATCAGTATATCCCACATATCCTGTATGTACTACATCAGTATCAAATAAGTTTCATATAAGGTGAGTGTCTAACATCGACACACAAAACCTCATGAAACAAGTGTCTAGCATCAACATAGAAATACTGATCTCTGAGGCGCCATCACCTGGGACTGGCCCTTCAATTTTATTTACGTACATCCTAATAACCTGGGTAAGCACCACCCGCAATCTAAAAGGCATGTACGCACATAACCTCGATCGATATCCCCCAGATATACGTCGAGTCCAAATACTATCACCGGATGGCAAACACCCCCAGCTGGGCTCAACGGCATGGACCTTCGATCTTCTTGCCCCGGGGAACCAACCGGGCTTCACCATATACCCGCACACGGCCCACGATACCTCCTCGCATGGGGTATATATAAGCTCAGAACCGAGAAATCTCATGGTGGAAACTGAAATATCATATCACGAGAAACCAGGTTTTTCAAATAATGCATAATTTCATGAAACGACCACGGTCCTCAAATATAGAAAACATCAAGTAATGAATAAGTATAACAGCATGAATCAATACATATATATTAGCCTCCCATTCCACTAATATATATATATATGTATATGTATATATATGCATATATAACAGCGTCCCATTCTACTGTTATATATACTTAGGAAATAAACATCAGAGAACATCGTATGAAAATCATATAACCATGCGGAATCCAAGAAATATAATATATGCAGCATGAAACAGTAATATGAGCATATAAAGGAAAAACCGCTATTTAACTGCAGCAAGTTATTAAATATATCATGCGATTCCTGATTTCTCCGTAATCAGATGCAACATCATATACAGGTGAACATGTAGCTATAATAAGGTATGCGTAAATATGTCGGTATAGCAAGATATGTGTGTCCATACGTAAGTATGTATGATGTAAAAGTATCTGTAGCAAGGTATGTCTCCATACCTATCCATAATACCCTCCAGGTATATGTATGTATGTATGCCATATGTACATGTAGCTATGTCTCATATGTGTATATACCTATCACTAATAGTACACTACCATATAGGTATATGGGTAACTAGCATGTATGCATGTCAGGGCATATGTGTAAGCATGTAGGTATACAGGTATGCTATATGTCATATGCACAATGAAAATAAGAATCATGTCTTAATGTCCCTAAGCAATCCAATATCACATATGTATAGGTGTTGTGCGTGTCATGGCAATTATTGACGGTGTGAGTGGCATACAATCAGTGCTCGTGCAACATGAACCGTCAATAAAAGTGTTGTGTCTCATTAATACTATGTCCAAATACAACAAATAAATGAGATATACAACGAAATACACATGCACAAACGAGTCTATATACTAATCACTAAAGGTCATATCATTAATCTACCCCAGACGCATAACGCTGTGTGGGCGATACCCCTGTAGATGTTAAATCTACTCACCAACGCTCCTGGATAAGTAAAGCCTACCACTCGCTTTCCCCTCTTCGCAGCGTCCGAAGTCCCCGCCTACGATCCATGAACACATATAACAATAAAGCAAGTGTATATAAGCAATCGACCAAAAATACGTATAACTACATTTGACCGATGCATCAACTCCAAACATACTCCCAAGTGTTTGTTTTAGTGGCTAACACGCGTAGCGACACTACGAAACGAACTCAAGAGCAAAAGCTACACAAAGACATGAACGACATCGGCACAACCCTAGCTAGGAACGCAACGTGACGCAACTACCAAGTCTAGACCCTGATCGTACCGATCGCATATTCACAACAAAAGATTTAGCATGGAATCAATATATATAACCTCGCAACGTCAAAAGAAACCCACACCCAAAATATCCGTAAATCAAGTACGCAGTATATATCATTTTAGCACAAAACTAAAAGTTTTACCAAAACTTGAACTTACAAACATCTTCAAATAGCAAGGTTAAACCACTTATACCTTTACTAAAATTTTAGATTTCACTAATTAGGATTAGCAAAAGTTTAGTTTTTTAATTAACTTAATTAGCCGATTAGGAAAATATCATTTAACAAATTAGCAACTTGATTAAGTTTTCATTTGTCTTAACTTATCACTTAACCATTCCACTAATCAAAACCCTAATTTGATTATGACAATGATATCTTGAATTTCTAAATATGAATTTAAAAGCTTAATTTAAACATCTAATTAAGCTAATTAAAGATATTAAGCAACAAAAAGAGATTAGGGTTAAGGTTTTATACCTTCCAAGAACACAACTTGAAACAAGAACAATCCATACTTTTGCCTCCAAAATCCTCACTAGAATGAAGATCTAAGCAAGATTTGTGAAGAAGAATGAAGGTTTTGGATTATATTTGATTTTCTATGAATTAATTTGGATTTTTCATGATTATTTTGAAGCAAAATGAGATGAAATGAGTGGAAAGATAATGAAGGGCAGCAAGGGAATGAGTGGCCGGCCATGAGAGGAAAGGCTAGGGTGTTGTGGAATTTTGGAGAAAATTCTAGAAGATAATTGCAATAATTGCATAATAAAACAAAAAAATATCATTAATCACCATTTCTTTTCTTGAAAATTCATTTAATTTCACAAAATATCAAGATATTTGGAGAGAAGGTTCTAAACATAAATCTAATGATTAATTTAGCATAAAAACACATTATTAGTAATTTACCCGTATAAAAAAGTAATTACCACTAATAAAGTGCACAAATAAAGCATTAAAATAATATTTTATTAGGGAAAAATTCTATGTGAACCAAAACTTCCCATTGACCCCCAAAGTTCGCGCACTAGGTTTATTCTTGCTAAACTTGGCGCCGGCAAGTCTATAATGAAGTTTGATCAAAATCGGGTTAAAACGGAAAACACCGACAATTTTACCCTAAAACGGAAAAATTCGCAAAACGATTTCTAAAACGTTACAATCTTTCCCCCTTAAAGAAATTCTGTCCCCCAATTTAAAATTCTCACTAAGCTTACCTTCAAAGAGATGAGTACAAAACTCTCAAATCTCCTAGCAACCTCCCAAGTGATCACCTCACCATACGGCTACGCCAAAGAACCCTCACAGATGGCAAGACCCTTTACCGAAGTTCCTCCACCTGCCGATCCACTATAACCATCGGCTGCTGGTGAACGAAAGATCGCATCCAACCTAAATGGTCTGATGCTGAATCATGTGAAAAAGGTCATGAAGGTAATTGCGGAGTATCGACACACGGAATACGAGGTGAATACTCAAAAATCTGGGCGGAAGTGCCATATTATAGGCAACGGTACTAACTCACTTCAAGGATCTCAAAAGGACCTACAATTTTGGGACTAAGCTTCCCAAAACTCAACACGCCATTTCATTAGAAAAATCTATAGGAATACATGATCTCCCACTGCAAACTCAAGTCTGCGACCACCACGGTTGACATAAGACTTTTGTCTGCACTGGGCTATTCTCATCCTGACCTGGACCAACTAGATATTCTCCGACATCTCTGGACTAGCTGGGGTCCAAAAATCCTAAACTCGCAGAGTTAGTAAAACAGACTGGCGATCGACACAACCTACCACACAAAGCCAGAAAGGTTGCCAATTAGAATGTCTCCTAATAACCGCTATCGAAGGAGAACCACATCAATGACAAGTGATGATACCACAGACAACAAACACTTAGTACGTATGCATAAGCATATCCTCCAGAGTCTGTATAGTCCACTCTGTCTAACCATCATCCTACAGATGGAAAAGCGGAGCTAGAGCTCAACCAGTACCCAAGGCTTCCTGAAGCTTCTGCCAAATATGGCCAGCGAACGGGGTGCCCCCTAATGATTACAACGCATGAAGGAACTCTGTGCAAACGTACAACCTAAAGAAGAACAACAGAGCAAACTGAGTATAACCGGACAAAAAAACACCCAAATGGAGTCACACCTAGTCTAGACTGTAGGGTTCCTAGGCACACACATAAGGTTCTACAACTGATCAACCATGCCAAAATCAAATTTTTAACATGTGCCAAGAAACCCTAACCAAGATCGTTACTAGAGGTAAAGCGAAACTATGCAAGTTAACAACTTTAACTAAAAGTGAAAGTGACTACAACCTTTGTAGATCCGGTCCTCCACCTCTTTAGCTCCGTGATGACGTCCCTCCGCTGTGATCATCGGGATTCCGGACTCTAGCGATGGTTTCGTCGGAGAAATGATCGGGCTAGGTCGTTGACTTTGATGCCGAAGATGATCTACGTCGAGGCAACTCAAACTCAAGCTCCATCTTCACTAAGTCATGAAACTTATGAAGAAAACACCCTATACAACATGGCAAGTGGTAAAGGATGAAGAAATAGGAAGTGGGTTCACTTTGGATTTGGATTTCTCACTTGGATTCATCACTTGGAATTTTCTAGCAATGGTTTTCTTCTCTTCATGAAGAAGAAGAAGAAAGAAAAGAATGAATAATAATCAATAGAAAATCAAGTGATGCTTATCATTTAGCAACCATGGGTGAGGTAACTAATGTAGAGAATAAACTAGGGTTTAGGTAAATGGTTAGGTTAAGGAAAAAACAAAATGGTTGAAGCTTCATGAAACTTCAAGAATAAAGCAAAGAAAGCCACCATATTTGTTTTTGCCAAAAATAAATGAATAAAATAAATGAATAAGCTAAAATCCTAACCATTAACCTAAACATGGTTTAAAGCATACACACATCCAAGTTTGCATGTACCATCAAATATGATACAAACTAGTGCACAAACATATATCATATATATAATATGCACAATCAAGTGAGAAAAATAATCTTAAGTGAACCAATACTAGTTAATGTAATGTAATATATCAATATATATATAATTATACATTAAAACATTAAATCAACACTTGATTTAATGATCCGGTTATACTGCATATAACCGACTAATATCAAGTGTATCAATGTATTGAATCAACATTTGATTCGGTAACCCGGCTATATCTTATATAACCGTCCTATGATACAAATCGCGAGAATAGAATTCAGTATCACATACTGATATTATTCTCGGTCCCGCACATATCTCATATGCGCTCCTATTTCGTTTCGCTTGAGCCAGGAAACCTCTGTGTAGGACTCTAAAGACTCGTCAATACGCCGGCAGTAGGTGATGATCATATCAAACACCCACAAGTCGCAAGCGGTCTGCTAAACGTAACGGCCACCCGGGTATTGAGCGATCAGAAGATCAACGAGCAAGCCCGCTCACACTCCTGTGAATCCAACCAGTAACACATACCGTATAGTCCGATCTGTTCGTCTGATATGTCGCATATCTCGTCTAGGGGTGGTAAACGTCAGACCCCAGTAGCTTGATAAGTCATGCCGATGTATGGTCCATAACATAGCATGAAACTACTGATAACACTTACTAGTAGATCAATGCAATCCTGGCCAGGGATTTCCGGTTATGGACAGTCGAGCATAGCGCAAAATCAACCCGAATACCGGGAGAGACGAATCCCCTCCTATCGCTCATTGCCTCCATGTGAATCGGGACTGTACCCAAAAACCACCTGTTTGCACGACTCGGTAGAGCCGTGGTAGGGTGGAAATCAAAGCACAGTGTGAGACACACCAGACTCTATGACGATCTCGGTCAACAGACTAAGCTGTACCAGTGTCACCAGAGAACTGCCATCTGACGTGAGGTATAATACCATCTGGGAGTTCTCGGCGAGTCTGTTCAGTGTACCCAGTCATCATTGAGCACCCGTATACCATCTCTGATGTCAAACACCAATGGATATGGGATCATCCTTCGCCCATCACATGGGTCGAGAAGATATACGCTAGTCTACTCTGGAATATCGATGCCCCGTCTCGATATTCCCACGACTAGGAACATTGAAGGATGTACTCATGGACTACCCAAGCCCCAGTAGTATGATCTACATCATAGTCCTGGACGTCGAGTACATCTCCTAAGGGCTTTATCAACATGTAACAGAGAGACTGAAAGTATACATGTTAAGATAAAGAGCAACCAGATAGCGTACTATCATGTCGAGCAAGAAAATCCTACCTATATATGTCCCAAGCATCCACTACAATATACATCTTATGTACAGTAATGGCCTCTAGGCCATACATATAACTAACAATCTCCCACTTGCACTAGGGCCATCTGTAGCAGTGGTTGCAGTATCTAATACTCAACCATACCATAAAAGTCTCTCTTTGGGAAAAGGCCTTTGTGAGTGGATCCGCCGTGTTGTCCTCTGAGTCTACTCTCCTAACCTCGATCACCCTGGAGATCAACTATCTCCATGATCTGGTGATGCTGCCTCAGAATATGTCTAGGTCACTGATGGGACTGGAGTTTCCTATGCTACGCTCGATCAATCTCCGCTTATCACAATGATTCTCCACTTAGGATCAAAGTGATACCTACTAAATCCTGGATTTTGGATTTATGAGATAGATCTAAATGGATGTTAGAATTCTCACTAGATGTAGTGAGACGGTATCAATCGATCCTGGGGAGAATCACTGGAAGTGATCCAGGGTGATAAAGACGACTGAATGTCAGTCACAGGCATTGTCTTTACCCTCAGTAAAGGGATGGTATGTTGGAAGAGTTCCAAGCTAGATACCGTGACATACTAGACGATAAAGGCACGATACATCGCTACTTAAGATGCTACCAAAGAGGCTGTTTGGGTGTATATTGGTTCATGAGATGAACTATGTTCCTACCATTGTGAGACAATGGAGTTGTGGCTTATGCCAAGGAACGCCGGTCCCATCAGTGATCCAGACATATTCTAAGGCAGTGTCACTTGATCATGGAGATGGTTGATCTCCAGGGAGATCGAGGTTAGGAGAGTAGACTCAGAGGACAACATAGCGGATCCACTCACAAAGGCCTGTTCCCAGAGAGAGACTTTTATGGATGATTGAGTATGAGATACTGCAACCACTGCTACAGATGGCCCTAGTGCAAGTGGGAGATTGTTAGTTATATGTATGCCCTAGAGGCCATTACTGTACATAGGATGTATATTGTAGTGGATGCTGGGACATATATAGGGAGGACTTTCTTGCTCGACATGATAGTATGCTATCTGGTTACTCTTTACCTTAACGTGTATGCTGATTGTCTCTCTGTTACATGTTGGTAAAGCCCTTAGGATCTGTACTTGACTACCTGGACTATGATGCGGATCATACTAGTAGGGACATGGTAGTCCATAAGTACATCTTTCAAAGTCCCTGGTCGTGGGTGTATCGAGACGGTGCATCGATATACCAGAGTAGACTAGCGTATACCTTCTCGACTCATACAGATGGGCGATGGATGATCCCATATCCATTGGTGTTTGACATCAGGGATGATATACGGGTGCTCAGTAGAGACTGGGTACACTGGACGGACTCGCCGAGAACTCCCAGATGGTATTATACCTCACGTCAGATGGCAGTTCTCTGGTGACACTGGTACAGAGTAGTCTGTTGACCCGAGATCGTCATAGAGTCTTGTGTGGTTCCCACTGTGCTTTGATTTCCATCTTACCACGTCCAAGAGGGCGTGCAAAACGGTGGTTTTTGGGTACAGTCCCGAGTCACATGGAGGCAATGAGCGATAGGAGGGGATTCGTCTCTCCCGGTATAGGGGGTTGATGTTGCGCTGTGTTCGATTGGCTATAACAGGAAATCCCTGGACAGGGTTGCTGAGATTTACTGGTAAGTGTTACCAGTAGTTTCTCGAACAGTTATAGACCTCATATCGACACGACTTATCGAGCTATTGGGGTCTGACGTTTACCACCCCTAGGCGAGATATGCGACAGATCAGACGATCAGACCGGACTGTACGGTAGTGTTACTGGTCGGATTCACTGGAGTGTGAGCGGGCTTGCTCGTCGATCTTCAGATCGTTCAATACCCGGGTGGCCGTTACGTTTAGCAGACCGCTTGCGGCTTGTGGGTGTTTGATATGATCATCGCCTGCTGCCGGCGTATTGACGAGTCTTTAGAGTCTTTCACTGAGGTTTCCTGGCTCAAGAGAAACGAAATAGGAGCGCATATGAGATATGTGCGGGACCGAGAATAATGCGTGTATGTGATACCGTATTCCATTCTCACGATGAATGTATCGATTAGGTTATATGCGATATACCCTAGTTATCGAATCAAAGGTTGATTCGATAAGCCGATACATAGGATACTGGTCGGTTATATGCGATATGACCGGATCGTTAAATCAAGTGTTGATTTAATGATTTAATGTATAATTATATATTTGATATATTACTTTGCATTAACTAGTATTGGTTCACTTTAAATGGATTTTCTCACTCGGACGTGCGCATTACATATGCGATATGATTTTGTGCACTTGATTGTATCATGTTTGATGATACATGTTTACTTGGTTAAGTGCAAAAGAATTAAACCATGGTTAAAAGAATGGCTAGGGTTTCATTTCCTTTATTTATTCATTTATTTATTTGTTTATTCATTTTGGAAAAGAAGAGAAAAGAATGGTTGCTAGTTTTGGAGTTTAGTTGAAGCTTCATGAAGCTTTGATCAAGTCAACCATTCTTATCTCAACCTTAACCCTAACCATTCCCACTAACCATGATTCATTCTCTACACTTGACTATAGTTAATGATATGATAAGTATTTGTTTTTCTATTATTTTTTAATCAACTTATCATATATTTCTTTCTTCTTCTTCTTCATTTCTTCAAGTGAAGAAAGCTTGCCTCCATCAATGGCAAGTGATGAAAAAGAGTGAGAAATCCAAATCTAAAGTCTACCCACTTCCTATTTCTTCATCCTCTATCTCTTGCCAAGTAGTAGAGTGTGTTTTCTTCACAAGTTTCATGACTTGGTGAAGTGAGAGCTTGATCTTGCGATGCTTCGACGTAGATCATCTTCGGCATGGACATCGACGACCTAGCTCGCTTTTTCTCCGACGAAGCCGACTCTAGAGCCCGGATTCCTTTTGGACAGCGGAGATGACTTCGTTACGGAGCTACGGAGGTGGAGCACCGGATCTACAAAGGTTGTATTTCCGTATCTTGTAGTTAAGTGTTAACTAGTTAGCTTTTTCGCCTAGTTTTCTAGCAAACGATCCGTAGTCGGGTCTCTCGGCACCTATAAATTTTTATATTGGCATGTTCGATGCCTTGTGTGACCTCACTAGGGTGCCTAGGAACCCTACAGTGGTATCAGAGCCTAGCTAGAGCCTTAGGCGAAGTCTAGACGCGATTTGAAGTCCGATCGAACCGAAACCCTACCCGGAAAATTGCTCTCTGTCCTTTTTCTAAAAACAGTGATTTTTCATGATTAAAAATATCCAGAGAAATAAGCAGGAAAATATAAGAATTACGGCGCAAAATTGGGGCCATGAACAGTTCACTGTAGCGCGGATCCGCGGCATATTCCTTCATTAGGCGGCGGATTAGCGGCACAATGATGACGTCATCCTCCAAGATCTGCACAGTAACTCTTATTATTTTATTATGGATTTTCTGGGAATTTTTAATACTGTTTAAAGAGTTGAATTTTCTGCAGTTGTTTTGGGGATTCGGTATTTCGATCGGATTATCAAATTTCGTCTTTTGTGTATTTCCGGATAATTTTTAGAATATGTTAAAAAGTTCGACCGGATATAAATACCCAATTTTTTCCCCTGTCGGGAAATTTCCAAGTGTTGGATTTTTCCGTAGTTTAACGACGTTCTAAGTAGTGCAAGTAGCGCGATGGTCCCTCTAGAAGACACAAACCTTAACTCGATTATGTGACCGTCTTGAACTGCCCTTAGAACCTTCGGGTTTGGGGCAGTACGGCGTGCCACATGTGAGGCGTTGGCTTGACCCTTCTACGGCTGGACCGTTGGTACTGAGGCACGAACGGAATGTTGTTAGACTTGTTTCATGTGTTGATCTGTATCGGGAAAACTTGGGTGTTCGATTGTTCGATCGAAAAGTTTAGCATTTTCTATTTATCTGGAATGGGATACAATAATTGGAATTCACAAGAAGTTATGAGATAACTGAATGAATGTTGTAAACATAGCACTTTAGTCTCACTTGATCGGTTGCCACGGAATTTTGATGTGATCAAAAGTCCATTGCAATCACGTAGCGTACGCGGATACTCGCCGGGTAAACTTAATAGACAGCCTCACTCCATAGCCCCGACCAAGTGACTGTAGGAGAACCCCGTCGCCGAAAGCATCCGTTAGGGTGCTCGCGGCAGCGGTGTTCCGCCTTGGTGCACTTCGTCGACGGCGTCGGGGGTGCGGCCGCCTACTAAAGTTTGCGACGAGTATTCGATCAGGATGTCGGGAATCTTGTTGAATTGCCCGACTTGATATTGAAAAGAGTTTTCGATTTTGAGACTAAAATGCGGGGTTTATAATTGTTAGGCATGCGATGTCTAAGTAATTCATTTGGTCAGGCATGTGATGTCTGAAGAGATTGCGGATTCCAACTGTTGTAGTTTTACACTTTCTTTTCTGTGACCGTAAGTGTAATATGTGATATCGCCGGTTTCGTTGCTATATGTCAACGACAATTGGGATGGACATATTTACTTACGTTGATGACATGTGATGTTATGTGTTGCTGGATATGTTATATTGGATCGTCGTGTTTGAATAGCCGGGGTTTTTTATGTGAGATGAGTGTTTTTCATTTTCATTCATGTAAAAACTTGTATGTAATATTCTTTTATTGGGGCGCTTCCAGGTAGCGGAAGTTGTCACCGTTTGTATATTATTTACTTTTCCGCACTAGGATAGACCCAAGGAGGAGGGCACAAGTAACCGGGTTCTGGAGTCCAGTGGGAGACCAACTCGAGGAGTCGAGTCCGGGTCTCCTAACTCCAGAATTGGTAGGGTTGCTTGCCGCTCTCGTAGGGGTCTAGGGGTGTGGGTTTGGCTATTCATCACGACCGTGGAATCCGTGTTTTATACTGGCTCGTATTGAAAACACGGACGTCCTAGTATATCCAATATTTCATATGTTTCTTCTGCTGCGATATCTGTGATGTGATCATGTGATGTTCTCTGATAGATACAGTATATAGTATATATGATATATTATATAGACGTTACTTATGTTTTACACCCGTGCTAGCCCTGCCCCGCTCTGTCGTTAGTTACCTAACCTAACGGTGCACGAGGGGACATCGAGGCGAATGCGGATGGCATAAGTGTACGTCGTATTTATCTGTAATGTTTAGGTACTTAAATGATGGGACTTCGTTAATGTGATTAATGAAATAAAAGAAACCTAAGATGTTGTAGAATCGAATTTCAAAATAAAACAGGTAGCTACAGTTCTTGCTTTGCACAGAGGTATATGAGATATATCCTGCACCTTATTCGATAAGGAAAGGACCGAGATCCCTTCACCGGGAGTGACTCCTTTAGCAATAACTGGCAGATGCTACACACTCGGTTTGTCTTTTGATTGCTTTTAAGTGTTTTTGCTTTGCACAGTGATATATGTGATATATCCCGCACCTCATTCGACGAGGAAAGGACCGACGATCCCTTCATCGGGAGTGACTCCTTTAGCAAAACTAGAAAAGCCTCAAAAACACTCCATTTCAAAATTCATTCGATCCTACAACGATATCAAGTTCATTACGCAATAGGTTTTCAGAAAAACCTGTCGTAGTCCTTCGTCATTTCAGATAAGTACTGGTTAGTATTCGTGCTACGTTTGTTGACTATGTTAAGGCGTAGTGTGCGGTAGCTAATTAGTGCTTATCTGCATAAGCATATGATGTGATTGGATTAGGGTAGTCGTGTGACTTTGTTGACTATGTTAAGGGTCGTGCGGGTGGGTTTAATTCAATCGGGAAATGACGGGTTGAACTTGACTAGCACTTATGATTTGTTGACTATGTTAAGGTCATATAGCTGCTAGGGGCAAAATATTATCGGGAATTTCAAGTGTTAAAATTTGCAATGAGATTGCATACCTTCTATGAGATAGTTGGATCCCGATACCCGCTGCGAGTAAGAGTTACTCCTGGGAGAGTTTTACGCATTACAATTAGCCGATCAAGTAGGTGTCTAGAAAGGTGTTAACGCGGTTACGCCTCTGGGAAAACGAGGTTTACATTAATTAGGTTCGTGCGAAAGCACGGGGGACCTCCCTCAAAGTACCGACACTGGCCTGGCTGAAAGATTGGCGAACTTGTAGTGTGTAATTAATCCCGGCTAGTCTTTCCTTTTAAGGTTTGAAGGAAGATTTGATAAAAAGCAGTGGGAGACATCCTGATTAGATAAAATAATAACCAATCTATTCTTGACAGAGCGCACGCTGAGTGTTTTCTTCTCTCTCTCTCCAGGTAGCGACCATATCACGCCTTAATCAAGATAATAATACGGAATATTGACCGAACCCGCTTGTTATACTGAGCTGGGGAACGTTGGTCCAGCTCCAACTTATAATTGTTATAAGACAGAGCAGGAAATTAGGGAATACCAGATTTCCCGTGCCGCCCAAACGAAGAGAGTGCATGCTGATGCGTCATCTTCGGGTGTGTTCGTTACGAAGAACTGTTTCTCTGTATCCTCTATGTCCTGGGTATGTGATACCAGATCAGGATCCCAGATATGTAATATGTTACATAGGGCTACAGATAGGTAGAGAACTGAGAACGGGTGATAAGTTTCATGAGGCAGAAAACGGGGCAAGTGTTGCAGCCAAGTCTGTTGGTCACTGTCACCCTGTATTACAATACATTGATTCTGAACGAATGTTATTAGATACCGAACCTGATATACAAAATCATATCAGTCTCTTTATTAGTAAAGAAATGGTAAAATTTTGTATTGATGGATAATGTTTTGAACATTTCCTATATCAAAAGTTGATCGGTACAGGCACGTTATCAAAAAGCGTTGATGTTCTAAATCAAACTACAGTTCTTAGTATACGGAACACACACAAGAGGAAGAGTTCAGAAATGAACGAATCCTTCTTGAGGCATTGTAGACTAGGTCATATCAATGCGACCCGACTGGCTAGAGTTACATTTAGATGCATATTTAAATTAGTTTGAATTTACATCTTGTGAAACTCGCCAGTCATGTCACAAAGATAAGATGACCACAGCTCTGTTTATTGGAAACAGAGAAAGAGTTAGTAACTCTTGGGATGATACATGTTGATGTATGTAAAGGTCCCCTGTCTACACATGCCAGGACTGGTTCTTTGTACTTCATTACATTCTCTGATAATCTCTCAAGATTCAGACATATGTTCCTGTTGAAACATGAGTCCGAGCCTTTTGAGATATTCACAGAATATAAGCGAGAAGTAGAGAACCAAAATACGGGTATAAGTATTATGTCCTTTGATGTGATCAAGAAGGAGATTACTTGAGCACGGAATTCCTGGATTATTCTAAAGGAGAATGAGATTCTCTATCAGCATTACTCCTCCGTATACACCATAGCACGATGGTATATCGGGACGGAGCAACCAGACCCTATATGATAAGGTGTGCTCTATGATGAGTACTACTGAGTTACCTGTTTCCTTTTTGGGAGTTATGCACTTGAGTAGCTGCATACCTATTGAATAGGGTTCGAATCAAATCGTTGCCTACCGCTCCATATGAGATATGGTATGGGAAGAGCCCATGTCTTAGGACAGTTAAGATTTGGGGTTGTCCGGCCTATGTCTAAAAGAAAAATCCGGACAAGCTCGAGGCAAGGTCTGTAATGTAGAACTGGAAATGTTCCAGCTATACAAACTACAGCACATGATTTGATAGAACCAAAGAATTCAGTAGATTCCAACGAACCTCAGCCTCTCCGCCGATCTAGTAGGGTTCCTCACCCACCTGAGAGATACTTCTGTTTCTCTATGACAGTGGGAGCGAGAATTGCATCATGAGATGATGACCCAACTAGCTTCGAGCTGGCCATCAGGAGTAAGACTCTGTAAGAATGGCTGGATGCTTAGTGATCTGAGATGGAATCCTTATACACCAACAAAGTATGGACTTTGGTTGCAATATCTGAAGGGTTAAATCCCCATCAGGAGCAAGTATATCTTAAGAAGATTACTTGGTGTAGATGGAAAAGTTGAGACTTTCAAAGCTAGACTTGTTAAAAGTGTGCATCATTGACCAGGCGTGGATAATGATGAAACCTTTTTCAAGTAGCTATGCTTAAGTCCATCCAGATCCTACTTGCCATGGCTACATACCATAACTACGATATCTGGCGGTTGGGTGTCTTGACTGCTTTTCTAAATGATGTTTCAGAAGAGTGCGTCTATAAGTACACAGCCAGAGGGCTTCGTAGACAGTGGGAGCAGCGGAAACGTGTGCAAGATGTTTTATAGGATAAAGCAGGCATCGCGGAGTTGGAACATCTGTTTTGATGAAGTAGTCAAAGAGTTTGTTATCATCAAAATGGTAGATGAACCTTGTATAAACAAAAAGGTAGTAGGGAGTATGGTGACGATCCTCGTAGAGTACGTGGATGACATACTCTTGATAGGGAAGGAGTTTCCTATGCTACGCTCGATCAATCTCCGCTTATCACAATGATTCTCCACTTAGGATCAAAGTGATACCTACTAAATCCTGGATTTTGGATTTATGAGATAGATCTAAATGGATGTTAGAATTCTCACTAGATGTAGTGAGACGGTATCAATCGATCCTGGGGAGAATCACTGGAAGTGTTCCAGGGTGATAAAGACGACTGAATGTCAGTCACAGGCATTGTCTTTACCCTCAGTAAAGGGATGGTATGTTGGAAGAGTTCCAAGCTAGATACCGTGACATACTAGACGATAAAGGCACGATACATCGCTACTTAAGATGCTACCAAAGAGGCTGTTTGGGTGTATATTGGTTCATGAGATGAACTATGTTCCTACCATTGTGAGACAATGGAGTTGTGGCTTATGCCAAGGAACGCCGGTCCCATCAGTGATCCAGACATATTCTAAGGCAGTGTCACTTGATCATGGAGATGGTTGATCTCCAGAGAGATCGAGGTTAGGAGAGTAGACTCAGAGGACAACATAGCGGATCCACTCACAAAGGCCTGTTTCCAGAGAGAGACTTTTATGGGATGGTTGAGTATGAGATACTACAACCACTGCTACAGATGGCCCTAGTGCAAGTGGGAGATTGTTAGTTATATGTATGCCCTAGAGGCCATTACTGTACATAGGATGTATATTGTAGTGGATGCTGGGACATATATAGGGAGGACTTTCTTGCTCGACATGATAGTATGCTATCTGGTTACTCTTTACCTTAACGTGTATGCTGATTGTCTCTCTGTTACATGTTGGTAAAGCCCTTAGGATCTGTACTTGACTACCTGGACTATGATGCGGATCATACTAGTGGGGACATGGTAGTCCATAAGTACATCCTTCAAAGTCCCTAGTCGTGGGTGTATCGAGACGGGGCATCGATATACCAGAGTAGACTAGCGTATACCTTCTCGACTCATACAGATGGGCGATGGATGATCCCATATCCATTGGTGTTTGACATCAGGGATGATATACGGGTGCTCAGTAGAGACTGGGTACACTGGACGGACTCGCCGAGAACTCCCAGATGGTATTATACCTCACGTCAGATGGCAGTTCTCTGGTGACACTGGTACAGAGTAGTCTGTTGACCCGAGATCGTCATAGAGTCTTGTGTGGTTCCCACTGTGCTTTGATTTCCATCTTACCACGTCCAAGAGGGCGTGCAAAACGGTGGTTTTTGGGTACAGTCCCGAGTCACATGGAGGCAATGAGCGATAGGAGGGGATTCGTCTCTCCCGGTATAGGGGGTTGATGTTGCGCTGTGTTCGATTGGCTATAACAGGAAATCCCTGGCCAGGGTTGCTGAGATTTACTGGTAAATGTTACCAGTAGTTTCTCGAATAGTTATAGACCTCATATCGACACGACTTATCGAGCTATTGGGGTCTGACGTTTACCACCCCTAGGCGAGATATGCGACAGATCAGACGATCAGACCGGACTGTACGGTAGTGTTACTGGTCGGATTCACTGGAGTGTGAGCGGGCTTGCTCGTCGATCTTCAGATCGCTCAATACCCGGGTGGCCGTTACGTTTAGCAGACCGCTTGCGGCTTGTGGGTGTTTGATATGATCATCGCCTGCTGCCGGCGTATTGACAAGTCTTTAGAGTCCTACACAGAGGTTTCCTGGCTCAAGCGAAACGAAATAGGAGCGTATATGAGATATGTGCGGGACCGAGAATAATGCGTGTATGTGATACCGTATTCCATTCTCGTGATGAATGTATCGATTAGGTTATATGCGATATACCCTAGTTATCGAATCAAAGGTTGATTCGATAAGCCGATACATAGGATACTGGTCGGTTATATGCGATATGACCGGATCGTTAAATCAATTGTTGATTTAATGATTTAATGTATAATTATATATTTGATATATTACTTTGCATTAACTAGTATTGGTTCACTTTAAATGGATTTTCTCACTCGGACGTGCGCATTACATATGCGATATGATTTTGTGCACTTGATTGTATCATGTTTGATGATACATGTTTACTTGGTTAAGTGCAAAGAATTAAACCATGGTTAAAAGAATGGCTAGGGTTTCATTTCCTTTATTTGTTCATTTATTTATTTGTTTATTCATTTTGGAAAAGAAGAGAAAAGAATGGTTGCTAGTTTTGGAGTTTAGTTGAAGCTTCATGAAGCTTTGATCAAGTCAACCATTCTTATCTCATCCTTAACCCTAACCATTCCCACTAACCATGATTCATTCTCTACACTTGACTATAGTTAATGATATGATAAGTATTTGTTTTTCTATTATTTTTTAATCAACTTATCATATATTTCTTTCTTCTTCTTCTTCATTTCTTCAAGTGAAGAAAGCTTGCCTCCATCAATGGCAAGTGATGAAAAAGAGTGAGAAATCCAAATCTAAAGTCTACCCACTTCCTATTTCTTCATCCTCTATCTCTTGCCAAGTAGTAGAGTGTGTTTTCTTCACAAGTTTCATGACTTGGTGAAGTGAGAGCTTGATCTTGCGATGCTTCGACGTAGATCATCTTCGGCATGGACATCGACGACCTAGCTCGCTTTTTCTCCGACGAAGCCGACTCTAGAGCCCGGATTCCTTTTGGACAGCGGAGATGACTTCGTTACGGAGCTACGGAGGTGGAGCACCGGATCTACAAAGGTTGTATTTCCGTATCTTGTAGTTAAGTGTTAACTAGTTAGCTTTTTCGCCTAGTTTTCTAGCAAACGATCCGTAGTCGGGTCTCTCGGCACCTATAAATTTTTATATTGGCATGTTCGATGCCTTGTGTGACCTCACTAGGGTGCCTAGGAACCCTACATGCTTTATTCTGTAAAGCAACTTGCACACGTTTCCGCTGCTCCCACTGTTTACGAAGCCTTCTGGCTGTGTTCTTATAGACGTTCTCTTCTAAATCATTATTTAGAAAAGCAGTCATGGCACCCAACCACCAGATATCGTAGTCATGGTATGTAACAATGGCAAGTAGGATCCGGATGGACTTAAGCTTCGGCACTGGAAAAGGTTTCATCATTATCCACGCCTGGTCGATGATGAAAACCTTTAACAAGTCTAGTTTTGAAAGTCTCAACTTTTCAATCTATACCAAGTAATCTTCTCAAGATATACTTGCTCCTGATGGGAATTTAACCCTTCAGATATAGCAACCAAAGTCCATACTTTGTTGGTGTACATGGATTCCGTCTTAGATCACAAAGCATCCAGCCATTCTTACAGAGTCCCTACTCTCGATGGCCAGCTCGAAACTAGTTGGGTCATCATTTTATGATGCATTCCTCGCTCCCACAGTCATCGAGAAACCGAAGTGTCTCTCAGGCGGATGAGGAATCCTACCAGATCGGCGGAGTGGCTGAGATTCGTCGGGGACTATTGAATCCTTTGGTTCTGTCAAATCATCAGCGGCAGTTTTGTATAGCTGGAACCTTTCCAGTTCTACAAAACTTACCTTGCCTCGATCTTGTCCGGATTTTGCTTTTGACATAGGCCGGACATTCCCAAATCTTAACTTACTTAAGAGATGGGCTCTTCCCATACCATATTTTATATGGAGTGGTAGGCATTGATTTGATTCGAACCTAATTCAATAGGTATGCAGCTTCTTAAATGCATAACCCCCAAAAAGTAATAGGTAACTTAGTAGTACTCATCATAGAGTGCACCATATCATATAGGGTGTGATTGCTCCGCCCCGATACACCGTTGTGCTGTGGGGTATTCAGAGGAGTAATACTGAGAGAGAATCTCATTCTTCTTTAGAATAGTCCAGGAATTCCATGCACAAGTATTCTCCTCCCTGATCTCATCATAGGACATAATACTTATACCTGTATTGGTTCTCTACTTCTGACTTATATTCTTTGAATTTCTCAAAATCTTCAGACATGTGTTTCAACAGGAACATGTGTCCGAATCTTAAGAGATCATCAGTGAATGTAAGGAAGTACAAAGAACCAGTCTTGGCATATGTATACTGGGGACCTTTATACATCACTATGTATTAGTCCCAGGAGTTCACTAACTCTTTCTCTGTTTTGAGTAAACACAGCTATGGTCATTTAATCTTTGTGACATGACTGGTAAGTTTCACAAGATGTAAATTCAAACTGATTTAAATATGCATCTTAAATGTAACTTAAGCTGGTCGGGTCGCATTGATATGACCTAGTCTACAATGCCTCAAGAAGGATTCGTTCATTTCTGAACTTTTCCTCTTATGTGTGTTCTGCATACTAGGAACTGTAGTTTGATTTAGAACGTCAATACTTTTAGATAACGTGCCTGAACCGATCAACTTTTGAAATGTTCAAAACAATATTCAACAATACAAAATTATATCCTTCTTTAACAAATAAAGAGATTGATATGATTTTGTATATCAGGTTCGGTATCTAATAGCATTTGTTCAGAATCAATGTATTGGTAATACAGGATGACAGTGACCAACAGACTTGGCTGCAACACTTGCACCGTTTTCTGTCTCATGAAACTTATCACCCGTTCTCAGTTTTCTACCTTTCTGTAGCCCATGTAACGGATTTACATTTGTGGGATCCTGATCCGGTATCTAATACCTAGGACGTAAAAGACACCGAGAAACAGTTCTTTATAATGAACACACCCGAAGGAGAAGCATCTTATGCACTTTCTTCGTTTGGGTGGCATGGGAATCCTGGTATTCCCCTATTTCCTGCTCGGTCTTATAACAATTATAAGTTGGAGCGGGACCAACGTTCCCCAGCTCAGTATAACAAGTGGGTTCGGTCAATACATCCATATTATTATCTTGATTACGGCGTGATATGGTCGCTACCTGGAGAGAGAGAGAAGAAAACACTCTGTGTGCGCTCTTGCAAGATTAGATTGGTTATTTATTTTATCTAATCAGGATGGCTCCTACTATTTTTATCAAATCTTCCTTCAAACCTTAAAAGGAAAGACTAGCCGGGATTAATTACACTCTACAAGTTCGCCAATCTTTCAGTCAGGCCAGTGTCGGTACTTTGAGGAAGGTTCGCCGTGCTTTCGCACGGACCTAATTAAAGTAAACCTCGTTTTCCCAAGGGCGTAACCCCGTTGACACCTTTCTAGACACCTACTTGATCGGCTAATTGCAAAGTGCAAAACTCTCCCAGGAGTAACAATTACTCGCAGTAGGTATCAGGATCCAACTATCATATAGAAGGTATGCAATCTCATTGCAAATTTCAACACTTGAAACTCCCGATAATGGTTTTTACCCCTAACACCTATGACCTTGGCTAAGGTCAACAAATCATAAGCACTAGTCAAGTTCTACCCGTCATTTCGTGATTAATTAAACCCACCCACATGACCCTTGGCTAAGCTCAACAAAGCCACATGACTATCCTAACTAATCGCATCATATGCGGTGTAGGAAGACATCACTTAGCTACCGTACACTGTGCCTTGACTATAGTCAACAAACACTGCACGAATACTAAGTACTCTACTTCCTAAAATGCCGGAGGGTTGCGGATGGTTTTTAAGAAAAACCTTTAACGCTTTAAACTTGATCTCGTTGCGAAATCAAATGGTTTTTAAAATGGAGTGTTTTTGAGGTTTTTCTAGTTTTGCTAAAGGGGTCACTCCCGGTGAAGGGATCGTCGGCCCTTTCCTCATCGAATAAGGTGCAGGATATATCATATATACCGCTGTGCAAAGCAAAAACTATAGAAGCAATAAAAAAACAAACCGAGAGTTGTAGCATCTGCCAGTTATTGCTAAAGGGGTCACTCCCGGTGAAGGGATCTCGGCCCTTTCCTCGTCGAATAAGGTGCAGGATGTTCTACAAGGAACACCGCGATGCAAAGCAAGAACCGTAGCTACCTATTTTTATTTTTGAAATTCGATTCCACAACATCTTTTAGGTTTATTTTCTTTCATTAATCTCATTAATGAATGTCCCATCATTTAAGTCCACCTAAACATCACAGATAAATATAACGTATGCTTATGCCATCCGCATTCGCCTCGATGTCCCGTCTGCACCGTTAGGTTAGGTAACTAACGCCAGAGCGAGACAGGGCTAGCGCGGGTGTAAAACATAAGCAACGTCTATATAACATATCATATATACTATATACAATACCTATCTGAACATATCACATGATCACATCACAGATAATGCAGCAGAAAAAATCATATGAAATATTGGATATACTAGGACGTCCGTGTTTTATATTGAGCCTGTATAAAACACGGATTCCACGGTCGTGATGAATAGCCAATCCCACACTCCTAGACCCCTTTGAGAGCGGCAAGCAACCCTACCAATTCTAGAGTTAGGAGACCCGGACTCGACTCCTCGAGATTGTCTCCCACTGGACCCTAGAACCTGGTTACTTATGCTCCCCTCCTAGGGTCTATTCTAATGCGAAAAAGTAAATAATATACATCAACGGCGACATCTTCCGCAACCTGGAAGTGCCCCAATAAAAGAATATTGCATACAAGTTTTTACATGAATGAAAATGAAAAATACTCATCTCACATAAAAAAAACCCGGCTATTCAAACACGACGATCCAATATAAAATATCCAGCAACACATAACATCACATGTCATCAACGTAAGTAAATATGCGCATCCCAATTGTCGTTGACATATAGCAACGAAACCGGCGATATCACATATTACACTTACGGTCGCAGAAAAAAAAATATAAAACTACAACAGTTGGAATCCGCAAACTCTTTAGACATCACATGCCTAAACAAATGAATTCCTTAGACATCGCATGCCTAACAATTATAAACCCCGTATTTTAGTCTCAATTATCGAAAACACTTTCCAATATCAAGTCGGGCAATTCAACAAGATTCCCGACATCCAGAACGAATGCTCGTCGCAAACTTTAGTGGACGGCCGCACCCCCGATACCGTCGACGAAGTGCACTAAGGCGGAACACCGCTGTCGCGAGTACCTGAACGGATGCTTTCGGCGACGGGGTTCTCCTACAGTCACTTGGTCGGGGCTATGGGGTGTAGCTGTCTATTAAGTTTACCCGGCGAGTATCCGCGTATGCTACGTGATTGCGACAGATTTTTGATCGCATCAAAATTCCATGGCAACCGATCAAGTGAGACTAAACTGCTATGTTTATAATATTCAAATCAGTTATCTCATAACTATTTGTGGATTCCAAATATTGTATCAAATTCTATATAAATAGAAAATGTTAAACTTTCCGATCGATTAATCAAACACCCAAGTTTTCCCGAAACAGCTCAACACATGAAATAAGTTTAAAAACATCCATTTCATGCCACAGTACCAACGGTCCAGCCGTAGAAGGGTCAAGCCAACGCCTCACATGTGGCACGTCGTACTGCCCCAAACCCTAAGGTTCAAAGGGCAGTTCAAGACGGTCACATAATCGAGTTAAGGTTTGTTGTCTTCTAAAGGGACCATCGCGTTACTTGCACTACTTAGAACGTTATTAAACTATGGAAAAATCCAACAATTGGAAATTTCCCGGCAGGGGAAAAAGTGGGTATTTATATCCGGTCGAACTTTTTAACATATTCTAAATTACCCGGAAAAACACATAGACGAAATTAGACTTCCCGATCGAAACACCGAGTCCCCAATACAACCCAGAAAACTCAACTCTTGAGTAAAATTTAAAAATTTCCAGAAAACACAGCAATTCCAGAAATAAATTATTGTGCAAACCACGTGGCCAAACTCACCAATATGGCCGCGGAACCGCCGCGCAAGCCAGGGTGGGGCCGCGGTTCCACGGCGCATTAGTTGAGTTAGGGTCACGTGCTGCACAGTAACTCCTAAAATTCCTTGCTGAATATTTTGGATATTTTTAATTCACAAAAAACCACAATTTCAGAAAATGTACAGAAAGGGGTATCGATTAGGGTTTCGGGGTTCGATCGGGTTTCTAACATCGTCTACACATCGCCTAAAGCTCTAGCTAAGCTCTGATACCACTGTAGGGTTCCTAGGCACACACATGAGGTTCTACAACTGATCAACCATGCCAAAATCAAATTTTTAACATGTGCCAAGAAACCCTAAGCAAGATAGTTACTAGAGGTAAAGCGAAACTAAGCAAGTTAATAACTTTAACTAAAAGTGAAAGTGACTACAACCTTTGTAGATCCGGTCCTCCACCTCTTTAGCTCCGTGATGACGTCCCTCCGCTGCGATCATCGGGATTCCGGACTCTAGCGATGGTTTCGTCGGAGAAATGATCGGGCTAAGTCGTTGATTTCGATGCCGAAGATGATCTACGTCGAGTCAACTCAAACTCAAGCTCCATCTTCACTAAGTCATGAAACTTATGAAGAAAACACCCTATACAACATGGCAAGTGGTAGAGGATGAAGAAATAGGAAGTGGGTTCACTTTGGATTTGGATTTCTCACTTGGATTCATCACTTGGAATTTTCTAGCAATGGTTTTCTTCTCTTCATGAAGAAGAAGAAGAAAAAAGAAAAGAATGAATAATAATCAAAATAGAAAATCAAGTGATGCTTATCATTTATCAACCATGGGTGAGGTAACTAATGTAGAGAATAAACTAGGATTTAGGTAAATGGTTAGGTTAAGGAAAAAACAAAATGGTTGAAGCTTCATGAAACTTCAAGAATAAAGCAAGGAAAGCCACCATATTTGTTTTTGCCAAAAATAAATGAATAAAATAAATGAATAAGCTAAAACCCTAACCATTAACCTAAACATGGTTTAAAGCATAAACACCCAAGTTTGCATATACCATCAAACATGATACAAACTAGTGCACAAACATATATCATATATACAATGTGCACAATCAAGTGAGAAAAATAATATTAAGTGAACCAATACTAGTTAATGTAAAGTAATATATCAAATATATATATAATTATACATTAAATCATTAAATCAACACTTGATTTAATGATCCGGTCATACTGCATATAACCGACTAATATCAAGTGTATCAATTTATCGAATCAACATTTGATTCGGTAACCCGGCTATATCTTATATAACCGTCCGATGATACAAATCGCGAGAATAGAATTCAATATCACATACTAATATTATTCTCGGTCCCGCACATATTTCATATACGCTCCTATTTCGTTTCGCTTGAGCCAGGAAACCTCTGTGTAGGACTCTAAAGACTCGTCAATACGCCGGCAGTAGGTGATGATCATATCAAACACCCACAAGCCGCAAGCGGTCTGCTAAACGTAACGGCCACCCGGGTATTGAGCGATCAGAAGATCAACGAGCAAGCCCGCTCACACTCCTGTGAATCCAACCAGTAACACATACCGTACAGTCCGACCTGTTCGTCTGATATATCGCATATCTCGCCTAGGGATGGTAAACGTCAGACCCCAGTAGCTTGATAAGTCATGCCGATGTAAGGTCCATAACATAGCATGAAATTACTGATAACACTTACCGGTAGATCAATGCAACCATGGCCAGGGATTTCCAGTTATGGCCAGTCGAGCATAGCGTAACATCAACCCCCAATACCGGGAGAGACGAATCCCCTCCTATCGCTCATTGCCTCCATGTGAATCGGGAATGTACCCAAAAACCACCTGTTTGCACGCCTCAGTAGAGCCGTGGTAGGGTGGAAATCAAAGCACAGTGGGAGACACACAAGACTCTATGACGATCTCGGGTCAACAGACTAAGCTGTACCAGTGTCACCAGAGAACTGCCATCTGACGTGAGGTATAATACCATCTGGAAGTTCTCGGCGAGTCTGTTCAGTGTACCCAGTCATCACTGAGCACCCGCATACCATCTCTGATGTCAAACACTAATGGATATGGGATCATCCATCGCCCATCACATGGGTCGAGAAGATATACGCTAGTCTACTCTGGAATATCGATGCCCCGTCTCGATATTCCCACGACTAGGAACATTGAAGGATGTACTCATGGACTACCCAGGCCCCACTAGTATGATCTACATCATAGTCCTGGAAGTCGAGTACATCTCCTAAGGGCTTTATCAACATGTAACGGAGAGACTGAAAGTATACATGTTAAGATAAAGATCAACCAGATAGCGTACTATCATGTCGAGCAAGAAAGTCCTACCTATATATGTCCCAGCATCCACTACAATATACATCCTATGTACAGTAATGGCCTCTAGGGCATACATATAACTAACATAGATCTGGGTAGACACCACAATAAAATTCATGGAGATCTGCTCTCATTCCCTCTCTGGAACGGTTAAAGGTTACAACTCTCCAGCCGGTCTCAACTGCTCAACCAAGCACGCAACAAGTCAGAGACCTCGAAATGAAATCTGAAACTTCACTCTTCATCACTGCCCACCGTAACTAACTCTCAAGTCACATTACATCTTGGCGGCACTTGGATGAACACAGAAATCTGACCGATGTGCCTGCTCTGGGACCTCGCGTCTCTACCTATCAGTATCAAGTACACCCCCAACGAGTCAGGAACGTAGCACACCCTGGTCACAAATCAGAATTCCGAATTTTTACCCAGCCGAACATGCTCAGAATCTCAGATAGACGAGCATCGACGGGCTGTGCCTTACGAACGATTCAGGAAAAGTGGACGGGCGCGAACATGAGCAAGCTGTCCCCTCAGTAGAGGCGAACTTAGGCTATACTCCACGATCGCACAAAAACTGTAAATCTGCAGAAGACTGTCTCTGAACTGCGCACAACTGGAACAAGCTACCCCCGGGCCTATGACTCAAAGCATCAGCTACTACAATCGCCTTGCCCCGGGCAACAAAGGATCTCACAAGCACAATCCTTCACAAGCTACATCCAACGGTGCAGTTTCAATAATCAAAACCCACTGCAGGAAGATGTACACAAAGCTCTGGTGGTCCGTGAAAATCTGGCATGACTTTCCACACAAGTAGTGTCCCCAATTTTCAACGCAAAACCACCCCGGTCATCTCCAGATCGTAAGTGGGATATCCTGCTGGTACTTCCTCTAACCATCGGGAAGCATGAGCAATAACTCAATAGTGCCACATCAGTACACAATTGAGCCCTACTCGCGAAACATCACAGTGAACAACAAAGTCGCCCGATCCAGAAGCAAATATAGATCTGGTGCAGTCGTCACCCGAGTCTATAACTGCTGAAAACTCCGCACGCACGCCTCAGTCTAAGAAAAGGAACCCCCTTCCCGATCAACCCGGTCAACCGTTCAGCGCTACATAAGTAAACCTGCACGAAACGGCGGTAAAAACCGACTAAGCCTAAAAAGCTGCAGACCTCTGTCCCTGCTATAAGTCTGGACCAAGGCTGTACGGCCTCGATCTTCCTCGCGACCATACAAAAACCGTCTTCCGTTACCACATGACCTTAGGAAGTTAACACAATCAAGCTTGAAGGAACACTCCGAGAATTTAGCAAACCGCTGGGGCTCTCCCAACATCTGCAAAACAAATCTTCAAGTGCTGCTCAACTTCCTCACGACACATTGGAATAGACCAGAATGTCATCAAAACACAACAATCGACTGGTCGAGGAACGGCCTGAAGAAACCTGGTCCATCACATCCATGAATGCTACTAGGGCATTGGTGAGTCCAACGACACCACCAAAAACTCAAATTGCCCATAGCGCACACAAAGCAGTCTTCGGAATGTCCCCACTCCGAACCCGCAACAAATGATGACCTGATCCTAAAAAAACATAGAAAAGCATGTCTCGCACCCTGGAGCTGATCGAATAAATCGTCAAGGTGAGGTAAAGGATACTTATCCACACCGTAACTCAGTTTAATTGACGACAAATCGATACACAACCTCAAACTGTCGTCCTTCTCTTGACGAACAGAATAGGAGCTCCCCAAAGTGAAACACTTGGATGAACAAGTCCCTCAACAAACAACTCTGCAGCTGATCCTCAAGCTCCCTAAACTCTGCCGGCTCATCTGGAACACGTCGGAAAACTCTCGCACGATAGGAACCCGGTCTAACAATCCACTGTGGCTGCGGCATCCCTAACGGAAGCCAAGAATCCTCGACATCGTCTCCCTAAAATCCGACTAGCGAAAAAGGCTGAATTCAAGCTGTGAGAGGCGGCACCACTGTCCCCCTGCACAACGAAAACTGACTCGCCGGGAAAACAAAACCTGACTGTTTTCTCGTGGCAGTCCACAGACGCCTAGCACGTAGCTAACCAGTCCGTGCCCAGGAGAAAGTCAAATCCAACATCTCTAGAAGGATCAAAATGACGGACGAATCTCTATCTCCTATCCGATTGGCACACGACCGAAATACGTGTCGCGCAACAAAAGAATCGCTGACAGAAGTTAACACAACAAACGGCTGATCAAGCTAACACAACTCACCTCGTCCTAAGCCTCCGCTACTCCCGCGACGGTCACGAAATCTGTCTCGACGACCGAACCACTGTCTCTGGGCTGGTACACCTGCACGAGCCCTCCTCTGATCCGGAACTCCTGAAGTCTCTGGAAGACATGCCTCGTCAGCTAGGTCTGCATCCACTGGTTCTGTATACGTAACGCTATGCAGTGTGCTGACCGTAAGGAAAATCTGGGTAACAGGGGTGGCAACCTCCTGTCGCTGCGCTCGACTGGTGTCCACCAATAACCTCATCCTCTGGCGCATATCCTGCATCTCAGCCTCAAGTCCAGCGATATGATCTAACAAAAGCGGATCAAACTGCTCCTGTGCAACGGGCGTGCCATCCTGGTCAGTCCTCGCCCTACACGAGTCAACTCTGACCTCGGCACTCGTTGCACCTCTCTGAGTCCCCACAGACATCGGCGGTATAAGGCTATAAATGGAAAAAGGATTCGATAAGAACACGGAAATCGAATAACAAGGATATGTATCATCAAGGAAGGAATTTCAAGCAATTAGTACTTAAGTCAGTTTAGGCGGAGTACCGTGTCGTAAGTATGCCACGGAATATACACATGCTACGTTACTCTGCTTAAGCTATCTACTCCATCATACCAAGGTCATCCTACACTCTGACTGGTAAAACCTAGCACTCTGATACGAACTTTGTAACGACCCGAAATTGGCACATTACGGCCCTTAAACTACGCAACGTCTACAGGCGTAACGTAATTTAAGTAAGCCGAAAACCCAGCAATCTAAACTATCAAAAGTAGTAAAAAAGTGATAATAGTATTTTCAAAACCTTTGAAATCTCAACCCAAATATTTTAAGGTACAACTTTTCTTCCTCAAAAATTTTGGCAGCACCTCCTTTGTAAAAACCAACCCCAAAAATGGGTACAACATAAATATAAGTAAAGCATCCCCACCAGGAGCAAATCCACGCCCAACGGCGGAAAACAACCACCACAACAGATATACGACGCTATAGCAAAGAAATAAAAGACGATATAAGTAAAACTGCATAAAGACATCCAAGTCACCAAAATATACAATATCGTCCTCACATGAAGTCTCTAAGTCAATACATGATTATGGTATATGGAGAGTACAAGGTACAAGATAACAATAACAACAATAGATAGCCGCAAAAACCCACCTATAGCAAAACGTGCATAGTCAACCGAAGCGGTATCTGCAGCAAAAGATGATACGAAAGATGGAAAGCCTGCCGCGACTGCCCTGGGGAAACACCTGCAAACACTGTGGCACAACGGGGGTGAGTTGCCAACTCGTGAATAGTAAATAACATATGCAGGTAATCATAAGTATGCACGTACAGCGCAAATCTAAAACATGCAAGCTGATTGCAATAAGATGGCAGTATGTATGTGCAATAGTCAGGAAAAGTACTTTAGCAGGTACCACTAATACATGAAGCAATGCATATAAAGTAAATGAGGAGTATGGAATAAAATATGTCATAAATTACGGAATCCTGACTTCGTGATAGGACCAACGTCTATCGAGACAATCTAAATCCAAAAGTTCCTCAAATCAGCCTCTAAATTGGCTCTCTTATCAAGTAAATCTCATATATCCTGTATGTACAACATCAGTATATCACACATATCCCGTATGTACAACATCAGTATATCCAACATATCCCGTATGTACAACATCAGTATTAAATAAGTTTCAAGTGTCTAACATCGACACCCAAAACATCATGAAACAAGTGTCTAGTATCGACACAGAAATACTGATCTCTGAGGCGCCATCACCTGGGACTGGCCTTCCAATGTCATGTACATACATCCTAATAACCTGGGTAAGCACCACCCGCAATCTACAAGGCATGTACGTACATAACCTCGATCGATATCCCCCAGATATACGTCGAGTCCAAATACTATCACCGAATGGCAAACTCCCCCAGCCGGGCTTAACGGCATGGACCTTCGATCTTCTTGCTTCGGTGAACCAACCGAGCTCTACCATGTACCCGCACACGGCCCATGACACCTCCTCGCATTGGGTATATATAAGCTCAGAACCGAGAAATCTCACGGTGGAAACTGAAATATCATATCATGAGAAACCGGGTTTTTCAAATAATGCATAATTTCATGAAACGACCACGGTCCTCAAATCCAGAAAACATCAAGTAACGAATAAGTATAACTGCATGAATCAATACATATATATTAGCATCCTATTCCACTAATATATATATATATATATATATGCATATATAACAACGTCTCATTCCACTGTTATATATAATAAGGAAATAAACAACAGAGAACATCGCATGAAAATCATATAACCATGCGGAATCCAATAAATATAATATATGCAGCATGAAACAGTAATATGAGCATATAAAAGAAAAACCGCTATTTAACTGCAACAAGTTATTAAATATATCATGCATTTCCTAATTTCTCCGAAATCAGATGCAACACCAAATACAGGTGAACATGTTGCTATAACAAGGTATGCGTAATCATGTCAGTATAGCAAGATATGTGTGTCCATATGTAAGTATGTATGATGTAAAAGTATCTGTAGCAAAGTATGTCTCTATACCTATCCATAATACCCTCCAAGTATATGTATGTATGTATGCCAGATGTACATGTAGCTATGTCTCATATGTGTATATACCTATCACTAATGGTACACTAGCATATAGGTATATGGGTAACTAGCATGTAAGCATGTCAGGGCATATGTGTAAGCATGTAGGTATACAGGTATGCTATATGTCATATGCACAATGAAAATAAGGATCGTGTCTCAGTGTCCCTAAGCAATCCAATATCACATATGTATATGTGTTGTGCGTGTCATGGCAATTATTGACGGTGTGAGTGGCATACAATCAGTGCTCGTGCAACATGAACCGTTAATAAAAGTGTTGTGTCTTATTAATACTATGTCTAAATACAATAGGTAAATGAGATATGCAACGAAATACAAATGCACAAACGAGTCCATATACTAAACACTAAAGGTCATATCATTTGATCTAGCCCAAACACATAACTCCTTGCGAGCGATCCCCCTGTAGATGTTAAATCTACTCACCAACGCTCCTGGCTAAGTAAAGCATACCACTCGCTTTCCCCTCTTCGCAGCGTCCGAAGTCCCCGCCTGCGATCCTGAACACATATAATAAAAAAGCAAGTGTATATAAGCAATCGACCAAAAATACGTATAACTACGTTTGACCGACGCACTAACTCCAAACATACCCCCAAGTGTTCGTTTTATGGTCTAACGCGCGTAGCGACACTACGAAACGAACTCAAGAGCAAAAGCTACACAAAGACACGAACGACATCGGCACGACCCTAGCTAGGAACGCAACGCAACTACCAAGTCTAGACCCTGATCGTACCAATCGCACATTCATAACACAAGATATAGCGTGGAATCAATACACATAACGTCGCAACGTCAAAAGAAAGCCACGCCCAAAATATCCATAAATCTAGTAAGCAGTATATATCATTTTAGCACAAAACTAAAAGTTTTACCAAAACTAGAACTTACAAACATCTTCAAATAGCAAGGTTAAACCACTTATACCTTTACTAAAATTTTAGATTTCACTAATTAGGATTAGCAAAACTTTAGTTTGTTAATTAGCTCAATTAGCCGATCTGGAAAATATCATTTAACAAATTAGCAACTTGATTAAGTTTTCATTTGTCTTAACTTATCACTTAACCATTCCACTAATCAAAACCCTAACTTGATTATGAAAATGATATCTTGAATTTCTAAATATAAATTTAAAAGCTTAATTTAAACATCAAATTAAGCTAATTAAAGGTATTATGCAACTAAAAGAGATTAGGGTTATGGTTTTATATCTTCCAAGAACACAACTTGAAACAAGAACAATCCACAGTTTTGCCTCCAAAATCCTCACTAGAATGAAGATCTAAGTAAGATTTGTGAAGAAGAATGAAGGTTTTGGATTATATTTGATTTTCTATGAATTAATTTGGATTTTTCATGATTATTTTGAAGCAAAATGAGATGAAATGAGTGGAAAGAAGATGAAGGGTAGCAAGGGAATGCGTTGCCGGCCATGAGAGGAAAGGCTAGGGTGTTGTGGAATTTTGGAGAAAATTCTAGAAGATAATTGCAATAATTGCATAATAAAACAAAAAAAATAGCATTCGTCACCATTTCTTTTCTTGAAAATTCATTTAATTACACAAAATATAAAGATATTTGGAGAGAAGATTCTAAACATAAATCTAGTGATTAACTTAGCGTAAAACCACATTAGTAGTAATTTATCCGCATAAAAAAGTAATTACCACTAATAAAGTGCACAAATAAAGCATTAAAATAATATTTTATTGGGAAAATTTTTTATGTGAACCAAAACTTCCCATTGACCTCCAAAGTTCGCGCACTATCTTTATTCTAGCTTATCTAGGAGCCGACAAGTCTTTGTTGAAGTTTGATCACAATCGGGTTAAAACGGAAAACACCGACAATTTTACCCTAAAACGGAAAAATTCGCAAAACGATTTCTAAAACGTTACACAAATGAATTCTTTAGACATCACATGCCTAACAATTATAAACCCCGCATTTTAGTCTCGATATTGAAAACACTTTTCAATAAAAAGTCGGGTAATTCAACAAGATTCCCGACAACCGGATCGAATGCTCGTCGGAAACTTTCATAGACGGCAGCACCCCCGATGCCGTCGACGAAGTGCACTTAGGCGGAACACCAAGGGCGCGAGCACCTGAACAGATGCTTTAGGCGACGGCGTTCTCCTACAGTCACTTGGTCGGGGCGTGGCCATCTAGTAAGGTTACCCGGCGAGTATCCGCGTACACTACGTAATTGCAACGCACTTTTGATCCACATCAAAATCTCGTGGCAACCGATCAAATGAGACTAAACTGCTAGATTTATAAAATTCAAATTAGTTTTCACAAAACTAAATATGTGGATTCCAAATATTGTATCACAATCATAATAGCTAAACGATATTAAACTTTTCGATTGAATAAAAAACACCCAAAATTTCCCAAAGAGCTTAACACTTGAGCGGGGTTTAAAAAATACCCAGAACATGCCACAGCAACTATGGACCAACCGTAGAACGGTCAACCCTTGCCTCACCTATGGCGCTGCGGAACTACCGCAAACCCAAGGGTTTTGTGGCGGTTTTGACGGTCACAGAATCGAGTTAGGATTTCGTTCTTCTAAAGGGTCCATAGAAAACACTTGCATGATTATCTGAAGATTTCAAACTTGGAAAAAATCCAACTCTTGGAAAATTTCCAGCGGGAGAAAAATTGGGTTATTGATATCCGTTCGAACTTTTTAACGTCGTCTAAATAACCCGAATAGATGTTAGAATTACGATTACGAAACACTCCGAATTTCCTTTGCACAAAGATAACATCACACGCAATTTTAGCAAAAACAAGCAATACCTGAAATACCAAAACCCAGAGACTGGAATACGATAAAAATTTGAAGCCCAGAACAATTCCCAAAACCGGCCAGGCCGGATTTTCAGGCAATGTGGCTAGACATTTTTCGGCGAGAAGGGTTCAAATTTCTACTGTGTTCATGTTACATCTCATGCAACATTCTGCAATTGCTTAAAAAAATTTAGACTCTCTGAAAATTTTGACGGAAACTGGGTTTATATTTCGAGTGTTTCGGAGTTGTTTCGGTTTCGTAATACTACAACATCGTCTAAATCATTAGCATGGCTCTGATACCACTTCTGGGTTCCCTAGTGTCGCCGCTGGATTTCGGAAGGCATCGACCATGCCGTTTTCAAAAATTGGCGCACTAAAGAACCCTAACGCTAGAATCTAAACTAGAGAATTAGACGAACAAGCATGTAAACATCTTTTCATCTAAGTGAATAAGGAATACAACCTTTGTTGACCAGTCCTTCATTTCAATAGCCCCGTGTAGTAGTCCCTTCGCTCCAAGTAGTAATCTCCCGGACTCTAGTGAGGCTCCACAAGGTGAAATGAGCAAGCTTGCTTGAAGTCTTCGAGGCCGAAGAAGATCTACGTCGAGAAGACACTAACTCAAGCTACCTTTTCACTAAGTGATGATCTAGTGAAGAAACAACCCAATATAAATGGCTAGTAGAGAAAAGGTTGATGAAGTAGGAATTTTGCTCACTTTAGAAATAACTTTCTCACTATTTTTCTTCACCTCTCATGAAGCTAGAAAGCTTTTAGAGATGAGGAAGAAGATGAAGCGTGAATGGAATAATGAATGAGAATGGCAACCATGGGTGAGTTAGTATCGTATACTAACTCATGTAGAGACTAAACCATGGCTAACAATAATGGTTAGGTTAATAAATATCTACAAGTAAAACAAAACTAGTGGACTAATTCAAAGATGTTTTAAGCTTCTCCAAGCTTCCAAGCATGAAAATTTCCAACTGATATTGAATTACTTTAAATAAATAAAACCTTACATTATTATAAGCATGGTGTGAGTCTCATACACCCATGTACCATGTGGCATCAAGCATGACACAAAATAATGTACATTAATATATATCACATATATACTAATTGTACACTAGTGAGAAAAAGAAATCTTAAATGAGCTAATATTAGTTAATATAAATTAATATATCAAATATATAATTATACATTAAATTATTAAATCAACACTTGATTTAATAATCCGGTTATATCACATACAACCGACTAATATCAAATGTATCAACTTGTCAAATAAACAATTAATTCGACAGCCCGGCTACATCACATATAACTGGCCGATATCTCATATCGCAAGAATAGAATACGGTATCACATACTCGTATTAATCTCGGTCCCGCACATATCACATATGTGCTCCTACTTCGTTTTGCTTGAGCCAGAAAACCTCTGTGTAGGACTCTAAAAACTCGTCAATACGCCGGTAGTAGGTGGTGATCATATAAGTCACCCACAAGCCGCAAGCGGTCTGCTAAACGTAACGGCCACCCGAGTATTGAGCGATCAGAAGATCAACAAGCAAGCCTGCTCATACTTCTGCGAATCTAACAAGTAACACTACAATACAGTCCGGTCTCTTCGTCAGATATGTCGCATATCACAGCCTGGCGGTAGTATAACGTCAGATCCCAATAGCCCGATAAGTCATGCCGACGAAAGGTCCATAACGGTTCGAGAAACTACTGATAACACTTACCAGTAGATCTCTGTAACCCTGGCCAGGGATTTCCTGTTATGGCCAATCGAGCAGAGTGCAACATCAAACCCCAATACCGGGAGAGACGAATCCCCTCCTATCGCTTTTTGCCTCCATGTGACTCTGGAATGTACCCAAAAACCACCGTTTTGCATGATCTCTTGAATGTGGTAGGGTGGAAATCAAAACACAGTGGGAATCATATAAGACTCTATGATGATCTCAGGTCGACAGACTGACCTGTACCAGTGTCACCAGAGAACTGCTATCTTACGATAGGTATAATGTTAGTTATATGTATGCCATAGAGGCCATTACTATACATAGGATGTATATTGTAGTGGATGCTTGGACATATATACGGAGGACTTTCTTGCTCGACATGATAGTATGCTATCTGGTTGCACTTTACCTTAACGTGTACACTGATTGTCTCTCTGTTACATGTTGGTAAAGCCCTTAGGATGTGTACTTGACTACCTGGACTATGATGCGGATCATACTAGTGGGGACATGGTAGTCCATAAGTACATCCTTCAAGGTCCCTAGTCGTTGGTGTATCGAGACAGGGCATCGATATACCATAGTAGACTAGCGTATACCTTCTCGACCCATACAGATGGGCGATGGATGATCCCATATCTATTGGAGTTTGACATCAGAGATGATATACGGGTGCTCAGTGGAGACTGGGTACACTGGACGGACTCGCCGAGAACTCCCAGATGGTATTATACCTTACGTCAGATGGCAGTTCTCTGGTGACACTGGTACAGAGTAGTCTATTGACCCGAGATCGTCATAGAGTCTTGTGTGGTTCCCACTGTGCTTTGATTTCCACCTTACCACGTCCAATAGGGCGTGCAAATGGTGGTTTTTAGGTACAGTCCCGAATCGCATGGATGCAATTAGCGATAGGAGGGGATTCGTCTCTCCCGGTATAGGGAGTTGATGTCGCGCTGTGTTCGATTGGCTATAACCGGAAATCCCTTGCCAGGGTTGCTGAGATTTACTGGTAAGTGTTACCAGTAGTTTCTCGAACTGTTATAGACCTCATATCGACATGACTTATCGAGCTATTGGGGTCTGACGTTTACCACCCCTAGGCGAGATATGCGACATATCAGACGAACAGACCGGACTGTACGGTAAGTGTTACTGGTTGGATTCACAGGAGTGTGAGCGGGCTTGCTCGTCGATCTTCTGATCGCTCAATACCCGGCTGGCCGTTACGTTTAGCAGACCGCTTGCGGCTTGTGGGTGTTTGATATGATCATCACATGCTACCGGCGTATTGACGAGTCTTTAGAGTCCTACACAGAGGTTTCCTGGCTCAAGCGAAATGAAATAGGAGCGCATATGAGATATGTGTGGGACCGAGAATAATGCGTGTATGTGATACCGTATTCTATTCTCGCAATGAATGTATCGATTGGTTGTATGCGATATAACCTAGTTATCGAATCAAGGATTGATTCGATAACCCGATACATTGAATATTAGTCGGTCATATGCGATATGACCGGATCATTAAATCAAGTGTTGATTTAATGATTTAATGTATAATTATATATTTGATATATTACTTTACATTAACTAGTATTTGTTCACTTAAGATGGATTTTCTCGCTTGATGTGCACATTATATATATGATATAGTTTTGTGCACTAGTTTGTATCATGTTTGATGATACATGCAAACTTGGGTGTGTATGATTAAACCATGGTTATGTTAATGGTTAGGGTATTGATTAACTTGTTTATTTATTCTCTTTATTCTTTTTGGCAAAGGAAAAAGAAATGGTTGCTTATTTTGGATTTACATAGAAGCTTCATGAAGCATTGAAAAGTTCAACCATTTTTGTTTCTTTTGCCTAACCTAACCATTCACCTAACCTTAGTTTATTCTCTACACTTAACCATGGTTGCTAATATGATAAGAATGATTTTTATATCCATTTATTCAATATTCTTATCATATTATCATCATCTTCTTCTTCTTCTTCTTCAAGAAGAAAGAAGCTTGCTAGCTTCAATGGTGAAATGAGAAAAAGAGTGAGAAATCCAATTCTAAAGTGAACCCACTTCCTATTTCTTCATCCTCTACCACTTGCTAAGTAGTATAGGGTGTTTTCTTCACAAGTTTCTTGACTTGGTGAAGTTGGAGCTTGATCTTGTGTTGCCTCGACGTAGATCATCTTCGGCATCGAAGTCGACGACCTAGCCCGATCATTTCTTCGACGAAACCATCGCTAGAGTCCGGGATCCGATGATCGCAGCGGAGGGATATAATCATGGAGCTAAGGAAGTGGAGGACCGGATCTACAAAGGTTTTATTTTCCATTTACTCTTAGTTAAGTTGTTAACTAGTTATCGTTTTCGCCTAAAACTCTAATCAACGATCGCATTAGGGTTTCTCGGCACCGGAATTTTTTGAATTTGGCATGGTTGATGCCTTGTGAGACCTCATTAGCGTGCCTAGGATCCCTACAGTGGTATCAGAGCCTAGCTAGAGCCTTAGGCGATGTGTAGACGATGTTAGATACCCGATCGAACCCGATACGTCCAAGTTTACCCCCTCTCTGTACAATTTTCAAAACTGTGGATTTTTCCCAATTAAAAATGCTCAGAAAATAGTACAGGGAAATATAAGACTAACTGTAAAAAATGAGACTGTAACTCACTTAAACGGCCGCAGAACCGCGGCAATGACATGCCATTAGCGGCGGTTCCGCGGCGAAATTGATGAGTTAGGGTTTCAATTTTATACAGTTTCCCCCGTATGTGATTCCTGAAGTTTGTGGGCACTTTTAATTATACTCAACTGTTGAGTTTTCTGGGGTGAATTGGGGACTCATTGATTCGATCGGATCTTTTTAACCTCGTTTATGGTTTTCCGGGTATTAAAGAACATGTTAAAAAGTTCGACCGGATATAAATACCTACTTTTTTCCCTGTCGGGAAATTTCCAAGTGTTGGATCTTTCTGTGGTTTAATAACGTTCTAAGTAGTGCAAGTAACACGATGGACCCTCTAGAAGACAACAAAACTTAACTCGATTATGTGACCGTCTTGAACTGCCCTTTGAACCTTCGGGTTTGGGGCAGTGCGGCGTGCCACATGTGAGGCGTTGGCTTGACCCTTCTACGGCTGGACCGTTGGTACTGAGGCATGAACTGGATGTTTTTAAACTTGTTTCATGTGTTGATCTGTTTCGGGAAAACTTAGGTGTTTGATTGTTCAATCGGAAAGTTTAACATTTTCTATTTATCTGGAATGTGATACAATAATTGGAATTCATAAATAGTTATGAGATAACTGATATGAATGTTATAAACATAGCACTTTAGTCTCACTTGATCGGTTGCCACGGAATTTTGATGCGATCAAAAGTCCGTCGCAATCACGTAGCGTACGCGGATACTCACCGGGTAAACTTAATAGACAGCTACACCCCAGAGCCCCGACCAAGTGACTGTAGGAGAACCCCGTCGCCGAAAGCATCCGTTCGGGTGCTCGCGGCAGCGGTGTTCCGCCTTGGTGCACTTTGTCGACGGCGTCGGGGGTGCGGCCACCTACTAAAGTTTGCGACGAGCATTCGATCAGGATGTCGGGAATCTTGTTGAATTGCCCGACTTGATATTGAAAAGTGTTTTCGATAATGAGACTAAAATGCGGGGTTTATAATTGTTAGGCTTGCGATGTCTAAGGAATTCATTTGATTAGGCATGCGATGTCTATGCAAGTTGCGGATTCCAACTGTTGTAGTTTTACACTTTCTTTTCTGCGACCGTAAGTGTAATATGTGATATCGCTGGTTTCGTTGTTATATGTCAACGACAATTGGGATACGCATGTTTACTTACGTTGATGACATGTGATGTTATGTGTTGCTGGATATGTTATATTGGATTGTCGTGTTTGAATAGCCAGGGGGTTTTATGTGAGATGAGTGTTTTTTTTTATTTTCATTCATGTAAAAACCTGTATGTAATATTCTTTTATTGGGGCACTTCTAGGTTGCGGAAGTTGTCACCTTTTGTATATTATTTACTTTTCCGCACTAGGATAGACCCAAGGTGGAGAGCACAAGTAACCGGGTTCTGGAGTCCAGTGGGAGACCAACTCGAGGAGTCGAGTCCGGGTCTCCTAACTCCAGAATTGGTAGGGTTGCTTGCCGCTCTCGTAGGGGTCTAGGGGTGTGGGTTTGGCTATTCATCGCGACCGTGGAATCCGTGTTTTATACTGGCTCGTATTGAAAACACGGACGTCCTAGTATATCCAATGTTTCATATGTTTCTTTTGCTGCGATATCTGTGATGTGATCATTTGATGTTCTGTGATAAATACTTTATATAGAATATATGATATATTATATAGACGTTACTTATGTTTTACACCCGCGCTAGCCCTGCCCCGCTCTGCCGTTAGTCACCTAACCTAACGGTGCATGAGGGGACATCGAGGCGAACACGGATGACATAAGTGTACGTCGTATTTATCTGTGATGTTTAGGTGCTTAAATGTTGGGACTTCATTAATGTGATTAATGAAAGAAAAAGAAACCTAAAGATGTTGTAGAATCGAATTTCAAAAATAAAACAGGTAGCTACAGTTCTTGCTTTGCACAGCGGTATATGTGATATATCCTGCACCTTATTCGATAAGGAAAGGGTCGAGATCCCTTCACCGGGAGTGACCCCTTTAGCAATAACTGGCAGATGCTACAACCCTCGGTTTGTCTTTTGATTGCTTCTATAGTTTCTGCTTTGCACAGCGATATATATGATATATCCCGCACCTCATTCGACGAGGAAAGGGTCGGCGATCCCTTCACCGGGAGTGACCCCTTTAGCAAAACTAGAAAAGCCTCAAAAACACTCCATTTTAAAATCATTTGATTCTACGACGATATCAAGTTCATTACGCAATAGGTTTTCAGAAAAACCTGTCGTAGCCCTCCGTCATTTCAGATAAGTCCTACTTAGTATTCGTGCTACGTTTGTGGACTTCCGTTAAGACGTAGTGTGCGGTAGCTAACTAGTATTTATCTGTTTATGCATATGATGCAGATTGGATTAGGGCAGTCGTGCGGCCTTGTTGACCTCCGTCAAGGGTCGTGCGGATGGGTTTGATTCGATCAAGAAATGACGGGTTGAACTTGACTAGTAGCCTATGGTTTGTTGACCTCCGTCAAGGTCATAGGGTGCTAGGGGCAAAATTATCGGGAATTTCAAGTGTTGAAATTTGCAATGAGATTGCATACCTTCTATGAGATAGTTGGATCCCGATACCCACTGCGAGTAAGAGTTACTCCTGGGAGAATTTTATACATTACAATTAGCCGATCAAGTAGGTGTCTAGAAAGGTGTTAACGAGGTTACGCCTCTGGGAAAACGAGGTTTACATTAATTAGGTTCGTGCGAAAGCACGGGGGACCTCCCTCAAAGTACCGACACTGGCCTGGCTGAAAGATTGGCGAACTTGTAGTGTGTAATTAATCCCGGCTAGTCTTTCCTTTTAGGGTTTGAAAGAAGATTTGATAAAAACAGTGGGAGCCATCCTGATTAGATAAAATAATAACCAATCTGATCTTGCAAGAGCATACGCCGAGTGTTTTCTTCTCTCTCTCTCCAGGTAGCGACCATATCACGCCTTAATCAAGATAATAATACGGATATTTGACCGAACCCGCTTGTTATACTGAGCTGGGGAACGTTGGTCCCGCTCCAACTTATAATTGTTATAAGACAGAGCAGGAATTAGGGGAATGCCAGGATTCCCATGCCTCCCAAACGAAGAAAGTGCATGTGATGCATCTCCTTCGGGTGTGTTCATTACATTGAACTGTTTCTCAGTATCCTTTACGTCCTGAGTATGTGATACCGGATCAGGATCCCGCATATGTAATCTGTTATATGGGCTAAAGAAAGGTAGAGAACTGAGAACGGGTAATAAGTTTCATGAGACAGAAAACGGTGCAAGTGTTACAGCCAAGTCTGTTAGTCACTGTCACCCTGTATTCCAAATACATTGATTCTGAACGAATGTTATTAGATACCGAACCTGATATACAAAATCATATCAGCCTCTTTATTAGTAAAGAAATGATAAAATTTTGTATTGTTGGATAATGTTTTGAACATTTCGTATATCAAAAGTTGATCGGTTCAGGCACGTTATCTAAAAGCATTGATGTTCTAAATCAAACTACAGTTCTTAGTATACAGAACACACAAAAGAGGAAGAGTTCAGAAATGAACGGATCCTTTTTGAGGTATTGTAGACTAGGTCATATCAATGCGACCCGACTAGCTGAAGTTACATATAGATGCATATTTAAATCAGTTTGAATTTACATCTTGTGAAACTTACCGGTCATGTCACAAAGATAAGATGACCACAGCTCTGTTTATTGGAAACTGAGAAAGAGTTAGTAAACTCTTGGGATTGATACATGTTGATGTATGTAAGGTCCCCAGTCTACACATGCCAAGACCGGTTCTTTGTACTTCATTACATTCTCTGATAATCTCTCAAGATTCAGTCATATGTTCCTGTTGAAACACAAGTCCGAACCTTTTGAGATATTCACAGAATATAAGTTAGAAGTAGAGAACCAAAACGGGTATAAGTATTATGTCCTATGATGTGATCAGGGAGGAGAATACTTAAGCACTAAAATCTTGGACTATTCTAAAGGAGAATGAGATTCTCTCTCAGCATTACTCCTCCGAATACACCATAGCACGATGGTATATCGGGGCGGAGCAAAAGCACCCTATGTGATATGGTGTGCTCTATGATGAGTACTACTGAGTTTCCTATTTCCTTTTGGGTGTTATGCACTTATGAAGTTGCATACCTATTGAATAGGTTCGAATCAAATCAGTGCTTACCACTCCATATAAGATATGGTATGGGAAGAGCCTATCTCTTAAGTAAGTTAAGATTTGGGATTGTCCGGCCTATGTCAAAAGCAAAATCCGGACAAGATTGAGGCAAGGTCAGTTCTGTAGAACTGGAAAGGTTCCAGCTATACAAACTGCAGCTGATGATTTACTAGAACCAAAGGATTCAATTGTTTCCAACGAACCTCAGCCTCTCCGCCGATCTAGTAGGGTTCCTCACCCACCTGAGAGTTACTACGGTTTCTCTATGACAGTGGGAGCGAGGATTGCATCATGAGATGATGACCCAACTATTTTCGAGCTGGCCATCAGGAGTGGGACTCTGTGAGAATGACTAGATGCTTAGCGATCTGAAATGGAATCCATGTACACAAACAAAGTATGGACTTTAGTTGTTATATCTGAAGGGTTAAATCCCCATCAGGAGCAAGTATATCTTGAGAAGATTACTTGGTGTAGATGGAAAAGTTGAGACTTTCAAAGACAGACTTGTTAAAGGTTTTCGTCATTGACCAGGCATGGATAATGATGAAACCTTTTTCCAGTGGCTATGCTTAAGTCCATCCAGATCCTACTTGCCACGGCTACATACCATGACTACGATATCTGGCGATTGGGTGTCATGACTGCTTTTCTAAATAATGTTTTAGAAGAGGGCGTCTATAAGTACACAGCCAGAGGGCTTCGTAAACAGTGGGAGCAGCGGAAACGTGTACAAGATGCTTTATAGGATAAAGCAGGCATCGCGGAGTTGGAACATCTGTTTTGATGTAGTAGTCAAAGAGTTTGACTTCATCAAAATGGTAGATGAACCTTGTATATACAAAAAGGTAGTAGGGAGTATGGTGGCGATCCTCGTAGAGTACGTGGAAGACATACTCTTGATAGGGAAGAAGTTTCCTTTGCTACGCTCGATCAATCTCCGCTTAACACAATGATTCTCCACATAGGATCAAAGTGATACCGACTAAATCCTGGGTTTTGGATCTATGAGATAGATCTAAATGGATGTTAGGATTCTCACTAGTTGAATTGAGATGGTATCAACTGATCCAGGGGAGAATCACTGGAAAAGTTCCAGAGTGATAAGGACGACTGAATGTCAGTCACAGGCACTGTCTTTACCCTCAGAAAAGGGACAGTATGTTGGAAGAGTTCCAAGCTAGATACCGTGGCATACTAGACGATAAAGGATGGATACATCGCTACTTAAGATGCTACCAAAGAGGCAGTCTGGATGTATATTAGTTCATGAGATGAACTTCGTTCCTACCATTGTGAGACAATGGAGTTATGGCTTATGCCTAGGAACGTCCGTCCCATCAGTGATCCAGACATATTCTGAGGCAGTGTCACCTGATCATGGAGATAGTTGATCTCCAAGGGATCGAGGTTAGGAGAGTAGACGCAGAGGACAACACGGCGGATCCACTCACAAAGGCCTTTTCCCAGAGATATACTTTTATGGGATGGTTGAGTATGAGATACTACAACCACTGCTATAAGATGGCCCTAGTGCAAGTGGGAGATTGTTAGTTATATGTATGCCCTAGAGGCCATTACTATACATAGGATGTATATTGTAGTGGATGCTTGGACATATATAGGGAGTACTTTCTTGCTCGATATGATAGTATACTATCTGGTTGCACTTTACCTTAACGTGTACACTGATTGTCTCTCTGTTACATGTTGGTAAAGCCCTTAGGATGTGTACTTGACTACCTGGACTATGATGCGGATCATACTAGTGGGGACATGGTAGTCCATAAGTATATCTTTCAAGGTCCCTAGTCGTGGGTGTATCGAGACAGGGCATCGATATACCAGAGTAGACTAGTGTATACCTTCTCGACCCATACAGATGGGCGATGGATGATCCCATATCTATTGGTGTTTGACATCAGAGATGATATACGGGTGCTCAGTGGAGACTGGGTACACTGGACGGACTCGCCGAGAACTCCCAGATGGTATTATACCTTACGTCAGATGGCAGTTCTCTGGTGACACTGGTACAGAGTAGTCTGTTGACCCGAGATCGTCATAGAGTCTTGTGTGGTTCCCACTGTGCTTTGATTTCCACCTTACCATGTCCAAGAAGGCGTACAAAATGGTGGTTTTTGGGTACAGTCCCGAATCACATGGAGGCAATGAGCGATAGGAGGGGATTCGTCTCTCTCGGTATAGGGAGTTGATGTTGCGCTGTGTTCGATTGGCTATAACAGGAAATCCCTGGCCAGGGTTGCTGAGATTTACAAGTAAGTGTTACCAGTAGTTTCTCGAACTGTTATAGACCTCATATCGACACGACTTATCGAGCTATTGGGTTCTGACGTTTACCACCCCTAGGCGAGATATGCAACATATCAAACGAACAGACCGGACTGTACGGTAAGTGTTACTGGTTGGATTCACAGGAGTGTGAGTATGCTTGCTCGTCAATCTTCTGATCGCTCAATACCCGGGTGGCCGTTACGTTTAGCAGACCGCTTGTGGCTTATGGGTGTTTGATATGATCATCACTTGCTACCGGCGTATTAACGAGTCTTTAGAGTCATACACAGAGGTTTCCTGGCTCAAGCGAAACGAAATAGGAGCGCATATGAGATATGTGCGGGACCAAGAATAATGCGTATATGTGATACCGTATTCTATTCTCGCGATGAATGTATCGATTGGTTGTATGCGATATAACCTAGTTATCGAATCAAGTATTGATTCGATAAGCCGATACATTGCATATTAGTCGGTCATATGCGATATGACCGGATCATTAAATCAAGTGTTGATTTAATGATTTAATGTATAATTATATATTTAATATATTACTTTACATTAAATAGTATTTGTTCACTTAAGATGGATTTTCTCACTTGATGTGCACATTGTATATATGATATAGTTTTGTGCACTAGTTTGTTTCATGTTTGATGATACATGCAAACTTGGGTGTGTATGATTAAACCATGGTTATGTTAATGGTTAGGGTATTGATTTACTTGTTTATTTATTCTCTTTATTCGTTTTGGCAAATGAAAAAGAAATGGTTGCTTATTTTGGATTTACATAGAAGCTTCATGAAGCTTTGAAAAGTTCAACCATTTTTGTTTCTTTTGCCTAACCTAACCATTCACCTAACCTTAGTTTATTCTCTACACTTAACCATGGTTGCTAATATGATAAGAATGATTTTTATTTCCATTTATTCAATATTCTTATCATATTATCATCATCTTCTTCTTCTTCTTCAAGAAGAAAGAAGCTTGCTAGCTTCAATGGTGAAATGAGAAAAAGAGTGAGAAATCCAATTCTAAAGTGAACCCACTTCCTATTTCTTCATCCTCTACCACTTGCCAAGTAGTATAGGGTGTTTTCTTCACAAGTTTCATGACTTGGTGAAGTTGGAGCTTGATCTTGTGTTGCCTCGACGTAGATCATCTTCGGCATCGAAGTCGACGACCTAGCCCGATCATTTCTTCGACGAAACCATCGCTAGAGTCCGGGATCCGATGATCGCAGTGGAGGGATATCATCATGGAGCTAAGGAAGTGGAGGACCGAATCTACAAAGGTTGTATTTTCCGTTTACTCTTAGTTAAGTTGTTAACTAGTTATCGTTTTCGCCTAAAACTCTAGTCAACGACCACATTAGGGTTTCTCGGCACCGGAATTTTTTGAATTTGGCATGGTTGATGCCTTGTGAGACCTCATTAGCGTGCCTAGGATCCCTACATATAATACCATCTAGGAGTTCTTGGCGAATCCGTCCAGTGTACCCCGTCTCCACTGAGCACATGTATACCTTCTCTGATGTCAAATACCAATGGATGTTGGATCATCCATCGCCCATCATATGGGTCAAGAAGCGTATACACTAGTCTACTCTGGAATATCAATGCCCCGTCTCGATACATCCATGACTTGGAACATTTGAAGGATGTACTTACCGACTACTTTTGCCCCACTAGTATGATCTACATCATAATCCTGGTAGTCAAGTACTCATCCTAAGGGCTTTATCAACATGTAATAGAGAGACAATAAGTGTACATGTTAAGATAAAGTGCAACCAGATTACATACTATCATGTCGAGCTAGAAAGTCCTCTATATATATGTCCAAGCATCCACTACATTATACATCGTATGTACAGTAATGGCCTCTAGGGCATACATATTACTAACATGTAGTAGCCGTATTGGATACATGCAGGGTTCCGATCAAATGAGTGTACCAGTTACCCGGACTTTCGATCGGACGGTTGATAATATTAGCCGGCTCGGGTTTGAGCCGGATTATTAAATCAGATATTGATTTAATAATTTATGTATATATATTTCGATATGTATATTCTAGTATTATGTTCTTTATATTATTCTATCTCTTCGGGTATTCGTATTTCAGTACGAATACAGGTATGTATATATAGTAAAATGTAATCCGTATTTTTACAGATAACATTCTAGAAGGTGGACACCTCATTTAGTTTTTATCGATTTATTTATAAATGGAAATGAGGTGGAAATAAAGAGAGGGGGTATGGTGAGAACCATGCTTGCATAGTGTGCACAAATGAATTAATAGTTCATTTGTGCAAACTATTCAAGTATGGGCTTGATATTATATTGAAATATATGTTTTTACAAAACCTTGAATGATGAATTTCTCTCTCATGGTTGGCTCATTATTTTTGGATATGGTTTTCTCAACCTCACCATTATCTTCACTCTCCTCTCTAGGTTTTTCATGAGTTCCTCCACCTTCATGCTTAACATCCTCTCTACAATCTCATGAGTTGAGAATCAAGAGAGAAGGTGAGATAGATAAACGCTTGGATCCATTCGCTACATCCTAGTCACTCTAGACTAGCCATCTTGAGTCCCTAGCTGCTTCACTTGTTTATGGTTTGGAGCTAGAGCCAAGAGCTACATCCCTCGGGTGGATCATTATCGACAGAGGAAGACCGGCGACCAAGTTCAGTCGAGGATGCCTCAAGGAGCTTGGGAAGATGGTAGAAGATCGAAGGAAATGGTTAATGTAGGGTTACTAGGCACTCTAAGGAGGTTCTACAAGGAATCAACCATGTCCGATTAAAATTTTAGCCATGCCGAATAACTCTAAACAAGATCTTTAAACTAGAGATTATGCGAAAACTAGCAAGTTAAAAAACTTTAACACTAAGTGAATACGAAATACAACCTTTGTAGATCAGTCCTTCACTTCTTAAGCTCCTTGTAGTAGTCCCTTTGCTACGATCATCGAACTTCCGGACTCTCGGACGGCTCCATGAGAAAATTGCAACGGTATTGCTTGAAGTCTTCGAGGCCGAAGATGATCTACGTCGAGGGAATACGAACTCAAGTTTCTACTTCACTAACTAGAGAATTATTGAAGCAAACACCCTAAACTAAAGTGCTAGTCTAGTAGAGGATGATGAAATAGGAAATGGGTACACTTTAGAATTTGTTTTCTCACTTTGATTCTCTCTCTTTTTCAAACCCTAGAAAGAAATTGAAGGAGGAAGAAGATGAGCTCAAAATGAGAATGAAACTTTTTTTTAAGAGAGAGAGAGCTAACCATGGTGAGTGGGTATCATATACTAACTCATGTAGAGACATTACCATGGCTAATTATAGTGGTTAGGTTAACTAATATCTTAAGTAAAACAAAACTAGTGGACTAAGTCAATGCAACCATAAGCTTCATGAAGCTTCATGCATGTGAACAATTATCCACTAATTTTGTATTTACTTTGTATATTAAAACCCCACCAATATAATTACAATGGTGTATGTCTCATACACCCATGTAGTGTGTATCAACAACCATGATACAAAATGTACACAAATAAATATATATCACATATATATTAAGTTGTGCACAAATGAGAAAAATAAATGCTTAAGTGAACCAATGTTAGTTAATGTAAATTAGTATATCACATATACAATTATACACTAAATTATTAAATCAACACTTGACTTAATAATCCGGTTATATCACATATAACCGACTAACATCCAATGTATCGACTTATCGAATCAACCCTTCATTCGATAACTTGGTTATATCGCATATAACCGATCGACACAAACATCGCGAGAATAGAACACGGTATCACATACTCGCATTATTCTCGGTCCCGCACATATCACATATGCGCTCCTATTTCGTTTTGCCTGAGCCAGTAAAACCTCTATGTAGGACTCTAAAGACTCGTCAATACACCGGCAGTAGGTGATGATCATATCAAGCACCCACAAGCCGTCAGCGGTACTAGCTGGACGTAATGGCTACCCGGGTATTGAGCGATCAAAAGATCAGCAAGCAAGCCCGCTCCAACTCCTGCAAAAAGATTGACAGTGACACTACCGTACAGTCTGGTCTCTTCGTCTGATATGTCGCATATCAAGTCTAGGGGTGGTAAAACGTCAGACCCCAATAACCGATAAGTCATGCCGATATGAGGCTCATAACGGGTCGAGAAACTACTGGTAACACTTACCAGTAAATCTCTAAACTATCCCTGGCCAAGGACTTCCCTATTATGGCCAATCGAGCATAGCGCAACATCAACCCCCAATACCGGGAGAGATGAAACCCCTCCTATCGCTCATTGCCTCCATGTGACTCGGGACTGTACCCAAAAACCACCGTTTTGCGCGCCCTCTTGGACGTGGTAAGGTGGAAATCAAAGCACAGTGGGAATCACATAAGAATCTATGACGATCTCGAGTCAACAGACTAACCTGTACCAGTGTCACCAGAGAACTGCCATCTGACGCAAGGTATAATACCATCTGGGAGTTCTCGGCGAGTCCTACCAGTGTACCCAGTCTACACTGAGCACCCGTATATCATCTCTAATATCAAACACCAATGGATATGCGATCATCCATCGCCCATCTGTATGGGTTGAGAAGGCATACGCTAGTCTACACTGGTATATCGATGCCCTGTCTCGATACACCCACCACTAGGGACCTTGAAGGATGTACTTATGGACTACCATCTCCCCACTAGTATGATCCGTATCATAATCCAGGTAGTCAAGTACACATCCTAAGGGCTTTACCAATATGTAACAGAGAGACAATCAGTGTACACGTTAAGGTAAAGAGTAACCAGATAGCATACTATCATGTCGAGCAAGAAAGTCCTCCCTATATATGTCCAAGCATCCACTACAATATACATCTCATATATAGTAATGGCCTCTAGGATATACATATAACTAACAGTTAATTCAGTATAACCATCTATAACTTAGTAGTTTAGCTCATTGTGGTGCTAGTATTCGTTTATGGTTCGATCTAGACGGATACGTTAGCGCAAAATTTTTTAAACGCCAGTTTTTCTTTCGCACCTGCAACGGTAGATAGCCAGGGCATTATCGTAACCCAACACTTTCATGATGCAATCCTCACTTCCATCGTCTATGAGAAAACCGTAGTATCTCTCAGGTGGATGAGGAACCCTACTAGATTTTCGGAGTGGCTGAGGTTCGTCGGGGACTATCGAATCCTGCGATTCTCCCAAATCGTCAGTTATAGTTTGTGTAGCTAGAACTTCTTCCAGTTCTACCTCATTACCACTAATTTCTTTCACAAAAAATTCCTTTTCTAAAAAGGTGGCATTTTGAGAAACAAACACCTTTTGTTCCTCGGTATGGTAGAAGATATATCCATATAAATCCATTGGATATCCGACAAACTTGCAAAAAAAAGACCTTGCCTCGAGTTTGTCCGGATTTTGCTTTTTAACATAGGCCCGACAACCCCATATCTTAACTCGTTTAAGAGATGGTCTCTTCCCATTCCATATCTCATATGGAGTGGTAGGCACGGATTTGGTCGGAACCCTATTCAATAGGTATGTAGCTGTCTTAAGTGCATAACCCCAAAAGGAAATAGGTAACTCAGCATTACTTATCATAGAGCGCACCATATCAAATAGGGTGCGATTCATCCTCTCCAAAACTCCATTGTGCTGTGGTGTATACGGAGGAGTAAGATGACAGAGAATCCAATTTTCTTTTAAATAGTCTTTGAATTCCATGCTCAAGTATTCTCTTCCCCGATCAGATCGTAGGACTTTAATACTTTTACGCGTCTAATTCTCAATTTTATACTTATATTCCTTGAATTTCTCAAAAGATTCAAATTTGTGTTTCATCAGGAACACATGTCCGTATCTTGAGAGATCATCGGTGAACATAATGAAGTACGAGGAACCATTCCTGGCATGTGTAGACATAGGACCGCATACATCACTATGTATAGTCCTAAGAGTTTCCTAGCTCTTTCTCCGTGACCAGTAAACGGAGTATTGGTCATCTTCCCTTTGAGACAAGACTCGCAAGTTTCATAAGATGTAAATTCAAACTAATTTAAATATCCATCTTTATGCAATATAGCTAGTCTTGTCGTATTGATATGAGCTTGTCCACAATGCCATAAGAAGGCTTCGTTCATTTCTGAACTTTTCTTCTTGTGTGTGTTCTGTATGCTAGTCGTTTGATTTAGAACGTATATACCATTACATAACGTACCAAACCCAATCAATGCTTGATTTAGGAAAATGTTCATAACATTATCCTCCAATACAAAGTTATATCCTTCTTCATATAATAAAGAAACTGATATAATATTGCACATCATATTTGGTACGTAATAACAGTCGTTCAGAATTAATGTATTATTATTTGGTAATACTAGGTGATATTCGCCAACTGTTTTGGTTGCAACAATTGCACCATTCCTTACATTTAGAGATATATCACCCTTTCCAAGTTCTCTACCTCTCCTTAACCCATGTAACAAATTACATACGTGGGATCCTAATCTGGTATCCAATACCTAGGACGTAGAGCATACTGAGAAATAGTTCTCGGTAACGAACACACCCGAAGAAGATGCATCATCATGCTCATTCTTCGTACGGGTTGCATGGGAATCCTGATATTCCTCTATTATTTGCTCAGACTTATGACAATCATAAGAAAAAGCGGAACCAACGTTCCCCAGCTCAGTATAAGCCGGTTCGGTCAATACATCCATATTATTATCATGATTAAGGCATGTCATGGTCACTACCTGGAGAGAGAGAGAAGGAAACGCTTTACCGTGCGCTCTTTGGAAGATTAGATTGGTTATTATCTTATCTAATCAGGATGGCTCCCACTGTTTTTATCAAATCTTCTTTCAAACCCTAAAAGGTAAGATTAGCCGGGATTAATTACACCCTACAAGTTCGCCAATCGGTCAGCCAGGCAGGTATTGGTACTCCGAGGGAGTCTCCCCATGCTTTCGCATGGAACTAATTAAATAACCTCATTTCCGCTGGGGCTTAACCCCATTAGCACCTTTATTAGACACCTACTGGATCAGCTAATTGTAAAATAGAAAACTCTCTCAGGAGTAACTCTTACTCACAGTAGGTATCGGTTGTCACGACCCGAAAGTACGGAACGTGACTGGAACTTAGATTACGAGACGTCTAAAGGCGTAACGTAACATAAGTCAGCCAAAGCCCAGAAAATCTAAACCAAAATCACAAGAGTGGAAGAAACTTTTCATGAAAACGATTTTGAAATCAATTAAGTTGCATTGAACCCCTTTTTAAAAACGTCAAAAATTTCCGAAAATTTCGGCAGAGTCTCTTTTGTAAATTCTATCCTACAAAATGGGTACAACAAGATATATAACCTGTAATCACAAAATGGCATCCCCAAGCGGGAGCTAGCTCTTCGCCCAAGGCGGATCACAACCACACGCAATATATATATGTAATCTCAAGAAAAGAGCATAAAGAAATGCAAAAATAAGAAAACACAACGTCGACTCAAGTGAGCTCGACCCAAAAGAACCCACATATACACAAATCTCTCAGTCTCATCACTAGATCACATATACACATAAGAAATGGTAGATGGAGAATACTAGATACAAAAATAGTACAAAAAGAGATAAAAGTGCTCTCGCAACCCACCTACGAGGAATGTCGCGAGTCTGAGCAAAAAAAGTCACTAATAAGATAAGCCGCCGCTACAAGGCTGATGAGTCCGACCTGCAAGACACTGTGGCACAACGGGGGTGAGTTGCCAGCTCGTGAGTAGAATATAACATCTAGTAAGGCTATCGTAAGAATGCACGCAAATGCGTCACAGCATGTATGTCCAGATGTGATGTAATACCTCTAGTATGCATGCATATGTATGAAATGTCAATACTAAATCTTTAAGTGTTTTAAATGCTATGAGTTCTGCATTCTTGACTTTAGAAAAAGAATATCTGTATAATAGCTAAATACCATCAAGAAATCATCTGAAACCCGTGTCAAGCATCGACACCAAATATGAAAACACATCTGTCTCAATGTCTCACTGAATCAATATCTCAATACATCGGGCCCCGTCAGTCTGGATCGGCCCATATCATCAAATCTCACGACAACGGTCGGTATCCTCCGGATATCCGCCGCGCCAGACATCACTGGTAGGCAGTCTTCCCCTGCCAGGCTCATCGTCTACAACTCGATCTTCTTGCCCTGGGGTACCATACCGGGCCCACCATGTACCCGAGCCGGTTCATCCACTCCTCAAATCGGGTCACCAAATCCAACAGAAAACATTAAAACTCATGGTGGACGGCACATACATCACGAGAAAACCGCAACTTGTTTTAAAAATGATAAATATAAGCTTTTGTTAACTTCTTGCGGTTTTCCCCAAAATCCAGAAATCGCAGCAATACTGAAATCCTCAAGAAAATCATAATACTCAACATGTTGTATATGATAAATGTCTATGGTATCAAGGTATGCGATGTAATTTGTGGCTAGAAATCTATGTAAGTATGATGATGATGCGAGGTATATACATGCTATGCGATTTTATATTTCATGTATGATCCAAGTGGCGATACTAAGCTAAACATGTTCTATGGTGCACGTGGCATGGAAATTACCAAAGGCGTGTGTGTCACATGAATAGTGCTCATGCAACAGGAGCCAATGGTAATGGTGTTCGTGTCCTACGAAGTGATATCGCACATGTGTATATGGATATCCTATGCAAATCTTGCAGACGAATAGCTATAAATGTATGAAATGTGAATGAGGGGGGTTAGCTAACTAACAATGCGTAACTTGCAAGAAATAAAGTAATCCTAACTAGTGGGCACCTCGGGCCATCCAAACGATTTCCCCCATAGATGAATACATATACTCACCTGAATGCCTCGCCAATCCGATCCAGCCACCGCCTTGCCTTTGCGCGCCGCGTCCGATGTTTCCGCGACCGATCCTAGAATTGCATAACACACAATATAAGATTACAGATTCCTAAAATGACGCAACTCACAATATGAAAAGATCGACGCTCTCGAATTAATCACAACATGCACTCGGTGCGCGGAAAACACACGAAAATCGCTAAAACCTTAACTAAAATCGCCGTTTCGGGGCAATCGTCAAAACTAAAACCCGACTAGACGAAACCCCGCATTCGCACACACTAAAAGTCGTATGATATTCTATAAATATCATCCATATATCGTAATTATATCACCTCCTAATATTCATAAAAATCTAGTAAGCGTTAGCATACCGATTTCAAAGCAAACATCGCGAATTAACGATATCGCGATCGCACCATCGCACAAATATCTGACCTAATACACTAGATGGCCACAATACTAACCTAAACACACTTATTCAACATCAAACCCTAACTACAGCATCACCCCTTTTCTTGAAATTTCATAAACAAGAATTTATAACTAAAATTTACACTTGAACTATTAAATCAAGCAAATTAAACAACTAGATTAGGATTTATACCTCCCAAGTGTTGATTCCTAGCTTGCACTAGCCTACAAGACACCTCATTTCTTCACTTTTAAAACAAATTAGGGTTAGGGAAGGGATGGCTTAGGGTTTTGGTGTGAATTTGTGAAGGAAAAATGTGATTTTTTCTGGATTTTGTTGATTTTTTGTTGATTTTAGAAGCAAGGAAATAGGGGGAAAAAATAGGAACTGTTGGAAGGTGGCTCAGCCAGAAGCTAAAGGGAGAGGAGAATGAGGGAATGTGTGGAAATTTCCACAAAGAAAATATCATCTAAGTCAATTAATGCATGTTACATCAAGGCTTTTCAAAAAAACCCTTTTTCTTTTCAATTTTCCACCCCCCTTTTACCAAAAACAACCAAACATGAAATAGTTTGTCACAATTTTTGTTACACTAAATTTTAGTTTATTATGGTTCCGATGTATGTAATTTACCCAATTAAATTTGTATTTATCACTAATTAAAGGTATTTTTAAAAGCTTAAAATAATATTAAAAATAATTAATTAAGGAATTTTTTTTAATTAACTAGAAAATTTTAAGGGACATTTTAGTGACCAATTTATAGTAATATATTATCTAAATTTTGTATAATTAGGTCTATAATGAAAAATACCTATTTTGATTTTTTACGGAAAAGACTGCTAATTTTGCCGATTACCGAAAAACTGCCTAAACGATTTTCGAAGCGTTACAGGGATCTAACTATCTCATAAAAGGTATGCAATCTCATTGCAAATTTCAATAGTTGAAATACCCAATATCTGTTTTTACCCCTAGTGTCACGACCTGAAGGTCCGGAACGTGACTGGCACTTAGATTACGAGACGTCTTAAGGCGTAACGTAACCTAAGTCAGCCAAAGCCCAGAAAATCTAAACCATAAGCAATAAGACTGAAGGAAAACCTTTTTTTTTAAAAACGATTCTAAACCATTTATGTTGTATAAATCCCTATTTTAAAAACATCAAAAATTTTCCGAAAATTTCGGCAGAGTTTCCTTTGTAAATACTAGCCCCCAAAATGGGTACAACAAGATATATAAACCTGTAATAACGAAATGGGATCCCAAAGCGGGAGCTAGCTCTTCGCCAAAGGCGGATCACAACCACACGCAATATATATGCAATATAAAGCTAATAAGCATAAAGAAACACAAAATAAGAAAAACACAACGTCGGCTCAAGTGAGCTCGACCCCAGAGAAACCACATATACACAAATCTCTCAGTCTCATCACTAGGTCGCATATACAAATAAGAAGTGGTAGATGGAGAATACTAGATACAATGATAGTAGAAAAAGAGATAAAGTGTCCTCGCAACCCACCTACGAGCAATGCCGCGAGTCTGAGCAAAAGAAGCCAATGATAAGATAAGCCCGCCGCTACAAGGCTGACGGGTCTGACCCGCAAGACACTGTGGCACAACGGGGGTGAGTTGCCAGCTCGTGAGTAGAATATAACATCTAATAAGGCTATCGTAAGAATGCACGCAAATGCGTCACAACATGTATGTCTAGATGTGATGTAATACCACTAGTATGTATGCACATGTATGCAACATCAATACGAAATCATTAAGTGTTTAAAATATTATAAGCTCTGCATTCTTAACTTAGAAAAAGAATATCTGCGCAATAGCTAAAGTACCATCAATGAAATCATCTGAAAACCGTGTCAAGCATCGACACCAAATACGGAAATATATCTGTCTCAATGTCTCACTATACCAATGTCTCAATACGTCGGGCTCCGTCAGTCCGGATCGGCCCATATCATCAAATCTCACGACAACGGTCGATATCCTCCGGATATCAGCCGTGCCAGACATCACCGGTAGGTAGTCTTCCCCTGCCAGGCTCATTGTCTACAACTCGATCTTCCTGCCCGGGGTACCATACCGGACCCACCATGTACCCGAGACGGTTCATCCACTCCTCGAATCGGGTCTCGAAATCAAACAGAAAATATGAAAACTCATGGTGGACGACACATACATCACGAGAAAACCGCAACTTTAATTTAAAAATGATGATAATAAGTTTTTGTTAAATTCTTGCGGTTTTCCCCCAAAATCCAGAAATCTCATCAATACTGAAATCCTCAAGAAAATCATAATACCCAACATGTTGTATATGATAAATATTTATGATATCAAAAGTATACAATTGATTTGTGACTAGGAATCTATATAAGCATGATGATGATGTAAGGTATATACATGCTATGCAATTCAATATATCATGTATGATGCAAGTGGTGATACTAAACTAAGCAGGTTCTAAAATGCTCGTGACATGTCAATTACCAAGGCGTGTGTGTTCACATGAATAGTGCACATGCAACATGAGCCAATGGTAATGGTGTAAGTGTCCTAAGGGGTGATATCAAACATAGGTATATAGATATCCATGCAATGCCAGCAAACGAATGACAAGACGGGTATGTATATGAATGACATGGTTATCTAACTAACTATGCATATAATTTCCAAGTAATAAAGTGATCCTAACTATGGGGTGCCTCGTGCCATCCAGACGATTTCCCCATAGATGTATATATCTACTCACCCAGACGCCTCGCTAATCTGATCCAACCACCGCTTTGCCTTTGCGCGCCGCGTCTGATGTTTCCGCAACCGATCCTAAAATTTCATAACACAAACTTAAGATTACACATCAAGAAATGACGCAAGTCATAAAATAAAAGAATCAACACTGACAAGTTAGGCACAACGTGCACTTGGTGCGCGGAAAACACACGAAATCACTAAGCCTTAACTAAAATCGTCGTTTCGGAGCTACCGTCAAAACTAAAACCCGACTAAAACAAACTCCGCATTCGCACATCCTACAAGACGTAGTAGATGCTAATAGTACCGTCAATATAACGCAATTAAATCACCTCCTAATTTTTATAAAAACCTAGTAAGCATTAACATAGCGATGTTGATGCAAACAACGCGGATTAACGATATAGCGATCACAACATCGCACAAACATCCAATCTAACCCACTAGATGGCCACAACACTAACTTAACCCAATTACAAAGATTCAAACCCTAACTAAAATTTCAATCCTTTTCTTGAATTTTCAAAAACAAACCATTACAATGAAATTAGCATTTTAAACTTCTAAATTAACATGTTTAAACTACAATTTTACAACTTGATTAGAACTTATACCTCCCAAGTTTTGATCCTCTTACACTTAGCCTCCAAAGATGCCTCTTTTCACCATGTTTTAAACAAATTAGGGTTTGAGAAGAGGTAGAATTAGGTTTTTCTTAGAATTTGTGAAGGAATTTGTGAATTTTTGTGGATTTTTGGTTGATTTTTGAAGCAAGGAAATAGGGGAAAAGGGGGGAGGGGGACTGCAGCAGGCTAGGCTCGGCCTGGGGAGGAGAGTGGGGGAGATGAGGGAAAAGTGTGCAAAATTCTACACAAAAGTATCTTCTAAGGTCATTTAGTGCATATTACATCATTTCTTATTCAAAAAAATTCATTTTTATTTCATTTTTTGACCATAAAACCACAATTCTTGGTAAGTCTTGATAAAATTTTTGTTAACACAAAAATTTAGTTTATAATGGTTTTTAAATGTGTAATTTACCCATTTAAATTTGTATTTATCACTAATTTAATGTATTTTTAAAAGCATAAAATAATATTAAAAAATTAATTAAGGAATTTTTTTTAAATGACTAGAAATTTTTAAGTGACAATTTAGTGACTAATTTCTAGCATTACCTTATCTAAATTTTGTATAATTAAGCCTATATTGAAAAATAATTATTTTGACTTTTTACGGAAAAGACTGATTATTTTACCGGTTATCGAAAAACTACCTAAACGAAAATTCAAAGCGTTACAGTCTTCCCCCCTTAAAGAAATTCGGTCCCCGAATTTAAAATTTAACTACGCGTACCTTCAAAAAGATGGGGATATCTCTTCCTCATCTCGACCTCGGTCTCCCAGGGGACCTCCTCGCTGTTCGGACCACGCCAAAGAACCTTGACGGACGGTATAACCTTCGACCTCAATTTCTTCACCTGCTGATCCAAAATGATCAACGGCTGCTCGGTGAAAGAAAGATCGCGCTCTAGATGGATCATCTGGTGCTGAATCGCATGGGAAGGGTCATGAAGGTACTTGCGGAGCATCGAAACATGAAACACGGGGTGAACATCGGGGAAGCTGGGTGGAAGAGCTAACCGATAAGCCACCGAACCGACACGCTCTAGGATCTCAAAAGGACCAACATATCTAGGACTAAGCTTCCCTTTCTGCCCAAATCTAATCACGCCCTTCATCAGAGAGACCCTTAGGAAAACATGATCGCCAATAGCGAACTCGAGTCGGCGACGACGCCTGTCAGCATATGATTTCTGCCTACTCTGGGCCGCTCTCATCCTGTCCCGAATCAGCTTTATCTTTTCGGTCGTCTCCTGTACGATCTGCGGCCCTAAAATATTGCTTTCTCTGAGTTCTGTCCAACATACGGGCGATCGACATCTCCTCCCATATAAAGCCTCGAAAGGTGCCATCTGAATTGTCTCCTGGAAGCTATTATTGTAGGAGATCTCGATCAAGGGCAAGTGACGATCCCAGCTACCACCGAAATCTAAAACACAAGATCTGAGCATGTCCTCAAGAGTCTGAATAGTACGCTCTGACTGACCGTCGGTCTGCTGATGAAAAGCTATGCTAAAACTCAATCGGGTGCCAAAAGCCTCCTGAAGTTTCTGCCACAATCTGCTGGTAAACTGGGTGCCCCGGTGGACACAATGCAAGTCGGGACGCTATGCAGTCGCACTATCTCATCAATATAAACCTGGGCATAGTGAGCAAATCCAAAAGTGGTCTTCACTGGCAGGAAGTGAGCCGCTTTCGTCAGTCGATCCACAATCACCCAAATAGAGTCATACCCTCGACTGGTCCTAGGTAGACCCACAATGAAGTCCATGGAGACCTGTTCCCACTTCCACTCAGGGATGGGAAAAGGCCGTAACTCGCCGGCTGGCCTCTGGTGCTCGGCCTTAACTTGCTGACATGTCAGGCATCTCGATACAAAGTCTGTAACATCCTTCATCATCCCATTCCACCAGTAAACCTCTCTCAAATCACGGTACATCTTGGTGGAACCTGGATGCACACTATACACCGATCTATGTGCCTCCTTAAGAATATCACGCCTCAGTCCCTCAGAATCTGGTATGCACAGTCGAGTCCCATATCGAAGTATCCCTTGATCTTCAACCACGAACTCGGAAACTCTGCCCAGCCGAATCTGCTCGATAATCTCTAAAATACGGGCATCGCCGGACCGTGCCTCGCGTATACGGTCAAGTAACTGTAGGCGTGCTCTAAAATGGGCCAGCTGTCCCCCTGTAGGAGTAAACTCGAACTGCACTCGGCTGTCACATAAAACCTGCCAATCCGCCGCTGACTGCATCTGTACTGCGCTCAAACAAGATAGGCTACCTCCGAGCTTCCTACTCAAAGCATTTGCCACCACATTCGCCATGCCCGGATGGTAGAGAATCTCGCAGTCATAGTCTTTTACCAACTCCATCCAACGACACTGTCTCAGATTTAGATCTCGCTACTGAAAGATATACTTCAAGCTCTTGTGGTCAGTGAATATCTGGCACGACTCGCCGTATAGGTAATGTCTCCAGATCTTGAGTGCAAACACCACTGCAGCCATCTCTAAATCATGAGTGGGGTAGTTCTGTTCGTGTTTCCTCAACTGCCGAGAAGTATACGCGATAACTCTGTCATGCTGTATCAATACACAGCCCAGCCCCACTCGAGAAGCATCACAATATACCACGAAATCGCCTGATCCTGAAGGCAATGATAACACTGGTACAGTAGTCAGACGAGTCTTCAACTGCTGGAAGCTATCTTCACATGCCTCGGTCCAATCAAAAGGAACACCCTTCCGGGTCAACCAGGTCAATGGTGCAGCAATACGAGAGAAATCCTGGACAAAACGTCGATAATAGACGGCAAGACCTAGAAAGCTGCGAACCTCTAAACTGATACCGGTCTGGGCCAACGCTGAACTGCCTCGATCTTCTTCGGGTCCACATAAATACCATCTCTCATCACCACATGACCCAAGAAGTCTACACTGTCTAGCCAGAATGCGCACTTGGAAAATTTGGCGAACAGCTGATGCTCCCTCAAAGTCTACAATGTGATACGCAAGTGCTGCTCATGCTTCTCCCGGCTCCGAGAATAAACCAAGATGTCGTCAATGAACACAATGATGAACTGATCAAGATACGGCCTGAATACACGGTTCATCAAGTCCATAAATGCTGTCGGGGCATTAGTAAGCCCGAACGACATCACCAAGAACTCATAATGGCCATAACGTGTACGGAAAGCGGTCTACGGAATATCCTCCTTCCGAACCCGCAACTGGTGATAACCTGACCGTAAATCAACCTTCGAGAAATACCCCGCACCCTGGAGCTGATCAAATAAGTCGTCAATGCGGGGTAGGGGATATCTGTTCCTCATAGTAACCTGGTTCAGCTGACGATAATCAATGCATAAGCGCATACTGCCGTCTTTCTTCTTAACAAACCGGACGGGAGCACCCTAAGGTGACACACTCGGTCGGAGCCCTTTATCCAGTAAGTCCTGTAACTGATCCTTCAGCTCTCTAAGCTCCGCTGGGGCCATCCGATAAGGCGGTATAGAGATAGGCCCCATGCCGGGGATCAAGTCAATGCAGAACTCAATCTCGCGCTCTGGTGGCAGACCAGGCAGCTCATTAGGGAATACATCAGGAAACTCTCTCACAAAAGGGACCTGGTCCAACGGAACCTCTACGACGCTAGTATCACAGACATAGGATAAGAATCCCAGACACCCTTTCCGCAAGAGCTGACCAGCACGAAGAGAAGAAATCAAGCTGGGAAGGGTAGCGCTACGATCTCCCTGGATAACAGGAACCGGCTCACCAGGAAAACTGAATCTGACTGCCTTTTCACGGCAGTCCACGGATACATAATATGTGGTTAGCCAGTCCATACCAATAAGAACGTCGAAGTCTGGCATATCGAGAAGAATCAAATCGACTGAATAATCTCTCTCCCCGATACGAACGGGACACGATCGGTACACAAAACGGGCAACAAACGACTCGTCTACCAGAGTAATAATGATAAGCGGCTGATCTAACGAAGAAGTCTCTCGGCCCATCCTCGGTGCAAAGTATGTGGATACATAAGAATGTATGGAGCCTGGATCAAATAATACCCGTGTATCAAAAGAACATACTGGAAGAGTACCTATCACAACGGCATTGGATGCCTACACATCCTGAGGAGTCAACGCGAACACTCGGGCCTGTCCACCACTAATAGCTGGCTATCCTCTACCTCTGCATCTGCCTCTATCGTCTCGTCTTCTCTGAACCGGACCGTCACGCCTACGACCTCTAGGAGCATCTGGCTGGCGTGGAGCATCATCAGGGTAAGAAGTAGAGCTCTCTGAGAAGGTGGTGAAGGTGAGAAGGTTACATGTGGCACTGTCGCTACGCCCTAGCGCCCTACGGTACAATCTCTGACACGATGGTACTGACTCCCGCACCGAAAACATCCTGGCGACGACTGCTGGGTCTGCGGATATGAACCAAATAACTGACCCCGTCTCAATCCTCTGCCGCCACCTTCTCCCGGAAAGAATTTATCATGGTGTCTAACCATCTGCCGATGGGCTGGCGTATCAGTACGAATCCTCTTCGGCCCAGAAACGACCGGAGTCTCAGAAATGCGCTCCTCCAAAAGTAAGGCTGCATCCATCGCGGCTGCGTATGTGTCGAAGTGCTGGGTGCCGATGGCAAGGAATAGCTTTGTGTCAAGCCCTCGCACAAACCTCTTTATCCTCTTCTCTTCAGTGTCTACTAGGTATGGAGCATATCGAGACAACTTTGTAAACTGTATATCATACTCAGACACTGTCATCCCAGGAGTCTTGCGCAAAGACTCAAAACTATGGGCTCGAGCATTTCGGACACTCTCCGGAAGAAAACGGGAAAGAAATGCAGTTGTGAACTCGTCCCAAGTCATAGGAGGTAGACCTACAGCTCGACCTCTCTCTACTGAATTGCACCATGTCTGGGCAAGGCCCTCTAGACGAAAACTCGCGAACTCCACCCATCTATCATCAGAACACCTCAACGAACGGCAAATCCTGGCCATCCTATCAAGAAATGACTGCGGGTCCTCTGTCGCATCCGTGCCTGTAAAAGCTGGAGGTCTCAGCCTTATAAACTCCTGTAGTGATACGGGGATAGTCGTAGTAGTAGCAGGAGTAACCATCTGGGAAGCAGGTACAATCGTGGTCTGTGCGGTGGAAGGAACGTCCTCGGATCTCTGTGCCCGACTGGACTCAACTAAAGATCCCGTCATCTGTCGCAACTCTTGCATACCGGCCTCTAATCTGGCAATACAGACTGGAAAAGGTGGATCAATCTGACCCTGAGGGGTAGGCGTATCATCCCGCTCGATCCTTATCTCAGACGAGCCCGCTCGAAGCTCATCCCTAGCGGCAGCCCGCTGCGCTCTCGTAGTCTTTGGCGGCATCGAAGCTGGAATAAGAAACAGGAGCGATAAGAACATTACAATTGAATCAAGGGATGCATGGAATCAAGGAGGAAATACAAGAAATTATGTCCTAAGGTCACTTAGGCAGAGTACCGTATCGTAAGTATGCCGCAGAATATACCCACGCTACGCCACTCTACTTAAGTCACCTACTCCATCTACCAAGGGTCGTCCTACTCTCAGAAAGGTAAAACCTACTCTCTGATACCAACTTTGTCATGACCCGAAGGTACGGAACGTGACTGGAACTTAGATTACGAGACGTCTCGTAATCTAAGTGCCAGTCACGTTCCGTAACTTCGGGTCATGACACCTAGGAACTTATGACCTTGGCTATAGTCAACAAATCATAAGCGCTAGCAAAGTTCGACCGTCATTTCGTGATTGAATTAAACCCACCCATACGACCCTTGGCTAAGGTCAACAAAGCCGTATGACTACCCTAATCGAATCGCATCACATGCGGAAGATAAGCACTAATCAGCTACTGTACACTTCGCCTTAGCTATGGTCAACAAACGCAGCACGAATATTAAATAGCACTTATCTGAAATGACGGAGGGCTGCGACTGGTTTTGAAGAAAACCTTTAACGTAATGAACTTGATATCGTTGTAGAATAAAGTATTTTGAAAAGTAGTGGTTTTATAGCATTTGCTAGTTTTGCTAAAGAGGTCACTGCTGGTGAAGGGATCTCGGCTCTTTCCTTATCGAATGAGGTGCCGGATATTCATCAAAGAATACCACTATGAAAAGCAAGAACTAGAGAAGCTATCAAAACAAAACCGAGTGGGTTGTAGCATTTGCTAGTTTTGCTAAAGAGGTCACTCCCGGTGAAGGGAACTCGGCTCATTCCTCATCGAATGAGGTGCTGGATATTCATCAAGGAATACCACTATGCAAAGCAAGAACTAGAGCTACCTTTTTGAAAATCTTGATTCTACAACATCTTTAGGTTTCTTTTCTTTCTATTAATCTCATTAATGAAGTCCCATCATTTATGTTTCCCTAAACATCACAGAAAAGAAACGAAAATAGAATGTACGCTTATGCCATTCGCATTCGCCATGGGGCCATGTCATGCACCGTTAGGTTACTTAATTAACGGCAGTGCGGGGGTTGGACTAGCGCGGATGCAAAACATAAGCAACATTTATTATATATACATATATATATATTTATATATATATATATAGCATTCGTCTCACGCAGTTATATGATCACATCACAGAACTCAAGCAGCAGAAGTCAACATATGAAATATTGGATATACTAGGGGTCCGTGTTTTTAATTAGGCCATTAATGATAAACACGGATTCCACGGTTGTGATGAATAGCCAAACCCACATCCCTAGACCCCTACGAGAGCGGCAAGCAACCTTGCCAATTCTAGAGTTAGAAGACCCGCCTTCTATGATTATGAGATCTGGCAGATGGACGTAAAGACGGCTTTTCTAAATGGTAATTTAGAAGAGTGCGTCTATATGGATCAGCCAGAAGGCTTCAATCAGAGTGGGAGCAACGGGAAAGCGTGCAAGTTGCTTAAGTCCATTTATGGACTGAAGCAGGCATCGCGGAGTTGGAATATCTGTTTTGATGAAACGGTCAAAGAATATGACTTTATCAAAAATCCAGATGAACCATGTATATATAGTAAAAGTGTAGCACGAACTGTAGTATTCTTCGTCTTGTACGTGGATGATATTCTATTGATAGGAAATGACATTCCTATGCTACAATCTGTCAAAGGATTCTTGTCTCACAGGTTCTCCATTAAAGACCTGGGTGATGCCTCTTACATTCTGGGGATCCGGATCTATCGTGATAGATCCAAGAGGATGTTGGGACTTTCACAGTCCAGGTATATCAACACTGTACTGAAAAGATTCAGTATGGAAGATTCTAAGCGCGGTAATTTACCGGCTTGTCACGGAATCACCCTATCCAAAGATATGTCTCCCAAGGCTAATTTGGAAAGGGATCGCATGTCAGTTGTACCCTACGCTATTGCGGTAGGCTCTATAATGTATGCGATATTATGCACCAGACCAGATGTAGCTTACGCACTGAGCGTGGTAAGCAGGTATCAGTCAGACCTAGGGGAGAAGCACTGGATAGCAGTAAAGAACATTCTCAAGTACCTGAGAAGAACTAAGGAGATGTTCTTGGTTTACGGCGGAAAAGACCTCAAGATAGAGGCATTTGTTGATTCCAGCTTCCAGAATGATAAGGATGACTCCAAGTCCATGTCAGGTTATGTCTTTACCCTCAATGGAGGGGCGGTGTGCTGGAAGAGTTCCAAGCAGGACACCGTTGCTGACTCGACGATGGAAGCGGAGTATATTGCTGCTTGCGATGCCGCAAAAGAAGCGGTCTGGATGAAGAAGTTCCTAACAGAACTTCAGGTGGTTCCTACCATTGTTGATCCAATACCGCTGTATTGCGACAACAACGGAGCTATAGCTTTAGCGAAGGAACCCAGTGTTAGTTGTATGTATGCCCTAGAGGCCAGTATTGTACAGATGATGTATATTATATTGGATGCTTGGACATATATATAGAGGACTTTCTTGCTCGATATGATAGTATGCTATCTGGTTGCTCTTTATCTTAACATGTATACTTGTCTCTTGATACTGTCTTATAGTTACATGTTGGTAAAGCCCTTAGGATGTGTACTTGACTATCAGGACTATGATGCAGATCATACTAGTGGGGCCATGGCAGTCCATAAGTACATCCTTTATTGTTCCTAGTGTAGGACTACGGTAGCGCCCCGACCGTCTATCCGAGGCCAAATTGCGGAAACGAAAATTTTTCTTAACTTTAAACCGGCACTACCGCATCCTAAAACCCCGGATCGTAACCATTAACCTAATGCTAGCTAACATGAGAATGGGTAGGAAGCTATACTGAGCAATCCATGTCCTTCGGTCTTCGGCCTCCACTCCGATCTCCTCACGGAATCTCCGGTCTTCATCTCCTCGTCGGAAAGGGCACCACATCGGGAAGTCTTTTTACGGGCTCCCGTTTCATCCGAAGCAACTCGGGCACGAAGTGTGCTAGCCGACGCGTCCAAGGTGTTGTAGAGAATGTTTGTGATCACTTTGTCTCTTGCATCCATGGCTTTGGATGGTGGTTGAACTGTTGCCATTGATGGAAGCAAAAAGCTAGAGGAGGAAGAAGAAGAACAAAAGCTTTTCTTTTTCTTTTCTTTTCTCTTGTTGTAATGAGAGTTAGAGTGAGAGATTATAAAAATACAAGACCAATAATAACTACCATGGCAGCCCCTCTCTCTCTCTATCTCATTTCAATACATTAAACAATTCATTAATGTGACATTTTTGCTAAAAAAGAGACCATGAGTCATAGTATAAGTCTATGTCACATTAAAGCATTGTTATGATGATTTCTAGCTTATTATTTCCTTAAGCAAACATTAATCCAAATGTTTGCCATAACAAAGAAAATCCGGCAACATCTAAAGTAAACTCGCGATGGATCACAAGGATACCCCTCACATGTATATACATACCTGCACCCGCATTCCGACTGAATGCGAATGCGATAAGACTAAAGTAATCCAACAAATCTAATACTAGGATCCGGCTTAAACCAAAGCCCACTAGTATGATCCGTCCGATCATGATCCGTGCAATACCGCACATATAAGATCGAACCCTGCCATATATCATACGGCCTCTACAACCTTTCGCCCGAAACTTGAGAAACTGTCTGTGGCGGACTCTGAAGACTCGTCAATACTTTCGCTGTGGATTTAACCAAAAGCACGTCAGAGGTATTAGCCGTACGTAACGGGCTACCAAGTATTGACTAAAAGGGAAGTCGATGAGCGATGTAACGTTTTGAAAATCATTTCGGTGAAATTTCGAAAAATCGGTAAAATAAGGGGGTTTTCTGTAAAAAGTAAAAATACAAATATATTATTATAAAAATTAAATATACATATTCTAGATTTGTAATTGCTAGTATTTAGTGTTTATTGAGCCACTGGTGAAATTTCAAATTTTCTGAAAAAAAAATATTTTATTATTATTTTAAGCCGTCACTAATACATTTAATTAGGGAAAATTACAAATTGGAATGAGTTGAAAAAAATTTTGTGCATCATAAAACATTAAACAAAATTTTATCATATGGTTTTTGAAACGAAATCGTTTGCCAAAACGGTTTAGAAATTATTGAAGAAAAAAGGCTTTTTTTTAGTGTAAATGGATGTTTGGGGTGTTATATTTATCATTTTTCATCACCCCACACCCATACCCACACTCACACACCCCCATTTACTTCTCCTCTTGGCTGAATTCAGCAGCCCCCACCCTTTTCCCCACTTGAATTTGAAGAGAAAAGCAAAAGAAAAGAAAAGAAAAAGAGAGTGAATAATGTAAGATGTATGGAGGTAAATAATTGAGGTGGACTTTTGTTGACTTGAACCCACTCACAACCACTCTCTCTCCCCTTCCCCAAATAGGCCGAGCCCCCCATTCCCTGCTGCAAACAGCAGCCCTCCCAAATTCCTCCCCTCATTCTCTTCTAAAATCCATCAAAAATCCATCAAAACTCCCACAACTCCAAAATCTAATCCCTACCCATTTTTCCTTGGACATTCAAGAATGGATTTTGGAGCTTGGAAGAAAGTTTTGAAGGCTAGATTTCAAGTTTAATCAATGGGTTGTGTGGTATAAAAATATTGACTTTTTTCTAAATTGTTTGCTTTTACTTTAATTTGACTAAATTATATGTTAATTATGGTTCCAATTTCAAGTCTAGAAATTCAAGAGAAGGATTTGGATCATGTTAGGGTTGTGATAATTTGATGATGTTGTGATATGTATTTTAGCATCTTATGATATGCAAATCTAGTCTAGTAGTTGGTTTGTATATTGTCACTTAAAATTGTTAAAATTAGAGTTTTAACAAACTAGGTTTTGGTAATTAATTGAAAATTTAGAATTTAAAATATAGTAAGGGTTTCATCATATCATTAATATTATATCGAGTGGTTTAATACTTTTAGTTCATGAAAATCCAAGCTAGATTTTAGTTTGTGCATTTTTGCAATAAAATTATTAAAATTGAGGTATTTTGTAAACTATAATTTTAGGGTTTTTGGAATTTAATGAGATTAAATTATGAGAATTGTTTTTATGACTTATTTAAGATATTTAGTGAATATTGTGGCCGCTAGATTCGTTTATACATCGAGTTTTGTACTAAAAACGGTGATTTGTGCTAAAAACGGTGATTTGTGCTTGCTAGATTTTCGGAAAAATGACTTTTTACGTGAAATTTGGGTTTTTGTGAATTTTAAGCTATTTTATATTATAATTAGTGCTTGTAATTTTACAAATGAGTGTGTTGGGAGTTTTCTCGATGGTTTGGCGTTTGTACGCCGACGTCGAGGGTTTTGGGTCGATTTGTGAAAGCAACCATAGGTTTTGACCTATGTGGGATTCGTGTGTCGTTTTGGTCATGAGTCGGATTTTAATGCGATACGATACGTTGTGATATGTAGGTACCCCCATGTGGACTTCGAGACAACAAGCAAGCACGTGGCGACGTCGGCACCGGCGAGCGAGGACCAGGTGAGTAAATTTATATCTACGGGTAGAAGTCGGGTGGATGGCGTATAGCACCCCCGCAGTCCGTGGTGCTGTATACGAATGCGTATACACACCAACAATTATTATATGTTATTTGGGATTAATAACGTTGTTTAGGATGGACATTTGGTGTTCTTGGATATTTAGTGTCGCGAAACCCTAGAGTAGTCGTCGCATCACACATGCACACACCAACCCATACTTGCATACTTTCTTCTTTCATTTGTGCTTATACGGGAATATATAGTTATGTATTCACATGGGTATGGGACTATGTGTTCACATACGGATTTGAGGATGATACTTGGGTTTGAGATGAGTCGATGAGATTTGTATTGAGGTTGTGAATTCGATGATATGGCAGGATTCATATTTGAGATACGACATGACGTTGTAGCGGGTCCATGACGTAGTGTTCCACACACGTCCACGCATACTTCGGCGGTATCAGTATTGTACTAGACGTAGATCAGTACCCCGATCATGATATTTGATAAAGAGGATACCAGGAGAATAGTATGATGAATGTGATATTGACCCGTACCCAGATTTGGGGATGTCGTACGACGGATTTACGTACGAGCTCTATTTTGATGATTGATCCACACTCTTGACTTGGGATGTCTGGTTATAGATATGGTATCGGATGTGATATTACTGAGGCGGGATCACCGACTAATATATATACAGGTATGTATATGTATCGACTCAGATGTTAGGCGGTTTCCTTACCTGTAGTCTAGATTGTAGCATAGCCCTTTAGTTTAGTTAGTTGTTAGATTAGATTCGGTTCCTACCTATTTCAAAGCTTATGAATCGTGCGTATCTTAAAAGACAAGTCAAGGGATCCTACGGATATTTTAAAAGACGTATCTTTTCTTAAAAACACCGTAGCCCCTATTTTCAAAACCCCACGATTCGTGTTATTTCAAAAGGCACCATTGTAGGACTTATATTAGGTTAATGCAGATTACTTATCGTCGCGTCTAGTATTCAGCTCCCGCTCATTATTGTTGTTCGCTCCGCATCACATGCTTATATTATGCTTCATATTCTACTGTTGATATCTTGTGGTTAGGACACCGGCACCATTACCGATGATACGTATGTACCACGTACACTTACTTGCCGGCTGACACACATCTTCATCGGTAATTGCTATGTCACGTACACCTTAGAAAATATTATTGCTTGACATAGCCTGTTAGCTAATAGTTTAGACATGATATTAGTATACTTGCCTTATATGTTAGTTTAGATATTGTAGTTATTACCTGCTACTTCATGTATACTGTTATTCATTGTTATGCCGCATTCATGGATTCTCATGCATATAATCACTTTTTACGTGCTATTGAGGTTTTGGATTCGGATTTCCATAAGATTTTCTGGATTTGGGGAAAATCGCAAAACATATACAAACTTCTTCTTTCTCTTTTTAAATGAAAAGCGCGGTTTTTCCCATGATGTATGAGTCGTCCACCATGAGTTTGCTGATGGATTTCGAGACCCGATTTGAGGAGTTGGATGAACCGTTTCGGGTACATGGTGGACCCGGTAAGGTACCCCGGGGCAAGAAGCTCGTGGTGATGACGATGAGCCTAGCAGGGGGAGACTACCTACCGGTGATTTTACCCGACGCGTCGGATATCCGGAGGATACCGTCGTGGTCTTGAGATAGATGGTAGGGGCCGGTCTGGACTGACGGCGCCCTAGATATTATGATTGAGACATTGAGATTCCGAGATATTGAGGTACAGAGACTGTGATACAGAGATATCGAGATATTGGGATTAGGTTTTGTGCCGATGCTAGGCACTGTTTTATGCCGATTCATTATGATACCTCATTTTAAAAATACAGAAATCTCACTAATTTATGAAAGCAGTTTTCTTCAGTACATGCATTCTTTTTCATGCATTCATACATCATCCGTGTGATATATTGCTACCTGAGGCACTGACACGGGCCCATGAGATTACACTCGGTTAGATATTACCCTAGCCATTGTTATAGGCTGCATGTTATATACATATTTGAGGATATATATTGATCGTATGACCTAGGATTGCGTCATACATGAGATTTCTATTCGTAGATGTTTTTCTATTCACGAGTTGGCAACTCACCCCTGTTGTGCCCCAGTTTCTTGCAGGTTTCTTTACGGCTTTGCGGGTACAGTTTCGTTCGGGTGACTTGCTAGTAGGTGGGTTTATTTGTATCCTACCCATCATTACATCTTGTATATTATTATTCAGTTGTATCTAGAAGTTCCATCAACCAAACATGTATTTATCTCAGATAGAGACTAGTGATGTTTATTCTTTCGACCTTGAGTCGAGCGTAGTATTCTATGGATTTCTTGCTGTTTTGAGTTTCCTTTTGAGTTTTGATCCTCGCCCTCGGCGTTGTATATTATATTGCTTGTGTGGTTGTGACCGTCGATTGACGAAGAGCTAGCTCCCGCTTGAGGATGCCTTTTTATTGATTTCGTATACTATTCATGTTATATCCCGTTTGGGAGCTAGTATTTACAAAGGAGACTCTACCGAAATTTTCAGGAAATACTTGATGTTTTTTTAAACCGCATAACTCGGCTTATGCTATTAAAACTACTTGATTTTGAATTGGTTTTCCTTCACTCTACTATTTTTCTTGGTTTGGATTTCTGGGTTTTCGTCTTACTTAGATTACGTACGCCTCGAGACGTTTCGTAGTTTAAGTGCCGGTCATGTTCCGTACTTTTAGGGCGTGACAAAGTTAGTATCGGTGCGTTAGGTTTTACCTTCGGAGCGTAGGATGACCCTTGGTTGATGGAATAGGTGACTAAAGTAGAGTGACGTACCGTGGGTATGTTCCGCGGCATACTTACGATACGCTACTCCACTTAAGAAGCCTTAGGATGTACATTTTTTTGCTCAGTATTATATTCATTCCGTTCTAGCCTCATCAGTACCAGTTATGGTTTTGCTGCCACGATTACGGGCAGGGAGAGCTACAGCTAGAGTTGTGGTCAGCACGAGCTCGTCACGAACGAGGACTGACCAAGGCGAAATTCCGGCGACACACGATTGCAGAGATGTGTCTTTTTACTGTGTTTCCGCGCCACGAGCGTTTGGAGGATCGCCTTTATGAGGTTACTCGGATGTGCTGATCGACAATAGAGGATTGAGCCAATGATAGAGGCTAGCAGATTTTGATGACCGTTGGTGTATTGCTTATTCATGATGGTCGAGGCACTGTTCAGCGTGCAGACGAGCGAGCCAGCTATTGCTGCGAACGACGAGATATCGCCCCAGATGTTGGAGCTATTGCAGTACGAGTTGTACTAAGAGATGATAGAAGGTCACTAGTCACCGAGGATGAATGACTAGGACATGTGGTTCGTTCGCTACCCCGATGCGAGGTCATCAGATAGGTTGATTCCAGCTAGAGACGACTTCACGCAGAGACGTGAGGGTCGACAGAGACGATCGAATGTCGGAAACCTATTATTCCAAGTTTAAAGTATTCGGAAAGACATGCAGGCAATTCTATGGTCCCTCTAGAAGAATGAAACACTAACTCGACATAATGACCGTGTGAAAGACTTTGAACCTTCGGTTTTGCGGCAGTTCCACGGCGCCATTAGTGAGGCTTGGGTTTGCTCTTCTACGGCTGGACCGCCGATGCTGTGTTATGTACTCGATACTATTAAACTGTGCCCAAGATGTTGAGCCCTTGGGGGATTATGAGGTTTTGACAATCGATTGGATGGTTCGACTTAATTCGGATGCTAGGTGGTGAGATACATTTCTTGGGAGACTCCCGATACGAGGATAACCGTTGGAGCTCAGTCCATGCAGCCACGACGAGACGAGTCCGAAGCGGTCGACATTAGAGAAAAATGGAGTAAGAGGTTCGTACAAGATCTGGATATGATGACGATCCCCTCCGCCGACATCAGAGATGTGATGCGCATGCCGAGGCAGAGTACTGGATATACTTTCCAGAAGGAGTCGCGATGGGTATGCAGCCATTCCAGAGCAAGATGCAGATATAAGAAAGGACGATGACTTCCGGACAGTTGGCAGAGACGAGATATGGAAGAGACCGTGAGCAGGATTCCTTCCAGGACACTGCTGCAATGATACTTGCACCCAGGATCAGATGTGTCACGTACATTCAGAGAGCCAGAGGCCGACGCCAGTGATATGCTGTCTTACGAGTGGTCGCGATGATTGACCGGGAGATGACAAGAGACGTGCCAGAACGGGATCATCCCCGTTAGCACACCTGACAGGGCCGATGAGCCGATGGACCGAGAGATTGGTAATTCACAGTGAAGACTTTGACCCAGGAGTGGTCATTGTTATGCACACCAGCAGGCCAGAGTTCATGATCATCGATGAGACGTCCCACTAGGGACCGCGACAGTTGGCCCAAGATTCTTAGAGGATGCGCTTGAGCGGTACTATTCCGCCATTATTGATTTCGATGTTTTGGGTGATTTATTCGCATGATTTGATTTTGATGATTGAGGATTTACGATCTTTGCACAGTGTTGCACTTGATATCGTTTTCGTGCTTTGGTTTCACATGTTTGTGATTTTACGGTTTTAGACATTTGAGTTGATTTTGTGCGTATGCACGCACACGATTTCGTTCCTGCACTCTGTATAGTTTATATATGCTTGCAGTGCAGTGATACGCCTTTTATGCACCTTGTGCACCTGATTTGATTTTGCGCATGTTCGGCGCTTGATATTGGATTTCATGATTTTGTGCATGATGGATGCCCCTGGTTTTGGGTTTTCGCGCATGTTGAGCGCATATCTTGAGTGTGATTTTGGTGCACACCAGATGCACTAAACCGAGATTTTTCGTGCATGTCAGATGCACCTGATTTTGCTGTCAGGCACACACGTCGCCTACGACAGATGCTTTGTGCACACCCAATGCACTTAGATCTTGTTTCTGTGCACTTGTATGGCACGTATGTGGATTTTGATTGTCGTGCGCACCAGACGCACGTAGTATTCATACGCGTATTTTGGGATTGATTTCTTATAGAGCAGTACGTTTTTTTTATGATAATTGCGATGTGTTTTCATACTAAACAGGACTAGTCAGAGGACAGTACCTGAATGTATTTTGCATGCATTGATAGCTATTGAAGGGAATTCCAAAAAGCGAGCCATAGTCTCAGTATTTACCTGCGTGTCTGATATGACGCGAAACGTTTAAAACAAGGAAAACCCTTCTCAATTGTTTCCCAAAACGGCGGAACGTACATTTCAAACAAAGGTATATATGTATATAGTTATTTTCTTATGATAGACGTCCGCCACTGTACAGTGTTATGTGCATTGCACATCAACTTAAAGGATTTGCCATGCATTTCCTCCTGATATTTACATGTATAGTTCCGATTTATAGCATATCGGTCTTGCTTGAGATTTGGCATTCCTGTCTTCACCTTGATTCCGATGATTGCGGGATGCTTGACGGAGTTTTGATTTTGAGTTATCTGCTCATTACCCATGCGCATGTGATGCGTTTTATGTACTTATGATTTCGGAGCCCCGACGACTTGATGGTTTTGCTTGGATGTTTTTGTATTTGGGGGGAGTTTGAATTTAAATTCGGGGACCGAATTTCTTTAAGGGGGGAAGATTGTAACGTTTTGAAAATCGTTTCGGTGAAATTTCGAAAAATCGGTAAAATAAGAGGGTTTTCTGTAAAAAGTCAAAATACAAATATCATATTATAAAAATTAAATATACATATTCTAGCTATGTAATTGCTAGTATTTGGTGTTTATTGAGCCACTGGTGAAATTTCAAATTTTCTGAAAAAAAATATTTTATTATTATTTTAAGCCGTCACTAATACATTTAATTAGGGAAAATTATAAATTGGAATGAGTTGAAACAAATTTTGTGCATCATAAAACATTAAACAAAATTTTATCTTGTGGTTTTTGAAACGAAATCGTTTGGCAAAACGGTTTAGAAATTATTGAAGAAAAAAGGCTTTTTTTAGTGTAAATGGATGTTTGGGGTGTTATATTTATCATTTTTCATCACCCCACACCCATACCCACACTCACACACCCCCATTTACTTCTCCCCTTGGCTGAATTCAGCAGCCCCCACCCTTTTCCCCACTTGAATTTGAAGAGAAAAGCAAAAGAAAAGAAAAGAAAAAGAGAGTGAATAATGTAAGATGTATGGAGGTAAATAATTGAGGTGGACTTTTGTTGACTTGAACCCACTCACAACCACTCTCTCTCACCTTCCCCAAATAGGCCGAGCCCCCAATTCCCTGCTGCAAACATCAGCCCTCCCAAATTCCTCCCCTCATTCTCTTCTAAAATCCATCAAAAATTGCCTCAAAAATCCATCAAAACTCCCACAACTCGAAAATCTAATCCCTACACATTTTTCCTTGGACATTCAAGCATGGATTTTGGAGCTTGGAAGCAAGTTTTGAAGGATAGATTTCAAGTTTGATCAATGGGTTGTGTGGTATAAAAATCTTGACTTTTTTCTAAATTGTTTGCTATTACTTTAATTTGACTAAATTAGATGTTAATTATGGTTCCAATTTCAAGTCTAGAAATTCAAGAGAAGGATTTGGATCATGTTAGGGTTGTGATAATTTGATGATGTTGTGATATATATTTTAGCATCTTATGATATGCAAATCTAGTCTAGTAGTTGATTTGTATATTGGCACTTAAAATTGTTAAAGTTAGAGTTTTAACAAACTAGGTTTTGGTAATTAATTGAAAAGTTAGAATTTAAAATATAGTAAGGCTTTCATCATATCATTAATATTATATTGAGTGGTTTAATACTTTTAGTTCATGAAAATCCAAGCTAGATTTTAGTTTGTGCATTTTTGCTATAAAATTGTTAAAATTGAGGTATTTTGTAAACTAGAATTTTAGGGGTTTTGGAATTTAATGAGATTAAATTATGGGAATTGTTTTTATGACTTATTTAAGATATTTAGTGAATATTGTGGCCGCTAGATTCGTTTATACATCGAGTTTTGTACTAAAAACGGTGATTTGTGCTTGCTAGATTTTCGGAAAAATGACTTTTTACGTGAAATTGGGGTTTTTGTGAATTTTAAGCTATTTTATATTATAATTAGAGCTTGTAATTGTACAAATGAGTGTGTTGGGAGCTTTCTCATTTGGTTTGGCGTTTGTACGCCGACGTCGAGGGTTTTGGGTCGATTTGTGAAAGCAACCATAGGTTTTGACCTATGTGGGATTCGTGTGTCGCTTTGGTCATGAGTCGGATTTTAATACGATACGATACGTTGTGATATGTAGGTACCCCCATGTGGACTTCGAGACGACAAGCAAGCATGTGGTGACGTCCGCACCGGCGAGCGAGGACCAGGTGAGTAGATTTATATCTACGGGGAGAAGTCGGGTGGATGGCGTATAGCACCCCCGCAGTCCGTGGTGGTGTATACGGATGCGTATACACACCAAAAATTATTATATGTTATTTGGGATTAATAACGATGTTTAGGATGGACATTTGGTGTTCTTGGATATTTAGTGTCGCGAAACCCTAGAGTAGTGGTCGCATCACACATGCACACACCAACCCATACTTGCATACTTTCTTCTTTCATTTGTGCTTATACGGGAATATATAGTTATGTGTTCACATGGGTATGGGACTATGTGTTCACATACGGATTTGAGGATGATACTTGGGTTTGAGATGAGTCGATGAGATTTGTATTGAGGTTCTGAATTCGATGATATGGCAGGATTCATATTTGAGATACGACATGACGTTGTAGCGGGTCCTTGACGTAGTGTTCCACACACGTCCACGCATACTTAGGCGGTATTAGTATTGTACTAGACGTAGATCAGTACCCCGATCATGATATTTGATAAAGAGGATACCAGGAGAATAGTATGATGAATTATTGACCCATACCCAGATTTGGGGATGCCGTACGACGGATTTACGTATGAGCTCTATTTTGATGATTGATCCACACTCTTGACTTGGGATGTCTGGTTATAGATATGGTATTGGATGTGATATTTTTGAGGCGGGATCACCGACTATTATATATACAGGTATGTATATGCATCGACTCAGATGTTATGCGGTTTCCTTACCTGTAGTCTAGCTTGTAGCATAGCCCTTTAGTTTAGTTAGTTGTTAGATTAGATTCGGTTTCTACCTATTTCAAAGCTTACGAATCGTGCGTATCTTAAAAGACAAGTCATGGGATCCTACGGATATTTCAAAAGGCGTATCTTTTCTTAAAAACACCGTAGCCCCTATTTTCAAAACCCCACGATTCGTGTTTTTTCAAAAGGCACCATTGTAGGACTTATATTAGGTTAATGCAGATTACTTATCGTCGCGTCTAGTATTCATCTCCCGCTCATTATTGTTGTTCGCTCCGCATCACATGCTTATGTAAGTGCACGGCGGCGCCCCGGCCGTCAAACCGACGCCGGAATGCGGAAGCGGTGAATAACTTAAATTTTTGCGAACTTAGCAAACCGGCACCACCGCGTACTAAACATCCGGATCGTAACCATTAACAAGTCTAAGCTAACTAGAAAATGGGTTAGAGATATACCGACGATCCAAGTCCTCCGGTCTTCTCGTCATGGTCCCGATCTCCTGCGGAAAATCCTGTCTCCTCCTCGTCGCCGGAAGTGCACCACATCGCCTACTTTGTTTATGGGCTCCCACCTCAATGCCGAGGCAACTCGGGCACGAAGCCGGCTACTCGACGTGCCCAAGATATACTGTAGAATATAATCTAGAGCTTAAGTCTCATATGGGGTTATGGTTGCCATGGATGTGGAGGAATTTGTGCAAGGAATTTTTCATGGATGCTTGCTGGAAAGGAGATGGAGCATGCAATGTGTTGCTCGGCCAAAAAAACCCAAATGAATGCTCTCTCCCTCTCTGGAAATCAGCCCCTGCACCCCCAATTATATTTCTCAATGCAAACATATATATAAATTAAGCCCACATCTCAATCACCTTTATTTCTCCAGCACACTCATTTTGCCCATGCCCTCTTAATAAAATAATCCTATATTAAAACCACCAGCACAAGGGGGGGCCACGAATTCATGAATGGAAATTATCCATACAAAAAACAAATCAAACCTCTCTCTTTCTCCAACAGTGGCCGGCCCCCAAATGACCATCACAAAACCACAAAGTCAATCCATCATGAGAAGGAGAAGTCAATGATGGTGCACATCATGAAAACCATCATGATGCCAAAAGATGCAAAGAACCCCCTCCACAAATGCCTATTTGCAACAATGCAAATAAACCCTCCTCCACCAATCTTCGGCCAATGAACGGAACAAAGGAAATTGGCCGAAACGGAACGCAAACTGGCAACTCCAGAAAACTGGTCCCGTAATAAATTACAGGAAAACCCCCATACTGTGCATACACACCCGCATCTGTATTCCGTCCGGATATAAATGCAATGAGACAAAATCTACACTGTACTAAACTCGGACCGGCTTAAGCCAAAGCCGGCTAGTTATATCCGTTCGATCCTGATCCGTGCAATACCGCACGTATCTGATCGAACCCTGCCATATAACCATACGGCCACTAGTACAAACTGTCCGATCCTGATCCGTGCAATACCGCACGTATCTGATCGGACCCTGCCATATCTCCAGACGGCCTCTACAGCGTTTCGCCCGAAAACTTGAGTAACTGAAAATGTGGTGGACTCTAAAGACTCGTCAATACTATGGCTGTGGATTTAACCACTAGCACGTCAGAGGTATAAGCCAATACGTGACGGGCCACCAGCTATTGACTAAAAGGGACATCGATGAGGGAACTCATCCTGACGCCCTACTGAGCCTGTCAGTGACAATATCCGTACAGTCCGGTCCGTTCGTCTATGAGTATCGCATGGCGGGCCTAGGGGGTTGGTAAAAGTCAGACCCCCAAAAGCGGTACAAGTCGTGTCGGAGTGTAGCCCAGAACACCCTGAGATACTACTGGAATACCTACCAGTAAATCTCCTTGCCTTGGCCAAGGTCTTTGTGTAATGGCTCTCCTAGACACAGCACGACCTCACCCCCAATACCGGGAGAGACGAACCCCTGAAGATACGCTCACTGCCTCCATGTGGCTCGGGACTGTACCCAACTAAAACCTGTTTGCACGACTCCTTTGAGCCGTGGTAGGGTAGTAATCAAAGTACAGTGGGAACTCACACGAGACAAATGACGATCCCCAGGTCGATGAACTAACCTGCACACATGTCACCAGGGAACTGCCATCTGACGTCTGGTATATGACCAACTAGCATGTTCCCGGCGAGTCCTGTCCGGTGTACTCATAACCCAATGAGCACCTGTATACATCTTAGGTGACCAACTGACACCAGTGGCTTGTGAGACCGGCCACCGCCCCTCGTCGGGGTCTCGACTGTATACACTAGTCTACTAATGGAGTATCGATGCCCAGTCTCGAAACTCCCACGACTAGGGACCTTTTAAGGATAAGATTATAGACCCCCAGCTCCCACTTATATGATCGCCCTCATACTGGTGGTGGTCAAGCAAGAATCCTAGGGGCTCTATCAACGTGTAATAGCGACGTGTCAGGTCACCTAAAGCAGTACACGATGATAAAGGTAAACCAGATAGCATACTATCATCTCGAGTAAGACTGTCCTACCGGGATAGGTCCTCCCTCAATCATCGCAATCACGTACCCGTGATCCAATAATTGACTCTGAGGGCACTATCTCCAACAATCTCCCACTTGCACTCAAGGCTAATTATTGCGATGTCGCATACTCACAGCCCGTGTGATACCGAACACCCAACTCCTCTGCTAGTCAGTCTCACCAAGCTCGTTTGCGAAACTATTGCGTTCGAGGAATAGCCTCAGTGAGTGGATTCGCATAGTTGTTTCATTCCATGTCTCTCTATTTCTCAAGTTCGCGGAGAAACCCATCTCCCGAAATGAGCAATACCTGTCTTAGAATGTCTGGATGTCTGATGGGACCTAGCTCATAAATGAACTCCAAATCCAAACTTCTTAGACTGTATCGTCAACTGAACTTAATCAGTATCCTGCGCCATGCCACCCTCAGTATTGCCTTGGATCACCTGTCCAAAATACTGCCCTTCGTTAGAAGGAAAACTATAACTCTGACAACCTCCTTGTCGTCCGTGTCACCTTGGAAGCCTGGAATGATAACTGTCTCCTGAATGAGGCTGTCGTTATCATCTCCCTAGAACATCCACTTATGTTCTAAAACTGCTTCCGACTGTTTCTCCAGGATTGGATTAATGTCAACTTATTGCATCTAGTGCAAGAACAACATCTGGTGTGGTACTTGACATCTCACGATTGACTCAATTGCCTGAGCAAGTGATCTGCCAATCATGCCCGTCCCTCTCCCCTTTAGTCTGTAAGACACCTTTGGAGAGGGTGACTCCATTACCTGCAGGTACACTACCGTGCCAGGAGTCGTCCATCCTAAATACTCTTAGAATGCTGTCAAGTACCCTGATTGGGAAACCACCCAAATCTAGATCTAGTAACCAGTATGTTTGATATAAAATCCATTTCCTTTATGGAGAAACAACTGTGTGACGACCAAAGTATAAACGATCGTAGTGTAGGAGTTTCTTTTCCTACTCTGTGTATGTCATCCAAATACCAGGATATCACACCCTACTACCTTCTCAACAGATCCATCCCCTATTCTGATGAAGTCAAACCCATGACTGTCATGTCAGAAATAGATGATCTATCTCCGCTACATCTGCTCTAGTCTATAAATAGACATAAGCTACCTGTCCACCAATGCTTCCGCTGCTCCCACTGACTACGACAACCCTCTGGCAGAGTCATATAGACGTACATTTCTAAAACTAGTTTAGAACGACGCTATACTCATCCTCCTGCCGGGTCTCGCAGCCTGGAACAACAGCAATGGCAATTGTGGGTAAACAAGAACTTCCCTGTCACCGTCCTTGAGGCTACCTTAGTGCCTCTCGGGTGCCTGAAGTTACCCACCTTATCTGCGGAGTGGCCAATGGAATGTCAATCCAGATTGAATCTTTAGGTTCCTTATCAAATCTTCAGTAATCGTTTGTGGTTCTGGAATCACTTCCAGTTCTACCATACTCCCACTACTGTTTTCTGGAAAAATCCATTTTTAATAAAACTGTGGCGAGTCTAGAACAATATCGCTATTGTTCATCCAGATGGTAGAAAGTCAACCCTCGTCATAGCCTGGGTCAACCCACAAACAGCCATTACAGAAACGTGCCTTGAGTTGTCCAGTGTCTGGTTTTAATCATAAACCGGACAACTCCCCGTACCTTAACATCGTTAAGATATGAACTGTTCTATATCCAATATAGGACCAGAGGCACTGATTTAATTGAACCAGATTCAAAACATGCAGCTGTCCCCAGCGCATGTCAACTAAATGGAAGGAGGCCGATCAGCGTTACTCAACTTAGGAATGCTTCCAATCATGAGTAACCTGAAAGAGAAGCAATTTCTCTTAATCATTACTATCATCTGAATACCATACACAAGTATCTACATCTTCGATCTCTTTGAAGAATCCCGATACTTGCTACACCTGGTTCTCTACTCTATTCAAATACCTATAACTTCTCAAAATTCGGACCCTGTGTTTCCGCGAAACACTTGTCTAAAAACTAGAGAAGTCATAAGTAAACCGAATATAGTACGAGGACCAGCCCCTCTGTCCTGATGGACCCTGGACAACATACAATACTCTGTATAAGTCCCTTGAGTCTGAAAACTCATTCACCGTGTGTCGTAGGTTGAAAACTGTACTTATGGTTAAGAAGAATTACACCGCTGTTTAATGCTCCTTACCTAACCATCCACTGATATAGGTAAATGTCGTAGACATAATTTCATAAAGGTATATCTCACTCTATGAAAATAGACGTACAGATATATCAATTTGAAATTGGTGCATAACTGCGGATATTCAAAACCAAATATTTGCCAACCGGCAAACAGCCCAGGTGATTTCCTCAAATATCACCGATTACAACGAATCCCGATATAATGAGGATAATCACCCAATTCCCAATAACTTACTCCCACTCATCATCTGAAAAACCATACAGATGTGAGAATCGTACCTGGTAAATACATACCCTGGAGTAAGTATCTAATCGGGAACTCAGTTTTCCTTTAACATTACACAGTGAAACTGAAACATTGAAATGTTCCGATGGGGTATTCTGGTATTCCTAGTAATGCCTCTTCCAGATTCACGACTGTAACCGTATAGTTCTTTGCCACCTCTCCAAATCCCTTCATATATCTTTAGTCTTTACCTTCTGCACACCCTTTTAGGCCAAATGGTTTTCTTCCTTCCCTACCGTTCGGCACCAGCCTATGGTTTGGAAGAAGACTATCCAATAAGCATAATGGGTGTACTGTCCCAATCCTAGGAACACTCGCCATGAGAGAGGGTGAAGATAAAAGACAACCGAATAAACCTTATTCCTATTTCTCCTGAACCAGAATCCATCCCCGAACTGGAACAAGTTCCATTCGAGTTCGTATATAACCATACGATGGAGTATCCAAATAAACTGTGGATCTTCGTAGTGATACGGAGTGTCCTGGAGAAATACAAAGGTGATGTGGGAGTGGTAACGAAATATTTGGTTTGGTCGTGAATATCTGTTGCAATTTACTTTGCCCTCTTACTAATCCCTTGCTTTGTCTGAACTTAATACCTTCTGCACACCATCGTTATGCTAATTGGTTTTCTTCATTCCCTACCGGTCGGCACCAGCCTAAGGTTTGGAAGAAGACAATCCAATTTGCGTAATAGGTGTACTACCCTTAAACCAAGGAGTACTCGTAACCTGAGAGAGGGTAAAAGGAAAAGACAACTGAATAATCCTATCCGTTTTCTCCAGAACCGGAAACCATCCTCGAATAAATTCTTTCGAGTTCGTATCTAACCATACGATGGTTTTGTCCAATGGAAGTGGACGTTCGTAGTAAAACGGGGTGTCCTGGAGAAAAGGGTAAAAGTAGGAGTGGCAATGAGGTTTGCAACTCTGACAATCCAAAAGCCGGTGTTAAAGAAGGTTCGGTCAACTTGGTCACTGAGTCAAAGTCTTAGGGTCGGGTCAAATGGTCGCTGCCAGAGAGAGAGAAAAGAAACACTCAGCGTGCACTCTAACCTAGATCAGAATGGTTACCAATTTATCTAATCTGGAATCCTCCCACTGTACCTCAAATTCTCCTCCAAACCTGAAAAAAGAATTAGTCGGGGTCACCCGAGGAGTAAACTAACTCATCAGTGGGAATCGGGATCCAACTATCATTGCATGATAACGTGACGGAATCCGCTCACGCTATCACACTCCAGAAGGTATGCGCATATCTGGCAAGTTTCAGTTCTTTTGAAACTCCCGATGTGATTTCTGCCCCATGCTCTTATGACCTTGACTTTGGCCAACATATCATAAGTCACATGTCAAGTTCTGCCCGTCATTCTCCAGGTTAATTTGAATCCACCCGTACATACCCTTGACTTTGGCCAAAATGGCAGCACGACTGTCCCAAACCAACGCATCTATCTATGCTGCATATGAATAACCAACAGCTACCAAACACTGTGCCTTGACTTTGGCCAACATACACAGCTTGAATACTATTGACTACCCATATGAAACGACGGAGGGCTATGAATGGTTTCTGGCGAAAACCTTTAACGTAATGAACTTGATATCGTCGAAGGAACGGATAGCTTTTAAAAATATAGTGACGAAAACCGTTGCTAAAGAGGTCACTCCCGGTGAAGGGATCTCGGCTCTTTCCCCGTAGAATGGGGTGCAGGATATTCCAAATGAATACCGCGATGCAAAGCAAAAGTAATCGGCTATAGTAAAGTTAATGCCCTGACGCAAACTTCTGTCCAAGGGGTCACTCCCGGTGAAGGGATCTCGGCCCTTGCCTCGTCGACTGAGGAGCAGGATATTCCAACTGAATACCACGATGCAAAACAAAAGTGAACGTCCTTGCAATAACAGCTTTTTGAAAAGTGTTCCAACAACATCAGATTAGGTTTGTTTTTAACTTGCATTGATCCGAATCAATGCAGTCCCATCAATTGATCACACCAAAAAGAACGAAAATATACTGATGTACGTATATGCCATCCGCATTCGCCACTGGATCCCGTCATTACCCGTTAGGTTAGCTAACTAACGACAGAGCGGGGACTGGACTAGCGCGGATGAAAAACATATACAACATCTACTAATATATATACCAATATATTATATTTCGCTCAAGGCGTGAATAAAAATGCAACATCACAGAAATGTACAGCATCACAGAACAATACAGATATCTGGGATCCCCGGGTTTCACAGAGCCACTACTGAAACCCGACGTTCCCCTGGTCGTGTGGATAGCCTGTGCAATGAAAACCTAGACCCCTACGGGTGCGGCAAGTCACCCACCAAAACCTGAAGCGAGGCAGCCCCCTTCAGCGCCGTGAATGGACCATCCAGCACTTCACGGAATCCGGTAACTTGGGCACCCCTCCTGGGTCAACCTGTACCCCCTACGAGTGCGACGAATAGCCCGTCAATCCTGGAGTGAAGCCCCCTCCGTCTCAATGCCATGAGATGCGGGCCCGTTGCCGTCTAGAACCCGGCTATCCGTGCACCCCACCTTGGGGTAATCCTAGTACAGAAAGTAAAATATACATACAACGGGTACATCGACCGCAACCAGGTCGTGCCACAAAAGAATAATACAAACAGGCAGTGACGGCAGTCCACATGTCGGACGCTCGCCCCGCAAAATCAAATGTACATAATACCACCACAACTGTACTAACATTGCATCCAGGCTATCCCCCACGACCGATCCGCAACATCACAGCAAAAACAGAACATCAACGTGAAAGTCACGTTCGCAAATCCGTCTAACCGGGCTATAGCAGTTAGACCGGATTTACCGATCAAGTGACATTCACGGTCGCAGATATAATGTAAATACTGTGAAAAATGTGTTTAAAATTTTCCGATTGACCAAAAAATTAACAAGTGGGCCCCCAATCAAAACTGTAGCACTCACAGAAAACCTGGGCCCAATTTTAATATTCCAAAACCCCTAATTACAGCCCATAAGCCCACTGCAAAAAAATAATCACACGATCCCACACTACTGCGGCGGAAGCGCGGCCAGAAGGGGGTTTTGGCCGCCCTTCCGCGGTCGTACGGAGGACTCGTGTCACCAAATTTTTCCAGTGTTCTTAGAACTCCCTGCACATCATTTTGAGACCATCTGAAAAAAATTTAGACTCAAAAAAAATTCGACAGAAACTGATGCGAAGGCAATACGGGTTTTGGAACTTTTTGATCGATCGGAAATGCAAACACATTACACAAAGTTAGACTAAGTTAATGGCGTGGCTCTGATACCACTGTAAGTGCACGGCGGCGCCCCGGCCGTCAAACCGACGCCGGAATGCGGAAGCGGTGAATAACTTAAATTTTTGCGAACTTAGCAAACCGGCACCACCGCGCACTAAACATCCGGATCGTAACCATTAACAAGTCTAAGCTAACTAGAAGATGGGTTAGAGATATACCGACGATCCAAGTCCTCCGGTCTTCTCGTCATGGTCCCGATCTCCTGCGGAAAATCCTGTCTCCTCCTCGTCGCCGGAAGTGCACCACATCGCCTACTTTGTTTACGGGCTCCCACCTCAATGCCGAGGCAACTCGGGCACGAAGCCGGCTACTCGACGTGCCCAAGATATACTGTAGAATATAATCTAGAGCTTAAGTCTCATATGGGGTTATGGTTGTCATGGATGTGGAGGAATTTGTGCAAGGAATTTTTCATGGATGCTTGCTGGAAAGGAGATGGAGCATGCAATGTGTTGCTCGGCCAAAAAAACCCAAATGAATGCTCTCTCCCTCTCTGGAAATCAGCCCCTGCACCCCCAATTATATTTCTCAATGCAAACATATATATAAATTAAGCCCACATCTCAATCACCTTTATTTCTCCAGCACACTCATTTTGCCCATGCCCTCTTAATAAAATAATCCTATATTAAAACCACCAGCACAAGGGGGGGCCACGAATTCATGAATGGAATTATCCATACAAAAAACAAATCAAACCTCTCTCTTTCTCCAACAGTGGCCGGCCCCCAAATGACCATCACAAAACCACAAAGTCAATCCATCATGAGAAGGAGAAGTCAATGATGGTGCACATCATGAAAACCATCATGATGCCAAAAGATGCAAAGAACCCCCTCCACAAATGCCTATTTGCAACAATGCAAATAAACCCTCCTCCACCAATCTTCGGCCAATGAACGGAACAAAGGAAATTGGCCGAAACGGAACGCAAACTGGCAACTCCAGAAAACTGGTCCCGTAATAAATTACAGGAAAACCCCCATACTGTGCATACACACCCGCATCTGTATTCCGTCCGGATACAAATGCAATGAGACAAAATCTACACTGTACTAAACTAGGACCGGCTTAAGCCAAAGCCGGCTAGTTATATCCGTTCGATCCTGATCCGTGCAATACCGCACGTATCTGATCGAACCCTGCCATATAACCATACGGCCACTAGTACAAACTGTCCGATCCTGATCCGTGCAATACCGCACGTATCTGATCGGACCCTGCCATATCTCCAGACGGCCTCTACAGCGTTTCGCCCGAAAGCTTGAGTAACTGAAAGTGTGGTGAACTCTAAAGACTCGTCAATACTATGGCTGTGGATTTAACCACTAGCACGTCAGAGGTATAAGCAAATACGTGACGGGCCACCAGCTATTGACTAAAAGGGACATCGATGAGGGAACTCATCCTGACGCCCTACTGAGCCTGTCAGTGACAATATCCGTACAGTCCGGTCCGTTCGTCTATGAGTATCGCATGGCGGGCCTAGGGGGTTGGTAAAAGTCAGACCCCTAAAAGCGGTACAAGTCGTGTCGGAGTGTAGCCCAGAACACCCTGAGATACTACTGGAATACCAACCAGTAAATCTCCTTACCTTGGCCAAGGACTTTGTGTAATGGCTCTCCTAGACACAGCACGACCTCACCCCCAATACCGGGAGAGACGAACCCCTGAAGATACGCTCACTGCCTCCATGTGGCTCGGGACTGTACCCAACTAAAACCCGTTTGCACGACTCCTTTGAGCCGTGGTAGGGTAGTAATCAAAGTACAGTGGGAACTCACACGAGACAAATGACGATCCCCAGGTCGATGAACTAACCTGCACACATGTCACCAGGGAACTGCCATCTGACGTCTGGTATATGACCAACTAGCATGTTCCCGGCGAGTCCTGTCCGGTGTACTCATAACCCAATGAGCACCTGTATACATCTTAGGTGACCAACTGACACCAGTGGCTTGTGAGACCGGCCACCGCCCCTCGTCGGGGTCTCGACTGTATACACTAGTCTACTAATGGAGTATCGATGCCCAGTCTCGAAACTCCCACGACTAGGGACCTTTTAAGGATAAGCTTATAGACCCCCAGCTCCCACTTATATGATCGCCCTCATACTGCTGGTGGTCAAGCAAGAATCCTAGGGGCTCTATCAACGTGTAATAGTGACGTGTCAGGTCACCTAAAGCAGTACACGATGATAAAGGTAAACCAGATAGCATACTATCATCTCGAGTAAGACTGTCCTACCGGGATAGGTCCTCCCTCAATCATCGCAATCACGTACCCGTGATCCAATAATTGACTCTGAGGGCACTGTCTCCAACAGCTTATATTATGCTTCATATTCTACTGTTGATATCTTATGGTTAGGACACCGGCACCATTACCGATGATGCGTATGTACCACGTACACTTACTTGCCGGCTCACACACATCTTCATCGGTAATTGCCATGTCACGTACACCTAAGAAAATATTATTGCTTGACATAGCCTGTTAGCTAATAGTTTAGACATGATATTAGTATACTTGCCTTATATGTTAGTTTAGACATTGTAGTTATTACCTGCTACTTCATGCATACTGTTATTCATTGTTATGCCGCATTCATGGATTCTCATTCATATATTCACTTTTTACGTGCTATTGAGGTTTTGGATTCGGATTTCCATAAGATTTTCTGGATTTGGGGAAAACCGCAAAACATATACAAACTTCTTCTTTCTCTTTTTAAATGAAAAGCGCGGTTTTTCCCATGATGTATGAGTCGTCCACCATGAGTTTGCTGATGGATTTCGAGACCCGATTCGAGGAGTTGGATGAACCGTTTCGGGTACATGGTGGACCCGGTAAGGTACCCCGGGGCAAGAAGCTCGTGGTGATGACGATGAGCCTGGTAGGAGGAGACTACCTACCGGTGATTTTACCTGACGCGTCGGATATCCGGCGGATACCGTCGTGGTCTTGAGATAGATGGTAGGGGCCGGTCTGGACTGACGGCGCCCTAGATATTATGATTGAGACATTGAGATTCCGAGATATTGAGGTACAGAGACTGTGATACAGAGATATCGATATATTGGGATTAGGTTTTGTGCCGATGCTAGGCACTGTTTTATGCTGATTCATTATGATACCTCATTTTAAAAATACAGAAATCTCACTAATTTATGAAAGCAGTTTTGTTCAGTACATGCATTCTTTTTCATGCATTCATACATCATCTGTGTGATATATTGCTACCTGAGGCACTGACACGGGCCCATGAGATTACACTCGGTTAGATATTACCCTAGCCATTGTTATAGGCTGCATGTTATATACATATTTAAGGATATATATTGATCGTATGACCTAGGATTGCGTCATACATGCGATTTCTATTCGTAGATGTTTTTCTATTCACGAGTTGGCAACTCACCCCCGTTGTGCCCCAGTTTCTTGCAGGTTTATTTACGGCTTTGCGGGTACAGTTTCGTTCGGGTGACTTGCTAGTAGGTGGGTTTATTTGTATTCTACCCATCATTACATCTTGTATATTATTATTCAGTTGTAACTAGAAGTTCCATCAACCAAACATGTATTTATCTCAGATAGAGACCAGTGATGTTTATTCTTTCGACCTTAGAGTCGCGCGTTGTATTTCTATGGATTTCTTGCTGATTTGAGTTTCCTTTTGAGTTTTGATCCTCACCCTCGGCGTTGTACCTTATATTGCTTGTGTGGTTGTGACCGTCGATTGACTAAGAGCTAGCTCCCGCTTGGAGATGCCTTTATATTGATTTCGTATACTATTCATGTTGTATCCCGTTTGGGAGCCAGTATTTACAAAGGAGACTCTGCCGAAATTTTCAGGAAATACTTGATGTTTCTTTTAAACCGCATAACTCGGCTTATGCTATTAAAACTACTTGATTTTAAATTGGTTTTCCTTCACTCTACTATTTTTCTTGGTTTGGATTTCTGGGTTTTCGTCTTACTTAGATTACGTACGCCTCGAGACGTTTCATAGTTTAAGTGCCGGTCATGTTCCGTACTTTCAGGGCGTGACAAGCGAACTCATCCTGACACCCTACTGAACCTGTCAGTGACAATATCCATACAGTCCGGCCCGTTCGTCTATGAGTATCGCATGGCGGGCCTAGGGGGTTGGCAAAAGTCAGACCGCCAAAAGCGGTACAAGTCGTGTCAGAGTGTAGCCCAGAACACCCTGAGATACTACTGGAATACCTACTAGTAAATCTCCTGCCTCGGACGAGAGCTTTGTGTAATAGCTCTCCTAGACACAGCGCGACCTCACCCCCAATACCGGGAGAGACGAACCCCTGCAGATCCGCTCACTGCCTCCATGTGGCTCGGGACTGTACCCAACTAAAACCTGTTTGCACGACTCCTTTGAGCCGTGGTAGGGTAGTAATCAAAGTACAATGGGAACTCACACGAGACAAATGACGATCTCAGGTCGATGAACTAACCTGTACACATGTAACCAGGGAACTGCTATCTGACATCAGGTATAAGACCAACTAGCATGTTCTCGGCGAGTCCTGTACGGTGTACTCATAACCCAATGAGCACATGTATACATCTTAGGTGAACCAACTGACACCAGTGGCTTGTGAGACCGGTCACCGCCCCTCGTCAGGGTCTCGACTGTATACACTAGTCTACTCTGGAGTGTCGATGCCCTGTCTCGAAACTCCTACGACTAGGGACCTTTTAAGGATGTGCTTATAGACCCCAGCTCCCACGTATATGATCGCCCTCATACTGCTGGCAGTCAAGCAAGAATCCTAGGGGCTCTATAACCGTGCAATAGTGACCTGTAGGGTCACCTAAAGCAGTACACGATGATAAAGATAAACCGGATAGCATACAATCATCTTGAGTAGGACTGTCCTACCGGTATAGGTCCTCCCTCAATCATTGCAATCACGTGCCTGTGATCCAATAATTGACTCTGAGAGCACTATCTCCAACAATCTCCCACTTGCACTTAAGGCTAATTATTGAGATGTCGCATACTCACAGCCCGTGTGATACCGAACACCCAATTCATCTACTAGTCAGTCTCACAAAGCTCGTTTGCGAAACTATTGCGTTCGAGGAATAGCCTCAGTGAGTGGATCCGCTGTGATGTATCTTTCTATGTCTCTCTTTATCTCAAGTTCGCGGAGAAACCCATCTCCCGAAATGAGCAATACCTGTCTTAGAATATGTCTGGATATCTGATGGGACTTAGTTCATAAATGAACTCCAAATCCAAACTTCTCAAACTGTATCGTCAACTGAACTTAATCAGTTTCCTGCGCCATGCCTCCCTCAGTATCCGCCTGGATCACCTGTCCAAAATACTGCCCCTCGTCAGAGGGAAAACTATAACTCTGACAGTCATTCTGTCATCCAAGTCACCTTGGAAGCCTGGAATGATAACTGTCTCCTGAATGAGGCTGTCGTTATCATATCCCTAGAACATGCACTTATGTTCTAAAACTGCTTCCGAATGTTTCTCCAGGATTGGATAAATATTAACTTATTGCACCTACTGGAAAAGCAACATTTGGTGTGGTACTTGACATCTTATGATTGACTCGATTGCCTAAGCAAGTGATCTGCCAATCATGCACATCCCTCTCCCCTTTAGTCTGTAAGACACCTTTGGAGAGGGTGACTCCATCACCTGCAGGTATACTACCGTGCCAGGAGTCGTCCATTCTAAAACACCTTTAGAATGCTGTCTAAGTACCCAGATTGGGAAACTACCCAAATCTAGATCTAAAACCATAGATCTAGTAACCAGAATGTCTGATATAATATCCAAGTCATTTGTGGAGAAACCACTGTGTGACAACCAAAGTATAACCGATCGTAGTATAGGAATTTTACTTCCTACTCTGTGTATGTCATCCAAATACCAGGACATCACACCCTACTACCTTCTTAACAGATCCATCCCCTATTCTGATGAAGTCAAACCTATGACTGTCACATCAGAAATAGATGATCTATTTCCGCTATATCTGCTTTAGTCTATAAATAGACATAAGCCACTTGTCTACCAATGCTTCCGCTTCTCCCACTGACCACGACAACCCTCTGGCAGAATCATATACACGTGCACTTCTAAAGCTAGTTTAGAACGACGCTATACTCATCCTCCTGGCGGGTCTCACAGTCTGGAACAACAGCAATGTCAAGTCTGGGTAAACAAGAACCTTCCTGCCACCGTCCTTGAGCATACCGAAGTAGCTCTCGAGCGCCTGAGGTTACCCACCATATCTGCGGAGTGGCTAATGGAATGTCAAATCAGAATGAATCTTTAGGTTTTTATCAAATTTTCAGTAATCGTCTGCGGTTCTGGAATCACTTCCAGTTCTACCATACTCCCACTACTGTTTTCTGAAAAAAAAAATCCATTTTTGTTAAAACTGTGGCGAGTCAAGAACAATATCACTGTTGATCTTCCTGATGGTAGAAAGTCAACCCTCGTCATAGCCTGGGTCAACCCACAAACAGCCATTACAGAAACGTGCCTTGAGTTATCCAGAGTCTGGTTTTAAGCATAAGCCAGACAACTCCCCGTACCTTAACATTGTTAAGATATGAACTGTTCTATATCCAATATAGAACCAGAGGCACTGATTTAATTGAACCAGATTCAAATCATGCAGCTGTCTCTAGCGCATGTCAACTAAATGGAAGGAGGCCGATCAGCGTTACTCAACTTAGGAATGCTTCCAATTATGAGTAACCTGAAAGAGAAGCAAGTTCTCTTAATCATTACTATCAACTGAATACCATACACAAGTATCTACATCTTCGATCACCTTGAAGAATCCTGATACTTGCAACACTTGGTTCTCTACTTTATTCTTATACCTATAACTCCTCAAAACTTAAACCTTGCATTTCTACGAAACACATGTCTAGGAACTAGAGAAGTCACAAGTAAACAGAATATAGTACGAGTACCAACCCTTCTATCCTAATGGACACTGGACAACATACAATACACTGTATAAGTCCCCTGAATCTAATAACTCAATCGCTGTGTGTCATAGGTTGAAAACTGTACTATGGTTATGGAGAATTACACCGCTGTTCAATGCTCCTTAACTAACCATCCACTGATATAGGTAAATGTCATAGACATAATTTCAAAAAGGTATATCTTACTTTATAAAAATAGACGTACAGATATATCAATTTGAAATCGGTGCATAACAACGGATATTCAAAACCAAATATTTGTCGTCCGGCAAACAACCCGGGTGATTTCCTCAAATATCACCAATTACAACGAATCTCGATATAATGAGGATGATCACCCAATTCCCAATAACTTACTCCCACTCATCATCTGTAAAACGATACAGATGTGAGAATCAAACCTGGTAAATACATACCCTGGAGTAAGGACTAATTGGGAAATCAGTTTTCTATTAACAATGTACAGTGAAACTGAAACATTAAAATGTTTCGTAGGGGTATCCGGGTATTCCTAGTAGTGCATCTTCCATTATCCAGATTCACAACTGTAATCGTATATTTCTTTGCCATCTCTCCAAATCCCTTCATATATCTTTAGTCATTACCTTCTGTACACCCCTTTAGGCTAAATGGTTTTCTTCCTTCACTACCGCTCGGCACCATCCTATGGTTTGGAAGAAGACTATCCAATAAGCATAATGGGTGTACTGTCCCAATCCTAGGGGCACTCATAACCTGAGAGAAGGAGAAGATAAAAGACTACCGAATAAACCTTATTCTATTTCTCCTGAACCAGAATCCATCCCTGAACTGGAACAAGTCCCTTCGAGTTCGTATATAACCATACGATGGAGTATCCAAATAAACTGTGGATCTTCGTAGTGATACGGAGTGTTCTGGAGAAATACAAAAGTGATGTAGGATTGGCGAAGAAATACTTGGCTTGGTCGTGAAAAGCAGTCGCAATTTACTTTGCCCTCTTACTAATCCCTTTATTTGTCTTTACTTGATACCTTCTGCACACCATCGTTAGGCTAATTAGTTTTCTTCATTCCCCAACATTCGGCACCAGCCTAAGGTTTGGAAGAAGACTATCCAATAGGCGTAACGGGTGTACTATCCCCTAATCCAAGGAGCACTCGCAACTTGAGAGAAGGTAAAAGGAAAAGACAACTGAATAGTCCTATTCATTTTCTCCAGAACCGGAAACCATCCTCGAATAAATTCCTTCAAATTCGTATATAACCATACGATGGTTTTATCCAATGGAAGTAGATGTTCGTAGTAATACGGGGTGTCCTGGAGAAAAGGGTAAAAGTAGGAGTGGCAATGAGGTATGCAACTCTGACAATCCAAAAGCCAGTGTTTAAGAAGGTTCGGTTAATCTTGGTCACTGAGTCATAGTCAAGGGTCGGGTCATGGTCGCTGCCAAAGAGAGAGAGAAAAGAAACACTCAGCGTGCACTCTAACCTAGATCAGAATGGTTATCACTTTATCTAATCAGGAAACCTCCCACTGTAACGACAAATTCTCCTCCAAACCTGAAAGAAGAATTAGTCGGGATCACCCGAGGAGTAAACCAACTCATCAGTGGGAATCGGGATCCAACTATCATCGCATGATAACGTGACGGAATCCACTCATGTTATCACACTCCAGAAGGTATGTGCATGCCTGGCAAGTTTCAGTTTCTTTAGAAACTCCCGATGTGATTTTTACCCCTAGGACCCAAGTGACCTTGACACAGTCAACAAATCAAAGAGTCCTAGTCAAGTTCAACCCGTCATTATCCTTGATTGCATTAAACCCACCCGTACAAGCCCTTAACACAGTCAACAAGGCCGCACGACTGTTCTAACCAATCCCATTAATATGGCACAAACGAACACTACTTAGCTACCGTACACTACGCCTTCACACAGTCAACAAACGTAGCACGAATACTAAGTAATACTTGTAAGAAATGACGGAGGGCTACGTCTAGTTTTTAGCGAAAAACTTTTAACGTAATGAACTTGATATCGTTGAAGGAACTGCATAGCTTTTTACAAAAAATATAGTGGCGAAAACCTTTGCTAAAGAGATCACTCCCGGTGAAGGGATCTCGGCTCTTTCTCCGTAGAATGAGGTGCAGGATATTCCAATTGAATAGCACGATGCAAAGCAAAAGGCAATCGGCTATAGTGAAGTTATTACCCTGACGCAAACTTCTGTCCAAGGGGTCACTCCCGGTGAAGGGATCTCGGCCCTTGCCTCGTCGACTGAGGTGCTGGATATTCATAACCGAATACCACTGTGCAAAACAAAAGTGAACGTCCTTGCAATAACAGCTTTTTGAAAAATTCTTCCAACAACATCAGAATAGGTTTGTTTAGCTTGAATTGATCCGAATCAACGCAGTCCCATCAATTGATCACACCACAAAGAACGAAAATAATGATGTACGTATATGCCATCCGGATTCGCCACTGGGTCCCGTCATCACCCGTTAGGTTACTTAACTAATGACAGAGCGGGGACTGGACTAGCGCGGATGCAAAACATATATAACATCTACTAGTATATATATCAATATATAATATTCGCTCAAGGCGTGATAAAATGCAACATCACATAAATGTAATAAGCATCACAGAACAATACAGATAATCTGGAAGCCCCCGGTTTCACAGAGCCGCTGCTGAAACCCGAAGTTCCCCTGGTCGTGTGGATAGCCTGTGCAATGAAATCCTAGACCCCTACGGGCGCGGCAAGTTACCCGCCAAAACCTAAAGCGAGGCAGCCCCCTTCAACGACGTGAATGGACCACCCAGCACTTCACGGAATCCGGTAACTTGGGCACCCCTCCTTGGGTCAACCTGTACCCCCTACGAGTGCGGCGAATAGCCCGCCAATTCTAGAGTGAAGCCCCCTCCGTCTCAGTGCCATGAGATGCGGGCCCGTTGCCCTCTAGAACCCGGCTATCCGTGCACCCCTCCGTGGGGCAATCCTAGTACAGAAAATAAAATATACATACAACGGGTTCATCGACCTCAGCCCGGTCGTGCCCCAAAAGAATAATATACAAACGGGCAGTGACGGCAGTCCACATGTCGGACGCTCGCCCCGCAATATCAAATGTACATATATAACCAAACTGTACTTCCATTGCATCCAGGCTATCCACCACGACAAATCCGCAACATCACAGCACAACACAGAACATCAACGTGAATGTCACGTTCGCAAATCCGTCTAAAAGGGCTATAGCAATTAGACAGGTTTTACCGATCAAGTGACATTCACGGTCGCAGATATAATGTAAATACTGTGAACTAACATGTTTCAAAATTTCGATCGACAAAGTTTACCGAAGTGGTCCCCAAGCACAATACCCAGTACTCAAATAAATCTGGGCCCAAACAATATATTCCAAAAACCCTATTTCCCTGTCAGAGAGACACTGTACAAATTTGGTCCAATGAAGAGCTAGAACGGCGGCGGAACCGCGGCCAAAAGGGGGTTTAGGCCGCGGTTCCGCGGCGTTCCTAAGGAATCAGTCCACCAAATTTCTGCAGTGCCCCTACAAAACCCTGCCTGATTTTTTGCAGTACACCAAATAATTTTTTGATCACTAGAAAAATTCGACAGAAACTGCACATTTGAAATCGGGTTTTCGGAAAATCCGTTCGATCGAACTTGTAAACACGTTAGAGCAAGCTAGACTAGGTTAATGGCGTGGCTCTGATACCATGTACGACTACGGTAGCGCCCCGGCCGTCTATCCGAGGCCAAATTGCGGAAACGAAAATTTTTCTTAACTTTAAACCAGCACTACCGCATCCTAAAACCCTGGATCGTAACCATTAACCTAATGCTAGCTAACATGAGAATGGGTAGGAAGCTATACCGAGCGATCTGTGTCCTTCGTTCTTCGGCCTCCACTCCGATCTACTCGCGGAATCTCCGGTCTTCATCTCCTCGTCGGAAAAGGCACCACATCGAGAAGTCTTTTTACGGGCTCTCGCTTCATCCGAAGCAACTCAGGCGCGAAGTGTGCTAGCCGATGCGTCCAAGGTGTTGTAGAGAATGTTTGTGATCACTTTGTCTCTTGCATCCATGGCTTTGGATGGAGGTTGAAGTGTTCCCATTGATGGAAGCAAAAAGCTAGAGGAAGAAGAACAAGAACAAGAGCTTTTCTTTTTCTTTTCTTTTCTCTTGTTGTAATGAGAGTTAGAGTGAGAGATTATCAAAATACAAGACCAATAATAACTACCATGGCAGCCCCTCTCTCTCTCCATCTCATTTCAATACATTAAACAATTCATTAATGTGACATTTTTGCTAAAAAAAAGACCATGAGTCATAGTATAAGTCTATGTCACATTAATGCATTATCATGATGATTTCTAGCTTATTATTTCCTTAAGCAAAATTAATCCAAATGTTTGCCATAACAAAGAAAATCCGGCAACATCTAAAGTAAACTCGCGACGGATCACAAGGATACCCCTCACATGTATATACATACCTGCACCCGCATTCCGACTGAATGCGAATGCGATGAGACTAAAGTAATCCAACAAATCTAATACTAGGATCCGGCTTAAACCAAAGCCCACTAGTATGATCCGTCCGATCATGATCCGTGCAATACCACACGTAGATCGAACCCTGCCATATATCATACGGCCTCTACAACCTTTCGCCCGAAACTTGAGAAACTGTCTGTGGGGGACTCTAAAGACTCGTAAATACTTTGGCAGTGGATTTAACCACAAGCACGTCAGAGGTATTAGCCGTACGTAACGGACTACCAAGTATTGACTAAAATGGAGGTCGATGAGCGAACTCATCCTGACACCCTACTGAGCCTGTCAGTGACAATATCCGTACAGTCCGGTCCGTTCGTCTATGAGTATCGCATGGCGGGCCTAGGGGGTTGGCAAAAGTCAGACCCCCAAAAGCGGTACAAGTCGTGTCGGACTGTAGCCCAGAACACCCTGAGATACTACTGGAATACTTACCAGTAAATCTCTTTCCTCGGCCGAGGGTTTTGTGTAATGGCTCTCCTAGACACAGCGCGACCTCACCCCCAATACCGGGAGAGACGAACCCCTACAGATCCGCTCACTGCCTCCATGTGGCTCGGGACTGTACCCAACTAAAACCTGTTTGCACGACTCCTTTGAGCTGTGGTAGGGTAGTAATCAAAGTACAGTGGGAACTCACACGAGACAAATGACGATCTCAGGTCGATGAACTAACCTTTACACATGTCACCAGGGAACTGCTATCTGACGTCAGGTATAAGACCAACTAGCATGTTCCCGGCGAGTCCTGTCCGGTGTACTCATAACCCAATGAGCACCTGTATACATCTTAGGTGAACCAACTGACACCAGTGGCTTGTGAGACCGGCCACCGCCCCTCGTCGGGGTCTCGACTGTATACACTAGTCTACTCTGGAGTGTCGATGCCCTGTCTCGAAACTCCCACGACTAGGGACCTTTTAAGGATGTGCTTATAGACCCCAGCTCCCACGTATATGATCGCCCTCATACTGCTGGCTGTCAAGCAAGAATCCTAGGGGCTCAATCAACGTGCAATAGTGACCTGTAGGGTCACCTAAAGCAGTACACGATGATAAAGATAAACCAGATAGCATACTATCATCTTGAGTAAGACTGTCCTACCGGTATAGGTCCTCCCTCAATCATTGCAATCACGTGCCTGTGATCCAATAATTGACTCTGAGGGCACTATCTCCAACACCTAGTCGTAGGTGTATCGAGACAGGGCATCGATATACCAGAGTATACGCTTCTCGTCCCATGAGATGGGCGATGGATAATCCCATATCCATTGGTGTTTGACATCAGAGATGGTATACGGGTGCTCAATAGAGACTGGGTACACTGGACGGACTCGCCGAGAACTTCCAGATGGTATTATACCACACGTCAGATGGCAGTTCTCTGGTGACACTTGTGCAGGTTAGTCTGTAGACTCGAGATCGTCATAGAGTCTTGTGTGATTCCCACTGTGCTTTGATTTCCACCTTACCACGTCCAAGAGGGCGTGCAAAACGGTAGTTTTTGGGTACAGTCCCGAGTCATATGGAGGCAATGAGCGATAGGAAGGGTTTCGTCTGTCCCGGTATTGGGAGTTGATGTTGCGCTTTGCTCGATTGGCCATAACAGGGAAGTCCCTGGCCAGGGATTATTTAGAGATTTACTGATAAGTGTTACCAATAGTTTCTCGACCCGTTATGAGCCTCACATCGGCACGACTTATCGGTTATTGGGGTCTGACGTTTACCACCCCTAGACTAGATACGCGACATATCAGACGAGGAGACCGGACTGTACGACAAGTGTTACCGTTAGGCTTTTACAGGAGTTGGAGCGGGCTTGCCTGCTGATCTTCTGATCGCTCAATACCCGGGTAGCCGTTACGTCCAGCTAGTACCGCTGACGGCTTGTGGGTACTTGATGTGATCATCACCTACTGCCGGCGTATTGACAAGTCTTTAGAGTCCTACACAAAGGTTTTACTGGCTCAGGAAAAACGAAATAGGAGCGCATATGTGATATGTGCGGGACCGAGAATAATGCGTGTATGTGATACCGTATTCTATTCTCGTGACTTTTTGTGTCGGCCGGTTATATGTGATATAGCTGGGTTATCGAATCAAGTGTTGATTCGATAAATCGATACATTGGATGTTAGTTGGTTATATGAGATATAACAGGATTATTAAGTCAAGTGTTGATTTAATAATTTAGTGTATAATTGTATATTAGATATACTAATTTACATTAACTAACATTTGTTCACTTAAGGATTTTTCTCACATGTGCACAACTTTAATACATATATGATATATATTAAATTGTGTTTTCTTTTTGTATCATGGTTGTTGATACACATAACACGCGTGTATAAGACATACACCAGTCTAATTTTAGTGGAGGGGTTTTTATATTTAAAGTAAATCTAAATTAGTTGATATTTGTTAAGTGCATGAAGCTTGTAGAAGCTTTTAGTGCTTTGACAAATTCAACTCAATTTGTTTTACTTAAGTTATTTAGTTAGCCCAACCATTAGAATTAGACATGGTTATGTCTCTACATGAGTTAGTATATGATACTCACTCACCCATGGTTAGCTTACTCACTTGATCATTATCCTTCTCTATTTTTTTTTGTTCATCTTCTTCCTTGAGCTAAAAAAGCTCTCTAGGGTTTGATCCAAAGTGAGAAACATTGTGAGAAAATAAATTCTAAAGTGAACCCACTTCCTATTTCTCCATGCTCTATTAGACAAGCACTTTAGTTTAGGGTGTTTGCTTCACTAATTCTCTAGTTAGTGATGTAGAAGCTTAAGTTGGCATCCCCTCGACATAGATCATCTTCGGCCTCGAAGACTTCAAGCAAGGACGCTCCTTTAGCCTCGTGAAGCCATGCAAGAGTCCGGGAGAACAACGATCGCAGCGAAGGGACTTCAACATGGAGCTAATAAAGTGAAGGACCGATCTACAAAGGTTTATTTTCTTCTTCACTTAGATAGTAAAGATGTTTACTTGCATGTGAAACCCTAATAATCTAGCAAAGATCTTATTTAGGGTTGTTCGGCACGGCTAAAATCTTAATCGGGCATGGTTGATGCCTTGTAGAACATTGTTAGAGTGCTTAGTAACCCCTACAGTAGTATCAGAGACTAGCTAGAGCATTAAGCGACGTGTATACGAAGTTAAAACTCCGATCGAACCCCGAAACATCCATAATGACCCCCTCTCTGGACAATTTTTAAAAATGTGTTTTTTCTGCATTAAAAATACTTAAAAAATCAGCAGGGAATTCTAAGAATTACCATGAAACACGAACCCAAGATACCATGAAGTCGTCGCGGAACCACGGCAGGAACCTGCTTCCCGCGGCGGTTCCACGGCCGTACTTTGGCATCATTGATACGTGTTTGGACAGTATTATCCTTAGCTGTTCCTACATGACTCGGGGTATTTTTAATCTGACTCAAGTGTTGAGTGTTCTGGGGATTATTTTGTATTCGTTGATTTGATTGGAAAATTTAATTTCGTTCTTTTTCCGGATAATTTAGAAAGTATTAAAATGTTCGAACGGATATCATTAACTTGCTTTTTCCCGACACGAAAAACTTTCAAGTGTTGAATTTTTCTTGAGTTTACATCTTTCGGAAAAACGTGCATGTAACGCGATGGACCCTCTAGAAGAACACAAACCTTAACTCGATTATGTGACCGTCTGAACCGCCTCTAAACCTTAGGGTTTGGGGCAGTACGGCGTGCCACATGAGAGTCGTTGGCTTGACCCTTCTACTGTTGGACCATTGGTACTATGACGTATTCCGGATTTTTTGAACTCCTCTCAAGTGTTGAGCTAGGAAATCTTGGGTATTTGATTATTCGATCGGAATGTTTAATACTGTCTATTTATCTGGAATGTGATACAATATGTGGAATTCATATAGTTAGGCATGAAATGCGAAGTATGTGATATTTCGGATTTACGATGTCTAAAGAGATTGTGGATTCCAAATGTTGTAGTTTTACACTTTCTTTTCTGTGACCGTAGGCGTAGTATGTGGAGTATCGTCGGCTTCGTTGCTATACATCAACGACAGTCGGGATACGCATGCTTGCTTACGTTGATAATATGAGATATTATGTGTTGATGTGATATGTTATATTGGATCGTCGTGTTTTGAATAGCCGGGGGTCTTATGTGAGATGAGGGTTTTTATTTTCATTCATGTAAAATTCATTGTATGTAATATTCTTTTATTGGGGCACTTCCGGGATGAGGATGATGTCACCATTGTATATTATTTACTTTTCCGCATTAGGTAGACCCAAGGAGAGCACAAGTAACCGGGTTCTACAGTCCAGTGGGAGACCAACTCGAGGAGTCGAGTCTAGGTCACCTAATTCTAGAATTGGTAGGGTTGCTTGTCGCTCTCGTAGGGGTCTAGGGGTGTGGGTTTGGCTATTCATCGCGACCGTGGAATCCGTGTTTTATTGAGGCTCAAAATAAAACACGGACCTCTTAGTATATCCATTATTTCATATGATTCTTCTGCTGCGATATCTGTGATGTGATCATTTGATATGTTGTGATAGATACTGTATATAGTATATATGATATATTATATAGACGTTACTTATGTTTTACACTCGCGCTAGCCCTGCCCCGCTCTGCCGTTAGTTACCTAACCTAACGGTGCATGAGGGGACATTGAGGAGAATGCGGATGGCATAAGTGTACGTCGTATTTATCTGTGATGTTTAGGTGACTTAAATGATGGGACTTCATTAATATGATTAATGAAAGAAAAGAAACCTAAAAGATGTTGTAGAATCAAATTTTTAAAAAGGGTAGCTACAGTTTTTTGCTTTGCATGGTGATATATATGATATATCCTGCACCTTATTCGATGAGGAAAGAGCCAAGATCCCTTCACTGAGAGTGACCTCATAAGCAAAATTGGCATATGCTACAACACTCGGTTTGTCTTTTGATTGCTTTTGAAGTTTTACTTTGTATAGTGATATATATGATATGTCCTGCACCTTATTCGATGAGGAAAGAGCCGAGATCCCTTCACCGGGAATGACCTCTTTAGCAAAACTAATGAAAGGCTCAAAATCACTCCATTTCAAAATTCACTCGATTCTGCAACGATATCATGTTCATTACGCAATAGGTTTTCAGAAAAACCTGTCGTAGCCCTCCCTCATTTCAGATAAGTCCTGCTTAGTATTCGTGCTGCGTGTGTTGACCTTGTCAAGACGTAGTGTGCTGTAGATGACCAGTATTTATCTGTTCATGCATATGATGCAGATTGGATTAGGGTAGTCGTACCGCCTTGTTGACCTTGTCAAGGGTCGTGCGGGTGGGTTTAATTCAATCAAGAAATGACGGGTTGAACTTGACTTACGGTCTATGGTTTGTTGACCTTTTCAAGGTCATAGATCGTTTGGAGAAAAATATTATCGGGAATTTCAAGTGTTGAAATTTGCAATGAGATTGCATACCTTCTATGAGATAGTTGGATCCCGATACCCACTGCGAGTAAATGTTACTCCTGGGAGAGTTTTACACAGGACAATTAGCCAATCAAGTAGGTGTCTAGAAAGGTGTCAACGGGGTTATGCCTCTGGGAAAACGAGGTTTACTTTAATTTGGTCCGTGCGAAAGCAAGGGGAACCTCCCTCAAAGTACCGACACTGGCCTGGCTGAAAAATTGGCGAAATTGTAGGGTGTAATTAACCCCGGCTAGTCTTTACTTTTAGGGTTTGAAGGAAGATTTGATAAAAAACAGTGGGAGCCATCCTGATTAGATAAAATAATAACCAATATGATCTTGCAAGAGCATTGGTTAAAGTGTTTTCTTCTCTCTCTCTCCAGGTAGAGACAATATCATGCCTTAATCAAGATAATAATATGGATGTATTGACCGAACCCGCATGTTATACTGTGCTGGGGAACGTTGGTTCCGTTCTTTCTTATAAAAGTTATAAGACTGAACAGGATATAGGGGAATACCAGGATTCCCATGCCACCCGAATGAAGAAAGTACATGTTGATGCATTTTCTTCGGGTGTGTTCGTTACGGAGAACTATTTCTCCATTTGCTCTACGTCTTGCGTATTAGATACCGGGTCAGGATCCTATATATGTAATCACTTACATGGGCTTAGGAAAAGTAGAGAACTTGGAGAAGGTGATAAAGACATAAGGGTTGGAAATGGTGCAATTGTTGCAGCTAGAACCATCGGGGAATATCACCTTGTATTACCAACTCGTAATACATTGATTCTGAACGAATACTATTACATGTCGAACCTGATATGCAACATTATATAGGTTTCTTTATTGAGTAAAGAGGGATATAATTTTGTATTACAGGATAATGTTATGAACATTTTCCTGAACCAAAAGTTGGTTGGATCAGGCTCGTTGTGCAATAGCATTTATGTTCTAAATCAATCAACAGTTCTGAGTATAACAAACACACACAAGAGGAAGAGTTCGGAACTGAACGAAGCCTTCTTGTGGCATTGTAGACTAGGTCACATCAATGCGACACGGCTATCTAAGTTGCATAAGGATGAATATTTGAATCCATTTGAATTTTCATCTTATGATACTTGCCAGTCATGTCTCAAAGGAAAGATGACCAAAACTCCGTTTACAGGACACGGAGAAAGAGTTACGGAACTCTTGGGATTGGTACATAGTGATGTATGCGGTCCCATGTCTACACATGCTAGGGATGGTTCTTCGTACTTCATTACATTCACTGATGATCTCTCTAGATTCGGGTGTGTGTTCCTGATGAAACACAAATCAGAAGCTTTTGAGAAATTTAGAGAATATAAACAAGAAGTCGAGAACCAAACCGGGAAAAGTATTAAAATCCTTCGATCTGATCGAGGAGGTGAATACTTGAGCAATGAATTCCGGGACTTCCTAAAAAAGAATGGGATTCTCTCTCAGCTGACTCCTCCATATACACCACAGCACAACGGTGTATCGGAATGGAGGAACCGCACCCTATTAGATATGGTGCGCTCTATGATGAGCACAGCTGAGTTACCTATTTCCTTCTGGGAGTATGCGCTGGAGACAGCAGCATACCTATTGAATCAAGTTCCATCTAAATCTGTACCTACCACACCATATGAGATATGGAGTGGGAAGATGCCATATCTTAAACGAGTTAAGATATGGGGTTGTCCGGCCTATGTCAAAAGACAAAATCCGGACAAACTCGAGGCACGGTCAGTTCTTTGCAAATTTTTGGGATATCTAAAGAACTCATATGGGTATTTTTTCTACCACAGTGAGGAACAAAAGGTGTTTGTTGCTCAACATGCCACCCTTTTAGAAAAGGAATTTCTTGTAAAAGAAATTGGTAGCAAAGTGGTAGAGCTAGAAGAGGTTCCAGATACACAAACTGCAACTGAAGATTTAGTGGAACCAGAGAATTCGGTAGTTCCCAACGAACCTCAGCCTCAGAGATACTACGGTTTTTTCATGGATGGTAGGAGCGAGGATTGCATCATGGAGGACGATGACCCAACTAGCTTCGAGCAGGCCATCACGAGTGGAGACTCAGTGAAATGGCTGGATGCAATACGGTCCGAGATGGAATCCATGTACACCAACAAAGTATGGACTTTGGAAGATGCTCCTGAAGGGGTAAAACCCATTGGGAGCAAGTGGATCTTCAAGAAAAAACTTTGTGTAAATAGGAAAGTGGAGACTTTCAAAGCTAGACTTGTTGCAAAGGGTTTTCGTCAAAGACCAGGTGTGGATTATGATGAAACCTTCTTTCCAGTAGCTATGCTTAAATCCATCAGGATCATGCTTGCCATCGCTGCATATCATGACTACGAAATCTGGCAAATGGATGTTAAGAACGCCTTTCTAAACGGTGATTTAGAAGAGAGCGTCTACATGATTCAGCCAGAGGGCTTCGTAGCTAGTGGGAGCAGCGGGAAGGTGTGCATGCTGCTTAAATCCATTTATGGATTAAAGAAAGTATCGCAGAGTTGGAACATCTGCTTTGACGTCGTTATCAAAGAGTTTGATTTCGTCAAAAACGTAGATGAACCTTGTATCTACAAGAAGGTGGCAGAGAGTAAGGTTGTCTTCCTCGTATTATACGTGGACGACATACTCTTGATAGGAAATGACATTCCTATGCTGCAATCGGTCAAGCTCTTCTTATCACAAAGATTCTCAATGAAAGATCTAGGGGATGCCTCCTACATCTTGGGGATTAAGATCTATAGAGATAGATCCAAACGGATACTGGGATTGTCCCAATCCAGGTACAATGACACCATACTAAAGCGGTTTAGTATGGAGGAGTCCAAGCGTGGATTTTTACCCATGATCTTAGGGCTCACTCTCTCCAAAGAGATGTCTCCCAAGACTGATTTGGAGAGAGCTCGCATGCTAGGGATACCCTATGCTTCGGCTGTAGGCACTATCATGTATGCGATGCTATGTACCAGACCCGATGTAGCACACTCACTAAGTATAGTGAGTAGGTATCAAGCTGATCCTGGAGAGAGTCACTGGACAGCTGTGAAGAGCATTCTCAAGTACTTGAGAAGGACTAAAGAGATACTCTTGGTTTATGGTAACGGAGAACTCCAAGTGGAGTCCTTTACCGATTCGAGCTTCCAGAGTGATACGGACGACTCTAAGTCGCACTCGGGATTTGTTTTTACCTTTTACGGAGGGGCGGTTAGCTGGAAGAGTTCCAAGCAGGAAACCGTGGCAGACTCGACGATGGAGGCTGAATACATCGCTGCCAACGATGCTGCCAAAGAAGCTGTCTGGATCAAGAAGTTCATTACTGAACTTGGAGTGGTTCCATCCATTGAGCATCCAATACCTTTGTATTGTGATAACAATGGAGCGGTGGCTTTGGCCAAGGAACCCAGGTCCCATCAGCGATCCAGGCATATTCTGAGGCGGTATCACCTGATCCGGGAGATAGTAGATCGCCGGGAGATCGAGGTCAGGAGGGTTGACATGAAGAACAACACTGCGGATCCACTCACGAAGGCCATTTCCCAGATACAATTTGAGAGACTCTTCGGGATGCTTGGTATGCGATACTACAGCAGCTGGCCCTAGTGCAAATGGGAGATTGTTAGTTGTATGTATGCCCTAGAGGCCAGTATTGTACAGATGATGTATATTATATTTGATGCTTGGACATATATAGAGAGGACATTCTTGCTCGATATGATAGTATGCAATCAGGTTGCTCTTTATCTTAACATGTATACTTGTCTCTTGATACTGTCTTATGGTTAGATGTTGGTAAAGCCCTTAAGATGTGTACTTGACTACCAGGACTATGATGCAGATCATACTAGTGGGGCCATGGTAGTCTATAAGTACATCCTTTAATGTTCCTAGTCGTAGGTGTATCGAGACAGGGCATCGATATACCAGAGTAGACTAGCGTATACGCTTCTCGTCCCATGAGATGGGCGATGGATGATCCCATATCCATTGGTGTTTGACATCAAAGATGGTATACGGGTTCTTAATGGAGACTGGGTACACTGGACGAACTCGCCGAGAACTCCCAGATGGTATTATACCTTATGTCAGATGGCAGTTCTCTGGTGACACTTGTGCAGGTTGGTCTGTAGACCCGAGATCGTCATAGAGTCTTGTGTGATTCCCACTGTGCTTTGATTTCCACCTTACCACGTCCAAGAGGGCGTGCAAAACGGTGGTTTTTGGATACAGTCCCGAGTCACATGGAGGAAATGAGTGATAGGAGGGGTTTCGTCTCTCCCGGTATTGGGGGATGATGTTGCGCTGTGCTCGATTGGCCATAACAGGGAAGCCCCTGGCCAGGGCTGATTTAAAGATTTACTGGTAAGTGTTACCAATAGTTTCTCGACCCGTTATGAGCCTCACATCGGCACGACTTATCGGTTATTGGGGTCTGACGTTTACCACCCCTAGACTTGATATGCGATATATCAGACGAGGAGGCTGGACTGTACGACGAGTGTTACCGTTAGGCTTTTACAGGAGTTGGAACGGGCTTGCTTGCTGATCTTCTGATCGCTCAAAACCCGGGTAGCCGTTACGTCCAGCTAGTACCGCTGACGGCTTGTGGGTGCTTGATGTGATCATCACCTACTGCCGGCGTATTGACGAATCTTTAGAGTCATACATAGAGGTTTTACTGGCTCAGGCAAAATGAAATAGGAGCGCATATGTGATATGTGCGGGACCGAGAATAATGCGTGTATGTGATACCGTATTCTATTCTCGCGACTTTTTGTATCGGTCGGTTATATGTGATATAGCCGGGTTATCGAATCAAGTGTTGATTCGATAAGTCGATACATTGGATGTTAGTTGGTTATATGAGATATAACCGGATTATTAAATCAAGTGTTGATTTAATAATTTAGTGTATAATTGTATATTAGATATACTAATTTACATTAACTAACATTTGTTCACTTAAGAATTTTTCTCACATGTGCACAACTTTAATATATATGTGTGATATATATTAAAATGTGTTTTCTTTTTTTATTATGGTTGTTGATACACATAACATGGGTGTATAAGACATACACCATTCTAATTTTAGTGGAGGGATTTTTATATTTAAAGTAAATCTAAATTAGTTGATATTTGTTAAGTGCATGAAGCTTGTAGAAGCTTTTAGTGCTTTAACAAATTCAACTCAATTTGTTTTACTTAAGATATTTAGTTAACCCAACCATTAGAATTAGCCATGGTTATGTCTCTACATGAGTTAGTATATGATACTCACTCACCCATGGTTAGCTTACTCACTTAATCATTATCCTTCTCTATTTTTTTTGTTCATCTTCTTCCTTGAGCTAAAAAAGCTCTCTAGGGTTTGATCCAAAGTGAGAAACATTGTGAGAAAATAAATTCTAAAGTGAACCCACTTCCTATTTCTCCATCCTCTACTAGACTAGCACTTTAGTTTAGGGTGTTTGCTTCACTAATTCTCTAGTTAGTGAAGTAGAAGCTTGAGTTGGCATCCCCTCGACGTAGATCATCTTCGGCCTCGAAGACTTCAAGAAAGGAAGCTCCTTTAGCCTCGTGAAGCCATGCAAGAGTCCGGGAGAACCACGATCGCAGCGAAGGGACTTTAACATGGTGCTAATAAAGTGAAGGACCGATCTACAAAGGTTGTATTTTCTTCTTCACTTAGATAGTAAAGATGTTTACTTGCATGTGAAACCCTAATAATCTAGCAAAGATCTTGTTTAGGTTTGTTCGGCACGGCAAAAATCTTAATCGGGCACGGTTGATGCCTTGTAGAATCTTGTTAGAGTGCCTAATAACCCCTACACCCTGTAGGGTTCCTAGGTACGCTAATGAGGTCTCACAAGGCATCAAACATGCCAATTTCAAATTTTACAAGTGCCGAGAAACCCTAATACGGATCGTTGACTAGATTTTTAGGCGAAAAAGAAACTAGTTTACAACTTAACTAAGGGAACGGAAATACAACCTTTGTAGATCCGGTCCTCCACCTCCATAGCTCCATGATGAAGTCTCCTTGCTGTTCAAATCGAATCTCAGGTTCTAGCGTCGGCTTCATCGGAGAAATGGGCGGGCTAGGTCGTCGGCTACGATGCCGAAGATGATCTACGTCGAGGCATCACAAGATCAAGCTCCCACTTCACCAAGTCATGAAACTTGTGAAGAAAACACCCTATACTACTTGGCAAGAGGTAGAGGATGAAGAAATAAGAGGTGGGTTCACTTTAGAATTGTATTTCTCACTCTTTTTCTCAAGTTGCCATTGATGGAGGCAAGCTTTCTTCCTTTGTTAAAGAAGAAGAAGATGAAGAAAAGAATATGATAAGAATCTCATGAGCATTATCTAAAATAGAAAATAAAAGGAATACTTATCATACTCTAACCATGGTCAAGTGTAGAGAGTAAACTAGGGTTAGGTGAATGGTTAGGGTTAAGCATGAAGACAAAAATGGTGACTTAGTCAAAGCTTCCTGAAGCTTCAACATCAAACAAAGAAAGCCACCATTTTCTCTTTTATGCCATAGAAATAAATAAATAAATGAATAAATAAATAAAAACAAAACCCTAACCATTACATAACCATGGTTTAATCTAAACATACACCCAAACATGCATGTATCATCAAACATGGTACAAGCAAGTGCACAAAAATATATCACATATACAATGTGCACATCAAGTGAGAAAATCCATTTAAAGTGAAAAAATATTAGTTAATGCAAAGTAATATATCAAATATATAATTATACATTAAATCATTAAATCAACACTTGATTTAATTATCCGGTCATATCGCATATAACCGACTAATATCTAATGTATCGGCTTATCGAATCAATCCTTGATTCGATAACTAGGTTATATCGCGTACAACCAATCGATCATTCATCGCGAGAATAGAATACGGTATCACATACACGCATTATTCTCAGTCCCGCACATATCTCATATGCGCTCCTATTTCGTTTCGCTTGAGCCGGGAAACCTCTGTGTAGGACTCTAAAGACTCGTCAATACGCCGGCAGCAGGTGATGATCATATCAAACACCCACAAGCCGTAAGTGGTCTGCTAAATGTAACGGCCACCCGGGTATTGAGCGATCAGAAGATCGACGAGCAACCCCGCTCATACTCCTGTGAATCCAACCAGTAACACTTACCGTACAGTCCGGTCTCGTCGTCTGATATGTCGCATATCTCGCCTAGGGGTGGTAAACGTCAGACCCCAATAGCTTGATAAGTCGTGTTGATATGAGGTCTATAACAGTTCGAGAAACTACTGGTAACACTTACCAGTAAATCTCAGCAACCCTGGCCAGGGATTTCCGGTTATAGCCAATCGAACACAGCGCAACATCAACTCCCTATACCGGGAGAGACGAATCCCCTCCTATCGCTCATTGCCTTCATGTGATTCGGGACTGTACCCAAAAACCACCGTTTTGCACGCCCTCTTGGACGTGGTAAGGTGGAAATCAAAGCACAGTGGGAATCACACAAGACTCTATGACGATCTCGGGTCAACAGACTACTCTGTACCAGTGTCACCAGAGAACTGCCATCTGACGTAAGGTATAATACCATCTGGGAGTTCTCGGCGAGTCCGTCCAGTGTACCTAGTCTGCACTGAGCACCCGTATATCATCTCTGATGTCAAACACCAATGGATATGGGATCATCCATCGCCCATCTGTATGGGTCGAGAAGGTATACATTAGTCTACACTGGTATATCGATGCCCCGTCTCGATACACCCACGACTAGGGACCTTGAAGGATGTACTTATGGACTACCATGTCCCCACTAGTATGATCTGTATCATAGTCCAGGTAGCCAAGTACACATCCTAAGGGCTTTACCTACATGTAACAGAGAGACAATCAGTATACACGTTAAGGTAAAGAGCAACCAGATAGCATACTATCATGTTGAGCAAGAAAGTCCTCCCTATATATGTCCAAGCATCCACTACAATATACATCCAATGTACAGTAATGGCCTCTAGGGCATACGTATAACTAACAATCTCCCACTTGCACTTGGGCCATCTGATAGCAGTGGTTGTAGTATCTCATACTCAACCATCCCATAAAAGTCTCTCTCTGGGAAAAGGCCTTTGTGAGTGGATCCGCTGTGTTGTCCTCTGAGTCTACTCTCCTAACCTCGATCTCCTTGGAGATCAACCATCTCCATGATCAGGTGATACTGCCTTAGAATATGTCTGGATCACTGATGGGACTGGCGTTCCTTGGCATAAGCCACAACTCCATTGTCTCACAATGGTTGGAACGTAGTTCATCTCATGAACCAATATACACCCAAACATCCTCTTTGGTAGCATCTTAAGTAGCGATGTATCCTGCCTTTATCGTCTAGTTAGCCACGGTATCTAGCTTGGAACTCTTCCAACATACCATCCCTTTACTGAGGGTAAAGACAATGCATGTGACTGACTTTCAGTCGTCCTTATCACTCTGGAACCCTTCCAGTGATTCTCCCCAGGATCGATTGATACCATCTCACTACAACTAGTGAGAATCATAGATCCAAAACCCAGGATTTAGGAGATATCACTTTTGATCCTATATGGAGAATCATTGTGATAAGCGGAGATTGACCGAGCGTAGCATAGGAAACTCCTTCCCGATCAAGAGTATGTCATCCACGTACTCTATGAGGATCTTCACCATACTCCCTACTACCTTTTTCTTTATACAAGGTTCATCTACCATTTTGATGATGTCAAACTCTTTGACTAACACATCAAAACAGATGTTCCAACTCCGCGATTCCTGCTTTATCACATAAACCATCTTGCACACGTTTCCGCTGCTCCCACTGTCTATGAAGCCCTCTGACTGTGTACTTACAGACTCTCTTTTCTGAAACATCATTTAAGAAAAGCAGTCATGACACCCAACCACCAGATATAGTAGTCATGGTATGAAGCCGTGGCAAGTAGGATCTGAATGGACTTAAGCATAGCTCCTTAGAAAAGGTTTCATCATGATCCATACCTGGTTAATGATGCAAACCTTTAACAAGTCTAGCTTTGATAGTCTCAACTTTTCCATATACACCAAGTAATCTTCTCAAGATATACTTGCTCCTGATGGGGATTTAACCCTTCAGATAAAGCAACTAAAGTCCATACTTTGTTGGTGTATAAGGATTCCATCTCAGATCACTAAGCATCCAGCCATTCTTACAGAGTCCCACTCCTGATGGCCAGCTCGAAACTAGTTGGGTAATCATCTCATGATGCAATCCTCGCTCCCACTGTCATAGAGAAACCGAAATATCTCTCAGGTGGGTGAGGAACCCTACTAGATCGGCGGAGAGAATGAGGTTCGTTGGAATCTACTGAATCCTTTGGTTGTACCAAATCATATGCCGTAGTTTGCATAGCTGGAACCTTTCCAGTTCTACATAACTGACCTTGCCTCGAGCTTGTCCAGATTTTGCTTTTAGACATAGGCCGGACAACCCTAAATCTTAACTAGCTTAAGACATGGGCTCTTCCCATACCATATCTCATATGGAGTGGTAGGCTGTGATCTGATTCGAACCCTATTCAAAAGGTATGCAGCTTCTCAAGCGCATAACTCCCAAAAAGGAAACAGGTAACTCAGTAGTACTCATCATAGAGCGCACCATATCGAATATGGTGCAATTGCTCCATCCCGATATACCATCGTACTATGGTGTATACGGAGGAGTAATGCTGAGAGAGAATCTCATTCTCCTTTAGAATAGTCCAGGAATTCCGTGCTCAAGTATTCTCCTCCCTGATCGCATCAAAGGACATAATACTTATACCCTCATTTTGGTTCTCTACTTCTAACTTATATTCCGTGAATGTCTCAAAAGGTTCGAACTTGTGTTTCAACAGGAACAAAGGTCTGAATCTCGAAAGATCATCAGAGAATTTAATGAAGTACAAAGAACCGGTCTTGGCATGTGTAGACAGGGGACCTACATACATCAACATGTATCATCCCAAGAGTTCACTAACACTTTCTCTGCTTCCAATAAAAAGAGCTGTGGTCATCTTATCTTTGTGACATGACCGGCAAGTTTTCACAAGATGTAAATTCAAACAGATTTAAATATGCATCTTTGTGCATCTTAGCTAGTCGGGTCGCATTGATATGACCTAGTCTAAAATACCTCAAGAAGGATCCGTTCATTTCTGAACTCTTCCTCTTGTGTGTATTCCGTATACTAAAGAACTGTAGTTTGATTTAGAACATCAATGCTTTTAGATAACGTGCCTGAACCGATCAACTTTTGATATAGGAAATGTTCAAAACATTATCCAAAAATACAAAATTTTATCGTTTCTTTACTAATAAAGAGACAGATATGATTTTGTATATTAGGTTCGGTATCTAATAGCATTTGTTCAGAATCAATGTACTGATAATACAGGGTGACAGTAACCAACAGACTTGGCTGCAACACTTGCCCCGTTTTCTGTCTCATGAAACTTATCACCCGTTATCAGTTCTCTACCTATCTGTAGCCCTATGTAACATATTACATATGCGGGATCCTGATCCGGTATCATATACCCAGGACGTAAAGGACACTGAGAAACTGTTCTATATAATGAACACACCCGAAGATGATGCATCAGCATGCACCTACTTCGTTTGGGCGGCACGGGAATTCTGGTAATCCCCAATTTCCTGCTCTGTCTTATAACAATTATAAGTTGGAGCGGGACCAACATTCCCCAGCTCAGTATAACAAGCGGGTTCGGTCAAATATCCGTATTATTATCTTGATTAAGGCGTGATATGGTCGCTACCTGGAGAGAGAGAGAGAGAAGAAAACACTCAGCGTATGCTCTTGCAAGATCAGATTGGTTATTATTTTATCTAATCAGGATGGCTCCCACTGTTTTTATCAAATCTTCCTTCAAACCCTAAAAGGAAAGACTAGCCGGGTTTAATTACACGCTACAAGTTCGCCAGTCTTTCAGCCAAGCCAGTGTCGGTACTTTGAGGGAGGTCCCCCGTGCTTTCGCACGAACCTAATTAATGTAAACCCCGTTTTCCCTTAACACCTTTCTAGACACCTACTTGATCGGCTAATTGTAATGTGTAAAACACTCACAGGAGTAACTCTTACTCGCAGTGGGTATCGGGATCCAACTATCTCATAGAAGGTATGCAATCTCATTGCAAATTTCAACACTTGAAACTCCCGATAATGCTTTTGCCCCTAGCGTGCTATGACCTTGACGAAAGCCAACAAACCACAGCGCGCTAGTCAAGTTCAACCCATACATTTCTTGACTGAATTAAACCCACCCGCACGACCCTTGACGAAAGCCAACAAAGCCGTATGACTAACCTAATCCAGTCTGCATCACATGCATTAACAGATAAATACTAGTTAGCTACCGCACACTACGCCTTGACGCAGGCCAACAAACGTAGCACGAATACTAAGTAGGATTTATCTGAAATGACGGAGGGCTACGACAGGTTTATCTGAAAACCTATTGCGTAATGAACTTGATATCGTTGTAGAATCAAGTGAAGTTTTGAAATGGAGTGGTTTTTGAGGCTTTTCTAGTTTTGCTAAAGGGATCACTCCCGGTGAAGGGATTGTCGGCCCTTTCCTCGTCGAATGAGGTGCGGGATATATCATATATATCACTGTGCAAAACAGAAACTATAGAAGCAATCAAAAGTCAAGCCGAGTGTGTAGCATCTGCCAGTTATTGCTAAAGGGGTCACTCCCGGTGAAGGGATCTCGGCCCTTTCCTCATCGAATAAGGTGCAGGGTATATCATATATACCGCTATGCAAAGCAAAACTGTAGCTACCCTTTTTATTTAAAATTTGATTCTACAACATCTTTTAGGTTTCTTTTCTTTCGTTAATCACATTAATGAAGTCCCATCATTTAACTCACCTAAACATCACAGATAAATACGACGTACACTTATGCCATCCGCATTCGCCTCGATGTCCCCTCGTGCATCGTTAGGTTAGGTAACTAACGACAGAGAAGGGCAGGGCTAGTGCGGGTGCAAAACATAAGTAACGTCCATATAATATATCATATATACAATATACAGTATCCATCAGAACATATCAAATGATCACATCACAGATATCGCAGCAGAAAATATCATATGAAATATTGGATATACTAGGACGTCCGTGTTTTTAATACGAGCCAGTACAAAACACGGATTCCACGGTCGTGATGAATAGCCAATCCCACACCCCTAGACCCCTACGAGAGCGGCAAGCAACCCTACCAATTCTAGGGTTAGGAGACCCGGACTCGACTCCTCGAGATGGTCTCCCACTGGACCCTAGAACCCGGTTACTTGTGCTCCCCTCCTTGGGTCTATCCTAGTGCGGAAAAGTAAATAATATACAAAGGGTGACATCTTCCGCAACCTGGAAGTGCCCCAAAAAAAAGAATATTACATACAAGTTTTTACATGAATGAAAATGGAAAAACACCCATCTCACATAAAAACCCCCGGCTATTCAAACACGAAGATCCAATATAACATATCCAGCAACCATAACATCACATGTCATCAACGTAAATAAGTATGCATACACCGATTGTCATCGACGTATAGCAACGAAACTGGCGATATCATATATTACACTTACGGTCACAGAAAAGAAAGTGTAAAACTACAACAGTTGGAATCCGCAACCTCCTTAGACATCACATGCCTAATCAAATGAATTACTTAGACATCGCATTCCTAACAATTATAAACCCCGCATTTTAGTCTCAAAATCGAAAACACTTTTCAATATCAAGTCGGGCAATTCAACAAGATTCTCGACATCCTGATCGAATACTCGTCGCAAACTTTAGTAGACGGCCGCACCCCCGATACCGTCGACGAAGTGCACCAAGGCTGAACACCGCTGCCGCAAGCACCCGAACGGATGCTTTCGGCGACGGGGTTCTCCTACAGTCACTTGGTCGGGGCTATGGAGTGAGGTTGTCTATTAAGTTTACCCGGCGAGTATCCGCGTACGCTACGTGATTGCGACGGACTTTTGATCGCATCAAAATTCCGTGGCAACCGATCAAGTGAGACTAAAGTGCTATGTTTATAACATTCATATCAGTTATCTCATAACTACTTGTGGATTCCAAGTATTGTATCACATTCCAGATAATTAGAAAATGTTAAACTTTCCGATCGAACAATCGAACACCCAAGTATTCCCGAAACAGCTCAACACATGAAACAAGTTTAAAAACATTCACTTCATGCCTCAGTACCAACGGTCCAGCCGTAGAAGGGTCAAGCCAACGCCTCACATGTGGCACGCCGTACTCCCCCAAACCCGAAGGTTCAAAGGGCAGTTATAGACGGTCACATAATCGAGTTAAGGTTTGTTGTCTTCTAGAGGGTCCATTGCGTTACTTGCACTACTTAGAACGTCTTTAAACCACGGAAAAATCCAACACTTGGAAATTTCCCGACAGGGAAAAATTGGGTATTTATATCCGGCCGAACTTTTTAACATATTCAAAAATTATCCGGAAAACACCTAGACAAAATTTGATAATCCGATCGAATCTTCGATTCCCAATACAACCCCAGAATACTCAACTGTTGAGTGCATATTAAAAATTCCCAGAAAACTCAGCACCTGAAAAAATGAATTACTGTGCAAATATTGGAAGCAGATCCCAACATTTGGCCGCGGAACCGCCGCAGAAGCCAGGTTTCTGCCGCGGTTCCGCCGCGCTTTAAACATATCATGAGGTAATTTTTGCACCGTAATTCTTAGAATTCCCTGCTGAATTTTTTAAGCATTTTTAATCTGGAAAAAACACAGTTTTTGAAAAAAGTCCAGAGAGCATTTTTAAATTAGGGTTTCGGTTCGATCGGACTTCAAACTCCGTCTACGCATCGCCTAAGGCTCTAGCTAGGCTCTGATACCACTGTAGGGTTCCTAGGCACACTAATGATGTCTCACAAGGCATCAACCATGCCAATTTCAAATTTTACAAGTGCCGAGAAACCCTAATACGGATCGTTGACTAGATTTTTAGGCGAAAAAGAAACTAGTTAACAACATAACTAAAGGAACGGAAATACAACCTTCGTAGATCCGGTCCTCCACCTCCATAGCTCCATTATGAAGTCTCCTTGCTATCCAAATCGAATCCCGGGCTCTAGCGTCGGCTTCATCGGAGAAATGGGCGGGCTAGGTCGTCGGCTACGATGCCGAAGATGATCTACGTCGAGGCATCACAAGATCAAGCTCCCACTTCACCAAGTCATGAAACTTGTGAAGAAAACACCCTATACTACTTGGCAAGAGGTAGAGGATGAAGAAATAGGGGGTGGGTTCACTTTAGAATTGGATTTCTCACTCTTTTTCTCAAGTTGCCATTGATGGAGGCAAGCTTTCTTCCTTTGTTAAAGAAGAAGAAGATGAAGAAAAGAATATGATAAGAATCTCATGAGCATTATCTAAAATAGAAAATAAAAGGAATACTTATCATACTCTAACCATGGTCAAGTATAGAGAGTAAACTAGGGTTAGGTGAATGGTTAGGGTTAAGCATGAAGACAAAAATGGTGACTTAGTCAAAGCTTCATGAAGCTTCAACATCAAACAAAGAAAGCCACCATTTTCTCTTTTATGCCATAGAAATAAATAAATAAATGAATAAATAAATAAAAACAAAACCATAACCATTACATAACCATGGTTTAGTCTAAACATACACCCAAACATGCATGTATCATCAAACATGGTACAAGCAAGTGCATAAAAATATATCACATATACAATGTGCACATCAAGTGAGAAAATCCATTTAAAGTGAACAAATATTAGTTAATGCAAAGTAATATATCAAATATATAATTATACATTAAATCATTAAATCAACACTTGATTTAACGATCCGGTCATATCGCATATAACCGACTAATATCCAATGTATCGGCTTATCGAATCAATCCTTGATTCGATAACTAGGTTATATCGCATACAACCAATCGATACATTCATCGCGAGAATAGAATACGGTATCACATACACGCATTATTCTCGGTCACGCACATATCTCATATGCGCTCCTATTTCGTTTCGCTTGAGCCAGGAAACCTCTGTGTAGGACTCTAAAGACTCGTCAATACGCCGGCAGCAGGTGATGATCATATCAAACACCCACAAGCCGCAAGCGGTCTGCTAAACGTAACGGCCACCCGGGTATTGAGCGATCAGAAGATCGACGAGCAAGCCCGCTCATACTCCTGTGAATCCAACCAGTAACACTTACCGTACAGTCCGGTCTCGTCGTCTGATATGTCGCATATCTCGCCTAGGGGTGGTAAACGTCAGACCCCAATAGCTTGATAAGTCGTGTCGATATGAGGTCTATAACAGTTCGAGAAACTACTGGTAACACTTACCAGTAAATCTCAGCAACCCTGGCCAGGGATTTCCGGTTATAGCCCATCGAACACAGCGCAACATCAACTCCCTATACCGGGAGAGACGAATCCCCTCCTATCGCTCATTGCCTCCATGTGATTCGGGACTGTACCCAAAAACCACCGTTTTGCACGCTCTCTTGGATGTGGTAAGGTTGAAATCAAAGCACAGTGGGAATCACATAAGACTCTATGACGATCTCGGGTCAACAGACTACTCTGTACCAGTGTCACCAGAGAACTGCCATCTGACGTAAGGTATATGTAACGTTTTGAAAATCGTTTCGGTGAAATTTCGAAAAAATCGGTAAAATGATGGGGTTTTCTGTAAAAAGTCAAAATACAAATATCTTATTATAAAAATTAAATATACATATTCTAGCTATGTAATTGCTATTTTTTGGTGTTTATTGAGCCGCTGGTGAAATTTCAAATTTTCTGAAAAAAATATTATTTTATTATTATTTTAAGCCGTCACTAATACATTTAATTAGGGAAAATTACAAATTGGAATGAGTTGAAACAAATTTTGTGCATCATAAAACATTAAATAAAAATTTTTCATGTGGTTTTTGGAACGAAATCAATTGCCAAAACGGTTTAGAAATTATTGAAGAAAAAAGGCTTTTTTTAGCGTAAATGGATGTTTGGTGTATTGTATTTATCATTTTTCATCACCCCACACCCGTGCCCACACCCACACACCCCCACTTACTCCTCCCCTTAGCCAAATTCAGTAGCCCTCACTTTTCCCCCACTTGGTTTGCAAAGGAAAAAGGAAATGAAGAAAAGAATAGAAAATGGATAAAGTAGTTAGACTTTTGACTTGCTTTGACCTTGACTTTGTCCCCCACCATTTTCTCTACCTCCGTCTCTCTCCTCACTCCCAATTCTGGCCGAAATTCTCAGCCCCCCGACAGCAGCCCCTCCCTCCCTCTTCTCCTCTCATTTTCCATCAAAAAATTCACCCATTTCCATCAAAAATCAAAGCTAAAATGCAAATCAAAGCCCTACCCATTTTCTCTTATCTCTTTAAGCATGGATCTTGGTGCAAAGATTTCAATTTGGAGGTCTAGTTTCATGTTGATCTCATGATGGTTTTAAGGTATAAATCCTAACCTATTGTTCAATTGTTGGGTTAAATTCCTTAATGTATCTTATTAGGTGCTTAAATATGGTTTAATTGCAAGTTTGGAAATCTAAAGAGAAGAAGTTTGAATTGAAAAGTTAGGGTTTGTTATGGAAATGAGTTGTGTTTGATTGTGCATGGTTTAGTGAAGTGGTTTAACATAATTAGTTTTGTAGAAAACTAATCTAGTTGTTAATTACAAGTTGTTACTTGAAAAATTGTGTTAATTTGCTAATTGCTTACTAGGTTTTTGAAATTTGTTAAATTCTTGGGATTAAAAATGTGATTAGGGTTTTCTTGGCTTCATTAACTTTATTAAGTGTGGTTTAATGCTTTGGATCATGCAAATCTAAGCTAGATTGTAGTTTGTGCATTTTTGCTTTGAAATTGTTAAAAAAGGGTATTTTTGTAAACTAGAATATTAGGATTTTTGGAATTTAATGAGATTAAATTCTGGAAATTGTTTATACGACTTATTTAAGATATTTAATAAGTATATTGGCCGCTACTTTCATTTAAACATCATGTTTTGTACAAAAACGGCGAATTGTGCTTGCTAGATTTTCGGAAAAACGACTTTTTAAGTGAAATTGGGGTTTTTGGGAATTTTAAGCTATTTTATATTATAATTAGTGCTTGTAATTGTGTAAATGAGTATGATTGGATTTTTCTCGATGGTTTGACGTTTGTACATCGACATCGAGGGTTGGTTTTACTATTCTTGCATGCGTAGGCGATAGGTTTGGACCTATGCGTGATACGCGTGCCGATTTGATTTTCGTATGCTGTTTCGATCTCGAATTTAGTTTTAATGCGTTATGATATGTAGGTACCCCCACGGGGACTTCGAGATGACAAGCAAGCGCGTGGCGACGTCGGCACCGGCGAGCGAGGACCAGGTGAGTAGATTTATATCTACGGGGAGAAGTCGGGTGGATGGCGTATAGCACCCCCGCAGTTCGTGGTGATGTATACGAATACGTATACACACACATATATATTTCTGACTATAATTTGTTTGATATTATCGATGATATAGATATTTGGTGTTCTTGGATGATTTAGTGTCGCGAAACCCTAGAGTAGTGGTCGCACCACACATGCACACACACCCATACTTGCATACTTTCTTCTTTCATTTGCGCTTATATGGGATTATATAGTTATGTGTTCACATGGGTATGGGACTATGTGTTCACATACGGATTGAGGATGATAGTACTTGGGATTTATGATGAGTCGATGAGATTTGATTTGAGGCCGTGAGATCGGTGATATAGCAGGGTTCGTATCTTAGATACGACATGACGTTGTAGCGGGTCCTTGACGTAGTGTTTCACACACGTCCATGCATACGTAGGCGGTATCAGTATGGTACTAGACGTAGATCAGTACCCCGATCATGATATTTGATAAAGAGGATACCAGGTGAATAGTATGATGAATGTGATATTGACTCGTACCCAGATTGGGATGCCGTACGACGGATTTACGTACGAGCTATATTGATGATTGATCCGCACTCTTGACTTGGGATGCCTGATTATAGATATGGTATCGGATATGATATTATTGAGGCGAGATCAACGACTATACATATACAGGTATGTATATGTATCGACTCAGATGATAGGCGGTTTCCTTACCTGTAGTTCAGCTTGTAGTTCAACCGTATAGTTTAGTGTAGTTGTTAGATTAGATTAGACTTCTCACCTATTTCAAAAACTAACGAATCGTGGGCATTTTTAAAGACAGCTCAAGGGAATCTACGGATATTTCAAAAACGACGTATCTTTTCATAAAAAACACCGTAGCCCCTATTTCAAAACCCCATGATTCGTGTTATTTCAAAAGGCACCATTTATAGGACTTATATTAGATTATTGCAGATTAGTTATCGTTGTGTCTAGTATTCAGCTCCCGCACACTATTGTTGTTCGCTCTGCCTTGCATATTTATTTTGCTGCATATTCCATTATTGATATCATGCTGTTAGGACACCAGCACCATTACCGATGATGCGTATGTACCACGTACACCTACTTGCCGGCTCACACACATCTTCATCGGTAATTGCCATGTCACGTACACTTTAGAGAATATAATTGCTTGACTTAGATTGTTAGCTAGTAGTGTTGACATGATATTAGTGTACTTCCCTTATATGCCATATTAGACATTGTAGTTATTACCTACCACTTCATGCATACTGTTATTCAGTTGTTCATGCCTAGTTCATTATAATTGACATATGCACTTGTGATGATTTCTTGAGATTTATGATATTTCTGGATTTCGGGAAAAGCCGCAAAATTTACAACTTATGATCTTTTAAAATATAAAATGTTGCGGTTTTCTAGTGATGTAAAGTGTCGTCCACCATGAGTTTGCTGTGGTTTTGGAGATCCGTGTCGAGGAGTGGAGGAACCGTCACGGGTACATGGTGGGCCCGGTATGGTACCCCGGGGCAAGAGGAATGTGGTGTTGACGTTGAGCCTGGCTGGGGAGCACTACCTACCGGTGATATTACCCGACGCGTCAGATATCCGGAGGATACCGTTGTGGTCTTGAGATGGATGGTAGGGGCCGGTCTGGACTGACGGCGCCCTAGATATTGAGATTGAGACATTGATATTTCGAGACAGTGAGATTTATGTTTTGTGTCGATGCTAGACACTGTTGACACTGATTTTAATTATGATACCTCAGTTTAAAATATAAAGGAAATCTCACTAATTTATGAAAACAGTTTCTTCATTTACATGTATTCTGTTTTCATGCATTCATACCTCATTCATATGATATATTGCTACCTGAGGCACTGACACGGGCACATGAGTTTACACTCGGGTTAGATATTTACCCTAGCCATTGTTATAGGCTGCATGTTATTTATATTTGAGGATATATTATGATCATTGACCTAGGATTGCGTTATTTATGCGATTTCTGTGCGTAGATGTTTTTCTATCCACGAGTTGGCAACTCACCCCCGTTGTGCCCCAGTTTCTTGCAGGTTGCCGTACAGATTCATTACGGCTTTGCGGGCATAGTTTCATTCGGGTGATTTGCTAGTAGGTGGGTTTACTTGTATCATACCCCCATTATTTATCTTGTATATCATTATTCTGTTGTATCTAGAATTCCATCAACCAAACATGTATTTTTTTGAGATAGAGACCAGTGTTGGTTATTCTTTCGACCTTAGAGTCGCTCGTTATTTTTCTGGTGGTTTTGAGTTTCCTTTTGAGTTTTGATCCTCGCCGTTGGCGTTGTATATTATATTGTTTGTGTGGTTGTGACCGTCGATTGACGAAGAGCTAGCTCCCGCTTGGGGATGCCCTTTTCTTGATTTCGTATACTATTCATGTTGTATCCCGTTTGGGGGCCAGTATTTACAAAGAAGACTCTGCCGAAATTTTCAGTAAATTTTTGATGTTTTAAAAACCGCATAATTCGGCTTATGCTATTGAAATTACTTGCTTTAAGTTGTTTTTCCTGCACTCTACTATTTTCTTGGTTTGGATTTCTGGGTTTTTGGTTTACATAGATTACGTACGCCTCGAGACGTTCGTAGTTTAAGTGCCGGTCATGTTCCGTACTTTCGTGTCGTGACATTATAATACCATCTGGGAGTTCTCGGCGAGTCCGTCCAGTGTACCCAGTCTGCACTGAGCACCCGTATATCATCTCTGATGTCAAACACCAATGGATATGGGATCATCCGTCGCCCATCTGTATGGGTCGAGAAGGTATACGCTAGTCTACACTGGTATATCGATGCCCCGTCTCGATACACCCACGACTAGGGACCTTGAAGGATGTACTTATGGACTACCATGTCCCCACTAGTATGACCTGCATCATAGTCCAGGTAGTCAAGTACACATCCTAAGGGCTTTACCAACATGTAACAGAGAGACAATCAGTATACACGTTAAGGTAAAGAGCAACCAGATAGCATATTATCATGTCGAGCAAGAAAGTCCTCCCTATATATGTCCAAGCATCCACTAAAATATACATCCAATGTACAGTAATAGCCTCTAGGGCATACATGTAACTAACAATCCAGGTCCCATCAGAAGTCCAGACACATCTTAAGGCGGTATCACCTGATCAGGGAGATCATAGATCGCTGGGAGATCGAGGTCCGGAGAGTTGCTACAGAGGAGAACACTGCTGATCCATTCACTAAGGCCCTACCTCAGATTCAATTCGAGAGGCTACTCGAGATGATCGGTCTTCGATACGCCAGCACATGGCCCTAGTGCAAGTGGGAGATTGTTAGTGTATATGCCATAGGGGCCATTATTGTATCATACTAGCTTTTATATTACTTAATGGAAGCTTGGGATATTCACAGTTATATTAACAGTCTTACTAAAAATGGTAGTATTCTACTTGGTTTATATCTATCTTAATATGTGTGTACGTATTGATAGAGCCCTTAGGATCTTGCTTGACTACCAACGTTGTGATGGCAGTCACACTAGTAGGGGCTGGGTAGTCTACAAGCACATACTTTTTCAGGTCCCTAGTCGTAGGATTATCGAGACAGGGCATCGATACTCCGGAGTAAACTAGTGTGTACGCTTCTCATCCCAGTTGGGGAGATGGTCTGTCCCACAACCATCAGTACATCGTGCTGGAGATAGTATATAGGTGCTCGTTGGGTTACGGGTACACCGGACATGACTCGTAGGGAACTGTTGGTTGGTATTATACCCGTCGTCAGTTAACAGTTCCCAGGTGACATGAGTACAGCATAGTCCGCATACTTGACACTGCTGCTTCGCCTCGAGTGTGTTCCTACTGTTCTTAGATTGCTACCCTACCACGGCTCAAAGGAGTCATGCAAACAGGTAGCAGTTGGTTGCAGTCCCGAAGCACTTGGAGGCGGTGGCGGTTAGACAGGATTCGTCTCTCCCGGTATTGGGAGTTGATATCGCGCCGTGTCTGGAGAGCCATTACGCAAAGTCCCTGGCCAGGGCAAGCGAGATTTACTGGTAGGTTTTCCAGTAGTTTCTCAAGGTGTAATGGCTTCGCTCCGACACGACTTATACCTCTTTTAGGGGACTGATGCTTGCCGCCCCTTAGGCCCGATATGCGATAGTCCTAGACGAACAGACTGGACTGTACGAAGATTGTCACATCAGGCTCAGTAGGAGTCCGGATGGGTTTCCTCATCGGCCTTCTTATCGACATCTACCTGGGAACCGTTACGTACAGCTAGTGCCGCTTGCGGTCTGTGGTTAAACCCACTGCCAGCGTAGTAGTCGAGTCTTTAGAGTCCCACACAGAGAGTTTCCCTGCTTCGGGCGAAACGATATAGAGGTCGTATGGTTTTACGACAGGGTTCGGACGCATACGTGTTTTTACGCATGTACGATGTTCGGACAGTTTTCACTAGCGGGCTTTGGTTTAAGCCAGATTCTAGTATCGGATTATTTGATTTATACAGTCTAAAGTTTTTCCGTGTTTTCACGGACTGGAGGGGCGTTCTCGTAAATTCTCGAGAAGCTTCTAGAAGGATGATGACTTGAGGGCTAAGGTGGCATTTGCATTAAATGATTTAATGACTCATGGTGTGATTCATACAAAGGAGTTAATGATGCATTTAATGATTAATGACTCAAGTAATAAATCACCCAAAGTGAATAAATGAAGCATGGTTGATATTATCATTTGATTTATTCATTTAATAAATCATTATGCTTCATATATTCTAAATGAGATATTATTTCATTTGATTCTCACTCTCACCTTCTCTCTCCTCAAGCTCTCTCTCTTCAAACCCTAACCCTAACCTCTCATGTGTTGAGATCAAGGGTTAGCAAGACTTATTAATCCCTAATCCTACTCTATATTCCCTAGGTTGCTTAGATTAGCACTTTAAGTAACCTAGTTACCTCAAGTTAGAGGTCAAGCTTGGAGTAGCAGCTCTCGGGTGGATCTTATATTACAAAGAGGAGGCCGACGAGGAGGTGGTCAAAGAGAACAAGAAGGACTTAGTTCATTAGGTATAATTCTTCTTTCATAGTAGCTAATGACTTCTATGGTTTTGTTAGTTAAGGTTTGGCAAAGATCCGTAAGTTAGTCGATGTTTGTTTTAAACAAAATGATCGTTTTACCTATTCCGTCTCCCCGCAATACGTGGGGTGTCTAACGTCGACTTACAGTGGTATCAGAGCCTCGCTAAAGCATAACTAACATGTTAGCAAAGTCGTTAGAAATTCGATCGCGAAACGAACTGGAAAAATCATCATTTTCATAAAGTTTCTGTCAATTTTAAAATGGGGTCTAAAAATTTTTCAGGGACCCTTAAAATTACATGCAGGGAATTATAAGGTTACTGGAGAAATTTGGGTTCCTGACTCGGCCAAACCGCCGCGGAACCGCGGCCGATCCAAGCGATCCGCCGCGGATCCGCGTCCGAGTTGAAGCCGAGTCGACCCAAAATTCCCCAGAAACTCTTCTGGCCACGACTGCCCTGGGGAAACACCTGCAAACACTGTGGCACAACGGGGGTGAGTTGCCAACTCGTGAATAGTAAATAACATATGCAGGTAATCGTAAATATGCACGTACAGCGCGAATCTAAAACATGCAAGCTGATAGCAATAAGATGGCAGTATGTATGTGCAATAGTCATGAAAAGTACTTTAGCGGGTACTACTAATACATGAAGCAATGCATATAAAGTAAATGAGGAGTATGGAATAAAACATGTCATAAATCACGGAATCCTGACCTCGTGACAGGACCAACGTCCATCAAGACAATCTAAATCCCAAAGTTCCTCAAATCAGCCCCCAAATTGGCTCTCATATCAAGTAAATCTCACATATCCCGTATGTACAACATCAGTATACCCCACATATCCCGTATGTACAACATCAGTATATCCCACATATTCTGTATGTACAACATCAGTTTCAAATAAGTTTCATATAAGGTGAGTGTCTAACATCGACACCCAAAACCTCATGAAACAAGTGTCTAGCATCGACATAGAAATACTGATCTCTGAGGTGCCATCACCTGGGACTGGCCCTCCAATGTTATATACGTACATCCTAATAACCTGGGTAAGCACCACCCGCAATCTAAAAGGCATGTACGCACATAACCTCGATCGATATCCCCCAGATATACGTCGAGTCCAAATACTATCACCGGATGGCAAACGCCCCCAGCCGGGCTCAACGGCATGGACCTTCGATCTTCTTGCCCCGGGGAACCAACCGGGCTCCACCATGTATCCGCACACGGCTCACGACACCTCCTCGCATATATAAGCTCAGAACCGAGAAATCTCATGGTGGAAACTGAAATATCATATAACGAGAAACCGGGTTTTTCAAATAATGCATAATTTCATGAAATGACCATGGTCCTCAAATACAGAAAACATCAAGTAATGAATAAGTATAACTGCATGAATCAATACATATATATTAGCCTCCCATTCCACTAATATATATATATATATATATATGCATATATAGCAGCGTCCCATTCTACTGTTATATATACTTAGGAAATAAACATCAGAGAACATCGTATGAAAATCATATAACCATACGGAATCCAAGAAATATAAAATATGCAGCATGAAACAGTAATATGAGCATATAAAGGAAAAACCGCTATTTAACTGCAACAAGTTATTAAATATATCATGCGGTTCCTGATTTCTCCGTAATCAGATGCAACATCATATACAGGTGAACATGTAGCTATAACAAGGTATGCGTAACCTTGTCCGTATAGAAAGATATGTGTGTCCATATGTAAGTATGTATGATGTAAAAGTATCTGTAACAAGGTATGTCTCTATACCTATCCATAATACCCTCCAGGTATATGTATATATGTATGCCAGATGTACATGTAGCTATGTCTCATATGTGTATATACCTATCACTAATGGTACACTACCATATAGGTATATGGGTAACTAGCATGTATGCATGTCAGGACATATATGTAAGCATGTAGGTATACAGGTATGCTATATGTCATATGCACAATGAAATTAAGAATCATGTATTAATGTCCCTAAGCAATCCAATATCACATATGTATAGGTGTTGTGTGTGTCATAGCAATTATTGACGGTGTGAGTGGCATACAATCAGTGCTCGTCCAACATGAACCGTCAATAAAAGTGTTGTGTCTCATTAATACTATGTCCAAATACAATAAGTAAATGAGATATACAACGAAAATACACTTGGACAAACGAGTCTATATACTAAACACTAAAGGTCATATCATTGATCTACCCCAGACGCATAACGCCGTGCGGGCGATCCCCCTGTAAATGTTAAATCTACTCACCAACGCTCCTGGCTAAGTAAAGCCTACCACTCGCTTTCCCCTCTTCGCAGCGTCCGAAGTCCCCGCCTGCGATCCTGAACACATAGAACAATAAAGCAAGTGTATATAAGCAATCGACCAAAAATACGTATAACTACATTTGACCGATGCACCAACTCCAAACATACTCCCAAGTGTTCGTTTTAGTGGCTAACGTGCGTAGCGACACTATGAAACGAACTCAAGAGCAAAAGCTACACAAAGACACGAACGACATCGGCACGACCCTAGCTAGGAACGCAACGCGACGCAACTACCAAGTCTAGATCCTGATCATACCGATCGCATATTCACAACAAAAGATATAGCGTGGAATCAATATATATAACGTCGCAACGTCAAAAGAAACCCATGCCCAAAATATCCGTAATTCTAGTAAGCAGTATATACCAATTTAGCACAAAACTACAAGTTTAAGCAAAACTAGAGCTTACAAACATCTTCAAATAGCAAGGTTAAACCACTTATACCTTTACTAAAATTTTAGATTTCACTAATTAGGAATAGCAAAATTTTAGTTTGTTAATTAGCTTAATTAGCCGATTAGGAAAATATCATTTAACAAATTAGCAACTTGATTAAGTTTTCATTTGTCTTAACTTATCACTTAACCATTTCACTAATCAAAACCCTAATTTGATTATGAAAATGATATCTTGAATTTCTAAATATGAATTTAAAAGCTTAATTTAAGCATCTAATTAAGCTAATTAAAGATATTAAGCAACAAGATTAGGGTTATGGTTTTATACCTTCCAAGAACACAACTTGAAACAAGAACAATCCATACTTTTGCCTCCAAAATCCTCACTAGAATGAAGATCTAAGCAAGATTTGTGAAGAAGAATGAAGCTTTTGGATTATATTTGATTTTCTATGAATTAATTTGGATTTTTCATGATTATTTTGAAGCAAAATGAGATGAAATGAGTGGAATGATGATGAAGGGCAGCAAGGGAATGAGTGGCCGGCCATGAGAGGAAAGGCTAGGGTGTTGTGGAATTTCAGAGAAAATTCTAGAAGATAATTGCAATAATTGCATAATAAAACAAAAAAATAGCATTAATCACCATTTCTTTTCTTGAAAATTCATTTAATTACACAAAATATCAAGATATTTGGAGAGAAGGTTCTAAACATAAATCTAGTGATTAATTTAGCATAAAACCACATTATTAGTAATTTACCCGCATAAAAAAGTAATTACCAATAATAAAGTGCACAAATAAAGCATTAAAATAATATTTTATTAGGAAAAAATTCTATGTGAACCAAAACTTCCCATTGACCCCCAAAGTTCGCGCACTAGGTTTATTCTTGCTAAACTAGGTGCCGGCAAGTCTATATTGAAGTTTGATCAAAATCGGGTTAAAACGGAAAACACCGACAATTTTATCCTAAAACGGAAAAATTCGCAAAACGATTTCTAAAACGTTACAATCTTTCCCCCTTAAAGAAATTCGGTCCCTCAATTTAAAATTCTCACTAAGCGTACCTTCAAAGAGATGAGTACAAAACTCCCAAATCTCGCTGGCGGCCTCCCAAGTGATCACCTCACCATGCGGCTATGCCAAAGAACCCTCGCAGATGGCAAGACCCTTGACCGAAGTTCCTCCACCTGTCGATCCACTATAACCATCGGCTGCTGGTGAACGAAAGATCGTGTCCAAGCTAAATGGTCTGATGCTGAATCATGTGAAAAATATCATGAAGGTAATTGCGAAGTATCGACACACGGAATACGGGGTGAATACTCAAAAATCTGGACGGAAGTGCCATATTATAGGCAACGGTACTAACTCACTTCAAGGATCTCAAAAGGACCTACAATTTTGGGACTAAGATTCCCAGAACTCAACATGTCATTTCATTGGAAAAATCCATAGGAATACATTATCTCCCACTGCAAACTCAAGTCTGCGACCACCACGGTCGACATAAGACTTCTGTCTGCACTGGGCTATTCTCATCCTGACCTGGACCAACTAGATATTCTCCAATATCTCTGGACTAGCTGGGGTCCAAAAATCCTAAACTCGCAGAGTTAGTAAAACAGATTGGTGATCGACACAACCTACCACACAAAGCCAGAAAGGTTGCCAATTAGAATGTCTCCTAATAACCGCTATCGAAGGAGAACCCCATCAATGACAAGTGATGATACCACAGCCAACAAACACTTAGTACGTATGCACAAGCATATCCTCCAGAGTCTGTATAGTCCACTCTGTCTAACCATCATTCTACAGATGGAAAAGCGGAGCTAGAGCTCAACCAGTACCCAAGGCTTCCTGAAGCTTCTGCCAAAGATGGCTAGCGAACGGGGTGCCCCTTAATGATTACAACGCATGAAGGAACTCTGTGCAACCGTACAACCTAAAGAAGAAGAACAGAGCGAACTGAGTATAACCGGACAACAAACACCCAAATGGAGTCACACCCAGTCTAGACCTGGGTAGACACCATAATGAAATTCATTGAGATCTGCTCTCATTCCCTCTCTGGAACGGTTAAAGGTTACAACTCTCCAGCCGATCTCAACTGCTCAACCAAGCACGCAACAAGTCAGACACCTCGAAACGAAATCTGAAACTTCACTCTTCATCCCTGCCCACCGAAACTAACTCTCAAGTCACGTTACATCTTGGCGGCACTTGGATGAACACAGAAAGCTGACCGATGTGCCTGCTCTGGGACCTCGCGTCTCTACCTATCAGTATCAAGTACACCCCCAACAAGTCAGGAACGTAGCACACCCTGGTCACAAATCAGAACTCCGAATCTTTACCCAGCCGAACATGCTCAGAATCTCAGACAGACGAGCATCGGCGGGCTGTGCCTTACGAACGATTCAGGAAAAGTGGACGGGCGCGGACATGAGCAAGCTGTCCCCTCAGTAGAGGCGAACTTAGGCTATACTCCACGATCTCACAAAAACTGTAAATCTGCAGAAGACTGTCTCTGAACTGCGCACAACTGGAACAAGCTACCCCCGGGCCTACGACTCAAAGCATCAGCTACTACAATCGCCTTGCCCCGGGCAACAAAGGATCTCACAAGCACAATCGTTCACAAGCTACATCCAACGGCGCAGTTTCAATAATCAAAACCCGCTGCAGGAAGATGTACACAAAGCTCTGGTGGTCCGTGAAAATCTGGCATGACTTTCCACACAAGTAGTGTCCCCAATTTTCAACGCAAAACCACCCCGGTCATCTCCAGATCGTAAGTGGGATATCCTGCTCGTACTTCCTCCAACCGTCGGGAAGCATGAGCAATAACTCAATAGTGCCACATCAGTACACAATTGAGCCCTACTAGCGAAACATCACAGTGAACAACAAAGTCGCCCGATCCAGAAGCAAAGATAGATCTGGTGCAGTCGTCACCCGAGTCTATAACTGCTGAAAACTCCGCACGCATGCCTCAGTCTAAGAAAAGGAACCCCCTTCCCACTCAACCCGGTCAACCGTTCAGCGCTACACAATCAAACCTGCACGAAACGGCGGTAAAAACCGGCTAAGCCTAAAAAGCTGCGGACCTCTGTCCCTGCTATAAATCTGGGCCAAGGCTGTACGGCCTCAATCTTCCTCGGGACCATACGAAAACCGTCTTCCGTAACCACATGACCTTAGGAAGTTAACACAATCAAGCTTGAAGGAACACTCCGAGAATTTAGCAAACCGCTGGGGCTCTCCCAACGTCTGCAAAACAAATCCTCAAGTGCTGCTTAAGTTCCTCACGACACATTGGAATAGACCAGAATGTCATCAAAACACAACAATCAACTGGTCGAGGAACGGCCTGAAGAAACCTGGTCCATCACATCCATGAATGTTACTAGGGCATTGGTGAGTCCAACGACACCACCAAAAACTCAAATTGCCCATAGCGCATACAAAGCAGTCCTCGGAATGTCCTCACTCCGAACCCGCAACAAATGATGACCTGATCCCAAAAAAAACTTAGAAAAGCGTGTCTCGCACCCTAGAGCTGATCGAATAAATCGTCAAGGTGAGGTAAAGGATAACTATCCACACCGTAACTCGGTTTAATTGACGACAAATCGATACACAATCTCAAACTGCCGTCCTTCTCTTGACGAACAGAATAGGAGCTCCCCAAAGTGAAACACTTGGATGAACAAGTCCCTCAACAAACAACTCTGCAGCTGATCCTCAAGCTCCCTAAACTCTGCCGGCTCATCTGGAACACGTCGGAAAACTCTCGCACGATAGGAACCCGGTCTAACAATCCACTATGGCTGCAGCATCCCTAAGGAAAGCCAAGAATTCTCGACATCCTCTCCCCAAAAGCCGACTAGCGAAAAAGGCTGAATTCAAGCTGTGAGAGGCGGCACCACTGTCACCCTGCACAATGAGAACTGACTCGCCGGGAAAACAAAACCTGACTGTTTTCTCGCGGAAGTCCACAGACGCCTAGCACGTAGCTAACCAGTACGTGCCCAGGAGAACGTTAAATCCAACATCTCTAGAAGGATCAAAACGACGGACGAATCTCTATCTCCTATCCTATTGGTACACGACCGAAATACGTGTCGCGCAACAAAAGAATCGCTGACAGAAGTTAACATAACAAACGGCTGATCATGCTAACACAACTCACCTCGTCCTAAGCCTCCGCTACTCCCGCGACGGTCACGAAATCTGTCTCGACGACTGAACCACTGTCTCTGGGCTGGTACACCTGCACGAGCCCTCCTCTGATCTGGAACTCCTAAAGTCTCTGGAAGACATGCCTCGTCAGCTAGGTCTGCATCCACTGGTGCTGTATACGTAACGCTATGCTGTGTGCTGACCGCAAAGAAAAACTGGGTAACAGGGGTGGCAACCTCATGTCGCTGCGCTCGACTGGTCTCCACCAATGACCTCATCCTTTGGCGCATATCCTGCATCTCAGCCTCAAGTCCAGCGATATGATCTAACAAAAGCGGATCAAACTGCTCCTGTGCAACGGGTGTGCCATCCTGGTCAGTCCTCGTCCCACACGAGTCAACTCTGACCTCGGCACTCGCTGCTCCTCTCTGAGTCCCCACAGTCATCGGCGGTATAAGGATATAAATGGAAATACGATTCGATAAGAACACGGAAATCGAATCATAAGGATATATATCATCAAGGAAGGAATTTCAAGCAATTAGTACTTAGGTCAGTTTAAGCGGAGTACCGTGTCGTAAGTATGCCGCGGAACATACACACGCTACGTTATTCTGCTTAAGCTACCTACTCCATCATACCAAGGTCATCCTACACACCGAATGGTAAAACCCAGTGCTCTGATACCAACTTTGTCACGACCCGAAATTGGCACATGGCGGCCCTTAAACTACGCAACATCTACAGGCGTAACGCAATTTAAGTAAGCAGAAAACCCAGCAATCTAAACTATCAAAAGTAGTAAGAAAGTGATAATAGTATTTTCAAAACCTTTGAAATCTCAACCCAAATTTTTTAAAGTCCAACTTTTCTTCCTTAAAAATTTTGGCAGCACCTCCTTTGTAAAAATCAATCCCAAAAATGGGTACAATATAATTAAAAGTAAAGCATCCCCACCGGGAGCAAATCCACGCCAAACGGCGGAAAACAGCCACCACAACAGATATACGACGCCATAGCGAAGAAATAAAAGATGATATAAGTAAAACTGTATAAAAGACATCCAAGTCACCAAAATATACAATATCGTCCTCACATGAAGTCTCTAAGTCAATACATGATAATGGTAGATGGAGAGTACAAGGTACAAGATAACAATAACAACAATAGATAGCCGCAAAAACCCACCTATAGCAAAACGTGCACAGTCAGCCCCAGCGGTATCTGCAGCAAAAGATGATACGAAAGATGGAAAGCCTGCCGCGACTGCCCTAGGAAACACCTGCAAACTCTGTGGCACAACGGGGGTGAGTTTCCAACTCGTGAATAGTAAATAACATATGCAGGTAATCGTAAGTATGCACGTACAACGCGAATCTAAAACATGCAAGCTGATTGCAATAAGATGGCAGTATGTATGTGCAATAGTCATGAAAAGTACTTTAGCAGGTACCACTAATACATGAAGCAATGCATATAAAGTAAATGAGGAGTATGGAATAAAACATGTCATAAATCACGGAATCCTGACCTCAAATCAGCCTCTAAATTGGCTCGATTATCAAGAAAATCTCATATATCCTATATGTACAACATCAGTATATCCCACATATCCCGTATGTACAACATCAGTATATCCCACATATCACGTATGTACAACATCAGTATCAAATAAGTTTCAAGTGACTAACATCGACACCCAAAACATCATGAAACAAGTGTCTAGTATCGACACAGAAATACTGATCTCTGAGGCGCCGACACCTGGGACTGGCCCTCCAATGTCATGTACGTACATCCTAATAACCTGGGTAAGCACCACCCGCAATCTACAAGGCATGTACGTACATAACCTCGATCGATATCCCCCAGATATACGTCGAGTCCAAATACTATCACCGAATGGCAAACTCCCCCAGCCGAGCTCAACGGCATGGACCTTCGATTTTCTTGCTTCGGGGAACCAACCGAGCTCCACCATGTACCCGCACACGGCCCACGACACCTCCTCGCATGGGGTATATATAAGCTCAGAACCGAGAAATCTCATGGTGGAAACTGAAATATCATATCACGAGAAACCGGGTTTTTCAAATAATGCATAATTTCATGAAACGACCACGATCCTCAAATCCAGAAAACATCAAGTAACGAATAAGAATAATTGCATGAATCAATACATATATATTAGCATCCCATTTCACTAATATATATATATATATATGCATATATAACAACGTCTCATTCCACTGTTATATATACTTAGGAAATAAACATCAGAGAACATCGTATGAAAATCATATAACCATGCGGAATCCAATAAATATAATATATGCAGCATGAAACAGTAATATGAGCATATAAAAGAAAAACCGCTATTTAACTGCAACAAGTTATTAAATATATCATGCATTTCCTAATTTCTCTGAAATCAGATGCAACACCATATACAGGTGAACATGTAGCTATAACAAGGTATGCGTAATCATGTCAGTATTGCTAGATATGTGTGTCCATATGTAAGTATATATGATGTAAAAGTATCTGTAGCAAAGTATGTCTCTATACCTATACATAATTCCCTCCAGGTATATGTATGTATGTATGCCAGATGTACATGTAGCTATGTCTAATATGTGTATATACCTATCACTAATGGTACACTAGCATATATGTATATGGGTAACTAGCATGTAAGCATGTCAGGACATATGTGTAAGCATGTAGGTATACAGGTATGCTATATGTCATATGCACAATGAAAATAAGGATCGTGTCTCAGTGTCCCTAAGCAATCCAATATCACATATGTATAGGTGTTGTGCGTGTCATGGCAATTATTGACAGTGTGAGTGGCATACAATCAGTGCTCGTGCAACATGAACCGTCAATAAAAGTGTTGTGTCTCATTAATACTATGTCCAAATACAATAGGTAAATGAGATATGCAACGAAATACAAATGCACAAACGAGTCCATATACTAAACACTAAATGTCATATCATTTGATCTAGCCCAGACACATAACACCTTTCGGGCGATCCCCCTGTAGATGTTAAATCTACTTACCAACGCTCCTGGCTAAGTAAAGCATACCACTCACTTTCCCCTCTTCGCAGCGTCCGAAGTCCCCGCCTGCGTTCCTGAACACATATAACAATAAAGCAAGTGTATATAAGTAATCGACCAAAAATACGTATAACTACGTTTGACCGACGCACTAACTCCAAACATACTCCCAAGTGTTCGTTTTAGTGGCTAATGCGCGTAGCGACACTACGAAACGAACTCAAGAGAAAAGGCTACACAAAGACACGAACGACATCGGCATGACCCTAGCTAGGAACGCGACGCGACGCAACTACCAAGTCTAGACCCTAATCGTACCGATCACACATTCATAACACAAGATATAGCGTGGAATCAATATACATAACGTCGCAACGTCAAAAGAAAGCCACGCCCAAAGTATCCATAAATCTAGTAAGCAGTATATATCATTTTAGCACAAAACTAAAAGTTTTACCAAAACTAGAACTTACAAACATCATCAAATAGCAAGGTTAAACCACTTATACCTTTACTAAAATTTTAGATTTCACTAATTAGGATTAGCAAAAGTTTAGTTTGTTAATTAGCTTAATTAGCCGATTAGGAAAATATCATTTAACAAATTAGCAACTTGATTAAGTTTTCATTTGTCTTAACTTATCACTTAACCATTCTACTAATCAAAACTCTAACTTGATTATGAAAATGATATCTTGAATTTCTAAATATGAATTTAAAAGCTTAATTTAAACATCTAATTAAGCTAATTAAAGGTATTATGCAACAAAAAGAGATTAGGGTTATGGTTTTATACCTTCCAAGAACACAACTTGAAACAAGAACAATCCACAGTTTTGCCTCCAAAATCCTCACTATAATGAAGATCTAAGCAAGATTTGTGAAGAAGAATGAAGGTTTTGGATTATATTTGACTTTCTATGAATTAATTTGGATTTTTCATGATTATTTTGAAGCAAAATGAGATGAAATGAGTGGAAAGAAGATGAAGGGCAGCAAGGGAATGAGTGGCCGGCCATGAGAGGAAAGGCTAGGGTGTTGTGGAATTTTGGAGAAAATTCTAGAAGATAATTACAATAATTGCATAATAAACCAAAAAAATAGCATCAGTCACCATTTCTTTTCTTGAAAATTCATTTAATTACACAAAATATCAAGTTATTTCGAGAGAAGGTTCTAAACATAAATCTAGTGATTAACTTAGCGTAAAACCACATTAGTAGTAATTTATCCGCATAAAAAAGTAATTACCACTAATAAAGTGCACAAATAAAGCATTAAAATAATATTTTATTGGGGAAAATTCTATGTGAACCAAAACTTCCCATTGACCTCCAAAGTTCGCGCACTATCTTTATTCTAGCTTATCTAGGAGCCGACACGTCTATATTGAAGTTTGATCACAATCGGGTTAAAACGGAAAACCCCGACAATTTTACCCTAAAACGGAAAAATTCGCAAAACGATTTCTAAAACGTTAAACAAATGAATTCCTTAGACATCACATGCCTAACAATTATAAACCCCGCATTTTAGTCTCGATATTGAAAACACTTTTCAATTAAAAGTCGGGTAATTCAACAAGATTCCCGACAACCGGATCGAATGCTCGTCGGAAACTTTAGTAGACGGCAGCACCCCGATGCCGTCGACGAAGTGCACTTAGGCAGAACACCACGGGCGCGAGCACCCGAACGGATGCTTTCGGCGACGGCGTTCTCCTACAGTCACTTGGTCGGGGCGTTGCTATCTAGTAAGGTTACCCGGCGAGTATCCGCGTACACTACGTAATTGCAACGCACTTTTGATCCACATCAAAATCTCGTGGCAACCGATCAAATGAGACTAAACTGCTAGATTTATAAAATTTAAATTAGTTTTCACAAAACTAAATATGTGGATTCTAAATATTGTATCACAATCATAGTAGCTAGACGATATTAAACTTTTCGATCGAATAAAAAAACACCCAAAATTTCCCAATGGGCTCAACACTTGAGCGGAGTTTAAAAAATACCCAGAACATACCACAGCACCTATGGACCAACCGTAGAAGGGTCAACCCTTGCCTCACCTATGGCACCGTGGAACTACCACAAACCCAAGGGTTTTATGGTGGTTTCGACGGTCACAGAATCGAGTTAGGATTTCGTTTTCCTAAAGAGTCCATAGAAAACACTTGTATGATTTTCTGAAGATTTCAAACTTGGAGAAAATCCAACTCTTGGAAAATTTCCAGCGAGAGAAAAATTGGGTTATTGATATCCGTTCGAGCTTTTTAACGCCGTCTAAATAACCCGAATAGATGTTAGAATTACGATTACGAAACACTCCGAATTTCCTTTGCACAAAGATAACATCACACGCAATTTTAGCAAAAACAAGCAACACCTGAAATACCAAAACCCAGAGATTGGAACACGATAAAAATTTGAAGCCCAGAACAATTCCCAAAATCGGCCAGGCTGGATTTTCAGGCAATGTGGCTAGACATTTTTCGGCGAGAAGGGTTCAAATTTCTATTGTGTTCATGTTACATCTCATGCAACATTCTGCAATTGCTTAAAAAAATTTAGACTCTCTGAAAATTTCAACAGAAACTGGGTTTATATTTCGAGTGTTTCGGAGTTGTTTCGGTTTCGTAATACTACAACATCGTCTAAATCATTAGCATGGCTCTGATACCACTTCTGGGTTCCCTAGTGTCGCCGCTGGGTTTCGGGAAGCATCAACCATGCTGTTTTCAAAAATTGGCGCACTAAAGAACCCTAACGCTAGAATCTAAACTAGAGAATTAGACGAACAAGCTTGTAAACATCTTTACATCTAAGTGAATAAGGAATACAACCTTTGTAGACCAGTCCTTCATTTCAATAGCTCTGTGTAGTAGTCCTTTCGCTCCAAGTACTAATCTCCCGGACTCTAGTGAGGCTCCACAAGGTGAAATGAACAAGCTTGCTTGAAGTCTTCGAGGCCGAATATGATCTACGTCGAGAAGACACTAACTCAAGCTACCTTTTCACTAAGTGATGATCTAGTGAAGAAACAACCCAATATAAATGGCTAGTAGAGAAGTGGTTGATGAAGTAGGAATTTTGCTCACTTTAGAAATAACTTTCTCACTATTTTTCTTCACCTCTCATGAAGCTAGAAAACTTTTGGAGATGAGGAAGAAGATGAAGTGTGAATGGAATAATGAATGAGAATAGCAACCATGGGTGAGTTAGTATCGTATACTAACTCATGTAGAGACTAAACCATGGCTAACAATAATGGTTAGGTTAATAGATATCTATAAGTAAAACAAAACTAGTGGACTAATTCAAAGATGTTTTAAGCTTCTCCAAGCTTCCAAGCATGAAAATTTCCAACTGATATTGAATTACTTTAAATAAATAAAACCTTACATCATTATAAGAATGGTGTGAGTATCATACACCCTTGTACCATGTGGCATCAAACATGACACAAAATAATGTACATTAATATATATCACATATATACTAATTGAACACTAGTGAGAAAAAGAAATCTTAAATGAGCTAATATTAGTTAATATAAATTAATATATCAAATATATAATTATACATTAAATTATTAAATCAACACTTGATTTAATAATCCAGCTATATCACATACAACCGACTAATATCAAATGTATCAACTTGTCGAATAAACAATTGATTCGACAGGCCGGCTATATCACATATAACTGGCCGATATCTCATATCGCGAGAATAGAATACGGTATCATATACTCGTATTAATCTCGGTCCCGCACATATCACATATGTGCTCCTACTTCGTTTTGCTTGAGCCAGGAAACCTCTGTGTAGGACTCTAAAAACTCGTCAATACGCCGGTAGTAGGTGGTGATCATATAAGTCACCCACAAGCCGCAAGCGGTCTGCTAAACGTAACGGCCGCCCGGGTATTGAGCGATCAGAAGATCAACAAGAAAGCCTGCTCATACTTCTGCGAATCTAACAAGTAACACTACAGTACAGTCCGGTCTCTTCGTCAGATATGTCGCATATCACAGCCTGGCGGTGGTATAACGTCAGATCCCAATAGCCCGATAAGTCATGCCGACGAAAGGTCCATAACGGTTCGAGAAACTACTGATAACACTTACCAGTAGATCTCAGCAACCCTGGCCAGTGATTTCCTGTTATGGCCAATCGAGCAGAGCGCAACATCAAACCCCAATACCGGGAGAGACGAATCCCCTCCTATCGCTTATTGCCTCCATGTGACTCGGGAATGTACCCAAAAACCACCGTTTTGCATGATCTCTTGAATGTGGTAGGGTGGAAATCAAAACACAGTGGGAATCATATAAGACTCTATGATGATCTCAGGTCGACAGACTAACCTGTACCAGTGTCACCAGAGAACTTCTATCTTACGATAGGTATAATACCATCTAGGAGTTCTTGGCGAATCCGTCCAGTGTACCCCGTCTCCACTGAGCACATGTATCCCATCTCTGATATCAAATACCAATGGATGTGGGATCATCCATCGCCCATCATATAGGTCAAGAAGCGTATACGCTAGTCTACTCTGGAATATCAATGCCCCGTCTCGATACATCCATGACTAGGAACATTTGAACGATGTACTTACCGACTACCTTTGCCCCACTAGTATGATCTATATCATAATCCTGGTAGTCAAGTACTCATCCTAAGGGCTTTATCAACATGTAATAGAGAGACAATAAGTGTACATGTTAAGATAAAGTGCAACCAGATAGCATACTATCATGTCGAGCTAGAAAGTCCTCCATATATATGTCCAAGCATCCACTACATTATACATCATATGTACAGTAATGGCCTCTAGGGCATACATATTACTAACATGTAGTAGCCGTATTGGATACATGCAGGGTTCCGATCAAATGAGTCTACTAGTTACACGGGCTTTCGATCGGACGGTTGATAATATTAGCCGGCTCGGGATTGAGCCGGATTATTAAATCAGATATTGATTTAATAATTTATGTATATATATTTCGATATGTATATTCTAGTATTATGTTCTTTATGTTATTCTATCTCTTCGGGTATTCGTATTTCAGTACGAATATAGGTATGTATATATAGTAGAATGTAATCCGTATTTTTACAGATAACATTCTAGAAGGTGGACACCTCATTTAGTTTTTATCCATTTATTTATAAATGGAAATGAGGTGGAAATAAAGAGAGGGGGGTATGGTGAGAACCATGCTTGCATAGTGTGCACAAATGAATTAATAATTCATTTGTGCAAACTATTCAAGCATGGGCTTGATATTATATTGAAATATATGTTTTTACAAAACCTTGAATGATGAATTTCTCTCTCATGGTTGGCTCATTATTTTTGGATATGGTTTTCTCAACCTCACCATTAGCTTCACTCTCCTCTCTAGGTTTTTCATGAGTTCCTCCACCTTCATGCTTAACCTCCTCTCTACAATCTCATGAGTTGAGAATCAAGAGAGAAGGTGAGATAGATAAACGCTTGGATCCATTCACTACATCCTAGTCACTCTAGACTAGCCATCTTGAGTCCCTAGTTGCTTCACTTGTTTATGGTTTGGAGCTAGAGCCAAGAGCTACATCCCTCGGGTGGATCATTATCGACAGAGGAAGACCGGCGACCAAGTTCAGTCGAGGATGCCTCAAGGAGCTTGGGAAGATGGTAGAAGATCGAAGGACACGGTTAATGTAGGGTTACTAGGCACTCTAAGGAGGTTCTACAAGGCATCAACCATGCCCGATTAAAATTTTAGCCGTGCCGAATAACTCTAAACAAGATCTTTAAACTAGAGATTAGGCGAAAACTAGCAAGTTAAAAAGCTTTAACACTAAGTGAATACGAAATACAACCTTTGTAGATCGGTCCTTCACTTCTTAAGCTCCTTGTAGTAGTTCCTTCGCTGCGATCATCGAACTCCCGGACTCTCGGACGGCACCATGAGAAAATTGCAACGGTATTGCTTGAAGTCTTCGAGGCCGAAGATGATCTATGTCGAGGGAATACGAACTCAAGCTTCTACTTCACTAACTAGAGAATTAGTGAAGCAAACACCCTAAACTAAAGTGCTAATCTAGTAGAGGATGATGAAATAGGAAATGGGTACACTTTAGAATTTCTTTTCTCACTTTGATTCTCTCTCTTTTTCAAACCCTAGAAAGAAATTGAAGGAGGATGAAGATGAGCTCAAAATGAGAATGAAACTTTTTTTTAAGAGAGAGAGAGCTAACCATGGTGAGTGAGTATCATATACTAACTCATGTAGAGACATTACCATGGCTAATTATAGTGGTTAGGTTAACTAATATCTTAAGTAAAACAAAACTAGTGGACTAAGTCAATGCAACCATAAGCTTTATGAATCTTCATGCATGTGAACAATTATCCACTAATTTTGTATTTACTTTGTATATTAAAACCCCACCAATATAATTACAATGGTGTATGTCTCATACACCCATGTAGTGTGTATCAACAACCATGATACAAAATGTACAAAAATAATTATATATCATATATATATTAAGTTGTGCACAAGTGAGAAAAATAAATGCTTAAGTGAACCAATGTTAGTTAATGTAAATTAGTATATCACATATACAATTATACACTAAATTATTAAATCAACACTTGACTTAATAATCCGGTTATATCACATATAACCGACTAACATCTAATGTATCGACTTAACGAATCAACCCTTAATTCGATAACTTGGTTATATCGCATATAACCGATCGACACAAACATCGCGAGAATAGAATACGGTATCACATACTCGCATTATTGTCGGTCCAGCACATATCACATATGCGCTCCTATTTCGTTTTGCCTGAGCCAGTAAAACCTCTATGTAGGACTCTAAAGACTCGTCAATACGCCGGCAGTAGGTGATGGTCATATCAAGCACCCACAAGCCGTCAGTGGTACTAGCTGGATGTAATGGCTACCCGGGTATTAAGCTATCAGAAGATCAGCAAGCAAGCCCGCTCCAACTCCTGCAGAAAGCTTGACAGTGGCACTCCCGTACAGTCCGGTCTCCTCGTCTGATATGTCGCATATCAAGTCTAGGGGTGGTAAAACGTCAGACCCCAATAACCGATAAGTCATGCCGATATGAGGCTCATAACGGGTCGAGAAACTACTGGTAACACTTACCAATAAATCTCTAAACTAGCCCTGGCCAGGGACTTTCCTGTTATGGCCAATCGAGCATAGCACAACATCAACCCCCAATACCGGGAGAGACGAAACCCCTCCTATCGCTAATTGCCTCCATGTGACTCGGGACTGTACCCAAAAACCACCGTTTTGCACGCCCTCTTGGACGTGGTAAGGTGGAAATCAAAGCACAGTGGGAATCACACAAGACTCTATGACGATCTCGGGTCTACAGACTAACTTGTACCGGTGTCACCAGAGAACTGCCATCTGACGTAAGGTATAATACCATCTGGGAGTTCTCGGCGAGTCCGTCCAGTGTACCCAGTCTATACTGAGCACCCATATATCATCTCTGATGTCAAACACCAATGGATATGGGATCATCCATCGCCCATCTGTATGGGTCGAGAAGGCATACGCTAGTCTACACTGGTATATCGATCCCCTGTCTCGATACACCCACGACTAGGGACCTTGAAGGATGTACTAATGGACTACCATGTCCCCACTAGTATGATCCGTATCATAATCCAGGTAGTCAAGTATACATCCTAAGGGCTTTACCAACATGTAACAGAGAGACAATCAGCGTATACGTTAAGGTAAAGAGTAACCAGATAGCATACTATCATGTCGAGCAAGAAAGTCCTCCCCATATATGTCCAAGCATCCACTACAATATACATCTCATGTATAGTAATGGCCTCTAGGGCATACATATAACTAACAGTTAATTCAGTATAACCATCTATAACCTAGTAGTATAGCTCATTGTGGTTTGCTAGTATTCGTTTATGGTTCGATCTAGACGGATACGTTAGCACAAAATTTTTTAAACGCCAGTTTTTGTTTCGAACCTGCAACGATAGATGGCCAGGGCACTATCGTAACCCAACACTTCTATGATGCAATCTTCACTTCCATCGTCTAAGAGAAAACCGTAGTATCTCTCAGGTGGATGAGGAACCCTACTAGATTTTCGGAGTGGCTGAGGTTCGTCGGGGACTATCGAATCCTTCGATTCTCCCAAATCGTCAGTTATAGTTTGTATAGCTAGAACTTCTTCCAGTTCTACCTCATTACCACTAATTTCTTTCACAAAAAATTCCTTTTCTAAAAAGGTGGCATGTTGAGAAACAAACACCTTTTGTTCCTCGGTATGGTAGAAGATATATCCATATAAATCAATTGGATATCCGACAAACTTGCAAAAAACAGACTTTGCCTCGAGTTTGTCCGGATTTTGCTTTTTAACATAGGCCCGACAACCCCATATCTTAACTAATTTAAGAGATTGTCTCTTCCCATTCCATATCTCATATGGAGTGGTAGGCACGGATTTGGTCGGAACCCTATTCAATAGGTATGTAGCTGTCTCAAGTGCATAACCCCAAAAGGAAATAGGTAACTCAGCATTACTAATCATAGAGCGCACCATATCAAATAGGGCGTGATTCATCTGTAAGGGCACGGCGGCGCCCCGGCCGTCAATCCGACGCCGGAATGCGGAAGCGATGATTTGCTTTAACTTTTAAAACCGGCACCACCGCGCACTAAAACCCGGATCGGGCCATTAATCTAGTCCTAGCTAACAAGAGAAAGGGTAGAGAGATATACCGAGCGATCCGTGTCCATCGGTCTTCTCGTCGTTGTCCCGATCTCCCCGCGAAATCTCCGGTTTTCACCTCCTCGCCGGAAGGGCACCACGTCGCCGGCTTCTTTTACGGGCTCCAATCTCTGGACCGAGGCAACTCGGGCATGAAGTTGGCGAGTCGACGTGCCCAAGATTTGCTGTAGAATGTAGTGTGGAACTTGTGTCTCATTTGGGGTATTGGAAGTTTCCTTTGGTGGATGAAATGATATGAGCTTATGGAGATGGATCTTGTGGGATTTTACAAAGCCAAAAGGGCAAAAATCCCACACCAAAAATATGGGACAACCCCCTCCCTTCTTTGGCCGGCCATATCATGGAAAGAATAGAGTGGAGAGTGTGTGGCCAAATGAATATGGGTGTCTCCAATAATCAAGAGAGAGAAAGGGTGATCATTGACAAAAGAAAATGATCACAAACTAATCCAAACACTTCAAAACCTCATCATGACACCAAAGGTCAAGCCATAATGAAGCATCATGAACAAAGGAAAGTCACGGGTGGTGGAACTATCATGATACAATAATATGCAAATACCACCCTCCACAAATGCTTATTTGCACAAATGCAAATAAGCCCTCCTCCACCAATCTTCAGCCAATGAAAGATACAAAGAAATATGGATGAAACGGAAAACAAACTGGCAACTCCAAAAAAACTGATCCCGTAATAAATTACAGGAAAACCCCGCTACTGTATATACATACCCGCATTTGTATTTGGACCGAAATACAAATGCAATGAGACAAAATCTACACTGTACAATACTAGGATCCGGTTTAAACCAAAGCCCGCTAGTATTTTCCGTCCGATCATGATCCGTGCAATACCACACGTATCTGATCGAACCCTGCCATATCTCCATACGGCCTCTACAGCGTTTCGCCCGAAACTTGAGAAACTGGTCTATGGGGGACTCTAAAGACTCGTCAATACATTGGTTGTAGATTTAACCACTAGCACGTCAGAGGTATTAGCCTATACGTAACGGGCTACCAGGTATTGACCAAAAGGGACGTCTGTGAGCGAACTCAGCCTGACACCCTACTGAGCCTGTCAGTGACAATATCCGTACAGTCCGGTCCGTTCGTCTATGAGCATCGCATGGCGGACCTAGGAGGTTGGTAAAAGTCAGACCCCCAAAAGCGGTACAAGTCGTGTCGGAGTGTAGCCCAGAACACCCTGAGATACTACTGGAATACCTACCAGTAAATCTCCTGCCTTGGCCAAGGACTTCGTGTAATGGCTCTTCTAGACACAGCGCGACCTCATCCCCAATACCGGGAGAGAAGAACCCCTGAAGATCCGCTCGCTGCCTCCATGTGGCTTGGGACTGTACCCAACTAAAACCTGTTTGCACGTCTCTTTTGAGCGTGGTAGGGTAGTAATCAAAGTACAGTGGGAACTCACACGAGACAAATGACGATCCTCAGGTCGATGAACTAACCTGTACACATGTCACCAGGGAACTGTTATCTGACGTCGGGTATAAGACCAACTAGTATGTTCCCGGCGAGTCCTGTCCGGTGTGCTCATAACCCAATGAGCACCTCTATACATCTTAGGTGAACCAACTGACACCCGTGGCTTGTGAGACCGGCCACCGCCCCTCGTTGGGGTCTCGACTGTATACACTAGTCTACTCTGGAGTATCGATGCCCTGTCTCGAAATTCCCACGACTAAGGACCTTTTAAGGATGTGCTTATAGACTACCAGCTCCCACGTATATGATCGCCCTCATACTGCTGGCAGTCAAGCAAGAATCCTAGGGGCTCTATCAACGTGTAATAGTGACCTGTCAGGTCACCTAAAGCAGTACACGATGATAAAGATAAACCAGATAGCATACCATCATCTTGAGTAAGACTGTCCTACCGGGATAGGTCCTCCCTCAATCATTGCAATCACGTGCCTGTGATCCAATAATTGACTCTGAGGGCACTATCTCCAACAATCTCCCACTTGCACTCAAGGCTAATTATTGCGATGTCGCATACTCACAGCCCGTGTGATACCGAACACCCAACTTCTCTACTAGTCAGTCTCACAAAGCACGTTTGCGAAACTACTGCGTTCGAGGAATAGCCTCAGTGAGTGGATCCGCTTTAATGTTTCTTTCTATGTCTTTCTATATCTCAAGTTCGTGGAGAATTCCATCTCCCGAAATGAGCAATACTTGTCTTAGAATGTTTCTGGATGTCTGATGGGACCTAGCTCATAAATGAACTCCAAATCCAAACTTCTTAGACTGTATCGTCAACTGAACTTAATCAGTATCCTGTGCCATGCCTCCCTCAATATTTCCTTGAACCACCTGTCCAAAATACCGCCCCTCGTCAGAAGGAAAACTATAACTCTGACAACCTCCCTGTCGTCCAAGTCACCTTGGAAGCCTGGAATGATAACTATCTCCCGAATGAGGCTGTCGTTATCATATCCCTAGAACATCCACTTATGTTCTAAAACTGCTTCTGACTGTTTCTCCAGGATTGGATCAATGTCAACTTATTGCATCTAGTGCAAAAATAACATCTGCTGTGGTACTTGACATCTCATGATTGACTCAATTGCCTAAGCAAGTGATCTGCCAATCATGCACATCCCTTTCCCCTTTAGTCTGTAAGACACCTTTAGAGAGGGTGACTCCATCATCTGCAGGTACACTACCGTGCATGGAGTCGTCCATTCTAAATACTCGTAGAATGCTGTCTAAGTACCCAGATTGGGAAACTACCCAAATCTAGATCTAAAACCATAGATCTAGTAACCAGAATGTCTGAATATTATATCCAAGTCCCATGTGGAGAAACTACTGTGTGACAACCAAAGTATAACCGACCGTAGTATAGGAATATCACTTCCTACTCTGTGTATGTCATCCAAATACCAGGACATCACACCCTACTACCTAATTAACAGATCCATCCCCTATTCTGATGAAGTCAAACCTATGACTGTCATGTCAGAAATAGATGATCTATCTCCGCTACATCTGCTTTAGTCTATAAATAGACATAAGCCACTTGTAAACCAATGCTTCCGCTGCTCCCACAGACCACGACAACCCTCTGGCAGAGTCATATAGATGTACACTTCTAAAGCTAGTTTAGAACGACGATATACTCATCCTCCTGCCGGGTCTCACAGTCTAGAACAACAGCAATGGCAAGTCTGGGTAAACAAGCATCTCCCTGTCACCGTCCTTGAAGCTACCAGAGAACCTCTCGGGTGCCTGAGGTTACCCACCGTATCTGCGGAGTGGCCAATGGAATGTCAAACCAGATTGAATCTTTAGATTCTTATCAAATCTTCAGTAATCGTTTGCGGTTCTGGAATCACTTCCAGTTCTACCATACTCCAACTACTGTTTTATGAAAAAAAACCATTTTTATTAAAACTGTGGCGAGTTAAGAACAATATAACTATTGATCTTCCAGATGGTAGAAAGTCAACCCTCGTCATAGCCTGGGTCAACCCACAAACAGCCATTACAGAAACATGCCTTGAGTTATCCAGAGTCTGGTTTTAAGCATAGGCCGGACAACTCCCCGTACCTTAACATCGTTAAAATATGAACTGTTCTATATCCAATATAGAAACAGAGGCACTGATTTAATTGAACCAGATTCAAATCATGCAGCTGTCTCCAGTGCATGTCAACTAAATGGAAGGAGGCCGATCAGCGTTACTCAACATAGGAATGCTTCCAATTATGAGTAACCTGAAAGAGAAGCAAGTTCTGTTAATCATTACTATCAACTGAATACCACACACAAGTATCTACATCTTCGATCACCTTGAAGAATCCCGATACTTGCAACACCTGGTTCTCTACATTATTCATATACCTATAACTTCTCAAAACTTAGACCTTGTGTTTCTACGAAACACCTGTCTAGAACTAGAGAAGTCATAAGTAAACTGAATATAGTACGAGGACCATCCCTCTGTCCTGATGAACACTGGACAATATACAATACTCTGTACAAGTCCCTTGAGTCTAATAACTCACTCCCTGTGTGTCGTAGGTTAAAAACTGTACTTATGGTTAAGAAGAATTACACCGCTGTTTAATACTCCTTACCTAACCATCAACTGATATAGGTAAATGTCATCGACATAATTTCAAAAAGGTATATCTCACTGTATAAAAATAGACGTACAGATATATCAATTTGAAATTGGTGCGTTATAACGAATATTCAAAACCAAATATTCACCGTCCGGCAAACAACCCAGGTGACTTCCTCAAATATCACCAATTACAACAAATTCCGATATAATGATGATGATCACCTAATTCCCAATAGCTTACTCCCACTCATCATCTGTAAAACCATATAGATGTGAGAATCAAAACTGGTAAATACATACCTTGGAGCAAGTGTCTAATTGGGAAATCAGTTTTCTTTTAACAGTACACAGTGAAACTGAAACATTGAAATGTTTCGATGGGGTATCCTGGTATTCCTAGTAATGCCTCTTCCATTATCAGGTTCACAACTGTAACCGTATAATTCTTTGCCACCTCTCCAAATCCCTTCATATGTCTTTAGTCATTACCTTCTGTACACCCCTTTAGGCCAAATGGTTTTCTTCCTTCCCTACCGTTTGGCACAAGCCTATGGTTTGGAAGAAGACTATCCAATAAGCATAATGGGTGTACTGTCCCAATCCTAGGAACACTCGCAATGCGAGAGAAGGTGAAGATAAAAGACACCTGAATAAACCTTATTCCTATTTCTCCTGAACCAGAATCCATCCCCGAACTGGAACAAGTTCCTTTCGAGTTCGTATATAACCATACGATGGAATATCCAATAAACTGTGGATCTTCGTAGTGATACGGAGTGTCCTGGAGAAATACAAAGGTGAAGTTGGAGTGGTAATGAAATACTTGGTTTGGTCGTGAATATCAGTCGCAATTTACTTTGCCCTCTTACTAATCCCTTTTTTTGTCTTTACATAATACCTTCTGTACACCATCGCTAGGCTAATTGGTTTTCTTCATTCCCTACCGGTCGGCACCTACCTATGGTTTGGAAGAAGACTATCCAATTTGCGTAATAGGTGTACTATCTCCTAAACCAAGAAGTACTCACAACTTGAGAGAAGGTAAAAGGAAAAGACAACTGAATAATCCTATCCGTTTTCTCCAGAACCGGAAACCATCCTCGAATAAATTCCTTCGAGTTCGTATATAACCATACGATGGTTTTGTCCAATGGAAGTGGACGTTCGTAGTAATACGGGGTGTCCTGGAGAAAAGGGTAAAAGTAGGAGTGGCAATGAGATGTGCAACTCTGACAATCTAAAAGCCAGTCTTATAAGAAGGTTCGGTCAACTTGGTCTCTGAGTCATAGTCTAAGGTCGGGTCAATGGTCGCTGCCAAAGAGAGAGAGAAAAGAAACACTCAGCGTGCACTCTAACCTAGATCAGAATGGTTACCAATTTATCTAATCTGGAAACCTCCCACTGTAACGTCAAATTCTCCTCCAAACCTAAAAGAAGAATTAGTCGGGATGTCCCGAGGAGTAAACCAACTCATCAGTGGGAATCGGGATCCAACTATCACCGCATGATAACGTGACGGAATCCGCTCATGCTATCATACTCCAGAAGGTATGCGCATATGTGGCAAGTTTCAGTTTCTTTAGAAACTCCCGATGTGAATTTTACCCCATTCTCTTATGACCTTGACTTTGGCCAACATATCATAAGTCACATGTTAAGTTCTACCCATCATTCTCCAGGTTAATTTGAGCCCACCCGTACATACCCTTGACTTTGGCCAAAATAGTAGTATGACTGCCCCAAACCAACGCATCTATCTATGCTGCATATGAATACCCAATAGCTACCAATCACTGTGCCTTGACTTTGGCTAACATACACAGCTTGAATACTATTGCCACCCATATGAAACGACGGAGGGCTACGAATGGTTTCTGGCGAAAACCTTTAACTTAATGAACTTGATATCGTTGAAAGAACAGATAGTTTTTAAAAATATAGTGACGAAAACCTTTGCTAAAGATGTCACTCCCGGTGAAGGGATCTCGGCTCTTTCCCCGTAGAATGAGGTGCAGGATATTCCAACTGAATACCACGATGCAAAGCAAAAGTAATCGGCTATAGTGAAGTTATTGCCCTGACGCAAACTTCTGTCCAAGGGGTCACTCCCGGTGAAGGGATCTCGGCCCTTGCCTCGTCAACTGAGGAGCAGGATATTCCAACTGAATACCACTGTACAAAACAAAAGTGAACGTCCTTGCAATAACAGCTTTTTGAAAAATGTTCCAACAACATCAGATTAGGTTTGTTTTTAACTTGCATTGATCCGAATCAACGCAGTCCCATCAATTGATCACACCAATAAAGAACGAAAATAATGACGTACGTATATGCCATCCGCATTCGCCACTGGGTCCCGTCATTACCCGTTTGGTTAGCTAACTAACGACAGAGCGGGGACTGGACTAGCGCGGATGCAAAACATATACAACATCTACTAGTATATATATCAATATATAATATTTCGCTCAAGGCGTGATAAAATGCAACATCACAGAAATGTAATAAGCATCACAGAACAATACAGATATCTGGGATCCCCGGGTTTCACAGAGCCGCTGAAACCCGACGTTCCCCTGGTCGTGTGGATAGCATGTGCAATGAAATCTTAGACCCCTACGGGCGCGGCAAGTTACCCGCCAAAACCTGAAGCGAGGCAGCCCCTTTCAGCAACGTGAATGGACCACCCAGCACTTCACGGAATCCGGTAACTTGGGCACCCCTCCTGGGTCAACCTGTACCCCCTACGAGTGCGGCGAATAGCCCGCCAATTCTAGTGTGAAGCCCCCCCGTCTCAATACCATGAGATGCAGGCTCGTTGCCCTCTAGAACCCGGCCATCCGTGCGCCCCTCCGCGGGGTAATCCTAGTACAGAAAGTAAAATATACATACAACGGGTACATCGATCGCAACCTGGTCGTGCCCCAAAAGAATAATATACAAACGGGCAGTGACGGCAGTCCACATGTCGGACGCTCGCCCCGCAATATCAAATGTACATAATACAACCAAATCTGTACTATCATTGCATCCAGGCTATCCCCACGACCAATCCGCAACATCACAGCACAATCACAGAACATCAACGTGAATGTCACGTTTGCAAATCCGTTTAACCGGGCTATAGCAGTTAGACAGGATTTACCGATCAAGTGACATTCACGGTCGTAGATATAATGTAAATACTGTGAACTAATGTGTTTAAAATTTTCGATCGATCAAATTTTACCAAGTGGGCCCCAAGCACTACTGTAGCACTCAAAGAAATCTGGGCCCAAAAACTAATATTCCAAAAACCCCTATTTTCAATACAGGAGCTCTCTGTAAAAGTTTGGTGCGATGAACAGTTAAAACAGCGGCGGAACCGCGGCCCAAGCATGGGTTTGGCCGCAGTTCCGCGGTGCGGTAATAAGATCGCGCGACCAAATTTTTACAGGAAGTTTATAATCCCCTGCACATCATTCTGAAATAACCTGAAAAATTTTTGGAGCTAAAAAAATTTCGACAGAAAACTGATGTTTTGAAAAATGCGGTTTTGGAACATTTGTTCGATCGAAAGTGTAAACACATCAGACCAAGCTAGACTACGTTAATGGCGAGGCTCTAATACCACTGTAAGTGCACGGCGGCGCCCCGGCCGTCAATCCGACGCCGGAATGTGGAAGCGATGATTTACTTTAACTTTTAAAACCGGCACCACCGCGCACTAAAACCCAGATCGGGCCATTAATATAGTCCAAGCTAACAAGAGAAAGGGTAGAGAGATATACCGAGCGATCCGTGTCCTTCGGTCTTCTCGTCGTCGTCCCGATCTCCCCGTGGAATCTCCGGTCTTCACCTCCTCGCGGGAAGGGCACCACGTCGCCGGCTTCTTTTACGGGCTCCCACCTCTGGACCGAGGCAACTCGGGCACGAAGTTGGCGAGTCGACATGCCCAAGATTTGCTGTAGAATGTAGTGTGGAACTTATGTCTCATTTGGGGTATTGGAAGTTGCCTTTGGTGGAGGAAATGATATGAGCTTATGGAGATGGATCTTGTGGGATTTTACAAAGCCAAAAGAGCAAAAATCCCACACCAAAAATATGGGACAGCCCCCTCCCTTCTTTGGCCGGCCATATCATGGAGAGAATAGAGTGGAGAGTGTGTGGCCAAATGAATATGGGTGTCTCCAATAATCAAGAGAGAGAAAGGGTGATCATTGACAAAAGAAAATGATCACAAACTAATCCAAACACTCCAAAACATCATCATGACACCAAAGGTCAATCCATCATGGAGCATCCTGAACAAAGGAAAGTCAAGGGTGGTGGAACTATCATGATACAATAATATGCAAATACCACCCTCCACAAATGCTTATTTGCACAAATACAAATAAGCCCTCCTCCACCAATCTTCAGCCAATGAAAGATACAAAGAAATATGGATGAAACGGAAAACAAACTGGCAACTCCAAAAAAACTGATCCCGTAATAAATTACAGGAAAACCCCGCTACTGTATATACATACCCGCATTTGTATTTGGACCGAAATACAAATGCAATGAGACAAAATCTACACTGTACAATACTAGGATCCGGCTTAAACCAAAGCCCGCTAGTATTTTCCGTCCGATCATGATCCGTGCAATACCACACGTATCTGATCGAACCGTGCCATATCTCCATACGGCCTCTACAGCGTTTCGCCCGAAACTTGAGAAACTGGTCTGTGGGGGACTCTAAAGACTCGTCAATACATTGGTTGTGGATTTAACCACTAGCACGTCAGAAGTATTAGCCTATACGTAACGGGCTACCAGGTATTGACCAAAAGGGACGTCTGTGAGCGAACTCAGCCTGACACCCTACTGAGCCTGTCAGTGACAATATCCGTACAGTCCGGTCCGTTCGTCTATGAGCATCGCATGGCGGGCCTAGGGGGTTGGTAATAGTCAGACCCCCAAAAGCGGTACAAGTCGTGTCGGAGTGTAGCCCAGAACACCCTGAGATACTACTGGAATACCTACCAGTAAATCTCCTTCTTTGGCCAAGGTCTTCGTGTAATGGCTCTCCTAGACACAGCGCGACCTCACCCCCAATACCGGGAGAGACGAACCCCTGAAGATCCGCTCACTGCCTCCATGTGGCTCGGGACTGTACCCAACTAAAACCTGTTTGCACATCTCCTTTGAGCATGGTAGGGTAGTAATCAAAGTACAGTGGGAACTCACACGAGACAAATGACGATCCTCAGGTCGATGAATTAACCTGTACACATGTCACCAGGGAACTGCTATCTGACGTCAGGTATAAGACCAACTAGCATGTTCCCGGCGAGTCCTGTCCGGTGTACTCATAACCCAATGAGCACCTGTATACATCTTAGGTGAACCAACTGACACCAGTGGCTTGTGAGACCGGCCATCGCCCCTCGTCGGGGTCTCGACTGTATACACTAGTCTACTCTGGAGTATCGATGCCCTGTTTCGAAACTCCCACGACTAGGGACCTTTTAAGGATGTGCTTATAGACTACCAGCTCCCACGTATATGATCGCCCTCATACTACTGGCAGTCAAGAAAGAATCCTAGGGGCTCTATCAACATGTAATAGCGACCTGTCTGGTCACCTAAAGCAGTACACGATGATAAAGATAAACCAGATAGCATACTATCATCTTGAGTAAGACTGTCCTACCGGGATAGGTCATCCCTCAATCATTGCAATCACGTGCCTGTAATCCAATAATTGACTCTGAGGGCACTATCTCCAACATCATCCTCTCCAAAACTCCATTGTGCTGTGGTGTATACGGAGGAGTAAGATGAGAGAGAATCGCATTTTGTTTTAAATAGTATTTGAATTCCATGCTCAAGTATTCTCTTCCCCGATCAGATCGTAGGACTTTAATACTTTTACCCATCTAATTCTCAATTTTGTACTTATATTCCTTGAATTTCTTAAAAGATTCAAATTTGTGTTTCAATAGGAACACATGTCCGTATCTTGAGAGATCATCGGTGAACATAATGAAGTACGAGGACCCATTCCTGGCATGTGTAGACATAGGACCGCATACATCACTATGTATAGTCCTAAGAGTTTACTAGCTCTTTCTCCGTGACCAGTAAACGGAGTATTGGTCATCTTCCCTTTGAGACAAGACTCGCAAGTTTCATAAGATGTAAATTCAAACTGATTTAAATATACATCTTTATGCAATATAGCTAGTCTTGTCGTATTGATATGACCTAGTCCACAATGCCACAAGAAGGCTTCGTTCATTTCTGAACTTTTCTTCTTGTGTGTGTTCTGTATGCTTAGAACTGTCGTTTGATTTAGAACGTATATACCATTACATAACGTACAAAACCCAATCAATGCTTGGTTTAGGAAAAAGTTCATAACATTATCCTCCAATACAAAGTTATATCGTTCTTCATATAATAAAGAAACTGATATAATATTGCACATCATATTTGGTACGTAATAACAGTCGTTCAGAATTAATGTATTATTATTTGGTAATACTAGGTGATATTCGCCAACTGCTTTGGTTGCAACAATTGCACCATTCCTTACATTTAGAGATATATTACCCTTTCCAAGTTCTCTACCTCTCCTTAACCTATGTAACAAATTACATACGTGGGATCCTAATCCGGTATCCAATACCTAGGACGTAGAGCATACTGAGAAATAGTTCTCGGTAACGAACACACCCGAAGAAGATGCATCATCATGCTCATTCTTCGTACGGGATGCATGGGAATCCTGATATTCCCCTATTCTTTGCTCAGACTTATGACAATCATAAGAAAAAGCGGAACCAACGTTCCCCAGCTCGGTATAATAAGCCGGTTCGGTCAATACATCCATATTATTATCTTGATTAAGGCGTGTCATGGTCACTACCTGGAGAGAGAGAGAAGGAAACGCTTTACCGTGCGCTCTTTGGAAGATTAGATTGGTTATTATCTTATCTAATCAGGATGGCTCCCACTGTTTTTATCAAATCTTCCTTCAAACCCTAAAAGGTAAGATTAGCCGGGATTAATTACACCCTATAAGTTCGTCAATCGGTCAGCCAGGCAGGTATTGGTACTCCGAGGGAGTCTCCCCATGCTTTCGCATGGAACTAATTAAATAACCTCATTTCCACTGGGGCTTAACCCCATTAACACCTTTATTAGACACCTACTGGATCAGCTAATTGTAAAATAGAAAACTCTCTCAGGAGTAACTCTTACTCACAGTGGGTATCGGTTGTCATGACCCGAAAGTACAGAACGTGACTGGAACTTAGATTACGAGACGTCTAAAGGCGTAACGTAACCTAAGTCAGCCAAAGCCCAGAAAATCTAAACCAAAATCACAAGAGTGGAGGAAACCTTTCATGAAAATGATTTTGAAATCAATTAAGTTGCATTGAACCCCTTTTCAAAACCGTCAAAAAATTCCGAAAATTTCGGCAGAGTCTCCTTTGTAAATTCTATCTCCCAAAATGGGTACAACAAGATATATAACCTGTAATCACAAAATGGCATCCCTAAGCGGGAGCTAGCTTTTCGCCCAAGGCAGATCACAACCACACGCAATATATATATGTAATCTCAAGAAAAGAGCATAAAGAAATGCAAAAATAAGAAAACACAACGTCGGCTCAAGTGAGCTCGACCCAAAAGAACCCACATATACACAAATCTCTCAGTCTTATCACTAGGTCGCATATACACATAAGAAGTGGTAGAGGAAAAATACTAGATACAAAAATAGTACAAAAAGAGATAAAAGTGCTCTCGCAACCCACCTACGAGCAATGTCGCGAGTCTGATCAAAAGAAGTCACTAATAAGATAAGCCGCCGCTACTAGGCTGATGAGTCCGATCTGCAAGACACTGTGGTACAACGGGGGTGAGTTACCAGCTCGTGAGTAGAATATAACATCTAGTAAGGTTATCGTAAGAATACACGCAAATGCGTCACAGCATGTATGTCCAGATGTGATGTAATACCTCTAGTATGCATGCATATGTATGTAATGTCAATACTAAATTTTTAAGTGTTTTAAATGCTATGAGTTCTGCATTCTTAACTTTAGAAAAAGAATATCTGTATAATAGCTAAATACCATCAAGAATCATCTGAAACCCGTGTTAAGCATCGACACCAAATATGAAAACACATCTGTCTCAATGTCACACTGAATCAATGTCTCAATACATCGGGCTCCGTCAGTCTGGATCGGCCCATATCATCAAATCTCACGACAACGATCGTTATCCTCCGGATATCCGCCCCGCCAGACATCACCGGTAGGTAGTCTTCCCCTGCCAGGCTCATCGTCTACAACTTGATCTTCTTGCCCCGGGTACTATACCGGGCCCACCATGTACCCGAGACGGTTCATCCACTCCACGAATCGGGTCTCGAAATCCAACAGAAAACTTGAAAACTCATGGTGGACGACACATACATCACGAGAAAACTGCAACTTGTTTTAAAAATGATAAATATAAGCTTTTGTTAAATTCTTGCGGTTTTCCCCAAAATCCAGAAATCGCAGCAATACTGAAACCCTTAAGAAAATCATAATACTCAACATGTTGTATATGATAAATGTCTATGATATCAAGGTATGCGATGTAATTTGTGGCTAGAAATCTATGTAAGTATGATAATGATGCGAGGTATATACATGCTATGCGATTTCATATATCATGTATGATGCAAGTGGTGATACTAAGCTAAACAGGTTCTATGGTGCACGTGGCATGGAAATTACCAAAGGCGTGTGTGTCACATGAATAGTTCTCGTGCAACAGGAGCCAATGGTAATGGTGTTCGTGTCCTACGAAGTGATATCGCACATGTGTATATGGATATCCGATGCAAATCTTGCAGACGAATAGCTATAAATGTATGAAATGTGAATGAGGGGGGTTAGCTAACTAACAATGCGTATCTTGCAAGAAATAAAGTAATCCTAACTAGTGGGCGCCTCACGCCATCAAGACGATTTCCCCCTATAGATGAATACATATACTCACCTGAATGCCTCGCTAATCCGATCCAACCACCAACTTGCCTTTGCGCGCCGCGTGCGATGTTTCCGCGACCGATCCTAGAATTGCATAACACACAATATAAGATTACAGATTCCTGAAATGACGCAACTCACAATATGAAAAGATCGACACTCTCAAATTAATCACAACGTGCACTCGGTGCGCGGAAAACACACGAAAATCGCTAAAACCTTAACTAAAATCGCCGTTTCGGGGCAATCGTCAAAACTAAAACCCGACTAGACAAAACCTCGCATTCGCGCACACTAAAAGTCGTATGATATGCTATAAATATCGTCCATATATCGTAATTATATCACCTCCTAATATTCATAAAAATCTAGTAAGCGTTAGCATACCGATTTCAAAGCAAACATCGCGAATTAACGATATCGCGATCGCACCATCGCACAAATATCCGACCTAATACACTAGATGGCCACAATACTAACCTAAACACACTTATTCAACTTCAAACCCTAACTACAACATCACCCCTTTTCTTGAAATTTCATAAACAAGAATTTATAACTAAAATTCACACTTGAACTATTAAATCTAGCAAATTAAACAACTAGATTAGGATTTATACCTCCCAAGTGTTGATTCCTAGCTTGCACTAGCCTCCAAGACACCTCATTTCTTCACTTTTAAAACAAATTAGGGTTAGGGAAGGGATGGCTTAGGGTTTTGGTTTGAATTTGTGAAGGAAAAATGTGAATTTTTATGGATTTTGTTGATTTTTTGATGATTTTAGAAGCAAGGAAATAGGGGGAAAAAATAGGAGCTGTTGGAGGGTGGCTCAGCCAGAAGCTAAAGGGAGAGGAGAATGAGGGAATGTGTGGAAATTTCCACAAACAAAATATCATCTAAGTCAATTAATGCATGTTACATCAAGGCTTTTCAAAAAAAACCCTTTTTCTTTTCAATTTTCCACCCCCCTTTTACCAAAAACAAACCAAACAGGAGAGACGAACCCCTGAATATCCGCTCACTGCCTCCATGTTGCTCAGGACTGTACCCAACTAAAACCTGTTTGCACATCTCCTTTGAGCGTGGTAGGGTAGTAATCAAAGACAGTGGGAACTCACACGAGACAAATGACGATCCTCAGGTCGATGAATTAACCTGTACACATGTCACCAGGGAACTGCTATCTGACGTCAGGTATAAGACCAACTAGCATGTTCCCGGCGAGTCCTGTCCGGTGTACTCATAACCCAATGAGCACCTGTATACATCTTAGGTGAACCAACTGACACCAGTGGCTTGTGAGACCGGCCACCGCCCCTCATCGGGGTCTCGACTGTATACACTAGTCTACTCTGGAGTATCGATGCCCTGTTTCGAAACTCCCACGACTAGGGACCTTTTAAGGATGTGCTTATAGACTACCAGCTCCCACGTATATGATCGCCCTCATACTACTGGCAGTCAAGAAAGAATCCTAGGGGCTCTATCAACATGTAATAGCGACCTGTCAGGTCACCTAAAGCAGTACACGATGATAAAGATAAACCAGATAGCATACTATCATCTTGAGTAAGACTGTCCTACCGGGATAGGTCATCCCTCAATCATTGCAATCACGTGCCTGTGATCCAATAATTGACTCTGAGGGCACTATCTCCAACATCATCCTCTCCAAAACTCCATTGTGCTGTGATGTATACGGAGGAGTAAGATGAGAGAGAATCACATTTTCTTTTAAATAGTCTTTGAATTCTATGCTCAAGTATTCTCTTCCCCGATCAGATCGTAGGACTTTAATACTTTTACCCATCTAATTCTCAATTTTGTACTTATATTCCTTGAATTTCTTAAAAGATTCAAATTTGTGTTTCAATAGGAACACATGTCCGTATCTTGAGAGATCATCGGTGAACATAATGAAGTACAAGGACCCATTCCTGGCATGTGTAGACATAAGACCGCATACATCACTATGTATAGTCCTAAGAGTTTACTAGCTCTTTCTCCGTGACCAGTAAACGGAGTATTGGTCATCTTCCCTTTGAGACAAGACTCGCAAGTTTCATAAGATGTAAATTCAAACTGATTTAAATATACATCTTTATGCAATATAGCTAGTCTTGTCGTATTGATATGACCTAGTCCACAATGCCACAAGAAGGCTTCGTTCATTTCTGAACTTTTCTTCTTGTGTGTGTTCTGTATGCTTAGAACTGTCGTTTGATTTAGAACGTATATACCATTACATAACGTACCAAACCCAATCAACGCTTGGTTTAGGAAAATTTTCATAACATTATCCTCCAATACAAAGTTATATCCTTCTTCATATAATAAAGAAACTGATATAATATTGCACATCATATTTGGTACGTAATAACAGTCGTTCAGAATTAATGTATTATTATTTGGTAATACTAGGTGATATTCGCCAACTGCTTTGGTTGCAACAATTGCACCATTCCTTACATTTAGAGATATATCACCCTTTCCAAGTTCTCTACCTCTCCTTAACCTATGTAACAAATTACATACGTGGGATCCTAATCCGGTATCCAATACCTAGGATGTAGAGCATACTGAGAAATAGTTCTCGGTAACGAACACACCCGAAGAAGATGCATCATCATGCTCATTCTTCGTACGGGATGCATGGGAATCCTGATATTCCCCTATTCTTTGCTCAGACTTATGACAATCATAAGAAAAAGCGGAACCAACGTTCCCCAGCTCGGTATAATAAGCCAGTTCGGTCAATACATCTATATTATTATCTTGATTAAGGCGTGTCATGGTCACTACCTGGAGAGAGAGAGAAGGAAACGCTTTACCGTGCGCTCTTTGGAAGATTAGATTGGTTATTATCTTATCTAATCAGGATGGCTCCCACTGTTTTTATCAAATCTTCCTTCAAACCCTAAAAGGTAAGATTAGCCGGGATTAATTACACCCTATAAGTTCGCCAATCGGTCAGCCAGGCAGGTATTGGTACTCCGAGGGAGTCTCCCCATGCTTTCGCATGGAACTAATTAAATAACCTCATTTCCACTGGGGCTTAAACCCATTAACACCTTTATTAGACACCTACTGGATCAGCTAATTGTAAAATAGAAAACTCTCTCAGGAGTAACTCTTACTCACATTGGGTATCGGTTGTCACGACCCGAAAGTACGGAACGTGACTAGAACTTAGATTACGAGACGTCTAAAGGCGTAACGTAATCTAAGTCAGCCAAAGCCCAGAAAATCTAAACCAAAATCACAAGAGTGGAGGAAACCTTTCATGAAAATGATTTTGAAATCAATTAAGTTGCATTGAACCCCTTTTCAAAACCGTCAAAAAATCCGAAAATTTCGGCAGAGTCTCCTTTGTAAATTCTATCTCCCAAAATGGGTACAACAAGATATATAACCTGTAATCACAAAATGGCATCCCTAAGCGGGAACTAGCTTTTCGCCCAAGGTAGATCACAACCACACGCAATATATATATGTAATCTCAAGAAAAGAGCATAAAGAAATGCAAAAATAAGAAAACACAACGTCGGCTCAAGTGAGCTCGATCCAAAAGAACCCCTATATACACAAATCTCTCAGTCTTATCATTAGGTCGCATATACACATAAGAAGTGGTAGAGGGAAAATACTAGATACAAAAATAGTACAAAAAGAGATAAAAGTGCTCTCGCAACCCACCTACGAGCAATGTCGCGAGTCTGATCAAAAGAAGTCACTAATAAGATAAGCCGCCGCTACTAGGCTGATGAGTCCGATCTGCAAGACACTGTGGCACAACGGGGGTGAGTTACCAGCTCGTGAGTAGAATATAACATCTAGTAAGGCTATCGTAAGAATACACGCAAATGCGTCACAGCATGTATGTCCAGATGTGATGTAATACCTCTATTATGCATGCACATGTATGTAATGTCAATACTAAATTTTTAAGTGTTTTAAATGCTATGAGTTCTGCATTCTTAACTTTAGAAAAAGAATATCTGTATAATAGCTAAATACCATCAAGAATCATCTGAAACCCGTGTCAAGCATCGACACCAAATATGAAAACACATCTGTCTCAATGTCTCACTGAATCAATGTCTCAATACATCGGGCTCCGTCAGTCTGGATCGGCCCAAATCATCAAATCTCACGACAATGGTCGGTATCCTCCGGATATCCGCCCCGCCCGACATCACCGGTAGGTAGTCTTCCCCTGCCAGGCTCATCGTCTACAACTTGATCTTCTTGCCCCGGGTACTATACCGGGGCCACCATGTACCCGAGACGGTTCATCCACTCTACGAATCGGGTCTCGAAATCCAACAGAAAACATGAAAACTCATGGTGGACGACACATACATCACGAGAAAACTGCAACTTGTTTTAAAAATGATAAATATAAGCTTTTGTTAAATTCTTGCGGTTTTCCCCAAAATCCAGAAATCGCAGCAATACTGAAATCCTTAAGAAAATCATAATACTCAACATGTTGTGTGGTTTGTCACAATTTTTGTTACACAAAATTTTAGTTTATTATGGTTCCTATGTATGTAATTTACCCAATTAAATTTGTATTTATCACTAATTAAAGGTATTTTTAAAAGCATAAATTAATATTAAAAATAATTAATTAAGGAAATTTTTTTAATTAACTAGAAAATTTTAAGGGACATTTTAGTGACCAATTTATAGTAATATATTATATAAATTTTGTATAATTAGGTCTATAATGAAAAATACCTATTTTGACTTTTTACGGAAAAGACTGCTAATTTTACCGATTACCGAAAAACTGCCTAAACGATTTTCGAAGCGTTACAGGGATCCAACTATATCATAAAAGGTATGCAATCTCATTTCAAATTTCAATAGTTGAAATACCCAATATCTGTTTATACCCTTAGTGTCACGACCCGAAGGTACGGAACGTGACTGGCACTTAGATTACGAGACGCCTCAAGGCGTAACGTAACCTAAGTCAGCCAAAGCCCAGAAAATCTAAACCATAAGCAATAAGATTGATGGAAAAACTTTTTTTTTAAAAACGATTCTAAACCATTTAATTTGTATAAATCCCTATTTTAAAAACATCAAAATTTTTCCAAAAATTTCGGCATAGTCTCCTTTGTAAATACTAGCCCCCAAAATGGATACAGCAAGATATATAAACCTGTAATAACGAAATGGCATCCCAAAGCGGGAGCTAGCTCTTCGCCAAAGGCGGATCACAACCACAAGCAATATATATGCAATATAAATCTAATAAGCATAAAGAAGCACAAAATAAGAAAAACACAACGTCGGCTCAAGTGAGCTCGACCCCAGAGAAACCACATATACACAAATCTCTCAGTCTCATCACTAGGTCGCATATGCAAATAAGAAGTGGTAGATGGAGAATACTAGATACAATGATAGTACAAAAAGAGATAAAGTGTCCTCGCAACCCACCTACGAGCAATGCCGCGAGTCTGAGCAAAAGAAGCCAATGATAAGATAAGCCCGTCGCTACAAGGCTGACGGGTCTGACCTGCAAGACACTGTGGCACAACGGGGGTGAGTTGCTAGCTCGTGAGTAGAATATAACATCTAATAAGGCTATCGTAAGAATGCACGCAAATGCGTCACAACATGTATGTCTAGATGTGATGTAATGCCACTAGTATGTATGCACATGTATGCAACATCAATACGAAATCATTAAGTGTTTAAAATATTATAAGCTCTGCATTCTTAACTTAGAAAAAGAATATCTGTGCAATAACTAAAGTACCATCAATAAAATCATCTGAAAACCGTGTCAACCATCGACACCAAATACGGAAATATATTTGTCTCAATGTCTCACTATACCAATGTCTCAATACATCGGGCTCCGTCAGTCCGGATCGGCCCATATCATCAAATCTCACGACAACGATCGGTATCCTCCGGATATCAGCCGTGCCAGACATCACCGGTAGGTAGTCTTCCCCTGCCAGGCTCATCGTCTACAACTCGATCTTCCTGCCCCGGGGTACCATACCAGACCCACCATGTACCTGAGACGGTTCATCCACTCCTCGAATCGGGTCTCGAAATCCAACAGAAAACATGAAAACTCATGGTGGACGATACATACATCACGAGAAAACCGCAACTTTATTTTAAAAATGATGATAATAAGTTTTTGTTAAATTCTTGCGGTTTTCCCCCAAAATCCAGAAATCTCATCAATACTGAAATCCTCAAGAAAATCATAATACCCAACATGTTGTATATGATAAATATTTATGATATCTAAAGTATACAATTGATTTGTGACTAGGAATCTATATAAGCATGATGATGATGTAAGGTATATACATGCTATGCAATTCAATAAATCATGTATGATGCAAGTGGTGATATTAAACTAAGCAGGTTCTAAAGTGCTCGTGACATGTCAATTACCAAGACGTGTGTGTTCACATGAATAGTGCGCATGCAACATGAGCCAATGGTAATGGTGTAAGTGTCCTAAGGGGTGATATCAAACATAGGTATATAGATATCCATACAATGCCAGCAGACGAATGACTAGACGGGTATGTATATGAATGAGATGGTTATCTAACTAACTATGCATATAATTTGCAAGTAATAAAGTGATCCTAACTATGGGGTGCCTCGTTCCATCCAGACGATTTCCCCATAGATGTATACATCTACTCACCCGGACGCCTCGCTAATCTGATCCAACCACCGCTTTGCCTTTGCACGCCGCGTCCGATGTTTCCGCAACCAATCCTAAAATTGCATAACACAAACTTAAGATTACACATCAAGAAATGTTGCAAGTCATAAAATAAAAGAATCAACACTGACAAGTTAGGCACAACGTGCACTCGGTGCGCGGAAAACACACGAAATCACTAAGCCTTAACTAAAATCGTCGTTTCGGGGCTACCGTCAAAACTAAAACCCGACTAAAACAAACTCCACATTCGTACATCCTACAAGACGTAGTAGATGCTAATAGTATCGTCAATATAACGCAATTAAATCACCTCCTAATTTTTATAAAAACCTAGTAAGCATTAACATAGCGATTTTGATGCAAACAACGCGGATTAACGATATAGCGATCACAACATCACACAAACATCCAATCTAACCCACTAGATGGCCACAACACTAACTTAACCCAATTAGAAAGATTCAAACCCTAACTAAAATTTCAAACCTTTTCTTGAATTTTCAAAAACAAACCATTACAATGAAATTAGCATTTTAAACTTCTAAATTAACATGTTTAAACTACAATTTAACAACTTGATTAGAACTTATACCTCCCAAGTTTTGATCCTCTTGCACTTAGCTTCCAAAGATCCCTTTTCACCATGTTTTAAACAAATTAGGGTTTGAGAATAGGTAGAATTAGGTTTTTCTTAGAATTTGTGAAGGAATTTGTGAAATTTTGTGGATTTTTGGTTGATTTTTGAAGCTAGGAAATGGGGGAAAATGGGGGAGGGGGGCTGCAGCAGGCTAGGCTCGGCCTGGGGAGGAGAGTGGGGGAGATGAGGGAAAAGTGTGGAAAATTTTACACAAAAGTATCTTCTAAGGTCATTTAGTGCATATTACATCATTTCTTATTCAAAAAAATTCATTTTTATTTCATTTTTTGACCATAAAACCACAATTCTTGGTAAGTCTTGATAAAATTTTTGTTAACACAAAAATTTTGTTTATAATGGTTCTTAAGTGTGTAATTTACCCATTTAAATTTGTATTTATCACTAATTTAATGTATTTTTAAAAGCATAAAATAATATTAAAAAAATTAATTAAGGAAATTTTTTTAAATGACTAGAAATTTTTAAGTGACAATTTAGTGACTAATTTCTAGCATTACCTTATCTAAATTTTGTATAATTAGGCCTATATTGAAAAATAATTATTTTGACTTTTTACGGAAAAGACTGATTATTTTACCGATTATCGAAAAACTACCTAAACGAAAATTCAAAGCGTTACAGTCTTCCCCCGCTAAAGAAATTCGGTCCCCGAATTTAAAATTTAACTATGCATACCTTCAAAAAGATGGGGATATCTCTTCCTCATCTTGACCTTGGTCTCCCAGGTGACCTCCTCGCTGTTCGGGCCACGCCAAAGAACCTTGACAGACGGTATAACTTTCGACCTCAATTTCTTCACCTGCTGATCCAAAATGATCAACGGCTGCTCGGCGAAAGAAAGATCGCGCTCTAGATGGATCGTCTGGTGCTGAATCGCATGGGAAGGGTCATGAAGGTACTTGCGGAGCATCGAAACATGGAACACGGGGTGAACATCGGGGAAGCTGGGTGGAAGAGCTAACCGATAAGCCACCGAACCGACACGCTCTAGGATCTCAAAGGGACCAACATATCTAGGACTAAGCTTCCCTTTCTGCCCAAATCTCATCACGCCCTTCATCAGAGAGACCCTTAGGAAAACATGATCACCAACAGCGAACTCGAGTCGGCGACGACGCTTATCAGCATATGATTTCTGCCTACTCTGGGACTCTCTCATCCTGTCCCGAATCAGCTGTATCTTTTCGGTCGTCTCCTATACGATCTGCGTCCCTAAAATACTGCTCTCTCTAAGCTCTGTCCAACATACGGGCGATCGACATCTCCTCCCATATAAAGCCTCGAAAGGTGCCATCTGAATTGTCTCCTGGAAGCTATTATTGTAGGAGATCTCAATCAAGGGCAAGTGACGATCCCAGCTACCACCGAAATCTAAAACACAAGCTCTGAGCATGTCCTCAAGAGTCTGAATAGTACGCTCTGACTGACCGTCGGTCTGCTGATGAAAAGCTGTGCTAAAACTCAATCGGGTGCCAAAAGCCTCCTGAAGTTTCTGCCACAATCTGCTGGTAAACTGGGTGCCCCGGTCGGACACAATGCAAGTCGAGACGCTATGCAGTCGCACGATCTCATCAATATAAACCTAGACGTACTGAGCAAATCCAAAAGTGGTCTTCATTGGCAGGAAGTGAGCCGCTTTCGTCAGTCGATCCACAATCACCAAAATAGAGTCATACCCTCGACTGGTCCTGGGTAGACCCATAATGAAGTCCATGGAGACCTGTTCCCACTTCCACTTAGGGATGGGCAAAGGCTGTAACTCGCCAGCTGGCCTCTGGTGCTCGGCCTTGACTTGCTGACATGTCAGGCATCTCGATACAAAGTCTGTAGCATCCTTCTTCATCCCGTCCCACCAGTAAACCTCTCTCAAATCACGGTACATCTTGGTGGAACCTGGATGCACACTATACACTGATCTATGTACCTCCTCAAGAATATCACGCCTCAGTCCCTCAGAATCTGGTACGCACAGTCGAGTCCCATATCGAAGTATCCCTTGATCATCAACCACGAACTCGGAAACTCTGCCCTGCCGAATCTGCTCGATAATCTCTAAAATATGGGCATCGCCGGACTGTGCCTCGCGGATACGGTCAAGTAACTATGGGCGTGCTCTGAAATGGGCCAGCTGTCCCCCTGTAGGAGTAAACTCGAACTGCACTCGGCTGTCACATAAAACCTGCCAATTCGCCGCCGACTGCATCTGTACTGCGCTCAAACAAGATAGGCTAACTCCTAGCCACCTACTCAAAGCATTTGCCACCACATTCGCCATGCCCAGATGGTATAGAATCTCGCAGTCATAGTCTTTTACCAACTCCATCCAACGGCGCTGTCTCAGATTTAGATCTCGCTGCTGAAAGATATACTTCAAGCTCTTGTGGTCAGTGAATATCTGGCACCACTCGCCGTATAGGTAATGTCTCCAGATCTTGAGTGCAAACACCACTGCAGCCATCTCTAAATCATGAGTGGGGTAGTTCTGTTCATATTTCCTCAACTGCCGAGAAGCATACGCGATAACTCTGTCATGCTGTATCAATACACAGCCCAGCCCCACTCGAGAAGCATCACAATATACCACGAAACCGCCTGATCCTGAAGGCAATGATAACACTGGTACAGTAGCCAGACGAGTCTTCAACTGCTGGAAGCTATCCTCACATGCCTCGGTCCAATCAAAAGGAACACCCTTCTTGGTCAACCCGGTCAACGGTGCAGCAATACGGGAGAAATCCTGGACAAAACGTCGATAATAGCCGGCAAGACCTAGAAAGCTGCGAACCTCTGAACTGATACCGGTCTGGGCCAATGCTGAACTGCCTCGATCTTCTTCGGGTCCACACAAATACCATCTCTCGTAACCACATGACCCAAGAAGTCGACACTGTCTAGCCAGAATGCGCACTTGGAAAATTTGGCGAACAGCTGATGCTCCCTCAAAGTCTGCAATGTGATACGCAAGTGCTGCTCATGCTCCTCCCAGCTCCGAGAATAAACCAAGATGTCGTCAATGAACACAATGATGAACTGATCAAGATACGGCCTGAATACACGGTTCATCAAGTCCATAAATGCTGTCGGGGCATTAGTGAGCCCGAACGACATCACCAAGAACTCATAATGGCCATAACGTGTACGAAAAGCGGTCTACGGAATATCCTCCTTCCGAACCTGCAACTGGTGTTAACCTGACCGTAAATCAACCTTCGAGAAATACCCCGCACCCTGGAGGTGATCAAATAAGTCGTCAATGCGGGGTAGGGGATATTTGTTCCGCACAGTAACCTGGTTCAGCTGACGATAATCAATGCATAAGCGCATACTGCCGTCTTTCTTCTTAACAAACAGGACGGGAGCACCCCAAAGTGACACACTCGGTCGGATAAGACCTTTATCCAGTAAGTCCTGTAACTGATTCTTCAGCTCTCTAAGCTCCGCCGGGGCCATCCGATAAGGCGGTATAGTGATAGGCCCCGTGCCGGGGATCAAGTCAATGCAGAACTCAATCTCGCGCTCTGGTGGCAGACCAGGCAGCTCATCAGGGAATACATCAGGAAACTCTCTCACAACAGGGACCTGGTCCAACGGAACCTCTGTGGCGCTAGTATCACAGACATAGGCTAAGAATCCCAGACACCCTTTCCGCAAGAGCTGACCAGCGCGAAGAGAAGAAATCAAGCTGGGAAAGGTAGTGCTACGATCTCCCTGAATAACAAGAACCGGCTCACCAGGAAAACCGAATCTGACTGCATTTTCACGGCAGCCCACAGATGCATAACAGGTAGCTAGCCAGTCCATACAAATAAGAACGTCGAAGTATGGCATATCGAGGAGAATCAAATCGACTGAAGAATCTCTTTCCCCGATACGAACGGGACACGATCGGTACACAAAACGGGCAACAAACGACTCATCTACCGAAGTAATAACGACAAGCGGCTGATCTAACAAAGAAGACTCTCGGCCCAACCTCGGTGCAAAGTATGTGGATACATAAGAATGTATGGAGCCTGGATCAAATAATACCCGTGCATCAAAAGAACATACTGGAAGAGTACCTGTCACAATGGCATTGGATGCCTGCGCATCCTGAGGAGTCAACGCGAACACTCGGGCCTGTCTACCACTAATAGCTGGCTATCCTCTGCCTCTGCCTCTATCGTCTCGTCCTCTCTGAACCGGACCGTCACGCCCACGACCTCTAGGAGCATCTGGCTGGCGTGGAGCATCATCAGGGTAAGAAGTAGAGCTCTCTGAGAAGGTGGTGAAGGTGGTAAGGTTACATGTGGCACTGTCGCTGCGCCCTGGCGCCCCACGGTACAATCTCTGACACGATGGTACTGACTCCCGCACCGAAAACATCTTGGCGACGACTGCTGGGTCTGCGGATATGAACCAAATAACTGACCCCGTCTCAATCCTCTGCCGCCACCATCTTCCGGAAAAAATCTATCATGGTGTCTAACCATCTGCCGCTGGGCTGGCGTATCAGTACGGATCCTCTTCGGCCCAGAAATGACCGGAGTCTAAGAAATGCGCTCCTCCAAAAGTAAGGCTGCATCCATCGCGGCTGCGTATGTGTCAAAGTGCTGGGTGCCGATGGCAAGGAATAGCTTTGTGTCAAGCCCTCGCATAAACCTCTTTATCCTCTTCACTTCAGTGTCTACTAGGTATGGAGCATATCGAGACAACTGGGTAAACTGTATATCATACTCAGACACTGTCATCCCAGGAGTCTTGCACAAAGACTCAAAACTACAGGCTCGAGCATCTTAGACACTCTCCGGAAGAAAACGGGCAAGAAATGCAGCTGTGAACTCATCCCAAGTCATAGGAGGTAGACCTGCAGCTCGACCTCTCTCTACTGAATCGTACCACGTCTGGGCAAGGCCCTCTAGACGAAAACTCGCGAACTCCACCTATCTATCATCAGAACACCTCAACGAACGGCAAATCCTGGCCATCCTATCAAGAAATGCCGGGGGTCCTCTGTTGCATCCGTGCCTGTAAAAGCTGGAGGTCTCAGCCTCATAAACTCCTGTAGTGATACGGGGATAGTCGTAGTAGTAGCAGGAGTAACCATCCGGGCAGCAGGTACAATCGTGGTCTGTGCGGTGGATGGAACGTCCTCGGATCTCTGTGCCTGACTGGACTCAACTAAAGATCCCATCATCTGTCGCAACTCTTCCATACCGGCCTCTAATATAGCAATACAGTCTGGAAAAGGTGGATCAATCTGACCCTGAGGGGTAGGCGTATCATCCCGCTCGATCCTTGCCTCAGATGAGCCCGCTCGAAGCTCATCCCTAGAGGCAGCCCGCTGCGCTCTCGTAGTCTTTGGAGGCATCGAAGCTGGAATAAGAAACAGGAGCGATAAGAACATTGCAATTGAATCAAGGGATGCATGGAATCAAGGAGGAAATACAAGCAATTATGTCCTAAGGTCACTTAGGCGGAGTACAGTATCGTAAGTATGCCGCAGAACATACCCATGCTACGCCACTCTGCTTAAGTCACCTACTCCATCTACCAAGGGTCGTCCTACACTCAGAAAGGTAAAACCTACTCTCTTATACCAACTTTGTCATGACCCGAAGGTATGGAACGTGACTGGCACTTAGATTACGAGACATCTCGTAATCTAAGTGCCTGTCACGTTCCGTACCTTCGGGTCATGACACCTAGGAACTTATGACCTTGGCTATAGTCAACAAATCATAAGCGCTATCGAAGTTCGACAGTCATTTCGTGATTGAATTAAACACACCCGTACGACCCTTGGCTATGGTCAACAAAGCCGTATGACTACCCTAATCGAATCGCATCACATGCGGCAGATAAGCACTAATCAGCTACTGTACACTTCGCCTTAGCTATGGTCAACAAACGCAGCACGAATATTAAATAGCACTTATCTGAAATGACGGAGGGCTGCGACTGGGTTTGAAGAAAACCTTTAACGTAATGAACTTGATATTGTTGTAGAATAAAGTATTTTGAAAAGTAGTGGTTTTATAGCATTTGCTAGTTTTGCTAAAGAGGTCACTGCTGGTGAAGGGATCTCGGCTCTTTCCTTATCGAATGAGGTGCCAGATATTCATCAAAGAATACCACTATGCAAAGCAAGAACTAGAGAAGCTATCAAAACAAAACCGAGTGGGTTGTAGCATTTGCTAGTTTTGCTAAAGAAGTCACACCCGGTGAAGGAAACTCGGCTCATTCCTCATCGAATGAGGTGCTGGATATTCATCAAGCAATACCACTATGCAAAGCAAGAACTAGAGCTACCTTTTTGAAAATCTTGATTCTACAACATCTTTAGGTTTCTTTTCTTTCTATTAATCTCATTAATGAAGTCCCATCATTATGTTTCCCTAAACATCACAGAAAAGAAACGAAAATAGAATATACGCTTATGCCATTCGCATTCGCCATGGGGCCATGTCTGTAACGTTTTAAGAATAATTAAATAAATAAAATCGTTTAAGTGATTTTTTTGATTTTCGGTAAAGTAAAACGTATTTTTCGTAAAACTAAACCGTAATTATTTTCACTATAAAATTAAAATGCCAATTTTAATTATGTTATTACTAGTAAATAGTGTTTATTTAGTCACTTTTAAATTTTTAGTTTAATTAAATATTTTTCTTAAATTAATTATTTTAAATATTAACATAAGCTTTATTTTTACACTAAATTAGTGTAAATTACAAATTTGAATGGGTTTAATTTGTAAATATGAACCATTGCATATTAGAATTTAGAGTGTATCATGAAAAATTTATTTTCAAATTTTTCCATGTTTCTAGACTTTTCTTGAGTTGTTTTAGAAAAGAAATAAAAGAAAATGAATAAAGCATGAAAAGACTTAAAGTAAAGTGATGTTTGGGTGAAGTTTCTACACAACTCTCCTCACTCTTTTCTCTTTCTCCCTCTCTCCCTTGCTATGGCCGGCCATCACCATGGCAGCCCCCCCTCCATTTCCCACTTCATTTTGTTTCAAAAATCCATCAAAAATACATCAAAAATTCAATTTTAAATCCATAAAATCCTAATTGTTCCTACCCTTTACTCTTTGCTCATTTTTACATGGATTTTGGAGATGGAAAGCATGCATTTTGGAGGCTTATTTTCATGTTTGGATTTCTTGTGTGAAGGTATAAATCTTGTTCTTTTGAATTATTGTTATTTAATGTTTCATTCTAGTATAAATTGATTTAATGAATTAATTCTATTTGCAAGTTTTAAAATTCAAGTTAGGGTTTGTAAATTCAAGTTGTGGTTTTATTAATTCATTAGGGTTATAATAACTAGTTTAACACTTTTGGAAAATGGAAAATCATGCATTGTTGTTATATTGAAAATTGTTATCCAAAATTGTTTAAATTAAACCATTTTTTTAAAACTAAATTTCTATATATTATATATATTGGTGAGATAAATTCCAATTAATATTTTTAACACTAGATTGTGGTCTTAAGAGGATATTTACTTGTTGGTGGAATGAAAAACCCAATTTAGTAACTAGTTTTATTGATAATTGATAAATTGTGATAAAAATTGCTATTTTTGCTAACTAGTTTTTGGAAATTCTTAAATAAATGAGATTTAAAATATAAATTATGGTTTCATTATATCATTATCATTATAAATTGTAGTTTAATACATTAATTCATGCAAAATCAAGTGGTTGTGGAATTGTGGAATTTTGCTTGTAAGATGTTGAAAATTTATAAAAGTTGCAAACTAGGAATTTTGTATTAATACAAATTTGTGTAATAAAAATATAGTAATGGGTTGTATAGTCTAGTTATGCTATTTAATGAGTTTTATGACCATTGGTTTCATTTAAATGTCAAGTTTTGAAGAAAAACGGTAAATTGGCATTTTCGGGTTTTACGAAATCGTGCGATTTGATGGATTTTAGGGTTTCGATGAATTAAATCATGTTTTATATTATAAGTAATGAGTTTTAAAACTATGAGTTGTTTGTTGATGTTTATCTCGATTACTCGGAGTTTGTACGCCGATATCGAGCGATATTTGGTTCTTTTGCGTGAACGGGACATAGGTTTTAACCTATGCGCGTTCCGTGTATCATTTTGACTTTTGTCCGTGATTTGGTTTACGATACTATATATGTTTGCGTATAGGTACCCCTCACGTGGACTGCGGGCGATGAAGAAGAGGATGGCGACACCGTCTTCGGCAGACATGGACCAGATGAGTAGATGTATATCTACGGGGGGAAATCGGGTGGATGGCGTTTAGCACCCCCGCAACGTAGAATAGGAATAGTACTTATTGATATTAGGAAGCCAGATATGACCCTAGATTCTTAATGAGTTGGACCCTAGTAATGACCCTAGGCTGGACTAGACAGATTTAGGAAGACCATACCAGAGGATGAATACCTTGGAAGAGATTCATAGGTTTCAGGTAGATACACACACACGCACACACAATGAAACTCGACGTGGTGTATACGTGTATGTGTATATATATAAGACTAGGTGTAGGTATATATATATATATATATACAACACGTATATGGGATACAATGATGTGATATGATACTCGGGAATGAAACAGTATAACTGGGCTTGATGCCGTGATTCTTGGCTATAAAGTCATATTAAAGTGTTAGCGGATCATTAGAGAATGAGATAATGAACAGGTATACATAAATTATAATGGGTGGTGATGATATTGAGGTACATGGGACTCTAAAATAGCACCCGGACTGTAACTTGTGACTGATCACGATATGATATATGTATGACTTGATTACGACATCATATAGGTGTGACTTGATGATGATATGATATAAGTGTGACTTAATCACAATATATTACATATGACATGATATTTCTTAGGATAAATTAATGATGTATATTTATGATGGCGGTGATATATGATTGATGTATGCGATTACAGTATAGCACCTTGATCATGACATGTGTTGATGATGATATTATACGAATGATGAGACACCTAGGAGATACTTGACCCGTACCCCGATATTAGGATGCCGTACGATAGATTTTACCGTACGAGGTATAGATATGATGATTGATCCGCACTCTTGATTCGAGAAAGCCGTACTACGTACGAGACGCTATTGAGGCTGGATCGCCGACTATTAGAGATATGGATTCAGACCTTAGGTGGACTCTTGTTTCTTTTTGACTAGTTTCTTAGGTTTAGTTCCTTAGGAGATTAGATGGACACTAGTTTAGGTTCGATTCATATAGTGGTAGTTGTTCTTGTATATCGCAGATGAGTGGTTATTCACATCCGTCTTTACATTCATACTGTAATCATAATGTTGCATGTTCATACAAATGTTTCAATATCAGTATAAAACTCTGCCTGTTAGGACACTAGCACCATTACCGATGATGCGCATATTCCACACACACTTATTTGCCGCTCACACACATCATCATCGGTAATTGCTATGTCACGTACACTTTAGATCATATTATCGTTTTTTGATGCAATCAGCTAACAGCTAGATTGATATAATATCGTGATTGCTTTCTGGTGTTAATATAGACATGGCATTGATTACTTAGACATTTCATGCATTCATATTTCCATGTTATCATGCAGTATTATGGGCATATGCCGACACTTACCATATACTTACTCATGATTTTGGGATTTTGGTTTTTTATGAGATTTCTGGATTTTGGGGAATACCGCAAGAATATATAAAAAAAACTTCTCTCTCTCTCCTCCTCTCTTTTTAAAACATAAGATGCGGTTTTCTCGTGATGTATGTGTCGTCCACCATGAGATTTCATGTTTTCTGTTGGATTTCGAGACCCGATTCAAGGAGTGAATGAACCGTCTCGGGTACATGGTGGGCCCGGTATGGTACCCCGGGGCAAGAAGATCGAGTTGTAGACGATGAGCCTGGCAGGGGAAGGCTGCCTACCGGTGATGTCTGGCGCGGCGGATATCCGGAGGATACCGACCGTTGTCTTGAGATTTGATGATATGGGCCATTCCGGACTGACGGAGCCCGAGATATTGAGACTATGAGACATTGAGATTATGAGGTATTGAGACTTGAGACTTACATGTTTTGTGTCGATGCTTGACACGGATTTCCATTGATTTCATTGTTGCTATTTCAGATTTCTATACACATTTTACTATGGTAAAAGCTAAACATTTCTTATACATATATATCTAGATTTCAGGATTGGTTATGTTACATTCATGGTGCATGCATACTCATTCTTATGATATAGTATTATATGAGGCACTGACAAGAGCACGGAGTATTTGCATTTAAATGTAGAATTACCCTGCCATTACTAGATGGTTGGAACTTAGTAGTGTATCATTATGACCTAGGATAGCGTCGTGCATTTGATTTCTTTTCGTAGATGTCTTCTACTCACGAGTTGGCAACTCACCCCCGTTGTGCCAAATTTTATTACAGGTTGATGTACAGGGTTCCTTGGCAGATTGCTGGCACATGATTTCTTTCCGGGTGATTTGCACGGTAGGTTGGTTCATTTGTATCTGGACCGCCGTTGTATTTTTATTATTTCATTTGTATCTAGGAAGCTCCATCAACTAAACTTGTATTACTTGATAGTTACTGGACCAGTTATTTATTCCGACCTTAGAGTCGCGCATGTATTATTCTGATTTGGTGGATTTGTTTTCTTTTGAGTTTTGAGCCTCGCCCTTTGGCGTTGTATATTATTGTGCTTGTTGTGGTTGTTTCCGCCTGTTGGCGTTGAGCTAGCTCCCGTTTGGGGATGCTTTTTATTGTTTATGTATATTATACTTGTTGTACCCGTTTGGGGCCAGTTTTTACAGAGGAGACTCTGCCGAAATTTTTAGGAAAATTTGCTGATGCTTTTAAACTTGTTTTCTTCATGTTTTCTTTTACTTCTTCTTCTTTTATATGGTTTAGATTTCTGGGCTTCGGCTTACTTAGGTTACGTTGCGCCTCTAGACGTTTCGTAATCTAAGTGCCGGTCACGTTCCGTACTTTCGGGTCGTGACAAAGTTGGTATCAGAGCCAGGTTTAACCTTGTATAAGTCTAGGTGACCCTTGGTTGATGGAGTAGGCGCTTTAGGTAGAGTAACGTACCGTGGATATGGTCCGCGGCATACTTACGATACGCTACTCTGCTTAAGGAGCTTTAGGATGTACATTTGTTTGCACCGTATTTCATTCGTTCCTTTGATCTATCTTCGTCGATGTCGGAGGGTGGTTTCTGTTACCACGGGCGCACGGGCAGAGGGAGCTGCGGCTCGAATGCGATAACCATTAGGGTATTGGTTATTCTGAGGATTGAAGCATTGCTTAGCGTGCGGACGAAGGGTATTCACATGCCGTCCAGACGAAGTTAAAGGGTTTGAACGATTATCAGAAAACCATTTTCCCAAGTTTAAGGTATTCGGAAGAACATGCAGGTATTTCGATGGACCCTATAGAAGAATGAAACCCTAACTCAACATAATGACCACGAGAACGCCCTTGAACCTTAGGGTTTACGGCAGTTCCGCGGTGCCATTAGTGATGCTTGGGTTTGCCCTTCTACGGCTGGACCATCGATGCTGGGGTATGTACCGGATATTTTTAAACTGTACTTGAGTGTTGAGCTCTCGGGGAATTATGCGATTTTGATGGATCGATCGAAAAGTTTAATGTAGTCCGGATATCAGGTGAAGGGATCGACTACGTGGGTTACTCTAGATATAAGTATTGCCTTTGGTAGCGCAGTCAGCATACCTATGAAGAGACGAGTTCGAAGCAGTCGACATCAGAGGAAAGTGGCGCACATTGACGATAGTGTTTACGATTGCGACTTGGTGATTTGAATTTCATATTTCCGTTGGTTGGATTTTGGTATTTGAGGATTTTGTTTTACGATTGGTATTTCTTATGTGTACTTTCATTATATTCTATGCATGTTTCATATATCGGTTGTATTGATGTTGTTTTGTACATACCAGTGCACTTGATTTGGTTTTAATACATTTTGAGATTTTGATTTGATTTCTTACATATGGTTACACATGATTTTGGCATATGCTTCGACATAGTTTTATGCATTTTCATACTGTGGTTTCGATTTTGATATTCGGTGTATGATTTCGTGCACCATGTGCACCTGATTAAGATTCTTACGCATACTAGACGCACTTGATGCGATTTTGTGCACACCAGATGCACTAAATCGGGGTTTTGTGCAGATTAGATGCACCTGATATTGAGTCGTGCATGCCCGTTGCACTTGACAGATGTTTTTGGTGCACACCTGTTGCACTTAGTTTTGTTTTTGTGTGTATTCGTAGTATCTATATTTGGTTCCGATTTCAGTGCGCACCGGACGCACATGATATATTTTTGATGTGATTGGGATTAATTTCAGTTTGAGCAATATGTTTTCATAATCATTACTATTTGATTTAGTAACCAGGCGGGACGTGTATGTTAAATAAAAAGATATATATATATATATATATAGCTATTTTTTAAAAAATAAACGTCCGCTACTTATGCCGTGACACGTGCATCGCACGGCGATTTTCAAGAGGGGTTTTTGTATGCTTCTTTATTAAGATGTTTAGGCGATTTTACTACGATGCGCACTATATATATAAGTTATAGTTTTGATATATATTATATTGGTTTTCGTATTGGGTTTTGATACTTTATCTTTACCATAACTCCGATGATTGCGTTATGCTTACGGAGTTGATTTTAGTTTTGTATTGATGATTTCGGATCCCCGACGATTTGAGTATTTTGCTAAATGTTTTAGTATTTGGAAGGGGAGTTTTAATTTAAATTCGGAGACCGAATTTCTTTAAGGGGGGAAGATTGTAACGTTTTAAGAATAATTAAATAAATAATTAAATAAATAAAATCGTTTATGTGATTTTTTTGATTTTCGGTAAAGTAAAACGTATTTTTCGTAAAGCTAAACCGTAATTATTTTCACTATAAAATTAAAAATGCCTATTTTAATTATGTTATTACTAGTAAATGGTGTTTATTTAGTCACTTGTAAATTTTTAGTTTAATTAAATATTTTTCCTAAATTAATTATTTTAAATATTAACATAAGCTTTATTTTTACACTAAATTAGTGTAAATTACAAATTTGAATGGGTTTAATTTGTAAATATGAACCATTGCATATTAGAATTTAGTGTGTATCATGCAAAATCTATTTTCAAAATTTTCCATGATACACACTAAATTCTAATATGCAATGGTTCATATTTACAAATTAAACCCATTCAAATTTGTAATTTACACTAATTTAGTGTAAAAATAAAGCTTATGTTAATTAAAATAATTAATTTAGGAAAAATATTTAATTAAACTAAAAAATTACAAGTGACTAAATAAACACCATTTACTAGTAATAACATAATTAAAATAGGCATTTTTAATTTTATAGTGAAAATAATTACGGTTTAGTTTTACGAAAAATACGTTTTATTTTACCGAAAATCAAAAAAATCACTTAAACGATTTTATTTATTTAATTATTTATTTAATTATTCTTAAAACGTTACAATCTTCCCCCATTAAAGAAATTCGGTCTCCGAATTTAAATTAAAACTCCCCTTCCAAATACTAAAACATTTAGCAAAACACTCAAATCGTCGGGGCTCCGAAATCATCAATACAAAACTAAAATCAACTTCGTCAAGCATAACGCAATCATCGGAGTTATGGTAAAGATAAAGTATCAAAACCCAATACGAAAACCAACATAATATATATCAAAACTATAACTTATATATATAGTGCGCATCGTAGTAAAATCACCTAAGCATCTTAATAAAGAAGCATACAAAAACCCCTCTTGAAAATCGCCGTGCGATGCACGTGTCACGGCATAAGTAGCGGACGTTTATTTTAAAAAAAAAGCTATATATATATATATATATATATATCTTTTTATTTAACATACACGTACCGCCTGGTTACTAAATCAAATAGTAATGATTATGAAAACATATTGCTCAAACTGAAATCAATCCCAATCACATCAAAAATATATCATGTGCATCCGGTGCGCACTGAAATCGGAACCAAATATAGATACCACGAATACACACAAAAACAAAACTAAGTGCAACAGGTGTGCACCAAAAACATCTGTCAAGTGCAACGGGCGTGCACGACTCAATATCAGGTGCATCTAATCTGCACAAAACCCCGATTTAGTGCATCTGTTGTGCACAAATTCGCATCAAGTGCGCTTAGTATGCGCAAGAATCTTAATCAGGTGCACATGGTGCACGAAATCATACACCGAATATCAAAATCGAAACCACAGTACGAAAATGCTTAAAACTAGGTCGAAGCATATGCCAAAATCATGTGTAACCATATGTAAGAAATCAAATCAAAATCTCAAAATGTATTAAAACCAAATCAAGTGCACTGGTATGTACAAAAAAACATCAATACAACCGATATATGAAACATGCATAGAATATAAAGAAAGTACACATAAGAAATACCAATCGTAGAACAAAATCCTCAAATACCAAAATCCAACCAACGGAAATATGAAATTCACATCACCAAGTCGCAATCGTAAACACTATCGTCAATGTGCGCCTCTTTCCTCTGATATCGACTGCTTCGAACCCGTCTCTTCATAGGTATGCTGACTGGGCTACCAAAGGCAATACTCATATCTAGAGTCTCCCACGTAGTCGATCCCTTCACCTGATATCCGGACTACATTAAACTTTTCGATCGATCCATCAAAATCACATAATTCCCCGAGAGCTCAACACTCAAGTACAGTTTAAAAATATCCGGTACATATCCCAGCATCGATGGTCCAGCCGTAGAAGGGCAAACCCAAGCATCACTAATGGCACCGCGGAACTGCCGTAAACCCTAAGGTTCAAGGGCGTTCTCGTGGTCATTATGTCGAGTTAGGGTTTCATTCTTCTAGAGGGTCCATCGAAATACCTGCATGTTCTTCCGAATACCTTAAACTTGGGAAAATGGTTTTCTGATAATCGTTCGAACCCTTTAACTTCGTCTGGACGGCATGTGAATACCCTTCGTCCGCACGCTAAGCAATGCTTCAATCCTCAGAATAACCAATACCCTAATGGTTATCGCATTCGAGCCGCAGCTCCCTCTGCCCGTGCGCCCGTGGTAACAGAAACCACCCTCCGACATCGACGAAGATAGATCAAAGGAACGAATGAAATACGGTGCAAACAAATGTACATCCTAAAGCTCCTTAAGCAGAGTAGCGTATCGTAAGTATGCCGCGGACCATACCCACGGTACGTTACTCTACCTAAAGCGCCTACTCCATCAACCAAGGGTCACCTAGACTTATACAAGGTTAAACCTGGCTCTGATACCAACTTTGTCACGACCCGAAAGTACGGAACGTGACCGGCACTTAGATTACAAAACGTCTAGAGGCGCAACGTAACCTAAGTAAGCCGAAGCCCAGAAATCTAAACCATATAAAAGAAGAAGTAAAAGAAAATATGAAGAAAACAAGTTTAAAAGCATCAGCAAATTTTCCCAAAAATTTCGGCAGAGTCACTTCTGTAAAAACTGGCCCCAAATGGGTACAACAAGTATAATATACATAAATAATAAAAAGCATCCCCAAACGGGAGCTAGCTCAACGCCAACAGGCGGAAACAACCACAACAAGCACAATAATATACAACGCCAAAGGGCGAGGCTCAAAACTCAAAAGAAAACAAATCCACCAAATCAGAATAATACATGCGCGACTCTAAGGTCGGAATAAATAACTGGTCCAGTACCTATCAAGTAATACAAGTTTGGTTGATGGATCTTTCTAGATACAAATGAAATAAAAAAAATACAACGGCGGTCCAGATACAAATGAACCAACCTACCGTGCAAATCACCCGGAAAGAAATCATGTGCCAGCAATCTGCCAAGGAACCCTGTACATCAACCTGTAATAAAATTTGGCACAACGGGGGTGAGTTGCCAACTCGTGAGTAAAAGACATCTACGAAAAGAAATCGAATGCACGACGCTATCCTTGGTCATAATGATACACTACTAAGTCCCAATCATCTAGTAATGACAGGGTAATTCTACGTGTAAATGCAAATACTCCGTGCTTGTGTTAGTGCCTCATATAATACTATATCATAAGAATGAGTATGCATGCACCATGAATGTAACATAACCAATCCTGAAATCTAGATATATCTGTATATGAAATCTTTATCTTTTACCATAGTAAAACTTGTATAGAAATCTCAAATAGCAACAATGAAATCCATGGAAATCCGGGTCAAGCATCGACACAAAACATGTAAATCCCAAGTCTCAATACCTCATAATCTCAATGTCTCATAGTCTCAATATCTCGGGCTCCGTCAGTCTGGATCGGCCCATATCATCAAATCTCACGACAACGGTCGGTATCCTCCGGATATCCGCCGTGCCAGACATCACCGGTAGGCAGCCTTCCCCTGCCAGGCTCATCGTCTACAACTCGATCTTCTTGCCCCGGGGTACCATACCGGGCTCACCATGTACACGAGACGGTTCATCCACTCCTCAAATCGGGTCTCGAAATCCAACAGAAAACATGAAATCTCATGGTGGACGACACATACATCACGAGAAAACCCATCTTATGTTTTAAAAAGAGAGGAGGAGAGAGAGAGAAGTTTTTTTTTATATATTCTTGCGGTTTCCCCCAAAATCCAGAAATCTCATAGAAAACCAAAATCCCAAAATCATGAGTAAGTATATGGTAAGTGTCAGCATATGCCCATAATACTGCATGAGAACATGGAAATATGAATGCATGAAATGTCTAAGTAATCAATGCCATGTCTATACTAACACCAGAGAGCAATCACGATATTATATCAATCTAGCTGTTAGCTGATTGCATCAAAAAACGATAATATGATCTAAAGTGTACGTGACATAGCAATTACCGATGATGATGTGTGTGAGCGGCAAATAAGTGTGTGTGGAATATGCGCATCATCGGTAATGGTGCTAGTGTCCTAACAGACGGAGTTTTATACTGATATAGAAACATATGTATGAACATGCAACATTATGATTACAGTATGAATGTAAAGACGGATGTGAATAACCACTCATCTGCGATATACAAGAACAACTACCACTATATGAATCGAACCTAAACTAGTGTCCATCTAACCTCCTAAGGAACTAAACCTAAGAAACTAGTCAAAAAGAAACAAGAGTCCACCTAAGATCTGAATCCATATCTCTAATAGTCGGCGATTCAGCCTCAATAGCGTCACGTACGTAGTACGGCTTCCTCGAATCAAGAGTGCGGATCAATCATCATATCTATGCCTCGTACGGTAAAATCCATCGTACGGCATCCCAATATCGTGGTACGGGTCAAGTATCTCCTAGGTGTCTCATCATTCGTATAATCTCATCATCAACACATGTCATGATCAAGGTGCTATACTGTAATCGCATACATCAATCATATATCACTGCCATCATAAATATACGTCATTAATTTATCCAAAGAAATATCATGTCATATGTAATATATTGTGATTAAGTCACACTTATATCATATCATCATCAAGTCACACCTATATGATGTCGTAATCAAGTCATACATATATTATATCATGATCAGTCACAAGTTACAGTCCGGGTGCTATTTTAAAGTCCCATGTACCTCAATATCATCACCACCCATTATAATTTATGTATACCTGTTCATTATCTCATTCTCTAATGATCCGCTAACACTTTAATACGACTGTATAGCCAAGAATCACGGCATCAAGCCCAGTTATACTGTTTCATTCCCGTGTATCATATCACATCATTGTATCCCATATACGTGTTGTATATATATATATATACATACACCTAGTCCTATATATATACACATACACGTATACACCACATCGAGTTTCAGTGTGTGTGCGTGTGTGTGTATCTACCTGAAACCTACGAATCTCTTCCAAGGTATTCATCCTCTGGTATGGTCTTCCTAAATCAGTCTAGTCCAGCCTCGGGTCATTACAAGGGTCCAACTCATTAGGAATCTAGGGTCATATCTGGCTTCCTAATATCAATAAGTACTATTCCTATTCTACGTTGCGGGGGTGCTAAACGCCATCCACCCGATTTCCCCCCGTAGATATACATCTACTCACCTGGTCCATGTCTGCCGAAGACGGTGTCGTTATCCTCTTCTTCATCGCCCGCAGTCCATGTGAGGGGTACCTATACGCAAACATATATAGTATCGTAAACTAAATCACGGACAAAAGTCAAAACGACACACAGAACGCGCATAGGTTAAAACTTATGTCCCATGCACGCAAAAGAACCAAATATCGCTCGATATCGGCGTACAAACTTCGAGTAATCGAGATAAACATCTACAAACAACTCATAGTTTTAAAACTCATTACTTATAAAAGAAAATGAATAAAGCATGAAAAGACTTAAAGTAAAGTGATGTTTGGGTGAAGTTTCTACACAACTCTCCTCACTCTTTTCTCTTTCTCCCTCTCTCCCTTGCTATGGCCGGCCACCACCATAGCAGCCCCCCCCATTTCCCACTCATTTTGTTTCAAAAATCCATCAAAAATACATCAAAAATTCAATTTTAAATCCACAAAATCCTAATTGTTTCCTACCCTTTCCTCTTTGCTCATTTTTACATGGATTTTGGAGATGGAAAGCATGCATTTTGGAGGCTTATTTTCATGTTTGGATTTCTTGTGTGAAGGTATAAATCTTGTTCTTTTGAATTATTGTTATTTAATGTTTCATTCTAGTATAAATTGATTTAATGAATTAATTCTATTTGCAAGTTTTAAAATTCAAGTTAGGGTTTGTAAATTCAAGTTGTGGTTTTATTAATTCATTAGGGTTATAATAACTAGTTTAACACTTTTGGAAAATGGAAAATCATGCATGGTTGTTATATTGTAAATTGTTATCCAAAATTGTTTAAATTAAACCATTTTTTTAAAACTAGATTTCTATATATTATATATATTGGTGAGATAAATTCCAATTAATATTTGTAACACTAGATTGTGGTCTTAAGAAGATATTTACTTGTTGGTGGAATGAAAAACTCAATTTAGTAACTAGTTTTATTGATAATTGATAAATTGTGATAAAAATTGCTATTTTTGCTAACTAGTTTTTGGAAATTCTTAAATAAATGAGATTTAAAATATAAATTATGGTTTCATTATATCATTATCATTATAAATTTTAGTTTAATACATTAATTCATGCAAAATCAAGTTGTTGTGGAATTGTGGAATTTTGCTTGTAAGATGTTGAAAATTTATAAAAGTTGCAAACTAGGAATTTTGTTTTAATACAAATTTGTGTAATAAAAATATAGTAATGGGTTGTATAGTCTAGTTATGCTATTTAATGAGTTTTATGACCATTGGTTTCATTTAAATGTCATGTTTTGAAGAAAAACGGTAAATTGGCATTTTCGGGTTTTACGAAATCGTGCGATTTGATGGATTTTAGGGTTTCGATGAATTAAATCATGTTTTATATTATAAGTAATGAGTTTTAAAACTATGAGTTGTTTGTTGATGTTTATCTCGATTAATCGGAGTTTGTACGCCAATATCGAGCGATATTTGGTTCTTTTGCGTGAACGGGACATAGGTTTTAACCTATGCGCGTTCCGTATGTCGTTTTGACTTTTTTCCGTGATTTAGTTTACGATACTATATATGTTTGCGTATAGGTACCCCTCACGTGGACTGCGGGCGATGAAGAAGAGGATGGCGACACCGTCTTCAGCAGACATAGACCAGGTTAGTAGATGTGTATCTACGGGGGGAAATCGGGTGGATGGCGTTTAGCACCCCCACAACGTAGAATAGGAATAGTACTTATTGATATTAGGAAGCCGGATATGACCCTAGATTCTTAATGAGTTGGACCCTAGTAATGACCCTAGGCTGGACTAAACTGATTTAGGAAGACCATACCAGATGATGAATACCTTGGAAGAGATTCGTAGGTTTCAGGTAGATACACACACACGCACACACACTGAAACTCAACGTGGTGTATACGTGTATGTGTATATATATAGGACTAGGTGTAGGTATATATATATATACAACACGTATATGGGATACAATGATGTGATATGATACACGGGAATGAAACAGTATAACTGGGCTTGATGCCGTGATTCTTGGCTATACAGTCGTATTAAAGTGTTAGCGGATCATTAGAGAATGAGATAATGAACAAGTATACATAAATTATAATGGGTGGTGATGATATTGAGGTACATGGGACTACAAAATAGCACCCGGACTGTAACTTGTGACTGATCACGATATGATATATGTATGACTTGATTACGACATCATATAGGTGTGACTTGATGATGATATGATATAAGTGTGACTTAATCACAAAATATTACATATGACATGATATTTATTAGGATAAATTAATGATGTATATTTATTATGGCAGTGATATATGATTGATGTATGCGATTACAGTATAGCACCTTGATCATGACATGTGTTGATGATGATATTATACGAATGATGAGACACCTAGGAGATACTTGACCCGTACCCCGATATTGGGATGCCGTACGATGGATTTTACCGTACTTGGCATAGATATGATGATTGATCTGCACTCTTGATTCGAGGAAGCCGTACTACGTACGTGACGCTATTGAGGCTGGATCGCCGACTATTAGAGATATGGATTCAGACCTTAGGTGGACTCTTGTTTCTTTTTGACTAGTTTCTTAGGTTTAGTTCCTTAGGAGGTTAGATGGACACTAGTTTAGGTTCGATTCATATAGTGGTAGTTGTTCTTGTATATCGCAGATGAGTGGTTATTCACATCCGTCTTTACATTCATACTGTAATCATAATGTTTCATGTTCATACATATATTTCTATATCAGTATAAAACTCTGCCTGTTAGGACACTAGCACCATTACCGATGATGCGCATATTCCACACACACTTATTTGCCGCTCACACACATCATCATCGGTAATTGCTATGTCACGTACATTTTAGATCATATTATCGTTTTTTGATGCAATCAGCTAATAGCTAGATTGATATAATATCGTGATTGCTCTCTGGTGTTAGTATAGACATGGCATTGATTAGTTAGACATTTCATGCATTCATATTTCCATGTTATCATGCAGTATTATGAGCATATGCCGACCCTTACCATATACTTACTCATGATTTTGGGATTTTGGTTTTCTATGAGATTTCTGGATTTTGGGGAAAACCGCAAGAATATATAAAAAAAAACTTCTCTATCTCTCCTCCTCTCTTTTTAAAACATAAGATGCGGTTTTCTCGTGATGTATGTGTCGTCCACCATGAGATTTCATATTTTATGTTGGATTTCGAGACCCGATTCGAGGAGTGGATGAACCGTCTCGGGTACATGGTGGGCCCGGTATGGTACCCCGGGGCAAGAAGATCGAGTTGTAGATGATGAGCCTGGCAGGGGAAGGCTGCCTACCGGTGATGTCTGGCGCGGCGGATATCCGGAGCATACCGACCGTTGTCGTGAGATTTGATGATATGGGCCGATCCGGACTGACGGAGCCCGAGATATTGAGACTATGAGACATTGAGATTATGAGGTATTGAAACTTGAGATTTACATGTTTTGTGTCGATGCTTGACACGGATTTCCATGGATTTCATTGTTGCTATTTCAGATTTCTAAACACATTTTACTATGGTAAAAGCTAAAGATTTCTTATACAGATATATCTAGATTTCAGGATTGGTTATGTTACATTCATGGTGCATGCATACTCATTCTTATGATATAGTATTATATGAGGCACTGACACGAGCACGGAGTATTTGCATTTACACGTAGAATTACCCTGCCATTACTAGATGATTGGGACTTAGTAGTGTTTCATTATGACCTAGGATAGCGTCGTGCATTCGATTTCTTTTCGTAGATGTCTTCTACTCATGAGTTGGCAACTCACCCCCGTTGTGCCAAATTTTATTACAGGTTGATGTATAAGGTTCCTTGGCAGATTGCTGGCACATGATTTCTTTCCGGGTGATTTGCACGGTAGGTTGGTTCATTTGTATCTGGATCGCCGTTGTGTTTTTATTATTTCATTTGTATCTAGAAAGCTCCATCAACCAAACTTGTATTACTTGATAGTTACTGGACCAGTTATTTATTCCGACCTTAGAGTCGCGCATGTATTATTCTGATTTGGTGGATTTGTTTTCTTTTGAGTTTTGAGCCTCGCCCTTTGGCGTTGTCTATTATTGTGCTTGTTGTGGTTGTTTCCGCCTGTTGGCATTGAGCTAGCTCCCGTTTGCGGATGCTTTTTATTGTTTATGTATATTATACTTGTTGTACCCGTTTGGGGCCAGTTTTTACAGAGGAGACTCTGCCGAAATTTTTGGGAAAATTTGCTGATACTTTTAAACTTGTTTTCTTCATGTTTTCTTTTACTTCTTCTTCTTTTGTATGGTTTAGATTTCTGGGCATCGGCTTACTTAGGTTACGTTGCGCCTCTAGACGTTTCATAATCTAAGTGCCAGTCACGTTCCGTACTTTCGGGTCATGACAATGTCATGCACCGTTAGGTTACTTAATTAACGGCAGTGCGGCGGTTGGACTAGCGCGGATGCAAAATATAAGCAACATTTATTATATATATCATATATATATATATATATATAGCATTCGTCTCACGCAGTTATATGATCACATCACAGAACTCAAGCAGCAGAAGTCAACATATGAAATATTGGATATACTAGCGGTCCGTGTTTTTAATTAGGCCATTAATGAAAAATACGGATTCCACGGTCGTGATGAATAGCCAAACCCACATCCCTAGACCCCTACGAGAGCGGCAAGCAACCTTGCCAATTCTAGAGTTAGGAGACCCGGTCTCGACTCCTCAAGATGATCTCCCACTGGACTCTAGAACTCGGTTACTTGTGCTCCCCGTCTTGGGTCTATCCTAATGTGGAAAAGCAAATAATATACATCAATGGTGACATCATCCTCAACCCGGAAGTGTCCCAATAAAAGAATATTACATACAACTTTTACATGAATGAAAATTGAAAAACTCTCATCTCACGCAAAACCCCCCGGCTATTTAGTCTCGACGATCCAATATAACTTATCACAGCAACATATAACATCACATGTCATCAACGTAAGTAAATATGCATATCCCGAATTCCATTGACATATAGCAACGAGATCGGGAAAACCCCACATATTACACTTACGGTCACAGAAAAGAAATAAAAAACTACAATAATTAGAATCCACATATTCCTTAGACATCATAAACCAGGAATATCTCATATTCCGAATTTCATGTATAACTAATAAACCTTGCATTTAAGTCTCAAATTGAAAACACTTTTCAATAAGCAGTAGGATAATTCAACAAAATTCCCGACTAAGTGTTCGCATATTATACGCGATTGCGACGGAGTTTTGATCCGAATCGAAACTCCGTGGAAATCGATTAACTGAGACTAAAAGGCTAGATTTACCGATTATAAACTAGTTTTCACAAAATTAATTTAATGTGGATTCCAAATATTGTATCACTTATTATCATAATCTAGATGACGTTAAACATTTCGATCGATTCATCAAATACCCACAAATCATAGGGACCTCAACAACTTGAGCCTCACTAAAAACACCCAGAAAGTGCTATATATCACAATGGAGCAGCACAAGAAGCAAGATCCTATAATCTCTCAAACCTACGGCGGACCCGCGGCCAATCTAGGGGTTAGGCCGCTGTTCCGCGGCGGTTTAAAGGAATTGGTGCCTCGTACTTCTTGAAATCCATAAAATACCCTGCACGATTATCTACATATTTTTAATCTGCAAAATATCAACTTTTGAAAAATTGGACAGAAACTATGAAAAAATGCGGGTTTCGAAGTTCGATCGAACACTTTAACGTCATAAATACTTGCCCTAATGTGCTAGCTTGGCTCTGATACCATGAAAGTATATCCTAGCACCACCACAAAATTTACACCGGCATCAAGCATGCAATTTTAAAACCTTCAGGGTGCTAAGCTACACTAACCTAGAATCTAACTAGAGTATTAAGGTTTAACATGATATAAAACAATATCTATACTAAGTGATAGAGACTCAATCTTTGTAGACCAAGTCATTTCTTCTATAGGTCCGGATAGCAGTCCCTACAACTCCTCTAGGCTCCACTTGAAGAACGGATCGAGCTCGCTTCGCGACCTTCGTGTCGAAGATGATCCACCCGAAAATCCTCTAGGTCAAGCTAGCTCTTCACTAATCTAGTATTAGTGAAGTAAACAACATAGTCTAAAGTGCTAAACTAGATTAGGACGATGAAGTAGGGTGTTTAGCTCACTTAGGTTTATCCAAAACCCTATGGTTCACATCGCATGCGAGGTTTAGGTCTTGGAGGAGGAGGAAGAAGAAGATGGAGAGAGCTAGAGAATGAGCTAGTATTCTAATGAGCAAGTGAAGAGAATGGCACTCATATCCTCTAACTTAATGATGAATGGATAATATATCAATATAAAATCCAACCATGCTTCAATAGTTAATGCAAATGAATAAACAAATAATTTGTGCCATGCTTCACCCTTGCTCTAAATATCTCCCCATTTCCACCTCTTTTTCTATTTTCTCAAAATTGAAAACCATGCTTCATAATATATATAAGGGAATCAGGTGGTAGGCTTTACGTAGCCAGGAGCGTTTGTGAGTAGATTTAACATCTACAGGGGAATCGCCCGCATGGCGTTATGCGTCTGGGCTAGAGATGTTATGAATTGTCGCATATTCTATTTCATATATAGAGTTGCGCATACACCTTATTGCTTAGTTATTTATTGTGCTTGGACTTGTACCTTTAGGACACTGCATTATTATTGACGGCTCATGTTGCACGAGCACTGATTGTATGCCACACACACCATCAATAATTGCTATGACACGCACAACACACATATAAATATGATATTGCTTGGCTAGGGACATTGTGACATTGATTCATATTTCTTTACGCATATGACATATAGCATACCTGTATATCTATATGCTTACACGTATGTCTTGACATACTTACATGCTAGTTACCTGTATACCTAGAGGGTATTGTACCATTAGTGATAGGTACATACACACATAATGACATAGCTACATGTATACCTTGCATACATACTTCACTTATACCTGGAGGGTATATTACATCATTTCTGATAGGTAGATACATATACTTTGCTATACCTTTATTTTACACATATATCTGGTTATAGCTACATGTTTACCTTTACTTGATGTTATACAGACTTGGAGAAATTAGGAACCGCATGATATATATTTTAACTTGTTGCAGTTAAATAGCGGCTTTTCCTTTATATGCTTACATTACAGTTTTATGTTGCATATATTATATTCATGGATATTCACATTGAGATATGAATTTTTCATGATGTTTTCTGGACTTGAGGACCGTGGTAGTTTCATGAAATTATGCATTATTTGAAAAACCCGGTTTCTCTTGATATGATATTTCAGCATCCACCATGAGATTTATCGGTTCTGAAATATATACCCCATGCGAGGAGGAGTCGGGGGCTGTATGAGGGTACATGGTGGGGCCCGAAGGTACCCAGGGGCGAGAAAGGTTTTTCGACGGACCATGCCAATGAGGCCTGACAGGGGAACCATACCTTCTGGTGACATTACCTATGACTCGGCGGTTATCATGGGGATACCGACGGGAGTCATGTACGTATGAATACGTCGAGAGGCGAGGGTCAGAGCTAGGCACTCGAGCTTTCGGCATAGCGTATGATACGTACCTATCAGGGTGCCAGTCGTGGTGACAGCATCTGATAGATCAGCCTTTATGTGTCGATGCTTAGCATAGGTTTTCATGATATTTTTACTCCTAAGTATATATAACAGTGGAATGGGATGCTGTTATATATATATATATATATATATATTAGTGGAATGTGACGCTAATATATATATATACATATAAATTCATATACTTCATCATAATTATTCATGCAAATATACTTAGGATATATGAGATTCACTTAATATTGGATTTGAGATATAGGAGATTCATTTGAGATTGGATACATGATATATATGAGATTGTTGATATTGTACATTCAGGATTTATGAGACTTATATGATAAGAGAGCTAATTTGGGGGCTTAATTGAGGAATTGGGATTTGGATTGTCTTGATGGACTTTGGTCCTACCACGATGTCAAGATTCCATGGAAATGACATGTTTCATCTCATACTTCGCATTTATTGTTTATGCACCGCTTCATGTATTAATAGTACCTGATAGAGTACCTTCCATGACTGTTGCATTTACATACTTTATTTTATATGCATTGCTTCATGTACTAGTTGTACCTGCTAGAGTACCTTTCATGATTGTTGCATATATATATTGTCATATTATTGTTTCATGTATTAGTTGTACCTGATGGGGTACATTACATGATTGTTGATTACATATTGTCATATTACTGCTTCATGTATTAGTGATACCTGCCAGTGTACCTTTCATGACTATTGCATACATATGACTTTTATTGCTATTAGCTTGCCTATGTTAGATTCGCACTGTACGTGCATACTTGCGATTACCTGCATATGTTATTTACTATTCACGAGTTGGCAACTCACCCCCGTTGTGCCATAATGTTTTGCAGGTTGATCCTCACAGTAGTCATAGGCAGGGCTATTATCATCTATTATATTATCTTTTGCTGCGGATACCGCTTCGGCTCAAAGTGTGCGGTCTTGCTTTAGGTGGGTTGTGGTTATCCAATGTTGTTTATTGTATATTCGTTGTATCATGTACTCTCCATCTATCATTATCTTGTATGACTTAGAGACTTGATGTGAGGACGATATTGTATATTATTTTGGTGACTTGGATGTCTTTTATGCAGTTTTATTTATATCGTCTTTTATTTCTTCGCTATGGCGTCGTATATCTGTTGTGGTGGTTGTTTTCCGCCTTTGGGCGTGTTTTTGCTCCCGTTTGGGGATGCTTTACTTATATTTATGTTGTACCCATTTTTTGGGCTGTTTTTTTTAAAGGAGGTGCTGCCAAAATTTTAAAGGAAATAAAGTTGGACTTTTAAAGAATTTGGGTTGAGATTTCAAAGGTTTTGAAAATGCTATTATCACTCTTTTACTACTTTTGATGGTTTAGATTGCTGGGTTTTCGGCTTACTTAAATTGCGTTACGCCTGTGGACGTTGCGTAGTTTAAGGGCCGTCACGTGCCAATTTCGGGTCGTGACAATTAAACAGATATCCTGAGGCACGTTACGGATTTTCAAATGATATGTTTTCTTTAAAAACACCGTAGCCCCTACTTTCAAACCTACGATTCGCATCTTTCAAAAACTGTTTGTATGGTTCGGGTGTGTATGTTAGATTAGATACTTATGCTTATAGTAAAGGTAGAATGTATTTGTAAAATTGACTTAATGTGGGATATAAATGCGATGAAAAGAATATATGACGTGATATGGTGATTTGATGATATGTTGGTATACGGATGCGAGTCGATCGAGATGATTGATACTCTGTCGGTCCCCTGATATGAGATTGTTGCAGATGTGACTTGGGACATAGGTATATAGATATATATAGAATGTCGTGAATCATGAATGATAGGCCATACATGCCATTAGGCCGTACCCTCATTGTCTTATAGGTTGATAGGATCCCTAATTGTTTAATCCAGCCGTATGATGATCTTCCGTACGTGATGAGTTTGACTTGATGTTTAATCCATACCCTTGACTAGAGGCTGTCGTACGATGGATTATACCGTACGTGATGTTGTGTGGCAAGATGCCGACTGATAGATTTACCGACTCGGTCATGTTAAATACGTATACCCGTCAGCATTTGCATATGAATTACCTTATGCTGCATTCATGTTATTCGCATTGCATTACTTATACTTGTGCTAGTACACCTACACCATTATCGATGATGCGTATGTTACACTTGTACAGATTTGCCGGCTCACACACTTCACCATTGATAATTGCCATGTCACTACATGGTAGGATTGCTACATCCATATTGGCACACATACATATTGTACACTCCTACTTGCGTATATACCTACTTGTGCATCCATATTGGCGCGCATATACATTGTACACTCATACTTGCGTATATACCTACTTGTACATCCACATTGGCGCACATACACATTGTACACTCGTACTTGCGTATATACATACTTACTTTCGTACATACATATTGTACACCCATACTTGCGGACATACACATTTGTACGTCCATACTTGCATACAGACATATTGTACACCCATACTTGCGTACAGACATACTGTACACCCATACTTGCATACATACATATTGTACACCCATACTTGCGGACATACACATTTGTACGTCCATACTTGCGTACATACACATATGCACCTTTTTACGATATTGCATTCGATTTTGGGGATTTGGAAACCGCATGATATATTTTAAAACTGGATTCATTTAAAAGAGCGGATTTCCCTCGATATGTACATATTACTGTTCCATGTTGCATGATATACGGATATGCTTACATTTCTTTTATATATTGCATACATCATGCTTTATGATTACACGCATTGAGATATGTTGTTTAGAGATTTCTGGATTTGAGAACCGTGGCTATTTCAAAAGAAAGCATGTACTGTTATAAAAACCCGGTTTCTCTTGATATGATATTTCAATGCGTCCACCATGCGTTTTCTCGGTTCTGAGATGTATGACATGTGAAACCCGAGTCGAGGAGCTGGATGAGGCCGATTATGGGTACATGGTGGACCCGGTTGTAGGGTTCCTAGGCACTCTAATGAGGTCTCACAAGGCATCAACCATGCCAATTTGAAATTTTACGGGTGCCGAGAAACCCTAATACGGATCGTTAACTAGAATTCTAGGCGAATAAGCAACTAGTTAACAGCTTAACTAAAGGGAAAACGGAAATACAACCTTTGTAGATCCGGTCCTCCACCTCCATAGCTCCGCAATGAAGTCTCCTCGCTGTCCAAATGGAAACCCGGGCTCTAGCGTCGGCTTCATCGGAGGAATGGGCAGGCAAGGTCGTCGGCTTCGTGCCGAAGATGATCTACGTCGAGGCATCACAAGATCAAGCTCCCACTTCACCAAGTCATGAAACTTGTGAAGAAAACACACTCTACTACTTGGCAAGAGGTAGAGGATGAAGAAATAGGAAGTGGGTTCACTTTAGAATTGGATTTCTCACTCATTTCATCAAGTCACCATTGATGAAGTCTAGGTTTTCTTCTTGAAGAAGAAGAAGAAGAAGAAGCAAAGAATATGATAAGTGTTTTAAAAAGTAAAATAATATGAATACTTATCATATCCTAATCCTAGTTAAGTGTAGAGAATAGACCATGGTTTGTTTAAATGGTTAGGGTTAAGCATGAAGACAAAATGGTTACAAAGTCAAACCTTCATGAAGATTCAACTACAAACAAAGAAAGCCACCATTTTCTCTTTATTCTTTCCAAAATAAATAAATAAATAAATAAATAAGAAAGAAAAACAAAACCCTAATCATTAACTTAACCATGGTTTAATCTTTACACCTAACCAAGTTAACATGTATCATCAAACATGATACAAACAAGTGCACAAAAGTATATCACATATACAACTTGTGCAAAGCATGCGAGAAAATCCATTTAAAGTGAACCAATACTAGTTAATTCAAAGTAATATATCAAATATATAATTATGCATTAAATCATTAAATCAACACTTGATTTAACGATCCGGTCACATCGCATATAACCGACTAATATCCAATGTATCGACTTATCGAATCAATCCTTGATTCGATAACTAGGTTATATCGCATACAACCATATCGATACATTCATCGCGAGAATAGAATACGGTATCACATACACGCATTATTCTCGGTCCCGCACATGTCTCATATGCGCTCCTATTTCGTTTCGCTTGAGCCAGGAAACCTCTGTGTAGGACTCTAAAGACTCGTCAATACGCCGGCAGCAGGTGATGATCATATCAAGCACCCACAAGCCGCAAGCGGTCTGCTAAACGTAACAGCCACCCGGGTATTGAGCGATCAGAAGATCGACGAGCAAGCCCGCTCACACTCCTGTGAATCCAACCAGTAACACTTACCGTACAGTCCGGTCTGATCGTCTGATATGTCGCATATCTCGCCTAGGGGTGGTAAACGTCAGACCCCAATAGCTCGATAAGTCGTGTCCATATGAGGTCTATAACAGTTCGAGAAACTACTGGTAACACTTACCAGTAAATCTCAGCAACCCTGGCCAGGGATTTCCGGTTATAGCCAATCGAACACAGCGCAACATCAACTCCCTATACCGGGAGAGACGAATCCCCTCCTGTCGCACATTGCCTCCATTTGATTCGGGACTGTACCCAAAAACCACCGTTTTGCACGCCCACTTGGACGTGGTAAGGTGGAAATCAAAGCACAGTGGGAACCACACAAGACTCTATGACGATCTCGGGTCAACAGACTACTCTGTACCAGTGTCACCTGAGAACTGCCATCTGACGTAAGGTATAATACCATCTGGGAGTTCTCGGCGAGTCCGTCTAGTGTACCCAGTCTCCACTGAGCACCCGTATATCATCTCTGATGTCAAACACCAATGGATATGGGATCATCCATCGCCCATCTGCATGGGTCGAGAAGGTATACGCTAGTCTACTCTGGTATATGATGCCCCGTCTCGATATACCCATGACTAGGGACTTTGAAGGATGTACTTATGGACTACCATGTCCCCACTAGTATGATCCGCATCATAGTCCAGGTAGTCAAGTACTCATCCTAAGGGCTTTACCAACATGTAACAGAGAGACTATCAGTGTACACGTTAAGGTAAAGATCAACCAGATAGCATACTATCATGTCGAGCAAGAAAGTCCTCTTTATATATGTCCCAGTATCCACTACAATATACATCCTATGTATAGCAATGGCCTCTAGGGCATACATATAACTAACAATCTCCCACTTGCACTAGGGCCATCTGATAGAAGTGGTTGTAGTATCTCATACTCAACCATCCCATAAAAGTCTCTCTCTGGGAAAAGGCCTTCGTGAGTGGATCCGCCTTATTGTCCTCTGAGTCTACTCTCCTAACCTCGATCACCCTGGAGATCAACTATCTCCATGATCAGGTGACACCGCCTTAGAATATGTCTGGATCACTGATGGGATCGGCGTTCCTTGGCATAAGCCACAACTCCATTGTCTCACAATGGTTGGAACGTAGTTCATCTCATGAACCAATATACACCCAAACATTCTCCTTGGTAGCATCTTAAGTAGCGATGTATCCTGCCTTTATCGTCTAGTATGCCACGGTATCTAGCTTGGAACTTTTCCAACATACCGTCCTTTTACTGAGGGTAAAGACAATGCCTGCGACTGACATTCAGTCGTCCTTATCACCCTTGAACATTTCCAGTGATTCTCCCCAGGATCGATTGATACCATCTGACTACAAGTAGTGAGAATCCTAACATCCATTTACTTCTATCTCATAGATCAAAACTCAGGATTTAGGAGGTATCACTTTGATCCTATATGGAGAATAATTGTGATAAGCGGAGATTGATCGATCGTAGCATAGGAAACTCCTTCCCTATCAAGAGTATGTCATCCACGTACTCTACGAGGATCGTTACTATACTCCCTACTACCCTTTTGTTTATACAAGGTTCATCTACCATTTTGATGATGTCAAACTCTTTGACTAATACATAAAAACAGATGTTCCAACTCCGCGATACCTGCTTTATCCTATAAAGCATCTTGTACACGTTTCCGCTGCTCCCACTGTCTACGAAGCCCTCTGGCTGTGTACTTATAGACGCTCTCTTCCAAATCATCATTTAGAAAAGCAGTCATGACACCCAACCGCTAGATATCGTAGTCATGGTATGTAGCCGTGGCAAGTAGGATCTGGATGGACTTAAGCATAGCCACTTGAAAAGGTTTCATCATAATCCATGCCTGGTCGATGACGAAAAGCTTTAACAAGTCTAGCTTTGAAAGTCTCAACTTTTCCATCTACACCAAGTAATCTTCTCAAGATATACTTGCTCCTGATGGGGATTTAACCCTTCAGATATAGCAACCAAAGTCCATACTTTGTTGGTGTATATGGATTCCATCTCAGATCACTAAGCATCCAGCCATTCTTATAGAGTCCCACTCCTGATGGCCAGCTCAAAACTAGTTGGGTTATCATCTGATGATGCAATCCTCGCTCCCACTGTCATAGAGAAACCGAAGTATCTCTCAGGTGGGTGAGGAACCCTACTAGATCGGCGGAGAGGCTGAGGTTCGTTGGTAACTATTGAATCATTTGGCTCTATCAAATCATCAGCTGCAGTTTGTATAGCTGGAACATTTCCAGTTCTATATAACTGACTTTGCCTCGAGCTTGTCTGGATTTTGCTTTTAGACATAGCCCGGACAACCCCAAATCTTAACCAACTTAAGAAATGGGCTCTTCCCTTATCATATCAAATATGAAGTGGTAGGAAACGGATTTGATTTGAACCCTATTCAATAGGTATGCAGCTTCTCAAGTGCATAACTCCCAAAAAGGAACAGGTAACTCAGTATTACTCATCATAGAGCACACCTTATCACATAGGGTGTGATTGCTCCTGTTAGTTATATGTATTCCCTAGAGGCCATTACTATACATAGGATGTATATCGTAGTGGATGCTGGGACATATATAGGGAGGACTTTCTTGCTCGACATGATAGTATGCTATCTGGTTGCTCTTTACTTTAACGTGTATACTGATTGCATCTCTGTTACATGTTGGTAAAGCCCCTTGGATGTGTACTTGACTACCTGGACTATGATGCGGATCATACTAGTGGGGACATGGTAGTCCATAAGTACATCCTTCAAAGTCCCTAGTCGTGGGTGTATCGAGACGGGGCATCGATATACCAGAGTAGACTAGCGTGTACCTTCTCGACCCATACAGATGGGCGATGGATGATCCCATATCCATTGGTGTTTGACATCAGAGATGATATACGGGTGCTCAGTAGAGACTGGGTACACTGGACGGACTCGCCGAGAACTCCCAGATGGTATTATACCTCACGTCAGATGGCAGTTCTCTGGTGACACTGGTACAGAGTAGTCTGTTGACCCGAGATCGTCATAGAGTCTTGTGTGGTTCCCACTGTGCTTTGATTTCCATCTTACCACGTCCAAGAGGGCGTGCAAAACGGTGGTTTTTGGGTACAGTCCCGAGTCACATGGAGGCAATGAGCGATAGGAGGGGATTCGTCTCTCCCGGTATAGGGAGTTGATGTTGCGCTGTGTTTGATTGGCTATAACAGGAAATCCCTGGCCAGGGTTGCTGAGATTTACTGGTAAGTGTTACCAGTAGTTTCTCGAATTGTTATAGACTTCATATCGACACGACTTATCGAGCTATTGGGGTCTGACGTTTACCACCCCTAGGCGAGATATGCGACATATCAGACGATCAGACCGGACTGTACGGTAGTGTTACTGGTTAGATTCACAGGAGTGTGAGCGGGCTTGCTCGTCGATCTTCTGATCGCTCAATACCCGGGTGGCCGTTACGTTTAGCAGACCGCTTGCGGCTTGTGGGTGCTTGATATGATCATCATCTGCTGCCGGCGTATTGACGAGTCTTTAGAGTCCTACACAGAGGTTTCCTGGTTCAAGCGAAACGAAATAGGAGCGCATATGAGATATGTGCGGGACCGAGAATAATGCGTGTATGTGATACCGTATTCTATTCTCGCGATGGATGTATCGATTGGTTATATGCGATATAACCTAGTTATCGAATCAAGGATTGATTCGATAAGCCGATACATAGGATACTAGCCGGTTATATGCGATATGACCGGATCGTTAAATCAAGTGTTGATTTAATGATTTAATGCATAATTATATATTTGATATATTACTTTGCATTAACTAGTATTGGTTCATTTAAAATGGATTTTCTCACTCGGGTGTGCGCATTGCATATGCGATATGATTTTGTGCACTTGCTTGTATCATGTTTGATGATACATGCCTTATTTGTTAAGTGTATAGAATTAAACCTTGGTTAATGGAATGGTTAGGGTTTACTATTTGATTATTCATTTTATTCATTTGTTTATTCTTTTTGGAAAAGAAAAAGAGCATGATAAAATGGTGGCATTTTTGTTTTGTTCATGAAGTTTCTTGAACACTTTGACTTTGTAACCCTTTTGTCTCATGCTTAAACCTAACCACTTCATTTAACCCTAATTAGTTCTCTACACTTAACCATGGTCATGTTATGATAAGAATTGATTTCTTTTCTTTTTCAATAATAACTTATCATATCATTATCTTCTTCTTCTTCATCTTCAACCTTGAAGAAAGCTTTCTACCAACAATGGTGGAATGTGAAAATGAGTGAGAAATCCAATTCTAAAGTGAACCCACTTCCTATTTCTTCATCCTCTACCTCTTGCCAAGTAGTAGAGTGTGTTTTCTTCACAAGTTTCTTGACTTGGTGAAGTTGGAGCTTGATCTAGCGATGCCTCGACGTAGATCATCTTCGGCATGGACATCGACGACCTAGCTCGCCTATTCTCCGACGAAGCCGACGCTAGAGCCCGGGAATTCACTAGGACAGCGAGGGGACTTCGTTGCGGAGCTATGGAGATGGAGCACCAGATCTACAAAGGTTGTATTTCCGTTCACTTAGTTAAAGTAGTTAACTAGTTGCTTTTTCGCCTAAACTTCTAGCCGACGATCCGTAGTTTAGGGTTTCTCGGCACCGTAAATTTTGAAATTGGCATGGTTGATGCCTTGTGAGACCTCATTAGGGTGCCTAGGAACCCTACAGTGGTATCAGAGACTAGCTAGAGCCTTAGGCGAAGTCCAGACGGAGTTTGAAGTCCGAACGACCCGAAAACCCAAACCTTAACATGCTCTCTGGACTTTTTCGTAAAATGTGGATTTTTGTAGATTAAAAATATTCAGAAAACTCAGCAGGAAGATCTAAGGATAACTGAAAAATTCGAGCCCCTAATTCCTTAATATCGCCGCGGATCCGCGGCATGAGCATGCTCATGCGGCGGTTCCGCGGCCTCTTTGGCTTTTTCTGCATCGAATTTTGTACCTTAATTCTTAGTTTCCAGTGGTGCTTTTTCTGGGGATTTTTAATATGTTTTCCAGAGTTGTATTTTCAGGGTTGTTTTGGGGATTCGTATGTTCGATCGGATTATCAAATTTTGTCTGTGTGACTTTCTGGATAAATTTCAGAATATGTTAAAAAGTTCGACCGGATATAAATATCCAATTTTTCCCCTGTCGGGAAATTTCCAAGTGTTGGATTTTTCCGTAGTTTAACGACGTTCTAAGTAGTGCAAGTAACGCGATGGACCCTCTAGAAGACAACAAACCTTAACTCGATTATGTGACCGTCTTGAACTGCCCTTTGAACCTTCGGGTTTGGGGCAGTACGGCGTGCCACATGTGAGGCGTTGGCTTGACCCTTCTACGGCTGGACCGTCGGTACTGAGGCACGAACTGAATGTTGTTAGACTTATTTCATGTGTTGATCTGTATCGGGAAAACTTGGGTGTTCGAATGTTCGATCGGAAAGTTTAACATTTTCTATTTATCCGGAATGTGATACAATAATTGGAATTCATAAATTGTTATGAGATAACGGAATGAATATTATAAACATAGCAGTTTAGTGTCACTTGATCGGTTGCCACGGAATTTTGATGTGATCAAAAGTCCGTTGCAATCACGTAGCGTACGCGGATACTCGCCGGATAAACTTAATTGACAGCCTCGCTCCATAGCCCCGACCAAGTGACTGTAGGAGAACCCCGTCGCCGAAAGCATCCGTTCGGGTGCTCGCGGCAGCGGTGTTCCGCCTTGGTGCACTTCGTCGACGGTATCGGGGGTGCGGCCGTCTACTGAAGTTTGCGACGAGCATTCGATCAAAATGTCGGGAATCTTGTTGAATTACCCGACTTGGTATTGAAAAGTGTTTTCGATAATGAGACTGAAATGCGGGGTTTATAATTGTTAGGCATGCGATGTTTAAGGAATTCATTTGGTCAGGCATGCGATGTTTGAGGTGGTTGCGGATTCCAACTGTTGTAGTTTTACACTTTCTTTTCTGTGACCGTAAGTGTAATATGTGATATCGCCGGTTTCGTTGCTATATGTCAACGACAATTGGGATGCGTATATTTACTTACGTTGATGACATGTGATGTTATGTGTTGCTGGATATGTTATATTGGATCGTCGTGTTTGAATAGCCGGGGGTTTTTATGTGAGATGAGTATTTTTCATTTTCATTCATGTAAAAACTTGTATGTAATATTCTTTTTGTGGGGCGCTTCCAGGTTGCGGAAGTTGTCACCGTTGATGTATATTATTTACTTTTCCGCACTAGGATAGACCCAAGGAGGAGGGCACAAGTAACCGGGTTCTGGAGTCCAGTGGGAGACCAACTCGAGGAGTCGAGTCCGGGTCTCCAAACTCTAGAATTGGTAGGGTTGCTTGCCTCTCTCGTAGGGGTCTAGGGGTGTGGGTTTGGCTATTCATCGCGACCATGGAATCCGTGTTTTATACTGGCTCGTATTGAAAACACGGACGTCCTAGTATATCCAATATTTCATATGATTCTTCTGCTGCGATATCTGTGATGTGATCATGAGATGTTCTGTGATAGATACAGTATATAGTATATATGATATATTATATAGGCGTTACTTATGTTTTACACCCACGCTAGCCCTGCCCCGCTCTGCCGTTAGTTACCTAACCTAACGGTGCACGAGGGGACATCGAGGCGAATGCGGATGGCATAAGTGTACGTCGTATTTATCTGTGATGTTTAGGTAATTTAAATGATGGGACTTCATTAATGTGATTAATGAAATAAAAGAAACCTAAGATGTTGTAGAATCGAATTTCAAAATAAAACAGGTAGCTACAGTTCTTGCTCTGCACAGAGGTATATATGATATATCCTGCACCTTATTCGATGAGGAAAGGACCGAGATCCCTTCACCGGGAGTGACTCCTTTAGCAATAACCGGCAGATGCTACACACTCGGTTTGTCTTTTGATTGCTTTTAAGTGTTTTTGCTTTGCACAGTGATATATATGATATATCCCGCACCTCATTCGACGAGGAAAGGACCGACGATCCCTTCACCGGGAATGACTCCTTTAGCAAAACTAGAAAAGCCTCAAAAGCACTCCATTTCAAAATTCATTCGATCCTACAACGATATCAAGTTCATTACGCAATAGGTTTTCAGAAAAACCTGTCGTAGCCCTCCGTCATTTCAGATATGTACTAGTTAGTATTCGTGCTGCGGTAGTTTGGCATTCGTCAAGGCGTAGTGTACGGTAGCTAACTAGTATTTATCTGCTTGAGCATATGATGCGATTGGATTAGGGTATTCGTACGGCGTTGTTTGGCATTCGTCAAGGGTCGTGCTGGTGGGTTTAATTCAATCAAGAAATGTACGGGTTGAACTTGACTAGTGGACTATGGGTTGTTTGGCATTCGTCAAGGTCATAGAACACTAGGGGCAAAATATTATCGGGAATTTCAAGTGTTGAAATTTGCAATGAGATTGCATACCTTCTATGAGATAGTTGGATCCCGATACCCGCTGCGAGTAAGAGTTACTCCTGGGAGAGTTTTATACATTACAATTAGCCGATCAAGTAGGTGTCTAGAAAGGTGTTAAGGAGCTTATGCCTTTGGGAAAACGAGGTTTACATTAATTAGGTTCGTGCGAAAGCACGGGGGACCTCCCTCAAAGTACCGACACTGGCCTGGCTGAAAGATTGGTGAACTTGTAGTGTGTAATTAATCCCGGCTAGTCTTTCCTTTTAGGGTTTGAAGGAAGATTTGATAAAAAGCAGTGGGAGCCATCCTGATTAGATAAAATAATAACCAATCTATTCTTGCAAGAGCGCACGCTGAGTGTTTTCTTCTCTCTCTCTCCAGGTAGCGACCATATCACGCCTTAATCAAGATAATAAAACGGATATTTGACCGAACCCGCTTGTTATACTGAGCTGGGGAACGTTGGTCCCACTCCAACTTATAAATGTTATAAGACAGAGCAGGAAATTGGGGAATACCAGATTTCCCATGCCGCCCAAACGAGGAGAGTGCATGATGATGCATCATCTTCGGGTGCGTTCATTATATAGAACTGTTTCTCAGTGTCCTTTACGTCCTGGGTATGTGATACCAGATCAGGATCCCAGATATGTGTTAGTTATATGTATGCCCTAGAGGCCATTACTGTACATAGGATGTATATTGTAGTGGATGCTGGGACATATATAGGGAGGACTTTCTTGCTCGACATGATAGTATGCTATCTGGTTGCTCTTTGCCTTAACGTGTATACTGATTGTCTCTCTATTACATGTTGGTAAAGCCCTTAGGATGTGTACTTGACTACCTGGACTATGATGCGGATCATACTAGTGGGGACATGGTACTCCATAAGTACATCTTTCAAAGTCCCTAGTCGTGGGTGTATCGAGACGGGGCATCGATATACCAGAGTAGACTAGCGTATACCTTCTCGACCTATACAGATGGGCGATGGATGATCCCATATCCATTGGTGTTTGACATCGGAGATGATATACGGGTGCTCAGTGGAGACTGGGTACACTGGACGGACTCGCCGAGAACTCCCAGATGGTATTATACCTCACGTCAGATGGCAGTTCTCTGGTGACACTGGTACAGAGTAGTCTGTTGACCCGAGATCGTCATAGAGTCTTGTGTGGTTCCCACTGTGCTTTGATTTCCATCTTACCACGTCCAAGAGGGCGTGCAAAACGGTGGTTTTTGGGTACAGTCCCGAGTCACATGGAGGCAATGAGCGATAGGAGGGGATTCGTCTCTCCCGGTATAGGGAGTTGATGTTGTGCTGTGTTCGATTGGCTATAACAGGAAATCCCTGGCCAGGGTTGCTGAGATTTACTGGTAAGTGTTACCAGTAGTTTCTCGAACAGTTATAGACCTCATATCGACACGACTTATCGAGCTATTGGGGTCTGACGTTTACCACCCCTAGGCGAGATATGCGACATATCAGACGATCAGACCGGACTGTACGGTAGTGTTACTGGTCGGATTCACTGGAGTGTGAGCGGGCTTGCTCGTCGATCTTCAGATCGCTCAATACCCGGGTGGCCGTTACGTTTAGCAGACCGCTTGCGGCTTGTGGATGTTTGATATGATCATCATCCGCTGCCGGCGTATTGACGAGTCTTTAGAGTCCTACACAGAGATTTCCTGGCTCAAGCGAAACGAAATAGGAGCGCATATGAGATATGTGCGGGACCGAGAATGATACCAGTATGTGATACTGTATTCGATTCTCGCGATGTGACATTGATCGGTTATATGCGATATAGCCGGGTTATCGGATCAAGTGTTGATTCGATAAGTTGTTACTAATGATACCTGTCGGTTTTGTGCGACATGACCGGATCATTGAATCAAGTGTTGATTTAATGATTTAATGCATAATTATATATTTGATATATTACTTTGCATTAACTAGTATCGGTTTACTTAAAATGGATTTTCTCACTCGGGTGTGCGCATTGCATATGCGATATGATTTTGTGCACTTTATTGTATCATGTTTGATGATGCATGATTGCTAGGTTATGTGTAAAGAATTTAACCAAAGTTATTTAAATGGTTAAGGGTTTTACTTATTCATTAATTAGTCTTTTTATTTTTGGAAAAAGGAAAAGAAATGAGAGAAAAATGGTGGCTTATTTTGTTTGCACTTGAAGCTTCATGAAGCTTTTATGATGCAATCATTTTTGTCTCATCTCCAAAACCCTAACCATTCCTTTAACCTTGGTCAATTCTCTACACTTAAATTAGGTTAAAGTTATGATAAGAATGATATTATTATTCTTTTATAATTAACTTATCATATACTTTCTTCTTCTTCTTCCTTCAACAAAAGAAGAAAACCTTCACTTCAACAATGGCAAGTGATGGAAATGATTGAGAAATCCAATTCTAAAGTCTACCCACTTCCTATTTCTTCATCCTCTACCTCTTGCCAAGTAGTAGAGTGTGTTTTCTTCACAAGTTTCTTGACTTGGTGAAGTCGGAGCTTGATTTAGCGATGCCTCGACGTAGATCATCTTCGGCATGGACATCGACGACCTAGCTCGCTTATTCTCCGATGAAGTCGACGCTAGAGCCCGGATTTGATTTGGACAGCGGAGAGGACCTCATCTCGGAGCCGTGGAGGTGGAGGACCGGATGTACAAAGGTTGTATTTCCGTATCTCTTAGTTAATTGTTAACTAGTTAGCTTTTTCGCCTAGATTTCTAGCCAACGATCCGTAGTCGGGTCTCTCGGCACCGTTAATTTTTGAAATTGGCATGGTTGATGCCTTGTGAGACCTCACTAGTGTGCCTAGGAACTCTACAGTGGTATCAGAGCCTAGCTAGAGCCTTAGGCGAAGTCTAGACGGATTTTGAACTCCGAACGAACTCGAAATCCCAATACAACCATGCTCTCTGTCCAATTTTCAAAAACAGGGATTTTTCAGTATTAAAAATATGCAGAAAATCAAGCAGGGTTTATTAGGAATTACTGTAAATTTCGTGGGAATAATTCAATTAAACCGCCGCGGTTCCGCGGCACGAGCATGGCTCGTGCGGCGGTTCCGCGGCCGTACGGACCAACTGTACTATAATTTTCACACAGTAATTCTTAATTTGAAGTTCTGGGTTTTCTGGAAATTTTTAATATTTATTCATGAGTTGAATTTTCTGCAGTTGTTTTGGGGATTCGGTGTTTCGATCGGGGTATCAAATTTTGTCTATTTTGCTTTCCGGATAAATTTTAGAATATGTTAAAAAGTTCGACCGGATATAAATACCCAATTTTTCCCCTGTCAGGAAATTTCCATGTGTTGGATTTTCCGTAGTTTAATGACGTTCTAAGTAGTGCAAGTAACGCGATGGTCCCTCTAGAAGACAACAAACCTTAACTCGATTATGTGACCGTCTTGAACTGTCCTTTGAACCTTCGGGTTTGGGGCAGTACGGCGTGCCACATGTGAGGCGTTGGCTTGACCCTTCTACGGCTGGACCGTTGGTACTGAGGCACGAACGGAATGTTGTTAGACTTATTTCATGTGTTGATCAGTATCGGGAAAACTTGGGTGTTCGATTGTTCGATCGGAAAGTTTGACATTTTTCTATTTATCCGGAATGGGATACAATAATTGGAATTCACAATAAGTTATGAGATAACTGAATGAATGTTGTAAATCTAGCAATTTAGTCTCACTTGATCGGTTGCCACGGAATTTTGATGTGATCAAAAGTCCGTCGCAATCACGTAGCGTACGCGGATACTCGCCGGGTAAACTTAATAGACAGCCTCACTCCATAGCCCCGACCAAGTGACTGTAGGAGAACCCCGTCGCCGAAAGCATCCGTTCGGGTGCTCGCGGTAGCGGTGTTCCGCCTTGGTGCACTTCGTCGACGGTATCAGGGGTGCGGCCGCCTACTAAAGTTTGCGACGAGCATTCGATCAGTTTTTCGGGAATCTTGTTGAATTGCCCGACTTGATATTGAAAAGTGTTTTCGATAATGAGACTAAAATGCGGGGTTTATAATTGTTAGGCATGCGATGTCTAAGTAATTCATTTGGTCAGGCATGCGATGTCTGAGATGGTTGCGGATTCCAACTGCTGTAGTTTTACACTTTCTTTTCTGTGACCGTAAGTGTAATATGTGATATCGCCGGTTTCGTTGCTATATGTCAACGACAATTGGGATGCGCATATTTACTTACGTTGATGACATGTGATGTTATGTGTTGCTGGATATGTTATATTGGATCGTCGTGTTTGAATAGCCGGGGGTTTTTATGTGATGAGTGTTTTTCATTTTCATTCATGTAAAAACTTGTATGTAATATTCTTTTATTGGGGCACTTCCAGGTTGCTGAAGTTGTCACCGTTTGTATATTATTTACTTTTCCGCACTAGGATAGACCCAAGGAGGGGAGCACAAGTAACCGGGTTCTGGAGTCCAGTGGGAGACCAACTCGAGGAGTCGAGTCCGGGTCTCCTAACTCTAGAATTGGTCGGGTTGCTTGCCGCTCTCGTAGGGGTCTAGGGGTGTGGGTTTGGCTATTCATCGCGACCGTGGAATCCGTGTTTTATACTGGCTCGTATTGAAAACACGGACGTCCTAGTATATCCAATATTTCATATGTTTCTTCTGCTGTGCTTTATCTGTGTTGTGATCATGTGATGTTCTGTGATAGATACAGTATATAGTATATATGATATATTATATAGGCGTTACTTATGTTTTACACCCGCGCTAGCCCTGCCCCGCTCTGCCGTTAGTTACCTAACCTAACGGTGCACGAGGGGACATCGAGGCGAATGCGGATGGCATAAGTGTACGTCGTATTTATCTGTGATGTTTAGGTACAGTATGATGGGACTTCATTAATGTGATTAATGAAAGAAAAGAAACCTAAGATGTTGTAGAATCGAATTTCAAAATAAAACAGGTAGCTACAGTTCTTGCTTTGCACAGCGGTATATATGATATACCCTGCACCTTATTCGATGAGGAAAGGACCGAGATCCCTTCATCGGGAGTGACTCCTTTAGCAATAACTGGCAGATGCTACACACTCGGTTTGTCTTTTGATTGCTTTTAAGAGTTTTTTCTTTGCACAGAGATATATGTGATATATCCCGCACCTCATTCGACGAGGAAAGGACCGACGATCCCTTCACCGGGAGTGACTCCTTTAGCAAAACTAGAAAAGCCTCAAAAGCACTCCATTTTAAAAATTCATTCGATCCTACAACGATATCAAGTTCATTACGCAATAGGTTTTCAGAAAAACCTGTCGTAGCCCTCCGTCATTTCAGATATGTACTAGTTAGTATTCGTGCTGCGGTTGTTTGGCATGCGTCAAGGCGTAGTGTACGGTAGCTAACTAGTGCTTATCTGCTAGCATACGATGCGTTGGATTAGGGTATTCGTACGGCGTTGTTTGGCATGCGTCAAGGGTCGTACGGGTGGGTTTAATTCAATCAAGAAATGTACGGGTTGAACTTGACTAGCAGACTATGGGTTGTTTGGCATGCGTCAAGGTCATAGCGAGCTAGGGGCAAAATATTATCGGGAATTTCAAGTGTTGAAATTTGCAATGAGATTGCATACCTTCTATGAGATAGTTGGATCCCGATACCCGCTGCGAGTAAGAGTTACTCCTGGGAGAGTTTTACGCATTACAATTAGCCGATCAAGTAGGTGTCTAGAAAGGTGTTAACGAGGTTACGCCTCTGGGAAAACGAGGTTTACATTAATTAGGTTCGTGCGAAAGCACGGGGGACCTCCCTCAAAGTACCGACACTGGCCTGGCTGAAAGATTGGCGAACTTGTAGTGTGTAATTAATCCCGGCTAGTCTTTCCTTTTAGGGTTTGAAGGAAGATTTGATAAAAAGCAGTGGGAACCATCCTGATTAGATAAAATAATAACCAATCTATTCTTGACAGAGCGCACGCTGAGTGTTTTCTTCTCTCTCTAGGTAGAGACCATATCACGCCTTAATCAAGATAATAATACAGAATATTGACAGAACCCGCTTGTTATACTGAGCTGGGGAACGTTGGTCTCGCTCCAACTTATAATTGTTATAAGACAGAGCAGGAAATTGGGGATTACCAGAATTCCCGTGCCGCCCAAACGAAGAGAGTGCATGCTGATGCATCATCTTCGGGTGTGTTCATTATACAGAACTGTTTCTCAGTATCATTTACGTCCTGGGTATATGATACCGGATCAGGATCCCAGATATGTAATCAGTTACATAGGGCTACAGATAGGTAGAGAACTGAGAACGGGTGATAAGTTTCATGAGGCAGAAAACGGGGCAAGAGTTGCAGCCAAGTCTGTTGGTCACTGTCACCCTGTATTCCAATACATTGATTCTGAACGAATGTTATTAGATACCGAACCTGATATACCAAATCATATCACTCTCTTTGTTAGAAAAGAAATGATATAATTTTGTATTGATGGATAATGTTTTAAACATTTCCTATATCAAAAGTTGATCGGTTCAGGCACGTTATCTAAAAGCATTGATGTTCTAAATCAAACTACAGTTCTTAGTATATGGAACACACACAAGAGGAAGAGTTCAGAAATGAACGAATCCTTCTTGAGGTATTGTAGACTAGGTCAGATCAATGCGACCCGACTGGCTAGAGTTACATATAGATGCATATTTAAATCAGTTTGAATTTACATCTTGTGAAACTCGCCAGTCATGTCACAAAGATAAGATGACCATAGCTCCGTTTACTGGAAACAGAGAAAGAGTTAGTGAACTCTTGGGATAATACATGTTGATGTATGTAGGTCCCCTGCCTACACATGCCAGGAATGGTTCTTTATACTTCATTACGTTCTCTGATGATCTTTCGAGTTTCAGACCTATGTTCCTGTTGAAACACATGTCCGAACCTTTTGAGATATTCACAGAATATAAGTTAGAAGTAGAGAACCAAAATACGGGTATAAGTATTATGTCCTTTGATGTGATCGAGGAGGAGAATACTTGAGCACGGAAATCCTGGACTATTCTAAAGGAGAATGAGATTCTCTCTCAGCATTACTCTTCTGTATACACCATAGCACGATGGTATATCAGGGCGGAGCAATCACACCCTATATGATAAGGTGTGCTCTATGATGAGTACTACTGAGTTACCTATTTCCTTTTTGGGAGTTATGCACTTGAGAAGCTGCATACCTATTGAATAGGGTTCAAATCAAATCAGTTGCCTACCACTTCATATTTGATATGATATGGGAAGAGCCCATCTCTTAAGTCAGTTAAGATTTGGGGTTGTCCAGCCTATGTCTGAAAAGCAAAAACCGGACAAGCTCGAGGCAAGGTCTGTAATGTAGCACTGGAAAGGTTCCAGCTATACAAACTACAGCAGATGATTTGGTAGAACCGAAGGATTCAGTAGTAACCAACGAACCTCGGCCTCTCCGCCGATCTAGTAGGGTTCCTCACCCACCTGAGAGATACTTCTGTTTCTCTATGACAGTGGGAGCGAGGATTGCATCATGAGATGATGACCCAACTAGTTTCGAGCTGGCCATCGGGGGTAAAACTCTGTAAGAATGGCTGGATGCTTAGTGATCTGAGATGGAATCCTTATATACCAACAAAGTATGGACTTTGGTTGCTATATCTGAAGGGTTAAATCCCCATCAGGAGCAGGTATATCTTGAGAAGATTACTTGGTGTACATGGAAAAGTTGAGACTTTCAAAGCTAGACTTGTTAAAGGTTTTCGTCATTGACCAGGCGTGGATAATGATGAAACCTTTTCAAGTAGCTATGCTTAAGTCCATTCGGATCCTACTTGCCACGGCACATACCATGACTACGATATCTGGCGGTTGGGTGCCATGACTGCTTTTCTAAATGATGATTCAGAAGAGTGCGTCTCTAAGTACACAGCCAGAGGGCTTCGTAAACAGTGGGAGCAGCGGAAACGTGTGCAAGATGTTTTATCTGATAAAGCAGGCATCGCGGAGTTGGAACGTCTGTTTTGATGTGTTAGTCAAAGAGTTTGACATCATCAAAATGGTAGATGAACCTTGTATAACCAAAAAGGTAGTAGGGAGTATGGTGGCGATCCTCGTAGAGTACGTGGATGACATACTCTTGATAGGGAAGAAGTTTCCTATGCTACGCTCGAGCAATCTCCGCTTATCACAATGATTCTCCATAAAGGATCAAAGTGATACCTCCTAAATCCTGGATTTTGGATCTATAAGATAGATCTAATTGGATGTTAGGATACTCACTAGTTGTAGTGAGATGGTATCAATCGATCCTGGGGAGAATCACTGGAAGGGTTCCAGGGTGATAAAGACGACTGAATGTCAGTCGCAGGCATTGTCTTTACCCTCAGTAAAGGGACGGTATGTTGGAAAAGTTCCAAGCTAGATACCGTGACATACTAGACGATAAAGGCTTGATACCTCGCTATTTAAGATGCTACCAAAGAGGCTGTTTGGGTATATATTGGTTCATAAGATGAACCATGTTCCTCCCATTGTGTGACAATGGAGTTGTGGCCTATGCCAAGGAACGTCCGTCCCATCAGTGATCCAGACACATTCTAAGGCAGTATCACCTGATCATGGAGATGGTTGATCTCCAAGGGATCGAGGTTAGGAGAGTAGACTCAGAGGACAACACGGCGGATCCACTCACAAAGGCCTTTTCCCAGAGAGAGACTTTTATGGGATGGTTAAGTATGAGATACTGCAACCACTGCTACAGATGGCCCTAGTGCAAGTGGGAGATTGTTAGTTATATGTATGCCCTAGAGGCCATTACTATACATAGGATGTATATTGTAGTGGATGCTGGGACAAATATAGGGAGGACTTTCTTGCTCGACATGATAGTATGCTATCTGGTTGCTCTTTACCTTAACGTGTATACTGATTGCCTCTCTGTTACATGTTGGTAAAGCCCCTTGGATGTGTACTTGACTACCTGGACTATGATGCGGATCATACTAGTGGGGACATGGTAGTCCATAAGTACATCCTTCAAAGTCCCTAGTCGTGGGTGTATCGAGACGGGGCATCGATATACCAGAGTAGACTAGCGTATACCTTCTCGACCCATACAGATGGGCGATGGATGATCCTATATCCATTGGTGTTTGACATCGGAGATGATATACGGGTGCTCAGTGGAGACTGGGTACACTGGACGGACTCGCCGAGAACTCCCAGATGGTATTATACCTCACGTCAGATGGCAGTTCTCTGGTGACACTGTTACAGAGTAGTCTGTTGACCCGAGATCGTCATAGAGTCTTGTGTGGTTCCCACTGTGCTTTGATTTCCATCTTAACACGTCCAAGAGGGCGTGCAAAACGGTGGTTTTTGGGTACAGTCCCGAGTCACATGGAGGCAATGAGCGATAGGAGGGGATTCGTCTCTCCCGGTATAGGGAGTTGATGTTGTGCTGTGTTCGATTGGCTATAACAGGAAATCCCTGGCCAGGGTTGCTGAGATTTACTGGTAAGTGTTACCAGTACTTTCTCGAACAGTTATAGACCTCATATCGACACGACTTATCGAGCTATTGGGGTCTGACGTTTACCACCCCTAGGCGAGATATGCGACATATCAGACGATCAGACCGGACTGTACGGTAGTGTTACTGGTCGGATTCACTGGAGTGTGAGCGGGCTTGCTCGTCGATCTTCAGATCGCTCAATACCCGGGTGGCCGTTACGTTTAGCAGACCGCTTGCGGCTTGTGGATGTTTGATATGATCATCATCTGCTGCCGGCGTATTGACGAGTCTTTAGAGTCCTACACAGAGGTTTCCTGGCTCAAGCGAAACGAAATAGGAGCGCATATGAGATTTGTGCGGGACCGAGAATGATACCAGTATGTGATACTGTATTCGATTCTCGCGATGTGACATTGATCGGTTATATGCGATATAGCCGGGTTATCGGATCAAGTGTTGATTCGATAAGTTGTTACTAATGATACCTGTCGGTTTTGTGCGACATGACCGGATCATTGAATCAAGTGTTGATTTAATGATTTAATGCATAATTATATATTTGATATATTACTTTGCATTAACTAGTATCGGTTTACTTAAAATGGATTTTCTCACTCGGGTGTGCGCATTGCATATGCGATATGATTTTGTGCACTTTATTATATCATGTTTGATGATGCATGATTGCTAGGTTATGTGTAAAGAATTTAACCAAAGTTATTTAAATGGTTAAGGGTTTTACTTATTCATTAATTAGTCTTTTTATTTTTGGAAAAAGGAAAAGAAATGAGAGAAAAATGGTGGCTTATTTTGTTTGCACTTGAAGCTTCATGAAGCTTTTATGATGCAACCATTTTTGTCTCATCTCCAAAAACCTAACCATTCCTTTAACCTTGGTCAATTCTCTACACATAACTTAGGTTAAAGTTATGATAAGAATGATATTATTATTCTTTTATAATTAACTTATCATATACTTTCTTCTTCTTCTTCCTTCAACAAAAGAAGAAAACCTTCACTTCAACAATGGCAAGTGATGGAAATGAGTGAGAAATCCAATTCTAAAGTCTACCCACTTCCTATTTCTTCATCCTCTACCTCTTGCCAAGTAGTAGAGTGTGTTTTCTTCACAAGTTTCTTGACTTGGTGAAGTCGGAGCTTGATTTAGCGATGCCTCGACGTAGATCATCTTCGGCATGGACATCGACGACCTAGCTCGCTTATTCTCCGATGAAGTCGACGCTAGAGCCCGGATTTGATTTGGACAGCAGAGAGGACCTCATCTCGGAGCCGTGGAGGTGAGGACCGGATCTACAAAGGTTGTATTTCCGTATCTCTTAGTTAATTGTTAACTAATTAGCTTTTTCGCCTAGATTTCTAGCCAACGATCCGTAGTCGGGTCTCTCGGCACCGTTATTTTTTGAAATTGGCATGGTTGATGCCTTGTGAGACCTCACTAGTGTGCCTAGGAACCCTAAAATATGTAATCTGTTACATAGGGCTACAGAAAGGTAGAGAACTGAGAACGGGTGATAAGTTTCATGAGGCAGAAAACGGGGCAAGTGTTGCAGCCAAGTCTGTTGGTCACTGTCACCCTGTATTACAAATACATTGATTCTGAACGAATGTTATTAGATACCGAACCTGATATACAAAATCATATCAGTCTCTTTATCAGTAAAGAAATGATAAAATTTTGTATTGTTGGATAATGTTTTGAACATTTCCTATATCAAAAGTTGATCGGATCAGGCACGTTATCTAAAAGCATTGATGTTCTAAATCAAACTACAGTTCTTAGTATATGGAACACACACAAGAGGAAGAGTTCAGAAATGAACGAATCCTTCTTGAGGCATTGTAGACTAGGTCATATCAATGTGACCCGACTAGCTGAAGTTACATTTAGATGCATATTTAAATCAGTTTGAATTTACATCTTGTGAAACTCGCCAGTCATGTCACAAAGATAAGATGACCACAGCTCTGTTTACTGGAAACAGAGAAAGAGTTAGTAAACTCTTGGGATGATACATGTTGATGTATGTAGGTCCCCTGTCTACACTTGCCAAGACCGGTTCTTTATACTTCATTACATTCTCTGATAATCTCTCAAGATTCAGATATATGTTCCTGTTGAAACACAAGTCAGAACCTTTTGAGATATTCACAGAATATAAGTTAGAAGTAGAGAACCAATACGGGTATAAGTATTATGTCCTTTGATGAGATCAAGGAGGAGAATACTTGAGCACGAAAATCCTGGATTATTCTAAAGGAGAATGAGATTCTCTCTCGGCTTACTCCTCCGTATACACCATAGGACGATGGTATATCGGGGCGGAGCAGATACACCCTATTTGATATGGTGTGCTCTATGATGAGTACTGCTGAGTTACCTATTTCCTTCTTGGGGGTTATGCACTTATGAAGTTGCATACCTATTGAATTAGGTTCCAATCAAATCAGTTGCCTACCATTTCATATGTGATATGGAAAGGGAAGAGCCCATGTCTTAAGTTAGTTAAGATTTGGGGTTGACCGGCCTATGTCTGAAAGCAAAATCCGGACAAGCTTGAGGCAAGGTCTGTAATGTAGAACTGGAAATGTTCCAGCTATACAAACTACAGCAGATGATTTGATAGAGCCAAAGGATTCAGTAGATTCCAACGAACCTCAGCCTCTCCGCCGATCTAGTAGGGTTCCTCACCCACCTGAGAGTTACTTCGGTTTCTCTATGACAGTGGGAGCGAGGATTGCATCATGAGATGATGACCCAACTAGCTTCGAGCTGGCCATCAGGAGTAAGACTCTGTAAGAATGGCTGGATGCTTAGTGATCTGAGATGGAATCCTTATACACCAACAAAGTATGGACTTTGGTTGCTATATCTGAAGGGTTAAATCCCCATCAGGAGAAAGTATATCTTGAGAAGATTACTTGGTGTAGATGGAAAAGTTGAGACTTTCAAAGCTAGACTTGTTAAAGCTTTTCGTCATCGACCAGGCGTGGATTATGATGAAACCTTTTCAAGTGACTATGCTTAAGTTCATCCGGATCCTACTTGCCACGGCTACATACCATGACTACGATATCTGGTGGTTGGGTGTCATGACAGCTTTTCTAAATGATGTTTAGAAGAAAGTGTCTATAAGTACACAGCCAGAGGGCTTCGTAGACAGTGGGAGCAGCGGAAACGTGTGCAAGATGCTTTATAGGATAAAGCAGGCATCGCGGAGTTGGAACATCTGTTTTGATGAAGCGGTCAAAGAAGTTGACATCATCAAAATGGTAGATGAACCTTGTATAAACAAGAAGGTAGTAGGGAGTATGGTGACGATCCTCGTAGAGTACGTGGATGACATACTCTTGATAGGGAAGGAGTTTCCTATGCTACGCTCGATCAATCTCCGCTTATCACAATGATTCTCCATATAGGATCAAATTGATACCTCCTAAATCCTGGGTTTTTGGATCTATGAGATAGATCTAATTGGATGTTAGGACTCTCACTAGTTGTAGTGAGACGGTATCAACCGATCCTGGGGAGAATCACTGGAAGGGTTCCAGGGTGATAAAGACGACTGAATGTCAGTCACAGGCATTGTCTTTACCCTCAGTAAATGGACGGTATGTTGGAAGAGTTCCAAGCTAGATACCGTGACATACTAGAAGATAAAGGCAGGATACATCGCTACTAAAGATGCTACCCAAGAGGCAGTCTGGGTGTATATTTGTTCATGAGATGAACCTAGTTCCTCCCATTGTGTGACAATGGAGTTGTGGCTTATGCCAAGGAACGCCGGTCCCATCAGTGATCCAGACATATTCTAAGGCAGTGTCACTGATCATGGAGATGGTTGATCTCCAGGGTGATCGAGGTTTGGAGAGTAGACTCAGAGGACAAACGCAGCGGATCCACTCACAAAGGCCTGTTCCCAGAGAGAGACATTTATGGGATGGTTGAGTATGAGATACTACAACCACTGCTACAGATGGCCCTAGTGCAAGTGGGAGATTGTTAGTTATATGTATGCCCTAGAGGCCATTACTATACATAGGATGTATATTGTAGTGGATGCTGGGACAAATATAGGGAGGACTTTCTTGCTCGACATGATAGTATGCTATCTGGTTGCTCTTTACCTTAACGTGTATACTGATTGCCTCTCTGTTACATGTTGGTAAAGCCCCTTGGATGTGTACTTGACTACCTGGACTATGATGCGGATCATACTAGTGGGGACATGGTAGTCCATAAGTACATCCTTCAAAGTCCCTAGTCGTGGGTGTATCGAGACGGGGCATCGATATACCAGAGTAGACTAGCGTGTACCTTCTCGACCCATACAGATGGGCGATGGATGATCCCATATCCATTGGTGTTTGACATCAGAGATGATATACGGGTGCTCAGTAGAGACTGGGTACACTGGACGGACTCGCCGAGAACTCCCAGATGGTATTATACCTCACGTCAGATGGCAGTTCTCTGGTGACACTGGTACAGAGTAGTCTGTTGACCCGAGATCGTCATAGAGTCTTGTGTGGTTCCCACTGTGCTTTGATTTCCATCTTACCATGTCCAAGAGGGCGTGCAAAACGGTGGTTTTTGGGTACAGTCCCGAGTCACATGGAGGCAATGAGCGATAGGAGGGGATTCGTCTCTCCCGGTATAGGGAGTTGATGTTGCGCTGTGTTCGATTGGCTATAACAGGAAATCCCTGGCCAGGGTTGCTGAGATTTACTGGTAAGTGTTACCAGTAGTTTCTCGAATTGTTATAGACTTCATATCGACACAACTTATCGAGCTATTGGGGTCTGACGTTTACCACCCCTAGGCGAGATATGCGACATATCAGACGATCAGACCGGACTGTACGGTAGTGTTAGTGGTTGGATTCACAGGAGTGTGAGCGGGCTTGTTCGTCGATCTTCTGATCGCTCAATACCCGGGTGGCCGTTACGTTTAGCAGACCGCTTGCGGCTTGTGGGTGCTTGATATGATCATCATCTGCTGCCGGCGTATTGACGAGTCTTTAGAGTCCTACACAGAGGTTTCCTGGTTCAAGCGAAACGAAATAAGAGCGCATATGAGATATGTGCGGGACCAAGAATAATGCGTGTATGTGATACCGTATTCTATTCTCGCGATGGAAGTATCGATTGGTTATATGCGATATAACCTAGTTATCGAATCAAGGATTGATTCGATAAGCCGATACATAGGATACTAGCCGGTTATATGCGATATGACCGGATCGTTAAATCAAGTGTTGATTTAATGATTTAATGCATAATTATATATTTGATATATTACTTTGCATTAACTAGTATTGGTTCATTTAAAATGGATTTTCTCACTCGGGTGTGCGCATTGCATATGCGATATGATTTTGTGCACTTGCTTGTATCATGTTTGATGATACATGCCTTATTTGTTAAGTGTATAGAATTAAACCTTGGTTAATGGAATGGTTAGGGTTTACTATTTGATTATTCATTTTATTCATTTGTTTATTCTTTTTGGAAAAGAAAAAGAGCATGATAAAATGGTGGCATTTTTGTTTTGTTCATGAAGTTTCTTGAACACTTTGACTTTGTAACCCTTTTGTCTCATGCTTAAACCTAACCACTTCATTTAACCCTAATTAGTTCTCTACACTTAACCATGGTCATGTTATGATAAGAATTGATTTCTTTTCTTTTTCAATAATAACTTATCATATCATTATCTTCTTCTTCTTCATCTTCAACCTTGAAGAAAGCTTTCTAGCAACAATGGTGGAATGTGAAAATGAGTGAGAAATCCAATTCTAAAGTGAACCTACTTCCTATTTCTTCATCCTCTACCTCTTGCCAAGTAGTAGAGTGTGTTTTCTTCACAAGTTTCTTGACTTGGTGAAGTTGGAGCTTGATCTAGCGATACCTCGACGTAGATCATCTTCGGCATGGACATCGACGACCTAGCTCGCCTATTCTCCGACGAAGCCGACGCTAGTGTTAGTGTATATGCCCTAGAGGCCATTACTGTATCATACTAGTTTGTGTATTACTTAATGGAAGCTTGGGATATTCACCTTGTATAAACAATCTTGCTCAATATAGTAGTATGCTACTTGGTTTGTTTCTACTTCAATGTGTACATGTGTTTATTTTGCAATATCATCTATACACATTAGTGGAGCCCTTAGGGTCTTTGCTTGATTACCAGCGTTGTGATGGCAGTCACACTAGTGGGGGCTGGGTAATCTATAAGCACATCCTTATACAGGTCCCTAGTCGCAGGACTATCGAGACAGGGCATCGATACTCCGGAGTAGACTAGCGTATGCGCTTCTCATCCCAGTGTGGGAGATGGTCTGTCCCACAGCCATCAGTACGTCGTACTGGAGATAGCATACGGGTGCTCGTTGGGTTACGAGTACACCGGACAGAACTCGTCGGGAACTGATAGGTTGGTATTATACCTATCGTCAGTTATCAGTTCCCAGGTGACATGAGTACAGCTTAGTCCGCTGACTTGACACTGGCACTTCGCCTCGAGTTTGTTCCCACTGTACTTTGACTACTACCCTACCACGGCTCAAAAGAGTCGTGCAAACAGGTGGTAGTTGGGTGCAGTCCCGAAGCACTTGGAGGCAGTGCCGGTTAGACAGGATTCGTCTCTCCCGGTATTGGGGGTTGACATCGCGCTGTGTCTAGGAGAGCCATTACACGAGTAGTCCCTAACCAGGGCAAGCGAGATATACTGGTAGGCTTCCAGTGTTATCTCAGGGTGTTTTGGGCTTCACTCCGACACGACTTGTACCGCTATTGGGGGACTGACGTTTACCGCCCCCTAGGCCCGCCATGCGATGTATCAGACGAACAGACCGGACTGTACAGAGAATGTCACATTCAGACTCAGTAGGAGTTCAGATGGGGTTCACCTCGTCAGCCTTCTTGTCGGCATCTACCTGGGGACCGTTACGCACAGCTAGTGCCGCTTGCGGTCTGTGGTTAAACCCACTGCCAGCGTAGTGTCGAGTCTTTAGAGTCCCACACAGAGGGTATTCGCCTCTGGGCAAAACAGAGTAGAGGTCGCATGGTTTTGCGGCAGGGTTCGTTCTCATCCGCGCACTTGTGCACGTTTGGAGTCCGGACGGATTATACTAGCAGGCTCTGGTTTGAGCCAGATACTGGTATATATTTTGGGGTTGCTTTTATCTCTCAGTATTCTTGTTCCTCGGAACGAGAATGCAGGTGTGTATGCACAGTTGTTTGAGGCAGAGGAAGAGGTTTTTCATTAGGGTTTCGGAACGGGTGCGTATGCACAGTTGACAGTCGTCTTTTTCCAAACCCTAATGGATTTATGAAATATCAATTAATAATAGTAATTAAATGAAATTATGTTATGGTTGGTTTTGTTGACTTGTTGACCATGGTTGACTTGTTGACCATGGTTGAATGTTTGACCATCATCATTACTTTGCAAGGATGCTCCTTGATTCTAGCTTACATTTCATTTAATGAAGTATGATAGTGGTCATTCCAAAACAACCATCAACTATTCTCATTTGAATTATTATTATTATTTAGATAATTCTTTTTCTTTTTGATATGGTTGCAAAAGGAAAAAGAGAGCTCATTCTATCATAACCATTCTCTCTCCTCACTTCATCTTCTTCTTCCTCAAGCTCAAGGAGAATCCTTCTCATGTGTTGAGAATCCCTCTCCTTGAAAAGAAAACAACCCCTAGACACTCTCTACTCACTCTAGGATCAAGGGTTTAGCAAGCCGGAGATTCTAGTTCACTCAAAGTTCGAGGAAGAGCCCGAAGGTTGAACCCTCAGGTGGATCCATCTTCGACGGAAGAAGGCGACGAGGAAAGAACCATCAACCTCTACAAAGTTTGAAGAAGAAGGAGTTCAAGTTTTGGTATAACCATCTTTCCGAGTAGCTAACTCTCTTTAGCTTGTTTGCTAGTTTTAGTTTAGGAAAAGATCCCGACTTTGTTAGTCCATGTTGCCCCATGCGCTAAAAATTTGATTTTTATACCGTTTCCGCCTCCCCGTAAGAACCGGGGGTCGCAACGTGGACTTACAGTGGTATCAGAGACTAACTAAACTTAAACTAGCTTGGTAGCGAAGTGTATGGAAGTTCAAAACCGAAAAATCACAAAGACCGGAAATCAAAAACCCTAAGTTTCTGTTGAAATTTTTTATGCTCTAAAAGTAAAACTTTTTACTCCTAAAATCGGCTCAGGGTTTTCTGAGAACACCCAAGAAAAACGATCCCATGAATCCCTCAAACCGCCGCGGATCCGCGGCCTCATCTATTCTCTTCGCCGCGGATCCGCCGCCGTTTAGCCTCTTCATGTGATCGTGTTTTGTGCAGTGTTCATCTGGTAGTGTTTTGGGATTTTTCAAATATGTTATATGTGCCCAGATTTTCCAGAAAAGAAATTTACTTTTGGGGTCCTATAAATCCGTATTTTTTTCGAACTTCGCTACACTTTGGCTATATTGGTTATATCTGTGATGTTTGTATGTATTGAACGTCGGCTAATCGCTATAAGTCGATTAGTCGGGGTTATACATCTCTGTGATCTGTGTTTGATATTGGAATATGTATATGAATGTGTTGGACTGTCGCGGGTGAATAGCCGGGGTGGATGTGAGATGAGCTTTTGTTTTTCTTTCATTCATTTGTAAATGTAAATTGATGTAATAATATTATTTGTATGGCCGCACAACCGGGTCGGGGTTGTAGCCGTCATTGTATAATTCTTTTTACTGTTTATGCTCCTAGGATAGACCCATGGAGGGGTGCACAAACTACCGGGTACTTGGCGGGTAGTTTGCCGCACCCGTAGGGGTCTTGGGTGGGGTTTTGGCTATTCACCGCGACCGTGTAATCCGCTTTTCGTTGCAGGCTCGAACGGATTGCGGATTCCTAGTATATCCAATGTATTCATCTGTGATCTGTAATGTCTATCATTGCTTTATATTTAGGCGTTGCTTATGTTTTACAGCCGCGCTAGCCCAGCCCCCGCTCTGTCGTTAGTTAAGCAACCTAACGGGTGATGACGGGACCCCGTGGCGAATGCGAATGGCATAAGCGTACGTCATATTTTGGTTGTTTTCTGCAATGGTAGGATTAAATGATGGGACGCATTAAAAGAACTAATGCAAGAATATCACGCATTAAAAGAACTAATGCAAGATAATAAACCAAGTTAAAGTCGTTGGAACACTTTCGAAAACCCACTCGGTTCTTTTCAAAACTAACTTTTAAATGCGGAGCTTGAGCCACTCCTTCTAAAAGCTATCTCGTTCCATCGATTATATCAAGTTCACTACGTTCACGGTTTTACCAAAACCATTCGTAGCCCTCCGTCGTTTCACATGAATAGTCAATAGTATTCAAGCTGAGTTTGTTGGCCAAAGTCAAGGCATAGTGATTGGTAGCTATTGGATATTCATATGTTGCATAGATAGATGCGTTGATTTGGAACAGTCGTACTGCCTTGTTGGCCAAAGTCAAGGGTATGTACGGGTTGATTCAAATTAACCTGGAGAACGACGGGAAGAACTTGACATGTGACTTATGATTTGTTGGCCAAAGTCAAGGTCATAAGAGCATGGGGCAGAAATCCACATCGGGAGTTTCATAAGCACTGAAACTTGCTAGATTTGCATACCATTTGGAGTGTGATGATTATGGTAGGATTCCTTCATTTTCGTCACGCGATGATATTTGGATCCCGATCCTACTGTGAGTATATGCTACTCCTCGGGAAATTTTTCACTAAACGATCAATGCTATAAACCTAGTAGGTGCCTAGAAAGGTGTTAGCGGGGCTACGCCCCCAGGGAAAAGAGGTTCTTAAATTAAGGAACTTCGCGAAAGCGTTGGAAAACCTCCCTCGAAGTACCGACACTGGCCTGGCTGAACGGTTAAGCAAGTATTGTGCGGTGGGATTGATCCCGGCTAATTCTTCCTTTGTGGTTTGAGGAGGAATTCGAGAGACAGTGGGAGCCATCCTGTTTAGACAAATTAAAAACCATTCTAAACTTGCAAGAGCATCGTGCTAAGTGTTTCTTCTCTCCCCCTGCAGCGACCAAATCGAAATGACTGGACTTAAGTTACTTCTAGATAAAAACATACTGACAGGGCCAAACTACAAAGATTGGCTCAGGAATGTCAAAATGGCAATCACTTACGACAAGCTGGGGTATCTTCTTACCACCAAAGCTCCCCCCGTCCCAGGTCCCACCTCCAGCGCCGCGGATAAGGAAATCCGTAAAACTTGGGAGATTGATTGCGCGAAGGCCAGGTGCCTCGTGCTTGCCTCTATGGACATGGAACATCAGAGGAGGCACGAGAATATGGACTTGGAATCCATATTTCTTCATACAAAAGAACTGTATGGAGAGCAGTCTCGTATCGCAAGATACGAAGTGTCGAAGAAGTTATTTTCGGCAAAGTTGGCCGTCGGATCATCGGTAGCGGACCACGTGCTTAAGATGATTGGCTACATTGAGGAGCTCGCAGAACTTGGGACCACGTTGAAGAGTGAGCTCTATACGGACTTAGTTCTCCAGTCCCTTCCTTCCACTTACGCCCAGTTCATACTAAATTTCAACTTGCAAGAAAAGGAAGTTGAACTTTCAGAACTCCTCAACATGCTGAGGAGTGCAGAGGGCACCCTACAGAAAGGTAGGGAAACATCCACTTTGTTTGTAGGAGGATCTTCTTCTTCTAGGTCCAAGGCGAAAGCCAAGGGAAAGAAGAGGAAAGCCCCCGCCAAACCAAGGGGCGGTGTTAGTAAAGTGGATACGAAGGGAAAAACAAAGGCAACAAAAATAGCGGGGAAGCTTGTGGGTAAAGAGGAATGCTTCTATTGTCACAAGAGTGGACACTGGAAGAAAGATTGCAGGGCTTGGAAGGCCAGGACACAGGAACTGAAGCAGGTTGCGGCTTCAGCTTCAGGTGTGTATGTTATTGAAAACTGTCTTTCTATAAACTCTACTTCCTGGGTATTGGATACCGGATCAGGATCTCATATCTGTAATTCTTTGCAGGCGTTGAGAAACCGTAGGTTTTTGAAGGCAGGTGACATGACCCTCAGAGTTGCGAATGGAGCTAGCATGGATGCTAAAGCCGTGGGGGACTATCACCTGGGAATGTCAGATGGGCATGTTTCGGTTTTGCGTAATTGCTTTTTTGTACCCAACGCAACTTGTAATATCATTTCTGTATCTTTGGTTTCTAAAGAAGGTTATGAATTTGCGTTTGTAAGTAATGTTGTAAACATTCACCTTAATCAAGTTCTGATTGGGTCAGGTACACTGAGCAATGGTATATACGTATTAAACCAACCATAGATTTTCAATGTCCAGAATACACACAAAAGAAAGTCTCCAGATATCAATCAGACTTTCTTATGGCATTGTAGACTGGGTCACATCAATGAGAGAAGGTTGACTAAGTTACATACAGAAGGATATTTGGATCCGTTCGAATATCAATCATATGCCACTTGTCAATCCTGTCTCAAAGGAAAGATGACAAAGACTCCGTTCACTGGACACAGAGTAAGAGCGAGCGAGCTCTTGGGACTCGTACACAGCGACGTGTGCGGTCCAATGTCTACACATGCGCGAAGCGGTTATTCTTACTTCATTACTTTTACGGATGATTTTTCAAGATACGGTTATGTCTTCTTAATGAAACATAAGTCCAAAGCTTTTGAAAAGTTCCAGGAATATAAGAATGAAGTGGAAAACCAGACCGGCAAAAGTATCAAGATTCTAAGATCGGATCGAGGTGGAGAATACTTAAGTGCCGAGTTCCTGAATTACTTAAAAGAGAATGTAATTCTCTCTCAGCTTACTCCTCCATACACTCCGCAACACAACGGTGTATCGGAGAGACGGAACCGAACCCTATTGGATATGGTACGGTCCATGATGAGTAACGCTGAGTTACCGCGATCTTTCTGGGGCTATGCACTAGAATCAGCTGCATACCTTTTGAACCGAGTTCCTACTAAAACTGTGCCCACCACACCATATGAGATGTGGTGTGGAAAGAGGCCCCATCTTAATCACATTAAGACTTGGGGATGTCCAGCTTTTGTTAAAAAGCAGCATGCGGACAAGCTCGAGGCATGCTCAGTACAGTGTAAGTTCGTGGGATATCCAAAGAACTCCAAGGGATATTTCTTCTACTGTGAAGAGGAACAAAAAGTTCTTGTTTCTCGTCATGCCTACTTCTTGGAAACTGAGTTTTTGGAAAACCAGATAAGTGGGAGCACAGTAGAACTGGAAGAAATTCCAGAACCACGAGCTATTACTGAAAGCTTAGTGGAACCAGAGGGTTCAAAAGAACAGGACATTCCTATGCCGCTCCGCAGAAGTAGTAGGCAGTCTCATCCGCCCGAGAGATACTACGGTTTTCTGATCGACGGGGATAGAGAGGATTGCATCATAGACTATGATGAGCCTACTAGCTTCCAGCAGGCCGTTCAGAGCGTTGACTCGGTAAAATGGCTGGATGCAATGCGGACCGAAATGGAGTCCATGTACACCAACAAAGTATGGACGTTGGACATTGCTCCAGACGGGGTAAAACCCGTAGGATGCAAGTGGATCTTCAAAAGGAAGATTGGTGTAGATGGACAGGTTGAGACCTATAAAGCTAGACTTGTAGCAAAAGGTTTCCGTCAAAGACCTGGCTTGGACTATGACGAAACCTTTTCTCCAGTGGCTATGCTGAAATCCATTCGGATCCTTCTTGCCATTGCTGCCTTCCACGATTATGAGATTTGGCAGATGGACGTAAAAACCGCTTTTCTAAATGGAAATTTAGAGGAGTGTGTCTATATGGACCAGCCAGAGGGTTTCATTCAGAGTGGGAGCAGCGGAAAGGTGTGCAAGTTGCTTAAGTCCATCTATGGACTAAAGCAGGCATCGCGGAGTTGGAACATCTGTTTTGATGAGACGGTCAAGAAATTTGGCTTTATCAAAAATCCAGATGAACCATGCATCTATAGTAGATTTGTAGCGAGAACTGTAGTATTCCTCGTTTTATACGTGGATGACATTCTCTTAATAGGAAATGACATTCCTATGCTACAATTTGTCAAGGGTTTCTTGTCACACAGGTTCTCCATGAAAGACCTGGGTGATGCCTCTTACATCCTGGGGATCCGGATCCATCGTGATAGATCCAAGAGGATATTAGGACTTTCACAGTCCAGGTACATCGACACTATACTGAAGAGATTCAGTATGGAAGATTCCAAGCGCGGTAACCTACCGGCTTGTCACGGGATCACCCTCTCTAAAGAGATGTCTCCCAAGACTGATTTGGAGAGGGATCGCATGTCTATTATACCCTACGCTTCTGCGGTAGGCTCTATAATGTATGCGATGTTGTGTACCAGACCGGATGTAGCTTATGCACTGAGTGTAGTAAGCCGGTATCAGTCAAACCCTGGGGAGAAACACTGGATAGCAGTAAAGAACATTCTCAAGTACCTGAGGAGGACTAAGGAGATGTTCTTGGTGTATGGCGGAAAAGTCCTCCAGATCGAGGCCTTTGCTGACTCCAGCTTCCAGAGTGACAAGGATGATTCCAAGTCCATGTCGGGTTTTGTCTTTACCCTCAATGGAGGGGCGGTGTGTTGGAAGAGTTCCAAACAGGAAACCGTTGCAGACTCGACGATGGAAGCGGAATACATCGCTGCATCTGATGCCGCAAAAGAAGCTGTCTGGATGAGGAAGTTCTTGAAAGAACTTCAGGTGGTTCCGTCCATTGTTGACCCAATACCTCTGTATTGCGACAACAAATGGGCTATAGCTTTAGCGAAGGAACCCAGGTCCCATCAGAGATCCAGGCACATCTTGAGGCGGTATCACCTGATCAGAGAGATCGTGGATCGCAAGGAGATCGAGGTTCGGAGGGTTGCTTCAGAAGAAAACACTGCAGATCCATTCACCAAGGCCCTACCCCAGACTCAGTTCGAGCGGCTGATCGAGATGATAGGTCTTCGATACGCCAGTACATGGCCTTAGTGCAAGTGGGAGATTGTTAGTGTATATGCCCTAGAGGACATTACTGTATCATACTAGTTTGTATATTACTTAATGGAAACTTGGGATATTCACCTTGTATAAACAATCTTGCTCAATATAGTAGTATGCTACTTGGTTTGTTTCTACTTCAATGTGTACATGTGTTTATTTTGCGATATCACCTATACACATTAGTGGAGCCCTTAGGGTCTTTGCTTGATTACCAGCGTTGTGATGGCAGTCACACTAGTGGGGGCTGGGTAATCTATAAGCACATCCTTATACAGGTCCCTAGTCGTAGGACTATCGAGACAGGGCATCGATACTCCGGAGTAGACTAGCGTATGCGCTTCTCATCCCAGTGTGGGAGATGGTCTGTCCCACAGCCATCAGTAAGTCGTACTGGAGATAGCATACGGGTGCTCGTTGGGTTACGAGTACACTGGACAGGACTCGTCGGGAACTGATAGGTTGGTATTATACCTATCGTCAGTTATCAGTTCCCAGGTGACATGAGTACAGCTTAGTCCGCTGACTTGACACTGGCACTTCGCCTCGAGTGTGTTCCCACTGTACTTTGACTACTACCCTACCACGGCTCAAAGGAGTCGTGCAAACAGGTGGTAGTTGGGTGCAGTCCCGAAGCACTTGGAGGCAGTGCCGGTTAGACAGGATTCGTCTCTCCCGGTATTGGGGGTTGACATCGCGCTGTGTCTAGGAGAGCCATTACATGAGTAGTCCCTGGCCAGGGCAAGCGAGATATACTGGTAGGCTTCCAGTGTTATCTCAGGGTGTTTTGGGCTTCACTCCGACACGACTTGTACCGCTATTGGGGGACTGACGTTTACCGCCCCCTAGGCCCGCCATGCGATGTATCAGACGAACAGACCGGACTGTACGGAGAATGTCACATTCAGACTCAGTAGGAGTTCAGATGGGGTTCACCTCGTCAGCCTTCTTGTCGGCATCTACCTGGGGACCGTTACGCACAGCTAGTGCCGCTTGCGGTCTGTGGTTAAACCCACTGCCAGCATAGTGTCGAGTCTTTAGAGTCCCACACAGAGGGTATTCGCCTCTGGGCAAAACAGAGTAGAGGTCGCATGGTTTTGCGGCAGGGTTCGTTCTCATCCGCGCACTTGTGCACGTTTGGAGTCTGGACGGATTATACTAGCAGGCTCTGGTTTGAGCCAGATACTGGTATATGTTTTGGGGTTGCTTTTATCTCTCAGTATTCTTGTTCCTCGGAACGAGAATGCAGGTGTGTATGCACAGTTGTTTGAGGCCGAGGAAGAGGTTTTTCATTAGGGTTTCGGAACGGGTGCGTATGCACAGTTGACAATCCTCTTTTTCCAAACCCTAATGGATTTATGAAATATCAATTAATAATAGTAATTAAATAAAATTATGTTATGGTTGGTTTTGTTGACTTGTTGACCATGGTTGACTTGTTGACCATGGTTGAATGTTTGACCATCATCATTACTTTGCAAGGATGCTCCTTGATTCTAGCTTACATTTCATTTAATGAAGTATGATAGTGGTCATTCCAAAACAACCATCAACTATTCTCATTTGAATTATTATTATTATTATTTAGATAATTCTTTTTCTTTTTGATATGGTTGCAAAAGGAAAAAGAGAGCTCATTCTATCATAACCATTCTCTCTCCTCACTTCATCTTCTTCTTCCTCAAGCTCAAGGAGAATCCTTCTCATGTGTTGAGAATCCCTCTCCTTGAAAAGAAAACAACCCCAGACACTCTCTACTCACTCTAGGATCAAGGGTTTAGCAAGCCGGAGATTCTAGTTCACTCAAAGTTCGAGGAAGAGCCCGAAGGTTGAACCCTCAGGTGGATCCATCTTCGACGGAAGAAGGCGACGAGGAAAGAACCATCAACCTCTACAAAGTTTGAAGAAGAAGGAGTTCAAGTTTAGGTATAACCATCTTTCCGAGTAGCTAACTCTCTTTAGCTTGTTTGCTAGTTTTAGTTTAGGAAAAGATCCCGACTTTGTTAGTCCATGTTGCCCCATGCGCTAAAAATTTGATTTTTATACCGTTTCCGCCTCCCCGTAAGAACCGGGGGTCGCAACGTGGACTTACAGCTAGAGCCCGGGAATTCACTAGGACAGCGAGGGGACTTCGTTGCGGAGCTATGGAGGTGGAGCACCGGATCTACAAAGGTTGCATTTCCGTTCACTTAGTTAAAGTAGTTAACTAGTTGCTTTTTCGCCTAGACTTCTAGCCGACGATCCGTAGTTTAGGGTTTCTCGGCACCGTAAATTTTGAAATTGGCATGGTTGATGCCTTATGAGACCTCATTAGGGTGCCTAGGAACCCTACAGCTCCGCCCCGATATACCATCGTGCTATGGTGTATACGGAGGAGTAATGCTGAGAGAGAATCCCATTCTCCTTTAGAATAGTCCAGGAATTCCGTGCTCAAGTATTCTCTTCCTTGATCACATCAAAGTCATAATACTTATACCCGTTTTGGTTCTCTACTTCTAACTTATATTCTGTGAATATCTCAAAAGGTTCGGACTTGTGTTTCAACAAGAACATATGTCTGAATCTAAAGAGATTATCAGAGAATGTAATGAAGTACAAGGAACCAGTCTTGGCATGTGTAGACAGGGGACCTTACATACATCAACATGTATCATCCCAAGAGTTTACTAACTCTTTCTCTGCTTCCAGTAAACAGAGCTATGGTCATCGTATCTTTGTGACATGACTGGCAAGTTTCATAAGATGTAAATTCAAACAGATTTAAATATGCATCTAAATGTAACTTCAGCTAGTCAGGTCGCATTGATATGACCTAGTCTACAATGCCTCAAGTAGGATTCGTTCATGCCTGAACTCTTCCTCTTGTGTGTGTTCCGTATACTAAAGAACTGTAGTTTGATTTAGAACGTCAATGCTTTTAGATAACGTGCCTGATCCGATCAACTTTTGATATAGGAAATGTTCAAAACATAATCCAACAATACAAAATTTTATCATTTCTTTACTAATAAAGAAATTGATATGATTTTGTATATCAGGTTCGGTATCTAATTACATTCGTTCAGAATCAATGTATTTGGAATACAAGGTGACAGTGACCAACAGACTTGGCTGCAACTCTTGCCCCGTTTTCTGCCTCATGAAACTTATCACCCGTTCTCAGTTCTCTACCTTTCTGTGGCCCTATGTAACAGATTACATATTTGGGATCCTGATCCGGTATCATATACCCAGGATGCGGAGGATACTGAGAAACAGTTCTTTGTAATGAACACACCCGAAGATGATGCATCATATGCACTTTCTTCGTTTGGGCGGCACGGGAAATCTGGTATTCCCCAATTTCCTGCTCTGTCTTATAACAATTATAAGTTGGAGCGGGACCAACGTTCCCCAGCTCAGTATAACAAGCGGGTTCGGTCAATATTCCGTTTTATTATCTTGATTAAGGCGTGATATGGTCGCTACCTGGAGAGAGAGAGAAGAAAACACTCAGCGTGCGCTCTAGAAAGAATAGATTGGTTATTATTTTATCTAATCAGGATGGCTCCCACTGTTTTTATCAAATCTTCCTTCAAACCCTAAAAGGAAAGACTAGCCGGGATTAATTACACACTACAAGTTCGCCAATTTTTCAGCCAGGCCAGTGTCGGTACTTTGAGGGAGGTCCCCCGTGCTTTCGCACGAACCTAATTAATGTAAACCTCGTTTTCCCAGAGGCGTAACCTCGTTGACACCTTTCTAGACACCTACTTGATCGGCTAATTGTAATGTATAAAACTCTCCCAGGAGTAACTCTTACTCGCAGCGGGTATCGGGATCCAACTATCTCATAGAAGGTATGCAATCTCATTGCAAATTTCAACACTTGAAATTGCCGATAATATTTTGCCCCTAGCGTCCTATTACCTTGACGGAGGTCAACAAACCATAGGCTACTAGTCAAGTTCAACCCGTCATTTCTTGATCGAATTAAACCCACCCGCACGACCCTTGACGGAGGTCAACAAGGCCGCACGACTACCCAAATCCAATCTGCATCATATGCATAAACAGATAAATACTAGTTAGCTACCGCACACTACGCCTTGACGGAGGTCAACAAACGTAGCACGAATACTAAATAGGACTTATCTGAAATGACGGAGGGCTATGACAGGTTTTTCTGAAAACCTATTGCGTAATGAACTTGATATCGTTGTAGAATCAAATGATTTTAAAATGGAGTGTTTTTTAGGCTTTTCTAGTTTTGCTAAAGGAGTCACTCCCGGTGAAGGGATCGTCGGTCCTTTCCTCGTCGAATGAGGTGCGGGATATATCATATATATCACTGTGCAAAGCAAAAACTCTTAAAAGCAATCAAAAGACAAACCGAGTGTGTAGCATCTGCCAGTTATTGCTAAAGGAGTCACTCCCGGTGAAGGGATCTCGGTCCTTTCCTCATCGAATAAGGTGCAGGATATATCACATATACCTCTGTGCAAAGCAAGAACTGTAGCTACCTGTTTTATTTTGAAATTCGATTCTACAACATCTTAGGTTTCTTTTATTTCATTAATCACATTAATGAAGTCCCATCATTTAAGGTACCTAAACATCACAGATAAATACGACGTACACTTATGCCATCCGCATTCGCCTCGATGTCCCCTCGTGCACCGTTAGGTTAGGTAACTAACAGCAGAGCGGGACAGGGCTAGCGCGGGTGTAAAACATAAGTAACGCCTATATAATATATCATATATACTATATACTGTATCTATCACAGAACATCACATGATCACATCACAGATATCGCAGCAGAAGAAACATATGAAATATTGGATATACTAGGACGTCCGTGTTTTCAATACGAGCCAGTATAAAACACGGATTCCACGGTCGCGATGAATAGCCAAACCCACACCCCTAGACCCCTACGAGAGCGGCAAGCAACCCTACCAATTCTGAAGTTAGGAGACCCGGACTCGACTCCTCGAGTTGGTCTCCAACTGGAACCCAGAACCCGGTTACTTGTGCTTCCCTCCTTGGGTCTATCCTAGTGCGGAAAAGTAAATAATATACAAACGGTGACATCTTCCGCAACCTGGAAGTGCCCCAATAAATGAATATTACATACAAATTTTTACATGAATGAAAATGAAAAACACTCATCTCACATAAAAACCCCCGGCTATTCAAACACGACGATCCAATATAACATATCCAGCAACACATAACATCACATGTCATCAACGTAAGTAAATATGCACATCCCAATTGTCGTTGACATATAGCAACGAAACCAGCGATATCACATATTACACTTACGGTCATAGAAAAGAAAGTGTAAAACTACAACAGTTGGAATCCGCAACCTCCATAGACATCGCATGCCTAATCAAATGAATTCCTTAGACATCGCATGCCTAACAATTATAAACCCCACATTTTAGTCTCATTATCGAAAACACTTTTCAATATCAAGTCGGGCAATTCAACAGGATTCCCGACATCCTGATCGAATGCTCGTCGCAAACTTTAGTAGGCGGCCGCACCCCCGACGCCGTCGACGAAGTGCACCAAGGCGGAACACCGCTACTGCGAGCACCCGAACGGATGCTTTCGGCGACGGGGTTCTCCTACAGTCACTTGGTCGGGGCTAAGGGGTGTAGCTGTCTATTAAGTTTACCCGGCGAGTATCTGCGTACGCTACGTGATTGCGACGGACTTTTGATCGCATCAAAATTCCGTGGCAACCAATCAAGTGAGACTAAACTGCTATGTTTATAACATTCATTCAGTTATCTCATAACTTATTGTGAATTCCAATTATTGTATCACATTCCAGATAATTAGAAAATGTTAAACTCTCCGATCGAACATTCAAACACCCAAGTTTTCCCGATACAGATCAACACATGAAACAAGTCTAAAAACATTCAGTTCGTGCCTCAGTACCAACGGTCCAGCCGTAGAAGGGTCAAGCCAACGCCTCACATGTGGCACGTCGTACTGCCCCAAACCCTAAGGTTCAAAGGGCAGTTCAAGACGGTCACATAATCGAGTTAAGGTTTGTTGTCTTCTAGAGGGACCATCACGTTACTTGCACTACTTAGAACGTCATTAAACTACGGAAAGATCCAACACTTGGAAATTTCCCGACTGGGGAAAAGTTGGGTATTTATATCCGGTCGAACTTTTTTAACATATTCTAAAATATCCGGAAAGCCACATAGACAAAATTAGACAATCCGATCGAAACACCGAGTCCCCAATACAACCCAAAAAACTCAACTCTTGAGTTCAGAAAAAAAAATATCCCAGGAAAACCAGCACTGCAAAATAGGAATTACTGTGCAAAATTCAATGGGAGAAGAGACAAAATGGCCGCGGAACCGCCGCATTAGCACGCTAATGCCGCGGTTCCGCCGCACTTTAGACAGATCATTAGGTAATTTTTGCACCGTAATTCTTAGAATTTCCTGCTGAATTTTCTGCATATTTTTAATCTGGAAAAAAACCAATTTTTGGAAAAAGTCCAGAGAGCAAATTTGTGTTAGGGTTTCGGTTTAATCGAATTTCTAACTCCGTCTACGCATCGCCTAAGGCTCTAGCTAGGCTCTGATACCACTGTAGGGTTCCTAGGCACTCTAATGAGGTCTCACAAGGCATCAACCATGCCAATTTGAAATTTTACGGGTGCCGAGAAACCCTAATACGGATCGTTAACTAGAATTCTAGGCGAATAAGCAACTAGTTAACAGCTTAACTAAAGGGAAAACGGAAATACAACCTTTGTAGATCCGGTCCTCCACCTCCATAGCTCCGCAATGAAGTCTCCTCGCTGTCCAAATGGAAACCCGGGCTCTAGCGTCGGCTTCATCGGAGGAATGGGCGGGAAAGGTCGTCGGCTTCATGCCGAAGATGATCTACATCGAGGCATCACAAGATCAAGCTCCCACTTCACCAAGTCATGAAACTTGTGAAGAAAACACACTCTACTACTTGGCAAGAGGTAGAGGATGAAGAAATAGGAAGTGGGTTCACTTTAGAATTGGATTTCTCACTCATTTCATCAAGTCACCATTGATGAAGTCTAGGTTTTCTTCTTGAAGAAGAAGAAGAAGAAGAAGAAGAAGAAGAAGCAAAGAATATGATAAGTGTTTTAAAAAGTAAAATAATATGAATACTTATCATATCCTAACCCTAGTTAAGTGTAGAGAATAGACCATGGTTTGTTTAAATGGTTAGGGTTAAGCATGAAGACAAAATGGTTACAAAGTCAAACCTTCATGAAGATTCAACTACAAACAAAGAAATACACCATTTTCTCTTTATTCTTTCCAAAATAAATAAATAAATAAATAAATAAGAAAGAAAAACAAAACCCTAATCATTAACTTAACCATGGTTTAATCTTTACACTTAACCAAGTTAACATGTATCATCAAACATGATACAAACAAGTGCACAAAAGTATATCACATATACAACTTGTGCAAAGCATGCGAGAAAATCCATTTAAAGTGAACCAATACTAGTTAATGTAAAGTAATATATCAAATATATAATTATGCATTAAATCATTAAATCAACACTTGATTTAACGATCCGGTCACATCGCATATAACCGACTAATATCCAATGTATCGACTTATTGAATCAATCCTTGATTCGATAACTAGGTTATATCGCATACAACCATATCGATACATTCATCGCGAGAATAGAATACGGTATCACATACACGCATTATTCTCGGTCCCGCACATATCTCATATGCGCTCCTATTTCGTTTCGCTTGAGCCAGGAAACCTCTGTGTAGGACTCTAATTACTCGTCAATACGCCGGCAGCAGGTGATGATCATATCAAGCACCCACAAGCCGCAAGCGGTCTGCTAAACGTAACGGCCACCCGGGTATTGAGCGATCAGAAGAACGACGAGCAAGCCCGCTCACACTCCTGTGAATCCAACCAGTAACACTTACCGTACAGTCCGGTCTGATCGTCTGATATGTCGCATATCTCGCCTAGGGGTGGTAAACGTCAGACCCCAATAGCTCGATAAGTCGTGTCGATATGAGGTCTATAACAGTTCGAGAAACTACTGGTAACACTTACCAGTAAATCTCAGCAACCCTGGCCAGGGATTTCCGTTTATAGCCAATCGAACACAGCGCAACATCAACTCCCTATACCGGGAGAGACGAATCCCCTCCTATCGCTCATTGCCTCCATATGATTCGGGACTGTACCCAAAAACCACCATTTTGCACGCCCTCTTGGACGTGGTAAGGTGGAAATCAAAGCACAGTGGGAACCACACAAGACTCTATGACGATCTCGGGTCAACAGACTACTCTGTACCAGTGTCACCTGAGAACTGCCATCTGACGTAAGGTATAATACCATCTGGGAGTTCTCGGCGAGTCCGTCCAGTGTACCCAGTCTCCACTGAGCACCCGTATATCATCTCTGATGTCAAACACCAATGGATATGGGATCATCCATCGCCCATCCGCATGGGTCGAGAAGGTATACGCTAGTCTACTCCGGTATATCGATGCCCCGTCTCGATATACCCATGACTAGGGACTTTGAAAGATGTACTTATGGACTACCATGTCCCCACTAGTATGATCCGCATCATAGTCCAGGTAGTCAAGTACTCATCCTAAGGGCTTTACCAACATGTAACAGAGAGACTATCAGTGTACACGTTAAGGTAAAGATCAACCAGATAGCATACTATCATGTCGAGCAAGAAAGTCCTCCCTATATATGTCCCAGCATCCACTACAATATACATCATATGTATAGCAATGGCCTTTAGGGCATACATATAACTAACACCGGTATGGTACCCCGGGGTGAGAACGGATTGCTGTGCAGTAGACGGTGAGCCTGGCAGTGGGACTACTACCTACCGGTGATAGTATTTAGGCTCAGCAGATATCCGGAGGATACCGACCAGAGTCGAGAGATGAGATGGGCCGATCCGGACTGACGGAGCCCGAGGGCCGATCCGGACTGACGGAGCCCGAGATATGAGGAATTACGTGTCGATGCTGGACACGGGTTTCATGATGTTTTCGGGTGTCGATGTTGGACACCTAGGTTCCATGATTTTGATGTGTCGCGAGGGACACCGTTGATTTATATCCTCATACTTACATGCATACATGCATTGATTATATGGTTGAACGAGATCTACATGCATACGTACATTGATTATATGGTTGGACGAGATCCACATGCATACAGACATTGGTTATATTGTTGGATTATATCCGCTTACATATAGGTATTGATTACATTGTTGGCACATATGATGACCCGGTCACCCTAGATATCATAATATTACCCTTATGATATAGTTGACCTAGGATTCGTTGTTTATTCGATTTCTACTTGTAGATGTTTTTCTACTCACGAGTTGGCAACTTACCCCCGTTATGCCACAGTTCTTGCAGGTTGACCGCATGGATCCGTAGCGGCATCGCTGGCACATAGCTTCATTTGGGTGTTTCGCATTGGTAGGTGGGGCATTTGTATTGTACCCACTCTTGTATTTATATTTCATATTGTATCTAGTCAACTCGCTCAGTCAAAATTAGTAATTTGTATAAGTAATGAGACTTAGTGAGATTGTGGTTGCGAGACTTAGAGCGAGGGTTTTTTAGCTACTTGTGGTTTTGATGACTTGCTTATTTCTTTATCTTTTGTGGTGAACTTCGCCATTGGGCGTCGTATACTTACATATACTGTCTTGCATGGTTGTGATCCGCCAGTTGGCGAAGTGCTAGCTCCCGCTTGGGGATGCCTTTATCATTATCTTGTATTGGTAGTTTTGGATCAAAAAAATACAAAGGAGGTGCTGCCCAAATTTTTAAAAGACGAAAACCTGTTTTCCAACTTGCATTTTTTTTCATGTTCCATCACCTATGCATTTATGAAAACATTGATTTCATTATACCTTTGTTTCAAAACTTCACCTCCTTTATTTTCTTAAAAAGGTTTAGATTTCTGGGTTTCAGCTTACTTGAATTCCGTTACGCCTTTAGACGTTGCGTGATTCAAGTGCAGGTCACGAGCTAATATTTCTGGTCATGACAAAGTTGGTATCAGAGCGCTAGGTTTAACCTTGGTTCGAGTCTAGGTTTGACTATGTGGAGTCTGGGGCGTAATGTATTTTGGAACCTAGGCATGACCTTACGGAACTTAGACTTGAACGGGGGGGGGGTATTAGACTGAAACTTTCGTCTCATAGGTTAACCCTGATTGATGGAGTAGGTAGCTTGACTACAGTGACGTTCCGTACGTATGTTCTGCGGCATATTTACGATACGATACTCCACTTAAGAAACCTTAGGATGTATATATTTTGAGATCTATGATTCTCTTCGTACCCTTGATTATACATCCATTTGAGATCCTCGATTCTATTTGTTTCCATGATCATACTCTCATTAATGTTGTTCCTTCTTATGATCATGTATCCATTTTGGATCTGCCGTTTCCTTTCATGACGTTGATCTGCTTTCTTCGATACTCGATTGAGGTTCCGTCACCATGGTTTGAGTGCAGATTAAGATGCTGCTAGTGTTGCGGTCAGGGCGAGATCGTCTGGTATGAGGGCTGACCATTGTGTTTTCTCATGACATGGGAACGTCTCGATGTAGTGTTTGAGTTGTGACCTCTTGTTGAGGCGAGTGTTTGGTTTTACATCGGATGATCGGGCCATTGTTAGAGCTGCGAGTTGCTAGAGGATTGTTGATGTACAACCTACATCAGAGATTGTGATATCATCTACCGTGCAGACAGATGACCTAGCTGTTGTTGAGATTGATAGGTTATCGCTTCTAGAGCTTACGAGCTAAGATCGCTGGAGCTTCCAGGCAGAGATGCGACAGATGATAGCTAGTCTATCCCGAGACAAGGATGATTCGTTAGTTTGATGTGCCGACGCAGGCCCAGTTGAGTTGAAGATTTCCAGTGTGGAGAGTCTTACTCAGATCTAGAGTCGACCGATCCCGAAATGACCGTTGATGTATCGTCTTTCCTGAAGGATTGAGGCATTGTTTAGCATGCAGACGAAGCGTATTCACATGTCGGCTAGGCGAAGCTAAAAAGTTCGAGCGAGTGTCAGAAACCCATTTTCCCCAAGTTTAAAGTGTTCGGTGGAACATGCAATTGATTCTGTGGACCCTCTAGAAGAATGAAACCCTAACTCGACATGATGACCATAGAACCGCTTTTGAACCTTAGAGTTTGCGGCAGTTTAGCGGTGCCATCAGTGAGGCTTGGGTTTACCCTTCTACGGGTGGTCCAGAGGTACGGTGGTATGTACCAGATATTTTTAGACTGTGCTCAGGTGTTGAGCTTTCAGGAAATTATGGGACTTCGATGACTAGATCGAAAAGTTTGACATCGTCCAGATATCAAGTGATAAGAGATCAGCAAGCTGACCAGTTTCGGATAGGGGACCTCACCCAGATGCATTGTGAGTTGATCGAGAACGGACGAGTATTGAGCATTCCTCCGATGGTTGGGGCGAGTTCCTGAGAACGTGTTCGGCTAGAGATCTTCTACAGAGTGATGAAGATACCGAGTTCGTGATTTCGAGTCCATGTGAGAGACTCCGGATTGACTGTAGCAGAGGACCATTGCAGTACGCAGATAGCACGATGTGGCATCGAAGTGGACGATGATACAGACGAGTGGAGCCAGAGGTTCATGCGAGATGCTGACGAGCCGTTGCTACTCCCCGTCAAGATTAGAGATATGATATTCATACAGAGGCGTGAGGTACGACAAGTTCCCGAGGAAATGTCTGCGGAAAAGCAAATGTCTAGAAACGAGAAAAGATTATGTAAGAGTACCAGCCTCCGTACAGTTCGGCATAGGCGAGATCGGAAGAGACCTTGAGCAGGATTCCTTCCAGGACACTGCTGTAATATGATTTGCACCCAGGATCAGATGTGTGACGTGTATTCAGAGGACCAGAGGCTGACGCCAGTAACGTGCTGCTTTACGAGTGGTCATGATGATTGGCCGAGAGATGACCAGAGAAGTGCCAAAGCGAAATCGTTCCCTTTAGCACACTTGATCGGGCCGATGAGCCGATGGATTGCGAGGTTGGTAATCCGAGGAGAAAATGAGGACCCAGAGACAGAGGACGCCAGACCGTGAGCAGGAGGTAAGTGGATGTTCTTGCTCTTCCAGTTTTGGGCACACAGACATTTTTCGACATTGTAGGAGGTGTACCTCGATGTCATTTATTGCTATTTGCATTTGTGATCCGAGTATCACGCTTATATCGCTTGGATTTGAGTTTTGATGATTGAGTTTCATGATATTGGTTTTCATGCACCATGGCTGCACCTGCTGGGAATTTACATTTTGTACATAGTATTGCGCTTGAGATATGTTTTATACGCCGTTGTGTTGGGTTGTGATTTGTGCATATCTATTGCACTTGATATTGATTTTGTTCCTTGGCTGCACATGTTTATGATTTCGTGGATTTCATATAGTTGATTTGATTTTGTGCATGTGGTACGCACTCGATTTGATTTTTTGCACTCGGTATAGCTTATATGTGCTTGCAGTGCATTGATATGTATTTTGTGCACGCAATTGCACACGTTTATGATTTTATACACCTTAGTATACTCGGTGTTGCTATTTACGCATTTGAGTTATTGATTGGTATTGTTTGCATTTGATGCACCAGATTGGTATTTGTGCATTAGATGCACCAGATTTGTATTTCGTGCACTAGACGCACTGGATTTATATTTCGTGCACTAGATGCACTGTATTCGTATTTCGTGCACAGGATGCACCATATTCGTATTTCATGCACTAGATGCACCATATTCGTATTTCGTGCACTAGATGCACCGTATTCGTATTTCGTGCACTAGATGCACCGGATTTGTATTTCGTGCACTAGATGCACCGGAGTTGTATTTTGTCGCACTAGATTTGCATTTCATGCATTTGTTGCACCAGATGGGTATTCGTGCATTAAATGCACTAGATTTATACTCTGTACATTGGTTGCACCCGATTTATGTCTTTGAGCATTTGTGTTACCAGATTTAGGTTTTTGTGCGCGTTGCACTTGACGTTCGTTTTTTGTGCACTTTACCGCAATGGTCATTTATATGGACTGACGTGCTAGGGTTAGATTTTTTTTCTGCGTATATTAGGCGCTTGAAATTGGATTTTGTGCGCATAGGATGCACTTGAGTGAGATTGTACTCGTGCATGTTGGATGCCCATGTTTTAGATTTCATTCGTGCATGTTGGATGCACTTGATTTAGATTTTTTTTGTGCATGTCCGATGCACTTGATTGGATTTTCGCGCATGTTGGGCGCATGATATGAGATGTGATTTTGAGCACACCAGATGCACTCGATTGAGATTTTCATCCGTGCATGTTAGTTGCACTGGTTTGAGATTTCGTGCACTCTAGAGGCACTTGATATTGTTGTCGTGCACACCCGTTGCACTGACAGATGCTTTCGTGCACACCCATTGCACTTATTTTTGCTTTCGTGCACGTTCGTAGCACTTGTATTTGGATTTGATTTCCGTGTGCACCAGACGCACGTGATTGTTGGATACGCCTTTTGAGGCTGATTTTGCTCTTAAGCACTTTGTTTTCATGATAGGCACTATGTTACGTAGTAGCCGAACAGGACTGATCCGAGGACAGTACCTGAGTACTTTGCATGCATTAAAAGTTAACAAGAGGTTTTCAAAAGGGAGCTATAGTCTCGCTATTTCCTATGTGTCCATGAGTGACACGAACGTTTACAAAGGAAAACCTTCTCAAATATTTCAAAAACGACGGAACGTATATTAAGCAATACATATATGGACATATATTATTATGTTACAAATGAGCTTCCGTCACTTATGCCGTGAGTTACGCATCACACGGCGATTTAAAAAGGATTTTTCATGTGTGTCATTCAGTTTTTGGAGATTTTTCAAGCATGCGTACTATATATATGTATTATAGTATTTGACTAGTGCATATTAGGTTTCAGTAGTGGATTTCGAGATCTGTATCTCTATTGTAACTCCAAGGATATGCGTGCAAATCCGATGATTTGCGTGACGCTTGACGGAGTTCGGTTTTTGGAGTTTTTTTTACTCATTTTCATGCGCACTTGACGCGCTGTGTTGTTTTTGCATCTTCCATGATTTCGGAGCCCCGTTGATTTGAGCTGATTATTGAAATGTTTTACGATTTGGGGGTTTAAATTTAAATTCGGGGACCGAATTTATTTAAGGGGGGAAGACTGTAACTTTTCAGAAAATATAAAATATTATTTTTGGAATTTAATATTAAAATAATATATTTCCCGAAAACTGCCCGATTTACGAAATTGGGGTTTTCGAAAAGGGTATAAATATATACCGATAATTGTGAAATAAATAGAAATTTAAAATGATTTATTCATTTAAAAATATATTTAAAGGATTTGGCATTTTAAAAATTTATTATATGCAGTTTGGATAAAAACCCGATTAGTGCAGTGCTAATCGCGACTAAGCCACATCCGTGTTTTTACAGTTTTCCATAGCTAGTGCACCATGTCATGTTGCATCTTTGTAACATGTTGTGTTATTGTGTTGTTTTGGGGTATTATATGGTTTGGTTTTAAAAGAAAAGAAAAAAAGGGGTTAAAAGAGAATGATTGGAAAGAGAGAGAGTGAGACATGAGAGTGAGAGGGTGAGAATAAGAAAGAGAGAGAGAGAGAGAGAGGGCTGCCCATTATTTCCCCTTCTCATATTTTTCCTTCATTTCTTCCTCCTCACTTCCCTCCACCTTCAACACCAGGATCCATCTCAAAAACCATGTCAAAACCCCACACCCTCTTCACAAAAGTTGATCCCCTCTTCATCCTCTACACAATGGACCAAGTAAAGTATGATTTTGATGACTTTGGTCGAGCTAGGGTTTTCTTGAGTTGCCTAAAGGAGGTATAAATTCTTCCATTTAGTTTGGTTTTAGTTTCCTTGCATTCTTGTGTAGTTTAGAGGTTGATTGTGTGTGGAATTATGATCTTAGAAATCCCAAGAGAAGGGTTTGAGTGTTTGTTTGGAATTGGTGATGTGTAGTGGCTGCCTACAGACCTTAGGATGGATTTGTATGGCCTAGGACAGGGACGCGAACTTAGAACTTTTTGACATCGATAAATTTAACTGTTTGTGAGTGTAATTAGGAATCTGGGATGACCCGAGAGACCCATAAATTAAGTTCCCTTGAAAGTGAGACGTTCAGGCAACCATGAAGTAACCCTAGAAACCTGAGCCCCTAATGAGCATTCCAGGCCGCACATTTATTTGATTTAGCCGCAAATTGCGGCCAAGTCGGGGTGGTTTTGTGTGATTTTTGGACCATAGCCTCCTTATCAGATATCTAGAGCAACCCCATATCCAAAATTGGATAGTTTGACCTGAGTCTAAATCTGGGAGCACTTAAATGTGATTTTGGCTATATTTTCCGTATTTTGAAGGATGAGTTTTGATATTTGGATTGGTTTTTGGTTGTTGAATGTTTGTACATCAACGAATAGGGGTAATTTGTTATTTTGCACGCGTAGGTTATAGGTTCTAACCTATAGACGATCCGTATACCATATCGGTTTTATGAACTCGATTCTAATAGCATTTGCGATTATGTTGATATTGTAGGTACCTTCGCATGGATTCTGAGGATGAGCGTGGCGTCATCGACTCCAGCAAGCGAAGATCGAGGTGAGTAGATCTATATCTACGGAGGAAGTCGGGTGGATGGCGTATAGCACCCCCGCAAAGTTTTGGTGGAAACCGATTTATAGCATATGGTTAAGAAAACCTAGATTAGGAAACTAGGGTTAGAGTTAAAAGATTGTTAGTGAAACCATATTATAAACTAAATGATAGTTAGAAGTGTTTTGATACGACTAGTATGTGGTGACGGAATTTGAGGATGACGTTTGACGATATTGCCGTTTAGGGTACTATAGGACTAGATAGCCGACGTAATTGTGTCATCTGAACCATACCTATTTCCAAACCGAAGAATCGTATGCATCTTTTAAACATATACCTTGAGGGACTTTACGTATTTTCAAATGATATCTTTTCTTTAAAAACACCGTAACCCCTACTTTCAAAACTACGATTCGCATCTTTCAAAAACTGTTTGTATGGTTCGGGTGTGTATGTTAGATTAGATAATTATGCTTATAGTAAAGATAGAATGTATTTGTAAATTTGACTTGATGTGGGATATAAATGCGATGAAAAGAATATATGACGTGATATGGTGATTTGATGATATGTTGGTATACGGATGTAAGTCGATCGAGATGATTGATACTCTGCCGGTCCCCTGATATGAGATTGTTGAAGATGTGACTTGGGACATAGGTATATAAATATATATAGAATGTCGTGAATCATGAATGATAGGCTGTACATGACATTAAGCCGTACCCTCATTGTCTTATAGGTTGATAGGATCCCTATTGGTTTAATGCCGCCGTACGATGATCTTCTGTACGTGATGAGTTTGACTTGATGTTTGATCCATACCCTTGACTAGAGGCTGCCGTACGATGGATTACACTGTACGTGATGTTGTGTGGCTAGATGCCGATTGATAGATTCACTGACTCGGTCTTGTTAGATACGTATACCCGTCAGCATTTGCATATGATTTACCTTATGCTGCATTCATGTTATCCGTATTGCGTTACTTATACTTATGCTAGTACACCTGCACCATTATCGATGATGCGTATGTTACACTTAAACAGATTTGTCGGCTCACACACTTCATCATCGATAATTGCCATGTCACTACACGGTAGGATTGCTACATCCATATTAGCGCACATACATATTGTATACTCATACTTGCGTATATACCTACTTGTATATCCATATTGGCACACATACATATTGTACACTCATACTTGAGTATATACCTTCTTGTACATCCATATTGGCGCACATACACATTGTACACTCATACTTGCGTATATACCTACTTGTACATCCATATTGGCGCACATACACATTGTACACTCGTACTTGCGTATATACCTACTTACTTGCGTACATACATATTGTACACCCATAATTGCGGACATACACATTTGTATGTCCATACTTGCGTACAGACATATTGTACACCCATACTTGCATACAGACATATTGTACACCCATATTTGCATACATACATATTGTACACCCATACTTGCGGACATACACATTTGTACGTCCATACTTGCGTACATACACATATCCACCTTTTTACGATATTGCATTCGATTTTGGAGATTTGGGAAATGCATGATATATTTTAAAACTGAATTTATTTAAAAGAGCGGTTTTCCCTCGATATGTGCATATTAATGTTCCATATTGCATGATATACGGATATGCTAACATTTCTGTTATATATCGCATACATCATGCTTTATGATTACACGCATTGAGATATGTTGTTTTTATGAGATTTCTAGATTTGAGAACCGTGGCTATTTCAAAAGAAAGCATGTACTGTTTTAAAAACCCGGTTTCTCTTGATATGATATTTCAGTGCGTCCACCATGTGTTTTCTCGGTTATGAGACGTATGACATGTGAAACCCGATTCGAGGAGCTGGATGAGGCCGATTGCGGGTACATGGTGGACCCGGTATGGTACTCTGGGGCGAGAAAAGATTGCTTTGCAGTAGACGGTGAGCCTGGCAGTGGGACTACTACCTACCGGTGATATTATTTAGGCTCGGCGGATATCCGGAGGATACCGACCGGAGACGATAGATGAGATGGGCCGATCCAGACTAACGGAGCACGAGATATGAGGATTTACGTGTCGATGCTAGACACGGGTTTCATGATGTTTTCGGGCGTCGATGTTGGACACCTAGGTTCCATGATTTTGATGTGTCGCGAGGGACACCGTTGATTTATATCCTCATACTTACATGCATACATGCATTGATTATATGGTTGAACGAGATCTACATGCATACGTACATTGATTATATGGTTGGACGAGATCCACATGCATACAGACATTGGTTATATTGTTGGATTATATCCGCTTACATATAGGTATTGATTACATTGTTAGCACATATGATGACCCGGTCACCCTAGATATCATAATATTACCCTTATGATATAGTTGACCTAGGAGTCGTTGTTTATTCGATTTCTACTTGTAGATGTTTTTCTACTCATGAGTTGGCAACTCACCCCCGTTGTGCCACAGTTCTTGCAGGTTGACCGCATGGATCCGTAGCGGCATCGCTGGCACATAGCTTCATTTGGGTGTTTCGCATTGGTAGGTAGGGCATTTGTATCGTACCCACTCTTGTATTTATATTTCATATTGTATCTAGTCAACTCCATCAGTCAAAATTTGTAATTTGTATAAGTAATGAGACTTAGTGAGATTGTGGTTGCGAGACTTAGAGCGAGGGGTTTTCCGCTACTTGTGGTTTTGATGTCTTGCTTATTTCTTTATCTTTTGTGGTGAACTTCGCCATTGGGCGTCGTATATTTACATATATTGTCTTGCGTGGTTGTGATCCGCCGGTTGGCGAAGAGCTAGCTCCCGCTTGGGGATGCCTTTATCATTATCTTGTATTGGTGGTTTTGGATCAAAAAAATACAAAAGAGGTGCTACCTAAATTTTTATAAGACGAAAACCTGTTTTCCAACTTGCATTTTTTTCATGTTCCATCACCTATGCATTTATGAAAACATTGATTTCATTATACCTTTGTTTCAAAACTTCACCTCCTTTATTTTCTTTAAAAGGTTTAGATTTCTGGGTTTCAGCTTACTTGAATTCCGTTACGCCTTTAGACGTTGTGTGATTCAAGTGCTGGTCACGAGCTAATATTTCAGGCTGTAACAATTAAACTAGTAAACAAGAAGAGTTCTAACTACTCTGTAAAGAGAGTTATATCAAAAGATCTGTGTCCTTCGGTCTTCTACCGTCTTCCTTAGCTCCTTGAGGTCTTCTTGATCGAGCTTGACTGCCGGTTTTCCTCTATCGAACATGATCCACCCGTGGGATGTGGTTTATGGCTTTAGCTCCACACTAAAAATCTAGTAGAGCAACTAAAGGCTCTAAGTTGCTAATCTAGAGTGTCTAGTGATGTAGTGAATTGTTTGTTGGATATATGTATGCCCTAGAGGCCATTATATGATAGTAGATGTATCGGTATGTGTGTGTGTGTATTCAAAGGACGTTCTTTCTTGACATGATAGTATGCTATCTGGTTGTTCTTTATCTTAACATGTTCACTTGTTCACGTATATTACTCATTTGGTACATGCTGATAAAGCCCTTAGGATATTTGCTTGACTACTGAGATTATGATGTGGATCATGCTAGTGGGACATGTGTAGTTTTTAAGTATATTCTTGAATTGTTCCTAGTCGTGGGTGTATCGAGACGGGGCATCGATATTCCAGAGTAGACGAGCGTATACGTTACTTGACCCATATGATAAGCGATGGATGATCCTATATCTATTGGTGTGGTGACACCAAATACTGTATACGGGTGCTCAGTGAGACTGGGTACACTGAACGGACTCACCGAGAACTCCTATGTGGTATTATATCTATCGTCGGGTAGCATTTCTTAGGTGACACTGGTACCGGTTAGTCTGTAGACCCGAGATGTTCATAGAGTCTTGTGTGTCCTCCCACTGTAGTTTGATCTCTACCTTACCATGGCTCTACTGAGTTGTGCAACCAGGTGGATTTTAGATACAGTCCCGAGGCACATGGAGGCAATGAGCGATAGGAGGGGTTTCGTCTCTCCCGGTATTGGGGGTTGATGTTGCGCTATGCACGATTGGCTACAACAGGAAGTTCCTGGCCAAGGCTGATGAAATTTACTGATAAGTGTTATCAGTAGTTTCTTTATCAGTTATGAGCCATATACCGGCATGACTTATTGAGTTATTGGGGTTGACGATACCATCCCTAGACTCGATATGCAGCATATCTGATGAAGAGACCGGACTTTACGGTAAGTGTTGCCAGTTGGCTCGATAGGAGTTTTGACAGATTCGCTTGTGTTTCTTCTGATCGCTCAATACCTGGGAGCCATTACGTACAGCTTGTGCCACTGACAGTTTGTGGGTATGTGATATGATCATTGCCTACTGCTAGCGTATTGACGAGTCTTAGTGTCCCACAAAAGGGTTTCCTAGCTCAGGCGAAAAGATGTGGGGTGGATATGGGATATGTGTGGGAGCTCGATTAAATGCGTGTATTTGATACCGTATTTTAATCGGGCATTATTGAACGGGTCATATGTGATATGACCGGGTTATTAAATCAAGTGTTGAATTATTATTAAGTCCATTAGCTCAATTATTAAAACCTATTTCTTTATGATGCATGCATGAGTGTATATATATGTTGATATGGATGCACACATCAAGCATACATGTGTCATAGTTTATGATACATTGGTGATGGTAATGCAAGACTCACATGGTAACATATTTATATATTTTGATTATTGAGAAAAGCAAAATAGGAATAAAATCATGGTTGACTATTCAACTCTCTACTCTTGTGTTGACTATAGTCAAAACCATGGTTTCATTGCCCATGGTTTATGTAGCCCATGGTTTTGCTTAAACTCAAGTTTCAAAATATCTAGATATTTTGTAACCATGGTTAGGGATGTGATTATCCTCACTCTCTCTCTTGATTATGTTGATTATTCTTTCATGAGTCAAGTATAGCCATTCTCCTTCTTCTTCTTCCTTCAAGCTTACTAGGTTTTTGTAAGTGAGTGAAGAACATAAAAAGAAAAGGTTTTTAAGTGAGATCCAAACCCACATCACCTGTAACGCTTCGAAAATCGTTTAGGCAGTTTTTCGGTAATCGGCAAAATTTGCAATCTTTTCCGTAAAAAGTCAAAATAGGTATTTTTCATTATAGACCTAATTATACAAATTTAGATAAGATATTATTATAAATTGGTCACTAAAATGTCACTTAAAATTTTCTAGTTAATTAAAAAAATTTCCTTAATTAATTATTTTTAATATTATTTTAAGCTTTTAAAAATACATTTAATTAGTGATAAATACAAATTTAAATAGGTAAATTACACACTTAGGAAACATTATAAACTAAAATTTAGTGTTAATAAAATTTTAGCAAGACTTTTCAAAGTTTTGTTCTATGGTTTAAAATTTTATTCAAAAATGGCTTAAAAGGGGGTTTTTTGTGTAAAAATTGATGTGATAGTCATTAATTGAGCTTGGGAAAGGCTTTTTGTGTAGAATTTTCTACACCATTCACACAAACACACCCTCCTCTACTTTAGGTCGAGCTTGCTGCTGCCCCCTTCCTTTTTTTCCCTCACTCCTCTTGCTTTAATTCTTGCAAAAATCAACAAATTCCATAAAAAAAATACACACTTTTCCTTCTCAAATTCAAACCAAAACCCAAATCCATCCCTTCCCTAACCCTAATTTGTTTGAAAAGTGAAGAAAAGAGGTGTCTTGGAGGCTAGTGCAAGTTTGGAATCAACTCTTGTAAGGTATAAATCCTAATCTAGTTGCTTAATTTGCTAGAATTAATAGTTCAAGTATGAATTTTAGTTATAAATTCTTGTTTTTGAAATTTCAAGAAAAGAGGTGATGTTGTAGTTTGGGTTTGAAGTTGAATAAGTGTGTTTAGGTTAGTATTGTGGCCATCTAGTGTATTAGGTCGGATATTTGTGCGATGTTGCGATCGCTATATCGTTAATTCGCAATGTTTGCTTTGAAATCGGCATGCTAATTGCTTACTAGTTTTTCTAAAATTTTAGGAGGTGATATATTTGTGTTATTTTGGCGATATAATTAGCATCTTATACGACTATTATGGTGTGTGAATGCGGAGTTTTGTCTAGTCGGGTTTTAGTTTTGACAATTGCCCCGAAACGGCTATTTTAGTTAAGGTTTTAGCGATTTTCGTGTATTTTCCGCGTACCGAGTGCACGTTGTGATTAATTCGAGAGCGTCGATCTTTTCATAGTGTGAGTTGCGTCATTTCAGAAATCTGTAATCTTATATTGCGTGTTATGCAATTCTAGGATCGGTCGCGGAAATATCGGACGCGGCGCGTAAATGCAAGGCGGTGGTCGGTTCGGATTAGCAGGGCTTTCAGGTGAGTAGATGTATTCATCTATGGGGGAATCGTCTGGATGGCGTGAGGCGCCCTCTAGTTAGGATTACTTTATTTCTTGCAACATATGCATTGTTAGTTAGCTAACCCCCCCTCATTCACATTTCATACCCTTATTGCTAATCGTATGCTAGATTGCATGGATATTCATATACACATGTGCGATATTACTTCGTAGGACACGAACACCATTACCATTGGCTCCCGTTGCACGCGCACTATTCATGTGACACACACGCCTTTGGTAATTGCCATGCCACGAGCACCATAGAACCTGTTTAGCTTAGTGTCACCAATTGCATCATACATGATATACGAAATCGCATAGCACGTATTTACCTCGCATCATCATCATACTTACATAGATTTCTAGCCACGAATTGCATCGCATACCTTGATATCATAAACATTTATCATATACAACATGTTGAGTATTATGATTTTCTTGAGGATTTCAGTATTGCTGCGATTTCTGGATTTTAGGGAAAACCGCAAGAATTTAATAAAAGCTTATAATTATCGTTTTTTTTAAAAACAAAGTTGCGGTTTTCTCGTGATGTATGTGTCGTCCACCATGAGTTTTCATGTTTTCTGTTGGATTTCGAGACCCGATTCGAGGAGTGGATGAACCGTCTCGGGTACATGGTGGGCCCGGTATGGTACCCCAGGGCAAGAAGATCGAGTTTTAGATGATGAGCCTGGCAGGAGAAGACTACCTATCGGTGATGTCTGGCGCGGCGGATATCCGGAGGATACCGACCGTTGTCGTGAGATTTGATGATATGGGCCGATCCGGACTGACGGAGCCCGATGTATTGAGACATTGATACAGTGAGACAGATGTGTTTTCATATTTGGTGTCGATGCTTGACACGGGTTTCAGATGATTTCTTGATGGTATTTACCTATTATACAGATATTCTTTTTTTCTAAAGTTAAGAATGCAGAACTCATAGCATTTAAAACACTTAAAGATTTAGTATTGACATTGCATACATGTCCATGCATACTACAGGTATTACATCACATCTGGACATACATGCTGTGACGCATTTGCGTGCATTCTTACGATAGCCTTACTAGATGTTATATTCTACTCACGAGCTGGCAACTCACCCCCGTTGTGCCACAGTGTCTTGCAGGTCGGACTCATCAGCCTAGTAGCGGAGGCTTATCTTGTTAGTGACTTCTTTTGCTCAGACTCGCGACATTGCTCGTAGGTGGGTTGCAAGAGTGCTTTTATCTTCTTTTTTTGTACTATTTTTGTATCTAGTATTCTCCATCTACCACTTCTTATGTGTATATGCGACCTAGTGATGAGACTGAGAGATTTGTGTATATGTGATTTCTTTTGGTCGAGCTCACTTGAGCCGACGTTGTGTTTTCTTATATTTTGCATTCTTTATGCTCTTTTCTTGATATTACATATATATATATATTGCGTGTGATTGTGATCCACCTTGGGCGAAGAGTTAGCTCCCGCTTGGGGATGCCATTTTTTGATTACAGGTTTATATATTTTATTGTACCCATTTTGGGGGATAGTATTTACAGAGGAGACTCTGCCGAAATTTTCGGAAATTTTTGATGTTTTTTTAAAGGGGTTCAATGCAACTAAATTGATTTCAAGTCGTTTTTCATGAAAGGTTTCCTTCACTCTCTTTGGTTTTGGTTTAGATTTTCTGGGCTTTGGCTGACTTAGTTTACGTTACGCCTTTAGACGTCTCGTAATCTAAGTGCCAGTCATGTTCCGTACTTTCGGGTCGTGACAAAGTTGGTATCAGAGCATAGGTTTTACCTTTCTGAGTGTAGGATGACCTTGGTAGATGGAGTAGGTGACTTAAGCAGAGTGGCGTAGCGTGGGTATGATCCGCGACATACTTACGATACGGTACTCCGCCTAAGTGACCTTAGGACATAATTGCTTGTATTTCCTTTCTTGATTCTTTGCATTCCTTGATTCAATTGCAATGTTCTTATCGGTCCTGTTTCTTATTCCAGCTTCGATGCCGCCAAAGACTACGAGAGCTCAGCGGGCTTCCGCTAGGGATGAGATTCGAGCGGGCTCGTCTGAGGTGAGGATCGAGCGGGATGATATGCCTACCCCTCAGGGTCATATTGATCCGCCTTATCCAGACCATATTGCCAGATTAGAGGCCGACATGCAGGAGTTGCGACAGATGATGGGATCTTTAGTTGAGTCCAGTCGGGCACAGAGATCCGAGAATGTTCCTTCTACCGCACAGACCACGATTGTACCTGCTGCACCGATGGTCACTCCTGCTGCTACTGTGACTATCCCTGTTTCACTACAGGAGTTCATGAGATTGAGACCTCCATCTTTTACCGGTATGGATGCGACAGAGGAACCACAGGCATTTCTTGATAGGATGGCTCTGATTTGCCGTTCGTTGAGGTGTTCTGATGATAGGTTGGTGGAGTTTGCGAGTTTTCGTCTGGAGGGTCTTGCCCAGACATGGTACGATTCAATAGAGAGAGGCCGAGCTGCAGGTCTACCTTCTATGACCTGGGATGAGTTTACAGCTGCGTTTTTTGCCCGTTTTCTTCCGGAGAGTGTCCGAGATGCTCGAGCCCGTAGTTTTGAGTCTCTGCATAAGACTCCTGGGATGACGGTGTCGGAGTATGATATACAACTTACCCAGTTGTCTCGATATGCTCCGTACCTAGTAGACACAGAAGAGAAGAGAATAGAGAGGTTTGTGCGAAGGCTTGATACACAGCTATTCCTTGCCATCGGTACCCAGCACTTTGATACACAGCTATTCCTTGCCATCGGTACCCAGCACTTTGATACATACGCAGCTGCGATGGATGCAGCCTTACTTTTGGAGGAGCGTATTTCTGAGACTCCGGTCATTTCTGGGCCGAAGAGGATCCGTACTGATATGCCAGCTCAGTGGTAGATGGGTAGACACCACGATAGATTATTTCCGGGAGATGGTGGAGGCAGAGGATTGAGATGAGGTCAGTTATTTGGTTCATATCCACAGACCCAGCAGTCGTCTCCAGGATGTTTTCGGTGTGGGAGTCAGTACCACCGTGTCAGAGACTGTACCATGGGGCGCCAGGGCACGGCGACAGTCCCGCATGTGACCTTACCACCTTCACCACCTCCTCAGAGAGCTCTACTTCCTACTCCTGATGATGCTCCACGCCAGCCAGATGCTCCTAGAGGTCGTGGGCATGGCGGTCCGGTTCAGAGAGGACGAGGCGATAGAGGCAGAGGTAGAGGCCGAGGTAGAGGCAGAGGGCAGCCAGCTATTAGTGGTGGACAGGCCCGAGTGTTCGCGTTAACTCCTCAAGATGCACAGGCATCCAATGCCGTCGTGACAGGTACTCTGCCAGTATGTTCTTTTGATGCACGGGTATTATTTGATCCAGGCTCCACACATTCCTATGTATCCACGTACTTTGCACCGAGGTTGGGCCGAGAGTCTTCTCCGTTAGATCAGCCGCTTGTCGTTATTACACTAGTAGGCGAGTCGTTTGTTGCCCGTTTTATGTACCGATCGTGTTCCGTTCGTATCGGGGAGAGAGATTCTTTAGTTGATTTGATTCTCCTCGATATGCTAGACTTTGACGCTCTTCTTGGTATAGACTGGCTAGCCACCTGTTATGCATCCGTGGACTGCCGTGAGAAAGCAGTCAGATTCAGTTTTCCTGGTGAGCCGGTTCTTGTTATTCAGGGAGATCATAGCGCTACCCTTCCCAGCTTGATTTCTTCTCTTCGCGTTGGTCAGCTCTTAAGGAAAGGGTGTCAGGGATTCTTAGGCTATGTTTGTGATACTAGCTCCACAGAGGTTCCGTTGGACCAGGTCCCTGTTGTGAGAGAGTTCCCTGATGTATTCCCTGACGAGCTGCCTGGTCTGCCACCAGAGCGCGAGATTGAGTTCTGCATCGACTTGATCCCCGGCACGAGGCCTATCTCTATACCGCCTTATCGGATGGCCCCGGCGGAGCTGAGAGAGCTGAAGGATCAGTTATAGGACTTGCTGGACAAAGGGCTTATCCGACCGAGTGTGTCACCATGGGGTGCTCCCGTTCTGTTTGTTAAGAAGAAGGACGGAAGTATGCGCTTATGCATTAATTATCGTCAGCTGAACCGAGTTACTGTGCGGAACAGATATCCCCTACCCCGCATTGATGACTTATTCGATCAGCTCCAGGGTGCAGGGTTTTTCTCGAAGGTTGATTTACGGTCAGGTTATCACCAGTTGCGGGTTCGGAAGGAGGATATTCCGAAGACTGCTTTTTGTACTCGATATGGTCATTATGAGTTCTTGGTGATGTCGTTCGGGCTCACCAATACCCCGGCAGCATTTATGGACTTGATGAACCGTGTATTCAGGCCGTATCTCGATCAGTTCATCATCGTGTTCATTGACGACATCTTGGTTTATTCTCGGAGCCGGGTGGAGCATGAGTAGCACTTGCGTATCATATTGCAGACTTTGAGAGAGCATCAGCTGTTCGCTAAATTTTCCAAGTGCGCATTCTGATTAGACAATGTCGACTTCTTGGGTCATGTGGTGACGAGAGATGGTATTTGTGTAGACCCGAAGAAGATCGAGGCAGTTCAGCGTTGGCCTAGACCGGTATCAATTACAGAGGTTCGCAGCTTTCTGGGTCTGGCAGGCTATTATCGACGTTTTGTCCAGGATTTCTCCCGTATTGCTGCACCACTGACCGGGTTGACCCGGAAGGGGGTCCCTTTTGATTGGACCCAGGCATGTGAGGATAGTTTCCAGCAGTTGAAGACTCGTCTGACTACTGCACCAGTGTTAGCATTGCCTTCAGGATCAGGCGGTTTCGTGGTATATTGTGATACTTCTCGAGTGGGGCTGGGCTGTGTATTAATGCAGCACGACAGAGTTATCGCATATGCTTCTCGGCAGCTGAGGAAACACGAACAGAACTACCCTACTCATGATTTAGAGATGGCTGCAGTGGTATTTGCACTTAAGATCTGGAGACATTACCTATACGGTGAGTCGTGCCAGATATTCACTGACCACAAGAGTTTGAAGTATATCTTTCAGCAGCGATATCTGAATCTGAGACAACGCCGTTGGATGGAGTTGGTAAAAGATTTTGACTGCGAGATTTTATACCATCCGGGCAAGACGAATGTGGTGGCAGATACTTTGAGTAGGAGGCCCGGAGGTAGCTTATCTTGTTTGAGCGCAGTACAGATGCAATCGACGTCGGATTGGCAAGTTTTATGTGACAGCAGGGTGCAGTTCGAATTTACTCCTACAGGGGGACAGCTGGCCCATTTCAGAGCACGCCCACAGTTACTTGACCGTATCCGCGAGGCACAGTCTGGCGATGCCCGTATTTTAGAGATTATTGAGAAGATTCGGCAGGGATGAGTTTCTGAGTTCGTGATTGATGATCAGGGGATACTTCGATTTGGGACTCGACTGTGCGTACCAAATTCTGAGGGACTGAGGCGCGATATCCTCGAGGAGGCACATAGATCAGTATACAGTGTGCATCCAAGTTCCACCAAGATGTACCATGATTTGAGAGAGGTTTACTGGTGGGACGGGATGAAGAAGGATGTTACAGACTTTGTGTCGAGATGCCTGACTTGTCAGCAAGTCAAGGACGAGCACCAGAGGCCAGCCGGTGAGTTACAGCCTTTGCCCATCCCTGAGTGGAAGTGGGAGCAGGTCTCCATAGACTTCATTGTGGGTCTACCCAGGACCAGTCGAGGGTATGACTCTATTTGGGTGATTGTGGATCGACTGACGAAAGCGGCTCACTTCCTGCCAGTGAAGACCACTTTTGGATTTTCTCAGTACGCCCAGGTTTATATTGATGAGATCGTGCAACTGCATGGCGTTCCAACTTGCATCGTGTCCGACCGGGGCACCCAGTTTACCAGCCGATTATGGCAGAAACTTCAGGAAGCTTTGGGCACCCGATTGAGTTTTAGCACAGCCTTTAGCCGCAGACTGACGGTCAGTCGGAGCGTACTATTCAGACTCTTGAGGACATGCTCAGAGCTTGTGTTTTAGATTTCGGTGGTAGCTGGGATCGTCATTTGCCTTTGATCGAGTTCTCCTACAATAATAGCTTCCAGGAGACGATTCAGATGGCACATTTCGAGGCTTTATATGGGAGGAGATGTCGATCGCCTGTATATTGGACAGAGCTCTGGGAGAGTAGTATTTTGGGGCCGCAGATTGTACAGGAGACGACCGAAAAGATACATATGATTCGGGACAGGATGAGAGCAGCACAGAGTAGGCAGAAATCATATGCTGACAGGCGCCGTCGCCGACTCGAGTTCGCTGTTGGCGATCATGTTTTCCTGAGGGTCTCTCCGATGAAGGGTGTGATGAGATTTGGACGGAAAGGGAAGCTGAGTCCTAGATATGTTGGTCCCTTCGAGATCTTAGAGCGTGTTGGTCCAGTCGCTTATCGGTTAGCTCTTCCGCCCAGCTTTCCCGATGTTCACCCCGTGTTCCATGTCTCGATGCTCCGCAAATACCTTCATGATCCTTCCCATGCGATTCAGCACCAGACGATCCAGCTAGAGCGTGATCTTTCATTCACTGAGCAGCCGGTGGTCATTTTGGATCGGCAGGTGAAGAAATTGAGGTCGAAGGTTATATCGTCCGTCAAGGTCCTTTGGCGTGGCCCGAACAGCGAGGAGGTCACCTGGGAGACCGAGGTCGAGATGAGGAAGAGATATCCCCATCTTTTTGAAGGTACGCATAGTTAAATTTTTAAAATCGGGGACCGAATTTTTTTTAGGGGGGAAGATTGTAACGCTTCGAAAATCGTTTCAAAATTTGTAGTCTTTTCCGTAAAAAGTCAAAATAGGTATTTTTCATTATAGACCTAATTATACAAAATTTAGATAAGATATTATTATAAATTGGTCACTAAAATGTCACTTAAAATTCTCTAGTTAATTAAAAAAATTTCCTTAATTAATTATTTTTAATATTATTTTAAGCTTTTAAAAATACATTTAATTAGTGATAAATAAAAATTTAAATAGGTAAATTACACACTTAGGAAACATTATAAACTAAAATTTAGTGTTAATAAAATTTTATCAAGACTTTTCAAAGTTTTGTTCTATGCTTTAAAATTTTATTCAAAAATGGCTTAAAATGGGGTTTTTTGTGTAAAAATTGATGTGATAGTCATTAATTGAGCTTGGGAAAGGCTTTTTGTGTAGAATTTTCTACACCATTCATACACACACACCCTCCTCTACCTTAGGTCGAGCTTGCTGCTGCCCCCTTCCTTTTTTTTCCCTCACTCCTCTTGCTTTAATTCTTGCAAAAATCAACAAATTCCATAAAAAATACACACTTTTCCTTCTCAAATTCAAACCAAAACCCAAATCCATCCCTTCCCTAACCCTAATTTGTTTGAAAAGTGAAGAAAATAGGTGTCTTGGAGGCTAGTGCAAGTTTGGAATCAACTCTTGTAAGATATAAATCCTAATCTAGTTGCTTAATTTGCTAGAATTAATAGTTCAAGTGTGAATTTTAGTTATAAATTCTTGTTTTTGAAATTTCAAGAAAAGAGGTGATGTTGTAGTTAGGGTTTGAAGTTGAATAAGTGTGTTTAGGTTAGTATTGTGGCCATCTAGTGTATTAGGTCGGATATTTGTGCGATGTTGCGATCACGATATCGTTAATTCACGATGTTTGCTTTGAAATCGGCATGCTAATTGCTTACTAGTTTTTCTAAAATTTTAGGAGGTGATCTAATTGTGTTATGTTGGTGATATAATTAGCATCTTATACGACTATTAGGGTGTGTGAATGCGGAGTTTTGTCTAGTTGGGTTTTAGTTTTGACAATTGCCCCGAAACAGCGATTTTAGTTAAGGTTTTAGCGATTTTCGTGTATTTTCCGCGTACCGAGTGCACGTTGTGATTAATTCGAGAGCGTCGATCTTTTCATAGTGTGAGTTGCGTCATTTCAGAAATCTGTAATCTTATATTGTGTGTTATGCAATTCTAGGATTGGTCGCGGAAATATCGGACGCGGCGCGTAAAGGCAAGGCGGTGGTCGGATCGGATTAGCGGGGCTTTCAGGTGAGTAAATATATTCATCTATGGGGGAATCGTCTCGATGGCGCGAGGCGCCCCCTAGTTAGGATTACTTTATTTCTTGCAACATATGCATTGTTAGTTAGCTAACCCCCCCTCATTCACATTTCATACCCTTATAGCTAATCGTCTGCTAGATTGCATGGATATTCATATACACATGTGCGATATTACTTCGTAGGACACGAACACCATTACCATTGGCTCCTGTTGCACGCGCACTATTCATGTGACACACACGCCTTTGGTAATTGCCATGCCACGAGCACCATAGAACCTGTTTAGCTTAGTGTCACCAATTGCATCATACATGATATACGAAATCGCATAGCACGTATTTACCTCGCATCATCATCATACTTACATAGATTTCTAGCCACGAATTGCATCGCATACCTTGTTATCATAGACATTTATCATATACAACATGTTGAGTATTATGATTTTCTTGAGGATTTCAGTATTGCTGCGATTTCTGGATTTTAGGGAAAATCGCAAGAATTTAATAAAAGCTTATAATTATCATTTTTTTTAAAAACAAAGTTGCGGTTTTCTCGTGATGTATGTGTCGTCCACCATGAGTTTTCATGTTTTCTGTTGGATTTCGAGACCCGATTCGAGGAGTGGATGAACCGTCTCGGGTACATGGTGGGCCCGGTATGGTACCCCGGGGCAAGAAGATCGAGTTGTAGACGATGAGCCTGGCAGGGGAAGACTACCTACCGGTGATGTCTGGCGCGGAGGATATCCGGAGGATAATGACCGTTGTCGTGAGATTTGATGATATGGGCCGATCCGGACTGACGGAGCCCGATGTATTGAGACATTGATACAGTGAGACATTGAGACAGATGTGTTTTCATATTTGGTGTCGATGCTTGACACGGGTTTCAGATGATTTCTTGATGGTATTTAGCTATTATACAGATATTCTTTTTTTCTAAAGTTAAGAATGCAGAACTCATAGCATTTAAAACACTTAAAGATTTAGTATTGACATTGCATACATGTGCATGCATACTACAGGTATTACATCACATCTGGACATACATGCTGTGACGCATTTGCGTGCATTCTTACAATAGCCTTACTAGATGTTATATTCTACTCACGAGCTGGCAACTCACCGCCGTTGTGCCACAGTGTCTTGCAGGTCGGACTCATCAACCTAGTAGCGGCGGCTTATCTTGTTAGTGACTTCTTTTGCTCAGACTCGCGACATTGCACGTAGGTGGGTTGCGAGAGTGCTTTTATCTTCTTTTTTTGTACTATTTTTGTATCTAGTATTCTCCATCTACCACTTCTTATGTGTATATGCGACCTAGTGATGAGACTGAGAGATTTCTGTATTTGTGGTTTCTTTTGGTCGAGCTCACTTGAGTCCACGTTGTGTTTTCTTATATTTTGCATTTTTATGCTCTTTTCTTGATATTACATATATATATTGCGTGTGATTGTGATCCTCCTTGGGCGAAGAGCTAGCTCCCGCTTGGGGATGCCATTTTGTGATTACAGGTTTATATATTTTGTTTTACCCATTTTAGGGGATAGTATTTACAGAGGAGACTCTGCCGAAATTTTCGGAAATCTTTGATGTTTTTTCTAAAGGGGTTCAATGCAACTAAATTGATTTCAAGTCGTTTTTCATGAAAGGTTTCCTTCACTCTCTTTGGTTTTTGTTTATATTTTCTGGGCTTTGGCTGACTTAGTTTACGTTACGCCTTTAGACATCTCATAATCTAAGTGCCAGTCACGTTCCGTACTTTCGGGTCGTGACATCACCAATCTATATTAGTCTATCCCACTAGTGTAGGTTGTTTGCTCCACTTCTTCAAAGATCAAGCGAAGGTAGGAGCTTGAGAAAAGGGACTCTGTGGTGTATCGTCGTGAACTTGGAAGGAATCAAAAGATCCGGTTCAAACCCTAGTTGATCCAAGGAGTCAAGGAGGGAGGTCTTCAATGGTTGTATTTCTCACCTCTTAGTGTTAGACACTTGTTTGTATGTGATACTAAGTTTTGTTACCCTAATTTTCTAGTTCGATTCATTGTTGGTATTGTTTAGCACCCCTAAATTTTTTTTATAGCATGTTTGGTGCAACCCAAACCCTAGGCATGGTGCTAGAGAATCCCTACAGTGGTATCAAAGCCAAGCTAGAAACTTAGACAATTTTATAAATATTACGAAATTGAAACAACTCCGAAAATACAATAAACTGAAACCGTGGAATATGCTCTCTGTAGATTTTTAAATGGCCTCAAAATTTTTTTAAGCAACTGCAGAAGCTTGCATATGATGCACTGAGAACACTGGAGAAAAACGAGGCTCATCCACCAGTTTTGACCCGGTCACATGACCATTTTATCCGGCCTGGCCAGCCCCTGATCCCCTGTTCTGCCTCGTTTTCCTCTTGTGCTCTGGTCTGTAGATTTTGGTGTTTCAGGTATTGTTTGTTTAGCCCAAAATTTCATGTGATGTTAATTTTGGTTAAGGGCTAATTCGGAGTATTTCGTAGTCGTAATTTTAACATTTTTTTCTGGTAACTTGGATGACGTTTAACAGTTCAAACGAACATCAAATACCACCTCATTACTCTAGCTGAAAATTTTCAAGTGTTGGAATTTTCCAAATTAAAGATATTCGATAGTACATGAAAGTAACCCTATGGACCCTCTAGAGGAACATAACCATAACTCGATTTTATGACCATGGAACCACGGCCAGACCTTAGAGTTTGCCGTAGTTCCATGGTGCCATAGGTGAGGCAAGGGTTGACCCTTCTACGGTTGGTCCATAGGCACTGTGGCATGTTTTGGGTATTTCAAGTTTGCTCAAGTGTTGAGCTCTCGGGGTAATTTGTGGGTGTTTGTTGATTCGATCGAAACATTTAACATCATCTAGATATATGTGAATGTGATATAATAATTGGAATCTACACTAATTAGTTTTGTGAAAAGTAATTACTTACGTGTAAATCTAACATTTTGGCCTCGGGTGGAATCGGGAATCTTGTTGAATTACCCGACTTCTTTTAAAAAGGTGTTTTCATAGATGAGACCCAAATGTAATATTTGCATCGTTAGGTATAAAATCCAGAATATGTGATAATCCAGGTTTATGATGTCTAAAGGCTTTGATGATTCCAATTGTTGTAGTTTTTCACTTTCCTTTCTGCGACCGTAAGTGTAGTATGTGGTGTATCGCCAGTTTCGCAGCTATACAACAACGACAATTGGGGTACGTATACTTACTTACGTTGATGATATATGATATTATGTGTTGCTGAGATATGATGTACAGGATCGTTGTGAATGAATAGCCGGGTTTTTTTAATGTGAGATGAGAGTTTTTCTTTTCATTCATGTAAAATTCATTGTATGTAATATTCTTTTATTGGAGCACTTCCGGGTTGAGGATGATGTCACCATTGTTGTATATTATTTACTTTTCCACATTAGGATAGACCCAAGGTGGGGAGCATAAGTGACCGGGTTTTGGGGTCCAGTGGGAGGCCATCTCGAGGAGTCGAGATTGGGTCTCTTAACTCTAGAATTGGAAGGGTCACATGTCGCCATCGTAAGGATCTAAGGGTGTGGGCTTGGCTATTCATCGGGACCGTGGAATCCGTATTTTCTATTGTTGGCTAAATACAAAAGATGGACCTCTTAAAATATCCTATATTTTCATATATGTGTTTCTGCTGTTGATATTCTGTGATGTGATCACTTTATATGCTGAGACGACTGATGTATTATGTATATGATATATAAGAAACGTTGCTTATGTTTTTCATCCGCGCTAGTCCCGCCCCACCATGCCGTTAGTTAAGTAACCTAACGGTACATAACGGGACACTGTGGCGAATGCGGATGGCATAAGCGTACGTTCTATTTTCGTTTCTTTTCTATAATGGCTTAAGGAATTAAATGATGGGACTACATTAATGAGATTAATGTAATGAAAAAGGAATCTAAAAAGATGTTGTAGAATCGGATTTGAAACTTACTCGGCTTTTTGTGAGAAAGCAAGTTTTCAAAATGCGGTGATTAAGCCACTCCTTTTAAAACCATTAGATTTTACAACGATATCAAGTTCAAAGCATTAAAGGTTTTTCTAAAAACCATTCGCAACCCTCCGTCATTTTAGGAAGTAGAGTACTTAGTATTCGTGCTACGTATATTGACTATAGTCAAGACATAGTATACGGTAGTTAAGTGATGTCTTCCTACACAGCTTATGATGCGATTAATTAGGACAGTCACATGATTATGTTGACCATAGCCAAGGGTCATGTGGATGGGTCTAATTAATCATGAAATGACAGGTAGAACTTGACTAGTGCTTATGATATGTTGACCGTAGCCAAGGTCATGAGTGCTATAGGTAAAAACTATATTGGGAGTTTCAAGAGTTGAAATTTGCAATGAGATTGCATACCTTCTATGTGATAGTATGATCCCAATCCTACTGTGGGAAAAAGTTGCTCCCGGGAGTGTTTTGCACTTTACGATTAGCTAACCCATTAGGTGTGTAGAAAGGTGTCAACGGGTCTACAGCAGGGTTCCCTAGCACGGCAGCGGGGTTTCGAGCGGCATCGTCCATGCCAATTTCAAAAATTTGCCATTCTAGCTAACCTTAACAATAGATTTTTTAATAGAAAATGCGACGATACGATATGTAAATTGTTGGATATAGTGCCATCAAAGTCAATTATTGGATCATAGGTACGTGATTGCAATGATTGAGAGAGGACCTATACCGATATGACAGTCTTGCTCGAGATAATAGTATGCTATTTGGTTTGTCTTTATCATCGTATACATGCTTCAGTTCACTATTGCATGATAATAGAGCCCATAGGATTCTTGCATGACTGCCAGCAGTATGATGGCGATCATATACAAGGGAGCTGGGGTCTATAAGCACATCCTTAAAGTGTCCCTAGTCGTGGGAGTTTCGAGACAGGGCATCGATACTCCAGATTAGACTAGTGTATACAGTCGAGACCCCGACGAGGGGCGGTGGCCGGTCTCACAAGCCACTGGTGTCAGTTGGTTCACCGAAGATGTATATAGGTGCTCATTGGGTTATGAGTACACCGGACAGGACTCACCGGGAACCTGCTAGTTGGTATTATACCTAGCGTCAGATAGCAGTTCCCTGGTGACATGTGTACAGGTTAGTTCATCGACCTGTGGTCGTCATTTGTCTCGTGTGAGTTCCCACTGTGCTTTGATTTCTACCCTACCACGGCTCAAAGGAGTCATGCAAACAGGTCTTTTTTGGGTACAGTCCCGAGCCACATGGAGGCAAGTGAGCGGATCGGCAAGGGATTCGTCTCTCCCGGTATTGGGGTGAAATCGCACTGTGTCTAAGAGAGCCATTACACAAAGCCCTCGGCCGAGGCAGGAGATTTATCGGTAGGTACTCTAGTAGTATCTCAGGGTGTTCTAGGCTACTCTCTGACACGACTTATACCGCTAATGGGGGTCTGACGTTACCAGCCCCCTAGGAAGATATGCGATACTCATAGACGAACGGACCGGACTGTATGTATATTGTCACTGTTAGGCTCAGTAGGATTTCTGGATGAGTTCGCTCGTCAGCTTCCCTTCCAATCAATACATAGGCAACCGTTACGTACAGCTCGTACCTCTGACGTGCTAGTGGTTATACCCAGTGCCAGTGTGTTGATGAGTCATTAGAGTCCCCCTTAGACAGTTTCCCAAGTTCGGGCGAAACGTTGTAGATGCCGTATGGTTTTATGGAAAGGTTTGGAAAATGCACATGCGTTTTCGCACGTGTTATATTTCGGGCAGATAATACTGGTAGTCTTTGTTTTAAGCCAGATCCGAGTATTATACTGTGTAGATATAATATCTTTGTCTCAGTTGCATTTGTATTCGGTCGTAATACAAATGCGGGTATGTTTATACTGTTACGGGGTTATCCTGAAATTCGTTTCGGGATCGCTTTTGGAAGTTGCCAGTTTCCAGTTTTCTATCAGCCGTATTAAACATTCGGTTTAATACGGATTTATCTTTTCTTGATGAGTGTGGAAGGTTCTAGAAGTTTCTAGATGGTGACTAGAATGATGAGGTGTTAAGTGACTCATTAGTGCATTTAATGATTCATTTAATGAAAGGGTGACTAGGTTTATGACACTTCATTTGCAATTAATGTTTGTGCACGGTGTCTTGTGACTCATTCTCTTCTTTAATCTTATTGTCACCTTCCCCTCTCCTACACTCACCTCCCTCCTCCATATAAGTGGACGGCCATTCTTTCTAGAAAAAGATGGTTGCTTGAAAAAAGATTGATATAGTTTTGGACTCATGGAAATTAGATAGCTAGATTTCTCATTTCACCCGATTCCAAAAGGAAACTTCATTAACCGTTCATCCATAGCTTTGGATGTAACGAGACAAAGTGTTCTACTCATTCTCTACATCAATCTTGATCATCTCTTTTAGCAAACTTAATGATCGAGTTGCCTCGATTCAGAGGTGGGAGCCCGTTTAAAGATCCGTCGACGTGGTGCCACCTGGATGAGAAGACTGGAGATTCAAGAGATCGGAGCAGCCGCAACAAAGCGTGGGATGATTGTTGAAGACCGAAGGACTCGGATCGTTCGGTGTAACATTTCTACCCACTTTGTAGTTTGTTAGTTTAGCTTTAATGGCAGATCCGGCTTATAGTATACGATAGCGCCAGTCAAAAAGTTTTTGTTCCGCATTTGGCGTCTGTTAGACGGCCGGGGCGCTACCGTGCACTTACAGTGGTATCAGAGCCTCACCAATATGCTTTACTAACTTGTGCTAACGCGTTTAAAATATCGATCGAACGGAATTTTCAAAATCGCAATTTCTAGTGTTAAAGTTTCTGTTAATTTTTTATCTGGTTTAAAAATCATTTTGAGTATACCAGAAAATCAAGCAGGCTTTTAGAAGAATACAGCCGAAATACGATCAAGTGAACCGACCGTACGGCCGCGGAAACGCAGTCAAAGCCTAGCTTTGACCGCGGAACCGCTGTCGTCTTAGTGATTCACTTGGTCATATTTCTTCTGGTGTTTCTTTGTTGGAAATTGTGATTTCTGGAACTGTTCTTATGGTCCCAGATTTTATTACTGTACACAGATGTTCGTGGGGCCCACTTCGGGAAGTTTTGTCGATCGAAATTTTAATCTTGTTATTATGTAGTAATTACATTATATCTCCGACCGGGAATGTCATTTGAGCGGTAAATTGCGTCTAATTTCTATAGTCCTTTTGGACGGGTTTGAGAACGTGACATTCGCGTTGATGTTCTGTGTTGTGCTGTGATGTTGCGGATTTGTCGTGGTGGATAGCAGTGTGAAATGGTAGTGCAATTTGGATTTATTTGTACATTTGATATTGCGGGGCGAGCGTCCAACATGTGGACTGCAGTCACTGCCTGTTTGTATAATATTCTTTTGGGGCACGACCGAGCTAAGGTCGATATACCCATTGTACATTTTTTAATTTTCTTTTATGTACTAGGTTTATCCCATGAAGGAGTGCACGAATAGCCGGGTTCTGGAGGGAAACAGGTTCGTATCTCATGGCTTTGAGAGGCAGAGGGGCCTCACTCTAGAATTGGCAGACTATTCGCCGCACTCGTAGGGGGTACAGGTCGACCCAAGGAGGGGTGCCCATGTTACCGGATTCCGTGAAGTGTTGTGTGGTCCATTCACTTTGCTGTAGGGGGCTGCCTCGCTTCAGGTTTTGGCGGGTAACTTGCCGCACCCGTAGGGGTCTAAGTTTCATTGCACAGGCCATCCACACGACCAGGGGAACGTCGGGTTTCAGTAGCGGCTCTGTGAAATCCGGGGATCCCAGATTATCTGTATTGTTCTGTTATGCTTATTACTTTTCTGTAATGTTGCATATTATCACGCCTGGAGCGATTACTGTAGATTGGTATATCTACTATTAGATGTTGTATATGTTTTACACCCGCGCTAGTCCAGTCGCTGCTCTGTCGTTAGTTAAGTAACCTAATGGGTGATGACGGGACCCAGTGGCGAATGCGGATGGCATATACGTACATTTTATTTTTCGTTCTTTTCTCGTGTGATTGATTGATGGGACTGCGTTGATTCTAATCAATGCAAAGTAAAACAAACCTATATTTGATGTTGTTGGAACAATTTTAAAAGTGTTATTACAAAGACGTTTCCTTTTGTAATGCATAGTGATATTCGGTTGGAATATCCTGCACCTCATTCGATGAGGCAAGGGCCGATATCCCTTCACCGGGAAAGACCCCTTGGGCAAAAGTTTGTGTCAGGGTAATAACTTCATTATAGTCGATTACAAGTTGCTTTGCATCGCAGTATTCAGTTAGAATATCCTGCACCTCATTCCACGAGGAAAGAGCCGAGATCCCTTCATCGGGAGTGACCTCTTTAGCAAAAGGTTTTCGCCACTATATCTTTATAAAAAGCTATCAGGTTCCTTCAACGAGATCAAATTCATTACGTTAAAGGTTTTTCGCCAAAAACCAGCCGTAGCCCTCCGTCATTTCTTATGGATGGTCAGTAGTATTCAAGCTATGTTTGTTGGCCAAAGTCAAGGCATAGTGTTTGGTAGCTGCTGGGTATTCATCTGTTGCATAGATAGATGCGTTGGTTTGGGACAGTCGTATTACTTTGTTGGCCCTTAGTCAAGAGTATGTACGGGTGGGTTCAAATCAACCTGGATAATGACGGGAAGAACTTGACATGTGACTTATGATTTGTTGGCCCTTAGTCAAGGTCATAAGAGCATGGGGTAAAAATCCACATCGGGAGTTTCTAAAGAAACTGAAACTTGCCAGGCATGCGCATACTTTCTGGAGTGTGATAACGTGAGTGGATTCCGTCACGTTATCATACGATGAGAGTTGGATCTCGATTCCCACTGATGAGTTGGTTTACTCTTCGGGTGATCCCGATTGATTCTTTTTTTAGGTTTGGAGGAGAATTTGACGGTACAGTCGGAGGTTTCCTGATTAGATAGAGTGATAACCATTCTGATCTAGGTTAGAGTGCACACAGAGTGTTTCTTTTCTCTCTCTTTTTAGCAGCGACCTTTGACCGACCCTTGACTATGACTCAGTGACCAAGTTGACCGAACCTTCTTAAAATACTGGCTTTTGGATTGTCTGAGTTGCATAAGTCATTGCCGCTTTTTCTTTTACCCTTTACATTTCTCAGAACACCCCGTATTACGATAGACATCCACTTCCATTGGATAGATCCATCGTATGGTTATATACGAACTTGAAGGGATTTCTTCAAGGATGGATCCAGGTTCAGGAGAAATCGAATTGGTTTATTCAGTTGTCTTTTATTATCACCTTCTCTCAGGTTGCGAGGGCTCCTTAGTTTAGGAGAGTACACCTATTACGCTTATTGGATAGTCTTATTCCAAACCATAGGCAGGTGCCGAAAGGTAGGGAATGAAGAAAACCAATTAGCCTAACTAGGGTGTACAGAAGGTAATAACTAAAGACAAAATAAAGGGATTAGAAAGAGAGCAAAGTAAATTGCGACTGTTATCATTCATGACCAAAACACGTACTTCATCGCCACTCCTATTTCACCTTTGCTTTTTTCCCCAGTTCGGGAGAAATAGAATAAGGTATTATTCAGATGTCCTTTATCATCACCTTCTCTCAAGTTGCGAGTACTCCTTGATTTAGGAGGGTACACCTATTATGCTTACTGGATAGTCTTTTTCCAAACCATAGGCTGGTGCCGAACGGTAGGGAAGGAAGAAAACCATTTAGCCTAACGATGGTGTACAGAAGGTAACGACTAAAGACAAATAAAGGGATTTGGAGAAATGGCAGAGAAATATACGGTTAAAGTCATGAATTGGATTATGGAACAGGCATTACTATGAATACCAGGATACCCCTATGAAACATTTTTTTGTTTCAGTACATTGTTAATGGAAAACTGATTTCCCGATTAAATACTTACTCCAGGGTATGTATTTACCAGGTATGATTCTCACATCTGTATGGTTTTACAGATGATGAGTGGGAGTAGGTTATTGGGGAAAAGGTGATCATCCTCATTATATTGGAATTCGTTGTAATTGGTGATATTTGAGAAAATCACCTGGGTACAGTTTTCAACCTACGACGCACAGGTTTTGAATTATTCGACTCAGCGGACTTATACAGAGTATTGTATGTTGTCCAGAGTCCGTCAGGACAAAGGGGTTGGTCCTTGTACTATGTTCTATTAACTTGTGACTTCTCTAGTTTTTTAGACAAGTGTTTCGTAGAAATACAATGTCTAAGTTTTGAGAAGTTGTGAGTATAAGAATAAAGTAGAGAACAAGATGTCGCAAGTATCGGGATTCTTCAAAGAGATAGAAGATGTAGATACTTGTGATTGGTATTCAGTTGATAGTAATGGTTTTGAGAAACTTGTTTCTCTTTCAGGTTACTCATAATTGGATATATGTTCCTAAGTTGAGTAATGCTGATTAGCCTCTCTCCATTAAGTTGATATGCATTGGAGACAGTTGCATGATTTTGAATCTGGTTCCAATTAAATAAGTGCCAAAGTTTCTATATTGGATATAGAATGGTTCATATCTTAACAAGGTTAAGGTACGGTGAGTTGTCCAGCTTATGCTTAAAACCAGACACTGGATAACTCAAGGCACGTTTCTGTAATGGCAGTTTGTGGGTTGACCCTGGCTTTGACGAGGGTTAACTTTCTACCATCTGGAAGATCAATAGTGATATTGTTCTTGACTCGCCACAGTTTTAGTAAAATGGATTTTTTCAGAAAACAGTAGTGGGAGTATGGTAGAACTGGAAGTGATTCCAGAACAGCAAACGGTTACGGAAAATTTAATAGGACCTATATATTCTATCATGTTTGACATTTCATTAGCCACTCCGCAGATATGGTGGGTAACCTCAGACACCCGAGAGGCACTAAGGTAGCCTCAAGGACAGTGACAGGGAGGTTCCTGTTTACCCAGACTTGACACTACTGTTGTTTCAGGCTATGAGACCCGGCAGGAGGTTAAGTATAGATTCATTCTAAACTAGCTTTAGAAGTGGACGTATATATTATTATGCTAGAGGGTTGTCGTAGTCAGTGGGAGCAGCGGAAGCAAAGTGGGCAAGGAGCTTATGTCTATTTATAGACTTGAGCAGATATAGCGGAGATAGATCATCTATTTTTGATGTGACAGTCATGGGTTTGACTTCATCAGAATAGGGGATGGATCTGTTGAGAAGGTAGTAGGGAGTGATGTCCTGGTAATTGGATGACATACACAGTGTAGGAAGTAAAATTCCTATACTACAATCGGTTATACTGTGGTAGTCACACAGTTGTTTCTTCACACAGGATATGGATATAATATCAGACATTCTGGTTACTAGATCTATGGTTTTAGATCTAGATTTGGGTAGTTTCCCAATGTGGGTACTTTGACAGTATTCTAATAGTATTTTATGTAAGTCCATGCTACCTCTCCCAGTTCTTTCGGGCATGCGGAATTTGATGAAAAGCAATTTTCTAGAGGCGGTAACATGGACTCAAAACCGGATCTTTGATAAACATCTAACTAACAATCTAACTAGGAGTTGTTAACTACTCGGTTAGGGGGTTATACCTTTCTTTCTTGAACTCCTTCGTCTTCAAGCCTCGATGGTTGTCCGGATCGGCTTCACCCCGTCGTCTCCTTGCGCCGAAGATCGATCCACCTGAAAGCTTCTACCTTTGGCTTCTTCTTCGAACTTTGAAGAAACTAGTTCACTCGGTTTGCTAAACCTTGTGAACTAGAGTGAGTAGAGGAATGTTTTGGTGTCTTTTTATCTCTAAGGCAATGAGTCTCAACACATGAGAATGGTTTGCCTTGAGGTAGAGAGAGCAAGAGCAAGAGGGAGAGCTTGAGAATGAGAGAGCTCAAGAGAGAGAAAGCAAAATGATAGAATGAACCATACACATCTCATTCTCACCTCTCATAATCCAAAAGCCATCAAAACAAAAATAGTAATCAAGTATTATGTAAATGGTTTAAGTCAAAATGGCTATATCATTTCATGCACTCATTTTGCACAAGAGATCAAGCAAGCAAAAGTCTTTGCCATGAAATGATAGCCATTATCATCATGATGGTCAACTAGTCCAACCTAGTCAACCGGTCAACAAAGTCAACAAGTCAACAAAGTCAACCCCTCAACAACCATGTCACTATAATACTTAATTAATATTATTGTTAATTACATATCATATTCTTATTAGGGTTGAGCAAAAAGTCAATAGTCAACAGGCAACGGTCAACAACCCTAATGAGAATCCTCTGCCTCTATCTCTCTGTCAACTGTGCATACACACCCGCATCCGCGTTCCGAGGAACACGAATACAAACGAGATAAAACCAATCCCAAAACGTACACTAGGATCTGGCTTAAACCAAAGCCCGCTAGTGTTAACTGTCCGGACACTGTACGTGCACAAGGGCAATGATATGACCGAACCCTGTCGCAAAACCATGCGACCTGTCGCAAAACCATGCGACCTCTACTCTTTTGCCTAGAGGCGAATAGCTTTCTGTGTGGGACTCTAAAGACTCGACACTACGCTGGTAGTGGGTTTAAGCACAGACCGCAAGCGGCACTAGCTGTGCGTAACGGTCCCCAGGTAGATGCCAACAAGAAGACTGACGAGGTGAAACCCATCTGAACTCCTACTGAGTCTGACTGTGACAGTCTCCGTACAGTCCGGTCTGTTCGTCTGATACATCGCATGGCGGTCCTAGGGGGCGGTAAACGTCAGTCCCCTAATAGCGGTACAAGTCGTGTCGGAGTGAAGCCCAATACACCCTGAGATAACACTGGAAGCCTACCAGTATATCTCGCTTGCCCTGGCCAGGGACTACTCGTGTAATGGCTCTCCTAGACACAGCGCGATGTTAACCCCCAATACCGGGAGAGACGAATCCTGTCTAACCGTCACTGCCTCCAAGTGCTTCGGGACTGCACCCAACTACTACCTGTTTGCACGACTCCTTTGAGCCGTGGTAGGGTAGTAATCAAAGTACAGTAGGAACACACTCGAGGCAAAGTGACATTGTCAAGTCAGCGGACTAAGCTGTACTCATGTCACCTGGGAACTGATGACTGACGATAGGTATAATACTAACCGGTCAGTTCCCGATGAGTCATGTCCAGTGTACTCGTAACCTAACGAGCACCCGCATACTACCTCCAGTACGACGTACTAACGGCTGTGGGACAGACCGTCTCCCACACTGGGACGAGAAGCGCATGCGCTAGTCTGCTCTGGAGTATCGATGCCCTGTCTCGATAGTCCTGCGACTAGGGACCTGCATAAGGATGTGCTTATAGATTACCCAGCCCCCACTAGTGTGACTGCCATCACAACGCTGGTAATCAAGCAAAGATCCTAAGGGCTCCACTAATGTGTATAGGTGATATACTAAAATAAACAAAAGTACACATTGAAGTAGAAACAAACCAAGTAGCATACTACTATTTTGAGCAAGATTGTATATACAAGGTGAATATCCCAAGCTTCCATTAAGTAATATACAAACTAGTATGATACAGTAATGGCCTCTAGGGCATATACACTAACAATCTCCCACTTGCACTAAGGCCATGTACTGGCGTATCGAAGACCTATCATCTCGATCAGCCGCTCGAACTGAGTCTGGGGCAAGGCCTTGGTGAATGGATCTGCAGCGTTATCTTCTGAAGCAACCCTCCGAACCTCGATCTCCTGGCGATCCACGATCTCCCTGATCAGGTGATACTGTCTCAAGATGTGTCTGGATCTCTGATGGGACCTGGGTTCCTTCGCTAAAGCTATAGCCCCGTTGTCGTCGCAATATAGAGGTATTGGATCAACAATGGACGGAACCACCTGAAGTTCTTTCAAGAACTTCCTCATCCAGACGGCTTCTTTTGCGGCATCAGATGCAGCGATGTATTCCGCTTCCATAGTCGAGTCAGCAACGGTTTCCTGTTTGGAACTCTTCCAACACGCCGCCCCTCCATTGAGGGTAAAGACAAAACCCGACATGGACTTGGAATCATCCTTGTCACTCTGGAAGCTGGAGTCAGCAAAGGCCTCGATCTGGAGGACTTTTCCGCCATACACCAAGAACATCTCCTTAGTCCTTCTCAGGTACTTGAGAATGTTCTTTACCGCTATCCAGTGTTTCTCCCTAGGGTTTGATTGATACCGGCTTACCACACTCGGTGCATAAGCTACATCCGGTCTGGTACACAACATCGCATACATTATAGAGCCTACCGCAGAAGCGTAGGGTATAATAGACATGCGATCCCTCTCCAAATCAGTCTTGGGAGACATCTCTTTAGAGAGGGTGATCCCGTGACAAGCCGGTAGGTTACCGCGCTTGGAATCTTGCATACTGAATCTTTTCAGTATGGTGTCGATGTACCTGGACTGTGAAAGTCCTAATATCCTCTTGGATCTATCACGATGGATCCGGATCCCCAGGATGTATGAGGCATCACCCAGGTCTTTCATGGAGAACCTGTGTGACAAGAACCCCTTGACAGATTGTAGCTTAGGAATGTCATTTCCTATTAAGAGAATGTCATCCACGTATAAAATGAGGAATACTACATTTCTCGCTACAAATCTACTATAGATGCATGGTTCATCTGGATTTTTGATAAAGCCAAATTCCTTGACCGTCTCATCAAAACAGATGTTCCAACTCCGCGATGCCTGCTTTAGTCCATAGATGGACTTAAGCAACTTGCACACCTTTCCGCTGCTCCCACTCTGACTGAAACCCTCTGGTTGGTCCATATAGACACAGTCCTCTAAATTTCCATTTAGAAAAGCGGTCTTTACGTCCATTTGCCAGATCTCATAATCGTGGAAGGCAGCAATGGCAAGAAGGATCCGAATGGATTTCAGCATAGCCACTGGAGAAAAGGTTTCGTCATAGTCCAAGCCAGGTCTTTGACGGAAACCCTTTGCAACAAGTCTAGCTTTAGAGGTCTCAACCTGTCCATCTACACCAATCTTCCTTTTGAAGATCCAACTGCATCCTATGGGTTTTACCCCGTCTGGAGCAATGTCCAACGTCCATACTTTGTTGGTGTACTTGGACTCCATTTCGGTCCGCATTGCATCCAGCCATTTTACCGAGTCAACGCTCTGAACGGCCTGCTGGAAGCTAGTAGGCTCATCATAATCTATGATGCAATCCTCTCTATCCCCGTCTATGAGAAAACCGTAGTATCTCTCGGGCGGATGAGACTGCCTACTACTCCTGCGGAGCGGCGTAGGAATGTCCTGTTCTTTTGAACCCTCTGGTTCCACTAAGCTTTCAGTAATAGCTCGTGGTTCTGGAATTTCTTCCAGTTCTACTGCGCTCCCACTAATTTCCTTTTCTAAGAACTAGTGTTCTAGAAAGTGGGCATGACGAGAAACAAAAACCTTTTGTTCCTCTTCGCAATAGAAGAAATATCCCTTGGAGTTCTTTGGATATCCCACGAACTTGCACTGTACTGAGCGTGCCTCGAGCTTGTCCGCATGCTGCTTTTTGACAAAAGCTGGACTTCCCCATGTCTTAATGTGATTAAGATAGGGTCTCTTGCCACACCACATTTCATATGGTGTAGTAGGCACGGTCTTAGTGGGAACTCGGTTCAAAAAGTATGCAGCTGATTCTAGCGCATACCCCCAGAATGATCGTGGTAACTCAGCGTTACTCATCATGGACCGTACCATATCCAATATGGTTCGGTTCCGTCTCTCCGATACACCGTTATGTTGCGGAGTGTATGGAGGAGTAAGCTGAAAGAGAATTCCGTTCTCTTTTAAATAGTCCAGGAACTCGGCACTTAAGTATTCTCCACCTCGATCCGATCTTAGAATCTTGATACTTTTGCCGGTTTGTTTTTCTACTTCATTCTTATATTCCTGAAATTTTCCAAAGGCTTCGGACTTATGTTTCATTAAGAAGACATAACCGTACCTTGAAAAGTCATCCGTAAAAGTAATGAAGTAAGAATAACCGCTTCGCGCATGTGTAGACATTGGACCGCACACGTCGCTGTGTACGAGTCCCAAGAGCTCGCTCGCCCTTACTCCGTGTCCAGTAAACGGAGTCTTTGTCATCTTTCCTTTGAGACAGGATTGACAAGTGGCAAACGATTGATATTCGAACGGACTCAAATATCCTTCTGTATGTAACTTCGTCAACCTTCTCTCATTGATGTGACCCAGTCTACAATGCCATAAGAAAGTCTGATTGATTTCCGGAGACTTTCTTTTGTGTGTATTCTGGACATTGAAAATCTGTGGTTGGTTTAATACGTATATACCATTGCTTAATGTACCTGACCCAATCAGAATTTGATTAAGGTGAATGTTTACAACATTACTTACAAACGCAAATTCATAACCTTCTTTAGAAGTCAAAGATACAGAAATGATATTACAAGTTGCGTTGGGTACAAAATAGCAATTACGCAAAACCAAAACGTGTCCATCTGACAACCCCAGGTGATAGTCCCCCACGGCCTTAGCATCCATGCTAGCTCCGTTTGCAACTTTGAGGGTCATGTCACCTGCATTCAAAACCCTACGGTTTCTCAACGCCTGCAAAGAATTACAGATATGAGATCCTGATCCGGTATCCAATACCCAGGAAGTAGAGTTTATTGAAAGACAGTTTTCAATAACATACACACCTGAAGCTGAAGCCGCAACCTGCTTCGGATCCTGTGTTCTGGCCTTCCAAGCCCTGCAATCATTTTTCCATTGTCCCTTCTTATGACAATAGAAGCATTCTTCCTTATCCACAAGCTTTCCCACTTTCTTTGTTGCTTTTGCCTTTCCCTTCGTATCCACTTTACTAACACCGCCCCTTGGTTTGGCGGGGGCTTTCTTCTTCTTTCCCTTGGCTTTCGCCTTAGACCTAGAAGAGGAAGATCCTCCTACAAACAAAGTGTATGTTTCCCTACCTTTCTGTAGGGTGCCCTCTGCGCTCCTCAGCTTGTTAAGGAGTTCTGAAAGTTCAACTTCCTTTTATTGTAAGTTGAAGTTCAGGATAAACTGGGCGTAAGTGGAGGAAGGGACTGGAGAATCAAGTCCGTATAGAGCTCATTCTCCAACGTGGTCCCAAGGTCCGCGAGCTCTTCTATGTAGCCAATCATCTTAAGCATGTGTTCCGCTACCGATGATTCGACGGCCAACCTTGCCGAAAATAACTTCTTCGACACTTCGTATCTTGCGATACGAGACTGCTCTCCATACAATTCTTTTGTATGGAGAAATATGGATTCGAGGTCCATATTCTCGTGCCTCCTCTAATGTTCGTTGTCCATAGAGGCAAGCACGAGGCACTTGGCCTTCGCGCAATCGATTTCCCAGGTCTTACGGATTTCCTTATCCGCGACGCTGGTTTTGGGACCTAGGACAGGGGGAGCTTTGGTGGTAAGAAGATACCGCAGCTTGTCGTAAGTGATTGCCATCTTGACATTCCTGAACCAATCTTTGTAGTTTGGCCCTGTCAGTATGTTTTTATCTAGGAGTAACTTAAGTCCAGTCATGTCGATTGGTCGCTGCAATTAGGAGAGAGAAGAAACACTCAGCGTGATGCTCTTGCAAGTCTAGAATGGTTTTTAGTTTGTCTAAACATGATGGCTCCCACTGTTTCTCGAATCCCTCCTCAAACCAAAAAGGAAGAATTAGTCAGGATCAATCTCACCGTACAATTCTTGCTTAACCGTTCAGCCAGGCCAGTGTCGGTACTTCGAGGGAGGTTTTCCAACGCTTTCGCGAAGTTCCTTAATTAAATAACCTCTTTTCCCTGGGGGCGTAGCCCCGCTAACACCTTTCTAGACACCTACTTGGTTTATAGCATTGATTGTTAAGTGAGAAATTTCCCGAGGAGTAGCATATACTCACAGTAGGATCGGGATCCAAATATCATCGTGTAACGAAACTGAAGGAATCCTACCAGAATCAGCATACTCCAAATGGTATGCAACACTAGCAAGTTTCAGTTCTTTTGAAACTCCCGATGTGGATTTTTGCCCCATGCTCTTATGACCTTGACTTTGGCCAAAATATCATAAGTCACCTGTCAAGTTCTACCCGTCATTCTCCAGGTTAATTTGGATCCACCCGTACCTACCCTTGACTTTGGCCAAAATGGCAGTACGACTGTCCCAAACCAACGCATCTATCTATGCTACACATGAATACCCAATAGCTACCAATCACTATGCCTTAACTTTGGCCAACATACATAGCTTGAATACTATTGACTATTCATGTGAAACGACGGAGGGCTACGAATGGTTTTGGCGAAACCGTGAACGTAGTGAATTTGATATAATCGATGGAACGAGATAACTTTTAAAAGGAGTGGCTCAAACTCCGCATTTAAAAGTTGGTTTTGAAAAGAACCGAGTAGTTTTTCGAAAGTGTTCCAACGACTTTTACTTGGTTTATTTTTCTTTCATTAGTTCTTTTAATGCGTGATATTCTTGCATTAGTTCTTTCAATGCGTCCCATCATTTAATCCTACCATTGTAGAAAACAACCAAAATATGACGTACGCTTATGCTATTCGCATTCGCCACGGGGCCCCGTCATTACCGTTAGGTTACTTAACTAATGACAGAGCGGGGGCTGGGCTAGCGCGGCTGTAAAACATAAGCAACGCCTAAATAATATCATATATAGATATATTGCAATGATAGCCATTTCAGATCACAGATGAAAACATTGGATATACTAGGAACCCGCAATTCGTACGAGCCTGTAACGAAAAGCAGATTACACGGTCGCGGTGAATAGCCAATACCCTATCGAAGACTCCTATGGGTCCGGCAAACTACCCGCCAAGTACCCGAAACGAAACAACCTCCCTCAACTCCGTGAGTAGGCCACTCGGCACTTCGGCATACCCGGTAGTTTGTGCACCCCCTCCATGGGTCTATCCTAGGAGCAAAAACAGTAAAAAGAAATTATACAATGACGGCTACAACCCCGACCCGGTTGTGCGGCCATACAAATAATTATTACATCAATTTACAAATTTACATGAATTGAAAGAAAAGAAAACTCTCGTCTCACAACCCCCGGCTATTCACCCGCGACAATCCAATGAATTCATATACACATTCCAGCAGCATTACAGATCACAGATTTGTATAACCCCCACTAATCGACATATAGCGATTAGCAGACGTTCAATACAAATATCACATCACAGATAAAAACCCGTCAGCTTAAGTCTTTAGAAGTTCGATTAAAAATACGGATTTTTAGGCCCCAAACACAAAATTTTCGTTCTGGAAAATCTGGGCTGAAAAAACATATTCCAAAAATCCCAAAACAACCCCAGAAATACACTGCACTAAATTTGGACCTCGGCCGAGTCAACTCGGCCGCGGAACCGCGGCGGGAGCGTGCTCCCGCCGCGTTTCCGCGGCGCTTTAATCGGTTCGTGGGCCCAAATTTTGTGGTTATTCTATAAAAAGCCTGAGCCGATTTTTAAGATGAAATTTTTCAAATTTTGAACAGAAAAAAAATCGGGAGAAACTTGACAAAACGGGTTCGTTTCGTGACTTTTTCTTTGATCGATCTTCTAGTTACTTTGCTAACATATTAGATAGAGTTTAACCTGGCTCTGATACTACTGTAAGTCCTTGCTACCTCTCTCGGTTCTTTCGGGCATGCGGAATTTGATGAAAAACAATTTTCTAGAGGCGGTAACATGGACTCAAAACCGGATCTTTGTTAAATATCTAACTAACAACCTAACTAGGAGTTGTTAACTACTCGGTTAGGGGGTTATACCTTTCTTTCTTGAACTCCTTTGTCTTCAAGCCTCGATGGTTGTCCGTATCGGCTTCACCCCGTCGTCTCCTTGCGCCGAAGATCGATCCACCTGAAAGCTTCTACCTTTGGCTTCTTCTTCGAACTTTGAAGAAACTAGTTCACTCGGTTTGCTAAACCTTGTGAACTAGAGTGAGTAGAGGAATGTTTTGGTGTCTTTTTATCTCTAAGGCAATGAGTCTCAACACATGAGAATGGTTTGCCTTGAGGTAGAGAGAGCAAGTGCAAGAGAGAGAGCTTGAGAATGAGAGAGCTCAAGAGAGAGAAAGCAAAATGATAGAATGAACCATACTCATCTCATTCTCACCTCTCATAATCCAAAAGCCATCATAACAAAAATAGTAATCAAGTATTGTGTAAATGGTTTAAGTGAAAATGGCTATATCATTTCATGCACTCATTTTGCACAAGAGATCAAGCAAGCAAAAGTCTTTGCCATGAAATGATAGCCATTGTCATCATGATGGTCAACTAGTCCAACCTAGTCAACCGGTCAACAAAGTCAACAAGTCAACAAAGTCAACCCCTCAACAACCATGTCACTATAATACTTAATTAATATTATTGTTAATTACATACAATATTCTCATTAGGGTTGAGCAAAAAGTCAATAGTCAACAGCCAACGGTCAACAGCCCTAAAGAGAATCCTCTGCCTCTATCTCTCTGTCCACTGTGCGTATACACCCGCATCCGCGTTCCAAGGAACACGAATACAAACGAGATAAAACCAATCCCAAAACGTACACTAGGATCTGGCTTAAACCAAAGCCCGCTAGTGTTAACTGTCCGGACACTGTACGTGCACAAGTGCACGGATGTGACCGAACCCTGTCGCAAAACCATGCGACCTGTCGCAAAACCATGCGACCTCTACTCTTTTGCCTAGAGGTGAATAGCTTTCTGTGTGGGATTCTAAAGACTCGACACTACGCTGGTAGTGGGTTTAACCACAGACCGCAAGCGGCACTAGCTGTGCGTAACGGTCCCCAGGTAGATGCCGACAAGAAGACTGACGAGGTGAAACCCATCTGAACTCCTACTGAGTCTGACTGTGACAGTCTCCGTACAGTCCGGTATGTTCGTCTGATACATCGCATGGCGGGCCTAGGGGGCGGTAAATGTCAGTCCCCTAATAGCGGTACAAGTCGTGTCGGAGTGAAGCCCAATACACCCTGAGATAACACTGGAAGCCTACCAGTATATCTCGCTTGCCCTGGCCAGGGACTACTCATGTAATGGCTCTCCTAGACACAGCGCGATGTCAACCCCCAATACCGGGAGAGACGAATCCTGTATAACTGTCACTGCCTCCAAGTGCTTCGGGACTGCACCCAACTACTACCTGTTTGCACGACTCCTTTGAGCCGTGGTAGGGGAGTAATCAAAGTACAGTGGGAACACACTCGAGGAGAAGTGACAGTGTCAAGTCAGCGGACTAAGCTGTACTCATGTCACCTGGGAACTGATGACTGACGATAGGTATAATACCAACCGGTCAGTTCCCGACGAGTCCTGTCCAGTGTACTCGTAACCTAACGAGCACCCGCATACTATCTCCAGTACGACGTACTAACGGCTGTGGGACAGACCGTCTCCCACACTGGGACGAGAAGCTCATGCGCTAGTCTATTCTGGAATATCGATGCCCTGTCTCGATAGTCCTGCGACTAGGGACCTGCATAAGGATGTGCTTATAGATTACCCAGCCCCCACTAGTCTGACTGCCATCACAACGCTGGTAATCAAGCAAAGATCCTAAGGGCTCCACTAATGTGTATAGGTGATATACTAAAATAAACACAAGTACACATTGAAGTACAAACAAACCAAGTAGCATACTACTATTTTGAGCAAGATTGTATATACAAGGTGAATATCCCAAGCTTCCATTAAGTAATATACAAACTAGTATGATACAGTAATGGCCTGTAGGGCATATACACTAATATTTTAGAATAGATGACTCCTGGCATGGTAGTGTACCTGCAGGTGATGGAGTCACCCTCTCTAAAGGTGTCTTAAAGACTAAAGGGGAGAGGGATGTGCATGATTGGCAGATCAGTTGCTTAGGCAATTGAGTCAATCGTGAGATGTCAAGTACCACACCAGATGTTGTTTTTGCACTAGATGCGATAAGTTTATATTAATCCAATCATGAAGAAACATAAGGACGATGTTTTAGAACATAAGTACATGTTCTGCGGATTTGATGACGGCAGCCTCCTTCGGGAGACAGTTATCATTCCAGGCTTCAAAGGTGACATGGTTGACAGAGTGATTGTCAGAGTTATAGTTTTCCCTCTGACGAGGGACAGTATTTTGGATAGGTGGTCCGAGAGGATACTGTGGGAGGCATGGTGTTGGATACAGATTAGGTTCAGTTATCAATACAGTCTAAGAAGTTTGGATTTGGAGTTCATTTATGAACTCGGTCCCATTAGATATCCAGACAAATTCTAAGACACCTATTACTCGATTCGGGAGATGGCTTTCTCCGCGAACTTGAGATTAAGAGAGACATAGAAAGAAACATCAGGGCGGATCCACTCACTGAGGCTATTTCTCAAACACAAGAGTTTTACAAACTTGCTTTATGAAACTGATTAGTAGAGAAGTTGGGTGTTCGGTATCACACAGGCTATGAGTATGCGACATCGCAATAATTAGCCTTAAGTGCAAGTGGGAGATTGTTGGATATAGTGCCCTCAAAGTTAATTATTGGATCGGAGGTACGCGATTGCAATGATTGAGGGAGGACCTATACCGATACGACTGTCTTGCTCGAGATGATAGTATGCTATCTGGTTTGTCTTTATCATCGTATACATGCTTCAGTTCACTATTGCATGATGATAGAGACCATAGGATTCTTGCATGACTGCCAACAGTATGATGGCGATCATATACGTGGGAGCTGGGGTCTATAAGCACATCCTTAAAGTGTCCCTAGTCGTGGCAGTTTCGAGACAGGGCATCGATACTCCAGAGTAGACTAGTGTATACAGTCGAGACCCCGACGTAGGGCGGTGTCCGGTCTCATAAGCCACTGGTGTCAGTTGGTTCACCTAAGATGTATACAGGTTCTCATTGGGTTATGAGTACACCGGACAGGACTCGCCGGGAACCTGCTAGTTGGTATTATACCTAGCGTCAGATAGCAGTTCCCTGGTGACATGTGTACAGGTTAGTTCATCGACCTGAGGTCGTCATTTGTCTCGTGTGAGTTCCCAATGTGCTTTGATTTCTACCCTACCACGGCTCAAAGGAGTCGTGCAAACAGATCTTTTTTGGGTACAGTCCCGAGCCATATGGAGGCAAGTGAGCGGATTGGCAGGGGATTCGTCTCTCCCGGTATTGGGGTGAGATCGCGCTGTGTCTAAGAGAGCCATTACACAAAGCTCTCGGCCGAGGCAAGAGATTTACTGGTAGGTACTCCAGGAGTATCTCAGGTTGTTCTGGGATACTCTCTGACACGACTTATACCGCTAATGGGGGTCTGACGTTACCAGCCCCCTAGGCAGATATGCGATACTCATAGACGAACGGACCGGACTGTATGTATATTGTCACTGTTAGGCTAAGTAGGGTTTCTGGATGAGTTCGCTCATCAGCTTCCCTTCCAATCAATACATAGGTAACCGTTACGTACAGCTCGTACCTCTGACGTGCTAGTGGTTATACCCAGTGCCAGTGTGTTGATGAGTCATTAGAGTCCCCCACAGACAGTTTCCCAAGTTCGGGCGAAACGTTGTAGAGGCCGTATGGTTTTATGGCAGGGTTCGGAAAATGCATGTGCATTTACGCGCGTGTCATATTTCGGGCAGATAATACTGGTAGGCTTTAGTTTAAGCCGGATCCGAGTATTATACTGTGTAGATATAATATCTTTGTCTCAGTTGCATTTGTATTCGGTCGTAATACAAATGCGGGTATGTTTATACTGTTACGGGGTTATCCTGAAATTCGTTTCGGGATCGCTTTTGGAAGTTACCAGTTTCCAGTTTTCCATCAGCCGTATTAAACATTCGGTTTAATACGGATTTATCTTTTCTTGATGAGTGTGGAAGGTTCTAGAAGTTGCTAGATGGTGACTAGGATGATGAGGTGTTAAGTGACTCATTAGTGCATTTAATGATTCATTTAATGAAAGGGTGACTAGGTTTATGACTATTCATTTGCAATTAATGTTTGTGCAAGGTGTCTTGTGAATCATTCTCTTCTTTAATCTTATAGTCACCTTCCCCTCTCCTACACTCACCTCCCTCCTCCATATAAGTGGCCGGCCATTCTTTCTAGAAAAAGATGGTTGCTTGAAAAAAGATTGATATAGTTTTGGACTCATGGAAATTAGATAGCTAGATTTCTCATTTCACCCGATTCCAAAAGGCAACTTCATTAACCGTTTATCCATAGCTTTGGATGTAACGAGACAAAGTGTTCTACTCATTCTCTACATCAATCTTGATCATCTCTTTTAGCAAACTTGATGATCGAGTTGCCTCGGTTTTAGAGGCGGGAGCCCGTTTAAAGATCCGTCGACGTGGTGCCACCTGGACGAGAAGACTGGAGATTCAGGAGATCGGAGCAGCCGTAACAAAGCGTGGGATGACGGTTGAAGACCGAAGGACTCGGATCATTCAGTGTAACAGTTCTACCCACTTTGTAGTTTGTTAGTTTAGCTTTAATGGCAGATCCGAGTTATAGTATACGATAGCGCCAGTCAAAAAGTTTTTGTTCCGCATTTGGCGTCTGTTAGACGGCCGGGGCGCTACCGTGCACTTACATAAATAACATTACATCTAAGTGAATGGGAATACAACCTTTGTAGACCGGTCCTTCACTTCTAATGCTCCGTGTAGTAGTCCCTTCGCTCCAAGTAGTGAACTCTCGGACTCTAGAGAGAGTTCACATGAAGAAATGAACAAGCTTTCTCAATATCTTCGAGGTCGAAGATGATCTACGTCGAGGAGATTCAAGCTCATGCTACCTCTTCCCTAATGGTGAAATTAGTGAAGCAAACACCCTAAACTAAATGGCTAATAGTAGAGGATGATGAAGTAGGAAATAAGCTCACTTTAGATTTGTTTTTCTCACAATATTTTCTCACCTTAAGAAAAGCCAGCAAACTTTCTCAATGAAGAAAAAGATGAAGAATCAAGAATGAGAGAATGAACTCATGTAGTGAGAATAGCAACCATGGGTGAGTTAGTGTCATACACTAACTCATGTAGAGAATAAACGATGGGTTAGATTAATAAATATCTACAAGTAAAACAAAACTAGTGTACTAAGTCAAAGATGCAACAAGCTTCTCCAAGCTTCCAAGGATGTGACTAATTTCCTACTAATTTTGATTAACTTTAAATAAATAAAACCATACATTATCATAAGCTTAGTGTGAGTCTCATACACCCATGTCACATGTGGCATCAAGCATGACACAAAATAATGTACATTAATATATATCACATATATACTATATGCACACAAGTGAGAAAAAAAATCTTAAGTGAGCTAATATTAGTTAACGTATGTTAATATATCAAATATATAATTATACATTAAATTATTAAATCTACACTTGATTTAATAATCCGGCTATATCACATACAACTGACTAATATCAAATGTAACAATCTTTCGAATCAACACTTGCTCCGATAACCCGGCTATATCACATATAACCGACCGATATCACATATCGCGAGAATAGAATGCGGTATCATATACCTGCATTAATCTCGGTCCGCACATATCGCATATCTGCTCCTATTTCGTTTCGCATGAACCAGGAAACGTCTGTGTAGGACTCTAAAGACTCGTCAATACACCGGCAGTAGGTGATGATCATACCAAACACCCACAAGCCGCAAGCGGTCTGCTAAACGTAACGGCCACCCGGGTATTGAGCGATCAGAAGATCAACATGAAAGCCTGCTCATACTCCTGCGAATCCAATCAGTAACACTACCGTACAGTCTGATCTCTTCGTCTGATATGTCGTATACCTCGCCTGGGGGTGGTAACCGTCAGACCCCAATAGCTTGATAAGTCATGCCGATGTGAGGCTTATAACGGGTCGAGAAACTACTGATAACACTTACCAGAAAATCTCAGAAACAGCCCTGGCCAGGGACTTAATGTTATGGCCAATCGAGTACAGCACAACATCAACCCCCAATACCGGGAGAGGCGAAATCCCTTCCTATCGCTCATTGCCTCCATGTGACTCGGGACTGTACCCAAAAAACACCGTTTTTCATGTTCTCTTGAATGTGGTAAGGTGGAAATCAAAGCACAATGGGAATTACACAGGACTCTATGACGATCTCGGGTCGACAGACTAACCTGTACCACTGTCACCAGAGAACTGCCATCTGACGTGAGGTATAATACCATCTAGGAGTTCTCGGCGAGTACGTCTTGTGTACCCAGTCTCCACTGAGCACCCGTATATCATCTCTGATGTCAAACACCAATGGATATAGGATCATCCATCGCCCATATACATGGGTCGAGAAGGTATAAGCTAGTCTACTCGGGTATATCGATGCCTCGTCTCGATACACCCACGACTAAGGACATTAAAGGATGTACTCACGGACTACCATTGTCCTACTAGTATGATCTGCATCACAATCTAAGTAGTCAAGTAAACATCCTAATGGCTTTATCAACATGTAACGGAGAGACAATCAGTGTACATGTTAGGATAAAGAGTAAGCAGATAGCATACTATCATGTCGAGCAAGAAAGTCCTCTCTATGTATGTCCAAGCATCCACTATAATATACATCATATGTACAATAATGGCCTCTAGGGCATACATATAACTAATAATCTCCCATTTGCACTATGGCTATATGTTGTAGTATCCAATACTCAACAATCAGCAATGGTTGTAGTATCTCATACTCAACCATCCCATAAAAGTCTCTCTTGGGAAAAGGCATTTGTGAGTGGATCCACCATGTTGTCCTATGAGTCTACTCTCCTAACCTCGATCTCCATGGAGATCAACCATCTCCATGATCAGGTGATACTGCCTTAGAATATGTCCGGGTCACTGATGGGATGGGGGTTCCTAGGCATAAGCCATAACTCCATTGTCACACAATGGTAGGAACGAAGTTCATCTCATGAACTAATATACACCGAGACTGCCTCTTTGGTAGCATCTTTGGTAGCGAAGTATCCATCCTTTATCGTCTAGTTTGCCATGGTATCTAGCTTAGAACTCTTCCAACATACCGTCCATCCACTGAGAGTAAAGACAATGCCTGTGACCTTACCACCCTGGAATCTATTCAGTGATTTTCCCCAGGATCGATTGATACCATCTCACTACACCTAGTGAGAATCCTAACATCCACTTAGATCTATCTCATAGATCTAAAACCCAGGATTTAGGATGTATCACCTTGATCCTTTATGGAGAATCCTTGTGATAAGAGGAGATTGACCGGGTGTATCATAGGAAACACCTTCCCTATCAAGAGTATGTCATCTACGTACAATACGAGGAAGACCACCTTACTCTCTACTACCTTTTTTATATATACAAGGTTCATCTACCATTTTGATGAAGTCAAACGCTTTGACTACCACATCATAACAAATGTTCCAACTTCACGATGCCTGCTTTAACCCGTAAAGCAACTTGCACATGTTTCCGCTGCTCCCACTGTCTATAGAGCCCTCTGGCTGTGTACTTATAGACACTCTCTTCTAAATCATTATTTAGAAAAGCAGTCATGACACCCAACCGCCAGATATCGTAGTCATGGTATGTAGCAATGGCAGGTAGGATCCGGATGGACTAAGCATAACCACTGGAGAAAACGTCTCATCATAATCCACACCTGGTCGATGATGAAAACCTTTTACAACAAGTCTAGCTTTGAAAGTCTCAACTTTTCCATCTACACCAAGTAATCTTCTCAAGATATACTTGCTCCTGATGGAGGTTTAACCGTTCAAATATAGCAACCAAAGTCCATACTTTGTTGGTGTATATAGATTCCATCTCAGATCGCTTAGCATCCAGCCATTGTTACAGAGTCCCCACTCTTAATGGCCTGCTCGAAACTAGTTGGGTCATCATCTCATGATGCAATCCTTTCTCCCACTATCATTAAGAAAACCGAAGTATCTCTCAGGTGGATGAGGAACCCTACCAGATCGGCGAAGAGGCTGAGGTTCGTCGGGAGCAATTGAATCCTTCAGTTCTACCAAATCATCAGCTGTATTTTGTATAGCTGGAATTTATTCCAGTTCTACCTCATGACCACTAATTTCTTCACAAGAAATTCCTTCTCTAAAAAGGTGGCATGCTGAGAAATAAAACACCTTTTGTTCCTCGGTGCGTTAGAAGATATTCCCTTGCGAATGCTTGGGATATCCAACAAACTTCTACTCAACTGACCTTGCCTCGAGCTTGTCCGGATTTTTCTTTTAGACATAGGCCGGACAACCCTAAATCTTAACTTATTTAAGTCATGGGCTCTTCCCATAACATATCTCATATGGAGTGGTAGGTACCGGATTTGGTTGGAACCCTATTCAATAGGTATGCAACTTCTCAAGTGCATAATTTCCTAAAAGGAAATAGGCAACTCAGTCGTACTCATCATAGAGCGTACCATATCTATTGGGATACCTACAACGGCAGTAAGGTTTCGGGAGGCATCACACATGCCAAGTTTAAATTTTTGCCATTCTAGATAACCCAAACGCAAGATTTTTAACTAGAGAATCAAACAAATTATCGAAGTAAACAACTTTACTTCTAAGAGTTAGGGATTACAACCTTTGTAGTCCGTTCCTTCACTTCATAAGCTCCGAGTTGAGGTCCCTTCGCTGCGATCATCATGAACCCGGACTCTAGAGAGGCTCCATGAGGTGAATGAGTCATCTTGCTTGAAGTCTTCCTTTTCAAAGATGATCTACCTTAAAGCAACACTAACCAAAGCTCACACTTCTCTAATGTGGCGTTAGTGAAGTGAACACCTTAATCTATGTGGCTAGAATAGATGAGAATGATAAAGTAGGAATTTTGCTCTCTTTTGCTTTCTCTATCTCACTTATAATCATCACAAATCAAAAAACTAGTGAAGCTTTTCCAAGAGAGGAAGAAGAAGAAGAAAGCTTTTGTGATGAATAATGAATTGTTGTGTGAGATTAGAAATGCAACCAAGGTTAAGAATGAGAAGCTTAACCCTTGTAGAGAATAAACCATAGGCTTGGGTTCAATGGTTAGGTTAACAAATATCAAGATATTATCTAAATGGTGGACTGTCAACACTTCTAAAATATCTCATTTTAAATCCACCATTTAGAATTAACCTAAAATGAATGTTAACCCTAATTGAAACCCTAGCATGGTTTAATCTCAAAACCCTAATTGCATTTGTAACCCTAACATGTTACAATATTATATATCACATATATAATATATAATGTAACATAAGAAAATAATACAATTAACATATATTGCATATACATCAATATATTATCTAAGTGAGAAAAAGAATCATTTAAGTGAGCTTATATTAGTTAATGTAATTTAATATATCTCATATATAATTATACATTAAATTATCGAATCAACACTTGATCCGATAACCCGGCTATATTATATACAACAGACTAATATAATATGTACCTTTTCATCGAATCAACACTTGATCCGATGACCCGGCTATATCACATATATCCGGCCGATATTATATATCGCGAGAATCGAATACGGTATCACATACACGTATTATTCTCGGTCTCTCACATATCACATATGTGCTCCTACTCCATTTTGTCTGAGCCAGGAAACCTCTGTGTAGGACTTTAAAGAATAGTCAATACGCCGGCAGTAGGTGATGATCATATCAAACACCCACAAGCTGCAAGCGGTCAGCTAAACGTAACAGCCACCCAGGTATTAAGTGATCAGAAGATCAACAAGCATGCCTGGACATTCTTCTGTGAATCCAATCAGTAACACTCCCGTACAGTCCGATCTCTTCGTCTGATATGTCGCATATATAGTCTTGGGGTGGTAAATGTCAGACCCCAGTAACCGATAAGTCGTGTCGATGTAAGGCTCATAACAGGTTGAGAAACTACTGATAACACTTACCAATAGCACTCCATATCAGCCCTGGCCAGGGACTTCCAGTTATAGCCAATCGAACACAGCACAACATCAACTCCCTATACCGGGAGAGACGAAACCCCTCCTATCGCTCATTGCCTCCATGTGATTCGGGACTGTACCCAAAAGCCACTGTTTTGAACGCCCTCTTGGACACGGTAAGGTGGAAATCAAAGCACAGTGGGAATCGCACAAGACTCTATGAAGATCTCGGGTCTACTGACTAACCTGTACAAGTGTCACCAGAGAACTGCTATCTGACGATAGGTATAATACCATCTAGGAGTTCTCTGCGAGTCCGTTCAGTGTACCCAGTCTCCACTGAGCACCCGTACACCATCTTTGATGTCAAACACCAATGGATATGAGATCATCCCTTGCCCATCATATGGGTCAAGTTGCGTATATGCTAGTCTACTATGGTGTATCGATGCCCTGTCTCGATACACCCTCGACTAGGAACAGTTATAGGATGTACTTGTTGACTACCCTGGCCCTACTAGTATGATTTCATCATAGTCCTAGTAGTCAAGTACATATCCTAAGGGCTTTATCAACATGTGAGAGCAAGACAGTAAACCAATACAAGTCAAAATGTTAAGACAAAGTAAAACCAGATAGCATATTATCATATCGAGCAAGAAAGTACTCTCTATATATATCCAAGCATCCACTATAATATACATCATATGTACAACAATAGCCTCTAGGGCATATATATAACTAACAATCTCCCACTTGCACTAAGGCCAACTGTTGTAGTATCTCATACCCAACATCCCGAAGAGTCTCTCAAATTATATCTAGGGTATAGCCTTCATAAGTGGATCCGCAGTATTGTCCTTCGTGTCAACTCTCCTGACCTCGATCTCGCGACGATCAACTATCTCCCGGATCAGGTGATACCGCCTCAGAATATGTCTGGAGTTCTGATGGGACCTGGGTTCCTTGGCCAAAGCCACAGCTCCATTGTTATCACAATACAAAGGTATTGGGTGCTCAATGGATGGAACCACACCAAGTTCAGTGATGAACTTCTTCATCCAGACAGCCTCTTTGGCAGCATCGTTGGCAGCGATGTATTCAGCCTCCATCGTCAAGTCTGCCACGGTTTCTTGCTTAGAACTCTTCCAACAAACCGCCCCTCCATTTAGGGTAAAGACAAATCCCGAGTGCGACTTAGAGTCGTCCTTATCACTTTGTATGCTCGAATCGGTAAAGGACTCCACCTGGAATTGTCCGTTACCATACACCAAGAACATCTCCTTAGTCCTTCTCTTGTACTTGAGAATGTTCTTCACAGCTGTCCAGTGACTCTCTCCTAGATTTGCTTGATACCTACTCACTACACTTAGTGAGTATGCTACATCGGGTCTGGTACATAGCATCACGTACATGATAGAGCCTACTGCCGAAGCATAGGGTATCCCTTGCATGCGAGCTCTCTCCAAATCAGTCTTGGGAGACATCTCTTTGGAGAGAGTGAGTCCAGAGATCGTGGGTTGGTTCCTACGCTTGGATTCTTCTATACTAAACCTCTTTAGTATGGTGTCAATGTACCTGGATTGGGAAAATCCCAGTATCCGTTTAGATCTATCTCTATAGATCTTAATCCCCAAAATGCGGGAAGCATCACCTAGATCTTTCATTGAGAATCTATGTGATAAGAAGAGCTTGACCGAGTGCAGCATAGGAACATCATTTCCTATCAAGAGTATGTCATCCACGTACAATACGAGGAAGTCAACCTTACTCTCTGCAACCTTCTTGTAAATACAAGGTTCATCTACGTTTTTGACGAAGTCAAACTCTTTGACTACAACATCAAAATAGATGTTCCAACTCCGCGATGTCTGTTTTAACCCGTAGATGGATTTAAGCAGCTTGCACACCTTTCCGCTGCTCCCACTATCTACGAAGCCCTCTTGCTGAGTCATGTAAACACACTCCTCTAAATCACCATTTAGAAAGGCGGTCTTAATATCCATTTGCCAGATTTCGTAGTCATGGTATGCAGCAATGGCAAGTAGGATCCGGATGGACTTAAGCATAGCCACTGGAGAAAAGGTTTCGTCATAATCCACACATGGTCGTTGACGAAAACCCTTTGCAACAAGTCTACCTTTGAAAGTCTCCACTTTCCCATCTACACAAAGTTTCTTCTTAAAGATCCATTTGCTCCCAATGGGTTTTACCCCTTCAGGAGCAACTTCCAAATTCCATACTTTGTTGGTGTACATGGATTCCATCTCAGATCGCATTGCATCCAGCCACTTCATAGAGTCCACACTGGTGATGGCCTGCTCGAAGCTAGTTGGGTCATCATCTTTCATGATGCAATTCTCGCTCCCACCGTCTATGAGAAAACTGCAGTATCTCTCAGGTGGATGAGGAACCCTACTAGATCGGCGGAGTGGCTAGGGTTCGTTAGGAGTTATTGAATCCTCTGGTTCCACTAAATCTTCAGTTGTAGTTTGTTCTGCTGGAACCTCTTCACCACTAATTGCATTTACAAGAAATTCCTTTTCTAAAAAGGTGGCATGTTGAGCAACAAACACCTTTTGTTGTTCACCGTGGTAGAATAGATGTCCATACGAATTGCTTGGATATCCCACAAACTTGCAAAGAACTTATCTTGCCTCGAGCTTGTCCGGATTTTGTCTTTTAACATAAGCCGGACAACCCCATATCTTAACTCGTTTAAGAGATGGTCTCTTCCCATTCCATATCTCATATGGAGTGGTAGGCACCGATTTAGTTGGAACTCTATTCAGTAGGTATATGGCTGTCTCAAGCGCATACCCCCAAAAGGAAATAGGCAACTCAGCGGTGCTCATCATAGAGCGCACCATATCTAATAGGGTGCGATTCCTCCGTTCCGATACACCGTTGTGTGGTAGTGTATAGGGAGGAGTAAGCTGAGAGAGAATCCCATTCTCTTTTAGATAGTCCAGGAACTCATTGCTTAAGTATTCTCCTCCTCGATCAGATCGAAGGATCTTAATACTTTTTCCCGTTTGGTTCTCTACTTCATGCTTATATTCTCCGAATTTCTCAAACCTTCAGACTTGTGTTTCAGCAGGAACGCGTGCCCGTATCTTGAGAGATCGTCAATGAATGTAATGAAGTATGAAGAACCATTCCTGGCATATGTAGACATGGGACTGCATACATCACCATGTATCAGTCCCAAGAGTTCCGTAACTCTTTCTCCGTGTCCACTAAATGGAGTTTTTGTCATCTTGCCTTTGAGACGTGACTGACAAGTGTCATAAGAAGAAAATTCGAACGAATTCAAATATCCATCCTTATGCAACTTAGCTAGTTGTGTCGCATTGATATGACTTAATCTATAATACCACAAGAAGGATTCGTTCATTTCCGAACTCTTCCTCTTGTATGTGTTCTGTATAATAAGAACTGTAGTTTGATTTAGAACGTATATACCATTATTTAACGAGCCTGATCGAATCAAGTTTTGATCTAGGAAGATGTTCATAACATAATCCTGTACTACAAAACTATATCCCTCTTTACTTAATAAAGAAACTGATATAAGATTGCATATCTGTCACGACCCAAAGTTTGGCCCGTGACCGGCACTTAACCATGTAATGTCTACAGGCGTAACGCGACTAAGTAAGCCGAAACCCAGAAATCAAACCAGTAAAAGTATAGATTGTCTAAACATTTAATTAGGAACATTTGCTAAAAAGTTAAGAAAACCTCAAGTAGACAATCACCACGGTAGCAATATACGACGCCGTAGCGAAGAACTGAGCAATAAGTGGAAAACATCACATATGATAAGAACTGCATAAGTAAAGTCGGCTCACAACGAGCTCGACACCAGAGAACAAAATAATATACATCGTCCTCATAACTGGTCTCTAAGTCAATACAAAAGTGGTAGATGGAGAGTACTAGATACAACAATGTACATAACTGAAAGATAAACAGATACCTCACAAAACCCACCTATCAGCAAAAGAGCTAGTACGCCAACTGTAGGGGTATCTGTGTCAAAAGATGCAAGAAAGCAGCCTGCCGCGACTACTCCGAAGGGCAACCAGCAAACATTGTGGCACAACGGGGGTGAGTTGCCAACTCGTGAGTATTAGATAACATATAAGGGTAATTGCGAGCATGCACGTGCTGCAATACTCTAACCTATGCCAACAGATAACATCTATATGATGAACTATATGAGCAATAGTCATGCATCAAGTCCGATCTAACAACATCTCTAAATGATAAGCAGGGTATGCAATAATCGTGCATAGCAAATGCAATCTAATAACATCTATATGATGAGCAAGGTATGCAATAATCGTGCATAGCAAATGCAATCTAATGACATCTATATAGGATGAGCAGGGTATGCAATAATCGTGGATAGCAAATGCAATCTAATGACATCTATATAGGATGAGCAGGGTATGCAATAATCGTGCATAGCAAATGCAATCTAATGACATCTATATAGGATGAGCAGGGTATGCAATAATCGTGCATAGCATGTGAAATCTAATGACATCTACACAGGATGAGCAGGGTACGCAATAATCGTGCATAGCAAATGCAATCTAATGACATCTATATAGGATGAGCAGGGTATGCAATAATCGTGCATAGCAAATGCAATCTAATGACATCTATATAGGATGAGCAGGGTATGCAATAATCGTGCATAGCAAATACAATCTAATGACATCTATATAGGATGAGCAGGGTATAAAATAATCGTGCATAGCATATGAAATCTAATGACATCTATATAGGATGAGCAGGGTATGCAATAATCGTGCATAGCATGTGAAATCTAATGACATCTATATAGGATGAGCAGGGTATGCAATAATCGTGCATAGTATATGAAATCTAATGACATCTATATAGGATGAGAAGGGTATGCAATAATCATGCATAGCATGTGTACTCTATCAGGTACAATAGATACATGATGAGATATAAAATACTGAATGCTGAGCATGCGAATAATTAATATCTACACGGAATATCAACGTGGAAAAATAATCGGTGTCCATCCATATACCCAAATCAAGTAAATCTCATAGAATCATAGGTGACTAGCATCGGCACACAAATCCTCCAGTATCGGGCTCCGTCTGCGGAATCGGCCCTCGGCCCCGGCAGAACGGATCGTCCCGTATCCATCTCTCATCTCTGGTCAGTATCCTCTGGATAACCGCCAGGTCTAACCAATCACCGCTAGGTAGTATTCCCTCCGCCGGGCTCACCGTCTAACAATACGAGTCTTCTTACCCCGGGGTACCGTACCGGGTCCACCATGTACCCGCAATCGGTGCCTACCGCTCCTCGAATCGGGTATGCTCACACAAGCTCTCTGGAACCGAGAAAACTCATGGTGGACGCACTGAAATATCATATCAAGGGTAACCGGGTTTTTAAAACAATTACATATACTCATTTGAAATATCCACGGTTCCCAAATCCAGAAATATCATGGAAACAACATATCTCAATGCGTAAATCCATGCAAGTATGAAGATATCACTATATGTGTGCACCGGTATGAATATACAGCGTGCATGCACGCAAGTATGAAGATATCAATATATGTATGCACTGGTATGAATGTATGAATATACAGTGTCAATGTGCGCAAGTACGAAGATATCAATATATGTGTGCACTGGTATGAATATACAGTGTGCATGTGGGCAAGTATGAAGATATCAATATATGTGTGCACTGGTATGAATATACAGTGTGCATGTGCGCAAGTATGAAGATATCAATATATGTGTGCACTGGTATGAATATATAGTATGCATGTGCGCAAGTATGAAGATATCAATATATGTGTACACTGGTATGAATATACAATGCGCATGTGCGCAAGTATGAAGATATCAATATATGTGTGCACTGGTATGAATATACACTGTACATGTGCGCACGTATGAAGATATCAATATATATGTGCACTGATATGAATATACAATGTGCATGTGTACAAGTACGAAGATATCAATATATGTGTGCACTGGTATGAATATACAGTGTGCATGTGCGCAAGTATGAAGATATAAATATATGTGTGCACTGGTATGAATATACAGTGTGTATGTGCGCAAGTATGAAGATATCAATATATATGTGTACTGGTATGAATATACAGTGTGCATGTACGCAAGTACGAAGATATCAATATATGTGTGCACTGGTATGAATATACAGTGTGCATGTGCGCAAGTATGGAGATATCAATATATGTCAATATGCGACAAGTCATGACAATCATTAATGATGCGACAATCAAACGATATGTATAATGCGTAGCAATCCTATAGTGCGAGTGTCATGGTAATCACTAACGGTGTGGGTGTAACATACAAATAGTGCTCATGCAGTTTGAACCGTTAGTGACAGTGAAGTGTTCTATGCTATCATTTCTATATGCAACAATAAGGTATGCTACTATAGTCCATATGAACATCTACGACTAAATATCCTAACACGTCCTGACGCTTAACGCCATACGGGAGATTTCACCGAAGATGTAAAATCTACTCACCTGGTCGTACGCTACTCGTAGCCGACCACCTGCTTCCCTTTCTTATCTTCGTCCGACGTACCCGCCTGCGAACCTAGAATTCACAAAAGGAAAATCCACATAAGCAAATATCTCGCAAAACGCGATATTGAAGTCAAACTATACACTCGCGTCGCGAACTAAACGCGCTTGTGTACGATATGCTTAAAACGTGTGTATACGTGTCTAAAACTAACCCGACACGTCGCGACACGCAGGATCACAGAACCCACTCACGTATCGCGCGAACTAAACGTACTTGAAAAATGATATACTATCCCAGATTCTACCCAGGTTAAAAACTTACAAAATTGCACATACCATAGACCTTAGAAATGTAGCAGACACCTACAGAACAAACCCTAACACCTAACTCCCTAGTCTGGCCGCAATTTGCGTCCAGAAGGAATATTCCGACGTCCTGGGTGTGGGGTCAGAGGCTCATGCTGTTAGTTGTATGTATGCCCTAGAGGCCAGTATTGTACAGATGATGTATATTATATTGGATGCTTGGACATATATAGAGATGACTTTCTTGCTCGATATGATAGTATGCTATCTGGTTGCTCTTTATCTTAACATGTATACTTGTCTCTTTATACTGTCGAATGGTTACATGTTGGTAAATCCCTTAGGATGTGTACTTGACTACCTGGACTATGATGCGGATCATACTAGTGGGGACATGGTAGTCCATAAGTACATCCTTCAAGGTCCCTAGTCGTGGGTGTATCGAGACGGGGCATCGATATACCAGTGTAGACCAGCGTATACGCTTCTCGACCCATGAGATGGGCGATGGATGATCCCATATCCATTGGTGTTTGACATCAGAGATGGTATACGGGTGCTCAGTGGAGACTGGGTACACTGGACGGACTCGCCGAGAACTCCCAGTTGGTATTATACCTCACGTCAGATGGCAGTTCTCTGGTGACACTTGTACAGGTTAGTCTGTAGACCCGAGATCGTCATAGAGTCTTGTGTGATTCCCACTGTGCTTTGATTTCCACCTTACCACGTCCATGAGGGCGTGCAAAACGGTGGTTTTTGGGTACAGTCCCGAGTCACATGGAGGCAATGAGAGATAGGAGGGGTTTTGTCTCTCCCGGTATTGGGGGTTGATGTTGCACTGTGCTCGATTGGCCGTAACAGGGAAGTCCCTGGCCAGGGCTGAATGGAGATTTACTGGTAAGTATTACCAGTAGTTTCTTGACCCGTTTTGAGCCTCAAATCGACACGACTTATCAGTTATTGGGGTCTGACGTTTACCACCCATAGACTTGATATGCGACATATCAGACGAGGAGACCGGACTGTACGGGAAGTGTTGCCGATTGGCTCGACGGGAGTTGTAGCAGGTTCGCTTGTTCTCTTCTGATCGCTCAATACCCGGGTGGCCGTTACGTTTAGCTGACCGCTTGCGGCTTAGGGGTGCTTGATATGATCATCACCCACTGCCGGCGTATTGACGGGTCTTAAAGTCCCACAATGGAGTTTCCTAGTCCAGGCGAAACATTGTGGTACGCGTATGGGATATGTGCATGGACCCGATTAAAATGCACGTATAGGGTACCGTATATTGATCGGACGGCTTGCTTTTGGTGGGGGCATATGTGATATGGCCGGATTGATAAATCAAGTGTTGATTTATTATTTTACCATTAGTTTCTCACTTGAAATCCTTTCTTGAGTTTGATGGATGTATGCATGCATGTATGCCTTCTTTATAGATTCATGCACATATGGATGTACACACATACATACATACATGCATACATACATCCTTCATGGTTGTACATACATGAAAATGGTGGCAATATAAGACTCACACCATGGTTTTATATATGGATTTTATTGCATTTGATTTAAAACAAAACGGAAAAAGGAAAATGGTTATCATTGATTTGTTTCTACACACTTCTTTTGACCTAACCATCCTCACCCACCTTTTAACCTTGGGTAAACTTTCCTTTTGTGTTTTAACTCAAGTTCAATAAGATATTCATTGTTTAACCATGGTTTGAGATGAGAACAAGAAAATATATATACATATATTTTCATTTTTCTTAACAATGGTTATTCTTTTCACTCTTGTTAAAGAATAGCCATCATCTTCTTCTTCCTCTCTCATTTGTTCTCTAGATTTTTGTAGTGAGCAATATACTCATCAAGTTAGATTTTTGAAGTGAGAAAAGCCACCACAACATCATTCTACACAAGTTTAGCCCACTTGTTTAGAGTGTTATCTTCCTTTCTTCTCTCGAAAAAGCGAAGTTGCTAGCTTGGACGAAGGAGCTTCGGGTGGATCGTCGTGGACACTAGAAGACTTCAAGAGAACCTTCCTCCAATACTCAAGATGCCAAAAGAGTCTAGCGAAGGGAGCTACAAAGGTTGTAGCCTCGAAACCCTAGTCTTTGTTGCCTTTATTGTTTTGAAACCCTAATTTTCTAGGATCGATCCTTTGTATGCTTGCTTAGCACCATAAAAATTTGAACATTGTGACATGTGATGCTTCCAAACTCTTCATAGGGTGCTAGGTTAACCTAACATTGGTATCAGAGCCGACCTAGAACATTAGGCGACACTTCTATGAAGTAGAAATTCCGATCGAACCAAAATACGACATTACGGGACCTTCTCTGGACATTTTTTGAAATCTGGATATTTTCCTAATTAAAAATACTTAAAAAATACAGCAGGGAAATATAAGAAGGACTGTGAAATTCGAAGCCATGAACAGTTCAAACCGCCGCTGAACCGCGGCCAGTCCTTGCTTGGGCCACGGATCCGCGGCAGTACAGAGGATTCATGACTTGATATTTGCACAGTAATTCCTAAAACTGCTTGTATAATGTTTTAGGTATGTTTAATCTGATTACTGTTCTGTAAATTCTAGATATGGTTTTGGACTCGTCGATTCGATCGGAATTTTTATTTCGTGTCTTTTCCGGATAAATTAGAAAGTATTGAAGTGTTTGAACGAGTATCATTTGCTCACTTTTCACGGGGTTTAAGTATTTCGGAGATACGTGCAAGTTTTGTGGTGGACCCTCTAGAAGACAACAAACCTTAACTCGATTATGTGACCGTCTTGAACTACCCTTTGAACCTTAGGGTTTGGGGCAGTACGGTGTGCCACATGTGAGGCGTTGGCTTGACCCTTCTACGGATGGACCGCTACTACTGTGTCACACTCCGGGTTTTTGAACTCCGCTCAAGTGTTGAGCTTTAGGGAATCTTGGGTATTTGATCGTTCGTTCGAAAACTTTAATACTGTCTAATTATATGGAATGTGATGCAATGTGTGGAATTCATATTACTAGACATGAAATACGAAGTATGTGATATTTCGCATTTACGATGTCTAAAGAGAATGTAGATTCCAGATATTGCAGTTTTACACTTTCTTTTCTGTGACCGTAAGTGTAGTATGTAGTGGTATTGCCGATTGCCGTTGCTATACGTCGACGACAATCGGTGTATGCATACTTACTTACGTTGATGATATGAGATATTATGTGTTGCAGAGATATGATGTGCAGGATTGTCGCGATTGAATAGCCGGGGTTTTTTTATGTGAGATGAGAGTTTTATATTTTCATTCATGTAAATTCAAATGTAATGTAATATTTTTTTATTTGGGGCACTTCCGGGTTGAGGTTGATGCCACCAGTGTTGTATATTATTTTCTTTTCCGCATTAGGATGGACCCAAGGAGGGGAGCACAGGTGACCGGGTTCTGGGGTTCAGTGGGAGGCCATCTCGAGGAGTCATGACCGGGTCTCCTAAACTCCAGAATTGGTAGGGTCGCTTGCCGCTCTCGTAGGGGTCCAGGGTGTGGGCGTGGCTATTCATCGCGACTGTGGAATCCGTATTTTCTATTGTTGGCTAAATACTAAATACGAACATCCTAGTATATCCCACATTATATCTATGTTTCTGCTGCGATATCTGTGATGTGATCATGTGATGTGCTGTGATAGATACTTTATATAGTATATATGATATATTATATAGACGTTACTTATGTTTTACACCCGCACTAGCCCTGCCTTGCTCTGTCGTTAGTTACCTAACCTAACGGTGCACGAGGGGACATCGAGGCGAATGCAGATGGCATAAGTGTACGTCGTATTTATCTGTGATGTTTAGGTGGCTTAAATGATGAGACTTCATTAATGTGATTAATGAAAGAAAAGAAACCTAATAGATGTTGTAGAATCAAAATTTCAAATAAAAGGGTAGCTAGAATTTTTCTTTGCATAGCGGTATATATGATATACCCTGTGTAAGTGCACGGCGGCGCCCCGGCCGTCAATCCGACGGCCAAATGCGGAAACGGTGATAAACTTTAATTTTTACATGAACTGGCAAACCGCCGCGTACTAATACCCGGATCGAACCATTAATTAGTCCTAGCTATCTACAAGAAGGGGAAGAGAGATATACCGATAGATCCGAGTCCTCCGGTCTTCTCGTCGTCGTCCCGATCTCCAGCGGAATGTCCCGTCTCCTCCTCGTCGCTGGAAGTGCACCACATCGCCTACTTCTTTTACGGGCTCCCACCTCAATGCCGAGGCAACTCGGGCAGAAGCTGTCTAGTCGACGTGCCCAAGGTTTGCTGTAGAATGTAGTGTATAGGCTATGTCTCATATGGGGTTATGGAATTGCCATATTGGTGGAGGGATGATACAAACTCATGGAGGTGGAACTTGTGGGATTTTTCCTAAAGCAAAAGAGCAAAAATCCCACATGAACAAATTTGGACAGCCCCTTTAGGGAAGTGGCCGGCCATGCATGTGAGGGAGAGTGAGAAATGAGGAGGTTGTATCAAAAATGGGAGAGGCCAAAATCATGTCATGCAAGAGAGAGAGGAATGGCTATCATAAACAACCATGATCACAAAACTATGCCAACACTCCACACTACCATCATCTCATGCATGATGGCTCCAAAAAGGTCAAGCCATCATGAGCATAGAAAGTCAAGGGATGGTGCACATCATGAAAACCATCATGATACAAATAATATGCAAAGGACCCCCTTCCAAATACTTATTTGCAACAATGCAAATAAGCCCTCCTCCACCAATCTTCGGCCAATGAACGATACAAAGGAAATTGGCCGAAACGGAAAGCAAACTGGCAACTCCAGAAAACTGGTCCCGTAATAAATTACAGGAAAACCCCGATACTGTGCATACATACCCGCATTTGTATTCCGACCGAAATACAAATGCAATGAGACAAAATCTACACTGTACTATACTAGGATCCGGCTTAAACCAAAGCCGGCCAGTAATATCCGTTCGATCCTGATCCATGCAATACCGCACGTATCTGATCGAACCCTGCCATATAACCATACGGCCTATAGTACAAACTGTCCGATCCTGATCCGTGCAATACCGCACGTATCTGACCGGACCTTGCCATATCTCCATACGGCCTCTACAACCTTTCGCCCGAAAGCTGAGTAAGAGAATGTGGGGGACTCTAAAGACTCGTCAACACCTTGGTTATGGATTTAACCACTAGCACGTCAGAGGTATAAGCCAATACGTAACGGGCTACCAGGTATTGACTAAAAGGGACGTCTGTGAGCGAACTCAGCCTGACAACCCTACTGAGCCTGTCAGTGACAATATCCGTATAGTCCGGTCCGTTCGTCTATGAGTATCGCATGGCGGGCCTAGGGGGTTGGTAAAAGTCAGACCCCCAAAAGCGGTACAAGTCATGTCGGAGTGTAGCCCAGAACACCCTGAGATACTACTGGAATACCTACCGGTAAATCTCCTTGCCTCGGCCGAGGGCTTCGTGTAATGGCTCTCCTTGACACAGCGCGACCTCATCCCCAATACCGGGAGAGACGAACCCCTGAAGATACGCTCACTGCCTCCATGTGGCTCGGGACTGTACCCAACTAAAACCTGTTTGCACGACTCCTCTGAGCCGTGGTAGGGTAGTAATCAAAGTACAGTGGGAACTCACACAAGACAAATGATGATCCCCAGGTCGATGAACTAACCTGTACACATGTCACCAGGGAACTGCCATCTGACGTCTGGTATATGACCAACTAGCATGTTCCCGGCGAGTCCTGTCCGGTGTACTCATAACCCAATGAGCACCTGTATACATCTTAGATGATCCAACTGACACCAGTGGCTTGTGAGACCGGCCACCTCCCCTCGTCGGGATCTCGATTGTATACACTAGTCTACTCTGGAGTATCGATGCCCTGTCTCGAAACTCTCACGACTAGGGACCATTTAAGGATATGCTTATAGACTGCCAGCTCCCACGTATAGGATCGCCCTCATACTGCTGGTGGTCAAGCAAGAATCCTAGGGGCTCTACCAACGTGTAATAGCGACCTGTAAGGTCACCTAAAGCAGTACACGATGATAAAGGTAAACCAGATAGCATACTATCATCTCGAGTAAGACTGTCCTACCGGGATAGGTCCTCCATCAAACATTGCAATCACGTACCTGTGACCTAACAATTGACTCTGAGGGCACTATCTCCAACAATCTCCCACTTGCACTCAAGGCTAATTATTGCGATGTCGCATACTCACAGCCCGTGTGATACCGAACACCCAACTCCTCTACTAGTCAGTCTCACAAAGCTTGTTTGTGAAACTATTGCGTTCAAGGAATAGCCTCAGTGAGTGGATCCGCTTTGAAGTTTCTTTCTATGTCTCTCTACATCTCAAGTTCGCGGAGAAACCCATCTCCCGAAATGAGCGATACCTGTCTTAGAATGTGTCTGGATGTCTGATGGGACATAGCTCATAAATGAACTCCAAATCCAAACTTCTTAGACTGTATCGTTAACTGAACTTAATCAGTATCCTACGCCATGCCTCCCTCAGTATTGCCTTGGATCACCTGTCCAAAATACTGCCCCTCGTCAGAAGGAAAAACTATAACTCTGATAACCTCCTTGTCGTCCAGGTCACCTTGGAAGCCTGGAATGATAACTGTTTCCCGAATGAGGCTGTCGTTATCATTTCTCTAGAACATCCACTTATGTTCTAAAACTGCTTCCGACCGTTTCTCCAGGATTGGATTAATGTCAGCTTATTGCATCTAGTGCAAGAACAATGTCTGGTGTGGTACTTGACATCTCATGATTGACTCAGTTGCCTGAGCAAGTGATCTGCCAATCATGCACGTCCCTCTTCCCTTTAGTCTGTAAGACACCTTTGGAGAGGCTGACTCCATCTTCTGCAGGTATACTACCGTGCCAGGAGTCGTCCATTCTAAATACTCTTAGAATGCTGTCTAAGTACCCAGATTGGGAGACTACCCAAATCTAGATCTAAAACCATAGATCTAGTAACCAGTATGTCTGATATAAAATCCATTTCCTTTGTGGAGAAACCACTGTGTGACGACCAAAGTATAACCGATTGTAGTATAGGAGTTTCTTTTCCTACTCTGTGTATCACACCCTACTACCTTCTCAACAGATCCATCCCCTATTCTGATGAACTCAAACCTATGACTGTCACGTCAGAAATAGATGATCTATCTCCGCTACTGGTGCTTCAGTCTATAAATAGACACAAGCAACCTATCCACCAATGCTTCCGCTGCTCTCACTGACTACGACAACCCTCTGGCAGAGTCATATAGACGTACACTTCTAAAACTAGTTTAGAACGACGCTATACTCATCCTCCCGCCGGGTCTCGCAGCCTGGAACAACAGCAATGGTAAGTGTGGGTAAACAAGAACTTCCCTGTCACCGTCCTTGAGGCTACCGGAGTACCCCTCGGGTGCCTGAAGTTACCCACCGTATCTGCGGAGTGGCCAATGGAATGTCAAACCAGATTGAATCTTTAGGTTCCTTATCAAATCTTTAGTAATCGTTTGTGGTTCTGGAATCACTTCCAGTTCTACCATACTCCCACTACTGTTTTCTGAAAAAAATTTCCATTTTTATTAAAACTGTGGCGAGTCTAGAACAATATTGCTATTGTTCATCCAGATGGTAGAAAGTCAGACCGCGTCATAGCCTGGGTTAACCCACAAACAACCATTACAGAAACGTGCCTTGAGTTATCCAGAGTCTGGTTTTAATCATAAGCCGGACAACTCCCCGTACCTTAACATCGTTAAGATACGAACTGTTCTATGTCCAATATAGGACCAGAGGCACTGATTTAATTGAACCAGATTCAAATCATGCAGCTGTCTCCAGTGCATATCAACTAAATGGAAGAAGTCTGATCAGCGTTACTCAACTTAGGAATGCTTCCAATTATGAGTAACCTGAAAAAGAAGCAAGATCTCTTTATCATTACTATCAACTGAATACCATACACAAGTATCTATATCTTCGATCACTTTGAAGAATCCCGATACTTGCTATACCTGGTTCTCTACTCTATTCAAATACCTATAACTTCTCAAAATTCGGACCCTGTGTTTCCACGAAACACCTGTCTAAAAACTAGAGAAGTCATAAGTAAACCGAATATAGTACGAGGACCTACCCCTCTGTCCTGATGGACCCTGGACAACATACAATACTCTGTATAAGTCCCTTGAGTCTGATAACTCATTCACTGTGTGTCGTAGGTTGAAAACTGTACTTATGGTTAAAAAGAATTACACCGCTGTTTAATGCTCCTTACCTAACCATCCACTGATATAGGTAAATGTCGTAGACATAATTTCAGAAAGGTATATCTCACTCTATGAAAATAGACGTACAGATATATCAATTTGAAATTGGTGCATAAAAGCGGATATTCAAAACCAAATATTTGCTGACCGGCAAACAGCCCAGGTGATTTCCTCAAATATCACCGATTACAACGAATCCCGATATAATGAGGATGATCACCTAATTCCCAATAACTTACTCCCACTCATCATCTGTAAAACCATACAGATGTGAGAATCAAACCTGGTAAATACATACCCTGGAGCAAGTGTCAAACTGGGAAATCAGTTTTCCTTTAACATTACACAGTGAAACTGAAATATTGAAATGTTCCGATGGGGTATCCTGGTATTCCTAGTAATGCCTCTTCCAGATTCACGTCTGTAACCTTGTAATTCTTTGCCACCTCTCCAAATCCCTTCATATGTCTTTAGTCTTTACCTTCTGCACACCCTTTTAGGCCAAATGGTTTTCTTCCTTCCCTACCGTTTGGCACCAGCCTATGGTCTGGAAGAAGACTATCCAGTAAGCATAATGGGTGTACTGTCCTAATCCTAGGAGCACTCGCAATGAGAGAAGGTGAAGATAAAAGACAACCGAATAAACCTTATTCCTATTTCTCCTAGACCAGAATCCATCCCCGAACTGGAACAAGTTCCTTTCGAGTTCGTATATAACCATACGATGGAGTATCCAATAAACTGTGGATCTTCGTAGTGATACGGAGTGTCCTGGAGAAATACAAAGGTGATTTAGGATTGGCGAAGAAATACTTGGTTTGGTCGTGAATATCTGTTGCAATTTACTTTGCCCTCTTACTAATCCCTTGCTTTGTCTTAACTTAATACCTTCTGTACACCATCGTTAGGCTAATTGGTTTTCTTCATTCCCTACCGGTCGGCACCAGCCTAAGGTTTGGAAGAAGACTATCCAATTTGCGTAATAGGTGTACTATCTCCTAAACCAAGGAGTACTCGCAACCTGAGAGAAGGTAAAAGGAAAAGACAACTGAATAGTCCTATCCGTTTTCTCCAGAACCGGAAACCATCCTCGAATAAATTCTTTCGAGTTCGTATCTAACCATACGATGGTTTTGTCCAATGGAAGTGGACGTTCGTAGTAACACGGGGTGTCCTGGAGAAAAGGGTAAAAGTAGGAGTGGCAATGAGGTTTGCAACTCTGACAATCCAAAAGCCAGTGTTTAAGAAGGTTCGGTTAACTTGGTCACTGAGTCATAGTCTTAGGGTCGGGTCAATGGTCGCTGCCAAAGAGAGAGAGAAAAGAAACACTCAGCGTGCACTCTAACCTAGATCAGAATGGTTACCAATTTATCTAATCAGGAAACCTCCCACTGTACCTCAAATTCTCCTCCAAACCTGAAAGAAGAATTAGTCGGGGTCACCCGAGGAGTAAACTAACTCATCAGTGGGAATCGGGATCCAACTATCATCGCATGATAACGTGACGGAATCCGCTCACGTCATCACACTCCAGAAGGTATGCGCATATCTGGCAAGTTTCAGTTCTTTTGAAACTCCCGATGAGATTTCTGCCCCATGCTCTTATGACCTTGGCGTGAGGTCAAAATATCATAAGTCACATGTCAAGTTCTGCCCGTCATTATCCAGGTTAATTTGAACCCACCCGTACATACCCTTGACGTAGGCCAAAATAGTAGTACGACTGTCCCAAACCAACGCATCTATCTATGCAACAGATAAATACCCGGCAGCTACCAATCACTATGCCTTGGCGTGAGGTCAAAATACATAGCTTGAATACTACCGAATATTTAACTGAAATGACGGAGGGCTACGAATGGTTTCTGGCGAAAACCTTTAACGTAATGAACTTGATATCGTTGAAGGAACGGATAGCTTTTAAAAATATAGTGACGAAAACCGTTGCTAAAGAGGTCACTCCCGGTGAAGGGATCTCGGCTCTTTCCCCGTAGAATGGGGTGCAGGATATTCCAACTGAATACCACGGTGCAAAGCAAAAGTAATCGGCTATAGTGAAGTTAATGCCCTGACGCAAACTTCTGTCCAAGGGGTCACTCCCGGTGAAGGGATCTCGGCCCTTGCCTCGTCGACTGAGGTGCTGGATATTCCAACTGAATACCACGATGCAAAACAAAAGAGAACGTCCTTGCAATAACAGCTTTTTTTGAAAAGTGTTCCAACAACATCAGATAAGGTTTGTTTTTAACTTGCGTTGATCCGAATCAATGCAGTCCCATCAATTGATCACACCAAAAAGAACGAAAATATACTGATGTACGCATATGCCATCCGCATTCGCCACTGGATCCCGTCATTACCCGTTAGGTTAGCTAACTAACGACAGAGCGGGGACTGGACTAGCGCGGATGCAAAACATATACAACATCTACTAATATATATACCAATATATTATATTCGCTCAAGGCGTGATAAGAAATGCAACATCACAGAGAATGAACAGCATCACAGAAACAATACAAATATCTGGGATCCCCGGGTTTCACAGAGCCACTGAAACCCGACGTTCCCCTGGTCGTGTGGATAGCCTGTGCAATGAAATCCTAGACCCCTACGGGCGCGGTAAGTCACCCGCCAAAACCTGAAGCGAGCCAGCACCCTTCAGCACCGTGAATGGACCACCCAGCACTTCACGGAATCCGGTAACTTGGGCACCCCTCCTGGGTCAACCTGTACCCCCTACGAGTGCGGCGAATAGCCCGCCAATTCTAGAGTGAAGCCCCCTCCGTCTCAATGCCATGAGATGCGGGCTTGTTGCCCTCTAGAACCCGGCAATCCATGCACCCCTCCGCGGGGCAATCCTAGTACAGAAAGTAAAATATACATACAACGGGTACATCGACCGCAACCTGGCCGTGCCCCAAAATAATAATACAAACAGGCAGTGACGGCAGTCAACATGTCGGACGCTCGCCCCGCAATAACAAATGTACATAATACAACAGAACTGTACTAGCATTGCATCCAGGCTATCCCCCACGACCGATCCGCAACATCACAGCAAAAACAGAACATCAACGTGAAAGTCACGTTCGCAAATCCGTCTAACCGGGCTATAGCAGTTAGACTGGATTTATCGATCAAGTGACATTCACGGTCGCAGATATAATGTAAATACTGTGAAATAATGTGTTTAAAATATCCGATCGATCAAACTTTAACAAGTGGGCCCCCAAGTATTACTGTAGCACATCAAGAAATTCTGGGCCTAAAATTAATATTCCAAAACCCATATTTTAAGCCCACAAAGACACTGTAGAAATTTGGTGCAGGGATCTCCACAGTGCGCGGCGGAAACGCGGCCCAAAGGAGGTTTTGGCCGCGGTTCCGCGCCTCCACTGTCGATTCACCCTGTCGAATTTCTACAGTAGCCTAGTAGTCTCCAGTACATCAATTTTATACAACCTGAAAAATTTTTGGAGACCAAAAAATTTCAATAGAAAACTGTCGCTTTGAAAAATGTAGATTTTGGAATTTTGGACGATCGGAAATGCAAAACACATTAAACAAAGCTAGACTAAGTTAATGGCGAGGCTCTGATACCACTGTAAGTGCACGGCGGCGCCCCGGCCGTCAATCCGACGGCCAAATGCGGAAACGGTGATAAACTTTAATTTTTACATGAACTGGCAAACCGCCGCGCACTAATACCCGGATCGAACCATTAATTAGTCCTAGCTATCTACAAGAAGGGGAAGAGAGATATACCGATAGATCCGAGTCCTCCGGTCTTCTCGTCGTCGTCCCGATCTCCAGCGGAATGTCCCGTCTCCTCCTCGTCGCCGGAAGTGCACCACATCGCCTACTTCTTTTACGGGCTCCCACCTCAATGCCGAGGCAACTCGGGCACGAAGCTGGCTAGTCGACGTGCCCAAGGTTTGCTGTAGAATGTAGTGTATAGGCTATGTCTCATATGGGGTTATGGAATTGCTATATTGGTGGAGGGATGATACAAACTCATGGAGGTGGAACTTGTGGGATTTTTCCTAAAGCAAAAGAGCAAACATCCCACATGAACAAATTTGGACAGCCCCTTTAGGGAAGTGGCCGGCCATGCATGTGAGGGAGAGTGAGAAATGAGGAGGTTGTATCAAAAATGGGAGAGGCCAAAATCATGTCATGCAAGAGAGAGAGGAATGGCTATCATAAACAACCATGATCACAAAACTATGCCAACACTCCAAACTACCATCATCTCATGCATGATGGCTCCAAAAAGGTCAAGCCATCATGAGCATAGAAAGTCAAGGGATGGTGCACATCATGAAAACCATCATGATACAAATAATATGCAAAGGACCCCCTTCCAAATACTTATTTGCAACAATGCAAATAAGCCCTCCTCCACCAATCTTCGGCCAATGAACGATACAAAGGAAATTGGCCGAAACGGAAAGCAAACTGGCAACTCCAGAAAACTGGTCCCGTAATAAATTACAGGAAAACCCCGATACTGTGCATACACACCCGCATTTGTATTCCGACCGAAATACAAATGCAATGAGACAAAATCTACACTGTACTATACTAGGATCCGGCTTAAACCAAAGCCGGCCAGTAACATCCGTTCGATCCTGATCCGTGCAATACCGCACGTATCTAATCGAACCCTGCCATATAACCATACGGCCTATAGTACAAACTGTCCGATCCTGATCCGTGCAATACCGCACGTATCTAACCGGACCTTGCCATATCTCCATACGGCCTCTACAACCTTTCGCACGAAAGCTGAGTAACAGAATGTGGGGGACTCTAAAGACTCGTCAACACCTTGGTTGTGGATTTAACCACTAGCACGTCAGAGGTATAAGCCAATACGTAACGGGCTACCAGGTATTGACTAAAAGGGACGTCTGTGAGCGAACTCAGCCTGACAACCCTACTGAGCCTGTTAGTGACAATATCCGTACAGTCCGGTCCGTTCGTCTATGAGTATCGCATGGCGGGCCTACGGGGTTGGTAAAAGTCAGACCCCCAAAAGCAGTACAAGTCGTGTCGGAGTGTAGCCCAGAACACCCTGAGATACTACTGGAATACCTACCAGTAAATCTCCTTGCCTCGGCCGAGGGCTTCGTGTAATGGCTCTCCTTGACACAGCGCGACCTCACCCCCAATACCGGGAGAGACGAACCCCTGAAGATACGCTCACTGCCTCCATGTGGCTCGGGACTGTACCCAACTAAAACCTGTTTGCATGACTCCTTTGAGCCGTGGTAGGGTAGTAATCAAAGTACAGTGGGAACTCATACAAGACAAATGATGATCCCCAGGTCGATGAACTAACCTGTACACATGTCACCAGGGAACTGCCATCTGATGTCTGCTATATGACCAACTAGCATGTTCCCGGCGAGTCATGTCCGGTGTACTCATAACCCAATGAGCACCTGTATACATCTTATGTGATCCAACTGACACCAGTGGCTTGTGAGACCGGCCACCGCCCCTCGTCGGGGTCTCGACTGTATACACTAGTCTACTCTGGAGTATCGATGCCCTGTCTCGAAACTCTCACGACTAGGGACCATTTAAGGATATGCTTATAGACTGCCAGCTCCCACGTATATGATCGCCCTCATACTGCTGGTGGTCAAGCAAGAATCCTAGGGGCTCTACCAACGTGTAATAGCGACCTGTAAGGTCACCTAAAGCAGTACACGATGATAAAGGTAAACCAGATAGCATACTATCATCTCGAGTAAGACTGTCCTACCGGGATAGGTCCTCCATCAAACATTGCAATCACGTACCTGTGACCTAATAATTGACTCTGAGGGCACTATCTCCAACACCCTGCACCTTATTCGATGGGGAAAGAGCCGAGATCCCTTCACCGGGAGTGACCTCTTTAGCAAAACTGGCAGATGCTACAACACTCGGTTTGACTTTTGACTGCTTTTGGAGTTTTGCTTTGCATAGTGATATATATGATATGTCCTGCACCTTATTCGATGAGGAAAGAGCCGAGATCCCTTCACCGGGAGTGACTCTTTAGCAAAACTAATAAAAGCCTCAAAATCACTCCATTTCAAATCTTCACTTAATTCTACAACGATATCAAGTTCATTACGCAATAGGTTTTCTGAAAAACCTGTCGTAGCCCTCCGTCATTTCAGATAAATCCTACTTAGTATTCGTGCTACGTTTGTTGACCTCCGTCAAGGCGTAGTGTGCGGTAGCTAACTAGTATTTATCTGCTTATGCATGTGATGCAGATTGGATTAGGGTAGTCGTACGACCTTGTTGACCTCCATCAAGGGTCGTGCGGGTGGGTTTGATTCAATCAAGAAATGACGGGTTGAACTTGACTTGCACCCTGTGGTTTGTTGACCTCCGTCAAGGTCATAGGATGCTTGGGGCAAAATATTATCGGGAATTTCAAGTGTTGAAATTTGCAATGAGATTGCATACCTTCTATGAGATAGTTGGATCCCGATACCCATTGCGAGTAATTGTTACTCCTGGGAGAGTTTTACACAGGACAATTAGCCGATCAAGTAGGTGTCTAGAAAGGTGTCAATGGGGTTACGCCTCTAGGAAAACGAGATTTACTTTAATTAGGTCCGTGCAAAAGCACGGGGAACCTCCCTCAAAGTACCGACACTGGCCCAGCTGAAAGATCGGCGAAGTTGTAGGGTGTAATTAATCCCGGCTAGTCTTTCCTTTTAGGGTTTGAAGGAAGATTTGATAAAAACAGTGGGAGCCATCCTGATTAGATAAGATAATAACCAATCTGATCTTGCAAGAGCATACGCTAAAGTGTTTTCTTCTCTCTCTCTCTCCAGGTAGCGACCATGTCATGCCTTAATCAAGATAATAATATGGATGTATTAACTGAACCCGCATGTTATACTGTGCTGGGGAACGTTGGTTCCGTTCTTTCTTATAAGAGTTATAGGACTGAACAGGATATAGGGGAATACCAGGATTCCTATGCCACCCGAATGAAGAAAGTACATGTTGATACATTTTCTTCGGGTGTGTTCGTTGCAGAGAACTGTTTCTCCATTTGCCCTACGTCCTGGGTATTAGATACCGGGTCAGGATCCCATATATGTAATCAGTTACATGGGCTTAGGAAAGGTAGAGAACTTGGAGAAGGCGATAAAGACATAAGAGTTGGAAATGGTGCGATTGTTGCAGCTAAGACTGTCGGGGAATATCATCTTGCATTACCAACTGGTAATACATTGATTCTGAATGAATGCTATTACATGCCGAACCTGATATGCAATATTATATCGGTTTCTTTGTTGAGTAAAGAGATATATAATTTTGTATTACAGGATAATGTTATGAACATTTTCCGTAACCAAAAGTTGGTTGGATCAGGCACGTTGTGCAATGGCATTTATGTTCTAAATCAATCAACAGTTCTGAGTATAACAAACACACACAAAAGGAAGAGTTCAGAACTGAACGAATCCTTCTTGTGGCATTGTAGACTGGGTCACATCAATGCGACAAGACTAGCTAAGTTACATAAAGATGGATATTTGAATCCGTTTGAATTTTCATCTTATGACACTTGCCAGTCTTGTCTCAAAGGCAAGATGACCAAAACTCCATTTACGGGACATGGAGAAAGAGTTACTGAACTCTTGGGACAGATACATAGTGATGTATGCGGTCCCATGTCTACACATGCCAGGGATGGTTCTTCGTACTTCATTACATTCACTGACGATCTCTCTAGGTTCGGCTATGTGTTCCTGATGAAACACAAATCAGAAGCTTTTGAGAAATTTAGAGAATATAAACAAGAAGTCGAGAACCAAACCGAAAAAAGTATTAAAATCCTACGATCTGATCGAGGAGGTGAATACTTGAGCATTGAATTCCTGGACTTCCTAAAAGAGAATGGGATTCTCTCTCAGTTGACTTCTCCATATACACCACAGCACAACGGTGTATCAAAACGGAGGAACCGCACCCTATTAGATATGGTGCGCTCTATGATGAGTGTAGCTGAGTTACCTATTTCCTTCTGGGGATATGCACTGGAAACAGCAGCATACCTACTGAATAGGGTTCCTACCAAATCTGTGCCTACCACCCCATATGAGATATGTGAGGGGAAGAGACCATATCTTAATTTTATAAAGATATGGGATTGCCCGGCCTATGTCAAAAGACAAAAACCGGACAAACTCGAGGCAAGGTCTGTTTTGTGTAAATTTGTTGGATATCCCAAGCATTCGCGAGGGTATATCTTCTACCATAGTGAGGAACAAAGAGTATTTGTTGCTCAACATGCCACCTTTTTAGAAAAGGAATTTCTTGCAAAAGAGATTAGTGGCTCTGAGGTAGAACTGGAAGAGGTTCCAGCTGAACAAACCACAACAGAAGATTTAGTGGAACCAGAGGATTCAGTAGCTCCCAACGAACCTCAGTCTCTCCGCCGATCTAGTAGGGTTCCTCGCCAACCTGAGAGATAGTACGGTTTTCTCATGGATGGTGGGAGCGAGGATTGCATCATGGAGGATGATGACCCAACTAGCTTCGAGAAGGCCATCACGAGTGGGGACTCAGTGAAATGGCTGGATGCAATGCGGTCCGAGATGGAATCCATGTACACCAACAAAGTATGGACTTTGAAAGTTGCTCCTGAAGGGGTAAAACCTATTGGGAGCAAGTGGATCTTCAAGAAAAAACTTGGTGTAGATGGGAAAGTGGATACTTTCAAAGCTAAACTTGTTGCAAAGGGTTTTCGTCAAAGACCAGGTGTGGACTATAACGAAACCTTTTCTCCAGTGGCTATACTTAAATCCATCCAGATCATGCTTGCCATCGCTGCATATCATGATTACGAAATTCGGCAAATGGATGTTAAGACCGCCTTTCTAAACGGTGATTTAGAAGAGTGCGTGTACATGACTCAGCCAGAGGGCTTCGTAGACAGTGGGAGCAGCGGGAAGGTGTGCAAGCTGCTTAAATCCATTTATGGATTAAAGCAAGTATCGCGGAGTTGGAAAATCTGCTTTGACGTCGTTATCGAAGAGTTTGATTTCGTCAAAAACGTAGATGAACCTTGTATTTACAAGAAGGTAGCAGAGAGTAAGGTTGTCTTCCTCGTATTGTACGTGGACGACATACTCTTGATAGGAAATGACATTCCTATGCTGCAATCGGTCATGCTCTTCTTATCACAAAGATTCTCAATGAAAGATCTTGGTGATGCCTCCTGCATACTGGGGATTAGGATCTATAGAGATAGATCCAAACGGATATTGGGATTGTCCCAATCCAGGTACATTGACACCATACTAAAGAGGTTTAGTATGGAAGAATCCAAGCGTGGGAACCTACCCACGATCTCTGGAGTCACTCTCTCCAAAGAGATGTCTCCCAAGACTGATTTGGAGAGAGCTCGCATGCAAGGGATACCCTATGCTTCGGCTGTAGGCTCTATTATGTACGCGATGCTATGTACCCGAACCGATGTAGCATACTCACTAACTGTAGTGAGCAGGTATCAAGCTGATCCTGGAGAGAGTCACTGGACAGCTGTGAAGAGCATTCTCAAGTACTTACGAAGGACTAAAGAGATGCTCTTGGTGTATGGTAACGGAGAACTCCAAGTGGAGTCCTTTACCGATTCGAGCTTCTAGAGTGATAAGGACGACTCTAAGTCGCAGTCGGGATTTGTCTTTACCCTTTACGGAGGGGCGGTTAGCTGGAAGAGTTCCAAGCAGGAAACCGTGGCAGACTCGACGATGGAGGTTGAATACATCGCTGCCAACGATGCTGCCAAAGAGGCTGTCTGGATCAAGAAGTTCATTACTGAACTTGGAGTGGTTCCATCCATTGAGCATCCAATACTTTTGTATTGCGATAACAATGGAGCGGTGGCTTTAGCCAAGGAACCCAGGTCCCATCAGTGATCTAGGCATATTCTGAGGCGGTATCACCTGATCCGGGAGATAGTTGATCGCCGGGAGATCGAGGTCAGGAGGGTTGACACGAAGAATAACACAGCGGATCCACTCACGAAGTCCATTCCCCAGATACAGTTTGAGAGACTCTTCGGGATGCTCGGTATGCGATACTACAGCAGCTGGCCCTAGTGCAAGTGGGAGATTGTTAGTTGTATGTATGCCCTAGAGGCCAGTATTGTACAGATGATGTATATTATATTGGATGCTTGGACATATATAGGTATGACTTTCTTGCTCGATATGATAGTATGCTATCTGGTTGCTCTTTATCTTAACATGTATACTTGTCTCTTTATACTGTCGAATGGTTACATGTTGGTAAAGCCCTTAGGATGTGTACTTGACTACCTGGACTATGATGCGGATCATACTAGTGGGGACATGGTAGTCCATAAGTACATCCTTCAAGGTCCCTAGTCGTGGGTGTATCGAGACGGGGCATCGATATACCAGTGTAGACTAGCGTATATGCTTCTTGACCCATGAGATGGGCGATGGATGATCCCATATCCATTGGTGTTTGACATCAGAGATGGTATACGGGTGCTCAGTGGAGACTGGGTACACTGGACGGACTCGCCGAGAACTCCCAGTTGGTATTATACCTTACGTCAGATGGCAGTTCTCTGGTGACACTTGTACATGTTAGTCTGTAGACCCGAAATCGTCATAGAGTCTTGTGTGATTCCCACTGTGCTTTGATTTCCACCTTACCACGTCCATGAGGGCGTGCAAAACGGTGGTTTTTGGGTACAGTCCCGAGTCACATGAAGGCAATGAGCGATAGGAGGGGTTTCGTCTCTCCCGGTATTGGGGGTTGATGTTGCACTGTCCTCGATTGGCCGTAACAGGGAAGTCCCTGGCCAGGGCTGAATGGAGATTTACTGGTAAGTGTTACCAGTAGTTTCTCGACCCGTTATGAGCCTTACATCGGCACGACTTATCAGTTATTGGGGTCTGACGTTTACCACCCCTAGACTTGATATGCGACATATCAGATGAGGATACCGGACTGTAAGGGAAGTGTTGTCGATTGGCTCGACGGGAGTTGTAGCAGGTTCGCTTGTTCTCTTCTGATCGCTCAATACCCGGGTGGCCGTTACGTTTAGCTGACCGCTTGCGGCTTGGGGGTGGTTGATATGATCATCACCCACTGCCGGTGTATTGACGAGTCTTAGAGTCCCACAATGGAGTTTCCTAGTCCAGGCGAAACGTTGTGGTGCGCGTATGCGATATGCGTATGGACCCGATTAAAATGCGCGTATAGGATACCATATATTGATCGCGCAGCTTGCTTTTGGTGGGGTCATATGTGATATGGCCGGATTGATAAATCAAGTGTTGATTTATCATTTAACCATTAGTTTCTCACTTGAAATCCTTTCTTGAGTTTGATGGATGTATGCATACATGTATGCCTTCTTTATAGATTCATGCACATATAGATGTACATACACACATACATACATACATACATACATCCTTCATGGTTGTACATACATGAAAATGGTGGCAATATAAGACTCACACCATGGTTTTATATATGGATTTTATTGCATTTGATTTAAAACAAAAAGGAAAAAGGAAAATGGTTATCATTGATTTGTTTCTACACTTTTCTTTTGACCTAACCATCCTCACCCACCTTTTAACCTTGGGTAAACTTTCCTTTTGTGTTTTAACTCAAGTTCAATAAGATATTCATTGTTTAACCATGGTTTGAGATGAGAACAAGAAAATATATATACATATATTTTCGTTTTTCTTAACAAGGGTTATTCTTTTCACTCTTGTTAAGGAATAGCCATCATCTTCTTCTTCCTCTCTCATTTGCTCTCTAGATTTTTGTAGTGAGCAATATACTTATCAAGTTAGGTTTTTGAAGTGAGAAAAGCCACCACAACATCATTCTACACAAGTTTAGCCCACTTGTTTAGAGTGTTATCTTCCTTTCTTCTCTTGAAAAAGCGAAGTTGCTAGCTTGGACGAAGGAGCTTCGGGTGGATCGTCGTGGACACTAGAAGACTTCAAGAGAACCTTCCTCCAACACTCAAGAGGCCAAAAGAGTCTAGCGAAGAGAGCTACAAAGGTTGTAGTCTCGAAACCCTAGTCTTTGTTGCCTTTATTGTTTTGAAAGCCTAATTTTCTAGGATCGATCCGTTGTATGCTTGCTTAGCACCATAGAAATTTGAACTTTGTGGCATGTGATGCTCCCAAACTCTTCATAGGGTGCTAGGTTAACCCAACACATGCTCTGGTGGTGTGGTCTGGATCTAGTATACCTGCCCCAGTTTCCTCAATTTTTACCTGAACAACCCAGATCTAAAGCAGATTACAGAAAGGCTAAGTTTTGCTTAAAAACGATATATTTTGCACAATTTGAAAACTTAGGGTATTTTGGTGAAATCTGGGGTTTAACTAGGTTTAAGTGGCCCTAATAAGACTTAATTAAGTTAGTCTATCCATACTAACCACACTTAACCAAAGTTCACACTAATCACCATATATAGCACTAAAAACGCATAATTAATCACTAATCGAAGCTATAAACACGCCAACTAAGCAAACCAGGATGTAGGGTTAAGAATATACCCCACTCTCGACCCTAGGAAGCAGGAGGAAGGAGAAGAAGAAGACTTGGTGCTGCTGGAGCTGCTGGAACTGCTGCTGCTGCAACTGGAGCTGATGTTGTTGCTGTTGCTTACTGCTCTGCTGCTACTGCCTGCTTGCTGCTGTTGTTGCCTCTTGTGCTGCTGCTGATGCCCTAGCTGCTGCTGCTTATGCTGGGGCTGCTGCTGTGAGAGAGAGAGTGTGTGTGTGTATGAGTGAGGGAGAGTGAAGTGAGAAGAAAAAATAAATGAGAGGCAAGGAATGATAGCACAATGGTCAACCCCTCTCTCTCTCTCTCTCTCTTCATTTAATACAAGCATGGCACTTGCGATGATGCCCATTCTCACTCTCTCTCTCTCACCAAGTCAACATATTCAAATCATTTAAAAAAAACTGCCCTTAAATAAAATAACCAATTAAACTTAATTAAAACCCAAATAACCTAATTCCCATGTTTTAAACCACCATGGTTGCTAATCATGGTTTAGCCCATTTTAACCCTAGTTTACATGCACAAGTGTGTGCAAGCCTAGGAAAAATCTAATAAAATATTCATTAAATTTGAAAAAATATTTGAAACTCAATTTGGTAAACTTTTTATTGAAAACCATATATTAAAATATAATTAGCCACTAAACACATCCTATGGTGTTACAATATCAGGGTCGGAATGTAATAGCATTCGTTCAGAATCAATGTACTACCATTTAGTAATACAAGGTGATATTCGCCAATTGCTTTGGCTGCAACATCTGCACCATTCCTTACTCTTACGGAATGATCACCCTCTCCCAGTTCCCTACCTTTCCTTAGCCCATGTAACATATTACATATGTGGGATCCTGATCCGGTATCTAATACCCAGGACGTAGATTGAACTGAGAAACAGTTGTCGATAACAAACACACCCGAAGAAGATGCATCAGCATGCTTATTCTTCATTTGGGCGGATTGAGAATCCAGATATTCTCCTATTCCCTTCTCGGACTTATAACAATTATAAGTTGGAGCGGGGCCAACGTTCCCCTGCTCAGTATAATAAGCGGGTTCAGTCAATACATCCATATTATTTTCTTGATTAAGTCTTGACAGGATCGCTACCTGGAGAGAGAGAGAGAAGGAAACACTTTAGCGTATGCTCTTGCAAGATTAAATTGGTTATTATCTTATCTAATAAGGATGGCTCCCACTGTTTTCATCAAATCTTCCTTCAAACCCTAAAAGGTAAGACTAGCCGGGATTAATTACACCTTACAAGTTCGCCAATCTTTCAGCCAGGTCAGTGTTGGTACTTTGAGGGAGGTTCCCCGTGCTTTCGCACGGACCTAATTAAAATAAACCTCGTTTTCCCAGAGGCATAACCCCGTAAACACCTTTCTAGACACCTACTTGATCGGCTAATTGTCATGTGTAAAACTCTCCCAGGAGTAACCCTTACTCGCAATGGGTATCAGGATCCAACTATCTCATAGAAGGTATGCAATCTCATTGCAAGTTTCAACACTTTAAATTCCTGATAATATTTTGCCCCTAGCAACATATGACCTTAGCTAAGGTCAACAAATCACAAGTGCTAGCCAAGTTCAACCCCTCATTTCATAATTGAATTAAACCCACCCGTACGACCCTTGATTAAGGTCAACAAAGTCGTACGAATACCCTAACTCAATCTCATCTCATGTTTTAGAAGATAAACACTAATTAGCTACCGTACACTACGCCTTGGCTAAGGTCCACAAACACAGCATGAATACTCACCAGTCTCTATCTGAAATGACGGAGGGCTACGACATGTTTTTCAGAAAACCTTTCACGTAATGAACTTGATATCGTTGTAGAAACAAGTGATTTTGAAAAGGAGTGTTTTTTTAGGCTTTTCTAGTTTCGCTAAAGAGGTCACTCCCGGTGAAGGGATCTCGGCTCTTTCCTTATTGAATAAGGTGCAGGATATTTCATAAATACCGCTGTGCAAAGCAAGAACTATAGAAACAATCAAAAACTAAACCGTAAGTTTGTAGCATCTGCTAGTATTGCTAAAGAGGTCACTCCCGGTGAAGGGATCTCGGCTCTTTCCTTATCGAATAAGGTGCTTGATATTCTACAAGGAATATCACTATGCAAAGCAACACTAGAGCTACCCTTTTTATAAAATATCTTTTAGGTTTCTTTTTCTTTCATTAATCTCATTAATAAATCCCATCATTTAAGCTTCCTAAGCATCACAAAAGAAACGACAGCAGTAATTTTTATATATCATCATATATATATATATGTATATATATATATATATATATATTAGTATAAGCATTCGTCTCAGGCAGTAATATGATCTCATCACAGAAAATTACAGTAGAAGATAACATATGAAATATTGGATATAGTAGGAGGTTCGTGTTTTTTTTTAGCCTGTATAAAACATGGATTCCATGGTCGCGATGAATAGCCAAACCCACATCCTTAGACCACTACGAGAGCGGCAAGTAACCCTGCCAATTCCAGGGTTAGGAGACCCAGTCTCGACTCCTCGAGATGGCCTCCCACTGGACTCTAGAACCCGGTTACTTATTGTCACGACCCGAAGGTACGGAACGTGACTGACACTTAGATTACGAGACGTCTAAAGGCGTAACGTAACCTAAGTCAGCCAAAGCCCAGAAAATCTAAACCATAAACAATAAGAGTGAAGGAAAACCTTTTATGAAAACACTTTTGAACCAATTAAGTGATATTAATCCCTTTTTAAAAACATCAAAATTTTCAGAAAATTTCGGCAGAGTCTCCTTTGTAAATACTAGCCGCCAAAAATGGGTACAACAAGATGTTAGTGTATATGCCCTAGAGGCCATTACTGTATCATACTAGTTTGTATATTACTTGATGGAAGCTTGGGATATTCACTTTGTATTGACAATCTTGCTCAAAATAGTAGTATGCTACTTGGTTTGTTTCTGCTTTAATGTGTGCATGTGTTTCTTTTAGCATATCGCCTTTACACATTAGTGGAGCCCTTAGGATCTTTGCTTGATTACCAGAGTTGTGATGGCAGTCACACTCGTGGGGCCTGGGTAATCCATAAGCACATCCTTATGCAGGTCCCTAGTCGTAGGACTATCGAGACAGGGCATCGATACTCCGGAGTAGACTAGCGTATGCGCTTCTCATCCCAGCTTTGGAGACGGTCTGTCCCACAGCCGTCGGTACGTCGCACTTGAGATAGTATGCGGGTGCTCGTTAGGTTATGAGTACACAGGACAGGACTCGTCGGGAACTGTTGGTTGGTATAATACCTATCGTCAGTTATCAGTTCCCAGGTGACATGAGTACAGCTTAGTCCGTTGACTTGACACTGTCACTTCGTCTCGAGTGTGTTCCCACTGTTCTTTGATTACTACCCTACCACGGCTCAAAGGAGTCGTTCAAACAGGTAGTTTTTGGGTGCAGTCCTGAAGCACTTGGAGGCAGTGACGGTTAGACAGGATTCGTCTCTCCCGGTATTGGGGGTTGATATCGCGCTGTGTCTAGGAGAGCCATTACACAAAGTCCCTGGCCTGGGCAAGCGAGATAGACTGGTAGGTTTCCAGTGTTATCTCAGGGTGTTCTGGGCTACACTCCGACACGACTTGTACCGCTATTAGGGGACTGATGTTTACCGCCCCCTAGGCCCGCCATGCGATACTCTTAGACGAACAGACCAGACTGTACGAAGACTATCACATTCAGGCTCAGTAGGAGTTCAGATGGGTTTACTTCGTCAGTCTTCTTATCGGCATCTACCTGGAGACCGTTACGTACAGCTAGTGCCGCTTGCGGTCTGTGGTTAAACCCACTTCCAGCGTAGTGTCTAGTCTAAAGAGTCCCACACAGAGGGTTATTCGCCTGTAGGCAAAACGTGTAAAGGTCGCATGGTTTTGCGACGGGGTTCGTTCACATCCGCGCACTTGTGCACGTTTGGTGTCCGGGTAGCTTATACTAGCGGGCTTTGGTATAAGCCAGATCCTAGTATTTGTTTTGGGATTGGTTTTATCTCTTTGTATTCGTGTTCCTCAGAACACGGATACGGGTGTGTATGCACAGTTGACTGAGGCAGAGGCAGAGGACTTTCATTAGGGTTGATAACCATTGTCTTTTTCTTAACCCTAATGTTTATGTGTGAAATATGATTACTAATATTAGTTAATTATAATTGTGTTATGGTTAGGGTTGTTGACCATTTGACTATGGTTGACTTGTTGACCTATGTTGACAAATTGACCATCATCATTTCATATGAAAGATGCTCTTTGATTCTTGCAAAAGTAATTAATGTGATATGATAATGGTCATTTCATGATTAACCATCACAATTATCTTTAGCTAATTATTTATTTATCATAATTCACATATATGAGAGAAGGTTGGCTTTATTCTTCTCATTCTATCATTCTCATTCTCTCTCATCCTCTTCCTCTCTCTCTCTAGCTCTCCTCTCTCAGGAGTTGAGAACCATTGAGCTTGAGATAAATCCCTTAAAAATACTCTCTACTCTTTCTAAGGTCCTAGGTTTAGCACACCAAGCACCTTAGTTACTTTTAGTTTAAGGTTGGAGCCAAAGGTAGAGGCCCTCGGGTGGATCTTTCTTCGGCAAGAGAAGGCGACGAGGAGAACCCGTTCTTTCCACTCCAAGGAGCAAGAAGAGAAGGAATTGAAGACCTAGGAATAACCCCTTTTCGATTAGCTAACTCTTTTAGCTTGGTAGTTAGTTTATGTTTAGCAAAGATCCCTCCTTTGGTTAGTCCATGTTGCCTAGTGTTGTAAAAATTGAATTTTTCATAACGTTTCCGCCTCCCCGTAAGCACCGGGGTGGGCCACGTGGACTTACAGTGGTATCAAAGCCTAGCTAAACACAAACTAACTAGTTAGCAAAGTATCTAGAACTTCGATCGGAAAAAATCGCAAAACACGCTTTCTAAAACCTAGGTTTCTGCCAATTTTTATTTCTGCTCTAAAAATAATAAATCATGTACTAAAAATCGGCTCAGGCTTTTGTTAGAACAGGCAAGAAAAGCGATCCAGTGAGTCGACCAACTCACCGCGGTTCCGCGGCACGAGCTTGCTCCTGCCGCGGATCCGCGGCCGAGTTGACTCGGCTGTGGATCGTTTCTCCTGCAGTTTTCTTCTGTTGGTGTTTTGTGATTTTTGAGATGGTTTTTTTCTGCCCAGAATTTCCAGAGAACAAGTTAATTTTTGGGGTGGTCACAAATCAGTATTTTGATCGAACTTCTTTACACTTTGGCTAATGGGTTATATCTGTGATGTGATATATGTATTGAACGTCTGCTAATCGCTATACGTCGATTTGTGGGGGTTATACATATCTGTGATCTGTAATGTTGATGGTTTGTGTATATGAATTCGTTGGATTGTCGCGGATGAATAGCCGGGGGTTGTGAGATGAGAGTTTTCTTATTCTTTCAATTCATGTAATATGTAAATTGATGTAATATTATTTATATGGCCGCACAACCGGGAAGGGGTTGTAGCCGTCATTGTATAATTTCTTTTTACTGGTTTTGCTCGTAGGATAGACCCAAGGTGGGGTGCACAAACTACCGGGTATCTTGAAGTGCCGAGTGGCCTACTCACAGTGTTGAGGGAGGTTGCTTCGCTTTGGGTACTTGGCGGGTAGTTTGCCGCACCCGTAGGGGTCTAGGGTGGGGTTTGGCTATTCATCGCGACCGTGTAATCCGCTCTTCGTTACAGGCTCATATGAAATGCGGATTCCTAGTATATCTAATGTGTTCATCTGTGATCTGGAATGGTTATCATTGCATATGACGAATGTATATATCAATATATTATATCTATTTAGGCGTTGCTTATGTTTTGCATCCACGCTAGTCCAGCCCCCGCTCTGTCGTTAGTTAAGTAACTTAACGGGTGATGACGGGACCCCGTCGCGAATGCGGATGGCATAAGCGTACGTCATATTTTCGTTGTTTTCTGCAATGGTAGGATTAATTGATGGGACGCATTAAAATTAATGCAAGAAAAATAAACCAAGTAAAAGTCGTTGGAACACTTTCAAAACAACTCGGTTCTTTTCAAAATCAAATTTTAAATGCAGAGCTTGAACCACTCCTTTTGAAAGCTATCTCGTTCCTTCGATTATATCAAGTTCACTACGTTCACGGTTTCGCCAAAACCATTCGTAGCCCTCCGTCGTTTCATATGGATGGTCAATAAGTATTCAAGCTATGTTTGTTGGCCAAAGTCAAGGCATAGTAAATGGTAGCTATTGGGTATTCATGTGCAGCATAGATAGATGTGTTGGTTTGGGACAGTCGTTCGACCTTGTTGGCCAAAGACAAGGGTATGTGCGGGTGGGTTCAAATTAACCTGGAGAATGACGGGTAGAACTTGACATGTGACTTATGATTTTTTTGCCAAAGTCAAGGTCATAAGAGCATGGGGCAAAAATCCACATCGGGAGTTTCAAAAGAAACTGAAACTTGCTACCGCTGCATACCATTTGGAGTGTGATGATTCTGGTAGGATTCCTTCAGTTTTATCACGCAATGATATTTGGATCCCGATCCTACTGTGAGTATATGCTACTCCTCCGAAACTTTCTCACTTAACGATCAATGCTATAAACCAAGTAGGTGTCTAGAAAGGTGTTAGCGGGGCTACGCCCACAGGGAAAAGAGGTTATTTAATTAAGGAAATTCGTGAAAGCGTTGGAAAACCTCCCTCGACGTACCGACACTGGCCTGGCTGAACGGTTAAGCAAGAATTGTACGGTGAGATTGATCCCGACTAATTCTTCCTTTATGGTTTGAGGAGGGATTCGAGAGACAGTGGGAGCCATCCTGTTTAGAAAAATTAAAAACCACTCTAAACTTGCAAGAGCATCATGCTAAAGTGTTTCTTCTCTCTTTCCTAATTGCAGCGACCAATTATCATGACTGGACTTAAGTTACTTCTAGATAAAAACATACTGACAGGGCCAAACTACAAAGATTGGCTCAGGAATGTCAAAATGGCAATCACTTATGACAAGTTGGGGTATCTCCTTACCACCAAAGCTCCCCCTGTCCCATGTCCCAAAACCAGCGTCGTGGATAGGGAAATCTGTAAGACCTAGGAAATCGACTACGCGATGGCCAAGTGCCTCGTGCTTGCCTCTATGGACAATGAACATCAGAGGAGGCACGAGATTATGGACCTCGAATCCATATTTCTCCATACAAAAGTACTGTATGGAGAGCAATCCCGTATCGCCAGATACGAAGTGTCGAAAAAGCTGTTTTCGGCGAGATTGGCCGTCGGATCATCGGTAGCGGAACACGTGCTTAAGATGATTGGCTACATAGAGGAGCTTGCGGACTTTGGGACCACGTTGGAGAATGAGCTTTATACGGACTTGATTCTCCAGTCCCTTCCTTCCACTTACGTCCAGTTTATCCTGAACTTCAACTTGCAAGAAAAGGAAGTTGAATTTTCAAAACTCCTCAACATGCTGAGGAGTGCAGAGGGCACCCTACAGAAAGGTAGGGAAACATCCACTTTGTTTGTAGGAGGATCTTCCTTTTCTAGGTCCAAGGCGAAAGCCAAGGGAAAGAAGAAGAAAACCCCCGCCAAACCAAGGGGCGGTGTTAGTAAAGTGGATATGAAGGGAAAGGAAAAAGCAACAAAGGTAGCGGGAAAGCTTGTGGGGAAGGAAGAATGCTTTTACTGTCACAAGAGTGGATACTAGAAGAAAGATTGCAAGGCTTGGAAGGCCAGAACCCAGGATCTGAAGCAAGTTGCGGCTTCAGCTTCAGGTGTGTATGTTATTGAAAACTGTCTATCAATAAACTCTACTTCCTGGGTATTAGATACCGGATCAGGATCTCATATCTGTAATTCTTTGCAGGCATTGAGAAAGCGTAAGTTTTTGAAGGCAGGTGACATGACCCTCAAAGTTGCAAACGGAGCTAGCATGGATGCTGAGGCCGTGGGGGACTATCACCTGGGAATGTCAGATGGACATGTTTTGGTTTTGCGTAATTGCTTTTTTGTACCCAATGCAACTTGTAATATCATTTCTGTATCTTTAATATCTAGATAAGGTTATGAATTTGCGTTTGTAAGTAATGTTGTAAACATTCACCTTAATCAAGTTCTGATTGGGTCAGGTACATTAAGCAATGGTATATACGTATTAAACCAACCACAGATTTTCAATGTCTAGAATACACACAAAAGAACGTCTCCGGAAACAAATCAGACTTTCTTATGGCATTGTAGACTGGGTCACATCAATGAGAGAAGGTTGACGAAGTTACATACAGAAGGATATTTGGATCCGTTCGAATATCAATCATATGCAACTTGTCAATCCTGTCTCAAAGGAAAGATGACAAAGACTCCGTTCACTGGACACGGAGTAAGAGTGAGCGAGCTCTTAGGACTCGTACACAGCGACGTGTGCGGTCCAATGTCTATGCATGCACGAAGCGGTTATTCTTACTTCATTACTTTTATGGATGACTTTTCAAGGTACGGATATGTCTTCTTAATGAAACACAAATCCGAAGCCTTTGGAAAATTCCAGGAATATAAGAATGAAGTAGAAAAATAAACAGGAAAAAGTATCAAGACACTTAGATCTGATCGAGGTGGTGAATACTTGAGTGCCGAGTTCCTGGATTACTTAAAAGAGAATGGAATTCTCTCTCAGCTTACTCTCCATACACTCCGCAACATAACGGTGTATCGGAGAGACGGAACCGCACCATATTGGATATGGTATGTTCCATGATGAGTAAACGCTGAGTTACCGCGATCATTCTGGGGATATGCACTAGAATCAGCTGCATACCTTTTGAACCGAGTTCCAACTAAGACTGTGCCTACTACACCATATCAGATGTGGTGTGGGAAGAGACCCTATCTTAATCACATTAAGACATGGGGATGTCCAGCTTTTGTCAAAATGCAGCATGCGGACAAACTCGAGGCACGCTCAGTACGGTGCAAGTTTGTGGGATATCCAAAGAACTCCAAGGGATATTTCTTCTATTGCGAAGAGGAACAAAAGGTTTTTGTTTCTCGTTATGCCCACTTCTTGGAAACTGAGTTTTTGGAAAATCAGATAAGTGGGAGCGCAATAGAACTGGAAGAAATTCCATAACCACGAGCTATTACTGAAAGCTTAGTAGAACCAGAGGGTTCGAAAGATCAGGACATTCCTGCGCCGCTCCGCAGAAGTAGTAGGTGGTCTCATCCGCCCGAAAGATACTACGGTTTTCTCATAGACGGGGTTATAGAGGATTGCATCATTGATAGAGATGAGCTGACTAGCTTCCAGCAAGTCACCCAGAGCATTGACTCGGTAAAATGGCTGGATGCAATGCGGACCGAAATGGAGTCCATGTACACCAACAAAGTATGGACGTTGGACGTTGCTCCAGATGGGGTAAAACCCGTAGGATGCAAGTGGATCTTCAAAAGGAAGATTGGTGTAGATGGACAGGTTGAGACCTATAAAGCTAGACTTGTTGCAAAGGGTTTTCGTCAAAGACCTGGTTTGGAATATGACGAAACCTTTTCTCCAGTGGCTATGCTGAAATCCATTCGGATCCTTCTTGCCATTGCTGCCTTCCACGATTATGAGATTTGGCAGATGGACGTAAAGACCGCTTTTCTGAATGGAAATTTAGAGGAGTGTGTCTATATGGACCAGCCAGAGGGTTTCATTCAGAGTGGGAGCAGCGGAAAGGTGTGCAAGTTGCTTAAGTCCATTTATGGACTAAAACAGGCATAGCGGAGTTGGAACATCTGTTTTGATGAGACGGTCAAAGAATTTGGCTTTATCAAAAATCCAGATGAACAATGCATCTATAGTAGATTTGTAGCAAGAACTGTAGTATTCCTCGTTTTATACGAGGATGACATTCTCTTGATAGGAAATGATATTCCTATGCTACAATGTGTCAAAGGGTTCTTGTCACACAGGTTCTCCATGAAAGACCTAGGTGATGCCACTTACATTCTGGGGATCCGGATCTATCGTGACAGATCCAAAAGGATATTAGGACTCTCACAGTCCAGGTACATCGACACCATACTGAAAAGATTCAGTATGGAAGATTCCAAGCGCGGTAATCTACTGGCTTGTCACGGGATCACTCTCTCCAAAGAGATGTCTCCTAAGACTGATTTGGAAAGGGATCGCATGTCTATTATACCCTACGCTTCTGTGGTAGGCTCTATAATGTATGCGATGTTGTGTACCAGACCGGATGTAGCTTATGCACTGAGTGTAGTAAGAAGGTATCAGTCAAACCCTGGGGAGAAACACTGGATAGCGGTAAAGAACATTCTCAAGTACCTGAGAAGGACTAAGGAGATGTTCTTGGCGTATAGAGGAAAAGACCTCCAGATCGAGGTCTTTGCTGACTCCGGCTTCCAGAGTGACAAGGATGATTCCAATTCCATGTCGGGTTATGTCTTTACCCTCTATGGAGGGGCGGTGTGTTGGAAGAGTTCTAAAAAGGAAACCGTTGCTGACTCGACGATGGAAGCGGAATATATCGCTGCTGCAGATGCCGCAAAAGAAGCCGTCTGGATAAGGAAGTTCTTAACAGAACTTCAGGTGGTTCCGTCCATTGTTGATTCAGTACCTCTGTATTGCGACAACAACGGGGCTATAGCTTTAGCGAAGGAACCCAGGTTCCATCAGAAGTCCAGACACATCTTGAGGCGGTATCACCTGATCAGGGAGATCGTGGGTCGCCAGGAGATCGAGGTTCGGAGAGTTGCTACGGAAGATAACACTACTGATCCATTCACGAAGGCCTTACCCCAGACTCAGTTCGAGCGTCTGATTGAGATGATAGGACTTCTATACGCCAGTATATGGCCTTAGTGCAAGTGGGAGATTGTTAGTGTATATGCCCTAGAGGCCATTACTGTATCATACTAGTTTGTATATTACTTGATGGAAGTTTGGGATATTCAGCTTGTATTGACAATCTTGCTCAAAATAGTAGTATGCTACTTGGTTTGTTTCTGCTTTAATGTGTGCATGTGTTTCTTTTAGCATATAGCCTTTACACAATAGTGGAGCCCTTAGGATCTTTGCTTGATTACCAGCGTTGTGATGGCAGTCACACTCGTGGGGGCTGGGTAATCCATAAGCACATCCTTATGCAGGTCCCCAGTCGTAGGACTATCGAGACAGGGCATCGATACTCCGGAATAGACTAGCGTATGCGCTTCTCATCCCAGCTTGGGAGACGGTCTGTCCCACAGCCGTCAGTACGTCGTACTTGAGATAGTATGCGGGTGCTCGTTAGGTTACGAGTACACATGACAGGGTTCGTCGGGAACTGTTGGTTGGTATTATACCTATCATCAGTTATCACTTCCCAGGTGACATGAGTACAGTTTAGTCCGTTGACTTGACACTGTCACTTCGCCTCGAGTGTGTTCCTACTGTTCTTTGATTACTACCCTACCACGGCTAAAAGGAGTCATGCAAACAGGTAGTTTTTGGGTGCAGTCCCGAAGCACTTGGAGGCAGTGACGGTTAGACAGGATTCGTCTCTCCCTGTATTGGGGGTTGATATCGCGCTGTGTCTAGGAGAGCCATTACACAAAGTCCCTGGCCAGGTCAAGCGAGATAGACTGGTAAGTTTCCAGTGTTATCTTAGGGTGTTCTGGGCTACACTCTGACACGACTTGTACCGCTATTAGAGGACTGACGTTTACCGCCCCCTAGGCCCGCCATGCGATACTCTTAGACGAACAGACCGGACTGTACGGAGACTGTCACATTCAGGCTCAGTAGGAGTTCAGATGGGTTTACCTCGTCAGTCTTCTTATCGGCATCTACCTGGGGACCGTTACGTACAGTTAGTGCCGGTTGCGGTCTGTGGTTAAACCCACTGCCAATGTAGTGTCGAGTCTTTAGAGTCCCACACAGAGGGTTATTCGCCTTTAGGCAAAACGAGTAGAGGTCGCATGGTTTTGCGACGGGGTTCGTTCACATCCGCGCACTTATGCACGTTTAGTGTCCGGATAGCTTATACTAACGGGCTTTGGTATAAGCCAGATCCTAGTATATGTTTTGGGATTGGTTTTATCTCTTTGTATTCGTGTTCCTTAGAACACGGATACGGGTGTGTATGCACAGTTGACTGAGGCAGAGGCAGAGGACTTTCATTAGGGTTGATGACCATTGTCTTTTTCTTAACCCTAATATTTATGTGTGAAATATGATTATTAATATTAGTTAATTATAATTGTTTTATGGTTAGGGTTGTTGACCATTTGACTATGGTTGACTTGTTGACCTATGTGGACATATTGACCATCATCATTTCATATGAAAGATGCTCTTTGATTCTTGCAAAAGTAATTAATGTGAAATGATAATGGTCATTTCATGATTAACCATCACAATTATCTTTAGCTAATTATTTATTTATCATAATTCACATATATGAGAGAAGGTTTGCTTTATTCTTCTCATTCTATCATCCTCTTCCTCTCTCTCTCTAGCTCTCCCCTCTCATGAGTTGAGAACCATTGAGCTTGAGATAAATCCCTTAAAAATACTCTCTACTCTTTCTAAGGTCCTAGGTTTAGGACACCAAGCACCTTAGTCACTTCTAGTTTGAGGTTGGAGTCAAAGGTAGAGGCCCTCGGGTCGATCTTTCTTCGGCAAGAGAATGCGACGAGGAGAACCCGTTCTTTCCACTCCCAGGAGCATGAAGAGAAGGACTTGAAGACCTAGGTATAACCCCTTTCCGAGTAGCTAACTCTTTTAGCTTGGTAATTAGTTTATGTTTAGCAAAGATCCCTCCTTTGGTTAGTCCATGTTGCCTAGTGTTGTAAAAATCGAATTTTTCATAACGTTTCCGCCTCCCCGTAAGCACCATGGTGGGCAACGTGGACTTACACAAGATATATAAACCTGTAATAAAATAATGGCATCCCCAAATGGGAGCTAGCTCTTCGCCCAAGGTGGATCACAACCACACGCAATATATATGCAATATCAAGCAAACAAGCATAAGGAAGCACAAAAATAAGAAAAAACACAACGTCGGCTCAAGTGAGCTCGACCCCAGAAGAACCACATACACAAATCTCTCAGTCTCATCACTAGGTCGCATATACAAAATAAGAAGTGGTAGATGGAGAATACTAGATACAATGATTGTACAAAAGAGAGAAAGTGTCCTCGCAACCCACTTACGAGCAATGTCGCGAGTCTGAGCAAAGAAGCCAATGAAAAGATATGCCCGCCACTGCAAAGCTGACCGGTCCGACCTGAAAGACACTTTAGCCCAACGGGGTGAGTTGCCAGCTCGTGAGTAGCAAGTAACATCTAATAAGGCTATCGTAAGAATGCACGCAATGCGTCGCAATCTGCATATCTAAGTATAATGCGATGCAACTAATATGTATGCACATGGATGTGTCACGTCCCGAAAGTACGGAACATGACCGTCACTTAAACTACGAAACGTCTCGAGGCGTACGTAATCTAAGTAAGCCGAAAACTCAGAAATCCAAACCAAGAAAGGTAGTAGAGTGAAGGAAAACCAATTTAAATCAAGTAGTTTTAATAGCATAAGCCGAATTATGCGTTTTTAAAAAACATCAAATATTTCCTGAAAATTTCGGCAGAGTCTCCTTTGTAAATACTGGCCCCCAAACGGGATACAACATGAATAGTATACGAAATCAATAAAAGGAATCCCCAAGCGGGAGCTAGCTCTTCTTCAATCGACGGTCACAACCACACAAGCAATATAATATACAACGCCAAGGGCGAGGATGAAAACTCAAAAGGAAACTCAAAACTACAAGAAATCCACAGAAATATAACGCGCGACTCTAAGGTCGAAAGAATAATATCACTGGTCTCTATCTCAAAAATAAATACATGTTTGGTTGATGGAATTTAGTAGATATAACTGAATAATATTATACAAAGTATAATGATGGGTATGATACCAATAAACCCACCTACTAGCAAAATCACCCAAAGGAAGCAGTGCCAGCAAAGCCGTAATGAAACCTGTACGGCAAAACCTGCAAGAACTGTGGCACAACGGGGGTGAGTTGCCAACTCATGAATAGAAACATCTACGAACAGAAATCGCATGAACAACGCAATCCTAAGTCATACAATCATAATATATCCTCAAATATATAACCAGCAGCCTATAACAATGGCTAGGGTATACCTCTAAACAACGGTAATACCAAGTGCTCGTGTCAGTGCCTCAGGTAGCAATGTATCATATGGATGATGTATGAATGCATGAAACAGAATGCATGTACTGGAGAAAACTACTTTCATAAATTAGTGAGATTTTTGTATCTTTTTAAAAGAGGTATCATAAATGAAATCAGCATAAACAGTGTCTAGTATCGACACAAAACATAATTCTCAATGTCTCAAAATCTCAGGCTTCGGCTATCCGGACTGGCCTATATCATCAAAACTCAGTAGCTTAATATCTCGAAATCTCAAATTCTCAATCTCAATATCTAGGGCGCCATCAGTCCAGACCGGCCCCCTACCATCCATCTCAAGACTACGACGGTATCCTCCGGATATCCGACGCGTCGGGTAAAATCACCGGCCGGTAGTGCTCCTCTGCCAGGCTCAACGCCATCATCTGCGATCCTCTTACCCCGGGGTACCGCACCGGGTCCACCATGTACCCGAAACGGTTCCTCCACTCCTCGAACTCGGGTCTCGAAATCCATCAGCAAACTCATAGGGGACGACTCATACATCATGGGAAACCGCACTTTTTAATTTAAAGAGAGAAAAGAAGTTTATATAAGTTTTGAGGTTTTCCCCCAAATCCAGAAAATCTCATGGAAATCCGAATCCAAATCCTTAATAGCATGTAAACAGTGAATATATGAATAAAAATCCATGAATGCGGCATAACAATGAATAATAACATGCATGAAGTAACAAGTAATAACTACAATGTCTAATCTAGCATATAAGGCAAGTACACTAATATCATGTCTAAATTATTAGCTAACAACCTATGTCAATGCAATAGTATTTCTAAAGTGTACGTGGCATGGCAATTACCGATGAAGATGTGTGTGAGCCGGCAAGTAAGTATACATGGTACATACGCATCATCGGTAATGGTGTTGGTGTCCTAACAGCATGATATCAACAATGCAAATAGGAATCACAATATAATTATGCGGTGCGGAGAGAACAACAATAATAAGCGGGAGCTAAATACTAGACACAAGATAACAAATCTATATTTAATATAAATATGAGTTCTACGGTGGTGCCATTTGAATATAACCCGAATCGCGGTGTTTTGAAAATAAGGGCTACGGTGATTTTAAGAAAAGATAAGTCCTTTGAAATATCCGTAGAATCCCTTGACCTGTCTTTAAAAATACCCGCGATCCGTTAGTTTTTGAAATAGGTAGGAATCTAATCTAGTCTAACAACTACACTAAACTATACGGCTGAACTAACAAGCTGAATTAAGGGTAAGGAAACCGCCTAACATCTGAGTCGATATATATATAAACATATATATTAGTCGGTGATCCCGCCTCGATAATATCACATCCGATACCATATCTATAATCAGATATTCCCAAGTCAAGAGTGTGGATCTATCATCAATATATAGCTCGTACATAAATCCGTCGTACGGCATCCCCAAATATGGGTACGGGTCAATATCATATTCATCACATTATTCATCTGGTATCTTCTTTATCAAAGATCCTAATCCGGGTACTGTTCATATCAGATTTTTGCATTTTCATACCGCCCAATTTTTGTCACATTGCATATCAGTAGATACTCTTTAGCCGTGTTTGCTAGTCAATTGCGGATACAGGTTCTCGGTTCTAAAACGGTGAAATTCATGAAAAACACGACAAAATCCGGGTTCCTACCAACCACAGATAAAACACGGTCTCCGCTCTTCATCCGTATGTTGCCAGATACCAGTTTAGGAAGACAAAATGTCAAATCTATGTCACCTTCATGCACAAGGCTCAATGGCAACAACAAGTTCCAAGAAATCTACGCGGAGCTCGAGGCAATCATGCCAAATCTTGACAAAAAGTCCACCTTTCCCTCAACATAAATTCTGGAAGAAATATGGAGGTATTTTCAGAAAACACATGTACCAGAATTATGTACACTGAAGAACAGGAAAGCACCAAAAAGAAGTGGGCCCAACTCCTCTAAAGAGCCGCGGATCAGCGGCAAAAGGGGGGTCTAGGCCGCGGATCCGCGGCCGTATTGGCGCCAAGTCTGCAGAGCTTTGCGGGGTATTTTGGTCATTCCATTTGGGTTCTGGTGGTTGCCCTAGGTTTTCATTTTTTGTCCTATAAATAGCCCAGAACTTTGTGAAGGAAAGGGTCCATTCTTGTATTTTCTTTTTGCTAGGTTTTAGATTACATGTTCTTCTTCTTCTCATCTCTTCTCCATTAAACTTGAGTGAGCTTTGTGAGTGAAGAATGGTGAATAAAGAAGATCATTTTATTATCATGCTTGTCTTACTTTTGCTATAATTGTTGTAACTTTAATTCGTTAAGTAGTTGTTGTTATTTTCTTGTTGTTTCTTTCTTCTCTCTTTTTCTTTATCCTTACATACGACAATAATGCTTACGCTCGATCCTCGCCAAGGTGAGGTCGCAAATAGCTAGTCGTATTCTTCTAATCTCTTTCTTTCTATCTTCCTCTTTTGTTTTGTTTTATTTTTCCGTATCATGATGTGTGAGTAGTTCATACTTGTTAGGGTAGGATAAGGGAAGTTTGAGAGAAGGAAATCTCTCTCACTCTTTCCTTTCCCAACAGCTTAATTCGACTCCCGTTAATTAAACAACAATCCGCTCCTTACGGCACCCTATCCTACATGATAGCGGTGATTCCGTAGTGAGACCGGTTGTGGTTGAATTAACCAGAGGTTATGGCTAAGAGCCAAGAACGGACGGACAAGCACCAAAAGGAAGGACTATGCGTTGGAATGCCTAGCTTATACTCGCAAGTTCCTTCCTAGTCGTGCTAATCCCCGTTGTTGCCGATTACCGTAACACCGATATTAAGAGGGGCAATGAAAGATGTGGGGACTCCTAACTCAAAATAACCTAATCCTAACCCTAACAAGCTCTCTTTAAATATCAACTCAACACTTAGATAATCACAAACGAAATCTGAAAAACCTGACTTAACTCGTTAAAGCACATAGAAAAAGACTCCCATCTCCCTGCAGACGACCCGTACTCAACCGGCTAGCTACAAGCGAAACCGTCTTGATTGCGGTATTTAAACTAAAACTTGAACACGCAGAACCTCTAATAATCAAATGGCGCCGTTGCCGGGGAGACGGTAGTTTATTTCCTCGTGTAATTTCGGGTTAATTTGTGAATATAACCGAAAAAAAAAATATACATTGTAAAAAACCATCTTGTTGTTTTTGATTAGCTTTTGTGCAAGTGTGCAGGAAAATACGAAGTTAAAGATCGGCGCCAAAAGACGTCGGATAAGACGGAGTTCAAGTACAGTGCCAAAGACGTGGGAAGATAGACCCACATTTCGCGGCTACACCGCGACGGACCAAAACGGAACAAACGGTCTACTGTGAAAATCTGGAGCATATACAGTGATCAAACACAGATTCAACAACTACAGAAAAGTAGAGGAGACAAAGACCAGAACACCCCAAAACTTTTGAGCTCCAATTCATCTATACAGCCGCGGAACCGCGGCCTAAGGTGGTGTTTGGCCGCGGATCCCCGGCCAGTTAGTGGTTTCAGTGTACCATTTTCTCTGGGTAACTTCCTCTCCTCTCTCCCACTCCTCTGGACTCCACTGAATTGTGTTTTCTGCAGATTTCTTTGCGCAAACTCTTCTCCCCCTTCCAATAAACTGTTCTTGTGCAGGATTCTTTGCACCGCAAATAAAAAAAAAATTGTTTGCAGTTGATTTGTTACTGCTTTGCATTTCTTTAATACGGACTTAAGGGGCTTGAAACCAATCCAGATTGGGTGGGGATTTCATCACCCTTCCCAGGACCCCAAAAATCACAAAAGCATATGCATTGTCCATTGTAAATTAAAAAATACTAGACTTCAGCCCTAAGGACTTCGCGCTCATTAGGAGAAGATAAACCGTGTTTAGAAGCTCGCTTAACGGTATATTGTTTACGGGGTGTCTAGGAAAGTGTTAAAGGCGCAACCGCCGAAAGAGAAAGGGTTATTTAATTAAGGAACTTCGCGAAAGCGTTGGACAACCTCCCCTTATCTCTGCACTTACCTGGCCTCGTGATCAGTGTATTTTTAAGCCCGTTTCTCAACACTGTTTAACTTCGACAATCAATTTCAGGAGCAGGTCTAGTAGACCTAGGTTACCCTAGATCTAGGTGTGATTGTGCATATCTTGTTTGTGATTGCTGAAGCCGTATTTCCGTACATATTTCTGTAAATCTCTTTCTAAAAAAAAAAGGAAAAAAATTAAAAACTTTTATAAAAACTTGCCCTTTGTCGCCAAATCCATTTTTCACCCACCACCCATCGCCTTTCTCAATTGACGTTTTCTTACCCTCACCTTCTCCGCTTTGACTATACTAAACTCGTTTAGTGTATGTCCGCTTGGACTCGGGACACTAGCGCCCGTCTAGTCCGCGTTACGTTAGTCGCTACCGACTACGCGATCGACTCAGACGTCGATACTCCGTCCACTCCTCTTTCACCCCTCCCTTTGCCGGCCAACTCCGACGTTGATCGGAATTCTGTTCGTACATCTTCACCTTCACCTTCACCAACCTCTTCTTCCGCGATGTCGGGATTTAATCCGAACATCTCTTTGACCACCGCTGGATTGGCTCCACCTCCTACGGAGACCAATCTCCCACCACCTCCGCCTGTTGTAGCGCCGCAGCGAATCGCGCTCCAGGATCGTTTCTATCCCACCAGTTCTGCACTTCCCACCTGCCTTTCTCTTCCTCCGGCCAATGGGGACAACTTTGAAATTAAGCCCCATTTCATCAACATGCTTCCACGTTTTCATGGGCTTGAATCTGAAGATGCCTATATCTTCATCAACAAATTTCAAAACGTCTGTGCCATGATGAAAACCACCCAGCTGTCGGACGATGCTATACGTCTACGGGTCATTCCGTTCACTTTATGCGATCTCGCTGAAAAATGGCTGTATAGCACCGCTTCCCACTCAATCACCAGCTGGGACGAGTTTGTTAAAGCGTTTCTAAAAAAATTCTATCCGAATCATAAGACCGCAAGGATTCGAAATGAAATCAACCAATTCTCCCAGCTTCCTTCTGAACCCTTCTGGAAGTGCTTTGACCGGTACAAAGACCTTCTTGTTCAGTGTCCTCACCACGGTATAGAGAAATGGCAACTCTGCCAGACCTTATATGAGGGAATGAACCCAGCAAGGAAGCAGTTGTTGGAAACCATCTGTCAGGGCCACTTCCTATCGAAATCTGACGAGGAAGCGTGGCAGTTCTTTGACGACCTTACGGAGCAAACGCTACAGTGGGAGAGCACCAGACCGACTTCTTCTTCTTCTTCTACCTCCACTTCTACCGGTCAGTCTAGGGTAGGAATCCACCAACTTGACGTCTCTATTGCGATGAAAGCTGAAATGGCTGCAATAACAAGAAAGCTTGAAGCGATAGAAAGCAAATTTTCTTCTCCTGCCCCTGCCCCTGTTCTCCCCCTTCGTACCATCTGCGCTTGTTGTTCCGATCCTTCCCACTTGACCGAAGAGTGTCCTTACAATCCACCCTCGCAAGGACAGGATCAGGTTAATGCTGCATTCCAGCAAAGACCGAGGAATGATCCATACTCTTCCACCTACAATCCCGGTTGGAGGAACCACCCCAATTTCGCCTGGAATCAGAATCAGAATCAATTCCAGGGCAACAATTTCCAAAGGGCCCCTCCACCGCAACAACAAGCGCAACAACAAACTCAACATCAATATCAGCAGCCCTTCCGACCCCAACCTTTCCAAAATCAGACGAACAACTTTGCACCCAACAATTCTTTTCCACCAAACAACTTTGTTCCGTCAAACAACGATAAGGTTTCCTCGCTCGAGCGAAGTCTGGAGGCGTTCGTTAAACAGTCGACTCAGTCCACCGCCAACATCCAGTCTTCCATTCAATCTTTAGTGCAACACACTGCCGCACACGGGCAAAGCATCAAGACCATCGAGGCCCAGATTGCACAGCTAAACGCGGCCTTAAGCGAGCGAGAAAAGGGGAAGCTCCCGTCCCAGCCACTTCCAAATCCCGGTCACCCACATAATGCACATGTTGCTCTTGAACAACAAAACCATAATGTGAGTGCCGTGACCACACTGAGATCAGGGAGGATGCTGCAAAACAACATTGGCAAACAGATCAACGATGACACCCCGGCCGCTTCTTCTTCTTCTTCTTCTTCTTCTTCTTCTTCGTCTTCTGAGCCTATTCTCCGTTCTTCACAAGGCTCCCCTCCCTCTTCTTCTGCTCCGAACGGACCCACTTCTCACTCCACGAAGATACCTATTCTGGGATCCGTTCCAACTCCACAATCTCCTCCTCCAGCATTAGACTCAACCAATTTTCAAAATGTTCCATTTCCAAACCGGTTGAGGTCTAACAAACAAAATCCACAAATGGAGAAGATTCTGGAGTTATTCAAGAAAGTTAACATTAACATTCCTCTTTTAGATGCTGTCCAACAAGTCCCGTCTTACGCGAAAATCTTAAAGGACTTGTGCACGAAAAAGAGGAAGTCTCAGGTACCCAAGAAAGTTTTCCTGGATAGTGCTGTGAGTGATGCTCTGACCCAATCTTTACCACAAAAACGGAAGGACCCTGGCTGTCCTACGATTTCAATTACTATTGGGGATAAGAACATCAACCGAGCACTATTAGATCTTGGTGCCAGTGTTAACTTGCTTCCGTATTCAGTATACGAGCAATTAGGCGTCGGAGAGCTGAAACCCACGCACTGCACTCTCTAAATGGCCGACCGATCGATCACCCATCCTAAGGGTGAGCTAGAGGATGTGTTGATAAGAGTCGGGGACTTCATATTCCCCGTTGACTTCATTGTATTAGATACACAGCCTGTAGCTAACCCCCGGAATCAAATTCCGGTGATACTAGGTCGCCCATTTCTCGCAACCTCAAATGCTGTGATCAATTGTCGCAATGGTTCTATGAACCTCTCTTTTGGAAATATGACGATTGAACTCAACATTTTTAGGTTGGGGAATCAGCCCGCCGAACCTAATGCTCATATACTGGACGTCTGCTCGATCCAGCAGATCACCCCAGAAGAGTGTGAATTCGAGGAGTTTCTGTTTGATCACGATAATCTTGACGCCACTAGTGCGTTTCTCTTCGACCCTGCTGCTGTTTCTGCGCCCGACAACGACTACGAGTGTTTCACGTTCTCGAACGATCTTAGCCGCGCACAACCCGAGTTTGAATCCTTCGACTTTCTCGATGAGTTACCTGAACCATCCAACTCGGTTGCCTACACTCGCTTTGAACCTTTGCTGGAGTCCTTTGAGTTCGAGACCTTTGCACCAATCTTGCCTTCCATCGTTTCACCTCCAACGCTCGAACTCAAGCCGTTGCCGTCTCACCTTAAGTATGCTTACTTAGGTGAGAACGAGACCCTCCCTGTCATCATTTCGGCTTCTTTAGCTCCCGAGCAAGAGAAAGCCCTTCTCGCGGTCTTGCACAGCAACAGGCAAGCTTTTGGCTGGTCCATGGCGGACATCAAGGGGATTAGTCCCCTGATCGTTGAGCATCACATTCATCTGATGGATGATGCCAAACCAGCCCGGGATCCACAAAGACGTCTCAATCCAGTCATGAAAGAGGCTGTGAAGAAGGAGATCGTCAAATGTCTAGATAGTGGTATCATTTACCCTATCTCTGATAGCCAGTGGGTTAGCCCCATTCATGTTGTCCCTAAGAAGTCGGGCATCACGGTCATAACCAACGAGGCGAACGAGTTAATCCCTACTCGCACCCAAACTGGGTGGCGAGTATGCATCGATTACAGAAAACTCAACGCTGCAACGCGGAAAGACCACTTTCCGCTACCTTTCATTGACCAGATGCTTGAACGATTGGCCGGACACGAGTACTACTGCTTTCTTGATGGCTACTCCGGCTATAATCAAATTCCCATCGCCGAAAAAGACCAGGACAAGACCACTTTCACTTGTCCTTTCGGCACGTTTGCATATCGTCGCATGCCCTTTGGGTTATGCAATGCGCCCGCTACCTTCCAGCGGTGTATGATGGGAATTTTCTCAGACATGGTGGAAAAATTTCTGGAGATTTTCATGGATGATTTCTCCATCTTCGGCGATTCCTTCAACGAGTGTTTGCTGCATCTTGACGCTGTCCTTACCCGATGTAAGGACAAGAATCTCACTTTGAACTGGGAGAAATGCCACTTCATGGTGCGCGAAGGTATTGTCTTAGGACATATCATCTCGCAAAATGGCATAGAGGTTGACAAAGCAAAGATTGAGGTCATTTCCAATCTGCCTCCTCCCCGATGCGTCAGAGATATCCGAGCCTTCCTTGGCTATGCCGGTTTTTATAGACGGTTCATCAAGGACTTTAGCAAGATTGCTAGGCCCTTGACTCTTTTGCTGGCCAAGGATACGCCTTTCGACTTCAACTCGAGCTGTGTGACTGCATTCGAGTCACTGAAACGCTCACTCACTTCTGCTCCCGTTCTTTCCTCACCTGACTGGACGCACCCATTTGAGATTATGTGCGATGCATCCGACTTTGCCATTGGTGCTATCCTTGGACAACACATCAACAAGATGCCGCACGTAATCTATTACGCGAGCCGAACCCTGAACGACGCCCAACTTAACTATACAACAACTGAGAAGGAATTCTTAGCTGTTGTATTTGCTTTAGAAAAGTTCAGGCCCTACCTCATCGGCTCTCCAGTCATTGTCTACACAGACCATTCAGCTCTGCGCCATCTTTTTGCGAAGAAAGATGCAAAGTCTCGGTTAATACGTTGGATCCTCTTGCTTCAAGAGTTTGACCTTGTCATTAAGGACAAACGGGGATGTGAAAACGTAGTTGCCGACCATCTCTCATGACTTCCTTCTTCGCCTTCGCTTCCAATTCCGATCAACGACGTTTTCCCAGATGAACAGCTCTTGACAGTATCGTGCGAACCCTGGTTCACAGATATTGTGAACTATTTGGCCACGGGATTACTACCGACCGAATGGTCAAGTCAGGACAGACTTCGCTTCTTATCCCAAGTAAAACACTTTTACTGGGACGAACCCTACTTGTTCAAGTACTGTCCCGACCAGATTATTCGTCGGTGTGTCCCTGATGAGGAATTCAAGAGTGTGCTGTCATTTTGCCACGATCAAGCGTGTGGCGGGCATTTTGGGCTCAGAAAGACAGCTGAGAAGATCTTGCAATGTGGTTTCTACTGGCCATAACTTTTCAAAGACGCTCACGACTATTGCAAGACTTGGTCCCGGTGCCAACACATAGGCCGGATATCCCGGAGGAACGAGATGCCGCTCCAACCGATCTTGGCTGTGGAGATTTTCGATGTTTGGGGGATAGATTTCATGGGGCCGTTTCCCAGCTCTTTCGGGAACTTGTACATCCTTCTCGCTGTTGATTACGTCTCTAAATGGGTCGAGGCTGTGCCCAGCCGGACTAACGACAACAAGGTTAGGTTCCTTAAAGAAAACATTTTCTCTCGTTTTGGGCACCCCCGAGCGATCATTAGCGACAATGGAAGTCATTTCTGCAACAAGACTTTCGAGGCCTTGATGCGGAAATATTCCATTAATCATAAGCTTTCTACGCCCTACCACCCCCAAACCTGCGGGAAGGCCGAGGTTTCAAATCGGCAAATCAAGCAGATACTGGAGAAGACGGTTTCCAAGAACCGTAAGGATTGGTCGCTGAAACTCACTGATGCCCTTTGGGCATTTCGAACCGCTTATAAGACCGACCTTGGCATGTCTCCCTATCGGCTTGTGTACGGAAAAGCCTGCCACCTACCTGTCGAAATAGAGCATCGCGCATTTTGGGCGATAAAGGAGCTGAATCTGTCTCTTGAGGATGCGGGCAGCCATCGGAAGCTGCAGTTGAACGAACTGAGCGAGCTTAGGGACGAGGCTTACGATAACGCGGTTGTCGTTAAGAATCGAACAAACGTGTTTCACGATAAACACCTTTTGCGCGAAACCTTCGTACCTGGTCAGCAGGTACTGCTTTACGACACCCGACTTCACTTCCATCCACGAAAGCTCAGATCTCGCTGGAAAGGGCCGTATTTTGTGCGGAATGTGTATCCGCAGGGCGCTGTGGATTTGTAAAATCCAAAGGACGGTTCACTCTTCAAAGTAAATGGACACCGATGCAAACCGTACCTTAGCGCCGAACCAACAGAGGAGCTCCTATTCTTACAGGAGCCGGTTTACCCTGCCTGATCTTCCTCTGCCTACCTCCAAACTTCGGTTATCCAGCCAAGAACAGTGGACACTGTTCCAAATAAGTTTAGGGGTATGTATAAACCATTTTGTATATATTTGTGTATTTTCTTTTTCTTTTTCTTTAAAAACAAAAACAAATAAAAATTTGTGTATCGCTAACCAACAATTTTGACCCTTCAAATGATCTCTTCATGCAATGACAGTGAGGACACTGTCCAGTTTAAGTTTGGGGGTACGCTCGGTACGCATTTCTTACCTTCGCGTTCATATGTATATTTTGCATCTGCATATTAAAATCCATAAAATCCATAAAAATCTGAAAATTTTCTAAAAAATATAAAAACTTTTCTGTCAAGTTAACTAGTGGAAGAACTCTGATTCAACATTTCGACGGTTTTGTTTGAAAAAATAAGAATAACTAAATCTTGTGTTTAGATTTTGAAAACCTGAAAGATAACCCTCCTTTGAAGTTAACTATAGCTGATATACGTCTTTACATCACACTACACGTGCCGTGAGTTTTTGGGAATTAGATGACAAGTCTTTTATGTTTAAAAACTTTTAAACAGATAAATGATTTTCTGAGGATCAAATAGGTTTGTTCTGAAATAAGTAATGTCAAGAATAGTTTATGAAGTAAAGCGAATATGAAGGAATGTTATTGATGCCGTAATTGGAGCTAAGTCTGAAAAATAACCCATCTGAAACTTGATTGGAATTATTACACACCGAACCCACTAAACACGTCTTTTATCCAAAAAAAAATATTTGAACTGCCGGTTATATCTCCGTTCGTATCAAATCATCTGATTTTCACGCCAAACTGTCTTTTGTTTTTGGACCTAGGTAACTTGAGTAATTAAGTCCGCTGGGGTGTTTCTACACCTAATGCCCTAAAACCAACTGGTTTGGGTGCATTGGCCCAAAGCTCGCTAAGAAGCCTAGAAAGTCCAGTTTAAAACAAAGTCAAGCAAGTGTTCTCTCCGAGGTAAAATTCCTAACGGTTCTTTGTGTGAGAATAATCTTGATAAAAGACAGGCTTTTATAAAAAAAATTTAGCGGAGATATGAAGGTTTTATTCTATGATAAAGACTATTGCATGTTCACAGAGGTGTGTATGAAATAAAAACAAGAAAAAGGTGGAGTGAAAAATACGACTTAGTTTCCTGTTAAGGAAGATAGAAATTCTGAAGTTGAAACCTTACTGGAAAACGAAACTTGAAAAATGCTTAACTCTTTATAAAACTTATGTGATCCTTTTAAAATTGTTATCTGGGCTTATTGTGCAACATGATGACTTTATTCGACCTTTCGGGAACTTAACGACACTATTTGCACTGCACGTAAAGACATATAAATCTGTAGTTAAATAAGAAGCGAGGTGTGAAAAATAAAGGTTCGATGGTCTAGACTTAGGATTATAGAATTGTTATTTTCTAAAAACAAAACTGTAGGGTTTTGAATCTTAGTTATTTTACAAAACCAACTTGACCGGATTTTGTGGGTAGTATCCGCTGAAAACCCTCAGGAGACAACACGCCTCCTACTAGGGACACCTAGAGGTTTAACGGCTTGTTGCACATGCTCAGTGCAATCGCGTTCCCTGCGAAAGTGAGGTTAGGAAATTTTTTGTGAATAAATGGGCTTTGCTCGGGACGAGCAAATGATAAGTTTGGCGGTATTTGTTCATATCAGATTTTTGCATTTTCATACCGCCCAATTTTTATCACATTGCATATCGGTAAATACTCTTGAGCTGTGTTTGCTAGTTAATTGCAGGATACAGGTTCTCGGTTCTAAAACGGTGAAATTCATGAAAAACACGACAAAATCCGGGTTCCTGCCAACCACAGATAAAACACGGTCTCCGCTCTTCATCCGTATGTTGCCAGATACCAGTTTAGGAAGACAAAATGTCAAATCTATGTCACCTTCATGCACAAGGCTCAATGGCAACAACAAGTTCCAAGAAATCTACGCGGAGCTCGAGGCAATCATGCCAAATCTTGACAAAAAGTCCACCTTCCCCTCAACAGAAATTCTGGAAGAAATATGGAGGTATTTTCAGAAAACACATGTACCAGAATTATGTACACTGAAGAACAGGAAAGCACCAAAAAGAAGTGGGCCCAACTCCTCTAAAGGGCCGCGGATCCACGGCAAAAGCGGGGTCTAGGCCGCGGATCCACGGCCGTATTGGCGCCAAGTCTGCAGAGCTTTGGGGGGTATTTTGGTCATTCCATTTGGGTTCTGGTGGTTGCCCTAGGTTCTCATTTTTTGTCCTATAAATAGCCCAGAACTTTGTGAAGGAAAGGGTCCATTCTTGTATTTTCTTTTTGCTAGGTTTTAGATTACATGTTCTTCTTCTTCTCATCTCTTCTCCATTAAACTTGAGTGAGCTTTGTGAGTGAAGAATGGTGAATAAAGAAGATCATTTTATTATCATGCTTGTCTTACTTTTGCTATAATTGTTGTAACTTTAATTCGTTAAGTAGTTGTTGTTATTTTCTTGTTGTTTCTTTCTTCTCTCTTTTTCTTTATCCTTACATACGACAATGATGCTTACGCTCGATCCTCGCCAAGGTGAGGTCGCAAATAGCTAGTCGTATTCTTCTAATCTCTTTCTTTCTATCTTCCTCTTTTGTTTTGTTTTATTTTTCCGTATCATGATGTGTGAGTAGTTCATACTTGTTAGGGTAGGATAAGGGAAGTTTGAGAGAAGGAAATCTCTCTCACTCTTTCCTTGCCCAGCAGCTTAATTCGACTCCCGTTAATTGAACCACAATCCGCTCCTTACGGCACCCTATCCTACATGATAGCGGTGATTCCGTAGTGAGACCGGTTGTAGTTGAATTAACCGGAGGTTATGGCTAAGAGCCAAGAACGGACGGACAAGCACCAAAAGGAAGGACTATGCGTTGGAAAGCCTAGCTTATACTCGCAAGTTCCTTCCTAGTCGTGCTAATCCCCGTTGTTGCCGATTACCGTAACACCGATATTAAGAGGGGCAACGAAAGATGTGGGGACTCCTAACTCAAACTAACCTAATCCTAACCCTAACAAGCTCTCTTTAAATATCAACTCAACACTTAGATAATCACAAACAAAATCTGAAAAACCGGACTTAACTCGTTAAAGCACATAGAAAAAGACTCACATCTTCCTGCGGACGACCCGTACTCAACCGGCTAGCTACAAGCGAAACCGTCTTGATTGCGGTATTTAAACTAAAACTTGAACACGCAGAACCTCTAATAATCAGGTACTGATCCCTGTCTAGTACAATACTGATACCACCTAAGTATGCATCCAAGTGTGTGAAAACTACGTCAAAGGACCCGCTAAAACATCAGGTCGTATATCAAATACGAACCCTGTCATATCACCGATCTCACGGCCTCAAATCGAATCTCATCGACTCATCTCAAATCCTAAGTACTATCCTCAAATCCAGTATGTGAACACAGTCCCATACCTATGTGAACATATAAAAATATATTCCCATATACGCACATATGAAAGAAGAATGTATGCAAGTATGGGTGTGTGTGTATGTGTGGTGCAACCACTACTCTAGGGTTTCGCAACACTAAACCAATCCAAACACACCAAATATCCATCTTTAACATTAATGATCTCAAACAATATATAATCAATATATGTGTGTATACGTATTCGTATACATCACCATGAACTGCGGGGGTGCTATACGCCATCCACCCGACTTCTCCCCGTAGATATAAATCTACTCACCTGGTCCTCGCTTGCCGGTGCCGACGTCGCCACGCGCTCGCTTGTCGTCTCAAAGTCCACATGGGGTACCTACATATCATAACGCATCGTATCGTATTAAAATCCGACTCATGACCAAAACGACACACAAATCCCATATAGGTCAAAACCTATGGTTGCTTTCACAAATCAACCCCAAAACCCTCGACGTCGGCGTACAAACGCCAAACCATCGAGAAAAACCCAAACACACTCATTTGCACAATCACAAGCACTAATTATAATATAAAATAGGTTAAAATTCACAAAAACCTCAAACTCACTTTAAAAGCTATTTTTCCGAAAATCTAGCAAGCAAAATTACCCGTTTTAGTACAAAACTCGACGTTTAAACAAATCTAGCGGCCCCAATATCCACTCAATATCATAACCAATTCATAGAAACCATTCCAATAATTTATTCTTCTCAAAATGTATATATTTACAAAACCAAGTTAACAAAATTAGCACAATTTTCCATCTCAGCTCAGAACTTGATGTTTTAATCACATAAACATTTCAACAATTTTTTTGTGGCCAAAATGCTCACTAAATGACTTAATTAGGTCATACAAATATGCACTACTATTTTATCTCACTAATATATATACATTTCAAAAAAACTAGTTTGCAATTTATATAATTATTACAAATTTAATTTAACAAAAATGCAAACTAGCAACTAGATTAATTTTAGCACTTAGGTTACACTTTGCATGACTTAGCATGATAACTACCCTATGCAAACATAAACATTTTAATAAAACCCTAACTTGAAAATTTATAACTAGCAATCCAACCACTTCACACTTGAATACAATAGCTTATCATAATTAAACAACAATCTAGTTATAAGGTTAAGAATTTACCCCACAATTATCTTGAGATCTAACAAGAATCTAGACCTCCAAATTGAAATCCTTGCACCAAGATCCATGCTATAGGGGCTAAGGAAAAATGGGTAGGAGCTTGATTTGGATTTTGGGAATTTTTTGTAGGGATTTTGAGGCAAAAATGAGGGATTTTTTTATGAGGAAAGAGAGGATGAAATGGAGGGGGCTGAAGGATGGGGCTCGGCCAGGTGCAGGTGGGGGTGTGGGAGTGTGTGAGGTGGGGAAAGGTCAAGTGGGGAAAGTCCAAGTCCACCAAGTCAAAGCCCATACTCCTTTTTACCAATTTCTTTCTTTCTTTTGTTTTCTTTTCTTTGATTTTGTGAGATGGGGGGGCAAGATGTTGGGCTGTTCAAGGGGGGCCGGCCACTTGGGATGGAGAAGAGAGGGTGAGGTGTGGGTGTGTGGGCTAGGGAAAAAGATAAATGTATTACCCAATTCCTATTAACACTAATTTCACCAAAAAAAGCCTTATTTCTTCAATAATTTCTAACACCGTTGGCGGTTTCATTTTTGTTTCAAAAATCACATGCTAAAATTTTGTTTAATTTGTTATGATGCACAAAATTTGTTTCAACCCATTCCAATTTGTAATTTTCCCTAATTAAATGTATCACTGACGGCTTAAAATAATATTAAAATAATTAATTTCGGAAAAAATTTCAGAAAATTTGAAATTTCACCAGTGGCTCAATAAACACCAAATACTAGTAATTACATAGCTAGAATATGTATATTTAATTTTATAATAAAGATATTTATATTTTGACTTTTTACAGAAAACCCTCTTATTTTACCGATTTTCCGAAATTTCACCGAAACGATTTTCAAAGCGTTACAGGATGCAAAATCAATACGAAATCTTAAAGTGTATAAATACGATGATCTTTGCATTCTTAACTTTAAAAAATATCTATACAATAGCCAAGATACCATCTATGAAATCATCCGAAAACCGTGTCAAGCATCGATACCAAATATGGAAATATATCTGTCTCAATGTCTCAGTATATCAATGCCTCAATATCTCGGACTCCGTCAGTCCGGATTGGCCCATATCATCAAATCTCATAACAACGGTCGGTATCCTCCGGATATCCGCCGCGCCAGACATCACCGGTAGGTAGTCTTCCCCTGCCAGGCTCATCGTCTACAACTCGATTTTCTTGCCCCAGGGTACCATACCGGGCCCACCATGTACCCAAGACGGTTCATCCACTCCTCGAATCGGGTCTCAAAATCCAACAGAAAACATGAAAACTCATGGTGGACGACACATACATCACGAGAAAACCGCAACTTTATTTTAAAAATGATAATAATAAGCTTTTGTTAAATTCTTGAGGTTTTCCCCAAAATCCAGAAATCTCATCAATACTGAAATCTTCAAGAAAATCATAATACCCAACATGTTGTAAATAATAGATGCCCATGAAATCAATGTTATGCAATGTAGTTTATGTAAGTCCACGTTGCCCATCCCGGTTCTTACGGGGAGGCGGAAACGGTAAAAAACGATTTTTGACACAAAGCAACATGGACTAGAAATGAGGATCTTTGCTAAACAAAAACCTAGCAAACTAACTAGAAGTTTAACTACTATGTTAGAGGGTTATACCTAGGTCTTGAACTCCTTCTCTTCTTGCTCCTTGGGATGGTTTGAACGGCTCCTACCTCATAGTTTCCTCTTTGTCGAAGAAGGATCCACCCGAAAGCTTCTACCTTGAGCTCCTACCTCAACCGAGAGAAAACTAAAGTGCTTAGCTTGCTAAACCTAGAACTCTAGAGTGAGTGGAGAAGAGTTTTGAGGGTTTATCTCAATAGCTCATGCTTCTCAACACATGAGACATCAGAGCTTTGAGAGAGAGGAAGAGAATGAGCTTTGGATGAGAGAGAGTGATCAAGTGAGAATGAGCTTGACTTTTTACAACCATGCTCACAAAAGAAAGAATAATGATGATAATAATAATAATTAAGAATTGTGATGGTCAGTTTAATGACCATTATCATTTCATGCATTTAATGCATTTTGTAAAGAACAACAAGTCAACAAAAGTCATTGAAATGAAATGATGATGGTCAACAAGTCCACAATGGTCAACCGGTCAACAAAGTCAACAAGTCAACAAAAGTCAAATGTTCAACTCAACCATTGCACAATAATCCATAATTAATATTATTAATCATATTTCTTATTCTCATTAGGGTTTTGAAAAAGTCAACGGTCAACAACCCCAATGAGAATTCTCTACCTCTGCCTCTGTCAACTGTGCATACACACCCGCACCCGTGTTCCGAGGAACACGAATACAATGAGATAAAACAAATCCCAAAACATATACTAGGATCTGGCTTAAACCAAAGCCCGCTAGTAATAACTGCCCGGATACCAAACGTGCACAAGTGCGCGGATGTGAACGAACCCTGTCGCAAAACCATGCGACTGTAGGGTTCCAAGGCACTCTAGTGAGGTCTCACAAGGCATCAACCATGCCAATTTCAAAAATTCTAGGTGCCGAGAGACCCGACTACGGATCGTTTGCTAGAAAACTAGGCGAACAAAGTAACTAGTTAACACTTAACTAATGGGTTATCGGAAATACAACCTTTGTAGATCCGGTGCTCCACCTCCATAGCTCCACAACGAAGTCCTCTCCGCTGTCTAAAAAGAATCCGGGCTCTAGTGTCGACTTCATCGGAGAATAAGCGAGCTAGGTCGTCGATGTCCATGCCGAAGATGATCTACGTCGAGGCATCGCTAAATCAAGCTCCGACTTCACCAAGTCAAGAAACTTGTGAAGTAAACACACTCTACTACTTGGCAAGAGGTAGAGGATGAAGAAATAGGAAGTGGGTAGACTTTAGAATTGGATTTCTCACTCAAATCATCAATCCACCATTAATGACCTCAAGCTTCTTCAAAGAAGAAGATAAAGAAGAAGAAGAAGAAAGTTATGATAAGATTAATTAAAAAGAACAGAATAAATCCATTCTTATCATAACATAACCCAAGTTAAGTGTAGAGAATTGACCAAGGTTAAAGAATGGTTAGGGTTAAGGAGATGAGACAAAAATGGTGACATAATGAAAGCTTCATGAAACTTCAAGTTGAAAACAAAAATAGCCACCATTTTTGACTTCTTTTCCTTTACTCATTTATCTTTTAAATGCAAATGAAAAGATAAATGAATGAATAAAAGAAAACCCTAATCATTTACTTAACCTAGGTTTAATTCATTATACTTAACAAAAAAGATATGTATCATCAAACATGATACAATCAAGTGCACAAAATCATATCGCATATGCAATGCGCACACCCGAGTGAGAAAATCCATTTAAAGTGAACCGATACTAGTTAACACAAAGTAATATATCAAATATATAATTATGCATTAAATCATTAAATCAACACTTAATTCAATGATCCGGTCATGTCGCACACAACCGACTAGTATACAATATATCGGCTTATCGAATCAACGCTTGAATCGATAACTAGGTTATATCACATACAACCATTCCACACATTCATCGCGAGAATCGAATACCGTATCACATACTCGTATTATTCTCGGTCCCGCACATATCTCATATGCGCTCCTATTTCGTTTCGCTTGAGCCAGGAAACCTCTGTGTAGGACTCTAAAGACTCGTCAATACGCCGGCAGCAGATGATGATCATATCAAGCATCCACAAGCCGCAAGCGGTCTGCTAAACGTAACGGCCACCCGGGTATTGAGCGATCTGAAGATCGACGAGCAAGCCCGCTCACACTCCAGTGAATCCGACCAGTAACACTACCGTACAGTCCGGTCTGATCGTCTGATATGTCGCATATCTCGCCTAGGGGGGTAAACGTCAGACCCCAATAGCTCGATAAGTCGTGTCGATATGAGGTCTATAAGTGTTCGAGAAACTACAGGTAACACTTACCAGTAAATCTCAGCAACCCTGGCCAGGGATTTCCTGTTATAGCCAATCGAACACAGCGCAACATCAACTCCCTATACCGGGAGAGACGAATCCCCTCCTATCGCTCATTGCCACCATGTGACTCGGGACTGTACCCAAAAACCACCGTTTTGCACGCCCTCTTGGACGTGGTAAGATGGAAATCAAAGCACAGTGGGAACCACACGAGACTCTATGACGATCTCGGGTCAACAGACTACTCTGTACCAGTGTCACCAGAGAACTGCCATCTGACGTGAGGTATAATACCATCTGGGAGTTCTCGGCGAGTCCGTCCAGTGTACCCAGTCTCTACTGAGCACCCGTATATCATCTCTGATGTCAAACACCAATGGATATAGGATCATCCATCGCCCATCTGTATGGGTCGAGAAGGTATACGCTAGTCTACTCTGGTATATCGATGCCCCGTCTCGATACACCCTCAACTAGGGACTTTGAAGGATGTACTTATGGACTACCATATCCCCACTAGTATGATCCGCATCATAGTCCAGGTAGTCAAGTACAGATCGTAAGGGCTTTACCAACATGTAACAGAGAGACAATCAGCATACACGTTAAGGTAAAGGGTAACCAGATAGCATACTATCATGTCGAGCAAGAAAGTCCTCCCTATATATGTCCCAGCATCCACTACAATATACATCCTATGTACAGTAATGTCCTCTAGGGCATACATATAACTAACAATCTCCCACTTGCACTAGGGCCATCTGTAGCAGTGGTTGTAGTATCTCATACTTAACCATCCCATAAAAGTCTCTCTCTGGGAACAGGCCTTTGTGAGTGGATCCGCTGTGTTTGTCCTCTGAGTCTTCTTTCCTAACCTTGATCTCCCTGGAGATCAACCATCTCCATGATCAGGTGACACTGCCTTAGAATATGTCTGGATCACTGACGGGACGGACGTTCCTTGGCATAAGCCACAACTCCATTGTCACACAATGGTAGGAACGTAGTTCATCTCATGAACCAAAATACACCCAAACAGCCTCTTTGGTAGCATCTTAAGTAGCGATGTATCCTGCCTTTATCGTCTAGTATGTCACGGTATCTAGCTTGGAACTCTTCCAACATACCGTCCCTCTACTGAGGGTAAAGACAATGCCTGTGACTGACACTCAGTCGTCATTATCACCCTGGAACTCTTCCAGTGATTCTCCCCAGGATCAACTGATACCATCTCACTATATCTAGTGAGTATCCTAACATCCATTTAGATCTATCTCATAGGTCCAAAACCCAGGATTTAGTAGGTATCACTTTGATCCTATGTGGAGAATCATTGTGATAAGCGGAGATTGATCGAGCGTAGCATAGGAAACTCCTTCCCTATCAAGAGTATGTCATCCACGTACCCTACGAGGATCACCACCATACTCCCTACTACCTTTTTGTTTATACAAGGTTCATCTACCATTTTGATGATGTCAAACTCTTTGACTACTTCATCAAAACAGATGTTCCAACTCCGCGATGCCTGCTTTGTCCTATAAAGTATCTTGCACACGTTTCCGCTGCTCCCACTGTCTACGAGGCCCTCTGGCTGTGTACTTATAGATGCTCTCTTCTAAATATCATTTAGAAAAGCTGTCATGACACCCAACCACCAGATTTCGTTGTCATGGTATGCAGCCGTGGCAAGTAGGATCTGGATGGACTTAAGCATAGATCCTTAGAAAGGGTTTCATCATGATCCACACCTGGTCAATGATGCAAACTTTTATCAAGTCTAGCTTTGAAAGTCTCAACTTTTCCATGTACACCAAGTAATCTTCTCAAGATATACTTTCTCCTGATGGGGATTTAACCCTTCAGATATAGCAACCAAAGTCCATACTTTGTTGGTGTATAAGGATTCCATCTCAGATCGATAAACATCCAGCCATTCTTACAGAGTCACACTCCTGATGGCCAGCTCGGAACTAGTTGGGTCATCATCTCATGATGCAATCCTCGCTCCCACTGTCATAGAGAAACCTGAGTATCTCTCAGGTGGGTGAGGAACCCTACTAGATCGGCGGAGAGGCTGAGGTTTGTTGGTATCTACTGAATCCCTTGGTTCTATCAAATCATCTGCTGTAGTTCGTATAGCTGGAACCTTTCCAGTTCTACATTACAGACCTTGCCTCGAGCTTGTCCGGATTTTTCTTTCAGACATAGGCCGGACAACCCCAAATCTTAACTAGCTTAAGACATGGGCTCTTCCCTTTCCATATCTCATATGGAATGGTAGGCAACTGATTTGATTCGAACCCTATTCAATAGGTATGCAGCTTCTCAAGTGCATAACTCCCAAAAGGAAAAAGGTAACTCAGTAGTACTCATCATAGAGCACACCATATCAGATAGGGTGTATCTGCTCCGCCCCGACATACCATCGTGCAATGGTGTATACGGAGGAGTAATGCTGAGAGAGAATCTCATTCTCCTTTAGAATAATCCAGGAATTCCGTGCTCAAGTATTCTCCTCCTTGATCTCATCATAGGACATAATACTTATACCCGTATTTTGGTTCTCTATTTCTAACTTATATTCTGTGAATATCTCAAAAGGTTCGGACTTGTGTTTCAACAGGAACATAGGTATGAATCTTGAAAGATCATCAGAGGACGTAATGAAGTATAAAGAACCAGTCCTGGCATGTGTAGACAGGAGACCTTAGATACATCATCATGTATCAGTCCCAAGAGTTCACTAACTCTTTCTCTGTTTCCAGTAAACAGAGCTGTGGTCATCTTATCTTTGTGACATGACTGGCGAGTTTCACAAGATGTAAATTCAAACTAATTTAAATATGCATCTAAATGTAACTTCAGCCAGTCGGGTCGCATTGATATGACCTAGTCTACAATGCCTCAAGAAGGATTCGTTCATTTCTGAACTCTTGCTCTTGTGTGTGTTCCGTATACTAAGAACTGTAGTTTAATTTAGAACATCAACGCTTTTAGATAACGTGCCTGATCCAATCAACTTTTGATATAGGAAATGTTCAAAACATTATCCAACAATACAAAATTTTATCATTTCTTTACTAATAAAGAGATAGATATGATTTTGTATATCAGGTTCGGTATCTAATAACATTCGTTCAGAATCAATGTATTTGGAATACAGGGTGACAGTGACCAACAGACTTGGCTGCAACACTTGCCCCGTTTTCTGCCTCATGAAACTTATCACCCGTTCTCAGTTCTCTACCTTTCTGTAGCCCTATGTATCAGATTACATATCTGGGATCCTGATCTGGTATCACATACCCAGGACGTAAAGGATACTGAGAAACAGTTCTTTGTAACGAACACACCCGAAGATGATGCATCAGCATGCACTTTCTTCGTTTGGGTGGCACGGGAAATTTGGTATTCCCCAATTTCCTGCTCTGTCTTATAACAATTATAAGTTGGAGCGGGACCAACGTTCCCCAGCTCAGTATAACAAGCGGGTTCGGTCAAATATCTGTATTATTATCTTGATTAAGGCGTGATATGGTCGCTACCTGGAGAGAGAGAGAAGAAAACACTCAGCGTGCGCTCTTGCAAGAATAGATTGGTTATTATTTTATCTAATCAGGATGGCTCCCACTGCTTTTTATCAAATCTTCCTTCAAACCCTAAAAGGAAAGACTAGCCGGGATTAATTACACACTACAAGTTCGCCAATCTTTCAGCCAGGCCAGTGTCGGTACTTTGAGGGAGGTCCCCCGTGCTTTCGCACGAACCTAATTAATGTAAACCTCATTTTCCCAGAGGCGTAACCCCGTTGACACCTTTCTAGACACCTACTTGATCGGCTAATTGTAATGTATAAAACTCTCCCAGGAGTAACTCTTACTCGCAGCGGGTATCGGGATCCAACTATTTCATAGAAGGTATGCAATCTCATTGCAAATTTCAACACTTGAAATTCCCGATAATATTTTGCCCCGAACGATCTATGACCTTGATAAGGTCAACAAACCATAGACCGCAAGTCAAGTTCAACCCGTCATTTCTTGATTGAATCAAACCCACCCGCACGACCCTTGACAAGGTCAACAAGGCCGCACGACTACCCTAACCCAATCTGCATCATATGCATAAGCAGATAAATACTGGTTAGCTACCGCACACTGCGCCTTGACAAGGTCAACAAACGCAGCACGAATACTAAACAGGATTTATCTGAAATGACGGAGGGCTACGACAGGTTTTCTGAAAACCTATTGCGTAATGAACTTGATATCGTCGTAGAATCGAATGAATTTTGAAATGGAGTGTTTTTGAGGCTTTTCTAGTTTTTCTAAAGGAGTCACTCCCGGTGAAGGGATCGTCGGTCCTTTCCTCATCGAATGAGGTGCGGGATATATCATATATATCACTGTGCAAAGCAAAACTCTTAAAAGCAATCAGAAGACAAACCGAGTGTGTAGCATCTGCCAGTTATTGCTAAAGGAGTCACTCCCGGTGAAGGGATCTCGGTCCTTTCCTCATCGAATAAGGTGCAGGATATATCACATATACCGCTGTGCAAAGCAAGAACTGTAGCTACCTGTTTTATTTTGAAATTCGATTCTACAACATCTTAGGTTTCTTTTATTTCATTAATCACATTAATGAAGTCCCATCATTTAAGTACCTAAACATCACAGATAGATATGATGTACACTTATGCCATCCGCATTCGCCTCGATATCCCCTCGTGCACCGTTAGGTTAGGTGACTAACAACAGAGCAGGGCAGGGCTAGCGCGGGTGTAAAACATAAGTAACGTCTATATAATATATCATATATACTATATACTATATCGATCACAGTAACACATCAGAGATATTGCAGCAGAAGAAACATATGAAATATTAGATATACTAGGACGTCCGTGTTTTCAATACGAGCCAGTATAAAACACGGATTCCACGGTCGTGATGAATAGCCACACCCACACCCCTAGACCCCTACGAGAGCGGCAAGCAACCCTACCAATCCTGGAGTTAGGAGGCCCGGACTCGACTCCTCGAGTTGGTCTCCCACTGGACTCCAGAACCCAGTTACTTGTGCCCTCCTCCTTGGGTCTATCCTAGTGCGGAAAAGTAAATAATATACAAACGGTGACAACTTCCACAACCTGGAAGCGCCCCAATAAAAGAATATTACATACAAGTTTTTACATGAATGAAAATGAAAAACACTCATCTCACATAAAAACCCCCGGCTATTCAAACACGACGATCCAATATAACATATCCAGCAACACATAACATCACATGTCATCAATGTAAGTAAATATGCGCATCCCAATTGTCGTTGACATATAGCAACGAAACCGGCGACATCACATATTACACTTACGGTCACAGAAAAGAAAGTGTAAAACTACAACAGTTGGAATCCGCAACTACCTCAGACATCGCATGCCTGACCAAATGAATTTCTTAGACATCTCATGCCTAACAATTATAAACCCCGCATTTTAGTCTCATTATCGAAAACACTTTTCAATATCGAGTCGGGCAATTCAACAAGATTCCTGACAGTCTGATCGAATACTCGTCGCAAACTTTAGTAGGCGGCCGCACCCCCGATACCGTCGACGAAGTGCACCAAGGCGGAACACCGCTGCCGCGAGCACCCGAACGGATGCTTTCGGCGACGGGGTTCTCCTACAGTCACTTGGTCGGGGCTATGGAGTGAGGCTGTCTATTAAGTTTACCCGGCGAGTATCCGCGTACACTACGTGATTGCGACGGACTTTTGATCACATCAAAATTCCGTGGCAACCGATCAAGTGAGACTAAACTGCTATGTTTATAACATTCATTCAGTTATCTCATAACATATTGTGAATTCCAATTATTGTATCCCATTCCAGATAAATAGAAATTGTTAAACTTTCCGATCGAACAATCGAACACCTAAGTTTTCCCGATACAGATCAACACATGAAATAAGTCTAACAACATTCAGTTCGTGCCTCAGTACCAACGGTCCATCCGTAGAAGGGTCAAGCCAACGCCTCACATGTGGCACGCCGTACTGCCCCAAACCCGAAGGTTCAAAGGGCAGTTCAAGACGGTCACATAATCGAGTTAAGGTTTGTTGTCTTCTAGAGGGTCCATCGCGTTACTTGCACTACTTAGAACGTCGTTAAACTACGGAAAAATCCAACACTTGGAAATTTCCCGACAGGGGAAAAATTGGGTATTTATATCCGGTCGAACTTTTTAACATATTCTAAGATTTATCCGGAAAGCCACACAGACAAAATTTGATAATCCGATCGAACTCATGAAAACCCAAAACAACCCCTGAAAACTCAACTGTATAATAAATATTAAAATATCCCAGGAAAATCAGCACAGAAATCTGAGAATTACTGTGAAAAACAAAATGCACAAAACGACAAAACCGCCGCTGAACCGCCGCGGCATGCATAGCACGTGCTGCGGTTCCGCGGTGGAAAAGTTGACTTAGGCCCACGAAATTTACAGTAATTCTTAGAAAACCCTGCTTGATTTTCTGGATATTTTTAATACTGAAAAATCCACATTTTTAGAAAAAGGACAGAGAGCATGGGTGTGTTAGGATTTCGGGTTCGTTCGGAGTTCAAAATCCGTCTAGACTTCGCCTAAGGCTCTAGCTAGGCTCTGATACCAGTGTAGGTCAGGTAGCCACCCCATCCAATGGGGTCACCGTGGCACCAACGGGTCCCTCAGCAGCTACTTTTTACGCATTCCCCCTCACGAGGACTACAACCCGCCGGAACATCTTCCGGTCTCGGGACACCCTGGGGGTAAGAGCCTATGCTTCGCCACACTGTCACACAGTGAGAACCCCCCATAGGTCGACATCCAATGCCTAGTAGCTCTGATACCAGTGTAGGGTTCCTAGGCACTCTAGTGAGGTCTCACAAGGCATCAACCATGCCAATTTCAAAAATTCTAGGTGCCGAGAGACCCGACTACGGATCATTTGCTAGAAAACTAGGCGAACAAAGTAACTAGTTAACACTTAACTAATGGGTTATCGGAAATACAACCTTTGTAGATCCGGTGCTCCACCTCCATAGCTCCGCAACGAAGTCCTCTCCGCTGTCCAAAAAGAATCCGGGCTCTAGTGTCGACTTCATCGGAGAATAAGCGAGCTAGGTCGTCGATGTTCATGCCGAAGATGATCTACGTCGAGGCATCGCTAAATCAAGCTCGGACTTCACCAAGTCAAGAAACTTGTGAAGTAAACACACTCTACTACTTGGCAAGAGGTAGAGGATGAAGAAATAGGAAGTGGGTAGACTTTAGAATTGGATTTCTCACTCAAATCATCAATCCACCATTGATGACCTCAAGCTTCTTCAAAGAAGAAGATGAAGAAGAAGAAGAAAGTTATGATAAGATTAATTAAAAAGAAAAGAATAAATCCATTCTTATCATAACATAACCCAAGTTAAGTGTAGAGAATTGACCAAGGTTAAAGAATGGTTAGGGTTAAGGAGATGAGACAAAAATGGTGACATAATGAAAGCTTCATGAAGCTTCAAGTTGAAAACAAAAATAGCCACCATTTTTGACTTCTTTTCCTTTACTCATTTATCTTTTAAATGCAAATGAAAAGGTAAATGAATGAATAAAAGAAAACCCTAATCATTTACTTAACCTAGGTTTAATTCATTATACTTAACAAAAAAGATATGTATCATCAAACATGATACAATCAAGTGCACAAAATCATATCGCATATGCAATGCGCACACCCGAGTGAGAAAATCCATTTAAAGTGAACCGATACTAGTTAACGCAAAGTAATATATCAAATATATAATTATGCATTAAATCATTAAATCAACACTTGATTCAATGATCCGGTCATGTCGCACACAACCGACTAGTATACAATGTATCGGCTTATCGAATCAACGCTTGAATCGATAACTAGGTTATATCACATACAACCATTCCACACATTCATCGCGAGAATCGAATACCGTATCACATACTCGTATTATTCTCGGTCCCGCACATATGTCATATGCGCTCCTATTTCGTTTCGCTTGAGCCAGGAAACCTCTGTGTAGGACTCTAAAGACTCGTCAATACGCCGGCAGCAGATGATGATCATATCAAGCATCCACAAGCCGCAAGCGGTCTGCTAAACGTAACGGCCACCCGGGTATTGAGCGATCTGAAGATCGACGAGCAAGCCCGCTCACACTCCAGTGAATCCGACCAGTAACACTACCGTACAGTCCGGTCTGATCGTCTGATATGTCGCATATCTCGCCTAGGGGTGGTAAACGTCAGACCCCAATAGCTCGATAAGTCGTGTCGATATGAGGTCTATAACTGTTCGAGAAACTACTGGTAACACTTACCAGTAAATCTCAGCAACCCTGGCCAGGGATTTCCTGTTATAGCCAATCGAACACAGCGCAACATCAACTCCCTATACCGGGAGAGACGAATCCCCTCCTATCGCTCATTGCCTCCATGTGACTCGGGACTGTACCCAAAAACCACCATTTTGCACGCCCTCTTGGACGTGGTAAGATGGAAATCAAAGCACAGTGGGAACCATACGAGACTCTATGACGATCTCGGGTCAACAGACTACTCTGTACCAGTGTCACCAGAGAACTGCCATCTGACGTGAGGTATAATACCATCTGGGAGTTCTCGGCGAGTCCGTCCAGTGTACCCAGTCTCTACTGAGCACCCGTATATCATCTCTGATGTCAAACACCAATGGATATGGGATCATCCATCGCCCATCTTTATGGGTCGAGAAGGTATACGCTAGTCTACTCTGGTATATCGATTCCCCGTCTCGATACACCCTCGACTAGGGACTTTGAAGGATGTACTTATGGACTACCATATCCCCACTAGTATGATCCGCATCATAGTCCAGGTAGTCAAGTACAGATCCTAAGGGCTTTACCAACATGTAACAGAGAGACAATCAGCATACACGTTAAGGTAAAGGGTAACCAGATAGCATACTATCATGTCGAGCAAGAAAGTCCTCCCTATATATGTCCCAGCATCCACTACAATATACATCCTATGTACAGTAATGGCCTCTAGGGCATACATATAACTAACAGCGACCTCTACTCTGTTTTACCCAAATGCGAATAACTCTCTGTGTGGGACTCTAAAGACTCGACACTACGCTGGCAGTGGGTTTAACCACAGGACGCAAGCAGTACTAGCTGTACGTAACGGTCCCCAGGTAGATGCCGATAAGAAGACTGATGAGGTGAACCCATCCGAACTCCTACTGAGCCTGAATGTGACAATCTCTGTACAGTCCAGTCTGTTTGTCTGAGAATATCGTATGGCGGGCCTAGGGGGGCGGTAAACGTCAGTCCCCTAATAGCGGTACAAGTCGTGTCGGAGTGTAGCCCAGAACACCCTGAGATAATACTGGAAAACCTACCAGTATATCTCGCAGGGATGACTATGTGTAATGGCTCTCCTAGACACAGCGCGATATCAACCCCCAATACCGGGAGAGACGAATCCTGTCTAACCGTCACTTCCTCCAAGTGCTTCGGGACTGCACCCAACTGCTACCTGTTTGCACGACTCAATTGAGCCGTGGTAGGGTAGCAATCTAAGAATAGTGGGAACACATTCGAGGCGAAGTGACAGTGTCAAGTCAACGGACTAAGCTGTACTCATGTCATCTGGGAACTGATAACCGACGATAGGTATAGTACCAACCAACAGTTCCCGATGAGTCCTGTCCAGTGTACTCGTAACCTAACGAGCACCCGCATACTATCTCAAGTACGACGTACTGACGGCTGTAGGACAGACCATCTCCCCTGCTGGGATGAGAAGCCCATACGCTAGTCTACTTCGGAGTATCGATGCCCCGTCTCGATAATCCTACGACTAGGGACATGTATAAGGATGTGCTTGTAGATTACCCAGCCTCCACTAGTGTGACTGCTATCACAACGCTGGTAATCAAGCAAAGACCCTAAGGGCTCCACTAATGTGTATAGGCGATATACTAAAAGAAACACATGCACACATTAAAGTAGAAACAAACCAAGCAGCATACTACTATTTCGAGCAAGATTGTCTATACAACTGTGAATATCCCAAGCTTCCATTAAGTAATATAGAAACTAGTATGATACAGTAATGGCCTCTAGGGCATATACACTAACAATCTCCCACTTACACTAAGGCCATGTACTGGCGTATCGAAGACCTATCATCTCGATCAGCCGCTAGAACTGGGTCTGGGGTATGGCCTTCGTGAATGGATCTGCAGTGTTATCTTCTGTAGAAACCCTTCGAACCTCGATCTCCCGGCGATCCACGATCTCCCTGATCTGGTGATACCGCCTCAAGATTTGTCTGGACTTCTGATGGGACCTGGGTTCCTTCGCTAAAGCTATAGCCCCGTTGTTGTTACAATACAGAGGTATTGGATCAACAATGGACGGAACCACCTGAAGTTTTGTCAAGAACTTCCTCATCCAGACGGCTTCTTTTGCGACATCAGATGCAGCGATATATTCCGCTTACATCGTCGAGTCATCAACGGTTTCCTGTTTGGAGCTCTTCCAACACACCGCCCCTCCATTGAAGGTAAAGACATTACCCGACATGGATTTGGAGTCGTCCTTGTCACTCTGGAAGCTGGAGTCAGCAGAGGCCTCCATCTGGAGGTCTTTTCCGCCGTAAACCAAAAACATGTCCTTAGTCCTTCTCAGGTACTTCAAATGTTCTTTACCGCTATCCAGTGTTTCTCCCCAGGGTTTGACTGATAACAGCTTACCACACTCAGTACATAAGCTACATCTGGTCTGATACACAACATCGCATACATTATAGAGCCTACCGCAGAAGCGTAGGGTATAATAGACTTGCGATCCCTTTCCAAATCAGTCTTGGGAGACATCTCTTTGGAGAGGGTGATCCCGTGACAAGCCGGTAAATTACCGCGCTTGGAATCTTCCATACTGAATCTTTTCAGTATGGTTTCGATGTACCTGGACTGTGAAAGTCCTAATATCCTCTTGGTCCTATCACGATGGATCCGGATCCCCAAAATGTAAGAGGCATCACCCAGGTCTTTCATGGAGAACCAGTGTGACAAGAACCCTTTGCTAGATTGTAGCATAGGAATGTCATTTCCTATCAAGAGAATGTCATCCACGTATAAACCGAGGAATACGACAGTTCATGCTACAATTTTACTATAGATGCATGGTTCATCTGGATTTTTGATAAAGCCAAATTCATTGACCGTCTCATCAAAACAGATGTTCCAACTCCGCGATGCCTGCTTCAGTCCATAAATGGACTTAAGCAACTTGCACACTTTCCCGCTGCTCGCACTCTGAATGAAACCCTCTGGCTGGTCCATATAAACACACTCCTCCAAATTTCCATTCAGAAAAGCGATCTTTACGTCCATCTGCCAAATCTCATAATCGTGGAAGGCAGCAATGGCAAGAAGGATCCGAATGGATTTGAGCATAGCCACTGGAGAAAAAGTTTCGTCATAGTCCAAACCAGGTCTTTGACGAAAACCCTTTGCAACAAGTCTAGCCTTATAGGTCTCAACCTGTCCATCTACACCAATCTTCCTTTTGAAGATCCATTTGCAGCCTACGGGTTTTACCCCTTCTGGAGCAACGTCCAAACTCCATACTTTGTTGGTGTACATGGACTCCATTTCGGTCCGCATTGCATCCAGCCATTTTACCGAGTCAACGCTCTGAATGGCCTGCTGGAAGCTAGTCAGCTCATCATTATCAATGATGCAATCCTCTCTATCCCCGTCTATGAGAAAACCGTAGTATCTCTCGGGCGGATGAGACTGCCTACTGCTCCTGCGGAGCGGCGCAGGAATGTCCTGTTCTTTCGAACCCTCTGGTTCTACTAAGCTTTAGTAATAGCTTGTGGTTCTGGAATTTCTTCCAGTTCTATTGCGCTCCCACTTATCTGATTTTCCAAAAATTCAGTTTCCAAGAAGCAGGCATGGCGAGAAACAAAAACCTTCTGTTCCTCTGCGCAATAGAAGAAATATCCTTTGGAGTTCTTTGGATATCCCATAAACTTGCACTGTGCTGAACGTGCCTCGAGTTTGTCCGCATGCTGCTTTTTGACAAAAGCTGGACACCCCCATGTCTTAATATGCTTAAGATAGGGTTTCTTCCCACTCTACATGTGATATGGTGTGGTAGGCATTGTCTTAGTTCGAACTCGGTTCAAAAGGTATGCAGCTGATTCTAGTGCATATCCCCAGAATGATCGCGGCAACTCAGCGTTACTCATCATGGAAATACCATATCCAATAGGGTTCGGTTTTGTCTCTCCGATACACCATTATGTTGTGGGGTGTATGGAGGATCAAGTTGAGAGAGAATTCCATTCTCTTTTAAGTAATCCAGGAACTCGACACTCAAGTATTCACCATCTCGATCAGATCTCAGTGTCTTGATACTTTTGCCTATTTGTTTTTCTACTTCATTCTTGTATTCCTGGAATTTTTCGAAGGCTTCAGATTTATGCTTCATCAAGAAGACATATCCGTACCTTGAAAAATCATCCGTAAAAGTATTGAAGTAAGAATAACCACTTCGCGCATGTGCAGACATTTGACCGCATACATCGCTGTTTATGAGTCCCAAGAGCTCGCTCGCTCTTACTCCATGTCCAGTAAACAGTCTTTGTCATCTTTCCTTTGAGACATGATTGACAAGTTGCATATGATTGATATTCGAATGGATCCAAATATCCTTCTTTATGTAACTTAGTCAACCTTCTCTCATTGATGTAACCCAGTCTACAATACCATAAGAAAGCATGATTTATTTCTGGAGACTTTCTTTTGTGTGTATTCTGGACATTGAAAATCTGTGGTTGGTTTAATACGTATATACCGTTGCTTAATGTACCCGACCCAATCAGAACATGATTAAGGTGAATTTTTACAGCATTGCTTACAAATGCAAAATCATAACCTTCTTTAGACATTATAGATACAGATATGATATTACAAGTCGCACTGGGTACAAAATAACAATCACGCAAAACCAAAACATGTCCATCTGACAATCCCATGTGATAGTCCCCTACAGACTCAGCATCCATGCCAGCTCCGTTTGCAACTCTGAGGGTCATATCACCTGCCTTCAAAACCCTACGCTTTCTCAGTGCCTGCAAAGAATTACATATATGAGATCCTGATCCGGTATCCAATACCCAGGAAGTAGAGTTTATTGATAGACAGTTTTCAATGACATACACACCTGAAGCCGAAGCCACAACTTGCTTCGGGTTCTAGTTTCTGGCCTTCCAAGCCCTGCAATCTTTCTTCTAGTGTCCACTCTTATGACAATAAAAGCACTCTTCCTTTCCCACAAGCTTTCCCGCTACCTTTGCTTCTTTTGCCTTTCCCTTGGCTTCCACTTTACTAACACCGCCCCTTGGTTTGGTGGGGGCCTTCTTCTTCTTTCCTTTGGCTTTCGCCTTGGACCTAGAAGAGGAAGCTCCTCCAACAAACAAAGTGGATGTTTCCCTTACTTTCTTCAGGATGCCCTCTGCACTCCTCAACATGTTAAGGAGTTCCGGAAGTTCTACTTCCTTTCCTTGCATGTTGAAGTTCAGGATAAACTGGGCGTAAGTGGAAGGAAGGGACTGGAGAATCAAGTCAGTGTAGAGCTCGTTCCCTAACGTGGTCCCAAGGTCCGCGAGCTCTTCAATGTAGCCAATCATCTGAAGCACGTGTTCCGCTACAGATGATCCGACGGCCAATCTCGCCAAAAACAACTTTTTCGAGACTTCGTATCTGGCGATACGGGATTGCTCTCTATACAGATCTTTTGTATGGAGAAATATGGATTCTAGGTCCATATCTTTGTGCCTCCTTTGATGTTCGTTGTCCACAGAGGCAAGCACGATGCACTTGGCCCTCGTGCAATCAATCTCCCAGGTCTTACTTACGGATTTCCTTATCCGCGACGCTGGATTGAGGTCCTAGGACAGGGGGAGCTTTGGTGGTAAGAAGATACCCCAACTTGTTATAAATGATTACCATTTTGACATTCCTGAGCCAATCTTTGTAGTTTGGCCCTGTCAAAGTATTTTTTTCTAGTAGTAACTTAAGTCCGGTCATGATGTTTGATAGCTGCAATTAGGAGAGAGAGAAGAAACACTTTAGCATGATGCTCTTGCAAGTTTAGAGTGGTTTTTAATTTGTCTAAACAGGATGGCTCCCACTGTTTCTCGAATCCTTCCTCAACTAAAAAAAGAAGAATTAGTCGGGATCAATCTCACCGTACAATACTTGCTTAACCGTTCAGCCAGGCCAGTGTTGGTACTTCGAGGGAGGTTTTCCAACGCTTTCGCGAAGTTTTTTAATTAAATAACCTCTTTTCCCTGTGGGCGTAGCCCCGCTAACACTTTTCTAGACACCTACTTGGTTTATAGCATTGATCGTTAAGTGAGAAAGTTTTCCGAAGAGTAGAATATACTCACAGTAGGATCGGGATCCAAATATCATCGTGTGATAAAACTGAAGGAATCCTAACAGAATCATCACACTCCAAATGGTATGCAGCACTAGCAAGTTTCAGTTTCTTTAGAAACTCCCGATGTGGATTTTTGCCCCATGCTCTTATGACCTTAACTTTGGTCAACAAATCATAAGTCACACGTCAAGTTCTACCCGTCATTTTCCAGGTTAATTTGAACACACCCGTACCTACCCTTGACTTTGGCCAACAAGGCAGTACGACTGTCCCAAACCAACGCATCTATCTATGCTACATATGAATATTCAATAGCTACCAATCACTATGCCTTGACTTTGGCCAACAAACACAGCTTGAATACTATTGACTATCCATATGAAATGACGGAGGGTTACGAATGGTTTTGGCGAAATCGTGAACGTAATGAACTTGATATAATCGAAGGAACGTGATAGATTTTAAAAGGAGAGGTTTAAGCTCGGCGTTTAAAAGTTGTTTTGATTTGAAAAGAAACCGAGTGGTTTTGAAATTGTTCCAACGACTTTACTTTGGTTTATTTTCTTGCATTAATTTAATGTGTCCCATCAATTAATCCTACCATTGCAGAAAACAACGAAAATACGATGTACGCTTATGCCATCCGCATTCGCTACGGGGCCCCATCATTACCCGTTAGGTTACTTAACTAACGACAGAGCGGGGGCTGGACTAGCGCGGATGCAAAACATAAGCAACGCCTACTAGATATCATATATAGATATATACATTTGTCAGATGCAATGATAGCCATTCCAGATCACAGATGAACATATTGGATATACTAGAAATCCGCGTTTCGTTCGAGCCTGCAACGAAAGACGGATTACACGGTCGCGATGAATAGACAAAACCCCACCCTAGACCCCTACAGGTGCGGCAAACTACCAGCCAAGTACCCGAAGTGAAGCAACCTCCCTCAACAACGTGAGTAGGCTACTCGGCACTTTGAGGTACCCGGTAATTTGTGCACCCCACCTTAGGTCTATCCTAGGAGCAAGAACAGTAAAAGAAAAAATATACAATGGCGGCTACAACCTCATCTCGGATGTGCGGCCATAAAATAATATTGCATCAAATGAAAGATAAGGAAAACTCTCATCTCACAACCCCCAGCTATTCATCCGCGACAATCCAACGAGTTCGTATACACAATCCAACAACATTACAGATCACAGATATGCACAACCCCCACTAATCGACGTATAGCGATTAGTTGACGTTCGGTGCATATATCACATCACAGATATAACCCATTAGCTAAAGTCTACAGAACTTCGATCAAAAATACGGATTTGTAACTACCCCAAACACAACTTTGTTCTCTGGAAAATCTGGGCAGAAACAAAATATCCAAAAAATCCCAAAACAGAACAGTGAGCAAACTGCAGCAAAGAAGAGTCACGGCCGAGTCAACTTGGCCGCGGATCCGCGGCTAGACGCATGTTCTCGCCGCGGTTCCACGGCGCGTTGACCGAGTCAGTGGCTCGTTTTTGCTGTACGTTCTTACAAAACCCTGAGTTGATTTTTAAGATATGTGGAATTATTTTTGGAGCAGTTTTCAAATCGGCAGAATGTTCAGTTTTCGGACTTGTTTTGCGATTTTTTCTCGGATCGAAATTCTAAATGCTTTGCTAACATGCTAGTTGTTGTTTAGCTAGGCTCTGATACCACTATAATTCCACGTTGCCCACCCCGGTTCTTACGGGGAGGCGGAAATGGTAAAAAACGATTTTTGACACAAGGCAACATGGATTAGAAATGAGGATCTTTGCTAAACAAAAACCTAGCAAACTAACTAGAAGTTTAACTACTATGTTAAAGGGTTATACCTAGGTCTTGAACTCCTTCTCTTCTTGCTCCTTGGGATGGTTTGAACGGCTCCTACCTCGTAGTTTCCTCTTTGTCGAAGAAGGATCCACCCGAAAGCTTCTACCTTGAGCTCCTACCTCAACCAAGAGGCAACTAAAGTGCTTGGCTTGCTAAACCTAGAACTCTAGTGTGAGTAGAGAAGAGTTTTGAGAGTTTTATCTCAATAGCTCATGCTTCTTAACACATGAGACATGAGAGCTTTGAGAGAGAGGAAGAGGATGAGCTTCGGATGAGAGCGAGTGATCAAGTAAGAATGAGCTTGACTTTTTACAACCATGCTCACAAAAGAAAGAATAATGATGATGATAATAATAATAATTAAGAATTGTGATGCTTAGTTTCAATGACCATTATCATTTCATGCATTTAATGCATTTTGTAAAGAACAACAAGTCAACAAAAGTCATTGAAATGAAATGATGATGGTCAACAAGTCCACAATGGTCAACCGGTCAATAAAGTCAACAAGTCAACAAAAGTCAAATGTTCAACTCAACCATGGCACAATAATCCTTAATTAATATTATTAATCATATTTCTTATTCTCATTAGGGTTTTGAAAAAGTCAATGGTCAACAACCCCAACGAGAATCCTCTGCCTCTGTCAACTGTGCATACACACCCACACCCGTGTTCCGAGGAACACGAATACAATGAGATAAAATCAATCCCAAAACATATACTAGGATCTGGCTTAAACCAAAGCCCGCTAGTAATAACTGCCCGGACACCAAACGTGCACAAGTGCGCGGATGTGAACGGACCATGTCGCAAAACCATGCAACCTCTACTCTGTTTTGCCCAAAGGAGAATAGCTCTCTGTGTAGGACTCTAAAGACTCGACACTACGCTGGCAGTGGGTTTAACCATAGGCCGCAAGTGGTACTAGCTGTACGTAACGGTCCCCATGTAGATGCCGATAAGAAGACTGATGAGGTGAACCCATCCGAACTCCTACTGAGCCTGAATGTGACAATCTCTGTACAGTCCGGTCTGTTCGTCTGAGAATATCGCATGGCGGGCCTAGAGGGCGGTAAACGTCAGTCCCCTAATAGCGGTACAAGACATGTTGGAGTGTAGCCTAGAACACCCTAAGATAACACTCGAAAACCTACCAGTATATCTCGCTTGCCCTGGCCAGGGACGACTATGTGTAATGGCTCTCCTAGACACAGCGCGATATCAACCCCCAATACAGGGAGAGACGAATCCTGTCTAACCGTCACTGCCTCCAAGTGCTTCGGGACTGCACCCAACTGCTACCTGTTTGCACGACTCATTTGAGCCGTGGTAGGGTAGCAATCTAAGAACAGTGGGAACACACTCGAGGCGAAGTGACAGTGTCAAGTCAGCGGACTAAGTTGTACTCATGTCACCTGGGAACTGATAACTGACGATAGATATAGTACCAACCAACAGTTCCAGACGAGTCATGTCCATGTAAGTGCACGGCGGCGCCCCGGCCGTCAATCCGACGGCCAAATGCGGAAGCGGTGATAAACTTTAATTTTTCTTGAACTGGCAAACTGCCGCGCACTAATACCCGGATCGAACCATTAATTAGTCCTAGCTAACTACAAGAAAGGGAAGAGAGATATACCGACTGATCCGAGTCCTCCGGTCTTCTCGTCGTTGTCCCGATCTCCTGCGGAAGCTCCGGTCTCCACCTCGTCGCCGGAAGTGCACCACATCGCCTACTTCTTTTACGGGCTCCCACCTCAATGCCGAGGCAACTCGGGCACGAAGCTGGCTAGTCGATGTGCCCAAGATTCGCTGTCGAATGTGTAGTGAAGAAGTCTCATTTGGGGTTGTAGGAATTGCCTTTTGGTGGAGGGATTGAACTTGGAGCTTTTTGGATTGATCTTGTGGGATTTTTAGAACATGAAATGAAGCAAAATCCCACACCAAGAATTTGGGACAGCCCACTATGGGAGTGGCCGGCCATGACAAAATGGGAATGAGAGAAAATGAGAGTGACCAAAAGAATAATGCAAGAGAGAGAGAGAGGAATGGTTATCATATGGAAAATAATGATCACAAAGAAAAGTCCTCACTCAACAACCATATCATCTCCCATCATCAACAATCATGTCCACAAAAGTCATGCCATCATGACAAGAAGAATTCAAGAAGTCAAGGTCAATGAAAAGTGTCATGATCAAACAATATGCAAAGACCCCCTCCACAAATGCCTATTTGCAACAATGCAAATAAGCCCTCCTCCACCAACCTTCGGCCAATGAACGATACAAAGGAAATTGGCCGAAACAAAAAGCAAACTGGCAACTCCAGAAAACTGGTCCCGTAATAAATTACAGGAAAACCCCGATACTGTGCATACACACCCGCATTTGTATTCCGACCGAAATACAAATGCAATGAGACAAAATCTACACTGTACTATACTAGGATCCGGCTTAAACCAAAACCGGCTAGTAATATCCGTTCGATCCTGATCCGTGCAATACCGCACGTATCTGATTGAACCCTGCCATATATCCATACGGCCTGTAGTACAAACTGTCCGATCCCGATCCGTGCAATACCGCACTTATCTGATCGGACCTTGCCATATCTCCATACGGCCTCTACAACCTTTCGCCCGAAAGCCGAGTAACTGAATGTGGGGGACTCTAAAGACTCATCAACACCTTGGTTGTGGATTTAACCACTAGCACATCAGAGGTATAAGCCAATATGTAACGGGCTACCAGGTATTGACTAAAAAGGACGTCTGTGAGCGAACTCAGCCTGACAACCCTACTGAGCCTGTCAGTGACAATATCTGTACAGTCCGGTCCGTTCGTCTATGAGTATCGCATGGCGGGCCTAGGGGGTTGGTAAAAGTCAGACCCCCAAAAGCGGTACAAGTCGTGTCGGAGTGTAGCCCAGAACACCCTGAGATACTACTGGAATACCTACCAGTAAATCTCCTTGCCTCGGCCGAGAGCTTCGTGTAATGGCTCTCCTAGACACAGCGCGACCTCACCCCCAATACCGGGAGAGACGAACCCCTGAAGATGCGCTCACTGCCTCCATGTGGCTCGGGACTGTACCCAACTAAAACCTGTTTGCACGACTCCTTTGAGCCGTGGTAGGGTAGTAATCAAAGTACAGTGGGAACTTACACGAGACAAATGACGATCCCCAGGTCGAAGAACTAACCTGCACACATGTCACCAGGGAACTGCCATCTGACGTCTGGTATTTGACCAACTAGCAGGTTCCCGGCGAGTCCTGTCCGGTGTACTCATAACCCAATGAGCACCTGTATACATCTTAGGTGATCCAACTGACACCAGTGGCTTGTGAGACCGGCCACCGCCCCACGTCGGGGTCTCGACTGTATACACTAATCTACTCTGGAGTATCGATGCCCTGTCTCGAAACTCACACGACTAGGGACCATTTAAGGATGTGCTTATAGACCCCAGCTCCCACTTATATGATCGCCCTCATACTGCTGGTGGTCAAGCAAGAATCCTAGGGGCTCTACCAACGTGTAATAGCGACTTGTCAGGTCACTTAAAGTAGTACACGATGATAAAGGTAAACCAGATAGCATACTATCATCTCAAGTTAGACTGTCCTACCGGGATAGGTCCTCCATCAATCATTGCAATCACGTACCTGTGACCTAATAATTGACTCTGAGGGCACTATCTCCAACAATCTCCCACTTGCACTCAAGGATAATTATTGCGATGTCGCATACTCACAGCCCGTGTGATACCGAACACCCAACTCCTCTACTAGTCAGTCTCACAAAGCTCATTTGCGAAACTATTGCGTTCGAGGAATAGCCTTAGTGAGTGGATCCGCCTAGTTGTTTCTTTCTATGTCTCTCTATATCTCAAGTTCGCGGAGAAAGCCATCTCCCGAAATGAGCAATACCTGTCTTAGAATATGTCTGGATGTCTGATGGGACCTAGCTCATAAATGAACTCTAAATCCAAACTTCTTAGACTGTATCGTCAACTGAACTTAATCAGTATCCTGCGCCATGCCTCCCTCAGTATTGCCTTGGACCACCTGTCCAAAATACTGCCCCTCGTCAGAAGGAAAAACTATAACTCTGACAACCTCCTTGTCGTCCATGTCACCTTGGAAGCTTGGAATGATAACTGTCTCCCGAATGAGGCTGTCGTTATCATATCCCTAGAACATCCATTTATGTTCTAAAACTGCTTCCGACTGTTTCTCCTGTATTGGATCAATGTCAACTTATTGCATCTAGTGTAAGAACAACATCTGGTGTGGTACTTGACATCTCATGATTGACTCAAATGCCTGAGCAAGTGATCTGCCAATCATGCACATCCCTCTCCCCTTTAGTCTATAAGACACATTTAGAGAGGGTGACTCCGTCACCTGCAGGTACACCACCGTGCTAGGAGTCGTCCATTCTAAATACTCTTAGAATGCTGTCTAAGTACCCTGATTGGGAAACCACCAAATCTAGATCTAAAACCATAGATCTAGTAACCAGTATGTCTGATATAAAATCCATTTCCTTTGTGGAGAAACCACTGTGTGACGACCAAAGTATAACCGATTGTAGTATAGGAGTTTCTTTTCCTACTCTGTGTATGTCAACCAAATACCAGGATATCACACCCTACTACCTTCTCAACAGATCCATCCTCTATTCTGATGAAGTCAAACCCATGACTGTCACGTCAAAAATAGATGATCTATCTCCGCCACATGTGCTTTAGTCTATAAATAGACATAAGCCACCTGTCCACCAATCCTTCCGCTGCTCCCACTGACTACGACAACCCTCTGGCAGAGTCATACAGACGTACACTTCTAAAACTAGTTTAGAACGACGCTATACTCATCCTCCTGCCGGGTTTCACAGTCTGGAACAACAGCAATGGCAAACCTGGGTAAACAAGAACTTCCCTGTCACCGTCCTTGAGGCTACCGGAGTACCTCTCGGGTGCCTGAAGTTACCCACCTTATCTGCGGAGTGGCCAATGGAATGTCAATCCAGATTGAATCTTTAGGTTCCTTATCAAATCTTCAGTAATCGTTTGTGGTTCTGGAATCACTTTCAGTTCTACCATACTCCCACTACTGTTTTCTGAAAAAATCCATTTTTAATAAAACTGTGGCGAGTCTACAACAATATTGCTATTGTTCATCCAGATGGTAGAAAGTCAACCCTCGTCATAGCCTGGGTCAACCCACAAACAGCCATTACAGAAACGTGCCTTGAGTTGTCCAGTGTCTGGTTTTAAGCATAAACCGGACAACTCCCCGTACCTTAACATCGTTAAGATATGAACTGTTCTATATCCAATATAGAAACAGAGGCACTGATTTAATTGAACCAGATTCAAATCATGCAGCTATCTCCAGTGCATGTCAACTAAATGGAAGAAGGCCGATCAGTGTTACCCAACTTAGGAATGCTTCCAATCATGAGTAACCTGAAAGAGAAGCAAGATCTCTTTATCATTACTATCAACTGAATACCATTGACAAGTATCTATATCTTCGATCACTTTGAAGAATCCCGATACTTGCTACACCTGGTTCTCTACTCTATTCAAATACCTATAACTTCTCAAAATTCAGACCCTGTGTTTCCGCGAAACACCTGTCTAGAAACTAAAGAAGTCATAAGTAACCCGAATATAGTACGAGGACCAACCCCTCTGTCCTGATGGACCCTGGACAACATACAATACTCTGTATAAGTCCTTTTTAGTCTGATAACTCTTTCACTGTGTGTCGTAGGTTGAAAACTGTACTTATGGTTAAGAAGAATTACACCGCTGTTTAATGCTCCTTACCTAACCATCCACTGATATAGGTAAATGTCACAAACATAATTTCAAAAAGGTATATCTCACTCTATGAAAATAGACGTACAGATATATCAATTTGAAATTGGTGCTTAACAGCGGATATTCAAAACCAAATATTTGCCGACCGGCAAACAGCCCAGGTGATTTCCTCAAATATCACCGATTACAACGAATCTCGATATAATGAGGATGATCACCCAATTCCCAATAACTTACTCCCACTCATCATCTGTAAAACCATACAGATGTGAGAATCAAACCTGGTAAATACATACCCTGGAGTAAGTATCTAATCGGGAAATCAGTTTTCCTTTAACAGTACACAGTAAGACTGAAACATCGAAATGTTTCAATGGGGTATCCCGGCATTCCTAGTAATGCCTCTTCCATTATCCAGATTCACAACTGTAACCGTGTAATTCTTTGCCACCTCTCCAAATCCCTTCATATGTCTTTAGTCTTTACCTTCTGTACACCCTTTTAGGCCAAATGGTTTTCTTCCTTCCCTACCGTTCGGCACCAGCCTATGGTTTGGAATAAGACTATCCAATAAGCATAATGGGTGTACTGTCCTAATCCTAGGAACACTCGCAATGCGAGAGAAGGTGAAGATAAAAGACACCTGAATAAATCTTATTCCTATTTCTCCTGAACCAGAATCCATCCCCGAACTGGAACAAGTTCCTTTCGAGTTCGTATATAACCATACGATGGAGTATCCAATAAACTGTGGATCTTCGTAGTGATACGGAGTGTCCTGAAGAAATACAAAGGTGATTTAGGATTGGCGAAGGAATACTTGGTTTGGTCGTGAATAGCAGTCGCAATTTACTTTGCCCTCTTACTAATCCCTTGCCTTGTCTTAACTTAATACCTTCTGCACACCATCGTTATGCTAATTGGTTTTCTTCATTCCCCACCGTTCGGCACCAGCCTAAGGTTTGGAAGAAGACTATCCAATTTGCGTAATAGGTGTACTATCTCCTAAACCAAGGAGTACTCACGACTTGAGAGAAGGTAAAAGGAAAAGACAACTGAATAATCCTATCCGTTTTCTCCAGAACCTGAAACCATCCTCGAATAAATTCCTTCGAGTTTGTATCTAACCATACGATGGTTTTGTCCAATGGAAGTGGACGTTCGTATTGATACGGGGTGTCCTGGAGAAAAGGGTAAAAGTAGGAGTGGCAATGAAGTTTGCAACTCTGACAATCCAAAAGCCAGTGTTAAGAAGGTTCGGTCAACTTGGTCACTGAGTCATAGTCTTAGGGTCAGGTCAATGGTCGCTGCCAAAGATAGAGAGAAAAGAAACACTCAGCGTGCACTCTAACCTAGATCAGAATGGTTACCAATTTATCTAATCTGGAAACCTCCCACTGTACCGTCAAATTCTCCTCCAAACCTGAAAGAAGAATTAGTCGGGAACACCCGAGGAGTAAACTAACTCATCAGTGGGAATCGGGATCCAACTATCATCGCATGATAACGTGACGGAATCCGCTCACGGTATCACACTCCAGAAGGTATGCGCATATCTGGCAAGTTTCAGTTCTTTTGAAACTCCCGATGAGATTTCTGCCCCATGCTCTTATGACCTTGGCGTGAGGTCAAAATATCATAAGTCACATATCAAGTTCTGCCCGTCATTATCCAGGTTAATTTGAACCCACCCGCACATACCCTTGACGTAGGCCAAAATAGTAGTACGACTGTCCCAAACCAACGCATCTATCTATGCAACAGATAAATATCCGGCAGCTACCAATCACTATGCCTTGGCGTGAGGTCAAAATACATAGCTTGAATACTACCGAATATTTAACTGAAATGACGGAGGGCTACGAATGGTTTCTGGCCAAAACTTTTAACGTAATGAACTTGATATCGTTGAAGGAACTGATAGCTTTTAAAAATATAGTGACGAAAACCGTTGCTAAAGAGGTCACTCCCGGTGAAGGGATCTCGGCTCTTTCCCCGTAGAATGGGGTGCAGGATATTCCAACTGAATACCACGGTGCAAAGCAAAAGTAATCGGCTATAGTGAAGTTAATGCCCTGACGCAAACTTTTTGTCCAAGGGGTCACTCCCGGTGAAGGGATCTCGGCCCTTGCCTCGTCGACTGAGGAGCAGGATATTCCAACTGAATATCACGATGCAAAACAAAAGTGAACGTCCTTGCAATAACAGCTTTTTGAAAAGTGTTCCAACAACATCAGTTTAGGTTTGTTTTTAACTTGCATTGATCCGAATCAACGCAGTCCCATCAATTGATCACACCACAAAGAACGAAAATATACTGATGTACGTATATGCCATCCGCATTCGCCACTGGGTCCCGTCATTACCCGTTAGGTTAGCTAACTAACGACAGAGCGGGGACTGGACTAGCGCAGATGCAAAACATATACAACATCTACTAATATATATACCAATATATTATATTCGCTCAAGGCGTGATAAAATGCAACATCACAGAAAATGTACAGCATCACAAAAACAATACAGATATCTGGGATCCCCGGGTTTCACAGAGCCACTACTGAAACCCGACGTTCCCCTGGTCGTGTGGATAGCCTGTGCAATGAAAACCTAGACCCCTACGGGCGTGGCAAGTTACCCGCCAAAACCTGAAGCGAGGCAGCCCCCTTCAGCACCGTGAATGGACCACCCAGCACTTCACGGAATCCGGTAACTTGGGCACCCCTCCTGGGTCAACCTGTACCCCCTACAAGTGCGGCGAATAGCCCGCCAATCCTAGAGTGAAGGCCCCTCCGTCTCAATGCCATGAGATGCGGGCTTGTTGCCCTCTAGAACCCGGCTATCCATGCACCCCTCCGCGGGGTAATCCTAGTACAGAAATTAAAATATACATACAACCGGTACATCGACCGCAACCTGGCCGTGCCCCAAAATAATAATACAAACAGGCAGTGACGGCAGTCCACATGTCGGATGCTCGCCCCGCAATATCAAATGTACATAATACAACCACAACTGTACTAGCATTGCATCCAGGCTATCCCCCACGACCGATCCGCAACATCACAGTAAAAACAGAACATCAACGTGAAAATCACGTTCGCAAATCCGTCTAACCGGGCTATAGCAGTTAGACCGGATTTACTGATCAAGTGACATTCACGGTCACAGATATAATGTAAATACTGTGAAATAATGTGTTTAAAATATCCGATCAATCAAATTTTAACAGGTGGGCCCCCAAGCATTACTGTAGCAGATCAAGAAATTCTGGGCACAATGTTATTATTCCAAAACCCCAATTTTCACCCCAGAAAGCTACTGAAGAAATTTGACACAGCAAGGACACTGTTCGGCGGCGGAACCGCGGCCCAAGGGGGTTTTGCCGCGGTTCCGCGCTCTGTTGGTCGACTTACTGTGTCGAATTTCTACAGTATGCTTATAACATCCAGTACATCACTATTTTACAACCTGAAAAATTTTTCGAGACCAAAAATTTTCAACAGAAAACTGTTGTGAAGAAAATACGGGTTTTGGAACATTTGATCGATCGGAACTGAAAAACACATTAAGGCAAGCTAGACTAAGTTAATGGCGAGGCTCTAATACCACTGTAAGTGCACGGCGGCGCCCCGGCCGTCAATCCGACGGCCAAATGCGGAAGCGGTGATAAACTTTAATTTTTCTTGAACTGGCAAACTGCCGCGCACTAATACCCGGATCGAACCATTAATTAGTCCTAGCTAACTACAAGAAAGGGAAGAGAGATATACCGACTGATCCGAGTCCTCCGGTCTTCTCGTCGTCGTCCCGATCTCCTGCGGAAGCTCCGGTCTCCAACTCGTCGCCGGAAGTGCACCACATCGCCTACTTCTTTTACGGGCTCCCACCTCAATGCCGAGGCAACTCGGGCACGAAGCTGGCTAGTCGACGTGCCCAAGATTCGCTGTAGAATGTGCAGTGAAGAAGTCTCATTTGGGGTTGTAGGAATTGCCTTTTGGTGGAGGGATTGAACTTGGAGCTTTTTGGATTGATCTTGTGGGATTTTTGCAACATGAAATGAAGCAAAATCCCACACCAAGAATTTAGGACAGCCCCTTATGGGAGTGGCCGGCCATGACAAAATGGGAATGAGAGAAAATGAGAGTGACCAAAAGAATAATGCAAGAGAGAGAGAGAGGAATGGTTATCATATGGAAAATAATGATCACAAAGAAAGGTCCTCACTCAACAACCATATCATCTCCCATCATCAACAATCATGTCCACAAAAGTCATGCCATCATGACAAGAAGAATTCAAGAAGTCAAGGTCAATGAAAAGATGTCATGATAAAACAATATGCAAAGACCCCCTCCACAAATGCCTATTTGCAACAATGCAAATAAGCCCTCCTCCACCAACCTTCGGCCAATGAATGATACAAAGGAAATTGGCCGAAACAGAAAGCAAACTGGCAACTCCAGAAAACTGGTCCCGTAATAAATTACAGGAAAACCCCGATACTGTGCATACACACCCGCATTTGTATTCCGACCGAAATACAAATGCAATGAGACAAAATCTACACTGTACTATACTAGGATCCGGCTTAAACCAAAACCGGCTAGTAATATCCGTTCGATCCTGATCCGTGCAATACCGCACGTATCTGATCGAACCCTGCCATATATCCATACGGCCTGTAGTACAAACTGTCCGATCCCGATCCGTGCAATACCGCACGTATCTGATCGGACCTTGCCATATCTCCATACGGCCTCTACAACCTTTCGCCCGAAAGCCGAGTAACTGAATGTGGGGGACTCTAAAGACTCATCAACACCTTGGTTGTGGATTTAACCACTAGCATGTCAGAGGTATAAGCCAATATGTAACGGGCTACCAGGTATTGACTAAAAAGGACGTCTGTGAGCGAACTCAGCCTGACAACCCTACTGAGCCCGTCAGTGACAATATCTATACAGTCCGGTCCGTTCGTCTATGAGTATCGCATGGCGGGCCTAGGGGGTTGGTAAAAGTCAGACCCCCAAAAGCGGTACAAGTCGTGTCGGAGTGTAGCCCAGAACACCCTGAGATACTACTGGAATACCTACCAGTAAATCTCCTTGCCTCGGCCGAGGGATTCGTGTAATGGCTCTCCTAGACACAGCGCGACCTCACCCCCAATACCGGGAGAGACGAACCCCTGAAGATGCGCTCACTGCCTCCATGTGGCTCGGGACAGTACCCAACTAAAACCTGTTTGCACGACTCCTTTGAGCCGTGGTAGGGTAGTAATCAAAGTACAGTGGGAACTCACATGAGACAAATAACGATCCCCAGGTCGAAGAACTAACCTGCACACATGTCACCAGGGAACTGCCATCTGACGTTTGGTATTTGACCAACTAGCAAGTTCCCGGCGTGTCCTGTCCGATGTACTCATAACCCAATGAGCACATGTATACATCTTAGGTGATCCAACTGACACCAGTGGCTTGTGAGACCGGCCACCGCCCCACGTCGGGGTCTCGACTGTATACACTAGTCTACTCTGGAGTATCGATGCCCTGTCTCGAAACTCACACGACTAGGGACCATTTAAGGATGTGCTTATAGACCCCAGCTCCCACTTATATGATCGCCCTCATACTGCTGGTGGTCAAGCAAGAATTCTAGGGGCTCTACCAACATGTAATAGCGACTTGTCAGGTCACTTAAAGCAGTACACGATGATAAAGGTAAACCTGATAGCATACTATCATCTCGAGTAAGACCGTCCTACCGGGATAGGTCCTCCATCAATCATTGCAATCACGTACATGTGACCTAATAATTGACTCTGAGGGCACTATCTCCAATAGTCCAGTGTACTCATAACCTAACGAGCACCTGCATACTATTTCAAGTACGACGTACTGACGGTTGTAGGACAGACCATCTCCTCTGCTGGGATGAGAAGCGCATACGCTAGTCTACTCCGGAGTATCGATGCCCCGTCTCGATAATCCTACGACTAGGGACCTGTATAAGGATGTGCTTGTAGATTACCCAGCCCCCACTAGTGTGACTGCTGTTGGGTTAGCCTAACACCTCATGAAGGGTTTGGAAGCATCACATGAACCAAAGGTGGTGTCTTTTGGGTGCTAAGATAACAAACATCAGATCGATCCTAGAAAAATTAGGGTTTCAAATTTTCACATCATCGTATGAAAGGAAAGCTAGGGTTTAGAGAGTACAACCTTTGTAGCTCCCTACGCCAGACTCCTCGGCTACTTAGGGTTTGAAAAAGCTCCGCTTGAACTCCTCGATGTCACCGATGATCCACCCGGAGTCCGCTTTGTCCAAGCTTGCAACTTTATCCGATCAAGTGAACGAAATCAAGCTAACACTCTAAACAAGTGGGCTAGACTTGTGTAGAATGGTGTTGTGGTTCTCTTTCTCACTTCAAAATCCAATCTTGATGAGTATATTGCTCACTACAAAGAACTAGAGAGCAAAATGAGAGAGGAAGAAGAAGATGATGGCAATTTTAGAAGATGATAAGTTCAACTCCCTAAAGAAAATAGAAAATATATCAATATATATTTTCCTCTTCTCATATCAAACCATGGTTAGGATATTATTGAACTTGAGTTAAAAGCACAAAAGGAAAAGTAACCCATGGTCAAAAGGTGGGTGAGAATGGTTAGGTCAAGAGAAGAGTGTGGAAACAAATCAATAATGACCATTTTCCTTTTTCCTTTTTGTTTTAAATCAAATGCAATTTAATCCATAAATAAAACCATGGTGTGAGTCTTATATTGCCACCATTTTCATGTATGTACAACCATGATGGATGTATGTATGTATGTATGTATGTATGTGTATATGTACATCCATATGTGCATGAATCAATAAAGAAACTATACATGCATGCATACATCCAACATACTCAAGAATGGATTTCAAGTGAGAAGCCAATGGTCAAATGATAAATCAACACTTGATTTACCAATCCGGCCATATCACATATGACCCCTACCAAAAGCAAGCCGCCCGACCAATATACGGTATCCTATACGCGCATTTTAATCGGGTCCATGCGCATATCGCATACGCGCACCACGACGTTTCGCCTGGACTAGGAAACTCCATTGTGGGACTCTAAGACTCGTCAATACGCCGGCAGTGGGTGATGATCATATCAAGCACCCCCAAGCCGCAAGCGGTTAGCTAAACGTAACGGCCACCCGGGTATTGAGCGATCAGAAGAGAACAAGCGAACCTGCTACAACTCCCGTCGAGCCGATCGGCAACACTTCCCGTACAGTCCGGTCTCCTCGTTTGATATGTCGCATATCAAGTCTAGGGGTGGTAAACATCAGACCCCAATAACCGATAAGTCGTGCCGATGTGAGGCTCATAACGGGTCGAGAAACTACTGGTAACACTTACCGGCAAATCTCTGAATCAGCCCTGGCCAGGGACTTCCCTGTTACGGCCAATCGAGCACAGTACAACATCAACCCCCAATACCGGGAGAGACGAAACCCCTCCTATCGCTCATTGCCTCCATGTGACTCGATACTGTACCCAAAAACCACCGTTTTGCACGCCCTCATGGACGTGGTAAGGTGGAGATCAAAGCACAGTGGGAATCACACAAGACTCTATGACGATCTCGGGTCTACAGACTAACCTGTACAAGTGTCACATGAGAACTGCCATCTGACGTGAGGTATAATACCATCTGGGAGTTCTCGGCGAGTCCGTCCAGTGTACCCAGTCTCTACTGAGCACCCGTATACCATCTCTGATGTCAAACACCAATGGATATGGGATCATCCATCGCCCATCTCATGGGTCGAGAAGCGTATACGCTAGTCTACACTGGTATATCGATGCCCCGTCTCGATACACCCACGACTAGGGACCTTGAAGGATGTACTTATGGACTACCATGTGTTAGTGTATATGCCCTAGAGGCCATTACTGTATCATACTAGCTTGTATATTACTTAATGGAAGCTTGGGATATTCACAGTTGTATATACAATCTTGCTCGAAATGGTAGTATGCTACTTGGTTTGTCTCTGCTTTAATATGTGCATGTGTTTCTTTTAGCATATTGCGGGTATACATATTAGTAGAGCCCTTAGGATCTTTGCTTGATTACCAGCGTTGTGATGGCGCTCGCACTCGTGGGAGCTGGGTAATCTATAAGCACATCCTTATACAGGTCCCTGGTCGTTGGACTATCGAGACAGGGCATCGATACTCCGGAGTAGACTAGCGTATGCGCTTCTCATCCCAGTGTGGGAGACGGTCTGTCCCACAGCCGTTAGTACGTCGTACTTGGGATAGTATGCGGGTGCTCGTTAGGTTACGAGTACACTGGACAGGACTCGTCGGGAACTGTTGGTTGGTAATATACCTATCGTCAGTTATCAGTTCCCAGGTGACATGAGTACAGCTTAGTCCGCTGACTTGACACTGTCACTTCGCCTCGAGTGTGTTCCCACTGCACTTTGATTACTACCCTACCACGGCTCAAAGGAGCTGTGCAAACAGGTAGTTTTTGGGTGCAGTCCCGAAGCACTTGGAGGCAGTGACGGTTAGACAGGATTCGTCTCTCCCGGTATTGGGGGTTGACATCGCGCTGTGTCCAGGAGAGCCATTACACGAGTAGTCCCTGGCCAGGGCAAGCGAGATATACTGGTAGGCTTCCAGTGTTATCTCAGGGTGTTCTGGGCTACACTCCGACACGACTTGTACCGCTATTAGGGGACTGACGTTCACCGCCCCCCTAGGCCCGCCATGCGATGTATCAGACGAACAGACCGGACTGTACGGAGACTGTCACATACAGGCTCAGTAGGAGTGCAGATGGGGTTCACCTCGTCAGTCTTCTTATCGACATCTACCTGGGGACCGTTACGTACAGCTAGTGCCGCTTGCGGTCTGTGGTTAAACCCACTGCCAGCGTAGTGTCGAGTCTTTAGAGTCCCACACAGAGAGCTATTCGCCTTTAGGCAAAACGAGTAGAGGTCGCATGGTTTTGCGACAGGGTTCGTTCGCATCCGCGCACTTGTGCACGTTTGCTGTCCGGACAGTTTTTACTAGCGGGCTTTGGTTTAAGCCGGATCCTAGTATATGTTTTGAGATTGGTTTTTCTCATTGTGTTCGTGTTCCTCGGATCACGAATGCGGGTGCGTATGCACAGTTGCTTGAGATTGGGGGAGAGGACCTTGTTTAGGGTTAATGGCCTTTGTCATTTTATTAACCCTATTGATTTTGTGTGGATTATTGTTAATTGATAATTAGCTTAATTATTGTGCATGGTTGTTGTTGACAATTTGACTTCATTGACTTGTTGACCATGTTGACAACTTGACCATAATCATTTCATTTGGAAGATGCTCTTTGATCTTTGCAAAAATGAAATGATAATGGTCAATTCATGATTTATCATGACAATTTTCAAGCTAATTATCTAATTAAAATTATCCTCACATATTAGTGAGAATGGCTCACTATTTTCTCATTCTATCATATCTTTTCTCTCTCTTGCTCATCCTCTCCCTCAAGCTCTCTCCCTCTCATGTGTTGAGAAACAAAAAGCTTGAGAAAAACCCTCTCTTGATCTTCTCTACTCACTTCTAGGGTTCAAGTCTTAGCATTTCTTGCACTCTAGTTACTCCTAGCTTGGAGTTGAAGCTAAAGGTGGTGGCTTTCGGGTGGATCCTTCTTTGACGGGAGAAGACAAGCAAGGTGATCCTTTTCTACCATACCTAGGAGCAAGGAGAGAAGGACTAAAGACCAAAGGTATAACCTTTCTTCACTTAGCTACTTTGTAGTTAGGGTTAGCTAGTTTATGTTTAGCAAAGATCCTCACATGCATAGTCCATGTTGCCTAAGTCATTAAAAATCCGATTTTTATTATGTTTTCCGCCTCCCCGTAAGCACCGGGGTGGGCAACACGGACTTACAGTGGTATCAGAGCCTAACTAAACTCAAACTAGCTAAGTAGTTAAGTGTAACGAAGTTCGGAACCGGAAAAATCACAAAACCAAATTTTTACAAAATCCAAGTTTCTGTTAAAATTTTTCCTGCTCGAAATGAAAAACTGTACACATGTAAAATCGTCTCAGGGTTTTGTGAATACACCCAAGAAAAACGATACCCTAATTCCCTCAAGTCGCCGCGCTTCCGCCGCATGAAGTAGGTATATGCGGCGGAACCGCCGCGGATTGTGGTTATCGGCGCATCGTTTTTCGTGCAGAGTGTGTTGTTGTTGGTTTTGGGATTTTTAGTATATATTATATGTACCCAGATTCCACAGAAAAGAAATTTCTTTTTGGGGTCCTATAATTCCGTATTTTTCCGAACTTCACTGCACTTTAACTATATCGGTTATATCTGTAATGCTTGCATGTATTGAACGTCGGCTAATCGCTATAAGACGATTAGTCGGGGTTATACATGATCTGTGATTGTTGGTTTGTGGATATGAATGGATTGGATTGTCGCGGGTGAATAGCCGGGTTGGATGTGAGATGAGCGTTATTTTCTTTCATTCATTTGTAACATGTAAATTGATGTAATAATATTCTTTGTATGGCCGCACAACCGGGTCGGGGTTGTAGCCGTCATTGTATAATTCTTTTTACTGTTTTTGCTCCTAGGATAGACCCATGGAGGGGGTGCACAAACTACCGGGTATCTCGAAGTGCCGAGTGGCCTACTCACGGTGGTGAGGGAGGTTGCTTCGCTTCGGGTGCTTGGCGGGTAGTTTGCCGCACCCGTAGGGGTCTTGGGTGGGGTATTGGCTATTCACCGCGACCGTGTAATCCGCTTTGCGTTGCAGGCTCGAACGCATTGCGGATTCCTAGTATATCCAATGTATTCATCTGTGATCTGTAATGTCTATCATTGCTATATATTTATATATAATAACTATTTAGGCGTTGCTTATGTTTTACAGCCGCGCTAGCCCAGCCCCCGCTCTGTCGTTAGTTAAGTAACCTAACGGGTGATGACGGGGCCCCGTGGCGAATGCGAATGGCATAAGCGTACGTCATATTTTGGTTGTTTTCTGCAATGGTAGGATTAAATGATGGGACGCATTAAAAGAACTAATGCAAGAAATAAACCAAGTAAAAGTCGATTGGAACACTTTGAAAACCACTCGGTTCTTTTCAAAACTAAAACTTTTAAACGCGGAGCTTGAACCACTCCTTTTAAAAGCTATCTCGTTCCATCGATTATATCAAGTTCACTACGTTCACGGTTTCGCCAAAACCATCCGTAGCCCTCCATCATTTCGGTTAAATATTCGGTAGTATTCAAGCTATGTATTTTGACCTCACGCCAAGGCATAGTGATTGGTAGCTGCCGGATATTTATCCGTTGCATAGATAGAATGCGTTGATTTGAGACAGTCGTACTGCCGTTTTGGCCTACGTCAAGGGTAGGTACGGGTGGGTTCAAATTAACCAGGATAATGATGGGAAGAACTTGACATGTGACTTATGACATTTTGACCTCACGCCAAGGTCATAAGAGCATGGGGCAAAAATCCACATCGGGAGTTTCATAAGTACTGAAACTTGCTAGCGTTGCATACCATTTGGAGTGTGATAATTCTGGTAGGATTCCTTCGGTTTTATCACGCAATGATATTTGGATCCCGATCCTACTGTGAGTATATGCTACTCCTCGGGAAAACTCTCACTTAACGATCAATGCTATAAACCTAGTAGGTGCCAAGAAAGGTGTTAGCGGGGCTACGCCCACAGGGAAAAGAGGTTACTTAATTAAGGAACTTCGCGAAAGCGTTGGAAAACCTCCCTCGAAGTACCGACACTGGCCTGGCTGAACGGTTAAGCAAGTATTGTACGGTGAGAATGATCCCGGCTAATCCTTTTCTTTATGGTTTGAGAAGGGATTCGAGAAACAGTGGGAGCCATCCAGTTTAGACAAACTAAAAACCACTCTAAACTTGCAAGAGCATCATGCTAAAGTGTTTCTTTTCTCTCTCCTAATTGCAGCGACCATTCAAGATGACCGGACTTAAGTTACTATTAGATAAAAACATATTGACAGGGCCAAACTACAAAGATTGGCTCAGGAATGTCAAGATGGCTATCACTTATGACAAGCTGGGGTATATACTTACCACCAAAGCTCCCCCTGTCCCAGGTCCCACCTCCAGCGTCGCGGATGTTGAAATCCGTAAGACATGGGAGATAGATTGCGCGAGGGCCAAATGCCTCGTACTAGCCTCGATGGACAATGACCATCAGAGGAGGCACGAGAATATGGACCTAGAGTCCATATTTCTCCATACAAAAGAACTGTATGGAGAGCAGTCTCGTATCGCAAGATACGAAGTGTCGAAGAAGCTCTTTTCGGCAAGGTTGGCCGTCGGATCATCGGTAGCGGACCACGTGCTTAAGATGATCGGCTACATAGAGGAGCTCGCGGACCTTGGGACCACGTTGGAGAATGAACTCTATACTGATCTGATTCTCCAGTCCCTTCCTTCCACTTACGCCCAGTTCATTCTCAACTTCAACATGCAAGGAAAGGAGGTTGAACTTGCCGAACTTCTGAACATGTTGAGGACTGCTGAGGGCACCCTACAGAAGGGTAGGGAGACATCCACTTTGTTTGTAGGAGGATCTTCCTCTTCTAGGTCCAGGGCGAAAGCCAAGGGCAAGAAGAAGAAAGCCCCCGCCAAACCAAGAGGCGGTGTCGGTAAAGTGGATACGAAGGGAAAGGGTAAAGCAACAAAGGTAGCGGGGAAGCTGGTGGGGAAGGAAGAATGCTTCTATTGTCACAAAAGTGGCCACTGGAAACAAGATTGCAAGGCTTGGAAAGCCAGAACACAGGATTTGAAGCGAGTTGCAGCTTCAGCTTCAGGTGTGTATGTTATTGAAAATTGTCTATCAATAAACTCTACTTCCTGGGTATTGGATACCGGATCAGGATCTCATATCTGTAATTCTTTGCAGGCGTTGAGAAAGCGTAGAGTTTTGAAGGCAGGTGACATGACCCTCAGAGTTGCGAACGGTGCTAGCATGGATGCAGAGGCCGTGGGGGACTATCACCTGGGATTATCAGATGGACACTTTTTGGTTTTGCGTAGTTGTTATTATGTACCAAATGCAACCTGTAATATCATTTCTGTATCTTTATTATCTAAAGAAGGTTATGAATTTGCATTTGTAAGTAATGTAGTGAACATTCACCTTAATCAAGTTTTGATTGGGTCAGGTACATTGAACAACGGTATTTACGTTTTAAACCAACCACAGATTTTCAATATCCAGAATACACACAAAAGAAAGTCTCCAGAAATTAATAAAACTTTCTTATGGCATTGTAGACTGGGTCACATCAACGAGAGAAGATTGACTAAGTTACATACTGAAGGATATTTGGATTCGTTCGAATATCAATCGTATGCAACTTGTCAATCCTGTCTCAAAGGAAAGATGACAAAGGCTCCGTTTTCTGGACACGGAGAAAGAGCGAGCGAGCTCTTGGGACTCGTACACAGCGACGTGTGCGGTCCAATGTCTACACATGCGCGAAGCGGTTTTTCTTACTTCATAACTTTTACGGATGATCTCTCAAGATTCGGACATGTCTTCTTAATGAAGCATAAATCCGAAGCTTTTGAAAAGTTCCAGGAATATAAGAGTGAAGTAGAGAAACAAACCGGCAAAAGTATCAAGATCCTAAGATCGGATCGAGGAGGAGAATACTTAAGTGCCGAATTCCTGAATTACTTAAAAGAGAATGGAATTCTCTCCCAGCTTACTCCTCCATACACCCCGCAACATAACGGTGTATCGGAGAGACGGAACCGAACCCTATTGGATATGGTACGGTCCATGATGAGTAATGCTGAGTTACCGCGATCTTTCTGGGGATATGCGCTAGAAACAGCTGCATACCTTTTGAACCGTGTTCCCACTAAGACTGTGCCTACCACACCATATGAGTTATGGAGTGGGAAGAAACCCTATCTTCAATACTTGAAGATTTGGGGATGTCCAGCTTATGTCAAAAAGCAGCATGTGGACAAACTCGAGGCACGCTCAGTACTGTGCAAGTTTGTGGGATACCCAAAGAACTCCAGGGGGTATCTTTTCTATTACGCAGAGGAACAAAAAGTCCTTGTTTCTCGCAATGCCCACTTTCTGGAACATCAGTTCATAGAAAAAGAAATAAGTGGGAGCGCAATAGAACTGGAAGAAATTCCAGAACCACAAACTATTACTGAAAGTTTAATGGAACCAGAAAGTTCAAAAGAACAGGACATTCCTATGCCGCTCCGCAGGAGTAGTAGGCAGTCTCATCCGCCCGAGAGATACTACGGTTTTCTCATTGACGGGGATAGAGAAGACTGCATCCTGGATTGTGATGAGCCTACTAGCTTCCAGCAAGCCATTCAGAGCGTCGACTCGGTAAAATGGCTGGATGCAATGCGGACCGAGATGGAGTCCATGTACACCAACAAAGTATGGACGTTGGACATTGCTCCAGATGGGGTAAAACCCGTAGGATGCAAGTGGATCTTCAAAAGGAAGATTGGTGTAGATGGACAGGTTGAGACCTATAAAGCTAGACTGGTAGCAAAGGGTTTTCGTCAGCGACCTGGTTTGGACTATGACGAAACCTTTTCTCCAGTAGCTATGCTGAAATCCATTCGGATCCTTCTTGCCATCGCTGCTTTCCACGATTATGAGATTTGGCATATGGACGTAAAGACAGCTTTTCTAAATGGTCATTTAGAGGAGTGTGTCTATATGGACCAGCCAGAGGGTTTCATTCAGGGTGGGAGCAGCGGAAAGGTGTGCAAGTTGCTCAAGTCCATTTATGGACTCAAGCAGGCATCGCGGAGTTGGAACATCTGTTTTGATGAGACGGTCAAAGAATTTGGCTTTATCAAAAATCCAGATGAACCATGCATCTATTGTAGATTTATAGCGAGAACTGTAGTATTCCTCGTTTTATACGTGGACGACATTCTCTTAATAGGAAATGACATTCCTATGCTACAATCTGTCAAGGGGTTCTTGTCACACAGGTTCTCCATGAAAGACCTGGGTGATGCCTCCTACATTCTGGGTATCCGGATCTACCGTGACAGATCCAAGAGGATATTAGGACTCTCGCAGTCCAGGTACATCGACACCATACTGAAGAGATTCAGTATGGAAGATTCCAAGCGCGGTAATCTACCGGCTTGTCACGGGATCACCCTCTCCAAAGAGATGTCTCCCAAGACTGATTTGGAGAGGGATCGCATGTCTATTATACCCTACGCTTCTGCGGTAGGCTCTATAATGTATGCGATGTTGTGTACCAGACCGGATGTGGCTTATGCACTGAGTGTGGTAAGCAGGTATCAGTCAAACCCTGGGGAGAAACATTGGATAGCAGTAAAGAACATTCTCAAGTACCTGAGAAGGACTAAGGAGATGTTCTTGGTGTATGGCGGAAAAGACCTGCAGATTGAGGCCTTTGCTGACTCCAGCTTCCAGAGTGACAAGGATGATTCCAAGTCCATGTCGGGTTTTGTCTTTACCCTCAATGGAGGGGCGGTGTGTTGGAAGAGCTCCAAACAGGAAACCGTTGCTGACTCGACTATGGAAGCGGAATACATCGCTGCATCTGATGCCGCAAAAGAAGCTGTCTGGATGAGGAAGTTCTTGAAAGAACTTCAGGTGGTTCCGTCCATTGTTGACCCAATACCTCTGTATTGCGACAACAACGGGGCTATAGCTTTAGCGAAGGAACCCAGGTCCCATCAGAAATCCAGACACATCTTAAGGCGGTATCACCTGATCAGGGAGATCGTGGATCGCCAGGAGATCGAGGTCCGGAGAGTTGCATCAGAGGATAACACAGCAGATCCATTCACCAAGGCCTTGCCCCAGACTCAGTTCGAGCGGCTGATCGAGATGATAGGTCTTCGATACGCCAGTACATGGCCTTAGTGCAAGTGGGAGATTGTTAGTGTATATGCCCTAGAGGCCATTACTGTATCATACTAGCTTGTATATTACTTAATGGAAGCTTGGGATATTCACAGTTGTATATACAATCTTGCTCGAAATGGTAGTATGCTACTTGGTTTGTCTCTGCTTTAATATGTGCATGTGTTTCTTTTAGCATATTGCGGGTATACATATTAGTAGAGCCCTTAGGATCTTTGCTTGATTACCAGCGTTGTGATGGCGCTCGCACTCGTGGGAGCTGGGTAATCTATAAGCACATCCTTATACAGGTCCCTGGTCGTTGGACTATCGAGACAGGGCATCGATACTCCGGAGTAGACTAGCGTATGCGCTTCTCATCCCAGTGTGGGAGACGGTCTGTCCCACAGCCGTTAGTACGTCGTACTTGGGATAGTATGCGGGTGCTCGTTAGGTTACGAGTACACTGGACAGGACTCGTCGGGAACTGTTGGTTGGTAATATACCTATCGTCAGTTATCAGTTCCCAGGTGACATGAGTACAGCTTAGTCCGCTGACTTGACACTGTCACTTCGCCTCGAGTGTGTTCCCACTGCACTTTGATTACTACCCTACCACGGCTCAAAGGAGCTGTGCAAACAGGTAGTTTTTGGGTGCAGTCCCGAAGCACTTGGAGGCAGTGACGGTTAGACAGGATTCGTCTCTCCCGGTATTGGGGGTTGACATCGCGCTGTGTCCAGGAGAGCCATTACACGAGTAGTCCCTGGCCAGGGCAAGCGAGATATACTGGTAGGCTTCCAGTGTTATCTCAGGGTGTTCTGGGCTACACTCCGACACGACTTGTACCGCTATTAGGGGACTGACGTTCACCGCCCCCCTAGGCCCGCCATGCGATGTATCAGACGAACAGACCGGACTGTACGGAGACTGTCACATACAGGCTCAGTAGGAGTGCAGATGGGGTTCACCTCGTCAGTCTTCTTATCGACATCTACCTGGGGACCGTTACGTACAGCTAGTGCCGCTTGCGGTCTGTGGTTAAACCCACTGCCAGCGTAGTGTCGAGTCTTTAGAGTCCCACACAGAGAGCTATTCGCCTTTAGGCAAAACGAGTAGAGGTCGCATGGTTTTGCGACAGGGTTCGTTCGCATCCGCGCACTTGTGCACGTTTGCTGTCCGGACAGTTTTTACTAGCGGGCTTTGGTTTAAGCCGGATCCTAGTATATGTTTTGAGATTGGTTTTTCTCATTGTGTTCGTGTTCCTCGGATCACGAATGCGGGTGCGTATGCACAGTTGCTTGAGATTGGGGGAGAGGACCTTGTTTAGGGTTAATGGCCTTTGTCATTTTATTAACCCTATTGATTTTGTGTGGATTATTGTTAATTGATAATTAGCTTAATTATTGTGCATGGTTGTTGTTGACAATTTGACTTCATTGACTTGTTGACCATGTTGACAACTTGACCATAATCATTTCATTTGGAAGATGCTCTTTGATCTTTGCAAAAATGAAATGATAATGGTCAATTCATGATTTATCATGACAATTTTCAAGCTAATTATCTAATTAAAATTATCCTCACATATTAGTGAGAATGGCTCACTATTTTCTCATTCTATCATATCTTTTCTCTCTCTTGCTCATCCTCTCCCTCAAGCTCTCTCCCTCTCATGTGTTGAGAAACAAAAAGCTTGAGAAAAACCCTCTCTTGATCTTCTCTACTCACTTCTAGGGTTCAAGTCTTAGCATTTCTTGCACTCTAGTTACTCCTAGCTTGGAGTTGAAGCTAAAGGTGGTGGCTTTCGGGTGGATCCTTCTTTGACGGGAGAAGACAAGCAAGGTGATCCTTTTCTACCATACCTAGGAGCAAGGAGAGAAGGACTAAAGACCAAAGGTATAACCTTTCTTCACTTAGCTACTTTGTAGTTAGGGTTAGCTAGTTTATGTTTAGCAAAGATCCTCACATGCATAGTCCATGTTGCCTAAGTCATTAAAAATCCGATTTTTATTATGTTTTCCGCCTCCCCGTAAGCACCGGGGTGGGCAACACGGACTTACACCATGTCCCCACTAGTATGATCTGCATCATAGTCCAGGTAGTCAAGTACACATCCTAAGGGCTTTAGCAACATGTAACTATAAGACAGTTTAAAGAGACTAGTATACATGTTAAGATAAAGAGCAACCATATAGCATACTATCATATCGAGCAAGAAAGTCATCTCTATATATGTCCAAGCATCCAATATAATATACATCATCTGTACAATACTGGCCTCTAGGGCATACATACAACTAACAATCTCCCACTTGCACTTGGGCCAGCTGCTGTAGTATCGCATACCGAGCATCCCGAAGAGTCTCTCAAACTGTATCTGTGGAATAGCCTTCGTGAGTGGATCCGCTGTGTTGTTCTTCGTGTCAACCCTCCTGACCTCGATCTCCCGGCGATCAACTATCTCCCGGATCAGGTGATACCACCTCAGAATATGCCTGGATCGCTGATGGGACCTAGGTTCCTTGGCCAAAGCCACCGCTCCATTGTTATCACAATACAATGGTATTGGATGCTCAATGGATGGAACCACTCCAAGTTCAGTAATGAACTTGTTGATCCAGACAGCCTCTTTGGCGGCATCGTTGGCAGCAATGTATTCAGCCTCCATCGTCGAGTCTGCTACGGTTTCCTGCTTGGAACTCTTCCAGCTAGCCGCCCCTCCGTAAAAGGTAAAGACAAATCCCGACTGCGATTTAGAGTCGTCCTTATCACTCTGGAAGCTCGAATCGGTAAAGGACTCCACTTGGAGTTCTCCGTTACCATACACCAAGAGCATCTCTTTAGTCCTTCGTAAGTACTTGATAATGCTCTTCACAGCTATCCAGTGATTCTCTCCAGGATCAGCTTGATACCTACTTACTACACTTAGTGAGTATGCTACATCGGGTCTGGTACATAGCATCGCGTACATGATAGAGCCTACAGCCGAAGCATAGGGTAACCCTTGCATGCGAGCTCTCTCCAAATCAGTCTTGGGAGACATCTCTTTGGAGAGAGTGACTCCAGAGATCGTGGGTAAGTCCCCATGCTTGGATTCTTCCATACTAAATCTCTTTAGTATGGTGTCAATGTACTTGGACTGGGACAATCCCAATATCCGTTTGGATCTATCTCTATAGATCCTGATTCCCAATATGCAGGAGGCATCACCAAGATCTTTCATTGAGAATCTTTGTGATAAGAAGAGCTTGACCGATTGTAGCATAGGAATGTCATTTCCTATCAAGAGCATATCGTCCACGTACAATACGAGGAAGACAATCTTACTCTCTGCCACCTTCTTGTAGATACAAGGTTCATCTACATTTTTGACGAAATCAAACTCTTTGAGAACGACGTCAAAGCAGATGTTCCAACTCCGTGATGCTTGCTTTAATCCATAAATGGATTTAAGCAGCTTGCACACCTTCCCGCCGCTCCCACTATCTACGAAGCCCTATGGCTAAGTCATGTACACGCACTCTTCTAAATCACCGTTTAGAAAGGCGGTCTTAACATCCATTTGCCAGATTTCGTAATCATGATATGCAGCGATGGCAAGCATGATCCGGATGGATTTAAGCATAGCCATTGGAGAATAGGTTTCGTCATAGTCCACACCTGGTCTTTGACGAAAACCCTTTGCAACAAGTCTAGCTTTGAAAGTCTCCACTTTCTCATCTACACCAAGTTTTTTCTTGAAGATCCACTTGCTCCCAATGGGTTTTACCCCTTCAGGAGCAACTTCCAAAGTCCATACTTTGTTAGTGTACATGGATTCCATCTCGGATCGCATAGCATCCAGCCATTTCACTGAGTCCCTACTCGTGATGGCCTGCTCGAAGCTAGTTGGGTCATCATCCTCCATGATGCAATCCTCGCTCCCACCATCCATAAGAAAACCGTAGTATCTCTCAGGTTGGCGAGGAACCCTACTAGATCGGCGGAGATGATGAGGTTCGTTGGGAGCTACTGAATCCTTTGGTTCCACTAAATCTTCAGTTTGAGTTTGTGTAGCCGGAATTTCTTCCAGTTCTACCTTATCGCCACTAATTTCTTTTGCAAGAAATTCCTTTTCCAAAAAGGTGGCATGTCGAGAAACAAACACTTTTTGTTCCTCTGTATGGTAGAAAAGATATCCATGTGAATGTTTAGGATATCCCACAAACTTGCATAGAACTGACCGTGTCTCGAGTTTGTCCGGATTTTTCCTCTTGACATAGGCCGGGCAACCCCATATCTTAACTCGTTTAAGACATGGTCTCTTCCCACTCCATATCACATATGGTGTGGTAGGTACAGATTTAGTTGGAACTTGATTCAATAGGTATGCTGCTGTTTCCAGCGCGTATCCCCAGAAGGAAATAGGTAACTCAGCTGTGCTCATCATAGAGCGCACCATATCTAATAGGGTGCGGTTCCTCCGCTCCGATACACCGTTGTGCTGTGGTGTATATGGAGGAGTCAGCTGAGAGAGAATCCCATTCTCTTTTAGGATGTCCAGGAATTCATTGCTCAAGTATTCAACTCCTCGATCAGATCGAAGGATTTTAATACTTTTTCCGGTTTGGTTTTCGACTTCTTGTTTATATTCTCTAAATTTCTCAAAAGCTTCTGATTTGTGTTTCATCAGGAACACATATCCGAATCTAGAGAGATCGTCAATGAATGTAATGAAGTACGAAGAACCATCCCTGGCATGTGTAGACATAGGACCGCATACATCACTATGTATCAGTCCCAAGAGTTCGGCAACTCTTTCTCCGTGTCCCGTAAACGGAGTTTTAGTCATCTTGCCTCTGAGACATGACTGGCAAGTGTCATAAGATAAAAATTCAAACGGATTCAAATATCCATCCTTATGCAACTTAGCTAGTCGTATCGCATTGATGTGACCCAGTCTACAATGCCACAAGAAAGATTCGTTCAGGTCTGAACTCTTCCTCTTGTGTGTGTTTGTTATACTTAGAACTGTTGATTAATTTAGAACATAAATGCCATTGCACAACGTGCCTGATCCAACCAACTTTTGGTTACGGAAAATGTTCATAACATTATCCTGTAATACAAAATTATATCCCTCTTTACTCAACAAAGAAACCGATATAATGTTGAATATCAGGTTCGGCATGTAATAGCATTCGTTCAGAACCAATGTATTACCAGTTGGTAATGCAAGGTGATATTCCCCGACAGTCTTAGCTGCAACAATTGCACCATTTCCAACTCTTATGTCTTTATCACCTTCTCCAAGTTCTCTACCTTTTCTAAGCCCATGTAACTGATTACATATATGAGATCCTGACCCGGTATCTAATACCCAGGACGTAGGGCAAATAGAGAAACAGTTCTCTGTAACGAACACACCTGAAGAAAATGTATCATCATGTACTTTCTTCATTCGGGTGGCATGGGAATCCTGGTATTCCCTATGTCCTGTTCAGTCCTATAACTCTTCTAAGAAAGAACGGAACCAACGTTCCCCAGCATAGTATAACATGCGGGTTCGGTCAATACATCCATATTATTATCTTGATTAGGGCATGACATGGTCGCTACCTAGAGAGAGAGAAAAGAAAACACTTTAGCGTATGCTCTTGCAAAATCAGATTGGTTATTATCTTATCTAATCAGGATGGCTCCCACTGGTTTTTATCAAATCTTCCTTCAAACCCTAAAAGGAAAGAGTAGCCGGGATTAATTACACCCAACAACTGCGCCGATCTTTCAGCCAGGCCAGTGTCGGTACTTTAAGGGAGGTTCCCCGAGCTTTCGCACGGACCTAATTAAAGTAAACCTCGTTTTCCCAGAGGCGTAACCCCGTTGACACCTTTCTAGACACCTAATTGATCGGCTAATTGTAATGTGTAAAACTCTCCCAGGAGTAACTCTTACTCGCAGTGGGTATCGGGATCCAACTATCTCATAGAAGGTATGCAATCTCATTGCAAATTTCAACACTTGAAATTCCCGATAATATTTTGCCCCTAGCGTCCTATGACCTTGACAAAGGCCAACAAATCATAGGATGCTAGTCAAGTTCAACCCGTCATTTCTTGATTGAATCAAACCCACCCGCACGACCCTTGACAAAGGCCAACAAGGTCGTACGACTACCCTGAAACAATCTGCATCACATGCATAAGCACTTAAGCACTATTCAGCTACCGCACACTACGCCTTGACAAAGGCCAACAAACGCAGCACGAATACTAAACAGTTCTTATCTGAAATGACGGAGGGCTACGACAGGTTTTTCTGAAAACCTATTGCCTAATGAACTTGATATCGTTGTAGAATCAAGTGAAGTTTTGAAATGGAGTGATTTTGAGGCTTTTCTTGTTTTGCTAAAGGGGTCACTCCCGGTGAAGGGATCGTCGGCCCTTTCCTCGTTGAATGAGGTGCGTGATATATTATATATATCACTGTGCAAAGTAAAACTCCAAAATCCGTCAAAAGTCAAACCGAGTGTTGTAGCATCTGCCAGTTTCGCTAAAGAGGTCACTCCAGGTGAAGGGATCTCGGCTCTTTCCTCATTGAATAAGGTGCAGGGTATATCATATATACCGCTATGCAAAGCAAAACTGTAGCTACCCTTTTTATTTAAAATTTGATTTGACAACATCTTTTAGGTTTCTTTTCATTCATTAATCACATTAATGAAGTCCTATCATTTAAGTTACCTAAACATCACAGATAAATACGACGTACACTTATTCCATCCGCATTCGCCTCGATGTCCCCTCGTGCACCGTTAGGTTAGGTAACTAACGACAAAGCAGGGCAGGGCAAGTGCGGATGTAAAACATAAGTAACGCCTATATAATATATCATATATACTATATACTGTATCCATCAGAACATATCAAATGATCACATGACAGATATCGCAGCAGAAACATAGATATAATGTGGGATATACTAGGACGTCCGTATTTAGTATTTAGCCAAAATAGAAAATACGGATTCTACAGTCTCGATGAATAGCAAAGACCACACCCTGGACCCCTACGAGAGCGGCAAGTGACCCTACCAATTCTGGAGTTTAGGAGACCCGGTCTCGACTCCTCGAGATGGCCTCCCACTGAACCCCAGAACCCGGTCACCCGTGCTCCCCTCCTTGGGTCCATCCTAATGCGGAAAAGTAAATAATATACAACACATGTGGCATCGACCTCAACCCGGAAGTGCCCCAAATAAAAGAATATTACATTACATTTGAATTTACATAAATGAAAATATAAACTCTCATCTCACATAAAAAAAACCCGGCTATTCAATCGCGACAATCCTGCACATCATATCTCAGCAACACATAATATCCCATATCATCAACGTAAGTAAGTATGCATACACCGATTGTCGTCGACGTATAGCAATGACAATCGGCAATACCACTATATACTACACTTACGGTCACAGAAAAGAAAGTGTAAAACTGCAATATCTGGAATCCATATTCACTTTAGACATCGTAAATGCGAAATATCACATACCTAGTATTTCATTTCTTATAATATGAATTCCAAACATTGCATCACATTCCAGATAATTAGACAGTATTAAAGTTTTCGAACGAACGATCAAATACCCAAGATTCCCTAAAGCTCAACACTTGAGCGAAGTTCAAAAACTTGGAGTGTGACACAGTAGTAGCGGTCCAGCCGTAGAAGGGTCAAGTCAACGCCTCACATGAGGCACGCCTCACATGAGGCACGCCGTACTGCCCCAAACCCTACGGTTCAAAGGGCAGTTCAAGACGGTCACATAATCGAGTTAAGGTTTGTTGTCTTCTAGAGGGACCACCACAAAACTTGCACGTATCTCCAAAATATTTAAACCCCGTGAAAAGTGAGCAAATGATACTCGTTCAAACACTTCACTACTTTCTAGTTTACTCGGAAAAGGCACGAAATCAAAATTCTGATCGAATCGACGAGTCCAAAACCATCTCCAGAATTTTTCAGCACTAAATACAGATTAAAAATACCCTAAAAAATATACAAGCAGAATTAAGCATTACAGTATAAAAATTATACAGTGATTGAGGTGTACGGCCGCGGAACCGCGGCCCAAGCAAGCTTAGGCCACGTTTCCGCGGCAGAAAGGACTGTTCATGGAAAAAATTTTATACCGTAATTCTTATTTTTACCTGCTGAATTTTTTACACATTTTTAATTTTGAAAATAACCAGATTTTGAAAAAATTCCAGAGAGCACCCAAAAATCCGGATTTTCGGTTCGATCGGAGTTTTAACTTCGTAAAGGTGTCGCCTAATATTCTAGGTCGGCTCTGATACCAATGTTGGGTTAGCCTAGCACCTCATGAAGGGTTTGGAAGCATCACATGAACCAAAGGTGGTGTCTTTAGGGTGCTAAGTTAACAAACATTGGATCGATCCTAGAAAAATTAGGGTTTCAAATTTTCACATCATCATATGAAAGGAAAGCTAGGGTTTAGAGAGTACAACCTTTGTAGCTCCCTATGCTAGACTCCTCGGCTACTTAGAGTTTGAAAAAGCTCTGCTTGAACTCCTCGATGTCACCGATGATCCACCCGGAGTCCTCTTTGTCCAAGCTTGCAACTTTATCCGATCAAGTGAACGAAATCAAGCTAACACTCCAAACAAGTGGGCTAGACTTGTGTAGAATGGTGTTGTGGTTCTCTTTCTCACTTCAAAATCCAATCTTGATGAGTATATTGCTCACTACAAACAACCAGAGAGCAAAATGAGAGAGGAAGAAGAAGATGATGGCAATTTTAGAGATGATAAGTTCAACTCCCTAAAGAAAATAGAAAATATATCAATATACATTTTCCTCTTCTCATATCAAACCATGGTTAGGATATTATTGAACTTGAGTTAAAAGCACAAAAGGAAAAGTAACCTATGGTCAAAAGGTGGGTGAGAATGGTTAGGTCAAGAGAAGAGTGTAGAAACAAATCAATAATAACCATTTTCCTTTTTCCTTTTTGTTTTAAATCAAATGCAATTTAATCCATACATAAAAACATGGTGTGAGTCTTATATTGCCACCATTTTCATGTATGTACAACCATGAAGGATGTATGTATGTATGGATGTGTATATGTACATCCATATGTGCATGAATCAATAAAGAAACTATACATGCATGCATACATCCAACATACTCAAGAAATGATTTCAAGTGATAAGCCAATGGTCAAATGATAAATCAACACTTGATTTATCAATCCGGCCATATCACATATGACCCCTACCAAAAGCAAGCCGCTCGACCAATATACGGTATCCTATACGCGCATTTTAATCGGGTCCATGCGCATATCGCATACGTGCACCACGACGTTTCGCCTGGACTAGGAAACTCCATTGTGGGACTCTGAGACTCGTCAGTACACCGGCAGTGGGTGATGATCATATCAAGCACCCCTAAGCCGCAAGCGGTCAGCTAAACGTAACGGCCACCCGGGTATTGAGCGATCAGAAGAGAATAAGCGAACCTGCTACAACTCCCGTCGAGCCGATCGGCAACACTTCCCGTACAGTCCGGTCTCCGCGTCTGATATGTCGCATATCAAGTCTAGGGGTGGTAAACGTCAGACCCCAATAACCGATAAGTCGTGCCGATGTGAGGCTCATAACGGGTCGAGAATTTACTGGTAACACTTACCAGCAAATCTCTGAATCAGCCCTGGCCAGGGACTTCCCTGTTACGGCCAATCGAGCACAGTACAACATCAACCCCCAATACCGGGAGAGACGAAACCCCTCCTATCGCTCATTGCCTCCATGTAACTCGGGACTGTACCCAAAAACCACCGTTTTGCACGCCCTCATGGACGTGGTAAGGTGGAGATCAAAGCACAGTGGGAATCACATAAGTCTCTATGACGATCTCGGGTCTACAGACTAACCTGTACAAGTGTCACCTGAGAACTGCCTTATGACGTGAGGTATAATACCATCTGGGAGTTCTCGGCGAGTCCGTCCAGTGTATCCAGTCTCCACTGAGCACCCGTATACCATTTCTGATGTCAAACACCAATGGATTTGGGATCATCCATCGCCCATCTCATGGGTCGAGAAGCGTATACGCTAGTCTATACTGGTATATCGATGCCCCGTCTCGATACACCCACGACTAGGGACCTTGAAGGATGTACTTATGGACTACCATGTCCCCACTAGTATGATCTGCATCATAGTCCAGGTAGTTAAGTACACATCCTAAGGGATTTACCAACATGTAACTATAAGACAGTTTAAAGAGACTAGTATACATGTTAAGATAAAGAGCAACCAGATAGCATACTATCATATCGAGCAAGAAAGTCACCTCTATATATGTCCAAGCATCCAATATAATGTACAACATCTGTACAATACTGGCCTCTATGGCATACATACAACTAACAACTGCCATCACAACACTGGTAATCAAGCAAAGATCCTAAGGGCTCCACTAATGTGTATAGGCGATATGCTAAAAGAAACACATACACACATTAAAGTAGAAACAAACCAAGCAGCATACTACTATTTCGAGCAAGATTGTCTATACAACTGTGAATATCCCAAGCTTCTATTAAGTAATATACAAACTAGTATGATACAGTAATGGCCTCTAAGGCATATACACTAACAGTTTACGACGAGGAATCTAAATAAGCATGATAATGAAGTGAGGTATATGCATGCCTGGCAATTCAATATATCATGTATGTTGCAAGCGTTTGAAACTGAACTAAGCAGGTTCTACAGTGCTCATGGCATGGCAATTACCAAAGGTGTGTATGTTCACAAGAATAGTGCGCGTGCATCATGAGCCAATGGTAATGGTGTAAGTGTCCGAAGAGGTGATATCACACAAAGATATATAAATAATCATGCAATGCCAGCAGACGAATAACTAGAAATATATGCATATGAATGAGATGGTTAACTAACTAACTATGCATATAGTTTGCAAGTAATAAAGTGATCCTAAATATGGGGCGCCTCACGCCATCCAGAAGATTTCCCCATAGATGTATACATCTACTCACCCGGACGCCTCGCTAATCTGATCCAACCACCGCTTTTCCTTTGCGCGCCGCGTCCGATGTTTGCGCAACCGATCCTAAAATTGCATAACACACAACATAAGATTACACTTCATGAAACGACGCAAGTCACAATATGAAAAGATCGACGTTCACAAGTTAGTCACAACGTGCACTCGTTGCGCGGAAAACACACGAAAATCACTAAGCCTAAAATAAAATCGTCGTTTCGGGGCAACCGTCAAAACTAAAACCCGACTAAACCAAATTCCGCATTCACACAACCTAAAAGTCGTAGGAGATGCTATAAATATCGTCAAGATATCGCAATTAATTCACCACTTAATTTTATGGAAAAACTAGTAAGCATTCACATATCAATTTCGATGCAAACATCGCGAATTAATGATATAGCGTTTACAAACTAGCATAAATTTCCAAACTAACCCACTAGATGGCTACAACACTAATTTTAACCCATTTACCATGCTTTAAACCCTAATTACAAAATCTATCCTTTTCTTGAATTTCATTAAATAAGAAATTACAACCATTGTAACACTTTAAATTTCTATTTTAGCATCTTTAAACTACAATTTAAACATTTAGATTAGAATTATACCTCCCAAGTTTTGAACCTCTTGCACTTAGCCTCCAAAGTTGCCTCTTTTCTCCATGTTTTAAACAATTTTTGACTTGAGAAGAGGAAGAATAGGGGTTAGTGTTGAATTTGTGAAGGAAATTGTGGATTTCGGTGGATTTTTGAATGAATTTTGATGGAATTTGAAGAAGAAAGAGCAGGGAAAAAATGGGGAGGCCTGCAGGAGAGGGCTCGGCCAGAGGTAGAGAGTGGGGAGAGTGGGGGAAATGTGTGGAAAATTCTACACAAAAGTCTTTCACAAGCTCATTTAATGTCCATCACATCAATTTTTACAAAAAAAACCCCGTTTTAATTCATTTTGATTTATTTTTAAACCATAGAACTACAAGACTTGGAAAGTTTTGATAAAATTTTTGTTAACACTAGATTTTAGTTTATAATGGTTCCTAAGTGTGTAATTTACCCATTTAAATTTGTATTTATCACTAATTTAATGTATATTTAAAAGTTTAAAATAATATTAAAAATAATTAATTAAGGAAAAAAATTTAAATGACTAGAAATTTTTAAGTGACAATTTATTAACCAATTTCTAGCAATTTCTGATCTAAATTTTGTATAATTAGGCCTATATTGAAAATAATTATTTTGACTTTTTACGGAAAAGACTGATTATTTTACCGATTATCGAAAAACTACCTAAACGAAAATTCAAAGCGTTACAATCTTCCCCTTAAAGAAATTCGGTCCCCGAATTTAAAATTTAACTACGCGTACCTTCAAAACGATAGGGATATTTCTTCCTCATCTCATCCTCGGTCTCCTAGGTGACCTCCTCGCTGTTCGGGCCACGCCAAAGAATCTTGACGGACGGTATAACCTTCGACCTCAATTTTTTCACCTGCCAATCCAAAATGACCACTGGCTGCTCGGTGAATGAAAGATCGCGCTCCAGTTGGATCGTCTGGTGCTGAATCGCATGGGAGGGTCATGAAGGTACTTGCGGAGTATCGAAACATGGAACACGGGGTGAACATCGGGGAAGCTGGGCGGAAGAGCCAACCGATAAGCCATCGAACCGACACGCTTTAGGATCTCGAAGGGACCAACATATCTAGGACTAAGCTTCCCTTTCCGCCCAAATCTCATCACGCCCTTCATCGGAGAGACCCTCAGGAAAACATGATCGCCAACAACGAACTCGAGTCGGCGACGACGCCTGTCAGCATATGATTTCTGCCTACTCTGTGCCGCTCTCATCCTGTCCCGGATCAGCTGTATCATTTCGGTCGTCTCCTGTACGATCTGCGGCCCCAAAATACTTCTTTCCCTGAGCTCTGTCCAACATACAGGCGATCGACATCTCCTCCCATATAAAGCCTCGAAAGGTGCCATCTGAATCGTCTCCTGGAAGCTATTATTGTAAGAGAACTCGATCAAGGGCAATGACGATCCCAGCTACCACCGAAATCTAAAACACAAGCTCTGAGCATGTCCTCAAGAGTCTGAATAGTATGCTCTGACTGACCGTCGGTCTGCGGATGAAAAGCTATGCTAAAACTCAATCGGGTGCCCAAAGCCTCCTGAAATTTCTGCCATAATCGGCTGGTAAACTGGGTGCCCCGGTCGGACATAATGCAAGTCGGGATGCCATGCAGTCATACGATCTCATCAATATAAATCTGGACGTACTGAGAAAATCCAAAAGTTGTCTTCACTGGAAGAAAGTGAGCCGCTTTCGTCAGTCGATCCACAATCACCTAAATAGAGTCATACTCTCGACTGGTCCTGAGTAGACCCACAATGAAGTCCATGGAGACCTGTTACCACTTCCACTCAGGAATGGGCAAAGGATATAACTCGCCGGCTGGCCTCTGGTGCTCGGCTTGACTTGCTGACAAGTCAGGTATCTCGATACAAAATCTGTAACATCCTTCTTCATCCCGTCCCACCAGTAAACCTCTCTCAAATCACGGTACATCTTGGTGGAACCTGGATGCACACTATACACTGATCTATGTGCCTCCTCAAGGATATCACGACTCAGTCCCTCGGAATCCGGTACGCACAGTCGAGTCCTAAATCGAAGTATCCCCTGGTCATCAATCATGAACTCGGAAACTATGCCCTGCCGAATCTGCTCGATAATCTCTAAAATACGGGCATCACCAGACTGTGCTTCACGGATACGGTCAAGTAATTGTGGGCATGCTCTGAAATGGGCCAGCTGACCCCCTGTAGGAGTAAACTCGAACTGCACTCTGCTGTCATATCAAACCTGCCAATCCGCTGTCGACTGCATCTGTACTGCGCTCAAACAAGATAAGCTACCTTCGGGCCTCCTACTCAAAGCATCTGCCACCACATTCGCCTTGCCCGGATGGTAAAGAATCTCGCAGTCATAATCTTTCACCAACTCCATCCAACGGCGTTGTCTCAGATTCATATCTCGCTGCTGAAAGATATACTTCAAGCTCTTGTGGTCAGTGAATATCTGGCACGACTCGCCGTATAGGTAATGTCTCCATATCTTAAGTGCAAATACCACTGCAGACATCTCTAAATCATGAGTACGGTAGTTCTGTTCGTGTTTCCTCAACTGCCGAGAAGTATACGCGATAACTCTGTCGTGCTCCATCAATACACAGCCCAGCCCCACTCGAGAAGCATCACAATACCATGAAACCGCTCGATCCAGAAGGAAATGATAACACTGGTGCAGTAGTCAGACAAGTCTTCAACTGCTAGAAGCTATCCTCACATGTCTCGGTCCAATCAAAAGGAACCCCCTTCCGGGTCAACCCAGTCAATGGTGTAGCAATACGGGAGAAATCCTGGACAAAACGTCGATAATAACCGGCCAGACCTAGAAAGCTGCGAACCTCTGTAACTGATACCGGTCTGGGCCAACGCTGCACTGCCTCGATCTTAGGGTCCACACGAATACCATCTGTCATCACCACATGACCTAAGAAGTCGACACTGTCTAGCCAGATTGCGCACTTGGAAAATTTGGCGAACAACTGATGTTCCCTCAAAGTCTACAGTGTGATACGCAAGTGCTGCTCATGCTCCTCCCGGCTCCGAGAATAAACCAAGATGTCGTCAATGAAAACAATGATGAACCAATCAAGATACGGCCTGAATACACGGTTCATCAAGTCCATAAATGCTGCTGGGGCATTAGTGAGCCCGAACGACATGACCGAGAACTCATAATGACCATATCGTGTACGGAAAGCGGTCTTTGGAATATCCTCCTTCCGAACCCGCAACTGGCGATAACCTGACCGTAAATCAACCTTCGAGAAATACCCTGCACCTTGGAGCTGATCGAATAAGTCGTCAATGCGGGATAGAGGATATCTGTTCCGCACAGTAACCCGGTTCAGCTGACGATAATTAATGCATAAGTGCATACTGTCGTCCTTCTTCTTAACAAACAAGACGGGAGCACCCCAAGGTGACACAATCGGTCGGATAAGCCCCTTATCCAGCAAGTCCTGCAATTGATCCTTCAGCTCTCTAAGGTTCGCCGGGGCTATCCGATAGGGTGGTATAGAAATAGGCCCCGTGCCGGGGATCAAGTAAATGCAGAACTCAATCTCGCGCTCTGGTGGAAGACCAGGCAGCTCATCAGGGAATACATCAGGAAACTCTCTCACAACAGGGACCTGGTCCAATGGAACCTCTGCGGCGCTAGTATCACAAACATAGGCTAAGAATCCCTGATACCCTTTCCGCAAGAGCTGACCAGTGCGAAGAGAAGAAATCAAGCTGGGAAGGGCAGCGCTACGATCTCCCTGAATAACAAGAACCGGCTTACCAGGAAAACTGAATCTGACTGCCTTCTCACGGCAGTCCACAGATGCATAACAGGTGGCTAGCCAGTCCATACCAAGAAGAACGTCGAAGTCTAGCATATCGAGGAGAATCAAATCAACTGAAGAATCCGTCTCCCCAATACGAACAGGAAATGATAGATACACAAAACGAGCAACAAACGACTCGCCTACCGGAGTAATAACGAGAAGCGGCTGATCTAACAAAGAAGACACTCGGCCCAACCTCGGTGCAAAGTATGTGGATACATAAGAGTGTGTGGAGCCTGGATCAAATAATACCCGTGCATCAAAAGAACATACTGGCAGAGTACCTGTCATAACGGCATTGGATGCATGTGCATCCTGAGGAGTCAACGCGAACACTCGGGCCTGTCCACCACTAATAGCTGGCTGTCCTCTGCCTCTACCTCTGCCTCTGCCTCTGTCGCCTCGTCCTCTCTAAACCGGACCGCCATGCCCACGACCTCTAGGAGCATCTGCCTGGCGTGGAGCCTCATCAAGGGTAGGTGTAAGTGCACGGCGGCGCCCCGGCCGTCAACCCGACGGCCAAACGCGGAAACGGTGGTAAACTTAAAATTTGCGGACTTAGCAAACCGGCACCACCGCGCACTAAACTCCGGATCGTGCCATTAAACTAGTCTAAGCTATCTAGAGAGGGGGTAGAGAAGTATACCATACGATCCAAGTCCTCCGGTCTTCATCTCCACTCCGATCTCCTCGCGGGATCTCCGTCCGTCTCCTCCTCGTCGGAAAGGGCACCACGAAGCCGGGTACTTTTACGGGCTCCCACCTCGATACTGAGGCAACTCGAGCATGAAGCCGGCAACTCGACATGCTCAAGATTTGCTGTAGGAATATAGTGTAGAATCATAGTCTCTCTTTTGGGGTTTGGTTGCCATTTGTGGATGATGGAGGAATGGTGTATAGAAAATTGGTGCTTTCAATTTTCTAGCAATGGAATGAGAAGAAGAATGATATGCACAAAAATGAATCACTCTCATTTTTCTTCCTCTCTTTTCTTTTCTTCTTCTCTCTTTTCTTTTCTTCTTCAACCATTTCATCAAGTGAGAGCAAGAGGGTGGAGGAATGAATATGATAGCATAAACATAGAAGGAAGGTGAGTGTAGGAAAAGTAGAAAGGTGACTATATCCTAAACATCATCATAACAATCTTTCTTATCAACCTCACTTCATTTCTAATCCTTTCTAATCACAATGAATGAAATAAAAGTAAAGATGCTTTCATAATTAATCCTTATGCAAATAAATCCTCCACAAAAGTAATTTGCAAAACTGCAAATTACCCCCTCCATCAGAAAAGTCCGGCCGGGAAAGAACAAAGAAAAACCGGCCGGAACGGAAAGCAAAATGGCAACTCCAGAAAACTGGTCCCGTAATAAATTACAGGATAACCCTTATACTGTGCATACACACCCGCATTTGTATTCCGACCGGATACAAATGCAATGAGACAAAATCTACACTGTACTAAACTAGGACCGGCTTAAGCCAAAGCCGGCTAGTAATATCCGTTCGATCCTGATCCGTGCAATACCGCACGTATCTGATCGAACCCTGCCATATAACCATATGGCCACTAGTACAAACTGTCCGATCCTGATCCGTACAATACCGCACGTATCTGATCGGACCATGCCATATCTCCATACGGCCTCTACAGCGTTTCGCCCGAAAGCTTGAGTAACTGAAAGTGTGGTGGACTCTAAAGACTCGTCAATACTATGGCTGTAGATTTAACCACTAGCACGTCAGAGGTATAAGCCAATACGTGACGGGCCACCAGCTATTGACTAAAAGGGACGTCGATGAGGAAGCTCACCCCGACACCCAACTGAGCCTGTCAGTGACAATATCCGTACAGTCCGGTCCGTTCGTCTATGAGCATCGCATGGCGGGCCTAGGGGGTTGGTAAAAATCAGACCCCCAAAAGCGGTACAAGTCGTGTCGGAGTGTAGCCCAGAACACCCTGAGATACTACTGGAATACCTACCAGTAAATCTCCTGCCTTGGCCAAGGTCTTTGTGTAATGGCTCTCCTAGACACAGCGCGACCTCACCCCCAATACCGGGAGAGACGAAACCCCCGAAGATCCGCTCACTGCCTCCATGTGGCTCGGGACTGTACCCAACTAAAACCTGTTTGCACGACTCCTTTGAGCCGTGGTAGGGTAGTAATCAAAGTACAGTGGGAACTCACACGAGACAAATGACGATCCCCAGGTCGATGAACTAACCTGTACACATGTCACCTGGGAACTGCTATCTGACGTCAGGTATAAGACCAACTAGCATGTTCCCGGCGAGTCCTGTCCGGTGTACTCATAACCCAATGAGCACCTGTATACATCTTAGGTGAACCTACTGACACCAGTGGCTTGTGAGACCGGCCACCGCCCCTCGTCGGGGTCTCGACTGTATACACTAGTCTACTCTGGAGAATCGATGCCCTGTCTCGAAACTCCCACGACTAGGGACCTTTTAAGGATAAGCTTATAGACCCCAGCTCCCACTTATATGATCGCCCTCATACTGCTGGTGGTCAAGCAAGAATCCTAGGGGCTCTATCAACGTGTAATAGCGACGTGTCATGTCACCTAAAGCAGTACACGATGATAAAGGTAAACCAGATAGCATACTATCATCTCGAGTAAGACTGTCCTACCGGGATAGGTCCTCCCTCAATCATTACAATCACGTACCTGTGACCTAATAATTGACTCTGAGGGCACTATCTCCAACAATCTCCCACTTGCACTCAAGGCTAATTATTGCGATGTCGCATACTCACAGCCCGTGTGATACCGAACATCCAACTCCTCTACTAGTCAGTCTCACAAAGCTCATTTGCGGAACTATTGCGTTCGAGGAATAGCCTCAGTGAGTGGATCCGCTCTGAAATTTCTTTCTATGTCTCTCTAAATCTCAAGTTCGCGGAGAATGCCATCTCCCGAAATGAGCAATACCTGTCTTAGAGTGTCTGGATGTCTGATGGGACCGAGTTCATAAATGAACTCCAAATCCAAACTTCTTAGACTGTATCGTCAACTGAACTTAATCAGCATCCTGCGTGCCATGCCTCCCTCAGTATTGCCTTGGACCACCTGTCCAAAATACTGCCCCTCATCAGAAGGAAAACTATAACTCTGACAACCTCCTTGTCGTCCATGTCACCTTGGAAGCCTGGAATGATAACTGTCTCCTGAATGAGGCTGTCGTTATCATATCCCTAGAACATCCACTTATGTTCTAAAACTGCTTCCGACTGTTTCTCCAGGATTGGATTAATGTCAACTTATTGCATCTTGTGCAAGAACAACATCTGGTGTGGTACTTGACATCTCATGATTGACTCAATAGCCTAAGCAAATGATCTGCCAATCATGAACGTCCCTCTCCCCTTTAGTCTGTAAGACACCTTTAGAGAGGGTGACTCCATTACCTGCAGGTACACTACCGTGCCAGGAGTCGTCCATCCTAAATACTCTTAGAATGCTGTCAAGTACCCTGATTGGGAAACCACCCAAATCTAGATCTAAAACCACAGATCTAGCAACCAGTATGTCTGATATAAAATCCATTTCCTTTGTGGAGAAACCACTGTGTGACGACCAAAGTATAACCGATCGTAGTGTAGGAGTTTCTTTTCCTACTCTGTGTGTATCATCCAAATACCAGGATATCACACCCTACTACCTTCTCAACAGATCCATCCCCTATTCTGATGAAGTCAAACCTATGACTGTCACGTCAGAAATAGATGATCTATCTCCGCTACATCTGCTTTAGTCTATAAATAGACATAAGCTACCTGTCCACCAATGCTTCCGCTGCTCCCACTGACTACGACAACTCTCTGGCAGAGTCATATAGACGTACACTTCTAAAACTAGTTTAGAACGACGCTATACTCATCCTCTCGCCGGGTCTCGCAGCCTGGAACAACAGCAATGGTAATTGTGGGTAAACAAGAACTTCCCTGTCACCGTCCTTGAGGCTACCGGAGTACCTCTCGGGTGCCTGAAGTTACCCACCTAATCTGCGGAGTGGCCAATGGAATGTCAATCCAGATTGAATCTTTAGGTTCCTTATCAAATCTTCAGTAATCGTTTGTGGTTCTGGAATTACTTCCAGTTCTACCATACTCCCACTACTGTTTTCTGAAAAAAAAAAAAAAATCCATTTTTAATAAAACTGTGGCGAGTCTAGAACAATATTGCTATTGTTCATCCAGATGGTAGAAAGTCAACCCGCGTCATAGCCTGGGTCGACCCACAAACAGCCATCACAGAAACGTGCCTTGAGTTGTCCAGTGTCTGGTTTTAAGCATAAGCCAGACAACTCCCCGTACCTTAACAATGTTAAGATATGAACTGTACTATATCCAATATAGAACCAGAGGCACTGATTTAATTTAACCAGATTCAAATCATGCAGCTGTCTCCAGTGCATGTCAACTAAATGGAAGGAGGCCGATCAGCGTTACTCAACTTAGGAATGCTTCCAATTATGAGTAACCTGAAAAAGAAGCAATTTCTCTTTATCATTACTATCAACTGAATACCATACACAAGTATCTACATCTTCGATCTCTTTGAAGAATCCCGATACTTGCTACACCTGGTTCTCTACTCTATTCAAATACCTATAACTCCTCAAAACTTAGACCCTGTGTTTCCACGAAACACCTGTCTAAAAACTAGAGAAGTCATAAGTAAACTGAATGCAGTACGAGGACCAACCCCTCTGTCTTAATGGACACTGGACAACATACAATACTCTGTATAAGTCCGCTGAGTCTAACAACTCTTTCTCTGTGTGTCGTAGGTTGAAAACTGTACTTATGGTTAAGAAGAATTACACCGCTGTTTAATGCTCCTTACCTAACCATCCACTGATATAGGTAAATGTCATCGACATAATATCAAAAGGTATATCTCACTCTATGAAAATAGACGTACAGATATATCAATTTGAAATTGGTGCACAACAGCGGATATTCAAAACCAAATATTTGCCGACCGGCAAACAGCCCAGATGATCTCCTCAAATATCACCGATTACAACGAATCCCGATATAATGAGGATGATCACCCAATTCCCAATAACTTACTCCCACTCACCATCTGTAAAACCATACAGATGTGAGAATCAAACCTGGTAAATACATACCCTGGAGCAAGTGTCTAATCAGGAAATCAGTTTTCTTTTAACAGTACACAGTGAAACTGAAACATTGAAATGTTTCGATGGGGTATCCTGGTATTCCTAGTAATGCCTCTTCCATTATCCGGATTCACAGCTATAACCTTATAATTCTTTGCCACCTCTCCAAATCCCTTCATATGTCTTTAGTCTTTACCTTCTGTACACCCCTTTAGGCCAAATGGTTTTCTTCCTTCCCTACCGTTCGGCACCAGCCTATGGTTTGAAAGAAGACTATCCAAAAAGCATAAAGGGTGTACTGTCCTAATCCTAGGAGCACTCGCATCGCGAGAGAAGGTGAAGATAAAGGACACCTGAATGTACTTCATTCCTATTTCTCCTGAACCAGGATCCATCCCCGAACTGGAACGAGTTCCTTTCGAGTTCGTATATAACCATACGATGGATTATCCAATAAAATGGGATCTTCGTAGTGATACGGAGTGTCCTGGAGAAATACAAAGGTGATTTAGGATTGGCGAAGAAATACTTGGTTTGGTCGTGAATAGCAGTCGCAACTTACTTTGCCCTCTTACTAATCCCTTTCTTTGTCTGAACTTAATACCTTCTGTACACCGTTTAGGCTAACTGGTTTTCTTCATTCCCTACCGGTCGGCACCAGCCTATGGTTTGAAAGAAGACTATCCAAAAAGCATAAAGGGTGTACTACTCCTAAACTAAGGAGTACTCGCAACCTGAGAGAGGGTGAAAAGAAAAGACAACTGAATAATCCTATCCGTTTTCTTCAGAACCGGAAACCATCCTCGAATTCCTTCGAGTTCGTATCTAACCATACGATGGTTTTGTCCAATGGAAGTGGACGTTCGTAGTAATACGGGGTGTCCTGGAGAAAAGGGTAAAAGTATCAGTGGCAATGAGGTCTGCAACTCTGACAATCCAAAAGCCAGTGTTAAGTAGGTTCGGTCAACTTGGTCACTGAGTCAAAATCTAGGGTCGGGTCAATGGTCGCTGCCAGAGAGAGAGAGAAAAGAAACACTCAGCGTGCACTCTATCCTAGATCAGAATGGTTATCACTTTATCTAATCTGGAAACCTCCCACTGTACCTCAAATTCTCCTCCAAACCTGAAAGAAGAATTAGTCGGGGTCACCCGAGGAGTAAACCAACTCATCAGTGGGAATCAGGATCCAACTCTCATCGCATGACAACATGACGGAATCCGCTCACGGTATCACACTCCAGAAGGTATGCGCATATCTGGCAAGTTTCAGTACTTTTGAAACTCCCGATGTGATTTCTGCCCCATGCTCTTATGACCTTGACTTTGGCCAACATATCATAAGTCACATGTCAAGTTCTACCCGTCATTCTCCAGGTTAATTTGAATCCATCCGTACATACCTTTGACTTTGGCCAAAATGGCAGTACGACTGTCCCAAACCAACGTATCTATCTATGCTGCATATGAATACCCCAATAGCTACCAATCACTGTGCCTTGACTTTGGCCAACATACACAGCTTGAATACTATTGACCACCCATATGAAACGACGGAGGGCTACGAATGGTTTCTGGCGAAAACCTTTAACGTAAAGAACTTGATATCGTCGAAGGAACGGATAGCTTTTAAAAAAATAGTGACGAAAACCGTTGTTAAAGAGGTCACTCCCGGTGAAGGGATCTCGGCTCTTTCCCCGTAGAATGGGGTGCAGGATATTCCAAATGAATACCGCGATGCAAAGCAAAAGTAATCGGCTATAGTGAAGTTAATGCCCTGACGCAAACTTCTGTCCAAGGGGTCACTCCCGGTGAAGGGATCTCGGCCCTTGCCTCGTCGACTGAGGAGCAGGATATTCCAAATGAATACCACGATGCAAAACAAAAGTGAACGTCCTTGCAATAACAGCTTTTTGAAAAGTGTTCCAACAACATCAGATTAGGTTTGTTTTTAACTTGCATTGATCCGAATCAATGCAGTCCCATCAATTGATCACACCACAAAGAACGAAAATATACTGACGTACGTATATGTCATCCGCATTCGCCACTGGGTCCCGTCATCACCCGTTAGGTTAGCTAACTAACGGCAGAGCGGGGACTGGACTAGCGCGGATGTAAAACATATACAACATCTACTAATATATATACCAATATATTATATTTCGCTCAAGGCGTGAAAAGAAATGCAACATCACAGAAATGTACAGCATCATAGAACAATACAGATATCTGGGATCCCCGGGTTTCACAGAGCCACTACTGAAACCCGACGTTCCCCTGGTCGTGTGGATAGCCTGTGCAATGAAAACCTAGACCCCTACGGGCGCGGCAAGTTACCCGCCAAAACCTGAAGCGAGGCAGCCCCCTTCAGCACCGTGAATGGACCACCCAGCACTCCACGGAATCCGGCAACTTGGGCACCCCTCCTGGGTCAACCTGTACCCCCTACGAGTGCGGCGAATAGCCCGCCAATCCCAGAGTGAAGCCCCCTCCGTCTCAATGCCATGAGATGCGGGCTTGTTGCCCTCTAGAACCCGGCTATCCGTGCACCCTACCGCGGGGTAATCCTAGTACAGAAAGTAAAATATACATACACCGGGTACATCGACCGCAACCAGGTCGTGCCCCAAAAGAATAATACAAACGGGCAGTGACGGCAGTCCACATGTCGGACGCTCGCCCCGCAATATCAAATGTACATAATACAACAGCACAGTACTAGCATTGCATCCAGGCTATCCCCACGACCGATCCGCAACATCACAGCAAATACATAGAACATCAATGTGAAAATCACGTTCGCAAATCCGTCTAACCGGGCTATAGCAGTTAGACCGGATTTACCGATCGAGTGACATTCACGGTCGCAGATATAATGTAAATACTGTGAAAAATGTGTTTAAAATTTTCCGATTGATCAAACATTAACAAGTGGGCCCCCAAACAAAACTGTAGCAACCACAGAAAACCTGGGCCCAATTTTAATATTCCAAAAACCACACTTATCACTCAGAAACACACTGGAAAAATTTGGGGTGGTGAACAGTAAAATCCGCGGCGGAAGCGCGGCCAAAGCAGGGATTTGGCCGCCCTTCCGCGGCGGTATGGGGAGATCGAGGTACCAAATTTTTACAGTGTGCTTAGTTTTCCCTGCACATCATTCTGAGACCACCTGAAAAATTTTTGGACTCAAAAAAAAATTCGACAGAAACTGATGTGCAAAGAAATACGGGTTTTCGGGATTTTGTTCGATCGGAAACGTAAAACACATTACACCAAGCTAGACTATGTTAATGGCGAGGCTCTGATACCACTGTAAGTGCACGGCGGCGCCCCGGCCGTCAACCCGACGGCCAAACGCGGAAACGGTGGTAAACTTAAAATTTGCGGACTTAGCAAACCGGCACCACCGCGCACTAAACTCCGGATCGTGCCATTAAACTAGTCTAAGCTATCTAGAGAGGGGGTAGAGAAGTATACCATACGATCCAAGTCCTCCGGTCTTCATCTCCACTCCGATCTCCTCGCGGGATCTCCGTCCGTCTCCTCCTCGTCGGAAAGGGCACCACGAAGCCGGGTACTTTTACGGGCTCCCACCTCGATACTGAGGCAACTCGAGCATGAAGCCGGCAACTCGACATGCTCAAGATTTGCTGTAGGAATATAGTGTAGAATCATAGTCTCTCTTTTGGGGTTTGGTTGCCATTTGTGGATGATGGAGGAATGGTGTATAGAAAATTGGTGCTTTCAATTTTCTAGCAATGGAATGAGAAGAAGAATGATATGCACAAAAATGAATCACTCTCATTTTTCTTCCTCTCTTTTCTTTTCTTCTTCTCTCTTTTCTTTTCTTCTTCAACCATTTCATCAAGTGAGAGCAAGAGGGTGGAGGAATGAATATGATAGCATAAACATAGAAGGAAGGTGAGTGTAGGAAAAGTAGAAAGGTGACTATATCCTAAACATCATCATAACAATCTTTCTTATCAACCTCACTTCATTTCTAATCCTTTCTAATCACAATGAATGAAATAAAAGTAAAGATGCTTTCATAATTAATCCTTATGCAAATAAATCCTCCACAAAAGTAATTTGCAAAACTGCAAATTACCCCCTCCATCAGAAAAGTCCGGCCGGGAAAGAACAAAGAAAAACCGGCCGGAACGGAAAGCAAAATGGCAACTCCAGAAAACTGGTCCCGTAATAAATTACAGGATAACCCTTATACTGTGCATACACACCCGCATTTGTATTCCGACCGGATACAAATGCAATGAGACAAAATCTACACTGTACTAAACTAGGACCGGCTTAAGCCAAAGCCGGCTAGTAATATCCGTTCGATCCTGATCCGTGCAATACCGCACGTATCTGATCGAACCCTGCCATATAACCATATGGCCACTAGTACAAACTGTCCGATCCTGATCCGTACAATACCGCACGTATCTGATCGGACCATGCCATATCTCCATACGGCCTCTACAGCGTTTCGCCCGAAAGCTTGAGTAACTGAAAGTGTGGTGGACTCTAAAGACTCGTCAATACTATGGCTGTGGATTTAACCACTAGCACGTCAGAGGTATAAGCCAATACGTGACGGGCCACCAGCTATTGACTAAAAGGGACGTCGATGAGGAAGCTCACCCCGACACCCAACTGAGCCTGTCAGTGACAATATCCGTACAGTCCGGTCCGTTCGTCTATGAGCATCGCATGGCGGGCCTAGGGGGTTGGTAAAAATCAGACCCCCAAAAGCGGTACAAGTCGTGTCGGAGTGTAGCCCAGAACACCCTGAGATACTACTGGAATACCTACCAGTAAATCTCCTGCCTTGGCCAAGGTCTTTGTGTAATGGCTCTCCTAGACACAGCGCGACCTCACCCCCAATACCGGGAGAGACGAAACCCCCGAAGATCCGCTCACTGCCTCCATGTGGCTCGGGACTGTACCCAACTAAAACCTGTTTGCACGACTCCTTTGAGCCGTGGTAGGGTAGTAATCAAAGTACAGTGGGAACTCACACGAGACAAATGACGATCCCCAGGTCGATGAACTAACCTGTACACATGTCACCTGGGAACTGCTATCTGACGTCAGGTATAAGACCAACTAGCATGTTCCCGGCGAGTCCTGTCCGGTGTACTCATAACCCAATGAGCACCTGTATACATCTTAGGTGAACCTACTGACACCAGTGGCTTGTGAGACCGGCCACCGCCCCTCGTCGGGGTCTCGACTGTATACACTAGTCTACTCTGGAGAATCGATGCCCTGTCTCGAAACTCCCACGACTAGGGACCTTTTAAGGATAAGCTTATAGACCCCAGCTCCCACTTATATGATCGCCCTCATACTGCTGGTGGTCAAGCAAGAATCCTAGGGGCTCTATCAACGTGTAATAGCGACGTGTCATGTCACCTAAAGCAGTACACGATGATAAAGGTAAACCAGATAGCATACTATCATCTCGAGTAAGACTGTCCTACCGGGATAGGTCCTCCCTCAATCATTACAATCACGTACCTGTGACCTAATAATTGACTCTGAGGGCACTATCTCCAACAGTAGGAAGTAGAGCTCTCTGAGGAGGTGGTGAAGGTGGTAAGGTCACATGTGCCACTGTCGCCATGCCCTGGTGCTCCATAGTACAGTCTCTGATGCGATGGTACTGACTCCCACACCGAAAACATCCTGGCGACGATTGCTGGGTCTGCGGATATGAACCAAATAACTGACCCCCTTTTCAATCCTCTACCGCCACCATCTCCCGGAAAGAATCTATCACGGTGTCTACCCATCTGCTGCTGGGATGGCATATCAGTACGAATCCGCTTTGGCCCAGAAACGACCGGAGTCTCAGAAATGCGCTCCTCCAAAAGTAAGGCTGCATCCATCGCGGTTGCGTATGTGTCAAAGTGCTGGGTGCCGATGGAAAGGAATAACTGTGTGTCAAGCGCTCGTACGAATGTCTTTACCCTCTTCACTTCAGTGTTTACTAGGTACGGAGCATATCGAGACAACTGAGTAAATTGTATATCATACTCGGACACCGTCATCCCAGGATTCTTGTGCAAAGACTCAAAACTACGGGCTCAAGCATCTCGGACACTCTCCGGAAGAAAACGGGCAAGAAATGCAGCTGTGAACTCGTCCCAAGTCATAGGAGGTAGACCTGCAGCTCGACCTCTCTCTACTGAATCGTACCACATCTGGGCAAGGCCCTCCGGACGAAAACTCATGAACTCCACCCATCTATCATCAAGACACCTCAACGAACGGCAAATCGTAGTCATCCTATCGAGAAATGCCTGCGGGTCCTCTGTCGCATCCGTGCCGGTAAAAGCTGGAGGTCTCGGCCTCATAAACTCCTGTAGTGATACGGGGATAGTCGCAGTAGTAGCAGGAGCAACCGTCTGGGTAGCAGGTACAATCGTGGTCTGTGCGGTGGAAGGAACGTCCTCGGATCTCCGTTCCTGACTGGACTCAACTAAAGATCCCATCATATTTCGCAACTCCTGCACACCGGCCTCTAATCCGGCAATCTGGTCGGGAGAAGGCGGATCAATCTGACCCTGAGAGGTAGGCGTATCATCCCGCTCGATCCTCACCTCAGACAAGCCTGCTCGAAGCTCATCCCTAGCGGCAGCCCGCTGATCTCTCGTAGTCTTTGGCGGCATCGAAGCTGGAATAAGAAATAGGAGGGATAAGAACATTGTAATTGAATCAAGGAATGCATGGAATCAAGGAGGAAATACAAGCAATTATGGCCTAAGGTCACTTAGACGGAGTACCGTATCGTAAGTATGCCGTGGAACATACCCACGCTATGCCACTCTGCTTAAGTCACCTACTCCATCTACCAAGGGTCGTCCTACACTCAGAAAGGTAAAACCTACTATCACGCCCCGCTTCCTGGTGTACGGTGAAGTGGACGCGACGAGATCCGCTACGTATATACTTAGAAGTACATACGCTAAGCGTATCTAAGCAATATAAAAGTAAATCACAAGAGACAAGAGATATAGAAATAACAGCAACTTTATTAATAACATTCTTTTGTACAATGCATGAAAAGTAAATACAACGGGAATGAAAAAAAGCAATGGCTAAACAATGGCATAACAAGAAATGAAAATACTGAATAGAACAAGGTACAATGTCTAGAGCTCGGGGTCTTCGTGAAACTGATCCAAGTCTTCACCGGTGGGCCCGAACTCTGCTGGGTCCAAAACACCTGACGACATTCAAAGAAGAAAGAAATAGAATGTCGTCAGCGAACAGATCACTCGGTAAGTCCCAAAGAAAGGGGAGAAATAGACAAAGAGTAGGAGAGAGAGAATAGCTTTTAATATTTTATTGTATTGTTGTAATGTTGTATTAATGCTGTTGTTTGTAGCTTGGTACAGAAGAATGCCAGTGTATACGAGAGGGGTCTCTATATGCTAGAGACCAGGGAAAACAGAATATAGAGTACAAGGCTCCATTAGAAGGCCCGGAACAACGGCAATTGGATTCATGTTAGGTGTCTTAAATCTGACCGTCTCGTGCCACTGTTAACATCTTCCGTACCAATTTACCCCTTAAACCCCGTAGTGTTTTGATTGTATTGTTGTATTGCATTGTATAAGTTGGATGACTGACCAAAACCATGATATCAGTAAACAGATTGTAACCGCATAATAAGGTAAATGGAATAACGGAATAATGGATGTATATCGATGGTTTGATTCAGTCAAGTTGTATAGAATGTTAACTGGATTCTGGGATTCATGTGTTCATATTGAGTTGGAATATTAAAGAATATAGATTGACGTGAATCATATTCAAGTCAGAAATAATCAGACTCAACCCCTAGCTAGACTAAAAGAAATGTAAGTCGAACTTCTATATTTGTTAGGGTCATTATTGTAATTTATAAAACTTGAGGGGTTTTTATGTAAAAATACTTTTGTATAGTTTTCAAGGTACACCTCAAGTATTTATTATTCATCTTTATAGTTATAATGAGTGTGATTTTATTTTGTCTTATTTCTAGTGAAAATATCCTAATTACATAAATAAAGGTATTAATTTGTAATATTGATTTATTTGAAATTCATAGTATTTTAATATAACTTTTAATCTTGTAATTTTTTAGGAAATGGTGGAAACTTTATCTTATAATAAAATAGGTGTTTAAATGATAAATATACATATGTTTATACAAGAATAATTTTTAATAAATATTTTATTTTCCAAAAATCTCATTTTTCTTAAATGCCGTATTTTAAACCTTTCGAGACCGAATGCTCCTTGCGGAGGTCTGAATCTCGCACTACTAAGCCCGAGGGTTCACGATAAACCGTACTATCCCTAACGAGTTCCACAAAGGTGGGTTGTAGTGGTGCTTTGCAAAGATTTAATAAATACTAGTCATTTAGAAAACGGTTTTATAAAGACAAGGTATTTATTTGCAAAAGTCGATTTTCCGTATTTTAGATTCTAGGATTTTATATTTCAACTAGACTATTTATAAAATGGTCTAAACGGCAAGTCGTTAGAAGCCTCAAATCGCCTCTTCACAGCCAATTGTGGCCAGGTAAGTACAAATGAGAAAAGGAGGGATCCGCCCACGAATCGTGGACGGACCTTTTAAAGTTACCTTTTCTCACTTGCCTAGCCTAGACACCACAAACTCAGGTTTAGATAAACGATCGATGTCCACGACATATCGTATTTTCCTATTAAAAGATATTGTTTTAAAATTGTATATAACTTAGAACTTTTAGAAAAGGTTTTATTAAGAAAATGGTATTTTAATGTAAAATCTTGTTTTATCGTATTCTAAGTTTTCAAGATAACGTGTTATGATTGCATATGAGTGTGTGAGGAGGTAGGTCATTACCTCGTGATCTACTTTAAGGTATAGCAATGTTAAGGGGTTAAATGTGAAAACTAAACATTGTGGTATTTAAGTGAAAGAATACGATATATTGCAAAAGTTATCATTTCATTTGAGAAACATTAACCAAATTAGTTGTTATGTGATTAGTAGTCAACATGAATATGTTTAAGCATTATGGAATTGGTGATAAGTGAGATTTGATAAAAAAACTGAATCGGAAATCGGTTTGTTCCGATTACCATCGGGTTTTTAAGTTCCTATTTTAATGAAAGAAAAGAAGGATAGAAAGGGGAACTTACGGGTTTGGACAACGCTAGAGAGTGAGAGGGAGGTAGAGGGTTTGTCGGTGCGTCGAATCGTCGTTGAGAGGTCCTAGCACGATCACCGGAATTTCCCTGTCGATTTCATCAGCGCTTCGCCTTTTGCTCGTTTTCCGACGTACCAAAGTTCTCTTGGAATTTTGAGAGAGTAGACTTAGAAAAAGTGATGAGAGGGTAGAGGGTATAGGGGTATATATTGGGTTAGGCTAGGGTTAGGGTTTTACTTAAAAAAAATATAAAAAATATATAAAAATCATTAAACCTTGGAGTAAAAGCGATTTATTGGGCAATTGGTAACCGATCCAGGCATTTAGAGTGTGCAGGAGGGTTGACCAAGTGAAGGGGCATCTTTTCTCTGTTGACGACTCGGCGGTCCGGCCGAGTCCGGCCGACTGCGCCGGACTGAGTCGGCCGGTTCGCCGGCCGGCGGCGCCGAGTCGGGCCGAGTCAGGGTGTCGGGGGCCGGGGATTTTCCATAGGAAGATTTTGGTACATTTACTTTTTTGTCTTCAGTTCAAGTTTTGTGAGTTATGGCGGTTTAACTGTTGACTTCCAAAAGAATTTAAAACAAAATAAATACAAAAAAATGTGGGGTATGGGATTTGAACTCTGGTGGCTTGGTTCAGCAATGCAAGGTATTACCAATGAGCTACAAGCTCCTTCTTGTAATTATTGTGGGAAAATAACTACTTAATGTGGTAACAGCAACATTAAATACCCAAAGTATTACTTTAATTTTAAAACAATTTTACGTACACTAAAAATGGAGTTATTTAAAAACAAAATAATTACTTATATATATATTATGCTAAGGTTAAAGTACTCCTTTGAGGATTTTAAAAAATTTTTAAAAAAAATTGTATAGAAAAGTGTATAGGAAAATTAGGGTTGTTACATTCTACCCTCCTTAAAAAAATTTCGTCCTCGAAATTTGTAAAAGGAAGGTGTAACAGTTTTAAGAAAAGTTTGAAGACTGGAGTATAGATAATGTGTGAAAAATGTGTGAAGGAATGAAAAGATGCGAAGGTTTCAGTAAGATTGTAAAAGAGGTGAGGGAATTTTAGGTTAGGACAGATTCAAGATATATGATTCAAAGAATAAGAAATGATGGGATTCAAGGAACATGATTGTAAAAAATGTTTTAGTTGCTGGTTCTTATGTTATATTGCTTAGGTTGTTCACGCAGAACAGAACTGCATGATAGAATTTCATACAGCTCTGACCTACATGGGCCGCCAATAAAACCTGTCACGACCCGCTTCCTGGTGTACGTTGAAGTGGACACGATGAGGTCCGCTACGTATATACATAGAAGTACATACACTAAGCGTATCTAAGCAATATAAAAGTAAATCACAAGAGACAAGGGATATAGAAATAACAGCAACTTTATTAATAACATTCTTTTGTACAATGCATGAAAAGTAAATACAACTGGAATGAAAAAAGCAATGCCTAAACAATGGAATAAAAAGAAATGAAAATACTGAATAGAACAAGGTACAATGTCTAGAGCTCGGGGTCTTTGTGAAACTGATCCAAGACTTCACCGGTGGGCTCGATCTCTGCTAGGTCCAAAACACTTGGCGACATTCAAAAAAGAAAGAAATAGAATGTCGTTAGCGAACAGATCGCTCGGTAAGTCCCAAAGATAGGGGAGAAATAGACAAAGAGTAGGAGAGAGAGAATAGTTTTAAATATTTTTTTGTATTGTTGTAATGTTGTATTAACGCTGTTGTTTGTAACTTGGTACAGAAGAATGCCAGTGTATACGAGAGGGGTCTCTATATGCTAGAGACCAGGGCAAATGGAATATAGAGTACAAGGCTCCATTAGAAGGCGCGGAACAACGGCAATTGGATTCATGTTAGGTGTCTTAAATCTGACCGTCTCGTGCCACTGTTAACATCTTCCGTACCAATCTACCCCTTAAACCACGTAGTGTTTTGATTGTATTGTTGTATTGCATTGTATGAGTTGGATGACTGACCAAAACCATGATATCAGTAAACAGACTGTAACTGCATAATCAGGTAAATGGAATAACGGAATAATAGATGTATATCCATGGTTTGATTCAGTCAAGTTGTATAGAATGTTAACTGGATTCTGGGATTCATGTGTTCATATTGAGTTGGAATATTAAAGAATATATATTGACTTGAATCATATTCAAGTCAAAAATAATCATACTCAACCCCGAGTCAGACTAAAAGAAATGTAAGTCAAAGTTCTATATTTGTTAGGCTCATTATTGTAATTTATAAAACTTGAGGGGGTTTTATGTAAAAATACTTTTGTATAGTTTTCAAGGTACACCTCAAGTATTTATTATTCGTCTTTATAGTTATAATGAGTGTGATTTTATTTTGTCTTATTTCTAGTGAAAATATCATAATTACATAAATAAAGGTATTAATTTGTAATATTGATTTATTTGAAATTCATGGTATTTTAATGTAACTTTTAATCTTGTAATTTTTTGGGAAAAGGTGGAAACTTTATCTTATAATAAAATAAGTGTTTAAATGATAAATATACATATGTTTATACAAGAATAATTTTTAATAAATATTTTATTTTCCAAAAATCTCATTTTTCTTAAATGCCGTATTTTAAACCTTTCGAGACCGAATGCTCCTTGCGGAGGTCTGAATCTCGCACTACTAAGCCCGAGGGTGCACGATAAACCGTACTTTCCCAAACGAGTTGCCTAAAGGTGGGTTGTAGTGGCGCTTTGCAAAGATTTAATAAATACTAGTCATTTAGAAAACGGTTTTATAAAGATAAGGTATTTATTTACAAAAGTCGATTTTCCGTATTTTAGATTCTAGGGTTTTATATTTCAACTAGACTATTTCTAAATGGTCTAAACGACAAGTCATTAGAAGCCTCAAATCGCCTCTTCACCGCCAATTATGGCCAGGTAAGTACAAATGAGAAAAGGAGGGATCCGCTCACGAATCGTGAGACGGGCCTTTTAAAGTTACCTTTTCTCACTTGTCTAGCCTAGACACCACAAAGTCAGGTTTAGATAAACGATCGATGTCCACGACATATCGTATTTTCCTATTAATAGATATTGTTTTATAATTGTATATAACTTAAAACTTTTAGAAAATGTTTTATTAAGAAAATGGTATTTTAATGTAAAATCTTGTTTTTTCGTATTCTAAGTTTTCAAGATAACGTGTTATGATTACATATGAGTGTGTGAGGAGGTAGGTCATTACCTCGTGATCTACTTTAAGGTATAGCAATGTTAAGGGGTTAAATGTGAAAACTAAACATTGTGGTATTTAAGTGAAAGAATACGATATATTGCAAAAGTTATCATTTCATGTGAGAAAATTTATCCAAATTAGTTATTGTGTGATTAGTAGTCAACATCAATATGTTTAAGCATTATGGAATTGGTGATAAGTGAGATTTGATAGAAAACCGAATCGGAAATCGGTTTGTTCCGATTTCCGTCGGGTTTTTAAGTTCGTATTTTAATAAAAGAAAAGAAGGATAGAAAAGGGGAACTTACGGGTTTGGACAACGCTAGAGAGTGAGAGAGAGGTAGAGGGTTTGTCGGTGCGTCGAATCGTCATTGAGAGGTCCTAGAACGATCACCGGAATTTCGCTGTCGATTTCATCTGCGCTTCGCCTTTCGCTCGTTTTCCGACGTACCAAAGTTCTCTTGGAATTTTGAGAGAGTGGACTTAGAAAAAGTGATGAGAGGGTAGAGGGTATGGGGGTATATATAGGGTTAGGGTTTTAATTAAAAAAATATATAAAAAATATTTAAAAATCATTAAACCTTGGAGTAAAAGGGATTTATTGGGCAATTGGTAACCGATCCAGGCATTTAGAGTGTGCAGGAGGGTTGACCAAGTCTAGGGGCATCTTTTCTCTGTTGATGACTCGGCCATCCGGCCGAGTCCGGCCGACGGCCCCAAACCGAGTCGGCCGGTTCGCCGGCCGGCGGCGCCGAGTCGGGCCGAGTCAGGGTGTCGGGGCCGGGGATTTTCCAGAGGAAGATTTTGGTATATTTACTTTTTTTTCTTCAGTTCAAGTTTTGTGAGTTATGGCGGTTTGACTATTGACTTCCAAAAGAATTTAAAACAAAATAAATACAAAAATAATGTGGGGCATTGGATTTGAACTCTGGTGGCTTGGTTCAGCAATGCAAGGTATTACCAATGAGCTACAAGCTCTGTCTTATAATTATTGTGGGAAAATAACTACTTAAAATGGTAACAGCAACATTAAATACCCCAAGTATTACTTTAATTTTAAAACAATTTTATGTACACTAAAAATGGAGTTATTTAAAAACAAAACAATTACTTATATATATATTGTGCTCAGGTTAAAGTACACCTTTATGGATTTTAAAAAAAAATTTAAAAATATTTGTATAGAAAAGTGTATAGGAAAATTAGGGTTGTTACACCTACGCTCTGATACCAACTTTGTCACGACCCGAAGGTACGGAACGTAACTGGCACTTAGATTACGAGACGTCTAAAGGCGTAACGTAACCTAAGTTAGCCAAAGCCCAGAAAATCTAAACCATAAACAATAAGAGTGAAGAAAAATCTTTTATGAAAACGGTTTTGAACCAATTAAGTGATATTAATACCTTTTTAAAAACATCAAAATTTTCTGAAAATTTCGGCCGAGTCTCCTTTTTAAATACTAGCCCCCAAAAATGGGTACAACAAGATATATAAACCTGTAATGAAATAATGGTATCCCCAAGCGGGAGCTAGTTCTTCGCCTAAGTCAGATCACAACCATACGCAATATATATGCAATATCAAGCAAATAAGCATAAGGAAGCACAAAAATAAGAAAAAAACACAACGTCGGCTCAAGTGAGCTCGACCCCAGAAGAACCACATACACAAATCTCTCAGTCTCATCACTAGGTCGCATATACAAAATAAGAAGTGCTAGATGGAGAATACTAGATACAATGATAGTACAAAAGAGACAAAGTGTCCTCGCAACCCACATACGAGCAATGTCGCGAGTCTGAGCAAAGAAGCCAATGAAAAGATACGCCCGCCACTGCGAAGCTGACGGGTCTGACTTGCAAGACATTGTGGCACAACGTGGGTGAGTTGCCAGCTCTTGAGTAGCAAGTTACATCTAATAAGGCTATCTTAAGAATGCACGCAATGCGTCGCAATCTGCATATCTAAGTATAATGCGATGCTACTAATATGTATGCACATGGATGCAAAATTAATAAGAAATCTTTAAGTGTATAAATACGATGATCTTTGCATTCTTAACTTAAAAAAAATATATGTACAATAGCCAAGGTACCATCAATGAAATTATCCGAAAACCGTGTCAAGCATCGACACCAAATATGGAAATATATATGTCTCAAAGTCTCACTATATCAATGTCTCAATATCTTCGGCCCCGTCAGTCCGGATCGGCCCATATCATCAAATCTCACGACAACGGTCGGTATCTTCCGGATGTCCTCCGCGCCAGACATCATCGGTAGGTAGTCTTCCCCTGCAAGGCTCATCGTCTACAACTCGATCTTCTTGCCTTGGGGTACCATACCAGGCCCACCATGTACCCGAGACGGTTCATCCACTCCTCTAATCGGGTCTCGAAATCCAACAGAAAACATGAAAACTCATGGTGGACGACACATACATCACGAGAAAACCACAACTTTATTTTAAAAATGGTAATAATAAGCTTTTGTTAAATTCTTGCGGTTTTCCCCAAAATCCAGAAATCTCATCAATACTGAAATCCTCATGAAAATCATAATACCCAACATGTTGTAAATAATATATGCCAATGAAATCAATGTAATGCAATGTAGTTTATGACGAGGAATCTAAATAAGCATGATAATGAAGTGAGGTATATGCATGCTTTGCAATTCAATATATCATGTATGATGAAAGCGTTTGACACTGAACTAAGCAGGTTCTACAGTGCTCGTGGCATGGCAATTACCAAAGGCGTGTGTGTTCACATGAATAGTGCATGTGCATCATGAGCCAATGGTACTGGTGTAAGTGTCCTAAGAGGTGATATCACACAAAGATATATAAATAATCATGCAATGCCAGCAGACGAATAACTAGAAATATATGCATATGAATGAGATAGTTAACTAACTAACTATGCATATAGTTTGCAAGTAATAAAGTGATCCTAACTATAGGGCACCTCGCGCCATCCAGACGATTTTCCCATAGATGTATACATCTACTCACCCGGACGGCTCGCTAATCTGATCCAACCACCGCTTTTCCTTTGCGCGTCACGTCCGATATTTGTGCAACCGATCCTAAAATTGCATAACACACAACATAAGAGTACACGTCATGAAATGACGCAAGTCGCAATATGAAAAGATCGACGCTCACAAGTTAGTCACAACGTGCACTCGGTGCGCGGAAAACACACGAAAATCACTAAGACTTAACTAAAATCGTTGTTTCGGGGCAACCGTGAAAACTAAAAACCGACTAAACCAAATTCCGCATTCACACACCACAAAAGTCATAGGAGATGCTATAAATATCGTCAAGATATCGTAATTAATTCACCACTTAATTTTATGGAAAACCTAGTAAGCATTCACATATCAATTTCGATGCAAACATCGCGAATTAACGATATAGCGTTTACAAACTAGCATAAATTTCCAAACTAACCCACTAGATGGATACAACACTAACTTTGACCCATTTACCATACTTTAAACCCTAATTACAAAATCAATCCTTTTCTTGAATTTCATTAAATAAGAAATTACAACCATTGTAACACTTTAAATTTCTATTTTAGCATCTTTAAACTACAATTTAAACATTTAGATTAGAATTATACCTCCCAAGTTTTGAACCTCTTGCACTTAACCTCCAAAGTTTCCTCTTTTCTCCATGTTTTAAACAATTTTTGGCTTGAGAAGAGGTAGAATAGGGGTTAATGTTGAATTTGTAAAGGAAATTGTGGATTTCGGTGGATTTTTGAATGAATTTTGATGGAATTTGAAGAAGAAAGAGCGGGGAAAAAATGGGGAGGCCTGCAGGAGAGGTGTCACGACCCAAAGTTTGGCCCGTGACCGGCACTTAACCACGTAACGTCTACAGGCGTAACGCGACTAAGTGAACCGAAAACCCAGAAATCAAACCAGTAAAAGTATAGAGTGTTATAAGTTTAAAAAAAATGAAAGCACTTACTAATATGTAAGAAATCTAAGTAAACAATCACCAAGATAGCAATATACGACGCCGTAGTGAAGATCAAGATCCACAAGTGGGAACATCACAGATAGAATAAAACTGCATAAGAAAATCGGCTCACAACGAGCTCGACACCAGAATACAAATAAAATACATCACCATCCTCACACTGTCTCTAAGTCAAATACATACATGGTAGATGGAGAATACTAGATACAACAATGTACATAAATGAAAGATAAACAGATACCACACAAAACCCACCTATCAGCAAAAGAGCTAGTACACCAACTATGGCGGTATCTGTGTTAAAAGATGCAAAACGCAGCCTGCCGCGACTACTCCGAAGGGCAACATGCAAACACTGTGGCACAACGGGGGTGAGTTGCCAACTCGTGAATAGAGATAACATATAAAGGTAATCGTGAGCATGCACGTACTGCGCTACTCTATCATATGCCAACAGATGATATCAATATGTGATAAGCAGTATGTGCAATAATCATGCAAGTGCTCTATCAGGTAATATAACTACGGGATGAGGTACAATAATAAATGCTGAGCATGGGCAATATAACATCTACACGGAATGTCAACGTGGAATATATAATCGGTGTCCATCAATGCACCCAGATCCCCCAAATAGCTCAGGCGCCGGCACCCTCATCGGCCCTCAAATCCTGTAAATCTCTGAGAATCCCGAGTGCCCAACATCGGCACCCAAATATCATAAATACTCATGCCCAGCATCGACACGCAAATCCTCATCCATCGGGCCCCGTCAGTCCGGGTCAGCCCACGGGCTCCGTCTGCGGTATCGGCCCTCGGCCCCGGCAGTACGGATCACCCCACAACCATCTATCGACTCTGATCAGTATCCTCCGGATAACTGTCAGGTCCAACCAATCACCGGTAGGTAGTAGTCCCTCTGCCAGGCTCACCGTCTACTACACAGCGAAACCGTTCTCGCCCCGGGATACCATACCGGGGCCACCATGTACCCGTAATCTGCCTCAACCAGCTTCTCGATCCGTGTTCACATATATCACTCTAGCACCAAGGAAACACATGGTGGACGCACCGAAATATCATATCAAGGAAACCGGGTTTTTAAATGATTACATATTTGAAATAGCCATGGTTCCCAAATCCAGAAATCACATGTAATCCAAATCAATATGCAAGCCAATGATCCGATATGATATGTGCATCAAATATGAATATCATGTCAAGTCACATATAGATGAGCTACAATATAATGATCTGATGTGATATATGCATCAAGTATGAATATCAAGTCATGTCACATATAGATGAGCTACAATGTAATGATCCGATGTAAATTCTACAGTGTGAGTGTCATGGCAATTACTAACGGTGTGTGTGTAACATGCAGGATAGTGCTCGTGCAATATGGACCGTTAGAAATGGTGCGGTGTTCTACCAATTCTAGTTTATAACCAGGGAATGCAGTATGCACTAAATAGTAGCCATGAACAGTCAATGTATGTGAATATAGCTATAAGGTCCTATCAGCCCTGACGTAGAATGCCATGCGGGCAATATCCCCATAGATGTTAAATCTACTCACCGTAGTCTCTCGCTAGGTATAGCCAACAACTTGTTTCCCCTTCTGCGCGGCGTCCGCCGTACTCGCCTGTGAACCTAGAATTTCACAATACAACATACATAAGCTTGAAGTCACACAAACGCGACATTAAAGCCGAACTAGTAACTCGTGTCGTGAACCAAGCGCGCGTGTGCGCGATACGCTAAAACGTGTGATTACGCGCCTGAAGCCACTCCGACGCGTCGCGATACGCAGAAACCCAAAACCCATACACACGTATCACGCGTGTCGCGAAGACTAAAAATACGGGAAAATAGGTAATCACCTCCAGATTTTGATACAGAAAAGATATTGTAAAACTAGATATACCAAAATAAACCACATAGCAGCAGACTCCAGTGGCCCAAACCCTAACCTCCATCTCACCCACCTGGCCGCAAATTGCGGCAAGAACGAATATTCCGACGGCCTTACCTTGGAATTGGGCTCCCAGGTTTTGTGTGTGCACTCTATACCCCCGATACATGCTACAGTAACATCTATTTTTACTCTGAAATATCTCGGGTAGCAGCAGATCCTACAGGGCCTTATTTCTAGTTAAAATCCACACTTTTGCACTAAAATCAAACTTTAGGGTATTTTTCTGAAATCTGAAACAAACCTATAAGTCTAAACCCACACTAATAACTCATTAACAAGCTAATCAAGCCACAACAACATAAATTTAACATATTAACACTAAATCCCTTCAGTAGCACTAAAATTGCACAAAAAGGTGATATTTTGAAACTAAACGTGCAAGTTAAGGAGATAGGGTCCTAGGAGTGAGATTTATACCTTCCAAAGACCCTAGAAAAACCAAAAGTTCCAGCTCCTCCTTCAAGTATGTAGATTTGCCTCCAAACGCCTCAAAAACACATTTTTCCTAAGGTTTTGTGAAGGAAATGTGTGGTTTTTATGTAGGATTTGTTTGGGAATCAAGGAGAAGTGAAAAAGAGAGGAAAGGATGAAGGAAAACCAAGATTTTTCTGCTGAATTCTCCAGAATTTCTGAAGTGGGGAGAAGAGAGAGGGAAGAGAAGGAAATGGGGTCAAAAGTCAACCTTTAACCTAACCAACATGCTTCATTGTTTATTAGGATTTGAATTTGTCAAAAGGGGTTAAGATATGAATAAAATGGTGGGGAAAACTAAAAAGAACCATGCACAAAAGAATGGTTAACATGTTACCAAAACCCTAAGTCACAAAAATGGCTAAGTGTGCAAGTATACACTACAAAGGAAAATCTTCCAATTTGCTAACACGACTAAATAACTAATAATCCTATGAACACAAATATAAAAACATGCACAAATACTAATTATCACAAAAACAGTCTAACGGAAAAATCAAAGTGTTACAATCTACCCTCCTTAAAGAAATTCGGTCCCCGAATTTAAAAAAAAATCTAACTATACGCACCTTCAAAAAGATGGGGATACCTCTTCCTCATCTCACTCTCGGTCTCCCAAGTGACCTCCTCGCCACTCTGGCCATGCCAAAGTACCTTGACGGACGGTATCTCTTTCGATCTCAATTTCTTTACTTGTCGATCTAAGATCATCACCGGCTGCTCTGCATAGGAAAGGTCGCGCTCCAGCTGGATCGTCGGGTGCTGAATCGCATGCGAAGGATCATGAAGATATTTGCGGAGCATCGAAACGTGAAATACAGGGTGCACATCAGGAAAACTGGGTGGAAGGGCTAATCGATATGCAACCGCACCAACACGCTCGAGGATCTCAAAGGGGCCCACAAATCTGGGACTAAGCTTCCCCTGCTTCCCAAATCTCATCACACCTTTCGTTGGGGAGACCCTCAAGAAAACATGGTCACCAACAGAAAACTCAAGTCTGCGTCGACGACGGTCCACATAAGACCTCTGCCTACTCTGGGCTGCTCTCATCCTATCGCGAATCAACTGGATCTTCACGGTCGTCTCCTCCACAATCTGCGGCCCTAAGATACTGCTCTCACTGAGCTCCGTCCAACAGGTGGGCGATCTGCATCTCCTCCCATAAAGAGCCTCAAACGGTGCCATCTGAATAGTCTCCTGGTAGCTGTTGTTGTAGGAGAACTCTACTAAGGGCAAATGATGATCCCAGCAACCTCCGAAGTCTAATACGCATGCTCTGAGCATGTCCTCGAGAGTCTGAATAGTCCGCTCTGACTGTCCGTCGGTCTGCGGATGGAATGCTGTGCTGAAACTCAAGCGAGTGCCTAAAGCCTCCTGAAGCCTCTGCCATAACCGGCTGGTAAACTGGGTGCCTCTATCGGACACGATACATGTCGGAACTCCGTGCAGTCGTACAATCTCATCAATGTAAATCTGGGCATAGTGAGCAAATCCGAAAGTCGTCTTCACCGGTAGGAAGTGAGCCGCTTTCGTCAAACGATCCACGATCACCCAGATGGAGTCATACCCTCAACTAGTCCTGGTTAGACCCACAATGAAATCCATAGATATCTGTTCCCATTTCCACTCCGGAATGGGTAACGGCTGTAGCTCTCCCGCGGGCCTCTGGTGCTCAGCCTTGACTTGCTGACAATTCAGGCATCTCGACACAAAATCTGCAATGTCTCTCTTCATTCCGTCCCACCAGTAAACACCTCTCAAGTCATGGTACATCTTGGTGGAACCGGGATGAACACTATATACCGATCGATGTGCCTCCTCAAGAATCTCGCGCCGCAATCCCTCAGCATCTGGTACGCACAGTCTAGCTCCAAATCGTAGTATCCCCTGATCATCGATCATGAACTCGGAAAATCTGCCCTGTCCCATCTGTGTCCTAATCTCTGAACAGCGTTCATCATTATGCTGTGCCTCATATATACGGTCAAGCAACTGTGGGCGTGCACGATCATGCGCAATCTGTCCTCCGATCGGCGTAAACTTGAACTGTACCCGGCTGTCGCATAAGATCTTCCAATCCGCCAACGACTGCCTCTGTACTGCGCTCAAACAGGATAGACTACCCCCGGGCTTCCTGCTCAAAGCATCCACCACTACATTCGCCCTGCCCGGGTGATACAAGATCTCACAATCGTAGTCCTTCACCAACTCCATCCATCGGCGCTGTCTAAGATTTAGGTCTCGCTGCTGAATATACTTTAAGCTCTTGTGGTCAGTGAATATCTGGCACGACTCTCCATACAGATAATGTCGCCAGATCTTAAGTGCAAAGACCACTGCAGCCATCTCCAGATCATGAGTGGGGTAATTCTGTTCATGTTTCTTTAATTGCCGCGAAGCATATGCGATCACCCTGTCATGCTGTATCAAAACGCACCCTAGCCCCACTCGTGAAGCGTCACAGTAGACCATAAATCCGCCTGATCCTGAAGGCAATGATAGCACTGGCGTCGTAGTCAGTAGAGCCCGTAGCTGCTGAAAACTGTGCTCACACTCCTCCATCCAATCGAAGCGAACTCCCTTCCGGGTCAACCCGGTCAAAGGTGTAGCAATGCGAGAGAAGTCCTGCACGAATCGCCTGTAATAGCCTGCCAGCCCTAGAAAGCTGCGAACCTCCGTCACTGACATGGGTCTAGGCCAACTCCGAACTGCCTCGATCTTCCTCGGGTCTACACATATACCATCTCGTGTAATCACGTGCCCTAAGAAGTCTACGCTGTCTAGCCAGAAAGCACACTTGGAGAATTTGGCGAAAAGCTGATGCTCCCTCAAGGTCTGCAGTGTAATCCGCAGGTGCTGCGCGTGCTCCTCTCTACTCCGAGAATACACCAAGATATCGTCAATGAACACTATGATGAACAGACCAAGATACGGCCGGAAAATGCGGTTCATCAAGTCCATAAATGCTGCTGGCGCGTTGGTGAGTCCGAACAACATCACTAAGAACTCGTAATGGCCGTAACATGTGCGGAAGGCTGTCCTAGGAATTTCCTCCTGTCGAACCCGCAGCTGATGGTAGCCCGATCGCAAATCAATCCTCGAAAAATATCCTGCCCCCTGAAGCTGGTCGAACAAATCGTCGATCCGTGGCAAGGGATATCTATTCCGCACTGTCACCCTGTTCAGCTGGCGGTAGTCGATACACAAACGCATATTGCCGTCCTTCTTCTTGACAAACAGGACTGGAGCACCCCAAGGTGAAACACTGGGTCGAATGAGTCCCTTATCCAGCAAGTCCTGCAACTGACCCTTCAATTCTCTAAGTTCCTCCGGGGTCGTCCGATAAGGCGGTACTGAAATAGGCCCCGCGCCAGGAACCAAATCAATACAGAAAGAAATATCACGCTCGGGCGGTAGCCCAGGAAGCTCGTCAGGGAACACATCAGGGAACTCGCTAACAACCGGAACCTGATCCATCGGAACCTCTGTAGCTCTAGTATGGAAAACATAGGCGAGAAATCCCTGACATCCCTTCCGCAAAAGCTGTCCAGCGCGAAAAGAAGAAATCACACCGTGAGGGGTGGAACCACGGTCCCCCAACACAACAACAACCGACTCGTCGGGAAAACAAAATCGAACTGTCTTCTCGCGGCAGTCAACATAAGTATAGCACGTGGCTAACCAATCCATGTCCAAAAGAACGTCGAAGTCCAACATCTCAAGAAGGATCAAACCGACCGGCAACTCTCTCTCGCCAATACGGACGGTACAGGATTGGAACACGTGCCTAGCAACAAACGACTCTCCTACAGGAGTAGTCATAACAAGCGGCTGGTTAAGTAAACCGGACTCTCTACTCAAACTCGGCACAAAGTGTGTGGATACGTACGAGTGCGTGGATCCTGGATCGAATAACACGTGTGCGTCAACCGAACATACAGGAAGGATACCTGAGACCACCGCATTGGACGCCTGCGCGTCCTGATGCGTCAAAGCGAAAACTCGCGCCTGCTCTCCACCAGCAACTAACTGTCCCCTGCCGGCCGCTGGCTGCCCTCTGCCTCGGTCACCTCGTCCTCTATGAGCAAATCTTCCGTGACCACGACCTCTCTGTGCATGCGTCTGACGCGGAGTAACAGTAGGTACTATCGGCAATGCCGTCTGGGGTGGTGAAGGTGGTAATGTAACATGCGGTGCTGTCGCCTCACTCTGGGGTACCTCAGGACAATCTCGCACACGACGATAAGAACTCCCGCAACGGTAACATCCCGATGATGGTCGCTGACCCTCCTGGGGATAGGAGCTAAATAATCGGCCTCGTCTCGAATCTCTGCCACCTGCAAGGTGCCTGTCACGAAGCCGAAACGGCCGTCTCTGCACTGACGTATCTGCACGAACTCTCTTCGGCTCTGGGACTGCCGAAGTCTCAGCAAGGCGCTCCTCAACTAATATTGCTGCATCTACTGCTGCTGCGTATGTCTCGTAATGCTGCGCGCTGATAGCATGGAATAACGGGGTAAGCAAGCCTCGGACAAATCTCTTGACTCGCATCTCCTCGGTAGCCACTAAGTACGGGGCATAGATAGCTAGCTCTGTGAACAGCACGTCGTACTCTGCCACTGACATCTCTGGCGTCTGGCGTAAGGACTCGAACCTGCGTGCTCTAGCATCTCTGACACTCAGGGAAAGAAAGCGGGCAAGGAATAGCGCCACGAACTCTGTCCAAGTCATAGGAGGAAGACCTGCTGCTCTACCCTTCTCGACTGATTCGCACCATTTCTGCGCAAGACCTTCCAGGCGAAAGCTCGCGAACTCAACCCATCTCGCATCTGCGCATCTAAGTGAACGACATATCCGCGCCATCCTATCAATGAAAGACTGTGGGTCCTCAGCCACATCGGTGCCTGTGAAGACCGGAGGCTTCAGCCTCATAAACTCTGACAGCGATACTGTAATAACCTCTATAGTCGCAGGTGCAACTGCCTGCACTGTGGGTACCACCGCGGTCTCTGCAACGGGTGGAACTACATCTGGTCGCTGCGCTCGAAGTGTCTCAATTAGAGATCCCATCATCTGGCGCATCTCCTGCATACTGGATCCCATCGACTGGCGTATCTCCTGCACACCAGCCCCTAACATAGCAATCTGATCTATCACGGCAGGAACAGCCGGCTCGGGCACAACCGGTGTACTACCTGGATCAGTCCTCGTCTCCGACGAGTCATCTCGAATCTCGGCCCTCGCGGCCGCTCTCTGCGCCCTCGTAGTCTTTGGCGGCATAATGGCTGAAAGGAACAATAGGATTCGATAAGGATACGGAAATCGAATCGCAAGAATGTATATACTCAAGAAGGAATTTAAATCAACAAGTCCTAAGGTCGCGTAGGCGGAGTACCGTGTCGTGAGTATGCCGCGGAACATACACACGCTACGCTACCCTGCTGCAGCAACCTACTCCATCATACCAGGATCATCCTACACTCCGAAAGGTAAAACCTACGCTCTGATACCAATTTTGTCATGACCCAAAATTTGGCCCGTGACCGGCACTTAACCACGTAACGTCTACAGGCGTAACGTGACTAAGTGAACCGAAAACCCAGAAATCAAACCAGTAAAAGTATAGAGTGTTAAAAGTTTAAAAAAAATGAAAGCACTTACTAACATGTAAGAAATCTAAGTAAACAATCACCAAGATAGCAATATACGACGCCGTAGCGAAGATCAAGATCCACAAGTAGGAACATCACAGATAAAATAAAACTGCATAAGAAAGTCGGCTCACAACGAGCTCGACACCAGAATACAAATAAAATACATCACCGTCCTCACACTGTCTCTAAGTCAAATACATACATGGTAGATGGAGAATACTAGATACAACAATGTACATAAATGAAAGATAAACAGATACCACACAAAACCCACCTATCAGCAAAAGAGCTAGTACACCAACTATGGGGGTATCTGTGTCAAAAGATGCAAAACGCAGCCTGCCGCGACTACTCCGAAGGGCAACCTGCAAACACTGTGGCACAACGGGGGTGAGTTGCCAACTTGTGAATAGAGATAACATATAAAGGTAATCGCGAGCATGCACATACTGCGCTACTCTATCATATGCCAACAAATGATATCAATATGTGATAAGCAGTATGTGCAATAATCATGCAAGTGCTCTATCAGGTAATATAACTACAGGATGAGGTACAATAATAAATGCTGAGCATGGGCAATATAACATCTACACGGAATGTCAACGTGGAATATATAATCGGTGTCCATCAATGCACCCAGATCCCCCAAATAGCTCAGGCGCCGGCACCCTCATCGGCCCTCAAATCTTGTAAATCTCTGAGAATCCCGAGTGCCCAACATCGGCGCCCAAATATCATAAATACTCGTGCCCAGCATCGACACGCAAATCCTCATCCATCGGGCCCCGTCAGTCCGGGTCAGCCACGGGCTCCGTCTGCGGTATCGGCCCTCGGCCCCAGCAGTACGGATCACCCCACAACCATCTATCGACTCTGATCAGTATCCTCCGGATAACTATCAGGTCCAACCAATCACCGGTAGGTAGTAGTCCCTCTTCCAGGCTCACCGTCTACTACACAGCGAAACCGTTCTCGCCCCGGGGTACCATACCGGGTCTACCATGTACCCCTAATCAGCCTCAACCAGCTCCTCGATCCGGGTTCACATATATCACTCTAACACCGAGGAAACACATGGTGGACGCACCGAAATATCATATCAAGGGAACCAGGTTTTTAAATGATTACATATTTGAAATAGCCACGATTCCCAAATCCAGAAATCACATGTAATCCAAATCAATATGCAAGCCAATGATCCGATATGATATGTGCATCAAATATGAATATCATGTCAAGTGACATATAGATGAGCTACAATATAATGATCCGATGTGATATATGCATCAAGTATGAATATCAAGTCATGTCACATATAGATGAGCTACAATGTAATGATCTGATGTAAATTCTACAGTGTGAGTGTCATGGCAATTACTAACGGTGTGTGTGTAACATGCAGGATAGTGCTCGTGCAATATGGACCGTTAGGAATGGTGCGGTGTTCTACCAATTCTAGTTTATAACCATATAGCAGGGAATGCAGTATGCACTAAATAGTATCCATGAACAGTCAATGTATGTGAATATAGCTATAAGGTCCTATCAGGCCTGACGTAGAACGCCATGCGGGCGATATCCCCGTAGATGTTAAATCTACTCACCGTTGTCTCTCGCTAGGTATAGCCAACAACTTGTTTCCCCTTCTGCGCGGCGTCCGCCGTACTCGCCTGCGAACCTAGAATTTCACAATACAACATACATAAGCTTGAAGTCACACAAACGCGACATTAAAGCCGAACTAGTAACTCGTGTCGCGAACCAAGCGCGCGCGTGCGCGATACGCTAAAACGTGTGATTACGCGCCTGAAACCACTCCGACGCGTCGCGATACGCAGAAACCAAAAACCCATACACACGTATCACGCGTGTCGCGAAGACTAAAAATACGGGAAAATGGGTAATCACCTCCAGATTTTAATACAGAAAAGATATTGTAAAACTAGATATACCAAAGTAAACCACATAGCAGCAGATTCCAGTGGCCCAAACCCTAAGCTCCATCTCACCCATCTGGCCGCAAATTGCGGCCAGAACGAATATTCCGGCGGCCTCACCTTGGAATTGGGCTCCCAGGTTTTGTTTGTGCACTCTATACCCCCCATATATGCTACAGTAACATCTTGTTTTACTTTGAAATATCTCGGGTAGCAGCAGATCCTACAGGGCCTTATTTCTAGTTAAAATCCACACTTTTGCACTAAAATCAAACTTTAGGGTATTTTTCTGAAATCTGAAACAAACCTAAGTCTAAACCCACACTAATAACTCATCAACAAGCTAATCAAGCCACAACAACATAAACTTTAACATATTAATACTAAATCCCTTCAATAGCACTAAAATTGCACAAAAAGATGATATTTTGAAACTAAATGTGCAAGTTAAGGAGATAGGGTGCTAGGAGTGAGATTTATACCTTCCAAAGACCCTAGAAAAACCAAAAGTTCCAGCTCCTCCTTCAAGTATGCAGATTTGCCTCCAAACGCCTCAAAAACACATTTTTCCTAAGGTTTTGTGAAGGAAATGTGTGGTTTTTATATAGGATTTTTTTGGGAATCAAGGAGAAGTGAAAAAGAGAGGAAAGGATGAAGGAAAACCAAGGTTTTTCTGCTGAATTCTCCAGAATTTCTGAAGTGGGGAGAAGAGAGAGGGAAGAGAAGGAAATGGGGTCAAAAGTCAACCTTTCACCTAACCAACATGCTTCATTGTTTATTAGGATTTGAATTTGTGAAAAGGGGTTAAGATATGAATAAAATGGTGGGGAAAACTAAAAAGAACCATGCACAAAAGAATGGTTAACATGTTACCAAAACCCTAAGTCACAAAAATGGCTGAGTGTGCAAGTATACACTACAAAGGAAAATCTTCCAATTTGCTAACACGACTAAATAACTAATAATCCTATGAACACAAATATAAAAACATGCACAAATACTAATTATCACAAAAACATTCTAACGGAAAAATCAAAGTGTTACAAGAGGGCTCGGCCAGAGGTAGAGAGTGGGGAGAGTGGGGGAAATGTGTGGAAAATTCTGCACAAAAAGTCTTTCACAAGCTCATTTAATGTCCATCACATCAAGTTTTACAAAAAAAAAACCCCATTTTATTTCATTTTGTTTTATTTTTAAACCATAGAACTACAAGACTTGGAAAGTTTTGATAAAATTTTTGTTAACACTAGATTTTAGTGTATAATGGCTCCTAAGTGTGTAATTTACCCATTTAAATTTGTATTTATCACTAATTTAATGTATATTTAAAAGCTTAAAATAATATTAAAAATAATTAATTAAGGAATTTTTTTTAAATGACTAGAAATTTTTAAGTGACAATTTATTAACCAATTTCTAGCAATTTCTTATCTAAATTTTGTATAATTAGGCCTATATTGAAAAATAATTATTTTGACTTTTTACGGAAAAAACTGATTATTTTACCGATTATCGAAAAACTACCTAAACGAAAATTCAAAGCGTTACACTTGTGCTCCCCTTCTTGGGTCTATCTTAATGCGGAAAAGTAAATAATATACAATAGTGACATCATCCTCATCCCGGAAGTGCCCCAATAAAAGAATATTACATACATTTGAATTTTACAAAAATGAAAATAAACCCTCATCTCGCATAAAACCCCCGGCTATTCAGAACACGACGATCCAATATAACATATCACAGCAACAAATAACATCACATGTCATCAACGTAAGTAAATATGCGTATCCCAATTGCCGTTGATGAATGACAACGAAACCGGTGATGCACCACATATTACACTTACGGTCGCAAAAAAGAAAGTGTAAAACTACAATATTTGGAATCCACAATCATCTTAGACATCGTAAACCCGAAATATCACATATCACAGATTTCATGCCTAACTATATGAATTCCACATATTGTATCACATTACAGAAAAAGCTAGACGATATTAAACTTTTCGATCGAATCAACAAACACCCAAAGTTTCCCAAAATGCTCAACACTTGAACGTAGTTTAGAAGTATCCATCACATGCTACAGTAGTAGTGAATCAGCCGTAGAAGGGTCAACCAATGCCTCACTTGTGGCACCGCTAAACCACCACAAACCCTAAGGTTTAGAGACGATTTTGACGGTCACAAAATCGAGTTAAGGTTTCGTTCTTCTAGAGGGTTCACCGCATCACTTGCATGATATTTGAATGTTCTTAACTACGAAAAATATCCAACTCTTGAAAAATTTCAGCAAGGGAAAAATTCGGTATTTGATATCCGATCGAACCTTTTAATAACGTCTAAAATAACCGAAACAGAAAACTAGAATTTCGAATACGAAACACTCCGAATTTGTTAATGCAGTAAATTAACATCACATGTAATTTCAGCAAAAATAAAAAAACACCACAATTTCCAAACCCTAGAGAGTAGAACACCAACCAAAACCCAAACCCTAATGCCCATGGAAAATCCGGCGACGCCGGATTTGATGCTCTTGTCGCCGGCCTGGGTCCGAGAAGGGGGTGTGGGTTTTGCACAGTGTTCAACATGTATCTCATACATCATTCTGCAACTGTTAAAATAATTTTTTGACACCTGAAAAATTTCGACAGAAACTAGGGTTTTTCGTCGGGTGTTTCGGAGTTGTTTCGGTTTCGTAATCCTAGGCATATCCGTCTAATTCTCTAGCTAGTCTCTGATACCACTGTTGGGATACCTACAACGGCAGCAAGGTTTCGGGAGGTATCACACATGCCAAGTTTAAATTTTTGCCATTCTAGATAACCCAAACACAAGATCTTTAAGTAGAGAATCAAACAAAATTTCGAAAGGAACAACTTTACTTCTAAGAGTTAGGGATTACAACCTTTGTAGTCCGTTCCATCACTTCATAAGCTCTGAGTTGAGGTCCCTTCGCTATGATCATCATGAACCCAGACTCTAGAGAGGCTCCATGAGGTGAATGAGGCATCTTGCTTGAAGTCTTCCTTTTCAAAGATGATCTACCTTGAAAACACTAACCAAAGCTCACACTTCTCTAATGAGATGTTAGTGAAGTGAACACCCTAATCTAAGTGGCCTTAATAAATGAGGATGATGAAGTAGGAATTTTGCTCTCTTTTGTTTTTTCTTTATCTCACTTATAATCATCACAAATCAAAAAGCTAGTGAAGCTTTTCCAAGAGAGGAGGAAGAAGAAGAAAGCTTTTGTGATGAATAATGAATTGTTGTGTGAGCTTAGAAATACAATCAAGGTTAAGAATGAGAAGCTTAACCCATGTAGAGAATAAATCATAGGCTAGGGTTCAATGGTTAGGTTAACAAATATCTAGATATTATCTAAAGGGTGGACTAAGTCAACACTTCCAAAATATCACATTTTAAATCCACCATTTAGAATTAACCTAAAAAGAATGTTAACCCTAATTGAAACCCTAGCATGGTTTAATCTCAAAACCCTAATTGCATTTGTAACCCTAACATATTACAATATTATATATCATATATATAATATATAATGTAACATAAGAAAATAATACAATTAACATATATCGCATATACATCAATGTATTATCCAAGTGAGAAAAAGAATCATTAAAGTGAGATTATATTAGTTAATGTAATTTAATATATCTCATATATAATTATACATTAAATTATCGAATCTGTTAGTTATATGTATGCCCTAGAGGCCATTACTGTACATTGGATGTATATTGTAGTGGATGCTGGGACATATATAGGTAGGACTTTCTTACTCGACATGATAGTACGCTATCTGGTTGCTCTTTATCTTAACATGTATACTTTCTGTCTCTCTGTTACATATTGATAAAGCCTTTAGGATGTGTACTCGACTTCCAGGACTATGATGCAGATCATACTAGTGGGGCCTGGGTAGTCCATGAGTACATCCTTCAATGTTCCTAGTCGTGGGAATATCGAGACGGGGCATCGATATTCCAGAATAGACTAGCGTATATCTTCTCGACCCATGTGATGGGCGATGGATGATCCCATATCCATTGGTGTTTGACATCAGAAATGGTATGCGGGTGCTCAGTTGAGACCATAGTCACATAATTCACGAATTATTCGTCGAATTCGCGAATAATTCGTGAATTCTTGATCAGGCGAATTAATCTCCGAATTAATCGCCATTGCCGAACTGGTCGAATTATTCGCGAATAATTCACGAATTATTCCCGAATTATGTGATAAAACACCGAATAATTCAAAAAACAGCAAATAATTCACAAAATCAAAACCTGGCGTCTCATATATTAATTTATTGCTCGAAATCCTTCCCGAACATTTCCCAAACACTTACCGAATCTTTCCCGAATACCTGCCGATTTTTTCCTAATAATTCTCCGAATCCGAATTTTCGACCTCGCCGAATTATTCCCGAACGGCGAATTGTGACTATGGTTGAGACTGGGTACACTGAACGGACTCGCCGAGAACTCCCAGATGGTATTATACCTCACGTCAGATGGCAGTTCTCTGGTGACACTGGTACAGCTTAGTCTGTTGACCCGAGATCGTCATAGAGTCTTGTGTGTCTCCCAATGTGCTTTGATTTCCACCCTACCACGGCTCTACTGAGTCGTGCAAACAGGTGGTTTTTGGGTACAGTCCCGATTCACATGGAGGCAATGATAGATAGGAGGGGATTCGTCTCTCCCGGTATTGGGGGTTGATGTTGCGCTAAGCACGACTGGCCATAACAGGAAATCCCTGGCCAGGGTTGCAGTGATCTACTGGTAAGTGTTATCAGTAGTTTTCACACATGTTATGGACCTTACGTCGGCATGACTTATCAAGCTATTGGGGTCTGACGTTTACTACCCCTGGGCGAGATATGCGACATATCAGACGAACAGACCGGACTGTACGGTACGTGTTACTGGTTGGATTCACAGGAGTGTGAGCGGGCTTGCTCGTCGATCTTCTGATCGCTCAATACCCGGGTGGCCGTTACGTTTAGCAAACCGCTTGCGGCTTGTGGGTGTTTGATATGATCATCACCTGCTGCCGGCATATGACGAGTCTTTAGAGTCCTACACAGTGGTTTCCTGGCTCAAGCGAAATGAAATAGGAGTGCATATGAGATATGTGCGGGGCCGATAATAATGCGTGTATGTGATACCGTATTCTATTTTCGCGATGAATGTATCGATTGGTTGTATGCGATATAACCTAGTTATCGAATCAAGGATTGATTCGATAAGCCGATACATTGGATGTTAGTCGGTTATATGCAATATGACCGGATCGTTAAATCTAGTATTGATTTAATGATTTAATGTATAATTATATATTAGATGTATTACTTTACATTAACTAATATTAGTTCACTTTAAATGGATTTTCTCACTTGAAATACACAAGTTGTATATGTGATATACTTTTGTGTACTTTTTTGTATCATGTTTGATGATACATGCAAACTTGGGTTTGTGTAAGACTTAAACCTTGGTTAAGTAAATGGTTAGGATTTTATCATCTTCTCTTGATTATTTAGTTTATTTATTTATTCTTTATATTAGGGAAAGAAAATGATATGGTTGCTTCTTTTGTTCTTTTCTTAGAAGTTTCAAGAGGCTTTGACCATTCTTGTTCTTTTCCTAAACCTAACCATTCACATAACCTTAGTTAATTCTCTTCACTTGACCATGGTTGTGTATATGATAAGTATGATTTTATTTCCTATTTTTAATAGACTTATCATATTCTTCTTCTTCTTCATCTTCAACAAAAGAAGAAAACCTTGCAACCTTTAATGGCAACTTGAGAAAAAGAGTGAGAAATCCAATTCTAAAGTGAACCCACTTCCTATTTCTTCATCCTCTACCACTTGCCAAGTAGTATAGGGTGTTTTCTTCACAAGTTTCATGGCTTGGTGAAGTTGGAGCTTGATCTTGTGTTGCCTCGACGTAGATCATCTTCGGCATCGAAGCCGACGATCTAGCCCGCCCATTTCTCCGATGAAGCCGACTCTAGAGCCCGGGATCCGATGATCGCAGCGAGGGGACTTCATCATGGAGCTATGGAGGCGGAGGACCGGATCTACAAAGGTTGTAGTCACTTTCCTTTAGCAATAAATTCGTTTACTTGCTTGCATCGCCTATACATTTAGTTAACGATCCGTATTAGGGTTTTTAGGCACATGGAAAAATTTGAATTGGCCATGTTTGATCACTTGTGAGACCTCATTAGTGTGTCTAGGAACCCTACAGTGGTATCAGAGCCTGGCTAGAGCCTTAGGCGATGCGTAGACGGAGTTAGAAGTCCGATCGAACCGAAACCCTAACTCCAAAATGCTCTCTGGACATTTTTCAAAAACTGGGTTTTTTTCAGATTAAAAATTCTTAAAAAAATCAGTAGGAAGATATAAGAATTATGGTGCAAAAAGAGCTTCTGATTCATCTAAACCGCCGCGGAACAGCGGCAGAAGCTTGGCTTCTGCGGCGGTTCTGCGGCCGTATGGTCTCATTGCCCAATAGTTTTTGCACAGTAATTCCTATATTTTGGTTCTGGATTTTCTAGGATTTTTTAAATATCACTCAAGAGTTGAGTTTTCTGGGTAGTATTGGGGACTCGGTGTTTCGATCGGATTGTCTAATTTTGTCCGTGTGTTTTTCCGGATAATTTTAGAATATGTTAAAAAGTTCGACCGGATATAAATACCGACTTTTTCCCCTGCCGGGAAATTTCCAATTGTTGGACTTTTCTGTAGTTTAATGACGTTCTATGTAGTGCAAGTAACGCGATGGTCCCTCTAGAAGACAACAAACCTTAACTCGATTATGTGACCGTCTTGAACTGCCCTTTGAACCTTAGGGTTTGGGGCAGTACGGCGTGCCACATGTTAGGCGTTGGCTTGACCCTTCTACGGCTGGACCGTTGGTATTGAGGCATGAAGTGAATGTCTTTGAACTTATTTCATGTGTTGAGCTGTTTCGGGAAAACCTGGGTGTTCGATTGTTCGATTGGAAAGTTTAACATTTTCTATCTTAACCGGAATGTGATACAATAATTGGAATTCACAAGCAGTTATGAGATAACTGAATGAATGTTATAAACATAGCGGTTTAGTCTCACTTGATCGGTTGCCACGGAATTTTGATGTGATCAAAAGTCCATCGCAATCACATAGCGTACACGGATACTCGCCGGGTAAACTTAATAGACAGCCTCACTCCATAGTCCCGACCAAGTGACTGTAGGAGAACCCCGTTGCCGAAAGCATCCGTTCGGGTGCTCGCGGTAGTGGTGTTCCGCCTTGGTGCACTTCATCGACGGCGTCGGGGGTGCGGCTGCCTACTAAAGTTTGCGACGAGCATTCGATCAAAATGTCGGGAATCTTGTTGAATTGCCCGACTTGATATTTAAAAGAGTTTTCGATAATGAGACTAAAATGCGGGGTTTATAATTGTTAGGCATGTGATGTCTAAGTATTTCATTTGATTAGGCATGCGATGTCTAAAGAGGATGCGGATTCCAACTGTTGTAGTTTTACACTTTCTTTTCTGTGACCGTAAGTGCAATATATGATATTGCCGGTTTCGTTGCTATATGTCAACGACAATTGGGATGCGCATATTTACTTACGTTGATGACATATGATGTTATGTGTGGCTGGATATGTTATATTGGATTGTCGTGTTTGAATAGCCAGGGTTTTTTTTATATGAGATGAGTGTTTTTCATTTTCATTCATGTAAAAACTTGTATGTAATATTCTTTTATTGGGGCACTTCCAGGTTGCGGATGATGTCACCATTTCTATATTATTTACTTTTCCGCATTAGGATAGACCCAAGGAGGGGAGCACAAGTAACCGGGTTCTAGGGTCCAGTGGGTGGCCATCTCGAGGAGTCGAGTCCGGGTCTCCTAACCCTAGAATTGGTAGGGTTGCTTGCCGCTCTCGTAGGGGTCTAGGGGTGTGGGATTGGCTGTTCATCACGATCGTAGAATCCGTGTTTTATACTGGCTCGTATTGAAAACACGGACGTCCTAGTATATCCAATATTTCATATGATATTTTCTGCTGCGTTATCTGTGATGTGATCATGAGATTTGTTCAGATAGATATTATATATAGTATATATGATATATTATATAGACGTTGCTTATATTTTACACCCGCGCTAGCCCTGCCTCGCTCTGGCGTTTGTTACCTAACCTAACGGTGCAGACAGGACATCGAGGCGAATGCGGATGGTATAAGCGTACGTTATATTTATCTGTGATGTTTAGGTGGACTTAAATGATGGGATATGTAGGGTTCCTAGGCACTCTAAAGAGGTCTCACAAGGCATCAACCATGCCAAATTAAAATTTTACGGTGCCGAGAAACCCTAGACTACGGATCGTTGACTAGAAGTTTAGGCGAAAAGATAATCTAGTTAACTACTTAACTAAAAGTTAGATGCTACAACCTTTGTAGATCCGGTTCTCCACTTCCTTAGCTCCACGTGGGTTTCCTCTCGCTGTCCATCATGAATCCCGAACTCAATCATCGGCTTCATCGGAGAAACGGGCGAGCTAGGTCGTCGGCTTCGTGTCAAAGACGATCTACGTCGAGGCATCACAAGTTCAAGCTCCGACTTCACAAAGTGGTAAAACTTGTGAAGAAAACACCCAAAACAACTTGGCAAGAGGTAGAGGGTGAAGAAATAGGAGGTGGGTTCACTTTAGAATTGGATTTCTCTCACTAGAACTCAAGTTGCCATTGATGGCATCAAGGTTTCTTTCTTGAAGAAGAAGGTCAAAGAGAAGAAAAGAATATGATAAGTCTAATTTAAAATGAAAAAGAAAACCATACTTATCATATCCTAACTTGGGTTAAGTGTAGAGAATAGACCATGGTAAGTGGATGGGTTAGGGTTAAGCATGAAGACAAAATGGTCTCTTTGGTCAAAGCTTCATGAAGCTTCAACAAGCTTCATGACAAAAACAAACCATTTTATTTTCATTTATCCAATAAAATAAACAAAGAAATGAATAAATAAATGATAAGGCAAAACCCTAATTATCATTTAACCATGGTTTAATTCTTCACACTTAACCAAATGATCAAGTATCATCAAACATGATACATATATGTGCACAAAAGTATATCACATATACAACTTGCACATCAAGTGAGAAAATCCGTATAAAGTGAACCAATACTAGTTAATGCAAAGTAATATATCAAATATATAATTATACATTAAATCATTAAATCAACATTTGATTCAATGATCCGGTCATGTCGCACATAACCGACTAGTATTCAATGTATCGATTTATCGAATCAATGATTCGATAACTAGGTCATATCGAATATAACCAATCGAAACATTTATCGCGAGAATGAAATGCGGTATCACATACACGCATTATTCTCGCTCCCGCACATATCTCATATGCGCTCCTATTTCATTTCGCTTGAGCCAGGAAACCTCTGTGTAGGACTCTAAGACTCGTCAATACGCCGGTAGCAGATGATGATCATATCAAGCACCCACAAGCCGCAAGCGGTTTGCTAAACGTAACGGCCATCCGGGTATTGAGCGATCAGAAGATCGAAGAGCTAGCCTGCTCACACTCCTGTGAATCCAACCAGTAACACTTACCGTACAGTCCGGTCTGTTCGTCTGATACGTCGCATATCAAGTCTAGGGGTGGTAAACGTCAGACCCCAATAACCGATAAGTCATGCCGATGTGAGGCTCATAACGGGTCGAGAAACTACAGGTAACACTTACCAGCAAATCTCTGATCAGCCATGGCCAGGGACTTCCCTGTTACGGCCAATCGAGCACAGCGCAACATCAACCCCCAATACCGGGAGAGACGAAACCCCTCCTATCGCTCATTGCCTCCATGTGACTCGGGACTGTACCCAAAGACCACCGTTTTGCACGCCCTCACGGACGTGGTAAGGTGGAGATCAAAGCATAGTGGGAATCACACAAGACTCTATGACGATCTCGGGTCTACAGACTAACCTGTATAAGTGTCACCTGAGAACTGCCATCTGACGTGAGGTATAATACTATCTGGGAATTCTCGGCGAGTCCGTCCAGTGTACCCAGTCTCCACTGAGCACCCGTACACCATCTCTGATGTCAAACACCAATGGATGTGGGATCATCCATCGCCCATCTCATGGGTCGAGAAGCGTATATGCTAGTCTACTATGGTATATCGATGCCCCGTCTCGATACACCCACGACTAGGGACCTTGAAGGATGTACTTATGGACTACCATGTCCCCACTAGTATGATCTGCATCACAGTCCAGGTAGTCAAGTACATATCCTAAGGGCTTTACCAACATGTAACTATAAGACAGTATAAAGAGACAAGTGTACATGTTAAGATAAAGAGTAACCAGATAGCATACTATCATATCAAGCAAGAAAGTCATCTCTATATATGTCCAAGCATCCAATATAATATACATCATCTGTACAATACTGGCCTTTAGGGCATACATACAACTAACAATCTCCCACTTGCACTTGGGCCAGCTACTGTAGTATCGCATACCGAGCATCCCGAAGAGTCTCTCAAACTGTATCTGGGGAATGGCCTTCGTGAGTGGATCCGCCGTGTTGTTCTTCATGTCAACCCTCCTGACCTCGATCTCCCGGCGATCAACTATCTCCCGGATCAGGTGATACCGCCTCAGAATATGCCTGGACCGCTGATGGGACCTGGGTTCCTTAGCCAAAGCCACCGCTCCATTGTTATCGCAATACAAAGGTATGGGATGCTCAATGGATGGAACCACTCCAAGTTCAGCAATGAACTTCTTGATCCAGACAGCCTCTTTGGCAGCATCGTTGGCAGCGATGTATTCAGCCTCCATCGTCGAGTCTGCCACGGTTTCCTGCTTGGAACTCTTCCAGCTAACCACCCCTCCGTAAAGGGTAAAGACAAAACCCGACTGCGACTTAGAGTCGTCCTTATCACTCTGGAAGCTCGAATCGGTAAAGGACTCCACTTGGAGTTCTCCGTTACCATACACCAAGAACATATCTCTAGTCCTTCGCAAGTACTTGAGAATGTTCTTCACAGCTGTCCAGTGACTCTCTCCAGGATCTGCTTGATACCGACTCACTACACTTAGTGAGTATGCAACATCGGGTCTGGTACATAGCATCGCATACATGATAGAGCCTACTGCCGAAGCATAGGGTATCCCTTGCCTGCGAGCTCTCTCCAAATCAGTCTTGGGAGACATCTCTTTGGAGAGAGTGACTCCAGAGATCGTGGGCAAGTTCCCACGCTTGGATTCTTCCATACTAAACCTCTTTAGTATGGTGTCAATGTACCTGGATTGGGACAATCCCAATATCCATTTGGATCTATCTCTATAGATCCTGATTCCCAATATGCAGGAGGCATCACCAAGATCTTTCATTGAGAATCTTTGTAATAAGAAGAGCTTGACCGATTGCAGCATAGGAATATCATTTCCTATCAAGAGTATGTCGTCCACGTACAATACGAGGAAGACAATCTTACTCTCTGCCACCTTCTTGTAGATACAAGGTTCATCTGGATTTTTGACGAAATCAAACTCTTTGATAACGACGTCAAAGCAGATGTTCCAACTCCGCGATGCTTGCTTTAATCCATAAATCGATTTAAGCAGCTTGCACACCTTCCCGCTGCTCCCACTGTCTACGAAGCCCTCTGGCTGAGTCATGTACACGCACTCTTCTAAATCACCATTTAGAAAGGCGGTCTTAACATCCATTTGCTAGATTTCGTAATCATGGTATGCAGCGATGGCAAGCATGATCCGGATGGATTTAAGCATAGCCACTGGAGAAAAGGTTTCGTCACAGTCCACACCTGGTCTTTGGCGAAAACCCTTTGCTACAAGTCTCCACTTTCCCATCTACACCAAGTTTCTTCTTGAAGATCCACTTGCTCCCAGTGGGTTTTACCCCTTCAGGAGCAACTTCCAAAGTCCATACTTTGTTGGTGCACATGGATTCCATCTCGGACCGCATAGCATCCAGCCATTTCACTGAGGCCCCACTCGTGATGGCCTGCTCGAAGCTAGTTGGGTCATCATCCTCCATGATGCAATCCTCACTGCCACCATCAATGAGAAAACCATAGTATCTCTCAGGTGGTCGAGAAACCCTACTAGATCGGCGGAGAGGCTGGGGTACGTCGGGCACCACTGAATCCTCTGGTTCTACTAAATCATTTGTTGCAGTTTGTGGTGCTGGAACCTCTTCCAGCTCTACCTCTTTGCCATTAATTTCTTTTGCAAGAAATTCCCTTTCCAAAAAGGTGGCATGTTGAGCAACAAACACTCTTTGTTCCTCAGCTTGGTAGAAAAAATATCCTTGAGAATTCTTAGGATATCCCACAAACTTGCAATGGACTGATCGTGCCTCGAGTTTGTCCGGATTTTTCTTTTTGACATAGGCCGGACAACCCCATAACTTAATTCGTTTAAAATATGGTCTCTTCCCACTCCATATCTCATATGGTGTGGTAGGTACAGATTTAGACGGAACCAGATTCAATAGGTATATGACTGTCTCAAGCGCATACCCCCAAAAGGAAATAGGTAACTCAGCATTGCTCATCATTGAACGCACCATATCTAATAGGGTGCGATTCCTTCGGTTCGATACACCGTTGTGCTGTGGTGTATAAGGAGGAGTAAGCTGAGAGAGAATCCCATTCTCTTTTAGATAATCCAGGAATTCACTGCTTAAGTATTCACCTCCTCGATCAGATCGAAGAATCTTAATACTTTTGTCCGTTTGGTTCTCTACCTCGTGCTTATATTCTTTGAATTTCTCAAAAGCTTCAGACTTGTGTTTCAACAGGAACACATGCCCGTATCTAGAGAGATCGTCAGTGAATGTAATGAAGTAGGAAGAACAATTTCTGGCATGTGTAGACATAGGACCGCATACATCACTATGCACCAGTCCGAAGAGTTCAGTAACTCTTTCTCCGTGTCCCGTAAACAGAGTTTTGGTCATTTTTCCTTTGAGACATGAATGGCAAGTGTCATAAGATGATAATTCGAATGAATTCAAATATCCATTCTTATGCAACTTAGCCAGTCGTGTCTCATTGATATGGCTAAGTCTACAGTGCCACAAGAAGGATTCGTTCATTTCTGAGCTTTTCCTCTTGTGTGTGTTTTGTATATTGAAGACTGTATTTTGATTGAGAATGAATATGCCATTATGTAGCGAGCCTGATGCAATAAACTTTTGATCTAGGAATATGTTCATAACATTATCCTTTACTACAAAATTATATCCTTCTTTACTTAATAAAGAAACTGATATAATGTTGCACATCATGTTCGGTATATAATAGCACACATTCAGGACTAGTGTATCACCATTTGGTAATACCAGGTGATATATGCCAACTGCTTTGGCTGCAACATTTGCCCCATTCCATACTTGAACGGGATGATCACCTTTTCCCAGTTCTCTACCTTTTCGTAGCCCATGTAACTGCTTACATATATGGGATCCTGATCCGGTATCTAATACCCAGGACGTAGGGTGAACTGAGAAACAGTTCTCAATAACAAACACACCTGAAGAAGGTGCATCATCATGCACGTTCTCCGTTTGGGCGGCGTGAGAATCTAGATATTCTCCTGTTTCCTGTTCAGTCTTATAACATTTATAAGATAGAACGGGTCCAACGTTCCCCTGCACAGTATAACATGCGGGTTCGGTCAATACATCCATATTATTATCTTCATTAGGGCATGAAATGGTCGCTACCTGGAGAGAGAGAGAAGAAAACACTTTAGCGTATGCTCGTGCAAGATCAGATTGGTTATTATCTTATCTAATCAGGATGGCTCCCACTGCTTTTTATCAAATCTTCCTTCAAACCCTAAAAGGAAAGATTAGCCGGGATTAATTACACACTACAAGTTCGCCAATCTTTCAACCAGGCCAGTGTCGGTACTTTGAGGGAGGTCCCCCGTGCTTTCGTACGAACCTAATTAATGTAAACCTCATTTTCCCAGAGGCGTAACCTCGTTGACACCTTTCTAGACACCTACTTGATCGGCTAATTGCAATGTGCAAAACTCTTCCAGGAGTAACTCTTACTCGCAGTGGGTATCGGGATCCAACTATCTCATAGAAGGTATGCAATCTCATTGCAAATTTCAACACTTGAAATTCTCGATAATGCTTTTGCCCCTAGCGATCTATGACCTTGACTAAGTCAACAAACCATAAATCACAAGTCAAGTTCAACCCGTACATTTCCCGATTGAATTAAACCCACCCGTATGACCCTTGACTGAGTCAACAAGGCCGTGCGAATGCTCTAATCCAATCACATCTCATGTTGTTACAGATAAACATAATTTAGCTACCATACACTATGCCTTGACTAAGTCAACAAACATAGCACGAATACTAAATAATATCTATCTGAAATGACGGAGGGCTACGCGGGTTCTTTCAGAAAAAACCATGAGCGTAATGAACTTGATATCGTTGTAGAATCAAATGAAGTTTTGAAATGGAGTGATTTTGAGGCTTTTCTAGTTTTGCTAAAGGGGTCATTCCCGGTGAAGGGATCGTCGGCCCTTTCCTCGTCGAATGAGGTGCAGGATATATCATATATATCACTATGCAAAGCAGAAACTATAGAAGCAGTCAAAAGCAAATCGAGTGTGTAGCATCTGCCAGTTATTGCTAAAGGAGTCACTCCCGGTGAAGGGATCTCGGTCCTTTCCTCATCGAATAAGGTGCAGGATATATCACATATACCGCTATGCAAAGCAAGAACTGTAGCTACCTGTTTTGTTTAAAATTTGATTCTACAACATCTTAGGTTTCTTTTCTTTCATTAATCACATTAATGAAGTCCCATCATTTAAATACCTAAACATCACAGATAAATACGACGTACACTTATGCCATCCGCATTCGCCTCGATGTCCCCTCGTGCACCGTTAGGTTAGGTAACTAACGACAGAGCAGAGCAGGGCTAGTGCGGGTGCAAAACATAAGTAACGTCTATATAATATATCATATATACTATATATAGTATCTATCACAGAACATCACATGATCACATCACAGATATCGCAGCAGAAGAAACATATGAAACATTGGATATACTAGGACGTCCGTGTTTTCAATACGAGCCAGTATAAAACATGGATTCCACGGTCGTGATGAATAGCCAATCCCACACCCCTAGACCCCTACGAGAGCGGCAAGCAACCCTGCCAATTCTAGGGTTAGGAGACCCGGACTCGACTCCTCGAGTTGGTCTCCCACTGGACCCCAGAACCCGGTTACTTGTGCTCCCCTCCTTGGGTCTATCCTAATGCAGAAAAGTCAATAATACACAAAAGGTGACGACTTCCGCAACCTGGAAGTGCCCCAATAAAAGAATATTACATACAAGTTTTTACATGAATGAAAATGAAAAACACTCATCTCACATAAAAACCCCCGGCTATTCAAACAGGACAATCCAATATGACATATCCAGCAACACATAACATCACATGTCATCAACGTAAGTAAATATGCGCATCCCAATTGTCGTTGACATATAGCAACGAAACCGGCGATATCACATATTACACTTACGGTCACAGAAAAGAAAGTGTAAAACTACAACAGTTGGAATCCGCAATCTCTTTAGACATCACATGCCTAAACAAATGAAATACTTAGACATCACATGCCTAACAGTTACAAACCCCGCATTTTAGTCCCTTTATCGAAAACTCTTTTCAATATGAAGTGAGACTAAACCGCTAGATTTATAACGTTCATTCAGTTATCTCATAACTGTTTGTGAATTCCAATTATTGTATCCCATTCCGGATAAATAGAAAATGTTAAACTTTCCGATCGAACAGTCGAATACCCAAGTTTTCCCGATACAGCTCAATACATGAAATAAGTCAAACAACATTCAGTTCGTGCCTCAGTACCAACGGTCCAGCCGTAGAAAGGTCAAGCCAACGCCTCACATGTGGCACGCCGTACTGCCCCAAACCCGAAGGTTCAAAGGGCAGTTCAAGACGGTCACATAATCGAGTTAAGGTTTGTTGTCTTCTAGAGGGTCCATCGCGTTACTTGCACTACTTAGAACGTCTTTAAACTACGGAAAAATCTAACACTTGGAAATTTCCCGACAGGGGAAAAGTTGGGTATTTATATCCGGTCGAACTTTTTAACATATTCTAAAGTCATCCGGAAAACACATAGACGAAATTTGATAATCCGATCGAACTATCGAAGCTCCAAAACAACCCCAGAAAATGCAACTCTTGAATAAATTTTAAAAATTCCCAGGAAAACCAGCACTGGAAAATAAGAATTACTGTGCAGAATTCTTTGTTTAATGAGGCCGTACGGCCGCGGAACCGCCGCATGAGCCATGCTTATGCCGCGGAACCGCGGCGACTTGGTGGATTTGGGCTGTCGAATTTCACAGTAACTCTTAGAATCACCTGCTGATTTTTCTGCATATTTTTAATTTGGAAAAATACCAGATTTTAGAAAATGTACAGAGAGCATTTTGTGAGTTAGGGTTTCGGTTCGTTCGGACTTCAAACTCCGTCTAGACTTCGCCTAAGGCTCTAGCTAGGCTCTGATACCACTGTAGGGTTCCTAGGCACTCTAAAGAGGTCTCACAAGGCATCAACCATGCCAAATTAAAATTTTACGGTGCCGAGAAACCCTAGACTACGGATCGTTGACTAGAAGTTTAGGCGAACAGATAATCTAGTTAACTACTTAACTAAAAGTTAGATGCTACAACCTTTGTAGATCCGGTTCTCCACTTCCTTAGGTCCACGTGGGTGTCCTCTCGTTGTCCATCATGAATCCCGAACTCAATCGTCGGCTTCATCGGAGAAACGGGCGAGCTAGGTCGTCGGCTTCATGTCAAAGACGATCTATGTCGAGGCATCACAAGTTCAAGCTCCGACTTCACAAAGTTGTGAAACTTGTGAAGAAAACACCCAAAACAACTTGGCAAGAGGTAGAGGGTGAAGAAATAGGAGGTGGGTTCACTTTAGAATTGGATTTCTCTCACTAGAACTCAAGTTGCCATTGATGGCATCAAGGTTTCTTTCTTGAAGAAGAAGGTCAAGGAGAAGAAAAGAATATGATAAGTCTAATTTAAAATGAAAAAGAAAACCATACTTATCATATCCTAACTTGGGTTAAGTGTAGAGAATAGACCATGGTAAGTGGATGGGTTAGGGTTAAGCATGAAGACAAAATGGTCTCTTTGGTCAAAGCTTCATGAAGCTTCAACAAGCTTCATGACAAAAACAAACCATTTTATTTTCATTTATCCAATAAAATAAACAAAGAAATGAATAAATAAATGATAAGGCAAAACCCTAATTATCATTTAACCATGGTTTAATTCTTCACACTTAACCAAATGATCAAGTATCATCAAACATGATACATATATGTGCACAAAAGTATATCACATATACAACTTGCACATCAAGTGAGAAAATCCGTATAAAGTGAACCAATACTAGTTAATACAAAGTAATATATCAAATATATAATTATACATTAAATCATTAAATCAACATTTGATTCAATGATCCGGTCATGTCGCACATAACCGACTAGTATTCAATGTATCGATTTATCGAATCAATGATTCGATAACTAGGTCATATCGAATATAACCAATCGAAACATTTATCACGAGAATGAAATGCGGTATCACATACACGCATTATTCTCGCTCCCGCACATATCTCATATGCGCTCCTATTTCGTTTCGCTTGAGCCAGGAAACCTCTGTGTAGGACTCTAAAGACTCGTCAATACGCCGGTAGCAGATGATGATCATATCAAGCACCCACAAGCCGCAAGCCGCAAGCTGTCTGCTAAACGTAACGGCCATCCGGGTATTGAGCGATCAGAAGATCGACGAGCTAGCCTGCTCACACTCCTGTGAATCCAACCAGTAACACTTACCGTACAGTCCGGTCTGTTCGTCTGATACGTCGCATATCAAGTCTAGGGGTGGTAAACGTCAGACCCCAATAACCGATAAGTCGTGCCGATGTGAGGCTCATAACGGGTCAAGAAACTACTGGTAACACTTACCAGCAAATCTCTGATCAGCCCTGGCCAGGGACTTCCCTGTTACGGCCAATCGAGCACAGCGCAACATCAATCCCCAATACCGGGAGAGACGAAACCCCTCCTATCACTCATTGCCTCCATGTGACTCGGGACTGTACCCAAAGACCACCGTTTTGCACGCCCTCATAGACGTGGTAAGGTGGAGATCAGAGCACAGTGGGAATCACACAAGACTCTATGACGATCTCGGGTCTACAGACTAACCTGTACCAGTGTCACCTGAGAACTGCCATCTGACGTGAGGTATAATACCATCTGGGAGTTCTCGGCGAGTCCGTTCAGTGTACCCAGTCTCCACTGAGCACCCGTACACCATCTCTGATGTCAAACACCAATGGATGTGGGATCATCCATCGCCCATCTCATGGGTCGAGAAGCGTATACGCTAGTCTACTCTGGTATATCGATGCCTCGTCTCGATACACCCACGACTAGGGACCTTGAAGGATGTACTTATGGACTACCATGTCCCCACTAGTATGATCCGCATCACAGTCCAGGTAGTCAAGTACATATCCTAAGGGCTTTACCAACATGTAACTATAAGACAGTATAAAGAGACAAGTGTACATGTTAAGATAAAGAGTAACCAGATAGCATACTATCATATCAAGCAAGAAAGTCATCTCTATATATGTCCAAGCATCCAATATAATATACATCATCTGTACAATACTGGCCTCTAGGGCATACATACAACTAACAGGATATTCATTAATGAGATTAATGAAAGAAAATAAACCTAATTGATGTTGTGGAATCGAATTTCAAAATAAAACAGGTAGCTACAGTTCTTGCTTTGCATTGCGGTGTTCATTATAGAACATCCTGCACCTTATTCGATGAGGAAAGGACCGAGATCCCTTCACCGGGAGTGACTCCTTTAGCGATAACTGGCAGATGCTACACTCTCAGTTTGTCTTTTGATTGCCTCTATAATTTCTGCTTTGCACAGTGATATATATGATATATCCCGCACCTCATTCGACGAGGAAAGGGCCGACGATCCCTTCACCGGGAGTGACCCCTTTAGCAAAACTAGAAAAGCCTCAAAAACATTCCATTTAAAAACCATTTGATTCCGCAACCAGATCAAGTTCAAAGCGTTAAAGGTTTTCATAAAAACCATTCGCAACCCTCCGTCATTTTAGGAAGTAGAGTACTTAGTATTCGTGCTGTGTTTGTTGACCATAGTCAAGGCACAGTGTACGGTAGCTAAGTGATGTCTTCCTACACCGCATATGATGCGATTAGTTAGGACAGTCGCGTAACTTTGTTGACCTTAGTTAAGGGTCATGTGGGTGGGTCTAATTAATCACGAAATGACGGGTAGAACTTGACTAGTACTTATGATTTGTTGACCATAGTTAAGGTCATAGGTGCTAGGGGTAAAAATCTTTATCGGGAGTTTCAAGTGTTGAAATTTGCAATGAGATTGCATACCTTCTATGTGATAGTTGGATCCCGATACCCACTGCGAGTAATTGTTACTCCTGGGAGAGTTTTGCACTTTGCAATTAGCCGATCAAGTAGGTGACTAGAAAGGTGTCAACGGGGTTACGCCTCTGGGAAAACGAGGTTTACTGTAATTAGGTCCGTGCGAAAGCACGGGGAACCTCCCTCAAAGTACCGACACTGGCCTTTCTGAAAGATTGGCGAACTTGTAAAGTGTAATTAATCCCGGCTAGTCTTTCCTTTTAGGGTTTGAAGGAAGATTTGATAAAAACAGTGGGAGCCATCCTGATTAGATAAAATAAATAACCAATCTAATCTTGCAAGAGCGCACGCAGAGTGTTTTCTTCTCTCTCTCTCCAGGCAGCGACCATATCACGCCTTAATCAAGATAATAATATGGATGTATTGACCGAACCCGCTTGTTATACTGAGCTGGGAAACGTTGGTCCCGCTCTTACTTATAATTGTTATAAGACAGAGCAGGAAATAGGAAAATACCAGAATTCTCATGCCGTCCAAACGAAGAAAATACATGAGATGCATCTCCTTCGGGTGTGTTCATTATAAATAACTGTTTCTCAGTATCCTCTGCATCCTGGGTATTTGATACTGGATTAGGATCCCAGATATGTAATCTGTTACATAGGGCTACAAAAGGGTAGAAAACTGAGAACGGGTGATAAGTTTCATGTGACAGAAAACGGGGCAAGTGTTGCAGCCAAGTCTGTTGGTCACTGTCACCCTGTATTACCAATACATTGATTCTGAACAAATGTTACTAGATACCGAACCTGATATACAAAATCATATCAATCTCTTTATTTATTAAAGTAATGATAAAATTTTGTATTGATGGATAATGTTTTGAACATTTCCTATATCAAAAGTTGATCGGTTCAGGCATGTTATCTAAAAGCATTGACGTTCTAAATCAAACTACAGTTCCTAGTATACAGAACACACACAAGAGGAAGAGTTCAGAAATGAACGGATCCTTCTTGAGGTATTGTAAACTAGGTCATATTAATGCGACCCGACTTGCTGAAGTTACATTTTAGATGCATATTTAAATCAGTTTGAATTTACATCTTGTGAAACTTGCCAGTCATGTCACAAAGATAAGATGACCATAGCTCTATTTATTGGAAACAGAGAAAGAGTTAGTAAACTCTTGGGACTGATACATGATGATGTATGTAAGGTCTCCTGTCTACACATGCCAGGACAGGTTCTTTGTACTTCATTACGTTCTCTGATGATCTCTCAAGATTCAGACATATGTTCCTGTTGAAACATAGGCCCGAAGCTTTTGAGATATTCACAGAATATAAGTTAGAAGTAGGGAACCAATACGGGTATAAGTATTATGCCCTATGATGAGATCAAGGAGGAGAATACTTGCGCATAGAGTTCCTGGACTATTCTAAAGGAGAATGAGATTCTCTCTCCGTATTACTCCTCTGAATGCACCACAGCACAACGGTGTATCAGGGCGGAGCAATCGCATAATATTAGATATGGTGTGCTCTATGATGAGTATTACTAAGTTACCTATTTCCTTTTAGCGAGTTATGCACTTATGAAGTTGCATACCTATTGAATAGGGTTCGATTCAAATCAGTGCCTACCACTCCATATAAGATATAGTATGGGAAGAGCCTATCTCTTAAGTAAGTTAAGATTTGGCATTGTCCGGCCTGTGTCAAAAGCTAAATCCGGACAAGATCGAGGCAATGTCAGTTCTGTAGAACTGGAAAGGTTCCATCTATACAAAACTGCAGCTGATGATTTGACAGAACCGAAGGATTCAATAGTTCCCGACGAATCTCAGCCTCTCCGCCGATCTGGTAAGGTTTCTCATCCGCTTGAGAGATACTTCGGTTTCTCGATGACAGTGGGAGCGAGGATTGCATCATGAGATGATGACCCAACTAGATTCGAGCAGGTCATCGAGAGTAGAGACTCTGTAAGAATGGCTGGATGCTTAGCGATCTGAGATGGAATCCATGTACACCAACAAAGTATGGACTTTGGGTGGTATATCTGAAGGGTTAAATCCCCATCAGGAGCAAGTGTATCTTGAGAAGATTACTTGGTGTAGATGGAAAAGTTGAGACTTTCAAATCTAGACTTGTTAAAGGTTATCGTCATCGACCAGGCGTGGATAATGATGAAACTTTTTCAGGGGCTATGCTTAAGTCCATCAGGATCCTACTTAACATTGCTACATACCATGACTATGATATCTGGTGGTTGGGTGCCATGACTACTTTTCTAAATAGTGATTTAGAAGAGAACGTCTATAAGAACACAGCCAGAGGGCTTCGTAAACAGTAGGAGCAGCGGAAACGTATGCAAGTTTCTTTACATAATAAAGCAGGCATCGCGGAGTTGGAACGTCTGTTTTGATGTGGTAGTCAAAGAGTTTGACTTCATCAAAATGGTAGATGAACCTTGTATGTACAAAAAGGTAGTAGAGAGGAAGGAAGTCATCCTCGTATTATACGTGGACAACATACTCTTGATAGGAAAGGGGTTTCCTATACTACGCTCGGTCAATCTCCGCTTATCACAAGGATTCTCCAATAGGATCAAAGTGATACCTCCTAAATCTTGAGTTTTCATCTATGAGATAGATGTAATTGGATGCTAGGATTCTTACTAGATGTAGTGAGATGGTATCAATCGATCCTGGGGAAAATCACTGGAAGGGTTCCAGGGTGATAAAGACGACTGAATGTCAGTCACAGGCATTGTCTTTACCCTCAGTAAAGGGACGGTATGTTGGAAGAGTTCCAAGCTAGATACCGTGGCAAACTAGACGATAAAGGCTGGTAACATCGCTATTAAAGATACTACCAAAGAGGCAGTTTGGGTGTATACTGGTTCATAAGATGAACTAGGTTCCTACCATTGTATGACAATGGAAGTGTGGCTTTGGCCCAGGAACCCTGGTCCCATCAGTGACCCAGACATATTCTGAGGCAGTATCACCTGATCATGGAGATAGTTGATCTCCAGGGTGATCGAGGCTAGGAGAGTAGACTCAGAGGACAACATGGCGGATCCACTCACGAAGGCATTTTCCCAAAGAGAGATTTGTAGGGGATGGTTGAGTATTAGATACTACAACTACTGCTACAGATAGCCCTAGTGCAAGTGGGAGATTGTTAGTTATATGTATGCCCTAGAGGCCATTACTGTACATTGGATATATATTGTAGTGGATGCTGGGACATATATAGTTAGGACTTTCTTGCTCGACATGATAGTACGCTATCTAGTTGCTCTTTATCTTAACATGTATACTTTCTGTCTCTCTGTTACATGTTGATAAAGCCCTTAGGATGTGTACTCGACTTCCAGGACTATGATGCAGATCATACTAGTGGGGCCTGGGTAGTCCATGAGTACATCCTTCAATATTCCTAGTCGTGGGAATATCGAGACGGGGCATCGATTTTCCAGAGTAGACTAGTGTATATCTTCTCGACCCATGTGATGGGCGATGGATGATCCCATAACCATTGGTGTTTGACATCAGAGATGGTATGCGGGTGCTCAGTTGAGACTGGGTACACTGAACGGACTCGCCGAGAACTCCCAGATGGTATTATACCTCACGTCAGATGGCAGTTCTCTGGTGATACTGGTACAGCTTAGTCTGTTGACCCGAGATCGTCATAGAGTCTTGTGTGTCTCCCACTGTGCTTTGATTTCCACCCTACCACGGCTCTACTGAGTCGTGCAAACAGGTGGTTTTTGGGTACAGTCCCGATTCACATGGAGGCAATGAGCGATAGGAGGGGATTCGTCTCTCCCGGTATTAGGAGTTGATGTTGCGCTATGCACGACTGGCCATAACAGGAAATCCCTGGCCAGGGTTGCAGTGATCTACTGGTAAGTGTTATCAGTAATTTTCACACATGTTATGGACCTTACGTCGGCATGACTTATCAAGCTATTGGGGTCTGACGTTTACCACCCCTAGGCGAGATATGCGACATATCAGACGAACAGACCGGACTGTACGGTAAGTGTTACTGGTTGGATTCACAGGAGTGTGAGCGGGCTTGCTCGTCGATCTTCTGATCGCTCAATACCCGGGTGGCCGTTACGTTTAGCAGACCGCTTGCGGCTTGTGGGTGTTTGATATGATCATCACCTGCTGCCGGCGTATTGACGAGTCTTTAGAGTCCTACACAGAGGTTTCCTGGCTCAAGCGAAACGAAATAGTAGTGCATATGAGATATGTGCGGGACTGAGAATAATGCGTGTATGTTATACCATATTCGATTCTCGTGATGAATGTATCGATTGGTTGTATGCGATATAACCTAGTTATCGAATCAAGGATTGATTCGATAAGCCGATACATTGGATGTTAGTCGGTTATATGCAATATGACCGGATCGTTAAATCAAGTATTGATTTAATGATTTAATGTATAATTATATATTAGATATATTACTTTACATTAACTAATATTAGTTCACTTTAAATGGATTTTCTCACTTGAAATACACAAGTTGTATATGTGATATACTTTTGTGCACTTGTTTGTATCATGTTTGATGATACATGCAAACTTGGGTTTGTGTAAGACTTAAACCTTGGTTAAGTAAATGGTTAGGGTTTTATCATCTTCTCTTGATTATTTAGTTTATTTATTTATTCTTTATTTTAGGGAAATAAAATGATATGGTTGCTTCTTTTGTTCTTTTCTTAGAAGTTTCAAGAGGCATTGACCATTCTTGTTCTTTTCCTAAACCTAACCATTCACATAACCTTAGTTAATTCTCTACACTTGACCATGGTTGTTTATATGATAAGTATGATTTTATTTCCTATTTTTAATAGACTTATCATATTCTTTTTCTACTTCTTCTTCTTCATCTTCAACAAAAGAAGAAAACCTTGCAACCTTTAATGGCAACTTGAGAAAAAGAGTGAGAAATCCAATTCTAAAGTGAACCCACTTCCTATTTCTTCATCCTCTACCACTTGCCAAGTAGTATAGGGTGTTTTCTTCAAAAGTTTCATGGCTTGGTGAAGTTGGAGCTTGATCTTGTGTTGCCTCGACGTAGATCATCTTCGGCATCGAAGCCGACGATCTAGCCCGCCCATTTCTCCGATGAAGCAGACGCTAGAGCCCGGGATCCGATGATCGCAGCGAGGGGACTTCTTAACGGAGCTATGGAGGTGGAGGACCGGATCTACAAAGGTTGTAGTCACTTTCCTTTAGCAATAAATTCGTTTACTTGCTTGCATCGCCTATACATCTAGTTAACGATCCGTATTAGGGTTTGTAGGCACATGGAAAAATTTGAATTGGCCATGTTTGATCACTTGTGAGACCTCATTAGTGTGCCTAGGAACCCTACAGAATCAACACTTGATCCGATAACCCGGTTATATTACATACAACCGACTAATATAATAAGTACATTTTCATCGAATCAACACTTGATCCGATGACCCGGCTATATCACATATATCCGGCTGATATCACATATCGCGAGAATCGAATACGGTATCACATACACGTATTATTCTCGGCCCCGCACATATCATATATATGCTCCTACTCCGTTTTTCCTGAGCGAGGAAACCTCTGTGTAGGACTCTAAAGAATCGTCAATACGCCGGCAGTAGGTGATGATCATATCAAACACCCACAAGCTGCAAGCGGTCAGCTAAACGTAACAGCCACCCAGGTATTGAGCAATCAGAAGATCAACAAGAAAGCCTGTACATTCTTCTGTGAATCCAATCAGTAACTCTCCCGTACAGTCCAATCTCTTTGTCTGATATGTCGTATATCTAGTCTACGGGTGGTAAACGTCAGACCCCAGTAACCGATAAGTCGTGTCGATGTAAGGCTCATAACAGGTCGAGAAACTACTGATAACACTTACCAGTAGCATTCCATATTAGCCCTGGCCAGGGACTTCCAGTTATAGCCAATCGAACACAGCACAACATCAACTCCCTATACCGGGAGAGAAGAAACCCCTCCTATCGCTCATTGCCTCCATGTGATTCAGGACTGTACCCAAAAGCCACCGTTTTACACGCCCTCTTGGACGTGGTATGACGGAAATCAAAGTACAGTGGGAATCACACAAGACTCTATGACGATCTCGGGTCTACAGACTAACCTATACCAGTTTCACCAGAGAATTGCTATTTGACGATAGGTATAATACCATCTAGGAGTTCTCTGCGAGTCCGTTCAGTGTACCCAGTCTCCACTGAGCACCCGTACCCCATATTTGATGTCAAACACCAATGGAGATGGGATCATCCATCGCCCATCATATGGGTCAAGATCCGTATACGCTAGTCTACTCTGGTGTATCGATGCCCTGTCTCGATACACCCTCGACTAGGAACAGTTATAGGATGTACTCGTTGACTACCCTGGCCCCACTAGTATGATCTCATCATAGTCCTAGTAGTTAAGTATATATCCTAAGGGCTTTATCAACATGTGAGAGAAAGACAATAACCAATACAAGCCAAAATGTTAAGACAAAGTAAAACCAGATAGCATACTATCATATCGAGCAAGAAAGTCCTCTCTCTATATATCTAGTCATCCACTGTAATATACATCATATGTACAACAATGGCCTCTAGGGCATATATATAACTAACAATATCTAATAGGGTGTGATTGCTCCGCCCCGATACACCGTTGTGTTGTGGTGTATGCGGAGGAGTAATGCCAAGAGAGAATCTCATTCTCCTTTTGAATTGTCCAAGAACTCCGTGCTCAAGTATTCTCCTCCCTGATCACATCAAAGGACATAATACTTATACTCATTTTGGTTCTCTACTTCAGATTTATATTCTTTGAATTTCTCAAAAGCTTCATAATTGTGTTTCAATAGGAACATATATCCGAAGCTTGAGAGATCATCAGTGAATGTAATGAAGTATAGACAGGGGACCTACATACATCATCATGTATCAATCCCAAGAGTTCACTAACGCTTTCTCTGTTTCAAGTAAACGAAGCTATGGTCATTTTATCTTTGTAACATGACTCGCAAGTTTCACAAGATGTAAATTCAAACTGATTTAAATATGCATCTTAATGTAACTTAGCTAGTCAGGTCGCATTGATATGACTTAGTCTACAATGCCTCAAGAAGGATTTGTTCATTTCTGAACTCTTCCTCTTGTGTGTGTTTTGTACGTTAAGAACTGTAGTTTGATTTAGAACGTATATGCCATTAGATAACATGCATGAACCGATCAACTCTTGATATAGAAAATGTTCAAAACATTATCCAACAATACAAAATTATATCCTTCTTTACTAAATAAAGAGACCGATATAATGTTTTATATCAGGTTCGATATCTAATAACATTCGTTCAGAATCAATGTATTTGGTAATACAGGGTGATAACCGCCAACTTCTTTGGCTGCAACAATTGCACCGTTTCTAACTCTTAAAACATATCACCCATTCTCAGTTCTCTACCTATCTGTATCCCATGTAATAGATTACATATGTGGGATCCCGATCTGGTATCTCATACCCAGGACATACAGGATACTGAGAAACAGTTCTCGGTAATGAACACACCCGAAGAAGATCCATCATCATGCACTTTCTTAGTTTGGGCGGCACGGGAATCCTGGTAATCCCCTATTTCCTGCTCGGTCTTATAACAATTATAAGTTGGAGCAGGACCAACGTTCCCCAGCTCAGTATAACAAGCAGGTCCGGTCAATACATCCATATTATTATCTTGATTAAGGCGTGACATGGTCATTACCTGGAGAGAGAGAAGAAAACACTCAGCGTATGCTCTTGCAAGATTAGATTGGTTATTATTTTATCTAATCAGGATGGCTCCCACTGTTTTTATCAAATCTTCCTTCAAACCCTAAAAGGAAAGACTAGCCGGGATTAATTACACCCTACAAGTTCGCCAATCATTCAGCCAGGCCAGTGTCGGTACTTTAAGGGAGGTTCCCCGTGCTTTCGTACGGACCTAATTAAAATAAACCTCGTTTTCCGAGGGGCGTAACCCCGTTAACACCTTTCTAGATACCTACTTAATCGACTAATTGTAATGTGTAAAACTCTCCCAGGAGTAACAATTACTCGCAGTGGGTATCGGGTTCCAACTATCTCATATAAGGTATGCAATCTCATTGCAAATTTCAACACTTGAAATTCCCGATAATATTTTGCCCCTAGCAGCTATATGACCTTAACATAGTCAACAAATCATAAGTGCTAATCACGTTCAACCCGTACATTTCTTGATTGAATTAAACCCACCCGCACGTCCCTTAACATAGTCAACAAAGTCGCACAAATACCCTAATCAAATCGCAACTCAAGCTTAAGCATATAAGCACTAATCAGCTACCGCAGACTACGCCTTAACATAGTCAACAAACGTAGCACGAATAATAACTAGTACTTATCTGAAATGACGGAGGGCTACAACATGTTTTTAAGAAAACCTTTTACGTAATGAACTTGATATCGTTATAGAATCAAATGATTTAAATGGAGTGTTTTTTAGTCTTTTGCTAGCTTTGCTAAAGAGGTCACTCCCGGTGAAGGGATATCGGCTCTTTCCTCGTCGAATGAGGTGCAGGATATTCATAATATGTAACACCTTAGAATGCGATTAGTGTTAGGTTTGCCTAGCACCCTATGTAGAGTTTTGAAGCATCACATGTCTCAAAGTTTAGATTTTTATGGTGCTAAACAAGCATACAAAGGAATCGATCCTAGAAAATTAGTGTTTCGAATTTAAAGCCAATAAAAACCAGGGTTTCGAGACTACAACCTTTGTAGCTCCCTTTCGCTGGACTCTTTGGTCTTTTGGGTGTTGGATGAAGGTCCAATTGAATTCCTCTCACGTCCACGACGATCCACCGGAGTTCCTCGTCCAAGCTCGCAACTTTGATTATCAAGATGAGAATCGAAGAGAACACTCCAAACAAGTTGGCTAAACTTGTGTAGAATGATGTTCTGGTTAAGATTCTCACTTCAAAAATCTTTCTTTATGTGTGTTTTACTCACTAGAAGAAACTAGAGAGCAAATGGTGAAGGAGGAAGAAGATGGAGGCTTTCTTTTAACAAGAGTAGAATGATCACCATTGAAAAGAAAAGAAATATATCTATATATATTTTATTTCTTCTCACTACAAACCATGGTTAAATCTTTGAATTATTATTTAATTAGGGTTTAAAACATATAAGGAAAGTTTAATCCAAGGTTAAGGGTAGGTGAGAATGGTTAGGTTAAAGAAGAGTGTAGAAGCAACTCAAGAATTATCCTTACCTTTTCTATTTTGTTTTAAACATAAAATTAAATAATAATCCATATATTTATCCATAGTGTGAGTCTTATATTGCCACCATTTCCATGTGTAAACAACCATGATAGATGGGTGTATGTATGTATGTATGTAAGTATGCACATCCATATGTGAATGAAACTAGAAAGAAAGAAAGAAACACATACATGCATGCATACATCCATCATATTCAAGAAAGGTTTTAAGTGAGAAAACTAATAGTTAAATGATAAATCAACACTTGATTTATCAATCCGGCCATATCACATATGACCCCACCAAAAGCAAGCCGCCCGATCAATGTTCGGTATCCTATACGCGCATTTTAATCGGGTCCATGCGCATATCGCATACGCGCACCACAACGTTTCGCCTGGATTGGGTAACTCCTTTGTGGGACTCTAAGACTCGTCAATACGCCGACAGTGGGTGATGATCATATCAAGCACCCCCAAGCCGCAAGCGGTCAGCTAAACGTAACGGCCACCCGGGTATTGAGCGATCAGATGAAAACAAGCGAACTTGCTACAACTCCCGTCGAGCCAACCGGCAACACTACTGTACAGTCCGGTCTCTTCGTCAGATATGCTGCATATCGAGCCTAGGGATGGTCACGTCGACCCCAATAACTCAATAAGTCGTGCCGGTGAATGGTCTATAACATATCGAGAAACTACTGATAACACTTATTAGCAAATCTCAACAGCCCTGGCCAGGGACTTACTGATATAACCAGTCGGGCACAGCACAGCATCAACTCCCAATACCAGGAGAGACGAAACCCCTCCTATCGCTCATTGCCTTCGTGTGTCTCGAGACTGTACCCAACGGCCACCTGTTTGCACGACTCAGTAGAGCCGTGGTAGGATGGCAATCAAAGTACAGTGGGAGAACACACAAGACTCTATGACGATCTCGGGTCTACAGACTAACCTGTACCAGTGTCACCTGAGAACTGCTATCCGACAATAGATATAATTCCATATAGGAGTTCTCGGTGAGTCCGTCCAGTGTACCCAGTCACCACTGAGCACCCGTATATGATCTTGATGTCAAACATCGATGAATGTGGGAACATTCATCGCCCATCGTATGGGTCTAGTGTCATATACGCCAGTCTACTCTGGTATATCAATGTCCCGTCTCGATATACCTATGACTAGGGACTTTCCAGGATATGCTTATAGACTACAGATGTCCCACTAGTATGATCTCTATCATAATCAGAGCAGTCAAGCCGATATCCTCAGGGCTTTATCAGCATGTATGAATGAATAAAAGCATAATCAAATCAATATGTCAGATAAAGAAGAACCAGATAGCATACTATCATGTCGAGAAAGAATGTATACTGAATATATATATATATATATACATGTACAAATACATCCACTATCATATAATGGCCTCTAGGGCATACATATATCCAACAATCTCCCACTTGCACTAAGGCCAGTTATTGGCGTATCTCATACCCAACATCTCAAAAAGTCGCTCATGCTGCGGCTGAGGAAGGACCTTGGTGAATGGATCCGCGGCGTTATTCTTTGTGTCTACTCTCCTAATCTCGATCTCGCGGCGATCTACAATCTCCCGGATCAAATGAAAACGCCTAAGGATGTGTCTGGACCGCTGATGGGATCTGGGCTCCTTGGCTAACGCCATAGCCCCATTATTATCACAATACAAAGGTATTGGATCAATAATGGTTGGAACTACTCCTAGCTTCGAGACGAACTTCTTCATCCAGATGGCTTCCTTGGTGGTATCATTTACAGCAATGTACTCAGCTTCCATCGTAGAGTCTGCGATGGTATCTTGTTTGGAACTCTTCCAACTCACCGCTCCTCCATTGAGGGTAAATACAAAACTAGAGATAGATTTACTGTCGTCCTTATTGCTCTGGAAGCTCGAATCGGTAAAGGCCTCCATTTGGAGATCTGCATTACCATACACCAAGAACAATTCTTTAGTCCTTCGCAAGTACTTAAGAATATTCTTCACAGCTGTCCAGTGGTTCTCCCCTGGGTTGGATTGATACCTGCTTACAACACTAAGTGCATAAGCTACATCTGGGCATGTACATAACATCGCATACATTATAGATCCTACTGCCGAAGCATAGGGTATAACTCTCATGCGAGCTCTCTCTTCATCGGTCTTTGGACAAGAATCCTTGGAGAGAGTGACCCCATGGCAAGCGGGTAAGGCACCCCGCTTGGAGTCTTCCATACTAAACCTTTTTAGGATGGTGTCAATGTACCTGGTTTGGGACAATCCCAATAACATTTTGGATCTATCCCTATAGATCCTTATGCCCAGGATGTATGTGGCATCACCCAGGTCCTTCATGGAGAACCTTAGTGATAAGAAAGATTTGACCGATTGTAGCATAGGAATATCATTTCCTATCAGAAGAATGTCATCCACGTACAATACGAGGAATGTGACAGCTCTTCCTACAACCTTCTTATAAACATAAGGTTCATCTTGATTTTTAATGAAATCAAATTCTTTGATAACATCATCGAAACAGATGTTCCAACTCCGAGATGCCTGCTTTAACCCATATATGGATTTAAGCAATCTACATGCTTTCGCGCTGCTCCCACTGTCAATGAAGCCCTCTGGCTGATCCATATAAACGCATTCTTCTAAATTCCCATTTAGAAATGAGGTTTTAACGTCCATCTGCCAGATTTCATAGTCGTAGTGAGCAGCAATAGCAAGTAGGATCCGAATGGATTTAAGCATGGCTACGGGCGAAAAAGTTTCGTCATAGTCCAAACCTGGTCTTTGACGAAAGCCTTTCGCCACAAGTCTTGCCTTATAGGTCTCTACCTGCCCATCTACACCAATCTTTCTTTTAAAGATCCATTTGCATCCCACAGGTTATACCCCAGGGGGTACAACGTCCAAAGTCCATACTTTGTTGGTGTACATAGACTCCATTTCAGATCTTATGGCATCCAGCCACTTCACAGAGTCTCTACTCGTGATAGATTGCTGAAAACTGGTAGGATCATCATCATCCATGATACAGTCTTCTCTGTCACCATCAATGAGGAAACCATAGTATCTCTTCGGTGGGCGAGAAGTCCTACCAGACCTACGGAGTGGCCGAGGTTCTTCAGTTTCTGTTGCAACAGCCGGTTCAACCAAATCGTCATTTGTAGTTTGTGCTCTAGAACCTCTTCTAGATCCACCACCTTGCCATCATCTTTATCTGTGAAAAACTCTTTTTCCAAGAATGTGGCATGTTGAGAAACAAACACTTTTTGTTCCTCTTTGTGGTAGAATAGATATCCAAAAGAATTCTTTGGATATCCCACAAAGTTTCACAAGACTGACCGTGTCTCGAGTTTGTCCGGATTTTGCTTTTTAACATAGGCCGGGCAACCCCAAATCTTAATTCTCTTAAGAGATGGTCTCTTCCCATGCCATATCTCATATGGCGTGGTAGATACGGTTTTGGTTGGAACCCTGTTTAGCAGAAATGCTGCAGTCTCCAATGCATGCCCCCAAAACGAGACGGGTAACTCAGCGTTACTCATCATGGACCGGACCATATCTAATAGGGTCCTATTCCGTCGTTCTGACACACCGTTGTGCTGTGGTGTGTAAGGGGGAGTGAGTTGAGAGAGAATCCCATTCTCTTTTAGGAAGTTTGCAAATTCTGTACTGAGATACTCACCACCTCGATCTGATCGAAGCATCTTGATACTCAAGCCGGTTTGTTTTTCTACTTCTTGTTTATATTCAATGAATTTCTCGAAAGCTTCGGACTAGTGCATTAATAAAAATACATGACCGAATCTTGAGAAATCATCAGTGAATGTAATGAAGTATGAAAAACCGCCTCTAGCCTGTGTAGACATTGGCCCACATACATCACTATGTATGAGGCCTAGGAGCTGAGTAGCTCTTTCTCCGTGTCCGGTAAACGGAGTTTTGGTCATTTTACCCTTGATACATGACTGGCAAGTCGCATAAGATTTATATTCAAAAGAGTTTAAATATCTATCTTTGTGTAACTTGTTTAGTCTTGTTTCGTTAATATGACCATGTCTATAGTGCCAAAGAAAAGCTTCATTTAATTCTGAAAGTTTTCTTTTATTAGTGTTTTGTATACTGAAAACTGTGTGTTGATTTAGGACATATATTCCGTTATTAAGCGTACCATACCCAACCAACATTTGATTCAGGTGTATGTTCATAACATTGTTCTGCAATACAAAATTATATCCTTCATTGTCTAACAAAGAAACGGATATTATATTACATAGCATACTTGGTACAAAATAACATGGATTCAAAACCAAAATACATCCAGATGGCAACCCCAAGTGATACTCTCCCACTGCGACTGTATGTACATTGGAACCATTTCCAACGCGGAGAGTATGGTCACCTGTCTTCAAAACCTTGCTATTTCTTAGCCCCTGCATAGAATTGCAAATGTGAGAACCTGAACCGGTATCCAATACCCAGAAAGCAGAGTTTATTGAAAAACAGTTTTCTGTCACAAACGCACCTGAAGCAGAAGCATCACCATGCTTCTTTTTGAGACTTAAGTACTCCGTGCAGTTACGCTTCCAATGTCCTGTCTTGTGGAAATGAAAGCATTCGCCCTTCCCTGAGTCTCCAGCCTTGGACTTTTCCTTTCCCTTTACTTTTTAACTCCACCTTTAGGATTGGTGGGCTTCTTCTTTTTCTTTCCCTTGGCCTTAGCTTTCGGGCGAGAAGAAGAAGATTGTCCAACAGTCATAACGGGAGTTCTTGCTGACTTCATAGTGCTCTCTGCACTCCTTAACATGTTAAGGAGTTCAGGGAGTTCCTTCTCCATGCCATGCATGTTGAAGTTCACTATGAACTGAGCAAAGGTGGAGGGAAGGGACTGCAGAATAATATCTATATATTGTTCATTGTCCATCGTCCATCCAAGGTCCTCAAGCTCTTCTATAAGAGCTATCATTTTCAGAACATGGTGTCCTACTGGTGTACCAGGGGCCATTCGCATCTGAAACAATTTCTTTGATGTTTCGTATCGTAATACGCGGGATTGCTCTCCATACAACTCCTTCGTATGGAGCAATATACCGTGAATGTCCATGTCCTCGTGCTGCTTTTGATGTGTGTTGTCCATCGATGCAAGCGCGAGGCATTTGGCCATGGCACGGTCAGCGTCCCATGTCTTACGGACTTCAATGTCCGCAACTGAGGATTTTGGACCTGGGACGGGCGGGGCTGAAGCCGTGAGGACATATGATACTTTATCATAAGTCAAGGCGATTTTCAGATTCCTCAGCCAGTCTTTATAGTTGGTCCTATTCAGTTTGTTTTTATCTAGTAGAAGCTTGAGTCCAGTCATGGGTATCTGCCATTAAGAGAGAGAAAAGAATACACACAGCGAAAGCTCTTGCATAGATCAGATTGGTTATTATCTTGTCTAATCGATGTTTCCCACTGCTTTTATCGAGTTTTTCTTTCAAACCTTAAAAAGAAAAACTAGCCAGGATTAATTACAGTCTACAACTTCACTAACCGTTCAGCCAGGCCAGTGTCGGTACTTGAGGGAGGTTCCCCGTGCTTTCGCACGGACCTAATTAGAGTAAACCTCGTTTTCCCAGAGGCGGAGCCCCGTTAACACCTTTCTAGACACCTAATGAGTTAGCTAATTGTAAACTGTAAAACTCTCCTAGGAGCAACTATTGCCCACAGTGGGATCGGGATCCAACCATCACATGGAAGGTATGCAATCTCATTGCAAATTTCAACTATTGAAATTCCCGATGTGGTTTTTACCCCCAGTACTCGTGACCTTGGCTAAGGTCAACAAATCACGAGTACCAGTCAAGCTCAACTCGTCATTTCTTGATTAACTAGACCCGTTCACATGACCTTTGGCTAAGGTCAACAAAGTCATATGCTCGTCCTAATTAATCTGCATCATATGCATTTGTAGGAAGACATCACTTAGCTACCGTACACTACGCCTTGGCTAAGGTCAACAAACGTAGCACGAATACTAAGTACTCTACTTCCTAAAATGACGGAGGGTTGCGGATGATTTTTAAGAAAATCTTTAACGCTTTGAGCTTGATATCGTTGTAGAATCAAATGGTTTTAAAAAGGAGTGGCTTAAGCTCCGCAGTTTTAAAATATAGCTTTTTCATAAATAGCCGAGTGGTTTTCAAATCCGGTTCTACAACATCTTTTTAGGTTTATTTTCTTTACATTAATCACATTAATGTAATCCCATCATTTAAGTCCTTAAGCCAATCACAGAAAAGAAACGAAAATAACACGTACGCTTATGCCATCCGCATTCGCCGCAATATTCCGTTATGCACCGTTAGGTTACTTAACTAATGGCATACCGGGAAGGGACTAGCGCGGGTGTAAAACATAAGCAACGTCTACTATATATCATATATATAATATGTCATTCATCTCAGATATCACAGAACACAGGCAGGAGAAACATAGATATAACGTGCGATATACTAGGACGTCCGTATTTAGTATTTAGCCAGAATAGAAAATATGGATTCCACAGTCGCGATGAATAGCCAAGCCCACACCCTGGACCCCTACGAGAGTGGCAAGTGACCCTACCAATTCTGGAGTTTAGGAGACCCGGTCTCGACTCCTCGAGATGGCCTCCCACTGAACCCCAGAACCCGGTCACCTGTGCTCCCCTCCTTGGGTCCATCCTAATGCGGAAAAGTAAATAATATACAACACTGGTGGCAGCAACTTCAACCCGGAAGTGCCCCAAATAAAAGAATATTACATTACATTTGAATTTACATGAATGAAAATATAAAACTCTCATCTCACAAAAAAAAAACCCGTCTATTCAATCGCGACAATCCTTCACATCATATCTCAGCAACACATAATATCTCATATCATCAACGTAAGTAAGTATGCATACCCCAATTGTCATTGATGTATAGCAACAAAACCGGCGATATCGAACATAGTACACTTACGGTCACAGAAAAGAAAGTGTAAAACTACAATATTTGGAATCCACATTCTCTTTAGACATCATAAATGCGAAATATCACATATTCGTATTTCATGCCCAAACTATATGAATTCCACATATTGTATCACATTCCAGATAAACAGACAGTATTAAAGTTTTCGAATGAACGATCAAGTACCCAAGATTCACTAAAGCTCAACACTTGAGCATGGTTCAAAAACTTGGAGTGTAACACAGTAGTAGCGGTCCAGCCGTAGAAGGGTCAAGCCAACGCCTCACATGTGGCACGCCATACTGCCCCAAACCCTAAGGTTCAAAGGGCAGTTCAAGACGGTCACATAATCGAGTTAAGGTTTGTTGTCTTTTAGAGGGACCACCACAAAACTTGCACGTATCTCCAAAATATTTAAACCCCGTGAACAGTGAGCAAATGATACTCGTTCAAACACTTCAATACTTTCTAATTTACCCGGAAAAGCAACGAAATGAAAATTCCGATCGAATCTACGCGTCCAAAACCATCTCCAGAAAATACAGTACTAAATTCAGATTAAAAATACCCTAAAAAATATACAAGCAGAATGAAGCATTACTGTACAAATATGATGCATTGATTGCTAAGTACGGCCGCGGAGCCGCGGCCTAAGCAAGCTTAGGCCGCGTTTCCGCGGCAAGATTCACTGTTCATTGCATAATTTTTATACCGTAATTCTTGTATTTTCCTGCTGAATTTTTTACATATTTTTAATTCTGAAAAATGTCAAATTTTGAAATTTGTCCGGAGAGGGTCTTAAAATGTCGTATTTTTGTTCGATCTGGATTTTTACTTCGTAAAAGCGTCGCCTAATGTTCTAGGTCGGCTCTGATACCAATGTTAGGTTTGCCTAGCACCCTATGTAGAGTTTTGAAGAATCACATGTCTCAAAGTTTATATTTTTATGGTGCTAAACAAGCATACAAAGGAATCGATCCTAGAAAATTAGGGTTTCGAATTTAAAGCCAATAAAAACTAGGGTTTCGAGACAACAACCATTGTAGCTCCCTTTCGCTGGACTCTTTGGTCTTTTGGGTGTTGGAAGAAGGTCCTCTTTAAGTCCTCTCACGTCCACGACGAGACACCCGGAGTTCCTCGTCCAAGCTCGCAACTTCGATTATCAAGATGAGAATCGAAGAGAACACTCTAAACAAGTTGGCTAAACTTGTGTAGAATGATGTTGTGGTTAAGATTCTCACTTCAAAAACCTTTCTTTATGTGTGTTTTACTCACAAGAAGAAACTAGAGAGCAAATGGTGAAGGAGGAAGAAGATAGAGGCTTTCTTTTAACAAGAGTAGAATGATCACCATTGAAAAGAAAAGAAATATATCTATATATATTTTATTTCTTCTCACTACAAACCATGGTTAAATCTTTGAGTAATTATTTAATTAGGGTTTAAAACATATAAGGAAAGTTTAATCCAAGGTTAAGGGTAGGTGAGAATGGTTAGGTTAAAGAAGAGTGTAGAAACAACTCAAGAATTATCCTTTCCTTTTCTATTTTGTTTTAAACATAAAATTAAATAATAATCCATATATTTATGCATGGCGTGAGTCTTATATTGCCACCATTTCCATGCGTAAACAACCATGATAGATAGGTGTATGCATGTATGTATGTATGTATGCACATCCATATGTGCATGAAACTAGAAAGAAAGAAAGAAACACATACATGCTTGCATACATCCATCATATTCAAGAAAGGTTTTAAGTGAGAAAACTAATGGTTAAATGATAAATCAACACTTGATTTATCAATCCGGCCATATCACATATGACCCCACCAAAAGCAAGCCGCCCGATCAATGTTCGGTATCCTATACGCGCATTTTAATCAGGTCCATGCGCATATCGCATACGCGCACCACAACGTTTCTCCTGGATTGGGTAACTCCTTTGTGGGACTCTAAGACTCGTCAATACGCCGGCAGTGGGTGATGTTCATATCAAGCAGCCCCAAGCCGCAAGCGGTCAGCTAATCGTAACGGCCATCCGGGTATTGAGCGATCAGAAGAAAACAAGCGAACCTGCTACAACTCCCGTCGAGCCAACCGGCAACACTACCGTACAGTCCGGTCTCTATGTCAGATATGCTGCGTATCGAGCCTAGGGATGGTCATGTCGACCCCAATAACTCAATAAGTCGTGCCAGTGAATGGTCTATAATAGATCGAGAAACTACTGATAACACTTATCAGCAAATCTCAGCTGCCCTGACCAGGGACTTACTGATATAACCAGTCGGGCACAGCACAGCATCAACTCCCAATACCGGGAGAGACGAAACCCCTCCTATCGCTCATTGCCTTCGTGTGTCTCGGGACTGTACCCAACGGCCACCTGTTTGCACGACTCAGTAGAGCCGTGGTAGGGTGGCAATCAAAGTACAGTGGGAGAACACACAAGACTCTATGACGATCTCGGGTTTACAGACTAACCTGTACCAGTGTCACCTGAGAACTGCTATCTGACGATAGATATAATTCCATATAGGAGTTCTCGGTGAGTCCGTCCAGTGTACCCAGTCACCACTGAGCACCCGTATATGATCTTGATGTCAAACATCGATGAATGTGGGAACATTCATCGCCCATCGTATGGGTCTAGTATCATATACGCCAGTCTACTCTGGTATATCAATGCCCCGTCTCGATATACCTACGACTAGGGACTTTCCAGGATATGCTTATAGACTACAGATGTTCCACTAGTATGATCTCTATCATAATCAGAGCAGTCAAGCCGATATCCCCAGGGCTTTATCAGCATGTATGAATGAATAAAAGCATGATGAAATCAATATGTCAGATAAAGAAGAAACAGATAGCATACTATCATGTCGAGCAAGAATGTCTACTGAATATATATATATACATGTACAAATACATCCATTATCATATAATGGCCTCTAGGGCATACATATATCCAACAATTAGCGTTAATTAAGCGTTAATACGGGGTTTTAGGGAAAAGTTTACCAAATCGGTTTCCTCACATTTTATAACAACTAATTAATATTTTATTATTATTTGTTTTGGCTTGCACACACTTGTGCATGTTAATGTGAGGGTTAGTTAGTGTTAATCTCGTTAAGTGACCATGACACCTTAATTAATCCATGACTTGATTTAACCTTGCCTTAACCTTGCCCCAAATATTTGTGAGAGATATTTTCTTTGTTTTGGAATGAGAAAGAGAGGTGGCCAGGTGAGTCATGGAGCCTTTAATGAAGCATTAATGAGAGCATTAATGGAGGTGAGGGAGAGAGTAAGAATAAGGATTTTGTTCACCCTACCCTCACATCACTCTCTCATTATCACCTCACTCACTCACACACTCTCTTTCTCTCTCACACTATCTCTTTTTCAATTATTTCTCATTCCATCCTCCTTCAAACTGAACCCTTACCCATTCATCACTAAACCTTCACAAATCTCACCCAAATCACTTCTCATGTCTCGTTTTGCCTCTAAGATCACTTGGAGCTTGGAAAGCTAGGATCTTTGAGCTTGTGTGGTTAGGTAACGATCTCTATCAGTTAAGTAGGTGTTTTTAATGTTGTGTAGCTTATTAGTTTTCAATTTAGAATGCGTAAAGTTTAGTTTCTTGCAAATATCGTATTTTTAGTGTCATTATGGAGTCTCTGTGATCTGCTGTAGAGCCCGGTGTTTGTTGGAAAAGTTCCCATCATGGTGACCTAGTGTTGTGACCTAGAACCCACCATAAAAACCTGAGACAATTCCCAAATTTCATGGCCGAAGATTTATTGGTTCTGGCCGCAAATTGCGGCCAGAGTGGGGTCTGGGGTGTTGAGTCTTGGTCGTGGGGTCTCTGGGGTTGTATGTGGTCTCGTGGAACTTGCAACTTTCACTAATTATCTGTGTCTTAAAATCTGGGATCACTTTGCTATAATTTATTGTTTCGAATACGCGTGTTACGTTATCCGACACGGTTCGTGATCTTGTGTAGCTGCTGCACATGGGTTGGTTTCAGGGTGTCGCCGCACACGTTATGTAGGGTTCCTAAGCACACACTAGAGGTCTCACAAGGCATCGAACATGCCAATTTCAAATTTTAACGGTGCCGAGAAACCCTAATACGGATCGTTGGCTAGATTTCTAGGCGAAAAGATAACTAGATAACAACTTTAACTATAAGGATACGGAAATACAACCTTTGTAGATCCGGTCCTCCACCTCCACGGCTCCGTGATGAAGTCATCTCCGCTGTCCAAATCAAAATCCGGGCTCTAGCGTCGGCTTCATCGGAAAATAGGCGAGCTAGGTCGTCGATGTCCATGCCGAAGATGATCTACGTCGAGGCATCGCTAAATCAAGCTCTACCTTCACCAAGCCATGAAAACTTGTGAAGGAAACACACTCTACTACTTGGCAAGAGGTAGAGGATGAAGAAATAGGAAGTGGGTAGACTTTAGAATTGGATTTCTCACTTGTCTTCATCAATCACCATTGATGAAGCAAGCTTCTTCAAGTGAAGAAGATGAAGAAGATGAAGATAATATTATGATAAGTTATTTTGGAATAAGAAATAATATGATACTTATCATAATTTTAACCAAAGTTAGGTGTAGAGAATAGACCATGGTTAGAGTTAATGGTTAGGTTTAGGAAAAGAACAAGAATGGTTAAGCTTTCAACACTTCAAGAAGTTTCCACAAAATGACAAAATAAGCCACCATTCTTTTTAATTTCCATAATGAATAAATAAACTAATAAATAAATAAGAAATTTAAACACAACCCTAACCATTTACTTAACCAAGGTTTAAACTAAACATACACCTAAACAAGCATGTATCATCAAACATGATACAAACAAATGCATAAAAATATATCACATATACAATGTGCACATCAAGTGAGAAAATCCATTTAAAGTGAACCAATACTAGTTAATGCAAAGTAATTTATCAAATATATAATTATACATTAAATCATTAAATCAACACTTGATTTAACGACCCGGTCATATCGCATATAACCGACTAGTATTAAATGTATCGGCTTATCGAATCAATCCTTGATTCGATAACTAGGTTATATCGCATATAACCATTCGATACATTCATCGCGAGAATAGAATACGGTATCACATACACGTATTATTCTCGGTCCCGCACATATCTCATATGCGCTCCTATTTCGTTTCGCTTGAGCCAGGAAACCTCTGTGTAGGACTCTAAAGACTCGTCAATACGCCGGCAGCAGATGATGATCATATCAAACACCCACAAGCCGCAAGCGGTCTGCTAAACGTAACGGCCACCTGGGTATTGAGCGATCAGAAGATCGACGAGCAAGCCCGCTCACACTTCAGTGAATCCAACCAGTAACACTACCGTACAGTCCGGTCTGATCGTCTGATATGTCGCATATCTCGCCTAGGGGTGGTTAACGTCAGACCCCAATAGCTCGATAAGTCGTGTCGATATGAGGTCTACAACAATTCGAGAAACTACAGGTAACACTTACCAGTAAATCTCAGCAACCCTGGCCAGGGATTTCCTGTTATAGCCAATCGAACACAGCGCAATATCAACTCCCTATACCGGGAGAGACGAATCCCCTCCTATCGCTCATTGCCTCCATGTGACTCGGGACTGTACCCAAAAACCACCGTTTTTCACACCCTCTTGGACGTGGTAAGATGGAAATCAAAGCACCGTGGGAACCACACAAGACTCTATGACGATCTCGGGTCAACAGACTACTCTGTACCAGTGTCACCAGAGAACTGCCATCTGACGTGAGGTATAATACCATCTGGGAGTTCTCGGCGAGTCCGTCCAGTGTACCCAGTCTCCACTCAGCACCCGTATATCATCTCCGATGTCAAACACCAATGGATATGGGATCATCCATCGCCCATATGTATGGGTCGAGAAGGTATACGCTAGTCTACTCTGGTATATCGATGCCCCGTCTCGATATACCCACGACTAGGGACTTTGAAGGATGTACTTATGGACTACCATGTCCCCACTAGTATGATCCTCATCATAGTCCAGGTAGTCAAGTACACATCCTAAGGGCTTTACCAACATGTAACAGAGAGACAATCAGCATACACGTTAAGGTAAAGAGTGACCAGATAGCATACTATCATGTCGAGCAAGAAAGTCCTCCCTATATATGTCCCAGTATCCACTACAATATACATCCTATGTATAGTAATGGCCTCTAGGGCATACATATAACTAACAATCTCCCACTTGCACTAGGGCCATCTGTAGCAGTGGTTGTAGTATCTCATACTCAACCATCCCATAAAAATCTCTCTCTGGGAACAGGCCTTTGTGAGTGGATCCGCTGTGTTGTCCTCTGACTTTACTCTCCTAACCTCGATCCCTTGGAGATCAAGCATCTCCATGATCAGGTGACACTGCCTTAGAATATGTCTGGATCACTGATGGGACCTGCGTTCCTTGGCATAAGCCACAACTCCATTGTCACACAATGGTAGGAACAAAGTTCATCTTATGAACTTTTATACACCCAGACTTCCTCTTTGGTAGCATCTTAAGTAGCGATGTATCCTGCCTTCATCGTCTAGTATGTCACGGTATCTAGCTTGGAATTCTTCCAACATACCGTCCATTTACTGAGGGTAAAGACAATGCCTGCGACTGACATTCAGTCGTCATTATCACCCTGGAACCCTTCCAGTGATTCTCCCCAGGATCGATTGATACCATCTCACTACAACTAGTAAGAATCCTAACATCCAATTAGATCTATCTCATAGATCCAAAATCCAGGATTTAGTAGGTATCACTTTGATCCTATGTGGAGAATCATTGTGATAAGCGGAGATTGATCGAGCGTAGCATAGGAAACTCCTTCCCTATCAAGAGTATGTCATCTACGTACTCTACGAGGATCACCACCATACTCCCTACTTCCTTTTTGTATATACAAGGTTCATCTACCATTTTGATGTTGTCAAACTCTTTGACTACTTCATCAAAACAGATGTTCCAACTCCGCGATGCCTGCTTTATCCTATAAAGCATCTTGCACACGTTTCCGCTGCTCCCACTGTCTACGAAACCCTCTGGCTGTGTACTTATAGATGCACACTTCTAAAACATCATTTAGAAAAGCAGTCATGACACCCAACCACCAGATATCGTAGTCATGGTATGTAGCCGTGACAAGTAGGATCTGGATGGACTTAAGCATAGATCCTTAGAAAAAGGTTTCATTATGATCCATATCTGGTCAATTATGCAAACCTTTAACAAGTCTAGCTTTGAAAGTCTAAACTTTTCCATCTACACCAAGTAATCTTCTCAAGATATACTTGCTCCTGATGGGGATTTAACCCTTCAGATATAGCAACCAAAGTCCATACTTTGTTGGTGTATATGGATTCCATCTCAGATCACTAAGCATCCAGCCATTCTTACAGAGTCTTACTCCTGATGGCTAGCTCGAAACTAGTTGGGTCATCATCTCATGATGCAATCCCCGCTCCCACTGTCATAGAGAAACCGAAGTATCTCTTAGGTGGGTGAGGAACCCTACTAGATCGGCGGAGAGGTTGAGGTTCGTTGGTAACTATTGAATCCTTTTGTTCTTTCAAATCATCAGCTGCAGTTTGTATAGCTGGAACCTTTCCAGTTCTACATAACTGACCTTGCCTCGAGCTTGTCCGGATTTTGCTTTCAGACATAGGCCGGACAACTCCAAATCATAACTAACTTAAGACATGGGTTCTTCCCATTCCATATCACATATGAAGCGGTAGGCAACTGATTTGATTTGAAACCTATTCAATAGGTATGCAGCTTCTCAAGTGCATAACACCCAAAAAGGAAATAGGTAACTCAGTAATACTCATCATATAGCACACCTTATCATATAGGGTGTATCTGCTCCGCCCCGATATACCATCGTGCTATGGTGTATACAGAGGAGTAATGCTGAGAGAGAATCACATTCTCCTTTAGAATAATCCAGGAATTCCGTGCTCAAGTATTCTCCTTCTTGATCTCATCAAAGGACATAACACTTTTACCCGTATTGGTTCTCTACTTCTAACTTATATTCTGTGAATATCTCAAAAGGTTCAGACTTGTGTTTCAACAGGAACATATGTCTGAATCTTGAGAGATTATCAGAGAATGTAATGAAGTATAAAGAACCGGTCTTGGCATGTGAAGACAGGGGACCTTACATACATCAACATGTATCATCCCAAGAGTTCACTAACTCTTTCTCTGTTTCCAGTAAACGGAGCTATGGTCATCTTATCTTTGTGACATGACTGGCAAGTTTCAGAAGATGTGAATTCAAACTGATTTAAATATACATCTAAATGTAACTTCAGCCAGTCGGGTCGCATTGATCTGACCTAGTCTACAATACCTCAAGAAGGATTCGTTCATTTCTGAACTCTTCCTCTTGTGTGTGTTCCGTATACAAAGAACTGTAGTTTGATTTAGAACTTCAACGCTTTTAGATAACGTGCCTGAACCGATCAACTTTTGATATAGAAAATGTTCAAAACATTATCCAACAATACAAAATTTTATCATTTCTTTACTAATAAAGAGACTGATATGATTTTGTATATCAGGTTCGGTATCTAATAACATTCGTTCAGAATCAATGTATTGGTAATACAGGGTGACAGTGACCAACAGACTTGGCTGCAACACTTGCCCCGTTTTCTGCCTCATGAAACTTATCACCCGTTCTCAGTTCTCTACCTTTCTGTAGCCCTATGTAACAGATTACATGTCTGGGATCCTGATCTGGTATCACATACCCAGGACGTAAAGGATACTGAGAAACAGTTCTTTGTAATGAATACACTCGAAGATGATGCATCAACATGCACTCTCTTCGTTTGGGCGGCACCGGAAATCTGGTATTCCCCAATTTCCTGCTCTGTCTTATAACAATTATAAGTTGGAGCGGGACCAACGTTCCCCAGCTCAGTATAACAAGCGGGTTCGGTCAAAAATCCGTATTATTATCTTGATTAAGGCGTGATATGGTCGCTACCAGGAGAGAGAGAGAAGAAAACACTCAGCGTGCGCTCTGCAAGAATAGATTGGTTATTATTTTATCTAATCAGGATGGCTCCCACTGCTTTTTATCAAATCTTCCTTCAAACCCTAAAAGGAAAGACTAGCCGGGATTAATTACACACTACAAGTTCGCCAATCTTTCAGCCAGGCCAGTGTCGGTACTTTGAGGGAGGCCTCCCGTGCTTTCGCACGAACCTAATTAATGTAAACCTCGTTTTCCCAGAGGCGTAACCCCGTTGACACCTTTCTAGACACCTACTTGATCGGCTAATTGTAATGTATAAAACTCTCCCAGGAGTAATAATTACTAACAGCGGGTATCGGGATCCAACTATCTCATAGAAGGTATGCAATCTCATTACAAATTTCAACACTTGAAATTCCCGATAATATTTTGCCCCTAACCTCCTATGACCTTGACAAAAGCCAACAAACCATAGGATGCTAGTCAAGTTCAACCCGTCATTTCCTGATTGAATTAAACCCACCCGCACGGCCCTTGACAAAGGCCAACAAGGTCGCACGACTACCCTAACTCAATCTGCATCATATGCATAAGGAGATAAGCACCAGTTAGCTACCGCACACTGCGCCTTGACAAAGGCCAACAAACGCAGCACGAATACTAACTACTACTTATCTGAAATGACGGAGGGCTACGACAGGTTTTTCTGAAAACCTATTGCGTAATGAACTTGATATCGTTGTAGAATCAAATGATTTTAAAATGGAGTGCTTTTGAGGCTTTTCTAGTTTTGCTAAAGGAGTCACTCCCGGTGAAGGGATCGTCGGTCCTTTCCTCGTCGAATGAGGTGCGGGATATATCATATATATCACTGTGCAAAGCAAAAACTCTTAAAAGCAATCAAAAGACAAACCGAGTATGTAGCATCTGCCAGTTATTGCTAAAGGAGTCACTCCCGGTGAAGGGATCTCGGTCCTTTCCTTATCGAATAAGGTGCAGGATATATCACATATACCGCTGTGCAAAGCAAGAACTGTAGCTACCTGTTTTATTTTGAAATTCGATTCTACAACATCTTAGGTTTCTTTTATTTCATTAATCACATTAATGAAGTCCCATCATTTAAGTACCTAAACATCACAGATAAATACGACGTACACTTATGCCATCCGCATTCGCCTTGATGTCCCCTCGTGCACCGTTAGGTTAGGTAACTAACGGCAGAGCAGGGCAGGGCTAGCGCGGGTATAAAACATAAGTAACGTCTATATAATATATCATATATACTATATATTATATCTATCACAGAACATCACATGATCACATCATAGATATCGCAGCAGAAGAAACATATGAAATATTGGATATACTAGGACGTCCGTGTTTTCAATACGAGCCAGTATAAAACACGGATTCCACGGTCGTGATGAATAGCCAAACCCACACCCCTAGACCCCTACGAGAGCGTCAAGTAACCCTACCAATTCTAGAGTTAGGAGACCCGGACTCGACTCCTAGAGTTGGTCTCCCACTGGACTCCAGAACCCGGTTACTTATGCCCTCCTCCTTGGGTCTATCCTAGTGCAGAAAAGTAAATAATATACAAATGGGAACAACTTCCGCAACCTGGAAGTGCCCCAATAAAAGAATATTACATACAAGTTTTTACATGAATGAAAATGAAAAACACTCATCTCACATAAAAACCCCCGGCTATTCAAACACGACGATCCAATATAACATATCCAGCAACACATAACATCACATGTCATCAACGTAAGTAAATATGTCCATCCCAATTGTCGTTGACATATAGCAACGAAACCGGCGATATCACATATTACACTTACGGTCACAGAAAAGAAAGTGTAAAACTACAACAGTTGGAATCCGCAATCTGCATAGACATCGCAAGCCTAATCAAATGAATTCCTTAGACATCGCATGCCTAACAATTATAAACCCCGCATTTTAGTCTCATTATCGAAAACACTTTTCAATATCAAGTCGGGCAATTCAACAAGATTCCCGACATCCTGATCGAATGCTCGTCGCAAACTTCAGTAGACGGCTGCACCCCCGATACCGTCGACGAAGTGCACCAAGGCGGAACACCGCTACCGTGAGCACCCGGAGGGATGCTTTCGGCGACGGGGTTCTCCTACAGTCACTTGGTCGGGGCTATGGAGTGAGGCTGTCTATTAAGTTTACCCGGCGAGTATCCGCGTACGCTACGTGATTGCGACGGACTTTTGATCACATCAAAATTCCGTGGCAACCGATCAAGTGAGACTAAACTGCTATGTTTATAACATTCATTCAGTTATCTCATAACTTTTTATGAATTCCAATTATTGTATCACATTCCAGATAAACAGAAAATGTTAAACTTTCCGATCGAACAATCGAACACCCAAGTTTTCCCGATACTCAACACATGAAACAAGTCTAACAACATTCAGTTCGTGCCTCAGTACCAACGGTCCAGCCGTAGAAGGGTCAAGCCAACGCCTCACATGTGGCACGCCGTACTGCCCCAAACCCGAAGGTTCAAAGGGCAGTTCAAGACGGTCACATAATCGAGTTAAGGTTTGTTGTCTTCTAGAGGGACCATCGCGTTACTTGCACTACTTAGAACGTCGTTAAACTACGGAAAAATCCAACACTTGGAAATTTCCCGACAGGGGAAAAATTGGGTATTTATATCCGGTCGAACTTTTTAACATATTCTAAAATTTATCCGGAAAGCCACATAGACAAAATCTGATATCCCGATCGAAACACCGAATCCCCAAAACAACTGCAGAAAATTTAACTCTTGAATAAAAAATAAAAATTTCCAGAAGACTCAGCACTTTGACACAAGAATTACTGTGCAAGACACGTGGTCTAAATCAGCAACATGGCCGCGGAACCGCCGCTAAACCTAGGGTGGGGCCGCGGTTCCGCGCCTCTTTTGTCGATTTAGAGCCACGTGCTTCACAGTAACTCTTAGGATTCCCTGCTGAATTTTTTGGCAATTTTTAATTCACAAAAAACCCTGTTTTTAGAAAATTTCCAGAGAGCAATTTTGATTTGGGGTTTCGGGTTCGATTGGGTTTCAAATTCCGTCTAGACTTCGCCTAAGGCTCTAGCTAGGCTCTGATACCACTGTAGGTCAGGTAGCCACCCCATCCAATGGGGTCACCGTGGCACCAACGGGTCCCTCAGCAGCTACTTTTTACGCATGCCCCCTCGCGAGGACTACAACCCGCCGGAACATCTTCCGGTCTCGGGACACCCTGGGGGTAAGAGCCTATGCTTCGCCACACTGTCACACAGTGAGAACCCCCCATAGGTCGACATCCAATGCCTAGTAGCTCTGATACCACTGTAGGGTTCCTAGGCACACACTAGAGGTCTCACAAGGCATCGAACATGCCAATTTCAAATTTTAACGGTGCCGAGAAACCCTAATACGGATCGTTGGCTAGATTTCTAGGCGAAAAGATAACTAGTTAACAACTTTAACTATAAGGATACGGAAATACAACCTTTGTAGATCCGGTCCTCCACCTCCACGGCTCCGTGATGAAGTCATCTCCGCTGTCCAAATCAAAATCCGGGCTCTAGCGTCGGCTTCATCGGAAAATAGGCGAGCTAGGTCATCGATGTCCATGCCGAAGATGATCTACGTCGAGGCATCGCTAAATCAAGCTCTACCTTCACCAAGCCATGAAAACTTGTGAAGGAAACACACTCTACTACTTGGCAAGAGGTAGAGGATGAAGAAATAGGAAGTGGGTAGACTTTAGAATTGGATTTCTCACTTGACTTCATCAATCACCATTGATGAAGCAAGTTTCTTCAAGTGAAGAAGATGAAGAAGATGAAGATAATATTATGATAAGTTATTTTGGAATAAGAAATAATATGATACTTATCATAATTTTAACCAAAGTTAGGTGTAGAGAATAGACCATGGTTAGAGTTAATGGTTAGGTTTAGGAAAAGCACAAGAATGGTTAAGCTTTCAACACTTCAAGAAGTTTCCACAAAATGACAAAATAAGCCACCATTCTTTTTAATTTCCATAATGAATAAATAAACTAATAAATAAATAAGAAATTTAAACACAACCCTAACCATTTACTTAACCAAGGTTTAAACTAAACATACACCTAAACAAGCATGTATCATCAAACATGATACAAACAAATGCACAAAAGTATATCACATATACAATGTGCACATCAAGTGAGAAAATCCATTTAAAGTGAACCAATACTAGTTAATGAAAAGTAATATATCAAATATATAATTATACATTAAATCATTAAATCAACACTTGATTTAACGACCCGGTCATATCGCATATAACCGACTAGTATTAAATGTATCGGCTTATCGAATCAATCCTTGATTCGATAACTAGGTTATATCGCATATAACCATTTGATACATTCATCGCGAGAATAGAATACGGTATCACATACACGTATTATTCTCGGTCCCGCACATATCTCATATGCGCTCCTATTTCGTTTCGCTTGAGCCAGGAAACCTCTGTGTAGGACTCTAAAGACTCGTCAATACGCCGGCAGCAGATGATGATCATATCAAACACCCACAAGCCGCAAGCGGTCTGCTAAACGTAACGGCCACCCGGGTATTGAGCGATCAGAAGATCGACGAGCAAGCCCGCTCACACTCCAGTGAATCCAACCAGTAACACTACCGTATAGTCCGGTCTGATCGTCTGATATGTCGCATATCTCGCCTAGGGGTGGTTAACGTCAGACCGCAATAGCTCGATAAGTCGTGTCGATATGAGGTCTACAACAATTCGAGAAACTACAGGTAACACTTACCAGTAAATCTCAGCAACCCTGGACAGGGATTTCCTGTTATAGCCAATCGAACACAGCGCAACATCAACTCCCTATACCGGGAGAGACGAATCCCCTCCTATCGCTCATTGCCTCCATGTGACTCGGGACTGTACCCAAAAACCACCGTTTTGCACGTCCTCTAGGACGTGGTAAGATGGAAATCAAAGCAAAGTGGGAACCACACAAGACTCTATGACGATCTCGGGTCAACAGACTACTCTGTACCAGTGTCACCAGAGAACTGCCATCTGACGTGAGGTATAATACCATCTGGGAGTTCTCGGCGAGTCCGTCCAGTGTACCCAGTCTCCACTGAGCACCCGTATATCATCTCCGATGTCAAACACCAATGGATATGGGATCATCCATCGCCCATCTGTATGGGTCGAGAAGGTATATGCTAGTCTACTCTGGTATATCGATGCCCCGTCTCAATACACCCACGACTAGGGACTTTGAAGGATGTACTTATGGACTACCATGTCCCCACTAGTATGATCCTCATCATAGTCCAGGTAGTCAAGTACACATCCTAAGGGCTTTACCAACATGTAACATAGAGACAATCAGCATACACATTAAGGTAAAGAGTGACCAGATAACATACTATCATGTCGAGCAAGAAAGTCCTCCCTATATATGTCCCAGCATCCACTACAATATACATCCTATGTATAGTAATGGCCTCTAGGGCATACATATAACTAACACGTTAACCACTAGACGAACACTTATGAGTTGGATTGGAGTTGGTGCGTCGGTCAAACGTAGTGTGTACGTGATATTGATCGATTTCTGATATTTGCACTTGTTATGTTTGTGCTAATAGGATTGCAGGCGGGGACTTCGGACGCTACGAAGGAAGGGAAGCGGATGATTGGATTTACCTAGCTCGACATCGTCGGTGTGTAGATTTAATATCTACAGGGAAATCGCCCGTATGGCGTTAAGCGTCAGGGCTAGATATGATATGATATGATATTAGCTGCATGCTTATATGCACATATAGAGATTGTGCATAGACAACATTTCATATTATTACATGTTGTGCCTGGACTTGTACCCATAGGACACTGCACTATTATTGACGGTTCATATTGCATGAGCACTAATTGTATGCTACACACATCCTGTCGGTAATTGCCATGACATACTTACACATATGTATAGGTTATGTTGTATTGGTTAGTGACATGGATTCTTGTGAGATTGCACATATGAAATATATCATACATACATACCTACATGCTTACACATATACCTTGCTATAACTACATGTTCACACTTATATGATGTTGTGTTGGATTTTGGAAGAATTGGGAACCACGTGATAGAATTAATAACTTAAAGCATCCCAGTAGCAGTTTTTCCTTGACATGCTCATATTGCTGTTTTATGTTGCATATATCATATTTACATGGATATACGCATTGAGATATGGATTTCATGTGATTTCTGGATTTGAGAACCGCGGGGATATTTCAAGAAATGTTCATTTGTATTGAAAACCTGGTTTCTCTTGATATGATATTTCGGTGCGTCCACCATGTGATTCTCGGTTCTGAGATTGGCATGTGATACCCGATTCGAAAAGCGGGAGACACCGTCTGCAGGTACATGATGGACCCGGTATGGTACCCCGGGGCGAGAGGTGGTTTCGTGGTGTAGACGATGATCCTGGCAGAGGGACAACTACCTAACGGTGATATTATTTGGACTCAGCAGATATCTGGTGGATACCGACCGGAGTTAGGTTCGGACATGCTACGTTGATTGCGAGTGTCGATGTGGACACCCAAGTTCCATGAGATCTACGAACATCAGGGCCAGTCGTGCTGACGGCACCTGACAGATGAGTATTTACGTGTCGATGCTGGACACTAGTTTTCATGATGTTTTCGGGTGTCGATGTTGGACACTCAGGTTCCATGAGACTTACAGGATATGAGTGCCTTTGATATTGGGATTTAGAGTGTCATTGATGGACACTGGTCTTCGCACGATGAGGATTCCATGTGAATGACAGTTTTATTCCATGCTCAGCTTTTATTTGATATGCATTGCTTCATGTAGTTGTAGTATCCTGATGATGTACCTTTACATGATTGTTGCATATCCATATTGCCATACTTATGCTATCAGAGTTCATGATAGATTATCGTTGTTCGTGCATATTTGCGATTACTGTATGATGTTATTTACTATTCACGAGTTGGCAACTCACCCCCGTTGTGCCACAGTGTTTTGCAGGTCTGACCCACAGGATGGTCGCGGCAGAGCGCCTTTTTATCTATACTTTTGCTGATACCGCTACGGTTGGCTGTGAGGCCTTTCTGCTATAGGTGGGTTTGAGGTTATCCGATGATCTCGTTGTATATCTTTTGTATCTAGTACACTCCATCTACTATCTTCATGAATTGACTTAGAGATGAGTTGTGAGGATCGATGTTGTATATCCTTATGATTCTGGTTGTCATGCTCGTGTGAGCCGGCCTTTATTTATGTTGATTATTGTCTTTTCCTTCGCTACGGTGTTGTATATCTGTTGTGGTGGTTGTTTCCTCCTTTGGACGAGATTTTTTCCTGGTTGGGGATGCTTTACTTACATCTTATGTTTGTACCCGTTTCGGGGCTAGTTTTTACAATGGAAGTGCTGCCGAAATTTTTATGAAAACAAACTTAAGCTTTAAGTTTTGCTGGAAATTTAAAAATGGGTTTCTATCTTTTCTTTCTTGTGATGGTTTAGATTGCTGGGTTTCGTCTTACTTATTTGTGTTATGCCTGTTGACGTTACGTAGTCTAAGTGCCGGTCATGTGCCTAACTTAGGTCGTGACAAAGTTGGTATCAGAGCTCTAGGTTTTACCTTTCGGAGTGTAGCACGACCTTAGTATGATGTCGTAGGTAGCTTAAGTAGAGTGACGTAGCGTGTGTATGTTCCGCGGCATACTTACGACACGGTACTCCGCCTAAGTCACCTTAGGACTTATTGCTTGAAATTCTTTCCGTGATTACATACATCCTTGTGATTCGATTTCTGTGTTCTTATTGAATCCTGTTTCCTTTTCCAGCCTTTATGTCGCCGAAGACTACGAGGGCGCAGAGAGCAGCCGCGAGGGCCGAGGACAGAGTTGACTCGTCTGAGATGAGGACCGACCCGTGCGGTATGCCCGTTATGCAGGAGCATATTGATCCACCTTCGACAGACCATATTACTATGCTAGGTGCTGGTATGCAGGATTTGCGTCAGATGGTGGGGTCGTTAGTTGAGTCCATTCGAGCGTAGAGGCAGGAGGTTATTCCACCCGTTACGGGGACCGTGTTGGTACCTACTGTTCTAACAGTCATACCTGCAGCTACGGAGGTGATCACCGTATCGTTATCGCAGATAATGAGGATGAGGCCTCCGGTTTTCACTGGCACCGATGCGGCTGAGAATCCGCAGTCGTTTATCGATCGGATGGCCAGGATATGTTGTTCGCTGAGATGCTCCGATGCGAGATGGGTGGAGTTCGCGAGCTTTCATCTGGAGGGTTTGGCCCAGAAATGGTGCGAGTCCTTAGAGAAGGGCAGAGCCGCAGGTCTTTCTCCTACGACCTGGGCTGAGTTCGTGACTGTGTTTTTTGCGCGTTTTCATCCTCAGAGCGTCAGGGATGCTCGAGCGTGCTGTTTCGATTCGTTATGCCAAACTTCGAGTATGACGGTGGCTGAGTACGATGTGCGGTTTACCGAGCTATCAGTGTATGCTTCGTATTGGGTAGCTACTGAGGAGATATGGGTAAAGAGGTTTGTTCGGGGCCTGCTTACCCAGTTGTTCCTCGCTATCAGTGTACAACATTGTTGTTAGTGTATATGCCCTAGAGGCCATTACTGTATCATATTAGTATGTATATTACTTAATGGAAGCTTGGGATATTCACCTTGTATTGACAATCTTGCTCAAAATGGTAGTATGCTAGTTGGTTTGTTTCTACTTCAATGTGTACATGTGTTTATTTTAGTATATCGCCTATACACATTAGTGGAGCCCTTAGGATCTTTGCTTGATTACCAGCGTTGTGATGGCAGTCACACTAGTGGGGCTGGGTAATCTATAAGCACATCCTTATGCAGGTCCCGGGTCGCAGGACTATCGAGACAGGGCATCGATACTCCGGAGTAGACTAGCGCATGCGCTTCTCATCCCAGTGTGGGAGACGGTCTGTCCCACAGCCGTCGGTACGTCGTACTTGAGATAGTATGCGGGTGCTCGTTGGGATACGAGTACACTGGACAGGACTCATCGGGAACTGACTAGTTGGTATTATGCCTATCGTCAGTTATCAGTTCCTAGGTGACATGAGTACAGCTTAGTCTGCTGACTTGACACTGTCACTTCGCCTCGAGTGTGTTCCCACTGTACTTTGATTACTACCCTACCACGGCTCAAAGGAGTCGTGCAAACAGGTGGTAGTTGGGTGCAGTCCCGAAGCACTTGGAGGCAGTGACGGTTAGACAGGATTCGTCTCTCCCGGTATTGGGGGTTGACATCGCGCTGTGTCTAGGAGAGCCATTACACGAGTAGTCCCTGGCCAGGGCAAACGAGATATACCGGTAGGCTTCCAGTGTTATCTCAGGGTGTTTTGGGCTTCACTCCGACACGACTTGTACCGCTATTGGGGGACTGACGTTTACCGCCCCCTAGGCCCGCCATGCGATGTATCAGACGAACAGACCGGACTGTACGGAGAATGTCACATTCAGGCTCAGTAGTAGTTCAGATGGGTTTCGCCTCGTCAGTCTTCTTGTCGGCATCTACCTAGGGACCGTTACGCACAGCTCGTGCCGCTTGCGGTCTGTGGTTAAACCCACTGCCAGCGTAGTGTCGATTCTTTAGAGTCCCACACAGAAAGCTATTCGCCTTTTGGCAAAAGAGTAGAGGTCGCATGGTTTTGCGACAGGTCGCATGGTTTTGCGATAGGGTTCAGTCACATCCGTGCACTTGTGCACGTTTAGTGTCCGGACAGTTTACACTAGCGGGCTTTGGTTTAAGCCAGATCCTAGTGTACGTATTGGGATTGGTTTTATCCAGTTTGCATCCGTGTTCCTCGGAACGCGGATGCGGTTGTGTATGCACAGTTGACGGAGAGACAGAGGCAGAGGATTCTCATTAGGGCTGTTGACCGTTGACTGTTGACTATTGACTTTTTGCTCAACCCTAATGAGAATATGATATATATATATATATATTTAGAAATAATATTAATTAAGTATTATAGTGACATGGTTGTTGGAGGGTTGACTTTGTTGACTTGTTGACTTTGTGGACCGGTTGACTAGGTTGGACTAGTTGACCATCATCATTACAATGGTTGTCATTTTCAAGCAAAGACTTTTGCTTGCTTGTTGTAGTTTGCAAAATGAGTGCATGGAAATGATATTGCCTTTGTCATGATATGAACCATCACATAATACTTGGTTGACATTATGGCTAATGATGCTTTTGGATTATGAGAGGGTGAAAGACAAAAGAGAGGCTCATTCTTGCTTGACCTTTCTCTCTCTTGGTTTTGAGCTCTCATGCTCTTGCTCTCACCCTCTACCTCTTGCTCTCTCTCTTTAGTCTATGGTTCACTTGTCTCATGAGTTGAGAAGCAAGAACCATAGAGCAAAATCCCAACATACTCTTCTCTACTCATTCTAGCTTACAAGGCCTAGCAAGCCAAGTGATCTAGTTTCTTCAAAGTCCGAAGAACAAGCCAAAGGTAGAAGCTTTCGAGTGGATCCGTCTTCGACGCAAGGAGACGACGAGGTGAGGCCGATCCGAACTCCGGGACGAGTTGAAGACGAAGGAGTTCAAGAAAGGTATAGCCCCCTAACCGAGTAAGTAAACTCTTGTTAGGTTGTTAGTTAGCAGTTTAACAAAGATCCGGGTTTTGAGTCCATGTTACCGCCTCTAAGAAAATCGTTTTTCACCAAATTCCGCAAGCCCGCAAGTACCGGGAGAGGTAGCATGGACTTACAGTGACCCGGTTGTGCGGCCATACAAATAATTATTACATCAATTTACAAATTTACATGAATTGAAAGAAAAGAAAACTCTCGTCTCACAACCCCCGGCTATTCACCGCAACCGTGTAATTTGCTTTTCGTTACAGGCTCGTACGAATTGCTGATTCCTAGTATATCCAATGTATTCATCTGTGATCTGAAATGGCTTTCATTGCAGTATATATCTATATATGATGTTATTTAGGCGTTGCATATGTTTTACAGCCGCGCTAGCCCAGCCCCCGCTCTGTCGTTAGTTAAGTAACCTAACGGGTAATGACGGGACCCCGTGGCGAATGCGAATGGCATAAGCGTACGTCATATTTTGGTTGTTTTCTGCAATGGTAGGATTAAATGATGGGACGCATTAAAAGAACTAATGCAAGAATAACACGCATTAAAAGAACTGATGCAAGAAAATAAACCAAGTACAAGTCGTTGGAACACTTTGAAAACCACTCGGTTCTTTTCAAAACTAACTTTTAAATGCGGAGCTTGAGCCACTCCTTTTAAAAGCTATTTCGTTCCTTCGATTATATCAAGTTCACTACGTTCAAGGTTTCGCCAAAACCATCCGTAGCCCTCCGTCATTTCATATGAATAATCAACAGTATTCAAGCTGTGTTTGTTGGCCTTAGTCAAGGCACAGTGTTTGGTAGCTGGTGGGTATTCATATGTTGCATAGATAGAATGCGTTGGTTTGGGACAGTCGTATTACTTTGTTGGCCATAGTCAAGGGTATATACGGGTGGGTTCAAATCAACCTGGACAACGACAGGTAGAACTTGACATGTGACTTATGATTTGTTGGCCTTAGTCAAGGTCATAAGAGCATGGGGCAAAAAAAAATCCGCATCGGGAGTTTCAAAAGAACTGAAACTTGCTAGCGTTGCATACCATTTGGAGTGTGATGATTCTGGTAGGATTCCTTCAGTTTTGTCACGCAAGGATATTTGGATCCCGATCCTACTGTGAGTATATGCTACTCCTCGGGAAATTTCTCACTTAACGATCAATGCTATAAACCAAGTAGGTGTCTAGAAAGGTGTTAGCGTGGCTACGCCCACAGGGAAAAGAGGTTATTTAATTAAGGAACTTCGCGAAAGCGTTGGAAAACCTCCCTCGAAGTACCGACACTAGCCTGGCTGAACGGTTAAGCAAGTATTGTACGGTGAGATTGATCCCGACTAATTCTTCCTTTTTGGTTTAGAGGAGGGATTCGAGAGAAAGTGGGAGCCATCCTGTTTAGACAAATTAAAAACCACTCTAAACTTGCAAGAGCATCATGCTGAGTGTTTTCTTCTCTCTCTCTTAATTGCAGCGACCAAGTGACCGCACCTAGGTTACATCTAGATAATAATATGACTGAATCTGACTGTTATGACTGGCAAAGGTCTGTCCAGATGTCCATTACCCATGACAAGCTGGGACACCTCTTAACTAATCAAACCCCTGCTGTCTCAGGTCCAGTTTCCCCTGTCACGGATGTTTACATCCAAAGGACATCGGAAAAGGATTGTGCGAAAGCCAAGTGCCTCGTGTTAGCCTCAGTTGATGGTGCAAACCAGGGGCAGCACGAGAAGATGGACTCAGTTTCGATCTTCCTCCATAACAAAGATTTATATGGAGAGCAATCTCGTATCGCAAGATATGAGACCTCGAACGAATTGCTTCAAGCAAGGTTGGCTGTCGGGTCATCTGTAAGGGAAAACGTCCTTACAGAGACCAGCTATTTTGAGCTCACGGACCTGGAGACCACGTTGAAGAATGGGTCAAGTACTGACTTAATTCTACAGTCCCTACCCTCTGCTTATACCCTGAAAGAAACCAGGGAAGAAAAAGGAAAAGCAAGGGCAAAAGTTTCAGGACTGGATATAGTAAAAGAGGGACGTTCCTATTGTAACGGGAATGAACAATGGCAGAAAGATTGCAGGGCTTGCAAAGCCAGTAGCCAGAATTCGAAGCATGTTGTGGCTTCGGCTTCGAGTGTGTTTGTAATAGAGAACTGTTTGTCAGTTAACCCTACTTCCTGGGTATTGGATACCGGATCAGGATCTCATATCTGTAATTCGTTACAGGCTCTGAGAAACCGCAGGGTTATCAAGAAAGGTGATATGACTCTCAGGGTTGCTAACGGAATGAGCATGGATGCTGTATCCGTAGGGGAATATCACCTAGGACTGACAACTGGGCAGATATTGATTCTGCGTAACTGTTTGTATGTACCAGGTGCGACTTGTAATATCATATCTGTATCCTTACTTTCTAAGGAAGGATATGATTTTGCTTTTGTAAGCGATGTAGTAAACATCCACCTAAATCAAGTACTGATTGGGTCAGGTACATTAAATAACGGTATATACGTATTGAATCAAGCTCAGATATTCAGTGTCCAGAACACACTTAAAAGAAAGTCTCCAGAATTAAATCAGGCTTTCTTATGGCATTGTAGACTGGGTCACATCAATGAGACACGGTTGACTAAGTTACATAAAGAAGGACACTTGGATCCGTTCGAGTACCAGTCTTATGCCACTTGTGAATCTTGTCTCACGGGAAAGATGACAAAGACTCCGTTCACTGGACACGGAGTAAGAGTGAGTGAGCTCTTGGGAATCATACACAGTGATGTGTGTGGTCCAATGTCTACACATGCGCGAAGCGGTTATTCATACTTCATTACTTTCACAGATGATTTCTCTAGGTATGGACATGTCTTCTTAATGAAGCACAAATCCGAGGCCTTTGAGAAATTTCGGGAATACAAGAATGAAGTTGAAAAACAAACAGGGAAAAGTATTAAGACATTAAGATCTGATCGAGGTGGAGAATACTTGAGTGCCGAGTTTCTGCACTACTTAAAAGAGAATGGAATTCTCTCTCAGCGTACTCCTCCATACACACCACAACACAACGGTGTATCGGAAAGGAGGAATCGAACCCTATTAGATATGGTTCGTTCCATGATGAGTGAGGCTGAGTTACCGCGATCTTTCTGGGGTTATGCACTAGAAACAGCTGCACATCTCTTGAACCAAGTTCCTACTAAGACAGTGCCTACCACACCATATCAGATGTGGAGTGGGAAGAAACCCTGTCTTAAATCCTTTAAGACATGGGGATGTCCAGCTTTTGTAAAAAAGCAGCATGCGGACAAGCTCGAGGCACGATCAGTACAGTGCAAGTTTGTGGGATACCCAAAGAACTCCAAGGGGTATCTTTTCTATTACGCACAGGAGCAAAAAGTCCTTGTTTCTCGTCATGCCCGCTTCTTGGAAACTGAGTTTTTAGAAAATCAGATAAGTGGGAGCGCAATAGAACTGGAAGAAATTCCAGAACCACAAGCTATTACTAAAACCTTAGTAGAACCGAAGGTTCAAAGGAACCGGACATTCCTACGCAACTCCGCAAGAGTAGTAGGCAGTTTCATCCGCCCGAGAGATACTACGGTTTTCTCATAGACGGGGATAGAGAGGATTGGACCATGGATTATGGCGAGCCTACTAGCTTCCAGCAAGCCATTCAGAGCGGTGACTCGGTAAAATGGCTGGATGCAATGCGGACCGAGATGGATTCCATGTACACCAACAAAGTTTGGACTTTGGACTTTGCTCCAGAAGGGGTAAAACCCGTAGGCTGCAAATGGATCTTCAGAAAGAAGATTGGTGTAGATGGGCAGGTTGAAACCTATAAAGCTAGGCTCGTTGCAAAGGGTTTTCGTCAAAGACCTGGTTTGGACTATGACGAGACCTTTTCTCCGGTAGCCATGCTTAAATCCATTCGGATCCTTCTTGCCATTGCTGCTTCCACGATTATGAAATCTGGCAGATGGACGTAAAGACGGCTTTTCTAAATGGAAATTTGGAAGAGTGCGTCTATATGGATCAGCCAGAGGGATTCAATCAGAGTGGGAGCAGCGGTAAAGTGTGCAAATTGCTCAAGTCCATCTATGGACTCAAGTAGGCATCGCGGAGTTGGAACATCTGCTTTGATGATACTGTCAAAGAATTCGACTTTGTCAAAAACCCAGATGAACCATGCATTTACAGTAAGATTGTAGGGAGAAATGTGGTATTCCTCGTCTTGTACGTCGATGACATTCTCCTAATAGGAAATGATATTCCTATGCTACAGTCAGTCAAAGGATTCTTGTCGCAGAGGTTCTCCATGAAGGACCTGGGCGATGCCAACTACATTCTGGGGATCCAGATCTATCGTGATAGATCTAAGAGGATGTTGGGACTTTCACAGTCAAGGTACATCGACACCATACTGAAACGATTCAGTATGGAAGATTCCAAGCGCGGTAATCTACCGGTTTGTCACGGAATCACCCTCTCCAAAGAGATGTCTCCCAAAACTGATTTGGAAAGGGCTCGCATGTCATCAATACCCTACGCATCTGCGGTAGGCTCTATTATGTATGCAATGTTGTGTACCAGACCAGATGTAGCATACGCATTGAGCGTTGTAAGCCGGTATCAGTCGAACCCAGGGGAGAAACACTGGATAGCAGTAAAGAACATTCTCAAGTACCTGAGAAGGACTAAGGAGATATTCTTGGTGTATGGCGGAAAAGACCTCCAGATTGAGGCCTTTGCTGACTCCAGCTTTCAGAGTGATAAGGATGACTCCAAGTCCATGTCGGGTTATGTCTTTACCCTCAATGGAGGGGCGGTTTGCTGGAAGAGTTCCAAGCAGGAAACCGTTGCTGACTCAACTATGGAAGCAGAGTACATAGCTGCTTGCGATGCCGCAAAGGAAGCTGTCTGGATGAAGAAGTTCCTCACGGAACTTCAGGTGGTTCCTACCAGTGTTGATCCAATACCGCTGTATTGTGACAACAACGGCGCTATAGCTTTACCAAAGGAACTCAGGTCCCATCAGAAGTCCAGGCATATTTTGAGGCGGTACCACCTGATCAGGGAGATCGTTGATCGCCGGGAGATCGAGGTAAAGAGAGTAAATACGGAAGATAACACTGCTGATCCACTCACGAAGGCCTTACCCCAGACTCAGTTCGAGCGGCTGATCGAGATGATAGGTCTTCGATACGCCAGTACATGTCCTTAGTGCAAGTGGGAGATTGTCAGTGTATATGCCCTAGAGGCCATTACTGTATCATACTAGTATGTATATTACTTAATGGAAGCTTAGGATATTCACCTTGTATTGACAATCTTGCTCAAAATGGTAGTATGCTACTTGGTTTGTTTCTACTTCAATGTGTACATGTGTTTATTTTAGTATATCGCCTATACACATTAGTGGAGCCCTTAGGATCTTTGCTTGATTACCAGCATTGTGATGGCAGTCACACTAGTGGGGCTGGGTAATCTATAAGCACATCCTTATGCAGGTCCCGGGTCGCAGGACTATCGAGACAGGGCATCGATACTCCGGAGTAGACTAGCGCATGCGCTTCTCATCCCAGTGTGGGAGACGGTCTGTCCCACAGCCGTCGGTACGTCGTACTTGAGATAGTATGCGGGTGCTCGTTGGGATACGAGTACACTGGACAGGACTCGTCGGGAACTGACTAGTTGGTATTATGCCTATCGTTAGTTATCAGTTCCCAGGTGACATGAGTACAGCTTAGTCCGCTGACTTGACACTGTCACTTCGCCTCGAGTGTGTTCCCACTGTACTTTGATTACTACCCTACCACGGCTCAAAGGAGTCGTTCAAACAGGTGGAAGTTGCGTGCAGTCCCGAAGCACTTGGAGGTGTTGGAGGTAGTGCCCTCAGAGTCAATTATTGGATCACAGGTACGTGATTGCAATGATTGAGGGAGGACCTATCCCGGTATGACAGTCTTACTCGAGATGATAGTATGCTATCTGGTTTACCTTTATCATCGTGTACTGTTTTAGGTGACCTGACACGTCGCTATTACACGTTGATAGAGCCCCTAGGATTCTTGCTTGACCACCAGCAGTATGAGGGCGATCATATAAGTGGGAGCTGGGGGTCTACAAGCATATCCTTAAAAGGTCCCTAGTCGTGGGAGTTTCGAGACCGGGCATCGATACTCCATTAGTAGACTAGTGTATACAGTCGAGACCCCGACGAGGGGCGGTGGCCGGTCTCACAAGCCACTGGTGTCAGTTGGATCACCTAAGATGTATACAGGTGCTCATTGGGTTATGAGTACACCGGACAGGACTCGCCGGGAACATGCTAGTTGGTCATATACCAGACGTCAGATGGCAGTTCCCTGGTGACATGTGTGCAGGTTAGTTCATCGACCTGGGGATCGTCATTTGTCTCGTGTGAGTTCCCACTGTACTTTGATTACTACCCTACCACGGCTGAAAGGAGTCGTGCAAACAGGTTTTAGTTGGGTACAGTCCCGAGCCACATGGGGGCAGTGAGCGTATCTTCAGGGGTTCGTCTCTCCCGGTATTGGGGGTGAGGTCGTGCTGTGTCTAGGAGAGCCATTACACAAAGTCCTTGGCCAAGGCAAGGAGATTTGCTGGTAGGTATTCCAGTAGTATCTCAGGGTGTTCTGGGCTACACTCCGACACGACTTGTACCGCTTTTGGGGGTTTGACTTTTACCAACCCCATAGGCCCGCCATGCGATACTCATAGACGAACGGACCGGACTGCACGGATATTGTCACTGATAGGCTCAGTTAGGTGTCGGGGTGAGCTTCCTCATCGACGTCCTATTTGGTCAGTACCTGGTAGCCCGTCACGTATTGGCTTATACCTCTGACGTGCTAGTGGTTAAATCCACAACCAAGGTGTTGACGAGTCTTTAGAGTCCCCCACATTCTGTTACTCAGCTTTCGGGCGAAACGCTGTAGAGGCCGTATGGAGATATGGCAGGGTCCGATCAGATACGTGCGGTATTGCACGGATCAGGATCGGACGGTTTTGTACTAGTGGCCGTATAGTTATATGGCAGCGTTCGATCAGATACGTGCGGTATTGCACGGATCAGGATCGGACGGATATTACTAGCCGGCTTTGGTTTAAGCCGGATCCTAGTATAGTACAGTGTAGATTTTGTCTCATTGCATTTGTATCCGGACGGAATACAGATGCGGGTGTGTATGCACAGTATTGGGTTTTCCTGTAATTTATTACGGGACCAGTTTTCTGGAGTTGCCAGTTTGCTTTCCGTTCCGGCCGGTTTTCCTTTGTTCTTTCCCGGCCGGACTTTTCCGATGGAGGGGGTAATTTGCAGTTTTGCAAATTACAATTGTGGAGGGGGTATCTTGCATATTGGTGGCATCATGATGGCTTTTCATGATGAGATCCTTTCTTTGCTTTATGTGATTAGGATGGATTTGAGGTTGATGGAATGTTTAGTGATGATTATGTTTGGATGTGGTCACCCTCCTCCTTTTACTACGATCACCTCCTTTCATGCTTCTTATCCTTGCTCCACCATTTTCTAAGGATATAGTTTTCATTTTAGAAAAGAGAGAAGAAAAAGAGAGAAGAAGGAGAGAGCTTCATCTTGATCTTTGAGAGAGTAGCATTCTTGATCTTTTTTATGCTTGGAAAAATGAAAGCACCATTTTTCATATCTTCATTCCTCCATCATCCACAAATGGCAACAAACCCCAAAGTGAGACATACACTCTACACTATATTCCTACAGCATATCTTGAGCATGTCGATTTGCCGGCTTCATGCGCGAGTTGCCTCGGTATTGAGGTGGGAGCCCGTAAAAGTACCCGGCTTAGTGGTGCCCTTTCCGACGAGGAGGAGATGGACGGAGATCCCGCGAGGAGATCGGAGTGGAGATGAAGACCGGAGGACTCGGATCGTATGGTATATTTCTCTACCCCCTCTCTAGATAGCTTAGACTAGTTTAATGGCACGATCCGGAGTTTAGTGCGCGGTGGTGCCGGTTTGCTAAGTCCGCAAAAATAAAAGTTTACCACCGTTTCCGCGTTTGGCCGTCGGATAGACGGCCGGGGCGCCGCCGTGCACTTACAGTGGTATCAGAGCCTCGCCATTAACATAGTCTAGCTTGGTGTAATGTGTTTTTCTGTTTCGATCGATCGAATGTTCCAAAACTGCATTTTAGTTCGAATCAGTTTCTGTTGAAAATTTTTGGTCTCGAAAAATTTTTCAGGTTGTAAAATATTGATGTACTGGAAAATCTAAGAGTTCTGTAAAAATTTGACGAAGTAACTCCACAGTGGGAGCGCGGAACCGCCGCGAAACCCCCCCTCGCGCGGCCCTTCCGCCGCGCACTATTCACATCACTTCACCAAATTTTTTCAGAGGCCTTCTGGGCTTAAAATATGGGTTTTGGAATATTAAAATTGGGCCCAGGATTTCTGTGAGTGCTACAGTTTTGATTGAGGGCCCACTTGTTAATTTTTGATCGATCGGATATTTTAAACACATTTTTCACAGTATTTACATTATATCTGCGACCGTGAATGTCACTCGATCGGTAAATCCGGTCTAACTGCTATAGCCCGGTTAGACGGATATGCGAACGTGATTTTCACGTTGATGTTCTATGTATTTGCTGTGATGTTGCGGATCGGTCGTGGGGGTAGCCTGGATGCAATGCTAGTACAGTTTTGTTGTATTATGTACATTTGATATTGCGGGGCGAGCGTCCGACATGTGGACTGCCGTCACTGCCTGTTTGTATTATTATTTTGGGGCACGACCTGGTTACGGTCGATGTACCCGTTGTATGTATATTTTACTTTCTGTACTAGGATTGCCCCGCGGAGGGGTGCACGGATAACCGGGTTCTGGAGGGCAACAAGCCCGCATCTCATGGCATTGAGACGGAGGGGGCTTCACTCTAGGATTGGCAGGGCTATTCGCCGCACTCGTAGGGGGTACAGGTTGACCCAGGAGGGGTGCCCAAGTTGCCGGATTCCGTGAAGTGCTGGGTGGTCCATTCACGGTGCTGAAGGGGGCTGCCTCGCTTCAGGTTTTGGCAAGTGACTTGCCGCGCCCGTAGGGGTCTAGGTTTTCATTGCGCAGGCTATCCACACGACCAGGGGAACGTCGGGTTTCAGTAGTGGCTCTGTGAAACCCGGGGATCCCAGATATCTGTATTGTTCTGTGATGCTGTTCATTCTCTGTGATGTTGCATTTTATTCACTCCTTGAGCGAATATAATATATTGGTATATATATTAGTAGATGTTGTATATGTTTTTCATCCGCGCTAGTCCAGTCCCCGCTCTGTCGTTAGTAAGCTAACCTAACGAGTGATGACGGGACCCAGTGGCGAATGCGGATGGCATATACGTACGTCAGTATATTTTCGTTCTTTGTGGTGTGATTAATTGATGGGACTGCATTGATTCGGATCAATGCAAGTTAAAAACAAACCTAATCTGATGTTGTTGGAACACTTTTTCAAAAAAAAAAAGCTGTTATTGCAAGGACGTTCACTTTTGTTTTGCATCGTGGTATTCATTTGGAATATCCTGCTCCTCAGTCGATGAGGCAAGGGCCGAGATCCCTTCACCGGGAGTGACCCCTTGGACAGAAGTTTGCGTCAGGGCATTGACTTCACTATAGCCGATTACTTTTGCTTTGCACCGTGGTATTCAGTTGGAATATCCTGCACCCCATTCTACGGGGAAAGAGCCGAGATCCCTTCACCGGGAGTGACCTCTTTAGTAAAGGTTTTCGTCACTATATTTTCTAAAAAGCTATCCGTTCCTTCAACGATATCAAGTTCACTACGTTAAAGGTTTTCGCCAGAAACCATTCGTAGCCCTCCGTCGTTTCATATGGGTAGTCAATAGTATTCAAGCTGTGTTTGTTGGCCAAAGTCAAGGCACAGTGTTTGGTAGCTGTTGGTTATTCATATGCAGCATAGATAGATGCGTTGGTTTGGAACAGTCGTATAGCCTTGTTGGCCAAAGTCAAGGGCTTGTGCGGGTGGATTCGAATCAACCTGGAGAATGACGGGTAGAACTTGACATGTGACTTATGATTTGTTGGCCAAAGTCAAGGTCATAAGAGCATGGGGCAGAAATCCATCGGGAGTTTCAAAAGTACTGAAACTTGCCAGATATGCGCATACCTTCTGGAGTGTGATACCGTGAGCGGATTCCGTCACGTTGTCATGCGATGAGAGTTGGATCCCGATTCCCACTGATGAGTTAGTTTACTCCTCGGGTGACCCCGACTAATTCTTCTTTTAGGTTTGGAGAAGAATTTGAGGTACAGTGGGAGGATTCCAGATTAGATAAATTGGTAACCATTCTGATCTAGGTTAGAGTGCACGCTGAGTGTTTCTTTTCTCTCTCTCTTTGGCAGCGACCATTGACCCGACCCTAAGACTTTGACTCAGTGACCAAGTTGACCGAACCTTCTTAAACACCGGCTTTTGGATTGTCAGAGTTGCAAACCTCATTGCCACTCCTACTTTTACCCTTTTCTCCAGGACACCCCGTTTTACTACGAATGTCCACTTCCATTGGACAAAACCATCGTATGGTTAGATACGAACTCGAAAGAATTTATTCGAGGATGGTTTCCGGTTCTGGAGAAAACGGATAGGATTATTCAGTTGTCTTTTCTTTTTACCCTCTCTCAGGTTACGAGTACTCCTTGGTTTAGGGGTAGTACACCTATTACGCAAATTGGATTGTCTTCTTCCAAACCTTAGGCTGGTGCCGACAGGTAGGGAATGAAGAAAACCAATTAGCATAACAATGGTGTGCAGAAGGTATTAAGTTCAGACAAAGCAAGGGATTAGTAAGAGGGCAAAGTAAATTGCAACAGATATTCACGACCAAACCAAATATTTCGTTACCACTCCCACATCACCTTTGTATTTCTCCAGGACACTCCGTATCACTACGAAGATCCACAGTTTATTTGGATACTCCATCGTATGGTTATATACGAACTCGAATGGAACTTGTTCCAGTTCGGGGATGGATTCTGGTTCAGGAGAAATAGGAATAAGGTTTATTCGGTTGTCTTTTATCTTCACCCTCTCTCATTGCGAGTGTTCCTAGGATTAGGACAGTACACCCATTATGCTTATTGGATAGTCTTCTTCCAAACCATAGGCTGGTGCCGAACGGTAGGGAAGGAAGAAAACCATTTGGCCTAAAGGGGTGTACAGAAGGTAATGACTAAAGACATATGAAGGGATTTGGAGAGGTGGCAAAGAATTATACGGTTACAGTCGTGAATCTGGAAGAGGCATTACTAGGAATACCAGGATACCCCATCGGAACATTTCAATGTTTCGGTATCACTGTGTACTGTTAAAAGAAAACTGATTTCCCGATTAGATACTTACTCCAGGGTATGTATTTACCAGGTATGATTCTCACATCTGTATGGTTTTACAGATGATGAGTAGGAGTAAGTTATTGGGAATTGGATGATCATCCTCATTATATCGGGATTCGTTGTAATCGGTGATATTTGAGGAGATCATCTGGGCTGTTTGCCGGTCGGCAAATATTTGGTTTTGAATATCCGCTGTTGTGCACCAATTTCAAATTGATATATCTGTACGTCTATTTTCATAGAGTGAGATATACCTTTTGATATTATGTCGATGACATTTACCTATATCAGTGGATGGTTAGGTAAGGAGAATTAAACAGCGGTGTAATTCTTCTTAACCATAAGTACAGTTTTCAACCTACGACACACAGTGAGTGAGTTATCAGACTCAAGGGACTTGTACAGAGTGTTGTATGATGTCCAGGGTCCATCAGGACAGAGGGGTTGGTCCTCGTACTATATTCGGTTTACTTATGACTTCTCTAGTTTTTAGACAAGTGTTTCGTGAAAACACAGGGTCCGAATTTGGAGAAGTTATGGGTATTTGAATAGAGTAGAGAACCAGGTGTAGCAAGTATCGGGATTCTTCAAAGAGATCGAAGATGTAGATACTTGTGTATGGTATTCAGTTGATAGTGATGATTAAGAGAAATTGCTTCTCTTTCAGGTTACTCATAATTGGAAGCATTCCTAAGTTGAGTAACGCTGATTGGCCTCTTTCCATTTAGTTGACATGCACTGGAGACAGTTGCATGATTTGAATCTGGTTCAATTAAATCAGTGCCTCTGGTCCTATATGGGATATAGAACAGTTCATATCTTAACGATGTTAAGGTACGGGGAGTTGTCCGGCTTATGCTTAAAACCAGACACTGGACAACTCAAGGCACGTTTCTGTAATGGCTGTTTGTGGGTTGACCCAGGCTATGACGCGGGTTGATTTTCTACCATCTGGATGAACAATAGCAATATTGTTCTAGACTCGCCACAGTTTTAATAAAAATGGATTTTTTCAGAAATCAGTAGTGGGAGTATGGTAGAACTGGAAGTGATTCCGGAACCACAAACGATTACTGAAGATTTGATAAGGAACCTAAAGATTCAATCTGATTTGACATTCCATTGGCCACTCCGCAGATAAGGTGGGTAACTTCAGGCACCCGAGAGGCACTACGGTGGCCTCAAGGACGGTGACAGGGAAGTTCTTGTTTACCCACAATTACCATTGCTGTTGTTCCAGGCTGCGAGACCCGGTGGGAGGATGAGTATAGCGTCGTTCTAAACTAGTTTTAGAAGTGTACGTCTATATGACTCTGCCAGAGGGTTGTCGTAGTCAATGGGAGCAGCGGAAGCATTGGTGGACAGGTAGCTTATGTCTATTTATAGACTAAAGCAGAAGTAGCGGAGATAGATCATCTATTTCTGATGTGACAGTCATAGGTTTGACTTCATCAGAATAGGGGATGGATCTGTTGAGAAGGTAGTAGGGTGTGATATCCTGGTATTTGGATAACATACACAGAGTAGGAAAAGAAACTCCTATACTACAGTCGGTTATACTTTGGTCGTCACACAGTGGTTTCTCCACAAAGGAAATGGATTTAATATCTGACATACTGGTTACTGGATCTATGGTTTTAGATCTAGATTTGGGTGGTTTCCCAATCAGGGTACTTGACAGCATTCTAAGAGTATTTAGGATGGACGACTCCTGGCACGGTAGTGTACCTGCAGGTAATGGAGTCACCCTCTCCAAAGGTGTCTTACAGACTAAAGTGGAGAGGGACGTGCATGATTGGCAGATCACTTGCTAAGGCAATTGAGTCAATCGTGAGATGTCAAGTACCACACCAGATGTTGTTCTTGCACTAGATGCAATAAGTTGACATTAATCCAATCCTGGAGAAACAGTCGGAAGCAGTTTTAGAACATAAGTGGATGTTCTAGGGATATGATAACGACAGCCTCATTTAGGAAACAGTTATCATTCCAGGCTTCCAAGGTGACATGGACGACAAGCAGGTTGTCAGAGTTATAGTTTTCCTTCTGATGAGGGGCAGTATTTTGGACAGGTGATCCAAGGCAATACTGAGGAAAGCATGGCGCGCAGGATACTGATTGAGTTCAGTTGACGATACAGTCTAAGAAGTTTGGATTTGGAGTTCATTTATGAGCTATGTCCCATCAGACATCCAGACACATTCTAAGACAGGTATTGCTCATTTCGGGAGATGGGTTTCTCCGCGAACTTGAGATATAGAGAGACATAGAAAGAAACATCAAGGCGGATCCACTCACTAAGGCTATTCCTCGAACGCAATAGTTCCGCAAACGAGCTTTGTGAGACTGACTAGTAGAGGAGTTGGGTGTTCGGTATCACACGGGCTGTGAGTATGCGACATCGCAATAATTAGCCTTGAGTGCAAGTGGGAGATTGTTGGAGGTAGTGCCCTCAGAGTCAATTATTGGATCACAGGTACGTGATTGCAATGATTGAGGGAGGACCTATCCCGGTATGACAGTCTTACTCGAGATGATAGTATGCTATCTGGTTTACCTTTATCATCGTGTACTGTTTTAGGTGACCTGACACGTCGCTATTACACGTTGATAGAGCCCCTAGGATTCTTGCTTGACCACCAGCAGTATGAGGGCGATCATATAAGTGGGAGCTGGGGGTCTACAAGCATATCCTTAAAAGGTCCCTAGTCGTGGGAGTTTCGAGACCGGGCATCGATACTCCATTAGTAGACTAGTGTATACAGTCGAGACCCCGACGAGGGGCGGTGGCCGGTCTCACAAGCCACTGGTGTCAGTTGGATCACCTAAGATGTATACAGGTGCTCATTGGGTTATGAGTACACCGGACAGGACTCGCCGGGAACATGCTAGTTGGTCATATACCAGACGTCAGATGGCAGTTCCCTGGTGACATGTGTGCAGGTTAGTTCATCGACCTGGGGATCGTCATTTGTCTCGTGTGAGTTCCCACTGTACTTTGATTACTACCCTACCACGGCTCAAAGGAGTCGTGCAAACAGGTTTTAGTTGGGTACAGTCCCGAGCCACATGGGGGCAGTGAGCGTATCTTCAGGGGTTCGTCTCTCCCGGTATTGGGGGTGAGGTCGTGCTGTGTCTAGGAGAGCCATTACACAAAGTCCTTGGCCAAGGCAAGGAGATTTGCTGGTAGGTATTCCAGTAGTATCTCAGGGTGTTCTGGGCTACACTCCGACACGACTTGTACCGCTTTTGGGGGTTTGACTTTTACAAACCCCCTAGGCCCGCCATGCGATACTCATAGACGAACGGACCGGACTGCACGGATATTGTCACTGATAGGCTCAGTTGGGTGTCGGGGTGAGCTTCCTCATCGACGTCCTATTTGGTCAGTACCTGGTAGCCCGTCACGTATTGGCTTATACCTCTGACGTGCTAGTGGTTAAATCCACAACCAAGGTGTTGACGAGTCTTTAGAGTCCCCCACATTCTGTTACTCAGCTTTCGGGCGAAACGCTGTAGAGGTCGTATGGAGATATGGCAGGGTCCGATCAGATACGTGCGGTATTGCACGGATCAGGATCGGACGGTTTTGTACTAGTGGCCGTATAGTTATATGGCAGCGTTCGATCAGATACGTGCGGTATTGCACGGATCAGGATCGGACGGATATTACTAGCCGGCTTTGGTTTAAGCCGGATCCTAGTATAGTACAGTGTAGATTTTGTCTCATTGCATTTGTATCCGGACGGAATACAGATGCGGGTGTGTATGCACAGTATTGGGTTTTCCTGTAATTTATTACGGGACCAGTTTTCTGGAGTTGCCAGTTTGCTTTCCGTTCCGGCCGGTTTTCCTTTGTTCTTTCCCGGCCGGACTTTTCCGATGGAGGGGGTAATTTGCAGTTTTGCAAATTACAATTGTGGAGGGGGTATCTTGCATATTGGTGGCATCATGATGGCTTTTCATGATGAGATCCTTTCTTTGCTTTATGTGATTAGGATGGATTTGAGGTTGATGGAATGTTTAGTGATGATTATGTTTGGATGTGGTCACCCTCCTCCTTTTACTACGATCACCTCCTTTCATGCTTCTTATCCTTGCTCCACCATTTTCTAAGGATATAGTTTTCATTTTAGAAAAGAGAGAAGAAAAAGAGAGAAGAAGGAGAGAGCTTCATCTTGATCTTTGAGAGAGTAGCATTCTTGATCTTTTTTTATGCTTGGAAAAATGAAAGCACCATTTTTCATATCTTCATTCCTCCATCATCCACAAATGGCAACAAACCCCAAAGTGAGACATACACTCTACACTATATTCCTACAGCATATCTTGAGCATGTCGATTTGCCGGCTTCATGCGCGAGTTGCCTCGGTATTGAGGTGGGAGCCCGTAAAAGTACCCGGCTTCGTGGTGCCCTTTCCGACGAGGAGGAGATGGACGGAGATCCCGCGAGGAGATCGGAGTGGAGATGAAGACCGGAGGACTCGGATCGTATGGTATATTTCTCTACCCCCTCTCTAGATAGCTTAGACTAGTTTAATGGCACGATCCGGAGTTTAGTGCGCGGTGGTGCCGGTTTGCTAAGTCCGCAAAAATAAAAGTTTACCACCGTTTCCGCGTTTGGCCGTCGGATAGATGGCCGGGGCGCCGCCGTGCACTTACAGGAGGCAGTGACGGTTAGACAGGATTCGTCTCTCCCGGTATTGGGGGTTGACATCGCGCTGTGTCTAGGAGAGCCATTACACGAGTAGTCCCTGACCAGGGCAAACGAGATATACTGGTAGGCTTCCAGTGTTATCTCAGGATGTTTTGGGCTTCACTCCGACACGACTTGTACCGCTATTGGGGGACTGACGTTTACCGCCCCCTAGGTCCGCCATGCGATGTATCAGACGAACAGACCGGACTGTACGGAGAATGTCACATTCAGGCTCAGTAGATGGGTTTCGCCTCGTCAATCTTCTTGTCGGCATCTACCTGGGGACCGTTACGCACTGCTAGTGCCGCTTGCGGTCTGTGGTTAAACCTACTGCCAGCGTAGTGTCGAGTCTTTAGAGTCCCACACAGAAAGCTATTCGCCTTTAGGCAAAAGAGTAGAGGTCGCATGGTTTTGCGACAGGTCGCATGGTCTTGTGACAGGGTTCAGTCACATCCGTGAACTTGTGAACGTTTAGTGTCCGGACAGTTTATACTAGCGGGCTTTGGTTTAAGCCAGATCCTAGTATACGTATTAGGATTGGTTTTATCCAGTTTGCATCCGTGTTCCTCGGAACGCGGATGCGGGTGTGTATGCACAGTTGACGGAGAGACAGAGGCAGAGGATTCTCATTAGGGTTGTTGACCGTTGACTGTTGACTATTGACTTTTTGCTCAACCCTAATGAGAATATGATATATATATATATATATTTAGCAATAATATTAATTAAGTATTATAGTGACATGGAGGGTTGACTTTGTTGACTTGTTGACTTTGTTGACCGGTTGACTAGGTTGGACTAGTTGACCATCATCATCACAATGGTTGTCATTTTCATGCAAAGACTTTTGCTTGCTTGTTATAGTTTGCAAAATGAGTGCATGGAAATGATATTGCCTTTGTCATGATATGAACCATCACATAATACTTGGTTGACATTATGGCTAATGATGCTTTTGGATTATGAGAGGGTGAAAGACAAAAGAAAGGCTCATTCTTGCTTGACCTTTCTCTCTCTTGGTTTTGAGCTCTCATGCTCTTGCTCTCACCCTCTTCCTCTTGCTCTCTCTCTTTAGTCTATGGTTCACTTGTCTCATGTGTTGAGAAGCAAGAACCATAGAGCAAAATCCCAACATACTCTTCTCTACTCATTCTAGCTCACAAGGCCTAGCAAGCCAAGTGATCTAGTTTCTTCAAAGTCCGAAGAACAAGCCAAAGGTAGAAGCTTTCGGGTGGATCCTTCTTCGACGCAAGGAGACAACGAGGTGAGGCCGATCCGAACTCCGGGACGAGTTGAAGACGAAGGAGTTCAAGAAAGGTGTAGCCCCCTAACCGAGTAGGTAAACTCTTGTTAGGTTGTTAGTTAGCAGTTTAACAAAGATCCGGGTTTTGAGTCCATGTTACCGCCTCTAAGAAAATCGTTTTTCACCAAATTCCGCAAGCCCGCAAGTACCGGGAGAGGTAGCATGGACTTAAAATTGTGACACGTATGAAGCGGCGGTGGACGCAGCCCTTTTGGTTGAGGAGCGTCTTTCTAAGACGTCGGTTGTTCCGGAACCGAAGAGGGTTCGTACTGATGTATCAGCATGGATACAAAGGTTTGGATGCCGCGACAGAGTTTCTTCAGACTCAGGGAGTAGTAGAGACGTGGGACGGGGCCAGTTATTCAGCTCTTATCCCCAGGTGGGTCAGTAGTTGTCGTATAGGTGCTATGGGTGTGGCAGTCTACATCATCTTGTTAGGGATTGTACCGTGATACGACAGAGAGAGGCAGTCGTACCGCAGGTTACCTTACCACCTTCTCCACCTCAGAGAGTGTTGCCTCTTATGCCTGTTGTTGCCCGCTTCAGACTCATGCTCAGAGAGGTCATGGTCGCGGTGGTTTTGTTCAGAGAGGACGAGGTGGCAGAGGCAGAGGCCATCCAGTAGCAGGTAGTGGGTAGGCTCGGGTGTTTTCCTTGACTCATCAGGATGCGCAGGCGTCCAATGCAGTGGTTTCAGGTACCCTTTCTGTATGTTCTTCGATGTACATGTCTTGTTTGATCAGGGATCTACGCACTCGTATGTTTCTACACACTTCGTGCCGAGGTTGGGCCGAGAGTGGTGTTTGCTAGATCGGCTGCTTGTTGTGTCCACTCCTGTTGGCGATTCGTTTGTTGCGCGACATGTGTTTTGGTCGTGTGCCGTTCGGATAGGAGATAGATAGTTGTCCGTCGACTTGATCCTTCTTGAGATGTTGGACTTCGATGTTCTCCTAGGCATGGACTGGTTAGCTACGTGCTGCGCGTCTGTGGACTGCCGTAAGAAGACAGTCAGGTTTTGTTTTCCCGGCGAGTCTGTTCTTGTTGGGCAGGGGGACCGTGGTGCCGCCCCTCACAGTTTGATTTCAACCCTTTGCGCTAGTCGGATTTTGAGGAGAGGATGTCGGGGATTCTTGGCTTTCATTCGTGATATTGGAGCCACAGTGGAGTTGTTAGACCGGGTTCCTATCGTGCGAGAGTTTCCCGACGTTTTTCCCAATGAGTTACCTGGTTTTCCGCCATAGCACGATATTGAGTTTTGCATTGATCTGATTCCTGGCATGGGGCATATTTCTATACCTCCTTACCAGATGGCTCCAGCAGAGCTTGGAGAGCTTAAAGTTCAATTGCAAGAGTTGCTTGATATGGGACTTGTGCATCCGAGTGTTTCACCTTGGAGATCTCCTGTTCTGTTCGTCAAGAAGAAGGACGGTAGTTTGAGTTTGTGTATTGATTATCGTCAATTGAACAAAGTTACGGTGCAGAATAGGTATCCTTTACCTCGCATTGACGATTTGTTTGTTCAGCTCCAGGGTGCAAACATTTTTCGAAGATTGATTTGCGTTCGGGTTATCATCAGTTGCGGGTTTGGAATGATGACATTCCGAAGACTACTTTTCGTACACACCACGGGCATTATGAGTTTCTGGTGATGTCGTTCGGACTCACCAATGCCCAGTAGCGTTCATAGATCTGATGAACCGGATTTTCAGGCCGGTCCTCGACCAGTTTATTATTGTGTTTATTGATGACATTCTGGTCTACTCTAGGAATCGTGAGGAGCATGAGCAGCACTTGAGGATTGCTTTGCAGACATTGAGAGAGCACCAGCTGTATGCTAAATTCTCAAAGTCCGCATTTTGGCTTGATAGAGTTGACTTCCTGGGTCATGTGGTGACGGGAGACGGTATTCTTGTGGACCCGAGGAAGATTGAGGCTGTGCAGTTTTGGCCCAGACCTGTATCTATGACTGAGGTCCACAGTTTTTTGGGCTTAGTTGGTTATTACCGTCGTTTCGTGCAGGATTTCAAGAGTATCGCTGCACCGCTGACCGGACTGACCCGGAAGGGGGTTCCTTTTCTTTGGATTGATGCATGCGAGCAGTGTTTTCTGCAATTGAAGACTCGGTTGATGACTTCACCAGTTCTATCTTTGCCTTCTGGATCGGCTGGCTTTGTTGTTTATTGTGATGCTTCTCGAGTAGGGCTCGGTTGTGTATTGATGCAGTATGAGAGAGTGATTGCTTATGCTTCTAGGCAGCTGAAGAAGCACGAGCAGAATTACCCCACTCACGATCTTGAATGGCCGCGGTGGTCTTTACGTTGAAGATTTGGAGACACTACTTGTACGGGGAGTCATTATAGATTTTCATGGACCATAAGAGCTTGAAGTACATCTTCCAGCTGTGGGACCTGAATCGGAGACAGCGCTGTAGGATGGAGCTTGTGAAGGATTATGATTATGAGATCCTTTATCACCCGGGCAAGGAGAATGTGGTAGCTGATGCTTTGAGTCGTAGGCCCGGGGGTAGCTTGTCCCAGTTGAGCGCTCTTCAAAGGCAGTCTTCAGTAGATTGGTAGATCTTGTGCGATGGTAGAGTACAGTTTGAGTTCACTTCCACCAGGGGACAGCTTGCTCACGTCTGCGCCCATCCACTTCTACTTGATCGTATCCGTGAGGCGTAGCCCAGTGATGCCTGTTTGTCAGAGATTCTTGAGCTTGTTCGACAGGGGGCAGATTCGGAGTTCTTGATTGATGACCAGGGTGTGCTACGTTACGGGATTTGCTTGTGTGTACCAGATACCGTTGGGTTGAGGCACGAGATCCTAGAGCAGGCACATCATCAGCCTTTAGCGTTCATCCAGGTTACACCAAGATGTACCATGACTTGAGAGACATTTACCAGTGGGAAGGGATGAAGAGCGATGTTTCGGACTTCATTTCGAGGTGCCTGACTTGTCAGCAAGTCAAGGCTGAGCATCAGAGATCGGCTGGAGAGTTGCAGCCTTTACCCGTTCCTGAGTGGAAATGGGAGCAGATTTCCATGGACTTTGTTGTGGGTCTACCCAGGACCAGTTGGGGGGTATGACTCCATTTGGGTGATTGTTGATCGGTTGACGAAAGCGGCTCACTTCCTTCCAGTGAAGACCACTTTCGGTTATGCTCAGTATGCTCAATTGTATATAGATGAGATTGTGCGTTTGCACGGCGTTCCCACATGCATTGTATCTGACAGGGGCACCTAGTTTATTAGCCATATTTGGAAAAAGCTTCAGGAAGTTTTGGGTACCCGGTTGAGATTTAGCACCGCTTTCCATCCGCAGACCGATGGTCAGTCAGAGTGGACTATACAGACTCTGGAGGATATGCTTCGTACGTGCGTGCTTGATTTTGGTGGCAGTTGGGATCGTCACTTGCCGTTGATTGAGTTCTCCTACAACAGCTTTCAGGAGACTATTCAGATGGCACCTTTTAAGGCCTTATATGGTAGGAAGTTCCGATCACCAGTCTGTTGGACCGAACTTAGCGAGAGTAGGGTTTTGGGACTACGGAGAAGATCTTTCGTTCACCAGACTACGGAGAAGATCCAGCTGATTCAGGACAGGATGAGAGCAGCCCAGTGCAGATAGAAGTCTTATACCGACCGTCATCATCGCAGACTTGAGTTCGCAGTAGGGGATCATGTATTCCTGCGGATTTCTCCGATGAAGGGCCTTATGAAATTTGGGAAAAAGGGTAAGCTCAGTCCCAGATTTTTAGGTCCTTTCGAGATCCTTGAGCGAGTTGGTACTGTTGCTTATCGTTTGGCGCTCCCATCCAGTTTTCCAGATATTCACCCCATGTTCCATGTGTCGATGCTTACCTTCATGATCCTTCTCACATAATTCGGCACCAGACCGTTCATCTTGAGCACGATCTTTCGTTCACCGAGCAGCCGGTAGTTATTTTTGATCGGCAGGTGAAGAAACTTCGATCAAAGGTCTTGCCATCTGTGAAGGTACTTTGGCATAGCCCAACTGGTGAGGAGATCACTTAGGAGGCCAAAGGCGAGATGCGGAAGAAATTCCCTCATCTCTTTGAAGGTACGCTTAGTAAGAATTTTAATTCGGGGACGAATTTCTTTAAGGGGGGAGATTGTAACACCTTAGAATGCGATTAGCATTCATTAAGCGTTAATGCGGGTTTTTAGGGAAAATTTTACCAAATCGGTTTTCTCACATTTTATAACAGTTAATTAATATTTTATTATTATTTGTTTTCACTTGCACACAAATGTGCATGTTAATGTGAGGGTTAGTTAGTGTTAATCTCGTTAAGTGACCATGACACCTTAATTAACCCATGCCGTGATTTAACATTGCCCTAGATATTTGTGAGAGATATTTTCTTTGTTTTGGATTGAGAGAGAGAGGTAGCTAGGTGAGTCATGGAGTCTTTAATGAAGCATTAATGAGAGCATTAATGGAGGTGAGGGAGAGAGTAAGAATAAGGATTTAGTTCACCCTACCATCACCTCACTCTCTCATTATCACCTCACTCACTCACACACTATCCTTCTCTCTCACTCTATCTCTTTCTCAATTATTTCTCATTCCTTCCTCCTCTTTCAAACCGAACCCTTACCAATTCATCACAAAACCTTCACAAAACTTGATCAAATCTCACCCAAATCACTTCTCATGTCTCGTTTTGCCTCTAAGATCACTTGGAGCTTGGAAAGCTAGGATATTTGAGCTTGTGTGGTTAGGTAATGATCTCTATCTGTTAAGGAGGTGTTTTTAATGTTGTGTAGCTTATTAGTTTCAGTTGGACGCATAAAGTTTAGTTTCGTGCAAATATCGTATTTTTAGTGTCATTATGGAGTCTCTGTGATCTGCTGTAGAACAAGGTGTTTGTTGGAAAAGTTCCCATCACAGTGACCTAGTGTTGTGACCTAGAACCCAACATAAAAACCTGAGACAATTCCCAAATTTCATGGCCGCAGATTTATTGGTTCTGGCCGCAAATTATGGCCAGAGTGGGGGCTGGTGTGTTGGGTCTTGGTGGTGGGGTCTCTGGGGTTGTATGTGGTCTCGTGGAACTTGCAAATTTCACTAATTATCTGTGTATCAAAATATGGGATCACTTTGCTATAATCTAGTGTTCTGAATACGCATGTTACGTTATACGACATGGTTCATGATCTTGTGTAGCTGCTGCACATGGGTTGGTTTCGTGGTGTCGCTGCACACGTTAACCACTAGACGAACACTTGTGAATTAGATTGGAGTTGGTGCGTCGGTCAAACGTAGTGTGTACATGATATTGATCGATTTCTGAGATTTGCACTTGTTATATTTATATTAATAGGATCGCAGGCGGGGACTTCGGACGCTGCGAAGAAAGGGAAGCGGGTGATTGGATTTACCTAGCTCGACATCGTCGGTGAGTAGATTTAACATCTACGGGGAAATCGCCCGTATGGCGTTAAGCGTTAGGGCTAGATATGATATGATATGATATTAGCTGCATGCTTATATGCACATATAGAGATTGTGCATGGACATCATTGCATATTATTACTTGTTGTGCCTGGACTTGTACCCATTGGACACTGCACTATTATTGACAGTTCATGTTGCACGATCACTAATTGTATGCTACACACACCCGTCGATAATTGTCATGACATACTTACACATATGAATAGGTGATGTTGTATTGGTTAGTGACATGGATTCTTGTGCGATTGCACATATGAAATATATCATACATACATACCTACATGCTTACACATTTACCTTGCTATAACTACATGTTCACACTTATATGATGTTGTGTTGGATTTTGGAAGAATTGGGAACCACGTGATAGAATTAACAACTTGATGCATCCAAGTAGCAGTTTTCCCATGACATGCTCATATTGCTGTTTTATGTTGCATATATCATATTTACATGGATTTACGCATTGAGATATGGATTTCATGTGATTTCTGGATTTAAGAACCGCGGGGATATTTCAAGAAATGTGCATTTGTATTGAAAACCCGGTTTCTCTTGATATGATATTTCAGTGCGTCCACCATGTGATTCTCGGTTCTAAGATTGGCATGTGATACCCAATTCGAGGAGCGGGAGGCACGTCTGCTGGTACATGGTGGACCCGGTATGGTACCCCGGGGCAAGAGGTGATTTCGTGGTGTAAACGATGAGCCGGGCAGAGGGACCACTACCTACCGGTGATATTATTTAGACTCGGTGGATATCTAGAGGATACCGACAAGTGTCAGGTTCAGACATGCTACATGGATTGCGAGTGTCGATGTGGACACCCAGGTTCCATGAGATGTACGGACATCAGGGCCAGTCGTGGTGACGGTGCCTGACAGATGAGTATTTACGTGTCGATGCTGGACGCTAGTTTTCATGATGTTTTCGGGTGTCGATGTTGGACACTCAGGTTCAATGAGACTTACTGGATATGAGGGCCGATCTGAGGATGCGGTGCCTTTGATATTGGGATTTGGAGTGTCATTGATGGACACTGGTCTTCCCACGATGAGGATTCCGTGAGAGTGACATGTTTTATCCCATGCTCGGCTTTTATTTGATATGCATTGCTTCATGTAGTTGTAGTACCCTGATGATGTACCTTTACATAATCGTTGCATATCCATTTTCCCGTACTTATGCTATCAAAGTTCATGATAGATTATCGCTGTTTGTGCATATTTGCGATTACGGTATGACGTTATTTACTATTCACGAGTTGGCAACTCACCCCCGTTGTGCTACAGTGTTTTGCAGGTTTGACCCTCAGGGTAGTCACGGCAGGTCGTCTTTTTATCTCTACTTTTGCAGATACCGCTACGGTTGGTTGTAAGGCCTTTCTGCTATAGTTGGGTTTGCGGTTATCCGATGATCTCATTGTATATCTTTTGTATCTAGTACACTCCATCTACTATCTCATGTATTGACTTAGAGACGAGTTGTGAGGATCGATGTTGTATATTCTTATGACTCTAGTTGTCGTGCTCGTGTGAGCCGGCCTTTATTTATATTGAATATTGTCTTTTCCTTCGCTACGGCATCGTATATCTGTTGTGGTGGTTGTTTCTGTCTTTGGGCAAGATTTGCTCCCGGTTGGGGATTCTTTACTTATATCTTATGTTTGTACCCGTTTCGGGGCTAGTTTTTACAAAGGAAGTGCTGCCGAAATTTTTATGAAAACAAACTTAAGCTTTAAGTTTTGCTTGAGATTTAAAAATGGGTTTCTATCTTTTCCTTCTTGTGATGGTTTAGATTGCTGGGTTTCGGCTTACTTATTTGCGTTACGCCTGTAGACGTTACGAAGTCTAAGTGCCGGTCATGTGCCTAACTTGGGTCATGACACAATACCACTATGCAAAGAAATAACTAGAAAAGCAATCAAAAGACGAAACCGAGGGTTGTAGCATCTACGAGTTATCGCTAAAGTGGCCACTACCAGTGAGGGGATCTCGGCTCTTTCCTTATCGAATAAGTGCTGGATATTCTACAAGAAATACCGCTATGCAAAGCAAGAACTAGAGCTACCTGTTTTGGAAAATTCGATTCCACAACTTCTTTAGGTTTATTTTTTTCATTAATCTCATTAATGAAGTCCCATCAAATTATGCTTCCAAAGCATCACAGAAAAAACAAAAGCAACAATAGTTATTATATATCATATATATAATATAAGTATTCGTCTCAACATATAAAGTGATCACATCACAGAATATCAGCAGCAGAAGAACACGTATGAAACATTGGATATACTAGGAATTCCGTGTTTTATTTAAGCCAATAAAATACGTGGATTCCACGGTCACGATGAATAGCGAAACCCACATCCTTAGACCCCTACGAGAGCAGCAAGCAACCCTACCAATTCTAGAGTCAGGAGACCCGGTCTCGACTCCTCGAGATGGTCTCCCTCTGGACCCTAGAACCCGGTTACTTGTGCTCCCCTCCTTGGTTCTATCCTAATGTGGAAAAGTAAATAATATACATCAATAGTGACATCATCCTCAACTCAACCCGGAAGTGCCCCAATAAAATAATATTACATACATGGAATTTTACATGAATGAAAATAAAAACCCCTGGCTATTCAAACACGACGATCCAATATAACATATCACAGCAACACATAACATCACATGTCATCAACGAAAGTAAGTATGCATATCCCAATTGTCGTTGACATATAGCAAAGAAACCGGCGATACACCACATATTACACTTACGGTCGCAGAAAAGAAGGTGAAAAACTACAACAATTGGAATCCGCAACCACCTTAGATATCATAAACCCAATGTATCACATACTTTGGATTTCATGCCTAACCAATTGAATACCTTAGACATCACATGCCTAACAATTATAAACCCCGCATTTTAGTCTCGATATTGAAAACACTTTTCAATATCCTGTCGGGTAATTCAACTAGATTTCCGATAACCTAATCGAATGCTCGTCGGAAACTTTAGTGGACGGCCGCACCCCGATGCCATCGACGAAGTGCACTAAGGCGGAACACTGCAGCCGCGAGCATCCGAACGGATGCTTTTGGCGATGGGGTTCTCCTACAGTCACTTGGTCGGGGCTATGGGGTATGGCTATCTAGTATGGTTACGCGGCGAATATCCGCGTACACTACTTAATTGCGACGGACTATTGATCCATATCAAAATTCCGTGGCAACCGATCAAATGAGACTAAACTGCTAAATTTATAAACTTCGAACTAGTTATCTCATAACTAATTATGTGGATTCCAAATATTGTATCACAATCATAGATAGCTATATGAAGTTAAACTTTTCGATCGAATAAGCAAGCACCCAAAATTTCCCAACAAGCTCAACACTTGAGCGGAGTTCAAAAAGTACACAGAACACGCCACAATTCCTATGAACCATCTGTAGAAGGGCCGACCCATGCCTCACTCATGTCACTACGAAACTGTGACAAACTCTAAGGTATTACCGTGGTACTGCGATCCAAAAAGTCGAGTTTGGTTATCGTTCTTCTAGAGGGTCAACATAATCGCTTGCATGATTTTCTGAAAATTTTGAACTCGGAAAAATCCAACTCTTGGAAAATTCTAGCAAGGGAAAATATGGGTTATTGATATCCGTTCAAACTTTTTAACATCGTCTAAATAACCCGAATACATGTTAGAATTACGATTACGAAACACTCCGAGTTGCCTTTGCAGAAAGTTAACATCACATGAAAACTTAGCAAAAACAAAAAACACCTGAAACACCAAAAACCCAGAGACTGGAACACCATGAAAATTTGAAGCCAAAAAACCCACTTTGACCCGGTGAGCTCGGTTTTTAGCCCTATTTGGCCGGCCAACTTTGCACCAAATTGCTCCAAATTTTCATAGTGTTCACGTTATATCACATATAATATTCTACAGTTGTTTAAAAAAAAAATTTGAAGACTTTTTAAAATCGACAGAAACTAAGTTCAAGTGTTTCAAGTTTCGGAGTCGTTTCGGTTTCATAATCTAACAAACATCGTCAAATTTTCTAGCATGGCTCTGATACCACTGCAGGGTTCCCTAGGACGGCAGCAAGGTTTCGAGAGGCACCGTCCATGCCGTTTTCAATTTTTTGCCGTTCTAAAGAACCCTAACCTAGAATCTTTAACTAGAGTTTTAAACGAAACAACATGTAAACAACTTTACATCTAAGAGAATGGGAATACAACCTTTGTAGACCGGTCCTTCACTTCTAATGCTCCGTGAAGTAGTCCTTTCGCTCCAAGTAATGAACTCCCGGACTCTAGAGAGGGTTCACATGAAGAAATGAACAAGCTTTCTCAATGTCTTCGAGGCTAAAAATGATCTACGTCGAGGAGACTCAAGCTCATGCTACCTCTTCACTAATGGTGAAATTAGTGAAGCAAACACCCTAAACTAAATGGCTAATAGTAGAGGATGATGAAGTAGGAAATGAGCTCACTTTAGATTAGTTTTTCTCACAATATTTTCTCACCTTGAGAAAAGCTAGCAAGCTTTCTCAATGAAGAAGAAGATGAAGAATCAAGAATGAGAGAATGAACTCATGTGGTGAGAATAGCAACCATGGGTGAGTTAGTGTTATACACTAACTCATGTAGAGAATAAACCATGGGTTACAATAATGGTTGGGTTAATAAATATCTACAAGTAAAAAAAACTAGTAGACTAAGTCAAAGATGCTACAAGCTTCTCCAAGCTTCCAAGCATGTGACTAATTTCCTACTAATTTTGATTAACTTTAAATAAAGAAAACCATACATTATCATAAGCTTGGTGTGAGTCTCATACACCCATGTCACATATGGCATCAAGCATGACACAAAATAATGTACATTAATATATATCACATATATACTATATGCCCACAAGTGAGAAAAGAAATCTTAAGTGAGCTAATATTAGTTAATGTATGTTAATATATCAAATATATAATTATACATTAAATTATTAAATCAACGCTTGATTTAATAATCCGGCTATATCACATACAACCGACTAATATCAAATGTTACAATCTATCGAATTAACACTTGATCTGATAACCCGGCTATTTCATATATAACCGACCGATATCACATATCGCGAGAATAGAATGCGGTATCATATACGCGCATTAATCTCGGTCCCGGACATATCACATATGTGCTCCTACTTCGTTTCGCATGAACCAGGAAACCTATGTGTAGGACTCTAAAGACTCGTCAATACGCCGGCAGTAGCTGATGATCATATCGTACACCCATAAGCTGCAAGCGGTCTGATAAATGTAACGGCCACCCGGGTATTGAGCGATCATAAGATTATCACGCAAGCCTGCTCATACTCCTGTGAATACAATCAGTAACATTACCATACAGTCCGGTCACCTCGTCTGATATGTCGCATATCTCGCCTGGGGGTGGTAAACGTCAGCCCCAATAGCTTGATAAGTCATGCCGATGTGAGGCTCATAACGGGTCGAGAAACTACTGATAACACTTACCAGTAAATCTCAGAAACAACCATGGGCAGGGACTTACTTCTATGGCCAATCGAGCACAGTGCAACATCAACCCCCAATACCGGGAGAGACAAAATCCCCACCTATCGCTCATTGCCTCCATGTGACTCGGGACTGTACCCAAAAACCACCGTTTTGCACGTTCTCTTGAACGTGGTAAGGTGGAAATCAAAGCACAGTGGGAATCACACAAGAGTCTGACGATCTCGGGTTAACAGACTAACCTGCACCAGTGTCACCAGAGAACCGCCATCTGACGTGAGGTATAATACCATCTAGGATTTCTCGGCGAGTCTGTCCAGTGTACCCAGTCTCCACTGAGCATCCGTATATCATCTCTGATGTCAAACACCTATGGATATGGGATCATCCATCGCCCATCTACATGGGTCGAGAAGGTATACGCTAGTCTACTCTGGTATATCGATGCCCCGTCACGATACACCCACGACTAGGGACATTAAAGGATGTACTCTCGGACTACCTTTGTCCAACTAGTATGATTTGCATCACAATCCAGGTAGTCAAGTAAACATCCTAAGGGCTTTATCAACATGTAATAGAGAGACAATCAGTGTACATGTTAAGATAAAGAGTAACCAGATAGCATACTATCATGTCGAGCAAGAAAGTCCTCCCTATGTATGTCCAAGCATCCACTATAGTATACATCATACGTACAATAATGGCCTCTACGGCATACATATAACTAACAGCTACGCCTCTGGGAAAATGAAATTTATTTTAATTAGGTTCGTACGAAAGCACGGGGAATCTCCCTCAAAGTACCGGCACTGGCCTGGCTAAACGGTTGGCGAAGTTGTAGAATGTAATTAATCCTGGCTAATTTTCTTTTTAACGTGTGAAGGAAAATTTGATAAAAGCAGTGGGAGACATCAATTAGATAAGATAATAAACGATCTGATCTTTGCAAGAGCTTTCACTGAGTGTATTCTTTTCTCTCTCCTAATGGCAGATAACCATGACTGGACTTAAACTACTGTTAGAGAAAAATAAGCTAACTAGGCCAAACTATAAAGACTTGCTGAGAAACATTAACATTGCTCTCACATATGATAAAGTATCATATGTCCCCACTGCCTCAGCACCGTCCAGCCCAAGCCCTGAATTTCTATTGCAGATAAAGAGATCCGCAAAACGTAGGATATTGACTGTGCTACTGCCAAACGCCTCACGCTTGCATCGATGAACAATACACATCAAAAGCAGCACGAGCAGATGGATGTTCAATCCATCTTTTTCCACACAAAAGAGTTGTATGGGTAGCAATCTTGTATCCTACGATACGAAGCATCTCGAAAGCTGTTTCAGATATGGATAGCGCCTGGCACACTGGTCGGCGATCAAGTTTTGAAGATGATACCTCTTATTAAAGAGCTTGAGGGTCTCGGATAGACAATGGAGAACGAGCAATATGTTGATATTGTTCTACAGTCTCTTCCCTCTGCCTCTGATCCATTCATGTAACATTTCAGAAAAATAAAATATTATTTTTTGGGAATTTTTATAATTAAATAATATTATATTGAATATTTTAATAAGGCGGTATAATTAAATACCGATAAATTGGGGAAAATTTGGAAAATTATAGAAATTACTAAGAAGAGGGTGCTTTAATAGATCTAAGCAAATTATGAAATTTTATGATTTATTATACACTAATTTAGTGCTAATCGCGATTAAATATCGCTAATCGCGCATTAAGCTTGTTTTGTGCAAAACATGTACCGTGTCGTATTTTACACTTGTGTTACATTTTATAACCATGGTTTCATTTGGGATTTATGTTTTAGTTTTAAAAATGAAATGGAAAAAGAAAAGAAAAGAGAAGAAAAGAAAAGAATAGAATATGAAGCATGGGAAAGAGAGAGAGAGAGGTGAGGGTCAACCTTGGTCATAACACTTTGTCCCCCATCATCATCTTCATCTTTTTCTTCTCCCTCTTCAGCTCCATAGCAGCACCTCACTCCCCCTCCACTCCAAACCCTCACTTCAACATCAAAAACACCCCAAAACTCCTTCCCCACTTCATTAAAAATGTGCACAAGCTCAAAAGCAACACTTTGGACCAAGAAAGTTTGCATTTTGGTGTTCTAAGGGATTCATGAGTACCAAATGGGGTAATCTTTTCACCATATGTGTAGTTTTTCTTTCACTTTAGCTTAGATACATGTTTAGAAGTGATTAGGCGATGTTTAGTGAACTTTGAAAATCTTAAATTAGGGATTGAGGAATTCTTGAGTTGTAGTTGTGCAACTGAACTCTAGTGGTGACCTTAAACCCCCCTAAGTGTTAGAAACCCAGAACCAACACACGATAAAACCTGAAACCCAAATTTCTGAAAAACAGAAACTTTCATGTCGGTTTGTGAACTATTAGGGTGTGCAGGGGAATCTGGGATGACCTGGGATAACTACGAGATAAGCAAACAACCGTAGTAGACTAGAATTAACCTTAGGTACCCACTGTAGCCAGACGAACCCAATTGATGACCCCTTGGCCAGCGAGCTCGGATTTGAGGGTATAGGGCTCAGCCACTTGGGTGAATTGGGTGCCCAGGTTGCTTCTGTAGCTAATATGCACCCTATACATCACCCCAGTATTGTTTGGGCAACTAGTTTTTCCCTTAAATAAAATCTGGGACCAATTTCTGTAGTTACTGTTTTGTTTCGGGTTATGTTTTACGTATTTGAATTCTGGATTTTAGTAATTTGATTTTAACCCGATGGTTTGACGTTTGTATGATGATGTCGAGGGTTGTTTAGTGGTTTGAAAGGCGTAGTCCATAGGTTCTAACCTATAGGCTTTTAGCGCGTCATTTTGGTTTTGATTTGGATTTTAATATGGCACGATACGTTACGATGTGTAGGTACCCCCATGAAGACTTCGAGACAACAAGCAAGCGCGTGGCGACGTCGGCATCGGTAAGCGAAGGTCAAGGTGAGTAGATTATATCTACGGGGGAAGTCGGGTGGATGGCGTATAGCACCCCCGCAGTTCGTAGTATAGTGTATGGATATATTTATATGTTATTGTGAGGTTATGATTATCTAGATAGACTTTGGAAGTTATGGATAATTTAGTATCATTGGATGATAGCGTCATTAGTTAGTTTAGTCGTGGACCTTAGAATAAGGTTCATACACGCATATATACAAATATAGATGGTATCTGTTTGTATTAGACTTAGATCAGTACCCCAGTTCTGAGATATGATGATAAGGATACCAGATAAATGATAAGATTAATGTGATAACTGATCCGTACCCAGATTTGGGATGCCATACGACGGATTTACGTACGAGCTATATATTTATGATATATCCGTACTCTTGACTCGAGGATATCATATTGTATATTGTATCGTATGTGATACTATTGATGCGGGATCACCGACTATTATATTTATATATATATCGACTCAGAAGTAGGTGGTTTCCCTTACCCTTTCGGTTAGACTGTACGTTTAGTCCTGTAGTACTTATAGATGTTAGACTAGACTCGAGTCATACCTATTTCAAAACTAACGAATCGTGAGTATTTTAAAGACATGCCAAGGGATTCTACGGATATTTTCAAAAGACGCATCTTTCCTTAAAACAACGTAGCCCTTATTTTCTAAACACCACGATTCGTGGTATTTCAAATGGCAAAACTGTATGACATATATATATATTGATGTGGATTCTTCACTGTTGTGTTTATTATTCATTTTTCTGCATATTCTTGCTATTCGCACCGCATTGCATCTTTAAATGTGTTTATTGTTATATTAAACCCATGCTGTCAGGACACCAGCACCATTATCGATGATGCGTATGTTCCACGTACACCTGCTTGCCGGCTCACACACTTCATCATCGATAATTGCCATGTCACTACACAGTAGGATTGTTGCATCAGAATATGACTCCTTGCATGACAGACTTCCGTACATACATATTTGCACATACATAGATGATGCTGGATTGACTTTGGAGATTTGGGAACTGCATAATATATTTTAAAACTGTATTCACTTAAAAGAGCGGTTTTCCCTCGAAATGTGCATATTACTGTTTTATGTTGCATCATATACGGATATGTTTACATTTCTATTATATGTTGCATACATCATGCTTTGTGATTATATGCATTGAGATATGCTGTCTTCATGAGATTTTTGGATTTGAGAACCGTGGCTATTTCGAAAGAAAGTATGTATTGTTTAAAAAAAACGGTTTCTCTTGATATGATATTTCAGTGCGTCCACCATGAGTTTTATCGGTTCTGATATATATATACGCCATGCGAGGAGGAGTCGTGGGCCATGTGCGGGTACATGGTGTGGCCCGGTATGGTACCCCGGGGCAAGAAAGGGATGCTGTGTATACAGACGGTGAGCCTGGCAGAGGGACTACTACCTACCGGTGATTGTATTTGGGCTCGGCGCATATCCGAAGGATACCGACCGGAGTTGAAAGATGATATGGGCCGATCCGGACTGACGGAGCCCGTGGGCCGATCCGGACTGACGGAGCCATATATATATGAGGATTTACGTGCCGATGCTGGGCACATGTTTCATGATGTTTTCGAGTGTCGATGCTGGACACTCAGGTTCCATGATTTTGATGTGTCGCGAGGGTCACACGTTGATTTATATCCTCATACTGTCATGCATATGCTTTATGATATTTACATGCATGATATTTTGTGTCATTGGTTGACCCGTGGACGAGATCATCACGCATACAGGCATTGATTACATTGTTGGATGATATCCACATACTTATAGACTTGATGCTTTAGTTGGCTCTGATTTCATTGATGATACCTCATGTTTATGATATGTTGCTACCTGAGGTACTGACACGAGCAGTTGGTATTACACTTATATTTAGATGTTTACCCTTGTCACCTTATCATGCTTCAGACTTTATCATATTGAGGATATATATATTTCTAATCGTATTGATCTAGGAATGAGTCATACATACGATTTCTGGTCTGTGATGTTTTCTACTCACGAGTTGGCAACTCACCCCCGTTATGCCACAGTTCTTGCAGGTTTCATCCGTACCGGTTTCATTGCGGCTTTTTGGCACACTGTTTCCTTTCTGGGTGATTGCTTTGGTAGGTGGGTTCACTCGCATCGTGACCACCATTGTACTTATTTATTTTCAGTTGTATCTAGTAAAATTCCATCAACCAGACTTGTATATTTATTTCAGACTTAGAACCAGTTGTGTATTATTTCGACTTTAGAGTCGCGGGTTGTAGTATTATGGTTTTCTTGATGATTTTAAGTTTCCTTTTGAGTTTTGATCCTCGCCCTTCGGTGTTGTATATTATATTTCTTGCGTGGTTATGACCGTCGATTGACGAAGAGCTAGCTCCCGCTTGGGGATGCCATTATTCATATTATGTATGTTGTACCCTTTTTGGGGCCAGTATTTACAAAGGAAACTCTGCCGAAATTTTTAGAAAAGACTTGGGTTTTTAAAATGCATAATTTGGCTTATGCTATTAAAACCATTTCTTTAAAACCAGTTTTCCTTCATTTATTATTTAAAATAGTTTTACATTTCTGGGCTTTTGGCTTACTTGGATTAGATGGGGTCCTGTAGACTTTATATGATTCAAGGGCCAGTCACGTGCCATTTCGGGTCGTGACAAAGTTGGTATCAAAGCGCTATATTAACCTTGGTTCAAGTCTATGTTTGACTATGCGGTGCCTAGGGTGTTTGTATATATACGGGATCTAGGCTTGACCTTACGGAACTTAGACTTACTCGAGGGGGTATTACAGCCGAATTTTTGTCGCATAGGTTGACCTTGGTTGATGGAGTAAGTGACTTAAGAAGAGTAACGTACCGTGTGTATGTTCCGCGGCATACTTACGATACGCTACTCCGCCTAAGAAGCCTTAGGATGTACATTTCCTTGCACATTATTATATTCATTCCTATGATCTATCCTCATCGATTTTGGTTTATGATTTTGCTGCCACAATTACAGGGGTAGAGAGAGCTACGGCTAGAGTTGCGGTCAGCATGAGCTCGTCAGGAATGAAGACTGACCACGGCGTGATTCCAGGGACTTACGATTGCATAGAGGCATCGTTTTATTATGTTTTCGCGCCATGAGCATTTGATGGATCGCTTTTACGAGATTTCTCGGGCGTGCAGATCAGCACCACAGGATCAGGCTACTGCTAGAGGCCAGCTAGAATGTGATGACCGTCGATGCACCGATTAATTGATGATTGAGGCACTGTTCAGCGTGCAGAAGGATGAGCCAGTTGTTGCTGCGAACGATGAGATATCACCCTAGATGTTGGAGCTATTGCAGTACGAGTTGTACTTGAGATATGATAGAAGGTCGCTAGTCAACCGAGGATGAATGACTAGGACATGTGGTTCGTTCACTTACCCCGTTGCGAGGTCATCAGATTGATTGATTCCAGCTAGAGACGACTTCACGCAGGTACGTTGGAAGTCGATAGAGACGATCGAATGTCAGAAGCCCATTTTCCAAGTTTAAAGTATTCAGAGACAAATGCAAGTAATGTTATGGACGCTCTAGAAGAATGAAACCCTAACTCGACGTAATGACCATAGAACGCCTTTGAACCTTAGGGTTTACGGCAGTTCAGCGGTGCCATTAGTGAGGTTGGGTTTGCCCTTCTACGGTTGATCCACAGGTGCTGTGGCATGTACTGGAATACTATTAAACTGTACCCAATATATTGAGCTCTTGGGGGATTATTGAACTTTGATGAATCGATCGAACGGTTCGACACCATTCGGATATCATGTGATGGGATACATTACTTGGGAGACATCAGATACGAGTATAGCCGTTGGAGCACAGTCTATGCAGCTACGAAGAGATGAGTCCGAAGCAGTTGACATTTGAGAAAAGTGGAGTAAGCGGTTCGCACGAGATCTTGACGAGATGACGTTCCACTCCGCTGACATCAGAGATGTGATACGCATACAGAGGCGTTGTATATGGATATACCTTCCAGAAGGAGTCACGATGATTATGCAGCCGTTCCGAAACAAGGAATTGATTTAGTAAAAGATGATGGCTTCTGGGAAGTTCGGCAGAAACGAGATTTGGGAGAGGCTTCTACAGAACCTTTCTGGAATAATGTACACGAAGACTTGGACCCAGGAGCGGTCATATTGTGCACACTCAGCAGGCCAGAGTTCGGCATCGTCGACGAGACATGTTACAAGTGACCATGACAATTGGCCAGAGATCTTAGAGGATGTGCTAGAGCGGGACTATTTCCGCCATCTTTGATTTGATATTTTGGACGATTTATTTGCATGATTGAGATTTTGTGCAACACAGTTGCACCTGACTTCGATTTGATGTCATTCGAGATATTGATTTTGATTTCATGCCTATGATATGCATATGATTTGACTTGTACTTTCGGCATAATTTTCACGCACCTTTGATATTTGATTTGACTTTTGTGCGCGCTGATGCACATGGTGGTGAGATTATGTACCATGGTATACCTGATTTGGATTGAAATGTGCTGTATACCATCGATTTTGATTGTGATACTCGATATTTGTTTCGTGCACCTTGTGCACCGGATTGGATTTTGCGCATTTTCGGTGCTTGATATTGGATTTCGTGATTTCGTGCATGTTGAATGCACATGATTTAGATTTTATTCGTGCATGATGGATGCACCTGATTTGGATTTTCGCGCATGTTGGGCGCATGTTATGAGATGCGATTTTGGTGCACACCAGATGCACTAAATCGGGATTCTTCATGCATGTCAGATGCACCTGATATTTGTTGTCAGGCACACCCTTTGCCTTTGACAAGTGTTTCATGCACACCCGTTGCACTTAGATTTTGTTTCTGTGCACATGTATGGCACATTCATGGATTTCGATTTCCGTGCGCACCAGACGCACAGGGTATTCTTATATACATTTTGGGATTGATTTCTTATGGAGCGGTACGTTTTTATGATAATTGCTATTTGTTTTCGTACTGAGCAGGACTAGTCAGAGGACAGTACCTGGATATATTTTGCATGCATCGATAGTTATCGAAGGGATTTCCAAAAAGAGAGCAATAGTCTCAGTATTTATCTACGTGTCTGATATGACACGAAACGTTTAAAACAAGGAAACCCTTCTAAATTATTTTCAAAAACGGCGGGACGTACATGTTAAACAAAGGATAAGTATATATATAGTTATTTCTTATGATATACGTCTGCCACTGTGCCGCGATACGCACATCGCACAGCAACATGAAAGGTTTGGCATGCATTTCCTTCAGATGTTTACATGTATAGTTTTGATTTATATCATATTGGTTTTCGTATTGAATTTGACATTTGTCTTCACTATGACTTCGATGATTGCGGGATGCTTGACGGAGTTTTGATTTGGAGTAATCTGCTCATTGTTCATGCGCATGCATTGCGCTATGATGCGTTTTATGTATTGATGATTTCGGAGCTCAGACGACTTGGAATTTTTACTGAAATGTTTTAGTATTTGAGGGGTTTAAATTTAAATTCGGGGACCGAATTTCTTTAAGGGGGGAAAATTGTAACATTTCAGAAAAATAAAATATTATTTTTTGGGAATTGTTATAATTAAATAATATTATATTGAATATTTTAATAAGGCGGTATAATTAAATACCGATAAATTGGGGAAAATTAGGAAAATTATAAAAATTACTAAAAAGAGGGTGCTTTATTGGATTTAAGCAAATATAAAATTTTATGATTTATTATACACTAATTTAATACTAATCGCGATTAAATATCGCTAATCGCGCATTAAGCTTGTTTTGTGCAAAATATGCACCGTGTTGTATTTTACACTTGTGTTATATTTTATAACCATGGTTTCATTGGGGATTTATGTTTTGGTTTTAAAAATAAAATGGAAAAAGAAAAGAAAAGAGAAGAAAAGAAAGAATAGAAAAGAATAGAATATGAAGCATGGGCAAGAGAGAGAGGTGAGGGTCAACCTTGGTCATAACACTTTGTCCCCCATCATCATCTTCATCTTTTTCTTCTCCCTCTTCAGTTCCATGGCAGCACCTCACTACCCCTCCACTTCAAACACTCACTTCATCATCAAAACACCCCAAAACTCCATCCCCACTTCATTAAAAATGTGCACAAGCTCACAAACAACACTTTGGACCAAGAATGTTTGCATTTTGGTGCTCTAGGGGATTCATGAGTGCCAAATGAGGTAATCTCTTCACCATTATCTTAGATACATGTTTAGAAGTGATTAGGCGATATCTAGTGAACTTTGAAAATCTTAAGTTAGGGTTTTACGAATTCTTGAGTTGTGGTCGTGCAATTGAATTCTAGTGGTGACCTTAAACCCCCCTTAAGTGTTAGAAACCCAGAACCAACACGATAAAACCTGAAACCCAAATTTCTGAAAAACAGAAACTTTCATGTCGGTTTGTGAACTATTAAAGTGTGCAGGGGAATCTGGGATGACCTGGGATAACTACGAGATATGCAAACAATCCTAGTAGACTAGAATTAACCCTAGGAACTCACTGTAGGAAGATGAACCCAATTGGTGACCCCCTGGCCGGCGAGCTCGGATTTGAGGGTATAGGGCTCGGCCACTTGGGTGAATTGGGTGCCCAGGTTGCTTCTGTAGCTCATATGCACCCTATACATCACCCCAGTAGTGTTTAGGCAACTAGTTTTTCCTTTAAATAAAATCTGGCACCACTTTCTGTAGTTGATGTTTTGATTCGGGTTATGTTTTACGTATTTTGAATTCTGGATTTTAGTAATTTGGTTTTAACTCGATGGTTTGACGTTTGTACGACGATATCGAGGGTTGTTTGGTGGTTTGAAAGGCGTAGTCCATAGGTTCTAACCTATAGGCTTTTAGCGTGTCGTTTTGGTTTTGATTTGGATTTTAATGCGGCACGATACATTATGATGTGTAGGTACCCCCACGAAGATTTCGAGACGAAAAGCAAGCGCGTGGCGACGTCGGCATCGGCAAGCGAAGGTCAAGGTGAGTAAATTATATCTACGGGGGAAGTCGGGTGGATGGCGTATAGCACCCCCGCAGTTCGTAGTATAGTGTATGGATGTATTTATATGTTATTGTGAGGTTATAATTATCTAGATAGATTTTGGGAGTTATAGATAATTTAGTATCATTGGATGATAGCGTCATTAGTTAGTTTAGTCGCGGACCTTAGAATAAGGTTTACACCCACACGCACACACACACATGTTTACATTGTTTTACTTGTGCGTTTATGGGACTATGTATATATATATACGTATACTTACACATGCATGATGAGTCGATGAGATAGGGCATGGTGCCATGAGACCGGTGATATGATGTGGTTCGTATTATGAGACACGATATGAGATTTTAGCGGACCTTTAGACGTGTGTTTCATACACGCATATATACATATATAGATGGTATCTGTATGTACTAGACTTAGATCAGTACCCCAGTTAATGAGATATGATGATAAGGATACCAGATAAATGACGAGATTAATATGATAATTGACCCGTACCCAGATTTGGGATGCCGTACGACGGATTTACGTACGAGCTATATATTTATGATAGATCCGCACTCTTGACTCGAGGATGTCATATTATATATTATATCGTATGCGATATTATTGAGGCGGGATCACCGACTATTATATTTATATATATATCGACTAAGAAGTAGGTGGTTTCCCTTACCCTTTCGGTTAGACCGTTCGTTTAGTCCTATAGTACTTATAGATGTTAGACTAGACTCGAGTCATACCTATTTCAAAACTAACGAATCGTGAGTATTTTAAAGACAGGCCAAGGGATTCTACGGATATTTTCAAAAGTCGCATCTTTCCTTAAAACACCGTAGCCCTTATTTTCTAAACACCACGATTCGTGTTATTTCAAATGGCAAAACTGTATGACACGCACACACACACACATACACACACACACACACACATATATAATGATGTGGATTCTTCACTGTTGTGTTTATTATTCATTTTTCCGCATATTCTTGCTATTCACACCGCATTGCATGTTTAAATGTGTTTATTGTTATATTAAACTCATGCTGTCAGGACACCAGCACCATTATCGATGATGCGTATGTTCCATGTACACCTGCTTGCCGGCTCACACACTTCATCATCGATAATTGCCATGTCACTACACAGTAGGATTGTTGTATCAGAATATGACTCCTTGCATGACATACTTGCGTACATACAAATTTGCACATACATAGATGATGCTGGCTTGACTTTGGAGATTTGGGAACCGCATAATATATTTTAAAACTGTATTCACTTAAAAGAGCGGTTTTCCCTTGATATGTTCATATTACTGTTTTATGTTGCATGATATACGGATATGCTTACATTTCGATTATATGTTGCATACATCATGCTTTGTGATTATACGCATTGAGATATGCTGTTTTCATGAGATTTCTGGATTTGAGAACTGTGGCTATTTTGAAAGAAAGTATGTATTGTTTAAAAAAAACGGTTTCTCTTGATATGATATTTCAGTGCGTCCACCATGAGTTTTATCGGTTTTGATATATATATATATACCCCATGCGAGGAGGAGTCATGGGCCGTGTGCGGGTACATAGTGGGGCTCGGTATGGTACCCCGGGGCAAGAAAGGGATGTTGTGTATACAGACGGTGAGCCTTGAAGAGGGACTACTACCAACCGGTGATTGTATTTGGGCTCGGCGGATATCCGGAGGATACCGACCGAAGTTGAGAGATGATATTGGCCGATCCGGACTGACGGAGCCCGTGGGCCGATTCGGACGGACGGAGCCCTATATATATGCGAATTTATGTGCCGATGCAGGGCACATGTTTCATGATGTTTTCGAGTGTCAATACTGGACACTCAGGTTCCATGATTTTGATGTGTCGCGAGGGACACACGTTGATTTATATCATCATATTATCATGCATATGCTTTATGATATTTACATGCATGATGTTTTGTGTCATTGGTTGACCCGTGGACGAGATCCACACGCATACAGGCATTGATTACATTGTTGGATGATATCCACATACTTATAGACTTGATGCTATAGTTGGCACTGATTTCATTGATGATACCTCATGTTTATGATATGTTGCTACCTTAGGCACTGACACGAGCAGTTGGTATTAGACTTATGTTTAGATGTTTACCCGTGCCACCTTATCATACTTCAGACTTTATCATATTGAGGATATATATATTGCTGATCATATTGACCTAGGATTGAGTCATACATACGATTTCTGCTCTGTGATGTTTTCTACTCACGAGTTGGCAACTCACCCCCGTTGTGCCACAGTTCTTGTAGGTTTTTGCCGTACAGGTTTCATTGCGGCTTTCTAGCACACTGCTTCCTTTCTGGGTTATTGCTTTGGTAGGTGGGTTCACTCGCATCGTGACCACCATTGTACTTATTTATTTTCAGTTGTATCTAGTAAAATTCCATCAACCAGACTTGTATATTTATTTCAGACTTAGAAAAACCAGTTGTGTATTATTTCGACCTTAGAGTCGCGCGTTGTAGTATTTATGGTTTTCTTGATGATTTTGAGTTTTGATCCTCGCCCTTCGGCGTTGAATATTATATTGCTTGCGTGATTGTGACCGTCGATTAACGAAGAGCTAGCTCCCGCTTGGGGATGCCTTTATTCATATTATGTATGTTGTACCCCTTTTGGGGCCAGTATTTACAAAGGAAACTCTGTTGAAATATTTTAGAAAAGACTTGGGTTTTTAAAACGCATAATTCGGCTTATGCTATTAAAACCATTTCTTTAAAACCAGTTTTCCTTCATTTATTATTTAAAATGGTTTTATATTTCTGGGCTTTTGGCTTACTTGAATTAGATGGGGTCCTACAGACTTCATATGATTCAAGGGACAGTCACGTGCCATTTCGGGTCGTGACAATTCATAGTGAACTTCAACATGCATAACATGGAGAAGTCACTACCCGAACTTCTCAATATGTTGAGAAGTGCGGAGAGCACGCTTAAGGCGAAGTCTCCCTCTCTGATTGTTGGACAATCTTCCTCTTCCATCCCAAAAGCCAAGGCCAAGGGAAGGAATAAGAAGAAATCCACCAAACCGAGAGGTGGAATCAAGAAGGCACAAGGGAGTGATAAATCCAAGGTTAAGAAGTCGAGAAAAGGGAAATGTTTTCACTGCAAGAAGATGGGGCACTGGAAAAAGAACTGCACTGAATATCTTGATCTCAAGAATAGGATGCATGGTGATGCTTCTGCCTCAGGCGTGTTCATAACTGAAAACTGTTTTTATATAAACTCTGCTTCCTGGGTATTGGATACCGGTTCGAGTTCTCATATCTGCAATTCTGTGCAGGGCTTGAGAAATAGCAGAGTTTTGAAGACCGGTGATCATACTCTCCAAGTTGGAAATGGTTTCAATATACATGCAGTTTCAGTAGGAGAGTATCACCTAGGGTTGTCGTCGGGTTTGTATATTGGTTTTGCTCCCATGTTATTTTGTACCTAGCATGCTTTGTAATATAATATCCTTTTCTTTATTAGAAAATGAAGGATATCATTTTGTATTGCAGCATAATATTATGAACATTAGACTAAATTAAGAGTTTATTGGTTCTGGAACACTTAATAACGGGATATACGTCCTAAATCAACACACAGTTTTCAACATAAAACACACAAATAAAATAAAATTTTCAGATATAAATGAAGCTTTTCTTTGGCATTGTAGGCTTGGTAATATTAATGAAACAAGACTAAACAAGCTTCATAAAAATGGATATTTAAATCCTTTTGAATATAAATCTTATGCTGCAGGGTTGCCTAGCACGACAGCAAGGTTTCGAGAGGCATCGTCCATGCCATTTTCAAAAAATTGCCATGCTACATAACTCTAACCCTATAATCTTAACTTGAGAATTAGACAATACGATATGTAAACAACTTTACATCTAAGTGAATATGGAATACAAGCTTTGTAGACCGGTCCTTCACTTCAAATGCTCTGTGTAGAAGTCCCTTCGCTCTAAGTAGTGGTGATCTGGACTTTCCGTAGGCTCCACTAGTCGAAATGAACGAGCTTGCACAATAATCTTCGAGGACGAAGATGATATACTTTGAGGAGACACCAACTCAAGCTGCCTCTTCACTAATTAAGGATTAGTGAAGCTAACACCCAAAACTAAATGGCTAATCTAGTAGAGGATGATGAAGTAGAAATTTTGCTCACTTTAGAATTCTTTTTCTCATTCTATTTCTTTTCCTCACCAAAACCTACAGAGCTTTCTCTTGTTGAAGATGAAGATGAAGAGAATAATGGATGAGAGAGTGAATGGCAACCATGGGTGAGAAATATCTCATATAAACCTTGTATAGACATAACCATGGCTAAAGATTAAGGTTAGGTTAATAAATATCTAATGCAAGAAAAATTTAGTGGACTAAGTCAAGGGTTTCCACAATCTTCCAAAGCTTGCAACCATGCTTAATTCCCACCAATTTACATTTGCATTGAATAAATAAAACCCTAATAATCTAATGGCATGGTATAAGTCTCATACACCCATGTAGTGTATATCATCAAGCATGACACAAAAAAAGAAAACACAAATAATATATATCACATATATATTAGGTTTGCACATGTGAGAAAAGAAAAGTATAAGTGAGCAAATATCAGTTAATGTAAATTAGCATATCAAATATACAATTATACATTAAATTATCAAATCATCATTTGATTTAATAATCCGGCTATATCACATATAACCGACTAATATAATATGTATCATCTTATTGAATCAACACTTGATTCCATAACCCGGCTATATCACATATAACCGACCGATATCATATATCGCGAGAATAGAATACGACATCACATACTCGTATTAATCTCGGTTCCGCACATATCACATATGTGCTCCTACTTCGTTTTACCTGAGCCAGTAAACCTTTGTGTAGGACTCTAAAGACTCGTCAATACGCCGGCAGTAGGTGATGATCATATCAAGCACCCACAAACCGTCAGCGGTACTAGCTGGGTATAACGGCTACCCGGGTATTGAACGTTCAGAAGATCAACAAGCAAGCCTGCTCATACTCATATAAATCCTGTCGGTAACACTACCGTACAGTCCGGTCTCTTCGTCTAATATGTCGCATATCTAGTCTAGGGGTGGTAAACGTCAGACCCCAGTAACCGATAAGTCATGCCGATGTGAGGCTTATAACGGGACGAGAAACTACTGATAACACTTACCAGCAGATCTCCGTAGAGCCCTGGCCAGGGACTTCCTGTTATAGCCAATCGAGTATAGTGCAACATCAACTCCCAATAACGGGAGAGATAAAACCCCCCTATCGCTCATTGCCTCCATGTGATTCGGGACTGTACCCAAAAGACACCGTTTTGTACGTTCTCTTGAACGTGGTAAGATGGAAATCAAAGCACAGTGGGAATCACACAAGACTCTATGACGATCTCGGGTCTACAGACTAACCTGTACCAGTGTCACCAGAGAACTGCTATCTGACGATAGGTATAATACCAACTAGGAGTTCTCGGCAAGTCCGTTCAGTGTACCCAGTCTCCACTGAGCACCTGTATACCATCTCTGATGTCAAACACCAATGGATGCGGGATCATCCATCGCCCATCATATGGGTTAAGAAGCGTATACGCTAGTATACTCTGGAATATCGATGCCCTGTCTCGATACACCCTCGACTAGGAACAATTAAAGGATGTACTTGTGGACAACCCTGGCCCCACTAGTATGATCTCTATCATAGTCCTGGTAATCAAGTACACGTCCTAAGGGCTTCATCAACATGTGAGAGCAAGACAGTATTACAATACAAGACTGTATGTTAAGACAAAGAGCAATCAGATAGCATAATATCATGTCGAGCAAGAAAGTCCTCTCTATATGTACAATAATGGACTCTAGGGCATACACATAACTAACAATCTCCCACTTGCACTAAGGCCAGTTGTTGTAGTATCTTATACCCAACATCTCGAAGAGTCTCTCAAATTGTATCTGGGGTATGGCCTTCATGAGTGGATCCGCAGTGTTGTTCTTCGTGTCAACTATCTTGACCTCTATCTCCCGACGATCAACTATCTCTCGGATCAGGTGATACTGTCTCAGAATATGCATGGATCTTTGATGGGACCTGGGTTCCTTGGCCAAAGCCACAGCTCCATTGTTATCACAATACAAAGGTATTGGATGCTCGATGAACGGAACCACACTAAGTTCGTTTATGAACTTCTTCATCCAGATGGCCTCTTTAGCAGCATCGTTGGAAGCGATGTATTCAGCCTCCATCGTCGAGTCTTCCACGGTTTCCTGTTTGGAACTCTTCCAACAAACCGCCCCTCCATTGAGGGTAAATTCAAATCCCGAGACCGACTTAGAGTCGTCCTTATCACTCTGGAAGCTTGAATCGGTAAAAGACTCTACTTGGAGTTCTCCATTACCATACACCAAAAACATATCTTTTGTACTTCTCAAGTACTTGAGAATGTTCTTCACAGCTGTCTAGTGACTCTCTCTTGGATCTGCTTGATACCTACTCACTACATTTAGTGAATATGCTACATCGGGTCTGGTACATAGCATCGTGTACATGATAGAACCTATTGCCGAAGCATAGGGTATCCTTTGCATGCGAGCTCTCTCCAAATCAGTCTTTGGAGACATCTTTTTGGATAGAGTGATTCCAGAGATCGTGGGTAAATTCCCACTCTTGCAATCTTCATTACTAAACCTCTTTAGTATGGTGTTAATGTACCTGGATTGGGACAATCCCAGTATATGTTTAGATCTATCTTTATAGATCTTAATCCCCAAGATGTAGGAGGCATCACCTATATCTTTTATTGAGAATCTTTGTGATAAGAAGAGCTTGACCGAGTGCAGAATAGGAATATCATTTCCTATCAAGAGTATGCCATCCACGTACAATATGAGGAAGACAACCTTACTCTCTGCCACCTTCTTGTATATACAAGGTTCATCTACATTCTTGATGAAGTCAAACTCTTTGACTGCCACGTCAAAATAGATGTTCCAACTCCGCGATGCCTGCTTTAACCCATAGATAGATTTAAGCAGCTTGCACACCTTTCTGTTGCTCCTACTATCCACGAAGCCCTCTGGCTGAGTCATGTACACGCACTCTTCTAAATCACCATTTAGAAAGGCGTTCTTAACATCCATTTTCCAGATTTCGTAGTCATGGTAAGAAGCGATAGAGGTAGGATCCGGATGGACTTAAGCATAGCCACTGGAGAAAAGGTTTCATCATAATCCACACCTGGTCGTTGACGAAAACCTTTTGCAACAAGTCTACCTTTGAAAGTCTCAACTTTTCCATCTACACTAAGTTTCTTCTTAAAGATCCATTTGCTCCCAATAGGTTTTACCCCTTCAGGAGCAACTTCCAAAGTCCATACTTTGTTGGTATACATGGATTCCATCTCAGATCGCATTGCATCCAGCCAGTTCATAGAGTCCCCACTCGTGATGGCGTGCTCGAAGATAGTTGGGTCATCATCTTCCATGATGCAATCCTCGCTTCCACCATCAATAAAAAACTGTAGTATCTCTTAGGTGGATGAGGAACCCTACTAGATCGGCGGAGAGGCTGTGCTTCGTTGGGAGCTATTGAATCCTTTGGTTCCACTAAATCATCAGTTGCAGTTTGTGTAGCTGGAACTTCTTCCAGGTCTACCTCATTGCCACTAATCTCTTTCATAAGAAAACCTTTTTCTAAAAAGGTGACATTTCGAGAAACAAACACCTTTCGTTCCACAGAATGGTAAAAGATATACCCTTGCGAATGTTTGGGATATCCAATAAACTTGCACAAAACTGACCTTGCCTCGAGCTTGTCCAGATTTTGTGTCTTCACATAGGCCGGAAAACCCCATATCTGAATAAAATTAAGATATGGCATCTTCTCATTCCATATCTCATATGGAGTGGTAGGCACCGATTTGGTTGGAACTCTATTCAATAGGTATGCGGCCGTCTCCAGCGTATAACCCCAAAAGGAAATAGGTAACTCAGCAGTGCTCATCATAGAGCGCACCATATCTAATAGGGTACGATTCCCCCGTTCCGATACACCGTTGAGCTGTGGTGTAAACGGAGGAGTAAGTAGAGAGAGAATCCCATTTTTTTATAGTCCCGGAACTCATTGCTCAAGTATTCTCCTCCTCGATCAGATCGAAGGATTTTAATACTTTTACCTGTTTGGTTCTCGACTTCATGCTTATATTCTTTGAATTTCTCAAAAGCTTCAGACTTTTGTTTCATCAGGAACACATGTACGTATCTTGAGAGAACCTCAGTAAATGTAATAAAGTACGAAGAACCATTCCTGGTATGCGTAGACATGGAACTGTATACATCACTATGTATCAGTCCTAAAAGTTCCGTAAATCTTTCTCCTTATCCAGTAAACAGAGTTTTGGTCATCTTGCCTTTGAGACATGACTGGAAAGCGTCATAAGATAAAAATTCGAACGGATTCAAATATCCATCCTTATGTAACTTAGCTAGTCGTGTCGCATTGATATGACCTAGTCTACAATGCCATAAGAAGGATTCGTTCATTTCTGAACTCTTCCTCTTGTGTGTGTTTTGTATGTTAAGAACAGTGGTTTGATTTAGAACGTATATGCCATTATTTAACGAGCCTGATCCAATCAACTTTTGATTTAGAAAAATGTTCATAACATTATCATGTACTACAAAATTATATCCTTTACTTAATAAAGAAACTGATATAAGATTGCATATCAGGTTCGAAATGTAATAACATTCGTTCAGAATCAATGTATTACCATTTGGTAATACAAGGTGATATTCGCCAACTGATTTGGCTGCAAAATTTTCACCATTCCCTACTCTTACGGAATGATCACCCATTCCCAGTTCTCTATCTTTCCTTAGCCCATGAAACATATTACATATGTGAGATCCTGATCCGGTATCTAATACCCAGGACATAGAGTGAACTAAAAATAGTTCTCGGTAACTAACACACCCGAAGAAGATGCATCAACATGCTTATTCTTCATTTGGGCGGCATGCGAACCCAGATATTCTCTTATTTCCTACTCAGTCTCATAACAATTATGAGAAAGAACGGAACCAACGTTTCCCTGCTCAGTATAACAAGCGGGTTTGGTCAATACATCCATATTATTATTTTGATTAAGGCCTGACATGGTCGCTAACTGGAGAGAGAGAGAGAAGAAAAAAAATCAGCGTATGCTCTTGCAAGATTAGATTGATTATAATCATATCTAATCATGATGGCTCCCACTGTTTTTATCAAATCTTCCTTCAAACTCTAAAAGGTAAGACTTGCCGGGATTAATTACACCTTATAAGTTCGCCAATCTTTCAGCCAGGCCAGTGTTGGTACTTTTAGGAAGGTTCCCCGTGCTTTCGCACGGACCTAATTAAAATAAACCTCATTTTCCCATAGGCATAACCCCGTTAACGCCTTTCTTGACACCTACTGAATCGGCTAATTGTGATGTGTAAAACTCTCCCAGGAGTAACTCTTACTCGCAGTGGGTATCAGGATCCAACTATATCATAGAAGGTATGCAATCTCATTGCAAATTTCAACACTTGAAATTCCCGATAATACTTTTTACCCCTAGCGTCCTATGACCTTGACGGAGGCCAGACTACCCATAGAGCGCTAGTCAAGTTCAACCCATCATTTCTTGATTGAATTAGACCCACCCGCACGACCCTTGACGGAGGCCAAACAACGCCGTACGAATACCCTAATCCAATCACATCTCATGCTACAGATAAGTACTAATTAGCTACCATAAACGACGCCTTGACGGAGGCCAAATTACCGTAGCACGAATACTAAATATTACTTATCTGAAATGACGGAGGGCTACGTTAGATTTTTATGAAAACCTTTTGCGTAATGAACTTGATATCGTTGTAGAAACAAGTGATTTTGAAAAGGAGTGTTTTTGTTTTTACTAGTTTCTCTAAAGAGGCCACTCCCGGTGAAGGGATCTCGGCTCTTTCCTTACAGAATAAGGTGCAGGATATTTCATAAATACCACTATGCAAAGTAAGAACTATAAAAGCAATCAAAAGACAAAACCGAGTGTGTTGTAGCATCTGCTAGTTTCGCTAAAGAGGTCACTCCCGGTGAAGGGATCTCGGCTCTTTCCTTATCGAATAAGGTGCTGGATATTCTACAAGGAATACCACTATGCAAAGAAAAAAACTAGAGCTACCCTTCTTGAAAATTTGATTCTACAACATCTTTTATGTTTCTTTTCTTTCATTAATCTCATTATTGAAGTCCTATCATTTATGCTTCCTAAGCATCACAGAAGGTACAAAAATACAACGTACGCTTATGACATCCGCATTCACCACAGTGTCCCTTTATGTACCGTTAGGTTACTTAACTAACGGCATAGCGGGGCAGGACTAGCGCGGGGGCAAAACATAAGCAATGTTTATTATATATCATATATATAATAATAAAGCAATCGTCTCAAGCATATAAAGTGATCACATCACATAATATCAGCAGCAGAAGATAACATATGAAATATTGGATATACTGGGAATTCCGTGTTTTAAATTAAGCCAGTATAAAACACGGATTCCACGGTCGCGATGAGTAGCCAAACCCACATCCCTAGACCCTTACGAGAGCGGTAAGCAACCCTACCAATTCTAGAGTTAGGAGACCCAGACTCGACTCCTCGAGATGGTCTCCTACTGGACTCTAGAACCCGGTCACTTGTGCTCCACACCTTGGGTCTATCCTAATGCGGAAAAGTAAATAATATACAACAATAGTGACATCATCCTCATCCCGGATGTGCCATAATAAAAGAATATTACATAAAATGAATTTTACATGAATGAAAATAAAAAATCTCATCTCACATAAAACCCTCGACTATTCAAAACACGACGATCCAATATAATATATCACAGCAACACATAACATCACATGTCATCAACGTAAGTAAATATGCGTATCCCAATTGTCGTTGACATATAGAAACGAAACCGGTGATACAACATATATTACATTTACGGTCGCAGAAAAGAAAATGTCAAACTACAACATTTGGAATTCAAAATCACCTTAGACATCATAACCCCGAAACATCGCATACTTTGGATTTTATGCCTAACAATATGAATTCCAAATATTGTATCACATTCCAGAAAAAGCTAGACGATGTTAAACATTCCGATCGAATCAGCAAACACCTAAAATTTCCCAAAGAGCTCAACACTTGAGCGTAGTTTAAAAATACTCAGTTCATGCCACAGTACCTATGGACCAACCGTAGAAGGGTCAATCCTTGCCTCACCTATGGTGCCGCGAAACTACCGCAAACCCTAGGGTTTGGCGGCGGTTCTTACAGTCATAGAATCGAGTTAGGGTTTCGTTCTTCTAGAGGGCTCATCGCATTACTTGCATGATTTTTTAATGTTCTTTAACTTGGATAAAAATCCAACTCTTTGAAAATTTTCCGTCGAGGAAAAATTGGGTTATTGATATCCGTTCGAACTTTTTAACGCCGTCTAAATAACCCGAAACATTGTTGGAATTACGACTACGAAACACTCTAAATTGGCTATATAGAAAAATAACATCTCATGCCATTTTAGAAAAAACAAGCAACACCTGAAACACCAAAATCCAGAGACAAGAACACAGAACAAAAATGAACCCCAGAAGCAACATATAGGCCGGCCATCTCAGAAATTTAGGCCTTGTCACTGGGTCAAATACGGCCAAATATGTTCATTTTTGTCTAGTGTTCATGTTACATCTCATATAACATTCTGCAGTTGCGAAATATTTTTTTCGACGACTTAAAATTTTGACAGAAACTAGATTTCAATGTTTCATGTTTCGGAATAGTTTCAGTTTCGTAATCTAACAAACATCGTCCAATTCTCTAGTTTGGCTCCGATACCACTGTAGGGTTACCTAGCACGACAACATAGTTTTGGGAGGCATCGTCCATGCCATTTTCAATGTTTCAAGTTTCATAGTAGTTTCGGTTTCGTAATCTAACATATACGACTTGTCAGTCTTGTATAAAAGGAAAAATGACCAAAACTCCGTTTACTGGACACGGAGAAAGAGCTACAGAGCTCTTGGGCCTCATACATAGTGATGTAGGTGGGCCAATGTCTACACATGCGAGAGGCGGTTTTTCTTACTTCATAACTTTTACTGATGATTTCTCAAGATTCGGTCATGTGTTTTTATTAAAGCATAAGTCTGAAGCTTTCCAGAAATTCAAGGAGTAGAAACTTGAAGTAGAAAAACAAACAGGAATGGGCATCAAAATACTTTGATCAGATCGAGGTGGAGAGTATTTTAGTACAGAGTTTTCGAACTTCCTAAAAGAGAATGGGATTTTCTATCAGCTCACTCCTCTTACACACCACAGCACAACGGTGTGTCAGAGCGGCGGAATCGTACCCTATTGATTTGGTATGATCCATGATGAGTGATGTAGAGTTACCTCTCTCCTTTTGGGGGCATGCATTGGAGACTGCAGCTTTTCTGTTGAACAAAGTTCCAATCAAGACCGTGTCTACCACTCCATATGAGATATGGTATGGGAAGAGACCATCTCTTAAACGAGTTAAGATTTGCGGTTGTCCGGCTTTTTTTAAAAAGCAGAATCCAGACAAACTCGAGACACGATCGGTTAAGTGAATATTGTTAGTTATATGTATGCCCTAGAGGCCATTACTATACATAGGATGTATATTGTAGTGGATGCTTGGACATATATAGGGATGACTTTCTTGCTCGATATGATAGTATGCTATCCGGTTACTCTTTACCTTAACGTGTACACTAATTGTCTCTCTGTTACATGTTGGTAAAGCCCTTAGGATGTGTACTTGACTACCTGGACTATGATAAGGATCATACTAGTGGGGACATGGTAGTCCATAAGTTCATCCTTTAAAGTCCCTAGTCGTGGGTGTATCGAGACGGGGCATCGATATACCAGAGTAGACTTGCGTATACCTTCTCGACCCATACAGATGGGCGATGGATGATCCCATATCCATTGGTGTTTGACATCAGAGATGATATACGGGTGCTCAGTGGAGACTGGGTACACTGGACGGACTCGCCGAGAACTCCCAGATGGTATTATACCTTACGTCAGATGGCAGTTCTCAGGTGACATTGGTACAGGTTAGTCTGTAGACCCGAGATCGTCATAGAGTCTTGCGTGATCCCCACTGTGCTTTGATTTCCATCATACCACGTCCAAGAGGGCGTGCAAAAAGGTGGCTTTTGGGTACAGTCCCGAATCACATAGAGGCAATGAGCGATAAGAGGGGTTTCGTCTCTCCCGGTATAGGGAGTTAATGTTGCGCAGTGTTCGATTGGCTATAACAGGAAGTCCTTGGCCAAGGCTGCTTTAGGGATTTACTGGTAAGTGTTACCAGTAGTTTCTCGACCCGTTATGAGCCTCATATCGACACGACTTATCGAGTTATTGGGGTCTGACGTTTACCACCCATAGACGAGATATGCGACATATCAGACGAACAGACCGGACTGTACGGTAGTGTTACTCGTTGGATTCACAGGAGTGTGAGCGGGCTTGCTCGTTGATCTTCTGATCGCTCAATACCCAGGTGGCCGTTACGTTTAGCAGACCGCTTGCGGCTTGTGGGTGTTTGATATGATCATCACCTGCTGCCGGCATATTGACGAGTCTTTAGAGTCCTACATAGGGGTTTCCTGGCTCAAGCGAAACGAAATAAGAGCGCATATAAGATATGTGCGGGACCGAGAATAATACCAGTATGTGATACTGTATTCTATTCTCGCGATTTGTATCATCAATCGGTTATATGAGATTTAGCCGGGTTACCAAATCAAGTGTTGATTCGATACATTGATACACTACATATTAGTCGGTTATATGCGATATGACCGGATCGTTAAATCAAGTGTTGATTTAATGATTTAATGTATAATTATATATTTGATATATTACTTTACATTAAGTAGTATTGGTTCACTTAAGATTGATTTTCTCACTTGAATGTGCACATTGTTTATATGTGATATATGCAAGTGTACATGTTTGTATCATGCTTGATGATACAAACAAGTTGTGTGTATGAGATTTGAACCAAGTCAAGGTTATATTAGGGTTTACTATTTTCCTAAGCATATAACAAAAGAGTGTGACTTTGGTCAAAGTTATCAAGCTTCATGAAGCTTGATAAACATTGACAAAGTCAACTCTTTTGTCATATGTTTAAAGATATTAGTTAACCCAACCTTTAACCTAATGGTTTGGTTAAATCTCTACATGAGTTAAGAATGAGGGCTTAACTCAACCATGGTGCCATGATTAAAAGGATAAGTATTGATATTATTCTTTTAATGGATATGATTCTTTCTTCTTCTTCATCTTCATCATGCTCACAAAATCTTGAGAGCTCCAATGGTGCCATGGTAAAAAGTGTGAGAAATCCAATTCTAAAGTGAACCCACTTCCTATTTCTTCATCCTCTACTACTTTCCATGTAGTATAGGGTGTTCTCTTCACAAAGTTTTTGACCAAGTGAAGGAAAAGCTTGAGTTTGAGTCTCCCCGACGTAGATCATCTTCGGCCTCGAAGTCAATGACATAGTCCGATCATTTCTCCGACGAAACCATTTCTAGAGTCCGGGATCCGATGATCGCAGCTGAGGGACGTCAACACGGTGCTAAAGAAGTGGTGGACCAGATCTACAAAGGTTGTAATCCCTTTCACTTATTAGCAAAGTCGTTTGCTTGCTTGTAGTTTCGCCTTTACTTCTAGTTAACGATCTAGTTTAGGGTTTCTCGGCACCGGAAAATTTTTGTTTGGCATGGTTGATGCCTTGTGGAACCTCTTGAGTGTGCCTAGTAACCCTACAGTGGTATCAGAGCCTAGCTAGAGCCTTAGACGATGCGTAGACGATGTTAGAAATCCGATCGAACCCCGAAACCCTATTCGATGCCATTCTCTGTACTTTTTTCAAAACTGTGCATTTTTCCACATTAAAAATATGCAGAAAAATCAGCAGGCTTTTCTAAGAAATACTGTGCAAAATGAGGACCTAACTCAACTAAACCGCCGCGGAACCGCGGCAGGAGCATGCTCGCGCGGCGGTTCCGCGGCCATATGGTCGCTTCTTCCATTAAATTTTGCACAGTAATTCCTATCTTTTGGTGTTGTATTTTCTGGTAATTTTTAAATTCTACTCAAGAGTTGAGTATTCTGGGTTGTATTGGGAGTTCGTAGATTTGATCGGATTATCAAACTTTGTCTATGTGCTTTTCCGGGTATTTTTTGAACATGTTAAAAAGTTCGACCGGATATAAATACTCACTTTTTCCCCTGCCGGGAAATTTCCAATTGTTGGATTTTTCCGTAGTTTAATGACGTTCTAAGTAGTGCAAGTAACGCGATGGTCCCTCTCGAAGACAACAAACCTTAACTCGATTATGTGACCATCTTGAACTGCCCTTTGAACCTTCAGGTTTGGGGCAGTACGGCATGCCACATGTGAGGCGTTGGCTTGACCCTTCAACGGCTGGACCGTTGGTACTGTAGCATGAAGTGAATGTTTTTAAACTTATTTCAAGTGTTGAGCTGTTTCGGGAAAACTTGGGTGTTTGATTGTTCGATCGGAAAGTTTAATATTTTCTGTTTATCTGGAATGTGATACAATATTTGGAATCCACAAGTAGTTATGAGATAACTGATTTGGATGTTATAAACATAGCACTTTAGTCTCACTTGATCGGTTGCCACGGAATTTTGATGTGATCAAAAGTCCGTCGCAATCACGTAGCGTACGCGGATACTCGCCGATAAACTTAATAGACAGCTACACCCCATAGCCCCGACCAAGTGACTGTAGGAGAACCCCATCCCCGAAAGCATCCGTTCGGGTGCTCGCGGTAGCGGTATTCCGCCTTAGTGCACTTTGTCGACGGCATCTGGGTGTGCGGCCGTCTACTAAAGTTTGCGACGAGCATTCGATCAAAATGCCGGGAATCTTGTTGAATTGCCCGACTTGATATTGAAAAGTGTTTTCGATATAGAGACTAAAATGCGGGGTTTATAATTGTTAGGCATGTGATGTCTAAGAAATTCATTTGGTCAGGCATGCGATGTCTGAGGAGATTGCGGATTCCAACTGTTGTAGTTTTACACTTTCTTTTCTGTGACCGTAAGTGTAATATGTGATATCGCCGGTTTTGATGCTATATGTCAACGACAATTGGGATGCGCATATTTACTTACGTTGATGACATGTGATGTTATGTGTTGCTGGATATGTTATATTGGATCGTCATGTTTTGAATAGCCCGGGGTTTTATGTGAGATGAGAGTTTTTATTTTCATTCATGTAAAAACTTGTATGTAATATTCTTTTATTGGGGCACTTCCAGGTTGCGGAAGATGTCACCTTTTGTATATTATTTTCTTTTCCGCACTAGGATAGACCCAAGGAGGAGAGCACAAGTAATCGGGTTCTGGAGTCCAGTGGGAGACCAACTCGAGGGGTCGAGTCCGGGTCTCCTAACTCCAGAATTAGTAGGGTTGCTTGACGCTCTTGTAGGGGTCTAGGGGTGTGGGTTTGGCTATTCATCACGACCGTGGAATCTGTGTTTTATACAGGCTCGTATTGAAAACACGGACGTCCTAGTATATCCAATATTTCATATGATTCTTCTGCTGCGATATCTGTGATGTGATCATTTGATGTTCTGTGATAAATACTGTATATAGTATATATGATATATTATATAGATGTTACTTATGTTTTGCACTCGCGCTAGCCCTGCCCCGCTCTGTCGTTAGTTACCTAACCTAACGGTGCATGAGGGGACATCGAGGCGAATGCTGATGGCATAAGTGTACGTCGTATTCATCTGTGATGTTTAGGTGATTTAATTGATGGGACATTCATTAATGAGATTAATGAAAGAAAATAAACCTAAAAGATGTTGTGGAATCGAATTTCAAAATAAAACAGGTAGCTACACTTCTTGCTTTGCATCGCGGTGTTCCTTCTAGAACATCCTGCACCTTATTCGATAAGGAAAGGACCGAGATCCCTTCACCGGGGGTGACTCCTTTAGCAATAACTGGCAGATGCTACAACCCTCGGTTTGTCTTTTGATTGCTTCTATAGTTTATGCTTTGCACAGCGGTATATATGATATATCCTGCACCTTATTCGATGAGGAAAGGGCCGACGATCCCTTCACCGGGAGTGACCCCTTTAGCAAAACTAGAAAAGCCTAAAAAAAACTCCATTTAAAAACCATTTGATTCCGCAACGAGATCAAGTTCAAAGCGTTAAAGGTTTTCTTAAAAACCATCCGCAACCCTCCGTCATTTTAGGAAGTAGAGTACTTAGTATTCGTGCTACGTTTGTCGACCATAGCCGAGGCGTAGTGTATGGTAGCTAAGTGATGTCTTCCTATACCGTATATGATGCGATTAGTTAGGACAGTCATGTGGCTTTGTTGACCTTAGCCAAGGGTCTTGTGGGCGGGTCTAATTAATCACGAAATGACGGGTAGAACTTGACTAGTGCTTATGATTTGTTGACCTTAGCCAAGGTCATAGGTGCTAGGGGTAAAAACCTTTATCGGGAGTTTCAAGTGTTGAAATTTGCAATGAGATTCATACCTTCTATGTGATAGTTGGATCCCGATACCCACTGCGAGTAATTGTTACTCCTGGGAGAGGTTTACACATTACAATTAGCCGATCAAGTAGGTGTCTAGAAAGGTGTGTTAACGGGATTACGCCTCTGGGAAAACGAGGTTTACATTAATTGGGTTCGTGCGAAAGCACGGGGGACCTCCCTCAAAGTACCGACACTGACCTGGCTGAAAGATTGGTGAACTTGTAACGTGTAATTAATCCCGGCTAGTCTTTCCTTTTAGGGTTTGAAGGAAGATTTGATAAAAACAGTGGGAGCCATCCTGATTAGATAAAATAATAACCAATCTATTCTTGCAAGAGCGCACGCAGAGTGTTTTCTTCTCTCTCTCTCTCTCCAGGTAGCGACCATGTCACGCCTTAATCAAGATAATAATACGGATATTTTGACCGAACCTGCTTGTTATACTAAGCTGGGGAACGTTGGTCCCGCTTCAACTTATAATTGTTATAAGACAGAGCAGGAAATTGGGGATTACCAGAATTCCCGTGCCGCCCAAACGAAGAAAGTGCATACCGATGCATCATCTTCGGGTGTGTTCGTTACATAGAACTGTTTCTCAGTATCCTTTACGTCCTGGGTATGTGATACCAGATCAGGATCCCAGATATCTAATCTGTTACATAGGGCTACAGAAAGGTAGAGAACTGAGAACGGGTGATAAGTTTCATGAGGCAGAAAACGGTGCAAGTGTTGCAGCCAAGTCTGTTGGTCACTGTCACCCTGTATTACCAGAATACATTGATTCTGAACAAATGTTATTAGATACCGAACCTGATATACAGAATCATATCAGTTTCTTTATTAGTAAAGAAGGATATAATTTTGTATTGTTGGATAATATTTTGAACATTTCCTATATCAAAAGTTGATCGGTTCAGGCACGTTATCTAAAAGCATTAACGTTCTAAATCAAACTACAGTTCTTAGTATACGGAACACACACAAGAGGAAGAGTTCAGAAATGAACGGATCCTTCTTGAGGTATTGTAGACTAGGTCATATCAATGCGACCCGACTAGCTTAAGTTACATTGAAGATGCATATTTAAATCAGTTTGAATTTACATCTTATGAAACTAGCCAGTCATGTCACAGAGATAAGATGACCATAGCTCTGTTTATTGGAAATAGAGAAAGAGTTAGTAAACTCTTGGGATTGATACATGTTGATGTATGAAGGTCCCCTGTCTACACATACCAAGACCGGTTCTTTATACTTCATTACATTCTCTGTACTTCATTATATTCTCTGATAATCTCTCAAGATTCAGACATATGTTCCTATTGAAACACAAGTCTGAACCTTTTGAGATATTGACAGAATATAAGTTAGAAGTAGAAAACCAAATACGGGTAAAAGTATTATGTCCTTTGATGTGATCAAGGAGGAGAATACTTGAGCACGGAATTCCTGGATTATTATAAAGGAGAATGAGATTCTCTCTCAGCATTACTCGTCCGTATACACCATAGCACGATGGTATATCGGGGCGGAGCAATAACACCCTATGTGATATAGTGTGCTCTATGATGAGTACTACTGAGTTTCCTATTTCCTTTTAGGGAGTTATGCACTTATGAAGTTGCATACCTATTGAATAGGGTTCCGATCAAATCAAATGCCTACCATTTCATATGAGATATGGAAAGGGAAGAGCCCATCTCTTAAGTCAGTTATGATTTGGGGTTGTCCGGCCTATGTCTAAAAGAAAAATCCGGACAAGCTCGAGGCAAAGTCAGATCTGTGGAAGTTTGTTGGATATCCCAAGCATACGCAAGGGAATATCTTCTACCTAACCGAGGAACAAAAGATGTTTTGTTACTCAGCATGCCACCTTTGTGAAAGGGAATTTCTTGTGAAGAAATTTGTGGACATGAGGTAGAACTGGAAAGAGTTCCAGCTATAGAAACTGCAGCTGATAATTTGGTAGAACCAAAGGATTCAATAGAAACCAACGAACCTCAGCCTCTCCGCCGATCTACTAGGGTTCGTCACCCATCTGAGAGATACTTCGGTTTCTCTATGACAGTGGGAGCAAGGATTGCATCATGAGATGATGACCCAACTAGTTTCGGGCTGGCCATCAGGAGTAGGACTCTGTAAGAATGGCTGGATGCTTATCGATCTGAGATGGAATCCTTATACACCAACAAAGTATGGACTTTGGTTGCTTTATCTGAAGGGTTAAAACCCCATCAGGAGCAAGTAAATCTTGAGAAGATTACTTGGTGTACATGGAAAAGTTGAGACTTTCAAAGCTACACTTGTTAAAGGTTTGCATCATTGACCAGGTATGGATTATAACGAAACCTTTTCTAAGTAGCTATGCTTAAGTCCATCCAGATCCTATTTGCCACGGCTACATACCATGACTACGATATCTGGCGGTTGGGTGTCATGACTGCTTTTCTAAATAATGATTTAGAAGATAGAGTCTATAAGTACACAGTCAGAGGGCTTCGTAGACAGTGGGAGCAGCGGAAACGTGTGCAAGATGTTTTATATGATACTGTAGGCATCACGGAGTTGGAACATCTTTTTTGATGAGTTAGTCAAAGAGCTTGACATCATCAAAATGGTAGATGAACCTTGTATATACAAAAAGGTAGTAAGGAGTGTGGTGGTGATCCTCGTAGAGTACGTGGATGACATACTCTTGATAGGGAAGGAGTTTCCTATGCTACGCTCGGTCAATCTCCGCTTATCATAAGGATTATCCAAATAGGATCAAAGTGATACCTACTAAATCCTGGGTTTTGGATCTATGAGATAGATCTAACTGGATGTTAGGATACTCACTTAGTGTAGTGAGTTGGTATCAATTGATCCTGGGGAGAATCACTGGAAAGGTTCCAGAGTGATAAGGACGACTGAATGTCAGTCGCAGGCATTGTCTTTACCCTCAGTAAAGGGACGGTATGTTGGAAGAGTTCCAAGCTAGATACCGTGGCATACTAGACGATAAAGGCTGGATACATCGCTACAAAAGATGCTACCAAAGAGGAAGTCTGGGTGTATATTAGTTCATGAGATGAACTTCGTTCCTCCCATTGTGTGACAATGGAGTTGTGACTTTTGCCTAGGAACGCCCATCCCATCAGTGATCCAGACATATTCTTAGGCAGTATCACCTGATCGTTGAGATGGTTGATTTACAGGGGGTCGAGGTTAGGAGAGTAGACTCAGAGGACAACACGGAGGATCCACTCAAGAAAGGCCTTTTCCCAGAGAGAGACTTTTATGGGATGGTTGAGTATGAGATACTACAACCACCGCTATCAGATGGCCCTAGTGCAAGTGGGAGATTGTTAGTTATATGTATGCCCTAGAGGCCATTACTATACATAGGATGTATATTGTAGTGGATGCTTGGACATATATAGGGATGACTTTCTTGCTCGATATGATAGTATGCTATCTGGTTACTCTTTACCTTAACGTGTACACTGATTGTCTCTCTGTTACATGTTGGTAAAGCCCTTAGGATGTGTACTTGACTACCTGGACTATTATAAGGATCATACTAGTGGGGACATGGTAGTCTATAAGTACATCCTTTAAAGTCCCTAGTCGTGGGTGTATCGAGACGGGGCATCGATATACCAGAGTAGACTAGCGTATACCTTCTCGACCCATACAGATGGGCGATGGATGATCCCATATCCATTGGTGTTTGACATCAGAGATGATATACGGGTGCTCAGTGGAGACTGGGTACACTGGACGGACTCGCCGAGAACTCCCAGATGGTATTATACCTTACGTCAGATGGCAGTTCTCAGGTGACACTGGTACAGGTTAGTCTGTAGACCCAAGATCGTCATAGAGTCTTGTGTGATTCGTACTGTGCTTTGATTTCCATCATACCACGTCCAAGAGGGCGTGCAAAAAGGTGGCTTTTGGGTACAGTCCCGAATCACATGGAGGCAATGAGCGATAGGAGGAGTTTCGTCTCTCCCGGTATAGGGAGTTGATGTTGCGCAGTGTTCGATTGGATATAACAGGAAGTCCTTGGCCAAGGCTGCTTTAGGGATTTACTGGTAAGTGTTACCAGTAGTTTCTCGACCCGTTATGAGCCTCATATCGACACGACTTATCGAGTTATTGGGGTTTGATGTTTACCACCCCTAGACGAGATATGCGACATATCAGACGAACAGACCGGACTGTATGGTACTGTTACTCGTTGGATTCACAGCAGTGTGAGCGGGCTTGCTCGTTGATCTTCTGATCGCTCAATACCCAGGTGGCCGTTACGTTTAGCAGACCGCTTGCGGCTTGTGGGTGTTTGATATGATCATCACCTGCTGCCGGCGTATTGACGAGTCTTTAGAGTCCTACACAGGGGTTTCCTGGCTCAAGCGAAACGAAATAAGAGCGCATATAAGATATGTGTGGGACCGAGAATAATACCAGTATGTGATACTGTATTCTATTCTCACGATTTGTATCATCGATCGGTTATATGAGATATAGCCGGGTTACCGAATCAAGTGTTGATTCGATACATTGACACTAGATATTAGTCGGTTATATGCGATATGACCGGATAGTTAAATCAAGTGTTGATTTAATGATTTAATGTATAATTATATATTTGATATATTACTTTACATTAACTAGTATTTGTTCACTTAAGATTGATTTTCTCACATGAATGTGCACATTGTTTATATGTGATATATACAAGTATACATGTTTGTATCATGCTTGATGATACAAACAAGTTGTGTGTATGAGATTTGAACCAAGTCAAGGTTAGATTAGGGTTTACTATTTTCCTAAGCATATAACAACAGAGTGTGACTTTGGTCAAAGTTATCAAGCTTCATGAAGCTTGATAAACATTGACAAAGTCAACTCTTTTGTCATATGTTTAAAGATATTAGTTAACCCAACCTTTAACCTAATGGTTTGGTTAAATCTCTACATGAGTTAAGCATGAGGGCTTAACTCAACCATGGTGCCATGATTAAAAGGATAAGTATTGATATTATTCTTTTAATGGATATGATTCTTTCTTCTTCTTCATCTTCATCAAGCTCACAAAAGCTTGAGAGCTCCAATGGTGCCATGGTAAAAAGAGTGAGAAATCCAATTCTAAAGTGAACCCACTTCCTATTTCTTCATCCTCTACTACTTTCCATGTAGTATAGGGTGTTCTCTTCATAAATTTTTTGACCAAGTGAAGGAAAAGCTTGAGTTTGTGTCTCCCCGAAGTAGATCATCTTCGGCCTCGAAGTCAATGACCTAGCCCGATCATTTCTCCGACGAACCCATTTCTAGAGTCCGGGATCCGATGATCGCAGCGGGGGGACGTCAACACGGAGCTAAAGAAGTGGTCGACCGGATCTACAAAGGTTGTAATCCCTTTCACTTATTAGCAAAGTCGTTTGCTTGCTTGTAGTTTCGCCTTTACTTCTAGTTAACGATCTAGTTTAGGGTTTCTTGGCACCGGAAAATTTTTGTTTGGCATGGTTGATGCCTTGTGGAACCTCTTGAGTGTGCCTAGTAACCCTACATATATTTGTGGGATATCCGAAACATTCGTTTGGGTATCATTTCTTCCACAAGGAGGAACAAAAGGTGTTTGTTTCTCAACATGCCACATTTTTAGAAAATGAGATTTTTCCAAATGATACAGATGGCAATGTGGTAGATCTAGAAAATGTTCTAGAGACACAAGTTACAAATGACTACTTGGTTGAACCTGATGTTGCACTCCATATATCTGGTAGGACTTCTCGCCCACTGGAGAGATACAACAGTTTTCTTATTGATGGTGATGTAGAAAATTGCATCATGGATGATGATGACCCTACCAGTTTTTTGCAAGCTATCACGAGTGGTGGCTCTGTGAAGTGGCTGGATGCCATAAGATTCGAAATAGAGTCTGTATACACCAACAAAGTATGGACTTTGGATGTTGTACCCTCTGGGGTAAAACCCGTAGGGTGAAAATGGATCTTTAAGAGAAAGATCGGTGTAGATGGGCAGGTGGAGACCTATAAAGCAAGGCTTGTGGCGAAAGTATTTTGTCAAAGACCAGGACTGGACTATAACGAAACCTTTTCTTCTGTAGCCATGCTTAAATCCATTCGGATCCTACTTGCTATTGCTGCTCACTACGACTATGAAATCTGGCAGATGGACATTAAAACTGCTTTTCTAAATGGTGATTTAGAAGAATGCATTTATATGGATCAGCCAGAGAGATTCATTGATAGTGGGAGCAGCGGGAAAGCATGTAGGTTGATTAAATCTATTTATGGATTAAAGCAGGCATCACGGAGTTAGAACATCTGTTTTGATGATGTTATTAAAGAGGTTGATTTCGTCAAAAATTCAGATGAACCTTGTGTTTATAAGAAGATTATAGGGAGTACTGTCACATTCCTCGTATTGTACGTGGATGACATTCTTCTGATAGGAAATGATGTTCTTATGCTACAATCGGTCAAACTGTTCTTATCACAAAGGTTCTCCATAAAGGACCTGGGTCATGCCTCGTACATATTGGGCATGAAGATTTATAGGGATAGATCTAAAAGGTTGTTGGGATTGTCCTAAACCGGGTGCATTAACACCATCCTAAAGAGGTTTAGTATGGAAGACTCCAAGCGGGGTGCCTTACCCGCTAGTCATGGAGTTGTAAGTGCACGGCGGCGCCCCGGCCGTCAACCCGACGGCCAAACGCGGAAACGGTGGTAAACTTAAAATTTGCGGACTTAGCAAACCGGCACCACCGCGCACTAAACTCCGGATCGTGCCATTAAACTAGTCTAAGCTATCTAGAGAGGGGGTAGAGAAGTATACCATACGATCCAAGTCCTCCGGTCTTCATCTCCACTCCGATCTCCTCGCGGGATCTCCGTCCGTCTCCTCCTCGTCGGAAAGGGCACCACGAAGCCGGGTATTTTTACGGGCTCCCACCTCGATACTGAGGCAACTCGAGCATGAAGCCGGCAACTCGACATGCTCAAGATTTGCTGTAGGAATATAGTGTAGAATCATAGTCTCTCTTTTGGGGTTTGGTTGCCATTTGTGGATGATGGAGGAATGGTGTATAGAAAATTGGTGCTTTCAATTTTCTAGCAATGGAATGAGAAGAAGAATGATATGCACAAAAATGAATCACTCTCATTTTTCTTCCTCTCTTTTCTTTTCTTCTTCTCTCTTTTCTTTTCTTCTTCAACCATTTCATCAAGTGAGAGCAAGAGGGTGGAGGAATGAATATGATAGCATAAACATAGAAGGAAGGTGAGTGTAGGAAAAGTAGAAAGGTGACTATATCCTAAACATCATCATAACAATCTTTCTTATCAACCTCACTTCATTTCTAATCCTTTCTAATCACAATGAATGAAATAAAAGTAAAGATGCTTTCATAATTAATCCTTATGCAAATAAATCCTCCACAAAAGTAATTTGCAAAACTGCAAATTACCCCCTCCATCAGAAAAGTCCGGCCGGGAAAGAACAAAGAAAAACCGGCCGGAACGGAAAGCAAAATGGCAACTCCAGAAAACTGGTCCCGTAATAAATTACAGGATAACCCTTATACTGTGCATACACACCCGCATTTGTATTCCGACCGGATACAAATGCAATGAGACAAAATCTACACTGTACTAAACTAGGACCGGCTTAAGCCAAAGCCGGCTAGTAATATCCGTTCGATCCTGATCCGTGCAATACCGCACGTATCTGATCGAACCCTGCCATATAACCATATGGCCACTAGTACAAACTGTCCGATCCTGATCCGTACAATACCGCACGTATCTGATCGGACCATGCCATATCTCCATACGGCCTCTACAGCGTTTCGCCCGAAAGCTTGAGTAACTGAAAGTGTGGTGGACTCTAAAGACTCGTCAATACTATGGCTGTGGATTTAACCACTAGCACGTCAGAGGTATAAGCCAATACGTGACGGGCCACCAGCTATTGACCAAAAGGGACGTCGATGAGGAAGCTCACCCCGACACCCAACTGAGCCTGTCAGTGACAATATCCGTACAGTCCGGTCCGTTCGTCTATGAGCATCGCATGGCGGGCCTAGGGGGTTGGTAAAAATCAGACCCCCAAAAGCGGTACAAGTCGTGTCGGAGTGTAGCCCAGAACACCCTGAGATACTACTGGAATACCTACCAGTAAATCTCCTGCCTTGGCCAAGGTCTTTGTGTAATGGCTCTCCTAGACACAGCGCGACCTCACCCCCAATACCGGGAGAGACGAAACCCCCGAAGATCCGCTCACTGCCTCCATGTGGCTCGGGACTGTACCCAACTAAAACCTGTTTGCACGACTCCTTTGAGCCGTGGTAGGGTAGTAATCAAAGTACAGTGGGAACTCACACGAGACAAATGACGATCCCCAGGTCGATGAACTAACCTGTACACATGTCACCTGGGAACTGCTATCTGACGTCAGGTATAAGACCAACTAGCATGTTCCCGGCGAGTCCTGTCCGGTGTACTCATAACCCAATGAGCACCTGTATACATCTTAGGTGAACCTACTGACACCAGTGGCTTGTGAGACCGGCCACCGCCCCTCGTCGGGGTCTCGACTGTATACACTAGTCTACTCTGGAGAATCGATGCCCTGTCTCGAAACTCCCACGACTAGGGACCTTTTAAGGATAAGCTTATAGACCCCAGCTCCCACTTATATGATCGCCCTCATACTGCTGGTGGTCAAGCAAGAATCCTAGGGGCTCTATCAACGTGTAATAGCGACGTGTCATGTCACCTAAAGCAGTACACGATGATAAAGGTAAACCAGATAGCATACTATCATCTCGAGTAAGACTGTCCTACCGGGATAGGTCCTCCCTCAATCATTACAATCACGTACCTGTGACCTAATAATTGACTCTGAGGGCACTATCTCCAACAATCTCCCACTTGCACTCAAGGCTAATTATTGCGATGTCGCATACTCACAGCCCGTGTGATACCGAACATCCAACTCCTCTACTAGTCAGTCTCACAAAGCTCATTTGCGGAACTATTGCGTTCGAGGAATAGCCTCAGTGAGTGGATCCGCTTAGTTGTTTCTTTCCATGTCTCTCTATATCTCAAGTTCGCGGAGAAACCCATCTCCCGAAATGAGCAATACCTGTCTTAGGATGTGTCAGGATGTCTGATGGGACATAGCTCATAAATGAACTCCAAATCCAAACTCCTTAGACTGTATCGTCAACTGAACTTAATCAGTATCCTGCGTGCCATGCCTCCCTCAGTATTGCCTTGGACCACCTGTCCAAAATACTGCCCCTCATCAGAAGGAAAACTATAACTCTGACAACCTCCTTGTCGTCCATGTCACCTTGGAAGCCTGGAATGATAACTGTCTCCTGAATGAGGCTGTCGTTATCATATCCCTAGAACATCCACTTATGTTCTAAAACTGCTTCCGACTGTTTCTCCAGGATTGGATTAATGTCAACTTATTGCATCTTGTGCAAGAACAACATCTGGTGTGGTACTTGACATCTCATGATTGACTCAATAGCCTAAGCAAATGATCTGCCAATCATGAATATCCCTCTCCCCTTTAGTCTGTAAGACACCTTTAGAGAGGGTGACTCCATTACCTGCAGGTACACTACCGTGCCAGGAGTCGTCCATTCTAAATACCCTTAGAATGCTGTCTAAGTACCCTGATTGGGAAACCACCCAAATCTAGATCTAAAACCATAGATCTAGTAACCAGTATGTCTGATATAAAATCCATTTCCTTTGTGGAGAAACCACTGTGTGACGACCAAAGTATAACCGATCGTAGTGTAGGAGTTTCTTTTCCTACTCTGTGTGTATCATCCAAATACCAGGATATCACACCCTACTACCTTCTCAACAGATCCATCCCCTATTCTGATGAAGTCAAACCTATGACTGTCACGTCAGAAATAGATGATCTATCTCCGCTACATCTGCTCTAGTCTATAAATAGACATAAGCAACCTGTCCACCAATGCTTCCGCTGCTCCCACTGACTACGACAACCCTCTGGCAGAGTCATATACACGTACACTTCTGAAGCGAGTTCAGAACGACGCTATACTCATCCTCCCGCCGGGTCTCGCAGCCTGGAACAACAGCATTGGTAATTGTGGGTAAACAAGAACTTCCCCGTCACCGTCCTTGAGGCTACCGTAGTACCTCTCGGGTGCCTGAAGTTACCCACCATATCTGCGGAGTGGCCAATGGAATGTCAATCCAGATTGAATCTTTAGGTTCCTTATCAAATCTTCAGTAATCGTTTGTGGTTCTGGAATCACTTCCAGTTCTACCATACTCCCACTACTGTTTTCTGAAAAAATCCATTTTTAATAAAACTGTGGCGAGTCTAGAACAATATCGCTATTGTTCATCCAGATGGTAGAAAATCAACCCTCGTCATAGCCTGGGTCAACCCACAAACAGCCATTACAGAAACGTGCCTAGAGTTGTCCAGTGTCTGGTTTTAATCATAAACCGGACAAGTCCCCGTACCTTAACATCGTTAAGATATGAACTGTTCTATATCCAATATAGAAACAGAGGCACTGATTTAATTGAACCAGATTCAAATCATGCAGCTGTCCCCAGCGCATGTCAACTAAATGGAAGGAGGCCGATCAGCGTTACTCAACTTAGGAATACTTCCAATTATGAGTAACCTGAAAGAGAAGCAAGATCTCTTTATCATTACTATCAACTGAATACCATACACAAGTATCTACATCTTCGATCTCTTTGAAGAATCCCGATACTTGCTATACCTGGTTCTCTACTCTATTCAAATACCAATAACTCCTCCAAATTCGGACCCTGTGTTTCCACGAAACACCTGTCTAAAAACTAGAGAAGTCATAAGTAAACCGAATATAGTACGAGGACCAACCCCTCTGTCCTGATGGACCCTGGACAACATACAATACTCTGTATAAGTCCACTGAGTCTAATAACTCTTTCACTGTGTGTCGTAGATTGAAAACTGTACTTATGGTTAAGAAGAATTACACCGCTGTTTAATGCTCCTTACCTAACCATCCACTGATATAGGTAAATGTCATAGACATAATTTCAGAAAGGTATATCTCACTCTATGAAAATAGACGTACAGATATATCAATTTGAAATTGGTGCATAACAGCGGATATTCAAAACCAAATATTTGCCGACCGGCAAACAGCCCAGGTGATTTCCTCAAATATCACTGATTACAACGAATCCCGATATAATGAGGATGATCACCCAATTCCCAATAACTTACTCCCACTCATCATCTGTAAAACCATACAGATGTGAGGATCGTACCTGGTAAATACATACCCTGGAGTAAGTATCTAATCGGGAAATCAGTTTTCCTTTAACATTACACAGTTGAACTGAAACATTGAAATGTTCCGATGGGGCATTCTGGTATTCCTAGTAATGCCTCTTCCATCATCCAGATTCACAACTATAACCGTATAATTCTTTGCCACCTCTCCATATGCCTTCATATGTCTTTAGTTTTTACCTTCTGTACACCCCTTTAGGCCAAATGGTTTTCTTCCTTCCCTACCGTTCGGCACCAGCCTATGGTTTGAAAGAAGACTATCCAAAAAGCATAAAGGGTGTACTGTCCTAATCCTAGGAGCACTCGCATCGCGAGAGAAGGTGAAGATAAAGGACACCTGAATGTACTTCATTCCTATTTCTCCTGAACCAGGATCCATCCCCGAACTGGAACGAGTTCCTTTCGAGTTCGTATATAACCATACGATGGATTATCCAATAAAATGGGATCTTCGTAGTGATACGGAGTGTCCTGGAGAAATACAAAGGTGATTTAGGATTGGCGAAGAAATACTTGGTTTGGTCGTGAATAGCAGTCGCAACTTACTTTGCTCTCTTACTAATCCCTTTCTTTGTCTGAACTTAATACCTTCTGTACACCGTTTAGGCTAACTGGTTTTCTTCATTCCCTACCGGTCGGCACCAGCCTATGGTTTGGAAGAAGACTATCCAATTTGCATAATAGGTGTACTACTCCTAAACTAAGAAGTACTCGCAACCTGAGAGAGGGTGAAAAGAAAAGACAACTGAATAATCCTATCCGTTTTCTCCAGAACCGGAAACCATCCTCGAATTCCTTCGAGTTCGTATCTAACCATACGATGGTTTTGTCCAATGGAAGTGGACGTTCGTAGTAATACGGGGTGTCCTGGAGAAAAGGGTAAAAGTATCAGTGGCAATGAGGTCTGCAACTCTGACAATCCAAAAGCCAGTGTTAAATAGGTTCGGTCGACTTGGTCACTGAGTCAAAGTCTAGGGTCGGGTCAATGGTCGCTGCCAGAGAGAGAGAGAAAAGAAACACTCAGCGTGCACTCTAACCTAGATCAGAATGGTTATCACTTTATCTAATCTGGAATCCTCCCACTGTACCTCAAATTCTCCTCCAAACCTGAAAGAAGAATTAGTCGGGGTCACCCGAGGAGTATACTAACTCATCAGTGGGAATCGGGATCCAACTCTCATCGCATGACAACGTGACGGAATCCGCTCACGGTATCACACTCCAGAAGGTATGCGCATATCTGGCAAGTTTTAGTACTTTTGAAACTCCCGATGTGATTTCTGCCCCATGCTCTTATGACCTTGACTTTGGCCAACATATCATAAGTCACATGTCAAGTTCTGCCCGTCATTCTCCAGGTTAATTTGAATCCACCCGTACATACCCTTGACTTTGGCCAAAATGGCAGCACGACTGTCCCAAACCAACGCATCTATCTATGCTGCATATGAATACCCCAATAGCTACCAATCACTGTGCCTTGACTTTGGCCAACATACACAGCTTGAATACTATTGACCACCCATATGAAACGACGGAGGGCTACGAATGGTTTCTGGCGAAAACCTTTAACGTAATGAACTTGATATCGTTGAAGGAACTGATAGCTTTTTAGAAAATATAGTGACGAAAACCGTTGCTAAAGAGGTCACTCCCGGTGAAGGGATCTCGGCTCTTTCCCCGTAGAATGGGGTGCAGGATATTCCAAATGAATACCGCGATGCAAAGCAAAAGTAATCGGCTATAGTGAAGTTAATGCCCTGACGCAAACTTCTGTCCAAGGGGTCACTCCCGGTGAAGGGATCTCGGCCCTTGCCTCGTCGACTGAGGAGCAGGATATTCCAAATGAATACCACGATGCAAAACAAAAGTGAACGTCCTTGCAATAACAGCTTTTTGAAAAGTGTTCCAACAACATCAGATTAGGTTTGTTTTTAACTTGCATTGATCCGAATCAATGCAGTCCCATCAATTGATCACACCACAAAGAACGAAAATATACTGACGTACGTATATGTCATCCGCATTCGCCACTGGGTCCCGTCATCACCCGTTAGGTTAGCTAACTAACGGCAGAGCGGGGACTGGACTAGCGCGGATGTAAAACATATACAACATCTACTAATATATATACCAATATATTATATTTCGCTCAAGGCGTGAAAAGAAATGCAACATCACAGAAATGTACAGCATCATAGAACAATACAGATATCTGGGATCCCCGGGTTTCACAGAGCCACTACTGAAACCCGACGTTCCCCTGGTCGTGTGGATAGCCTGTGCAATGAAAACCTAGACCCCTACGGGCGCGGCAAGTTACCCGCCAAAACCTGAAGCGAGGCAGCCCCCTTCAGCACCGTGAATGGACCACCCAGCACTCCACGGAATCCGGCAACTTGGGCACCCCTCCTGGGTCAACCTGTACCCCCTACGAGTGCGGCGAATAGCCCGCCAATCCCAGAGTGAAGCCCCCTCCGTCTCAATGCCATGAGATGCGGGCTTGTTGCCCTCTAGAACCCGGCTATCCGTGCACCCTACCGCGGGGTAATCCTAGTACAGAAAGTAAAATATACATACACCGGGTACATCGACCGCAACCAGGTCGTGCCCCAAAAGAATAATACAATCAGGCAGTGACGGCAGTCCACATGTCGGACGCTCGCCCCGCAAAATCAAATGTACATAATACAACAATACAGTACTAGCATTGCATCCAGGCTATCCCCCACGACCGATCCGCAACATCACAGCATAAACATAGAACATCAACGTGAAAGTCACGTTCGCAAATCCGTCTAACCGGGCTATAGCAGTTAGACCGGATTTACCGATCGAGTGACATTCACGGTCGCAGATATAATGTAAATACTGTGAAAAATGTGTTTAAAATTTTCCGATCGATCAAAAATTAACAAGTGGGCCCTCAATCAAAAACTGTAGCACTCACAGAAATCCTGGGCCCAATTTTAATATTCCAAAACCCATAATTTAAGCCCAGAAGGCCTCTGGAAAAATTTGGTGATGTGACGTGAATAGTGCGCGGCGGAAGGGCCGCACGAGGTGGGGTTTCGCGGCGCTTCCGCGCTCCAACTGTGGCTTTACATCGTCAAATTTTTACAGATCTCTTAGATTTTCCAGTACATCAATATTTTACAACCTGAAAAATTTTTCGAGACCAAAAATTTTCAACAGAAACTGATTCGAACTAAAATGCAGTTTTGGAACATTCGATCGATCGAAACAGAAAAACACATTACACCAAGCTAGACTATGTTAATGGCGAGGCTCTGATACCACTGTAAGTGCACGGCGGCGCCCCGGCCGTCAACCCGACGGCCAAACGCGGAAACGGTGGTAAACTTAAAATTTGCGGACTTAGCAAACCGGCACCACCGCGCACTAAACTCCGGATCGTGCCATTAAACTAGTCTAAGCTATCTAGAGAGGGGGTAGAGAAGTATACCATACGATCCAAGTCCTCCGGTCTTCATCTCCACTCCGATCTCCTCGCGGGATCTCCGTCCGTCTCCTCCTCGTCGGAAAGGGCACCACGAAGCCGGGTATTTTTACGGGCTCCCACCTCGATACTGAGGCAACTCGAGCATGAAGCCGGCAACTCGACATGCTCAAGATTTGCTGTAGGAATATAGTGTAGAATCATAGTCTCTCTTTTGGGGTTTGGTTGCCATTTGTGGATGATGGAGGAATGGTGTATAGAAAATTGGTGCTTTCAATTTTCTAGCAATGGAATGAGAAGAAGAATGATATGCACAAAAATGAATCACTCTCATTTTTCTTCCTCTCTTTTCTTTTCTTCTTCTCTCTTTTCTTTTCTTCTTCAACCATTTCATCAAGTGAGAGCAAGAGGGTGGAGGAATGAATATGATAGCATAAACATAGAAGGAAGGTGAGTGTAGGAAAAGTAGAAAGGTGACTATATCCTAAACATCATCATAACAATCTTTCTTATCAACCTCACTTCATTTCTAATCCTTTCTAATCACAATGAATGAAATAAAAGTAAAGATGCTTTCATAATTAATCCTTATGCAAATAAATCCTCCACAAAAGTAATTTGCAAAACTGCAAATTACCCCCTCCATCAGAAAAGTCCGGCCGGGAAAGAACAAAGAAAAACCGGCCGGAACGGAAAGCAAAATGGCAACTCCAGAAAACTGGTCCCGTAATAAATTACAGGATAACCCTTATACTGTGCATACACACCCGCATTTGTATTCCGACCGGATACAAATGCAATGAGACAAAATCTACACTGTACTAAACTAGGACCGGCTTAAGCCAAAGCCGGCTAGTAATATCCGTTCGATCCTGATCCGTGCAATACCGCACGTATCTGATCGAACCCTGCCATATAACCATATGGCCACTAGTACAAACTGTCCGATCCTGATCCGTACAATACCGCACGTATCTGATCGGACCATGCCATATCTCCATACGGCCTCTACAGCGTTTCGCCCGAAAGCTTGAGTAACTGAAAGTGTGGTGGACTCTAAAGACTCGTCAATACTATGGCTGTGGATTTAACCACTAGCACGTCAGAGGTATAAGCCAATACGTGACGGGCCACCAGCTATTGACCAAAAGGGACGTCGATGAGGAAGCTCACCCCGACACCCAACTGAGCCTGTCAGTGACAATATCCGTACAGTCCGGTCCGTTCGTCTATGAGCATCGCATGGCGGGCCTAGGGGGTTGGTAAAAATCAGACCCCCAAAAGCGGTACAAGTCGTGTCGGAGTGTAGCCCAGAACACCCTGAGATACTACTGGAATACCTACCAGTAAATCTCCTGCCTTGGCCAAGGTCTTTGTGTAATGGCTCTCTTAGACACAGCGCGACCTCACCCCCAATACCGGGAGAGACGAAACCCCCGAAGATCCGCTCACTGCCTCCATGTGGCTCGGGACTGTACCCAACTAAAACCTGTTTGCACGACTCCTTTGAGCCGTGGTAGGGTAGTAATCAAAGTACAGTGGGAACTCACACGAGACAAATGACGATCCCCAGGTCGATGAACTAACCTGTACGCATGTCACCTGGGAACTGCTATCTGACGTCAGGTATAAGACCAACTAGCATGTTCCCGGCGAGTCCTGTCCGGTGTACTCATAACCCAATGAGCACCTGTATACATCTTAGGTGAACCTACTGACACCAGTGGCTTGTGAGACCGGCCACCGCCCCTCATCGGGGTCTCGACTGTATACACTAGTCTACTCTGGAGAATCGATGCCCTGTCTCGAAACTCCCACGACTAGGGACCTTTTAAGGATAAGCTTATAGACCCCAGCTCCCACTTATATGATCGCCCTCATACTGCTGGTGGTCAAGCAAGAATCCTAGGGGCTCTATCAACGTGTAATAGCGACGTGTCATGTCACCTAAAGCAGTACACGATGATAAAGGTAAACCAGATAGCATACTATCATCTCGAGTAAGACTGTCCTACCGGGATAGGTCCTCCCTCAATCATTACAATCACGTACCTGTGACCTAATAATTGACTCTGAGGGCACTATCTCCAACAGGAGTCACTCTCTCCAAGGACTTTTACCCAAAGACTGATGAAGAGAGAGCTCGCATGAGCATTATACCCTACGCTTCAGCTGTAGGATCTATAATGTATGCGATGTTATGTAAATTCCCTGATGTAGCTTATGCACTGGGTGTAGTAAGCATGTATCAATCCAACCCAGGAGAGAATCACTGGACAGCTGCGAAGAACATTCTTAAGTACTTACGAAGGACTAAAGAAATGTTCTTGGTGTATGGTAACGGGAATCTCTAAATGGAGGCCTTTACTGATTCGAGCTTCCAGAGTGATAAGGATGACAGAAAATCTATCTCAGGGTTTGTATTTACCCTCAATGGATGGGCGGTATGTTGGAAGAGTTCCAAATAGGTACCGTTGCAGACTCCATGATAGAAGCTGAGTATATTGCTGCAAATGATGCTGCCAAGGAAGCCCTCAAGATGAGGAAGTTCATCTCAGAGCTAGGAGTAGTTCCAACCATTATTTATCCAATACCATTGTATTGTGAAAATAATGGGGCTATGGCGTTGGCCAAAGAGCCTAAGTCCCATCAGCAATCCAGACACATCCTGAGGCGATATCGTCCGATCCGGGAGATAGTTGATCGCCGCGAGATCGAGATTTGGAGAGTAGATACAAATAATAACACCACGGATCCACTCACCAAGTCCCTCCCTCTGCCACAGCATGAGCGACTTTTTGAGATGTTGGGTATGAGATACGTCAATAATTGGCCTTAGTGCAAGTGGGAGATTGTTGTATATATGTATGCCCTAGGGGCCATTATATGATAGTGGATGTATCGGTATGTGTATATATATATTCAAAGGACATTCTTGCTCGACATGATAGTATGTTATCTGGTTATTCTTTATCTTAACAAGTTCACTTGTTCATGCATATTACTCATTTAGTACATGTTGATTAAGCCCTTAGGATATTTGCTTGACTACTGGGATTATGATGCAAATCATACTAGTGGGACATTTGTAGTTTTTAAGCATATCCTTGAAATGTTCCTAGTCATGGGTGTATCGATACGGGGCATCGATATTCCAGAGTAGACTAGCATATACGTTACTTGACCCATATGATGGGCGATGGATGATCCCATATTTATTGGTGTGGTGACACCAAAGACTGTATACGGATGCTTAGTGAGACTGGGTACACTGAACGGACTCGCCGAGAACTCCTATGTGGTATTATATCTATTATCGGATAGCAGTTCACAGGTGACACCGGTACAGGTTAGTCTATAGACCCGAGATCGTCATAGAGTCTTGTGTGTATTCCTACTATACTTTGATCTCCGCCCTACCACGACTCTACTGAATAGTGCAAAAGGTGGATTTTGGATACAGTCCCGAGGCACATGGAGGCAACGAGTGATAGGAGGGGTTTCGTCTCTCCCGGTATTGGGGGTTAATGTTGCGCTATGCACGATTGGCTATAACAGGAAGTCCCTGGCCAGGGCTGATGAGATTTACCGATAAGTGTTATCGGTAGTTTCTCGATCTGTTATGAGCCATATACCGGCATGACTTATTGAGTTATTGGGGTCGACGATACCATACCGAGACTCGATATGCAGCATATCTAACGAAGAGACCGGACTGTACGGTAAGTGTTTCCAGTTGTCTCGACGGGAATTTTAATAGGTTCGCTTGTGTTTCTTTTGATCGCTCAATACATGGGAGCCGTTACGTATAACTTGTGCCACTGACGGTTTATGGGTATGTGATATGATCACTGCCTACCGCTAGCGTATTGACAAGTCTTAGAGTCCCACAAAGGGGTTTTCTAGCTCAGGCGAAAAGATGTGGAGTGCATATGGGATATGTGCGGGAGCTCGATTAAATGCGTGTATTTGATACCGTATTTTAATCGGGCGTTAACTATTGGACGGGTCATATGTGATATGACCGGATTATTAAATCAAGTGTTGATTTAATATTAAGTCCATTAGCCTATTTATTAAAACCTATTTCTTTATGATGCATGCATGAGTGTATGTATATGTTGATATGGATGCACACATGCAAGCTTACATGTCCCATGATTGATGATACATTGGTGATGGCAATGCAAGATTCACATGGTAACATATTTATATATTTTGATTATTGAGAAAAACAAAATGGGAATAAAATCATGGATGACTTTTCAACTCTCTACTCTTGTGTTGACTAAATTCAAAACCCTGGTTTCATTGCCCATGGTTTATGTAGCCCATGGTTTTGCTTAAACTCAAGTCTCAAAATATCCAGATATTTTGTAACCATGGTTAGGGATGTGATTACCCTCACTCTCTCTCTTGATTATGTTGATTATTCTCTCATGAGTCAAGTTTAGCCATTCTCCTTCTTCTTCCTCCTTCAAGCTTACTAGGTTTTTGTAAGTGAGTGAAGAACATAAAAAGAAAATGTTTTTAAGTGAGATCCAAACCCACATCACCAATCTATATTAGTCTAGTCCACTAGTGTAGGTTGTTTGCTCCACATCTTCAAAGATCAAGTGAAGTTAGGAGCTTGAGCAAAGGGACTCCGTGGTGGATCGTCGTGAACTTGGAAGGATTCAAACGAACCGGTTCAAACCCTAGTTGATCCAAGGAGTCAAGGAGGGAGGTCTACAAAGGTTGTATTTCTCACCTCTTAGTGTTAGACACTTGTTAGTATGTGATACTAAGTTTTATTACCCTAATTTTCCAGTTCGATTCATGGTTGGTATTGTTTATCACTCCTAAATTTTTTTACAGCATATTTGGTGCAACCCAAACCCTAGACATGGTGCTAGAGAATCCCAACATTGTTCTAGTAATTTTCTATCTCTCTTCCACCCTTATTTCTCAACTCATGAGAGGGTAGGGAGGAAGATGAAGGAGAATGTCACGACCCGAAAGTACGGAACATGACCGGCACTTAAACTACGAAACGTCTCGATGCGTTCGTAATCTAAGTAAGCCGAAAACCCAGAAATCCAAACCAAGAAAAGTAGTAGAGTGAAGGAAAACCAATTTAATTCAGGTAGTTTTAATAGCATAAGCCGAATTATGCGTTTTTTTAAAAACATCAAATATTTCCTGAAAATTTCGGCAGAGTCTCCTTTGTAAATACTGGCTCCCAAACGGGATACAACATGAATAGTATACGAAATCAATAAAAAGGCATCCCCAAGCGGGAGCTAGCTCTTCGTCAATCGACGGTCACAACCACACAAGCAATATAATATACAACGCCAACGGCGAGGATCAAAATTCAAAAGGAAACTCAAAACCACAAGAAAACAACAGAAATATAACGCGTGACTCTAAGGTCGAAGGAATAACATCACTGGTCTCTATCTCAAATAAATACATGTTTGGTTGATGGAACTTCTAGATACAACATAATAATGATATACAAGATATAATGATGGGTGCGATACAAATAAACCCACCTACTAGCAAGTCACCTGGAAATGGAAAGAGTGCCAGCAAGCCGTAATGAAACCTGTACGGCGAAACCTGCAAGAACTGTGGCACAACGGGGGTGAGTTGCCAACTCGTGAGTAGAAAAACATCTACGCACAGAAATCGCATAAATAACGCAATCCTAGGTCAATGATCATAATATATCCTCAAATATGTATATAACATGCAGCCTATAACAATGGCTAGGGTAAATATCTAACCTGAGTGTAATCTCATGTGCCTGTGTCAGTGCCTCAGGTAGCAATATATAATATGAATGAGGTATGAATGCATGAAAAAGAATACATGTAAATGAAGAAACTGTTTTCATAAATTTAGTGAGATTTCCTTGTATTTTTAAAATGAGGTATCATAATGAAATCAGCATGAAACAGTGCCTAGCATCGGCACAAAACGTAATCCCAAAATCTCGATATCTCTGTATCACAGTCTCTGTACCTCAATATCTCGAAATCTCAATGTCTCAATCACAATATCTAGGGCGCCGTCAGTCCAGACCGGCCCCTACCATCCATCTCAAGACCACGACGGTATCCTCCGGATATCCGACGCATCGGGTAAAATCACCGGTAGGTAGTGCTCCCCTGCCAGGCTCACATCGTTATCATCACGCGCTTCTTGCCCGGGGTACCTTACCGGGTCCACCATGTACCCGAAACGGTTCATCCGCCTTCTCGAATCGGGTCTCGAAATCCATCAGCAAACTCATGATGGACGACTCATACAGCATGGGAAAAACCGCACTTTTTATTTAAAAAGAGCGAAATCAGTTTATAAAAGTTTTGCGGTTTTCCCCCCAAATCCAGAAAATTTCATGGAAATCCGAATCCAAATCATCAATAGCATGTAAAACCATGAATATAGGCATAATAATGAATAACAGTATACATGAAGTGACAAGTAATAACTACAATGTTAAGCTGGCATATAAGGCAGGTACACTAATATCATGTCAAATTACTAACTAACAAGCTAAGTCAAGCAATAATATTTTCTAAGGTGTACGTGACATGGCAATTACCGATGAAGATGTGTGTGAGCCGGCAAGTAATTGTACGTGGTACATACGCATCATCGGTAATAGTGCTGGTGTCCTAACAGCATGATATCAATAATGGAGTATGAAACATAATATAAACATGCGATGCGAAGCGGACCACAAAAAAAGAGCGGGAGCTGAAAACTAGACGCAACTATAACTAATCTGCAATAATCTAAAATAAGTCCTACAAATGGTGCCTTTTGAAATAACACGAATCATGGGGTTTTGAAATTAGGGGCTACGGTGTTTTTATGAAAAGATACGTCTTTTGAAATATCCGTAGGATCCCTTGGGCTGTCTTTTAAAATACCCACGATTCGTTAGTTTTTGAAATAGGTAAGAATCGAATCTAATCTAACAACTAAACTAAACTAGAGGGCTAAACTAACAAGCTGGACTACAGGTAAGGAAGCCGCCTAACATTTGAGTCGATCCATATACATACCTGTATATATATTAGTCGGTGATCCTGCCTCAATAATATCATATCCGATACCATATCTATAATCAGACATCCCAAGTCAAGAGTGCGGATCAATCATCAAGATATAGCTCGTACGTAAATCCGTCGTACGGCATCCCCAAATCTGGGTACGGGTCAATATCATATTCCTCACACTATTCCTCTGGTATCCACTTTATCCAAGATCATAGTCTAGGGTACTGACCTATGTCTAGTACAATACTAATATCCTCTATATACTCATGATCTAACTACAGATCGACAATCTCGTACAAACCGATACCGTCAGCATATAGCATCATCAAGGGTATACATCGCCCGATACGGCCTAATATCAATATCCTAGCATATCATGCCTCATATTACGATCACATGTCGACCATTTTATTTATAACACTATTCACCCGTATCGCCGCCCCAAGATCCGCTATAAAACCAGGACGTACCTCAAGTACGAATCCTGCCATATCACCGATATCACAACCACAAGAAAAATCTCATCGACTCAGCTCAATCCCAAGTATCATCCTCAAATCCGTATGTGAACACATAGTCCCATACCCATGTGAACACATAACTATAAAGAATCCCATGAGCACATATAAATAGGAATGTATGCAAGTATGTATGTGTGTATGTGTAGTGCAACACTACCCTAGGGTTCGCAATACTAAAATAATCCAACACATCAATATCCATCCTAAACATAGTTATTAATCCCAAATAACATATAATAATTGTTGGTTTGTATACGCATCCGTATACACCACCACGGACTGCGGGGGTGCTATACGCCATCCACCCGACTTCTTCCCGTAGATATAAATCTACTCACTTGGTCCTCGTTCGCCAGTGCCGACGTCTCCACGTGCTTGCTTGTCGTCTCGAAGTCCACATGGGGTACCTACATATCATAACGCACCGTATCGCATTAAAATCCGACTCATGACCAAAACGACTCACGAATCCCACATAGGTCAAAACCTATGGTTGCTTTCACAAATCGACCCAAAAACCCTCGACGTCGGCGTACAAACGCCAAACCATCGAGAAAACTCCCAACACACTCATTTGTACAATTACAAGTACTAATTATCATATAAAATAGCTTAAAATTCACAAAAACCCCCAATTTCACTTAAAAGGTCATTTTTCCGAAAATCTAGCAAGCACAAATCACCGTTTTAGTACAAAACTCGATGTATAAACGAATCTAGCGGCCACAATATTCACTAAATGTCTTAAATAAGTCATAAAAATAACTCTCATAATTTAATCTGGTTAAATTCCAAAAACCCTAAAATTCTAGTTTACAAAATACCTAAATTTTAACAATTTTATAGCAAAATGCACAAACCACAATTTAGGTTGGATTTTCATGAACTAAAGTGTTAAACTACAGTTAATAATGTTAATGAAGTCATGAAAAAACTAATTAGATCTTTAATCCCATATTTTAATTAAATTTCTAAAACCTAGTTAGCAATATAGCTTAATTATAACAATATCAACCTAACCATTTGCAAACTAACAATTAGGTTGGGTTTTACAATTCCACAAGATTATAATCTACACTTGATTATCATAATAGTGATTGTTAAACCCAAATTAGCTTCAAACTATATTCTTGCATTTTCCAATCATGCAATTTGAACCCATATAAAACCTAATTAACACTTAATTAAGCTAACACAAGCATTAATCAACAATTCAACAAAAAGGTCAAGATTTTTATACCTCACAACTCATTGATCCAAATTGAAATCTAGCCCCTCAAATAACCATCTTGTTCCCTAGATCCATACTAGAATGGTCAAGTAAAAATGGGTAGGGATTAGATTTTGATTTTGTGGAATTTTTGATGCATTTTGGATGATTTTTTTGAAGAGAAAAGAGGTGGGGTTTTGTGGGAAATTTCTGGACAGCAGAAGAGGGGAGGTAGGCTACTTGTGGAGGAAAAAGAGGAGAGAGAGGGAGGTGGAGAAAATGATATGTAGTCAAAGTCCACATTGGTTTCTACATTTTCTATTCTTTCCTTTTCTTTTCTTTTGAAAAAAGAGGTGATTGGAAAGAGGGAGAGGGGGAAGGCTGTCATGGTGGGGCCGGCCACTTGGGGAGAGGGAGAGAGGGTGAGGTGTGGGTGTGTGGATTAGGAAAAAAGATAAATGTATTACCCCAATTCCCAATAACACTAATTTCACCGAAAAAAAGCCTTTTTCTTCGATATTTTCTAAACCGTTTTGGCAAACGATTTCGTTTCAAAACCCACATGATAAAATTTTATTTAATGTTTTATGATGCACAAAATTTGTTTCAACTCATTCCAATTTGTAATTTTCCCTAATTAAATATATTAGTGACGGCTTAAAATAATATTAAAATAATTAATTTCGGAAAAATTTTCAGAAAATTTGAAATTTCACAGTGGCTCAATAAACACCAAATACTAGCAATTGCATAGCTATAATATGTATATTTAATTTTTATAATAAGATATTTGTATTTTGACTTTTTACAGAAAACCCCCTTATTTTACCGATTTTCCGAAATTTCACCGAAACAATTTTCAAAATGCTACAGAGAAGCTCAAAAAAGGGAGAGAGAAAGAGAATGGTGAAATGGAAAAAATCTCATCTCAAAACAATAATGCTAGCATAGTTTTGTCATATGATATTTTTCCAATAATAAAAACCAACCATACTTGAATAGTGTAGACAAATGAATTAATTCATTTGTCTAACCTATTCAACCATACTTAACACCATTCTATTGCCACCTCACCCCTCCACCTCATTTCTAATTTCTAGAAAAGAAAAACCAAGGAAATAAGGTGTCCTCTTTCTAAAATGTTTTCCATATAAATACGGAATACACTCTACCGTATATACATACCCGTATTCGTATCAAAATACGAATACCCAAAGAGATAGAATAACACAATGAACATAATATTAGAATATACATATCGAAATATATATACGTAAATTATTAAATCAATACCTGATTTAATAATCCGGCTTAATTCTAAGCCGGCTAGTATTACCAAATGTCCGATTGAAAGTCCGAGTATCTAGTACAATCATTCGATCGGAACTCTGCACGTATCAAAATACGGCTACTACATCATTTCGCCTGAACCAGGAAATCCCTCTGTGTGGGACTCTAAAGACTCGACAGTACGCCGGCAGTGAGTTACTGGATAAATCCAAAACTACAAGTATGTCTGCGGCACTATCTATACGTAATGTGTAAGTCGATGTACAACACCCCACGACTTGCGGGGAGGCGGAAATATGAAAAACGATCTTGTTCTTTTCTTAAACATCGACTAATCACATGAATCGAAGCTAAACGATAACTAACATCAAACATAGAAGTTAACAACTACTATGTAAAGGGATTATACCTAAAGAGTCGTGTCCTTCGTCTTTACAAACTCCACCTCCTCCTCGGCCTTCTCCAAGTAGTAGACGATCCACCACGAGAGCTAAACACTAAGCTTTGCCTCTAAACTTGAGGCAACTAGGTATCTTTAAGTGCTAATCAAAGTACCTAGATGAAATAGAGTATGGTTATGGATTAAGTAGTCTAACTAATCTTTGTACTCAACACACGAGAGGGGAGGATTAGGGTTTGAAAAGAGAGAGCTTGAGGAGAGAGAAGATGAACATAATAATGAGAAGAGAAAATGAGTTATCATAATATATATCAAGCATTTTCATTTATCAAGAAAAGAAAAGAAAATGATTTACAACCATGCTTGATAAATATCTTATGGTGATTCGTCTCCATGAGTCATTAAGCAATTATGAAGCATTAATGACATGGATGAATCATCCATATGACTCACTAATCTCATTCAATGTATATGCCACCTAAACCTCCTTAGTCACCATCTTCTAGAAGCATCTCGCGCAATTACAAGAATGCCCCTCCTATCCGTGAAAACACGGAAAAACTTTAGACTGTATAAATCCAATAACCGGATACTAGTAACTGGCTTAAACCAAAGCCGACTAGTAAAAACTGTCCGAAAGTCGTACGTGCGTAAACACACATATGCGTCCGAACCCTTGTCGTAAAACCATACGACCTCTATATCGTTTCGCCTGGAGTAGGAAAACTCTCTGCGTGGGACTCTAGAGACTCGACTACTACGCTGGCAGTGGGTTTAACCACAGACCGCAAGCGGCACTAGCTGTACGTAACGGTCCCCAGGTAGATGTGGATAAGAAGGCCGATGAGGAAACCCATCCGAACTCCTACTAAGTCTGATGTGACAATCTCCGTACAGTCCGGTCTGTTCGTCTAAGACTATCGCATATCGGGCCTAGGGGGCGGCAAGCGTCAGTCCACTAATAGCGGTATAAGTCGTGTCAGAGTGAAGCCCATTACACCCTGAGAAACTACTGGAACCTACCAGCAAATCTCGATTACCCTGGCCAGGGACTTTGCATAATGGCTCTCTGACACAGCGCGATATCAACCCCCAATACCGGGAGAGACGAATCCTGTCTAACCACCACTACCTCCAAGTGCTCGGGACTGCACCCAACTGCTACCTGTTTGCACGACTCCCTTGAGCCGTGGTAGGGTAGCAATCTAAGAACAGTGGGACACACTCGAGGCGAAGTAGCAGTGTCAATTCTGCAGACTATGCTATACTCATGTCGCCTGGGAACTGTTCACTGACGACTGGTATAAAATCAACCAACAGTTCCCTGTGAGTCCTGTCCGGTGTACCCGTAACCTAACGAGCACCTGCATACTATCTCCAGTACGACGTACTGACGGCTGTGGGACAGACCATCTCCCCAACTAGGATGAGAAGCGTACACACTAGTCTACTCCAGAGTATCGATGCCCTGTCTCGATAATCCAACGACTAGGGACCTGAATAAGGATATGCTTGTGGACTACCCAGCCCCCCACTAGTGTGACTGCCATCACAACGCTGGTAGTCAAGCATGATCCTAAGAGCTCTATCAATACGTATACTCACATATTAAGATAGAAAAACCAAGTAGCATACTACCATGTTTAGCAAGACTGTTATATACATGTGAATATCCCAAGCTTCCATTAAGTAATATACAAACTAGTATGATACAATAATGGCCCCTTGGGCATATACACTAACAATCTCCCACTTGCACTAGGGCCATGTACTGGCATATCGAAGACCGATGATCTCGAGTAGCCTCTCGAACTGAATCTGAGGTAGGGCCTTCGTGAATGGATCAACAATGTTCTCTTCAGAAGCAACTCTCCGAACCTCGATCTCCCGACGATCAATGATCTCCCTGATTAGGTGATACCGCCTTAAGATGTATCTGGACTTCTGATGGGACCTTGGTTCCTTCGCTAAAGCTATAGCTCCGTTCTTGTCGCAATACAGAGGTATTGGATCAACTATGGTAGGAACTGTTGGGGTAAAAATTTACACCCCGGTTGACCAAGTCAAAATCAAAGTCAACCCCAAGCCAAGTGGGTCCAAGCCCAGATCCAGTAGGCCCATGCCCGGGTCGAGCCCGAACATGAAGCGGCCGGTCTCCCCCCATGCCAAGATAAAAATTTTGTAATAAATAATTTTGTTGCATTTTCTTTTATTTTATTTTCGGATAAATGTAAGAAAAATAGGCATAAAGCCAAATTTTTGTAAAGCCCATGGCTTATGTGCAAAAAGAAATGGCACATGACCCATGGGATAGGCAAAATGCCATTTTATGAAGCCCAAGGGGCTATGTGTAAAATGTATGGCCTATAAAGGCAAAGATAATGAAAATATCTCATAACCTTTTTCTCTCTCCAGAAATTTCTAGATCTGAGATCTCTTTCTCCTTCTTCAAGGTTCCAAAACCTTCTTCTTTCTCTTGAATTAAATCAAGAGTTTTACTCTTCCTTTTTCAAAACTAAATAGTTTTCCACCACAAAACCCACAAAGGGGAACTTGGATCTGCCATCAGATCTTAAAAAGGAGAGATTTTGAGATTTTACATCTCTTGATCTTCAAGATCCAGCAAGCAACAGGAGGAAGAAGAAGAACCCTTCCATTAACCCCATAAAAAAAAGAAAAAAGAAAAAAAAAAAAAAACACACTCAGGAGTCTAACTCCTCTTTGATTTCTCTTCAGAGAAATCTTTTTAGGCTAAAAGCCTGTTGTGTGCGCAAGTCGCCCGCGTGCCGACACGTGGCGCGCGCGCTTGCGCAACTGCGCTTGTGCGCAAGTCGCCCGCGTGCCGACACGTGGCGCGCGCGCTTGCGCAACTGCGCAGTTGCGCAAGGCGCCCGCGTGCCGACACGTGGCGCGCGCGCTTGCGCAACTGCGCTTGTGCGCAAGTCGCCCGCGTGCCGACACGTGGCGCGCGCGCTTGCGCAACTGCGCTTGTGCGCAAGGCGCCCGCGTGCCGACACGTGGCGCGCGCGCTTGCGCAACTGCGCAAGTGCGCAAGTCGCCCGCGTGCCGACACGTGGCGCGCGCGCTTGCGCACCTGTGCATCCCTTGGATGTCTTTTCCCCCTCTTTTGTGTACATACATACACATATACATATGTATAAAAATTTATACATACACGTACTCCACGACACTGTCCCTGTTAGAAAAAAATTTCTAACGGGGCGCTGCCCCGCACCCCGCAAGGGGGCTGCTATGCCCCCTTGACCCCCAGCCCGCTATCCGGGTAGCGGGACCCCCGTAAAAACTCTGCGTGGCTCCCGATATATCCAAACCCCCCCTTTCAGAACTGAACACACGTATACTGCACATTGAGTTCGCATGACCAGTTTAACCCGTTAATCGGAGGTTCCCTCGCCCCAAAGGCGATGGGTAATTAACGGCAGCTTAGTCCGCGGCTGCCGGAGATTCGGATCCCCACAATCATTAAACCCCGGCCTACCTTAGGCCGGGGGAATCTGTAGTACGCCTGACAAGCGCGCGCGTATTCCCATCTCAATGGGGTGACGAAAAACACCCTACAGATTCTGGCACGCCCGGTGGGACGGATCTCTCCTTCCATATTTCGGGTTAAACGTTCATACGAACTCAATCAATATACATATCGATTGCCTATACTGAAATGATGTTTTTTTTTTGCCGTGCAGCAATCAACCTTCAATGGCAATGTCTTCCCAGACGAATTCAACTTCCAAAGCGACCCCGATTCCGTACGTGGTCAAGATCAACGCTCGTGTGGTTCTCCCCGCAAGCCTCAGTCGACAATGGGAGGAACCGCCCCGCCAGTTTGGCTCTGTCATCATCTACCCTGCCGGAAGCGCTCATCTGGCAGAGATCCCAGCGGAACAGGTGGCCAAGCCGGTCTCAAGGGGTAAGAGGCCGAATGTCGTGATCGCCAAGGCACCACAACCGAAACTTAAGATGGTGTCTGAACGAGTCCCTAGCGCTCTAGCCGGGGGCAAGACTTCCGATGTGAAGGGCAACATTAAAAGTTGCGGACGAGCTCAGACGATGACTCCAACAAATGCACAATCGGGCGTATCTCCAAGGCCCTCCATCAACCGGTATGCGGCGTCTTCCCAAAAAGCCGAAGTCTGCAAGGTGCTTAGAACAGAAAAGTTAAGGCAGAAGCGGCTCAGGTATCGAGCCAACAAAAGGGCCAAGGCTTCGGCCAAATGGAATCATGTGAAGTTCCAAGTGCAGGGTTTCCCCGCGACGACGGCTGAGTCGGACGTAAGAATCAGCAATTCCTTCGAGCCTCTGAAGTGGGTTCAGAAAAACGCCATGACCGCCAGAATCAAGAAGACAGCGGTCCGAACAGTGCCACAAAGAGACGTGTCCCCGCCCCAACAGAAAAAGTACGACACTATCTCTTCAAGAGTCTATCAAGCGCTCTGTGCCGCACGAAAGCAGCGGGGAAAACCCAGAAAAGATGCGCCATCACCATTCAAGAAACTGGTTAAGCCAGCCGCCTTCAATCGACTGCCAACAACCGAAACAAGGGGGTCAAGACAGCAATCCATGAAATCAACTGCCAATGATAGAAAGACGGCCGGATATATCATCCATACGGTCTATATGGCGGGAGGACGCCCCAGCGACAACCTTCGCAGCAAAAGCAAGGATGGGGCCACCACATCCCAAGCTCAATCTAGCCCGAATGTGGTTGCCGCTGCCCAAGAACAGCCGCCCCTGCTGGATGAAGAAAACCCTCTTGATGAGGATGATAGGCAGAAAGACCCCTCGGTCCATGCAGAGTCAAGCTCGGACAGCGAGGAAGAGCCGACTTTCCGCCCCAGGACTGCGGAGCAAGAGCTGCTTCAAGAGCTTCGAAGACAGCTCAGGAGCAAAGATAAAGAGATGGCCAAGCTCTATTCGAAGATTGACGACTTAACGAACGTGGTGATGCAGCTTACGGCTCAAATTGCTCGAGCGCCTCCCAATCAAGCACAAGCCGCCGGTAATCAGCCGGGTGATGACAATCCGAGGCAGCCAATGCCTGTTCCTTCGGGTCCAAGACTGGTCGAGCCACATGAAAGCCGGCCACACTCCGCTTCTGGGGACGCCTTGGCCCCAGATAGCACTATCCCGCTAACTCAGGATCGGATAATGGATTTGGTCACCAGCAAGGTTAAAACATTGGTGGCCGAAGCTGAAGCTCAGAAAGAAATCGGCAGTAGTGGGCGGCCATACCCTGCGCAGTACGATCTGATTGAGTTCCCAAGCGGCTACGTCATTCCTAAGTTCGGAAGATTTGATGGAACGGGGAATGCAAATCAGCACGTCGCCCACTTTAAAGCATCGTGCGGAAATACAGGGGGCAATGACGCGCTCCTTCTTCGTCAGTTTGTCAACAGCCTGACCGGCGTCGCCTTCGACTGGTATGCGAGTATACCAGACGGGTCCGTCATTACCTTCGCCCAAATGGAGTCTCTATTCCGGCAAAGGTTCATGAGTGTCAGTGATAAAATCTCCATTGCCGACCTTGTGAGGACTAAGCCGGGGAAGAATGAAAGCAACACCGACTTTATCGCCCGATGGCGTAATCTCACAGTCAAATGCGAACCGCCGCTGGAGCAGGACCAGTCCGTCAGCCTTCTCATTGGGAACCTCAGCAATTGGATGGTCCCATTCTTGTGTACAGCGGGCCTCAAGACATTTCAGGAGCTAACCAAGAAAGTTCAAATGCTAGAACGCTCGAAGCAAGAGTCCCCACCGGACTCTCAGAGAGACAAAACCTGGAAAAGCAAGCGGGACGACAACCGTAGAAGCGGGAGTTCCAGCAGTACCAATGTCTTCAATGCGTCCGACAATGAAGAAAAGCGAAGGGCGGGCGAATCCAAAACCAACCGGTCGCGAAAGCCATTGCTGGGAGGAGATGGGCCTTCCCTAGAGGAGAAAAAGAACAAGGTTTACTCTTTCAGAAGGGACAAGGTCCGCAAGATATTTAAAGATGCCTTGAACAACGGCTTACAATTGCCGGAGTCGAAAAGACCCCAAGAAGCAAAAATGACCGACAATCCTCTGTATTGCCCGTACCACCGAGTAGTGAGCCATGCGATCGAGGATTGCTATATCTTCAAAGACTGGGTCGAGAAGCAGTACAAGGCTGGAGAGATCGAGCTATCCAAAAGTGTGTTGGTGAACAATCAAGTTGCAACCACCAACTTTATACAGACAGAAGTTGAAGCCTTCTGGGAGAAGACAGCCGAACCCGCTGCCCTGAGAGATGAAACTGACTCATCGCGGCCTCCGTGGAGTACGCACATATCTAATAAGACGAAGAAGATGATAAAGCTACTTCAGAAAGAACCCAGGACGGAATGGGAAGGGCAGAAGAAGCCTACCAGTCCAGCTGCCAATGCGGCTCCATCAGGCTCAAAATCCAAGAAGCTGAAGAAGAAGAAAAGTGCAGCTCGGCGTGAAAAAGAGTCTGCAGGGAGATCGACCATTCAAAAATATATCGATTCTCTCGAAGAATATGAACAAAAGGAAAGAACATTGATTCAATTGAAGGAGTTCTTCCCTGTACAAGCGGCTGAAATTCTGGAGGAGTTAGAAGAAGACTCCAATAAAGAGATCCCAGTAGTGACCTGCTACGCCATCCATCTTGGCAGCGACTCCGAGGATGATCTTTGTTTTCCCGAAGAGGATGAGGAGCTCGCCACAACGACCAATCAAATCCAGCTCAGAAGCGGCAGGGCTCTACCGCCGAATCAGGGCAACGCCCCAAAAGGGAAGGAAAAACAAGTCGCTAATGAAGAAGATGGCAGAGAACCGGCTGATGAAAACATAAGTCCTTCCTCGGTGGACTATAATGTCTTGGCGCATCTCCGGAAGCTTCCGTCTCTCCTGAGCATCTACGACGCCTTGGTCCTATCTAAGGAGCTTAGAGATGTTCTCATCCACGCTCTACAAAACCCCGAGCGGTATCAGGCCCACTTTGCGGAAATTAATATGAAAGAAGCCCAGCACGCTTTGCATGCCGCCGCAGTCACATTTAAGGATGAAGACTTGCTACTGGGAACGGCTGAGCATAATCGGCCGCTTTACGTGACCGGGTACAGCGACGGAGATCGAATTAATCGCATATTGATTGATCCGGGGTCCTCAGTGAACATCATGAACTTGCGAACTCTGAAGAGTTTATCAATGGACGTCCGACATCTGTCAAGGGAAAGGATTGTCATTCAAGGCTTCAACCAAAATTGCCAGCAAGTTCTGGGGTCCATAGCTCTGCCAATCAAGTTCGGGGATCTGCAAACTGAAGCTAAGATATATGTGATCGACGCTGACACGTCTTATAAGATTCTCTTGGGGCGGCCGTGGCTCCACGATCACGGCATCATTCCGTCAACTCTCCATCAATGCATGAAGTATACTAAAAATGGCGAAGAAAGACGCATTGACGGCGACATCCAACCATTCGGTGTGCATGAAGTCCGATATGAAGATTCCCGGTACTTTATGAACCACCAAAATGCTAAGCCACAACTGACTGAGGATAGACCAGCCCCAAGGCTCAAAAGCAAATCTGCGCCGGCTGTCACTTTCAAAAGCAAAAATGCCCAAGTGCGCCCGCATTTCGGCAGCGACACTGATGAGTCCGACGTTGGAAGCCCGTCCTTCCGCAAAACTCGCCCTCATTTCGGCAGCGATACGGACGAATCTGTTACTGAAAGCCCATCTAGCAGTAAAGTCCGCCCTCGTCTTGGCAGCGACACTGAAGAGTCAGAGGAGGAGGACCTGTCGTGCAACAGCGGTGCAGATTGGACCCCCACGCAACAAGCGAAACTACGAGAGACCTTTGAAGTTGCAGAAGGGTCCCTAGCCGTTACAAAGGTACCAGAGCAAATGTGCAAAGAGCTCGATGCATTATCAATCTCCACCGTGGACCAGCTGAAAACTTTCTACGTTCCCGGGAGGAAAAGTGGACAGAAGGGCATCCTGTTTTATGGGTCAAACCCCGTTGTGCACCCGGACGATCTTTCTGTCGCGTGCCTTCCCTATGAGAGAGGCATAAGAGCCGTCCTCAATCCCAGATACTATGCGCCCGAGATACGGGAATACTTTAAGAAGTGCGGATGCCGGTTATATCAAACGGAGTCCGAAGCAAAGTTTTACGAAGGGCTATGGCATCCGCCCCAGGTCCGAGCACTCATCGATGGACGAATTCCAGATAGACGGGGCATAGGATACATTCAACCTGATTCCAAAGCGTGCTACATGATCCATGTTGGTGAGGCCAGCGAAAGATCAAATGACGACGACGAGATAGCCGAGCCAGAAGAAGCTCCTCAAGAGCTCGAAGATGGCGGACAAGCAACCTTTGACGAGCTAACCGAGATTGACTTAGGAACGCCCGATAATCCAAGGCCGACCTACATCAGCTCGCTCTTGTCAGAGGAAATGAAAGCGCAGATAATTGCCCTGCTGCATGAGTTCGTCGACTGCTTCGCGTGGACATACAAAGAAATGCCTGGCCTTTCCCCTGAAGTGGCCGTACATAAGTTGGCTATATCTCCTGATGCTAAGCCAGTCAAACAAGCTCCTCGAAGAATGAGAAGGGAACTAGAAGAAAAGGTCATCGAGGAAACTAAGAAGCTCATCGATGCCGGCTTCATCCGGGAAGAGAAATATGCAGACTGGATCGCATGCATAGTCCCAGTCAAGAAGAAAAATGGGCAGATCCGAGTCTGTGTCGATTTCAGGGACCTCAATAAGGCATGTCCTAAAGACGACTTTCCGCTGCCGGTCATGGAAATGATGGTCGATGACACCTCAAATTACGAACTGTTCACCTTTATGGACGGCTCGTCTGGATATAATCAGATCAAGATGTCGCCTGAGGATGAGAAGCACACAGCATTTCGAACCCCGATCGGAATATATTGCTACAAGGTAATGCCATTCGGACTGAAGAACGCAGGTGCTACATATCAAAGGGCGATGACTAATATCTTTGATGACCTAATCCATAAAGTCGTCGAATGCTATGTTGATGACCTGGTCGTCAAGACTAAAGCCAAGGCCGATCATATCCAAGATCTCAGGACCGTTCTCACCAGACTGAGGGAATACGAGCTGAAGATGAATCCTCTGAAGTGCGCTTTCGGCGTGTCATCGGGAAAATTCCTGGGCTTCATAGTCCGACATCGAGGGATCGAAGTTGACCCATCAAAGATAAAGGCCATCATGGAGATGCCCCCTCCGAAGAGTCTGACGCAGCTAAGATCTTTTCAAGGTAAGCTTGCTTATATACGGAGGTTTATCTCAAATTTATCAGGGAGATGTAGGCCCTTCTCAAAGCTCATGAAGAAAGGAGCTCCTTTTATCTGGGATATCGAATGTCAAGCAGCGTTCGAAAGCATCAAACAATACTTGTTACACCCTCCAGTGCTGGCCGCTCCCATTCCAAATAAACCATTGATTCTCTATACTGCCGCGCTAGATGAGTCGCTCGGTGCGCTCCTCGCCCAGAATAACGAGGAGGGAAAGGAAAATGCCCTCTACTACCTCAGTCGAACTCTAGTCGGGGCGGAACACAACTATTCCCCAATCGAAAAGCAATGCCTGGCTCTGATATTTGCTGTGAAGAAGCTGAGGCACTATCTGCTGGCTCATCGGGTTATGCTGATCTCCAAGGTCGACCCGCTCAAACACTTGATGACCAAAGCAAGCCTAGCCGGCAGAATGGCAAGATGGGCTGTCATGCTACTTGAGTTTGACATAGTTTACACTCCTCAGAAAGCAGTAAAAGGGCAAGCTCTTGCAGACTTTCTCGCTGCTCATCCCATACCAGAAGGGTCGCCACTAAATTGTGAGTTACCCGACGAACAAGTGCTGCATCTCGAGAATGACAAGCCATGTTGGGAGCTCTACTTCGATGGGGCCTCATCGTTAAGAACCTCCAGTAAATCAAGCGTCCCGGAGATAAAAGCAGGGATAGGATTGGTGTTCATCACACCATCAATGGGAACCCTACGGCGTTCTTTTTCTCTCACCGAGCCTCGGACAAACAATGAAGCTGAGTATGAAGCTCTGATAGCTGGTTTGGAGCTCTCCATAGAAATGGAAATCCGTCGGCTACGAGTTTACGGTGACTCCCAGCTCGTCGTCAACCAAGTAAGCGGCGACTATAAGATATACAAACCCGAGTTAGCTCGGTACAGAGGTCGAGTGGTGGAACTCATGAAACGGTTCACTCATATTGAACTAACGAGAGTCCCTAGAGCGTTGAACGGAAAGGCTGATGTACTCGCTCGCTTGGCCAAGGAACTGGCTGATCCTGAAATGGACGAAATTCTGATCACAGTCAGGAGCCGGCAAATTCTACCCCCAGTCTCTCTACGAGAAGAGGAAAGCGCGGAACAGAAGAGCGATCCCGCCGAAGAAGCTTCGATCGTCCAAGACGAGCCCGATTGGAGAGAACCCTTCATAGAGTACCTCCGATATGACAAGCTGCCCGAAGAAAAATCTGCGAGGATTCAGCTGAAGAAAAGAGCTCTCCGATACGTGTTTGTAAATGACACGTTATACCGCAGGTCATATGACCAACTCTGGCTCAGGTGTCTGTCATTGGCCGAAGCCCAAAAGGTCATGAAAGATGTCCACTCGGGCGTTTGCGGTGCTCACCAATCTGGCCCCAAGATGCGAATTCAAATCAAACGGCTTGGGTATTACTGGCCCACCATGATACGGGATTGCGGAGAACATGCAAAGAAATGTTATATCTGCCAAATTCACGGTGATTTTATTCACAAGCATCCCAATCCATTGCATCCCACAGTGGCGTCGTGGCCCTTCGAAGTCTGGGGCACCGACATTGTTGGCCCAATTGATCCTCCGTCATCTAAAGGCCACCGGTTCATACTGGCCGCGACAGACTACTTCTCCAGATGGGCTGAAGCTGTCCCGCTAAAAGAAGTCAAGACAAAGGATATTCTGACATTCTTCCAGCATAATATTCTATACCGCTTCGGTACACCAAGAAGAATCATTTCTGACAACGGGCCTTCTTTCAAGAGCTTCAATGTCTCAAGATTCGCTACTCAGCACAAGATAGACTGGAGGTATTCCTCCATCTATAATCCAAGAGCCAATGGGCTAGCCGAAGCCTTCAATAAGACTCTATGCAAGCTTCTGAGGAAAAATGCTTCAGCCAACAAGAGAGACTGGAATCTCAAGCTTCACGAGGCATTGTGGGCATATCGTACCACGCACCGTACTCCAACTCAGTCCACTCCATACTCATTGCTCTTCGGAGTGGAGGCGGTCCTCCCCCTCGAAGTTGAAGTTCCGAGCTTAAGAATGGCCGTCCAACATGAGTTGACGGAGGAAGAAAACGTGCTCCTTCGACTTGAAGAACTCGATGCCCTCGAAGAAAAGAGGCTCGCGGTGCAACAAAATCTGGAGCTATACCGAGCCCAAATGTCACGGGCTTATGACAAGATAACCCGTCTCCGCGCCTTCAAGAAAGGTGAATTGGTGTTGGTCCTCAAAAGACCGATTATCCCCAATTGACATGCCAAGGGAAAATTTGAGCCAAACTGGGAAGGACCATACGTCATCGAGAAAGTGTTTGACGGAGGATCCTACCAACTAATAAGTGCCGAGGGAGAAAGGCCCATGCCACCCATCAATGGCCGATATCTCAAGAAATACTACACGTGAATGCTCCAAGTCGCAGGCGAATTGAGCACATCAGCCCTACGGTCTGGATCAGACATCCTGCAAAACCGTATACAATCCACGGGCGTAAATGACCCCTATTTTCTCCCAAATCCTGCCGGTGAGACTACTTTAAAGTCCCACCAGCGGCAAAAAAAAAAAAGAAAAAAAAGAAAAAAAAAGAAAAAAAATAATAATAAAAAAAATAATAACGGTATGCCCACAAGCAAAACGGGCACGGATGAAAACCCGAAAGGGCTCCGTGAGTAAAAACAGCAGGACTACCGGCGAGTCTGTGAAAACCCGAAAGGGCGCAAACTCGTAAAAAGGAAAGGAGGTGAAATACACTCACAAAGTCCTCTCGACCTTGTGAGGAGAAAACCCCTGCGTGAGATCCTTACGACTCACAAAGGAGCAACACACTTAGGAATCCTCACGATTCCTAAGGAGAAAATACACCTACGAGATCCTTTCGACTCGTAGGGAGAAAATGCTTTTATGGGACCCTCACGGCCCATAAAATTGAAAAGCCTTGGGTGGTAGGGACCCAAACCTATCTCCTAAGCCATCGTTCCCCAACGGGCAACGGCGAATGATGAGTCGCTCCTGGTACCATATTCCAGTGCAGCGATGCAGACGCCAACCAAAATCCAATTTCTCAAAATTCTCCCAGCCCTACGGTGGGTCCCCAAATTGACCATCGTATACAATCCACGGGCTCAAATAATTCTCATCATACCCATGCCCCACCGTAATCACCAGTTACGCGGCCGGTCTCCGCTTTGGGAATGATGCTCCATTGATAAGACCCACTCATGTGTCCTCACGATACATGAGGAGAACAAACCTTTGTGGGATCCTTACGACTCATAAAGGAAAAACACACTTAGGAGTCCTCACGACTCTTAAGGAGAAAATACACCTGCGGGATCCTTACGACTCGTAGGGAGGAAATGCTTTTATGGGACCCTCACGGCCCATAAAATTGAAAAGCCTTAGGCGATAGGGATCTAAACCTGTCTCCTAAGCCATCGCTCCCCAATCCCCAAATGGCGAATGATGAGTCGCTCCTGGTACCATATTCCAGTGCAGCGATGAAGACACCAACCAAATTCCAAATCCCATACCCCAACGGCGAATGATGAGTCGCTCCTGGTACCATATTCCAGTGCAGCGATGCAGACGCCGACAAAGTCCCAAAATTTTTCCGGCCCTACGGTCTGGATCATACATCCTGCAAAACCGTATACAATCCACGGGCGTAAAACAATCCCAATTTCTCCCAAATCCTCTCGGGGCAAATGATGAGTTGCTCCTGGCATTATTCCAGTGCAGCAATGCAGATGCCAAACAAAAAACCAAAATCCCAAAATCCTCTCCATGACAGATGATGATTCGCTCCTGGTACCATATTCCAGTATAGCAATGCTGATGTCAACCCAAATCAAAATCAACAAGTCAACTTCCACTCCGACCGTCCACGTCGCTAAAAGGGCAGCACCGATCGTCCATGTCGCAAAAAGGGCAGAACCGACCATCCACGTCGCTAAAAGGGCAGCACCGACCGTCCACGTCGCTAAAAGGGCAGCACCGACCGTCCACGTCGCTAAAAGGGCAGAACCGACCGTCCACGTCGCTAAAAGGGCAGCACCGACCGTCCACGTCGCTAAAAGGGCAGCACCGACCGTCCAAGTCACAAAAAGGGCAGAACCGACCGTCCATGTCGCTAAAAGGGCAGCACCGACCGTCCACGTCGCTAAAAGGGCAGCACCGACCGTCCACGTCGCTAAAAGGGCAGAACCGACCGTCCACGTCGCTAAAAGGGCAGCACCGACCGTCCACGTCGCGAAAAGGGCAGCACCGACCGTCCAAGTCACAAAAAGGGCAGAACCGACCGTCCAAGTCGCAAAAAGGGCAGCATCGACCGTCCAAGTCGCTAAAAGGGCAGCATTGACCGTCCAAGTCGCTAAAAGGGCAGCATCGACCGTCCACGTCGCAAAAAGGGCAGAACCGACCGTCCACGTCGCTAAAAGGGCAGCACCGACCGTCCAAGTCGCGAAAAGGGCAGCACCGACCGTCCAAGTCGCCAAAAGGGCAGCGCAGGATTCCTACAAAGCGGGAACCAAATAACTCCGGGCCAGGGAAAACGTCTATCACGGACACTCCGTCTCGGAGACATGTCAAGCAACGACCGTCCATGTCGTAAAATGGGCAGTGCCAGCTTTCCAAAAAGCGGGAACCAAACCAAGTCGCCTCCACGTGAAAGAAGATCCATCAATTTCATGCACACGACCCACATATGTGGTGTGCATTTATTGATGGGGGGCAATTTGTTGGGGTAAAAATTTACACCCCGGTTGACCAAGTCAAAATCAAAGTCAACCCCAAGCCAAGTGGGTCCAAGCCCAGATCCAGTAGGCCCATGCCCGGGTCGAGCCCGAACATGAAGCGGCCGGTCTCCCCCCATGCCAAGATAAAAATTTTGTAATAAATAATTTTGTTGCATTTTCTTTTATTTTATTTTCGGATAAATGTAAGAAAAATAGGCATAAAGCCAAATTTTTGTAAAGCCCATGGCTTATGTGCAAAAAGAAATGGCACATGACCCATGGGATAGGCAAAATGCCATTTTATGAAGCCCAAGGGGCTATGTGTAAAATGTATGGCCTATAAAGGCAAAGATAATGAAAATATCTCATAACCTTTTTCTCTCTCCAGAAATTTCTAGATCTGAGATCTCTTTCTCCTTCTTCAAGGTTCCAAAACCTTCTTCTTTCTCTTGAATTAAATCAAGAGTTTTACTCTTCCTTTTTCAAAACTAAATAGTTTTCCACCACAAAACCCACAAAGGGGAACTTGGATCTGCCATCAGATCTTAAAAAGGAGAGATTTTGAGATTTTACATCTCTTGATCTTCAAGATCCAGCAAGCAACAGGAGGAAGAAGAAGAACCCTTCCATTAACCCCATAAAAAAAAAAAGGAAAAAAAAAAAAACACACTCAGGAGTCTAACTCCTCTTTGATTTCTCTTCAGAGAAATCTTTTTAGGCTAAAAGCCTGTTGTGTGCGCAAGTCGCCCGCGTGCCGACACGTGGCGCGCGCGCTTGCGCAACTGCGCTTGTGCGCAAGTCGCCCGCGTGCCGACACGTGGCGCGCGCGCTTGCGCAACTGCGCAGTTGCGCAAGGCGCCCGCGTGCCGACACGTGGCGCGCGCGCTTGCGCAACTGCGCTTGTGCGCAAGTCGCCCGCGTGCCGACACGTGGCGCGCGCGCTTGCGCAACGGCGCTTGTGCGCAAGGCGCCCGCGTGCCGACACGTGGCGCGCGCGCTTGCGCAACTGCGCAGTTGCGCAAGGCGCCCGCGTGCCGACACGTGGCGCGCGCGCTTGCGCAACTGCGCAGTTGCGCAAGTCGCCCGCGTGCCGACACGTGGCGCGCGCGCTTGCGCACCTGTGCATCCCTTGGATGTCTTTTCCCCCTCTTTTGTGTACATACATACACATATACATATGTATACAAATTTATACATACACGTACTCCACGACACTGTCCCTGTTAGAAAAAAATTTCTAACGGGGCGCTGCCCCGCACCCCGCAAGGGGGCTGCTATGCCCCCTTGACCCCCAGCCCGCTATCCGGGTAGCGGGACCCCCGTAAAAACTCTGCGTGGCTCCCGATATATCCAAACCCCCCCCTTTCAGAACTGAACACACGTATACTGCACATTGAGTTCGCATGACCAGTTTAACCCGTTAATCGGAGGTTCCCTCGCCCCAAAGGCGATGGGTAATTAACGGCAGCTTAGTCCGCGGCTGCCGGAGATTCGGATCCCCACAATCATTAAACCCCGGCCTACCTTAGGCCGGGGGAATCTGTAGTACGCCTGACAAGCGCGCGCGTATTCCCATCTCAATGGGGTGACGAAAAACACCCTACAGGAACCACCTGAAGTTCTGTTAGGAACTTCTTCATCCAGACTGCTTCTTTTGCGGCATCGCAAGCAGCTATATACTCCGCTTCCATCGTTGAGTCAGCAACGGTGTCCTGCTTGGAGCTCTTCCAGCACACAGCCCCTCCATTGAGGGTAAAGACATAACCCGACATGGACTTGGAATCGTCCTTATCACTCTGGAAGCCGGAATCAGCAAAGGCCTCCAACCTGAGGTCTTTTCCGCCGTAAACCAAGAATATCTCCTTTGACCTTCTTAGGTACTTGAGAATGTTCTTTACTGCTATCCAGTGCTTCTCCCCTGGGTCTGACTGATACCGGCTTACCACGCTCAGTGCGTAAGCTACATCTGGTCTGGTACACAACATCGCATACATTATAAAGCCTACCGCAGAAGCATAGGGTATAATAGACATGCGTTCCCTTTCCAAATCAGTCTTGGGAGACATCTCTTTGGAGAGGGTGATTCCGTGACAAGCCGGTAGATTACTGCGCTTAGAATCTTCCATACTGAATCTTTTCAGTACAGTGTCGATATACCTGGACTGCGAAAGTCCCAACATCCTCTTGGATCTATCATGATAGATCCGGATCCCCAGAATGTAAGAGGCATCACCCAGGTATTTCATGGAGAACCTGTGTGACAAGAATCCTTTGACAGATTGTAGCATAGGAATGTCATTTCCTATCAATAGAATGTCATCCACGTACAAGACGAGGAATACGACACTTCTGGCTACAACTTTACTATATATGCACGGTTCATCTGGATTTTTGATAAAGTCATATTCTTTGACTGTCTCATCAAAACAGATGTTCCAACTCCGCGATGCCTGCTTTAGTCCATAAATAGACTTAAGCAGCTTGCATACTTTCCGCTGCTCCCACTCTGATTGAAACCCTCTAGCTGATCCATATTGACGCACTCTTCTATATTTCCATTCAGAAAAACCGTCTTTACGTCCATCTGCCAGATTTCATAATCATGGAAGGCAGCAATAGCAAGAAGGACCCGAAAGGATTTGAGCATAGGCACTGGAGAAAAAGTTTCGTCATAGTCCAAACCAGGTCTTTGACGAAAACCCTTTGCAACAAGTCTAGCCTTATAGGTTTCCACCTGTCCATCTACACCAATCTTTTTCTTGAAGATCTATTTGCATCCTATGGGTTTTACCCCATCTGGAGCAAAGTCCAAAGTCCATACTTTGTTGGTGTACATGGACTCCATTTCGGTCCGCATTGCATCTAGCCATCGTACCGAGTCGCCGCTTTGGATGGCCTGCTGGAAGTCAGTAGGTTCATCATCATCTATGATGCAATCCTCTCTATCCCCATCTATGAGAAAACCGTAGTATCTCTCAGGCGGATGAGACGGCCTACTACTCCTGCGGAGGGGTGCGGGAATGTCCTGTTCTTCTTGAACTATCGGTTCTACCAAACTTTCAGTAGCAGCTTGTGGTTCTGGAATTTCTTCCAGTTCTATTTCGCTCCCACTTATTTTCTTTTCTAAAAACTGATGTTCTAGAAAATGGGCATTACGAGAAACAAAAACCTTTTGTTCCTCTGCGTAATAGAAATAATATCCCTTGGAGTTCTTTGGATATCCCACAAACTTACATTTTTTACTGATCGTGCCTCGAGCTTGTCCACATGCTGCTTTTTAACAAAAGCTGGACATCCCCAAATCTTCATATGCTGAAGATGGGGTTTCTTCTCACTCCACATCTGATATGGGGTGGTAGGCACAGTCTTGGTAGGAGCCCTGTTCAGAAGATATGCCGCTGAATCTAGCGCATAACCCCAAAAAGATCGCGGTAACTCAGCATTACTCATCATGGATCGTACCATATCCAATAGGGTTCGATTCCATCTCTCCGATACACAGTTATGCTGTGGAGTGTATGGAGGAGTAAGCTGAGAGAGAATTCCTTTCCCTTTTAGGTAACCTAGGAACTCGGCACTCAAGTATTCACCACCTCGATCAGATCTAAGTATCTTGATACTTTTGCCAGTTTGGTTTTCTACTTCATTCTTATACTCTTGGAATTTCTCAAAAGCCTCGGATTTATGTTTCATCAGATAAATGAATCCATACCTTGAGTAATCATCCGTGAAAGTAATGAAATAGGAAAAACCACCTCTTGCATGTGTAGACATTGGACCACATACATCGCTGTGTATGAGTCCTAAGAGCTCGCTCGCTCTTACTCCATGTCCAGTAAATGGAGTCTTTGTCATCTTTCCTTTGAGACAAGATTGACAAGTGTCATAAGTTTGATATTCGAACGAGTCCAAATATCCTTCTCTATACAACTTAGTCAACCTTCTCTCATTGATGTGACCCAGTCTACAATGCCATAAGAAAGCTTTATTTAAATCTGGAGACTTTCTTTTTAGTGTGTTCTGGATATTGAAAATTTGGAGTTGGTTTAAAACATATATACCGTTATTTAGTGTAGCGGACCCAATCAAACCATGATTAAGGTGGATGTTAACAACATCTCTTACAAACGTGAAATCATAACCTTTATTTTATAACAAGGAAACTGATATGATATTACACGTTAAGCTTGGTACAAAAAAACAGTTATGTAAAACCAAAATGTGTCCACTCGTCAATCCTAGGTGATAATCCCCGACGGACGCAGCTCCCACGCTAGCTCCGTTAGCAACCTTTAGGGTCATATCACCTTCCTTCAGCACTCTATGGTTTCTCAGTTCCTGCAATGAATTACAAATATGAGATCCTGATCCGGTATCCAATACCCAGGAAGTAGAGTTAATTGACAGACAATTCTCAATTACAAACACACCTGAAGTCGAAGCCACAGCTTGCTTCGGTTCCTGGTTCTTGGCGTTCCACGCCTTGCAATCTTTCTTCCAGTGCCCTTTCCTGTGACAATGGAAGCACCCATCCTGGCCTACTACCGGTACCGCAAACTTTTTCTTTCCCTTCCCTCCCACCTTACTAACACCTCCTCTAGGGTTGGTGGCGGCCTTCTTCTTCCTTCCTTTGGCCCTAGCCTTAGACCCGGAAGAAGATACACAGCTAACAAACATAGCGGGTGTTTCCCTTGCTTTTTGCAAGGTGCCCTATGCACTCCTTAACATGTTCAGGAGTTCCGGAAGTTCAACTTCTTTTCTTTGAATGTTGAAGTTCAGGATAAACTGGGCGTAGGTGGAAGGAAGGGACTGGAGAACAAGGTCTGTATAGAGCTCATTATCCAAAGTCGTCCCAAGGTCTGCGAGCTCTTCTATATAGCCGATAATCTTTAGGACATGTTCTCCTACCGATGACCCGACAGCCAACCTCGCTCGAAACAAGTTCGTAGAGGTCTCGTATCTTGCTATACGAGATTGCTCTCCATAAAGTTCCTTTGTATGGAGAAATATGGCATCTAGTTCCATATCCTCGTGCCTCCTCTGATGTTCATTGTTCATCGAGGCAAGCACGATGCACTTGGCTTTCGCGCAATCGAAATCCCAGGTTTTGCGGATTTCCTTATCCGCATTACTGGATTTGGGACCAGAGACAGCAGGCGCGAAATCCCAGGTTTTGCGGATTTCCTTATACGCATTACTGGATTTGGGACCAGAGACAGCAGGTGCCGTAGCGGTGAGGACGTACCCCAATTTGTCATAGGTCAAAGCCATTTTGACATTCCGCAGCCAATCTTCATAGTTTGGCCCTGTCAGTATATTTTTCTCTAAAAGTAACTTAAGTCCAGTCATTTTCAGGGTCGCTGCAATTAGGAGAGAGAGAAGAAAACTCTTTAGCATGATGCTCTTACAAGTTTAGAGTGGTTTTTAGTTTATCTAAACTGGATGGCTCCCACTGTTTCTCGAATCCTTCCTCAAACCATAAAAGAAGAATTAGCCAGGACTATTCTCACTGTATAATTCTTGCTTAACCGTTCAGCCAGGCTAGTGTCGATACTTCGAGGGAGATTTTCCAATGCTTTCGCGAAGTTCCTTAATTAAAGAACCTCTTTTCTCTGGGGGCGTAACCCCGCTGACACCTTTCTTGACACCTACTTGGTTTATAGCATTGATCGTTAAGTGAAGAATATCCTGATAAGTAGCATATACTCACAGTAGGATCGGGATCCAAATATCATCGTATGATAATGTTGAAGGAATGCTACCAACATTCATCAAACTCCAAATGGTATGCATCTCTTTGCAAATTTCAGTTTCTTTAGAAATTCCCGATATAAGTTTTTGCCCCATGCTCTTATGACCTTGGCTTTGGTCAAAATGTCATAAGTCACATGTCAAGTTCAACCCGTCATTATCTTGTCAATTTGAACCCATCCGTATATACCCCTGACTTTGGTCAAATGATAATACAACTGTCCTAAACAAACTCATCTATCTTATGCAACAAATGAAAACCCAGCAGCTACCAAACACTATGCCTTGACTTTGGCCAAAATGCATAGCTTGAATACTACTGAATACCCAAATGAAATGACGGAGGGCTACGAATGGTTTTGGCGAAACCGTGAACGTAGTGAACTTGATATAACCGAAGGAACCTGATAGCTTTTAAAAGGAGTGGTTAAAGCTCCGCATTTAAAAATATCTGTTTTTAAAATTAACCGAGTGGTTTCTTTTAAATTGTTCCAACGATTAAACTTTTGGTTTATTTTCTTTGCATTATAAATAATGCATCCCATCATTAACCTATCATTGCAGAAAACAACGAAAATACAACGTCCTCTTATGCCATCCGCATTCGCCACGGGGTCCCGTCATCACCCGTTAGGTTACTTAACTAACGGAAGAGCGGGGGATGGGCTAGCGCGGGTGTAAAACATAAGTGACGTCTAAATAGCTATCATATATAGATATTGTACATTCGTCAGACGCAATAATAGGCATTCCAGATCTCATATGAACTTTATTGGATTTGCAAGCAATCCGCGTTTGTTTAGAGCCTGCAACAAAAGACGGATTACACAGTTGTGATGAATAGCCATTACCCCACCCAAGACCCCTACGGGTACGGCAAACTACCCGCCCGGCAGTTTGTGCACCCCACCTTGGGTCTGTCCTAGGAGCAAAAACAGTAAAATGAAATAATACAACGTTGGCTACAACCGCAACCTGGATGTGCCCCGCAAAAATAATATTACAACAAATTACATTTACATCAAATGAATCAAATAATAACCCATCACATAACCCCGGCTAATCATCACAACAGTCCAATACAGTTCACATCCACAAACAGTAAAAACCATTACAGAAATGTGCAACCCCCTTGTAAGTGCACGGCGGCGCCCCGGCCGTCAATCCGACGCCGGAATGCGGAAGCGGTGAATAACTTAAATTTTGCGGACTTAGCAAACCGGCACCACCGCGCACTAAACACCCGGATCGTAACCATTAACAAGTCTAAGCTAACTAGAAGATGGGAAAGAGATATACCGACGATCCAAGTCCTCCGGTCTTCATCTCCAATCCGATCTCCTCGCGGGATCTCCGTCCGTCTCGTCCTCGTCGCCGGAAGTGCACCACGTTGCCTACATCGTTTACGGGCTCCCACCTCAATGCCGAGGCAACTCGGGCACGAAGCCGGCTACTCGACGTGCCCAAGGTTCGTTGTAGAATATGTAGTGAGCAAGTCTCATTTTTGGGGTTTGTGGAATTGCCATTGGTGAAGGAAAAGAGAGCTTGGAGAGAGGTGAGAAAAATGGAGCATACTCAAGAAGGAATGTATCATATTTTTCTCCACACATCAAATGAAAATGAATCCCATTCCTCCAAGGAAATGGCCGGCCCCCCCCCCTTCATGTGTGATTGGAGAGAGAGAGAGAGAGCAAGGTCAAGGGGTGGGTGGAAGCAATGATGCAAGAGGGCATCATGAAAGAATATGATCACAAGCAAAAACCACACACAACCACAACCATCATCAACAACCATGATGCTAACAAAGTCAAGCCATCATGAAGTATGAAGTCAAGCAAGTCAAAGGAGGGTGCTATCATGATACAACAAAATGCAAAGACCCCCTTCCACAAATGCCTATTTGCAACAATGCAAATAAGCCCTCCTCCACCAAACTTCGGCCAATGAACGGAACAATGGAAATCGGCCGAAACGGAAAGCAAACTGGCAACTCCAGAAAACTGGTCCCGTAATAAATTACAGGAAAACCCCGATACTGTGCATACACACCCGCATTTGTATTTCGACCGAAATACAAATGCAATGAGACAAACTCTACACTGTACTATACTAGAATCCGGCTTATACCAAAACCGGCTAGTAATATCTGTTCGATCCTGATCCGTGCAATACCGCACGTATCTGATCGAACCCTGCCATATAACCATACGGCCTATAGTACAGACTGTCCGATCCTGATCCGTGCAATACCGCACGTATCTAAGCGGACCTTGCCATATCTCCATACGGCCTCTACAACCTTTCGCCCGAATGCTTGAGTAACTGAAAGTGTGGCGGACTCTAAAGACTCGTCAATACAATGGCTGAGGATTTAACCACTAGCACGTCAGAGGTATATGCCAATACGTGACGGGCCACCAGCTATTGACCAAAAGGGATGTCGATGAGCGAACTCATCCTGACACCCTACTGAGCCTGTCAGTGACAATATCCGTGCAGTCCGGTCCGTTCGTCTATGAGTATCGCATGGCGGGCCTAGGGGGTTGGTAAAAGTCAGACCCCCAAAAGCGGTACAAGTCGTGTCGGAGTGTAGCCCAGAACACCCTGAGATACTACTGGAATACCTACCAGTAAATCTCCTTGCCTTGGCCAAGGACTTTGTGTAATGGCTCTCCTAGACACAGCACGACCTCACCCCCAATACCGGGAGAGACGAACCCCTGAAGATACGCTCACTGCCTCCATGTGGCTCGGGACTGTACCCAACTAAAACCTGTTTGCACGACTCCTTTGAGCCGTGGTAGGGTAGTAATCAAAGTACAGTGGGAACTCACACGAGACAAATGACGATCCCCAGGTCGATGAACTAACCTGCACACATGTCACCGGGGAAGTGCCATCTGACGTCTGGTATATGACCAACTAGCATGTTCCCGGCGAGTCCTGTCCGGTGTACTCATAACCCAATGAGCACCTGTATACATCTTAGGTGAACCAACTGACACCAGTGGCTTGTGAGACCGGCCACCGCCCCTCGTCGGGGTCTCGACTGTATACACTAGTCTACTAATGGAGTATCGATGCCCAGTCTCGAAACTCCCACGACTAGGGACCTTTTAAGGATATGCTTGTAGACCCCCAGCTCCCACTTATATGATCGCCCTCATACTGCTGGTGGTCAAGCAAGAATCCTAGGGGCTCTATCAACGTGTAATAGCGACGTATCATGTCACCTAAAGCAGTACACGATGATAAAGGTAAACCAGATAGCATACTATCATCTCGAGTAAGACTGTCCTACCGGGATAGGTCCTCCCTCAATCATTACAATCACGTACCTGTGACCTAACAATTGACTCTGAGGGCACTATCTCCAACAATCTCCCACTTGCACTCAAGGCTAATTATTGCGATGTCGCATACTCACAGCCCGTGTGATACCGAACATCCAACTCCTCTACTAGTCAGTCTCACAAAGCTCGTTTGCGGAACTATTGCGTTCGAGGAATAGCCTCAGTGAGTGGATCCGCTTAGTTGTTTCTTTCTATGTCTCTCTAAATCTCAAGTTCGCGGAGAAAGCCATCTCCCGAAATGAGCAATATCAGTCTTAGAATATGTCTGGATGTCTGATGGGACGTAGCTCATAAATGAACTCCAAATCCAAACTTCTTAGACTATATTGACAACTGAACTTAATCAGTGTCCTGCGCGCCATGCCTCCCTCAGTATTGCCTTGGACCACCTGTCCAAAATACTGCCCCTCATCAGAAGGAAAAACTACAACTCTGACAACCTCCCTGTCGTCCAGGTCACCTTGGAAGCCTGGAATGGTAACTGTCTCCTGAATGAGGCTGTCGTTATCATATCCCTAGAACATCCACTTATGTTCTAAAACTGCTTCCGACTGTTTCTCCAGGATTGGATTAATGTCAACTTATTGCATCTAGTGCAAGAACAACATCTGGTGTGGTACTTGACATCTCACGATTGACTCAATTGCCTGAGCAAGTGATCTGCCAATCATGCCCGTCCCTCTCCCCTTTAGTCTGTAAGACACCTTTGGAGAGGGTGACTCCATTACCTGCAGGTACACTACCGTGCCAGGAGTCGTCCATCCCAAATACTCTTAGAATGCTGTCAAGTACCCTGATTGGGAAACCACCCAAATCTAGATCTAAAACCATAGATCTAGTAACCAGTATGTCTGATATAAAATCCATTTCCATTGTGGAGAAACAACTGTGTGACGACCAAAGTATAACCGATCGTAGTGTAGGAGTTTCCTTTCCTACTCTGTGTATATCATCCAAATACCAGGATATCACACCCTACTACCTTCTCAACAGATCCATCCCCTATTCTGATGAAGTTAAACCCATGACTGTCACGTCAGAAATAGATGATCTATCTCCGCTTCATCTGCTTTAGTCTATAAATAGATATAAGCCTGATGTCCACCAATGCTTCCGCTGCTCCCACTGACTACGACAACCCTCTGCCAAAGTCATATAGACGTGCACTTCTAAAACTAGTTTAGAACGACGCTATACTCATCCTCCTGCCGGGTCTCGCAGCCTGGAACAACAACAATGGCAAGTGTGGGTAAACAAGAACTTCCCTGTCACCGTCCTTGAGGCTACCTGAGTACCTCTCGGGTGCCTGAAGTTACCCACTTTATCTGCGGAGTGGCCAATGGAATGTCAATCCAGATTGAATCTTTAGGTTCCTTATCAAATCTTCAGTAATCGTTTGTGGTTCTGGAATCACTTCCAGTTCTACCATACTCCCACTACTGTTTTCTGAAAAAATCCATTTTTATTAAAACTGTGGCGAGTCTAGAACAATATCGCTATTGTTCATCCAGATGGTAGAAAATCAACCCTCGTCATAGCCTGGGTCAACCCACAAACAGCCATTACAGAAACGTGCCTTGAGTTGTCCAGTGTCTGGTTTTAATCATAAACCGGACAACTCCCCGTACCTTAACATCGTTAAGATATGAACTGTTCTATATCCCATATAGGACCAGAGGCACTGATTTAATTGAACCAGATCCAAATCATGCAACTGTCTCCAGTGCATGTCAACTAAATGGAAGGAGGCCAGATCAGCGTTACTCAACTTAGGAATACTTCCAATTATGAGTAACCTGAAAGAGAAGCAATTTCTCTTAATCATTACTATCAACTGAATACCATACACAAGTATCAACATCTTCGATCTCTTTGAAGAATCCCGATACTTGCTATACCTGGTTCTCTACTCTATTCAAATACATATAACTTCTCCAAATTCAGACCCTGTGTTTCCACGAAACACTTGTCTAAAAATTAGAGGAGTCATAAGTAAACCGAATATAGTACGAGGACCATCCCCTCTGTCCTGATGGACTCTGGACAACATACAATACTCTGTAAAAGTCCCTTGAGTCTGATTACTCATTCACTGTGTGTCGTAGGTTGAAAACTGTACTTATGGTTAAGAAGAATTACACCGCTGTTTAATGCTCCTTACCTAACCATCCACTGATATAGGTAAATGTCGTAGACATAATTTCAGAAAGGTATATCTCACTCTATGAAAATAGACGTACAGATATATCAATTTGAAATTGGTGCATAACAGCGGATATTCAAAACCAAATATTTGCCGACCGGCAAACAACCCAGGTGATTTCCTCTAATATCACCGATTACAACGAATCCCGATATAATGAGGATAATCACCCAATTCCCAATAACTTACTCCCACTCATCATCTGTAAAACCATACAGATGTGAGAATCGTACCTGGTAAATACATACCCTGGAGTAAGTATCTAATCGGGAAATCAGTTTTTCTTTTAACAGTACACAGTGAGACTGAAACATTGAAATGTTCCGATGGGGTATCCTGGTATTCCTAGTAATGCCTCTTCCAGATTCACGATTGTAACCGTATAATTCTTTGCCATCTCTCCAAATCCCTTCATATGTCTTTAGTCTTTACCTTCTGTACACCCCTTTAGGCCAAATGGTTTTCTTCCTTCCCTACCGTTCGGCACCAGCCTATGGTTTGGAAGAAGACTATCCAATAAGCATAATGGGTGTACTGTCCCAATCCTAGGAACACTCGCAACACGAGAGAAGGTGAAGATAAAAGACACCTGAATGTACTTTATTCCTATTTCTCCTGAACCAGGATCCATCCCCGAACTGGAACAAGTTCCTTTCGAGTTCGTATATAACCATACGATGGAATATCCAAATAAACTGTGGATCTTCGTAGTGATACGGAGTGTCCTGGAGAAATACAAAGGTGATGTGGGAGTGGTAACGAAATATTTGGTTTGGTCGTGAATATCTGTTGCAATTTACTTTGCCCTCCTACTAATCCCTTGCTTTGTCTGAACTTAATACCTTCTGCACACCATCGTTATGCTAATTGGTTTTCTTCATTCCCTACCGGTCGGCACCAGCCTAAGGTTTGGAAGAAGACAATCCAATTTGCGTAATAGGTGTACTACCCCTAAACCAAGGAGTACTCGTAACCTGAGAGAGGGTAAAAGGAAAAGACAACTGAATAATCCTATCCGTTTTCTCCAGAACCGGAAACCATCCTCGAATAATTCTTTCGAGTTCGTATCTAACCATACGATGGTTTTGTCCAATGGAAGTGGACGTTCGTAGTAATACGGGGTGTCCTGGAGAAAAGGGTAAAAGTAGGAGTGGCAATGAGGTTTGCAACTCTGACAATCCAAAAGCCTGTGTCAAGAAGGTTTGGTCAACTTGGTCACTGAGTCATAGTCTTAGGGTCGGGTCAATGGTCGCTGCCAGAGAGAGAGAGAGAAGAAAACACTCAGCGTGCACTCTAACCTAGATCAGAATGGTCACCAATTTATCTAATCTGGAAACCTCCCACTGTACCTCAAATTCTCCTCCAAACCTGAAAGAAGAATTAGTCGGGGTTACCCGAGGAGTAAACTAACTCATCAGTGGGAATCGGGATCCAACTATCATTGCATGATAACGTGACGGAATCTGCTCACGCTATCACACTCCAGAAGGTATGCGCATATCTGGCAAGTTTCAGTTCTTTTGAAACTCCCGATGTGATTTCTGCCCCATGCTCTTATGACCTTGACTTTGGCCAACATATCATAAGTCACATGTCAAGTTCTACCCGTCATTCTCCAGGTTAATTTGAATCCACCCGTACATACCCTTGACTTTGGCCAACATGGCAGTACGACTGTTCCAAACCAACGCATCTATCTATGCTGCATATGAATAACCAACAGCTACCAAACACTGTGCCTTGACTTTGGCCAACATACACAGCTTGAATACTATTGACTATCCATATGAAACGACGGAGGGCTACGAATGGTTTCTGGCGAAAACCTTTAACGTAATGAACTTGATATCGTTGAAGGAACGGATAGCTTTTATAAAAATATAGTGACGAAAACCTTCGCTAAAGAGGTCACTCCCGGTGAAGGGATCTCGGCTCTTTCCCCGTAGAATGGAGTGCAGGATATTCCAACTGAATACCACGGTGCAAAGCAAAAGTACTCGGCTATAGTGAAGTTAATGCCCTGACGCAAACTTTTGTCCAAGGGGTCACTCCCGGTGAAGGGATCTCGGCCCTTGCCTCGTCGACTGAGGAGCAGGATATTCCAATGAATACCACGATGCAAAACAAAAGTAAACGTCTTTGCAATAACAGCTTTTTGAAAAGTGTTCCAACAACATCAGATTAGGTTTGTTTTTAACTTGCATTGATCCGAATCAACGCAGTCCCATCAATTGATCACACCAAAAAGAACGAAAATATACTGATGTACGTATATGCCATCCGCATTCGCCACTGGGTCCCGTCATTACCCGTTAGGTTAGCTTACTAACGACAGAGCGGGGACTGGACTAGCGCGGATGCAAAACATATACAACATCTACTAATATATATACCAATATATTATATTTCGCTCAAGGCGTGAATAAAATGCAACATCTCAGAGAATGAACAGCATCACAGAAACAATACAGATATCTGGGATCCCCGGGTTTCACAGAGCCACTACTGAAACCCGACGTTCCCCTGGTCGTGTGGATAGCCTGTGCAATGAAATCCTAGACCCCTACGGGCGCGGCAAGTCACCCGCCAAAACCTGAAGCGAGGCAGCCCCCTTCAGCCCCGTGAATGGACCACCCAGCACTTCACGGAATCCGGCAACTTGGGCACCCCTCCTGGGTCAACCTGTACCCCCTACGAGTGCGGCGAATAGCCCGCCAATCCTAGAGTGAAGCCCCCTCCGTCTCAATGCCATGAGATGCGGGCTTGTTGCCCTCCAGAACCCGGCTATCCGTGCACCCCTCCGCGGGGCAACCTAGTACAGAAAGTAAAATATACATACACCGGGTACATCGACCGCAACCAGGTCGTGCCCCAAAATAATAATACAATCAGGCAGTGACGGCAGTCCACATGTCGGACGCTCGCCCCGCAAAATCAAATGTACATAATACAACAAAACTGTACTAGCATTGCATCCAGGCTATCCCCCACGACCGATCCGCAACATCACAGCAAATACATAGAACATCAACGTGAAAATCACGTTCGCAAATCCGTCTAACCGGGCTATAGCAGTTAGACCGGATTTACCGATCGAGTGACATTCACGGTCGCAGATATAATGTAAATACTGTGAAAAATGTGTTTAAAAAATTTCCGATTGATCAAACAATTAACAAGTGGGCCCCAAAGAAAACTGTAGCACTCACAGAAACAATTGGCCCAACTTTAATATTCCAAAGCCCATATTTTAAGCCCAGAAGGCCTCTGTAAAAAAATGGTGAAGTGATGTGAATAGTGCGCGGCGGAAGGGCCGCACAAAGGTGGTTTTCGCGGCGGTTCCGCGCTCCAACTGTGGAGTTACTTCGTCAAATTTTTACAGAACTCTTAGATTATCCAGTACATCAATATTTTACAACCTGAAAAATTTTTCGAGACCAAAAATTTCCAACAGAAAACTGATGTGGGCAAATACGGGTTTTTGGACATTTCGATCGATCGGAACTAAAAAACACATTACACAAAGCTAGACTAAGTTAATGGCGAGGCTCTGATACCACTGTAAGTGCACGGCGGCGCCCCGGCCGTCAATCCGACGCCGGAATGCGGAAGCGGTGAATAACTTAAATTTTGCGGACTTAGCAAACCGGCACCACCGCGCACTAAACACCCGGATCGTAACCATTAACAAGTCTAAGCTAACTAGAAGATGGGAAAGAGATATACCGACGATCCAAGTCCTCCGGTCTTCATCTCCAATCCGATCTCCTCGCGGGATCTCCGTCCGTCTCGTCCTCGTCGCCGGAAGTGCACCACGTTGCCTACATCGTTTACGGGCTCCCACCTCAATGCCGAGGCAACTCGGGCACGAAGCCGGCTACTCGACGTGCCCAAGGTTCGTTGTAGAATATGTAGTGAGCAAGTCTCATTTTTGGGGTTTGTGGAATTGCCATTGGTGAAGGAAAAGAGAGCTTGGAGAGAGGTGAGAAAAATGGAGCATACTCAAGAAGGAATGTATCATATTTTTCTCCACACATCAAATGAAAATGAATCCCATTCCTCCAAGGAAATGGCCGGCCCCCCCTTCATGTGTGATTGGAGAGAGAGAGAGAGAGCAAGGTCAAGGGGTGGGTGGAAGCAATGATGCAAGAGGGCATCATGAAAGAATATGATCACAAGCAAAAACCACACACAACCACAACCATCATCAACAACCATGATGCTAACAAAGTCAAGCCATCATGAAGTATGAAGTCAAGCAAGTCAAAGGAGGGTGCTATCATGATACAACAAAATGCAAAGACCCCCTTCCACAAATGCCTATTTGCAACAATGCAAATAAGCCCTCCTCCACCAAACTTCGGCCAATGAACGGAACAATGGAAATCGGCCGAAACGGAAAGCAAACTGGCAACTCCAGAAAACTGGTCCCGTAATAAATTACAGGAAAACCCCGATACTGTGCATACACACCCGCATTTGTATTTCGACCGAAATACAAATGCAATGAGACAAACTCTACACTGTACTATACTAGAATCCGGCTTATACCAAAACCGGCTAGTAATATCTGTTCGATCCTGATCCGTGCAATACCGCACGTATCTGATCGAACCCTGCCATATAACCATACGGCCTATAGTACAGACTGTCCGATCCTGATCCGTGCAATACCGCACGTATCTAATCGGACCTTGCCATATCTCCATACGGCCTCTACAACCTTTCGCCCGAAAGCTTGAGTAACTGAAAGTGTGGCGGACTCTAAAGACTCGTCAATACAATGGCTGAGGATTTAACCACTAGCACGTCAGAGGTATATGCCAATACGTGACGGGCCACCAGCTATTGACCAAAAGGGATGTCGATGAGCGAACTCATCCTGACACCCTACTGAGCCTGTCAGTGACAATATCCGTGCAGTCCGGTCCGTTCGTCTATGAGTATCGCATGGCGGGCCTAGGGGGTTGGTAAAAGTCAGACCCCCAAAAGCGGTACAAGTCGTGTCGGAGTGTAGCCCAGAACACCCTGAGATACTACTGGAATACCTACCAGTAAATCTCCTTGCCTTGGCCAAGGACTTTGTGTAATGGCTCTCCTAGACACAGCACGACCTCACCCCCAATACCGGGAGAGACGAACCCCTGAAGATACGCTCACTGCCTCCATGTGGCTCGGGACTGTACCCAACTAAAACCTGTTTGCACGACTCCTTTGAGCCGTGGTAGGGTAGTAATCAAAGTACAGTGGGAACTCACACGAGACAAATGACGATCCCCAGGTCGATGAACTAACCTGCACACATGTCACCGGGGAACTGCCATCTGACGTCTGGTATATGACCAACTAGCATGTTCCCGGCGAGTCCTGTCCGGTGTACTCATAACCCAATGAGCACCTGTATACATCTTAGGTGAACCAACTGACACCAGTGGCTTGTGAGACCGGCCACCGCCCCTCGTCGGGGTCTCGACTGTATACACTAGTCTACTAATGGAGTATCGATGCCCAGTCTCGAAACTCCCACGACTAGGGACCTTTTAAGGATATGCTTGTAGACCCCCAGCTCCCACTTATATGATCGCCCTCATACTGCTGGTGGTCAAGCAAGAATCCTAGGGGCTCTATCAACGTGTAATAGCGACGTATCATGTCACCTAAAGCAGTACACGATGATAAAGGTAAACCAGATAGCATACTATCATCTCGAGTAAGACTGTCCTACCGGGATAGGTCCTCCCTCAATCATTACAATCACGTACCTGTGACCTAACAATTGACTCTGAGGGCACTATCTCCAACACCCCTGCCGACCGACATACTAGCAGTTAGGGGAGGTTTACGAACACATTAAACAAACACAGATATAATCCAACAAGCAAATACCGTATAATTTCGATCAATTAAACACATTTAATTTTGCTCCAATACTTCTCTGTAAATATGAAACCTGAGAAAAAATTAAAAAATTCCAGAAAATACCAAATATCACAGAGAACCAATACAGGAAAATTGGGCTGATGAATCGGCAACTCTGCGGCGGAATCGCGGCGGATCGGTGGGATCCGCCGCGGTTCCGCGGCCCTTTAGTCGATTCATGAGCCCAGTTTTCTTGGGTGTTCTAATACTATCATTTTGAGCTTTCTGAAGGTCCCGGAAAAATTTTTGGACCACATTTAAAAATCGACAGAATACCATGATATCGGGGTTTTTCGGTTATGTTTTTTCCGTTCGAAATTCATACAATTTTGCAAGTGAGTTATTTATTGTTTAGCGAAGCTCTGATACCACTGTAAGTCGATGTACAACACCCCACGACTTGCGGGGAGGAGGAAATATGAAAAACGATCTTGTTCTTTGCTTAAACATCGACTAACCGCATGAATCGAAGCTAAACGATAACTAACATCAAACATAGAAGTTATCAACTACTATGTAAAGGGATTATACCTGAAGAACCGTGTCCTTCGTCTTTACGAACTCCACCTCCTCCTCGGCCTTCTCCAAGTAGTAGACGATCCACCATGAGAGCTAAACTCTAAGCTTTGCCTCTAAACTTGAGGCAACTAGGTATCTTTAAGTGCTAATCAAAGTACCTAGATGAAATAGAGTATGGTTATGGATTAAGAAGTCTAACTAATCCTTGTACTCAACACATGAGAGGGGGGGATTAGGGTTTGAAGAGAGAGAGCTTGAGGAGAGAGAAGATGAACATAATAATGAGAAGAGAAAATAGGTTATCATAATATATATCAAGCATTTTCATTTATCAAGAAAAGAAAAGAAAATGATTTACAACCATGCTTGATAAATAACTTATGGTGATTCATCTCCATGAGTCATTAAGCAATTATGAAGCATTAATGATATGGATGAATCATCCATATGACTCACTAATCTCATTCAATGTATATGCCACCTAAACCTCCTTAGTCACCATCTTCTAGAAGCTTCTCGCGCAATTACGAGAACGCCCCTCCTATCCGTGAAAACACGGAAAAACTTTAGACTGTATAAATCCAATAACCGGATACTAGTAACTGGCTTAAACCAAAGCCGACTAGTAAAAACTGTCCGAAAGTCGTACGTGCGTAAACACACGTATGCGTCCGAACCCTTGTCGTAAAACCATACGACCTCTATATCGTTTCGCCTGGAGTGGGGAAACTCTCTGCGTGGGACTCTAGAGACTCGACTACTACGCTGGCAGTGGGTTTAACCACAGACCGGAAGCGGCACTAGCTGTACGTAACGGTCCCCAGGTAGATGTCGATAAGAAGGCCGATGAGGAAACCCATCCGAACTCCTACTGAGTCTGATGTGACAATCTCCGTACAGTCCAGTCTGTTCGTCAAAGACTATCACATATCGGGCCTAGGGGGGCAAGCGTCAGTCCTCTAATAGCGGTATAAGTCGTGTCGGAGCGAAGCCCATTACACCCTGAGAAACTACTGGAACCTACCAGCAAATCTCGCTTGCCCTGGCCAGGGACTTTGCGTAATGGCTCTCTGACACAGAGCGATATCAACCCCCAATACCGGGAGAGACGAATCCTGTCTAACTGCCACTGCCTCCAAGTGCTCGGGACTGCACCCAACTGCTACTTGTTTGCACTGTTAGTGTATATGCCCTAGAGGCCATTACTGTATCATACTAGCTTGTATATTACTTAATGGAAGCTTGGGATATTCACAGTTGTATATACAATCTTGCTCGAAATGGTAGTATGCTACTTGGTTTGTCTCTGCTTTAATATGTGCATGTGTTTCTTTTAGCATATTGCGGGTATACATATTAGTAGAGCCCTTAGGATCTTTGCTTGATTACCAGCGTTGTGATGGCGCTCGCACTCGTGGGAGCTGGGTAATCTATAAGCACATCCTTATACAGGTCCCTGGTCGTTGGACTATCGAGACAGGGCATCGATACTCCGGAGTAGACTAGCGTATGCGCTTCTCATCCCAGTGTGGGAGACGGTCTGTCCCACAGCCGTTAGTACGTCGTACTTGGGATAGTATGCGGGTGCTCGTTAGGTTACGAGTACACTGGACAGGACTCGTCGGGAACTGTTGGTTGGTAATATACCTATCGTCAGTTATCAGTTCCCAGGTGACATGAGTACAGCTTAGTCCGCTGACTTGACACTGTCACTTCGCCTCGAGTGTGTTCCCACTGCACTTTGATTACTACCCTACCACGGCTCAAAGGAGCTGTGCAAACAGGTAGTTTTTGGGTGCAGTCCCGAAGCACTTGGAGGCAGTGACGGTTAGACAGGATTCGTCTCTCCCGGTATTGGGGGTTGACATCGCGCTGTGTCTAGGAGAGCCATTACACGAGTAGTCCCTGGCCAGGGCAAGCGAGATATACTGGTAGGCTTCCAGTGTTATCTCAGGGTGTTCTGGGCTTCACTCCGACACGACTTGTACCGCTATTAGGGGACTGACGTTCACCGCCCCCCTAGGCCCGCCATGCGATGTATCAGACGAACAGACCGGACTGTACGGAGACTGTCACATACAGGCTCAGTAGGAGTGCAGATGGGGTTCACCTCGTCAGTCTTCTTATCGACATCTACCTGGGGACCGTTACGTACAGCTAGTGCCGCTTGCGGTCTGTGGTTAAACCCACTGCCAGCGTAGTGTCGAGTCTTTAGAGTCCCACACAGAGAGCTATTCGCCTTTAGGCAAAATGAGTAGAGGTCGCATGGTTTTGCGACAGGGTTCGTTCGCATCCGCGCACTTGTGCACGTTTGCTGTCCGGACAGTCTATACTAGCGGGCTTTGGTTTAAGCCGGATCCTAGTATATGATTTGAGATTGGTTTTTCTCATTGTGTTCGTGTTCCTCGGATCACGAATGCGGGTGCGTATGCACAGTTGCTTGAGATTGGGGGAGAGGACCTTGTTTAGGGTTAATGGCCTTTGTCATTTTATTAACCCTATTGATTTTGTGTGGATTATTGTTAATTGATAATTAGCTTAATTATTGTGCATGGTTGTTGTTGACAATTTGACTTCATTGACTTGTTGACCATGTTGACAACTTGACCATAATCATTTCATTTGGAAGATGCTCTTTGATCTTTGCAAAAATGAAATGATAATGGTCAATTCATGATTTATCATGACAATTTTCAAGCTAATTATCTAATTAAAATTATCCTCACATATTAGTGAGAATGGCTCACTATATTTCTCATTCTATCATATCTTTTCTCTCTCTTGCTCATCCTCTCCCTCAAGCTCTCTCCCTCTCATGTGTTGAGAAACAAAAAGCTTGAGAAAAACCCTCTCTTGATCTTCTCTACTCACTTCTAGGGTTCAAGTCTTAGCATTTCTTGCACTCTAGTTACTCCTAGCTTGGAGTTGAAGCTAAAGGTGGTGGCTTTCGGGTGGATCCTTCTTTGACGGGAGAAGACAAGCAAGGTGATCCTTTTCTACCATACCTAGGAGCAAGGAGAGAAGGACTAAAGACCAAAGGTATAACCTTTCTTCACTTAGCTACTTTGTAGTTAGGGTTAGCTAGTTTATGTTTAGCAAAGATCCTCACAAGCATAGTCCATGTTGCCTAAGTCATTAAAAATCCGATTTTTATTATGTTTTCCGCCTCCCCGTAAGCACCGGGGTGGGCAACACGGACTTACAGTGGTATCAGAGCCTAACTAAACTCAAACTAGCTAAGTAGTTAAGTGTAACGAAGTTCGGAACCGGAAAAATCACAAAACCAAATTTTTACAAAATCCAAGTTTCTGTTAAAATTTTTCCTGCTCGAAATGAAAAACTGTACACATGTAAAATCGTCTCAGGGTTTTGTGAATACACCCAAGAAAAACGATACCCTAATTCCCTCAAGTCGCCGCGCTTCCGCCGCATGAAGTAGGTATATGCGGCGGAACCGCCGCGGATTGTGGTTATCGGCGCATCGTTTTTCGTGCAGAGTGTGTTGTTGTTGGTTTTGGGATTTTTAGAATATATTATATGTACCCAGATTCTACAGAAAAGAAATTTCTTTTTGGGGTCCTATAATTCCGTATTTTTCCGAACTTCACTGCACTTTAACTATATCGGTTATATCTGTAATGCTTGCATGTATTGAACGTCGGCTAATCGCTATAAGACGATTAGTCGGGGTTATACATGATCTGTGATTGTTATTGGTTTGTGGATATGAATGGATTGGATTGTCGCGGGTGAATAGCCGGGTTGGATGTGAGATGAGCGTTATTTTCTTTCATTCATTTGTAACATGTAAATTGATGTAATAATATTCTTTGTATGGCCGCACAACCGGGTCGGGGTTGTAGCCGTCATTGTATAATTCTTTTTACTGTTTTTGCTCCTAGGATAGACCCATGGAGGGGGTGCACAAACTACCGGGTATCTCGAAGTGCCGAGTGGCCTACTCACGGTGGTGAGGGAGGTTGCTTCGCTTCGGGTGCTTGGCGGGTAGTTTGCCGCACCCGTAGGGGTCTTGGGTGGGGTATTGGCTATTCACCGCGACCGTGTAATCCGCTTTGCGTTGCAGGCTCGAACGCATTGCGGATTCCTAGTATATCCAATGTATTCATCTGTGATCTGTAATGTCTATCATTGCTATATATTTATATATAATAACTATTTAGGCGTTGCTTATGTTTTACAGCCGCGCTAGCCCAGCCCCCGCTCTGTCGTTAGTTAAGTAACCTAACGGGTGATGACGGGGCCCCGTGGCGAATGCGAATGGCATAAGCGTACGTCATATTTTGGTTGTTTTCTGCAATGGTAGGATTAAATGATGGGACGCATTAAAAGAACTAATGCAAGAAATAAACCAAGTAAAAGTCGATTGGAACACTTTGAAAACCACTCGGTTCTTTTTCAAAAAAAAAACTAAACTTTTAAACGCGGAGCTTGAACCACTCCTTTTAAAAGCTATCTCGTTCCATCGATTATATCAAGTTCACTACGTTCACGGTTTCGCCAAAACCATCCGTAGCCCTCCATCATTTCGGTTAAATATTCGGTAGTATTCAAGCTATGTATTTTGACCTCACGCCAAGGCATAGTGATTGGTAGCTGCCGGATATTTATCCGTTGCATAGATAGAATGCGTTGATTTGAGACAGTCGTACTGCCGTTTTGGCCTACGTCAAGGGTAGGTACGGGTGGGTTCAAATTAACCAGGATAATGATGGGAAGAACTTGACATGTGACTTATGACATTTTGACCTCACGCCAAGGTCATAAGAGCATGGGGCAAAAATCCACATCGGGAGTTTCATAAGTACTGAAACTTGCTAGCGTTGCATACCATTTGGAGTGTGATAATTCTGGTAGGATTCCTTCGGTTTTATCACGCGATGATATTTGGATCCCGATCCTACTGTGAGTATATGCTACTCCTCGGGAAAACTCTCACTTAACGATCAATGCTATAAACCTAGTAGGTGCCTAGAAAGGTGTTAGCGGGGCTACGCCCACAGGGAAAAGAGGTTACTTAATTAAGGAACTTCGCGAAAGCGTTGGAAAACCTCCCTCGAAGTACCGACACTGGCCTGGCTGAACGGTTAAGCAAGTATTGTACGGTGAGAATGATCCCGGCTAATCCTTTTCTTTATGGTTTGAGAAGGGATTCGAGAAACAGTGGGAGCCATCCAGTTTAGACAAACTAAAAACCACTCTAAACTTGCAAGAGCATCATGCTAAAGTGTTTCTTTTCTCTCTCCTAATTGCAGCGACCATTCAAGATGACCGGACTTAAGTTACTATTAGATAAAAACATATTGACAGGGCCAAACTACAAAGATTGGCTCAGGAATGTCAAGATGGCTATCACTTATGACAAGCTGGGGTATATACTTACCACCAAAGCTCCCCCTGTCCCAGGTCCCACCTCCAGCGTCGCGGATGTTGAAATCCGTAAGACATGGGAGATAGATTGCGCGAGGGCCAAATGCCTCGTACTAGCCTCGATGGACAATGACCATCAGAGGAGGCACGAGAATATGGACCTAGAGTCCATATTTCTCCATACAAAAGAACTGTATGGAGAGCAGTCTCGTATCGCAAGATACGAAGTGTCGAAGAAGCTCTTTTCGGCAAGGTTGGCCGTCGGATCATCGGTAGCGGACCACGTGCTTAAGATGATCGGCTACATAGAGGAGCTCGCGGACCTTGGGACCACGTTGGAGAATGAACTCTATACTGATCTGATTCTCCAGTCCCTTCCTTCCACTTACGCCCAGTTCATTCTTAACTTCAACATGCAAGGAAAAGAGGTAGAACTTGCCGAGCTTCTGAACATGTTGAGGACTGCTGAGGGCACCCTACAGAAGGGTAGGGAGACATCCACTTTGTTTGTAGGAGGATCTTCCTCTTCTAGGTCCAGGGCGAAAGCCAAGGGCAAGAAGAAGAAAGCCCCCGCCAAACCAAGAGGCGGTGTCGGTAAAGTGGATACGAAGGGAAAGGGTAAAGCAACAAAGGTAGCGGGGAAGCTGGTGGGGAAGGAAGAATGCTTCTATTGTCACAAAAGTGGCCACTGGAAACAAGATTGCAAGGCTTGGAAAGCCAGAACACAGGATTTGAAGCGAGTTGCAGCTTCAGCTTCAGGTGTGTATGTTATTGAAAATTGTCTATCAATAAACTCTACTTCCTGGGTATTGGATACCGGATCAGGATCTCATATCTGTAATTCTTTGCAGGCGTTGAGAAAGCGTAGAGTTTTGAAGGCAGGTGACATGACCCTCAGAGTTGCGAACGGTGCTAGCATGGATGCAGAGGCCGTGGGGGACTATCACCTGGGATTATCAGATGGACACTTTTTGGTTTTGCGTAGTTGTTATTATGTACCAAATGCAACCTGTAATATCATTTCTGTATCTTTATTATCTAAAGAAGGTTATGAATTTGCATTTGTAAGTAATGTAGTGAACATTCACCTTAATCAAGTGTTGATTGGGTCAGGTACATTGAACAACGGTATATACGTTTTAAACCAACCACAGATTTTCAATATCCAGAATACACACAAAAGAAAGTCTCCAGAAATTAATAAAACTTTCTTATGGCATTGTAGACTGGGTCACATCAACGAGAGAAGATTGACTAAGTTACATACTGAAGGATATTTGGATTCGTTCGAATATCAATCGTATGCAACTTGTCAATCCTGTCTCAAAGGAAAGATGACAAAGGCTCCGTTTTCTGGACACGGAGAAAGAGCGAGCGAGCTCTTGGGACTCGTACACAGCGACGTGTGCGGTCCAATGTCTACACATGCGCGAAGCGGTTTTTCTTACTTCATAACTTTTACGGATGATCTCTCAAGATTCGGACATGTCTTCTTAATGAAGCATAAATCCGAAGCTTTTGAAAAGTTCCAGGAATATAAGAGTGAAGTAGAGAAACAAACCGGCAAAAGTATCAAGATCCTAAGATCGGATCGAGGAGGAGAATACTTAAGTGCCGAATTCCTGAATTACTTAAAAGAGAATGGAATTCTCTCTCAGCTTACTCCTCCATACACCCCGCAACATAACGGTGTATCGGAGAGACGGAACCGAACCCTATTGGATATGGTACGGTCCATGATGAGTAATGCTGAGTTACCGCGATCTTTCTGGGGATATGCGCTAGAAACAGCTGCATACCTTTTGAACCGTGTTCCCACTAAGACTGTGCCTACCACACCATATGAGTTATGGAGTGGGAAGAAACCCTATCTTCAATACTTGAAGATTTGGGGATGTCCAGCTTATGTCAAAAAGCAGCATGTGGACAAACTCGAGGCACGCTCAGTACTGTGCAAGTTTGTGGGATACCCAAAGAACTCCAGGGGGTATCTTTTCTATTACGCAGAGGAACAAAAAGTCCTTGTTTCTCGCAATGCCCACTTTCTGGAACATCAGTTCATAGAAAAAGAAATAAGTGGGAGCGCAATAGAACTGGAAGAAATTCCAGAACCACAAACTATTACTGAAAGTTTAGTGGAACCAGAAAGTTCAAAAGAACAGGACATTCCTATGCCGCTCCGCAGGAGTAGTAGGCAGTCTCATCCGCCCGAGAGATACTACGGTTTTCTCATTGACGGGGATAGAGAAGACTGCATCCTGGATTGTGATGAGCCTACTAGCTTCCAGCAAGCCATTCAGAGCGTCGACTCGGTAAAATGGCTGGATGCAATGCGGACCGAGATGGAGTCCATGTACACCAACAAAGTATGGACGTTGGACATTGCTCCAGATGGGGTAAAACCCGTAGGATGCAAGTGGATCTTCAAAAGGAAGATTGGTGTAGATGGACAGGTTGAGACCTATAAAGCTAGACTGGTAGCAAAGGGTTTTCGTCAGCGACCTGGTTTGGACTATGACGAAACCTTTTCTCCAGTAGCTATGCTGAAATCCATTCGGATCCTTCTTGCCATTGCTGCTTTCCACGATTATGAGATTTGGCAGATGGACGTAAAGACAGCTTTTCTAAATGGTCATTTAGAAGAATGTGTCTATATGGATCAGCCAGAGGGTTTCATTCAGGGTGGGAGCAGCGGAAAGGTGTGCAAGTTGCTCAAGTCCATTTATGGACTCAAGCAGGCATCGCGGAGTTGGAACATCTGTTTTGATGAGACGGTCAAAGAATTTGGCTTCATCAAAAATCCAGATGAACCATGCATCTATTGTAGATTTGTAGCGAGAACTGTAGTATTCCTCGTTTTATACGTGGATGACATTCTCTTAATAGGAAATGACATTCCTATGCTACAATCTGTCAAGGGGTTCTTGTCACACAGGTTCTCCATGAAAGACCTGGGTGATGCCTCCTACATTCTGGGTATCCGGATCTACCGTGACAGATCCAAGAGGATATTAGGACTCTCGCAGTCCAGGTACATCGACACCATACTGAAGAGATTCAGTATGGAAGATTCCAAGCGCGGTAATCTACCGGCTTGTCACGGGATCACCCTCTCCAAAGAGATGTCTCCCAAGACTGATTTGGAGAGGGATCGCATGTCTATTATACCCTACGCTTCTGCGGTAGGCTCTATAATGTATGCGATGTTGTGTACCAGACCGGATGTGGCTTATGCACTGAGTGTGGTAAGCAGGTATCAGTCAAACCCTGGGGAGAAACATTGGATAGCAGTAAAGAACATTCTCAAGTACCTGAGAAGGACTAAGGAGATGTTCTTGGTGTATGGCGGAAAAGACCTGCAGATTGAGGCCTTTGCTGACTCCAGCTTCCAGAGTGACAAGGATGATTCCAAGTCCATGTCGGGTTTTGTCTTTACCCTCAATGGAGGGGCGGTGTGTTGGAAGAGCTCCAAACAGGAAACCGTTGCTGACTCGACTATGGAAGCGGAATACATCGCTGCATCTGATGCCGCAAAAGAAGCTGTCTGGATGAGGAAGTTCTTGAAAGAACTTCAGGTGGTTCCGTCCATTGTTGACCCAATACCTCTGTATTGCGACAACAACGGGGCTATAGCTTTAGCGAAGGAACCCAGGTCCCATCAGAAATCCAGACACATCTTAAGGCGGTATCACCTGATCAGGGAGATCGTAGATCGCCAGGAGATCGAGGTCCGGAGAGTTGCATCAGAGGATAACACAGCAGATCCATTCACCAAGGCCTTGCCCCAGACTCAGTTCGAGCGGCTGATCGAGATGATAGGTCTTCGATACGCCAGTACATGGCCTTAGTGCAAGTGGGAGATTGTTAGTGTATATGCCCTAGAGGCCATTACTGTATCATACTAGCTTGTATATTACTTAATGGAAGCTTGGGATATTCACAGTTGTATATACAATCTTGCTCGAAATGGTAGTATGCTACTTGGTTTGTCTCTGCTTTAATATGTGCATGTGTTTCTTTTAGCATATTGCGGGTATACATATTAGTAGAGCCCTTAGGATCTTTGCTTGATTACCAGCGTTGTGATGGCGCTCGCACTCGTGGGAGCTGGGTAATCTATAAGCACATCCTTATACAGGTCCCTGGTCGTTGGACTATCGAGACAGGGCATCGATACTCCGGAGTAGACTAGCGTATGCGCTTCTCATCCCAGTGTGGGAGACGGTCTGTCCCACAGCCGTTAGTACGTCGTACTTGGGATAGTATGCGGGTGCTCGTTAGGTTACGAGTACACTGGACAGGACTCGTCGGGAACTGTTGGTTGGTAATATACCTATCGTCAGTTATCAGTTCCCAGGTGACATGAGTACAGCTTAGTCCGCTGACTTGACACTGTCACTTCGCCTCGAGTGTGTTCCCACTGCACTTTGATTACTACCCTACCACGGCTCAAAGGAGCTGTGCAAACAGGTAGTTTTTGGGTGCAGTCCCGAAGCACTTGGAGGCAGTGACGGTTAGACAGGATTCGTCTCTCCCGGTATTGGGGGTTGACATCGCGCTGTGTCTAGGAGAGCCATTACACGAGTAGTCCCTGGCCAGGGCAAGCGAGATATACTGGTAGGCTTCCAGTGTTATCTCAGGGTGTTCTGGGCTTCACTCCGACACGACTTGTACCGCTATTAGGGGACTGACGTTCACCGCCCCCCTAGGCCCGCCATGCGATGTATCAGACGAACAGACCGGACTGTACGGAGACTGTCACATACAGGCTCAGTAGGAGTGCAGATGGGGTTCACCTCGTCAGTCTTCTTATCGACATCTACCTGGGGACCGTTACGTACAGCTAGTGCCGCTTGCGGTCTGTGGTTAAACCCACTGCCAGCGTAGTGTCGAGTCTTTAGAGTCCCACACAGAGAGCTATTCGCCTTTAGGCAAAATGAGTAGAGGTCGCATGGTTTTGCGACAGGGTTCGTTCGCATCCGCGCACTTGTGCACGTTTGCTGTCCGGACAGTCTATACTAGCGGGCTTTGGTTTAAGCCGGATCCTAGTATATGATTTGAGATTGGTTTTTCTCATTGTGTTCGTGTTCCTCGGATCACGAATGCGGGTGCGTATGCACAGTTGCTTGAGATTGGGGGAGAGGACCTTGTTTAGGGTTAATGGCCTTTGTCATTTTATTAACCCTATTGATTTTGTGTGGATTATTGTTAATTGATAATTAGCTTAATTATTGTGCATGGTTGTTGTTGACAATTTGACTTCATTGACTTGTTGACCATGTTGACAACTTGACCATAATCATTTCATTTGGAAGATGCTCTTTGATCTTTGCAAAAATGAAATGATAATGGTCAATTCATGATTTATCATGACAATTTTCAAGCTAATTATCTAATTAAAATTATCCTCACATATTAGTGAGAATGGCTCACTATATTTCTCATTCTATCATATCTTTTCTCTCTCTTGCTCATCCTCTCCCTCAAGCTCTCTCCCTCTCATGTGTTGAGAAACAAAAAGCTTGAGAAAAACCCTCTCTTGATCTTCTCTACTCACTTCTAGGGTTCAAGTCTTAGCATTTCTTGCACTCTAGTTACTCCTAGCTTGGAGTTGAAGCTAAAGGTGGTGGCTTTCGGGTGGATCCTTCTTTGACGGGAGAAGACAAGCAAGGTGATCCTTTTCTACCATACCTAGGAGCAAGGAGAGAAGGACTAAAGACCAAAGGTATAACCTTTCTTCACTTAGCTACTTTGTAGTTAGGGTTAGCTAGTTTATGTTTAGCAAAGATCCTCACAAGCATAGTCCATGTTGCCTAAGTCATTAAAAATCCGATTTTTATTATGTTTTCCGCCTCCCCGTAAGCACCGGGGTGGGCAACACGGACTTACATGCACGACTCCCTTGAGCCGTGGTAGGGTAGCAATCTAAGAACAGCGGGACACACTCGAGACGAAGTAGTAGTGTCAAGTCTGCGGACTATGCTGTACTCATGTCACCTGGGAACTGTTCACTGACGACTGGTATAAAACCAACCAACAGTTCCCTATGAGTCCTGTCCGGTGTACCCGTAACCTAACGAGCACCTGCATACTATCTCCAGTCCGACGTACTGACGGCTGTGGGACAGACCATCTCCCCAACTAGGATGAGAAGCGTACACACTAGTCTACTACGGAGTATCGATGCCTTGTCTCGATAATCCAACGACTAGGGACCTGAATAAGGATGTGCTTGTAGACTACCCAGCCCCCACTAGTGTGACTGCCATCACAACGCTGGTAGTCAAGCATGGTCCTAAGAGCTCTATCAATACGTATACTCACATATTAAGATAGAAAAACCAAGTAGCATACTACCATGTTTAGCAAGACTGTTATATACATGTGAATATCCCAAGCTTCCATTAAGTAATATACAAACTAGTATGATACAATAATGGCCCCTAGGGCATATACACTAACATAACGGCTACCCGGGTACCCGTCGAGAAGGAAGGCCTATAGCAAACTCATCTGAATCCCTACTGAGCCTATCAGTGACAATCTCCGTACAGTCTGGTCTCTTCGTCTAAGAATATCGCATACCAGGTCTAGGGGATGGTAAACGTCAGACCCCTACCGACCCGATAAGTCGTGTAGATGTGGCTCAGGACCGATCCTAGAAACTACTGAACTAACCATCAGTAAATCTCAACTGTAAGTCCATTTCACGCACCCCACGAACTTGCGGGGAGGCGGAATATATGAAAAATGATTATCAAAGCTTCGTAACACGGACTTGAGCGCATGAATCGTGTCTAAACCGTTGCTAGCAAACTACGAAAGGTTTAACTACTCTGATTCGAAGTTATACCTCATGTTACTTGTCCTTCGGGTCTTCATCACTATCCTCCACTCCTTGTAGACTCTTTGGAATGTCGGCACCTCAATGGCCTCATCGAGTCAAAGACGATCCACCCGAGAGCTCCTACTCCACGCTTAACCTCTAACTTGAGGTAACTAGGTTTCTCTAAGTGCTAATCTAAGCAACCTAGGTGATATAGAGTTGGATTATGGATTTATTAGTCTAGCTAACCCATGATCTCAACACATGAGAGGTTAGGGTTAGGGTTTGAAGAGAGAGAAGGTGAGAGTGAGCATCCTCTTCGATGAATAGATCATATGTGTATATATGAAACATATCATATATATTAAATGAATAACAAATAATGATATATCATCATGTTTCATTAATACACTAAGTGATTCATCACATGAGTCATATAAATCATAAATGATTCATTAACTCCATGTATGAATCACACCATGACTCATTTAGCCAATTAATGCAAATGCCACCTTAACCCCCAAGTCACCATGCTTCAAGAAGCTTCCCGACAAATTACGAGAACGCCCACCTATCCGTAAAAACACGGAAAAACTTTAGACTGTATAAATCCAATAATCCGATACTAGAATCTGGCTTAAACCAAAGCCGACTAGTAAAAACTTTCCGAACATCGTATGTACGTAAAAACACGTATGCGTCCGAACCCTGTCGTAAAACCATACGACCTCTATATCGTTTCACCCAAAGCAGGGAAACTCTCTGTGTGGGACTCTAAATACTCGACACTACGCTGGCAGTGGGTTTAACCACAGACCGCAACCGGCACTAGCTGTACATAACGGTCCCCAGGTAGATGTCGATAAGAAGGCCGATGAGGAAACCCATCCGAACTCCTACTGAGCCTGCTGTGACAATCTCCGTACAGTCCGTTCTGTTCGTCTAGGACTATCGCATATCGGGCCTAGGGGGCGGCAAGCGTCAGTCCCCTAAAAGCGGTATAAGTCGTGTCGGAGCGTAGCCCATTACACCTTGAGAAACTACTGGAAAACCTACCAGTAAATCTCGCTTGCCCTGGCCAGGGACTTTGCGTAATGGCTCTCTGACACAGCGCGATATCAACTCCCAATACTGGGAGAAACGAATCCTGTCTAACCGCCACTGCCTCCAAGTGCTCGGGACTGTACCCAACTGCTACCTGTTTGCACGACTCCTTTGAGCCGTGGTAGGGTAGCAATCTAAGAACAGTGGGACACACTCGAGGCGAAGTAGCAGTGTCAAGTCTGCGGACTATGCTGTACTCATGTCACCTGGGAACTGTTAACTGACGATGGGTATAATCCCAACCAACAGTTCCCCGCGAGTCCTGTCCGGTGTACCCGTAACCTTACGAGCACCTGTATACTATCTCCAGTACGACATACTGATGGCTTTAGGACAGACCATCTCCCCAACTGGGATGAGAAGCGTACACACTAGTCTACTCCGGAGTATCGATGCCCTGTCTCGATAATCCTACGACTAGGGACCTGTATAGGATGTTGCTTATAGACTACCCAGCCCCCACTAGTGTGACTGCCATCACAACGCTGGTAATCAAGCAAAGATCCTAAGGGCTCTACTAATATGTATATGCGATACATTACAAGAAACATATGCACATATTAAACTAGACTCAAACCAAGTAGCATACTACCATTTTTAGCAAGACTGTCAATACAACTGTGAATACCCCAAGCTTCTATAAAGTAATATATAAACTAGTATGATACAGTAATGGCCTTCTAGGGCATAAACACTAACAATCTCCCACTTGTACTAGGGCCATGTACTGTCATATCGCAGACCTATCATCTCGAATAGCCTCTCGAACTGCGTCTGAGGAATGGACTTTGTGAATGGATCAGCAGTGTTATTCTCTGTATCTACTCTCTTTACCTCGATCTCCCGGTGATCGACGATCTCCCTGATCGGGTGATACCGCCTTAAGATGTGTCTGGACTTCTGATGGGACCTGGGTTCCTTCGCTAAAGCTATAGCGCCGTTGTTGTCGCAATACAGAGGTATTGGACCAACACTGGTAGGAACCACCTGAAGTTCTGTGAGAAACTTCTTCATCCAGACAGCTTCTTTTGCGGCATCGCAAGCAGCTATGTACTCCGCTTCCACCGTTGAGTCAGCAACGGTGTCCTGCTGGGAACTCTTCCAACAGACCGCCCTTCCTTTGATGGTAAAGACATAACCCGACATAGACTTGGAGTCATCCTTGCCACTCTGGAAGCTGGAGTCAGCAAAGGCCTCGATCTGGAGGTCTTTTTCGCCATACACCAAGAACATCTCCTTAGTCCTTCTCAGGTACTTGAGAATGTTCTTTACGGCTATCCAGTGCTTCTCCCCTGGGTTTTCCTGATACCGACTTACAACGCTCAATGCGTATGCTACATCTGGTCTAGTACATAACATCGCATACATTATAGAGCCTACCGCAGAAGCGTAGGGTATAATCGACATGCGATCCCTTTCCAAATCAGTCTTGGGAGACATCTCCTTGGAGAGGGTGATTCCGTGACAAGCCGGTAGGTTACCGCGCTTAGAATTATCCATACTGAATCTTTTCAATATGGTGTCTATGTACCTGGACTGCGAAAGTCCCAACATCCTCTTTGATCTATCACGATAGATCTGGATCCCCAGAATGTAGGTGGCATCACCCAGGTCTTTCATGGAGAACTTCTATGACAAGAATCTTTTGACTGACTGTAGCATAGGAATATCATTTCCTATTAGGAGAATGTCATCCACGTACAAGACGGGGAATACAACAACTCTCCCTACAATCTTACTGTATATGCATGGTTCATCTGGATTTTTGATAAAGTCGAATTCTTTGACAGTATCATCAAAACAGATGTTCCAACTCCGCGATGCCTGCTTTAGTCCATAAATGGATTTAAGCAGCTTGCACACTTTACCGCTGCTCCCACTCTGAATGAATCCCTCTGGCTGATCCATATAGACGCTCTCTTCCAAATTACCATTTAAAAAAGCCGTCTTTACGTCCATCTGCCAGATCTCATAATCGTGGAAGGCAGCAATAGCAAGAAGGACCCGAATGGATTTGAGCATAGCCACTGGAGAAAAGGTTTCGTCATAGTCCAAACCAGGTCTTTGACGGAAGCCCTTTGCAACAAGTCTAGCCTTATAGGTTTCAACCTGTCCATCTACACCAATCTTCTTTCTGAAGATCCACTTGCATCCTATAGGTTTTACCCCATCTGGAGCAATGTCGAAAGTCCATACTTTGTTAGTGTACATGGACTCCATTTCGGTTCGCATTGCATCCAGCCATTTTACCGAGTCGCCACTCTGAATGGCTTGCTGGAAGCTAGTAGGGTCGTCATTATCAATGACGCAATCTTCTCGATCCCCGTCTATAAGAAAACCGTAGTATCTCTCGGGTGGATGAGACTGCCTACTACTTCTGCGGATAGGTGCTGGTATGTCCCTTTCTTCTGAAACTTCTTGTTCTACCAAACTTTCAGTAACAGCTTGTGGTTCTGGAATTTCTTCCAGTTCTACTGCGCTCCAACTCTTCTGATTTTCTAAAAATTCAGTTTCTAAGAAGTGGGCATGACAAGAAACAAAAACCTTTTGTTCCTCTGCGTAATAGAAATAATATCCCTTGGAGTTCTTTGGATATCCCACAAGCTTACACTGTACTGAGCGTGCCTCGAGCTTGTCCGGATGCTGCTTTTTTACAAAAGCTGGACATCCCCATGTCCTAAAGTATTTAAGATAGGGTTTCTTCCCACTCCACATCTGATATGGTGTGGTAGGCACAGTCTTGGTTGGAACCTGGTTCAAAAGATATGCAGCTGATTCTAGTGCATAACCCCAGAAAGATCGTGGTAACTCAGCCTTACTCATCATGGAACGAACCATATCCAATAGGGTTCGATTCCTCCTTTCCGATACACCGTTGTGTTGTGGTGTGTATGGAGGAGTAACCTGAGAGAGAATTCCATTCTCTTTTAAGTATCCCAAAAACTCAGCACTTAAGTATTCACCACCTCGATTAGATCTCAGTGTCTTGATACTTTTGCCTGTCTGTTTTTCCACTTCATTCTTGTATTCTTGGAATTTCTCAAAGGCCTCGGATTTATGCTTCATTAAGAAGATATATCCATACCTAGAGAAATCATCCGTAAAAGTAATGAAATAGGTATAACCACCTCACGCATGTGTAGACATTGGACCGCACACGTCACTGTGTACGATTCCTAAGAGCTCGCTCGCTCTTACTCCGTGTCCACTAAACGGAGTCTTTGTCATCTTTCCCATGAGACAAGATTCACAAGTGGCATAAGATTGATATTCGAACGGATTCAAATATCCTTCTCTATGTAACTTCGTTAATCGTGTTTCATTGATGTGACCTAGTCTACAATGCCATAAGAAAGCCTGATTTATTTCTGGAGACTTTCTTTTAAGTGTGTTCTGGACATTAAAAACCTGAGCTTGATTCAATACGTGTATACCGTCATCTAATGTACCGGACCCAATCAGAACTTGATTTAGGTGGATGTGAACTACATCGCTTACGAATGTAAAGTCATATCCCTCTCTCGAAAGTGAGGACACTGATACGATATTACAAGTCAAACTAGGTACATACAGACAGTTAAGTAGAATCAATATCTGCCCACTTGTCAAACCTAGGCGATATTCTCCCACGGATTCAGCGTCCATGCTCATTCCGTTTGCAACTCTGAGAGACAAATCACCTATCCTTATATCTCTACGGTTTCTCAAAGCATTTAATGAATTACAGATATGAGATCCTGCTCCGGTATCTAGTACCCAGGAAGTAGAGTTAATTGACAAACAGTTCTCAATTACAAACACACATGAGGCTGAGGCCACAACATGCTTTGTAACCTGGCTACTGGCTTCTAAAGCCCTGCAATCCTTCTGCCAATTCCCATTCCCATAACAATAGGAACATCCCTCCTTACCTACACCAAGTCTCGAAACTTTTGCTCTTCCCTTTCCTCCTACTTTACTGACACCGTATATCGGCATTGTAGAGGTCTTCTTCTTTTCACCCTTTGCTTTCGCCTTGGATGTAGAAGAAGAAGGTCCCCTATTAAGCAGAGCTTGTGTCTCCCTGGTTTTTTTCAGGGTGTAAGTAGAGGGTAGGGACTGTAGAAATAAGTCAGCATATGACCTGTTTCCCAACGTAGTCTCCAGTTCCTTGAGCTCATCAATATAGCTAGTCATCGTAAGGACGTCGTCCCCTACAGATGACCCGACAGCCAACCTCGCTTGAATTAATTCGTTCGAGGTCTCATATCTTGCGATATGAGATTGCTCTCCATATAAATCTTTGTTAAGGAGAAATATGGAAACCGAGTCCATCTTCTCGTGCTGCTTCTGGTATACACCATGAACTGAAGCCAACACGAGGCACTTGGCTTTCGCTTTATCCTTTTCCCTTGTCTGACGGATATCCATATCCGCGACGGTGGAAACTGGACCTGGGACAGCGGGATCTTGAGTAGTAATAGGGTGGTCCAGCTTGTCATAGGCAATGGACATCTGGACAGACCTTTGCCAGTCAAATAAGTTAGATTCAGTCAACTTGTTATCTAGATGTAACCTAGTCATGGTCACAAGGTCGCTGCAATGAGAGAGAGAGAGAAGAAAAACATTTTAGCATGATGCTCTTGCAAGTTTAGATTGGTTTTTAATTTATCTAAACAAGATGGCTCCCACTGTTTCTCGAATCCTTCCTCAAACCATAAAAGAAGAACTAGCCAGGACTATTCTCACTGTACAATACTTGCTTAACCGTTCAGCCAGGCTAGTGTCGGTACTTCGAGGGAGGTTTTCCAACGCTTTCGCGAAGTTCCTTAATTAAATAACCTCTTTTCTCTGGGGGCGTAGCCCCGCTGACACCTTTCTCGACACCTACTTGGTTTATAGCATTGATCGTTAAGTGACGAATCTCCTGATAAGTAGCATATACTCACAGTAGGATCTGGATCCAAATATCATCGTATGATAATGTTGAAGGAATCCTACCAACATTCATCAAACTCCAAATGGTATGCAACACTAGCAAGTTTCAGTTTCTTTAGAAACTCCCGATATGGATTTTTTCCCCATGTTCTTATGACTTTGACTAAGGGCCAACAAATCATAAGTCACATGTCAAGTTCTGCCCATCATTATCTTGTTGATTTAAACCCATCCGTATATACTCTTGACTATGTGCCAAACAAAGTAATACGACTATCCCAAAACAACTCATCTATCTATGCAACAAATGAATACCCCAGCTGTAGGGTTCCTAGGCACACTATAGAGGTCTCACAAGGCATCAACCATGCCAATTTCAAATTTTATGGGTGCCGAGATACCCTAATACGGATCGTTGACTAGAAGTTTAGGCGATATATGAATCTAGTTAACAACTTAACTAAAGATAAGAAGCTACAACCTTTGTAGATCCGGATATCCACTTCCTTGGCTCCACGTAGGCGTCCTCTCGCTGTCCATCTCGAATCCCGGACTCAATCGTCGGCTTGATCGGAGAGATGGGCGGACTAGGTCGTCGGCTTCGTGCCAAAGATGATCTACGTCGAGGCATCACAAGTTCAAGCTCCGACTTCACAAAGTTCTGAAACTTGTGAAGAAAACACCCAAAACAACTTGGCAAGAGGTAGAGGGTGAAGAAATAGGAGGTGGGTTCACTTTAGAATTGGATTTCTCTCACTTTAGCTCAAGTTGCCATTGATGGACTTAAGCTTTTCTTGAAGAAGAAGATGATGAAGAAGAAGAAAGAATATGATAAGTGTTGAATTAAAATGAAAATAAATCAATACTTATCATAAGCTAACTAAGGTTAAGTGTAGAGAATAGACCATGGTAAGTGGGAATGGTTAGGGTTAAGTATGAAGACAAATGGTCTCTTTAGGCAAACCTTCATGAAGCTTCAACAAGCTTCATGATAAAAAAAAGAAACCATTTTCTTTTCTTTTATCTATTTAAATAAATAAAGAAAGGATAAATAAATAGATGAATAACACAAAACCCTAACCATTATCATAACCATGGTTTAATTCTTTGTACAAACCCAAGTAAGTACGTAACAATCAAGTGCACACAAAAGCATATCATATATACAATGTGCACTTCAAGTGAGAAAATCCTTTTAAAATGAACCAATACTAGTTAATGCAAATTAATATATCAAATATACAATTATACATTAAATCATTAAATCAACACTTGATTGAGTGATCCGGTCATGTCGCACATAACCGACTAGTATACAATGTATCGATTTATCGAATCAATGATTCGATAACTAGGTTATATCGCATACAACCAATCGAAACATTCATCGCGAGAATGAAATACGGTATCATATACACGCATTATTCTCGGTCCCGCACATATCTCATATGCGCTCCTATTTCGTTTCGCTTGAGCCAGGAAACCTCTGTGTAGGACTCTAAAGACTCGTCAATACGCCGGTAGCAGATGATGATCATATCAAGCACCCACAAGCCGCAAGCGGTCAGCTAAACGTAACGGCCATCCTGGTATTGAGCGATCAGAAGATCGACGAGCTAGCCCGCTCACACTCCTGTGAATCCAACCAGTAACACTTACCGTACAGTCCGGTCTGTTCGTCTGATATGTCGCATATCAAGTCTAGGGGTGGTAAACGTCAGACCCCAATAACCGATAAGTCGTGCCGATGTGAGGCTCATAACGGGTCGAGAAACTACTGGTAACACTTACCAGCAAATCTCTGATCATCCTTTGCCAGGGACTTCCCTGTTACGGCCAATCAAGCACAGCGCAACATCAACCCCCAATACCGGGAGAGACGAAACCCCTCTTATCGCTCATTGCCTCCATGTGACTCGGGACTGTGCCCAAAGACCACCGTTTTGCATGCCCTCATGGACGTGGTAAGGTGGAGATCAAAGCACAGTGGGAATCACACAAGACTCTATGACGATCTCGGGTCTACAGACTAACCTGCACAAGTGTCACCTGAGAACTGCCATCTGACATGAGGTATAATACCATCTGGGAGTTCTCGGCGAGTCCGTCCAGTGTACTCAGTCTCCACTGAGCACCCGTACACCATCTCTGATGTCAAACACCAATGGATATGGGATCATCCATCGCCCATCTCATGGGTCGAGAAGCGTATACGCTAGTCTACACTGGTATATCGATGCCCTGTCTCGATACACCCACGACTAGGGACCTTGAAGGATGTACTTATGGACTACCATGTCCCCACTAGTATGATCTGCATCATAGTCCAGGTAGTCAAGTACACATCCTAAGGGCTTTACCAACATGTAACTATAAGACAGTTTAAAGAGACAAGTGTACATGTTAAGATAAAGAGTAACCAGATAGCATACTATCATATCGAGCAAGAAAGTCATCTCTATATATGTCCAAGCATCCAATATAATATACATCATCTGTACAATACTGGCCTCTAGGGCATACATACAACTAACAATCTCCCACTTGCACTAGGGCCAGCTGCTGTAGTATCGCATACCGAGCATCCCGAAGAGTCTCTCAAACTGTATCTGGGGAATGGCCTTCGTGAGTGGATCCGCCGTGTTGTTCTTCGTGTCAACTCTCCTGACCTCGATCTCCCGGCGATCAACTATCTCCCGGATCAGGTGATACCGCCTCAGAATATGCCTGGATCGTTGATGGGACCTGGGTTCCTTGGCCAAAGCCACCGCTCCATTGTTATCGCAATACAAAGGTATTGGATGCTCAATCGATGGAACCACTCCAAGTTCAGTAATGAACTTCTTAATCCAAACAGCCTCTTTGGCAGCATCGTTGGCAGCGATGTATTCAGCCTCCATCGTCGAGTCTGCCACGGTTTCTTGCTTGGAACTCTTCCAGCTAACCGCCCCTCCATAAACGGTAAAGACAAAGCCCGACTGCGACTTAGAGTCGTCCTTATCACTCTGGAAGCTCGAATCGGTAAAGGACTCCACTTGGAGTTCTCCGTTACCATACACCAAGAGCATCTCTTTAGTCCTTCGTAAGTACTTGAGAATGCTCTTCACAGTTGTCTAGTGACTCTCTCCAGGATCAGCTTGATACCTGCTCACTACACTTAGTGAGTATGCAACATCGGGTCTGGTACATAGCATCGCGTACATGATAGAGCCTACAGCCGAAGCATAGGGTATCCCTTGCATGCGAACTCTCTCCAAATCAGTCTTGGGAGACATCTCTTTGGAGAGAGTGACTCCAGAGATCGTGGGCAAGTTCCCACGCTTGGATTCTTCCATATTAAACCTCTTTAGTATGGTGTCAATGTACCTGGATTGGGACAATCCCAGTATCCGTTTAGATCTATCTCTATAGATCTTGATCCCCAATATGCAGGAGGCATCACCAAGATCTTTCATTGAGAATCTTTGTGATAAGAAGAGCTTGACCGATTGCAGCATAGGAATATCATTTCCTATCAAGAGTATGTCGTCCACGTACAGTACGAGGAAGACAACCTTACTCTCTGCTACCTTCTTGTAAATACAAGGTTCATCTGGGTTTTTGACGAAATCAAACTCTTTGATAACGACGTCAAAGCAGATGTTCCAACTCCGCGATGCTTGCTTTAATCCATAAATGGATTTAAGCAGCTTCCACACCTTCCCGCTGCTCCCACTGTCTACGAAGCCCTCTGGCTGAGTCATGTACACGCACTCTTCTAAATCACCATTTAAAAAGGCGGTCTTAACATCCATTTGCCAGATTTCGTAATCATGATATGCAGCGATGGCAAGCATGATCCGGATGGATTTAAGCATAGCCACTAGAGAAAAGGTTTCGTCATAGTCCACACCTGGTCTTTGACGAAAACCTTTGCTACAAGTCTAGCTTTGAAAGTCTCCACTTTCCCATCTACACCAAGTTTTTTCTTGAAGATCCACTTGCTCCCAATGGGTTTTACCCCTTCAGGAGCAACTTCCAAATTCCATACTTTGTTGGTGTACATGGATTCCATCTCGGACCGCATAGCATCCAGCCATTTTACCGAGTCCCCACTCGTGATGGCCTGCTCGAAGCTAGTTGGGTCATCATCCTCCATGATGCAATCCTCGCTTCCACCATCCATGAGAAAACCGTAGTATCTCACAGGTTGGCGAGGAACCCTACTAGATCGGCGGAGAGGCTGAGGTTCATCAGGAACTACTGAATCCTCTGGTTCAACCAATTCCTCTGTCGTAGTCTGTATTGCTGGAACCTCTTCCAGTTCTACCTCCTTGCCACTAATCTCTTTATCAAGAAATTCCTTTTCTAAAAAGGTGGCATGTCGAGAAACAAACACCTTTTGTTCCTCGGTGTGGTAGAAGATATACCCGCGTGAATGTTTGGGATATCCAATAAACTTACACAGAATGGACCTTGCCACGAGTTTGTCCGGATTTTGCGTTATTACATATGCCGGACAACCCCATATCTTAACATAATTAAGACATGGTCTCTTTCCTTTCCATATCTCATATGGAGTGGTTGGCACGGTTTTGGTGGGAACCATATTCAATAGGTCTGCAGCTGTTTCCAGTGCATATCCCCAGAAAGAAATAGGTAACTCAGCCGTGCTCATCATGGAGCACACCATATCTAATAGGGTGCGGTTCCTCCGTTCTGATACACCGTTGTGCTGTGGTGTATATGGAGGAGTCAGCTGAGAGAGAATCCCATTCTCTTTTAGGAAGTCCAGGAATTCATTGCTCAAGTATTCACCTCCTCGATCAGATCGAAGGATTTTAATACTTTTTCCGGTTTGGTTCTCAACTTCTTGTTTATATTCTCTAAATTTCTCAAAAGCTTCTGATTTGTGTTTCATCAGGAACACATACCCGAACCTAGAGAGATCGTCAGTGAATGTAATGAAGTATGAAGAACCATCCCTGGCATGTGTAGACATAGGACCGCATACATCACTATGTATCAGTCCAAAGAGTTTAGTAACTCTTTCTCCGTGTCCCGTAAACGGAGTTTTGGTCATCTTGCCTTTGAGACAGACTGGCAAGTGTCATAAGATGAAAATTTAAACGGATTCAAATATCCATCCTTATGCAACTTAGCCAGTCGTGTCGCATTGATGTGACCCTGTCTACAATGCCACAAGAAGGATTCGTTCAGTTCAGAACTCTTCCTCTTGTGTGTGTTTGTTATGCTCAGAACTGTTGATTGATTTAGAACATAAATGCCATTGCACAACGTGCCTGATCCAACCAACTTTTGGTTACGGAAAATGTTCATAACATTGTCCTGTAATACAAAATTATATCCCTCTTTACTTAATAAAGAAACTGATATAATGTTGCATATCAGGTTCGGCATGTAATAGCATTCGTTCAGAACCAATGTATTACCAGTTGGTAACACAAGGTGATATTCCCCGACAGTCTTAGCTGCAACAATTGCACCATTTCCAACTCTTATGTCTTTATCACCTTCTCCAAGTTCTCTACCTTTTCTAAGCCCATGTAACTGATTACATATATGGGATCCTGACCCGGTATCTAATACCCAGGACGTAGAGCAAATGGGGAAACAGTTCTCTGTAACGAACACACCCGAAGAAAATGCATCATCATGTACTTTCTTCATTCGGGTGGCATGGGAATCCTGGTATTCCCCTATATCCTGTTCATTCCTATAACTCTTATAGGAAAGAACGGAACCAACGTTCCCCAGCACAGTATAACATGCGGGTTCGGTCAATACATCCATATTATTATCTTTGTTAGGGCATGAAATGCTCGCTACCTGGAGAGAGAGAGAAGAAAACACTTTAGCGTAAGCTCGTGCAAGATCAGATTGGTTATTATCTTATCTAATCGGGATGACTCCCACTGCTTTTTATCAAATCTTCCTTCAAACCCTAAAAGGAAAGACTATCCGGGATTAATTACACACTACAAGTTCGCCAATCTTTCAGCCAGGCCAGTGTCGGTACTTTGAGGGAGGTCCCCCGTGCTTTCGCACGAACCTAATTAATGTAAACCTCGTTTTTCCAGAGGCGTAACCCCGTTGACACCTTTCTAGACACCTACTTGATCGGCTAATTGTAATGTGTAAAACTCTCCCAGGAGTAACTCTTACTCGCAGCGGGTATCGGGATCCAACTATCTCATAGAAGGTATGCAATCTCATTGCAAATTTCAACACTTGAAATTCCCGATAATATTTTGCCCCTAGCGTCCTATGACCTTGACGCAGGCCAACAAATCACAGCGCGCTAGTCAAGTTCAACCCGTCATTTCCTGATTGAATTAAACCAACCCGCACGACCCTTGACGCAGGCCAACAAAGTCGTACAACTACCCTAATCCAATCTGCATCATATGCATAAGCAGATAAATACTAGTTAGCTACCGCACACTACGCCTTGACGCAGGCCAATAAACGTAGCACGAATACTAACTACTACTTATCTGAAATGACGGAGGGCTACGACAGGTTTTTCTGAAAACCTATTGCGTAATGAACTTGATATCGTTGTAGAATCAAATGAAGTTTTGAAATGGAGTGATTTTGAGGCTTTTCTAGTTTTGCTAAAGGGGTCACTCCCGGTGAAGGGATCGTCGGCCCTTTCCTCGTCGAATGAGGTGCGGGATATATCATATATATCACTGTGCAAAGCAAAACTCAAAAACAATCAAAAGCAAAACCGAGTGTGTAGCATCTGCCAGTTATTGCTAAAGGAGTCACTCCCGGTGAAGGGATCTCGGTCCTTCCCTCATCGAATAAGGTGCAGGGTATATCATATATACCGCTATGCAAAGCAAGAACTGTAGCTACCTGTTTTGTTTAAAATTTGATTCTACTACATCTTAGGTTTCTTTTCTTTCATTAATCACATTAATGAAGTCCCATCATTTAAATACCTAAACATCACAGATAAATACGACGTACACTTATGCCATCCGCATTCGCCTCGATGTCCCCTCGTGCATCGTTAGGTTAGGTAACTAACGACAGAGCAGGGCAGGGCTAGTGCGGATGCAAAACATAAGTAACGTCTATATAATATATCATATATACTATATACCGTATCTATCCCAGAACATCACATGATCACATCACAGATATCGCAGCAGAAAATATCATATGAAATATTGGATATACTAGGACGTCCGTGTTTTCAATACGAGCCAGTATAAAACACGGATTCCACGGTCGTGATGAATAGCCAATCCCACACCCCTAGACCCCTACGAGAGCGGCAAGCAACCCTACCAATTCTAGGGTTAGGAGACCCGGAATCGACTCCTCGAGATGGTCTCCCACTGGACCCTAGAACCCGGTTACTTGTGCTCCCCTCCTTGGGTCTATCCTAATGCGGAAAAGTAAATAATATACAAAGGGTGACAGCTTCCGCAACCTGGAAGTGCCCCAATAAAAGAATATTACATACAAGTTTTTACATGAATGAAAATGAAAAGCACTCATCTCACATAAAAACCCCCGACTATTCAAACACGACGATCCAATATAACATATCCAGAAACACATAACATCACATGTCATCAACGTAAGTAAATACGCGCATTCCAATTGTCGTTGACATATAGCAACGAAACCGGCGATATCACATATTACACTTACGGTCACAGAAAAGAAAGTGTAAAACTACAACAATTGGAATCCGCAACCTTTTTAGACATCGCATGTCTAATCAGATGAAGTACTTAGACATCACATGCCTAACAGTTATAAACCCCGCATTTTAGTCTCAATATCGAAAACTCTTTTTAATATCAAGTGAAACTAAACCGCTAGATTTATAACATTCATCCATTTATCTCATAACTGTTTGTGAATTCCAATTATTGTATCCCATTCCGGATAAATAGAAAATATTAAACTTTCCGATCGAACATTCGAACACCCAAGTTTTCCCGAAACCATCCAATACATGAAATAGGTTCAAGGACATTCAGTTCCTGCCTCAGTACCAACGGTCCAGCCGTAGAAGGGTCAAGCCAACGCCTCACATGTGGCACGCCGTACTGCCCCAAACCCGAAGGTTCAAAGGGCAGTTCAAGACGGTCAAATAATCGAGTTAAGGTTTGTTGTCTTCTAGAGGGACCATCACGTTACTTGCACTACTCAGAACGTCTTTAAACCACGGAAAGATCCAACACTTAGAAATTTCCCGACAGGGGAAAAAGTGGGTATTTATATCCGGTCGAACTTTTTAACATGTTCAAAAATATCCGGAAAACACATAGACAAAGTTTGATAATCCGATCGAAATACCGAGTCCCTAATACAACCCAGAAAACTCAACTCTTGAGTGATATTTAAAAATTCCCAGAAAATCCAGCATCAGAAATGAGGAATTACTGTGCAAAAATTATAGGGCATTGTGACCATACGGCCGCGGAACCGCCGCAGAAGCCATGCTTCTGCCGCGGTTCCGCGGTGGGCTGATGGAATTGGGTTTTCGAATTTCACAGTAACTCTTAGAAATTCCTGCTGATTTTTCTGCATATTTTTAATTCACAAAATTCCCAGATTTTCAAAAATGTACAGAGAGCATGTTTTGTTTTAGGGTTTCGGTTCGATCGGACTTCTAACTCCGTCTACACATCGCCTAAGGCTCTAGCTAGGCTCTGATACCACTGTAGGGTTCCTAGGCACACTATAGAGGTCTCACAAGGCATCAACCATGCTAATTTCAAATTTTATGGGTGCCGAGATACCCTAATACGGATCGTTGACTAGAAGTTTAGGTGATATATGAATCTAGTTAACAACTTAACTAAAGATAAGAAGCTACAACCTTTGTAGATCCGGATATCCACTTCCTTGGCTCCACGTAGGCGTCCTCTCGCTGTCCATCTCGAATCCCGGACTCAATCGTCGGCTTGATCGGAGAGATGGGCGGACTAGGTCGTCGGCTTCGTGCCAAAGATGATCTACGTCGAGGCATCACAAGTTCAAGCTCCGACTTCACAAAGTTGTGAAACTTGTGAAGAAAACACCCAAAACAACTTTGCAAGAGGTAGAGGGTGAAGAAATAGGAGGTGGGTTCACTTTAGAATTGGATTTCTCTCACTTTAGCTCAAGTTGCCATTGATGGACTTAAGCTTTTCTTGAAGAAGAAGATGATGAAGAAGAAGAAAGAATATGATAAGTGTTGAATTAAAATGAAAATAAATCAATACTTATCATAAGCTAACTAAGGTTAAGTGTAGAGAATAGACCATGGTAAGTGGGAATGGTTAGGGTTAAGTATGAAGACAAATGGTCTCTTTAGTCAAAGCTTCATGAAGCTTCAACAAGCTTCATGATAAAAAAAAGAAACCATTTTCTTTTCTTTTATCTATTTAAATAAATAAAGAATGGATAAATAAATAGATGAATAACACAAAACCCTAACCATTATCATAACCATGGTTTAATTCTTTGCACAAACCCAAGTAAGTACGTATCATCAAACATGATACAATCAAGTGCACACAAAAGCATATCATATATACAATGTGCACTTCAAGTGAGAAAATCCTTTTAAAATGAACCAATACTAGTTAATGCAAATTAATATATCAAATATACAATTATACATTAAATCATTAAATCAACACTTGATTCAATGATCCGGTCATGTCGCACATAACCGACTAGTATACAATGTATCGATTTATCGAATCAATGATTCGATAACTAGGTTATATCGCATACAACCAATCGAAACATTCATCGCGAGAATGAAATACGGTATCACATACACGCATTATTCTCGGTCCCGCATATATCTCATATGCGCTCCTATTTCGTTTCGCTTGAGCCAGGAAACCTCTGTGTAGGACTCTAAAGACTCGTCAATACGCCGGTAGCAGATGATGATCATATCAAGCACCCACAAGCCGCAAGCGGTCTGCTAAACGTAACGGCCATCCGGGTATTGAGCGATCAGAAGATCGATGAGCTAGCCCGCTCACACTCCTGTGAATCCAACCAGTAACACTTACCGTACAGTCCGGTCTGTTCGTCTGATATGTCGCATATCAAGTCTAGGGGTGGTAAACGTCAGACCCCAATAACCGATAAGTCGTGCCGATGTGAGGCTCATAACGGGTCGAGAAACTACTGGTAACACTTACCAGCAAATCTCTGATCAGCCCTGGCCAGGGACTTCCCTGTTACGACCAATCAAGCACAGCGCAACATCAACCCCCAATACCGGGAGAGACGAAACCCCTCTTATCGCTCATTGCCTCCATGTGACTCGGGACTGTGCCTAAAGACCACCGTTTTGCACGCCCTCATGGACGTGGTAAGGTGGAGATCAAAGCACAGTGGGAATCACACAAGACACTATGACGATCTCGGGTATACAGACTAACCTGCACAAGTGTCACCTGAGAACTGCCATCTGACGTGAGGTATAATACCATCTGGGAGTTCTCGGCGAGTCCGTCTAGTGTACCCAGTCTCCACTGAGCACCCGTACACCATCTCTGATGTCAAACACCAATGGATATGAGATCATCCATCGCCCATCTCATGGGTCGAGAAGCGTATACGCTAGTCTACACTGGTATATCGATGCCCTGTCTCGATACACCCACGACTAGGGACCTTGAAGGATGTACTTATGGACTACCATGTCCCTACTAGTATGATCTGCATCATAGTCCAAGTAGTCAAGTACACATCCTAAGGGCTTTACCAACATGTAACTATAAGACAGTTTAAAGAGACAAGTGTACATGTTAAGATAAAGAGTAACCAGATAGCATACTATCATATCGAGCAAGAAAGTCATCTCTATATATGTCCAAGCATCCAATATAATATACATCATCTGTACAATACTGGCCTCTAGGGCATACATACAACTAACTCCAGCAGCTACCAATCACTATGTCTTAACTAAGGGCCAAACAAACATAGCTTGAATACTACTGACCATTCATAAGAAATGACGGAGGGCTACGACTGGTTTTGGCGAAACCGTGAACGTAGTGAACTTGATATAATCGAAGGAACCTGATAGCTTTTTAAAAGGAGTGGTTAAAGCTCCGCAATTAAAAATTCTGCTGTTTAAAAATAACCGAGTGGTTTCTTTTAAATTGTTCTAACGATTCAACTTTTGGTTTATTTTCTTTGCATTAATAATAATACGTCCTATCATTAACCTATCATTGCAGAAAACAACGAAAATACAACTTCCTCTTATACCATCCGCATTCGCCACTGGGTCCCGTCATCACCCGTTAGGTTACTTAACTAACGGCAGAGCGGGGGCTGGGCTAGCGCGGATGTAAAACATAAGTGACGTCTAAATAGCTATCATATATAGATATTGTACATTCGTCAGACGCAATAATAGGCATTCCAGATCTCAAATGAACATTATTGGATATACAAGCAATCCGCGTTTGCTTTGAGCCTGTAACAGAAGACGGATTACACAGTTGTGATGAATAGCCATTACCCCACCCTAGACCCCTACGGGTACGGCAAACTACCTGCCAAGTACCCGAAGTGAAGCGGTCTCCCTCAACAACGTGAGTAGGCCACTAAACACTTCGACGTACCCGGTAGTTTGTATACCCCACCTTGGGTCTATCCTAGGAGCAAAAAACAGTAAATGAAATAATACAACGGTGGCTATAACCGCAACCTGGATGTGCCCCGCAAAAGAATATTACATCATATTACAATTTACATCGAATGAATGAATATAAAACCAATCTCAAAACCCCGGCTAATCATTACAATGATCCAATCAAGTTCATATACACAAACAGTAAACATTACAGAAATGTGCAACCCCCTGCCAACCGACATACTAGCAGTTATGGGAGGTTTACGAACACATTTATCATTACAGATAAAAACCCGATTAGCAAATAACTTAGAATATCGATCGACAACCTTTTTCCTTGTCTACCCCAAATGCAAGCCAGTACAGAAGTAACCTGGGCAGAAACAGAATATACTAGAAAACAAAACACCAAATTATATGAATTACTGCGCAAATCCGAGTCAACTCGGAGTAGACTTGGCAGCGGATCCGCGGCCAAAAGCACTATTGTGCCGCGGATCCGCGGCCATCTAACCGAGTTGAGAGCTCGTATTTTCCCAGTTTTCTTATAATACCCTGCTGTGAATTTTAAGGCCTATCAAATAATTTTTCTGACACTTTTAAAATCAACGGAAACTGTTAGGGTGCTCGGGGTGTTGTTTTCGTGTTTTCCGTCGATCGAAGTTCTAATTAGTTGCTAACAAGGTAGTAATGGTTTAGTTGGCTCTGATACCACTGTAAGTCCATGTCACACACCCCACGAGTTTGCGGGGAGGAGGAATATATGAAAAACGATCATCAAAGCTTCGTAATACGGACTTGAGCGCATGAATCGTGTCTAAACCGTTACTAGCAAACTACGAATGGTTTAACTACTCTGATTCGAAATTATACCTCACGTTACTTGTCCTTCGGGTCTTCATCACTATCCTTCACTGCTTGTAGGCTCTTTGGAACGTCGTCACCTCAACGGCCTCCTCGAGTCAAAGACGATCCACCCGAGAGCTCCTACTCCAAGCTTAACCTCTAACTTGAGGTAACTAGGTTTCTCAAAGTGCTAATCTAAGCAACCTAGGTGATATAGAGTTGGATTATGGATGTATTAGTCTAGCTAACCCTTGATCTCAACACATGAGAGGTTAGGGTTAGGGTTTGAAGAGAGAGAGCTTGAGGAGAGAGAAGGTGAGAGTGAGCATCCTCTTGGATGAATAGATCATATGTGTATATATGAAACATATCATATATATTAAATGAATAAAAAATAATGATATATCATCATGTTTCATTAATACACTAAGTGATTCATCACATGAGTCATATAAATCATAAATGATTCATTAACTCCATGTATGAATCACACCATGACTCATTTATCTAATTAAAACAAATGCCACCTTAATCCCCAAGTCACCATGCTTCAAGAAGCTTCCCGACAAATTACGAGAATGCCCCTCCTATCTGTAAAAATACGGAAAAACTTTAGACTGTATAAATCCAATAATCCGATACTAGAATCTGGCTTAAACCAAAGCCGACTAGTAAAAACTGTCCGAACATCGTACGTGCGTAAAAACACGTATGCGTCCGACCATGTCGTAAAACCATACGACCTCTATATCGTTTCGTCCGAAGCTGGGAAACTCTCTGTGTGGGACTCTAAAGACTCGACACTACGCTGGCAGTGGGTTTAACCACAGACCGCAAGCGTCACTAGCTGTACATAACGGTCCCCAGGTAGATGTCGATATAAAGGCCGATGAGGAAACCCATCCGAACTTCTACTGAGCCTGCTGTGACAATCTCCGTACAGTCCGGTCTGTTCGTCTAGGAATATCGCATATCGGGCCTAGGGGGCAGCAAGCGTCAGTCCCCTAAAAGCGGTATAAGTCGTGTCGGAGCGTAGCCCATTACACCTTGAGAAACTACTGGAAAACCTACCAGTAAATCTCGGTTGCCCTGGCCAGGGACTTTGCGTAATGGCTCTCTAACACAGCGCGATATCAACTCCCAATACCGGGAGAGAAGAATCCTGTCTAACCGCCACTGCCTCTAAGTGCTTGGGACTGTACCCAACTGCTACCTGTTTGCATGACTCCTTTGAGCCGTGGTAAGGTAGCAATCTAAGAGCAGTGGGACACACTCGAGGCGAAGTAGCAGTGTCAAGTCTGCGGACTATGCTGTACTCATGTCACCTGGAAACTGTTAACTGACGATGGGTATAATCCCAACCAACAGCTCCCCGCGAGTCCTGTCCGGTGTACCCGTAACCTAACGAGCACCTGTATACTATCTCCAGTACGACGTAATGATGGCTGTGGGACAGACTATCTCCCCAACTGGGATGAGAAGCGTACACACTAGTCTACTCCGGAGTATCGATGCCCTGTCTCGATAATCCTACGACTAGGGACCTGTATAGGATGTTGCTTATAGACTACCCAGCCCCCACTAGTGTGACTGCCATCACAACGCTGGTAATCAAGTAAAGATCTTAAGGGCTCTACTAATATGTATAAGCGATACATTACAAGAAACATATGCACATATTAAAGTAGACTCAAACCAAGTAGCATACTACCATTTTTAGCAAGACTGTCAATACAACTGTGAATATCCCAAGCTTCCATTAAGTAATATACAAACTAGTATGATACAGTAATGGCCTTCTAGGTCATAAACACTAACATCAACTACCTTGGTGTAACATTTCAGAAAATAGAAAATATTATTTTTGGAATTTAAATAATAAAATAATAAATTTTATGAATATTATATAAGTATGGAATTGAGTTTTAGTAGAATGGTATAATTATATAGCTATATTTTTGGAAAATAATTGGAATTTAAAATTAATTATTAATTATGAAAGCATTTATTTGATTTGGGCTTTTTATAAATTAATATATAATTATTTACATACAAGTTTAATGTTCAACTTGATTAGTATTCTTCTAATTATACATTAAACCAAGTTCATTTTATTAAACCATGTTTAAGTGTCATGATATGTTATTGCCATGCCAACATTTTTGCATTTTTTTTTATTATGGTTTTGTATTTTCAAAATAAACGAAAAAGAAATGAAAAATAGAATAGAATATGATGGGGGGAACAAAGGGGGGACATCAAGGTATGATCATGGAGAGGAGGGGAGAGAGTGATATGGTTGCTTAACCATGAAAATTCCTTCATTCCTCATTTCTTCATCCCATCTCTTATTCCTCTTCTTCATCTCCTTCTCCTTCATCTTCCTCCAACCCTCACAACCCCCATAAACACCATGAAAACTTCATCAAAATATAACATGACCATCACAAAAATTATTCTTCATCTCATCCTACACATCATGGTGGGATCAAGTTTGAGTTTTGAGCTTATTTGGCCATCTTAGAATTTTCTTGAGTTGCTCTTTTAAGGTAATACTCTCACTTTTAGTCAAGTTTTAAGTTTCCTAATCTCATAAACTAGTTTACAGTTGATATATACATGTTTAGTGAACTTGGAAAATTCAAGAATGAGAATTAGTGGAAAAAACATGTAGAAGAGGTTAGTGGAGCTTTAGTGAGTGTCTAATGGCCTAGTAATGGTGGTAGCCTTGATTAAAATGAGTTTAGAAGGTTCAAAGACGAACTTAGAATTTTCCGATATCGGTTTTGTAAGATTTGTGGTGATCAATTGGAATTTGGTATTACTCAGAGAGTCTGAAAATTTTATAACGGATACCGTGAGATGTGCAGATCACTAGAAAGCAACTTTAGAAGCTCGAGCCCTAGCCCTTATCTTTTGTCCGCCATTTTATTCGATTTGGCCGCAATTTGCAGCCCAATTTTGGAGTTAGGGTCTGAAACTTGGTCTGTAGCTCACTCATTAGATGACTACACCTACCCTATATGCAAAAAAGTATAATTCCACCTTAAGAAAAATCTAGAGTTGTTTTACTTGAGTTCTGGCGATATTTTGCGACTTTTGAAAACCTGAATTTTGATATTTGAGTTTTGACTCGGTCGTTTGATGTTCATACGTCGATGTCAGGGGTTGTGTTGTTATTTTAGCGCACGTTGACCATAGGTTCTAACTTATGTATGGTTCGTGTGTCGTGTCGGTTTCCGAATTTGATTTTGATGCGATACGATATGCTTTGATTTGTAGGTATGAGCGTGTGGACTTCCAAGACGACGAAGGAGGGCAAGGAATCTGTCAGGATCGATTAGACCGAGGCGTTGCAGGTGAGTAGATGTATATCTGCGGGGGAAGTCGGGTGGATGGCGTATAGCACCGCCGCAACCGTAGTATTAGAGTATATATGAATATATATACTTAGGATACAAATACTTAGCTAGTAGTGTTTCTAGAATATTAAAGGCAATAGTGGTATACTAGTAGAATGACATATCCCCGGTACTAGTTCTTAGCCTATGATCTATATTTACTCATGAAAGTATATAACTACGTATATTTACAATATGAAGAGGATATGATCCGATATGATGAAACGAGTCAATATGATATGATATGATGACATGAGACGATGTATATACATGATGCGATAGGAGATGATATGGCATGTGATGATATATGACGAGATGATATGATATGATGTACGTGATGATAGATCCATACTACTTGATTGATGATATCGTACGATGGATTATACCGTATGTGATATGATATACATGATGATAGATCCGTACTATTTGATTTGATGATATTATACGATGGATTATACCGTACGTGATATGATGAACATGACGATAGATCCGTACTATTTGATTTGATGATATCGTACGATGGATTATACCGTACGCGATATGATGTACATGATGATAGATCTGTACTAATTGATTTGATGATATCGTACGATGTATTATACCGTACATGATATGATGCGGATGGATCATCGACTTATGTATATATCGACTCGAGAAATATTGTTTTTAAATCACTTAAGTAGACATTAGGATATATTTTGAGCCATGCCTATTTTCAAAACTAACAAACCGTTATGCACTTTTAAATGATGACTTCAAGGGATGCTACGGATTTTTAAATGGTATCTTTTTCAAAAACATCGTAGCCCCTATTTTTAAAACAACGATTCATACTATTTTAAACTATAACTGTATGGCTCATACATAGTTACATATTTTATACTGTTCGCGTTTACGTTTTCTTTATTCTGTTAACGCTCGCCTACGATTTCTTATTTCTGCGTATGCTCGTATTATTTTCATTTACGACATATATACTACGTTTCGTGTACTTATCTTTATACTATTTCGTCTGCTAGGACACACGCACCATTACCGATGATGCGCATGTTGCACTTACACATACTTTCCGGCTCACACACATATCATCGGTAATTTCCATTCCAGGTACACATTAGAACTCGCTATATCACTGTATCGCCTTATAACTTGTAGAATTTTAGTTATTGTTTAGTACCCAGTACCACACATACTAGTTCAGATATTGCACTTCCTTACCTAGTTACACGACACGCTCATATGAAAATGTAAGTCGATGTCGCACACCCCACATGGTTTGTGGGGAGGCAGAATTCATAAAAAACGATTTTATACTTTGCAATATCGACCAAACATCCAAGATCTTTCAGAAAACCCTAACTAGCTAAACTATAAAGAGGTTCTAAACTACTTTGATAGTGGTTTTATACCTCTAGGATACAAGTCCTTCGGGTCTTCTTCTCCTCTTCTTAAGCTCCTAGAAGGTTTGGATAAAGCTCGGTCATCGGCCTCCTCGTGTCGAAGATGATCCACCCGAGAGTCTATGGTTCAAGATCCAACCTCAAGAATAAGGTAACTAAAGTACCTAGTTTGCTAATGTAGGTAGCTTAGGGGATGTAGAAGGTTAATTGGACTATTTTATCTCAAAGAACCCTAGGATTCACAACACATGTGAGGGTTAGGGTTTGAGGAAGAAGGAGGAGAGTAAAATGGAGAGAGAAGGAGAAAACACAAATGAACAAGTCTTGTGAGCAAGTGAAGAATGGCTAACCCTTTTCCAATAATCAAGCATGCAATATTTTTTCATAGAAAAATACAACCATGCTAGAATAGTAAAGCCGAATGAATAAACAAAAGAATTAGCCATGCTTCAGCCCATGCCACAAATATCTCCATTTCCACCTCATTAATCTATTTTGCAAAAAATAAATAAAACCATAAAATGAGGCGTCCCTTTCTAGAAGCAGTTCTTGTAAAAATTACAAGAATGGCTTCATCGTATATACATACCCGTATTCGTACTGCAAAAAATACGAATACAAAGAGATAAAAATAATCCAATAATATAATACTAGAATCCGACTTAATCCTAAGCCCACTAGTATTATTCATCCGAACAATATCCATGTAGCCAGTATACGTATATGATCGGAACCCTGCATGTAAAACCACACGGCGTCTACATTGTTTCGCCTGAACTAGGGAAACCTTCTATGTAGGACTCTAAAGACTCGACAGTACGCTGGCTGTGGGTTTAACCACAAGTCCGTCAGTGGCACTAGCTATACGTAATGGCTACCCAAGTACCTGTCGAAAAGAAGGCCGACGAGTGAACTCATCCAAACCCCCACTGAGCTTATCCGTGACAATCTCCATACAGACCAGTATGTTCGTCTCAGAGTATTGCATGCCGGGTCTAGGGGGTAGAAAACATCAAGCCCCTAATAACCTGACAATTCGTGCCTGTGTGGCTCAGGACCATCCGAGAATCTACTGGTCCAACAACCAATAATTCTCAATCTGCCCTGGCTAGGGACTTATAGTGTTGGCCAACCGAACACAGCGCGACATCTACTCCTTATACCGGGAGAGACGATTCCCCAACAATCGCTCACTGCCACCATGTGGCTCAGGGCTGTACCTAACTAAAACATGTTTGCATGACTCAGTAGAGCTGTGGTAGGGTAGTAATCAAAGCACAGTGGGAACTCACACAAGACAAATGACGACCTCAGGTCGACAGATTATCTGCTCTCATGTCACCAGAGAACTGCTATCTGACGTTAGGTATAATACCGTCTAGCCAGTTCTCGTTGAGTCTGTCCAGTGTACTCACCCCTAGTGAGCACCTATATACAATCTTAGGTGCACCACACTAATGGCTGCAGGTCCAATCCATCGCCCCTCGTCAGGGTCTAGATATGTATTGTTGGATATAGTGCCCTCAAGTCAATTATTGTAATCGCAGGCACGCGATTGTGATGATTGAGGGAGGACCTATACGGGTATAACAGTCTTACTCAAAATGATAGTATTCTATCTGGTTTATCTCTGTCATCATTTACATGCATTATGTGGTATTACAGATCACTATTACATGTTGATAGAGCCCATAGGATTCTTGCTTGACTACGAGAATTATGATGACGATCATATACGTTGGAGCTGGGTGGTCTATAAGCACATCCTTAAATGTCCCTATTTGAGGGAGTATAGAAACTGGGCATTGATAATCCGGAGTAGACTAGTTTATACTTTTCGAGACCCCGACGAGGGGTGGTGGCCGGTCTCACAAGCCATTGGTCTCAGTTAGTCACCTAAGAGATTATACAGGTGCTCATTGGGTTATGAGTTACATTGGACGGACTCGCCGGGAACATGCTAAATGGTATTATACCTATTGTCAGATAGCATTTCTCAGATAACATGAGTACAGGTTAGTCTGTCGACCTGAGATCGTCATTTATCTTGTATGAGTTCCTACTATGCTTTGATTACTACCTTACAACGACTCAAAGGAGTCGTTCAAACAGTTTTTAGTTAGGTACAGTCCCGAGCCACATAGAGGCAGTGAGCGGATCATCGGGGATTCGTCTCTCCCGGTATTAGGGGTTGATGCCGCGCTGTGCACAGGTGGCCATCACCAGAAATCCTTGGCCAAGGCAGACGAGAATTACTGATTTGGATTAGTAGTTTCTCAGTGGGTGATGGGCTTCACACCAACACGAAATATCGCGTTATTAGGGGTCTGACTTTATCCACCCTCCTAGACCCGATATGCAATACTCTTAGACAAACAGACCAGACTGTACGGAGATTTCATAGACATGCTCAGTAGGGGTTCGAATGAGTTTGCTCGTCGGCCTTCCTTTCTCTCAATACCTACGTAGCCGTTATGTACAGCTAGTGCCGCTGACGTGCTTGTGGTTAAACCCACTGCCAGCGTATTGACGAGTCTTTAAAGTCCCACACAGAGGGTTTTCCTGGTTCAGGAGAAATGTTGTAGTAGCCGTATTTTGATACGTGCAGGGTTCCGATCGAATGATTGTACTAGTTACCCAGACTTTCGATCGGACGATTGATAATACAAGCCGGCTCGGGTTTGAGCCGGATGATTAAATCAGGTATTGATTTAATAATTTACGTATATATTTCGATATGCATATTCTAGTATTATGTTCTTTGTATTATTCTATCTCTTTGGGTATTCGTATTTTGGTACGAATACGGGTATGTATATAAAGTAGAGTGCAATCCATGTTTATACGGAAAGCATTCTAGAAGGTGGACACCTCATTTTGGTTTATCCATTTATTAAATTAAATGGATATGAGGTGTAAAGATAAAGAAGAGAGAATGGTGAGAATCATGCTTGAATAGTGTTGACAAATGAATTGTTAATTCATTTATGCAAACTATTCAAGTAAGGTTGCATTATGTTTATTGAAAAAATTGTTTTACAAAACCATGCTTCATGGTTTTCTCTCTCTTGATGGTCATTTAGAAAAAGACTCTCACCATTTGCTTCTTCTCTCTTCAATACTTTTCTTGAGCTCTTCGTCCTTCTTCATCTTCTACCCTATCATCTCATGTGTTGAGAATCAACGGTAGAAGAGAGATAGATACACACTTAGAGTAACTCACTACATCCCTAGGCACTCTAAATTAGCAATCTAGAGTCCCTAGTTAGTTCACTAGATTGTTAGTGTGAAGCTAGAGCCATGAGCCACATTCCTTAGGTGGATCATCTTCTGTAACATTTCAGAAAAATAAAATATTATTTTTGGGAATTTTTATAATTAAATAATAAATATTATGAATATTTTAATATTGCAGTATAATTAAATACCGATAAAGTGGAAAATATTTGGAAAATTATTGGAATTACTGAAAAGAGAGTGTTTTATAAGATTTGAGCATTTATATATTTTATATAATTAATTATATTACTTTTAATGCTAATCGCGATTAAATATCGCTAATCGTGCATTAAGCTTATTTTGTACATGTGACATGCACCAAGTCATTTTTCACATTTTTTGCATTTTCCTACCATGATCTTTTCTTATTTTCATTTGCATGGTTTGGTTTTTAAAGTGAGATAAGAAAAGATAAGAAAAGAAAAAGAAAATGAAAATGAATAAAGAAAAGAGGGATGGGAAAGAGAGAGAAGAGAAGAGAGAGGGTGAGGGGCCAACCTTGGCCATGGCTTGTTCCTCTTTCATTATCCCTCCATCATTTTTCCCTCCCCCTTCACTCATGGCTGCCCTCTCTCCCTCCTCCACTAAACCCCCACAAACACCCTCAATCCTAACTCAAAAGCTCATCCTCACTTCATTAAAAATGTGCACAAGCTCCCTACAAACACTTTGGACCAAGAAAGCATGGATTTTGGACACTTGGGGCAACTCAAGAAAATTCTTGAGTTGCCAAATGAGGTAATTCTTGCACCATTAGAATATTATTTCATTTCCTATAACATCAATGTAAGTTTAGAATTGATATGGTGTAGTCATGTGAGCTTGGAAAATTCCTAGTTAAGTTTAAGGTTTGAATTGAGTTGCTATTGTGTAATTGAGGTTCGTAGAGGCTATACAACCCCTTTAGTGTTGGAATTCTGGCCAAAACCATAGATTAAAACCCTAATTCGTGAACTTTGAAAATCTACCGATATTCAAATTTTTGGAAATTGTGATGGTAAATTGCTATCAGCTATGACCCGGGTGACCTGAAAATTTTTTAGCGATCTCAGTGAGTCATGCACGCACCTAGGAAGCTACCCTAAAGACCAGAGCCCTAATACCCAGACTTTTTTCGCAAATTTAATGTTCCTGGCCGTAAATTGAGGCCAGGGTAGGGTGGAATGCTTTAGTGTTTGGTCTATGGCTCATTCATATGTAAACTAGACCCCTACCATGTGCAAAATTGACCAATTTGACCTAGGGCAAAATCTGGAAGTGTTTTACGTTGTTTCTGATTTCGGTTTTGCGGATTCTGCTAACTTGGACTTGGGTATTGTGGTTTAACTCGATAGTTTGATATTTGTACATCGACATCGAGGATTTGTTTTACCTTCCTTGCATGTGCAGACCATAAGTTTTAACCTATGTGTTATTCGCGTGCCGTTTTGGTTTTGAATGGGATTTTAATGCGACACGATGTGTATTGAAATGAAGGTACCCCCATGTGGATTTTGAGACGACGAGGAGAGCGTGGCGTCATTGACTCCAGCAAGCGAGGATCAAGGTGAGTAGATATATAGCTACGGGGGAAGTCGGGTCGATGGCGTATAGCACCCCTGCAGTTCATAGTGTAGTATACGAATACGTATACCTATATATATAAATATGTTTATTATGAGGCTAGATGATTATCTAGATAGACTTTAGGAGTTCATGGATAGATTTTAGTGTAATTAGATGATAGCGTCGTTAGCTAGTTTTAGTTGCGAAACCCTAGAGTTAAGAATTTCATACACGCACACACACACTTGCAAACATTTTATTACTTGTGCGTATATGGGGATATGTATATACACACACACACACACACACACACATAGGTATGGGACTATGTATGTATATATATATATACGTATACATATACATGGATGATGAGGATAGTACATGGTATTTGGAGATGAGTCGATGAGATTGGGCATGATGCCATGAGGTCGGTGATGTGACATGGTTCGTATTTGAGATACGACATGATGTTATAGCGGGTCCTTAGGCGATGTGTTTTCGTACACACGCACATATATTGTAGATGGTATTAGTATGTACTAGACTTAGATCAGTACCCTATTACAGGATATGATGATAAGGATACCAGATGAATAATCAGATGATGTGAAATTTGACCCGTACCCAGATTTGGGATGCCGTACGATGAGTTTACCGTACGAGCTATAATTATGATGATAGATCCGCACTCTTGACTCGAGGATGTCATATGATGTATTGTATCGTACGTGATACTATTGAGGCAGGATCACCGATTATTATATGTTATATATATATCGACTCAGATTTAGGTAGTTTCCTTACCTTTTCGATTAACCTGTTAGTTTAGTCCTGTAGTTTATTTGTTGATGTTAGACTAGACTCGAGTATTTCAAAACTAACGAATCGTGTCTATTTTAAAGACATGCCAAGGGATTCTACCGATATTTCAAAGCACGCACCTTTCTTAAAAACACCGTAGCCCTTATTTTATAAACGCCATGATTCGCATTATTTCAAATGTTAAAACTGTATAATTCACATATTTAGTAATGTAGATTCTTCATTCTTGCATTTATTATTCATTTTTCGCATATTCATGCTATTCTCATCGTATTGCATGCTTAAATGTGTTTTCGTAATTATTATGAAACCCGTGCTGTCAGGACACCGGCACCATTACCGATGATGTGTATGCTCCTCCACGTACATCTACTTGCCGGCTCACACACATCATTATTGGTAATTTTCATGTCACGTACACTTTAGAGAATATTAATTCATTGATATTGCTTGTTAGCTGATAGTTTCGACATGATACTAGGGAGCCTGCCATTATATGATAGCTTAGACATTGCTGTTAGTTATATGTATGCCCTAGAGGCCATTACTATACGTAGGATGTATATTGTAGTGGATGCTTGGACATATATAGGGATGACTTTCTTGCTCGATATGATAGTATGCTATCTGGTTACACTTTACCTTAACGTGTACACTGATTGTCTCTCTGTTACATATTGGTAAAACCCTTAGGATGTGTACTTGACTACCTAGACTATGATGCAGATCATACTAGTGGGGACATGGTAGTCCATAAGTACATCCTTCAAGGTCCCTAGTAGTGGGTGTATCGAGACGGGGCATCGATATACCAGAGTAGACTAGCGTGTAGCTTCTCGACCCATATAGATGGGCGATGGATGATCCCATATCCATTGGTGTTTGACATCAGAGATGATATATGGGTGCTCAGTGGAGACTGGGTACACTGGACGGACTCGCCGAGAACTCCCAGATGGTATTATACCTTACGTCAGATGGCAGTTCTCTGGTGACACTGGTACATGTTAGTCTGTAGACCCGAGATCGTCATAGAGTCTTGTGTGATTCCCACTGTGCTTTGATTTCCACCTTACCACGTCCAAGAGGGCATGCAAAACGGTGGTTTTTGGGTACAGTCCCGAATCACATGGTGGCAATGAGCGATAGGAGGGGTTTCGTCTCTCCCGGTATAGGGAGTTGATGTTGCGCTGTGCCCGATTGGCTATAACAGGAAGTCCTTGGCCAAGGCTGCTTTAGAGATTTATAGGTAAGTGTTACCAGTAGTTTCTCGACCCGTTATGAGCCTCATATCGACACGACTTATCGAGTTATTGGGGTCTGACGTTTACCACCTCTAGACGAGATATGCGACATATCAGACGAACAGACCGGACTGTACGGTAAGTGTTACTGGTTGGATTCACAGGAGTGTGAGCGGGCTTGCTCGTTGATCTTCTGATCGCTCAGTACCCGGGTGGCCGTTACATTTAGCAGACCGCTTGCGGCTTGTGGGTGTTTGATATGATCATCACCTGCTGCCGGCGTATTAACGAGTCTTTAGAGTCCTACACAGAGGTTTCCTGGCTCAAGCGAAACGAAATAGGAGCGCATATGAGATATGTGCGGGACCAAGAATAATACCAGTATGTGATACTGAATTCTATTCTCGCAATTTGTATCATCGGACGGGTATATGAGATATAGCCGGGTTACCGAATCAAACGTTGATTCGATATATTAATACACTTGATATTAGTCGGTTATATGCGATATGACCGGATCATTAAATCAAGTGTTGAATTAATGATTTAATGTATAATTATATATTTGATATATTACTTTACATTAACTAGTATTTGTTCACTTAAGATTGATTTTCTCACTTGATGTGCACAAGTAGTATATGTGATATATTTGTGTGCACTAGTTTGTATCATGCTTGATGATACATGCAAACTTGGGTGTGTGTATACTTTAAACCATGTTTAGGTTAATGGTTAGGGTTTTAACTTATTTATTTATTTTATTTGTTTATTTTTAGCAAAAATAAGATGGTGGCTTTCTTTGTTTTTATTCTTGAAGCTTCATGAAGCATTTCAAGCATATTTGAAAAATCTAACCATTTTGTTTTATGCTTTAACCTAACCATCAACCTAAACCCTAGTTTATTCTCTACATGAGTTTACTCACCCATGGTTGCATTATGATAAGTCTTCACTTGATTATTCATTTTGAGATAATTCTTTTCTTTTGCTTTTTCTTCATCTTCTTCATGAAGTGGAGAAAGCTTTCTTGAAAAATTTCAAGTGTTGATATCAACTGAGAAATCCAAATCCAAAGTGAACCCACTTCCTATTTCTTCATCCTCTACCACTTGCCATGTTGTATAGGGTGTTTTCTTCATAAGGTTCATGACCAAGTGAAGATGGAGCTTGAGTTTGAGTCGCCTCGACGTAGATCATCTTCGGCATCGAAGTCAACGAGCTAGCCCGATCATTTCTCCGATGAAACCAACGCTAGAGTCCGGGATCCGGTTGATCGCAGCGGAAGGACGTCATCACGGAGCTAAAGAAGTGGAGGACCGGATCTACAAAGGTTGTTGTCCCTTTCACTTAGTAGCAAAGTAGTTTGCTTGCTTGTTTTTTTCGCCTAATCTCTAGTTAACGATCTTGCATAGGGTTTCTCGGCACATAAATTTTTGAATTTGGCATGGTTGATGCCTTGTGGAACCTCATGGTGTGCCTAGGAACCCTACAGTGGTATCAGAGCCTAGCTAGAGCTTTAGGCGAAGGGTAGACGAAGTTAGAAACCCGATCGAACCCCAAACCCTAATCGCAACCCCTCTCTGTACATTTTCTGTAACAGTGGATTTTTCCTTATTAAAAATTGTCAGAAAATTCAGCAGGGTTTTGTAAGAGTTACTGTGCAGCACGTGACCACAACTCGACTAAAGCGCCGCGGAACCGCGGCCCTACCGTGGCTTGCGCGGCGGTTCCGCGGCCATACTAGTGAATTTTGCCACGTGGTTTGCACAGTAATCTCTTTATGTTAGTGCTGTGTTTTCTGGGAATTTTTAACTTATATTCAACAGTTGAATTTTCTGGGTTGTTTTGGGAATTCGGTGATTCGATCGGTTTATTTAACTTTGTTTGTTTTTCCGGGTAATTTAGAAAATGTTAAAAAGTTCGAACGGATATAAATACCCACTTTTTCCCTTGCCGGGAAATTTCCAAGTGTTGGATTTTTCCGTAGTTTAAGAACGTTCTAAGTAGTGCAAGTAACGCGATGGACCCTCTAGAAGACAACAAACCTTAACTCGATTATGTGACCGTCTTGAACTGCCCTTTGAACCTTAGGGTTTGGGGCAGTACGGCATGCCACATGTGAGGCGTTGGCTTGACCCTTCTACGGCTGGACCATTGGTACTGTGGCATGAAGTGAATGTTTTTAAACTTATTTCATGTGTTGAGCTGTTTCGGGAAAACTTGGGTGTTTGATTGTTCGATCGGAAATTTTAACATTTTCCATTTATCTGGAATGTAATACAATATTTGGAATCCACAAGTAATTATGAGATAACTGAATGAATGTTATAAATCTAGCAGTTTAGTCTCACTTGATCGGTTGCCACGGAATTTTGATGTGATCAAAAGTCCGTCGCAATCACGTTGCGTACGCGGATACTCGCCGGATAAACTTAATAGACAGCCACGCCCCATAGCCCCGACCAAGTGACTGCAGGAGAACCCCGTCGCCGAAAGCATCCGTTCGGGTGCTCGCGGCAGCGGTGTTCCGCCTTGGTGCACTTCGTCGACGACAACCGGGGGTGCGGCCGTCTACTAAAGTTTTCGACGAGCATTAGATCAGGATGTCGGGAATCTTGCTGAATTGCCCGACTTGATATTGAAAAGCGTTTTCGATAATGAGACTAAAATGCGGGGTTTATAATTGTTAGGCATGCGATGTCTAAGGAATTCATTTGGTTAGGCATGCGATGTCTAAAGGGGTTGCGGATTCCAACTGTTGTAGTTTTACACTTTCATTTTTGTGACCGTAAGTGTAATATGTGATATCGCCGGTTTCGTTGCTATATGTTAACGACAATTGGGATGTGCACATTTACTTACGTTGATGACATGTAATGTTATGTGTTGCTGGATATGTTATATTGGATCGTCGAGTTTTGAATAGTCTGTGGTTTTATGTGAGATGAGAGTTTTTATTTTCATTCATGTAAAATTTAATTGTATGTAATATTCTTTTATTGGGACACTTCCGGGTTGAGGTTGCTGTCACCATTTGTATATTATTTACTTTTCCGCACTAGGATAGACCCGAGGAGGAGAGCACAAGTAACCGGGTTCTAGAGTCCAGTGGGAGACCAACTCGAGGAGTCGAGTCCGGGTTTCCTAACTTTAGAATTGGTAGGGTTGCTTGCCGCTCTCGTAGGGGTCTAGGGGTGTGGGTTTGGCTATTCATCGCGACCGTGGAATCCGTGTTTTATACAGGCTCGTATTGAAAACACGGACGTCCTAGTATATCCAATGTTTCATATGTTTCTTCTGCTGCGATATCTATGATGTGATCATTTGATATGTTGTGATGGATACTATATATAGTATATATGATATATTATATAGACGTTACTTATGTTTTACACCCGCGCTAGCCCTGCCCTGCTCTGCCGTTAGTTACCTAACCTAACGGTGCATGAGGGGACATCGAGGTGAATGCGGATGGCATAAGTGTACGTCGTATTTATCTGTGATGTTCAGGTGATTTAAATGATGGGACTTCATTAATATGATTAATGAAATAAAAGAAACCTAAATGATGTTATGGAATCGAATTTTCAAAAACAGGTAGCTACAGTTCTTTCTTTGCATCGCGGTGTTCCTTGTAGAACATCCTGCACCTTATTCGATAAGGAAAGGGCCAAGATCCCTTCACCGGGAGTGACCCCTTTAGCAATGACTGGCAGATGCTACACCCCTCGGTTTGTCTTTTGAATGCTCCTATAGTTCATGCTTTGCACAGCGGTATATATGATATATCCTGAACCTTATTCGATGAGGAAAGGGCCGACGATCCCTTCACCGAGAGTGACACCTTTAGCAAAACTAGAAAAGCCTCAAAAACACTCCATTTTAAAATCATTTGATTCTACAACGATATCAAGTTCATTACGTAATAGGTTTTCAGAAAAACCTGTCGTAGCCCTCCGTCATTTCAGATAAGTTGTATATAGTATTCGTGCTACATTTGTTGGCTTTCGTCAAGGTGTAGTGTGCGGTAGCCATATGCTGCTTATCTGCTGCATACGATGCGATTGGATTAGGGTAGTCGTACGGCTTAGTTGGCTTTCGTCAAGGGTCGTGCGGGTGGGTTTAATTCAGTCAAGAAATGTACGGGTTGAACTTGACTAGCGGGCTATGGTTTGTTGGCTTTCGTCAAGGTCATAGCACATTAGGGGCAAAATCTTATCGGGAATTTCAAGTAATGAAATTTGCAATGAGATTGCATACCTTCTATGAGATAGTTGGATCCCGATACCCACTGCGAGTAATTGTTACTCCTGGGAGAGTTTTACACATTACAATTAGCCGATCAAGTAGGTGTCTAGAAAGGTGTCAATGGGGTTACGCCTCTGGGAAAACGAGGTTTAGTTTAATTAGGTCCGTGCGAAAGGACGGGGAACCTCCCTCAAAGTACCGACACTGGCCTGGCTGAAAGATTGGCGAACTTGTAGTGTGTAATTAATCCCGTCTAGTCTTTCCTTTTAAGGTTTGAAGGAAGATTTGATAAAAACAGTGGGAGCCATCCTGATTAGATAAAATAATAATCAATCTAATCTTGCAAGAGCGCACGCAGAGTGTTTTCTTCTCTTTCTCTCCAGGTAGCGACCATGTCACGCCTTAATCAAGATAATAAAACGGATATATTGACCGAACCCGCTTGTTTTACTGAGCCGGGGAACGTTGGTCCTGCTCCAACTTATAATTGTTATAAGACAGAGCAGGAAATTGGGGATTACCAGAATTCCCGTGCCACCCAAACGAAGAAAGTGCATGTTGATGCATCATCTTCGAGTGTGTTCATTACAGAGAACTGTTTCTCAAATGTCCTTTACGTCCTGGGTATATGATACCGGATCAGGATCCCACATATGTAATATATTATATGGGCTACAGAAAGGTAAAGAACTGAGAACGGGTGATAAGTTTCATGAGACAGAAAACGGTGCAAGTGTTGCAGCCAAGTCTGTTGGTCACTGTCACCCTGTATTACCTGAATACATTGATTCTGAACAAATGTCATTAGATACCGAACCTGATATACAAAATCATATCAGTCTCTTTATTTAGATAAAGAAGGATATAATTTTGTATTGTTGGATAATGTTTTGAACATTTTCTAAATCAAGAGTTGATCGGTTCAGGCACGTTATCTAAAAGCATTAACGTTCTAAATCAAACTACAGTTCTTAGTATACAGAACACACACAAGAGGAAGAGTTCAGAAATGAACGAATCCTTCTTGAGGTATTGTAGACTAGGTCATGTCAATGCGACCCGACTAGCTAAGTTATATTGAGATGCATATTTAAATCAGTTTGAATTTATATCTTGTGAAACTTGCCAGTCATGTCACAAAGATAAGATGACCATAGCTCTGTTTAATGGAAACAGAGAAAGAGTTAATGAACTCTTGGGATGATACATGATGATGTATGAAGGTCCCCTGTCTACACATGCCAAGACCGGTTATTTGTACTTCATTACCTTCTCTGATGATCTCTCAAGATTCAGACATATGTTCCTGCTGAAATACAAGTCTGAAACTTTTGAGATAATCACCGAATATAAGTTAGAAGTAGAGAACCGAAAACCGGGTATAAGTATTATGTCCTATGATAAGATCAGGGAGGAGAATACTTGTGCATAGAATTCCTGGACTATTCTAAAGGAGAATGAGATTCTCTCTCCGTATTACTCCTCTGAATACACCACAGCAAAACGGTGTATCGGGGCGGAGCAATCGCACCATATTAGATACGGTGCACTCTATGATGAGTACTACTGAGTTTCCTATTTCCTTTTAGGGAGTTATGCACATATGAAGTTGCATACCTATTGAATAGGGTTCTTATCAAATCAGTTGCCTACCACTTCATATGTGATATGGAAAGGGAAGAGCCCATATCTTAAGTTTGTTAAGATTTGAGGTTGTCCGGCCTATGTCTGAAAAGCAAAATCCGGACAAGCTCGAGGCAAAGTCAGATCTGTGGAAGTTTATTGGATATCCCAAGCATACGCAAGGGAATATCTTCGACCTAACCGAGGAACAAAAGATGTTTTTTTACTCAGCATGACACCTTTGTGAAAGGGAATTTCTTATAAAGAAATTTAAGGGCATGAGGTAGAACTGGAAAGAGTTCCAGCTATACAAACTGCGGCTGATGATTTGGTAGAACCAAAGGATTCAATAGCAACCAACGAACCTCAGCCACTCCGCCGATTTAGTAGGGTTTCTCACCAACCTGAGAGATACTTTGGTTTCTCTATGACAGTGGGAGTGAGGATTGCATCATGAGATGATGACCCAACTATTTTCGAGCAGGCTATCAGGAGTGAGACTCTGTAAGAATGGCTGGATGCTTATCGATCTGAGATGAAATCCTTATACACCAACAAAGTATGGACTTTGGTTGCTTTATCTGAAGGGTTAAATCCCCATCAGGAGAAAGTATATCTTGAGAAAATTACTTGGTGTACATGGAAAAGTTGAGACTTTCAAAGCTAGACTTGTTAAAGGTTCACATCCTGGACCAGTTGTGGCTAATGATGAAACCTTTTCTAGGGTCTATGCTTAAGTCCATCCAGATCCTACATTACACGGCTACATACCATGACTACGATATCTGGTGGTTGGGTGTCATGACTGCTTTTGTAAATAATGATTTAGAAGAGAGAGTCTATAAGTACACAGTCAGAGGGCTTCGTAGACAGTGGGAGCAGCGGAAACGTGTGCAAGATGTTTTATGTGATAAAGCAGGCATCACGGAGTTGGAACATCTATTTTGATGAGTTAGTCAAAGAGTTTGACTTCATCAAAATGGTAGATGAACCTTATATATACAAAAAGGAAGTAGGGAGTATGGTGGTGATCCTCGTAGAGTACGTGGATAACATACTCTTGATTGGGAAGGAGTTTCCTATGCCACGCTCGGTTAATCTCCGCTTATCACAAGGATTCTCCATATAGGATCAAGGTGATACCTACTAAATCCTGGGTTTTGGATCTATGAGATAGATCTAATTAGATGTTAGGATACTCACTAGTTGTAGTGAAATGGTATCAATTGATCCTGGGGAAAATAACTGGAAAGGTTCCAGGGTGATAAGGACGACTGAATGTCAGTCGCAGGCATTGTCTTTACCCTTAGTGGAGGGACGGTATGTTGGAAGAGTTCCAAGCTAGATACCGTGGCATACTAGACGATAAAGGCTGGATACATCGCTACCAAAGATGCTACCAAAGAGGCAGTCTGGGTGTATATCAGTTCATGAGATGAACTTCGTTCCTCCCATTGTGTGACAATAGAGCTGTGGCTTATGCCCAGGAACGTCCGTCCCATCAGTGATCCAGACATATTCTAAGGCAGTATCACCTGATCATGGAGATGGTTGATCTCCAGGGGATCGAGGTTAGGTGAGCAGACTCAGAGGACAACACGGCGGATCCATTCACAAAGGCATTTTCCCAGAGAGAGACTTTTATGGGATGGTTGAGTCTGAGATACTACAACCACTGCTATCAGATGGCCTTAGTGCAAGTGGGAGATTGTTAGTTATATGTATGCCCTAGAGGCCATTACTATAAATAGGATGTATATTGTGGTGGATGCTTGTACATATATAGGGATGACTTTCTTGCTCGATATGATAGTATGCTATCTGGTTACACTTTACCTTAACGTGTACACTGATTGTCTCTCTGTTACATGTTGGTAAAGCCCTTAGGATGTGTACTTGACTACCTGGACTATGATGCGGATCATACTAGTGGGGATATGGTAGTCCATAAGTACATCCTTCAAGGTCTCTAGTCGTGGGTGTATCGAGACGGAGCATCGATATACCAGAGTAGACTAGCGTGTAGCTTCTCGACCCATATAGATGGGCGATGGATGATCCCATATCCATTGGTGTTTGACATCAGAGATGATATTCGGGTGCTCAGTGGAGACTGGGAACACTGGACGGACTCGCCGAGAACTCCTAGATGGTATTATACATTACGTCAGATGGCAGTTCTCTGTTGACATTGGTACAGGTTAGTCTGTATACACGAGATCGTCATAGAGTCTTGTGTGATTCCCACTGTTCTTTGATTTCCACCTTACCTCGTCCAAGAGGGTGTGCAAAACGGTGGTTTTTGGGTACAGTCCCGAATCACATGGAGGCAATGAGCGATAGGAGGGGTTTCGTCTCTCCCGGTATAGGGAGTTGATGTTGCGCTGTGCTCGATTGGTTATAACAGGAAGTCCTTAGCCAAGGCTGCTTTAGAGATTTACTGGTAAGTGTTACCAGTAGTTTATCGACCTGTTATGAGCCTCATATTGACACGACTTATCGAGTTATTGGGGTCTGACGTTTACCACCCCTAGACGAGATATGCGACATATCAGACGAACAGACCGGACTGTACGGTAAGTGTTACTGGTTGGATTCACAGGAGTGTGAGCGGGCTTGCTCGTTGATCTTATGATCGCTCAATACCCGGGTGGCCGTTACGTTTAGCAGACCGCTTGCGGCTTATGGGTGTTTGATATGATCATCACCTGCTGCCGGCGTATTGACGAGTCTTTATAGTTCTACGCAGAGGTTTCCTGGCTCAAGCGAAACGAAATAGGAGCGCATATGAGATATGTGCGGGACCGAGAATAATACAACTATGTGATATAGCCGGACGGGTATATGAGATATAGCCGGGTTACCGAATCAAATGTTGATTCGATATATTGATACACTTGATATTAGTCGGTTATATACGATATGACCGGATCATTAAATCAAGTGTTGATTTAATGATTTAATGTATAATTATGTATTTGATATATTGCTTTACATTAACTAGTATTTGTTCACTTAAGATTGGTTTTCTCACTTGATGTGCAGAAGTAGTATATGTGATATATTTGTGTGCACTAGTTTGTATCATGCTTGATGATACATGCAAACTTGGGTGTGTGTATGCTTTAAACCATGTTTAGGTTAATGGTTAGGGTTTTAACTTATTTATTTTTTTATTTATTTATTTTTAGCAAAAATAAAATGGTGGCTTTCTTTGTTTTTATTCTTGAAGCTTCATGAAGCATTTCAAGCATCTTTGAAAAGTTTAACCATTTTGCTTTATGCTTTAACCTAACCATCAACTTAAACCCTAGTTTATTCTCTACATGAGTTTACTCATCCATGGTTGCATTATGATAAGTCTTCACTTGATTATTCATTTTGAGATAATTCTTTTCTTTTGCTCTTTCTTCATCTTCTTCGTGAAGTGGAGAAAGCTTTCTTGAAAAATTTCAAGTGTTGAAATCAAGTGAGAAATCCAAATCCATCGTGAACCCACTTCCTATTTCTTCATCCTCTACCACTTGCCATATTGTATAGGGTGTTTTCTTCACAAGGTTCATGACCAAATGAAGATGGAGCTTGAGTTTGAGTCGCCTCGACGTAGATCATCTTCGGCATCGAAGTCAACGACCTAGCCCGATCATTTCTCCGATGAAACCAACGCTAGAGTCCGGGATCCGGTTGATCGTAGCGGAGGGACGTCATCACGGAGCTAAAGAAGTGGAGGACCGGATCTACAAAGGTTGCAGTCCCTTTCACTTAGTAGCAAAGAAGTTTGCTTGCTTGTTTTTTGCGCCTAATCTCTAGTTAACGATCTTGCATAGGGTTTCTCGGCACATAAATTTTTCAATTTGGCATTGTTGATGCCTTGTGGAACCTCATGAGTGTTCCTAGGAACCCTACAATTGCATTTATTTATTGTGTTATTTCATGCATATATATCCATATTCATTTGTCATGCATTATTATAAAGGCCAGTCCGGATTGCCGGAGCCCAGTATTCATTATTATTGACTTTTCATTTTGGATTTTGGATTTTCCATGAGATTTCTGGATTTGGAGAAACTGCAAGATTTTATAAACTCATTTATCATTTTTAAAAGATAAAAGTCCAGTTTTCTCATATTATGATTTGAAATATGTCCACCATGAGTTTTCTCGGCTCTTGAGCGATATCATACACCTGATTCGAGGAGGAGGAGGAACCGTCTGTGGGTGCATGGTGGACCCGGTGTGGTACCCCGGGGCGAGAAGGTCGCAGATGATGGTGTTGAGCCTGAGACAGGGGAGCACTACTGACCGGTGATATATTTGTGACACGCCGGATATCCGGAGGATACCGACGTGGTCTTGAGATTTATGATACAGGCCCGTCCAGATAGCCGGATCCTGATATATTAAGATTTATGATACAGGCCAGTCCGGATAGCCAGATCCTGAGGCTTTTAGATTTGATGATACAGGCCAGTCCGGATAGCCGGAGCCTAAGCTTTTGAGATATATATATTTTTTGTCAATGCTTGACACTCATTTTATGATGATTTCATTGATGATACGTAATCTTATATAAACAGAAATCTCACCAATTAAAGAATACAGTTTCCACATTTAGATGCATTCTGTTTTCATGCATTCATACCTCATATTCATGATATGTTTGTTAGTTATATGTATGCCCTAGAGGCCATTACTATACATAAGATGTATATTGTAGTGGATGCTTGGACATATATAGGGAGGACTTTCTTGCTCGACATGATAGTATGCTATCTGGTTACTCTTTACCTTAACTTGTATACTGATTGTCTCTCTGTTACATGTTGGTAAAGCCCTTAGGATGTGTACTTGACTACCTGGACTATGATGCGGATCATACTAGTGGGGACATGGTAGTCCATAAGTACATACTTCAAGGTCCCTAGTCGTGGGTGTATCGAGACGGGGCATCGATATACCAGAGTAGACTAGCGTATACCTTCTCGACCCATACAGATGGGCGATGGATGATCCAATATCCATTGGTGTTTGACATCAGAGATCATATACGGGTGCTCAGTGGAGACTGGGTACACTGGACGGACTCGCCGGGAACTCCCATATGGTATTATATCTTACGTCAGATGGCAGTTCTCTGGTGACACTGGTACAGGTTAGTCTGTAGACCCGAGGTCATCATAGAGTCTTGTGTGATTCCCAATGTGCTTTGATTTCCACCTTACCATGTCCAAGAGGGCATGCAAAACGGTGGTTTTTGGGTACAGTCTCGAGTCACATGGAGGCAATGAGCAATAGGAGGGGTTTCGTCTCTCCCGGTATAGGAGGTTGATGTTGCGCTATGCTCGATTGGCCATAACAGGGAAGTCCCTGGCCAAGGCTGGTTTAAAGATTTGCTGGTAAGTGTTACCAGTAGTTTCTCGACCCGTTATGAGCCTCATATCGGCATGACTTATCGGTTATTGGGGTCTGACGTTTACCACCCCTAAACTTGATATGCGACATATCAGACAAAGAGACCGGACTGTACGGTAGTGTCACTGTCAGGCTTTTTGCAGGAGTTGGAGCGGGCTTTCTTGCTGATCTTCTGATCGCTCAATACCCGGGTAGCCGTTACGTCCAGTTAGTACCGCTGACGGCTTGTTGGTGCATGATATGATCATCACCTACTGCCGGCGTATTGACGAGTCTTTAGAGTCCTACATAGATGTTGTACTGGCTCAGGCAAAACGAAATAGGAGCGCATATGTGATATGTGCGGGACCGCGAATAATGCGTGCATGTGATACCGTATTCTATGCTCGCGATGTTTGTATCGATCGGTTATATGCGATATAACCGGGATATCGAATCAAGTGTTGATTCGATAAGTCGATACATTGGATGTTAATCGGTTATATATGATATAACCGGATTATTAAGTCAAGTGTTGATTTAATAATTTAATGTATAATTGTATATGTGATATACTAATTTACATTAACTAACATTGGTTCACTTAAGCATTCATTTTTTCTCACTTTTGCACAAGTTAATATATATATATATATGTGTGTGTGTGTGTGTGTGTGTGTGTGTGTGTGATATATATATTTATTTGTGTTCTTATTTGTATCATGGTTGTTGATACAAATATCATGGGTGTATAAAACTTATACCCTACTTATTATAGTATTAGGTTTTTATATTTAACGTAATTCAAAAATTAGTGGATAATGCATGAAGCTTCATGATGCTTTTCTTGCATTTGACTTTGTCCACTAGTTTTGTTTTACTTAAGATATTAGTTAACCTAACTACTATAATTAGCCATGGTTATGTCTCTACATGAGTTAAGTATATGATACTCACTCACCATGGTTAGATCATTCTCTCTCTTGATCATTATCCATTCTCATTTGAGCTCATCTTCTTCTTCCTCAAGATTTTCTTTCTAGGGTTTGCTAAAGAGAGAGATACAAAGTGAGAAATGAAATTCTAAAGTGTACCCATTTCCTATTTCATCATCCTCTACTAGACTAGCACTTTAGTTTAGGGTGTTTGCTTCACCAATTCTTTAGTTGGTGAAGTAGAAGCTTGAGTCCGTATTCCCTCGACGTAGATCATCTTCGGCCTCGAAGACTTCAAGCAATACCGTTGCAACTTTCTCATGGAGCCGTCCGAGAGTCCGAGAGCAAGTGATCGCAGCGAAGGGACTACATCAAGGAGCTTTAGAAGTGAAGGACTGATCTACAAAGGTTGTATTTCGTATTCACTTAGGGTTAAAATGTTTTACTTATTAGTATTCGCCTAATCTCTAGTTAACGATCATGTTTAGAGTTATTCAGCACGGCTAAAATTTTAATCCGGCATGGTTGATGCCTTGTAGAACCTCATTAGAGTGCCTAGTAACCCTACAGTGGTATCAGAGCCTAGCTAGAGCATTAAGCGATGTGTTTACGAAGTTAAAACCCCGATCGAACCCGGAAACTACACTTTAAACCCCTCTCTGTACATTTTTTGAAATCTGGGATTTTTCCGAATTAAAAATGCTTAAAAAATTAAGCAGGGTTTTCAAAGAATTACCATGAAAAACGTGCCCTTAAGTCCTCCACATGGCCGCGGAACCGCGGCAATAACCCACTTTGTGCGGCCGTTCCGCGGCAAGAAAAGGGAATTAGGGACGGGTTTCTGTACAGTAATATCATTAGTTATTCCTGAATTTTTTTGGGTATTTTTAATACTGACTCAAGTGTTGAGTATTTTTGGGGTTTATTTTGTATTGATTGATTCGATCGGAATATTTAATTTCGTTGGGTTTTCCAGATATTTAGAAAGTATTAAAAAGTTCGAACGGATATCAATAACTCACTTTTTCCTGACCCGGAAAATTTCCAAGTGTTGGATTTTTCCGTTTGTTTAAGAACGTCTAAATCGTGCAAGTTACGCGATGGACCCTCTAGAAGACAACAAACCTTAAATCGATTATGTGACCGTCTTGAACTGCCCTTTGAACCATAGGGTTTGGGGCAGTACGACGTGCCACATGTGAGGCGTTGGCTTGACCCTTCTACGGCTGGACCATTGGTACTGTGGCATGTGATGGATGTTTCTAAACTCCCCTCAAGTGTTGAGAACCATTTGGGAAAACTTCGGTGTTTGTTTATTCGATCGAAAAGTTTAACATTCTCTATTTATCTGGAATGTGATACAATTTTGGGATCCACAAGTAGTTATGAGGTAACTAATTTGGATGTTATAAACATAGCAGTTTGTCTCAAATGATCGGTTTCCACGGAATTTTGATGCGATCAAAAGTCCGTCGCAATCACGTAGCGTACGCGGATACTCGCCGGGTAAACTTAATAGACAGCCATGCCCCAAAGCCCCGACCAAGTGACTGTAGGAGAACCCCATCGCCAAAAGCATCCGTTCGGGTGCTCGCGGCAGCGGTGTTCCGCCTTAGTGCACTTCGACGACGGCATCGCGGGTGCGGCCATCTACTAAAGTTTGCGACGAGCATTCGATCAATATATATCGGGAATCTTGTTGAATTGCCCGACTAGATATTGAAAAGTGTTTCGATATAGAGACTAAAATACGGGGTTTATAATTGTTAGGCATGCGATGTCTAAGGAGGTTGCGGATTCCAACTGTTGTAGTTTTACACTTTCTTTTCTGCGACCGTAAGTGTAATATGTGATTTCGCCGGTTTCGTTGCTATATGTCAACGACAATTGGGATGCGCATATTTACTTACGTTGATGACATATGATGTTATGTGTTGCTGGATATGTTATATTGGATCGTCGCGTTTTGAATAGCCGGGGTTTTTTATGTGAGATGAGAGTTTTTATTTTCATTCATGTAAATTTAATGTATGTAATATTCTTTTATTGGGGCACTTCCGGGTTGAGGTTGATGTCACCATTTGTATATTATTTACTTTTCCGCACTAGGATAGACCCAAGGAGGAGCGCACAAGTAACCGGGTTCTAGAGTCCAGTGGGAGACCAACTCGAGGAGTCGAGTCTGGGTCTCCTAACTCTAGAATTGGTAGGGTTGCTTGCCGCTCTCGTAGGTGTCTAGGGGTGTGGGTTTGGCTATTCATCGCGACCGTAGAATCCGTGTTTTATAGAGGCTCAAAATAAAACACGGACGTCCTAGTATATCCAATGTTTCATATGTTTCTTCTGCTGTGATTTATCTGTGATGTGATCATTTGATATGTTGTGATAGATACTGTATATAATATATATGATATATTATATAGATGTTACTTATGTTTTACACCCGCGCTAGCCCTGCCCCGCTCTGCCGTTAGTTACCTAACCTAACGGTGCACGAGGGGACATCGAGGCGAATGCGGATGGCATAAGTGTACGTCGTATTTATCTGTGATGTTTAGGTGCTTAAATGATGGGACTTCATTAATATAATTAATGAAAGAAAAGAAACCTAAAAGATTTTATGGAATCGAATTTTCAAAAACAGGTAGCTACAGTTCTTGCTTTGCATCGCGGTGTTCCTTGTAGAATATCCTACACCTTATTCGATAAGGAAAGGGCCGAGATCCCTTCACCGGGAGTGACCCCTTTAGCAATAGCTGGCAGATGCTACACCCCTCGGTTTTGTCTTTTGATTGCTTTTCTAGTTCTTGCATTGCATAGTGATATATATGATATATCCTGCACCTCATTCGACGAGGAAAGAGCCGAGATCCCTTCACCGGGAGTGACCTCTTTAGCGAAACTAGCAAAAGCCTAAAAAACACTCCATTTTAAAATCATTTGATTCTACAACGATATCAAGTTCATTACGCAATAGGTTTTCAGAAAAACCTGTCGTAGCCCTCCGTCATTTCAGATAAGTTGTATATAGTATTCGTGCTACATTTGTTGGCTTTCGTCAAGGTGTAGTGTGCGGTAGCTATATGCTGCTTATCTGCTGCATACGATGCGATTGGATTAGGGTAGTCGTACGGCTTTTTGTCTTTCGTCAAGGGTCGTGCGGGTGGGTTTAATTCAGTCAAGAAATGTACGGGTTGAACTTGACTAGCGGGCTATGGTTTGTTGGCTTTCGTCAAGGTCGTAGCACGTTAGGGGCAAAATTATCGGGAATTTCAAGTGTAGAAATTTGCAATGAAATTGCATTCCTTCTATGTGATAGTTGGATCCTGATACCCACTACAAGTAATTGTTACTCCTGGGAGAGTTTTACACATTACAATTAGCCGATCAAGTAGGTGTCTAGAAAGGTGTCAACGGGGTTACGCCTCTGGGAAAACGAGGTTTATTTTAATTAGGTCCGTGCGAAAGCACGGGGAACCTCCCTCAAAGTACCGACACTGGCCTGGCTGAAAGATTGGCGAAATTATAGGGTGTAATTAATCCCTGCTAGTCTTTCCTTTTAGGGTTTGAAGGAAGATTTGATAAAAACAGTGGGAGCCATCCTAATTAGATAAAATAATAACCAATCTGATCTTGCAAGAGCGCACGCAGAGTGTTTTCTTCTCTCTCTCTCCAGGTAGCGACCATATCACGCCTTAATCAAGATAAAAATACGGATGTATTGACTGAACCCGCTTGTTATACTGAGCTGGGGAACGTTGGTCCCGCTCCAACTTATAATTGTTATAAGACAGAGCAGGAAATAGGGGATTACCAGAATTCCCGTGCCGCCCAAACGAAGAAAGTACATGATAATGCATCTTCTTCGGGTGTGTTCATTACAGAGAACTGTTTCTCACTATCTTTTACGTCCTGGGTATGAGATACCGGATCAGGATCCCGCATATGTAATCTGTTATATGGGCTACAGGTAGGTAGAGAACTGAGAACGAGTGATAAGTTTCATGAGATAGAAAACGGTGCAAATGTTTCAGCCAAGTCTGTTGGTCACTGTCACCCTGTATTACCAGAATACATTGATTCTGAACGAATGTTATTAGATACCAAACCTGATATACACCATCATATCAATCTCTTTATTAGTAAAGAAGGATATAATTTTGTATTGTTGGATAATGTTTTGAACATTTCATATATCAAGAGTTGATCGGTTCAGGCACGTTATCTAAAAGTATTGACGTTCTAAATCAAACTATAGTTCTTAGTATACAGAACATACACAAGAGGAAGAGTTCAGAAATGAACGAATCCTTCTTGAGGTATTGTAGACTAGGTCATATCAATGCGACCCGACTAGCTGAAGTTACATAAAGATGCATATTTAAATTAGTTTGAATTTACATCTTGTGAAACTTGCCGATCATGTCACAGAGATAAGATGACCACAGCTCCGTTTATTGGAAACAGAGAAAGAGTTATTGAACTCTTGGGATAATACATGTTGATGTATGAAGGTCCCATGTCTACGCATGCCAAGACCGGTTCTTTGTACTTCATTACATTCTTTGATGATCTCTCAAGATTCAGACATATGTTCTTGTTGAAACACAAGTCCGAAGCATTTGAGATATTCACAGAATATAAGATAGAAGTAGAGAACCAAAACGGGTAAAGTATTATGTCATTTGATGTAATAAAGGAGAAGAATACTTGAGCACGGAGTTTCTGGACTATTCTAAAGGAGAATGAGATTCTCTCTCAGCATTACTCCTCCGTATACACCACAGCACATCGGTGTATCGGGGAAGAGCAATCATACCCTATGTGATACGGTGTGCTCTGAAATGAGTACTATTGAGTTAGCTATTTCTTTTTGGGAGTTATGCACTGGAGAAGTTGCATACCTATTGAATAGGGTTCTGATCAAATCAGTTGCCTACCACTTCATATAAGATATGGAAAGGGAAGAGCCCATCTCTTAAGTCAGTTAAGATTTGGGGTTGTCCGGCCTATGTCTAAAAGCAAAATCCGGACAAACTCGAGGCAAAGTCAGTTCTGTAGAAGTTTGTTGGATATCCCAAGCATTTGCAAGGGAATATCTTCTACCTAACCGAGGAACAAAAGATGTTTTGTTTCTCAACATGCCACCTTTATGAAAGGGAATTTCTTGTGAAGAAATTAGTGAACATGAGGTAGAACTGGAAGGAGTTCCAGCTACACAAACTGCGGCTGATGATTTGGTAGAACCAAAGGATTCAATAGTTTCCAACGAACCTCAGCCTCTCCGCCGATCTAGTAGGGTTCCTCACCCACCTGAGAGATACTTCGGTTTCTCTATGACAGTGGGAGCAAGGATTGCATCATGAGATGATGACCCAACTAGTTTCGAGCTGGCCATCAGGAGTGGGACTCTATAAGAATGGCTGGATGCTTAGCGATCTGAGATGGAATCCTTATACACCAACAAAGTATGGACTTTGGTTGCTTTATCTGAATGGTTAAATCCCCATCAGGAGCAAGTATATCTTGAGAAGATTACTTGGTGTACATGGAAAAGTTAAGACTTTCAAAACTAGACTTGTTAAAGGTTTGCATCATTGACCAGGTATGGATTATGATGAAACCTTTTCTAAGTAGCTATGCTTAAGTCCATCCAGATCCTACTTGCCACGGCTACATACCATGACTACGATATCTGGCGGTTGGGTGTCATGACTGCTTTTCTAAATGATGTTTTAGAAGAGAGAGTCTATAAGTACACAGTCAGAGGGCTTCGTAGACAGTGGGAGCAGCGGAAACGCGTGCAAGATGTTTTATGTGATGAAGCAGGCATCGCGGAGTTGGAACGTCTGTTTTGATGTGGTAGTCAAAGAGTTTAACTTTGTCAAAATGGTAGATGAACCTTGTATAAACAAAAGGGTAGTAGGGAGTATGGTAGTGATCCTCGTAGAGTACGTGGATGACATACTCTAGATTGGGAAGGAGTTTCCAATGCTACGCTCGGTCAATCTCTGCTTATCACAATAACTCTCCATATAGGATCAAAGTGATACCTACTAAATCCTGGGTTTTGGATCTATGAGATAGATCTAATTGGATGTTAGGATTCTCACTAGTTGTAGTGAGATGGTATCAATTGATCCTGGGAAGAATCACTGGAAGGGTTCCAGGGTGATAAGGACGACTGAATGTCAGTCACAGGCATTGTCTTTACCCTCAGTAAAGGGACGGTATGTTGGAAGAGTTCCAATGCAGATACCGTGGCATACTAGACGATAAAGGCTAGATACATCGCTACCAAAGATGCTACCAAAGAGGAAGTCTGGGTTTATATAAGTTCATAAGATGAACTTCATTCCTACCATTATATGACAATGGAGTTGTGGCTTATGCCTAGGAACGCCCGTCCCATCAGTGATCCAGACATATTCTAAGGCAGTGTCACCTGATCATGGAGATGGTTGATCTCCAGGGGATCGAGGTTAGGAGAGTAGACTCAGAGGACAACACGGAGGATCCACTCACGAAGGCCTTTTCCCAGAGAGAGACTAGTTATGGGATGGTTGAGTATGAGATACTACAACCACTGTTATCAGATGGCCCTAGTGCAAGTGGGAGATTGTTAGTTATATGTATGCCCTAGAGGCCATTACTATACATGAGATGTATATTGTAGTGGATGCTTGGACATATATAGGGAGGACTTTCTTGCTCGACATGATAGTATGCTATCCGGTTACTCTTTACCTTAACTTGTATACTGATTATCTCTCTGTTACATGTTGGTAAAGCCCTTAGGATGTGTACTTGACTACCTGGACTATGATGCGGATCATACTAGTGGGGACATGGTAGTCCATAAGTACATCCTTCAAGGTCCCTAGTCATGGGTGTATCAAGACGGGGTATCGATATACCAGAGTAGACTAGCGTATACCTTTTCGACCCATACAGATGGGCGATAAATGATCCCATATCCATTGGTGTTTGACATCAGAGATCATATACGGGTGCTCAGTGGAGACTAGGTACACTGGACGAACTCGCCGGGAACTCCAAGATGGTATTATACCTTACGTCAGATGGCAGTTCTCTGGTGACACTGGTACAGGTTAGTCTGTAGACCCGAGATCGTCATAGAGTCATGTGTGATTCCCACTGTGCTTTGATTTCCACCTTACCACGTCCAAGAGGGCGTGCAAAATGGTGGTTTTTGGGTACAGTCCCGAGTCACATAGAGGCAATGAGCGATAGGAGGGGTTTCGTCTCTCCCGGTATAGGGGTTGATGTTGCGCTATGCTCGATTGGCCATAACAGGGAAGTCCCTGGCCAGGGCTGGTTTAGAGATTTACTGGTAAGTGTTACCAGTAGTTTCTCGACCCGTTATGAGCCTCATATCGGCATGACTTATTGGTTATTGGGGTCTGACGTTTACCACCCCTAGACTTGATATGCGATATATCAGACGAAGAGACCGGACTGTACGGTAGTGTCACTGTCAGGCTTTTTGCAGGAGTTGGAGCTGGCTTGCTTGCTGATCTTCTAATCGCTCAATACCCGGGTAGCCGTTACGTCCAGCTAGTACCGCTGACGGCTTGTGGGTGCATGATATGATCATCACCTACTGCCGGCGTATTGACGAGTCTTTAGAGTCCTACATAGAGGTTGTACTGGCTCTGGCAAAACGAAATAGGAGCGCATATGTGATATGTGCGGGACCGAGAATAATGCATGTATGTGATACCGTATTCTATTCTCGCGATATTTGTATCGATCGGTTATATGCGATATAACCGGGATATCGAATCAAGTGTTGATTCGATAAGTCGATACATTGGATGTTAGTCGGTTATATGTGATATAACCGGATTATTAAGTCAAGTGTTGATTTAATAATTTAGTGTATAATTGTATATGTGATATACTAATTTACATTAACTAACATTTGTTCACTTAAGCATTCATTTTTTCTCACTTTTGCACAAGTTAATATATATATATATATATATATATATATATATATATATATGTGATATATATATTTATTTGTGTTCTTATTTGTATCATGGTTGTTGATACAAATATCATGGGTGTATAAAACTTATACCATACTTATTATAGTATTAGGTTTTTAAATTTAAAGTAATTCAAAAATTAGTGGATAATGCATGAAGCTTCATGAAGCTTTTCTTCCATTTGACTTTGTCCACTAGTTTTGTTTTACTTAAGATATTAGTTAACCTAACTACTATAATTAGCCATGGTTATGCCTCTACATGTGTTAAGTATATGATACTCACTCACCATGGTTAGATCATTCTCTCTCTTGATCATTATTCATTCTCATTTGAGCTCATCTTCTTCTTCCTCAAGATTTTCTTTCTAGGGTTTGATAAAGAGAGAGATACAAAGTGAGAAATGAAATTTTAAAGTGTAGCCATTTTCTATTTCATCATCCTCTACTAGACTAGCACTTTAGTTTAGGGTGTTTGCTTCACCAATTCTTTAGTTGGTGAAGTAGAAGCTTGAGTCCGTATTCCCTCGACGTAGATCATCTTCGGCCTCGAAGACTTCAAGCAATACCGTTGCAACTTTCTTATGGAGCCGTCCGAGAGTCCGGGAGCAAGTGATCGCAGCGAAGGGACTACATCAAGGTGCTTTAGAAGTGAAGGACCGATCTACAAAGGTTGTATTTCGTATTCACTTAGGGTTAAAATGTTTTACTTATTAGTATTCGCCTAATCTCTAGTTAACGATCTTGTTTAGAGTTATTCGGCACGGCTAAAATTTTAATCCGGCATGGTTGATGCCTTGTAGAACCTCATTAGAGTGCCTAGTAACCCTAAAATGTTGCTACCTGAGGCACTGACACGAGCACTTGGTATTACACTTATGCCTAGATGTATACCCTTGCCACCTTATCATGCTTCAAACTTTATCATTTTGAGGTTTTATATATATTTGATCGTATTGACCTAGGATTGAGTAATACATAGGATTTCTGCTCTGTGATGTTTTCTACTCACGAGTTGGCAACTCACCCCTGTTGTTCCACAGTTTCTTGCAAGTTTTGCCGTACTGGTTCGTTGCGGCTTTATGGCACGCTGCTTCCATTCCGGGTGATTGCTTTGGTTGGTGGGTCCACTCGCATCATGGCCACCCTTGTACCTTTTATTTATTTTCAGTTGTATCAAGTAACTCCATCAACCAGACTGTATTATTATTTGACTTAGAGACCAGTTGTATATTATTTCGACCTTAGAGTCGCGCGTTGTATTATTATGGTTTTCATAATGATTTGAGTTTCCTTTTTGAGTTTTGATCCTCGCCCTTTGGCGTTGTATATTATATTACTTGCATGGTTGTGACCGTCAATTGGCGAAGAGCTAGCTCCTGCTTGGGGATACCTTTTTATATATTATGCATGTTGTATCCGTTTGGGGGCGGTATTAACAAAGGAAACTCTGCCGAAATTTTCAGAAAATATTTGTGATTTAAAAACGCATATTCGGATTATTTTAACAAAACATTTTCTTTAAAAATGATTTAGATTTCTGGGAATTTGGCTTACTTGAATTAGATGGGGTCCTATAGACTTCATATGATTCAAGGGCCAGTCACGTGCCATTTCGGGTCGTGACAAAGTTGGTATCAAAGCGCTAGGTTAACCTTGGTTCGAATCTATGTTTGACTATGCGGAGCCTAAGGCGTTTGTATATATACGGAATCTAGGCTTGACCTTATGGAACTTAGACTTGGTCGAGGGAGTATTAGACTCGAAATTTCGTTGCGTAGGATGATCTTGGTTGATAGAGTAGGTGACTTAAGGAGAGTGACATACCGTGTGTATGTTCCGCGGCATACTTACGATACGCTACTCCACTTAAGAAGCCTTACAATGTACATTTCCTTGCACAGTATTATATTCATTCTTATGATCTATCCTCATCGATACTGGTTTATGGTTTTGCTGCCACGATTATACGGGCAGAGAGAGCTACTGCTAAAGTTGTGTCAGCATGAGCTCGTCACGGACGAAGACTGACCAGGGCGTGATTCCAGGGACATACGGTTGTATAGATGTGTAATGTTATTGTTTTTCACGCCATGAGCGTTTGATGGATCACTTTTACCAGATTTCTCGGATGTGCAGATCAGCACCAGAGGATTGCGCTACTGCTAGAGGCCAGCCAGAATGTGATGACCGTCAATGCACCGATTATACTTGATGATTGAGGCACTATTCGGCGTGCGGATGAATGAGCCAGTTGTTGCTGCGAATGATGAGATATCACCCCAGATGTTTGGAGCTATTGCCGCACGAGTTGTACTTAGAGATATGATAGAAGATCGCTAGTCACCTAAGGAGGAATGACTAGGACTTATGATTCGTTGCCTACCCCGATGCGAGGTCATCAGATTGATTCAATCTAGCTAGAGACAACTTCACGCAGGTACATTGAGAGTCGATAGAGACGATCGAATGTCAAAAACCCATTTTTCCAAGTTTAAAGTATTCAGAGAAACATGCAAGTAATTCCGTTGACCCACTAGAAGAATGAAATCCTAACTCGATATAATGACCATGAGAACGCTTGGAAACCTTAGGATTTGCAGCAGTTCAGCGGTAGCATTGATGAGGCATGGGTTTGCCCTTCTACGGCTGGTCCATAGGTACTGTGGCATGTAGTAGAATGCTATTAAACTGTACTCAAGATGTTAAGCCCTTGGGGGATTATGGAACCTTGACAAATTGATCGGAATGTTTGACGTCATTCAGATATCATGTGATGGGATAGATTGCTTGGGAGACTCCAGATACGAGTATAGCCGTTGGAGCGCAGTCCATGCAGCCACGAAGAAACAAGTCCGAATCAGTCGACATTAGAGAAAAGTGGAGTAAGCGGTTCATAAGAATCTTGATGAGATGATATTCCACTCCGCTGACATCAGAGCTGTGATACGCATGTAGAGGCGTTGTACATGGATATACCTTCCAGAAGGAGTCGCGATGAGTATGCAGCCATTCCGGAATAAGAAACAGATTTAGTAAAGGACGACGACTTCCGGGCAGTTCGGCAGAAACGAGATTCGGGAGAGACCCCGACAAGATCTTTCTGGAATACTATACGAGGAGACTTGGACTCAGGATCGGTCATATTACGCACACCCAGTAAGCCAGAGTTCGGCATCGTCGACGAGACATATTATGAGTGACCATGACAGTTGGCCAGAGATCTTAAGAGGATGTGCCAGAGCGGGACTGTTTCCGCCATCTTTGATTTTGGTATTTTAGGAGATTTATTTGCATGATTGAGATTTTGTGCACCACAGTTGCACTTGACTTCGATTTGATATCATTCGAGATGCTAATTTTGATTTCATACCTAAGGTATGCATGTGATTTGACTTATGCTTTCGGCAAAGTTTTCATGCACTTTTAACATTTTGATTCGATTTGTGCACGCTGATGCACATGGTTGTGAGATTATATACCACGGTATACCTGATTTGGATTTGGATTGATATGTGTTATAAACCGTCGATTTCGATTCTGATATTCGATATTTGTTTTCATGCACCTTGTGCACTTGACTTGGATTCTTGGGCATACTTGGGCGCTTGATGCGATTTTAGTGCACACCAGATGCACTAAATCGAGATTCTTCGTGCATATCAGATGCACCTAATATTGCTGTCAAGCACACCAGTTGCCTTTGACAGGTGTTTCGTACACACCCATTGCACTTAGATTTTGTTTCTGTGCACATGTATGGCACATTCATTGATTTCGATTTCCGTACGCACCAGACGCACGTGGCAGCCTTATATACATTTTGGGATTGATTTCCTTTAAGCAGTATGTTTTATGATATTTACTATTTGGTATAGTAGCTGAGCATGACTAGTCAGAGGACAGTACCTAAATATGTTTTTGCATGTATTGATAGCTATCGAAGGGATTTCCAAAAATGAGCTATAGTCTCAGTATTTACCTACGTGTCCGAGATGACACGAAACATTTATAAAGAAAACCCTTCTAAATTATTTTAAAAACGGCGGGACGTGTATGTTAAACAAAGGACACACACACACACACACACACACATATAGTTATTTTCTTGCAATAGACGTCCGCCACTGTGCAGTGATACGCGCGTTGCACAGCGATTGGAAAAGAGTTTGGCATGTATTCCTTTCAGATGTTTTAATGATGTATACATGCATAGTTGATGTATATCATGTTGGTTTTCATACTGTATTTTGACATTAGTGCCTTCACCATAACTCCGATGATTGCGGGATGCTTGACGGAGTTTTTATTTTGGTTTATGTACCCGTTTTTCATGTGCATGTATTGCGCTACGATGCGTTTTATGTATTTATGATTTCGGAACCCCGACGACTTGATCTTTTACTGAAAGGTTTTAGAAATTGGGGTAGTTTAAATTTAAATTGGAGGACCGAATTTCTTTAAGGGGGGAACATTGTAACATTTCAGAAAAATAAAATATTATTTTTGGGAATTTTAATAATTAAATAATAAAAATTATTAATATTTTAATATTGCGGTATAATTAAATACCGATAAAGTGGAAAATATTTGGAAAATTATGGGAATTACTGAAAAGAGGGTGTTTTATAAGATTTGAGCATTTATATATTTTATATAATTAATTATATTACTTTTAATGCTAATCGAGATTAAATATCACTAATCGTGCATTAAGCTTATTTTGTGCATGTGGCATGCACCAAGTCATTTTTCACATTTGTTGCATTTTCCTACCATGATCTTTTCTTATTTTCATTTGCATGGTTTGGTTTTTAAAGTGAGATAAGAAAAGGAAAAGAAAATGAAAATGAATAAAGAAAAGAGAGATGGGCAAGAGAGAGAGGAGAAGAGAGAGGGTGAGGGGTCAACCTTGACCATGGCTTGTTCCTCTTTCATTATCCCTCCATCATTTTTCCCTCCCCCTTCACTCATGGCTGCCCTCTCTCCCTCCTCCACTAAACCCCCATAGACACCCTCAATCCTAACTCAAAACCTCTTCCCCACTTCAATAAAAATGTGCACAAGCTCCCTACAAACACTTTAGACCAAGAAAGCATGGATTTTGGACATTTGGGGCAACTCAAGAAAATTCTTGAGTTGCCAAATGAGGTAATTCTTGCACCATTAGAATATTATTTCATTTCCTATAACATCAATGGAAGTTTAGAATCGATATGGTGTAGTCATGTGAGCTTGGAAAATTCCTAGTTAAGTTTAGGGTTTGAATTGAGTTGCTATGGTGTAATTGAGGTTAGTAGAGGCTATACAACCCCTTTAGCATTAGAATTCTGGCCAAAACCATAGATTAAAACCCCAATTCGTGAACTTTGAAAATCTACCGATATTCAAATTTCTGGAAACTGTGATGGTAAATTGCTATCTGCTATGACCCGGGTGACCTGAAATTTTTTTAGCGATCACAGTGAGTCATGCAGGCACCTAGGAAGCTACCCTAAAGACCAGAGCCCCAATACCCAGACTTTGGCCCTAAATTTAATGTTCCTAGCCCCAAATTGCGGCCAGGGTAGGGTGGAATGCTTTAGTGTTTGGTCCATGGCTCATCATATGTAAACTAGACCCCTACCATGTGCAAAATTGACCAATTTGACCTAGGGAAAAATCTGGAAGTGTTTTACGTTATTTCTAATTTCGGTTTGCAGATTCTGCTAACTTGGACTTGGGTATTGTGTTTTAACTCGATGGTTTGATGTTTGTACATTGATATCGGGGATTTGTTTTGCCTTCCTTGCATGTGCAGACCATAGGTTTTGACCTATGTGTGATTCGCGTGCCGTTTTGATTTTGAATGGGAATTTAATGTGACACGATGTGTATTGACATGTAGGTACCCGCACGTGGATTTCAAGATGATAAGGAGAGAGTGGCGTCATCGACTCCAGCAAGCGAGGATCAAGATGAGTAGATATATAGCTACGGGGGAAGTCGGGTCGATGGCGTATAGCACCCCCGCAGTTCGTAGTGTATTATACGAATACATATACCTATATATATAAATATGTTTATTATGAGGCTAGATGATTATCTAGATAGACTTTAGGAGTTCATGGATAGATTTTAGTGTAATTAGATGATAGCGTCGTTAGCTTGTTTTAGTTGCGAAACCCTAGAGTTAAGAATTTCATACACGCGCACACACACTTGCATACATTTTATTACTTGTGCGTATATGGGGATATGTATATATATATATATAGGTATGGGACTATGTATATATATATATACGTATACATATACCTGGATGATGAGGTTAATACATGGTATTTGGAGATGAGTCGATGAGATTGGGCATGATGCCATGAGGTCGGTGATGTGACATGGTTCGTATTTGAGATACGACATGATGTTATAGCGGGTCCTTAGGCGATGTGTTTTCATACACACGCACATATATTGTAGATGGTATTAGTATGTACTAGACTTAGATCAGTACCCTAATAAAGGATATGATAATAAGGATACCAGATGAATAATCAGATGATGTAATATTTGACCTGTACCCAGATTTGGGATGCCGTACGATGAGTTTACCGTACGAGCTATAATTATGATGATAGATCCGCACTCTTGACTCGAGGATGTCATATGATGTATTGTATCGTACGTGATAATATTGAGGCAGGATCACCGACTATTATATGTTACATATACATATATACATATATATATATATATATATCGACTCAGATTTTGGTGGTTTCCTTACCTTTTCGATTAACCTGTTAGTTTAGTCCTGTAGTTTACTGTAGATGTTAGACTAGACTCGAGTCATACCTATTTCAAAACTAACGAATCGGGAATATTTTAAAGACCTGTTGATCGCACGGTTTTGGCGTGTCGGATGTTCAAAGTTCTAAAGTATAACCGCGATCAGGACGGTGTCGCTATGCAGCTAGCCGGTTGAGCACGGGTCGATCCACAGGGAGATGGTTGTATGTCCGTTCGAGTTTTAGACGAGTCAATAAAGAATTTGTATGTGTTTGTTCAAACTAACCTATGTGTTTTATATGCAAGTATGAAGTTGTTAAGAAAAAGATACGAAATTGTAAGCTAAAGAAATCCGTACTCAAAACCTTTGAGCCGAGTCTTGACCAATTAAAGCTAGAGCAATCGGCAACAACGTGAATTAGGGGATTTAAGCACGGTATTCGTGGAATCCGGCTTATTTACCCTTGTCCTTCCGTTCTTGTCTCTTGCTTTCGCCTCCGGCCAAACCGAACGCAACCGGTCGCGGTTAGAAATCATCGTTACCTTGGTAGGGTAGGGTGCCTAACGGAGCGCTTGCGTAACGTTTGGACGGAGTTCAATGGAAAATAACGGGAAAAGGAAATGAGCAAAGAAACATTAACTTACAATACAGTATTTATTCTTAACAATGATAATTACAATCATTCACAAAAAGAACCAAAAAGAGAGAACAAAAAGAACAAAGAAAAGAAAAGATTACAAGTAAGTAAGGGCATGGAATTTAAAGTGCAAGAAAGTAAAGCAAGGTAATAAAAAGCAAGAAAGAAATAAGCAATAAAAAGAACTAGAAACTAGAACTCAAGACAAGCATGGGATCAATAGCCAACCCTTAAACTTGCAAGCTCAATCAAGAGGTTGCAAGATCAAGAGAAGGGTAAAGAACTCATGTGAAATGAAGCACTAATTCCATAAGAAGATAAAACCCTTGAGATCAATAACAAACCCTTAAACTTTCAAGCTCAATGAAGAGGTTGAAAGATCAAGAGAAAGCAAGAATCTCAAGGGGAAGCTAAACAAACAAGAATGATACAAAAACTCTCATCTTCATTTAACATCCACTCAATGCTCTCACTACATATTCATGGAGGAAAGATGAAGAAGAAGAAGAAGAAGAAGAAGAAGAAGAAGAACAAAACTACACTAAAAGAGGCTAAAGAAATTAACACCCTTGGTTTGGCTCAGATCTGGGGTATTTATAGGCGGGGAAATGGAAACCTAGGGCAATAATATGGCTCCATATAAAAGTACCAAACTGCCCCTAAAAACCCACCACCTACTGACATAATACGGCCGCGGTTCCGCGGCCCTTTAGGGGTGTTAGGCTATCAAATTTTGTCGTATCCCCTGGTTCACTTTTTCCTCGTGTTTGCCAACTTTAGACTGCACAAAATCTTCCAGAATATCTTCAGTTTTCGTAGTCCAATATTGCATTATTTTCTCTACTTTTGACTTCTATCTCCCTCGAGCTCCGCGCACCCATTGATTCTTGTGCAGCCCCCCTCGTGCTCTGTGCTTGTCCGAGACACGAATGACCACTGTCATATGTCTTGTCTCTGGAACTGGTACTCGGCATTGGACGGATATGGTTAACCGGAACCCTGCATTTATCTGTTGTCAACAGATGTTCTGCTTTTGGCGTAACTGTGGAGATTTTGTCTTGATTTGCAATATTTGTACTAGAAACCTGTAATCTGTAAATATGTAACAAACACGGATTAAAAGCACCTACCTATAAACACACGAGCGTAAGAATGGGCGGTATAAAATGCAATATTCTGTTATGAACAAATACCCCCAAACTTAATTTTTGCTCGTCCCGAGCAAAACCAATTATTCACAAAAATTAAATCCTAACCGCACTTTCGCAGGGAACGCGATTGCACTGAGCACGTGCAACAAGCCGTTAAATCTCTAGGTGTCCCTAGTAGTAGGAGTGTTGTCTCCTGATGGTTTTCAGCGGATTACACCCACAAAATCCCGTCAAGCTAGTGTCATAAGTTAACATCGACTCTACTCCTACAGTTTAGTATTTACATTAGAAACTCTATCATCCTAAGTTAGAAATATCCAACCCTTATTTTTCACACCTCCTATCTATTTAACCTTGGTTATCCTGAGTTTTCCTTCTAAAGTGCGGCCTCAAATCAGGGATTTTTATCAACTTTACAGAAAACACAAGTCTTATTCTTTATTTCTATCTTTTATCCAAACATCGATTGTATACCCCTACGTGTGTGTATATTTGCACCCCTACACTCAAGAATTCAATTCAAGCTATAATACCCTTGCCCTAATACCTAATACTACTTCTTTTCATTAAGGATGGACGGATTTGCTCACACACCTTTCATGCGACTATTAATGCTTCTTGAGGCACTAACGACCGATTACTGAATGTGTGAACTTTAAAGCGTAAATAGCAGTTTCCAGGTCTTGACTTTATTCTATTTTTTTTCCTTTCCTTTTTATTTTTCTTTTTCTTTTTCTTTTTCTTTTTCAAGACCGGATATATTTTTCAATATGTTCTTTTGGTGTTTAGCTTTAAATACCGTTTTTTCTTTCATACTAGGCTTTCAGGCAAGAGTATTTCTAGGTATCCTCTACTATCCCAAGTTTCAAGGTGCGTGTAAGTGCAGTTTGTAGGGTATATACTTTCTAAATTTGAACACAAGAAAAGAAACTATTTTTCAGACTTATTCTCCTGTAAAGCTTGAATACTTTCCCTTCATCTTGACTTAACTCAAGAACTGAACTCAAAAAACTGTAAGGACGTATACTTACCAAAGTCAGACAGAATGAGGGTTATTTTAAGGATTTTCAATTCCTAAGTCTAGAATTTAGTTATTTCTAACATATCAACTAAACTTTCAGAATAAAAATCTAAGTTACCCTATTAGCTAACTTGACGACAAAGTTTATATATTTTTTGGAAAATTTTCAATTTTTGTGGGTTTTTAATAAGGTATGCAAATGCAAAATATACAAATGAATGCAAAGGAAGAAAGCTTACCGAGCACACCCCCAAACTTAACCTTGACAGTGCCCTCACTGTCAGGCTACACCAAGAGGGTCAAAATTGTCGGAGCTCCCTAGAAACAAATTATATACAAAACAAAAAGGAAAACAAAAATATATACAAAAAAGGAGTCCCCCCCAAACTTAAGTAAAATAGTGTTTTCACTGTTAAGTGTTGAAGTTCAGGATTAGGGGGGAAAGAGAATAGTATCAAGCTATACAAGGCCTTACAAAGGCCAAAAGTTAACACCAACCATTCAAAAATTCTATCTCTGTAAGATGCGGGTTGGTGAAAGAAGGTGAAGAGGATAGAAATGGAGAATACGCGAGACCGTATGGAGATAGAAGCGGGATACGGTCTCGGTATATGAGAAGAAGAATGGCGGAAGGGAGAAGGAAGTGGAATACGAACTTGAGGGTGGAAATGGAGTGAATAGATTAGCACAATTTGTGATGACTGATGTGTAAGAAGCGTTTGTGCTAATCTATTAACCCATCGAGAAATGGGGTCAAATCTCTCAAGATTCGTAAGAAACCATGGGTAAGCCGAACTTGGTAAACCAGACATACGAAATGAAAGTGATACGGTTTCGTGCAAGGTCGGACTGATGGAAAGGATGGGGGTAGGTGATTGAGGAAGGTTATCGGTTAAAGGTTCCGGAGGGTGTACACAGTCAATGAAAGGAACAGGATGAATTGGAAAATCCGACTCATTAATTAAAAATGGTTCATCCACAAAAATATCCTCAAAAGTTTCCTCAAAATTCAGCTTATCCATGCAAATTTCATCAAAATCAAGACGCATATGGGGTTCGGGAAAAAAAGTTAATGACTCGGGATGATGAATTGGAGAGATAAACTCTGCCAAATCTACAGGTTCATCATCCAAAATATTCCGGGCGTCAATATCCTCAATCAAGTGAAAATCAATATTCTCAGACACCTCAACAAAAGCATGGATATTAATCAATTCAGGTTCTAGAGTGGAGGTGTAGAGGTCAAAAGGATTGGGTGTGGTTTCACTCGAAAGGGACCCTTCACAATCGGGCAAATCAAACACTACAAAGTCACACAACTCATTATATGTTCTATCTTTAATCAATGAATCGTTTGGAACACTAGATAGACATTCAAAACCGGAGTTGTGGGATGCAAGTTGAAACGGGTAGGCTTGATTCGGAAGGGGGTACAGCTCACTCTCTCCACTCAAATTCTCAACCTGTCCTACCGCCTCTTCATACATTGGAAAATTTGGAGCTAGTTGAAAACTAGTTACGGGGTCACTAGGTTGTATGAGGGTGGCCATGGACGCATTCAAATCCATCATCTGTTGGTACGACGTTACCCTAAAGTCTTCCAAAGACTGTTCCAGACTAGACATGGGTTGTGAAGGGGTTTCAGTAAAAGATTCAAAGTTGTGTGGATACTGAAAACTCCCAAATGGCGGTTCAGAAGCAATGTCTAGGGAAGGTGCAAAAGTCGGGTAGGACTGGTAGGAATTGAATGGCTGGACAGGAACATGATCAACATTTCGATAAGAAGGTGAATGGAATTGTTGATCCCAAGAATCTGTAGTGGTGAAAGGAGTGAAAGATTGGCTACAGGATTGTTCAATATGTTCAGAGATGGACAAAGGACGACTTGCAAAAGGGGTATTAACATAAGAGGGTGGGGGAGGTTGAAAAGGTTGATACAAAGTGGATTGCGGAGGGCAAGTGTTTGTCCTAGACGCGTCTATCCGATCTTTCAAAGAGATTTTGGGCATGGAGGGATCGTTCGACGTTCGGCCAAAGCAAGAACCGTAAGAAGTAATGTCTGGTTGTGGGTACCAAAGTTCGGCAAGAGTTTTGCGAGGTGGGGTACCCATGATATGAAGAGAGAAAGAAAGAAAGGCAGAGAAAAGGAAGGGAAAAGGAATGTGATTTTTTTTTATTTTTTTGTTTTTTAGTTAGATATTAACAAAAGAAAGAAATATACACACAAAAAGAATCTGGACAAAATCAATCACGACCCAAAAATACCACACACCTAAACGTTCTAGGGTTCACCTAGGTCAACTAGACCTGCTCCAGAACTTGATTGTCGAAGTAAAACTGTGTCGAGAAACGGGCTGAAGATACACTGATCACGAAGCCAGGTAAATGCAGAGATAAGAGGAGGTTTTCCAACGCTTACGTGAAGTTCCTTAATTAATTAACCCTTTCTCTTTTGGCGGTTTCGCCGTTAACACTTTCGTAGACACCCCGTAAACAATATACCATTAAGCGAGATTCTAAACACAGTTAACTCTTCCTAGTGAGCGCGAAGTCCTTAAGGCTTAATGTTTAGTTTCTTTTAAAGTTTGTGCGGGTAAAAGTTATGCTTAAGTTCGTGATTTGTGGGCCACGGAAAAGGTGATGAAATCCTTTACCGTATGTTGTGGGGTTCGCTTGCCCTTAAGTCCGTATTAATGTATGCAATGCGCAATTCAATAAAAATTCTATAAAGAATCAAACAATCATTTTTTAGTTTAAGCACGGCACTGCAACAAATACGGGTTAGTCAATTTTTAGCGTTTGCTAGCGAACTTGCAAAGAATCCTGCAAAGAATAGTATATTTGATGCATCGGATTTGAGAAGAAAGTGTTAGTAAAGTACGTACCGTTAAGATTTTGCGTTAGGAAACCCCCGTTGAATCAAATCCGGTAAGCTTGAAAAGTTCGCTTGCGCGGGTCAAACTATCCGGATCTTTGGCACTGTACTTTGCAAACACCTTAGCTTTGAACGTACACTTTGCTCCACACAATTGCAGTTTGCAAATACGCAAAAATCTGCACTCTTGCCCACAAAAATGATCAAAAATAACAAAAAGTTTTTTTTATTTATAAATATATACAAAAAGAATATTAACCCGAATAACAAGAAAGAAAATACGCTACCATCTCCCCGGCAACGGCGCCATTTGATCGCACGCTTTTGGCGTGTCGGATGTTCAAAGTTCTAAAGTATAACCGCGATCAGGACGGTGTCGCTATGCAGCTAGCCAGTTGAGCACAGGTCGATGCACAGGGAGATGGTTGTATGTCCGTTCGAGTTTTAGACGAGTCAATAAAGAATTTGTATGTGTTTGTTCAAACTAACCTATGTGTTTTATATGCAAGTATGAAGTTGTTAAGAAAAAGATACGAAATTGTAAGCTAAAGAAATCCGTACTCAAAACCTTTGAGCCGAGTCTTGACCAATTGAAGCTAGAGCAATCGGCAACAACGTGGATTAGGGGATTTAAGCACGGTATTCATGGAATCCGGCTTATTTACCCTTGTCCTTCCGTTCTTGTCTCTTACTTTCGCCTCCGGCCAAACCGAACGCAACCGGTCGCGGTTAGGAATCATCGTTACCTTGGTAGGGTAGGGTGCCTAACGGAGCGCTTGCGTAACGTATGGGCAGAGTTCAATGGAAAATAACGGGAAAAGGAAATGAGCAAAGAAACATTAACTTACAATACCGTATTTATTCTTAACAGCGATAATTACAATCATTCACAAAAAGAACCAAAAAGAGAGAACAAAAAGAACAAAGAAAAGAAAAGATTACAAGTAAGTAAGGGCATGGAATTTAAAGTGCAAGAAAGTAAAGCAAGATAATAAAAAGCAAGAAAGAAATAAGCAATAAAAGGAACTAGAAACTAGAACTCAAGACAAGCATGGGATCAATAGCCAACCCTTAAACTTGCAAGCTCAATCAAGAGGTTGCAAGATCAAGAGAAGGGTAAAGAACTCATGTGAAATGAAGCACTAATTCCATAAGAAGATACAACCCTTGAAATCAATAACAAACCCTTAAACTTTCAAGCTCAATGAAGAGGTTGAAAGATCAAGAGAAAGCAAGAATCTCAAGGGGAAGCTAAACAAACAAGAATGATACAAAAACTCTCATTTTCATTTAACATCCACTCAATGCTCTCACTACATTTTCATGGAGGAAAGTTGAAGAAGAAGAAGAAGAAGAACAAAACTACACTAAAAGAGGTTAAAGAAATTAACACCCTTGGTTTGGCTCAGATCTGGGGTATTTATAGGCGGGGAAATGGAAACCTAGGGCAATAATATGGCTCCATATAAAAGTACCAAACTGCCCCTAAAAACCCACCACCTGCTGACACAATACGGCCGCGGTTCCGCGGCCTAAACATGCTTAGGCCGCGGTTCCGCGGCCCTTTAGGGGTGTTAGGCTATCAAATTTTGTCGTATCCCCTTATTCACTTTTTCCTCGTGTTTGCCAACTTTAAACTGCACAAAATCTTCCAGAATATCTTCAGTTTTCATAGTCCAATATTGCATTATTTTCTCTACTTTTGACTTCTATCTCCCTCGAGCTCCGCGCACCGATTGATTATTGTGCAGCCCCCCTCGTGCTCTGTGCTTGTCCGAGACACGAATGACCACTGTCATATGTCTTGTCTCTGGAACTGGTACTCGGCACTGGACGGATATGGATGACCGGAACCCGGCTTTTATCTGCTGTCAACAGATGTTCTGCTTTTGGCGTAACTGTGGAGATTTTGTCTTGATTTGCAATATTTGTACTGGAAACCTGTAATCTGTAAATATGTAACAAACACGGATTAAAAGCACCTACCTATAAACACACGAGCGTAAGAATGGGCGGTATAAAATGCAATATTCTGTTATGAACACATGCCAAGGGATTCTACGGATGTTTCAAAGGATGTACCTTTCTTAAAAACACCGTAGCCCTTATTTTATAAACGCCACGATTTGTATTATTTCAAATGTCAAAACTGTATATGATTCACATATTTAGTTATGTAGATTCTTCATTGTTGCGTTTATTATTCATTTTCCGCATATTCTTGCTATTCACATCGTATCGGATGCTTAAATATGTTTTCGTAATTATTATGAAACCCGTGTTGTCAGGACACCAGCACCATTACCGATGATCCGTATGCTCCACGTACACCTACTTGCCAGCTCACACACATCATCATCGGTAATTGCCATGTCACGTACACTTTAGACATTACATTTATTTACTTCGTTATCTCATGCATATATATTCATATTCATTTGTCATGCATTATTATAAGTGCCAGTCCGGATTGCCGGAGCCCAGTATTCATTATTATTGACTTTTCATTTTGGATTTCTGATTTTCCATGAGATTTCTGGATATGGAGAAACCGAAAGATTTTATAAACTCATTTATCATTTTTAGAAGATAAAAGTGCGGTTTTCTCATATTATGATTTGAGATATGTCCACCATGAGTTTTCTCGGCTCTTGAGCGATATCATACACCCGATTCGAGGAGGAGGAGGAACCGTCTGTGGGTGCATGGTGGACCCGGTGCGGTACCCCGGGACGAGAAGGTCGCAGATGATGGCGTTGAGCCTGAGACAAGGAAGCACTACTAACCGGTGATATATTTGTGGCACGCCGGATATCCGGAGGATACCGATATGGTGTTGAGATTTATGATACAGGCCAGTCCGGATAGCCGGAGCCTCATATATTGAGAATTATGATACAGGCCTGTCCGGATAGCCGGAGCCTGAGGCTTTTATATTTTATGATACAGGCCAGTCCGGATAGCCGGAGCCTGAGCTTTTGAGATATATATATTTTGTGTCGATGCTTGATACTGATTTTCTGATGATTTCATTGATGATACATAAACTTATATAAACAGAAATCTCCCCAATTAAAGAAAACAGTTTTCACATTTAGATGCATTCTGTTTTCATGTATTCATACCTCATATTTATGATATGTTGCTACCTAAGGCACTGACACGAGCACTTGGTATTACACTTATGCCTAGATGTATACCCTTGCCACCTTATCATGCTTCAGACTTTATCATTTTGAGATTTATATATATTTGATCGTATTGACCTAGGATTGAGTCATACATACGATTTCTGCTCTGTGATGTTTTCTACTCACGAGTTGGCAACTCACCCCCATTGTGCCACAGTTTCTTGCAGGTTTTGCCGTATAGGTTCGTTGCGGCTTTATGGCACGCTGCTTCTATTCCGGGTAATTGCTTTAGTAGGTGGGTCCACTCGCATCGTGGCCACCCTTGTACCTTTTATTTATTTTCAGTTGTATCAAGTAACTCCATCAACCAGACTGTATTATTATTTGACTTAGAGACCAGTTGTATATTATTTCGACCTTAGAGTCACGCGTTGTATTATTATGGTTTTCATGATGATTTGAGTTTCCTTTTTGAGTTTTGATCCTTGCCCTTTGGCGTTGTATATTATATTGCTTGCGTGGTTGTGACCGTCAATTGACGAAGAGCTAGCTCCCGCTTGGGGATGGCTTTTTATATATTATGCATGTTGTACCCGTTTCGGGCCAGTATTAACAAAGGAAACTCTGCCGAAATTTTCGGAAAAGATTTGTGATTTAAAAACGCATATTCGGCTTATTTTAACAAAAAACTTTCTTTAAAAATGGTTTAGATTTCTGGGATTTTGGCTTACTTGAATTAGATGGGGTCCTATAGATTTCATATGATTCAAGGGCCAGTCACATGTCATTTCAGGTCGTGACATCTTCGACGGAGGAAGATCGGTAGCCAAGCTCAATCGAGGACACCTCAAAGAGCCAAAGAAGAGGGTAGAAGACCGAAAGACACGAATCATTCGGTATAACACTTCTATCTTTTGTAGCTAGTTTAGGTTTATGGTTCGATTCTAGGACGGGTTCTGTGGCGCCAAAATTTTTAAACACCATTTTTGTTCCACATCGGCCACGGTAGATGACCAGGGCGCTAGAAAACCCCAACATGGTATCAGAGCAACTCCATAAACCTTTACTAGCTAGTTTGCACAAGTTTAAAGTTTCGATCGACGGAATTTTCCGAATCGTATTTCCAAAACTGTTGCTTGTTGTTCGAATTTCAAAGTTGTTCAAAAAAAATTCTGGTTGTATTAAAATTATGTGCATACAAAACTAGAGCTAAGAAAAAAAAATTGGGCACATAATCCCAAAAAACGACCGCGGAACAAAAGAAAAATGGCACATTTTGCGGCTGAACCGCGGCCCTTTTTGGGCTACAGTGCCCCGAATTTTTTCTGGGGCTCTAGTTGATGGAAATATGATTTTTGGGATATTTGGTTTTGGCCCAGATTTGTTTGAGTGTTGGTTTGCATTGGGGGCCAATGTGGAAAAGTTTTAGTCGATCGAAATTTTGAATACGTATTTATCAGTGCATATGTTAATATCTGTGACCGTGAATATCATTGAGCGGTACAACCCAACTAGTTGCTATATATGTTCAACTAGACGGGTTTGCGAACATGATATTCACGTTGATGTTCTATGTTGTGCTATTATTGTGGATGGATTCTCGTGTTAGATAGCCTATGGTGCAATGGTGGTAGTACAGTTTAGATTCATTTGTATATTTAGTATTGCGGGGCAAGCGTCCAACATGTAGGCAGTCGTCTCTACCAGATTGTATATTCTTTTATTGGGGCACGACCGGGTTGAGGTCGATGTCGCCATTGTATATATACTTTTCTTTTATGTACTAGGATTACCCCGCGGTGGAGTGCTCAAATAGCCGGGTTCTAAAGGGCAACGGACCCGCATCTCATTACGTTGAGATGGAGGGGGCTTTACTCTAGAATTGGAGGGCTATTTGCCGCACTCGCGGGGGGTAAAGGATGACCCACGGTGGGGTGGTCAAGCTACCGGATTCCGTGAAGTGTTGGGTGGCCCATTCACTTTGTTGATTGGGGTTGCCTCACTTCTGAGATTGGCGGGTAACCTGCCGCACTCGTAGGGGTCTTGGTTATACATTGCACAGGATATCCACATGACCGGGGAACGTCGAGTTTCATTTGCGGCTCAAATGAAACCCGGGGCTCCTAGATTATCCATTATTCTGTATTGCTTATCGTTTTTCTGTGATGTTGCTTATATCATGCCTAGGACGAATGATATATATATATATACACACACACACACTAGTAGATGTTGTATATGTTTCGCATCCGTGCTAGTCCAGTCCCAACTCTGTCGTTGTCATGACCCGAAGGTACGGAACATGACTGGCACTTAAATTACGAAACGTCTAAAGGCGTAACGAAATATAAGTAAGCCAAAACCTAGGAATCTAAACCAAATAAGAAACAGAGTGAAGGAAAACTTATTTAAAGAAAACGATTTAAACCAAATAATCGCATTAATCATTTTAAAAACATCAGAATTTCCCGAAAATTTCGGCAGAGTCTCCTTTGTAAATACTGGCCCCCAAACGGGTACAACACATAAAAATACATATATATCAAGAATAAAGGCATCCCCAAGCGGGAGCTAGCTCTTCGCCAAAGGCGGAATCACAACCACATGCAATGAATATATCATAATAATGCGAAATAAGCATGAAAGCATAAAAGCATCACGTCGGCTCAAGTGTGCATCGACACCAAACCACAAATACAAGTCTCACAAATCTCACTGTCTAGTCCAATATACAAGGGTAAATGGAGTATACTAGATACAAATAAAATACACGATGGGAGCAAAAGAAAATCCTCAAAACACCCACCTATGAGCAACCTGCAAGCCGAAGCAAAGGAAGCAGAATAGAAGGTACACCCGCCGCTACTGTGCTGACAAGTCAGACCTGCAAGATACTATGGCACAACGGGGGTGAGTTTCCAACTCGTGAGTAGTAAGTAACATCTAATAAAGCTATCGTAAGCATGCACGCAAATGCGTCACACCCTACATATACCGATATGATACAATGCACTAGCGTGAATGCAACAGGAACGCATAATCAATACTCGAAACCTGAACATATCTGGTATAAGGAAATCTTTATTTTTATCTTAGAAAAGCTCCTGTGAAATAACTGAAGTAATATCAATGAAATCAACAGAATTTTATGTCAGGCATCGACACAAAACATATATATATTAATGCCTCAATATCTCAATAACTCGACATCTCAATGTCACAATATCACAATATCTCTCTATCTCAAATCTCAATATCTCGGGCTCCGTCAGTCCGGATCGGCCCAAATCATCAAATTCACGACTACGGTTGGTATCCTCCAGATATCCATCAGGCCAGACATCACCGGTAGGTAGTCTGCCCCTACCACGCTCATCATCATCCCCATAAAAACACTCTCGCCCCGGGTTACCATACCGGGCCCACTATGTAGCCGAAACGGTTCATTCTACTCCTCGAATCGGGTCTCGAAAACCAACAGCAATCATGAAAACTCATGGTGGATGACACATACATCACGAGAAAACCGCAACTTGCATTTTAAAATGATAATAAGTTTTTATAAAATTCTTGCGGTTTTCCCCAAAATTCAGAAGTCTCATGAATACCGAAATCCTCGAGAAGAATCACAATATATAAATATGCCGGTGATGATGGAAATCTATGATACGGTAGTATATACCATACGAAATATGGCCAGAAGCTATGCATGAATCATGATGCAATGAGGTATGTATACATGATTAACAATCCTACGTATCTATTTAATGAGATGAATATGCAGGTATAAACATACGAATCATATACGATGCAAATGCACAAACATCTATTCTAAGCAAGTTCTATAGTGTTCGTGACATAGAAATTACCAATGGCGTGTGTGTTCACATAAATAGTGCACGTGCGGAAGGAATCAATGGTAATGGTGCAAGTGTCCTATGAGATGATATCACATATATATATATAACGATGCGATGCAATGAGATGACTAACTAGGAAACTACGCATATAAATGCAAGTACGACTAGTAATACTAAACCATCGGGCGCCTCGCGCCATCCAGACGATCCCCCCATAGATGTATACATCTACTCACCGGGAGGCCTCGGCTAATCTGATCCGATCTCAGCCATGCCATATCTGCGCCACGTCCGACGCCTCTGCGCCCGATCCTAGAATCACACATAAGTAAATAAGAGGATGTATATATCAGTGGTCGCAGACACAACGATACAAGATAACCAACGCGCATTAACCAGACGCGCACGCACTTGGTGCACAAAACGCGTTTGCGACAATGCCACAACTAGGGTCGCTACACGTGACAACTACCGAGTCTAGAACCCAATCACGCACTCACAACACAATACATATTATATGAAATTGGTTATAGATTATCAAAATCTCAAGCTTAATTTAAATCGATTTATTCCAAAAACATAGTAAGCGACCATTACCCGTTTTAATACAAATCTTGATATTTTAGCAATCTAGTGGCCAAAATAATCACTTAATATTTTAATTAAGTCACACAAACCTTTATAAAAATTTTATCTCACCAATTTACATAAATTCCAAAAATCTTGTATGCAAAATTTTCTAATTTGATCAATTCTAATGTAACAATTTACAATTTAACAACTAGACTAGAATTTGCATAACTAAAGATGTTAAACTACACATTTAAATCAAGAGCAAGTAATAAAAACCCTAACATTAATTTAACCCTTCTCTTGAATTCACAATCTTGCAAACTAGAACCATATTAATATCTAAATAAGTTAGCTTCAAGCAATTTACTAACAATTTAAGTGTTGGGTTAAGATTTATACCTCACTCTTTAGAGATCTAACTAGTGAATTAGCCTCCCCAAAATGTCTTCTTACTCCAAGATCCATACTAGAATAGGCTAAGGAGAATTGGATGAAGAATTAGTTTTAAATTTGTGAGTTTTTGTGTGGATTTTTGATGGATTTGTGAGAATTTTTGAGATGGAAATGAGATGAGAAATGAGAGGGGCAGCAACAAGAGTAGGCTCGGCATGAGGTGGGGAGAGGGAGAGAAAGAGTCAGGTGTGCGTAGACATGCGTGGAAACTTCTCTAATTATCACATCTTTTACTTCTTTTCTTTAATTATTTAATTTTTCTTTATCTAGTAACCCATTCTTTAATTTTCTAGAACCCTCATGACAACTCCAATTCATTTCAAAGTAACATGTTACATTTTATTTTAGTGTGTCATGGTGCAAAATTTTTTAATTAACCCATTTCTAATTTGTAATTTACACTAATTTAATGAATAATGGAAGCTTAAAATTTATTTAATATAATTAATTAAGAAAAAATATTTAATTAAACTAATAATTTATCGGTGACTAAATAAATATCAAACACTAGCAATTACATAGTTAAAATGGGTATATTTAAGTTTATGATGAAAAATAATTATAGTTAAGTTTTATGAAAAATAAGATTTATTTTACCGATTATCAGAAATTCACCTTAAGGATTTATTTATTTATTTATTTCTAAAACATTACAATCTTCCCCTTAAGGAAATCCGGTCCCCGAATTAAAATCTTACTACGCGTACCCTCGAAGAGATGGGAACAGTCCTCCCTCATATCGTCCTCGGTTTCCACGTGATCTCTTCGCCGCTCGGCCACGCCAAAGAACCAATACAGTCAGTATTACCTCGGACCTCGGTTTCTTCACCTGCCAATCTGGAATGACTATCGGCCGCTCTTGAGAAAGAAAGATTGCGCTCCAGCTGGATCGTCTGATGGTAACCTAATCGCAAGACAATCTTCGAGAAGTGCCCTGCACCCTAGAGCTAATCAAACAAATCATCAATACGAGGTAGGGGATATCTTTTCTGCACAGTCACTCGATTCAACTGACGATAATCGATGCACAAACGCAAACTGCCGTCTTTCTTCTTGACGAACAGGACAGGAGCTCCCCAAGGCGACACACTCGGACGAATAAGCCTTTTATCCAACAAATCTTGCAACTGATCCTTCAGCTCTTTAAGCTCCGCCGGGGCCATCCGATAAGGCGGTATAGAAATAGTCCCCATGTCGGGGATCAAGTTAATGCAGAACTCAATATCGCGCTCTGGCGGCAAACCAGGCAGCTCATCAAGAAAGACATCTGGAAATTCCCTCACAATCGGGGCCTGGTCCAACGGGACTTCTGTGGCTCCAGCATCACGAACATATGCAAAAAATTCCCAGACATCCTTTCCTCAAGAGCTGCCTACCGCGAAGAGAAGATATCAAACTGGGAAGGGTGACGCTACAGTCTTCTTGAATGATAAGAACCGGCTCACCCGAAAAACTAAATCTGACTGCCTTCTCGCGGCAGTCCACCGACGCATAACACGCGGCTAGCCAATCCATGCCCAGAAGGACATCGAAGTCCAACATATCGAAGAGAATCAAATCAACCGAAGAATCCCTCTCCCGATACGAACAGAACACGAACAAAACACATATCGAGCAATAAAAGACTAGCCTACTGGAGTAATAACATTAAGTGGCAGATCTAGAGAGGTCGACTCCTCGCCCAACCTCGGTGCAAAGTGTATAGATACATAAGAATGTGTTGAACCTAGATCGATTAATGCCCGCACGTCGAAGGAACATATTGGAAGAGTACCTGTCACAACGGCATTGGATGCCTGTGCATCCTGAGGAGTCAAAGCGAACACTCGGGCTTGTCCCCCACCAGTAGCCGGCTGTCCTCTGCATTTACCTCTGCCGCCTCCTCTCTGAATAGGACCGCCATGCCTACAACCTCTAAGAGCATCTGCCTGGCGTGGAACATCATCAGGTGTAGGAAGTAAGGCTCTCTGAGCGAGGGGTGAAGGTGGTAAGGTCACATGTGGAACTGTCGCCGTGCTCTGATGCCTTACAGTACAGTCTCGGATATGGTGGTACTGACTCCCACACCGAAAACAACCTGGTGACGACGGCTGACCCTGTGAGTAAGATCCATATAACTGACCTCGTCTCCATCCTCTACCACCACCGTCTCCCGGAAAGAACCTGTCGCGGCGTCTACCTAACCGCCTCTGAGCTGGCATACCGGTACGAATCCGCTTCGGTCCATAAATGACCGAAGTCTCATAAATGTGCTCCTCAACCAGTAAGGTCACGTCCATAGCAGCTGCATAAGTGTCTAAATGCTGGACGCCGATGACAAGAAATAACTGCATGTCAAGTCCCCGCACAAACCTCTTTATGCGTTTCTCTTCAGTGTCCACCGGGTAAGGAGCATATCGGGACAACTGAGTAAACTGAATGTCGTACTCGGACACTATCAACCCTGGAGTCTTAGGAAAAGAATCGAAACTACGAGCTCGGGCATCTCGAACTCTCTCCGGAAGAAAATGAGCAAAAAATACAGCTGTGAACTCATCCCAAGTCGTAGGAGGTAGACCTGCAGCTCGGCCTCTCTCAACTGACTCGCACCACGTCTGAGTAAGACCAACAAAGTATGGACTTTAGAAGATGCTCCTAAAGGTGATAATACCCATCGGGAGTAAGTGGATCTTCAAGAAAAAATTTAGTGTAGATGGAAAAGTTGAGACTTTCAAAGCTAGACTTGTTGCAAAAGGTTTTCGTCAACGACTAGGTGTGGATTATGATGAAACATTTTCTCCAGTGGCTATACTTAAGTCCATCCGGATCCTACTTGCCATCGTTGCATACCATGACTACAAAATCAAGCAGATGGATGTTAAGACCTGTTATGACCCGAAATTGGCACGTGACAGCCCTTAAACAACGCAACGTCTACAGGCGTAACGCAATTTAAGTAAGCCGAAAACCCAGCAATCTAAACCATCAAAAGTTGTAAGTGATAGTAACAATTTCAAAACTTTTGAAATCTCAAACCAAATTCTTTAAAGTCCAACTTTATTTCCTTTAAAATTTTGTCAGCACCTCCTTTGTAAAAACAAGCCCCCAAAAGGGTACAACATAAATATATAAGTAAATCATCCCCAAACGGGAGCAAATACATACCCAAAGGCGGAAAACAACCACCACAACAGATATACGACGCCGTAGCGAAGAAATAAAAGACGATATAAATAAAGCTGCATAAAAGACATCCAAGTCACAAAATAATATACAATACCGTCCTCACATCAAGTCTCTAAGTCATACATGAAAGTGGTAGATGGAGAGTACATGGTACAACGAATATATAATGATCAACATCGGATAACCACAAAACCCACCTATAGCAAAACTGCACACAGTCAGCCATAGCGGTATCCGCAGCAAAAGATGCTACGATAGATGAAAAGCCCTGCCTCGACTACTCTGAGGAACAACCTGCAAAACATTGTGGCACAACGGGGGTGAGTTTCCAAATCGTGAATAGTAAATGCAGGTAATCGCAAGTATGCACGTACAGCGCGAATGTAACATATGCAAGCGGATAGCATTAAATGGCAATATGTATGCAACAGTCATGAAAGGTACTCTATGAGCTACTACTAATACATGAAGCAATAAATGGCTATATGTATATGCAACAGTCATGAAAGGTACTCTATCAGGTACTACTAATACATGATACAATGCATATAAAATAAATGAGGGGTATGGGATAAAACATATCATCCTCACGGAATCCTGACCTCGTGGCAGGACCAAAATCCATCAAGACAATCAAAATGCTAAATTTCCTCAAATCAGCCCCCAAATTGGCTCTCATATCCTGTAAGTCTCATATATCCTGAGTGTCCAATATCAGGTAAATCTCATATATCCCGAGTGTCCAATATGAAGTAAATCTCATATATCCTGAGTGTCCAATATCAAGCAAGTCTCATTAAATGAATAGGTATATTTTCATGAATCATTATGATGTATATAAATTAGATATGTATACAGATATATTAGCGTCTCAATCCACTAATATATATATATATATATATATATATATATGCATATATAACAGCGTCTCATTCCACTGTTATGTATACTTAGGAGTAAAAATATCATGAAAACAAGTGTCGAGTATCGACACATAAATACTCATCTCTGAGGCGCCGTCACCTGGGACTGGCCCTCCCATGTCATGTACGTACATCTTATAGAACCCGAGTGTGCACCACCCGAAATCTGCAAGGCATGTCCGTACACAACCTTGATCGGTATCCCCCGGATACCCGCCGAGTCCAAATACTATCACCGATAGGTATGATTCCCATGTCAGGCTCATCGGCATGGTCCATCGACATACCTTTCTTCTCCCGGGGTACCTCCGGGTCCACCATGTACCCGCACATGGCCCACGACGCCTCCTCGCATGGGGTATATATCAGAACTGAGAAATCTCATGGTGGCTGCTGAAATATCATATCCAGAAAAACCGGGTTTTTCAAATAATGCATAATTTCATGGAACTACCATGGTCCTCAAATCTGGAAAACATCATGAAAAATCCATATCTCAATGCGAAAATCCATGAATATAATATATGCAACATAAAACTGAAATGTTAGCATATAAAGGAAAAACCGCTATTTAACTGCAACAAGTTAATATATATATATCATGCGGTTCCTAATTTCTCCCAGTCCATATAACATCAAATAAAGATGAACATGTAGCTATAGCCAGATATATGTGTAAACATGTAGATATAGCAGGGTATATGTATCTACCTATCAGTAATGATGTAATACCCTCCAGGTATAAGTGTAAGTATGTATGCAAGATGTACATGTAGCTAAGTCCCATATGTGTATATACCTATCACTAATGGTATAGTACCATATAGGTATATGGGTAACTAGCATGTAAGCATGTCAAGGCATATTTGTAAGCATGTAGGTATACAGGTATGCTATATGTCATATGCACGAAAGAAAATAAGGATCATGTCTCAATATCCCTAAACAATACAATATCACATATGTATAGGTGTTGTGCGTGTCATGTCAATTATCGACGGTGTGTGTGTAGCATACAATTAGTGCTCGTGAAACATGAACCGTCAGTAATGGTGTTGTGTCTTATTAGTACTAAGTCCATACAGAATAGAAAATGAGATATGCAACAAAGGTATACATGCACAATCAATATCCATATACTTCTAACTAATAGTCATATCATTTAATCTAGCCCAGACGCATAACGCCATGCGGGCGATTCTCCTGTAGATGTTAAATCTACTCACCAACGCTCATGGCTAAGTAAAGCCAATCTCCTGTTTCCCCTTCTTCGCAGCGTCCGAAGTCCCTGCCTGTGAACCTAAAACATAAAACAATATAACAAGTATGTATATTAACAAATGACCAATAACATGTACAAACTACTTTTGACCGACGCACCAACTCAAAACATACTCTCAAGTGTTCGTATTGTGGCTAACGTACGTAGCGACACTACGAAACCAACCAAAGAGCAAAACCACACAAAGTGCACGAACCGTGTCGTATAACGTAACACACGTAATCTCTGTAAGTCCACGTTACCCTTCCCTGGTTCTTTGGGGTTGTGGAAATAGTGAAAAAACGATTTTTCTATGGTGGTAACATGGACTCAAAATACGGATCTTTGTTAAACAACTATCTAACAATCTAACTAGGAGTTTTACCTACTCGGTTAGGGGGTTATACCTTAACTTGAACTCCTTCTCTTCGACTCCTTGTGGTGGTCGGATGGTTCTCTCCTCGTCGTCTTCTTGTGCCGAAGATGGATCCACCTGAAAGCTTCTACCTTTGGCTCCAACCTCAATCTTGAGGAAACTACAACACTTGGTTTGCTAGACCTTGTATACTAGGATGAGTAGAGAAGTGTTTTGGGTTTTATCTCTATGGTTCTTGCTTCTCAACACATGAGACAATAGAACCATGAACTAGAGAGAGAGCAAGAGGAAGAGGGAGAGCTTGAGGATGAGAGAGAATGAGACTGATAGAATGAGCAAGACTTTTTTCTCACCCTTGCTCTCATAATCCAAAATAATCATAACTCATAATAATAATTGAGTATTATGTGATGGTTGTTATCATATCAAATGGCAATATCGTTTCATGCATTAAATGCAATTTGTGAACAAACAAGCAAGCCAAGGTCAATGCCAAGAAATGATAGCCATTGTCATGATGATGGTCAACAAGTCCAACCTAGTCAACCGGTCAACTAAGTCAACAAGTCAACAAAGTCAACCTTTCAACCCAACCATGGCACAATAATACTTAATTAATATTATCATTAATCATATTTCTTATTCTCATTAGGGTTTAGCAAAAGTCAACAGTCAACAACCCTAATGAGAATCCTCTGCCTCTGTCTCTGTCAACCGTGCATACACACCCGCATCCGCGTTCCGAGGAACATGAATACAAACGTGATAAAACCAATCCCAAAACGTACACTAGGATCTGGCTTAAACCAAAGCCCGCTAGTGATAACTGCCCGGACACTAAACATGCACAAGTGTACGGATGTGACCGAACCCTGTCGCAAAACCATGCGACCTCTACTCTTTAGCCTAAAGGCGAATAGCTCTCTGTGTGGGACTCTAAAAACTCAACACTACGCTGGCAGTGGGTTTAACCATAGACCGTAAGCGGCACTAGCTGTGCGTAACGGCCGCCAGGTAGATGCCGAAAAGAAGACGGACGAGGTGAAACCCATCAGAACTCCTACTGATCCTGAATGTGACAATCTGCGTACAGTCCGGTCTGTTCGTCTGAGATTATCTCATGGCGGGCCTGGGGGGCGGTAAACGTCAGTCCCCTAAAAGCGGTACAAGTCATGCCGGAGTGTAGCCCAGAACACCCTGAGATAACACTGGAAACCTACCAGTATATCTCGCTTGCCCTGGCCAGGGACTTTGTGTAATGGCTCTCCTAGACACAGCGCGGTATCAACCTCCAATACCGGGAGAGACGAATCCAGTCTAACCGTCACTGCCTCCAAGTGCTTCGGGACTGCACCCAACTACTACCTGTTTGCACGACTCCTTTGAGCCGTGGTAGGGTAGTAATCTAAGTACAGTGGGAACACACTCGAGGCGATGTGACAGTGTCAAGTCAGCGGACTAAGCTGTACTCATGTCACCTGTGAACTGATAACTGACGATAGGTATAGTACCAACAAACAATTCCCGACGAGTCCTGTCCAGTGTACTCGTAACCTAACGAGCACCCGCATACTATCTCAAGTACAACGTACTGACGGCTGTGGGACAGACCGTCTCCCATGCTGGGATGAGAAGCGCATACGCTAGTCTACTCCGGAGTATCGATGCCCTGTCTCGATAGTCCTACGACTAGGGACCTGCATAAGGATATGCTTGTGGATTACCCAGCCCCCACGAGTGTGACTGCCATCACAACGCTGGTAATTAAGCAATGATCCTAAGGGCTCCACTAATGTATATAGGTGATGTACTAAAAGAAACACATGTAAACATTAAAGTAGAAACAAACCAAGTAGCATACTACTATTTTGAGCAAGATTGTCTATACAGGGTGAATATCCCAAGCTTCCATTAAGTAATATACAAACTAGTATGATACAGTAATGGCCTCTAGGGCATATACACTAACAATCTCCCACTTGCACTAAGGCCATGTACTGGCGTATCGAAGACCTATCATCTCGATCAGCCGCTCGAACTGAGTCTGGGGTAAGGCCTTCGTGAATGGATCAGCAGTGTTATCTTCCGTAGAAACTCTCCGAACCTCGATCTCCTGGCGACCCACGATCTCCCTGATCAGGTTATACCGCATCAAGATGTATCTGGACTTCTGATTGGACCTGGGTTCCTTCGTTAAAGCTATAGCCCCGTTGTTGTCGCAATACAGAGGTATTGGATCAACAATGGATGGAACCACCTGAAATTCTGTCAAGAACTTCCTTATCCAGAAGGCTTCTTTTGCGGCATCTGCAACAGCGATATATTTCGCTTCCATCGTCGAGTCAGCAACGGTTTCCTGTTTGGAACTCTTCCAACACACCGCCCATCTATTGAGGGTAAAGACATAACCCGACATGGACTTGGAATCATCCTTGTCACTCTGGAAGCTGGAGTCAGCAAATGCCTCGATCTTGAGGTCTTTTCCACCATACACCAAGAACATCTCCTTAGTCCTTCTCAGGTACTTGAGAATGTTCTTTACCGCTATCCAGTGCTTCTCCCCAGGGTTTGACTGATAACGGCTTACCACACTTAGTGCATAAGCTACATCTGGTCTGGTACACAACATCGCATACATTATAGAGCCTACCGCAGAAGCGTAGGGTATAATAGACATGCGATTCCTTTCCAAATCAGTCTTGGGAGACATCTCTTTGGAGAGGGTGATCCCGTGACAAGCCGGTAGATTACAGTGCTTGGAATCTTCCATACTGAATCTTTTCAGTATGGTGTCGATGTACCTGGACTGTGAAAGTCTTAATATCCTCTTGGATCTGTCACGATAGATCCGGATCCCCAGAATGTAAGAGGCATCACCAAGGTCATTCATGGGGAACCTGTGTGACAAGAACTTTTTGACAGATTGTAGCATAGGAATGTCATTTCCTATTAAGAGAATGTCATCCACATACAAAACGAGGAATAAGACAGTTCTTGCTACAAATCTACTATAGATGCATGGTTCATCTGGATTTTTGATAAAGCCAAATTCTTTGACCGTCTCATCAAAACAGATGTTCCAACTCCGCGATACCTGCTTTAGTCCATAGATAGACTTAAGCAACTTGCACACCTTTCCACTGCTCCCACTCTGAATGAAACCCTCTAGCTGGTCCATATAGACACACACCTCTAAATTTCCATTTAGAAAAGCGGTCTTTACGACCATCTGCCAAATATCATAATCGTGGAAGGCAGTAATAGCAAGAAGGATCCGAATGGATTTCAGCATAGCCACTGGAGAAAAGGTCTCGTCATAGTCCAAACCAGGTTTTTGACGAAAACCCTTTGCAACAAGTCTAGCTTTATTGGTCTCAACCTGTCCATCTACACCAATCTTCCTTTTGAAGATCCACTTGTATCCTACGGATTTTACCCCATCTGGAGCAACGTCCAACGTCCATACTTTGTTGGTGTACATGGACTCCATTTCGGTCCGCATTGCATCCAGCCATTTTACCGAGTCAACGCTCTGAATGGCCTGCTGGAAGCTACTCTGCTCATCATAATCAATGATGCAATCCTCTTTATCCCCATCTATGAGAAAACCATAGTATCTCTCGGGCGGATGAGACTGCCTACTACTCCTGCGGAGCGGCGTAGGAATGTCCTGTTCTTTTGAACCCTCTGGTTCTACTAAGCTTTCAGTAATAGTCTGTGGTTCTGGAATTTCTTCCAGTTCTATTGCGCTCCCACTAATTTCCTTTTCTATGAACTGGTGTTACAGAAAGTGGGCATTACGAGAAACAAAGATCTTTTGTTCCTCTGCGTAATAGAAGAGATACCCCCTGGAGTTCTTTGGGTATCCCACAAACTTGCACAGTACTGAGCATGTCTCGAGTTTGTCCGCAAGCTACTTTTTGACAAAAGATGGACATCCCCAGATCTTCAGATATTGAAAATATGGTCTCTTCCCACTCCATATCTCATATGGTGTGGTAGGCACAGTCTTAGTTGGAACTCGGTCCAAAAGGTATGCAGCTGATTCTAGCGCATATCCCCAGAATGATCGCGGCAACTCAGCGTTACTCATCTTGGACCGTACCATATCCAATAGGGTTCGGTTCCGTCTCTCCGATACACCGTTATGTTGCGGAGTGTACGGAGGAGTAAGCTGAGAGAGAATTCCATTCTCTTTTAAGTAATCCAGGAACTCGGCACTTAAGTATTCTCCACCTCGATCAGATCTCAGTGTCTTGATACTTTGCCTGTTTGTTTTTATACTTCATTCTTATATTCCTGGAATTTTCCAAAGGTTTCGGATTTATGTTTCATTAAGAAGACATATCCGTACCTTGAAAAGTCATCCGTAAAAGTAATGAAGTAAGAATAACCGCTTCGCGCATGCATAGACATTGGACCGCACACGTCACTGTGTACGAGTCCCAAGAGCTCGCTCGCTCTTACTCCGTGTCCAGTGAACGGAGTCTTTGTCATCTTTCCTTTGAAACAGGATTGACAAGTTGCATATGATTGATATTCGAACGGATCCAAATATCCTTCTGTATGTAACTTCGTCAACCTTCTCTCATTGATGTGACCCAGTCTACAATGCCATAAGAAAGCCTGATTTGTTTCCGGAGACTTTCTTTTGTGTGTATTCTGGACATTGAAAATCTGTGGTTGGTTTAATACGTATATACCATTGCTTAATGTACCTGACCCAATCAAAACATGATTAAGGTGAATGTTCACAACATTACTTACAAATGCAAATTCATAACATTCTTTAGATAATAAAGATACAGATATGATATTACAGGTTGCATTGGGTACAAAATAACAATCACGCAAAACCAAAACGTGTCCATCTGCAATCCCAGGTGATAGTCCCCCGCGGACTCAGCATCCATGCTAGCTCCGTTTGCAACTCTGAGGGTCATATCACCTGCCTTCAAAACCCTACGCCTTCTCAGTGCCTGTAAAGAATTACAGATTTAAGATCCTGATCCGGTATCCAATACCCAGGATGTAGAGTTTATTGATAGACAGTTTTCAATAACATACACACCTGAAGCTGAAGCCGCAACTTGCTTCAGATCCTGGTTTCTGGCCTTCCAAGCCCTGCAATCCTTTTTCCAGTGTCCACTCTTATGACAGTAAAAGCATTCTTCCTTTCCCACAAGCTTTCCCTCTACCTTTGTTGCATTTGCCTTTCCCTTCGTATCCGCTTTACTAACACCGCCCCTTGGTTTGGCGGGGGCTTTCTTCTTCTTTCCCTTGGCTTTCGCCTTGGACCTAGAAGAGGAAGATCCTCCTACAAACAAAGTGGATGTTTCCCTACCTTTCTGTAGGGTTCCCTCTACACTCCTCAGCATGTTGACGAGTTCTGAAAGTTCAACTTCTTTTTCTTGTAAGTTGAAGTTCAGGATAAACTGGGCGTAAGTGGAAGGAAGGGACTGGAGAATCAAGTCCGTGTAGATCTCGTTCTCTAATGTGGTCCCAAGGTCCGCGAGCTCCTCAATGAAGCCAATCATCTTAAGCACGTGTTTCGCTACCGATGATCCGACGGCCAATCTCGCCGAAAACAGCTTTTTCGAGACTTCGTATCTGGCGATACGGGATTGCTCTCCATACAGTTCTTTTGTATGGAGAAATATGGATTAAAGGTCCATTTTCTCGTGCCTCCTTTAATGTTCATTGTCCACAGAGGCAAGCACGAGGCACTTGTCCTTCGCGCAGTTGATTTCCCAGGTCTTACGGATTTCCTTATCCGCGACGCTGATTTTGGGACCTGGGGCAGGGGGAGCTTTGGTGGTAAGGAGATACCCCAACTTGTTATAAGTGATTGCCATTTTGACATTCCTGAGCCAATCTTTGTAGTTTGGCCCTGTCAGTATGTTTTTATCTAGTAGTCACTTAAGTCCAGTCATGATGTTTGGTCGCTGCAATTAGGAGAGAGAGAAGAAACACTTTAGCATGATACTCTTTCAAGTTTAGAGTGGTTCTTAATTTGTCTAAAAAGGATGGCTCCCACTGTCTCTCGATTCCCTCCTCAAACCAAAAAGGAAGAATTAGTCAGGATCAATCTCACCGTACAATACTTGCTTAACCGCTCAGCCAGGCCAGTGTGGGTACTTCGAGGGAGGTTTTCCAACGCTTTCATGAACTTCCTTAATTAAATAACCTCTTTTCCCTGTGGGCGTAGCCCCGCTAACACCTTTCTAGACACCTACTTGGTTTATAGCATTGATCGTTAAGTGAGAAAGTTCCGGAGGAGTAGCATATACTCACAGTAGGATCGGGATCCAAATAACATCGTATGACAAAACTGAAGGAATCCTACCAGAATCATCACACTCTAAATGGTATACAGCGCTAGCAAGTTTTAGTTTCTTTAGAAACTCCCGATGTGGATTTTTGCCCCATGCTCTTATGACCTTGGCGTGAGGTCAAAATGTCATAAGTCACATGTCAAGTTCTACCCAACATTATCCAGGTTAATTTGAACCCACCCGTATCTACCCTTGACGTAGGCCAAAATGGCAGTACGACTGTCTCAAACCAACGCATTCTATCTATTCAATAGATAAATATCCGGCAGCTACCAATCACTATGCCTTGGTGTGAGGTCAAAATACATAGCTTGAATACTACCGAATATTTAACTGAAATGATGGAGGGCTATGAATGGTTTTGGCAAAACCGTGAACGTAGTGAACTTGATAAAATTGATGGAACGAGATAGCTTTTAAAAGGAGTGGCTTAAGCTCCGCGTTTAAAAGTTGTATTTGAAAAGAAACCGAGTGGTTTTGAAAGTGTTCCAACGACTCTACTTTGGTTTATTTTCTTGCATTAATTTAATGTGTCCCATCATTTAATCCTACCATTGCAGAAAATAACGAAAATATGACGTACGCTTATGCCATCCGCATTCTCCACGGGGCCCCATCATTACCCGTTAGGTTACTTAACTAACGAGAGAGCGGGGGCTGGACTAGCGCGGATGCAAAACATAAGCAATGCCTAAAAAGATATCATATATGGATATACACATTCGTCACATGCAATGATAGCCATTCCAGATCACAGATGAACACATTGGATATACTAGGAATCCGCATTCCGTATGAGCCTGTAACGAAGAGCGGATTACACGGTCGCGATGAATAGCCAAGACCCCACCCTAGACCCCTACGGGTGCGGCAAACTACCCTCCAAGTACCCGAAGCGAAGCAACCTCCCTCAACACCGTGAGTAGGCCACTCGGCACTTCGAGATACCCGGTAGTTTGTGCACCCCACCTTGGGTCTATCCTAGGAGTAAAAACAGTAAAAGAAATTATACAATGAAGGCTACAACCCCATCCCGGTTGTGCGGCCATATAAATAATATTACATCAATTATAAATTACATGAATTGAAAGAAAAGGAAAACTCTTATCTCACAACCCCCGGCTATTCATCCGCGACAATCCAATGAATTCATATACACATACCATCAACATTACAAATCACAGATATGTATAACCCCCACTAATTGACGTATAGCGATTAGTAGATGTTCAATACATATATCACATCACAGATATAAACCCGTTAGCTTAAGTCTTTAGAAGTTCGATCAAAATACGGATTTTTAAACCCCAAAAACAAATTTTGCTTTCTGGAAAATCTGGGCAGAAAAATCATATTCCAAAAATCCCAAAATACCCCAGTAAATACACTGCAGCAAATCCGATCCACGGCCAAGTCAACTCGGACGCGGATCCGCGGCAAGAAGCTGTTCTTGCCGCGTTTCCGTGGAGAGTTGGTCGGTTCTGTAGATCGTTTTTCTGCAGTGTACACTAAAAACCCTGAGTCGATTTTTGGTATATGTTAAATAATTTTTACAGCAGTTTAAAAATCGATAGAAAGTTTGAATTCCGGGCATGTTTCGTGACTTTTTCTCCGATCGAACTTCTAGTTACTTTGCTAACATGTTAGATAGTGTTTAACCTGGCTCTGATACCACTGTAAGTCCACATTACCCTTCCCCGGTTCTTTGGGGTTGCGGAAATAGTGAAAAAACGATTTTTCTTTGGTGGTAACATGGACTCAAAATACAGATCTTTGTTAAACAACTATATAACAACCTAACTCGGAGTTTTACCTACTCGGTTAGGGGGTTATACCTTAACTTGAACTCCTTCTCTTCGACTCCTTATGGTGGTCGGATGGTTCTCTCCTCTTCATCTCCTTGTGCCGAAGATGGATCCACCTGAAAGCTTCTACCTTTGGCTCCAACCTCAATCTTGAGGAATCTAGAACACTTGGTTTGCTAGACCTTGTATACTAGGATGAGTAGAGAAGTGTTTTGGGTTTTATCTCTATGGTTCTTGCTTCTTAACACATGAGACAATAGAACCATGAACTAGAGAGAGAGCAAGAGGAAGAGGGAGAGCTTGAGGATGAGAGAGAATGAGAATGATAGAATGAGCAAGACTTTTTTCTCACCCTTGCTCTCATAATCCAAAATAATCATAACTCATAATAATAATTGAGTATTATGTGATGGTTGTTATCATATAAAATGGAAATATCATTTCATGCATTAAATGCAATTTGTGAACAAAGAAGCAAGCCAAGGTCAATGCAAAGAAATGATAGCCATTGTCATGATGATGGTCAACAAGTCCAACCTAGAAAACCGGTCAACTAAGTCAACAAGTCAACCAAGTCAACCTTTCAACCCAACCATGGCACAATAATACTTAATTAATATTATCATTAATCATATTTCTTATTCTCATTAGGGTTTAGCAAAAGTCAACAGTCAACAACCCTAATGAGAATCCTCTGCCTCTGTCTCTGTCAACCGTGCATACACACCCGCATCCGCGTTCCGAGGAACACGAATACAAATGAGATAAAACCAATCCCAAAACGTACACTAGGATCTGGTTTAAACCAAAGCCCGCTAGTGATAACTGCCCGGACACTAAACGTGCATAAGTGCACGGATGTGACCAAACCCTATCGCAAAACTATGCGACCTCTACTCTTTTGCCTATAGGAGAATAGCTCTCTGTGTGGGACACTAAAGACTCGACACTACGCTGGCAGTGGGTTTAACCACAGACCGTAAGCGGCACTAGCTGTGCGTAACGGCCCCCAGGTAGATGCCGATAAGAAGACGGACGAGGTGAAACCCATCTGAACTCCTACTGAGCCTGAATGTGACAATCTGCGTACAGTCCGTTCTGTTCGTCTGAGAATATCGCATGGCGGGCCTAGAGGGGCGGTGAACGTCAGTCCCCTAAAAGCGGTACAAGTCATGCCGGAGTGTAGCCCAGAACACCCTGAGATAACACTGGAAACCTACCAGTATATCTCGCTTGTCCAGGCCAGGGACTTTGTGTAATGGCTCTCCTAGACACAGCGCGATATCAACCCCCAATACCGGGAGAGACGAATCCTGTCTAACCGTCACTGCCTTCAAGTGCTTCAGGACTGCTCCCAACTACTACCTGTTTGCACGACTCCTTTAAGCCGTGGTAGGGTAGTAATCTAAGTACAGTAGGAACACACTGGAGGCGAAGTGACAGTGTCAAGTGAGCGAACTAAGCTGTACTCATGTCACCTGGGAACGGATAACTGACAATAGGTATAGTACCAACCAACAGTTCCCGACAAGTCATGTCCAGTGTACTCGTAACCTAACGAGCACCCGTATACTATTTCAAGTACGACGTACTAACGGCTGTGGGACAGACCGTCTCCCATGCTGGGATGAGAAGCGCATACGCTAGTCTACTTCGGAGCATCGATACCCTGTCTCGATAGTCCTACGACTAGGGACCTGCATAAGGATGTGCTTGTGGATTACCCAGCCCCCACGAGTGTGACTGCCATCACAACGCTGGTAATCAAGCAAAAATCCTAAGGGCTCCACTAATGTGTATAGGTGATGTACTAAAAGAAACACATGTAGACATTAAAGTAGAAACAAACCAAGTAGCATACTACTATTTTGAGCAAGATTGTCTATACAAGGTGAATATCCCAAGCTTCCATTAAGTAATATACAAACTAGTATGATACAGTAATGGCCTCTAGGGCATATACACAAACAATCTCTAATACAAGAAACTAGCTATGTGATCCCAGATTTTGTATATAGAGAAAACCCAAAAATCAAACAGGACCAAATACACCTAAACAAAAGCAGACAACTACCCATAAAAACCCACACCCTAACTCTACCCTACGGCTGAGGTCGACGGATTTCAAAGGAATGTCGTCGGCCATGGTCCGAGCCTAGGGGTTCGTGCTTCAGGTGAAGGATTAGGGTCTCTGGTACAACACAACTACAATGATAGATTTTCTAGTATACTCTCGAGGTCACAGCAGATCACAGATATCATATATTGACACTAAAAATACGATTTTTACCCGAAATGAAACTAAACACGTTTTAAACTGAAACTAACAAGCTACGCAACACAATAAACACCTACCTAATAGAAAGAGATCATTACTTACTCCCACAAGCTCAAAGATCCTAGCTTTCCAAGCTCCAAGGCATCCAAGAGGCAAAACAAGTCTAAACATGTGATTTTTGTGAGATTTGAAGAAGTTTAGTGAAGGTTTAGTGAAGAGAATGATAAGTGTTCAGTTGAGGCTATGAGGAATGAGAAAAATAATGAGAGATAGAGAAAATGAGAGGATGAAAGGGAAAGGAAAGAGAGAGGTGAGGGTAAGAAAGAGTGAGGTGAGTGCACCCTTGCATTAACTCTTCATTAATGCAAGCCATGCCTCATAAGTGAGTCACCAATGCCACCTCCTCCCAAATCCAAAATAAGGCAAAGAAATATCTTACAACAAGAAATTTCTAGAGGTTTAATCAAGGCAAAGGATTAGGTTAAAGCAAAGGATTAGGATTAGGGTTAAGTTGTCATGGTTGCTAAACTAGATTACACAAACACACCCTCACATAAACATGCACATGTGTGTGCATGCCATAACAAATAAAAATAATTTATTAATTAAATGTTATAAAATGTGAGGAACCCAAATTGGTAAACTTTTTACCAAAAACCCGCATTATCATCTAATTAACACTAATCAAAATCTAAGGCGTTACAATCTCCCCCCTTTATAAAAATTCGTCCCCGAATTTAAAAGTCTCACTAAGCGTACCTTCAAAAAGATGAGTACAAAACTCCCAAATCTCGCTCGCAGCCTCCCAAGTGATCACCTCACTATACGGATACGCCAAAGAAACCTCCACAGATGGTAAGATCCTTGACCGAAGTTTCTCCACCTGCCGATCCAATAACATTATCGGCTGCCGGTGAACAAAAAGATCGCGCCCAAGCTATTCGGTCTGATGCTGAATCATGTAAGAAAGGTCATGAAGGTATTTGCGAAGTATCGACACAAGGAATATGGGATGAATACTCAATAATCTGGGCGGAAGTGCCAAATTATAGGCAACGGAACTAACTCGCTTGAGGATCTCAAAAGGACCTACAATTCTGGGACAAGCTTCCCAAAACTCAACACGTCATTCATCGGAAAATCCATAGGATTACATGATCTCCCACTGCGAACTCAAGTCTGCGACCACCACGGTCGGCATAAGACCTCTGTCTGCACTGGGCTGCTCTCATCATGACCTGAATCAACTAGACCATCTCCGAAGCCTCTCGACTAGCTGTGGTCCAAAAATCCTACTCTCGCTGTCACGACCCGAAAAGTACGGAACATGACCGGCACTTAAATTACGAAACGTCTCGAGGCGTACGTAATCTAAGTAAGCCAAAACCCAGAAAACAAAACCAAATAAATCAGTAGAGTGTAGGAAAAACCAACTTAAATCAAGTAGATTAGCAACATAAGCCGAAATATGCATTTTAAAATTCCAAATCTTTTCTGAAAATTTCGAAAGAGTCTCCTTTGTAAATACTGGACCCAAACGGGATACAACATGAATAGTATACGAAATAAAATAAAAGGCATCCCCAAGCGGGAGCTAGCTCTTCGTCAATCGACGGTCACAACCACGCAAGTAATATAATATACAACGCCGAAGGGCGAGGATCAAAACTCAAAAGAAACTCAAAATCAACATGAAAACCATAATAATACAACGCGTGACTCTAAGGTCGAAATAACAACAACTGGTTTTCTATCTCTATCAAATATACAAATCTGGTTGATGGAGTATCTAGATACAACTGAAAAAATTGTCACGTCCCGAAAGTACGGAACAAGACCGGTACTTAAACAACGAACGTCTCGAGGCGTACGTAATCTAAGTAAACCGAAAACCCCGAAATCCAAACCAAGAAAAGTAGTAGAGTGAAGGAAAACCAATTTAAGATCAAGTAGTTTTAATAGTATAAGCCGAATTATGCGGTTTTAAAAACATCAAATATTTCCTGAAAATTTCGGCAGAGTCTCCTTTGTAAATACTGGCTCCCAAACGGGATACAACATGAATAGTATACGAAATCAATAAAAGGCATCCCCAAGCGGGAGCTAGCTTTTCGTCAATCGACGGTCACAACCACACAAGCAATATAATATACAACGCCAATGGCGAGGATCAAAAACTCAAAAGGAAACTCAAAACCACAAGAAATCCACAGAAATATAACGCGCGACCCTAAGGTCGAAATAATAACATTACCGGTCTCTATCTCAAAATAAATACATATTTGGTTGATGGAATTTACTAGATACAACTGAATAATATTATACAAGTAATATGATGGGTACGATACCAATAAACCCACCTACTAGCAAGTCACCCGAAAGAAACAGTGCCAGCAAAGCCGTAATGAAACCTGTACGGCAAAACCTGCAAGGAACTGTGGCACAACGGGGGTGAGTTGTCAACTCGTGAGTAGAAAAACATCTACGAACATAAACCGCATGAGCAACACAAACCTAGGTCAACGATCATAATATATCCTCAAATATATATAACATGCAGCCTATAACAATGACTAGGGTAAATATCTAACCCGAGTGTAATTCCATGTGCCCGTGTCAGTGCCTCAGGTAGCAATATATCATATGAATGAGGTATGAATGCATGAAAACAGAATACATGTAAATGAAGAAACTGTTTTCATAATTTAGTGAGATTTCCTTTGTATTTTTAAAATGAGGTATCATAAATGAAATCAGCATCAACAGTGTCTAGCATCGACACAAAACATAAATCTCAATGTCTCAAAACCTCAGGCTCCGGCTATCCGGACTGGCCTGTGTCATCAAATCTCAGTACCTCAATATCTCGAAATCTCAATGTTTCAATCTCAATATCTAGGGCGCCGTCAGTCCAGACCGGCCCCTACCATCCATCTCAAGACCATGACGGTATCCTTCGGATATCCGACGCGTTGAGTAAAATCACCGGTAGGTAGTCTCCCCCTGCCAGGCTCATCGTCATCACCACGAGCTTCTTGCCCCGGGGTACCTTACCGGGTCCACCATGTACCCGAAACGGTTCATCCAACTCCTCGAATCGGGTTTCGAAATCCATCAGCAAACTCATGGTGGACGACTCATACATCATGGGAAAAACCGCGCTTTTCATTTAAAAAGAGAAAGAAGAAGTTTGTATATGTTTTGCGGTTTTCCCCAAATCCAGAAAATCTCATGGAAATCCGAATCCAAAATCTCAATAGCACGTAAAAAGTGAATATATGCATGAGAATCCATGAATGCGGCATAACAATGAATAACAGTATGCATGAAGTAGCAGGTAATAACTACAATGTCTAAACTAACATATAAGGCAAGTACACTAATATCATGTCAAAACTACTAGCTAACAAGCTAAATGAAGCAATAATATTCTCTAAGTGTACGTGACATGGCAATTACCGATGATGATGTGTGTGAGCCGGCAAGTAAGTGTACGTGGTACATACGCATCATCGGTAATGGTGCTGGTGTCCTAACCACAAGATATCAACAGTAGAATATGAAGCATAATATAAGCATGTGATGCGGAGCGAACAACAATAATGAGCGGGAGCTGAATACTAGACGTAACGATAACTAATCTGCATTAACTTAATATAAGTCCTACAATGGTGCCTTTTGAAATAACACGAATCGTGGGGTTTTGAAAATAGGGGCTACGGTGTTTTTAAGAAAAGATACGTTTTTTGAAATATCCGTAGAATCTCTTGACTTGTCTTTTAAAATACGCACGATTCGTAAGCTTTGAAATAGGTAGGAACCGAATCTAATCTAACAACTAACTAAACTAAAGGGCTAAGCTACAAGCTAGACTACAGGTAAGGAAACCGTCTAACATCTGAGTCGATACATATACATACCTGTATATATATTAGTCGGTGATCCCGCCTCAATAATATCATATCCGATACCATATCTATAATCAGACATCCCAAGTCAAGAGTGCGGATCAATCATCAAGATATAGCTCGTACGTAAATCCGTCGTACGGCATCCCCAAATCTGGGTACGGGTCAATATCATATTCCTCACACTATTCCTTTGGTATCCTTTTTATCCAAGATCATAGTCTAGGGTACTGACCTATGTCTAGTACAATACTAATATCCTCAATATACTCATGATCTGACTACTGATCGACAATCTCGTACAAACCGATATCGTCAGCACATATCATCATCAAGGGGTATACATCGCCCGATATGGCCTAATATCAATATCCTAGCATATCATGCCTCATATCACGATCACATGTCGACCATTTTATTTATAACACTATTCACCCGTATCGCCGCCCCAAGATCCGCTATATCACCAGGACGTACCTCAAGTACGAATCCTGCCATATCACCGATATCACAAGCTCAACACAAATCTCATCGACTCATCTCAATCCCAAGTATCATCCTCAAATCCGTACGTGAACACATAGTCCCATACCCATGTGAACACATAACTATATATATTCCCGTAAACACAAATGGAAGAAGAATGTATGCAAGTATGGGTGGGTGTGTGCATATATGGTGCGACCACTACTCTAGGGTTTCGCGATACTAAACCATCCATATTTATAATCAATAAACTCAAACAAAATATAATCAATAAATGTGTGTATACGTATTCGTATACATCACCACGAACTGCGGGGGTGCTATACGCCATCCACCCGACTTCTCCCCGTAGATATAAATCTACTCACCTGGTCCTCGCTCGCCGGTGCCGACGTCGCCATGCGCTTGCTTGTCGTCTCGAAGTCCACATGGGGTACCTACATATCATAACGCACCATATCGCATTAAAATCCGACTCATGACCAAAACGACGCACGAATCCCACATAGGTCAAAACCTATGGTTGCTTTCACAAATCGACCCAAAAACCGTCGACGTCAGCGTACAAACGCCAAACCATCGAGAAAACTCCCAACACACTCATTTGTACAATTACAATCACTAATTATAATATAAAATAGCTTAAAATTCACAAAAACCCCAATTTCACTTAAAAAGTCATTTTTCCGAAAATCTAGCAAGCACAAATCACCGTTTTAGTACAAAACTCGATGTATAAACGAATCTAGCGACCACAATATTCACTAAATATCTTAAATAAGTCATAAAAACAATTCCCATAATTTAATCTCGTTAAATTCCAAAAACCCTAAAATTCTAGTTTACAAAATACCTAAATTTTAACAATTTTATAGCAAAAATGCACAAACTACAATCTAGCTTGGATTTTCATGAACTAAAGTATTAAACTACACTTTAAAATGTTAATAATGCCATGAATACCCTAATTAGATTTTTGTCTCCATTATTTAATTAAATTCCAAAAACCTAGTTTGCTTAAAAACTTGATTTGGACAAATTAAATGCAACAATTTACATAATAGCAACAAGATTAGGTTTTCCAAACCTTAAGAGGTTCAAATACACAATTAAAGCATGAACAATTTATCAAAACCCTTAACTTGATCCAAACCCAATTCCTTACAATTTCAACTTGAAGGGTAAACCAAGTTAACACCTAATTAAACACTTAATTAAGCTAACATAAGCAATAATCAACAATTTAACTATAAGGTTAACATTATACCTCCATAATTTTATTGATCTCACATGAAATCTAGCCTCCCAAAATGCTGTCTTTTCACCAAAGTCCATGCATGTTAAGGTAAGGAAAAATGGGTAAGAGTTGGATTTGGATTTAGCTTTGAATTTACATGGATTTTGAGGCATTTTGATGAATTTTTTTGAAGAGAAAAGAGAGGTGAACATAGAGGGGCTGCTGCTGATTTTGGGGAAGGGGGGCTCAGCCACTTTGAGGGGGGAATGAAGAGAGAGAGAGGTGTTGAAAGTCAACAAAGTGGTCCAAGTCAACAAAGCCCATACACTTTTATCTATTCTCTTTCTAAATTTTCTTTTCTTTTCATGGAAATAGAGTGGGGAAATGGGGTAGGGGCTGCTGAAATTCAGCCAAGGGAAGAAATAAATGGAGGTGTGTGAGTGTGGGTATGGGTGTGGGGTGATGGAAAATGATAAATACAATACCCCAAACATCCATTTACACTAAAAAAAAGCTTTTTTTCTTCAATAATTTCTAAACCGTTTTGGCAAACGATTTCGTTTCAAAAACCACATGATAAAATTTTATTTAATGTTTTATGATGCACAAAATTTGTTTCAACTCATTCCAATTTGTAATTTTCCCTAATTAAATGTATTAGTGACGGCTTAAAATAATAATAAAATAATTTTTTTCAGAAAATTTGAAATTTCACCAGTGGCTCAATAAGCACCAAATACTAGTATTTACATAGCTAGAATATGTATATTTAATTTTTATAATAAGATATTTGTATTTTGACTTTTTACAGAAACCCCCTTATTTTACCGATTTTTCGAAATTTCACCGAAACGATTTTCAAAACGTTACAATCTTCCCCCCTTAAAGAAATTCGGTCCCCGAATTTAAATTCAAACTCCCTCCAAATACAAAAACATCTAAGAAAAACCATCAAGTCGTCGGGGCTCCGAAATCATAAGTACATAAAACGCATCATAGCGCAATACATGCGCATGAGTAATGAGCAGATAACTCAAAATCAAAACTCCGTCAAGCATCCCGCAATCATCGGAGTCACGGTAAAGATACAAATGTCAAATCCAATACTAAACCAATATGATATAACTCGAAACTATACATGTAAATATCAAATCTATATATGTAAATATCTGAAGGAAATGAATGCCAAATATATTCAGGTACTGTCCTCTGACTAGTCCTGCCCAGTACGAAAACACATAGCAAATATCATAAAAACGTACTGCTCTATAGGAAAAATTAATCACAAATACGCGTATGAATACTACGTGCGTCTGGTGCGCATGGAAATCAAAATCCATATACGTGCCATACAAGTGCACAGAAACAAGATCTAAGTGCATTGGGTGTGCACAAAGCATCTGTCGTAGGCAACGTGTGTGCCTGACAGCAAAATCAGGTGCAGCCAACATGCACGAAGAATCTCGATTTAGTGCATGTACGGCAAAACCTGCAAGGAACTGTGGCACAACGGGGGTGAGTTGCCAACTTGTGAGTAGAAAACATCTACGAGAAGAAATCGCATGCATAACGCTATCCTAGGTCATATCAGGTAATATCCTCAAATAATATTCTGATCCATCTACATATAAGTGCAATACTACGTGCTCGTGTCAGTGCCTCAGATAGCAACATATCAAAAATATGATGTATGAATGCATTACGAATGGAAACAGAATATATCATGAGTGAAACAACTGTTTTCTTTAATCAATGAGATTTCTATATGTATATCAATCAAGTATCATCAATGAAAGCAACAGAGAAATCAGTGTCAGCATCGACACAAACCATAAGTCTCGGTATCTCAATATCAAATCTCAATATCTCAAATCTCATATCTCAAATATCAATATCTCAGGCATCCGTATCATCTGCGGGATCGGCCCGCGGGCTCCGGCAGAACGGATCAGCCTGTATCCATCTCTTGACTCCGGCCGGTATCCTCCGGATAACCGACGAGTCCAAATAATATCACCGATAGGTAGTGCTCCCCTGTTAGGCTCATCGAATACAACTCGAGCTTCTTGCCCCGTGGTACCATACCGGGCCCACCATGTACCCGAGACGGTTCATCCAACTCCTCGAATCGGGTCTCGAAATCCAACAACAATCATGAAAACTCTTGGTGGACGACTCATACATCATGAGAAAACCGCAATTTGCATTTTAAAATGATGATACTAAACTTTTATTAAATTCTTGCGGTTTTCCCCAAAATCCAGAAATCTCACGTAAATCCGAAATCATCAAAATCATGATACCAATAAATAGTGAATACCGGCATAAATCTTCATAATACTGCTTAACCAATGAATATATGAATGCACTTAATATCATGCAATGAATGGAATATTTAAACTAGCATATGGAAGCTATAACATATTGCGACTATCAGCTATCAAGCTATGTCAATGAAAAGGTATTTCCTAAAGTGTACGTGACATGGCAATTACCGATGATGATTTGTGTGAGCCGGAAAGAAAGTGTATGTGGAGCATACGCATCATCGGTAATGGTGCTGGTGTCCTGACAGCATGGTTTCATAATTACTAAGTATACAATAAAGATATAATGAGGCGATAACCGCATAATATAAGGCAAATGAATAGTAATACAGCAATGATATGCGGAGCATGAATAATAACGTAACAATAAGGAATCTACCTTACTATACATGCGATATACTGTTTTGCCATTTGAAATAGTACGAATCGTGGTGTTTTGAAAATAAGGGCTACGGTGTTTTTTAAGAAAATGTACGTCCTTTGAAATATCCATAGTATCCCTTGACATGTCTTTAAAATCCTCACGATTCGTTAGTTTTGGAAATAGGTATCACTCAGGTCCAGTCTAACATCTACTAGGTAACTACAGGTCTAACTAACAACCAATCGGAAGGGGTATAGAAACTACCTAAATCTGAGCCGATATATATATATATGTGTATAATAGTCGGTGATCTCGCCTCAATAGTATCCCATACGATACCCTATATAATATGACATCCTCGAGTCAAGAGTGCTGATCTATCATCAATATATAGCTCGTACGGTAAATCCCTCGTACGGCCTCCCAAATCTGGGTACGGGTCAAATATCACATTTATCTTAATATTCGTCTGGTATCCTTTCCATCATATATAAGGATCTGGGGGTACTGGTCTAAGTCTAGTACAATACTGATACCATCTATGTATATACATGCGTGTGTATGAAAACACCATGCCTGAAGAACCCGCTAAAATATCATGTCGTATCTCAAATACGAACCATATCATATCACCGATCTCATGACCCCATGCCCAATCTCATCGACTCATCTCCAATCCCAAGTGCTTATCCTCAAAATCCATGTATATGTATACATACATACATACATACATACATATATATATATATATACATATCACCATATACGCACAAGTAAAATAGATGTAGGCATGTGTGTGTACGTGTGGGTAAAAACCTATTCTAGGGTTCGCGACTAAGAAGCTAAACTAAGCTACTTCTAACTATCCTAAACTAAACCATAAACACAAAATCATATCTTGATAATCATCCCCGTATCATAAAACACCTATATAAACATATATATCATAAACTATACTACAGACTGCGGCGGTGGTATACGCCATCCACCCGACTTCCACCGTAGATAAAATCTACTCACTTGATCTTCTCTTGCCGATGTCGACGTCGCCACGCACTTGTTTGTTGTCTCGAAGTCCTCGTGAGGGTACCTACATGTCATAATATATCGTGTCGCATTAAAATCCGACTCAAGAGCAAAACGACACACGAACCTCACATAGGTCAAAACCTATAGTCCGCTCAAGAAAAAGAACCAAATAACTCTCGACATCGGTGTACCAGCGCTGAGTGATCGAGAAAAACTCAAACGCACCAATAGTGGTTTCACAATTCACTAACATATATATAAAATAGGGTTTTGTAACATTGTGAAAATCGTTTTGGTGAAATTTCGGAAAATCGGCAAAATAAGGGGGTTTTCTGTAAAAAGTCAAAATACAAATATTTTTATTTTAAAATTAAATATAAATATTCTAATTATGTAATTGTTAGTATTTGGTGTTTATTGAGCCACTGGTGAGATTTCAAAATTTCTGAAAATTTTTCCGAAATTAATTATTTTAATATTATTTTAAGCCGTCACTAATACATTTAATTCAGGAAAATTACAAACTGGAATGAGTTCAAACAAATTTTGTGCATCATTATACATTAAGCAAAATTTTATCATGTGGTTTTTGAATTGAAATAGGGTTGTTATCCGGTGATAGAAAATATCGAAGAAAAAGGCTTTTTTCCGGTGAAATTAGTGCAAACGGAGTGCGGTATAACTTTTATCTTTTCCCAAACAAAACCACACTATATTTTACTCCCTCACACTATTTTTGGCTGATCTTGGCAGCCCCTCTCACTTCATTCTTCAAGTGCCTTCTAGAAATTTGTTTTTTTGAAAAGAAAAGAAAAGGAAAATGCATAAAGGTTGAAAAGACATAAAGATGATGATAATTGATATATTGCAAATTGTGATCCAAATTTCTTAAATTAAACCATTTTTAGCAAACTAGATTTCTATATATTTTATATATTGGTGAGATAAATTCCAATGAATGTTTGTAACAATAGATTATTGTTTAAATGAGGATATTGACATGTTAAAGGAATGGAAAAACTTAGTTTAGTTACTAGTATTATTGATAATTGATAAATTTTGATAAAAATTGCTATTTTTGCTAACTAGTTTTTGGAAATTATTAAATAAATGAGATTTAAAATATAAATTAAGGTTTCATTATATCATTATCATTGTAAATTGTAGTTTGATATATTAATTCATACAAAATCAAGTGTTGTTGTGGAATTGTGGAATTTTGCTTGTAAGTTGTGGAAAATTGATAAAACTGCAAACTAGAAATTTATTCGTAATATAAATTAGTGTAATAAAAATATGATAATGGTTTCTGTAACTTAGTTATGTTATTTAATGAATATTATGACCATTAGTTTCGTTAAACGTCAAGTTTTGAAGTAAAACGGTGAATTGACATTTTCAAGGTTTTCGGAATCGGATGATTTGATCGATTTTAGGGTTCCGATGATTTGAACCAAGTTTAATATTATAAGTAATGGGTTTTGAAACTACGGGTTGTTTATTGGTTTCTACCTCGATCAGTCGGCGTTTGTACACCGATATCGAGCGGTGTTTGGTGCTTTTGCGTGGACGAGACATAGATTTTAACCTATGCTTGTTCCTTGTATCGTTTGACTTTCGTATGTGATTCGGTTTACGATGTTATTTATATGTTTGCGTTTAGGTACCCTTCAAGTGGACTACGGGCGATGAAGAGGAGGATGGCGACACCGTCTTCGGCTGACATGGACCAGGTGAGTAGATGCATATCTACGGGGAGAAGTCGGGTGGATGGCGTTTAGCACCCCCGCAACGTAGAATAGGTATAGTACTTATTGACATTAGGAGACCAGACGCGACCCTAGTAGGACCCTAGTATTGACCCTAGGCTGGACTAGACAGATTTAGGAAGACCATATCGGAGAATGAATACCTTGGAAGAGGTTCGTAGGTTTCAGATAGAACACACCGACGCACACACTGAAACTCGACATGGGGTGCGTGTATGTGGATATATATAGAACTAGGTATAGGTATATACATATATGTACAACACGTATAGGTGATTCATTGATGTGATATGATATCCGAGATATGATGAAACAGTATAACTGGCTTGATGCCGTGATTCTTGACTATACAGTCGTATTGAGTGTTAGCGGATCATTAGAGAATGAGATAATGAACATGATTATATAAGTTATAAGGAGTGGTGGTGATATTGATGTACATGGGACGCTAGAATAGTACCCGGACTGTAACTTGTGACTGATCACTATATGATATATGTATAACTTGATTACGACATTATATTGGTGTGACCTGATGTCGATATCATATAAGTATAACTTAATCACAATAAGATACATATGACATTATACGAATGAGGGGACACCTAGGGGATACTTGACCGTACCCCGATATTGGGATGCCGTACGAGGCTTAGATTTGGTGATTGATTCGCACTCTTGATTCGAGGAAGCCGTACTACGTACGTGATGCTATTGAGGCGGAATCGCCGACTTTTGGAGATAATGATTCAGACCTTAGGTAGACTCTAGTTTCCTACTGACTAGTCTATTAGGTTTAGTTCCTTAGGATGTTAGATGGATACTGGTTTAGGTTCGACTCACACAGTGGATGATGCACACCTGCATTTACATTCATACTATAATCATCATGGTGCATGTTCTTTTATATGTTGCTATAATCAATATAAACTTTACCGGTTAGGACACCAGCACCATTACCGATGATGCGCATATTCCACGCACACTTATTTGCCGGCTCACACACATCATCATCGGTAATTGCTATGTCACGTACACTTTAGATCATATTATATTTTTTTTGATAGAATCAGTTAACAACTAAACCGATATAATATTGTGATTACTCTCTGATGTTAGTATAGACATGATATTCATAACTTAGACATTCCTGCATTCATATGTTCATGTTATCGCACAGTATTATGAGCATATGCCGACATTTATCATATACTACTCATGATTTTGAGATTTGGATTTCTGTGAGATTTCTGGATTTTTGGGGGGAAAACCGCAAGAATATATATAAAAAAAAAACTTCTCTCTCTCTCCTCTTCTCTTTTTAAAATAAGATGCGGTTTTCTCATGATGTATGTGTCGTCCACCATGAGTATTTCATGTTTTCTGATGGATTTCGAGACCCGATTCGAGGAGTGGATGAACCGTCTCGGGTACATGGTGGGCCCGGTATGGTACCCCGGGGCAAGAAGATCGAGTTGTAGACGATGAGCCTGGCAGGGGAAGGCTACCTACCGGTGATGTCTGGCGCGGCGGATATCCGGAGGATACCGACCGTTGTCGTGGGATTTGATGATATGGGCCGATCCGGACTGACGGAGCCCGACATATTGAGACTTGAGATTACATGTGTTGTGTCGATGCTTGACACGGATTTCTATGGATTTCATTGTTGAGATTTCAGATGCTTATACACACTTTACTATGATAATAGCTAAAGAGTTCTTATTCATGTATATCTGGATTTCAGGATTTGTTACTTTACATTCATGGTGCATGCATTTCATTTCATATGACATAGTATTATATTAAGCACTGACACGAACACGGATTATCTGCACCTACACGTAGTATTACCCTGCTATTACTAGTTGTTTGGGATATAGTAGTGTATTATTATGACCTAGGATAGCGTCGTGCATTCGATTTCTTTTCGTAGATGTCTTCTATTCACGAGTTGGCAACTCACCCCCGTTGTGCCAAATTCTTTTCAGGTGCGATGTACAGGTTTCCCTTGGCAGTTGCTGGCACATCATTTTCATTTCGGGTGATTTGCACGGTAGGTTGGTTCATTTGTATCTGAACCGCCGTTGTATTTTTATTATTTCATTTGTATCTAGAAAGCTCCATCAGCCATATTTGTATTACTTGATAAGTTTATTGGACCAGTTGCTTATTTCGACCTTAGAGTCGCGCATGTGTTATTCTGATCTGGTGGTTTTTGTTTTCTTTTGAGATTTGAGCCTCGCCCTTTGGCGTTGTATATTTTTGTGATTGTTGTGGTTGTCTCCGCCTGTTGGCGTTGAGCTAGCACCCGTTTGGGGATGCTTTTTATTGTTTATTCATATTTTACTTGTTGTACCCGGTTGGGGGCCAGTTTTACAGAGGAGACTCTGCCGAAATTTTTGGTAAAATTTGCTGATGTTTTATACTTGTTTTATTTTCTTTTCTTCTTTTTCTTCTTTTATGGTTTAGATTTCTGGGCTTCGGCTTACTTAGGTCACGTGGCGCCTCTAGACGCTTCGTAATCTAAGTGCCGGTCACGTTCCGTACTTTCGGGTCGTGACAAAGTTGGTATCAGAGCGCTAGGTTTAACCCTGTATAAGTCTAGGTGACCCTTGGTTGATGGAGTAGGCGATTTAGGTAGAGTAACGTACCGTGGGTATGGTCCGCGGCATACTTACGATACGCTACTCTGCTTAAGGAGCCTTAGGATGTACATTTGCTTGCACCGTATTTCATTCGTCCCTTGATCTATCTTCGTCAATGTCGGAGGGTGGTTCTGTTACCACGAGCGCATGGGCAGAGGAAGCTGCGGCTCAAATGCAATAACCATTAGAGTATTGGTTATTCTTGAGGATTGAAGCATTGCTTAGCGTGCGGTCGAAGGGTATTCACATGCCGTCCGGATGAAGTTAAAAGGTTCGAACGATTATCAGAAAACCATTTTCCTAAGTTTAAAGTATTCGGAAGAACATGCAGGTATTTCGATGGACCCTCTAGAAGAATGAAACCCTAACTCGACATAATGACCACGAGAACGCCCTTGAACCTTAGGGTTTACGGCAGTTCCGCTGTGCCATTAGTGAGGCTTGGGTTTGCCCTTCTACAGCTGGATCATCGATGCTGGGGTATGTACCGGATATTTTTAAACTGTACTTGAGTTTTGAGCTCTCGGGGATTATGGGATTTTGATGGATCGATCAAAAAGTTTAATGTAGTCCGGACATCAAGTGAAGGGATCGACTATGTGGGAGGCTCTAGACATGAGTATGGCCGTTGGTAGCGCAGTCAGCACACCTATGAAAGAACGAGTTCGAAGCGGTCGGCATCAGAGGAAAGAGGCGCACATTGACGATAGTGGTTACGATTGTGATTTAGTGATTTGAATTTTCTATTTTCGTTGATTGGATTTTTGTATTTTGAGGACTTTGTTCTACGATTGGTATTTCCTGTGTGTACCTTCATTCTATTTGTGTTTCATATATCAGTTGTATTGATGATGTTGAGTACACACCCAGTACACTTGATTTGGTTTTACATATTTTGAGATTTTGAGTTGATTTCGTGTATAGGGGTTACACATGATTTTGACTTATGTTTTGACCTAGTTTTCGTGCATTTTTGTACTGTGATTTCGATTTTGATGTTCGATGTATGTTTTCGTGCACCATGTGCACCTGATTAGGATTCTTGCGCAGACTTGGCGCACTTAATGCGATTTTGTGCACACCAGATGCACTAAATCGGGGTTTTGTGCAGATTAGATGCACCTGATGTTGAGTCGTGCACACCCGTTGCACTTGACAGATGTTTTTGGTGCACACCTGTTGCACTTAGTTTTGTTTTGTGGGTATTCATGGTTTCTGCATTTGGTTTCGATTTCAGTGCGCACCGGACGCACATGACATTTTATTGATGTGATTGGAATTGATTTCAGTTTGAGCAGTATATTTTCATAATGATTATTATTTGATTTAGTAACCAGGCGGGACGTGTATGTTAAATAAAAGATATATATAGCTATTTTTTTAAAAAATAAACGTCCGCTACTTATGCCGTGACACGTGCATCACATGGCAATTTTCAAAAAGGGGGTTTGCATATTTCCTTATCCGGATATTTGTACGGTTTCACTATGATGCACACTATATATAAGTTATAGATTGATGTATATTATAATGGTTTTCATATTGGGTTATGATATTTTATTCTCGCCATAACTTTGATGATTGCATTATGCTTGACGGAGTTGATTTTTGTTATGTATTGATGATTTCGGAGCCCCGACGATTTGAGTATTTTGATAAATGTTTTAGTATTTGGAGGGGGAGTTTTAATTTAAATTCGGGGACCGAATTTCTTTAAGGGGGGAAGATTGTAACATTGTGAAAATCGTTTTGGTGAAATTTCGGAAAATCGGCAAAATAAGGGGGTTTTCTGTAAAATGTCAAAATACAAATATTTTTATTTTAAAATTAAATATAAATATTCTAATTATGTAATTGTTAGTATTTGGTGTTTATTGAGCCACTGGTGAGATTTCAAAATTTCTGAAAATTTTTCCGAAATTAATTATTTTAATATTATTTTAAGCCGTCACTAATACATTTAATTCAGGAAAATTACAAACTGGAATGAGTTCAAACAAATTTTGTGCATCATTATACATTAAGCAAAATTTTATCATGTGGTTTTTGAATTGAAATAGGGTTGTTATCCGGTGATAGAAAATATCGAAGAAAAAGGCTTTTTTCCGGTGAAATTAGTGCAAACGGAGTGCGGTATAACTTTTATCTTTTCCCAAACAAAACCACACTATATTTTACTCCCTCACACTATTTTTGGCTGATCTTGGCAGCCCCTCTCACTTCATTCTTCAAGTGCCTTCTAGAAATTTGTTTTTTTGAAAAGAAAAGAAAAGGAAAATGCATAAAGGTTGAAAAGACATAAAGATGATGATAATTGGAGGAAGTTTCTACATGATTCATGACTCATTTCTTTCTCTCCCTCTTCCTCTTGTGGCCGGCCATGATGCCCATGGCAGCCCGCCCCAATTTCCCACCTCATTTTATTACACAAAATCATTAAAAATCCACAAAAATTCAATAAAAAGTGCACAAAATCCTATTTATTCTCTACCCTTTATTCCTTTCTCATTTTTTACATGGAATTTGGAGATGGGAAGCATGCATTTTGGAGGCTCATTTTCATGTTGGATTTCATAATTTTGGAGGTATAAATTTTCTACTTTTGTTTTATTTTTATTAGATGTTTCATTAAGCTTAATTAGATTTAATATGTTAATTCTATTTACTACTTTTAAAAATTCAAGTGAGGGTTTGTAAAATTAAGTTGGGGTTTTATTATATCATTAGGTTTATAATAACTAGATTAGCACTTTTACAAATGGAAAATAATGCATAGTTGATATATTGCAAATTGTGATCCAAATTTCTTAAATTAAACCATTTTTAGCAAAGTAGATTTCTATATATTTTATATATTGGTGAGATAAATTCCAATGAATGTTTGTAACAATAGATTATTGTTTAAATGAGGATATTGACATGTTAAAGGAATGGAAAAACTTAGTTTAGTTACTAGTATTATTGATAATTGATAAATTTTGATAAAAATTGCTAATGTTTTATACTTGTTTTATTTTCTTTTCTTCTTTTTCTTCTTTTATGGTTTAGATTTCTGGGCTTCGGCTTACTTAGGTCACGTGGCGCCTCTAGACGCTTCGTAATCTAAGTGCCGGTCACGTTCCGTACTTTCGGGTCGTGACAGGTTTAAATCATCAAAACTTCAAATTCGCTTTAAAAGCTATTTTTCCGAAACTCTAGTAAGCAACAATTGCAAATTTAGTTCAAATATAGTTGTTTTAACAATTCTAGCGGCTACAATGCTCACTAAATATCTTGATTAAGTCATACAAACTATTTTCATAATTTAATCTCATCACTTTCGATTAATTCTAAAAACCTAGTTTGCAATTTAAGCAATTTGGACAATTTAATTATAACAATTTACAATTTAACAACTAGACTACAATTTGCATATTTTAAAATGTTAAACCACTCATGGAAACCTTAATGATGGGCTAAAAACCCTAACTATATTTTAATCTCATTTATAAATCAATCCTAAAATCTAGTTTGCAACATAATACAATTTGGATAATTTTTAAAGTGAAATTTGCAAACTAACAACTAGGTTGGTTTTTGAAATTCTCAAGATTCTAAATTACACAACACAACCATCATCAAATTATGACAACCCTAACATGATCCAAATCCTCCTCTTGAATTTTCTAAATTTGAAATTAAAACTATGATTAGTTACCTAATTAAGCTAGATTAAAGCAATAACCAACAATTTAACTATATGGTTTAGATTATACCTCCACATTTTTTGTAGATCCCACTTGCCACTAGCCTCCCAAATTGCCATCTTGCTCCTTTATTTATTGTAGCATGGGCCAAGGAAAAATGGGTAGGGATTACATTAAGGATTTATTGAGGTTTTATTGGATTTTAGATGGATTTTTGGGGAATTTTTTGTGAGATTTTGTGAAGAGAATGAGGTGGGAAATGAAGGGGGCTGCTGTTGCAGCAGGGAGGGAGAAGTCTTGGCCAATAATTGGGGAGGAGAGAGAGGGTTGAGGTGTTGAATGAGTGGGGAAGTCAAGGAACCATACTTCTTTGTTTATTCTTTATTGTTTTCTTTTTATCTTTTCCTTTAACAATTAAAGTGTGGATAACTTGGGGATGGGGATGCTGAATTCAGGCACCTTGGGGAAGAGGTTAAGGGTGTATGTGTGTGTATGAGGAATACCAAGTAACATGAAACCATACCCCAAGTCAACAAGCCCAAACCTCAAATCTATTTAATTTATTTTCACAATTTAAACCTTTTTCTATCATATTTTCTAAAACCATCTTAATAATTCATTTTCATTTTAAAAACAATATTTTACATGTTAGTTTAATGTGTCATGATGCAGAAAATTCGTATCAACCCATTCCAATTTGTAATTATCCATAATTAAATGTATTAGTGACGGCTTAAAATAATATTAAAATAATTAATTTCGGAAATTTTTTCAGTAAGCTTGAAATTTTACAACTGGCTCAATAAACACCAAATACTAGCAATTATATAGCTAGAATATGTATATTTGATTTTATGATGAAAGATAATTATATCATGATTTTTACGGAAAGCACCCGTTATTTTATCGATTTTCCGAAATTTCACCTAAACGATTTTCAAAACGTTACAATCTTCCCCCCTTAAAGAAATTCAGTCCCCGAATTTAAATTAAAACTCCTCCAAATACTAAAACATTTCAGCAAAACCATCAAGTCGTCGGGGCTCCGAAATCATAAATACATAAAACATATCATAGCGCAATGCATGCGCATGAAAAATGGATATATACACCAAAATCAAAACTCCGTCAAGCATCCCGCAATCATCGGAGTTATGGTGAAGACACAAATGTCAAGATCCAATACGAAAACCAACATGATATACATCATTAAAACATCTGAAAGCAATGCATGCCAAACCATTTTCAAATCGCTGTGCGATGTGTGTATCACTGCACAGTGGCGGACGTCCATTGTGAGAAAATAACTATATATATATATATATATATATATATATATATATCTTTGTTTGACATACACGTCCCGCCGTTTTGAAAACAATTTAGAAGGGTTTTCTTTGTAAAAAGTTTCGTGTCATCACAGACACGTAGGTAAATATTGAGACTATAGCTCCGCTTTGGAAATCCCTTCGATAACTATCAATGCATACAAAAATATACTCAGGTACTGTTCTCTGACTAGTCCTGCTCAGTACTAAACCAAATAGCAAGTATGATAAAATATACTGCTCCAAAACAAATCAATCCCAAATATATATGAATGTCACGTGCGTCTGGTGCGCAGGGAAATCGAAATCCATGAATGTGCCATACATGTGTATATAAACAAAATCTGAGTGCAACGGGTGTGCATGTCAAGGGCAATGTGTGTGCCTGACAGCAAAACCAGGTGCATCTGATATGCACGAAGAATCTCGATTTAGTGCATCTGGTGTGCATCAAAATCGCATCAAGCGCGTCAAGTATGCGCATAATCCAAATCAAGTACACAAGGTGCACGAAAACAATATCAAATATCAAAATCGAAATCGACGGTATACAACACATCTCAATACAAATCTAAATCAGGTATACCGTGGTATATAATCTCACGCCATGTGCATCAGCACGCACAAAATCGAATCGAAATACTAAAAGTGCATGAAAACTATGCCGAAAGCATAAATCAAATCATATGCATGCCCTAGGCATGAAATCAAATATCATGAAACTCGGTCATCAAAACTCAATCATGAAATAAATCACCCAAAAATACTGAAATCCAAAGTGACGGATACGTGATAGTTAATCACAAAATCACAAATCATAAATACTGTCGTCGATATGTCTGTCCTTCAAGGCCGAGAAGGTGTCGGTGCATCCAATGCTAGCAGAGCAAGATATCTACTTGCCTTTTGATCATGGCCTGCCGCCTAGTGCCCTTAGGATCTCGTCTCTCACTGCAGATTGCTAAGTACATAGCTCCTCAGCTCAACGGTCGAATATAGAAACGATAACGGAAGCAGTCCTTTCTAACACATCCTCTAAAGATCTCTGGCCAACTATCATGGTTACTCATAACATGTCTCGTCGATAATGTCGAACTCTGACCTACTGAGTGTGCATATTATAACCAATCCTGGGTCTAAGTCTTCTCGTATAGTATTCCAGAAAGGTCTTGTCGAGGTCTCTCCCCAAACCTCGTTTCTGCCGAACTGCCCAGAAGTCATCATCATTACTAAATCTATTTCTTATTCCGGAACGGCTGCATACTCATCACGACCCCTCCTGGAAGATATATCCATAGTCAATGCCTCTTCTTGCATATCACATCTCTGATGTCAGTGGAGTGGAACGTCATCTTATAAAGATTTCGTACAAACATCTTGCTCCACTTTTCTCTATTGTCGACTGATTCGGACTCGTCTCCTCGTGGCTGCATGGACTGTGCTCCAACGGTTATACTTGTATCTGGAGTCTCCTAAGCAATGTATCCCATCATATGATATCTGAATGATGTTGAACTTTTCGATCGATTCGTCGAGGTTCCATAATCCCCTAAGAGCTCAACATCTTAGGTACAGTTTAATAGTATCGAATATATGCCACAGTACCTATGGACCAACCATAGAAGGGCAAACCGAAGCCTCACTAATGGCACCGCTGAACTGCCGCAAACCCTATGGTTCACTGGCTTTCCATGGTCATTAAGTCGAGTTAAGGTTTCATTCTTCTAGAGGGTCCATAGAATTGCTTGCATTGTTGTCCGAATACTTTAAACTTGGAAAATGGGTTCCTGACATTCGATCGTCTCTATCGACTCTCAAAATTCGTCTCTAGCTAGAATTAATCAACCTGATGACCTCGCATCGGGGTAGGAAATGAATCATATGTCCTGGTCTTTCATCTCTGGTGACTAGCGATCTTCTATCATATCTCTAAGTACAACTCGTGCGGAAATAGCTCCAAACTTCTGGGGCGATATCTCGTCATTCGCAGCAACAACTGGCTCATTTGTCCGCACACTGAACCGTGTCTCAATCATCAAGTAATCGGTGTATTGACGGTCATCACATTCTGGCTGGCCTATAACAGTAGCCTAATCGTCTGGTGCTGATCTGCACGTCCGAGAAATCTCGTAAAAGCGATCGTTCAAACGCTCGTGGCGCGAAAACACAATAAAACGACGCCTCTATGCACTCGTATGTCCCTAGAATCACGCCCTGGTCATTCCTCGTCTGTGACAAGCTCGTACTGACCGCAACTCTAGCCGCAGCTTTCTCTGCCCGTACAACCGTGTTAACAAAACAATAATTTGTACTGATGAGGATAATCATAGGAATGAATATAATACTATGCAAGGAAATGTACATCCTAAGGCTTCTTAAGCGGAGTATCGTATCGTAAATATGCCGCGGAACATACGTACGGTACGTCACTCTACTCAAGCTACCTACTCCATCAACCAAGGGTCATCCTATACTCCGAAGGTAAAACCTAACGCTCTGATACCAACTTTGTCACGACCCGAAAAGTATGGAACATGACCGGCACTTAAATTACGAAATGTCTCGACGCGTACGTAATCTAAGTAAGCCAAAACCCAGAAAACAAAACCAAATAAATCAGCAGAGTGAAGGAAAAACCAACTTAAATCAAGTAGTTTAGCAACATAAGCCGAAATATGCATTTTAAAATTCCAAATCTTTTCTGAAAATTTCGGCAGAGTCTCCTTTGTAAATACTGGCCCCAAACGGGATACACCATGAATAGTATACGAAATTAAATAAAAGGCATCCCCAAGCAGGAGCTAGCTCTTCGTCAATCGACGGTTACAACCACACAAGCAATATAATATACAACGCCGAAGGGCGAAGATCAAAACTCAAAAGAAACTCAAAATCAACATGAAAACCATAATAATACAACGTGCGACTCTAAGGTCGAAATAACAACAACTGGTTTTCTATCTCTATCAAATATACAAATCTGGTTGATGAAGTTTCTAGATACAACTGAAAAAAATAAATAAACAATGGTGGTCCTGATGCAAAAGAAGCCACCTACCAAAGCAATCACCCGGAAGGAACAGTGTTCCAGCAAAGCCGCAACGAAACCTGTACGGCAAAACCTGCAAGGAACTGTGGCACAACGGGGGTGAGTTGCCAACTCGTGAGTAGAAAACATTTACGAGAAGAAATCGCATTCATAACGCTATCCTAGGTCATATCAGGTAATATTCTCAAATAATATTCTGATCCATCTACATATAAGTGCAATACCACGTGCTCGTGTCAGTGCCTCAGATAGAAACATATCGAAAATATAATGTATGAATGCATTACGAATGGAAACAGAATATGTCATGAGTGAGACAACTGTTTTCTTTAATCAATGAGATTTCTATATGTATATCAATCAAGTATCATCAATGAAAGCAATGGAGAAATCAGTGTTAGCATCGACACAAAACAAAAGTCTCAGTATCTCAATATCAAATCTCAATATCTTAAATCTCAGATTTCAAATACGAACCATATCATATCCCCGATCTCATGGCCCCAAGCCCAATCCCATCGACTCATCTCCAATCCCAAGTGCTTATCCTCAAAATCCATGTGTGTGTGTGTGTGTGTGTGTGTGTACATATCCCCATATATGCACAAGTAAAATAGATGTAGGCATGTGTGTGTACGTGTGGGTAAAAACCTATTCTAGGGTTCGCGACTAAGAAACTAAACTAAGCTACTTCTAACTATCCTAAACTAAACCATAAACACAAAATCATATCTTGATAACCATCTCTTGTATCATAAAACACCTATATAAACATATATATCATAAACTATACTACGGACTGCGGGGGTGCTATACGTCATCCACCCGACTTCCCCCGTAGATAAAATCTACTCACTTGATCTTCGCTCGCCGATGCCGACGTCACCAGGCACTTGCTTGTCGTCTCGAAGTCCTTGTGAGGGTACCTACATGTCATAATATATCGTGTCGCATTAAAATCCGACTCATGACCAAAACGACACACGAACCTCACATAGGTCAAAACCTATGGTCCCCTCAAGAAAAAGAACCAAATAATCCTCGACATCGGCGTGCAAGCGCCGAGTGATCGAGAAAAACTCAAACACACCAATCGTGGTTTCATAACTCACGAACATATATATATAATAGGTTTAAATCATCAAAACTTCAAATTCGCTTTAAAAGCTATTTTTCCGAAACTCTAGTAAGCAACAATTGCAAATTTAGTTCAAATATAGTTGTTTTAACAATTCTAGCAGCGACAATGCTCACTAAATATCTTGATTAAGTCATACAAACTATTTCCATAATTTAATCTCATCACTTTCCATTAATTCTAGAAACCTAGTTTGCAATTTAAGCAATTTAGACAATTTAATTGTAACAATTTACAATTTAACAACTAGACTACAATTTGCATATTTTAAAATGTTAAACCACTCATGGAAATCTTAATGGTGGGCTAAAAACCCTAACTAGATTTTAATCTCATTTAATTAAATTAATCCAAAAATCTAGTTTGCAACATAATACAATTTGGACAATTTTTATTGTGAAATTTGCAAACTAACAACTAGGTTGGTTTTTGAAATTCTCAAGATTCTAAATTACACAACATAACCATCATCAAATTATGACAACCTTAACATGATCCAAATCCTCCTCTTGAATTTTCTAAACTTGAAATTAAAACCATGATTAGTTACCTAATTAAGCTAGATTAAAGCAATAACCAACAATTTAACTATATGGTTTAGATTATACCTCCACATTTTTTGTAGATCCCACTTGCCACTAGCCTCTCAAATTGCCATTTTGCTCCTTTATTTATTGTAGCATGGGCCAAGGAAAAATGGGTAGGGATTACATTAGGGATTTAGTGAGGTTTTATTGGATTTCAGATGGATTTTTGGGGAATTTTTTATGAGATATTGTGAAGAGAATGAGGTGGGAAATGAAGGGGGCTGCTGTTGCAGCAGGGAGGGGGAAGTCTCGGCCAATAATTGGGGAGGAGAGAGAGGGGTGAGGTGTTGAATGAGTGGGGAAGTCAAGGAATCATACTTCTTTGTTTATTTTTTATTGTTTTCTTTTTATCTTTTCCTTTAACAATTAAAGTGGGGATAACTTGGGGATGGGGCTGCTGAATTCAGCCACCATGGGGAAGAGGTTGAGGGTGTGTGTGTGTGTATGAGGAATACTAAGTAACATGAAACCATACCCCAAGTCAACAAGCCCAAACCTCAATTCTATTTAATTTATTTTCATAATGTAAGCCTTTTTTATCATATTTTCTAAAACAATCTTAATAATTCCTTTTCATTTTAAAAACAATATTTTACATGTTAGTTTAATGTGTCATGATGCACAAAATTCGTATCAACCCATTCCAATTTGTAATTATCCATAATTAAATGTATTAGTGACGGCTTAAAATAATATTAAAATAATTAATGTCGGAAATTTTTTCAGTAAACTTGAAATTTTACAAGTGGCTCAATAAACCCCAAATACTAGCAGCTAGAATATGTATATTTGATTTTATGATGAAAGATAATTATATCGTGATTTTTACGGAAAACACCCGTTATTTTACCGATTTTCCGAAATTTCACCTAAACGATTTTCAAAACGTTACACTCGCGGAGTCAGAAAAACAGAATGGCGATCGAAACCACCTACCAAATAAGGCCTAAAGGTTTCCAATTGGAATGTCTTCTGATAACAACTATCGAAGGAGAACCCTAACAATGGTAAGTGACGATCCCAACTGCCAACAACAATTAGTACATACGCACAAGCATATCCTCCAGAGTCTGTATAGCCCGCTCTCACAAACCATCATCCTGCGGATGGAAAAGTGGAGCTAAAGTTTGACTAGTACCCAAGGCTTCCAGAAGCTTCTGCCAAATATGGCAAGCGAATAGGGTGCCTCTATTGGATACAACACATGAAGGAACTCCGTGCAACGCACAAACTTAACAAAGAACAACTGAGCAAACTGAGCATAACCGGACAATAAACACCCAAATAGAGTCACACCCTGCCTAAAACTGGGTAGACACCACAACGAAATTCATGGAGATCTGCTCCCATTCCCACTCCGGAACGGTTAAAGGTTGCAACTCTCCGGCCGGTCTCAAATGCTCAACCTTAGCTCACAACAAGACAGACACCTTGAAACGAAATCCGAAACTTCACTCATCATCCCTGCCCACCCGTAACTATCTTACAAGTCACGTCACATATTGGTGGAACTTGAATGAACACAGAAAGCTGACTGATGTGCCTGCTCTAGGATTTCGCGTTTCTACCCATCAGAATCAGGTACACACAAACGCGTCCCTAAACGTAGCACACCCTGGTCACAAATCAAGGGCTCCGAATCTTTACCCAACCGAGTATGCTCAAGAATCTCTGACAAACGAGTATCGGCGGGCTGTGCCTCGCGAAAACGATTAAGGAAAAATGGACGGGTGCGGACATGAGCAAGTTGTCCCCTCAGTAGAGGCGAACTTAATCTGTACTCAACGATCGCACAAGAACTGTAAATCTGCAGAAAACTGTTTCTGAACTGCGCACAACTAGAACAAGCTACCCCCGGGCCTACGACTCCAGCATCAGCTACCACAATCGACTTGCTACGGGAAATAAAGGATCTCACAATCACAATCCTTTACAAGATCCATCCAATGGCGTTGTCTCAACAATCAAAACCCGCTGCAGGAAGATGTACATTAAGCTCTGGTGGTCCGTGAAAATATGACACGACTCTCTACTCAAGTAGTGTCCTAAATCTTCAACGCACGACCACCGTGGCCATCTCCAGATCATGAGTGGGATATCCTGCTCGTACTTCCCCCAACTGTCGGGAAGCAAAAGTGATAACTCTATAGTGTCACATCATTACACATTGAGCCCCACTCGCGAAACATCATAGTAAACAACAAGTCGCCCGATCCAAAAGCAAGGAAAGAACCGGTGCAGTCATCAACCGAGTCTTCAGCTGCTGAAAACTCTACACGCATGCCTCAGTCCAAAGAAAAGGAACCTCCTTTTCGGTCAGTACAGTCAACGGTGCAGCGATACACAAGCAATCCTGCATGAAACGGCGGTAAAAACCTGCTAAGCCCAAAAATCTGCGGACCTCCGTCCTGTACACAAGTTTGGGCTAAAGCTGTACGTCCTCGATCTTCATCGGGTCCATACGAAAATCGTCTCCCGTAACTACCAGACCTAGGAGTCAACACAATCAAGCCTGAAGGAACACTCCGAGAATTTAGCAAACAGCTGGTGCTCTCCAAATGTCTGCAAAACAAATCCTCAAGTGCTGCTCACGTTCCTCACGACTCTTGGAATAGACCAGAATGTCATCAATGACACAACAATAAACTGGTCGAGGAACGGCCTGAAGAAATCTGGTTCATCATATCTACGAATGCTGCTAGGGCATTGGTGAGTCCAACGACACCACCAAAACTCATAAAGCCCGTAGCATGCACAAAACTAGTCTTCGGAATATCATCACTCCGAACCCGCAACAATGATGACCCGATCCCAAACAAACTTAGAAAATGTCCCGCACACTGGAGCTGATCGAAGAAATCGTCAATGCGAGGTAAAGGATACCTATCCGCACCGTAACTCGGTTCAATTGACGATCAATTAATACACAACCTCAAACTGCCGTCCTTCTCCTTGACGAACAGAATAGGAGCTCCTCAAAGTGAAACACTTGGACGTACAAGTCCCCATATCTAATAACACTGCAACAGATCCCTAAGCTCCCTAAGCTCCGCCGGCTCATCTGGAACAACGTCGGAAAACTCACGCATGTAGGAACACGGTCCAACAAACCCCCTGTGGCTCCGTATCACAAATGAAAGCCAAGAATCCACGACATCCTCTCCTCTAAAGCCGACAAGCGAAAAAGGCTGAAATCAAGCTGTGAGGGGCGACACCACAGTCCCCCTCCACAATAAGCACAGACTCGCCGGGAAAACAAAACCTGACTGTCTTCTCGCGGCAGTCCACAGACGCCTAGCACGTACCTAACCAGTTCGTGCCCAGGAGAACGTCAAATACAACATCTCAAGAAGGAACAAATCGACGGACGAATTACTATCTCCTATCCGATTGGCACATGACCGAAACACGTGTCGCGCAACCGAAAGATCGCTGACAGAAATTAACACAACAAACGGCCGATCTAGCTAACATGACTCTCGGCCCAACCACGGCACAAAGTGTGTAAAACAAACAATTGCATCAAAAGAACATATGAATTAAGAATACCTAAAAACTCTGCATTGGATGCCCACGTGTCCCGATGAGTAGAAGCAAACTCTCGTGTCTGCCCCCTACCCACAACTGGCTGAACTCCTCCTCTGCCAACCTGTCCCCTCTGAGCGAACCCTCTACGACCACGGCCTCTCTTAACACGAGCCTGACGCGGTGCTAAGGAACAATTCCTGATGAAGTGATGAAGGCTCACGCATCGAAAACATCTACTCCATAGCTGCTGACCCTCTTGGGGATGAGAGCTGAGCGACTGTCCTCATCCTAAGCCTTTGCTACTCCCGCGATGTGCACGAAACCTATCAGGGCGACTGAACGTCTGTCTCTGGGCCGATACACCTGTACGAGCCCTCCTCTGTCCTCGGACTCCCAAAGTCTCGGAAAGACGCTCCTCATCGAATAGGACTGCGTCCACTGGTGCTGTAAACGTAACACTATGCTGTGCGCTGATCGTAAAGAATAACTGGGTAACAGGGGTGACAACCTCCTGTCGCTGCGCTCGACTGGCCTCAACCAACGACCTCATCGTCTGGCGCAAGTCCTGCATCTCTGCCTCAAGCCTATCGATACGATCTATCGAAGGCGGATCCATCTGCTCCTGTATAGCGAGCATACCAACCTGGTCAATTCTCGTCCCAAATGAGTCAACTCTGACCTCGGCCTTCGCTGCACCTCTCTGAGTTCTCATAGTCATCGGCGACAAAGGCTATAAATGGAAAAAGGATTCGATAAGAACACGGAAATCGAATCACAAGGATATGTATCATCAAGGACGGAATTTCAAGCAATTAGTACTTAGGTCACTTTAGGCGGAATACCGTGTCGTAAGTATGCCGCGGACATACACACACTACGTTACTCTGCTTAAGCTACCTACTCCATCATACCAAGGTCATCCGACACTCCGAAAGGTAAAACCTAGCGCTCTGATACCAACTTTGTCACGACCTGAAATTGGCACATGACGGCCCTTAAACCACGCAACGTCTACAGGCGTAACGCAATTTAAGTAAGCCGAAAACCCGGCAATCTAATCCATCAAAAGTAGTAAGTGATAATAACATTTTCAAAACTTTTGAAATCTCAAACCAAATTCTTTAAAGTCCAACTTTATTTCCTTTAAAATTTTGGCAGCACCTCCTTTGTAAAACAAGCCCCCAAAAAGGGTACAACATAAATATATAAGTAAAGCATCCCCAAACGGGAGCAAATACACACCCAAAGACGGAAAACAACCACCACAACAGATATACGACGCCGTAGCGAAGAAATAAAAGACGATATAAATAAAGCTGCATAAAAGACCTCCAAGTCACAAAATAATATACAATATTGTCTCACATCAAGTCTCTAAGTCATACATGAAAGTGGTAGATGGAGAGTACATGGTACAACGAATATACAATGATCAATATCGGATAAGCACAAAACCCCCCTACAGCAAAACTACACACAGTCAGCCGTAGCGGTATCTGTAGCAAAAGATGCTACGATAGATGAAAAGCCCTGCCTCGACTACTCTGAGGAACAACCTGCAAAACACTGTTGCACAACTGGGGTGAGTTGCCAACTCATGAATAGTAAATAACATATGCAGGTAATCTCAAGTATGCACGTACAACGCGAATCTAATATATGCAAGCGGATGACATTAAATGGCAATATGTATGCAATAGTCATGAAAGGTACTCTATCAGGTACTACTAATACATGAAGCAATAAATGGAAATATGTATATGCAACAGTCATGAAAGGTACTCTATCAGGTACTACTAATACATGAAGCAATGCATATAAAATAAATGCGGAGTATGGGATAAAACATGTCATCCTCACGGAATCCTGACCTCGTGGCAGGACCAAAGTCCATCAAGACAATCAAAATCCAAAATTTCCTCAAATCAGCCCCCAAATTGGCTCTCATATCCTGTAAGTCTCATATATCCTGAGTGTCCAATATCAAGTAAATCTCATATATCCCAAGTGTCCAATATCAAGTAAATCTCATATATCCCGAGTGTCCAATATCAAGCAAGTCTCATGAAATGAATAAGTATATTTGCATGAATCAATATGATGATGTATATAAATTAGATATGTATACATAAATATTAATGTCTCATTCCACTAATATATATATATATATATATAAATATATATATATATATATGCATATATAGCAGCGTCCCATTCCACAGTTATGTATACTTAGGACTAAAAATATCATGAAAACAAGTGTCTAATATCGACACATAAATACTCATCTCTGAGGCGCCGTCACCTGGGACTGGCTGTCACAACCCGAAAGTACGGAACATGACCGGCACTTAGACTACGAACGTCTCGAGGCGTACGTACCCTAAGTAAGCCGAACCAAGAAATCCAAACCAAGAAAAGTAGTAAAGTGAAGGAAAAACCCATTTTAGATCAACCACACAAGCAATATAATATACAACACCTAAAGGCGAGGATCACAACAGAAAAGGAAACTCAAACAGCGCGAAATCCACAGAAATATAACGCGCGACTCTAAGGTCGAAAAAATAAACAATGTTGGTCTCTATCTCAAATAAATACATGTTTGGTTGATGGAACTTCTAGATACAACCGAAATATAATATACAATGCATAATGATGGGTACGATACAAATAACCCACCTACTAGTAAGTCACCCGAAAGAAGTAGTGCCGCAAAGCCGTAATGAAACCTATACGGCAACACCTGCAAGAAACTGGGGCACAACGGGGGTGAGTTGCCAACTCGTGAGTAGAAAAATATCTACGAACAGGAATCGAATGCATGACATAATCCTAGGTCAAAACGATCAATATATATAAACCTCAAATGAATAAGTCTGAAGCATGCTAAGGTGGAAATGTAACATCTATACATGTCTGTAGTGCCAAGTACTCGTGCCAGTGCCTCAGGTAATAACATGTCATAAATATGAGGTATGTCTGAATGAAGTAATATGATGAAGTATCTAAATTGATATCAATACACAAATATCAGTGTCTCATTCCACTAATATTGGTGTAAGGGTATATATAACAGCGTCCTCATCCACTGTTATATATACAAATGAAGTATGATCGATGTAATCAATATGAATCAATGTCAACTATAACATGAAGTCTAGTAGTATGTGGATATCTTCCAACTAGGTAATCAATGTCTGTAAATAGGTGGATCCCATCCACGTGTCACCTGATTGGATGAAATTCTTGTTTGTGTAGTAAAAGCAAGTATCGAATCAATTGTTTCCCGATAACGATTTCATTTGATCGATAACAGTATCTTGTATCGGTATTTTAGAAAATTGTATAAAGAAATCACAACCAAAGAATTATATTTGACCGCAATCAATTACGGTGTCAGTTGTAGATCATAAGCGAGTGCGGATCGTCCACAGAGATTGTGCGATTCATTTCAATGTTTGATTTGTATGAATTGAAAAGTTAATCGAAAAGAAAAGAAAACATGATTCAAGATTTTATCGATTGATTCAGGTGTCACTAATCTAATCAAGAATCAAGAAATGATAATCAATCGAGAATCGGGTTTCGATGATATTTTCCAACCAAATGTCAAGAATCTAAATGAGGCTCGTAGGAATCGATCGGATCTATAGACGTGATGTAATCATCAAGATATCGTGTTCTTGTCCTTCGAAGAATTGATACTAGATCGATGATAATCGACGAGAGTTGGGGCTTTCTCGTGAAACTAGGGTTTCATCATTTAACCCTTGTTCTTTCGTCGATATCATTCGCATTCTAGCCTCTAGCAATTTCAAGAAACGATCGTAACTCCCCAATTTCGAGCGATATAAATCAAGAAAGCATCGCAACAAAATTGGGTCGTCGATTCTTGAACTTGCTAGGGTTTACAAAACTCGTAGGAATCAAGAATCGTTTTCAGATATATTACATCATCATTCTATTGATCGTCTCGACTCCTCGACGAGCGGAGTTTATTCACACATCATCACACAGAAAGTATTCAAGAATTGAAAAGATACCATGATGCAAGAATTTAAAGAAAACAAGATAAAAGAATATCACATTTTATTTATATCAACAATTTGATTACAGTCGCTCAAGAACTACAAGAGGAAGAACTAAATTGTCGAATTGGCGTCGCTCGGCTCCGTGAGTCGCGAATCGGCTTAGACCACTTGCTCTGTTGAAGATCGGCTTCACTCATAAAAGGTTGCAAGGCTTCTTGCTTGATGGGGTACTCGGGATCTTGGCTTTTGATTGGAATTAGGGTTAGGGTTTCACACAAGCCTTCTCACTAGACTTGTGGAAAGAGAGTGAATGGGTCTAGATTGATACTAGATTGGCTAAAGATGATTATTCCATAACCCTAGGTCTAGGCTTCTATTTATTGACTTCCCAAACCCTAGGTCTAGGTTTGAAAATACAATTCCCTCCAAAAGTTTGTTGAGGAGTTTCTAGAAAGAGTTTGTTAGGAGCTAGCTTAGGTTTTAAGCTAGGATTAATTAAGCTTAGAAAACCCTAGTTTGCTGATCTGGCAGAAGCTTCTGGAGTTTTCTGGAACTTGAAGTACATTTCTGAACTGTAGGAGCTGAGGTAAGCATTGTGCAGCAAAATTTGGTGGATGACGTGGCAAGACGGCCGCAAAACCGCGGCCTAAGCCGGCTTGCGCCGCGGTTCTGCGGCCAAGTTGTGGCTTCATGGCTTGGTTCTTCTGTTGTGGTCTTGGGATGATATTTGTAGCTTTATCTGATGTGTTGATTTGAATTTGTCCCTTTGGATTGATACCAGAATTGAAATCATTGAGTTGGCGTAATGTTTGATCGGTACCGTATAAATTGTGGCCTTTCTCCTGGATTTTCCTTCACAGATCTCAAAACAAGTGTTGCGCAATATAGGGATGATGCGATGCCATGAAATGCAGTCAATTTCCTTTATAGTGCCGGTTTTAGAGTCTAACATATGGAATCTGATATTTTGCGACAGTTTTGCTAATATGTGAAATATGAATGCCGAACACTTCTAAATGAGTGCAAATGATAGGGAAATTGCTGTGTTAAAAATACATTATTTTCGACTAATCAAATTCCCCCAAACTTAATTTCGATCGTCTCGAGCGAACTGTTTATTAAAAAGAGAAGGAGAAAATAAAGAAAGAGAAAAACTAACTAGCACACTTTCGTAGGCAACACGATTGCACTGAGCACGTGCAACAAGCCTTTAAACCTCTAGGTGTCCCCAGTAGGAGGAGTGTTGTCTCCTGAGGGTTTTCAGCGGATTGCACCCACAAAATCCAATAATAAATGGAAGATCATGAATATTACATTTAAAGAAAAGAATTGTAAAAGAAAAGCTTTGAAAATTAGGGTTTCTAACTAAGCTAGCTTTTCGGTTGTCATGAGCCCTATCTTAATGGTCATGAAAAGATGTTAGAAATCACGTCCTCCCTCAATAAAACATCGTCTTATTCTTCATTCCTATCTTTCATCCAAAACATCGATCATATCACCCTGCGTGTGTGTAAAGACATCCTTACACCCGGAGAATTCAATTCAAGCTATCATACTCTTGCCCATCAGCCTCAGTACTTTTTAATTAATGAATATTTAGATGAGATTGCTCACACACTTTCATACGACTGTTAATACTTCTTGATGTACTAACCGACCGATTACTCCTGTGCTTGCTTACTTGGTGTATTTTCCTCATCTTGCACCACCTCAGGCATAGCAGTGACTCCCAGACCAGTTGGCCTTAGGGCACTAGGTGAAGAGGCACCATCGCTATATATTTTTTATTGCCCTCGGTGATAACAAAACCAGTGTCCATTTTTCTCACCACTTTATATATATATATATATATTTCTTTTTATTTCCTTCATACATCGGCTTTAAGACAAGAGCATTTCAAGGTATCCTCTACTATCCCAGGCTTCAAGACGTGTGTAAGTGTGAATAGCAGGGTAGCAACATTCAAAATGTTTGGCTTCCAGAATAGAAACTATTTTTCAGACTTATTTTTATCCTCAGATTAGTGACGTCCTTCATCTTACTAACCCTTGGGACAACGGCTCATAACTACTTATTACTAGTTCGTATAAGAAAACTTCTAATTTTCTTAGTTTTCTTAAATTTTTCCAATCTCATGGATGTAATTGTTCATTATCTAAACTTTTATTATCTTATTTATGTACAAAAAAGTGTAAATATTAAAATTATTTTTATACTTGAAAATTTTTAAATTTTTATGGGTTTTGAAAAATTTTCAATTTTTATAGATTTTTTTTTTAAAATTGTTTTGTGCTTATGCAAATGATATGCAAATGATGCAAAAATAAGCACAAACCTCCCCCAAACTTGTTTTCAACAGTGTCCTCACTGTTGCCAATCGCTATACCTACAAAAACTGTAAGCCTGGGGGGAATTATTAGTGGGGGCAAACTATATAAGTGAAGAACTTCCCCCAAACTTATTCTTTTCACTTACCTCCATACAAAAGATGATGCAGTGATAAACAGGACATGAAGGTGAGACGGAGGAATTTTAATTCAAATAAACTGGCTCTTGTAAGAACAAGAGCTCCTCCGTGGGGTCGGTGGAGAAATACGGCTTTAGTCTATGTCCATTCACTTTGAAAAAGGTGCCTTTTTTAACATTTTCTAGTTCTACCGCCCCGTGCGGGTATATAGACCGCACAACAAAAGGTCCCTTCCACCGAGATCGAAGCTTACCCGCGTGAAGGTGTAATCGTGAATCATAAAGGACTTGTTGACCAGGTGAAAATGTTTTCCTCAAAATGTTTTTATCGTGAAAAACCTTAGTCCTATTCTTTATGATTACAGCATTATCATAAGCTTCATCGCGGAGTTCGCTTAGCTCATTTAGTTGCAGCTTCCGAAAGTTGCATGCTTCTTTTAGATCAAAGTTTAAATCCTTTATAGCCCACAATGCTTTATGCTCTATCTCGACGGGTAAATGACATGCCTTCCCAAACAATATCCTATATGGAGACATCCCCAGGTCGGTTTTATATGCAGTTCTGAATGCCCAAAGAGCATCCGTCAGTTTGGTCGACCAGTCTTTTCTATTCTTAGCAACAGTCTTCTCCAGGATAAGTTTGATCTGTCTGTTTGAGATCTCAGCATGCCCGCTCGTTTGGGGATGATAGGGTGTAGAAAGTCGGTGGTTGATTGCGTATTTCCGCATCAGAGTCTCGAAAGATCTGTTGCAGAAATGTGTCCCATTATCGCTAATAATAGCGTGTGGGTGTCCAAATCGCGAAAAGATATTCTCTTTCAAGAACTTAATAACAACTTTCTTGTCATTAGTGCGACATGGAATGGCTTCAACCCACTTTGAGACATAATCAACCGCCAGCGGTATGTACAAATTCCCAAAGGAGTTGGGAAAAGGACCCATAAAATCAATACCCCAAATATCGAATATTTCAACAACCAGAATGGGTTGCTGAGGCATTTCATTTCTCTGGGATATTCTACCCGTGTACTGACACTGTGTACAGGTTTTGCAATGCTCAAATGCGTCCTTGAATAAGATCGGCCAATAAAATCCACATTGCAAAACCTTTTCCGCCGTCTTTTTAGGACCGAAGTGACCCCCACAGGCCTGATCATGACAAAAAGAAAGAACACTCTTGAACTCTTCTTTCGGGACATACCGGCGAATGATCTGATCAGGACAATATTTAAACAAATATGGATCATCCCAGTAAAAGTGTTTTACTTGGGATAGAAAACGGTATTTGTCATGTTTTGACCAATCGCTCGGTATAAGTCCCGTGACAAGATAGTTCACAATATCCCTGAACCATGGTTCAGCGGATACGTTCAAGAGTTGTTCGTCAAGAAACGAATCATTGATCGGCAGGGTCACAGGGGAAGAAGAGATGCGTGAAAGATGGTCGGCTACTACGTTTTCACATCCCTTCTTATCTTTGATAACAAGATCAAATTCTTGTAACAGTAGGATCCAACGTATTAGTCGACCTTTTGCATCTTTCTTCGCCAGAAGATGTTTTAGGGCGGAATGGTCAGTGTACACAACTATAGGAGAGCCAATTAAGTAAGGCCTGAATTTTTCTAATGCAAATACAACCGCTAAAAGTTCTTTTTCTGTGGTTGTATAATTGATTTGAGCATCATTCAAGGTCTTACTTGCATAGTATATCACGTGTGGCATCTTTTCAATGTGCTGTCCAATGACTGCACCTACTGCAAAGTCAGATGCGTCACACATCAGCTCAAAGGGGTAGTCCCAGTTTGAAGACAATAGAACGGGGGCTGAAGTGAGTGAGTGTTTAAGTGAGTCGAAAGCTTTCTCACAGTCCGAGTCAAAGTGGAAGGTCGTATCCTTGGTCAGGAGAAGAGTTAAAGGTCTAGCAATTTTGCTAAAGTCCCGCATGGCCAAGGAATGATCGAATATCTTTGACGCTTTTGGGATGAGGGAGGTTTTGAATGTCATCTATCTTAGCTCTGTCAACCTCAATGCCTTTCTGTGAAATGACATGTCCAAGTACAATTCCTTCTTGGACCATAAAATGGCATTTTTCCCAGTTCAAAGTCAAGTTCTTCTCTTTGCAACGAGTAAGAACAGCGTCAAGATTCGTTAGGCAATTGGAAAAAGAGTCTCCAAAAATCGAGAAATCATCCATAAAGATCTCCAGAAAATTCTCTACCATATCAGAGAATATCCCCATCATACACCGCTGAAAGGTAGCGGGAGCATTGCATAACCCAAAGGGCATGCGACTGTAAGCAAAGGTACCAAAATGACAAGTAAAAGTGGTTTTATCTTGATCCTTTTTGGCGATGGGGACCTGATTATAGCCTGAGTATCCGTCCATAAAGTAATAATACTCTCGTCCCGCTAAGCGTTCCAGCATTTGATCAAGAGGAAAGTGGTCTTTCCTCGTGGCAGCATTGAGTTTTCTATAATCAATACATACACGCCACCCAGTTTGGGCACGTTTCTGAATCAACTCATTTGCCTCATTGGTTATAACAGTGATGCCGGATTTCTTAGGAACGACATGTATAGGACTCACCCATTGGCTATCGGAGATGGGGTATATAATACCATTATCTAGGCATTTGACGATCTCTTTCATGACCGCTTCCTTCATAACGGGATTTAACCGTCTCTGTGGTTCTCGGGTCGGTCTGGCATCATCCATCACATATATATGATGTTCAACAATCAAGGGACTAATCCCTTTGATGTCCGCCATACTCCAACCAAACGCCTCTTTGTTAGATCTCAATACTGATAAAAGTGCATTCTCTTGCTCTGATGCTAGAGAAGCGGATATGATAACCAGTAAAGACTCATTCTCACCTAAATATGCATATTTAAGGTGAGAAGATAAATTTTGAGATCTAATGTGGGCGGAGAAATAATAGAAGGAGGGATCATCGAGTGATTTTTGGAATTACAAAGAAGCTCAAAGCCTGTGAAAGATACAGTCTCGGGTGGAGAAAATTCAGGAGTGCAGGACTCAACTGTAGGAAAAGTGTCCTCACTAAGATCATGTGTAAGATCAAGCAGAGATGTGGTAATGTCGTCGAGATCTAGAAAGCAAAGATCCTCAGCTCCACAACTATCGGGAGCGATCTCGTGGACAGAGCACACATCTAGAATATGAGCAGAGGGTTCTGATGGCTGACTTCCAACTTTGTAGATATTTAGTTCAATGATCATATTTCCAAATGATAAATTCATTGAACCATTTCTACAGTTTATAACAGCATTGGAAGTGGCAAGGAAAGGACGACCCAGAATCACCGGAATTTGGCCCCGGGGGTTTGCTATAGGCTGTGTGTCGAGTACAATGAAGTCTACAGGGAAAACAAATTCCTCGACCTTTATCAACACATCCTCTAGTTCACCCCTTGGTTTGGTGATTGAACGGTCTGCCATTTGGAGAGTGCAGTGAGCAGGTTTCAGCTCTCCAATCCCTAATTGGTCATATACCGAATATGGAAGTAGGTTAACACTTGCGCCAAGGTCTAAAAGAGCACGATTTATGTTTTTACCCCCAATCGAAATCGATATTGTAGGACATCCTGGGTCCTTTCGTTTCTTTGGTAGCTGGGGAATAAAAGCAGTGCTGATATTATTAGCCATAAAGACCTTTTTCGGCACTTGAGTCTTCCTCTTCCTAGTGCACAAGTCCTTAAGAATTTTCGCATAAGCGGGGACTTGTTGAATTGCATTTAGGAGAGGGATATTGATGTTAACCTGTTTGAACATTTCTATAATTTTCTCCATATGAGGACTCGTTCTGTTAGCCCTTAACCGATTCGGGTAAGGTGCTTTCGCAATGATCGTTGGGTCCATCATAGGAGAAGGAAGAGGGGGTAGACGAGGTCCCAAAAGAGGTGTGGGGACCGTCTGTGGAGAACTAGAAGGGCTATACTGAGGTATCGAGCCTAGTGGGAAATGGAGAATAGGCTCGCGAGAAGGTTGTGTGGTAGAAGAAGAAGGATCAGAAGGAGAAGTGTGTGTGTGAGGAAAGGTCTCAGCCGGGGTGTTGATTTGATTTCCAATATTATCAACTCCTTCCCTGACATGATTGTTCAGCACTCTTCCCGATCTCAACGTTGTGACGGCATTTACATTGTAATGCCCAGGATTCTGTAGGGGTTGAGAGGGAAGTTTCTCTTTTTCTCTCGCACTCATTTCGGCTTTGAGTCGTGCGATTTCAGCTTCCATCGTTTTGATACTCTCATCTTGGGACGATGAGTTTTTCTTTATCTCACTGACCGAAGATCTAACCTCAGTAGAAACCTCTATGAAATTTGACAAAAGTTATTTCATGGTTTGAGTGAATTGAGAGAACTCGTCAGAACAGGTCATAGGATTAGACTATGTAGGAGTGTTGACCTGATTTTGGAAGTTTTGTGACTGGTAGGGGTGCTGAGTGAGTTGAAGGGGTTGCTGTTGTGGTGGAGGAAGAGCCCTTTGAAATTGATTCTTGTTTGGAACCGTGTTTTGAGATTGTTGTTGGTTCCAAGCAAAATTCGGGTGATTCCTCCAACCCTGATTGTACGTGGAAGAATAAGGATCGTTTCTAGGTCGTTGGAATGCGGCATTAGAATGCTTGTGACCTTGAAACGCAGAGTTTAATGGACATTCTTCCGTTAAATGAGACGGATCAGAACAGCACCCACAAACAGTTTTGGGGAGCGACACTGGGTTTAGGGAGGCTGCTACAAATTTGTGTTCCATAGCGTCGAGCTTCTTTTGCATTGCTGCCATCTCAGCTCGAACACCTATGGACACATCTATTTGGTGTACACCACCCCTATTCAATGGTTGGGTTCCACTCTCCCACTGTAGTGATTTTTCAGCGAACTCTTCTAAATACTTCCAAGCTTCCCCATCATCTTTGGTCATAAAAGTACCTTGACACATGTTTTCAAGGCTCTGTTTAGTGTTTGGGTTAATGGCCTCATAAATGATTCGTCACAATTCCCATCTCGGGATGCCGTGATGAGGACACTGAACCAATAGATCCTTGAAACGTTCAAAGCATTTAGAAAATGGTTCAGTAGGGAGCTGGGCAAATTGATTCAGTTCGCTACGGATTCGAGCTGTCTTTTGTATTGAGTAAAATTTCTTATGGAATGCCGCGACGAATTCTTCCCAATTCGTGATAGAGTGTGCGGTAGAGTTATATAGCCACTTCTCGGCTATATCGCACAATGTAAATGGAAGAAGTCATAGACGCATCGCATCTACTGAAAGTTGTGACGTACCCATCATTGCGCATACGTTTTCAAATTTGGTAATGAAAACGTAAGCGTCCTCAGTCTCGAGTCCTTAGAATTTGGGTAAAAGATTGATATACTGGGGCTTAATCTCAAAGTTATCCCCATTGGCTGGTGATGTGGATAAACAGGTCGAAAGAGGACCTCGAATAGGGTAGCACCTCTCCTGGAGAGAGATGCTGGGTGGATTCTGCGCACCAACGGACGGCGACAGATTAGGGTTAAAGAAGTTTGATGGATTCGGATCCATCGGAGTGGGTGTGGTAGTGGGTAAAGAAAAGGTAAATGGAGAAATATCGACTTCGGAGTCGATAAAGGGTACGCGGACTAAACGGGCACTAGAATCCCGTGTCCAGCCTATCTTGCACTAAAATGGGTTAGTACAAGTGGCAGCGTTGACTTATAATAAGGGGTATGAATGAATGCGGTGTTTGCTTTGAAAAAGGGATGGATTTTGAAAAAAATGATGCGACACAACAAATGCAGCACACGACCCTAGAATCTAGTGGTCACCTATGTCCGGCTCTAGACCGCTCCTAACTGCCAAAAGAAAAGTCGCAGGATAGAATCCTCCACTGCCTCTTTGTCCCCCTGTGGCCGGATAAGTGCCAGGTAAGTGGGAAGGTACTCCACTACGTAAGTAGTGGGCCTAATTAAAAATCACTAGCCTTAGACACACTCGCCTTAGACACCACAAGAAAACGCGGATAAGCAGTGAATTACCCACGGCCTTCTTCTGTCCTAATTGAGCGCGACGGTCCTTAGAGTCATATCTAGATATTTTTTAGTTAATGTGGGTCAATGCGGATGCAAGTTTTGCGGTTTTCGGGGCCTTGGAAGGGTAATGAAATCCCTACCTAATTTGGATTTGGCCGTGCCCCTTAATTTCCGTATTAGAATGCAAACAACCAAGAAACAAAATCACGCACAAATTTAATTTTTGCTTTTTGCGGCGCTGCGATTATTTGCAAAGAATCCTGCAGAAAATTATTAGTTGGAGCTAAAAAGAGGAGAGAGGAGAAGGTAAGAAGTCACCTGAGAGAATTTGGTACAGTGATCCCTCAAGGAGACAGCGGTTCCGCCGCATATGGGTGCTTAGACCGCGATTCCGCGGTTGGATGATGAGATCACTACACCAAAATTCAGCAGAGAGGCTCTGTAGACTCCCTCAGCTCCCTGGTATATTCCAAATTTTTTTTCCAATTCCCAGCAATCTCCAGATCTCCTTGCAATGAACCACAACAAATCGTTTAGGGTTTTCACGAATTTTGATCTCAAAAATCACAATGGAATAAATCTTTCAATTCAAACTATAATATGAAACGAATTAGCGCGTAATCCCCGGCAACGTCGCCATTTGATTGGATGAAATTCTTGTTTGTGTAGTAAAAGCAAGTATCGAATCAATTGTTTCCCGATAACGGTTTCAATTGATCGATAACAGTATCTTGTATCGGTATTTTAGAAAATTGTATAAAGAAATCACAACCAAAGAATTATATTTGACCGCAATCAATTACGGTGTCAGTTGTAGATCGTAAGCGAGTGCGGATCGTCCACAGGGATTGTGCGATTCGTTTCAATGTTTGATTTGTATGAATTGAAAAGTTAATCAGAAAGAAAAGAAAACATGATTCAAGATTTTATCGATTGATTCAGGTGTCACTAATCTAATCAAGAATCAAGAAATGATAATCAATCGAGAATCGGGTTTCGATGATATTTTCCAACAAAATGTCAAGAATCTAAATGAGGCTCGTAGGAATCGATCGGATCTATAGACGTGATGTAATCATCAAGATATCGTGTTCTTGTCCTTCGAAGAATTGATACTAGATCGATGATAATCGACGAGAGTTGGGGCTTTCTCGTGAAACTAGGGTTTCATCATTTAACCCTTGTTCTTTCGTCGATATCATTCGCATTCTAGCCTCTAGCAATTTCAAGAAACGATCGTAACTCCCCAATTTCGAGCGATATAAATCAAGAAAGCATCGCAACAAAATTGGGTCGTCGATTCTTGAACTTGCTAGGGTTTACAAAACTCGTAGGAATCAAGAATCATTTTCAGATATATTACATCATCATTCTATTGATCGTCTCGACTCCTCGACGAGCGGAGTTTATTCACACATCATCACACAGAAAGTATTCAAGAATTTAAAAGATACCATGATGCAAGAATTTAAAGAAAACAAGATAAAAGAATATCACATTTTATTTATATCAATAATTTGAATACAGTCGCTCAAGAACTACAAGAGGAAGGACTAAATTGTCGAATTGGCGTCGCTCGGCTCCGTGAGTCACGGATCGGCTTGGACCACTTGCTCTATTGAAGATCGGCTTCGCTCATAAAAGGTTGCAAGACTTCTTGCTTGATGGGGTACTCGGGATCTTGGATTTTGATTGGAATTAGGGTTAGGGTTTCACACAAGCCTTCTCACTAGACTTGTGGAAAGAGAGTGAATGGGTCTAGATTGATACTAGATTGGCTAAAGATGATTATTCCATAACCCTAGGTCTAGGCTTCTATTTATAGACTTCCCAAACCCTAGGTCTAGGTTTGAAAATACAATTCCCTCCAAAAGTTTGTTGAGGAGTTTCTAGAAAGAGTTTGTTAGGAGCTAGCTTAGGTTTTAAGCTAGGATTAATTGAGCTTAGAAAACCCTAGTTTGCTGATCTGGCAGAAGCCTCTGGAGTCTTCTGGAACTTGAAGTACATTTCTGAACTGTAGGAGCTGAGGTAAGCATTGTGCAGCAAAATTTGGTGGATGACGTGGCAAGACGGCCGTGGAACCGCGGCCTAAGCCGTCTTGCGCCGCGGTTCCGCGGCCAAGTTGTGGCTTCATGGCTTGGTTCTTCTGTTGTGGTCTTGGGATGATATTTGTAGCTTTATCTGATGTGTTGATTTGTATTTGTCCCTTTGGATTGATACCAGAATTGAAATCATTGAGTTGGCGTAATGTTTGATCGGTATCGTATAAATTGTGGCCTTTCTCCTGGATTTTCCTGCACAGATCTCAAAACAAGTGTTGCGCAATATAGGGATGATGCGATGCCATGAAATGCAGTCAATTTCCTTTATAGTGCCGATTTTAGAGTCTAACACATGCAATCTGATATTTTGCGACAGTTTTGCTAATATGTGAAATATGAATGCCGAACACTTCTAAATGAGTGCAAATGATAGGGAAATTGCTGTGTTAAAAATACATTATTTTCGACTAATCATCACCCAATGACAATAAGCATCATGCATGTAAATATCGTAAAGCATATGCATGGAAATATGAGGATATAATCGAATCATAGAACCTGAGTGCCTAGCATCGACACTCGAAAACATCATGAACACCTGTGCCTAGCATCGACACGTAAATCCTCATGTATCTCAGGCGCCGCACACCCTGGTCGGCCCTCATATACATCTCATGATTCCAGTCGGTATCCTCCGGATAACCGACGGGGCCCAAATACTATCACCGGTAGGTAGTACTCCCCTGCCGGGCTCACCGTCTAGCATATACAGGTCTTCTTTCCCCAGGGTACCTCACCGGGTCCACCATGTACCCGCAATCGGTGCCTACCGCTCCTCGAATCGGGTATACCCACACAAGCTCTCTGGAACCGAGAAAACTCATGGTGGACGCACTGAAATATCATATTAAGGGTAACCGGGTTTTTAAAACAATTACATATTTTCTTTTGAAATATCCACGGTCCCCAAATCCAGAAATATGATGGATACAACATATCTCAATTCGTATAATCAAAAGCATGATATATGCGACATGTAAAAGAAATGCAAGCACATCTATCTATCAGGCAACCTGGAATAGAAATATGCACATACATAGATGATATTTCTAGATTTGGGAACCGCAAGATACTTTTTAAAACTGATTCATTTTAAAAGAACGGTTTCGCTCAGTTTGTGCATATTTCAAAACTAACGAATTGGGAGTATTTTAAAGACAGGCAAAAAGGGATTCTACGGATACTTTAAAAAGGCGCATCTTTTCTTAAAAACACCGTAGCCCTTATTTTACTAAAAATCCCGATTCGTCTTATTTCAAATGGTATAACTGCATGACTTATACATACTGATGTAGATTCTTCACTGTTGTGTTGATTATTCGATTTTCGCATATTCATGCTATTCACATCACTTGCATGTGTTTATAGCTATATCACTATCATGCTGTTAGGACACCGGCACCATTATCGATGATGCGTATGTTCCACGTACACTTGCTTGCCGGCTCACACACTTCATCATCGATAATTGCCATGTCACTACACTGTAGTACTGTCGCATCAGGATATGATCTCTTGCATGGCATACTTGTGCACATACTTACAGTTTATTCATACCAATGTATACACAGAGTGTACACTTATACTTGTGCACATACTTATGTACACTCATACTTGTACACATACTTATTTGCACATACATAGATGATATTTCTAGATTTAGGAACCGCAAGATACTTTTTAAAACTGGTTCATTTTAAAAGAACGGTTTCCCTCAGTATGTGCATATTTCTATTTCAGGTTGCCTCATAGACAGATATGCTCGCATTTCATTTACATGTCGCATATATCATGCTTTTGATTATACGAATTGAGATATGTTGTTTCCATGATATTTATGAATTTGGGGACCGTGGATATTTCAAAAGAAAATATGTAATTGTTTTAAAAACCCGGTTACCCTTGATATGATATTTCAGTGCGTCCACCATGAGTTTTCTCGGTTCCAGAGAGCTTGTGTGGGTATACCCGATTCGAGGAGTGGTAGTCACCGATTGCGGGTACATGGTGGACCCGGTGAGGTACCCCGGGGCAAGAAGACTCGTATATGCTAGACGGTGAGCCCGGCAGGGGAGTACTACCTACCGGTGATAGTATTTGGGCCCCGTCGGTTATCCGGAGGATACGACTGGAGTCTTGAGATGTATATTAGGGCCGACCACGGCGTGCGGCGCCTGAGACACATGAGGATTTACGTGTCGATGCTAGGCATAGGTGTTCATGATGTTTTCGAGTGTCGATGCTAGGCACTTAGATTCCATGATTTGATTATATCCTCATATTTCCATGCATATGCTTTACGATATTTACATGCATGATGCTTATTGTCATTGGGTGACACGTGGACGGGATCCACCTATTTACAGACATTGATTACGTAGTTGGAAGATATCCACATACTACTAGACTTCATGTTATAGCTGACATTGATTCATATTAATTACATCGATCATACCTCATTTGTATATATAACAGTGGATGAGGACGCTGTTATATATACCCTTACACCAATATTAGTGGAATGAGACGCTGATATATGTGTATTGATATCAATTTAGATACTTCATCATATTACTTCATACAGACATACCTCATATTTATGACATGTTATTACCTGAGGCACTGGCACGAGTACTTGGCACTACATACATGTATAGATGTTACATTGCCACCTTAGCATGCTTCAGACTTATTCATTTGAGGTTTATATATATTGATAGTTTTGACCTAGGATTATGTCATGCATTCGATTCCTGTTCGTAGATGTTTTTCTACTCACGAGTTGGCAACTCACCCCCGTTGTGCCCCAGTTTCTTGCAGGTGTTGTCGTACAGGTTTCATTACGGCTTTGCGGCACTACTTCTTTCGGGTAACTTGCTAGTAGGTGGGTTATCTGTATCGTACCCATCATTATGCATTGTATATTATATTTCGGTTGTATCTAGAAGTTCCATCAACCAAACATGTATATATTTGAGATAGAGACCAGCATTGTTTATTCTTTCGACCTTAGAGTCGCGCGTTATATTTCTGTTGATTTCGCGCTGTTTGAGTTTTCTTTTCTGTTGTGATCCTCGCCTTTAGGCGTTGTATATTATATTGCTTGTGTGGTTAATCTAAAATGGGTTTTTCCTTCACTCTACTACTTATCTTGGTTTGGATTTCTGGATTCGTCTTACTTAGGGTACGTACGCCTCGAGACGTTCGTAGTCTAAGTGCCGGTCATGTTCCGTACTTTCGGGTCGTGACAAATTTGGTATCAGAGTGTTAGGTTTTACCTTCGGAGCGTAGGATGACCCTTGATTGATGGAATAGGTGACTAAAGTAGAGTGACGTACCATGGGTATGTTCCACGGCATATTTACGACACGCCACTCCACTTAATAAGCCTTAGGATGTACATTTCTTTGTTCAGTATTTTATTCATTCCTGATCTAGCCTCATCGGTACCATTTATGGTTTTGCCGCCACGATTACGGGCAGGTAGAGCTACGACTAGACTTGCGGTCAGCACAAGATCGTTACGAACGAGGAATGACTAGAGCGTGATTCCGGCGACACACGATTGCAGATATGTCTCTTTTTATTATGTCTTCATGCAACGAGCGTGGGATGGATCGCTGTATGAGGTTACTCGGATGTGCCGATCGGCACCAGAGGATTGGGCCACTGACAGAGGCCGGCCAGATTTTGATGACCGTTGAAGTGTTGCTTATCCATGATGATTGAGGCACGGTTCAGCGTGCAGACGAGTAAGCCAGTTGTTGCTGCGAACGACGAGATATTGCCCCAGATGTTGGAGCTATTGCGGTACGAGTTTTACTAAGAGATGATAAATGGCCGCTAGTCTCCAAGGATGAATGACTAGGACACGTGGATCGTTCGCTACCCCGATACGAGGTCATCAGGTCGATTGATTCCAACTAGAGACGACTTCACGCGGAGACGTTGAGAGTCGACAGAGACGATCGAATGTCAGTAACCTATTATTCCAAGTTTAAGGTGTTCGGAAAGACATGCAGGCAATTCTATGGTCCCTCTAAAAGAATGAAACCCTAACTCGACTTAATGACCGTGTGAAAGCCTTTGAATCTTAGGGTTTGCGGCAGTTCTGCGGCGCCATTAGTGAGGCTTGGGTTTGCCCTTCTACGGCTGGACCACCGATGCTGTGGTATGTACTCGATACTGTTAAACTGTACCCAAGATGTTGAGCCCTTGGGGGATTATGAGGTTTTGACGAATCGATCGGATGGCTTTACTTAATTCGGATGCTAGATGGTGAGATGCGCTTCTTGGGAGACTCCAGATACGAGGATAACCGTTGCAGCTCAGTCCATGCAGCCACGACGAGACGAGTCCGAAGCAGTCGACATTAGAGAAAAGTGGAGTAAGAGGTTCGTACAAGATCTGGATATGATGATGTTCCACTCCTCCGACACCAGAGATGCAATACGTATGCCGAGGCATTGTACTGGGATATACCTTTCAGAAAGAGTCGCGAGGAGTATGCAGCCGTTCCAGAGCAAGGAACAGATATAGTAAAGGATGAGGATTCCAGGACAATTAACAGAGATGAGACTTGGAAGATACCTTGAGCAGGAATCCTTCCAGGACACTGCTGCAATAATAATTGCACCCACGATCAGATGTGTCCCGTGCATTCAGAGAGCCAGAGACCGACGCCAGTGACATGCTGCTTTACGAGTGGTCGTGATGATTGACCGAGAGAGGACCAGAACGGAATCGTCCTCGTTAGCACACCTGACAGGGCCGATGAGCCGATGGATCGTGAGATTGGTAATCCACAGAGAAGACTTGGACCCAGGAGTGGTCATGTTACACACACCAGCAGGACAGAGTTCAGGATTGTCGGTGAGATATGCTATGAGTGACCACGACAGTTGCCAGAGATTCTTGGAGGATGCGCTTGAGCGGGACTATTCCGCCATACTTGATTTTGATGTTTTGGGCGATTTATTCGCATGACTGATTTTGATGATTGAGTTTCATGATATTGTCGCACCTGCCGAGTATTTATGATTTTTGCACAGTTGTTGCACTTGATATCGTTTTCGTGCCTTGGTTTCTCATGACTATGATTTTATGGGTTTCATACAGTGGGTTGATTTTATGCATATGTACGCACACGATTTGGTATTTGCACTCGGTATAGTTCACATATGCTTGCAGTGCAGTGATTCGTATTTTGTGCACTTAGTTTCACTGGACTTCGATTTCGATTGGGATGTTCGATATTTGTTTTGTGCACTTTATGCACCTGATTGGATTTTGCACGTGTTCGACGTTGGATATTGCATTTCATGACTTCGTGCATGATGAATGCACCGGATTTGGATTTTCGCGCCTGTTGGGCGCAGGTTATGAGATGCGATTTGGCGCACACCAGATGCACTAAATCAGGATTTTTCGTGCATGTCAGATGCACCTGATTTTGCTGTCAGGCATGCACGTTGCCTATGACCGATGTTGTGTGCACAACCGTTGCACCTTGATGTTATTTCTGTGCACCTGCTTGGCACATGTATGGATTTGATTTCCGTGCGCACCGGACGCACAGGGTTTTCATATGCCCTTTTGAATTGGTTTCTATGGAGCAGTACGTTTTATGATATTTGCTATGTGTTTTCGTACTGAGTAGGACTAGTCAGAGGACAGTGCCTGGATATATTTTGCATGCACTGATAGATTTCAAAGGGATTTCCGAAAGTGAGCTATAGTCTCATTATTTACATACGTGTCCGATATGACACGAAACGTTTAAAACAGGAAACCCTTCTAAATTGTTTTCAAAATGGCGGATCGTGCATACTAAACAATAGATATATACATATATGGCTATTTTCTTATAGAGACGTCCGCCACTATGCAGTGTTATGCGCATTGCACATCGACTTTAAGGAATTTTGGCATGCATTTCCTTCAGATATTTACATGTATAGTTCCGATTTATGGCATATCGGTTTTGCTTTGGATTTAGCCTTCGTATTTTCGCCTTGACACCGATGATTGCAGGATGCTTGACGGAGTTTTGATTTTGAGTTATCTGCTCATTGCTCATGCGCTTGTATTGCGCTACGATGTGTTTTATGTATTGATGATTTCGGAGCCCCGTTGACTTGGACATTTTATTGAAATGTTTTAGAATTTGGGGGTTTAACTTTAAATTCGAGGACCGAATTTCTTTAGGGGGGGAAGATTGTTACACTTCAAAAAATAAAATATTATTTTTGGGAATTTTCATAATTTAATATTAATTTTTAATGAATATTTTAATATTTCGGTATAATTAAATACCGATAAATGGGGAAAATTCTGGGGAAAAAATGATGGAAATTCTAAAATAGGGCATTTTGTGGAAATTTTACAGTTTTTATGATGGATTATATGCTATTTTAATATTAATCGCGATTAAAAATCGCTAATTGGATTTTTGGCTTTTTGTGCAAAAATGTGCACATAACATTTTCCACACTTGTCACACTTGTTTCATGTTTTGGACTCATGGTAGCCTAGGGTTGAACCATGCTTAGATGACCATAGTGGATTGAACCATTTGGTTAGGTTAATTAGTTTTAACTTAGGGTACTTAGTATTGCTTAAAGGTGATTAGGAGGGGGGTTGACTTGTGTCAAGGAGAGAGAGAAAGAGAGAGAGAGAGCCATGATGGTTGAGCATTTATTTGGAGAGAGAGAAGGGAGGCTCCAAGGTTATGTCACCTCATCTCATTTCAAAACTCATCACCCCATTTCACTTCAAAACTTTTCACACACCTTTCAACTCTCTCTCACACTCACACACACATGACCACACATCAGCAGCTGCACACACAACAACATCAGCTGCTACAACAACCACAGCAGCAACAACATCATACAAATCAACAGAAACAGCCATCTGAAGCTGCAACAGCAGCTAGAACAGCCTCCATACCATCCTATACCACAACTTCAGCAACACAAACACCCCAACAAAACCAACAACTGCTGTAGCAGCGGCAGCAACAACCAAAGAAACCAAATTGAAAGCAATAATAGCAGCCTGAGCAGCAATAGCAACAACAAAAGAGAACACCCACATAGGAGCAGCTCTGCTGTAGCAACAGCACCCCACCAGCAACCACACACTCCTCTTCTTCTTGATCTTCTCTTCTCCTTCATCCTAGGACCCTCTTGAGGTATAATCTCGCAATCCAACTCCTATCTTGCTAAGTTATAGTTGTTTAGCTGAAATTTAGTGTTTATATTGTGATTAGTGCTAGTTTAGGCAAATTGGAGTGAGACTTGACCAAGTGTTGTTTTTGAATGTTAGTATAGCCTTATTAGGTGTATTTGAGACCAGTTTAACCAAGATTACCACAGATTCCCAGTAAGTTACCTGAATGTTTCGACTTGGCGTATTTTATCGATTTGGTCGACTTTGTGGCCTTTCTGGAAACTGCTATCACCCGAGATACCCTAAAATAATTTTGACTTGGCAGTGAGATATGCTGGCAGATAGAAACCAATACCCAAAACCCTAGCCCCGACCTCTTGATCGCGGCCGCAGATAAATTCCCCCTGGCCGCAATTTGCGGCCAGAGCAGGGGGAAACCCCCTCGTTTTTGGTGCATGGCCCTATTTCATGTAAACTTGACCCTTGGTATGTGCAGTTTTGACTGATTCAAGTTAGGGTAAAATCTGGGTTGATTTTCTTGAGTTGGCGCATGATTTACGACTTGTTTGAGCATGGATTTTGGTATTTGATGATTCGTTTCTGTCGGGTGGCGTTTGAACGCCAACGGCAGAGGGATATTGGCTGTGTTTGCACGCGAGGCCACAGGTTTTTACCGATGGGCGTAGCGTGCACCACTTTGGTTTTCGACATGGTTTTCATGTGTTTTAGCGTGTGATATCCTTGTAGGTACCCCATGTGGCGTCGAGGCGTTGGAGATGCAAATGGCGACGTCGGCATCGGCACGCATAAAGAAAGGTGAGTAGATTTATATCTACAGGGAGCAGTCGGGTGGATGGCGTATAGCACCCCCGCAGTCCGATGTCTAGTAAACTATATATATATTTGATAGCTTATGTGTGACTTGGTTGTTTAGGATGTGTTAGGTGTGCTATGCAAAGATTAGGGTTAGAAGTAACTAGTGTAGTTCCTAGTCGCGAACCCTAGAATAGGTTTACACCTACACGCACACACGTGCATATTTGCTATGTTCATACTGTGATGACGAGGATATTGGGGACATTGGAGGTGAGTCGATGAGATTGGGCATAGTGCCATGATATTGGTGATGTGATGTGACTCGTATTTGGGATACGATATGTGATTTTAGCGGGCCTTTGGACGTGTCTTTCACACACGCATTCATACTTATATAGATGGTATCGATTCGTACTAGACTTAGATCAGTACCCTAAATTATGTGATATGATGATAAGGATACTAGATAATTGATATGATGATTGTGATATTGACCCGCACCCTGTTATTGGGATGTCGTACGACGATTTACCGTACGAGCTTTATATTGATGATTGATCCACACTCATGACTTGAGGATGTCAGATGATATACGGTATCGTATGCGATACTATTGAGGCGGGATCACCGACTACTATCTTTATATTTATATATATCGACTCAGATTTAGGTGGTTTCAATACCCTTCCATATTGACTTGATAGTTAGATATGTAGTTAGTATAGTAGATGTTAGACTAGACCCGAGTCATACCTATTTCAAAACTAACGAATCGGGAGTATTTTAAAGATAGGCAAAAAGGGATTCTACGGATACTTTAAAAAGGCGCATCTTTTCTTAAAAACATCGTAGCCCTTATTTTACTAAAAATCTCGATTCGTCTTATTTCAAATGGCATAACTACATGACTTATACATATTGATGTAGATTCTTCACTGTTGTGTTGATTATTCGATTTTCGCATATTCATGCTATTCACATCACTTGCATGTGTTTATGGCTATATCGCCATCATACTGTTAGGACACCAGCACCATTATCGATGATGCGTATGTTCCACGTACACTTGCTTGCCGGCTCACACACTTCATCATCGATAATTCCATGTCACTATACTGTAGTACTGTCGCATCAGGATATGATCTCTTGCATGGCATACTTATGCACATTCTTACTGTTTATTCATACCAATGCACACACAGACTGTACACTTATACTTGTGCACATGCTTCTGCACACTCATACTTGTACACATACATATTTGCACATACATAGATGATATTTCTAGATTTGGGAACCGCAAGATACTTTTTAAAACTGATTCATTTTAAAAGAACGGTTTCCCTCAGTATGTGCATATTTCTATTCCAGGTTGCCTGATAGACAGATGTGCTCGCATTTCTTTTACATGTCGCATATATCATGCTTTTGATTATACGAATTGAGATATGGTGTTTCCATGATATTTCTGGATTTGGGACCGTGGATATTTCAAAAGAAAATATGTAATTGTTTTAAAAACCCGGTTACCCTTGATATGATATTTTATTGCGTCCACTATGAGTCCAAAACATGAAACAAGTCTGACAAGTGTGGAACATGTTATGTGCACATTTTTGCACAAAAAACCAAAAATCCAATTAGCGATTTTTAATCGCGATTAACATTAAAATAGCATATAATCCATCATAAAAACTGCAAAATTTCCACAAAATGCCCTATTTTAGAATTTCCATAGTTTTTTCCCCAAAATTTTCCCCATTTATCGGTATTTAATTATACTGAAATATTAAAATATTCATTAAAAATTAATATTAAATTATAAAAATTCCCAAAAATAATATTTTATTTTTCGAAATGTTACACTGGCCCTCCCATATCATGTACGTACATCTTATAGAACCTGAGTGTGCACCACCCGAAATATGCAAGGCATGTCCGTACACAACCTCGATCGGTATCCCCCAGATATCCGCCGAGTCCAAATATTATCACCGGTAGGTATGATTCCCCTGTCAGGCTCATCGGCGTGGTCCATCGACATACCTTTCTTGCCCTGGCGTACCTCCGAGCCCCACCATGTACCCGCACATGGCCCACGACACCTCCTCGCATGGGGTATATATCAGAACCGAGAAATCTCATGGTGGCTGCTGAAATATCATATCAAGAGAAACTTGGTTTTTCAAATAATGCATAATTTCATGAAACTACCGCGGTCCTCAAATCCAGAAAACATCATGAAAAATCCATATCTCAATTCGAAAATCTATGAATATAATATATGCAACATAAAACTGAAATGTGAGCATATAAAGGAAAAGCCACTATTTAACTGTAACAAGTTAATATATATATATATATATATATATATCATGCGGTTCCTAATTTCTCCAACTCCATATAACATCAAATAAAGGTGAACATGTAGTTATAGCCAGATATATGTGTAAACATGTAGGTATAGCAGGGTATATATATCTACCAATCAGTCATGATATAATACCCTCCAAGTATAGGTGTAAGTATGTATGCAAGATGTACATGTAGCTAAGTCTCATATGTGTATATACCTATGACTAATGGTACAGTACCATATAGGTATATAGGTAACTAGCATGTTAGCATGTCAAGGCATATGTGTAAGCATGTAGGTATACAGGTATGCTATATGTCATATGCACGAAAGAAAATAAAGATCGTGTCTCAATATCCCCAAACAATACAATATCACATATGTATAGGTGTTGTGCGTGTCATGGCAATTATCGACGGTGTGTGTGTAGCATACAATTAGTGCTCGTGAAACATGAACCGTCAGTAATGGTGTTGTATCTCATTAGTACAAAGTCCATGCACAATAGGAAATGAGATATGCAACAAAGGTATACATGCACAATCAATATCCATATAGTTCTAACTAATAGTCATATCATTTAATCTAGCCCAGATGCATAACGCTATGCGGGCGATTTCCCTGTAGATATTAAATCTACTCACCAACGCTCATGGCTAAGTAAATCCAACCACCTGTTTCCCCTTCTTCGCAGTGTCCGAAGTCCCCGCCTGCGAACCTAAAATATAAAACAATATAACAAGTATGTATATTAGCAAACGATTAATAACATGTACAAACTACGCTTGACCGACGCACCAACTCAAAGCATACTCTCAAGTATTCGTATTGTGGCTAACGTACGTAGCGACACTACGAAACCAACCCAAGAGCAAAACCACACAAAGTGCACGAACCGTGTCGTATAACATAACACACTGTAAGTGCACGGCGGCGCCCCGGCCGTCAATCCGACGCCGGAATGCGGAAGCGATGCTTTACTTTAACTTTTTAAACCGGCACCACCGCGCACTAAAATCCCGGATCGTGCCATTAATCTAGTCCTAGCTAACTAAAGAACGGGTAAAGAGATATACCGAGCGATCCGTGTCCTTCGGTCTTCTCGTCGTCGTCCCGATCTCCCGCGGAATGTCCAGTCTCCACCTCCTCGCCGGAAGGGCACCACGTCGCTGGCTTCTTTTACGGGCTCCCACCTCTGGACCGAGGCAACTCGGGCACGAAGTTGGCGACTCGACGTGCCCAAGGTTTGCTATAGAATACATGTAGTGCTCTATGTCTCCTTGGGGGTAAAGGAAGTTGCCATAATGTGGAGGAAATGAGATATATAATTTTGTGGTGAACTTGGGGATTTTTTCTAAGCATGAGAGAGCCAAAAATCCCCACCAAAAATCATGGGCAGCCCCATCTCCTTGCTTGGCCGGCCATAACAAGATGAGGGAGAGAGAGAGTGGAGTGAAAAGAATGAGGGAGGATCTCACAACAATAATGCAAAAGAGAGATCAAAATGTTATCAAGGCTTGGCCTATGGGAAATTTGGTGAAGTTAATGGAGAGAAATGATCACACACTCAAAACCACACTCAACCAACCATCATCATTACTCCAAAGTCAAGCAATGATCATCAACCTAATCATCAACAACCATGATGAAAAGAAGAAGTCAAATGGTGGAGGAATTATCATGATACAACAATATGCAAATACCACCCTCCACAAATGCTTATTTGCACAAATGCAAATAAGCCCTCCTCCACCAATCTTCAGCCAATGAAAGATATAAAGAAATATGGCTGAAACGGAAAACAAACTGGCAACTCCAAAAAACCGATCCCGTAATAAATTACAGGAAAACCCCGCTACTGTATATAATACCCGCATTTGTATTCCGACCGAAATACCAATGCATTGAGACAAAATATACACTGTGCAATACTAGGATCCGGCTTAAACCAAAGCCCGCTAGTATTATCCGTCCGATCATGATCCGTGCAATACCGCACGTATCTGATCGAATCCTGCCATATCTCCATAAGGCCTCTACAGCGTTTCGCCCGAAAACTTGGGCAACTGAATGTGGGGGACTCTAAATACTCGTCAATACTATGGCTGTGGATTTAACCACTAGCACGTCAGAGGTATTAGCCATACGTGACGGGCTACCAGCTATTGACCAAAAGGGACGTCTGTGAGCGAACTCAGCCTGACACGCTACTGAGCCTGTCAGTGGCAATATCCGTACAGTCCGGTCCGTTCGTCTATGAGCATCGCATGGCGGGCCTAGGGGGTTGGTAAAAGTCAGACCCCCAAAAGCGGTACAAGTCGTGTCGGAGTGTAGCCCAGAACACCCTGAGATACTACTGGAATACCTATCAGTAAATCTCCTGCCTTGGCCAAGGACTTCGTGTAATGGCTCTCCTAGACACAGTGCGACCTCACCCCCAATACCGGGAGAGACAAACCCCTGAAGATCCGCTCACTGCCTCCATGTGGCTCGGGACTGTACCCAACTAAAACCTGTTTGCACGTCTCCTTTAAGCGTGGTAGGGTAGTAATCAAAGTACAGTGAGAACTCACACGAGACAAATGACGATCCTCAGGTCGATGAACTAACCTGCACACATGTCACCAGGGAACTGCTATCTGACGTCAGGTATAAGACCAACTAGCATGTTCCCGGCGAGTCCTTTCCGGTGTACTCATAACCCAATGAGCACCTGTATACATCTTAGGTGAACCAACTGACACCAGTGGCTTGTGAGACCGGCCACCGCCCCTCGTCGGGGTCTCGACTGTATACACTAGTCTACTCTGGAGAATCGATGCCCTGTCTCGAAACTCCCACGACTAGGGACCTTTTAAGGATGTGCTTATAGACTACCAGCTCTCACATATATGATCGCCCTCATACTGCTGGTACTCAAGCATGAATCCTAAGGGCTCTATCAATGTGTAATAGCGACCTATCAGGTCACCTAAAGCAGTACACGATGATAAAGATAAACCAGATAGCATACTATCATCTTGAGTAAGACTGTCCTACGGGATAGGTCATCCCTCAATCATTGCAATCACGTGCCTGTGATCCAATAATTGACTCTGAGGGCACTATCTCCAACAATCTCCCACTTGCACTCAAGGCTAATTATTGCGATGTCGCATACTCACAGCCCGTGTGATACCGAACACCCAACTCCTCTACTAGTCAGTCTCACAAAGCACGTTTGCGAAACTATTGCGTTCGAGGAATAGCCTTAGTGAGTGGATCCGCTCTGATGTTTCTTTCTATGTCTCTCTATATCTCAAGTTCGCGAAGAAAGCCATCTCCCGAAATGAGCAATACTTGTCTTAGAATGTGTCTGGATGTTTGATGGGACTTAGCTCATAAATGAACTCCAAATCCAAACTTCTTAGACTGTATCGTCAACTGAACTTAATCAGTATCCTGCGCCATGCCTCCCTCAGTATTTCCTTGGACCACCTGTCCAAAATACTGCCCCTCGTCAGAAGGAAAACTATAACTCTGACAACCTCCCTGTCGTCCAAGTCACCTTGGAAGCCTAGAATGATAACTGTCTCCCGAATGAGGCTGTCGTTATCATATCCCTAGAACATCCACTTATGTTCTAAAACTGCTTCCGACTGTTTCTCCAGGATTGGATCAATGTCAACTTATTGCATCTAGTGCAAAAATAACATCTGGTGTGGTACTTGACATCTCATGATTGACTCAATTGCCTAAGCAAGTGATCTGCCAATCATGCGCATCCCTCTCTACTTTAGTCTATAAGACACCTTTAGAGAGGGTGACTCCATTACCTGCAGGTACACCACCGTGCCAGGAGTCGTCCATTCTAAATACTCTTAGAATGCTGTCTAAGTACCCAGATTGGGAAACCACCCAAATCTAGATCTATAGATCTAGTAACCAGAATGTCAGATACAAATCCAAGCCTTATGTGGAGAAACCACTGTGTGACAACCAAAGTGTAACCGACCGTAGTATAGGAATTTCACTTCCTACTCTGTGTATGTCATCCAAATACCAGGACATCACACCCAACTACCTTCTTAACAGATCCATCCCCTATTCTGATGAAGTCAAACCTATGACTGTCACATCAGAAATAGATGATCTATCTCCGCTACATTTGCTTTAGTCTATAAATAGACATAAGCCACTTGTCCACCAATGCTTCCGCTGCTCCCACTGACCACGACAACCCTCTGAAAGAGTCATATAGACGTACACTTCTAAAGCTAGTTTAGAACGACGCTATACTCATCCTCCTGCCGGGTCTCACGGTCTGGAACAACAGCAATGGCAAGTCTGGGTAAACAAGAACTTCCCTGTCACCGTCCTTGAGGCTACCGGAGTACCTCTCGGGTGCCTGAAGTTACCCACCTTATCTGCGGAGTGGCTAATGGAATGTCAAACCAGATTGAATCTTTAGGTTCCTATCAAAATCTTCAGTAATCGTTTGTGGTTCTGGAATCACTTCTAGTTCTGCCATACTCCCACTACTGTTTTCTGAAAAAATCCATTTTTATTAAAACTGTGGCGAGTCTAGAACAATATCACTATTGATCTTCCAGATGGTAGAAAGTCGATGGTAGAAAGTCAACCCTCGTCATAGCCTGGGTCAACCCACAAACAGCCATTACAGAAACATGCCTTGAGTTATCCAGAGTCTGGTTTTAAGCATAATCCGGACAACTCCCCGTACCTTAACAACGTTAAGATATTAACTGTTCTATATCCATTACAAAAACAGTGGCACTGATTTAATTGAACCAGATTCAAATCATGTAGCTGTCTCCAGTGAATGTCAAGTAAATGGAAGGAGGCCGATTACTCAACTTAGGAATGCTTCCAATAATGAGTAACCTGAAAGAGAAGCAAGTTCTCTCAATCATTACTATCAACTGAATACCCTACACAAGTATCTACATCTTCGATCACTTTGAAGAATCTCGATACTTGCAACACCTGGTTCTCTACTTTATTCAAATACCTATAACTTCTCAAAATTCGGACCTTACGTTTCTACGAAACACCTGTCTAAAAACTAGAGAAGTCATAAGTAAACCGAATATAGTATGAGAACCAACCCCTTTGTCCTCAATGGACACTGGACAATATACAATACTCTGTACAAGTCCTTTGAGTCTAAAAACTCACTCCCTGTGTGTTGTAGGTTGAAAACTGTACTTATGGTTAAGAAGAATTACACCGCTGTTTAATACTCCTTACCTAACCATCAACTGATATAGGTAAATGTCATCGACATAATTTCAAAAAGGTATATCTCACTCTATAAAAATAGACGTATAGATATATCAATTTGAAATTGGTGCATTATAACGAATATTCAAAACCAAATATTCGCCGTCCGGCAAACAACCCAGGTGACTTCCTCAAATATCACCAATTACAACGAATTCCGATATAATGAGGATGATCACCTAATTCCCAATAACTTACTCCCACTCATCATCTGTAAAACCATACAGATGTGAGAATCATACCTGGTAAATACATACCCTGGAGTAAGTATCTAATCGGGAAATCAGTTTTCCTTTAACAGTACACAGTGAAACTGAAACATTGAAATGTTTCGTAGGGGTATCCTGGTATTCCTAGTAATGCCTCTTCCAGATTCACAACTGTAACCGTATAAATCTCTGCCACCTCTCCAAATCCCTTCATATGTCTTTAGTCATTACCTTCTGTACACCCCTTTAGGCCAAAAGGTTTTCTTCCTTCCCTACCGTTCGGCACCAGCCTATGGTTTGGAAGAAGACTATCCAATAAGCATAATGGGTGTACTGTCCCAATCCTAGGAACACTTGCAATGCGAGAGAAGGTGAAGATAAAAGACACCTGAATAAACCTTATTCCTATTTCTCCTGAACCAGAATCAATCCCCGAACTGGAACAAGTTCCTTTCGAGTTCGTATATAACTATACGATGGAATATCCAATAAACTGTGGATCTTCATAGTAATACGGAGTGTTCTGGAGAAATACAAAGGTGAAGTGGGAGTGGTAATGAAATACTTGGTTTGGTCGTGAATCTCAGTCGCAATTTACTTTGCCCTCTTACTAATCCCTTTCTTTGTCTTTACATAATACCTTCTGTACACCATCGCTAGGCTAATTGGTTTTCTTCATTCCCTACCGGTCGGCACTTGCCTATGGTTTGGAAGAAAACTATCCAATTTGCGTAATAGGTGTATTATCTCCTAAACCAAGGAGTACTCACAACTTGAGAGAAGGTAAAAGGAAAAGACAACTGAATAATCCTATCCGTTTTCTCCAGAACCGGAAACCATCCTCGAATAAATTCCTTCGAGTTCGTATATAACCATACGATGGTTTTGTCCAATAGAAGTGGACGTTCGTAGTAATACGGGGTGTCCTGGAGAAAAGGGTAAAAGTAGGAGTGGCAATGAGGTGTGCAACTCTGACAATCAAAAAGCCAGTCTTATAAGAAGGTTCGGTCAACTTGGTCTCTGAGTCATAGTCTAAGGTCGGGTCAATGGTCGCTTCCAAAGAGAGAGAGAAAAGAAACACTCAGCGTGCACTCTAACCTAGATCAGAATGGTTACCAATTTATCTAATCTGGAAACCTCCCACTGTACCGTCAAATTCTCCTCCTAACCTAAAAGAAGAATTAGTCGGGATGTCCCGAGGAGTAAACCAACTAATCGGTAGGAATCGGGATCCAACTATCACCGCATGATAACGTGACGGAATCCGCTCACGCTGTCATACTCCAGAAGGTATGCGCATATCGGGCAAGTTTCAGTTTCTTTTGAAACTACCGATGTGAATTTTTCCCCATGCACTTATGACCTTGACTTTGGCCAACAAATCATAAGTCACATGTCAAGTTCTATCCGTCATTCTCTAGGTTAATTTGAGCCTACCCGCACAAGCCCTTGACTTCGGCCAACAAGGCTATACGACTGCCCCAAACCAACGCATCTATCTATGCTGCACATGAATACCCAATAGCTACCAATCACTATGCCTTGACTTTGGCCAACAAACATAGCTTGAATACTGATTGACTATCCATGTGAAACGACGGAGGGCTACGAATGGTTTCTGGCGAAAACCTTTAACGTAATGAACTTGATATCGTTGAAGGAACGGATAGTTTTTAAAAATATAGTGACGAAAACCTTTCCTAAAGAGGTCACTCCCGGTGAAGGGATCTCGGCTCTTTCACCGTAGAATGAGGTGCAGGATATTCCAACTGAATACCACGATGCAAAGCAAAAGTAATCGGCTATAGTGAAGTTATTGCCCTGACGCAAACTTTTGTCCAAGGGATCACTCCCGATGAAGGGATCTCGGCCCTTGCCTCATCGACTGAGGAGCAGGATATTCCAACTGAATACCACTATGCAAAACAAAAGTGAACGTCCTTGCAAATAACAGCTTTTTGAAAAATGTTCCAACAACATCAGATTAGGTTTTTTTAACTTGCATTGATCCGAATCAACGCAGTCCCATCAATTGATCACACCAATAAAGAACGAAAATAATGGCGTACGTATATGCCATCCGCATTCGCCACTGGGTCCCGTCATTACCCGTTAGGTTAGCTAACTAACAACAGAGCAGGGACTCGACCAGCGCGGATGCAAAATATATACAACATCTACTAGTATATATATCAATATATAATATTCGCTCATGGCGTGATAAAATGCAACATCACAGAAATGTACAGCATCACAGAACAATACAAATATCTGGGATCCCCGGGTTTCACAGAGCCGCTACTGAAACCCAACGTTCTCCTGGTCGTGTGGATAGCCTGTGCAATGAAATCCTAGACCCCTACGGGCGCGGCAAGTTACCCGCCAAAACCTGAAGCGAGGCAGCCCCCTTCAGCAACGTGAATGGACCACCCAGCACTTCACGGAATCCGGTAACTTGGGCACCCCTCCTGGGTCAACCTGTACCCCCTACGAGTGCGGCGAATAGCCCGCCAATTCTAGAGTGAAGCCCCCTCCGTCTCAACGCCATGAGATGCGGGCTTGTTGCCCTCTAGAACCCGGCTATCCGTGCACCCCTCCGCGGGGCAATCCTAGTACAGAAAGTAAAATATACATACAACGGGTACATCGACCTCGACCCAGTCGTGCCCCAAAAGAATAATATACAACAGGCAGTGACGGCAGTCCACATGTCGGACGCTCGCCCCGCAATATCAAATGTACATAATACAACCAAAACTGTACTAGCATTGCATCCAGGCTATCCCCACGACCAATCCGCAACATCACAGCAAAATCACAGAACATCAACGTGAATGTCACGTTCGCAAATCCTTCTAACCTGGCTATAGCAGTTAGACAGGATTTACCGATCAAATGACATTCACGGTCGCAGATATAATGTAAATACTGTGAACTAATGTGTTTAAAATTTTCCGATCGATCAAATTTACCAAGTGGGCCCCAAAGCACTACTGTAGCATATAATGAAATTCTGGGCCCAAAAAGAATGTTCCAAAAACACTATTTTCAAGTCAGGAGGCCTCTGTAAAAAATTGGTGCACTGAACAGTTAAAACAGCGGCGGAACCGCGGCCCAAGCATGGGTTTGGCCGCGGTTCCGCGGTGGGATAATGAGATCGCGCGACCAAATTTTTCCAGGAGGCTTATACTTCCCTGCACATTATTCTGCAACTACCTGAAAAATTTTTGGAGTCCAAAAAATTTCGACAGAAACTGATGCTATTGTAAACGCGGGTTTTTGGAATTTTGTTCGATCGAAAGTGTAAACACATTAGACAAAGCTAGACTAGGTTAATGGCGAGGCTCTGATACCACTGTAAGTGCACGGCGGCGCCCCGGCCGTCAATCCGACGCCGGAATGCGGAAGCGATGCTTTACTTTAACTTTTTAAACCGGCACCACCGCGCACTAAAATCCCGGATCGTTCCATTAATCTAGTCCTAGCTAACTAAAGAACGGGTAAAGAGATATACCGAGCGATCCGTGTCCTTCGGTCTTCTCGTCGTCGTCCCGATCTCCCGCGGAATGTCCAGTCTCCACCTCCTCGCTGGAAGGGCACCACGTCGCCGGCTTCTTTTACGGGCTCCCACCTTTGGACCGAGTCAACTCGGGCACGATGTTGGCGAGTCGACGTGCCCAAGGTTTGCTATAGAATACGTGTAGTGCTCTATGTCTCCTTAGGGTAAAAGAAGTTGCCATAATGTGGAGGAAATGAGATATATAATTTTGTGGTGAACTTGGGGATTTTTTCTAAGCATGAGAGAGCCAAAAATCCCCACCAAAAATCATGGGCAGCCCCATCTCCTTGCTTGGCCGGCCATGACAAGATGAGGGGAAGAGAGAGTGGAGTGAAAAGAATGAGGGAGGATCTCACAAGAATAATGCAAAAGAGAGATCAAAATGTTATCAAGAAAAGAAATGATCACACACTCAAAACCACACTCAACCAACCATCATCATTTCTCCAAAGTCAAGCAATGATCAACAACCTAATCATCAACAACCATGATGAAAAGAAGAAGAAGTCAAATGGTGGAGGAATTATCATGATACAACAATATGCAAATACCACCCTCCACAAATGCTTATTTGCACAAATGCAAATAAGCCCTCCTCCACCAATCTTCAGCCAATGAAAGATACAAAGAAATATGGCTGAAACGGAAAACAAACTGGCAACTCCAAAAAACTGAGCCCGTAATAAATTACAGGAAAACCCCGCTACTGTATATACATACCCGCATTTGTATTCCGACCGAAATACCAATGCATTGAGACTAAATCTACACTGTGCAATACTAGGATCCGGCTTAAACCAAAGCCCGATAGTATTATCCGTCCGATTATGATCCGTGCAATACCGCACGTATCTGATTGAACCCTGCCATATCTCCATACGGCCTCTACAGCGTTTCGCCCGAAAACTTGAGCAACTGAATGTGGGGGGCTCTAAAGACTCGTCAATACTATGGCTGTGGATATAACCACTAGCACGTCAGAGGTATTAGCCATACGTGACGGGCTACCAGCTATTTGTAAGTCCACGTTGCCGACCCCGGTTCTTGCGGGGAGGCGGAAACAGTATAAAAATCAAATTTTTAGCGCACTAGGCAACATGGACTAACAAAAGTCGGGATCTTTTCTAAACAAAACTAGCTACCAAGCTAAAGAGAGTTAGCTACTCGGAAAAGGTGTTATACCTCACTTGAACTCCTTCTTCTTGAAACCTTTGTAGAGGTTGGATGGTGCTTTCTTCGTCGCCTTCTTTCGTCAAAGATGGATCCACTTGAGGGTTCAACCTTGGGCTCCTTTCTCGAACTTTGAGAGAACTAAGGTCTTTGGCTTGCTAGACCTTCAACCCTAGAGTGAGTAGAGAGTGGCTTAGGGTATTTTTATCTCAAGGAGAGGTTTCTCAACACATGAGAATGAATCTCCTTGAACTAGAGGAGGAGGAAGAAGAAGAGAGGAGAGAGAGTGAATATGATAGAATGAAATGGTTTTTTTACAACCATAACAAAATATAAGTGATTTATCAAAAATAATATTAATCAAAAATGAAAAGGTGATGGTTAGTTTGAATAGACCATTATCATATCACCATAAATGATTTTGCAAAGATCAAAGAGCATCTAAAAAGCTAATGATGATGGTCAAAGTTTCAAACATAATCAACTAGTCAACCTTGGTCAACAAGTCAACAAGCCCAACCATGACACAATTTCATTTAATTAATATTATTAATTGATAAATCACAAGATCATTAGGGTTTGGAAAAAGACGACTGTCAACTGTGCATACACACCCGTTCCAAAACCCCAATGAAAAATCTCTTCCTCCGCCTCAATCAACTGTGCATACACACCCGCGTTCATGTTCCGAGGAACACAAACACAAAGAGATAAAACCAATCCCAAATCATATACTAGGATCTGGCTTAAACCAAATCCCGCTAGTATAAGCTGTCCGGACAACAAACGTGCACAAGTGCGCGGATGTGAACGAACCCTGTCGCAAAACTATGCGACCTCTACTCATTTTGCCCAAAGGCGAATAGCCCTCTATGTGGGACTCTAAAGACTCGACACTACGCTGGTAGTGGGTTTAACTACAGACCGCAAGCGGCACTAGCTGTATGTAACGGTCCCCAGGTAGATGCCGATAAGAAGACTGACGAGGTGAACCCCATCTGAACTCCTACTGAGCCTGAATGTGACAGTCTCCGTACAGTCCGGTCTATTCATCTGATACATCGCATGGCGGGCCTAGGGGGGCGGTAAACGTCAGTCCCCTAATAGCGGTACAAGTCGTGTCGGAGTGAAGCCCAGAACACCCTGAGATAACACTGGAAACCTACCAGTATATCTCGCTTGCCCTGGCCAGGGACTACTCGTGTAATGGCTCTCCTAGACACAGCGCGATGTCAACCCCCAATACCGGGAGAGACGATTCCTATCTAACCGTCACTGCCTCCAAGTGCTTCGGGACTGCACCCAACTACTACCTGTTTACACGACTCTTTTGAGCCGTGGTAGGGTAGTAGTCAAAGTACAGTGGGAACACACTTGAGGCGAAGTGACAGTGTCAAGTCAGCGGACTAAGCTGTACTCATGTCACCTGGGAACTGATAACTGACGGTAGGTATAATACCAACCAACAGTTCCCGATGAGTCCTGTCCAGTGTACTCGTAGCCTAACGAGCACCCGTATACTATCTCAAGTACGACGTACTGACGGCTGTGGGACAGACCGCTTCCCGCACTGGGATGAGAAGCGCATACGCTAGTCTACTCCGGAGTATCGATGCTCTGTCTCGATAATCCCATGACTAGGAACGTGTATAAGGATGTGCTTGTAGATTACCCAGCCCCCACGAGTGTGACTGCCATCACAACGCTGGTAATCAAGCAAAGATCCTAAGGGCTCCACTTATGTGTATAGATAATATGCTTAAAGAAACACATGTACACATTAAAGTAGAAACAAACCAAGTAGCATACTACCATTTTGAGCAAGATTGTATGTACAACTGTGAATATCCCAAGCTTCCATTAAGTAATATACAAACTAGTATGATAAAGTAATGGCCTCTAGGGCATATACACTAACAATCTCCCACATGCACTAAGGCCATGTACTGGCGTATCGAAGACCTATCATCTCGATCAGCCGCTCGAACTGAGTCTGGGGCAAGGCCTTGGTGAATGGATCTGCAGTGTTATCTTCTGAAGCAACCCTCCGAACCTCGATCTCCTTGTGATCCACGATCTCCCTGATCAGGTGATACCGCCTCAAGATGTGTCTGGATTTCTGATGGGACCTGAGTTCCTTCGCTAATGCTATAGCCCCGTTGTTGTCGCAATATAGAGGTATTGGATCAACAATGGACGGAACCACCTGAAGTTCTTTCAAGAACTTCCTCATCCAGATGGCTTCTTTTGCGGCATCTGCAGCAGCGATATATTCCGCTTCCATAGTCGAGTCAGCAACGGTTTCCTTTTTGGAACTCTTCCAACACACCGCCCCTCCATTTAGGGTAAAGACAAAGCCCGACATGGACTTGGAATCATCCTTGTCACTCTGGAAGCTGGAGTCAGCAAAGGCCTCGATCTGGAGGTCTTTTCCGCCATACACCAAGAACATCTCCTTAGTCCTTCTCAGGTACATGAGAATGTTCTTTACCGCTATCCAGTGTTTCTCCCCAGGGTTTGATTGATACCTGCTTACTATACTCAGTGCATAAGCCACATCTGGTCTGGTACACAACATCGCATATATTATAGAGCCTACCGCAGAAGCGTAGGGTATAATAGACATGCGATCCCTTTCCAAATCAGTCTTGGGAGACATCACTTTGGAGAGGGTGATCCCGTGACAAGCCGGCGGTAGATTACCGTGCTTGGAATCTTCCATACTGAATCTTTTCAGTATGGTGTCGATGTACTTGGACTGCGAAAGTCCTAATATCCTCTTGGATCTATCACGATAGATCCGGATCCCCAGAATGTAGGAGGCATCACCCAGGTCTTTCATGGAGAACCTGTGTGACAAGAACCCCTTGACAGATTGTAGCATAGGAATGTCATTCCCTATCAACAGAATGTCATTCACGTATAAAACGAGGAATACGACAGTTCTTGCTACAAATCTACTATAGATACATGGTTCATCTGGATTTTTGATAAAGCCAAATTCTTTGACCGTCTCATCAAAACAGATGTTCCAACTCCGCGATGCCTTCTTTAGTCCATAAATGGACTTAAGCAGCTTGCACACCTTTCCGCTGCTCCCACTCTGAATGAAACCCTCTGGCTGGTCCATATAGACACACTCCTCTAAATGTCCATTTAGAAAAGCTGTCTTTACGTCCATCTGCCAAATCTCATAATCGTGGAAGGCAGCAATGGCAAGAAGGATCCGAATGGATTTCAGCATAGCTACTGGAGAAAAGGTTTCGTCATAGTCCAAACCAGGTCGCTGACGAAAACCTTTTGCTACCAGTCTAGCTTTATAGGTCTCAACCTGTCCATCTACACCAATCTTCCTTTTGAAGATCCACTTGCATCCTACGGGTTTTACCCCATCTGGAGCAATGTCCAACGTCCATACCTTGTTGGTGTACATGGACTCCATTTCGATCCGCATTGCATCCAGCCATTTTACCGAGTCAACGCTCTGAATGGCTTGCTGGAAGCTAGTAGGCTCATCACTATCAATGTTACAGTCCTCTCTATCCCCGTCTATGAGAAAACCGTAGTATCTCTCGGGCGGATGAGACAGCCTACTACTCCTGCGGAGCGGCGTAAGAATGTCCTGATCTTTCGAACCCTCTGGTTCTACTAAGCTTTCGGTAATAGCTTGTGGTTCTGGAATTTCTTCCAGTTCTACTGCGCTCCCACTAATCTCCTTTTCTAAGAACTGGTGTTCTAGGAAGTGGGCATTACGAGAAACAAATACCTTTTGTTCCTCTGCGTGGTAGAAAAGATACCCCCTGGTGTTCTTTGGGTATCCCACAAACTTGCACAGTACTGAGCGTGCCTCGATTTTGTCCGCATGTTGCTTTTTGACAAAAGCTGGACATCCCCAGACCTTCAGGTATTGAAGATAGGGTTTCTTCCCACTCCATAATTCATATGGTGTGGTAGGCACAGTCTTAGTTGGAACTCGGTTCAAAAGGTATGCAGCTGATTCTAGCGCATATCCCCAGAATGATCGCGGTAACTCAGCGTTACTCATCATGGACCTTACCATATCCAATAGGGTTCGGTTCCGTCTCTCCGATACACCGTTATGTTGCGGAGTGTATGGAGGAGTAAGCTGAGAGAGAATTCCATTCTCTTTTAAGTATTTCAGGAACTCGGCACTCAAGTATTCACCACCTTGATCAGATCTTAGTGTTTTGATACTTTTGCTTGTTTGTTTTTCTACTTCATTCTTGTATTCCTGGAATTTTTCAAAGGCTTCAGATTTATGTTTCATTAAGAAGACATGTCCGAACCTTGAAAAATCATCCGTAAAAGTAATGAAGTAAGAATAACCGCTTCGTGCATGCGTAGACATTGGACCGCACACGTCGCTGTGTACGAGCCCCAAGAGCTCGCTCGCTCTTACTCCGTGTCCAGTGAACGGAGTCTTTGTCATCTTTCCTTTGAGACAGGATTGACAAGTTGCATAAGATTGATACTCGAACGGATCCAAATATCCTTCTTTATGTAACTTAGTCAACCTTCTCTCATTGATGTGACCCAGTCTACAATGCCATAAGAAAGTTTTATTGATTTCTGGAGACTTTCTTTTGTGTGTATTCTGGACATTGAAAATCTGTGGTTGGTTCAATACGTATATACCGTTGTTTAATGTACCTGACCCAATCAGAACTTGATTAAGGTGAATGTTCACAACATTACTTACAAATGCAAATTCATAACCTTCTTCATATAATAAAGATATAGAAATGATATTACAAGTTGCATTTGGTACAAAATAACAACCACGCAAAACCAAAAAATGTCCATCTGACAAACCCAGGTGATAGTCCCCCACGGCCTCAGCATCCATCCTAGATCCGTTTGCAACTCTGAGGGTCATGTCACCTGCTTTCAAAAACCTACGCTTTCTCAACGCCTGCAAAGAATTACATATATGAGATCCTGATCCGGTATCCAATACCCAGGAAGTAGAGTTTATTGATAGACAGTTTTCAATAACATACACACCTGAAGCTGAAGCCGCAACCTGCTTCAGATCCTGTGTCCTGGCTTTCCAAGCCCTGCAATCCTTTTTCCAGTGTCCACTCTTGTGACAGTAAAAGCATTCTTCTTTCCCAACAAGCTTCCCCGCTACCTTTGTTGCTTTTGTCTTTCCCTTCGTATCCACTTTACTGACACCGCCCCTTGGTTTGGCGGGGGCTTTCTTCTTCTTTCCCTTGGCTTTCGCCTTGGACTTAGAAGAGGAAGATCCTCCTACAAACAAAGTGGATGTCTTCCTACCTTTCTGTAGGGTGCCCTCTGCACTTCTAAGCATGTTGAGGAGCTCTGAAAGTTCAACTTCCTTTTCTTGCAAGTTGAAATTCAGGATGAACTGGGCGTAAGTGGAAGGAAGGGACTGAAGAATCAAGTCCGTATAGAGCTCATTCTCCAACGTGGTCCCAAGGTCCGCGAGCTCCTCTATGTAGCCAATCATCTTAAGCACGTGTTCCGCTACGGATGATCCGACGGCCAATCTTGCCGAAAACAACTTTTTCGACACTTCGTATCTTGCGATACGAGATTGCTCTCCATACAGTTCTTTTGTATGGAGAAATATGGATTCGAGGTCCATATTCTCATGCCTCCTCTGATGTTCTATGTCCATAGAGGCAAGCACGAGGCACTTGGCCTTCGCGCAGTCGATTTCCCAGGTCTTACGGATTTCCCTATCCGCGACGCTGGTTTTGGGACCTGGGACAGGGGGAGCTTTGGTGGTAAGAAGATACCCCAACTTATCATAAGTGATTGCCATCTTGACATTCCTAAGCCAATCTTTGTAGTTTGGCCCTGTCAGTATGTTTTTATCTAGTAGTAACTTAAGTCCAGTCATGATGTTTGGTCACTGCAATTAGGAGAGAGAGAAGAAACACTTTAGCATGATGCCCCTGCAAGTTTAGAGTGGTTTTTAATTTGTCTAAACAGGATGGCTCCCACTGTCTCTCGAATCCCTCCTCAAACCATAAAGGAAGAATTAGTCGGGATCAATCTTACCGCACAATACTTGCTTAACCGTTCAGCCAGGCTAGTGTTGGTACTTCGAGGGAGGTTTTCCAACGCTTTCGCGAAGTTCCTTAATTAAATAAGCTCTTTTCCCTGGGGGCGTAGCCCCGCTAACACCTTTCTAGACACCTATTAGGTTTATAGCATTGATCGTTAAGTGAGAAATTTCCCGAGGAGTAGCATATACTCACAGTAGGATCGGGATCCAAATATTATTGCGTGATAAAACTGAAGGAATCCTACCAGAATCATCACACTCCAAATGGTATGCAACGCTAGCAAGTTTCAGTACTTATGAAACTCCCGATGTGATTTTTGCCCCATGCTCTTATAACCTTGGCGTGAGGTCTAAATGTCATAAGTCACATGTCAAGTTCTACCCATCATTATCCAGGTTAATTTGAACCCACCCGTACCTACCCTTGACGTAAGCCAAAATGGCAGTACGACTGTCTCAAATCAACGCATTCTATCTATGCAACAGATAAATATCCGGCAGCTCCCAATCACTATGCCTTGGCGTGAGGTCAAAATACATAGCTTGAATACTACCGAATATTTAACTGAAATGATGGAGGGCTACGAATGGTTTTGGCGAAACCATGAACGTAGTGAACTTGATATAATCGATGGAACGAGATAGCTTTTAAAAGGAGTGGCTCAATCTCCGCATTTAAAAGTTTAGTTTTGAAAAGAACCGAGTGGTTTTCAAAGTGTTCCAATCGACTTTTGCTTGGTTTATTTTCTTGCATTAGTTCTTTTAATGCGTCCCATCAATTAATCCTACCATTGCAGAAAACAACCAAAATATGACGTACGCTTATGCCATTCGCATTCGCCACGGGGCCCCGCCATCACCCGTTAGGTTACTTAACTAACGACAGAGCGGGGGCTGGGCTAGCGCGGCTGAAAAACATAAGCAACGCCTAAATAGTTATTATATATAAATATATAGCAATGATAGACATTACAGATCACAGATGAATACATTGGATATACTAGGAATCCGCAATCCGTTCGAGCCTGCAACGATAAGCGGATTACACGGTCGCGGTGAATAGCCAATACCCCACCCAAGATCCCTACGGGTGCGGCAAACTACCCGCCAAGTACCCGAAGCGAAGCAACCTCCCTCAGCTCCGTGAGTAGGACACTCGGCACTTCGAGATACCCGGTAGTTTGTGCACCCCCTCCATGGGTCTACCTAGGAGCAAAAATAGTAAAAAGAATTATACAATGACGGCTACAACCCCGACCCGATTGTGCGGCCATACAAATATTATTACATCAATTTACATATTACATGAATGAAAGAAAAAGAAAAACTCATCTCACATCCACCCCGGCTATTCACCCGCGACAATCCAACGCATTCATATACACATACCATCATCTAACACAGATCACAGATATGTATAACCCCCACTAATCGACATATAGCGATTAGCCGACGTTCAATATATAAAAACATCACAGATATAACCGATTAGTCAAAGTATAGTGAAGTTCGATCAAAAATACGGATTTATAGGCCCCCAAATACAAATTTCTTTTCGGGAAAATCTGGGCTGAAATAAACCATCTTAAAAATCCCAACACCACAACCTAAAAACACTGCACCAAACTCGGTCATGAGCCGAGTCAAAATGGCGGCGGTTCCGCGGCAAATGTATACCCATTGCCACGGAACCGCGGCGCTCTGAAGGGATCACTCGACCGTTTTTGGTGGGCTTCTTCACAAAATCCTGAGATGATTTTTGGAGTCTGACCTTTTATTTTTAGAACAGAAAAAAATTTAACAGAAACTTAGGGTTTTGCATGTCGTAGTTTTGTGATTTTTCCGATCGAACTTCTATACACTTTACTATCTAGCTAGTTTATGTTTAGTTAGGCTCTGATACCACTGTAAGTCGACGTTGCCGACCCCGGTTCTTGCGGGGAGGCGGAAACGGTATAAAAATCAAATTTTTAGCGCACTAGGCAACATGGACTAACAAAAGTCGGGATCTTTTCTAAACAAAACTAGCTACCAAGCTAAATAGAGCTAGCTACTCGAAAAAGGTGTTATACCTCACTTGAACTCCTTCTTCTTGAAACCTTTGTAGAGGTTGGATAGTGCTTTCTTCGTCGCCTTCTTTCGTCAAAGATGGATCCACCTGAGGGTTCAACCTTGGGCTCCTTTCTCGAACTTTGAGAGAACTAAGGTCTTTGGCTTGCTAGACCTTCAACCCTAGAGTGAGTAGAGAGTGGCTTAGGGTATTTTTATCTCAAGGAGAGGTTTCTCAACACATGAGAATGAATCTCCTTGAACTAGAGGAGGAGGAAGAAGAAGAGAGGAGAGAGAGTGAATATGATAGAATGAAATGGTTTTTTTACAACCATAACAAAATATAAGTGATTTATCAAAAATAATATTAATCAAAAATGAAAAGGTGATGGTTAGTTCGAATAGACCATTATCATATCACCATAAATGATTTTGCAAAGATCAAAGAGCATCTAGAAAGCTAATGATGATGGTCAAAGTTTCAAACATAATCAACTAGTCAACCTTGGTCAACAAGTCAACAAGCCCAACCATGACACAATTTCATTTAATTAATATTATTAATTGATAAATCACAAGATCATTAGGGTTTGGAAAAAGACGACTTTCAACTGTGCATACACACCCGTTCCAAAACCCCAATGAAAAATCTCTTCCTCCGCCTCAATCAACTGTGCATACACACCCGCGTTCATGTTCCGAGGAACACGAACACAAAGAGATAAAACCAATCCCAAATCATATACTACGATCCGGCTTAAACCAAAGCCCGCTAGTATAAGCTGTCCGGACAACAAACGTGCACAAGTGCGCGGATGTGAACGAACCCTGTCGCAAAACTATGCGACCTCTACTCATTTTGCCCAAAGGCGAATAGCCCTCTGTGTGGGACTCTAAAGACTCGACACTACGCTGGCAGTGGGTTTAACCACAGACCGCAAGCGGCACTAGCTGTACGTAACGATCCCCAGGTAGATGCCGATAAGAAGATTGACGAGGTGAACCCCATCTGAACTCCTACTGAGCCTGAATGTGACAGCCTCCGTACAGTCCGGTTTGTTCGTCTGATACATCGCATGGCGGGCCTGGGGGGCGGTAAACGTCAGTCCCCTAATAGCGGTACAAGTCGTGTCAGAGTGAAGCCCAGAACACCCTGAGATAACACTGGAAACCTACCAGTATATCTCGCTTGCCCTGGCCAGGGACTACTCGTGTAATGGCTCTCCTAGACACAGCGCGATGTCAACCCCCAATACCGGAAGAGACGAATCCTGTCTAACCGTCACTGCCTCTAAGTGCTTCGGGACTGCACCCAACTACTACCTGTTTGCACGACTCTTTTGAGTCGTGGTAGGGTAGTAGTCAAAGTACAGTGGGAACACACATGAGGCGAAGTGACAGTGTCAAGTCAGCGGACTAAGCTGTACTCATGTCACCTAGGAACTGATAACTGACGATAGGTAAAATACCAACCAACAGTTCCCGACGAGTCCTGTCCAGTGTACTCGTAGCCTAACGAGCACCCGTATACTATCTCAAGTACGACGTACTGACGGCTGTGGGACAGACCGCCTCCCGCACTGGGATGAGAAGCGCATACGCTGGTCTACTCCGGAGTATCGATGCCCTGTCTCGATAATCCCACGACTAGGGACGTGTATAAGGATGTGCTTGTAGATTACCCAGCCCCTACGAGTGTGACTGCCATCACAACGTTGGTAATCAAGCAAAGATCCTAAGGGCTCCACTAATGTGTATAAATAATATGCTAAAAGAAACACATATACACATTAAAGTAGAAACAAACCAAGTAGCATACTACCATTTTGAGCAAGATTGTATATACATCTGTGAATATCCCAAGCTTCCATTAAGTAATATACAAACTAGTATGATACAGTAATGGCCTCTAGGGCATATACACTAACACTATTGACCAAAAGGGACGTCTGTGAGCGAACTCAGCCTGACACCCTACTGAGCCTGTCAGTGACAATATCCATACAGTCCGGTCCGTTCGTCTATGAGCATCGCATGGCGGGCCTAGGGGGTTGGTAAAAGTCAGACCCCCAAAAGCGGTACAAGTCGTGTCGGAGTGTAGCCCAGAACACCCTGAGATACTACTGGAATACCTACCAGTAAATCTCCTGCCTTGGCCAAGGACTTCATGTAATGGCTCTCCTAGACACAGCGCGACCTCACCCCCAATACCAGGAGAGACGAACCTCTGAAGATCCGCTCACTGCCTCCATGTGGCTCGGGACTGTACCCAACTAAAACCTGTTTGCACGTCTCCTTTAAGCGTGGTAGGGTAGTAATCAAAGTACAGTGGGAACTCACACGAGACAAATGACGATCCTCAGGTCGATGAACTAACCTGCACACATGTCACCAGGGAACTGCTATCTGACGTCAGGTATAAGACCAACTAGCATGTTCCCGGCGAGTCCTGTCCGGTGTACTCACAACCCAATGAGCACCTGTATACATCTTAGGTGAACCAACTGACACCAGTGGCTTGTGAGACCGGCCACCGCCCCTCATCGGGGTCTCGACTGTATACATTAGTCTACTCTGGAGAATCGACGCCCTATCTCGAAACTCCCACGACTAGGGACCTTTTAAGGATGTGCTTATAGACTACCAGCTCTCACGTATATGATCGCCCTCATACTGCTGGTAATCAAGCATGAATCCTAGGGGTTCTATCAATGTGTAATAGCGACCTATCAGGTCACCTAAAGCAGTACACGATGATAAAGATAAACCAGATAGCATACTATCATCTTGAGTAAGACTGTCCTACCGGGAAAGGTCCTCCTTCAATCATTGCAATCACGTGCCTGTGATCCAATAATTGACTCTGAGGGAACTATCTCCAACACACACGTAATCTCTAACACAAGAAACTAGCTATGTGATCCCAGATTTTGTATACAGAGAAAACCCAAAAATCAAACAGGACCAAACACACCTAAACAAAAGCAGACAGCTACCGATAAAAACCCATACCCTAACTCTACCCTACGGCCGAGGTCACCGGATTTCAAAGGAATGTCGCCGGCCATGGTCCGAGCCTAGGGGTTCGAGCTTTAGGTGAAGGATTAGGGTCTCTGGTACAACACAACTACACTAATAGATTTTCTAGTATACTCTCGGGGTCACAGCAGATCACAGATATCATATATTGGCACTAAAAATACGATATTTACCCAAAACGAATCTAAACGCGTTCTAAACTGAAACTAACAAGATACACAACACAATAAACACCTACTTAACAGAAAGCGATCATTACCTACTCCCACAAGCTCAAAGATCCTAGCTTTCCAAGCTCCAAGGCATCCAAGAGGCAAAACAAGTCTAAACATGTGATTTTTGTGAGATTTGAAGAAGTTTAGTGAAGGTTTAGTGAAGAGAATGATAAGTGTTCAGTTGAGGCTATGAGGAATGAGAAAAATAATGAGAGATAGAGAAAATGAGAGGATGAAATGGTAAGGAAAGAGAGAGGTGAGGGTAAGAAAGTGTGAGGTGAGTGCACCCTTGCATTAACTCTTTATTAATGCAAGCCATGCCTCACAAGTGAGTCACCAATGCCACCTCCTTCCAAATCCAAAACAAGGAAAAGAAATATCTCACAACAAGAAATATCTAGAGGTTTAATCAAGGCAAAGGATTAGGTTAAAGCAAAGGATTAGGATTAGGGTTAAGTTGTCATGGTTGCTAAACTAGATTACACAAACACACTCTCACATAAATATACACATGTGTGTGCATGCCATCACAAATAAAAATAATTTATTAATTAAAAGTTATAAAATGTGAGGAACCCAAATTGGTAAACATTTTACCAAAAACCCGCATTATCGTCTAATTAACACTAATCGAAATCTAAGGCGTTACAAGACCGCCTTTCTAAATGGTAGTTTAGAAGAGAGCGTGTACATGACTCAGCCAAAGGGCTTCATGGACAGTGGGAGCAGCAGAAAGGTGTGCAAGCTGCTTAAATCCATCTATGGGTTAAAGCAGGCATCGCGGAGTTGGAACATCTGTTTTGATGTGGTAGTCAAAGATTTTGACTTCGTCAAAAGCGTATATGAATCTTGTATATACAAGAAGGTGGCAGAGAGTAAGGTCGGCTTCCTTGTATTGTACGTGGATGACATACTCTTGATAAGAAATGATGTTCCTATGCTGCATTCGGTCAAGCTCTTCTTATCACAATGATTCTCAATGAAAGATCTAGGTGATGCCTCCTACATCTTGGGGATTAAGATCTATAGAGATAGATCTAAATGGATGTTGGGATTATCCCAATCCAGGTACATCAACACCATACTAATGAGGTTTAGTATGGAGGATTCCAAGCGTGAGAATTTACCCACGATCTCAGGACTCACTCTCTCCAAAGAGATGTCTGCCAAGACTAATTTGGAGAGAGCTCGCATGCAAGGGATACCCTATGCTTCGACAGTAGGCTCTATCATGTACGCGATGTTATATACTAGACCGGTTCTAGCATACTCACTAAGTGTAGTGAGTAGATATCAAGCAGATCCAGGAGAGAATCACTGGACAGCTCTGAAGAACATTCACAAGCACTTGAGAAAGACTAAAGAGATGTTCTTAGTGTATGGTAACGGTGAACTCCAAGTGGATTCCTTTACCGATTCGAGCATCCAGAGTGAAAAGGACAACTCTAAGTCTGTCTCGGGATTTGTCTTTACCCTTAATGGAGGAGCGGTTTGTTGGAAGAGTTCCAAGCAAGAAACCATGGCAGACTCGATGATGGAGGCTGAATACATCGCTGCCAACGATGCTGCCAAAGAGGTTGTCTGGATGAAGAAGTTCATAACTGAACTAGGAGTGATTCCATCCATCGAGCATCTAATACCTTTGTATTGTGATAACAATGGAGAAGTGTCTTTGGCCAAGGAACCCAGGTTCCATCAGCGATCCTGGCATATTCTGAAGCGGTATCACCTGATCCGGGAGATAGTTAATCGCTGGGAGATCGAGATCAGGAGAGTTGACACGAAGAATAACACGGCAGATCCACTCACAAAGAATATACCTCGGATACAATTTGAGAGACTCTTCAGGATGGTGGGTATGAGATACTACAACAACTGGCCTTAGTGCAAGTGGGAGATTGTTAGTTATATGTATGCCCTGGAGGCCATTATTGTACATGATGGTATATTATAGCGGATGCTTGGACATATAAAGAGGACTTTCTTGCTTGACATGATAGTATGCTATCCGGTTGCTCTTTGTCTTACATGTAGACTTGTATTGTGATACTGTCTTGCTCTCACATGTTGATAAAGCCCTTAGGATGTGTACTTGACTACCATGACTATGATGGAGATCATAATAGTGGGGCCAGGGTAGTACACAAGCTCATCCTTTAATTGTTCCTAGTCGAGGGTGTATCGAGACAGGGCAACAATATTCCAGAGTAGACTAGCGTATACGCTTCTTACCCATATATGGGCGATGGATGATCCCATATCCATTGGTGTTTGACATCAAAGATGGTATACGGGTGCTCAGTGGAGACTGGGTACACTGAATAGGACTCGCTGAGAACTCCTAGTTGGTATTATACCTATCGTCAGATAGCAGTTGTCTGGTGACACTGGTACAGGTTAATCTATAGACCCGAGATCGTCATAGAGCCTTGTGTGATTCCTAATGTGCTTTGATTTCCACCTTACCATGTTCATGAGAACGTGAAAAATGTTGGTTTTTGGGTACATTCCCGAGTCACATGGAGGCAAAGAGCGATAGGAGGGGATTTGTCTCTCCTGGTATTGGGGGTTGATGTTGCGCTGTGCTCGATTGGCTATAACAGGAAGCCCCTAGCCAGGGCTGATACGGAGATTTACTGGTAAGTGTTATCAATAGTTTCTCGACCCGTTATGAGCCTCAGATCGGCATGACTTATCAAGTTACCGGGGACTGACATTAACCACCCCTAGACTAGATATGCGACATATCAAACGAAGAGACCGGACTGTACGGTAGTGTTACTGACAAGCTTTGCGAGATTTTAGACAAGCTTTCTTGTTGATCATCTGATCGCTAAATACCCGGGTAGCCGTTACGTCCAGCTAGTACCGCTGACGGGTTATGGGTGACTGATATGATCATCACCTACTGCCGGCGTATTGATGAGTCTTTAGAGTGCTGCACTGAGGTTTCCTAGCTCACGCGAAATGAAGTAGGAGCACATATGTGATATGTGCGGGACCGAGATTAATACGTGTATTTGATACCGTATTCTATTCTCGCAATATGTGGTATCAGTCAGTTCTATGTGATATAGCCGGGTTATCGAATTAAGTGTTGACTCGATAGGTTGATACAAATAATATTAGTCGGTTATATGTGATATAACCAGATTGGTAAATCAAATGTTGATTTAATAATTTAATGTATAATTATATATATTTGATATAATAACATACATTAACTAATATTAGCTCACTTAAATATTTCTTTTTCTCACATGTGTACACTTAATATATATGTGATATATATTATTGTGACATGCTTGTTGCTACATGCTACATGGGTGTATGAGACTCACACCATACTTACGATAATGTGGGGTTTATTTATTTAAAGTAAATCACTAATTAGTTGGAAATTAGTCATATGGTTTAAGCTTAGTGGAAGCTTGTAGAACCATTGACTTAGTCTACTAGTTTTGTTTTACATTAGATTTTTATTAACCCAACCATTAATTTAATCCATGGTTAAGTCTCTACATGAGTTATATGAGATATTTCTCACCCATGGTGGACATAACATTATTGGCTTCATCTTCTTCTTCATCAATAGAGAGCTCTCTAGGTTTTGAGGAGGTGAAGAAAATTAGTGAGAAAATTATTTCTAAAGTGAGCAAAATTCCTATTTCATCAATCTACACTAGATTAGCCATTTGGTTTAGGTTGTTTGCTTCACTAATTCCTAATTAGTGAAGAGGTAGCTTAAGATAGTGTCTCCTCGACGTAGATGTTAGTGATATGTATGCCCTAAAGGCCATTACTGTACATACGATGTATATTCTAGTGGATGCTTGGACATATATATGGAGGACTTTCTTGCTCGACATGATAGTATGCTATCTGGTTGCTCTTTATCATAACATGTACTTTGATTGTCTCTATGTTACATGTTGATAAAGCCCTTAGGATGAGTACTTGACTACCAGGACTATGATGCGGATCATACTAGTGGGGACAGTGTAGTCGCTAAGTACATCCTTCAAATGTTCCTAGTCATAGGTGTATCGATATAGCAGAGTAGACTAGCGTATAGCTTCTCGACCCATGTAGATGGGCGATGGATGATCCTATATCCATTGGTGTTTGACATCAGAAACAGTATACGGGTGCTCAGTGGAGACTGGGTACACTGGACGGACTCGCCGAGAACTCTCAGATGGTATTATACCTCACGTCAGATGGCAGTTCTTTGGTGACACTGGTACAGGTTAGTCTGTAGACCCGTGATCGTCATAGAGTCTTGTGTGATTCCCACTGTGCTTTGATTTCCACCATACCACGTTCAAGAGAACGTGCAAAACGGTGGCTTTTGGGTACTGTCCCAAATCACATGGAGGCAATGAGCGATAGGAGGGGTTTCGTCTCTCCCGGTTTTGGGAGTTGATGTTGCTCTGTGTTCGATTGGCTATAATTGGAAATCCCTGGCCATGATTGCTGAGATTTACTGGTAAGTGTTATCAGTAGTTTCTTGAATTGTTATGGTCCTCATATCGACACGACTTATCGGTTACTGGGGTCTGACGTTTTCCATCCCTAGACTGGATATGCGACATATTAGACGAAGAGACTGGACTGTACGGGCGTGTTACTGATTGGATTCACAGGAGAATGTACAGGCTTGCTACTTTGTCACGACCCGAAAGAGCACGTGACTGGCCCTTGAACCATATGAAGTCTATAGGACTCCATCTGATCCAAGTAAGCCAAAAGCCCAGAAATCTAAAACCATTTTTGAGAATAAGTAAAGAAAACTGGTTTAAAGAAGTGAAGAAAAACATGTTTGAAATCAAGGTTTTTAAATAACTAAGCCGAATGTGCATTTGAAAACCGTACAGTCTTTTCTAAAATTTTCGGCAGAGTTTCTCTTGTAAAACTGGCCCCGAATGGGGTACAACATGAATAACAATATATAAAATGATAAAGGCATCCCCAAGCGGGAGCTAGCTCTTCGTCAATCGACGGTCACAACCACACGATGATATGATAATATACAACGCCAAGTGGCGAGGATCAAAATCAAGGAAAGCTCAAAAAGCAGCAAGAAAACCGCAATACTACTAAGCGCGACTCTAAGGTCGAATAATACCACTGTCTCTAAGTCTGAAAGAATATACAAGTTTTTGGGTTGATGGACAATTTCTAGATACAATGAATAAAATAAATACAAACTGGGGATTCTTGATGCAAAAGAATCCACCTACCAAAAGCAAATCACCCGCAAGAAGGAAGTGTGCCAGAAATGCCGCAATAGAACCTGTACGACATAACCTGCAAGAACTGTGGCACAACGGGGGTGAGTTGCCAACTCGTGAATAGAAACATCTACAAGCAGAAACCGAATGCAAGACATAAACCTAAGTCAACGATCAGTAATACAATCCACAAGAGTGCATCTGAGTGTAATAAGGTGGCAAGGTAACATCTAATCATGTATGTAGTGCCAGGTACTCAGGTAATAACATGTCATCAGTGTAAGGTATGCCTGCATGAGGTAAGTATGATGAAATATCAATGATATCAATACACATATATTAGCGTCCCATACCACTAATATTGGTGTAAGGGTATATATAACAGCGCCCTCATACCCTGTTATATATACAAATGAAGTATGACAAGTGTAAATCCAGTCTGTATATGATCCATGTCTGTATATATGTGGAACCCGTCCACCTGTCACCCACTGACAGTAAGCATCATGTATGCAAGTATGAGGATATAAACAATATCATGGAAAACATCATGAAACCCGTGCCAAGCATCGACACGTAAATCCTCATCCATATGGGGCTCCGTCTGCGGTATCGGCCCTCGGCCCCGGCAGCACGAGTCAACCCATGTCCATCTCTGGGCTCCGTCTGCGGTAGCGGCCCGTCGGCCCCCGGCAGTACGCCCATCTCTCGGCTCCAGGCGGTATCCCCCGGATATCCGCCGAGCTCAAATACAATCACCGGTAGGTACTCGCCCGCCTCCAGGCTCAATCGGCATAACCCATCGATCATCTCGCCGAGGGGAACCATACCGGGCCCACCACGAACCCGCAAACGGATCATCACTCCTCGAATCGGGTTTCAAGCACACGTCTCAGCACCGAGAAAACGCGTGGTGGACGCACCCAAATATCATATCACGAGGTACCGGGTTTTCATAAAAGAACATCTTTTCTTAAATAATCCCACGGTCCTCAAAATCAGAAATCACATGAAAATCCACATCAAGAAGTAAATCCAATGCAATGTGCTATGCAATCAATCCATGATGTATGCGACATGTAAAGAGAGATAATCATATCGGAAATCATGCAACATGGAATAGTAATGTACATATGTCGGGAGGAACCGCTTCTTTAGAATGAATCAGTTTAAAGAATATCTTGCGGTCCTCAATCTCAATCAAGTCAGAATCATCTATGTTTGTGTACAGGTACATGTGTACAATATGCCAAGCAGTAATCATATCATGAATGCAACAGTACTACAGTGTAGTGGCATGGCAATTATCGATGATGAAGTGTGTGAGCCGGCAAATAGTGTACGTGAAACATACGCATCATCGATAATGGTGCTGGTGTCCTAACAGCATGATAATAATATAACAATGAACATATGCCAGCAATGCGAATAGCAGGAAAATGCAGATATCTAGTAGTCAACACCACAGTGAAGTATCTACTATGCAAACTACATCTAAGTATCCGGTCAATCAGGAGGGGTAGGTGTGGAAACCACCTAAATCTGAGTCGATACATGTATAAAAGTATATAGTCGGTGATCTCGCCTCAATGTCATATCATAAGATATCCTCGAGTTATGAGTGCGGATCTATCATCAATATCGGCTCGTACGGTAAATCATCGTACGGCATCCCCATAGCTGGGTAGGGGTCAGTATCTCACTGTCTCATCACATAACAGATATCACCATCGTCAGATCATATAGTCTGGAGTACTACTCTATGTCTAGTACAAAACGGTAACCTCAGTAAGTATGCATGCGGGGGTAAACACATATCCCAAGCCCGCAAGAATCACAAGTCATATCCCACATATGAATCGTATAAAATCACCGATCCCAGGGCACCCAGCCCACATCATCGACTCATCTCCAAAGTCATCACATATCATCAATCACAGTGCAAGTACAAGTGATAAGCAAGGGTGTGTGTGTAGGTGTAATTCTACCCTAGGGTTCGCGACTATGAACTACACTAGTCACTTCTAACCCTACATTATCCACAATACACCTAATATCACAATAAACTACATAGTAATCTATCTACGGACTGCGGGGGTGCTATACGCCATCCACCCGACTTCCCCCTGTAGATATAATCTACTCACCTTGCATCACCAATTGCGGACGTCACCACGTATTTGCTTGTCGTCCCGAAGTCTTCATGGGTACCTACACATCAAAATATCGTATATGCGCATTAAAACCAAATCCAATCTAAAACGGCGCACGAAATCCAAAACGATACGATAAGGGGCCTATAGGTGAGAACCTATGGCACGCCTTCAAAACCATCAATAAATCCTCTACATCGTCGTATAAACGACAATTAGTCGAGGCAAAACACATTCCACCATTTCAGAATCAAAAATACGGAATACGGAAACACGAATCCAAAATAGCAACTTAGGATATATGTCCCAGATTTCACCCTAGATAGAATCTGTCAAAACTAGAAGTACCCTGGGTCAACACTAGAGGAACAGGGGCTGTGCACAGAAAACGAGGAGAATGGCTAAGTATGCTAAGTCAAAGTCCACCTCTCTCTCTCACCTACCCTCATCATTATATTTTCCTTTCTTTCCTTTTCTTTTAAAATCCAAACCTTCTCACATCAATAGTAATCCCAAAAGAAAATCATGGCTAGAAAAATGCACAAGTGTAGAAAAAGTGATATGTGCAAGTTTTGCACAAAATTGCCAAAAAACCCGATTAGCGATTTTAATCGCGATTAGCACTAAATTATTGTCAAACTAATCACAAAAACTTAAAAATGCCATAATCCACTAATTTACCCTATTTTAGAATTTTCCATAATTTTTCATAATTTTTTCTAACATTTTTCCTATTTATTTGCATTTAATATTAAAATAATCAATAAAATAATATTAAATTATAAAAATTCCCAAAATTAATATTTTATATTTTTGAAAATGTTACAATCTACCCCCCTTAAAGAAATTCGGTCCCCGAATTTTAAATTTAAACCCCCAGATACAAAAACATCTCAGTAATAAACCAAAGTCGTCGGGGCTCCGAAATCATCAACACATAGAACGTCACAGCGCAATGCATGCGCAAGGGTACTGAGCAGATAACTCGAAAACAAAACTCCGTCAAGCATCCCGCAATCATCGGAGTCAATGTAAAAAAAACACAATGTCAAATCCAATACAAAACCGATATGATATGGATCGGAACTACACATGTAGACATCCAATCTAAACATAACACCATCCTGTGCGTCTGGTGCGCACTGAAATCAAAAAAAAAATCCATATATGTGCTAAACAGGTGCACAAAACAACATCCAAGTGCAACGGGTGTGCACGAAGCATCTGTCATGGGCATCGTATGTGCCTGACAGCAAAATAAATCAGGTGCATGTGACATGCACGAAGAATCCCGATTTAGCGCATCTGGCGTGCACCAAAATCGTATCTAAAAACATGCGCCCAACATGCGCGAAAATCCAAACCGGTGCATCCATCGTGCACAAATGAAAATCTAAACCCTGCGCACTCAACATGCACGGAAATCACGAAATCCAATAGCAAACACCGAACAGGCGTAAAGCACATCGCCAGCACGGAGTGCAAAAATCAACCATCAAAATCCGGGTCAAAATCAACGATATAATGCGGCTCAAACCAAAATCAGGGTACCGCAAGGAAAATCTCACAACCGTGTGCATCAGCGTGCACGAATCAAAGCCTAACACTAAAATGCATGAAAACTCTGCGCAAAATATATAAATATCCAGTGGGTGCATGAAACCAATATCATGAAACTCAGTCACCAAAACTAGATCGTGCAAATAGAACGCCCAAAATACCGAAATCCAAAATGACGGATACGTGATAATCGAATCACAAAATCACAAATCATAAATACCGTCTTCGGTAGTTTCTCCTTCAAGGTCGAGAAGGAGTCAGTGTAATCCACTGCTAGCAGCGCAGGATATCTACCTACCTCTTGCTCACGGTCTGGCGTCTTCTGACTCTCTAGGTCCTTATCTTCTCTGCGGATTACCTATCACGCGGTCAATCGGCTCATCGGCCCTGTCAGGTGTGCTAACGGGGACGATTCCGTTCTGGCACTTTTCTGGTCACCTCTCGGTCAAACCTCACGACCACTCGTAAGGCAGCATATCACTGACGTCGGTCTCTGGCTATCTGAATGCACGTCACACATCTGATCCTGGGTGCAAACATCATTGCAGCAATGTCCTGGAAGGAATCCTGCTCAAGGTCTCTTCCAATCATGCCTATGCCGATCTGTACAGAGGCTGGCTCTCTTGTGCTATCTCTTCTCGCTGGAAAGACATCTGTGTCCTCAGCACAACATTTCTCGGAAATTGGTCACATCCCAACGTTTCTGTAAGCATATCAGGTCTCTAGTTTCGACGGGAAGCAATGACAGCTCGTCAGTATCTCACACGAACCTCTGGTTCCACTTGTCTCCATCGTCGTCCACTATGACGTCACGCCAAGCTACTATACACTGCACTGCTCTCGGCCACGGTCAATCTGAAGTCTCTCACACGGACTCGAAATCGCGTACTCTGTAGCTTCATCATTCTGTAGCAGATGTCAGGCCGAACTGGTCCTCGGAAACACGTCCCAACTATCGGAGGAATACTCGTCACTCGTCCATCCTTGATCAATTCGCAACGCATCTGGTTAAGCTCCTCTATCCGAACTTGGTCAACTACCTCGTCGACAATGCCGAACTCTGGCCTGCTGGGTGTGCGCAACACGACCACTCCTGGTCCAGGTCTTCTCGTATCGTACTCCAGAAAGGTCCTGCCGAGGTTCCTTTCTCAAATCTCAATCCTGCCGAAATGCCCGGAAGTCATCATCCAATGCTGAAGCTAAAGCTTATTCCGGAACGGCTGCATACCTATCGCGCTTCTTTCTGGAAGGTATATCCATATACCACGCCTCTGGGTGCGTATAACATCTCTGATGTCGGCGGAGTGGGACGTCATCTCGTCGAAATATCTTGCGAAATCTTTTCTTCACTCTGCATCAGTGTCGACTGATTCGGACTCGTCTCATCATGGCTGCACGAACTGCGCTCCGACGGCTATGCTCGCACCTGGAGTCTCCCAAGCAGTGTCCCATCACGATATCCGAAAGATGTCGAACCATCCGATCGACTCGTTAGATCCTCATAATCCCCCAAGAGCTCACATCTCGGGTACAGTTTAATAGTATCGAGTACATGCCACAGCGTCGGTGGTCCAGCCGTAGAAGGGCAAACCCAAGCCTCACTAATGGCGCCGCGGAACCGCCGTAAACCCTAAGGTTCCAAGGCTGTCACACAGTCATTAAGTCGAGTTAGGGTTTCATTCTTCTAGAGGGTCCATAGAATCACCTGCATGTCTTTCCGTATACTTTAAACTTGGAAAATAGGCTCCTGACATTCGATCGTCTCAATCGACTCTCAACGAATCTGCGTGAAGTCGTCTCTAGCTGGAATCAATCCACCTGATGACCTCGCATCGGGGTAAGCGAACTCACCACGCGTCCTAGTCATCCATCCTCGGTGACTAGCAACTCGCTATCATCTCTCTAAGAACATGCTCATGCTGCAGTAGCTCCAATCATCTGGGCGATATCTCATCATTTGCAGCAACAACTGGCTCATATGCCTGTACGCCGAACAACGCCTCAATCCTCCAGGAAAGGCAATACATAAGCGATCATCTCTGAATCAGCCTGCTCTAGATCTGAGTAAGACTCTCCACACTGGAAATCTTCAACTCAACTGGGCCCGCTCTGGCGCAAAATCGGACGAATCACCTTCGTCTCTCAAATCGGGTAGACTAGCTATCATCTGTCGCATAACTGCCTGAAAGCTCCGGCAATCTCAGCTCGTAAGCTCCGAAAGCAACACCCTGTCAATCTCAGCGACAGCTGGTCCATCTGTCTGCACGGTAGGCGACATCACCATCTCTGAGGTATGCTGTACATCAACAGTCCTCTCTCAACTGGCAGCTCTAACAAAGGCCCGATCATCCGGTGCAAGACCAAGCACTCGCCTCCACTAGAGGTCACAATCACCAACACTAACTCGAGACGTTCCCATGTCACCAGAAAACACAAAGGTCGGCCCTCGTACCAAACGAGCTCACACCGGCCGTAACCCTAGCAGCAGCCCAAACTGCGCTCAAACACGGTGACAGGAATCTCAATCGAGTATCAAAGAGAGCACATCAGTGGCAAGAAGGGAAACAACAGATCCAAAGTGGATACATGATCATAGGAAGGAACAGTATCAATGAAGGTATGATCATGAAACTAATAGAATCGGGGATCTCAAATGGATGAATAATCCTGGATATAAAGAGAATCACTGATCTCGAAAGTATGTACATCCTAAGGTTCCTTAAGCGGAGTGGCGTGTCGTAAGTATGCCGCGGAACATACCAACGGTACGTCACTCTACTTTAGTCACCAAATCCATCAACCAAGGGTCATCCTAAAACGACAAAAGTTCGGGTTTACACCCCCTCGACCAAGTCTAAGTTCCGTAAGGTCAAGCCTAAGTTCCGTATATAAACAAATCCCTAGGCTCCACATAGTCAAACTTAGACTCGAACCAAGGTCAACCTAGCGCTCTGATACCAACTTTGTCACGACCCGAAAGAGCACGTGACTGGCCCTTGAACCATATGAAGTCTATAGGACTCCATCTGATCCAAGTAAGCCAAAAGCCCAGAAATCTAAAACCATTTTTGAGAATAAGTAAAGAAAACTGGTTTAAAGAAGTGAAGAAAAACATGTTTGAAATCAAGGTTTTTAAATAACTAAGCCGAATGTGCATTTGAAAACCGTACAGTCTTTTCTAAAATTTTCGGCAGAGTTTCTCTTGTAAAACTGGCCCCGAATGGGGTACAACATGAATAACAATATATAAAATGATAAAGGCATCCCCAAGCGGGAGCTAGCTCTTCGTCAATCGACGGTCACAACCACACGATGATATGATAATATACAACGCCAAGTGGCGAGGATCAAAATCAAGGAAAGCTCAAAAAGCAGCAAGAAAACCGCAATACTACTAAGCGCGACTCTAAGGTCGAATAATACCACTGTCTCTAAGTCTGAAAGAATATACAAGTTTTTGGGTTGATGGACAATTTCTAGATACAATGAATAAAATAAATACAAACTGGGGATTCTTGATGCAAAAGAATCCACCTACCAAAAGCAAATCACCCGCAAGAAGGAAGTGTGCCAGAAATGCCGCAATAGAACCTGTACGACATAACCTGCAAGAACTGTGGCACAACGGGGGTGAGTTGCCAACTCGTGAATAGAAACATCTACAAGCAGAAACCGAATGCAAGACATAAACCTAAGTCAACGATCAGTAATACAATCCACAAGAGTGCATCTGAGTGTAATAAGGTGGCAAGGTAACATCTAATCATGTATGTAGTGCCAGGTACTCAGGTAATAACATGTCATCAGTGTAAGGTATGCCTGCATGAGGTAAGTATGATGAAATATCAATGATATCAATACACATATATTAGCGTCCCATACCACTAATATTGGTGTAAGGGTATATATAACAGCGCCCTCATACCCTGTTATATATACAAATGAAGTATGACAAGTGTAAATCCAGTCTGTATATGATCCATGTCTGTATATATGTGGAACCCGTCCACCTGTCACCCACTGACAGTAAGCATCATGTATGCAAGTATGAGGATATAAACAATATCATGGAAAACATCATGAAACCCGTGCCAAGCATCGACACGTAAATCCTCATCCATATGGGGCTCCGTCTGCGGTATCGGCCCTCGGCCCCGGCAGCACGAGTCAACCCATGTCCATCTCTGGGCTCCGTCTGCGGTAGCGGCCCGTCGGCCCCCGGCAGTACGCCCATCTCTCGGCTCCAGGCGGTATCCCCCGGATATCCGCCGAGCTCAAATACAATCACCGGTAGGTACTCGCCCGCCTCCAGGCTCAATCGGCATAACCCATCGATCATCTCGCCGAGGGGAACCATACCGGGCCCACCACGAACCCGCAAACGGATCATCACTCCTCGAATCGGGTTTCAAGCACACGTCTCAGCACCGAGAAAACGCGTGGTGGACGCACCCAAATATCATATCACGAGGTACCGGGTTTTCATAAAAGAACATCTTTTCTTAAATAATCCCACGGTCCTCAAAATCAGAAATCACATGAAAATCCACATCAAGAAGTAAATCCAATGCAATGTGCTATGCAATCAATCCATGATGTATGCGACATGTAAAGAGAGATAATCATATCGGAAATCATGCAACATGGAATAGTAATGTACATATGTCGGGAGGAACCGCTTCTTTAGAATGAATCAGTTTAAAGAATATCTTGCGGTCCTCAATCTCAATCAAGTCAGAATCATCTATGTTTGTGTACAGGTACATGTGTACAATATGCCAAGCAGTAATCATATCATGAATGCAACAGTACTACAGTGTAGTGGCATGGCAATTATCGATGATGAAGTGTGTGAGCCGGCAAATAGTGTACGTGAAACATACGCATCATCGATAATGGTGCTGGTGTCCTAACAGCATGATAATAATATAACAATGAACATATGCCAGCAATGCGAATAGCAGGAAAATGCAGATATCTAGTAGTCAACACCACAGTGAAGTATCTACTATGCAAACTACATCTAAGTATCCGGTCAATCAGGAGGGGTAGGTGTGGAAACCACCTAAATCTGAGTCGATACATGTATAAAAGTATATAGTCGGTGATCTCGCCTCGATGTCATATCATAAGATATCCTCGAGTTATGAGTGCGGATCTATCATCAATATCGGCTCGTACGGTAAATCATCGTACGGCATCCCCATAGCTGGGTAGGGGTCAGTATCTCACTGTCTCATCACATAACAGATATCACCATCGTCAGATCATATAGTCTGGAGTACTACTCTATGTCTAGTACAAAACGGTAACCTCAGTAAGTATGCATGCGGGGGTAAACACATATCCCAAGCCCGCAAGAATCACAAGTCATATCCCACATATGAATCGTATAAAATCACCGATCCCAGGGCACCCAGCCCACATCATCGACTCATCTCCAAAGTCATCACATATCATCAATCACAGTGCAAGTACAAGTGATAAGCAAGGGTGTGTGTGTAGGTGTAATTCTACCCTAGGGTTCGCGACTATGAACTACACTAGTCACTTCTAACCCTACATTATCCACAATACACCTAATATCACAATAAACTACATAGTAATCTATCTACGGACTGCGGGGGTGCTATACGCCATCCACCCGACTTCCCCCTGTAGATATAATCTACTCACCTTGCATCACCAATTGCGGACGTCACCACGTATTTGCTTGTCGTCCCGAAGTCTTCATGGGTACCTACACATCAAAATATCGTATATGCGCATTAAAACCAAATCCAATCTAAAACGGCGCACGAAATCCAAAACGATACGATAAGGGGCCTATAGGTGAGAACCTATGGCACGCCTTCAAAACCATCAATAAATCCTCTACATCGTCGTATAAACGACAATTAGTCGAGGCAAAACACATTCCACCATTTCAGAATCAAAAATACGGAATACGGAAACACGAATCCAAAATAGCAACTTAGGATATATGTCCCAGATTTCACCCTAGATAGAATCTGTCAAAACTAGAAGTACCCTGGGTCAACACTAGAGGAACAGGGGCTGTGCACAGAAAACGAGGAGAATGGCTAAGTATGCTAAGTCAAAGTCCACCTCTCTCTCTCACCTACCCTCATCATTATATTTTCCTTTCTTTCCTTTTCTTTTAAAATCCAAACCTTCTCACATCAATAGTAATCCCAAAAGAAAATCATGGCTAGAAAAATGCACAAGTGTAGAAAAAGTGATATGTGCAAGTTTTGCACAAAATTGCCAAAAAACCCGATTAGCGATTTTAATCGCGATTAGCACTAAATTATTGTCAAACTAATCACAAAAACTTAAAAATGCCATAATCCACTAATTTACCCTATTTTAGAATTTTCCATAATTTTTCATAATTTTTTCTAACATTTTTCCTATTTATTTGCATTTAATATTAAAATAATCAATAAAATAATATTAAATTATAAAAATTCCCAAAATTAATATTTTATATTTTTGAAAATGTTACATTTTTGATCTTATGATCGCTCAATACCTGGGTGGCTGTTACGTTTAGCTGACCGCTTGCATCTTGTGAGTGTTTAATATGATCATCACCTACTGCCGGCGTATTGACGATTCTTTAGAGTCCTAGACAGAGGTTTCCTGGCGCAGGAAAAACGGAGTAGGAGCACATATGTGATATGTGTCGGACCGAGGATAATACGAATATATGATACCGTATTCGATTCTCGCGATATATGATATCGACCGGGTATATGTGATATAGCCGGGTCATCGGATCAAGTGTTGATTCGATGAACTGATACATTTTATATTAGTCGGTTATTTGTGAAATAGCCGGATTATCGGATCAAGTGTTGATTCGATAATGTAATGTATAATTATATATATGATATATTACATTGCATTAACTAATATAAGCTCACTTAAAGATTCTTTTTCTCACTTGGATAATACATTGATGTGTATGCGATATATGTTAATTGTATTATTTTATTTTGTTACATTATATATTATATACGTGATATATAATATTGTAAAATGTTAGGGTTACAAATGCAACAATGGTTTTGCGATTTAACCATGTTAGGGTTTGTATTAGGGTTAAGCTTTTGGATTAGGGTTTTGGATGAGCTTTGAGGAAGCTTCATGAAGGTTTGACTTTGTCCATTTTCTTTGATATTTTGGAGAGATATTTGTTAACCCAACCCAAACCTTAACCCATGGTAAAGTCTCTACAAGGGTTAAGCATATCATGCTTAACCCTAGATTGCTTTTCTAACCTCAACAAGAATTCATTATTCATCACAAAAGAAATTCTTCTTCTTCTTCTTCCTCTCTTGAAAAAGCTTCATTAGCTTTTCATTTGTGATGGATTTTTGTGAGAAATTGAAAACAAAAGAGAGCAAAATTTCTACTTCATCATCCTCATTTGTTCTAGCCACTTATATTAGGGTGTTTGCTTCACTAATACTTGATTAGTGAAGTGAGAGCTTGAGTTAGTGTTTCTTCAAGGTAGATCATCTTAGTTTTTGAAGATTAGAAGAAAGATTGCATCATTCTCTTCATGGAGCCTCTCTAGAGTACGGGTACTTGATGATCGCAGCGAAGGGACCTCAACTCGGAGCTTATGAAGTAAAGGAAAGGACTATAAAGGTTGTAATCCCTAACTCTTAGATGTTAAAATGTTAACTTGCTAGTTTTGTTTGATTCTCTAGTTAAAGTTCCTAGGTTTAGGGTTATCTTCAATGGCAAAATTTTAATTTGGCATGGATGATGCCTCCCGAAACTTTTCTTCCGTTGTAGGTAACCCAACAGTGGTATCAGAGCCTATCTAGAGAATGGCCGGCGACCAAGGCCCAATTTCCGGCGACGTCGGTTTTGGCAAGGGGTTAGGGTTTGGGTTTTGTGGTGTGCACCAGGTTCTGGGGTTTGGTACATGTGGTGTTGTTTATTTTTGCTAAAATTACATGTGATGTTAATTCACTGCATTATAAATTCGGAGTGTTTCGTATTCGCAATTCTAGCTTTGTTTCGGTTTGTTTAGACAGTGTTAAAAAGTTCAAACGGATATCAATAACTCACTTTTTCCCCTGCTGGAAAATTTCCAAGTGTTGGATTTTTCCTTAGTTAAAGAATATTCAAATATCGTGCAAGTAACGCGGTGGACTCTCTAGAAGAACGAAAACCTTAACTCGATTATGTGACCGTCAGAACCGCCTCTAAACCTTAGGGTTTGTGGTAGTTCAGCGTTGCCACATGTGAGGCATTGGTTTGACCCTTCTACGGCTGGTCCATTGGTACTGTGGCATGTGATGGATGCTTTTAAACTAAGTTCAAGTGTTGAGCAAATAGGGAAATTTTAGGTGTTTGTTGATTCGATCGGAATGTTTAACGTCGTCTAACTTTTACTGTAATGTGATACAATATTTGGAATCCACATGTAGTTATAAGATAACTAATATGAATGTTATAAATCTAGCACTTTAGTCTCAGATGATCGGTTGCCACGGGATTTTGATGCGATCAAAATTCCGTCGCAATCACATAGCATACGCGGATACTCACCGGGTAAACTTAATAGATAGCCATGTCCCATAGTGTCACGACCCGAAAGTACGGAACGTGATCGACACTTAAATTACGAAACGTCTAAAGGCGCAACGTAATCTAAGTAAGCCGAAGCCCAGAATCTAAACCTTTTAAAAGAATAAGTAAAGAAAAACATGTTTAAAAACAACATCAAATTTCTCAAAAATTTCGGCAGAGTGTCATTTGTAAAAACTGGCCCCAAACGAGTACAAATAAGAATATATATATAAGCAATAACAAAAAGGCATCCCGAAGAAGGAGCTAGCTCTACGCCAATTGGCGGAAATAACCACACAAGCAATATAATATACAACGCCGAAGGGCGACGATCCAAACTCAAAGAAAACCATGAAAACCACAAGAAAACCATAATAATACAAGCGCGACTCTAAGGTCGAAAGAATAAACAACTGGTCTTCTAAATCTATCAAGTAATACAAGTCTGGTTTATGGAGCTTACTAGATGCAAATGAAATAATAAAAGCACAATGGCGGTCCTGATACAAGTGAACCAACCTACCAAGCAATCACCCTGAATGAAATGGTGTGCCAGCAAGCCGCCAAGGAAACCTGTACATCGAAACCTGTAAGAAAATTTAGCACAACGGGGGTGAGTTGCCAACTCGTGAGTAGAAGCCATCTCCGAGTAGAAATCGCATGCATGTCGCTCTCCTAGGTCATAATAATATACTTAATATAACACTAGTCATCCAGTAGTGGCAGGATAATAATCTATGCGTAAGTGCAATGTTCAGTGCTCGTGTCAGTGCCTCAAGTAGTAATATGTCATGTGTATGAGTATGCATGCACCATGAATATAAAACAATCAACCATGAAATCTGGATATATCTGTATAAAAAATCTTTAACTTTTATCATAGTAAAATTTGTATGGCAATCTGAAACATCATCAATGAAATCCATGGAAATCCGTGTCAAGTATCGACACAAAACATGTAAATCTGAAAGTCTCAATACCTCATAGTCTCAATATCTCGGGCTCCGTCAGTCCAGATCAGCTCATATCATCAAATCGCACGACAACGGTCGGTATCCTCCGGATATTGTAACACCCGAGCCCAATACTACTAATTTCAGTTACCGTTCGAACGTAGTGTGGCACTTATTTCATTTATCTTGCTTGATGGTTAATTATTGTAAATTCTACCCGGAAATTAATTTCTGCATATAACAAATTTTGGCATCTAAAATAAAATTGAAAATATTCATCTTGGCTTACTTGACACCCCTAGCCTCGTGGTAGCGTCCGTGCATCGTGTTCTCATCCCGTTCAGTGAAACGGGCGAGTTTGGACGGCTACGTACACGTACATGTGTCCGTTTTGGGGGTATGCTTTTTTGATCATAAAACACTTGATTTTAAATTTTGGATCCCGCCTAAAATTCTATTATTTCAATTTCAAATTTTTGGACCCGACCCGGGGGCGATTTGGAAATGTTTTACTTTGCGCCAAAATCCCAGATTTTAATATTATTAAAACCATCGCATATATTTTTCTAACTAACCTGATATCTTACTGTTCATTACCTATCTTTTAAATCTTTTAATTAACCTATATATATATGCTACTATTCCTTAAAATGTTTTGAATCTTTAATTAATATTTATCCCTAACTAACGATTCCCCTTTAGCCAATCGCGTTCCTTTTAATTCCGTGGGCCCCACCTGCAGCTCTCTCTTTCTCTATCACTCTCTCCCTCCCCCATAATCTCTCTCTCTCTTTCCACTTTTTCTCTCTCTCTCATATATTCTCTCGTACTTCTCTTTATCATTCTTTCTCTTCTTGTTTCATGTCTCGTTTCTCATTTTTTAAACTGTTCTTTTGTTGTCGGAATTCCCTCGTGCCGGTGACGCTTCACGACGTTCCAGCGAGGTGCCCCAACCCATGTGGTTCCTTTGTTTGTGGTTTGGATTCATTCCGTGAACCGTGCGACCATCGCGAGTTTTCCCCGCCGACGGTTAACGTTCCGTTTTCCCGATTCGCGACTCAACGAGGCAAGTTAATCTTGCTACATGCTATATAATTCATTTTATACCTATTTAAATAAATACCATACCTATAGTTTAAATCTAGTGCCCCATGCTTAATTTTATAACGTTTCGATATTCCGTTTGCATCCGTTTATATCGTATTAAATCTAGATCATGAAAACTTATCTTGTGACATACTAGAGTACATTATACTGCATCCATATCAATTAAAATATATATCATCATAATATTTATTATTATTATCTTTAATTATTTTATAATCTGCATTTTATAATATTATATTTGAAAATATTATAGTTTACACATGAAACGTCGTTGAAAAAGCGGATACGACAAATCTGAAATTTACTGTACACCTTACCTTATAAAATTCATTATAAATCATAGAAAAATCATTAGTATACGTTCTTTAGTTCGTTACGAAGATAACTCAGAATACTATAACTCTATAAAATATTTACTTGCAAAACAAATTGTTTAAATAACGAAAAATAAAAATGAAAATGTCTCCAAATTGCTGTCCAGGGAAATTCCAGCAGCAAACTTTCAATTTCGAATGTTCATAACTTTTTGTAGGGACAACCTGAGATGCTTATACTTATAAAACTGAAAACCTTATTGAGTTATATTGGTTTTGGTATAGGACACGTTCTTTTTGGAGAACATTTGTTATTTTTAAGCTATTTTACAAATTAGGGTGACGCTGAATTTCTGAACGGAACTTTCTTGTGCATGGTTAATCAATACCACTTTTATAGTTATTAATCGCTTTGAATATGCTATCCATATTAATATTATTATATCAATATTTATATCACATATTGCTTAGTTGTACATCCCACATTAACATTTTATAGTTTTATAACTTTTCGGATACCCGTTTGCATCCATCGCATTTAAGATACATATAATTGCATCCATAGATCACATTACTACGTAATAATGTGATATTAACACTCCATGTTTAATAAATTGCATCCTAATTAATATTGGAACTATAAATGTAATCCTAATCGATAACTGTGCATCCATATCCTTGAAATTATATCTATTTGCATATCATATTACATGTTCCAGTTTATTGTTCTGATAGTACTCATGCTTGTTTATTTATACACATGCTTATGTTAGTTTGATTATGAGCACCCACATGACATCTTGTGCTTCCTGACATGACCTGTTACACTTCCTACTTGACATGACATGGTACCGTACACTCTTGACATGACATGACACCATTATACATTACCTGGCTGGACCTGATGTACCATGGCTTTACCTGTTACCTGATCTTGTGTCTAATGCCAACAAACATAACATGTAGTCCTCATGGACCGTTCCTGTTGTCTATCCAGACAAACCTGCTTTTACCTGATCCTGTGTTGGCATTAGTTCTTGATTACTGAATACCTGACTCGACATACGTAACTTGGGGGTATGGGGAAATCAAAGGTGAAACTGACTTGTAACTCAACAGTTCGATACCTGTTTTGATCAGTCTTACGGGCTAGGCCAGCCCCGGAGTGATGATGCTGACATCACTCGCCCATCCTGCTACCTGTTACTACCTAGCGGCACGTCTCGGATTCAGCCCCGAGGATGTTGACCGTGGTCCCGGGCACGCACGGGATACTATTGAGTTACATCGACGATTCATCAATTGATTTCAAAGACTCTAGAATAGAAAACCTGATATAACAGTTTAGTTTACCCACTGCACACTACCCTGTACTGCTCTGATTTATATTATTGTTACCCTAGCTTTATTCATGTTTATATTCGCATTGCCTGTTTACTATGTTATTACTTGATGACTTGACGCGCCGACGTCTGGGTTTTGCATGGCCCATATTCTTCTACCTTGCTGCAGACTGATTAGGAGTTTTGCCGCTGTTAGACGAGCGGTGAGGTTCCTGTCGGTACGTAGTTTCACTCCAGGTGTTTCATTTATTGTATCTTTTGGCTTCCGCATATTGTTATCTCTTGAGTCTTTTACTCTGGCTTATGGACATGTACTAGGTAGTTAGTTTACTTTCCTGTTCTTGATATCTCCACAGCCGTAATGTGACTGTGGAAGGATTTTTCCAATCCACAAGTAGCATGGTTGGCTATATCACGTGCCCACTTTAGCGTACATTGGGAAGCGGGGCGTGACATGGTTCTTTTGGTATCAGAGCCATAGGATAGTCGGTTTGATTCTTTTTGTAGTTGGGTATTATACCCAATACACGAATCAGAATACCCGTGTTTAGGAAACATGTCCTGCCACCTTGACCGTTTTATCATTCTTGAATCACATTCTTCCTGATTATATTTTTTACGATGTGCAAACTTCTTTTGCATATCGATTCGAAAACCTGATTCCTTGTAATCTCTAGGACTTAGGCGACTTGGATGGAGTTATGTAATTGTGGCTATGATACCGCGGCATAGTTACAATGCGGTACTCTATTTAAGTATCTTGGCGTTCTAGTCTTGATCTATATTCAAAATCTATCATCATGCTAATGTTGGGTATTTTGAGTTCAGGATTATGGCCGGTAAGAAATTGAAGACATACCAGAGGCGTGTGGACGAAGCCGCCATGCTTGGAGTGATAAGAGGAATGCTGGAGAATCAAAGAAACAGACCGAGCTGATCCAGCAGCAAGCGGACTCGTTTCGGGAAGGTTTGCAGATCGTTCAGCAGTCTGTGAACAATGTTGGAGCTAGACCAGTTGACCGAGTAGGGACCGTAGCAGATTTCAGGCGGTTGGGTCCGTCTACATTTACTGGTTTAAAGGAGCCGTTGCCAGTGGAGCAGTGGCTAGTTGACACAGAGAACTTGCTTTTTGTGGCACAGATTCCAGATGACAAAAAAGTTGTTGTGGTACGCATTCAGCTAGTGGATTACGCCCGAGAATGGTGGCTTGTTGAGGAGATCTGCTTGCCCAAGCCGATCAAGTGGGCGGATTTTTCTAAGAGTTTCCTGGAGAAGTTCTTCCCGCGGACTGCACGGGAGGAAAGGGAAGAGAAGTTCATCGGACTAAAGCAGAAGGGAGCACCCGTAGATGTGCATGTAGCAGAATGGACGAGACTCAGTAGTTTCGCTGGACCTTTAGTTGCCAACGATGCAGACATGGCACGGAGGTTCATGCGCAGACTGGACGTGGACATCCATAGGTAGATTGTCTCCCTGGGTTTGACCACTTTCTCACAAATACGTGCAGCAGCCAAGAGCAGCAGAGTTTATCTGGGATGAAAGGGAGTTTGCAGCAGACGGCAGTTGCTTTAAGGAAGCAGTTCGGTCGGGCCGGTCGAGTTTAGGGCTAGGCCGACAAACAATATTCTTGCATCAATGGAAGTGATGAAAGTAAAGAGCCGGCTGTTGTTCGTGATTTTATGGACGTGTTTGAAGATATATCGGGTTTACCACCAAAGCGAGACGTGGAGTTCGCAATTGATCTTATTCCTGGGGCAGCGCTGGTATCCGAAGCGTGTTATCCAATGGCGCCAGTAGAATTGGAAGAAGTCAAGAAACAGATTGCTGAATTGCTTGAGAAAGGTTGGATTCGAAGCAGTAACTCACCTTGGGGAGCTCCAGTTCTTCTAGTAAAGAAGAAGGATGGCACAAGAAGGATGTGCATCGACTATCGAGAATTAAACCGGGTGACTATTAAGAACAAGTACCCGATCCCTCGCATTGGCGAACTTTTCGAGCAGCTTAGTGGCGCAAGGGTATTCTTGAAGTTGGATTTACGATCTGGATATCATCAGGTCCGAGTGAAAACAGAAGATATTTGCAAAACGGCGTTCCGAACTCGGTATGGACATTACGAGTACTTGGTGATGCCCTTCGGAGTAACGAATGCGCCGGCAGTATTCATGGACTTGATGAACCGAATCTTTTCACCGTTCTTGGATCAGTTCATTGTGGTATTCATTGACGATATTCTGGTTTACTCGAAGAGTTTTGAAGAGCATGCTGAGCATTTGAAGATCGCACTGCAGACGTTGAGACAGGAGAAATTGTATGCGAAGATGAGTAAGTGCGAGTTTTGGCTGGAGGAAGTAAGGTTTTTGGGGCATGTTGTGTCTGGCGATGGCATTGCCGTCGATCCAGAAAAGATTGCAGCAGTTCGAGATTGGCCTATTCCAAAGAATGTTGCTGAGATAAGAAGTTTCCTTGGATTAGCCGGATACTACAGGAGATTTATGGAGAACTTTGGTCGTCTGGCAGAGCCGTTGAACAAGCTTACACGCAAGGAGGTACCTTTTGTATGGGCAGATAAGTGTGCGTTAGCTTTCGAGACGTTGAACCAGAAGTTCATAACCGCCCCTATTCTGACCGTGCCAGACAATTCCGGAGGATTGGTGATTCACAGCGACGCATCTGGGAAAGGATTGGGATGTGTTTTGATGCAGCATGGGAAGGTTGTAGCATACGCATCGAGACAGTTGAAGACCCATGAGAAGAATTATCCAACTCATGACTTAGAGCTTGCGGCTGTGATTTTCTCTTTGAAGATTTGGAGACACTACCTTTTGGGCGAAAGAGTCGAAGTTTTTACAGATCATAAGAGCTTGAAATATGTGTTCACACAGAAGGAGCTTAACATGAGGCAGCGTAGATGGTTGGAGCTGATGGCTGACTACGATCTTGATCTTAAGTACCATCCGGGGAAGGTTAATGTTGTGCCGGATGCGCTTAGTCGGTTACCAGTAATTCAGGTGTTAACTACGCAGAAGGAGATCGTCGCAGATTTTCGAATATTTGACTTGGAGGTTGTGCTACCGCGTTCTACAGGACAGTTGTTGCAGCTGCAAGTACATTCGTCTTTGATCGAGAATATTAAAGCAGCTCAATCGCAGGATCCTAGACTGCAAAAGTTTCGAGGACAGGTTGAAGCCGGACTACGAACAAATTTATTAATCCCCGAAGATGGTTCGTTGAGGTTTGGTACCCATTTGTGTGTGCCAAAGGGAGATATTCGTGAAGAGCTTATGAAGGAGGCACACAGTTCAGCTTATTCTGTACATCCAGGAGGCACAAAGATGTACCGAGATATTCGACAGCATTTCTGGTGGGAAGGCATGAAATGGGAGATTGCTCGCTTTGTGGCAAACTGCTTGGTGTGTCAGCAAGTTAAGGCTGAACATCAAAGGGTTGCTGGTTTATTGCAACCACTTCCGATTCTTCAGTATAAGTGGGAAAAAATAACCATGGATTTCATGACGGCTTTACCGCGAAGTCCAAAAGGCAACCATGCTATATGGGTGATTGTGACCGATTGACCAAGGCAGCTCATTTTATTCCTTTTCGGGTTGGTCAATCAACAGAGACTTTGGCAGAGCGGTACATGCAAGAGATTGTAAGATTGCATGGAGTACCGGTGAGCATCGTGTCCGATCGGGACACTCGGTTCTTATCACACTTTTGGCGGAGTCTACAGGAAAGTTTGGGGACTCGATTGAAGTTTAGCACAGCTTATCATCCTCAAACTGATGGTCAGTCGGAGAGAACGATCCAAACTCTTGAAGATACGTTGAGAGCATGCAGGTTGGACTTCAAGAGGTCTTGGGAGGATCATCTACTTTTGGTGGAGTTGTCTTACAACAACAGTTTTCAGGCAACTTTTCAGATGGCTCCATTTGAAGCTTGGTATGGTCGTAAATGCCGTTCACCTGTTTGTTGGGACGATGTCGGTGAACGAAGATTATTGGGACCAGATTTGGTTGTGCAGACAGTTGAGAAGGTTAACCCTATCAGAAATCATATGAAGGCAGCACAGGACCGACAGAAGAGTTGGGCAGATACGTCAAGAAGACCTCTAGAGTTCACCGTGGGTGATTTGGTATTCTTGAAGATATCACCGACTAGAGGGGTGAGTCGTTTTGGAAGTCGAGGAAAGCTTAGTCCTCGATTCGTTGGACCCTTTGAGATCTTGGAGCGTGTTGGTGAGGTAGCGTATCGTTTGGCGTTACCGCAGTCCTTAGCGAATATGCACGATGTGTTTCACGTATCTCAACTCCGTAGGTATGTTCGAGATGAAACACACGTATTGGATCATTCGGAGCTAACAGTACGAGAAGACTTGACTTTTGAGGAGCGACCGATTAGAATCGTGGATCGAAGGGAAAAGGTTCTTAAGAACAAGGTAATCCCCCTTGTGCTTGTTTCTTGGGGTAATCACTCGCATGGAGAGTCCACTTGGGAACGAGAAGATGCAATCCGGCAGAAGTTTCCTCACCTTTTCTTGTAGTTATCTATCTTTGTATTCTTGGAATTTCGAGGACGAAATTCTTTTTGTAGTTGGGTATAATGTAACACCCGAGCCCAATACTACTAATTTTAGTTACCGTTCGAACGTAGTGTGGCACTTATTTCATTTATCTTGCTTGATGGTTCATTATTGTAAATTCTACCCGGAAATTAATTTCTGCATATAGCAAATTTTGGCATCTAAAATAAAATTGAAAATATTCATCTTGGCTTACTCGACACCCCTAGCCTCGTGGTAGCGTCCGTGCATCGTGTTCTCGTCCTGTTCAGTGAAACGGGCGAGTTTGGATGGCTACGTGCACGTACATGTGTCCGTTTTGGGGGTATGTTTTTTTGATCATAAAACACTTCATTTTAAATTTTGGATCCCGCCTAAAATTCTATTATTTCAATTTCAAATTTTTGGACCCGACCCGGGCACGATTTGGAAATGTTTTACTTTGCGCCAAAATCCCAGATTTTAATATTGTTAAAACCATCGCATATATTTTTCTAACTAACCTGATATCTTATTGTTCATTACCTATCTTTTAAATCTTTAAATTAACCTATATATATATCCTACTGTTCCTTAAAATGTTTTGAATCTTTATTAATATTTATCCCTAACTAACGATTCCCCTTTAGCCAATCGCGTTCCTTTTAATTCCGTGGGCCCCACCTGCAGCTCTCTCTTTCTCTATCTCTCTCTCTCCCCCCCATAATCTCTCTCTCTCTCCACTTTTTCTCTCTCTCTCTCTCTCTCATATATTCTCTCGTACTTCTCTTTATCATTCTTTCTCTTCTTGCTTCATGTCTCGTTTCTCATTTTTTAAACTGTTCTTTTGTTGCCGGAATTCCTGTAGGGTTCCTAGGCACTCTAGTGAGGTCTCACAAGTGATCAAACATGCACAAATCAAATTTTATGGGTGCCTACAAACCCGACTACGGATCATTTACTAGATATTTAGGCGAAACAAACAAACTAGTTAACATTTTAACTAAGGGAACGGACATACAACCTTTGTAGATCCGGTCCACCACCTCCACGGCTCCGCAACGAAGTCCCCTCCGCTGTCCAAAAAGAATCCGGACTCCAACGTCGGCTTCGTCGAAGAATGGGCGGGCTTGATCGTCGGTTCGATGCCGAAGATGATCTACGTCGAGGCATCGCTAGAACAAGCTCCAACTTCACCAAGTCGGAAAAACTTGTGAAGGAAACACCCTATACTACTTGGCAAGAGGTAGAGGATGAAGAAATAGGAAGTGGGTAAACTTTAGTTTTGGATTTCTCACTAGATGTCATGACTTGCCATTGGAGTAGCAAGCTTTCTCCATTGAAGAAGAAGATGAAGAAAGAAGAAGATGATATGATATTATGATAAGAATGATAATTCTTATCATAATAATGACTATGGTAAAGTGTAGAGAGCTAACTTGAGTTAATGAGAATGGTTAGGTTTAAAAAGAAGACAAAAATGGTGACATGGTCAAAGTATTCATGAAGCTTCATGAATGAAAAGAATGCCACCATTTATCTCATTTCTTTTTCTTTTTCTAAAAGAATAAAAGAATAAATGAATAAAAACCCTAACCATTTATTTAACCAAGGTATTAACTCTTTACACAAACCCTAGCTATCATATATCATCATATATGATACAAGCATGTGCACAAAAGTATATCACATATACAATGTGTACAAGCCGAGTGAGAAAATCCATTTAAAGTGAACCAATACTAGTTAACGCAAAGTAATATATCAAATATATAATTATGCATTAAATCATTAAATCAACACTTGATTCAATGATCCGGTCATGTCGCACACAACCGACTAGTATTCAATGTATCGGCTTATCGAATCAATCCTTGATTCGACAACTAGGTTATATCGCATATAACCAATCGATACATTCATCGCGAGAATAGAATACGGTATCACATACACGTATTATTCTCGGTCCCGCACATATCTCATATGCGCTCCTATTTCGTTTCGCTTGAGCTAGGAAACCACTGTGTAGGACTCTAAAGACTCGTCAATACGCCGGCAGCAGATGATGATCATATCAAACACCCACAAGCCGCAAGCGGTCTGCTAAACGTAACGGCCACCCGGGTATTGAGCGATCAGAAGATCGACGAGCAAGCCTGCTCACACTCCTGTGAATCCAACCAGTAACACTTACCGTATAGTCCGGTCTGTTCGTCTGATATGTCGCATATCACCGCCTAGGGGTGGTAAACGTCAGACCCCAATAGCTCGATAAGTCATGCCGACGTAGGGTCCATAACATTCGTGAAACTACTGATAACTCTTACCAGTATATCACTGCAACCCTGGCCAGGGATTTCCTGTTATGGCCAGTCGAGCATAGCACAACATCAACCCCCAATACCGGGAGAGACGAATCCCCTCCTATCGCTCATTGCCTCCATGTGAATCGGGACTGTACCCAAAAACCACCTGTTTGCACAACTCAGTAGAGCCGTGGTAGGGTGGAAATCAAAGCACAGTGGGAGACACACAAGACTCTATGACGATCTCGGGTCAACAGACTAAGCTGTACCAGTGTCACCAGAGAACTGCCATCTGACGTGAGGTATAATACCATCTGGGAGTTCTCGGCGAGTCCGTTCAGTGTACCCAGTCTCCACTGAGCACCCGCATACCATCTTCGATGTCAAACACCAATGGATATGGGATCATCCATCGCCCATCGCATGGGTCGAGAAGATATACGCTAGTCTACTCTGGAATATCGATGCCCCGTCTCGATATTCCCACGACTAGGAACAATTCAAGGATGTACTCTTGGACTACCCAGGCCCCACTAGTATGATCTACATCATAGTCCTGGAAGTCGAGCACACATCCTATGGGCTTTATCAACATGTAATCAGAGAGACAGAAAGTATATATGTTAAGATAAAGTGCAACCAGATAGCGTACTATCATATCGAGAAAGAAAGTCCTTCCTATATATGTCCCAGCATCCACTACAATATACATCCAATGTACAGTAATGGCCTCTAGGGCATACATATAACTAACAATCTCCCACTTGCACTAGGGCCATCTGTAGCAGTGGTTGCAGTATCACATACTCAACCATCCCCTAAAAGTCTCTCTTTTGGGAAAAAGGCCTTCGTGAGTGGATCCGCCGTGTTGTCCTCTGAGTCTTCTCTCCTAACCTCGATCACCCTGGAGATCAACCATCTCCATGATCAGGTGATGCTGCCTCAGAATTTGTCTGGGTCACTGATGGGACCGGGGTTCCAGGGCTAATGCCACACTTCCATTGTCATACAATGGCAGGAACCTAGTTCATCTTATGAACCAATATACACCCAAACTTCCTCTTTGGTAGTATCTTCAATAGCGATGTTACCAGCCTTTATCGTCTAGTTTGCCACGGTATCTAGCTTGGAACTCTTCCAACATACCGTCCCTTTACTGAGGGTAAAGACAGTGCCTGTGACTGACATTCAATCGTCTTTATCACCCTGGAACACTTTCAGTGATTCTCCCCAGGATCGATTGATACCATCTCACTACAACTAGTGAGAATCCTAACATCCAATTAAATCTATCTCATAGATCCAAAACTCAGGATTTAGGAGGTATCATTTTGATCCTATATGGAGAATCATAGTGATAAGCGGAGATTGATCGAGCGTAGCATAGGAAACTCCTTCCCTATCAAGAGTATGTCATCCACGTACTCTACGAGGATCGTCACCATACTCCCTACTACCTTTTTGTATATACAAGGTTCATCTACCATTTTGATGATGTCAAACTCTTTGACTAATCCATCAAAACAGATGTTCCAACTCCGCGATGCCTGCTTTATTCTATAAAGCATCTTGCACACGTTTCCGCTGCTCCCACTGTCTACGAAGCCCTCTGGCTGTGTACTTATAGACGCACTCTTCTAAAACTTCATTTAGAAAAGCAGTCATGACACCCAACCACCAGATATCGTAGTCATGGTATGTAGCCGTGACAAGTAGGATCTGGATGGACTTAAGCATAGCTACTTGAAAAGGTTTTATCATCATCCACACCTGGTCAATGATGCAAACTTTTAACAAGTATAGTTTTGAAAGTCTCAACCTTTCCATGTACACCAAGTAATCTTCTCAAGATATACTTGCTCCTGATGGGGATTTAACCCTTCAGATATAGCAGCTAAAGTCCATACTTTGCTGGTGTATAAGGATTCCATCTCAGATCACTAAGCATCCAGCCATTCTTACAGAGTCTTACTCCTGATGGCCAGCTCGAAGCTAGTTGGGTCATCATCTCATGATGCTATCCTCGCTCCCACTGTCATAGAGCAACCGAAGTATCTCTCAGGTGGGTGAGGAACCCTACTAGATCGGCGGAGAGGCTGAGGTTCGTTGGAATCTACTGAATCCTTTGGTTCTATCAAATCATCAGCTGTAGTTTGTATGGCTGGAACCTTTCCAGTTCTACATTACAGACCTTGCCTCGAGCTTGTCCGGATTTTGCTTTTAGACATAGGCCGGACAACCCAAATCTTAACTAGCTTAAGACATGGGCTCTTCCCTTTCCATATCACATATGAAATGGTAGGCAACTGATTTGATTCGAACCCTATTCAATAGGTATGCAGCTTCATAAGCGCATAACTCCCTTAAGGAAATAGGTAACTCAGTGGTACTCATCATAGAGCACACCATATCAAATAGGGTGTATCTGCTCCGCCCCGATATACCATCGTGCTATGTTGTATACGGAGGAATAATGCTGAGAGAGAATCTCATTCTCCTTTAGAATAGTCCAGGAATTCCGTGCTCAAGTATTCTCCTCCTTGATCTCATCATAGGACATAATACTTATACCCGTATTTTGGTTCTCTACTTCCTACTTATATTCTGTGAATACCTCAAAAGGTTCGGACTTATATTTCAACAGGAATATATGACTGAATCTTGAGAGATTATCATAGAATATAATGAAGTATAAAGAACCAGTCCTGGCATGTGTAGACAGGAGACTTTACATACATCATCATGTATCAGTTCCAAGAGTTTACTAACTCTTTCTCTGTTTCTAATAAACAGAGCTATGGTCATCTAATCTTTGTGACATGACTGGCAAGTTTCACAAGATGTAAATTCAAACTGATTTAAATATGCATCTAAAATGTAACTTCAGCCAGTCGGGTCGCATTGATGTGACCTAGTCTACAATGCCTCAAGAAGGATTCGTTCATTTCTGAACTCTTCTTCTTGTGTGTGTTCTGTATACTAGGAACTGTAGTTTGATTTAGAACTTCAATGCATTTAGATAACGTGCCTGAACCGATCAACTTTTGATATAGGAAATGTTCAAAACATTATCCATCAATACAAAATTATATCCTTTCTTTACTAATAAAGAGACTGATATGATTTTGTATATCAGGTTCGGTATCTAATAGCATTTGTTCAGAATCAATGTATTTGTAATACAGGGTGACAGTGACCGACAGACTTGGCTGCAACACTTGCCCCGTTTTCTGTCTCATGAAACTTATCACCCGTTCTCAGTTTTTCTACCTTTTTGTAGCCCTATGTAACAGATTACATATCTGGGATCCTGATCCGGTATCATATACCCAGGATGCAGAGGATACTGAGAAACAGTTCTTTGTAATGAACACACCCGAAGGAGATGCATCATATGCACTTTCTTCGTTTGGGCGGCATAGGAATTCTGGTATTCCCCTATTTCCTGCTCTGTCTTATAACAATTATAAGTTGGAGCGGGACCAACGTTCCCCAGCTCAGTATAACAAGCGGGTTCGGTCAATACATCCATATTATTATCTTGATTAAGGCGTGATATGGTCGCTACCTGGAGAGAGAGAGAAGAAAACACTCTGCGTGCGCTCTAGCAAGATCAGATTGGTTATATATTTTATCTAATCAGGATGGCTCCCACTGCTTTTTATCAAATCTTCCTTCAAACCCTAAAAGGAAAGACTAGCCGGGATTAATTACACTCTACAAGTTCGCCAATCTTTCAGCCAGGCTAGTGTCGGTACTTTGAGGGAGGTTCCCCGTGCTTTCGGACGGACCTAATTACTGTAAACCTCGTTTTCCCAGAGGCGTAACCCCGTTGACACCTTTCTAGACACCTACTTGATCGGCTAATTGCAAAGTGCAAAACTCTCCCAGGAGTAACAATTACTCGCAGTGGGTATCGAGATCCAACTATCACATAGAAGGTATGCAATCTCATTGCAAATTTCAACACTTGAAACTCCCGATAAAGGTTTTTACCCCTAGCACCTATGACCTTAACTATGGTCTGTAAGTCCGTGTTGCCCACCCCGGTGCTTACGGGGAGGCGGAAAACATAATAAAAATCGGATTTTTAATGACTTAGGCAACATGGACTATGCTTGTGAGGATCTTTGCTAAACATAAACTAGCTAACCCTAACTACAAAGTAGCTAAGTGAAGAAAGGTTATACCTTTGGTCTTTAGTCCTTCTCTCCTTGCTCCTAGGTATGGTAGAAAAGGATCACCTTGCTTGTCTTCTCCCGTCAAAGAAGGATCCACCCGAAAGCCACCACCTTTAGCTTCAACTCCAAGCTAGGAGTAACTAGAGTGCAAGAAATGCTAAGACTTGAACCCTAGAAGTGAGTAGAGAAGATCAAGAGAGGGTTTTTCTCAAGCTTTTTATTTCTCAACACATGAGAGGGAGAGAGCTTGAGGGAGAGGATGAGCAAGAGAGAGAAAAGAAATGAGAGAATGAGAAAAATAGTGAGCCATTCTCACTAATATGTGAGGATAAGTTTAATTAGATAATTAGCTTGAAAATTGTCATGATAAATCATGAATTGACCATTATCATTTCATTTTTGCAAAGATCAAAGAGCATCTTCCAAATGAAATGATTATGGTCAAGTTGTCAACATGGTCAACAAGTCAATGAAGTCAAATTGTCAACAACAACCATGCACAATAATTAAGCTAATTATCAATTAACAATAATCCACACAAAAACAATAGGGTTAATAAAATGACAATAGTCATTAACCCTAAACAAGGTCCTCTCCCTCAATCTCAAGCAACCGTGCATACGCACCCGCATTCGTGAACCGAGGAACACGAACACAATGAGAAAAACCAATCTCAAAACATATACTAGGATCCGGCTTAAACCAAAGCCCGCTAGTATAAACTGTCCGGACAGCAAACGTGCACAAGTGCGCGGATGCGAACGAACCCTGTCGCAAAACCATGCGACCTCTACTCATTTTGCCTAAAGGCGAATAGCTCTCTGTGTGGGACTCTAAAGACTCGACACTACGCTGGCAGTGGGTTTAACCACAGACCGCAAGCGGCACTAGCTGTACGTAACGGTCCCCAGGTAGATGTCGATAAGAAGACTGACGAGGTGAACCCCATCTGCACTCCTACTGAGCCTGTATGTGACAGTCTCCGTACAGTCCGGTCTGTTCGTCTGATACATCGCATGGCGGGCCTAGGGGGGCGGTGAACGTCAGTCCCCTAATAGCGGTACAAGTCGTGTCGGAGTGTAGCCCAGAACACCCTGAGATAACACTGGAAACCTACCAGTATATCTCGCTTGCCCTGGCCAGGGACTACTCGTGTAATGGCTCTCCTAGACACAGCGCGATGTCAACCCCCAATACCGGGAGAGACGAATCCTGTCTAACCGTCACTGCCTCCAAGTGCTTCGGGACTGCACCCAAAAACTACCTGTTTGCACAGCTCCTTTGAGCCGTGGTAGGGTAGTAATCAAAGTGCAGTGGGAACACACTCGAGGCGAAGTGACAGTGTCAAGTCAGCGGACTAAGCTGTACTCATGTCACCTGGGAACTGATAACTGACGATAGGTATATTACCAACCAACAGTTCCCAACGAGTCCTGTCCAGTGTACTCGTAACCTAACGAGCACCCGCATACTATCCCAAGTACGACGTACTAACGGCTGTGGGACAGACCGTCTCCCACACTGGGATGAGAAGCGCATACGCTAGTCTACTCCGGAGTATCGATGCCCTGTCTCGATAGTCCAACGACCAGGGACCTGTATAAGGATGTGCTTATAGATTACCCAGCTCCCACGAGTGCGAGCGCCATCACAACGCTGGTAATCAAGCAAAGATCCTAAGGGCTCTACTAATATGTATACCAGCAATATGCTAAAAGAAACACATGCACATATTAAAGCAGAGACAAACCAAGTAGCATACTACCATTTCGAGCAAGATTGTATATACAACTGTGAATATCCCAAGCTTCCATTAAGTAATATACAAGCTAGTATGATACAGTAATGGCCTCTAGGGCATATACACTAACAATCTCCCACTTGCACTAAGGCCATGTACTGGCGTATCGAAGACCTATCATCTCGATCAGCCGCTCGAACTGAGTCTGGGGCAAGGCCTTGGTGAATGGATCTGCTGTGTTATCCTCTGATGCAACTCTCCGGACCTCGATCTCCTGGCGATCTACGATCTCCCTGATCAGGTGATACCGCCTTAAGATGTGTCTGGATTTCTGATGGGACCTGGGTTCCTTCGCTAAAGCTATAGCCCCGTTGTTGTCGCAATACAGAGGTATTGGGTCAACAATGGACGGAACCACCTGAAGTTCTTTCAAGAACTTCCTCATCCAGACAGCTTCTTTTGCGGCATCAGATGCAGCGATGTATTCCGCTTCCATAGTCGAGTCAGCAACGGTTTCCTGTTTGGAGCTCTTCCAACACACCGCCCCTCCATTGAGGGTAAAGACAAAACCCGACATGGACTTGGAATCATCCTTGTCACTCTGGAAGCTGGAGTCAGCAAAGGCCTCAATCTGCAGGTCTTTTCCGCCATACACCAAGAACATCTCCTTAGTCCTTCTCAGGTACTTGAGAATGTTCTTTACTGCTATCCAATGTTTCTCCCCAGGGTTTGACTGATACCTGCTTACCACACTCAGTGCATAAGCCACATCCGGTCTGGTACACAACATCGCATACATTATAGAGCCTACCGCAGAAGCGTAGGGTATAATAGACATGCGATCCCTCTCCAAATCAGTCTTGGGAGACATCTCTTTGGAGAGGGTGATCCCGTGACAAGCCGGTAGATTACCGCGCTTGGAATCTTCCATACTGAATCTCTTCAGTATGGTGTCGATGTACCTGGACTGCGAGAGTCCTAATATCCTCTTGGATCTGTCACGGTAGATCCGGATACCCAGAATGTAGGAGGCATCACCCAGGTCTTTCATGGAGAACCTGTGTGACAAGAACCCCTTGACAGATTGTAGCATAGGAATGTCATTTCCTATTAAGAGAATGTCATCCACGTATAAAACGAGGAATACTACAGTTCTCGCTACAAATCTACAATAGATGCATGGTTCATCTGGATTTTTGATAAAGCCAAATTCTTTGACCGTCTCATCAAAACAGATGTTCCAACTCCGCGATGCCTGCTTGAGTCCATAAATGGACTTGAGCAACTTGCACACCTTTCCGCTGCTCCCACCCTGAATGAAACCCTCTGGCTGATCCATATAGACACACTCCTCTAAATGACCATTTAGAAAAGCTGTCTTTACGTCCATCTGCCAAATCTCATAATCGTGGAAAGCAGCGATGGCAAGAAGGATCCGAATGGATTTCAGCATAGCTACTGGAGAAAAGGTTTCGTCATAGTCCAAACCAGGTCGTTGACGAAAACCCTTTGCTACCAGTCTAGCTTTATAGGTCTCAACCTGTCCATCTACACCAATCTTCCTTTTGAAGATCCACTTGCATCCTACGGGTTTTATCCCGTCTGGAGCAATGTCCAACGTCCATACTTTGTTGGTGTACATGGACTCCATCTCGGTCCGCATTGCATCCAGCCATTTTACCGAGTCGACGCTCTGAATGGCTTGCTGGAAGCTAGTAGGCTCATCACAATCTAGGATGCAGTCCTCTCTATCCCCGTCAATGAGAAAACCGTAGTATCTCTCGGGCGGATGAGACTGCCTACTACTCCTGCGGAGCGGCGTAGGAATGTCCTGTTCTTTTGAACCTTCTGGTTCCACTAAACTTTCAGTAATAGTTTGTGGTTCTGGAATTTCTTCCAGTTCTATTGCGCTCCCACTTATTTCTTTTTCTATGAACTGATGTTCCAGAAAGTGGGCATTGCGAGAAACAAGGACTTTTTGTTCCTCTGCGTAATAGAAAAGATACCCCCTGGAGTTCTTTGGGTATCCCACAAACTTGCACAGTACTGAGCGTGCCTCGAGTTTGTCCGTATGCTGCTTTTTGACATAAGCTGGACATCCCCAAATCTTCAAGTATTGAAGATAGGGTTTCTTCCCACTCCATAACTCATATGGTGTGGTAGGCACAGTCTTAGTGGGAACACGGTTCAAAAGATATGCAGCTGTTTCTAGCGCATACCCCCAGAAAGATCGCGGTAACTCAGCGTTACTCATCATGGACCGTACCATATCCAATAGGGTTCGGTTCCGTCTCTCCGATACACCGTTATGTTGCGGAGTGTATGGAGGAGTAAGCTGAGAGAGAATTCCATTCTCTTTTAAATAGTTCAGGAATTCGGCACTTAAGTATTCTCCTCCTCGATCCGATCTTAGGATCTTGATACTTTTGCCTGTTTGTTTTTCTACTTCATTCTTATATTCCTGGAATTTTTCAAAAGCCTCGGATTTATGTTTCATTAAGAAGACATAACCGTACCTTGAAAAATCATCCGTAAAGGTAATGAAGTAAGAAAAACCGCTTCGCGCATGTGTAGACATTGGACCGCACACGTCGCTGTGTACGAGTCCCAAGAGCTCGCTCGCTCTTTCTCCGTGTCCAGAAAACGGAGCCTTTGTCATCTTTCCTTTGAGACAGGATTGACAAGTTGCATACGATTGATATTCGAACGAATCTAAATATCCTTCAGTATGTAACTTAGTCAATCTTCTCTCGTTGATGTAACCCAGTCTACAATGCCATAAGAAAGTTTTATTAATTTCTGGAGACTTTCTTTTGTGTGTATTCTGGATATTGAAAATCTGTGGTTGGTTTAAAACGTATATACCGTTGTTCAATGTACCTGACCCAATCAACACTTGATTAAGGTGAATGTTCACTACATTACTTACAAATGCAAATTCATAACCTTCTTTAGATAATAAAGATACAGAAATGATATTACAGGTTGCATTTGGTACATAATAACAACTACGCAAAACCAAAAAGTGTCCATCTGATAATCCCAGGTGATAGTCCCCCACGGCCTCAGCATCCATGCTAGCACCGTTCGCAACTCTGAGGGTCATGTCACCTGCCTTCAAAACTCTACGCTTTCTCAACGCCTGCAAAGAATTACAGATATGAGATCCTGATCCGGTATCCAATACCCAGGATGTAGAGTTTATTGATAGACAATTTTCAATAACATACACACCTGAAGCTGAAGCTGCAACTCGCTTCAAATCCTGTGTTCTGGCTTTCCAAGCCTTGCAATCTTGTTTCCAGTGGCCACTTTTGTGACAATAGAAGCATTCTTCCTTCCCCACCAGCTTCCCCGCTACCTTTGTTGCTTTACCTTTTCCCTTCGTATCCACTTTACCGACACCGCCTCTTGGTTTGGCGGGGGCTTTCTTCTTCTTGCCCTTGGCTTTCGCCCTGGACCTAGAAGAGGAAGATCCTCCTACAAACAAAGTGGATGTCTCCCTACCCTTCTGTAGGGTGCCCTCAGCAGTCCTCAACATGTTCAGAAGCTCGGCAAGTTCTACCTCCTTTCCTTGCATGTTGAAGTTAAGAATGAACTGGGCGTAAGTGGAAGGAAGGGACTGGAGAATCAGATCAGTATAGAGTTCATTCTCCAACGTGGTCCCAAGGTCCGCGAGCTCCTCTATGTAGCCGATCATCTTAAGCACGTGGTCCGCTACCGATGATCCGACGGCCAACCTTGCCGAAAAGAGCTTCTTCGACACTTCGTATCTTGCGATACGAGACTGCTCTCCATACAGTTCTTTTGTATGGAGAAATATGGACTCTAGGTCCATATTCTCGTGCCTCCTCTGATGGTCATTGTCCATCGAGGCTAGTACGAGGCATTTGGCCCTCGCGCAATCTATCTCCCATGTCTTACGGATTTCTACATCCGCGACGCTGGAGGTGGGACCTGGGACGGGGGGAGCTTTGGTGGTAAGTATATACCCCAGCTTGTCATAAGTGATAGCCATCTTGACATTCCTGAGCCAATCTTTGTAGTTTGGCCCTGTCAATATGTTTTTATCTAATAGTAACTTAAGTCCGGTCATCTTGAATGGTCGCTGCAATTAGGAGAGAGAAAAGAAACACTTTAGCATGATGCTCTTGCAAGTTTAGAGTGGTTTTTAGTTTGTCTAAACTGGATGGCTCCCACTGTCTCTCGAATCCCTTCTCAAACCGTAAAGAAAAGGATTAGCCGGGATCATTCTCACCGTACAATACTTGCTTAACCGTTCAGCCAGGCCAGTGTCGGTACTTCGAGGGAGGTTTTCCAACGCTTTCGCGAAGTTCCTTAATTAAGTAACCTCTTTTCCCTGTGGGCGTAGCCCCGCTAACACCTTTCTAGACACCTACTAGGTTTATAGCATTGATCGTTAAGTGAGAGTTTTCCCGAGGAGTAGCATATACTCACAGTAGGATCGGGATCCAAATATCATCGCGTGATAAAACCGAAGGAATCCTACCAGAATCATCACACTCCAAATGGTATGCAGCACTAGCAAGTTTCAGTACTTATGAAACTCCCGATGTGGATTTTTGCCCCATGCTCTTATGACCTTGGCGTGAGGTCAAAATGTCATAAGTCACATGTCAAGTTCTTCCCATCATTATCCTGGTTAATTTGAACCCACCCGTACCTACCCTTGACGTAGGCCAAAACGGCAGTACGACTGTCTCAAATCAACGCATTCTATCTATGCAACGGATAAATATCCGGCAGCTACCAATCACTATGCCTTGGCGTGAGGTCAAAATACATAGCTTGAATACTACCGAATATTTAACCGAAATGATGGAGGGCTACGGATGGTTTTGGCGAAACCGTGAACGTAGTGAACTTGATATAATCGATGGAACGAGATAGCTTTTAAAAGGAGTGGTTCAAGCTCCGCGTTTAAAAGTTTAGTTTTTGAAAAAGAACCGAGTGGTTTTCAAAGTGTTCCAATCGACTTTTACTTGGTTTATTTCTTGCATTAGTTCTTTTAATGCGTCCCATCATTTAATCCTACCATTGCAGAAAACAACAAAAATATGACGTACGCTTATGCCATTCGCATTCGCCACGGGGCCCCGTCATCACCCGTTAGGTTACTTAACTAACGACAGAGCGGGGGCTGGGCTAGCGCGGCTGTAAAACATAAGCAACGCCTAAATAGTTATTATATATAAATATATAGCAATGATAGACATTACAGATCACAGATGAATACATTGGATATACTAGGAATCCGCAATGCGTTCGAGCCTGCAACGCAAAGCGGATTACACGGTCGCGGTGAATAGCCAATACCCCACCCAAGACCCCTACGGGTGCGGCAAACTACCCGCCAAGCACCCGAAGCGAAGCAACCTCCCTCACCACCGTGAGTAGGCCACTCGGCACTTCGAGATACCCGGTAGTTTGTGCACCCCCTCCATGGGTCTTGATTGAAACATTTTCTGATGTGTAAAATAAACTTGTAAAGATATCACAATCAAAAAATTATATTGACCGCAATCAAACCACGGTGTCGGAAGTAGTTAATGAATGAGTGCGGATCGTCCACAGGGATTGTGCAATTCAATTGTATTTTGATACTTTTGAAATGAAATGTTAAACAACAATAAACGAAAACATGATTCAAGATGTGATTTGTATTCGAGTGTCACTATCCTTTACTCAAGAATCAAGAAACTATAAACAATCAAGAATCGGTTGTTTTGATAGTATTTCCAATTAACAATCAAGAATATAAGAGAGGCTCGTAGGAATCGATCGGATCTTTAGACGTGATGCAATCTATAGGGTTTCGTGTTCTTGTCCTTCGAAGAATTGATACTAGATCAATGGTGATCAACGAGAGTTAGGGTTTTCTTGATGAAATTAGGGTTTCATCTCTTAACCCTTATTCTTTCGAGGATACCATTTATATTCTAGCCTCTAGCAATTTCAAGAAACGATCGGAACTCCCCAATCTCGAGCGATGTCGATCAAGAAAGCATCGCAACGAATTGGGTCGTCGATTCTTGAACTTGCTAGGGTTTACAAACTCGTGGGATTCAAGAATCGATTACAAATTTGTTACATCATCATACTAAAGATCGTTTCGACTCCCCGACGAGCGGAGTTTTATTCACACATCACCACAAAGACAATATTCAAGAATAGTAATGATAACATGATGCGGAATTTAAAGAAAACAAGATAAAAGAATATCACCTTTTATTTAATCAACAATTTCAATACATTCTTTCAAGAATCTACAAGAAGAAGAAATCGATCGTTGACTCGGCTTCGCTCGTCTCCGTGGATCGTGGATCTACTTTGATCTCTTGCCCGATTGAAGATCGGCTCGGCTCATAAAAGGGTTGAAGGCATCTTGCTTGGCTTGCACTCAAGATCTTGAATTGTTGTTGGATTTAGGGTTAGGGTTTCCTACAAGCTCTCTCACTAAACTTGAGGAAGAGGGGATGAAGAAAGAGATTGATTTTCTAAACTTCAATCAAGGTTGAATAATATTTTCTAACATGAGAAATGAGTGAGCCTAGGGTCTTATTTATAGAACTCCCAAACCCTAGGCTAGATTTGAATTAGAACTTTCCCTCCCAAAGTTTGTTGAAGGGTTTCTAGAAGGAGTTTGTTAGGAGTTAGCTTAGGGTTTAAGCTAGGGTTTAGGGAAAGTTCTAGAAAGATTAGGCTAGTTTTAGGTGTTTGCTGATCTGGAGGAAGTATCTGGGATATTCTGGAAGTTTGTGAGCATTTCTGAGCAGTGGGAACTGAAACAGGAGTTTTGCACTAAAATTGAGGAGCTGACGTCATCAATTTGCCGCGCTTCCGCCGCAATAACCTGGCTTTAGCCGCGCTTCCGCGGTGGCTTGAGGAGGTTGGGCTCTGTAAATTCTTCAGTGGTCTTGGGCTTCTGTTTGTGGCTTCATCTAATATTTATATTTGCAGTTACCCTTCTGTGTTGATACCAGATTTGAGTTCAGTGAGTTTACGAGCAATTGTAATGGTCGAGCGATGTAATGATCGAGCAAGCATCTCTTTTCCTGCATAGACTTCGAAACAGGGGTTGCAAGATATAGAAAATATGCTATGTAATGCAATGCAGTCAATTTCCCTAGAAATGCCGGTTTTAAGGTCGAATACATGTAATCTGATATTTTGCGACCGATTTGCTAATATGTGAATTATGAATACCGTACACTTCTATATGGATGCAAATGATAAGGGAATTTCCGGTTAAAATATGCAATATTTTCGACTGATCAAATACCCCCAAACTTAATTTCGATCGTCTCGAGAGAATGTTTTATTAAAAAGAGAGAAGGAGAAAATAAAGAAAGAGAAAAACTAACTAGCACACTTTCGTAGGCAACACGATTGCACTGAGCATGTGCAACAAGCCTTTAAACCTCTAGGTGTCCCTAGTAGGAGGAGTGTTGTCTCCTGAGGGTTTTCAGCGGATTGCACCCACAAAATCCAATAATAAAAGCAAGATCATGAATATTACATTTAAAGAAGAGAATTGTAAAAGAAAAGCTTTGAAAATTAGGGTTTCCAACTAAGCTAGATTTTCGGTTGTCATGAGCCCTATCTTAATGGTCATGAAAAGATGTTAGAAATCACGTCCTCCCTCAATAAAACATCGTCTTATTCTTCATTCCTATCTTTATTCCAAACATCGATCATATCACCCTGCGTGTGTGTAAAGACATCCCTACACCCGGAGAATTCAATTCAAGCTATCATACCCTTGCCCATCGGCCTCAGTACTTCTTGGCAAACGAGATTGCTTACACACTTTCATGCGACCGTCAATACTTCTTGAGGTACTAACCGACCGATTACTAATGTGCTTGCATGCTTGGTGTATTTTCCTCGTCTTGCACCACCTCAGGCATAGCAGTGACTCCCAGACCAGTTGACCTTGGGGCACTAGGTGAAGAAGCACCCTTTTGCTATATATTTTTATTGCCCTTGGTGATAACAAAACCAGTATCCATTTTTCTCACCACTTTAGAACACATATTTTTTTTTTTTCCATACTTTTGGCTTTAAGACAAGAGCATTTCAAGGTATCCTCTACTATCCCAGGCTTTAAGACGTGTGTAAGTGCGAATAGCAGGGTAGCCACGTTCAAAATGTTTGGCTTCCAGAATAGAAACTATTTTTCAGACTTATTTTTATCCTCAGATTAGTGACGTCCTTCATCTTACTAACCCTTGGGACAACGGCTCATAACTACTTATTACTAGTTCGTATAAGAAAACTTCTAATTTTCTTAGTTTTCTAAAAATTTTCTAATCTCATGGATGCAATTTTTCACTATCTAAACTTTCATTATCTTATTTATATACAAAAAAGGTGTAAATATTAAAATTATTTTTATATTTGAAAATTTTTAAATTTTTATGGGTTTTGAAAATTTTTCAATTTTTATAGATTTTTTAAAAAAAGTTTTGTGCTTATGCAGATGATATGCAAATGATGCAAAAATAAGCACAAACCTCCCCCAAACTTGTTTTCAACAGTGTCCTCACTGTTGCCGACAGCTATACCTACAAAAATCTGTAAATCTGGGGGGAATTATTAGTGGGGGCAAAATATATAAGTGAAGAACTTCCCCCAAACTTATCTTTCACTCACCTTCATTCAAAAAATGATGCAATGATATACTGGATATGAAGGTGAGACGGAGGAATTTTAATCCAAATAAACTGGCTCTTGTAAGAACAAGAGCTCCTCCGTGGGGTCAGTGGAAAAATACGGCTTTAGTCTATGTCCATTTACTTTGAAAATTGTGCCGTTTTTAACATTTTCTACTTCTACTGCCCCGTGCGGGAATACAGACCGCACAACAAAAGGTCCCTTCCAACGAGATCGGAGCTTACCCGCATGAAGGTGTAAACGTGAATCATAAAGAAGGACTTGTTGACCAGGTAAAAATGTTTTCCTTAAAATGCTTTTATCATGAAAAACCTTAGTCCTATTCTTTATGATTACAGCATTATCATAAGCTTCATCGCGGAGTTCGCTTAGCTCGTTAAGTTGCAGCTTCCGAAAGTTGCAAGCAAGGTTTAAATCAAAATTTATTTCTTTTATAGCCCACAATGCTTTATGTTCTATCTCAACAGGTAGATGACATGCTTTACCAAAAACTATCCTATATGGAGACATTCCTAGGTCGGTCTTATATGCAGTCCTGAATGCCCAAAGAGCATCCGTCAATTTGGTCGACCAGTCTTTTCTATTCTTAGCAACAGTTTTCTCCAGGATAAGTTTGATTTGTCTGTTTGAGATCTCAGCCTGCCCGCTTGTTTGGGGATGATAGGGTGTAGAAAGACGGTGGTTGATTGAGTATTTCCGCATCAGAGTCTCGAAAGATCTGTTGCAGAAGTGCGTCCCATTATCGCTAATGATAGCGCGTGGGTGTCCAAATCGCGAAAAGATATTCTCTTTCAAGAACTTAATGACAACTTTCCTGTCATTAGTGCGACATGGAATGGCTTCTACCCACTTTGAGACATAATCAACCGCCAGCAAAATGTACAGATTCCCAAAGGAGTTGGGAAAAGGACCCATAAAATCAATGCCCCAAACATCAAACATTTCAACAACCAAGATGGGTTGCTGAGGCATTTCATTCCTCTGGGATATTCTACCCGTATACTGACATTGTGTACAGGTTTTGCAATACTCAAATGCGTCCTTGAATAAGGTCGGCCAGTAAAATCCACATTGCAAAACCTTTTCCGCTGTCTTTCTAGGACCAAAGTGACCCCCACAAGCCTGATCATGACAAAATGAAAGAACACTCTTGAACTCTTCATTTGGGACGCACCGGCGAATGATCTGATCAGGACAATATTTAAACAAATAGGCTCGTCCCAGTAAAAGTGTTTTACTTGGGAAAGAAAACGATATTTGTCCTGTTTTGACCAATCGCTCGGTATAAGTCCCGTGGCATGATAGTTCACAATATCCCTGAACCATGGTTCAGTGGATACGCTCAAGAGTTGTTCGTCAGGGAATGAGTCATTAATCGGCAGGGTCATAGGGGAAGAAACGATGCGTGAAAGGTGGTCAGCTACTACGTTTTCACATCCTTTCTTATCTTTGATAACAAGATCAAATTCTTGTAACAGTAGGATCCAACGTATTAGTCGACCTTTTGCATCTTTCTTCGCCAGAAGATGTTTTAAAGCGGAATGGTCAGTATATACAACTATAGGTGAGCCGATTAAGTAAGGCCTGAATTTTTCTAACGCAAATACAACCGCTAAAAGCTCTTTCTCGGTGGTTGTATAATTGATTTGCGCATCATTCAGGGTCTTACTAGCATAGTAAATCACGTGTGGCATCTTATCGATGTGCTGTCCTAAGACTGCACCTACTGCAAAATCAGATGCGTCACACATCAGCTCAAAGGGGTAGTCCCAATTTGGTGATGATAAAACGGGGGCTGTGGTGAGTGAGTGTTTAAGTGAGTCGAAAGCTGTCTCGCAATCCGAGTCAAAGTGGAAGGTCGTATCCTTGGCCAGGAGTAGTGTTAAAGGTCTAGCAATTTTGCTAAAGTCCTTTATGAATCTCCTATAAAAGCCTGCATGGCCAAGGAAAGAGCGAATATCTTTGACGCTTTTGGGATGAGGCAGGTTTTGAATGACATCTACTTTAGCTCTGTCAACCTCAATGCCTTTCTGTGAAATGACATGTCCAAGGACTATTCCTTCTTGGACCATAAAATGGCATTTTTCCCAGTTCAATGTCAAGTTCTTCTCTCTGCAACGAGTAAGAACAGCGTCCAGATTCGCTAGGCAATCAGAAAAAGAGTCTCCAAAAATCGAGAAGTCGTCCATAAAGATCTCCAAAAAATTCTCTACCATATCAGAGAATATCCCCATCATACACCGCTGAAAGGTAGCGGGAGCATTGCATAACCCAAAGGGCATGCGACTGTAAGCAAAGGTACCAAAAGGACAAGTAAAAGTGGTTTTATCTTGATCCTTTTTGGCGATGGGGACCTGATTGTAGCCTGAGTATCTGTCCATAAAACAATAAAACTCTCGTCCCGCTAAGCGTTCCAGCATTTGATCAATAAATGGTAGAGGAAAATGGTCTTTCCTCGTAGCAGCGTTGAGTTTTCTATAATCAATGCATACACGCCACCCAGTTTGGGCGCGTGTCTGAATCAACTCATTCGCTTCATTTGTGATAACTGTGATGCCGGATTTCTTAGGAACGACATGTATAGGACTCACCCACTGGCTATCGGAGATGGGGTAGATAATACCATTATCTAAGCACTTGACGATTTCTTTCATGACAGCTTCCTTCATGACGGGATTCAACCGTCTCTGTGGTTCTCGGGTCGGTCTGGCATCATCCATCACATGTATATGATGTTCAACTATCAAGGGACTAATCCCTTTGATGTCCGCCATACTCCAACCAAACGCCTCTTTATTAGATCTCAATACCGATAAAAGGGCATTCTCTTGCTCTGATGCAAGAGAAGCGGAAATGATAACCGGTAATGACTCGTTCTCACCAAGATATGCATATTTCAGGTGAGAAGGTAAAACTTTGAGATCTAACTCAGGCGGAGAAATGATAGAAGGAAGGGTCATAGATTGATTTTTGGATCTACAAAGAAGCTCAGAGCCTGTGAAAGATACAGACTCGGGTGGAGAAAAGTCAGAAGTGCAGGACTCATGTGTAGCTAAAGTGTCCTCACTAAGATCATGTGTGAAATCAAACAGAGATGTGCTAATGTCATCGAGATCAGTCAAGCAAAGATCCTCAGCTCCACAACTATCGGGAGTGATCTCATGGACAGAGCACACATCTAAAATATGAGCACTAGGTTCTGACGGCTGACTTCCAACTCTATAGATGTTTAGTTCAATGGTCATATTTCCAAATGATAAATTCATTGAACCATTTCTACAGTTTATAACAGCGTTGGAAGTGGCAAGGAAAGGACGACCTAGAATCACCGGAATTTGGCCCCGGGGGTTTGCTACAGGATGTGTGTCGAGCACAATGAAGTCTACGGGGAAAACAAATTCCCCGACCTTTATCAGCACATCCTCTAATTCACCCCTTGGTTTGGTGATAGATCGGTCTGCCATCTGGAGAGTGCAATGAGCAGGTTTCAGCTCTCCAATCCCTAATTGCTCATAGACAGAATAAGGTAACAGGTTAACACTTGCGCCAAGGTCTAACAGAGCACGATTTATGTTTTTACCCCCAATCGAAATCGATATTGTAGGACAACCTGGGTCCTTTCTTTTCTTTGGAAGCTGGGGTATAAAAGCAGTGCTGATGTTATTAGACATAAAGACCTTCTTTGGCACTTGGGTCTTCCTCTTCCTAGTGCACAAGTCCTTAAGAATTTTCGCATAAGCGGGGACTTGCTGAATCGCATCTAGGAGAGGGATATTGATGTTAACCTGTTTGAACATCTCTAAAATTTTCTCCATATGAGGACTCGTTTTATTAGCCCTTAGCCGGTTCGGGTAAGGTGCTTTCGCAATAAGCGCGGGGTCCATCATAGGAGAAGGAAAGGGGGGTAGACGAGGTCCCAAAGGAGGTGTGGGGACCGTCTGTGGAGAACTATAAGGGTTGGGTGAAGGTGTTGAGCCTAAAGGGAAATGGAGAATAGGCTCGTGCGAAGGTGGTTTGGTAGAAGAAGAAGGATCAGAAGGTGAAGTGTGTGTATGTGGGAAAGACTCAGCCGGGGTGTTGATATGATTTTCAGCATTATCAATCTCTTCCCCGATGTGATTGTTCAGCACTCTTCCCGATCTCAACGTGGTAATGGCATTTACATTGTAATGCCCAGGATTCTGTAGGGGTTGAGAGGGAAGTTTCCCTTTTTCTCTCGCACTCATTTCGGCTTTTAAGCGTGCGATTTCAGCTTCCATCGTGCGAATACTCTCAGCTTGGGATGCTGAGTTTTTCTTTATTTCACTGACGGAAGATCTAACTTCAGTCGAAACATCCATGAAATTTGATAAAAGTGATTTCATGGTTTGAGTGAATTGAGAGAAATCGTCAGCACAGGGCTGCATAGGATTAGACTGTGCAGGAGTGTTGCCCTGATTTTGGAAATTTTGTGACTGGTAGGGGTGCTGAGTGAGTTGTAGGGGTTGCTGTTGTGGTGGAGGAAGAGCCCGTTGAAATTGATTCGTGTTTGGAACCGTGTTTTGAGATTGTGATTGGTTCCAAGCAAAATTCGGGTGGTTCCTCCAACCCTGATTGTAAGTGGAAGAATATGGATCGTTTCGAGGTCGTTGAAATGCGGCATTAGAATGCTCGTGACCTTGAAACGCAGAGTTTAATGGACATTCTTCCGTTAAATGTGACGGATCAGAACAGCACCCACAAACAGTTTTGGGGAGCGACATTGGGTTTAGGGAGGCTGCTGCAAATTTGTGTTCCATAGCGTCGAGCTTCTTTTGCATTGCTGCCATTTCAGCTCGGACACCTATGGACACATCTATTTGGTGTACGCCACCCCTATTCAATGGTTGTGTTCCACTCTCCCAAATTAGTGACTTTTCAGCGAACTCTTCTAAGTATCGCCAGGCTTCCCCGTCATCTTTGGTCATAAATGTACCTTGACACATGTTTTCAAGGCTCTGTTTAGTGCTAGGGTTACTGCCCTCATATATGATTCGGCAAAGCTCCCATCTCGGGATGCCGTGATGAGGACATTGAACCAATAGATCCTTGAAACGTTCAAAGTATTTTGAAAATGGTTCGGCAGGGAGCTGGGCAAATTGGTTCAGTTCGCTACGGATTCGAGCCGTCTTTTGGACTGGGTAAAATTTCTTAAGGAATGCAGCGACGAATTCTTCCCAATTCGTAATAGAGTGTGCGGTGGTGTTATATAGCCACTTCTCGGCTATATCGCACAAAGTAAATGGAAGAAGTCGTAAACGCATCGCATCCACTGAAAGTTGAGACGTACCCATCATTGCGCAAACGTTTTCAAATTTGGTAATGAAAACGTAAGCGTCCTCGGTCTCGAGTCCGTGGTATTTGGGTAAAAGATTGATATACTGGGGCTTAATCTCAAAATTATCCCCATTGGCTGGTGGTGTGGATAAGCAGGTCGAAAGTGGACCTCTATGTGGATAGCATCTTTCCTGGAGAGAAATGTGGGGTGGAGTAGGATTCTGCGCACCAACGGACGGTGGCAGATTAGGGTTAAAGAAGTTTGATGGATTCGGATCCATCGGTGTGGATGTGGTAGTGGGTAAAGAAAAGGTAAATGGAGAATTATCGACTTCGGAGTCGATAGGAGGTACGCGGACTAAACGGGCACTAGAATCCCGTGTCCAGCCTATCTTGTACTAAAAAGGGTTAGTACAAGTGGCAGCGTTGACTTATAATTAGGGGTAAAATGAATGCGGTGCTTGCTTTAAAAAGGGACGGATTTTGAAAAAATGATGCGACAAAACAAATGCAGCACACAAACCCTAGAATCTAATGGTCACCTAGGTCCGATCTCTAGACCGCTCCTAACTGCCAAAAGACAAGCCGCAGGATAGAATCCTCCACTGCCTCTTTGTCCCCCTGTGGCCGGATAAGTGCCAGGTAAGTGGGAAGGAACCACCACTACAGTGGACCTAATTAATAACCACTAGCCTTAGACACACTCGCCTTAGGCACCACAAGAAAACGCGGATAAGCAATGAATTACCCACGACCTTCTCTTGTCCTATTGAGCGCGACAGTCCTTAGAGTCTTCTCTAGATTTCTTTTAGTTAATGGAGGTAATGCGGATGCAAGTTTGACGATTTTCGGGGCCTAGGAAGGGTAATGAAATCCCCACCTAATTTGGATTTGGCCGTGCCCCTTAAATTTCCGTATTAGAATGCAAACAACCAAGAAATCAAAATCACACACAATTTTATTTTTGCTTTTGCGCGCTGCGATTTATTTGCAAAGAATCCTGCAGCAAAGGGTTAATTGGAGCTAAAAAGGGTGAGAGGAGAGAGACAAAAATCACCTGCACTGAAAATATTTCAGTGATCCCTCAAGACTGCGGCGCTTCCGCCGCAATATGCATGTATATGCCGCGCTTCCGCGGCTTGATGATGGATTCACTGTACCAAACTTTGTCAGCTTCTTCCTGTTCCTATCTCCAGCTCTCTGGTATATCCCAAATAATTTTTCAACAGCACAAAATGCTCCAGATCACCTTGCAGTCAAATTACAACACACGTGTAAGAGTTTGTACGAATTTTGATTTCAAGAAGTAAAACGTAATAATTCTTTCACTTCAAACTATAAATGCAAATGAATTAGCGCGATCCCCGGCAACGGCGCCATTTTGATTGAAACATTTTCTGATGTGTAAAATAAACTTGTAAAGATATCACAATCAAAAAATTATATTGACCGCAATCAAACCACGGTGTCGGAAGTAGTTAACGAATGAGTGCGGATCGTCCACAGGGATTGTGCAATTCAATTGTATTTTGATACTTTTGAAATGAAATGTTAAACAACAATAAACGAAAACATGATTCAAGATGTGATTTGTATTCGAGTGTCACTATCCTTTACTCAAGAATCAAGAAACTATAAACAATCAAGAATCGGTTGTTTTGATAGTATTTCCAATTAACAATCAAGAATATAAGAGAGGCTCGTAGGAATCGATCGGATCTTTAGACGTGATGCAATCTATAGGGTTTCGTGTTCTTGTCCTTCGAAGAATTGATACTAGATCAATGGTGATCAACGAGAGTTAGGGTTTTCTTGATGAAATTAGGGTTTCATCTCTTAACCCTTATTCTTTCGAGGATACCATTTATATTCTAGCCTCTAGCAATTTCAAGAAACGATCGGAACTCCCCAATCTCGAGCGATGTCGATCAAGAAAGCATCGCAACGAATTGGGTCGTCGATTCTTGAACTTGCTAGGGTTTACAAACTCGTGGGATTCAAGAATCGATTACAAATTTGTTACATCATCATACTAAAGATCGTTTCGACTCCCCGACGAGCGGAGTTTTATTCACACATCACCACAAAGACAATATTCAAGAATAGTAATGATAACATGATGCGGAATTTAAAGAAAACAAGATAAAAGAATATCACCTTTTATTTAATCAACAATTTCAATACATTCTTTCAAGAATCTACAAGAAGAAGAAATCGATCGTTGACTCGGCTTCGCTCGTCTCCGTGGATCGTGGATCTACTTTGATCTCTTGCCCGATTGAAGATCGGCTCGGCTCATAAAAGGGTTGAAGGCATCTTGCTTGGCTTGCACTCAAGATCTTGAATTGTTGTTGGATTTAGGGTTAGGGTTTCCTACAAGCTCTCTCACTAAACTTGAGGAAGAGGGGATGAAGAAAGAGATTGATTTTCTAAACTTCAATCAAGGTTGAATAATATTTTCTAACATGAGAAATGAGTGAGCCTAGGGTCTTATTTATAGAACTCCCAAACCCTAGGCTAGATTTGAATTAGAACTTTCCCTCCCAAAGTTTGTTGAAGGGTTTCTAGAAGGAGTTTGTTAGGAGTTAGCTTAGGGTTTAAGCTAGGGTTTAGGGAAAGTTCTAGAAAGATTAGGCTAGTTTTAGGTGTTTGCTGATCTGGAGGAAGTATCTGGGATATTCTGGAAGTTTGTGAGCATTTCTGAGCAGTGGGAACTGAAACAGGAGTTTTGCACTAAAATTGAGGAGCTGACGTCATCAATTTGCCGCGCTTCCGCCGCAATAACCTGGCTTTAGCCGCGCTTCCGCGGTGGCTTGAGGAGGTTGGGCTCTGTAAATTCTTCAGTGGTCTTGGGCTTCTGTTTGTGGCTTCATCTAATATTTATATTTGCAGTTACCCTTCTGTGTTGATACCAGATTTGAGTTCAGTGAGTTTACGAGCAATTGTAATGGTCGAGCGATGTAATGATCGAGCAAGCATCTCTTTTCCTGCATAGACTTCGAAACAGGGGTTGCAAGATATAGAAAATATGCTATGTAATGCAATGCAGTCAATTTCCCTAGAAATGCCGGTTTTAAGGTCGAATACATGTAATCTGATATTTTGCGACCGATTTGCTAATATGTGAATTATGAATACCGTACACTTCTATATGGATGCAAATGATAAGGGAATTTCCGGTTAAAATATGCAATATTTTCGACTGATCAGGTCTATCCTAGGAGCAAAAACAGTAAAAAGAATTATACAATGACGGCTACAACCCCGACCCGGTTGTGCGGCCATACAAAGAATATTATTACATCAATTTACATGTTACAAATGAATGAAAGAAAATAACGCTCATCTCACATCCAACCCGGCTATTCACCCGCGACAATCCAATCCATTCATATCCACAAACCAACAATCACAGATCATGTATAACCCCGACTAATCGTCTTATAGCGATTAGCCGACGTTCAATACATGCAAGCATCACAGATATAACCGATATAGTTAAAGTGTAGTGAAGTTCCGAAAAATACGGATTTATAGGCCCCCAAAAGTAAATTTTAGTTCTGGAAAATCTGGGCACATATAACATATCCTAAAAATCCTAAAACCAACTCAGAAACAAACTGCAGCAAAAACGATACAGAGAGTTGACAAGACGGCCGCGCTTCCGCGGCAAGAGCTTCCTTATGCCGCGGAAGCGCGGTCCTCTTGGCTCCTCTCTGGTTCGTATTTGGTGGTGTTTCACACAAAACCCTGAGACAATTTTACAAGTATACAGTTTTCTATTTTGAGCAGAAAAAATTTCAACAGAAAGTTGGATTTTGAAAAAGTTTGGTTTTAGGGTTTTTCGGTTTCGAAACTTCGTTACACTTAACTACTTAGCTAGTTTGAGTTTAGTTAGGCTCTGATACCACTGTAAGTCCGTGTTGCCCACCCCGGTGCTTACGGGGAGGCGGAAAACATAATAAAAATCGGATTTTTAATGACTTAGGCAACATGGACTATGCTTGTGAGGATCTTTGCTAAACATAAACTAGCTAACCCTAACTACAAAGTAGCTAAGTGAAGAAAGGTTATACCTTTGGTCTTTAGTCCTTCTCTCCTTGCTCCTAGGTATGGTAGAAAAGGATCACCTTGCTTGTCTTCTCCCGTCAAAGAAGGATCCACCCGAAAGCCACCACCTTTAGCTTCAACTCCAAGCTAGGAGTAACTAGAGTGCAAGAAATGCTAAGACTTGAACCCTAGAAGTGAGTAGAGAAGATCAAGAGAGGGTTTTTCTCAAGCTTTTTGTTTCTCAACACATGAGAGGGAGAGAGCTTGAGGGAGAGGATGAGCAAGAGAGAGAAAAGAAATGAGAGAATGAGAAAAATAGTGAGCCATTCTCACTAATATGTGAGGATAAGTTTAATTAGATAATTAGCTTGAAAATTGTCATGATAAATCATGAATTGACCATTATCATTTCATTTTTGCAAAGATCAAAGAGCATCTTCCAAATGAAATGATTATGGTCAAGTTGTCAACATGGTCAACAAGTCAATGAAGTCAAATTGTCAACAACAACCATGCACAATAATTAAGCTAATTATCAATTAACAATAATCCACACAAAAACAATAGGGTTAATAAAATGACAATAGTCATTAACCCTAAACAAGGTCCTCTCCCTCAATCTCAAGCAACCGTGCATACGCACCCGCATTCGTGAACCGAGGAACACGAACACAATGAGAAAAACCAATCTCAAAACATATACTAGGATCCGGCTTAAACCAAAGCCCGCTAGTATAAACTGTCCGGACAGCAAACGTGCACAAGTGCGCGGATGCGAACGAACCCTGTCGCAAAACCATGCGACCTCTACTCATTTTGCCTAAAGGCGAATAGCTCTCTGTGTGGGACTCTAAAGACTCGACACTACGCTGGCAGTGGGTTTAACCACAGACCGCAAGCGGCACTAGCTGTACGTAACGGTCCCCAGGTAGATGTCGATAAGAAGACTGACGAGGTGAACCCCATCTGCACTCCTACTGAGCCTGTATGTGACAGTCTCCGTACAGTCCGGTCTGTTCGTCTGATACATCGCATGGCGGGCCTAGGGGGGCGGTGAACGTCAGTCCCCTAATAGCGGTACAAGTCGTGTCGGAGTGTAGCCCAGAACACCCTGAGATAACACTGGAAACCTACCAGTATATCTCGCTTGCCCTGGCCAGGGACTACTCGTGTAATGGCTCTCCTAGACACAGCGCGATGTCAACCCCCAATACCGGGAGAGACGAATCCTGTCTAACCGTCACTGCCTCCAAGTGCTTCGGGACTGCACCCAAAAACTACCTGTTTGCACAGCTCCTTTGAGCCGTGGTAGGGTAGTAATCAAAGTGCAGTGGGAACACACTCGAGGCGAAGTGACAGTGTCAAGTCAGCGGACTAAGCTGTACTCATGTCACCTGGGAACTGATAACTGACGATAGGTATATTACCAACCAACAGTTCCCAACGAGTCCTGTCCAGTGTACTCGTAACCTAACGAGCACCCGCATACTATCCCAAGTACGACGTACTAACGGCTGTGGGACAGACCGTCTCCCACACTGGGATGAGAAGCGCATACGCTAGTCTACTCCGGAGTATCGATGCCCTGTCTCGATAGTCCAACGACCAGGGACCTGTATAAGGATGTGCTTATAGATTACCCAGCTCCCACGAGTGCGAGCGCCATCACAACGCTGGTAATCAAGCAAAGATCCTAAGGGCTCTACTAATATGTATACCAGCAATATGCTAAAAGAAACACATGCACATATTAAAGCAGAGACAAACCAAGTAGCATACTACCATTTCGAGCAAGATTGTATATACAACTGTGAATATCCCAAGCTTCCATTAAGTAATATACAAGCTAGTATGATACAGTAATGGCCTCTAGGGCATATACACTAACATGGTCAACAAATCACAAGTACTAGTCAAGTTCTACCCGTCATATCGTAATTAATTAGACCCACCCACATGACCCTTAACTAAGGTCAACAAAGTCACGCGACTGTCCTAACTAATCGCATCGTATGCGGTGTAGGAAGACATCACTTAGCTACCGTAAACTGTGCCTTGACTATGGTCAACAAACACAGCACGAATACTAAGTACTCTACTTCCTAAAATGACGGAGGGTTGCGGCTGGTTTTTGTGAAAACCTTTAACGCTTTGAACTTGATCTCGTTGCGGAATCAAATGGTTTTTAAATGGAATGTTTTTGAGGCTTTTCTAGTTTTGCTAAAGGGGTCACTCCCGGTGAAGGGATCGTCGGCCCTTTCCTCGTCGAATGAGGTGCGGGATATATCATATATATCACAGTGCAAAGCGTAAACTATAGAAGCGATCAAAAACAAACCGATGGTTGTAGCATCTGCCAGTTATTGCTAAATGAGTCACTCCCGGTGAAGGGATCTCGGTCCTTTCCTCATCGAATAAGGTGCAGGATGTTCTACAAGGAACACCGCGATGCAAAGCAAGAACTGTAGCTACCTGTTTTATTTTGAAATTCGATTCCACAACATCAATTAGGTTTATTTTCTTTCATTAATCTCATTAATGAATATCCCATCATTTAAGTCCACCTAACCATCACAGATAAATACAACGTACGCTTATGCCATCCGCATTCGCCTCGATGTCCCGTCTGCACCGTTAGGTTAGGTAACTAACGCCAGAGCGAGGCAGGGCTAGCGCGGGTGTAAAACATAAGCAACGTCTATATAATATATCATATATACTATATATAATACCTGTCACAGAACATCACATGATCACAGATAAATCACAGCAGAAGAAACATATGAAATATTGGATATACTAGGACGTCCGTGTTTTCAATACGAGCCAGTATAAAACACGGATTCCACGGTCGTGATGAATAGCCAATCCCACACCCCTAGACCCTCACGAGAGCGGCAAGCAACCCTACCAATTCTAGGGTTAGGAGACCCGGACTCGACTCCTCGAGTTGGTCTCCCACTGGACCCCAGAACCCGGTTACTAGTGCTCCCCTCCTTGGGTCTATCCTAGTGCAGAAAAGTAAATAATATACAAACGGTGACTACTTCCGCAACCTGGAAGCGCCCCAATAAAAGAATATTACATACAAGTTTTTACATGAATGAAAATGAAAAACACTCATCTCACATAAAAACCCCCCGGCTATTCAAACACGACGATCCAATATAACATATCCAGCAACACATAACATCACATGTCATCAACGTAAGTAAATATGCGCATCCTAATTGTCGTTGACATATAGCAACGAAACCGGCGATATCACATATTACACTTACGGTCACAGAAAAGAAAGTGTAAAACTACAACAGTTGGAATCCGCAACCACCTCAGACATCGCATGCCTGACCAAATGAATTACTTAGACATCGCATGCCTAACAATTATAAATCCCGCATTTTAGTCTCATTATCGAAAACTCTTTTCAATATCAAGTCGGGCAATTCAACAGGATTCCCGACATTCTGATCGAATGCTCGTCGCAAACTTCAGTAGACGGCCGCACCCCTGACGCCGTCGACAAAGTGCACCATGGCGGAACACCGCTACCGCGAGCATCCGAACGGATGCTTTCGGCGACGGGGTTCTCCTACAGTCACTTTGTCGGGGCTATGGGGTGAGGCTGTCTATTAAGTTTACCCGGCGAGTATCCGCGTACGCTACGTGATTGCGACGGACTTTTGATCACATCAAAATTCCGTGGCAACCGATCAAGTGAGACTAAACTGCTACGTTTATAATATTCATTCCGTTATCTCATAACTATTTGCGAATTCCAATTATTGTATCACATTCCGGATAAATAGAAAATGCTAAACTTTTCGATCGAACAATCGAACACCCAAGTTTTCCCGATACAGCTCAACACATGAAATAAGTCTAACAACATTCAGTTCGTTCCTCAGTACCAACGGTCCAGCCGTACAAGGGTCAAGCCAATGCCTCACATGTGGCACGCCGTACTGCCCCAAACCCGAAGGTTCAAAGGGCAGTTCAAGACGGTCACATAATCGAGTTAAGGTTTGTTGTCTTCTAGAGGGACCATCGCATTACTTGCACTACTTAGAACGTCGTTAAACTACGGAAAAATCCAATAATTGGAAATTTCCCGGCAGGGGAAAAATTGGGTATTTATATCCGGTCGAACTTTTTAACATATTCTAAAATTTACCCGGAAAGCCACAAAGACAAAATTTGATACCCCGATTGAAACACTGAATCCCGAAAACAACTCCAGAAAAATTCAACTCTTGAAAAACAATTAAAAATTCCCAGAAAAAGAAGCACTGGAAATAAAGAATTACTGTTCAAATAACATAAAATAATTCGGCCGTACGGCCGCGGAACCGCCGCATGAGCCTTGCTCATGCCGCGGAACCGCGGTGGAAAAATTGAATTGGGCCCACGAAATTTAGAGTAATTCCTAATAAACCCTGCTTGATTTTCTGAATATTTTTAATTGCGAAAAATCCCAGATTTTGAAAAAAGGACAGAGAGCATGTTTTGAGACGGGTTTCGGGTTCGTTCGGGTTTCAGATTCTGTCTAGACTTCGCCTAAGGCTCTAGCCAGGCTCTGATACCACTGTAGGGTTCCTAGGCACTCTAGTGAGGTCTCACAAGTGATCAAATATGCACAAATCAAATTTTATGGGTGCCTACAAACCCGACTACGGATCGTTTACTAGATATTTAGGCGAAACAAACAAACTAGTTAACATTTTAACTAAGGGAACGGACATACAACCTTTGTAGATCCGGTCCACCACCTCCACGGCTCCACAACGAAGTCCCCTCCGCTGTCCAAAAAGAATCTGGACTCCAACGTCGGCTTCGTCGAAGAATGGGCGGGCTTGATCGTCGGTTCGATGCCAAAGATGATCTACGTCGAGGCATCGCTAGAACAAGCTCCAACTTCACCAAGTCGGAAAAACTTGTGAAGGAAACACCCTATACTACTTGGCAAGAGGTAGAGGATGAAGAAATAGGAAGTGGGTAAACTTTAGTTTTGGATTTCTCACTAGATGTCATGACATGCCATTGGAGTAGCAAGCTTTCTCCATTGAAGAAGAAGATGAAGAAAGAAGAAGATGATATGATATTATGATAAGAATGATAATTCTTATCATAATAATGACTATGGTAAAGTGTAGAGAGCTAACTTGAGTTAATGAGAATGGTTAGGTTTAAAAAGAAGACAAAAATGGTGACATGGTCAAAGTATTCATGAAGCTTCATGAATGAAAAGAATGCCACCATTTATCTCATTTCTTTTTCTTTTTCTAAAAGAATAAAAGAATAAATGAATAAAAACCTTAACCATTTATTTAACCAAGGTATTAACTCTTTACACAAACCCTAGCTATCATATATCATCATATATGATACAAGCATGTGCACAAAAGTATATCACATATACAATGTGTACAAGCCGAGTGAGAAAATCCATTTAAAGTGAACCAATACTAGTTAACGCAAAGTAATATATCAAATATATAATTATGCATTAAATCATTAAATCAACACTTGATTCAATGATCCGGTCATGTCGCACACAACCGACTAGTATTCAATGTATCGGCTTATCGAATCAATCCTTGATTCGACAACTAGGTTATATCGCATATAACCAATCGATACATTCATCGGGAGAATAGAATACGGTATCACATACACGTATTATTCTCGGTCCCGCACATATCTCATATGCGCTCCTATTTCGTTTCGCTTGAGCTAGGAAACCTCTGTGTAGGACTCTAAAGACTCGTCAATACGCCGGCAGCAGATGATGATCATATCAAACACCCACAAGCCGCAAGCGGTCTGCTAAACGTAACGGCCACCCGGGTATTGAGCGATCAGAAGATCGACGAGCAAGCCCGCTCACACTCCTGCGAATCCAACCAGTAACACTTACCGTATAGTCCGGTCTGTTCGTCTGATATGTCGCATATCACCGCCTAGGGGTGGTAAACGTCAGACCCCAATAGCTCGATAAGTCATGCCGACGTAGGGTCCATAACATTCGTGAAACTACTGATAACTCTTACCAGTATATCACTGCAACCCTGGCCAGGGATTTCCTGTTATGGCCAGTCGAGCATAGCACAACATCAACCCCCAATACCGGGAGAAACGAATCCCCTCCTATCGCTCATTGCCTCCATGTGAATCGGGACTGTACCCAAAAACCACCTGTTTGCACAACTCAGTAGAGCCGTGGTAGGGTGGAAATCAAAGCACAGTGGGAAACACACAAGACTCTATGACGATCTCGGGTCAACAGACTAAGCTGTACCAGTGTCACCAGAGAACTGCCATCTGACGTGAGGTATAATACCATCTGGGAGTTCTCGGCGAGTCCGTTCAGTGTACCCAGTCTCCACTGAGCACCCGCATACCATCTTCGATGTCAAACACCAATGGATATGGGATCATCCATCGCCCATCGCATGGGTCGAGAAGATATACGCTAGTCTACTCTGGAATATCGATGCCCCGTCTCGATATTCCCACGACTAGGAACAATTCAAGGATGTACTCTTGGACTACCCAGGCCCCACTAGTATGATCTACATCATAGTCCTGGAAGTCGAGCACACATCCTATGGGCTTTATCAACATGTAATCAGAGAGACAGAAAGTATACATGTTAAGATAAAGTGCAACCAGATAGCGTACTATCATGTCGAGCAAGAAAGTCCTTCCTATATATGTACCAGCATCCACTACAATATACATCCAATGTACAGTAATGGCCTCTAGGGCATACATATAACTAACAATTCCGTCGTGCCGGTGACGCTTCTCGACGTTCCAGCGAGGTACCCCGACCCATGTGGTTCCTTTGTTTGTCGTTTGGATTCATTCCGTGAACCGTGCGACCGTCGCGAGTTTTCCCCGCCGACGGTTAACGTTCCGTTTTCCCGATTCGCGACCCATCGAGGCAAGTTAATCTTGCTACATGCTATATAATTCATTTTATAGCTATTTAAATAAATACATACCTATAGTTTAAATCTAGTGCCCCATGTTTAATTTTATAACGTTTCGATGTTCCGTTTGCATCCGTTTATATCGTATTAAATCTAGATCATGAAAACTTATCTTGTGACATACTAGAGTACATTATACTGCATCCATATCAATTAAAATATATACTGTCGTAATATTTCTTATTATTATCTTTAATTATTTTATAATCAGCATTTTATAATATTATATTTGAAAATATTATAGTTTACACATGAAACGTCGTTGAAAAAGCGGATACGACAAATCTGAAATTTACTGTACACATTACCTTATAAAATTCATTATAAATCATAGAAAAATCATTAGTATACGTTCTTTAGTTCATTAAGAAGATAACTCAGAATACTATAACTCTATAAAATATTTACTTGCAAAATAAATTGTTTAAATCACGAAAAATGCAAATGAAAATGTCTCCAAACTACTGTCCAGGGAAATTCCAGCAGCAAAGTTTCAACTTCGAATGTTCATAACTTTTTGTAGGGACAACCTGAGATGCTTATACTTATAAAACTGAAAACCTTATTGAGTTATATTTGTTTTGGTATAAGACACGTCCCTTTTGGAGAACGTTTGTTATTTTTAAGCTATTTTACAAATTAGGGTGACGCTGAATTTCTGAACGGAACTTTCTTGTGCATGGTTAATCAATACCACTTTTATAGTTATTAATCGCTTTGAATATGCTATCCATATTAATATTATTATATCAATATTTATATCACATATTGCTTAGTTGTACATCCCACATTAGCATTTTATAGTTTTATAACTTTTCGGATACCCGTTTGCATCCATCGCATTTAAGATACATATAATTGCATCCATAGATCACATTACTACATAATAATGTGATATTAACACTCCATGTTTAATAAATTGCATCCTAATTAATATTGGAACTATAAATGTAATCCTAATCGATAACTGTGCATCCATATCCTTGAAATTATATCTATTTGCATATCATATTACATGTTCCAGTTTATTGTTCTGATAGTACTCATGCTTGTTTATTTATACACATGCTTATGTTAGTTTGATTATGAGCACCCACATGACATCTTGTGCTTTCTGACATGACCTGTTACACTTCCTACTTGACATGACATGGTACCGTACACTCTTAACATGACATGACACCTTTATACATTACCTGGCTAGACCTGATGTACCATGGCTTTACCTGTTACCTGATCTTGTGTCTAATGCCAACAAACATAACATGTAGTCCTCATGGACCGTTCCTGTTGTCTATCCAGACAAACCTGCTTTTACCTGATCCTGTGTTGGCATTAGTTCTTGATTACTGAATACCTGACTCGACATACATAACTTGGGGGTATGGGGAAATCAAAGGTGAAACCGACTTGTAACTCAACAGTTTGATACCTGTTCTGATCAGTCTTACGGGCTAGGCCAGCCCCGGAGTGATGATGCTGACATCACTCGCCCATCCTACTACCTGTTACTGCCTAGCGGCACGTCTCGAATTCAGCCCCGAGGATGTTGACCGTGGTCCCGGGCACGCACGCGATACTATTGAGTTACATCGACGATTCATCAATTGATTTCAAAGACTCTAGAATAGAAAACCTGATATAACAGTTTAGTTTACCCACTGCACACTACCCTGTACTGCTCTGATTTATATTATTGTTATCCTTGCTTTATTCATGTTTGTATTCGCATTGCCTGTTTACTATGTTATTACTTGATGACTTGACGCACTGACGTCTGGGTTTTGCATGGCCCAGATTCTTCTACCTTGCTGCAGACTGATTAGGAGTTTTGCCGCTGTTAGACGAGCGGTGAGGTTCCTGTCGGTATGTAGTTTCACTCCAGGTGTTTCATTTATTGTATCTTTTGGCTTCCGCATATTGTTATCTCTTGATTCTTTTACTCTGGCTTATGGACATGTACTAGGTAGTTAGTTTACTTTCCTGTTCTTGATATCTCCACAGCCGTAATGTGACCGTGGAAGGATTTTTCCTATCCACAGGTAGCATGGTTGGCTATGTCACGTACCCACTTTAGCGTACATTGGGAAGCGGGGCGTGACAGATATCCACCGCGCCAGACATCACCGGTAGGTAGTCTTCCCCAGCCAGGCTCATCGTTATCCCTTCAAAAACACTCTCGCCCCGGGGTACCGTACCGGGCCCACCATGTACCCGAGACGGTTCCTCCATTCCTCGAATCGGGTCTCAAAATCCAACAGAAAACATGAAAACTCATGGTGGACGACCCATACATCACGAGAAAACCGCAACTTACATTTTAAAAATGATAATAATAAGCTTTTATTAAATTCTTGCGGTTTTCACCCAAAATCCAGAAATCTCATAGAAATCCAAGATCCCAAAATCATGAGTAAGTAAATGATGAGTATTGGCATAAGCCCCACAATACTGCATGATAATATGAATATGTGAATGCATGAAGTGTCTAAGTAATAAATGTAATGTCTAAACTAGCACATGAGAGTAATCACACAATATTATATTGGACTAGCATTTAGCTGATTATATCAATAAAAAGATAATATGTTCTAAAGTATACGTGACATGGCAATTACCGATGATGATGTGTGTGAGCCGGCAAATAAGTGTACGTGGATCATGCGCATCATCGGTAATGGTGCTGGTGTCCTAACAGGCAGAGTTTCATATTAGCTAAAGAAACATATGTATGAATATGCAATGCGATGAATACAACATGAATATAACGGTGAATGTGTAGTAAACGCACAACTAGAGAATATATACTAATTACGAGTCATACAGTTTGTTGTTTGAAAAAGCATGAATCGTGGTTTTTAGAAAATTAGGGACTACGGGGGTTTTAAGAAAAGATATGTCCTTTGAAAAAAAATCCTTAGGCTGTCTTTAAAAATGCGCACAATTCGTTAGTTTTGAAAATAAGTATGACTCGAGCCTAAACTAAGATCTACCTAACCAACTAATGAACTAACTAAAGACACTAGTCGAATGGTAAGAAGAATCCTCATAAAGTCTGAGTCGATATCTCTAGCAGTCGGCGATCCAGCCTCATTAGCGTCATGTATATAGTACGGCTTTCTCGAGTCAAGAGTGTGGATCAATCATCACATCTATGCCTCGTACAGTAAAATCCATTGTAGGGCATCCCAAAATCGGGGTACGGGTCAACTATCACATATATACATTATCGTTCGTATAGTATCATCATCAAACAATATCATGATCAAGGGTATTGTACTATAATCGCATACATCTCAATATCATCAAACATATATCATCGTCTGTGTAAATATACATTGTCAAATGCTCCACTAAAATATCATGTCATATATCATATCATGATTGTAACATTTCAAAAGAAAATATAAAATATTATTTTTGGGAATTTTTATAATTAAATAATATTATATTGAATATTTTAATAAGGCGGTATAATTAAATACTGATAAATTAGGAAAAATTTGGAAAATTATGGGAAATTACTAAAAATAGGGTGATATATGTGATTTATGCAACTTATGAAGTTTTACTATTTATTATACACTAATTTTGTGCTAATCGCGATTAAAAATCGCTAATCGGGCTTTAAGCGTGTTTTGTGCACATGACATGCACATGTCATTTTAACACTTGTTATATTTTTTTCCTACATGATTTTTGGGTGTATGGTTGTTTGTTTTGGGTTTACTATTGAGGAGAGAAGAAAACAAAGAAAAGAAAAAGGAAAATGGAAATGAATAAAGAAATAAGCATGGGCAAGTGAGAGAGTGTGAGGGGTCAAGAGAGAGCCTTACCCTTTTGTCCCCCCTTAATTTTCTTCATCTCTTTCTCTCTCCTATAACTCCATGGCAGCACCTCCTCTACCTCCTCTTCAACCATGCAAAACACCCTCAACCCCATAACAAAACCCCATCCCCATTTCAATAAAAAGATGCATGAGCTCACTAGCTACACATTGGACCAAGAAAGATTGCATTTTGGACACTTGGGCAACTCAAGAAAATTCTTGAGTTGCCAAATGAGATAATCCTTTCACAAATAATATCGTATTTCATTTACTTTAGCACCCATATTTGTTTAGAACCGATTTAGTGATGAATTGTGAACTTTGAAAATTTAAAGTTAAGCTTAGGGTTTTGATTTGATTCCAAAGGTGCAATTGAGGCTTAATAGTGACCTTAAACTCCTGTGGGGATTGTATTGTGGACTGAAACCATAGAATAAACCGGAATACGAATTTAGAAACCCGATATCGGAAAAACTGTGAAATTTTGATGGTATTTGGAAATCTGCTAATACCTGGGTGACCTGAAAATTATTTAGCAAGGACAGTGATACATGCAGGCACCTAGGAAGCATCACCCAAAACCCTAGCCCCTACCTCCCCAACCTGGCCATAGATTTAACCCAGAAGGCCGCAATTTGCGGCCTGGGTCCCACCATTTTGATTCGTGTTTCTTCCATGGCTCCATCTCCTGTAAACTAGACCCTTGGCATATGCAAAATTGACTAATTTGACCTAGGGTAAAATCTGGGACCATTTTCAATGAGTTGCTGTTTTGATTCGTGGTTTCGTTTTGCGTATTTTGAATTCTGGATTTTTGTGATTTGTGTTGTAGTCGATCACTTGACGTTTGTACGTCGAAATCGAGTGTTATTTGGTGGTTTTGAAAGCGTAGTCCATAGGTTCTAACCTATAGGCTTTTAGCGTGTCGTTTTGATTTTGAATTGGGTTTTAATGCGACACGATACGTTATGATGTGTAGGTACCCCACGAGGACTTCGAGACGACAAGCAAGTGCATGGCGAAGTCGGCAACGGCAAGCGAGAGCACGGTAAGTAGATTATATCTACGAAGGAAGTCGGGTAGATGGCGTATAGCACCCCCGCAGTTCGATGTATAGTATGCTATATATATACTATATTTATATGATATCTTTTATGTGTGATATGGATATTCAAGATATGATTAGGTGTTCAATGGTTAGATTAGGGTTTTTAGAAGTGAACTAGAATAGCCCCTTAGTTGCGAACCTTAGAATAGGTTTACACCCATACGCACACACATGCTTACTTTGTTATACTTGTGCGTATATAGGAATACATATATATACACACACATAGGTACGGGACGACGTATATATATACACGTATACCTACACTTGGATGATGAGGATAGTGGTTGATATTTGGAGATGAGTCGATGAGTGTAGCGTTTTGAAAATCGTTTCGGTGAAATTTCGGAAAATCGGTAAAATAAGGGGGTTTTCTATAAAAAGTCAAAATGCAAATATCTTATTATAAAAATTAAATATACATATTCTAGCTATGTAATTGCTATTATTTGGTGTTTATTGAGCCGCTGGTGAAATTTCAAATTTTCTGAAAAAAATATTATTTTATTATTATTTTAAGCCGTCACTAATACATTTAATTAGGGAAAATTACAAATTGGAATGAGTTGAAACAAATTTTGTGCATCATAAAACATTAAATAAAATTTTATCATGTGGTTTTTGGAACGAAATCATTTGCCAAAACGGTTTAGAAATTATTGAAGAAAAAAGGCTTTTTTTTAGCGTAAATGGATGTTTGGGGTATTGTATTTATCATTTTTCATCACCCCACACCCGTACCCACACCCACACACCCCCATTCACTTCTCCCCTTGGCTGAATTCAGCAGCCCCCTCTCTTGTCCCCACTTGGTTTGCAAAAGAAAGAAAAGAAAAGAAAAGTGTAGAAAATGGATAAATGAGGTGGACTTTTGACTTTGGTTGACCTTGACTTTCACCCCCACTTTCTCTACCTCCCTCTCTCTCCTCTCCCCCTCCCATTCCAACAGCCCCCCCTCTCCTACAGCAACAGCCCCCCCTCCATTTTCCCTTCTCTTTTCTCTTCAAAACTTCATCAAAAATTGCCCAAAATCCATCAAAAAAAATCCCAAAACCAAAATCCGACTCCAACCCATTTTAGCTTAGCCCGTATAGCATGGATCTTTGTGAGAAGAGAGCATTTTGGAGGGCCATGGATGCTTGTGGATCTTCGAATGTTTTTGGGTATAATTCTAAACCTTTTTGCTTAGTTTGTTACTAATTTCTTAAAGCTAATTTAGTTAAGTGTTAATTTGGTTTATGTGAGTTTAATTGCATGATTTAAGATTTCAAGTTAGGGTTTGTTGTGGAAATGAGTTGTGTTTGATTGTGCATGGTTTGTGATGTGAGCTAACATCTTGAAAACTTGTTAAAATTTATCTAGTTGCATATTACAAGTTGTTACTTGAAAAATGTCCAAATTAAGCTTTTGTGCAAACTAGGGTTTTATGAAATGCATTTATATGTGAGATTAAAAATATGGTTAGGATTTTTATCATATTATTAACTTTATTAAGTGTAGTTTAACACTTTAGTTCATGGAAATCCAACCTAAATTGTAGTTTGTGCATTTTTGCTATGAAATTATTAAAAAGGGTATTTTGTAAACTAGAATATTAGGGTTTTTGGAATTTAATGAGATTAAATTCCGGAAATTATATTTATGACTTATTTAAGATATTTATTAAGTATATTGGCCGCTACATTCATTTAAACATCATGTTTTGTGCAAAAACGGCGAATTGTGCTTCCTAGATTTTCGGAAAAATGACTTTTTAAGTGAAATTGGGGTTTTTGTGAGTTTTAACCTAGTTTATATTAAAATTAGTGTTCGTGAATGTGCAAATGAGTGTGATTGGGTTTTTCTCGATGGTTTGACATTTGTACATCGACATCGAGGGTTGGTTTGACTATTCTTGCATGCATAGGCGATAGGTTTGGACCTATGCGTGATACGCGTGCCGATTTGATTTTCGTATGCCGTTTCGATTTCGAATTTAGTTTTAATGCGATACAGTGCGTTATGATATGTAGGTACCCCCATGTAGACTTCGAGACGACAAGCAAGCACGTGGCGACGTCGGCACCGGCTAGCGAGGACCAGGTGAGTAGATTTATATCTACGGGGAGAAGTCGGGTGGATGGCGTATAGCACCCCCGCAGTCCGTGGTGGTGTATACGGATGCGTATACACACCAACAATTATTATATGTTATTTGGGATTAATAACGATGCTTAGAATGGATATTGGTGTGTTGGATTATTTTAGCGTTGCAAACCCTAGGGTAGTGTTGCACTACACATACACGCATACATACTTGCATACTTTCCTATTGATATGTGCTCATGGGATTCTTTATCGTTATGTGTTCACATGGGTATGGGACTATGTGTTCACATACTGATTTTAGGATGATACTTGGGATTGAGCTGAGTCGATGAGATTTGATTTGAGGCCGTGAGATCGGTGATATAGCAGGGTTCATATCTTAGATACGACATGACGTTGTAGCGGGTCCTTGACGTAGTTTTTACACACGTGCATGCATACTTAGGCGATATCAGTATGGTACTAGACGTAGATCAGTACCGTGATCATGATATTTGATAAAGAGGATACCAGGTGAATAGTATGATGAATGTGATATTGACCCGTACCCAGATTTGGGATGCCGTACGACGGATTTACGTACGAGCTATATCTTGATGATTGATCCGCACTCTTGACTTGGGATGTCTGATTTTAGATATGGTATTGGATATGATATTATTGAGGCGGGATCACCGACTAATATATATACAGGTATGTATATGTATCGACTCAGATGTTAGGCGGTTTCCTTACCTGTAGTTCAGCTTGTTAGCTTAGCCCTTTAGTTTAGTTTAGTTGTTAGATTAGATTCGATTCTTACCTATTTCAAAAACTAACGAATCGTGGGCATTTTTAAAGACAGCCCAAGGGATCCTACGGATATTTCAAAAGACGTATCTTTTCATAAAAACACCGTAGCCCCTATTTTCAAAACCCCATGATTCGTGTTATTTCAAAAGGCACCAATTTGTAGGACTTATATTAGATTAGTGCAGATTAGTTTTAGTTGCGTCTAGTATTCAGCTCCCGCTCATTTTTACTGTTCGCTCCGCATCGCATACTTATATTATAATTTCTTATTGCATTATTAATATCATGCTGTTAGGACACCAGCACCATTACCGATGACGCGTATGTACCACGTACACTTACTTGCCGGCTCACACACATCTTCATCGGTAATTGACATGTCACGAACACTTTAGAAAATACTATTTCATTTGACATAGGTTGTTAGCTAATAGTTTAGACATGATATTAGTGTACTTGCCTTATATGCTAGTTAGACATTGTAGTTATTGCCTACTACTTCATGCATGTTATTATTCACTGTTGTGTCGCATTCATGGATTCTCATGCCTATATTCACTGTTTACATGCTATTGATGACTTGGATTCGGATTTCATGAGATTTCTTGGATTTGGAGGAAAACCGCAAAAACATAAATAAACCTTTTCTCCCTTTTAAAATAAAAAGTGCGGTTTTCCCATGATGTATGAGTCGTCCACCATGAGTTTGCTAATGGATTTCGAGACCCGATTCGAGGTGTGGAGGAACCGTTTCGGGTACATGGTGGGCCCGGTGCGGTACCCCGGGGCAAGATGAATGTGGTGTTGACGTTGAGCCCGGCAGGGGAGCACTACCGACCGGTGATATTACCCGACGCGTCGGATATCCGGAGGATACCGTCGTGGTCTTGAGATGGATGGTAGGGGCCGGTCTGGACTGACGGCGCCCTAGATATTGAGATTGAGACATTGATATTTCGAGACATTGAGATTTATGTTTTGTGTCGATGCTAGACACAGTTGATACTGATTTCATTTATGATACCTCAGTTTAAAAATACGAAGGAAATCTCACTAATTTATGAAAACAGTTTCTTCATTTACATGTATTCTGTTTCATGCATGCATACCTCATTCATATGATATATTGCTACCTGAGGCACTGACACAGGCACATGAGTTTACACTCGGGTTAGATATTTACCCTAGCCATTGTTATAGGCTGCATGTTATATACTTTTTTGAGGATATATTATGATCATTGACCTAGGATTGCGTTATTTATGCGATTTCTGTGCGTAGATGTTTTTCTATTCACGAGTTGGCAACTCACCCGCGTTGTGCCCCAGTTTCTTGCAGGTTTTGCCGTACAGGTTTAGTTACGCGCTTTGCGGGCTCAGTTTCATTCGGGTGACTTACTAGTAGGTGGGGTTTTTCTTGTATCGTACCCATCATATTACCCTGTATAATATTATTCCGTTGTATCTAGTAAATTCCATCAACCAAACATGTATTTATCGTGATAGAGACCAGTGTTGTTTACTCTTTCGACCTTAGAGTCGCTCGTTATATTTCTGGTGGTTTTGAGTTTCCTTTTGAGTTTTGATCCTCGCCGTTGGCGTTGTATATTTTATTGCTTGTGTGGTTGTGACCGTCGATTGACGAAGAGCTAGCTCCCGCTTGGGGATGCCTTTTTCTTGATTTCGTATACTATTCATGTTGTATCCTGTTTGGGGGCCAGTATTTACAAAGGAGACTCTGCCGAAATTTTCAGTAAATTTTTGATGTTTTAAAAACCGCATAATTCGGCTTATGCTATTGAAATTACTTGCTTTAAGTTGGTTTTTCCTGCACTCTACTACTTTTCTTGGTTTGGATTTCTGGGTTTTCGGTTTACTTAGATTACGTACGCCTCGAGACGTTCTAAGTTTAAGTGCCGGTCATGTTCCGTACTTTCGGGTCGTGACAAAGTTGGTATCAGAGCGTTAGGTTTTAACCTTTGGAGCGTAGGATGACCCTTGGTTGATGGAATAGGTGACTAAAGTAGAGTGACGTACCGTTGATATGTTCCGCGGCATATTTACGACACGCCACTCCACTTATGAAGCCTTAGGATGTACATTTCCTTGTTCAGTATTATATTCCTTCCTGATCTAGCCTCATCGGTACCAGTTTGGTTTTGCTGCTACGGTTACGGGCAGGGAGAGCTACGGCTAGAGTTACGGTCAGCACACGCTCGTCACGAATGAGGACTGACCAGGGCGAAATTCCGGCGATACACGATTGCAGAGATGTGTCTTCTTACTGTGTTTCCGCGCCACGAGCGTTTGGCGGATCGCCTTTATGAGGTTACTCGGAGGTGCTGATCGACACTAGAGAATTGAGCCAATGATGGAGGCCAGCCAGATTTTGATGACCGTTGGTGTGTTGCTTACTCCTGATGATCAAGGCACTGTTCAGCGTGCAGACGAGCGAGCCAGTTATTGCCGCGAACGACGAGGTATTGCCCCAGATGCTGGAGTTAGTGCAGAACGAGTTGTACTAAGAGATGATAGAAGGTCGCTAGTCACCCTAGGAGGAATGACTAGGACATATGGTTCGTTCGCCTACCCCAATGCGAGGTCATCAGATAGATTGCTTCCAGCTAGAGACGACTTCACGCGAAGACGTTGGGAGTCGACAGAGACGATCGAATGTCAGAAACCTATTATTCCAAGTTTAAAGTAGTTGAAAAGACATGCAGGCAATTCTATGGTCCCTCTAGAAGAATGAAACCCTAACTCGACTTAATGACCGTGTGAAAGCCTTTGAACCTTCGGGTTTGCGGCAGTTCTACGGCGCCATTAGTGAGGCTTGGGTTTGCCCTTCTACGGCTGGACCACCGATGCTGTGGTATGTACTCGATACTATTAAACTGTGCCTAAGAGGTTGAGCTCTTAGGGGATTATGAGGTTTTGACGACTCGATCGGATGGCTCGACTTAATTCGGATGCTAGGTGGTGAGATGCATTCTTGGGAGACTCTAGATACGGGATAGTCGTTGGAGCTCAGTCCATGCAGCCGCGACGAGACGAGTCAAAAGCAGACGACATTAGAGAAAAGTGAAGTAAGAGGTTCGTACCAGATCTAGATGAGATGACATTCCACTCCGCCGACATCAGAGATGCGATGCGCATGCCGAGGCAGAGTACTGGATATACCTTCCAGAAGGAGTCACGATGGGTATGCAGCCGTTACAGAGCAAGATGCAGATATAGGAAAGGATAATGACTTCCGGACAGTTGGCAGAGACAAGACATGGAAGAGACCGTGAGCAGGATTCCTTCCAGGACACTGCTGCAATGATACTTGCACCCAGGATCAGATGTGTCACGTACATTTGAGAGCCAGAGGCCGACGCCAGTGATATGCTGTCTTACGAGTGGTCGCGAGGATTGACCAAGAGATGACCAGAGAAGTGCCAGAACGGAATCGTCCCCGTTAGCACACCTGACAGGGCCGATGAGCCGATGGACCGAAAGATTGGTAATTCACAAAGAAGACCTTGACCCAGGAGTGGTCATGGTTACGCACGCCAGCAGGACAGAGTTCATGATCATCGACGAGACGTCCCACTAGTGACCGCGACAGTTGGCCGAGATTCTTAGAGGATGCGCTTGAGCAGTACTATTCCGCCATTATTGATTACGATGTTTTGGGTGATTTATTCGTATGATTTGATTTTGATGATTGAGGATTTACGATTTTCACACAGTCGTTGCACTTGATATCGTTTTCGTGCTTTAGTTTCACATGTTTGTGATTTTACGGTTTTAGACATTTGAGTTGATTTTGTGCGTATGCACGCACACGATTTGGTTCCTGCACTCTGTATAGTTATTATATGCTTGCAGTGCAGTGATACGCCTTTTGTGCACTCAGATGCGCTGGACTTCGATTTCGATTGTGATACTCGATGTTTGTTTTATGCACCTTGTGCACCTGATTTTATTTTACGCATGTTCGGCGCTTGATATTGGATTTGATGATTTCGTGCATGATGGATGCCCCTGGTTTTGGGTTTTCGCGCATGATTGAGCGCAGGTTTTGAGATACGATTTTGGTGCACACCAGATGCACTAAATCGAGATTCTTCGTGCATGTCAGATGCACCTGTTTTGCGGTCAGGCACACATGTTGCCTACGACAGATGTTTCGTGCACACCCGATGCACTTAGATGTTGTTTCTGTGCGCATGTATGGCACATTCATGGATTTTGATTTCCGTGCGCACCAGACGCACGTAGCATTCATGTGCATATTTTGGGATTGATTTCGTATAGAGCAGTACGTTTTTATGATATTGCTATGTATTTTCGTACTGAGCAGACTAGTCAGAGGACAGTACCTGAATATATTTTACATGTATAGTTTCGAGTTATATCATATTGAATTTCATTTCGGATTTGGACATTGTGTCTTCACCATGACTCCGATGATTGCGGGATGCTGGATAGAGTTTTGATTTGAGTTATATGCTTATTTTTCATGCGCATGCGCTGCGCTACGATTTGTTTTATGTATTTATGATTTCGGAGCCCCGACAACTTGATAGTTTTGCTTAGATGTTTTAGTATTTGGGGGGAGTTTTAATTTAAATTCGGGGACCGAATTTCTTTAAGGGGGGAAGATTGTAGCGTTTTGAAAATCGTTTCGGTGAAATTTCGGAAAATCGGTAAAATAAGGGGGTTTTCTATAAAAAGTCAAAATGCAAATATCTTATTATAAAAATTAAATATACATATTCTAGCTATGTAATTGCTATTATTTGGTGTTTATTGAGCCGCTGGTAAAATTTCAAATTTTCTGAAAAAAATATTATTTTATTATTATTTTAAGCCGTCACTAATACATTTAATTAGGGAAAATTACAAATTGGAATGAGTTGAAACAAATTTTGTGCATCATAAAACATTAAATAAAATTTTATCATGTGGTTTTTGGAACGAAATCATTTGCCAAAACGGTTTAGAAATTATTGAAGAAAAAAGGCTTTTTTAGCGTAAATGGATGTTTGGGGCATTGTATTTATCATTTTTCATCACCCCACACCCGTACCCACACCCACACACCCCCATTCACTTCTCCCCTTGGCTGAATTCAGCAGCCCCCTCTCTTGTCCCCACTTGGTTTGCAAAAGAAAGAAAAGAAAAGAAAAGTGTAGAAAATGGATAAATGAGGTGGACTTTTGACTTTGGTTGACCTTGACTTTCACCCCCACTTTCTCTACCTCCCTCTCTCTCCTCTCCCCCTCCCATTCCAGCAGCCCCCCTCTCCTACAGCAGCAGCCCCCCCTCCATTTTCCCTTCTCTTTTCTCTTCAAAACTTCATCAAAAATTGCCCAAAATCCATCAAAAAAAATCCCAAAACCCAAATCCGACTCCTACACATTTTAGCTTAGCCCGTATAGCATGGATCTTTGTGAGAAGAGAGAATTTTGGAGGGCCATGGATGCTTGTGGATCTTCGAATGTTTTTGGGTATAATTCTAAACCTTTTTGCTTAGTTTGTTACTAATTTCTTAAAGCTAATTTAGTTAAGTGTTAATTTGGTTTATGTGAGTTTAATTGCATGATTTAAGATTTCAAGTTAGGGTTTGTTGTGGAAATGAGTTGTGTTTGATTGTGCATGGTTTGTGATGTAAGCTAACATCTTGAAAACTTGTTAAAATTTATCTAGTTGCATATTACAAGTTGTTACTTGAAAAATGTCCAAATTAAGCTTTTGTGCAAACTAGGGTTTTATGAAATGCATTTATATGTGAGATTAAAAATATGGTTAGGCTTTTTATCATATTATTAACTTTATTAAGTGTAGTTTAACACTTTAGTTCATGGAAATCCAACCTAAATTGTAGTTTGTGCATTTTTGCTATGAAATTGTTAAAAAGGGTATTTTGTAAACTAGAATATTAGGGTTTTTGGAATTTAATGAGATTAAATTCCGGAAATTGTTTCTATGACTTATTTAAGATATTTAATAAGTATATTGGCCGCTACATTCATTTAAACATAATGTTTTGTGCAAAAACGGCGAATTGTGCTTGCTAGATTTTCGGAAAAATGACTTTTTAAGTGAAATTGGGGTTTTTGTGAGTTTTAACATAGTTTATATTAAAATTAGTGTTCGTGAATGTGCAAATGAGTGTGATTGGGTTTTTCTCGATGGTTTGACATTTGTACATCGACATCGAGGGTTGGTTTGACTATTCTTGCATGCATAGGCGATAGGTTTGGACCTATGCGTGATACGCGTGCCGATTTGATTTTCGTATGCCGTTTCGATTTCGAATTTAGTTTTAATGCGATACAGTGCGTTATGATATGTAGGTACCCCCATGTAGACTTCGAGATGACAAGCAAGCGCGTGGCGACGTCGGCACCGGCTAGCGAGGACCAGGTGAGTAGATTTATATCTACGGGGAGAAGTCGGGTGGATGGCGTATAGCACCCCCGCAGTCCGTGGTGGTGTATACGGACGCGTATACACACCAACAATTATTATATGTTATTTGGGATTAATAACGATGCTTAGAATGGATATTGGTGTGTTGGATTATTTTAGCGTTGCGAACCCTAGGGCAGTGTTGCACTACACATACACACATACATACTTGCATACTTTCCTATTGATATGTGCTCATGGGATTCTTTATCGTTATGTGTTCACATGGGTATGGGACTATGTGTTCACATACTGATTTTAGGATGATACTTGGGATTGAGCTGAGTCGATGAGATTTGATTTGAGACCGTGAGATCGGTGATATAGCAGGGTTCATATCTTAGATACGACATGACGTTGTAGCGGGTCCTTGACGTAGTTTTTACACACGTGCATGCATACTTAGGCGATATCAGTATGGTACTAAACGTAGATCAGTACCGTGATCATGATATTTGATAAAGAGGATACCAGGTGAATAGTATGATGAATGTGATATTGACCCGTACCCAGATTTGGGATGCCGTACGACGGATTTACGTACGAGCTATATCTTGATGATTGATCCGCACTCTTGACTTGGGATGTCTGATTTTAGATATGGTATTGGATATGATATTATTGAGGCGGGATCACCGACTAATATATATACAGGTATGTATATGTATCGACTCAGATGTTAGGCGGTTTCCTTACCTGTAGTTCAGCTTGTTAGCTTAGCCCTTTAGTTTAGTTTAGTTGTTAGATTAGATTCGATTCTTACCTATTTCAAAAACTAACGAATCGTGGGCATTTTTAAAGACAGCCCAAGGGATCCTACGGATATTTCAAAAGACGTATCTTTTCATAAAAACACCGTAGCCCCAATTTTCAAAACCCCATGATTCGTGTTATTTCAAAAGGCACCAATTTGTAGGACTTATATTAGATTAGTGCAGATTAGTTTTAGTTGCGTCTAGTATTCAGCTCCCGCTCATTTTTACTGTTCGCTCCGCATCGCATACTTATATTATAATTTCTTATTGCATTATTAATATCATGCTGTTAGGACACCAGCACCATTACCGATGACGCGTATGTACCACGTACACTTACTTGCCGGCTCACACACATCTTCATCGGTAATTGACATGTCACGAACACTTTAGAAAATACTATTTCATTTGACATAGGTTGTTAGCTAATAGTTTAGACATGATATTAGTGTACTTGCCTTATATGCTAGTTAGACATTGTAGTTATTGCCTACTACTTCATGCATGTTATTATTCACTGTTGTGTCGCATTCATGGATTCTCATGCCTATATTCACTGTTTACATGCTATTGATGACTTGGATTCGGATTTCATGAGATTTCTTGGATTTGGAGGAAAACCGCAAAAACATAAATAAACCTTTTCTCCCTTTTAAAATAAAAAGTGCGGTTTTCCTATGATGTATGAGTCGTCCACCATGAGTTTGCTGATGGATTTCGAGACCCGATTCGAGGAGTGGAGGAACCGTTTCGGGTACATGGTGGGCCCGGTGCGGTACCCCGGGGCAAGATGAATGTGGTGTTGACGTTGAGCCCGGCAGGGGAGCACTGCCGACCGGTGATATTACCCGACGCGTCGGATATCCGGAGGATACCGTCGTGGTCTTCAGATGGATGGTAGGGGCCGGTCTGGACTGACGGCGCCCTAGATATTGAGATTGAGACATTGATATTTCGAGACATTGAGATTTATGTTTTGTGTCGATGCTAGACACTGTTGATACTGATTTCATTTATGATACCTCAGTTTAAAAATACGAAGGAAATCTCACTAATTTATGAAAACAGTTTCTTCATTTACATGTATTCTGTTTCATGCATGCATACCTCATTCATATGATATATTGCTACCTGAGGCACTGACACGGGCACATGAGTTTACACTCGGGTTAGATATTTACCCTAGCCATTGTTATAGGCTGCATGTTATATACTTTTTTGAGGATATATTATGATCATTGACCTAGGATTGCGTTATTTATGCGATTTCTGTGCGTAGATATTTTTCTATTCACGAGTTGGCAACTCACCCCCGTTGTGCCCCAGTTTCTTGCAGGTTTTGCCGTACAGGTTTAGTTACGGCTTTGCGGGCTCAGTTTCATTCGGGTGACTAGCTAGTAGGTGGGTTTTTCTTGTATCGTACCCATCATATTACCTTGTATAATATTATTCCGTTGTATCTAGTAAATTCCATCAACCAAACATGTATTTATCGTGATAGAGACCATTGTTGTTTACTCTTTCGACCTTAGAGTCGCTCGTTATATTTCTGGTGGTTTTGAGTTTCCTTTTGAGTTTTGATTCTCGCCGTTGGCGTTGTATATTTTATTGCTTGTGTGGTTATGACCGTCGATTGACGAAGATCTAGCTCCTGCTTGGGGATGCCTTTTTCTTGATTTCGTATACTATTCATGTTGTATCCTGTTTGGGGGCCAGTATTTACAAAGGAGACTCTGCCGAAATTTTCAGTAAATTTTTGATGTTTTAAAAACCGCATAATTCGGCTTATGCTATTGAAATTACTTGCTTTAAGTTGGTTTTTCCTGCACTCTACTACTTTTCTTGGTTTGGATTTCTGGGTTTTCGGTTTACTTAGATTACGTACGCCTCGAGACGTTCGTAGTTTAAGTGCCGGTCATGTTCCGTACATTCGGGTCGTGATAATGAGTTTGGGCATGGTGCCATGAGATCGGTGATATGATGTAGTTCGTATTATGAGATACGACATGAGATTTTAGCGGGCCTTTAGGTGTGTGTTTTCATACATTTATGTATATATATATATATATATATATATATTGATGGTATCAGTTTGTACTAGACTTAGATCAGTACCCCAGTTCATGAGATATGATGATAAGGATGCTAGATAATTGATGAGATAAATGTGAGATTCGACCCGTACCCAGATTTGGCATGCCGTACGATGGATTTACCATACAAGATAACTATGATGATAAATCCGCACTCTTGACTGGACGATGTCATATGATATATTGTATCGTACGCGGTACCTTTGAGGCGAGATCACCGACTATTATGTGTGTGTGTGTATCGACTCAGATTTAGGTGGTTTCCATATCCTTTCGATTAGCTTGTTAGTTAGATCTGTAGTTTACTTAGTAGATGTTATACTAGACCTGAGTCATACTTATTTCAGAACTAACGAATCGTGAGTATTTTAAGACAGGTCAAGAGATTCTACGGATATTTTCAAAGGACGCATCTTTTCTTAAAAAACACCGTAGCCCTTATTTTTCTAAACCCCACGATTCATGTTATTTCAAACGGCAAAACTGTATGATATATAATATATATATACTGATGTAGATTCTTCACTGTTGCGTTTATTATTCTATTTCCACATATTCTTGCTATTCGCATCGCATTGCATGTGTAAATGTGTTTATTGTTATATTAAACCCATGTTGTCAGGATGCCAGCACCATTATCGATGATGCGTATGTTCCACGTACACCTACTTGCCGGCTCACACACATCATCATCGATAATTGCCATGTCACTACACAGTAGGATTGTTGCATCAGGATATGACTACTTGTACATCTATATTGGCACACATATATATTGTACACTTTTACTTGCGTATATACCTACTTGTACATCCATATTGGCGCACAGGCATATTGTACACTTATACTTGCGTATATATCTACTTGTACATCCATATTGGCGCACTGGCATATTGTACACCCATACTTGCGTATATACCTACTTGTACATCTATACTGGCACACCGACATATTATACACTCATACATGCGTACACACATATTGTACATCCATACTTGCATACATACATATTTGCACATACATAGATGATTCTGGCTTTATTTTGGAGATTTGGGAACCGCAAGATATATTTTAAAACTGGATTCATTTAAAAGAGCGGTTTTCCCCTCGATGTGTGCATATTACTGTTTTATGTTGCATGATATACGGATATGCTTACATTTCTATCATATGTCGCATACATCATGCTTTATGATTTTACGCATTGAGATATGCCGTTTTCATGAGATTTCTGGATTTGAGAACCGTGGTCATTTTAAAAGAAAGTATGCATTGTTTAAAAACCCGGTTTCTCTTGATATGATATTTCAGTGCGTCCACCATGCGTTTTCTCGGTTCTGAGACGAGTGACATGTGAAACCCGATTCGAGGAGCTGGATGAGGCCGATTGCGGGTACATGGTGGACCCGGTATGGTACCCGGGGCAAGAAAGGGATGCTGTGTATACAGACGGTGAGTCTGGCAGAGGGACTACAACCTACCGGTGATTGTATTTGAGCTCGGAGGATATCCGGAGGACACCGACTGGAGTTGAGAAATGATATGGGCCGATCAGGACTGACGGAGCCGGTGGGCCGATCCGGACTGACGGAGCCCGATATATGAGGATTTACATGCCGATGCTGGGCACGGGTTTCATGATGTTTTCGAGTGTCGATGCTAGACACTCAGGTTCCATGATTTTGATGTGTCGCGAGGGAAACACGTTGATTTACATCCTCATACTTCCATGCATATGCTTTATGATATTTACCTGCATGATGTTTTGTGTCATTGGGTGACACGTGGATGAGATCCACATACATATAGACATTGATCACTTAGTTGGATGATATCCACATACTTTTAGACTTCATGATATAGTTGATACTGATTTCATGATGATTACATTGATGATACCTCATATTTATGATATGTTGCTACCTGAGGCACTGACATGAGCACTTGGTATTACACTGATGTATAGATGTTTACCCTTGCCACCTTATCATGCTTCAGACTTTATCATATTGAGGATATATATATTATTACTGATCGTTTGACCTAGGATGAGTCATACATACGATTTCTGCTCTATGATGTTTTCTATTCACGAGTTGGCAACTCACCCCTGTCGTGCTACAGTTCTTGTAAGTTTTGCCGTACAAGTTTCATTGCGTCTTTTCTGGCACACTGCTTCCTTTCTGGGTGATTGCTTTGGTAGGTGGGTTCACTCGCATCGTGACCACCCTTGTATTTATTTTAATCAGTTGTATCTAGTAATTCCATCAACCAGAATTGTATATTATTTCAGACTTAGAAAACCAGTTGTGTATTATTTCGACCTTAGAGTCGCACGTTGTAGCATTATGGTTTTCTTGTTAATTTTAGTTTCCTTTTGGGTTTTGATCCTCGCCCTTCGGCGTTGTATATTATATTGCTTGCGTGGTTGTGACCGTCGATTGATGAAGAGCTAGCTCCCGCTTGGGGATGCCTTTTATCATTGTGCATATATTATTCTTGTTGTACCCCGTTTGGGGCCAGTATTTACAAAGGAAACTCTGCCGAAATTTTCAGAAAAGACTTGAGGATTTAAAAATGCATATTCGGCTTACCTATTTAAAAACCTTGTTTTTAAAACATGTTTTCTTCATTTCTTTAAAACTAGTTTTCCTTCATTTATTATTTAAAATGGTTTTAGATTTCTGAGCTTTTGGCTTACTTGAATTAGATGGGGTCCTATAAACTTCATATGATTCAAGGGCCAGTCACGTGCTATTTCGGGTTGTGATAAAGTTGGTATCAGAGCGCTAGGTTAACCTTGATTAGAGTCTAAGTTTGACTATGCGGAGCCTAAAGCGTTTGTATATATTCGGAACTTAGGCTTGACCTTACGGAACTTAGACTTAGTCGAAGGGGGTATTAGACCCGAACTTTCATCGCGTAGGTTGACCTTGGTTGATGGAGTAGGTGACTTCAGTAGAGTGACGTACCGTATGTATGTTCCGCGGCATACTTACGATAGGCTACTCTACCTAAGGAGCCTTAGGATATACATTTCCTTGCACAGTATTATATTCATTACCATGATCTATCCTCATCGATATTGGTTAAGATTTTGCTGCCACGATTACACGGGCAGAGAGAGCTACGGCTAGAGTTGCGTCAGCACGAGCTCGTCACAAACGAGGACTGACCAGGGCATGATTCCAGAGACATACGATTGCATAGAGGCGTCGTTTTATTGTGTTTTCGCGCCATGAACGTTTGATGGATCGCCTTTACGGGATTTCTCGGACGTGCAGATCAGCACCAGAGGATCAGGCTACTTCTAGAGGCCAGCCAGAATGTGATGACCATTGATGTATCGCTTATTCATGATGATTGAGGCACTGTTCAGCGTGCATACGAATGAGCCAGTCGTTGCTGCAAATGATGAGATATCGCCCAGATGTTGGAGCTACTGCAGCATGGGTATATACTTAGAGATATGATGGAAGGTCGCTAGTCACCCGAGGATGAATGACTAGGACATGTGGTTCGTTCGCTTACCCCGATGCGAGGTCATCATATAGATTGATTCCAGCTAGAGACGACTTCACGCAGGTACGTTGAGAGTCGATAGAGACGATCGAATGTCAGGAGCCCATTTTCCAAGTTTAAAGTATTCAGAGACAAATGCAAGTAATGCTATAGACCCTCTAGAAGAATGAAACCTTAACTCGACGTAATGACCATGGAACGCCTTTGAACCTTATGGTTTGCGGCAGTTTAGCGGTGCCATTCGAGAGGCATGGGTTTGCCCTTCTACGGTTGGTCCACAGGTGCTGTGGCATGTACTGGAGTACTATTAAACTGTACCCAAGATGTTTAGCTCTTGGGGGAATTATGGAACCTTGACGAATCGATCGAAAGGCTTGATATCTTTTGGATATCATGTGATGGGATGTATTGCTTGGGAGACTCCACATACGAGTATACCCGTTGGAGCACAGTCCATGCAGCCACGATGAGACGAGTCCGAAGCAGTCGACAGCAGAGAAAAGTGGAGTAAGAGGTTCGTACGAGATCTTGATGATGTGACGTTCCACTCCGCCGACATCAGAGATGTGATACGCATGCAGAGGCGTTGATTACTGATATATCTTCCAGAAGAAGTCGCGATGAGAATGCAGCCGTTTCGGAACAGGAAATGGATATAGTAAGGGTGGTAACTTCCGGGCAGTTCGGCAGAAACGAGATTTGAGAGAGACCTCGACAGGACCTTTCTGGAATACTATACGAGAAGACTTGGACCCAGGAGCGGTCATATTGCGCACACCCAGCAGGCCAGAGTTCCGCATCGTCGACGAGATAGTTGGCCAGAAATCTGTAGAGGATGTGCCAGAGCTGGACTGTTTCCATCGTCATTCCATATTGGGCCGTTGAGCTGAGGAACTATCGACGACGGTATTTATGATTTGTGATTTGGTGATTCGATTATCACGTATCTGTCACCTTGGATTTTGGTATTTTCGGCGATCTATTCACATGATTTAGTCTTGATGACTGAGTTTCATGATATTTGTTTTCGTACACTATGGTTGCACCTACTGGGTATTCATATTTTGTGCATATTTATTACCCTTGAGATATGCTTTATACACCGCTGTGTTGATTTATGATTTGTGCACAGTCATTGCACTTAATATCGTTTTGTGCCTTGGTCGCACATGTTATGACTTCATGGATTTCATACAGTTGGGTTGATTTTGTGCACATGGTATGCACACGATTTAGCTTTTGCACTCGGTATAGCTTATATGTGCTTGTAGTGCATTGATATGTGTTGTGCACGCAGTTGCATACGTTTATGATTTTTACACCTTGGTACACTCGGTGTTGCTATTTACGCATTTGAGTTATTGTATTGGTATTTTGTGCCCTAGATGCACTGTATTGGTATTTTGTGCACTAGATGCACTGGATTGTATTTTGTGCACAGGATGCACTGTATTTGTATTTCTTGCATAGGATGCACCAGATTTGTGTTCCGTGCAGTTGTTGCACTAGATTTTCGTTTCATGCGTTTGCCGCACCAGATTTATATTTCGTGCCTTTGTTGCACTGGGTTTACATTTTGTGCACCACGGTTGCACCTGACTTCGGTTTGATGTCATTCGATGTGTTGATTTTGATTTCATGCCTATGGCATGCATTTGATTTGACTTATGCTTTCGGCATAGATTTCATGCACTTTTAGTGTTTTGGTTAGATTATGTGCACACGGTTGCACATGGTTATGTGATTATATACCACGGTATACTGGATTTGGATTTGAGATGTATTGTATACCATCGATTTCGATTGTGATACTCGATATTTGTTTTGTGCACCTTATGCACCTGATTGGATTCTTGCGCATATTTGACGCGCTTGGATTAGATTTTGCGCATGTTCGGCGCTTGATATTGGATTTCGTGATTTCGTGCATGTTGGATGCACATGATTTAGATTTTATTCATGCATAATGGATGCACCTGATTTGGATTTTCGTGCGTGTTGAGCGCATGTTTTGAGATGCGATTTTGGTGCACACCAGATGCACTAAATCGAGATTCTTTGTGCATATCAGATGCACCTGATTTTGCTGCCAGGCACACACGTTGTCTCTGACGGGTGTTTCGTGCAAACCCGTTGCACTTAGATGTTGTTTTTATGCACATGTATGTCACATATATGGATTTTGATTTCCGTGCGCACCAGACGCATGTAGCATTCATATGCACATTTTTGGATTGATTTCTTATGGAGTAGTACGTTTTTATGATATTTTCTACTTGTTTTCGTACCGAGCAGGACTAGTCAGAGGACAGTACCTGGATATATTTTGCATGCATTGATATTTATGGAAGGGATTTCCAAAAAGGGAGCTATAGTCTCAGTATTTACCTACATGTCTGATATGACACGAAATGTTTGTAGGGTTGCTAGGCACATGCACAAGGTTCTACGAGGCATCAACCATACCCGATTTAAAAATTAGCCGTGCCGAACAACCCGAAGCCGGATCTTTAAACTAGGGTTTAGGCGAAAACAAGTATGTTAAACAGTTTAACACTAAGTGAGAGGGATTACAACCTTTGTAGATCCGGTCCTTCACTTCTTAAGCGCCGTGTTGAAGTCCCTTCGCTGCGATCATCGTGTTCCGGACTCTCGAGAGGTTCCACAAAGAGAAAGATGCAGTCTTGCTTCCGATCTTCGATACAAAGATGATCTACCTTGAAGTTTCGTTAACACAAGCTAACACTCATAATATGAAGTGAACACCCTCATCTAAATGGCAAGGATAGATGAGAATGATGAAGTAGGATTTTTGCTCTCTTTTATTTTCATTTACTCACTCATTTTTCATCACAAAATATCAAAGCAAGAAAGCTTTGCAAACGAGGAAGAAGAAGAAGAAAATGAATAATCAATTAGAATCCTTTTGTGATGAATAATGAAAGGATAAAGATGATCAATAATGCAACCATGGTTGACTAAACCATTGTAGAGAATTAACCAAGGCTAGGGTTTGGGTTAGGTTAAGAATGAGCCACTTGAAAATATCTTTTCCAAAACAAAAGAAAACCTTCTAGAAACATCTAGAAAGCATTAACCCAAATCAAACCCTAATCTTGTTTAATCTCTACTAAACATGTTGCATTAGTTATCATATCATGTTACAATATTATATATCACATATATAATATTTATTGTAACAAAAGAAAATAATACAATTAACATATATCGCATATATATCAATGTATTACCCGAGTGAGAAAAAGAATCTTTTAGAGAGCTAATATTAGTTAATGTAATTTAATATATCATATATATTATTATACATTAAATTATCAAATCAACACTTGATCCGACAATCCGGCTATATCGCATATAACCGACTAATATTTATCCGTACCGATTCATCGAATCAACACATGATCCGATGACCCGGTGTAACATTTCAAAAAAATAAAATATTATTTTTGAGAATTTTCATAATTTAATATTAATTTTTTAATGAATATTTTAATAGTCACTATAATTAATTACCGATAAATGGTGAAAATTCCGGAGGAAAATTTTGGAAATTCTAAGGTAGGGTATTTTGTGGAAATATGCCATTTTTAAGTGTTTATGATAGATCAATTGCTATTTTGGTGTTAACCGTGATTAAAAATCGCTAATTGGATTTTTTTGGCTTTTTTTGCAAAAATGTGCACATAACATTTTCTACACTTGTCATACTTGTTTCATATTTTGGACTCATGGTGGCCTAGGGTTGAACCATGTTTAGATGACCATGGTGGGTTGAACCAATTGGTTAGGTTAGTAGGGTTATTTGAGGGTTGTTAGTTTTGTCTAAAGGTGATTAGGTTGGGGTTGACTTGTGTAGGAGAGAGGGTAAGCCATGATGGCTTATGTGTGCTAACATTATTAAGAGAGAGAGAGAGGTGGCTAGGATGTGCCATGATCCATCTCATTCTTCATTATCCTTTGTGTGCTCTTTCACACCCCTGTCACTCATATCACTCCCTCTCATTGATCGCATCTTCTCTCACATCACTCTCTCACACCTACACACACAAATCAACCCAACACTTCAGCCACCAAACCTCAGCCACAAATACATCAGCTGCATCAGCAGTAGCACCATCATTAGCATCACAACACCAAAAAACACAACAACAACCACCACAAAAGAAAACAACAGATTTCAAGCATCAGTTTCAGCCCAGAAACCATTACAACGGCACCATCATGAGCTGCAACAACAGCTGATGTAAAACATCAGCCTACCCTCAACACTTCAGCCCCCAATACCAACACTTCAGCACCCAATACCAACACATCAGCAGCTACATCAGCCACTTTCAGCAGCTACATCAGCTACTGCTGTGAAAAACAGCCACAGCAGCAACAACTCCATTCAAAACTACACCACACCCCTATCATACTCCACCCCACACAACACCATACCCTACCATAGCCACAAAACTCCTGCTGCTGCATCTTCAGCCACAAAACAAATTCCAAGCAGCAGCAGCAGCCAAGGCAACAGCAACAACACCTCCAAAAATATTACCAACAGCAACAGCCTGAGCAACATCAGCAGCAACTCCATTTAAAACAACTCCACATCCTCATCAACCCTCAACTCAGCAGTCTTAGAAACACAAAACAACACCACCACACCACCACAACCATTTCCACAACACTACACAAAAAAAATAAAACAACAGAGGAGTTTTAGCCCAGGAAACAGCATCAGTATCAGCTACTGCAGCATCGTCTGGAGCACAAGGAGCAGCTCCACAACAGCAGCAACCCTTCCTCCTTCCTCCTCCTTCCCTTCTCCTTCCTCCTAGGACCCTCTTGAGGTATAATCTCACAACCCCACTCCTTTCTTGTCAAGTTCTGGTTGTTTAGCAGAAATTTAGTATAGTATGTAGATTAGTGCTAGTTTAAGCAAATTTGAGTGAGACTTGACCAAGTGTTGGTTTTGAATATTAGTATAGCCTAATTAGGGGCTGTTGAAACCAGTTAACCCAAGATCTAACCCAGATCCAACACATTACAAACCTGGAACCCAAAACAGAACAGTTTCATGTCGGTTTGCGAGGGTATATGGCGTGCAGGTGAATCTGGAGTGATTCGGGGTCATTACAAGGAAAATAAACAACACCAGGAGCCTAGTTAGACCACCAGGAGACCACCCTAGGCAGACGAACCCCTCTGGACCCTTCATGGCCAGCCAGGCCGGTTTTACCCTATAGGGGGCTCGGCCACTTTGGTGGCTCAGGTGCCCAGGCTTCCTCCATAGCTCACATGCACCCTGTACATCACTCTAGGCTTGTTTTCTCGCTTTGTTTTCTCCTGAGACGAAATCTGGGATCGTTTTCTTGGGTTGCTGCTTTATATTTAGTATTGGGTTTGCGTATTTTGATTTCCAGATTTTGGTATTTGTGCGTTATCTCGATCGTGTGACGTTTGTACTTCTATATCGAGTGATTTCGTGTTGTTTTGCGAAGGCAAACCATAGGTTCTAACCTATAGGCCATTTAGCGTATCGTGTTGGTTTTCGCGTGTCGTTTTAAGTTACGATTTAGTTTAATGTGATGCGATACGTGTGATATGTGTAGGTACCCCCGCGACGATCCGAGGCGATGCAGAAGATGAAGGTGACATCGACACCGACACGCAGGATTCAGGTGAGTAGATTTATATCTACGGGGAGAAGTCGGGTGGATGGCGTATAGCACCCCCGCAGTCCGTAGTGACGTATACGGATGCGCATACACACCTACAATTATTATATGTTGTTTGGGAATTATTGATGTTTAGGATGGATAGTTGGTGGACTTGGATGATTTAGTGTCGCGAAAACCTAGAATTGTGGGTGCACTACACATTCATATACACACATACATACTTGTACACATCCTTATTTCATATGTGGTTATGGGATTATATATTGTTATGTGGTCACATGGGTATGGGACTATGTGTTAACATACGGATTTGAGGATGGTACTTGGGATTGAGATGAGTCGATGATGTTTGATCCGAGATTATGATATCGGTGATATGGTGAAATTCGTATTTGAGATACGTCATGATATGATAGCGGGTCTTGGATGACGATGCCATGTGCATAGTGATTTATACATATAAATGATCGACATGTGATTATGATACGAGATAGGATATGAAATGATATGATATAACAAGGTATTTATGATAGGCCGCCTTGGGCGATGTATACTCCTTGAGATGTTATGTGCTGATGATATCGATTCATACGGGATTGTCGATCAGTGGTCACATCATGATTATAGTGATGATGTTAGCATTATACTAGATATAGGTCAGTACCCAGATAATGATATTTGATAAAGAGAATACCAAATAAATGATATGACGAATGTGATATTGACCCGTACCCAGATTTGGGAATGCCATACGACGGATTACGTACGAGCTATATTCTGATGTTTGATCCACACTCTAGACTTGGGATGTCTGATCATAGATATTATATCGGATGTGATATGATTGAGGCGGGATCACCGACTATATATATATATATATCGACTCGGAGGTTAGGCGGTTTCCCTTACCTGCAGTTAGCTTATTAGCTCAGCCTTATAGTTGGCGTAGCTGTATGACTCTTATGACATTAGATGCAGTTTAGCTACCATTGCGTTTAGTATTCAGTTTCTGCATATTATTATTGTTGCTCCGCATCGCATACTGTTATGATTCTTATTCCATTATTGATATCATGCTGTTAGGACACCAGCACCATTACCGATGATGCGTATGTACCACGTACACTTCTTTGCTGACACACCCACATCTCCATCGGTAATTGCCATGTCACGTACACTTAGAGAATATTATTGCTTGATTTAGCTTGTTAGCTAGTAGTGACACGATATTAGTGTACTTGCCATATATGCCAGCTTGACATTGTAGTTATTACTTGTCACTTCATGTACACTGTTGTTCATTATATGCTGCATTCATGGATTCTCATGCTTATATTCATGGTTTACATGCTATTGATGATTCGGATTTCCATGATATTTTCTGGATTTGGAGGAAAACCGCAAAACATATATAAACTGCTTTCTCTCTTTTTAAATAAAAATGCGGTTTTCCCATGATGTATGAGTCGTCCACCATGAGTTTTGCTGATGGATTTCGAGACCCGATTCGAGGAGGCGGATGAACCGTTTCGGGTACATGGTGGGCCCGGTGCGGTACCCCGGGGCAAGAAGATCGCAGGAGATGGCGTTGAGCCTGTGCAGGGGAGCACGACCGACCGGTGATATTACCCGACACGTCGGATATCCGGAGGATACCGTCGTGGTCATGAGATGGATGGTAGGTGCCGGTCTGGACTGACGGCGCCCTAAATATTGTGATTGAGACATTGAGATTTTGAGATATTGAGGTACAGAGATTGTGATACAGAGATCTCGAGATATTGAGATTTATGTTTTGTGCCGATGCTAGGCACTGTTTTATGCTGATTTCATTATGATACCTCATTTTAAAAATACAGAAATCTCACAAATTTATGAAAGCAGTTTTCTTCAGTACATGCATTCTGTTTCATGCATTCATACATCACCCATATGATACATTGCCACCTGATGCACTGACACGGGCACATAGGATTGCATTTGGGTTAGATATTTACCCTAGCCATGGTATAGGCTGCTGGTTATATATATTTGAGGATTATATATTATGATCGTATGACCTAGGATTGCGTCATACATGCGATTTCTGTTCGTAGATCTTTTTCTACTCACGAGTTGGCAACTCACCCCCGTTGTGCCCAGTTTCTTGCAGGTGTTGCCATACGGATTTCATTACGGCTTTGCGGGCACTGTTCATTTCGAGTGACTTGCTAGTAGGTGGGTTTATTTGTATCGTACCCATCATTATACATTGTATATTATATTTCAGTTACATCTAGAAGTTCCATCAACCAAACATGTACTTATTTGAGATAGAGACCAGTGATGTTTATTCTTTCGACCATAGAGTCGCGTGTTATATTTCTGTGGACTTCTTGCTGGTTGATTCACATATGGTTTTTCCTACACTCTATTTCTTCTCTTGGTTTGGATTTCTGGGTTTCGGCTTACTTAGAATACGTACGCCTTGAGACGTTCGTAGTCTAAGTGCCGGTCATGTTCCGTACTTTCGGGACGTGAAAAAGTTGGTATCAGAGCGTTAGGTCTTACCTTCGGAGCATAGGATGACCCTTGGTTGATGGAATAGGTGACTAAAGTAGAGTGATGTACCGTGGGTATGTTCCGCGGCTTATTTACGACACGCCACCCTACTTAAGAAGCCTTAGGATGTACATTTCCTTGTTCAGTATCATATTCCTTCCTATGATCTAGCCTCATCAGTACCAGTCATGGTTTTGCTGCCACGATTACGGGCAGGGAGAGCTACGGCTAGAGTTGCGGTCAGCACGAGCTCGTTAAGAACGAGGACTGACCAAGGCATGATTCCAGCGACATACGTTGCAGAGATGTGTCTTTTTACGATGTTTTCGCGCCACGAGCGTTGGATGGATCGCTGTATGAGATTACTCGGACATGCAAATCAGCACCAAAGGATTGCGCCACTGACAGAGGCCAGCCAGATTTTGATGACCGTTGGTGTATTGCTTACTCATGATGATTGAGGCACGGTTCACCGTGCAGACAAGTGAGCCATTTATTGCTGCGAACGATGAGATATCGCCCCAGGTGTTGGAGCTATTACAGTACGAGATTGTACTAAGAGATGATAGAAGCTCGCTAGTCACCGAGGATGAATGACTAGGACATGTGGATCGTTCGCTACCCTGACGCGAGGTCATCAGATAGATTGATTCCAGCTAGAGACGACTTCACGCGGAGACGTTGAGAGTCGACAGAGACGATTGAATGTCAGAAACCTATTAGTCCAAGTTTAAAGTATTCGGGAAGACATGCAGGCAATTCTATGGTCCCTCTAGAAGAATGAAACCCTAACTCGACATAATGACCGTGTGAAAGCCTTTGAACCTTAGGGTTTGCGGCAGTTCCTTGGCACCATTAGTGAGGCTTGGGTTTGCCCTTCTACGGCTGGACCACCAATGCTGTGGTATGTACTCGATACTATTATACTGTACCCAAGATGTTGACCTCTTGGGGGATTATGAGGTTTTGACGAATCGATCGGATGGCTCGACTTAATTCGGATGCTAGGTGGTGAGATGCATTTCTTGGAGACTCCAGATACGAGGATAGCCATTGGAGCTCTGTCCATGCAGCCACGACGAGACGAGTCCAAAGCAGTCGACATTGGAGAAAGGTGGAATAAGATGTTCGTACAAGATCTAGACAAGATAACGTTCCACTCCGCCGACATCAGAGATGCGACACGCATGCCGAGGCATAGTACTGGATAAACGTTCGAGAAGGAATCGCGATGAGTATGCAGCCGTTTTGGAACAAAAAGCAGATATAGTACAGGACGATGACTCCCGGACAGTTGGCAGAGATGAGACTTGGAAGAGAACTTGAGCAGGATTCCTTCCAGGACACTGCTGCAATGAGATTGGCACCCAGGATCAGATGTGTCACGTGCATTCAGAGAGCCAGAGGCCGACGCCAGTGACATGCTGCTTACGAGTGGTCGCGATGATTGATCGAGAGATGACCGGAGAAGTGCTAGAACGGGATCGTCCCCATTAGCACACATGACAGGGCCGATGAGCCGATGGATTGTGAGATTGGTAATCCACAGAGAAGACTTGGACCCAGGAGTGGTCATGTTACGCACACCAGCAGGCCAGAGTTCAGGATCGTCGACGAGATATGCTATGAGTGACCACGACAGTTGGCCAGAGATTCGTGGAGGATGCGCTTGAGCGGACTATTCCGCCATACTTGATTTCGGTATTTTGGGCGATTTATTCGCATGACTGATTTTGATGATTGGGTTTCATGACATTTGTTTTCATGCACCATGGTTGCACCTGCTGAGTATTTACGATTTTTGCACAGTTGTTGCACTTGACATCGTTTTCGTGTCTTGGTATCCCATATTTATGATTTCATGGGTTTCATACAGTTGAGTTGATTTTGTGCGTATGCACGCACACGATTTAGTTTTTGCACTCGGTATAGTTCGCATATGCTTGCAGTGCAGTGATTTGCATTTTGTGCACTTAGTTGCACTGGACTTCGATTTCGATGGTGATGCTCGATATTGTTTTGTGCACTTTATGTACCTGATTGGATTTTGCACGTGTTCGGCGCTTGATATTGGATTTCATGATTTCGTGCATGATGGATGCACCGGATTTGGATTTTTAGCGCATGTTGGGTGCCTGTTATGAAATGCGATTTGGTGCACACCAGATGCACTAAATCGAGATTCTTCGTGCATGTCAGATGCACCTGTTTTTGCTGTCAGGCACACACGTGGCCATGACGGATGCTTCGTGCATACCCGTTGCACCTTGATGTTGTTTCTGTGCGCATATATGGAACATTCATGGATTTTGATTTCCGTGCGCACCAGACGCACGTAGTATTCATATGCACATTTTGGGATTGAATTCTTATGGAGCAGTACGTTTTTATGATATTTGCTATGTGTTTTCGTACTGAGCAGGACTAGTCAGAGGACAATGCCTGGATATATTTTTCATACACTGATAGATTTCAAAAGGAATTTCCAAAAGCGAGCTATAGTCTCATTATTTACATACGTGTCCGATATGACACGAAACGTTTGAAACGAGGGAACCCTTCTAAATTGTTTTCAAAACAGCGGATCGTGCATACTAAACAAAAAAAATATACATACGTATATGGCTATTTTCTTATAGAGACGTCCGCCACTGTGCAGTGTTATCTGCATTGTACATCGACTTTAAGGAATTTTGGCATGCATTTCCTTCATATATTTACATGTATAGTTCCGATTTCTAGCATATCGGTTTTGCCTTGGATTTGGCATTCGTGTTTTCACCATGACTCCGATGGTTGCGAGATACTTGACGGAGTTTTGTTTTTGAGTTATCTGCTCGTTACGCATGCGCATGTATTACGCTACGAGGCGTTTCATGTATTGATGATTTCGGAACCCCGTTGACTTGGACATTTTATTGAAATGTTTTAGAATTGGGGGTTCAAATTTAAATTCGGGGACCGAATTTCTTTAAGAGGGGAAGACTGTAATATTTCAAAAAAATAAAATATTATTTTTGGGAATTTTCATAATTTAATATTAATTTTTTAATGAATATTTTAATAGTCGGTATAATTAATTACCGATAAATGGTGAAAATTCCGGAGGAAAATTTTGGAAATTCTAAGGTAGGGTATTTTGTGGAAATATGCCATTTTTAAGTGTTTATGATAGATCAAATGCTATTTTGGTGTTAACCGTGATTAAAAATCGCTGATTGGATTTTTTTGGCTTTTTATGCAAAAATGTGCACATAACATTTTCTACACTTGTCATACTTGTTTCATGTTTTGGACTCATGGTGGCCTAGGGTTGAACCATGTTTAGATGACCATGGTGGGTTGAACCAATTGGTTAGGTTAGTGGGGTTATTTGAGGGTTCTTAGTTTTGTCTAAAGGTGATTAGGTTGGGGTTGACTTGTGTAGGAGAGTGGGTGAGCCATGATGGCTTATGTGTGCTAACATTATTAAGAGAGAGAGAGAGAGAGGTGGCTAGGGTGTGCCATGATCCATATCATTCTTCATTATCCTTTGTGTGCTCTTTCACACCCCCTGTCACTCATATCACTCCCTCTCATTGATCACATCTTCTCTCACATCACTCTCTCACACCTACACACACAAATCAGCCCAACACTTCAGCCACCAAACCTCAGCCACAAATACATCAGCTGCATCAGCAGTAGCACCATCATTAGCAACACAACACTAAAAAACACAACAACCACCACAAAAGAAAACAACAGATTTCAAGCAACAGTTTCAGCCCAGAAACCATTACAACAGCACCATCATGAGCTGCAACAGCAGCTGATATAAAACATCAGCCTACCCTCAACACTTCAGCCCCTAATACCAACACATCAGCCCCCAATATGAACACATCAGCAGCTACATCAGCCACTTTCAGCAGCTACATCAGCTACTGCTGTGAAAAACAGCCACAGCAGCAACAACTCCATTCAAAACCACACCACACCCCCATCATACTCCACCGCACACAACACTATACCCTACCATAGCCACAAAACTCCTGCTGCTGCAACTTCAGCCACAAAACAAATTCCAAGCAGCAGCAGCCAAGGCAACAGCAACAACACCCCCAAAAATATTACCAGCAGCAACAGCCTGAGCAACATCAGCAGCAACTCCATTTAAAACAACTCCACACCTTCATCAACCCTCAACTCAGCAGCCTTAGCAACACAAAACAACACCACCACACCACCACAACCATTGCCACAACACTACACAAAAATAATAAAACAACAGAGGTGTTTTAGCCCAGGAAACATCATCAGCATCAGCTACTGCAGCATAATCTGGAGCACAAGGAGCAGCTCCACAGCAGCAGCAACCCTTCCTCCTTCCTCCTCCTTCCCTTCTCCTTCTTCCTAGGACCCTCTTGAGGTATAATCTCACAATCCCACTCCTTTCTTGTCAAGTTCTGGTTGTTTAGCAGAAATTTAGTATAGTATGTAGATTAGTGCTAGTCTAGGCAAATTTGAGTGAGACTTGACCAAGTGTTGGTTTCGAATGTTAGTATAGCCTAATTAGGGGCTGTTGAAACCAGTTAACCCTAGATCTAACCCTGATCCGACACATTACAAACCTCGAACCCAAAACAGAACAGTTTCATATCGGTTTGCGAGGGTATATGGCGTGCAGGTGAATCTGGAGTGATCCGGGGTCATTACAAGGAAAATAAACAACACTAGGAGCCTAGTTAGACCACCAGGAGACCACCCTAGGCAGACGAACCCCTCTGGACCCTTCATGGCCGGCCAGGCCGGTTTTACCCTATAGGGGGCTCGGCCACTTTGGTGGCTCAGGTGTCCAGGCTTCCTCCATAGCTCACATGCACCCTGTACATCACTCTAGGCTTGTTTGCTCGCTTTGTTTTCACCTGAGACGAAATCTGGGATCGTTTTCTTGGGTTGCTTCTTTATGTTTAGTATTGGGTTTTTTTATTTTGATTTCCAGATTTTGGTATTTGTGCGTTATCTCGATCGTGTGACGTTTGTACGTCTATATCGAGTGATTTCGTGTTGTTTTGCGAAGGCTAACCATAGGTTCTAACCTATAGGTCATTTAGCGTATCGTGTTGGTTTTCGCGTGTCGTTTTAAATTACGATTTAGTTTAATGCGATGCGATACGTGTGATATGTGTAGGTACCCCCGCGACGATCCGAGGCGATGCAGAAGATGAAGGCGACATCGACACCGACACGCAGGATTCAGGTGAGTAGATTTATATCTAAGGGGAGAAGTCGGGTGGATGGCATATAGCACCCCCGCAGTCCGTAGTGATGTATACGGATGCGTATACACACCTACAATTATTATATGTTGTTTGGGAATTATTGATGTTTAGGGTGGATAATTGGTGGACTAGAATGATTTAGTGTCGCGAAAACCTAGAATAGTGGGTGCACTACACATTCATATACACACATACATACTTATACACATCCTTATTTCATATGTGGTTATGGGATTCTATATTGTTATGTGGTCACATGGGTATGGGACTATATGTTCACATACGGATTTGAGGATGGTACTTGTGATTGAGATGAGTCGATGATGTTTGATCCGAGATTATGATATCGGTGATATGGTGAAATTCGTATTTGAGATACGTCATGACATGATAACGGGTCTGGGATGACGATGCCATGTGCAAAGTGATTTATACATATAAATGATCGACATGTGATTATGATACGAGATAGGATATGAAATGATATGATATAACAAGGTATTTATGATAGGCCGCCTTGGGCGATGTATACTCCTTGAGATGTTATGTGCTGATGATATCGATTCATACGGGATTGTCGATCAGTGGTCACATCATGATTATATTGATGATGTTAGCATTGTACTAGATATAGGTCAGTACCTAGATAATGATATTTGATAAAGAGAATACCAGATGAATGATATTACGAATGTGATATTGACCCGTACCCAGATTTGGGAATGCCGTACGACGGATTACGTACGAGCTATATTCTGATGTTTGATCCACACTCTAAACTTAGGATGTCTGATCATAGATATTACATCGGATGTGATATGATTGAGGCGGGATCACCGACTATATATATATATATATATGTATATCGACTCGGAGGTTAGGCGGTTTCCCTTACCTGCAGTTAGCTTATTAGCTCAGCCTTATAGTTGGCGTAGCTGTATGACTCTTATGACATTAGATGCAGTTTAGCTACCATTGCGTTTAGTATTCATTTTCTCCGCATCGCATACTGTTATGATTCATATTCCATTATTGATATCATGCTGTTAGGACACCAGCACCATTACCGATGATGCGTATGTACCACGTACACTTCTTTGCCGACACACCCACATCTTCATCGGTAATTGCCATGTCACGTACACTTAGAGAATATTATTGCTTGATTTAGCTTGTTAGCTAGTAGTGACACGATATTAGTGTACTTGCCATATATGCCAGCTTGACATTGTAGTTATTAATTGTCACTTCATGTATACTGTTGTTCATTATATGCTGCATTCATGGATTCTCATGCTTATATTCATGGTTTACATGCTATTGATGATTCGGATTTCCATGATATATTCTGGATTTGGAGGAAAACCGTAAAACATATATAAACTGCTTTCTCTCTTTTTAAATAAAAATGCGGTTTTCCCATGATGTATGAGTCGTCCACCATGAGTTTTGCTGATGGATTTTGAGACCCGATTCGAGAAGGCGGATGAACCATTTCGGGTACATGGTGGGCCCGGTGCGGTACCCCGGGGCAAGAAGATCGCAGGAGATGGCGTTGAGCCTGTGCAGGGGAGCATGACCGACCAGTGATATTACCCGACACGTCGGATATCCGGAGGATACCGTCGTTGTCATGAGATGGATGGTAGGGGCCGATCTGGACTGACGGTGCCCTAGAAATTGTGATTGAGACATTGAGATTTTGAGATATTGAGGTACAGAGATTGTGATACAGAGATCTCGAGATATTGAGATTTATGTTTTGTGCCGATGCTAGGCACTGTTTTATGCTGATTTCATTATGATACCTCATTTTAAAAATACAGAAATCTCACAAATTCATGAAAGCAGTTTTCTTCAGTACATGCATTCTGTTTCATGTATTCATACATCATCCATATGATACATTGCCACCTGATGCACTGACACGGGCACATGGGATTGCATTTGGGTTAGATATTTACCCTAGCCATGGTATAGGCTGCTGGTTATATATATTTGAGGATTATATATTATGATCGTATGACCTAGGATTGCGTCATACATGCGATTTCTGTTCGTAGATCTTTTTCTACTCACAAGTTGGCAACTCACCACCGTTGTGCCCAGTTTCTTGCAGGTGTTTCCATACGGATTTCATTACGGCTTTGCGGGCACTGTTCATTTCGGGTGACTTGCTAGTAGGTGGGTTTATTTGTATCGTACCCATCATTATACATTGTATATTATATTTCAGTTGTATCTAGAAGTTCCATCAACCAAACATGTACTTATTTGAGATAGAGACCAGTGATGTTTATTCTTTCGACCAAAGAGTCGCGTGTTATATTTTTGTGGATTTCTTGCTGGTTGATTCACATATGGTTTTTCCTACACTCTACTTCTTCTCATGGTTTGGATTTCTGGGTTTCGGCTTACTTAGAATACGTACGCTTTGAGACGTTCGTAGTCTAAGTGCCGGTCATGTTCCGTACTTTCGGGACGTGACACCCGGCTGATATCAAATATCGCGAGAATATAATAATGTATCTCATATCACATTATCCTCGGTCCCGCACATATCACATATGTACCCCTACTCCGTTTTGCCTGAGTCAAGAAACCTCTGTGTAGGACTCTAAAGAATTGTCAATACACCGGCAGTAGGTGATGATCATATCAAACACCCACAAGCTGCAAGCGGTCAGCTAAACGTAACAGCCACTCAGGTATTGAGTGCTCAGAAGATCAACAAGCAAGCATGTACATTCTCCTATGATTCGAAACAGTAACATTCCCGTACAGTCCGGTCTCGTCGTCTGATATGTCGCATATCTCGCCTAGGGGTGGTAAACGTCAGACCCCAGTAGCTCGATAAGTCGTGTCGATATGAGGTCTATAACAGTTCCAGAAACTACTGATAACACTTACCAGTAAATCTCAGCAACCCTGGCCAGGGATTTCCGGTTATAGCTAATCGAACACAGCACAACATCAACTCCCTTTACCGGGAGAGACGAATCCCCTCCTATCGCTCATTGCCTCCATGTGATTCGTGACTATACCCAAAAGCCATCTTTTTGCACGCCCTCTTAGACGTGGTATGATGGAAATCAAAGCACAGTGGGAATCACACCAGACTCTATGACGATCTCGGGTCAACAGACTACTCTGTACCAGTGTCACCGGAGAACTGCCATCTGACGTGAGGTATAATACCATCTGGGAGTTCTCGGCGAGTCCGTCCAGTGTACCCAGTCTCTACTGAGCACCCGTACACCATCCTTGATGTCAAACACCGATGGATATGGGATCATCCATCGCCCATCATATGGGTCAAGATGCATATACGCTAGTCTACTCTGGTGTATCGATGCCCTGTCTCGATACACCCTCGACTAGGAACAGTTATAGGATGTACTCGTCGACTACCGTGGCCCCACTAGTATGATCTCATCATAGTCCCAGTAGTCGAGTACATATCCTAAGGGCTTTATCAACATGTAATATAGAGACAATCAGAGTACATGTTAAGATAAAGTACAACCAGATAGCATACTATCATGTCGAGCAAGAAAGTCCTCCCTATATATGTCCAAGCATCCATTACAATATACATCGTATGTACAGTAATGGCCTCTAGGGCATACATATAACTAACAATCTCCCACTTGCACTAGGGCCATCTGTTGTGGTATCACATACCCAACAATTAGCTGTGGTCGAAGTATCTCATACTCAACAATCCCATAAAAGTTTCTACTGGGAAAAAGGCCTTTGTGAGTGGATCCGTGCTGTTGTTCTCTTGGTCTACTCTCTTGACCTCGATCTCCCTGGAGATCAACCATCTCCATGATCAGGTGATACTGCCTAAGAATTATATCTGGATTTCTGATGGGACGGTAGTTCCTTGGCTAAAGCCACAACTCCATTGTCATACAATAGTAGGAACGAAGTTCATCTTATGAACTAAAATATATATCCAGACTGCCTCTTTGGTAGCATCTTTGGTAACGATGTATCTTTTCTTTAATCGTCTAGTAAGTCACGGTATTTAGCTTGGAACTCTTCCAACATATCGTCCCTCCACTGAGGTTAAAGACAATGCCTGCGACTGACATTCAGTCGTTCTTATCACCCTGGAACCTTTCCAGTGATTCTCCCCAGGATCGATTGATACCATCTCACTACATCTAGTGAGAATCCTAACATCCAATTAGATCTATCTCATAGATCCAAAACCCAGGTTTTAGGAGGTATCACTTTGATCCTATATGGAGAATCCTTATGATAAGCGGAGATTGACCGAGCGTAGCATAGGAAACTCCTTCCCTATCAAGAGTATGTCATCCACGTACTCTGCGAGGATCACCACCATACTCCCTACTACCTTTTTGTATATACAAGGTTCATCTACCATTTTGATGAAGTCAAACTCTTTGACTACCGCATCAAAACAGACGTTCCAACTCCGCGATGCCTGCTTTATCACATAAAACATCTTGCACACGTTTCCGCTGCTCCCACTGTCTACGAAGCCCTCTGGCTGTGTACTTATAGACGCTCTCTTCCAAATCATCATTTAGAAAAGTAGTCATGACACCTAACCGCCAGATATCGTAGTCATGGTGTGTAGCCGTGGCAAGTAGGATCTGGATGGACTTAAGCATAGCTTTGAAAGTCTCAACTTTTCCATGTACACCAAGTAATCTTCTCAAGCTATACTCGCTCCTGATGGGGATTTAACCCTTCAGATAAAGCAACAAAAGTCATACTTTGTTGGTGTATAAGGATTCCATCTCAGATCGCTAAGCATCCAGCCATTCTTACAGAGTTCTACTCCTGATGGCCAGCTCGAAACTAGTTGGGTCGTCATCTTATGATGCAATCCTCTCTCCCACTGTCATAGAGAAACCGAAGTATCTCTCAGGTGGGTGAGGAACCCTACTAGATCGGCGGAGAGGCTGAGGTTCGTTGGAAACTATTGAATCCTTTGGTTCTACCAAATCATCAGCTGCAGTTTGTATAGCTGGAACATTTCCAGTTCTACATAACAGACCTTGCCTCGAGCTTGTCTGGATTTTGCTTTCAGACATAGGCCGGACAACCCTAAATCTTAACAAACTTAAGATATGGGCTCTTCCCTTTCCATATCACATATGAAGTGGTAGGCAACTGATTTGATTTGAACCCTATTCAATAGGTATGCAGCTTCTCAAGCGCATAACACCCAAAAGGAAATAGGAAACTCGGTAGTACTCATCATAGAGCACACCATATCACATAGGATGCTATTGCTCCGCCCCGATACACCGACGTGCTGTGGTGTATACGGAGGAGTAATGCTGAGAGAGAATCTCATTCTCCTTTAGAATAGTCGAGGAATTCCGTGCTCAAGTATTCTCCTTCCTGATCTCGTCAAAGGACATAATACTTATACCCGTTTTTGGTTCTCTACTTCTAACTTATATTCTGTGAATATCTCAAAAGCTTCGGACTTGTGTTTCAACAGGAACATATGTCTGAATCTTGAGAGATCATCAGAGAATGGAATAAAGTACAAAGAACCGGTCTTGGCATGTGTAGACAGGGGACCTTCATACATCAGCATGTATCAATCCCAAGAGTTCACTAACTCTTTCTCTGTTTCCAATAAACAGAGCTATGGTCATCTTATCTTTGTGACATGACCGGCAAGTTTCATAAGATGTAAATTCAAACTAATTTAAATATGCATCTAAATTTAACTTGGCTAGTCGGGTCGCATTGATATGACCTAGTCTACAATGCCTCAAGAAGGATTCGTTCATTTCTGAACTCTTCCACTTGTGTGTGTTCTGTATACTAAGAACTGTAGTTTGATTTAGAACGTCAATGCTTTTAGATAACGTGCCTGAACCGATCAACTCTTGATTTAGGAAATGTTCAAAACATTATCTAACAATACAAAATTATATCCTTTCTTTACTAATAAAGAGACTGATATGATGTTGTATATCAGCTTCGGTATCTAATAACATTCGTTCAAAATCATTGTATTCTGGTAATATAGGGTGATAGTGACCAACAGACTTGGCTGCAACACTTGCACCATTTTCTTTCTCATGAAACTTATCACCCGTTCTCAGTTCTCTACCTTTCTGTAGCCCATGTAACAGATTACATATGCGGGATCCTGATCCGGTATCTCATACCCAGGACTTAAAGGATACTGAGAAACAGTTCTCTGTAATGAACACACCCGAAGAAGATGCATCAGCATGCACTTTCTTAGTTTGGGCGGCACGGGAAATCTGGTATTCCCCAATTTCCTGCTCTGTCTTATAACAATTATAAGTTGGAGCGGGACCAACGTTTCCCAGCTCAGTATAACAAGCGGGTTCGGTCAATTCATCCATTTTATTATCTTGATTAAGGCGTGATATGGTCGCTACCTGGAGAGAGAGAGAGAAGAAATCACTCAGCGTATGCTCTTGCAAGATTAGATTGGTTATCTAATATATCTAATCAGGATGTCTCCCACTGTTTTAGTCAAATCTTCCTTCAAATCTTAAAAGGAAAGACTAGCCGGGATTAATTACACCATACAAGTTCGCCAATCTTTCAGCCAGGCCAGTGTCGGTACTTTGAGGGAGGTCCCCCGTGCTTTCGCACGAACCTAATTAATGTAAACCTCATTTTCCCAGAGGCGTAACACTGTTGACACATTTCTAGACACCTACTTGATCGGCTAATTGTAATGTGTAAAACTCTCCCAGGAGTAACTCTTACTCGCAGCGGGTATCGGGATCCAACTATCTCATAGAAGGTATGCAATCTCATTGCAAATTTCAACACTTGAAATTCCCAATAATATTTTACCCCTAGCGTCCTATGACCTTGACAGAGGTCAACAAACCATAGGCTGCTAGTCAAGTTCAACCCGTCATTTCCTGATTGAAGTAAACCCACCCGCACGACCCTTGACAGAGGTCAACAAGGTCGCACGGCTACCCTAAATCAATCACATCATATGTTTATACAAATAAGCACTAATCAGCTACCGCACACTACGCCTTTACAGAGGTCAACAAACGCAGCACGAATACTAAATACTACTTATCTGAAATGACGGAGGGCTACGTCAGGTTTTTAAGAAAACCCTTTGCGTAATGAACTTGATATCGTTGTAGAATTGAGTGATTTTAAATGGAGTGTTTTTGAGGCTTTTCTAGTTTTGCTAAAGGGGTCACTCCTGGTGAAGGGATCGTCGGCCCTTTCCTCATCGAATAAGGTGCAGGATATTTCACAAATATCACTATGCAAAGCAAGAACTATAGAAGCAATCAAAAGACAAACCGAGTTTGTAGCATCTGCTAGTTTCACTAAAGAGGTCACTCCCGGTGAAGGGATCTTGGCTCTTTTCTTATCGAATAAGGTGCTGGATGTTCTACAAGGAACACCGCTATGCAAAGCAAGAAGTAAAGCTACCAGCTTTTAAACAAGTTTCTACAACATCTTTAGCTTTCTTTTATTTCATTAATCTCATTAATGAAGTCACATTTTTAATTATGCTTCACAAGCATCACATTTGAAACGAAATCTGCAATATAACATATATCTCATATATATAATATAAACATTCGTCTCAGGCAGTAATATGATCTCATCACAGAACATGCAGCAGAAGAACATATATGAAATATTGGATATACTAGGACGTCCGTGTTTTCAATACGAGCCAGTATAAAACACGGATTCCACGGTCGCGATGAATAGCCAAACCCACATCCGTAGACCCCTACGAGAGCGGCAAGCAACACTGCCAATTCTAGGGTTAGGAGACCCGGTCTCGACTCCTCGAGATGGTCTCCCACTGGACCCCAGAACCCGGTTACTTGTGCTCCCCGCCTTGGGTCTATCTAATGCGGAAAAGTAAATAATATACAAATGTGACATCATCCTCAGCCCGGAAGTGCCCTAATAAAAGAATATTACATACAAATGAATTTTACATGAATGAAAAAGAAAAAAAAACTCTCATCTCACATAAAACCCCCGGCTATTCAGAACGCGACGATCGAATATAACATATCATAGCAACACATAATATCTCATATCATCAACTTAAGCAAGTATGCGTATCCCGATTGTCGTTGACGTATAGCAACAAAGCCGACGATACACCACATACTACGCTTACGGTCACAGAAAAGAAAGTGTAAAACTACAACAATTGGAATCCGCAACCTCCTTAGACATCGCACGTCTAACCAAATGAATTCCTTAGACATCGCATGCCTAACAATTATAAACCCCGCATTTTAGTCTCATTATCGAAAACTCTTTTCAATATCAAGTCAGGCAATTCAACAAGATTCCCGACATCCTGATCGAATGCTCGTCGCAAACTTTTGTAGACGGCCGCACCCCCAGATGCCGTCGACGAAGTGCACTAAGACGGAACACCGCTGCCGCGAGCACCCGAACGGATGCTTTCGGCGACGGGGTTCTCGTACAGTCACTTGGTCGGGGCTATGGGGCGTAGCTGTCTATTAAGTTTACCCGGCGAGTATCCGCGTACGCTACGTGATTGCGACGGATTTTTGATCACATCAAAATTCCGTGGCAACCGATCATTTGAGACTGAACTGCTAGATTTATAACATTCAATTTAGTTATCTCATAACTACTTGTGGATTCCAAATATTGTATCACATTCCAGATAAATAGACAATGTTAAACTTTCCGATCGAATAATCAAACACCCAAGATTTCCCCAATATATCTCAACACATGAAATTAGTTTAAAAACATCCATCACATGCCACAGTACCAATGGTCCAGCCGTAGAAGGGTCAAGCCAACGCCTCACATGTGGCACGCCGTACTGCCACAAACCCTAAAGTTCAGAGGCAGTTCAAGACGGCCACATAATCGAGTTAAGGTTTGTTGTCTTCTAGAGGGTCCACTGCGTTACTTGCATGACTTAGAACGTTCTTAAACTCGAGAAAAAATCCAACTTTTGAAAAATTTTCCGACAGGGGAAAAAATGAGTTATTGATATCCGGTAGAACTTTTTAACAGTTTCTAAAAATTATCCGGACAAAACTAAACAAACTTAAATTATCTGATCGAATAAACGATTCCCCAATACAACCATAGAAAACTCAACACTTGAGTGGAATTAAAAAATTCCCAAAAAAAATTATCAAGAAAGGACCTAAGAATAATTACATGAAATTCTAGGGACTAAGTCACAATTTTGGCCGCTGAACCGCGGCCAAACCCTTGGTTTGGCCGCGGTTCCGCGGTCAAATAATTGACTTAGTTGACCGTACTTCAAAGTAATTCTTAGTTTTTCCTGCTTGTTTTTCTGAGCATTTTTAATTCATAAAAAATCACAGTTTTGAAAAATGTACAGAGAAGGGTAAACATCTGGGTTTCCGGGTTCGATCGGACTTTAAACTTCGTCTAGACTTCGCCTAAAGCTCTAGCTTGGCTCTGATACCACTGTAGGGTTGCTAGGCACACGCACAAGGTTCTACGAGGCATCAACCATGCCCGATTTAAAAATTAGCCGTGCCGAACAACCCGAAGCCGGATCTTTAAACTAGGGTTTAGGAGAAAACAAGTATGTTAAATAGTTTAACACTAAGTGAGAGGGATTACAACCTTTGTAGATCCGGTCCTTCACTTCTTAAGCTCCGTGTTGAAGTCCCTTCGCTGCGATCATCGTGTTACGGACTCTCGAGAGGTTCCACGAAGAGAAAGATGCAGTCTTGCTTCCGATCTTCGATACAAAGATGATCTACCTTGAAGTTTCGTTAACACAAGCTAACACTCATAATATGAAGTGAACACCCTCATCTAAATGGCAAGGATAGACGAGGATGATGAAGTAGGATTTTTGCTCTCTTTTATTTTCATTTACTCACTCATTTTTCATCACAAAATATCAAAGCAAGAAAGCTTTGCAAAGGAGGAAGAAGAAGAAGAAAATGAATAATCAATTAGAATCCTTTTGTGATGAATAATGAAAGGATAAAGATGATCAATAATGCAACCATGGTTGACTAAACCATTGTAGAGAATTAACCAAGGCTAGGGTTTGGGTTAGGTTAAGAATGAGTCACTTGAAAATATCTTTTCCAAAACAAAAGAAAATCTTCTAGAAACATCTAGAAAGCATTAACCCAAATCAAACCCTAATCTTGTTTAATCTCTACTAAACATGTTGCATTAGTTAACATATCATGTTACGATATTATATATCACATATATAATATTTATTGTAAGAAAAGAAAATAATACAATTAACATATATCGCATATATATCAATGTATTACCCGAGTGAGAAAAAGAATCTTTTAGTGAGCTAATATTAATTAATGTAATTTAATATATCATATATATTATTATACATTAAATTATCGAATCAACACTTGATCCGACAATCCGGCTATATCGCATATAACCGACTAATATTTATCCGTACCGATTCATCGAATCAACACTTGATCCGATGACCCGGCTGATATCAAATATCGCGAGAATATAATACGGTATCTCATATCGCATTATCCTCGGTCCCTCACATATCACATATGTGCCCCTACTCCATTTTGCCTGAGTCAAGAAACCTCTGTGTAGGACTCTAAAGAATCGTCAATACGCCGGCAGTAGGTGATGATCATATCAAACACCCACAAGCTGCAAGCGGTCAGCTAAACGTAATAGCCACCCAGGTATTGAGCACTCAGAAGATCAACAAGCAAGCCTGTACATTCTCCTATGAATCCAAACAGTAACACTCCCATACAGTCCGGTCTCGTCGTCTGATATGTCGCATATCTCGCCTAGGGGTGGTAAACGTCAGACCCCAGTAGCTCGATAAGTCGTGTCGATATGAGGTCTATAACAGTTCGAGAAACTACTGATAACACTTACCAGTAAATCTCAGCAACCCTAGCCACGGATTTCCGGTTATAGCCAATCGAACACAGCACAACATCAACTCCCTATACCGGGAGAGACGAATCCCCTCCTATCGCTCATTGCCTCCATGTGATTTGGGACTGTACCCAAAAGCCACCTTTTTGCATGCCTTCTTGGACGTGGTATGATGGAAATCAAAGCATAGTGGGAATCACACAAGACTCTATGACGATCTCGGGTCAACAGACTACTCTGTACCGGTGTCACCGGAGAACTGCCATCTGACGTGAGGTATAATACCATCTGGGAGTTCTCGGCGAGTCCGTCCAGTGTACCCAGTCTCTACTAAGCACCCATACACCATCCTTGATGTCAAACACCGATGGATATGGGATCATCCATCGCCCATCATATGGGTCAAGATGCGTATACGCTAGTCTACTCTAGTGTATCGATGCCCTGTCTCGATACACCCTCGACTAGGAACAGTTATAGGATGTACTCGTCGACTGCCGTGGCCCCACTAGTATGATCTCATCATAGTCCCAGTAGTCGAGTACATATCCTAAGGGCTTTATCAACATGTAATATAGAGACAATCAGAGTACATATTAAGAAAAAGTACAACCAGATAGCATACTATCATGTCGAGCAAGAAATTCTTCCCTATATATGTCCAAGCATCCATTACAATATACATCGTATGTACAGTAATGGCCTTTAGGGCATACATATAACTAACAATGTTTAAAAACAAGGAAACCTTTCTAAATTGTTTTCAAAACGGCGGAACATACATATTAAACAAAAGATATATACATATATGGTTGTTTTCTTACAATAGACGTCCGCCACTGTGCAGTGTTATACGCATCGCACAGCGACTTAAAAAGGTTTGGCATGCATTTACTTCAGATATCTACATGTATAAATTTGATGTTTACATGTATAGTTCAGATTTATATCATATTGGTTTTCGTATTGGATTTGACATTTGTGTCTTCACCATGACTCCGATGATTGCGAGATGCTTGAAGGAGTGTTGTTTTTGAGTTATCTGCTCATTGTTCGTGCGCACGCATTGCGCTACGACGTGTTTTATGTATTGATGGTTTCGGAGCCCCGACGAATCGGACTTTTTACTGAAATGTTTTAGTATTTGAGGGGTTTAAATTCAAATTCGGAGACCGAATTTCCTTAAGGGGGGGAATTTTAACATTTCCAAAAAAAATATAAAATATTATTTTTGGGAATTTTTATAATTAAATAATATTATATTGAATATTTTAATAAGGTGGTATAATTAAATACCGATAAATTGGGAAAAATTTGGAAAATTATGGGAAATTACTAAAAAGAGGGTGCTTTATGTGATTTATGCAAATTATGATGTTTTACGATTTATTATACACTAATTTTGTGCTAATTGCGATTAAAAAGAGAAAGGAAAATGGAAACGAATAACGAAATATGCATGGGCAAGTGAAAGAGTTTGAGGGGTCAAGAGAGAGCCTTACCCTTTTGTCTCCCCCTCATTTTCTTCATCTCTTTCTCTCTCCCTTAACTCCATGTCAGCACCTCCTCCACCTCCTCTTCAACCATGCAAAACACCCTCAACCCCACATCAAAACCTCATCCCCATTTCAATAAAAAGATGCATGAGCTCACTAGCTACACATCGGACCAAGAAAGCTTGCATTTTGGACACTTGGGCAACTCAAGAAAATTCTTGAGTTGCCAAATAAGATAATCCTTTCACAAATAATATCGTATTTCATTTACTTTAGCACCCATATTTGTTTAGAACCGATTTAGTGATGAATTATGAACTTTTAAAATTTAAAGTTATGCTTAGGGTTTTGATTTGATTCCAAAGGTGCAATTGAGACTTAATAGTGGCCTTAAACCCCTGTGGGGATTGTATTGTGTACTGAAACCATAGAATAAACCGGAATACGAATTTAGAAACCCGATATTAGAAAAACTGTGAAATTTTGATGGTATTTGGAAATTTGCTAACACCTGGGTGACCTGAAAATTATTTAGCAAGGACAGCGATACATGCAGGCACCTAGGAAGCATCACCTAAAACCCTAGCCCCTACCTCCCCAACCTGGCTTTAGATTTAACCCAGAAGGCCGCAATTTGCGGCCTGGGTCCCACCATTTTGATTCGTGTTTCTTCCATGGCTCCATCTCCTGTAAACTAGACCCTTGGCATATGCAAAATTTACTAATTTGACCTAGGGTAAAATCTGGAACCATTTTCAATGAGTTGCTGTTTTGATTCGTGGTTTCGTTTTGCGTATTTTGAATTCTGGATTTTTGTGATTTGTGTTGTATTCGATCACTTGACGTTTGTACGTCGAAATCGAGTGTTATTTGGTGGTTTTGAAAGCGTAGTCCATAAGTTCTAACCTATAGGCTTTTAGCGTGTCGTTTTGATTTTGAATTGGGTTTTAATGTGACACGATACGTTATGATGTGTAGGTACCCCATGAGGATTTTGAGACGACAAGCAAGCACGTGGAGAAGTCGGCAACGGCAAGCGAGAGCACGGTGAGTAGATTATATCTACGGGGGAAGTCGGGTGGATGGCGTATAGCACCTCCGCAGTTCGATGTATAGTATGCTATATATATACTATATTTATATGATATATTTTATGTGTGACAAGGATATTCAAGATATGATTAGGTGTTCAATGGTTAGATTAGGGTTTTAGAAGTGAACTAGTATAGCCCCTTAGCTGCGAACCTTCCAATAGGTTTACACCCACACGCACACACATGCTTACTTTGTTATACTTGTGCATATATGGGAATACGTATATATATATACACACATAGGTACGGGACAACGTATATATATACACGTATACCTACACTTGGATGGTAAGGGTAGTGGTTGATATTTGGAGATGAGTCGTTGAGTTTGGGCATGGTGCCATGAGATCGGTGGTATGATATGGTTCGTATTATGAGATACGACATGAGATTTTAGCGGGCCTTTAGGCGTGTGTTTTAATGCACGCATATATATATTGATGGTATCAGTTTGTACTAGACTTAGATCAGTACCCCAGTTCATGAGATATGATGATAAGGATGCCAGATATACCCAGATTTGGGATGCCGTAAGACAGATTTACCGTACGAGATAACTATGATGATAGATCCGCACTCTTAACTTGAGGATGTCATATGATATATTGTATCGTACGTGGTACCTTTGAGGCGAGATCACCGACTATTATATATGTATATATATATATATATATATATATATATATCGACTCAGATTTAGGTGGTTTCCATATCCTTTTGATTAGCTTGTTAGTTAGATCTGTAGTTTACTTAGTAGATGTTAGACTAGAACCGAGTCATACCTATTTCAGAACTAACGAATCGTGAGTATTTTATGACAGGTCAAGGGATTCTACGGATATTTTCAAAGGACGCATCTTTTCTTAAAAAACACCGTAGCCCTTATTTTTCTAAACCCCACAATTCGTGTTATTTCAAACAGCAAAACTGTATGATATATAATATATATATTGATGTAGATTCTTCACTGTTGCGTTTATTATTCGATTTCCGCATATTCTTGCTATTCGCATCGCATTGCATGTGTAAATGTGTTTATTGATATATTAAACCTATGCTGTCAGGACGCCAACACCATTATCGATGATGCGTATGTTCCACGTACACCAACTTGCCGGCTCACACACTTCGTCATCGATAATTGCCATGTCACTACACAGTAGGATTGTTGCATCAGGATATGACTACTTGTACATCTTTATTGACACACATACATATTGTACACTTATACTTGCGTATATACCTACTTGTACATCCATATTGGCGCACAGGCATATTGTACACTTATACTTGAGTATATACCTACTTGTACATCCATATTAGCGCACAGGCATATTGTACACCGATACTTGCGTATATACCTACTTGTACATCTATATTGGCGCAAAGACATATTGTACACTCATACGTACGTACACACATATTGTACACCCATACTTGCATACATACGTATTTGCACATACATAGATGATTCTGGCTTTATTTTGGAGATTTGGGAACCGCAAGATATATTTTAAAACTGGATTCATTTAAAAAAGCGGTTTTCCCCTCGATGTGTGCATATTACTGTTTTAAATTGCATGATATACGGATATCCTTACCTTTCTATCATATGTCACATACATCATGCTTTATGATTTTACGCATTGAGATATGCCGTTTTCATGAGATTTCTGGATTTGAGAACCATGGTCATTTTAAAATAAAGTATGCATTGTTTAAAAAGCCGGTTTATCTTGATATGATATTTCAGTGCGTGAACCATGCGTTTTCTCGGTTCTGAGACGTGTGACATGTGAAACCCGATTCGAGGAGCTGGATGAGGCCGATTGCGGGTACATGGTGGACCCGGTATGGTACCCCAGGACAAGAAAGGGATGCTGTGTATATAGACGGTGAGCCTGGCAAAGGGACTACTACCTACCGGTGATTGTATTTGAGCTCAGCGGATATCCGGAGGATACCGATCGGAGTTGAGAGATGATACTGGCCGATCCGGACTGACGGAGCCCGTGGGCCGATACGGACTGACGGAGCCCGATATATGAGGATTTATGTGCTGATGCTGGGCACGGGTTTCATGATGTTTTCGAGTGTCGATACTGGACACTCAGGTTCCATGATTTTGATGTGTCGCGAGGGACACACATTGATTTACATCCTCATACTTCCATGCATATGCTTTATGATATTTACCTGCATGATGTTTTGTGTCATTGGGTGACTCGTGGACGAGATCCACATACATACAGACATTGATCACATAGTTGGATGATATTCATATACTTTTAGACCTCATGATATAGTTGACACTGATTTCATGATGATTACATTGATGTTACCTCATATTTATGATATGTTGCTACCTGAGGCACTGACACGAGCACTTGGTATTACATTGATGTATAGATGTTTATCCTTGCCACCTTATCATGCTTTAGACTTTATCATATTGAGGATATATATATTATTACCGATCGTTTGACCTAGGATGAGTCATACATACGATTTCTACTTTGTGATGTTTCTATTCACGAGTTGGCAACTCATCCCCGTTATGCCACAGTTCTTCCAGGTTTTGCCATACAGGTTTCATTGCGGCTTTTCTGGCACACTACTTCCTTTCTGGGTGATTACTTTGGTAGGTAGGTTCACTCGCATCGTGACCACACTTGTATTTATTTTAATCAGTTGTATCTAGTAATTCCATCAACCAGACTTGTATATTATTTCAGACTTAGAAAACCAGTTGTGTATTATTTCGACCTTAGAGTCGTGTGTTGTAGGATTATGGTTTTCTTGTTGATTTTGTGTTTCCTTTTGGGTTTTGATCCTCACCCTTCGGCGTTGTATATTATATTGCTTGCGTGGTTATGACCGTCGATTGACGAAGAGCTAGCTCCCGCTTGGGGATGCCTTTTATCATTGTGCATATATTATTCTTGTTGTACCCTGTTTGGGGTCAGTATTTACAAAGGAAACTCAGCCGAAATTTTCAGAAAAGACTTGAGGATTTAAAAATGCATATTCGGCTTACCTATTTAAAAACCTTGTTTTTAAAACAAGTTTTCTTCACTTCTTTAAAACTAGTTTTCCTTCATTTATTATTTAAAATAGTTTTAGATTTCTGGGCTTTTGGCTTACTTGAATTAGATGGGGTCCTTTAGATTTCATATGATTCAAGGGCCAGTCACGTGCTATTTCGGGTCGTGACTGTGATCATGTCATAAATTACAACCTGGGTTCTATTGTAGAGTCTCGTACATTTCAATGTCATCATTACTTATTATCGTTTATGTATAAATATACATTTTCTCATTTCCCAACGATCCGCTAATATCATAATACATCTCATATCATAATTCGATCGTATATCTAATATCTCACGGCATCATGCCCATTCATACCGACTCATCCTCAGGTATCATATAATATCCTCATATCACGTGTATATGTTATATATATATATATACACATATAGAAACCTACACACATTCATATATATATATATATATATATATATATATATATATAGACACACACACACATATACACCAAGTCAAGTGTATGCGTATGTGCGTGTGTGTGTGTCTACATGAAACCTACAAATTCCCTCCAAGGCAATCAACCTCTGGTTAAGTCTTTCTAAATCAGTCTAATCCAACTTAAAGTCTTCAATAGTACCCTACTCGTCAAGAATCTAAGGTCACGTCCGACTTCCTAATAATAGTACGTAATATCCTTATTCTACGTTTGCGGGGGTGCTATACGCCATCCACCCGACTTCCCCCTTAGATATACATATACTCACCCGGTCCTTGTCTGCCGAAATCGATGTCGCCATCCTCTTCTTCATCGTCCGAAGTCTACGTGAGGGGTACCTATACGCAAACATATATAATATCGTAAACCGAAATCGCGGACAAAACCAAAACGGCGCACGAAACGCACATAGGTTAAAACCTATGACCAGCTCATGTAATATAACCCAGAAACCCTCGACATCAGCGTACAAACGCTAATTGTTCGAGATAAAACACAAACGTACAAATCGTAGTTCCAAAACTCACTAATTATAATATAAAATAGGGTTTAAATCATCAAAACCTTAAAAGTAATCAAATCGTTTTATTCCGCAAAAACCTAGAAAGCACTTAATTACCGTTTTAATTCGAGCTTAACGTTTTAACAAAACTAATGGCTATAATATTCACTAAATATCATAACTAGGTCATATTAACCATTTCTATAATTTATTCTCATCAATTTGTATTAAATCCAAAATTCAAGTTTCCAAAAATATCCAATTTAAACACTTTTTAAAGCAAAATTCACAATTCAACAACTAAGCTTGGTTTTGCATGAACTAAAGTATTAAACTAAAATTTATAATGTTAACAATGTCATGAATCCCTAATTATATTTTAATCCCAATTATTTAATCAATTTCTAAAAACCTAGTTAGCAAAATTAGCATAATTAGCATAATTTTAAACTAAAAATTAGCAACTAGTAACTAGATTAGGCTTTGCATCCCATTAACATGTTAAACTACTCATTAAAACCATAACCTAATGATAAAATCCCTAATTTGATTTAAAACCCTTGCTTGAATTTTGAAATCACAAAATTAAAACCATAATTAAACTCCTAATTAAGCTAGACTAAAGTAATTTAGCAACAATTTGAACATGGGTTAGGATTATACCTCCAACTTGAGATCCAAACATGCTAACTTGTCTCCAAAATGATATCTTTGCTCCAAGGATTTAAGCATGATTGATCAAAGAATAATGGGTCATGATTAAATATAGGAATTATTAGGATTTTGTGTGATTTTTGAGTGGATTTTTGTGTTGAGATGAAGTGGAAATGAGAGAGCAAAATTTTTGGGGCTACTCATGAAGGGCTCGGCCATGATGAGGGAGGGAAGTGGAGAGAGTGAAAAATGTGGGGTATTGTGTAGAAAGTTCATTAATAATGCATTTTTTCACTTAACCCTTTTATTATTTAATTTTTCATTTTAAACATTTTCCTAGAAATTTCTAGAACCATGGAGAGATTTTGAAAAAGAGTTTTGCATGATATACACTTGTTTTAAATTGTCATGGTTCACATTTGTAAAATTAACCCATTCAAATTTGTATTTATCACTAGTTAAATGTATAATTAAAAGCTTATCTAAATATTTAAAATTAATTAATTACGGAAAATATTTTAGTAAACTAATAATTTATAAGTCACTAAATAAACATCATTTACTAGTAATTACATAGTTAAAATAGGCATATTTAAATCTATATTGAAAAATAACTGTAGTTGAGTTTTACGTAAAATGCGGTTTATTTTACCGATTATCAGAAAATTCACCTAAAAGATTTTATTTATTTAATTATTTATTTATTTTTAAAACGTTACAATCTTCCCCCTTAAAGAAATTCGGTCCTCGAATTTAAATTAAAACTCCATCCAAATACTAAAACATTTAGCAAAACACTCAAATCGTCGGGGCTCCGAAATCATCGATACATAAAACACATCTTAGCGCAATGCATGCGTATGAAAAACAAGTACATAACTCAAAATCAAAACTTCGTCAAGCATAACGCAATCATCGAAGTTATGGTGAAAATACAATGTCAAAGTCCAATTAAAAACCAACATGATATACATCAAAACTATAACTTGTATATAGTACGCATCACCGTAAAATCGCCTAAACATCTGATTATGCAAAAACACCTAGGTACTCGTCTCAGAACAGTCATGCTCGGTTACTAAAACAAATTGTAAATATCATAAAAACTTACTGCTCAAAATGAAATCAATCCAAATACAGTATTCAAGGTACCACGTGCTTCCGGTGCGGACGAAAATCGAAATCAAATACAGATGCCACGACTATGCACGGAAACAAAATTGAGTGCAACGGGTGTGCACCAAAAACATCTGTCAAGTGCAACTGGCGTGCACGACAATAATATCAGGTGCATCTAATCTGCACAAATCTCGATTTAGTGCATCTGGTGTGCACAAAATCGCATCAAGCGCGCCAAGTGTGCGCAAGAATCTCAATCAAGTGCACATGTTGCACGAAAACATATATCGTATTTCAAAATCGAAATCAGTGGTATACGACAAACACCGAATCAAAATCAAGTATACCACGATGGATAAACTCACAACTACATGCATTAGTGTGCACAAGACAAAATCGAAATACGAAGAGTGCAAGAAAACTATACCGAAAACATAAGTCCAAAATCATGTGCAACCCATATACACGAAATCAAATCAGTATCTCAGAATGCATAAAATCAAAATCAAGTGCAATGGGTATGCACAAAATGAACATCAATACAACTGATACATGGAACACTAATCGAGTGCAATGAATGTGCACGTAGGAAATACCAATCATAAAACGAAATCCTTAAAATACCAAAATCCAAACAACGGAAATGTGAAATTCAAATCACCAAATCGAAATTCGTAACACCGACGTCAATGTGCTCCTCTTTCCTCTGGTGTCGACTGATTCGAACTCGTCTCTTCGTAGCTGTATGAACGGCGCTACGAACGGCTATACTCATATTTAGAGTCTCCCGAGTAATGTATCACATCACATGATATCCGGACTACGTTAAACTTTTCGATCGATTTATCAAAGTACCAAAATCCCCCGAGAGCTCAACACTCGAGTATAGTTTAAAAATATCCAGTACATGCCACAGCACCTGCGGACCAGCCGTAGAAGGGCAAACCCAAGCCTCACTAATGGTACCGCGGAACTGCCGCAAACCCTAAGGTTCACCAGCGTTCTCATGGTCATTATGTCGAGTCAGGGTTTCATTCTTCTAGAGGGTCCATAGAAATACCTGCATGTTCTTCCGAATACCTTAAACTTGGAAAAATGTGTTTCTGACATTCGTTCGAACCTTTTAACTTCGTCTGGACGACATGTGAATACCCTTCGTCCGCACGATAGACAATGCTTCGATCCTCAAGAATAGACGATACCCTAACGGTCATCGCATTCGAGCCGCAGCTCCCTCTGCCCGTGCGACCGTGCTAACAGAAACCACCATCCGATATTGACGAAGATAGATCAAAGGAACGAATAGAATACGGTGCAAAGAAATGTACATCCTAAGGTTTCTTAAGAAGAATAGCGTATCATAAGTATGCCGCGGATCATACACACGGTACGTCACTCTACCTAAGTCACATACTCCATCAACCAATTTCAACCTAGACTCGGACAAAGGTTAAACCTAGCGCTCTAATACCAACTTTGTCACGAACCGAAAATACGGAACGTGATCGGCACTTAAATTACGAAACGTCTGAAAGCGCAACGTAATCTAAGTAAGCCGAAGCCCAGAATCTAAACCTTTTAAAAGAAGAAATAAAGGAAAACATGTTTAAAAACAACATCAAATTTCTCAAAAATTTCGGCAGAGTCTCCTTTGTAAAAACTGGCCCAAAACGGGTACAAATAAGAATATATATATAAGCAATAATAAAAAGGCATCCCCAAGCGGGAGCTAGCTCTACGCCAATTGGTGGAAACAACCATACAAGAAATATAATATACAATGCCGAAGGGCGAGGATCTAAACTCAAAGAAAACCATCAAAACCACCAGAAAACCATAATAATACAAGCGCGACTCTAAGGTCGAAATAATAAACAACTGGTCTTCTAAATATATCAAGTAATACAAGTCTGGTTAATGGAGCTTACTAGATACAAATGAAATAATAAAAGTACAACGGCGGTCCTGATATAAGTGAACCAACCTGCCAAGCAACACCCTGAATGAAATGGTGTGCCAGCAAGCCGCCAAGGAAACCTGTACATCGAAACCTGTATGAAAATTTGGCACAATGGGGGTGAGTTGCCAACTCGTGAGTAGAAAACATCTGCGAGTAGAAATCGCATGTACGACGCTCTCCTAGGTCATAATAATATACTTAATATAACACTAGTCATCTAGTAGTGGCAGGGTAATAATCTATGCATAAGTGCAATGCTCAGTGCTCGTGTCAGTGCCTCAAGTAGTAACATGTCATGTGTATCAGTATGCATGCACCATGAATATAAAACTATCAACCATGAAATATGGATATATCTGTATAAGAAATCTTTAACTTTTATCATAGTAAAATTTGTATGGTAATCTGAAACATCATCAATGAAATCCATGGAAATCCGTGTCAAGCATCGACACAAAACATGTAAATCTGAAAGTCTCAATACTTCATAGTCTCAATATCTCGGGCTCCATCAGTCCGGATCGGCCCATATCATCAAATCTCACAAAACGGTCGGTATCCTCCGGATATCCGCCGCGCCAGACATCACCGGTAGGTAGTCTTCCCCAGCCAGGCTCATCGTCATCCCCACAAAAACACTCTCACCCCGGGGTACCGAACCGGGCCTACCATGTACCCAAGACGGTTCCTCCACTCCTCGAATCGGGTCTCGAAATCCAACAGAAAACATGAAAACTCATGGTGGACGACCCAGACATCACGAGAAAACCGCAACTTACATTTTAAAAATGATAATAATAAGCTTCTATTAAATTCTTGCGGTTTTTCCCCAAAATCCAGAAATCTCGTAGAAATCCAAAATCCCAAAATCATGAGTAAGTAAATGATGAGTATTGGCATAAGCCCCACAATAATGCATGATAATATGAATATGTGAACGCATGAAGTGTCTAAATAATAAATGCAATGTCTAAACTAGCACATGAGAGTAATCACACAATATTATATTGTACTAGCATTTAGCTGATTATATCAATAAAAAGATAATATTTTCTAAAGTGTACGTGACATGGCAATTACCGATGATGATGTGTGTGAGCCGACAAATAAGTGTACGTGGATCATGCGCATTATCGGTAATGGTGCTGGTGTCCTAACATGCAGAGTTTCATATTAGCTAAAGAAACATATGTATGAATATGCAATGCGATGAATACAACATGAATATAACGGTGAATGTGTAGTAAACGCACAACTAGAGAATACATACTAATTACGAGTTACATAGTTTGTTGTTTGAATAAGTATGAATCATGGTTTTTAGAAAATTAGGGGCTACGGGGTTTTTAAGTAAAGATATGTCCTTTGAAAAAAAATCCATAGTATCCCTTAGGCTGTTTTTAAAAATGCGCATGATTTGTTAGTTTTGAAAATAAGTATGTCTCGAGCCTAAACTAAGATCTACCTGACCAACTAAGGAACTAACTAAAGACACTAGTCGAAAAGTAAGAAGAATCCTCCTAAAGTCTGAGTCGATGTCTCTAGTAGTCGGCGATCCATCCTCAATAGCGTCACGTACATAGTATGACTTCGAGTCAAGAGTGCGGATCAATCATCACATCTATGCCTCGTACGGTAAAATCCATCGTACGGCATCCCAAAATCGGGGTACGGGTCAACTATCACATATATACATCATCGTTCGTATAGTATCATCATCAAACAATATCATGATCAAGGGTACTGTACTATAATCGCATACATCCTAATATCATCAAACATATATCATCGTCTGTGTAAATATACATCGTCAAATGCTCCACTAAAATATCATGTCATATATCATATCGTGATCAAGTCACAAATTACAATCCGGGTTCTATTCTAGAGTCTCGTACATTTCAATATCATCATTACCTATTATCGTTTATATATAAATATACATTTTCTCATTTCCAACGATTCGCTAATATCATAATACATCTCATATCATAATTCGATCGTATATCTAATATCTCACGGCATCATGTCCAGTCATACCGACTCATCTCCAGGTATCATATAATATCCTCATATCATGTGTATATGTTACACACACACACACACACACCAAGTCAAGTGTATGTGTGTGTGCGTGTGTGTGTCTACATGAAACCTACGAATTCCCTCCAAGGCAATCAACCTTTAGTTATGTCTTTCTAAATCAGTCTAATCCAACTTAAAGTCTTCAATAGTACCCTACTCACCAAGAATCTAAGGTCACATCCGAATTCCTAATAATAGTACGTAATATCCTTATTCTACGTTTGCGGGGGTGCTATACGCCATCCACCCAACTTCCCCCGTAGATATACATCTACTCACCTGGTACTTGTCTGCCGAAATCGATGCTGCCATCCTCTTCTTCATCGTCCGAAGTCTACGTGAGGGGTACCTATACACAAACATATATAATATCGTAAACCGAAATCGCGGACAAAACCAAAATGGCGCACGAAACGCGCATAAGTTAAAACCTATGACCCGCTCATGTAAAAGAACCCAGTAACCCTCGACATCGGCGTATAAACGCCGATTGTTCGAGATAAAACACAAACGTACAAATCGTAGTTTCAAAACTCACTAATTATAATATAAAATAGGGTTTAAATCATCAAAACCTTAAAAGTAATCAAATCGTTTTATTCCGCAAAAACCTAGAAAGTACTTAATTACCGTTTTAATTCGAACTTAATGTTTTAACAAAACTAATGGCTATAATATTCACTAAATATCATAACCAGGTCATATAAACCATTTCTATAATTTATTCTCATCAATTTGTATTAAATACAAAATTCTAGTTTGCAAAAACATCCAATTTAAACACTTTTTAAAGAAAAATTCACAATTCAACAACTAAGCTTGGTTTTGCATGAACTAAAGTATTAAACTACAATTTATAATGTTAATAATGTCATAAAACCCTAATTATATTTTAATCCCAATTATTTAATCAATTTCTAAAAACCTAGTTAGCAAAATTAGCATAATTTTAAACTAAAAATTAGCAACTAGTAACTAGATTAGGCTTTGTATCCCATTAACACGTTAAACTACTCATTAAAACCATAACCTAATGATAAAAACCCTAATTTGATTTAAAACCCTTTCTTTAATTTTGAATCACAAAATTAAAACCACAATTAAACTTCTAATTAAGCTAGACTAAAGTAATTTAGCAACGATTTGAACATGGGTTAGGATTATACCTCCAACTTGAGATCCAAACATAAAAACTTGTCTCCAAAATGATATCTTTGCTCCAAGAATTCAAGCATGATTTATCAAAGAATAATAGGTCATGATTAAATTTAGGAATTATTAGGATTTTGTGTGATTTTTGAGTGGATTTTTGTGTTGAGATGAAGTGGAAATGAGAGAGCAAAATTTTTGGGGCTACTCATGAAGGGCTCGGCCATGATGAGGGAGGAAAGTGGAGAGAGTGAAAAATGTGTGGTATTGTGTAGAAAGTTCATTAATAATGCATCTTTTCACTTAACCCCTTTATTATTTAATTTTTCATTTTAAACATTTTCCTAGAAATTTCTAGAACCATGGAGAGATTTTGAAAAAGAATTTTGCATTATATACACTTGTTTTAAATTGTCATGGTTCACATTTGTAAAATTAACCCATTCAAATTTGTATTTATCACTAATTAAATGTATAATTAAAAGCTTATGTAAATATTGATAATTAATTAATTACGGAAAATATTTTAGTAAACTAATAATTTATAAGTCACTAAATAAACACCATTTACTAGTAATTACATAGTTAAAATAGGCGTATTTAAATCTATATTGAAAAATAACTGTAGTTGAGTTTTACGGAAAATACAGTTTATTTTACCGATTATCAGAAAATTCACCTAAAAGATTTTATTTATTTATTTATTTTTAAAACGTTACACATAGCCCGGACCAAGTGACTGTAGGAGAACCCCGTCGCCAAAAGCATCCGTTCGGGTGCTCGCGGCAGCGGTGTTCCGCCTTAGTGCACTTCGTCGACGGCATCGTGGGGTGCGGCCGTTTACTAAAGTTTCGACGAGCATTCGATCAGGATGTCGGGAATCTTGTTGAATTGCCCGACTTGATATTGAAAAGTGTTTTTGATATTGAGACTAAAATGCGAGATTTATAATTATTAGGCATGCGATATCTAAGGAATTCATTTGGTTAGGCATGTGATGTCTAAGGAGCTTGCAGATTCCAACAGTTGTAGTTTTACACTTTCTTTTCTGCGACCGTAAGTGTAATATGTGGTGTATCGCCGGTTTTCTTTGCTATACATCAACGACAATTGGGATACGCATATTTACTTATGTTGATGACATGTGATGTTATGTGTTGCTGTGATATATTATATTGGATCGTCTTGTTTTGAATAGCCGGGGGTTTTATGTGAGATGAGAGTTTTTCATTTGCATTCATGTAAAATTCATTGTATGTAATATTCTTTTATTGGGGCACTTCGAGATTGAGGATGATGTCACCATTGTATATTATTTATTTTTCCGCATTAGGATAGACTCAAGGCGAGGAGCACAAGTAACCGGGTTCTAGGGTCCAGTGGGAGACCATCTCGAGGAGTCAAGACCGGGTGTCCTAACTCTAGAATTGGTAGGGTTTCTTGCCGCTCTCGTAGGGGTCTAGGGGTGTGGGATTGGCTACTCATCGCGCCCGTGGAATCCGTGTTTTATACAGGCTCGCAATAAAACACAGACCTCCTAGTATATCCAATATTTCATATGTTTCTTCAGCTGCGATATCTGTGATATGATCATTTGATATATGATGATATGAATACAGGATATAGTATATGAGATATATTATATAGACGTTGCTTATGTTTTTCACCCGCGCTAGCACTGCCCCGCTCTGCCATTAGTTACCTAACCTAACGGTGTACGAGGGGATATCGAGGCGAATGCGGATGGCATAAGCGTACGTTGTATTTATCTGTGATGTTTAGGTAAACATAAAAGATGGGACTTCATTAATGAGATTAATGAAATAAAAGAAACCAAAAGATGTTGTGGAATCGAATTTTCAAAAACAGGTAGCTCCAGTTGTTGCTTTGCATAGTGGTGTTCCTTGTAGAACATCCAGCACCTTATTCGATAAGGAAAGAGCCGAGATCCCTTCACCGGGAGTGACCTCTTTAGCAATAGCTGGCAGATGCTACAACCCTCGGTTTTGTCTTTTGATTGCTTTTCTAGTTCATTCTTTGCATAGTGGTATTGTGAATATCCTGCACCTTATTCGATAAGGAAAGAGCCGAGATCCCTTCATCGGGAGTGACCTCTTTAGCAAAACTAGTAAAAGCCTAAAAAACACTCCATTTTAAATCATTTGATTCTACAACGATATCAAGTTCATTACGCAAAGGGTTTTCTTAAAAACCTGTCGTAGCCCTCCGTCATTTCAGATAAGTACTTCATAGTAATCGTGCTGCGTTTGTTGACCTTGTCAAGGCGTAGTGTGCGGTAGCTATTTATGCTTATCTGCAAAAGCATATGATGTGATTGACTTAGGGTAGTCATGCGAATTTGTTGACCTTAGCCAAGGGTCGTGCGGATGGGTTTAATTCAATCCGGAAATGACGGGTTGAACTTGACTTATGGTCTATGGTTTGTTGACCTTGTCAAGGTCATAGATCGCTCGGGGCAAAATATTTTCGGAAATTTCAAGTGTTGAAATTTGCAATGAGATTGCATACCTCCTATGAGATAGTTGGATCACGATACCCGCTGTGAGTAAGAGTTACTCCTGGGAGAATTTTACACATTACAAATAGCCGATAAAATAGGTGTCTAGAAAAGTGTCAACAAGGTTACGCCCCTGGGAAAATAAGGTTTATTTTAATTAGGTCCGTGCGAAAGCACGGGGAACCTTCCTCAAAGTACTGCCACTGGCCTGGCTGAAAGATTGGCGAACTTGTAGGGTGTAATTAATCCCGGCTAGTCTTTCTTTTTAGGGTTTGAAGGAAGATTTGACTAAAACAGTGGGAGCCATCCTGATTAGATATATTAATAACCAATCTAATTTTGCAAGAGCATACGATGAGTGTTTTCTTCTCTCTCTCTCCAGGTAGCGACCATGTCACGCCTTAATCAAGATAATAATATGGATGTATTGACCGAACCCGCTTGTTATACTGAGTTTAGGAACGTTGGTCCCGCTCCAACATATAATTGTTATAAGACCGAGCAGGAAATAGGGGATTACCAGAATTCCCGTGCCGCCCAAACGAAGAAAGTGCATGATGATGCATCTTCTTCGGGCGTGTTCATTACAGAGAACTGTTTCTCTGTATCCTTTATGTCCTGGGTATGAGATACCGGATCAGGATGCCACATATGTAATATGTTACATGGGCTATAGATAGGTAGAGAACTGAGAAAGGGTGATAAGTTTTAAGAGTTGGAAACGGTGCAAGTGTTGCAGCCAAGTCTATTGGCAGTTATCACCCTGTATTACCAACTACATTGATTCTGAACGAATGTTATTAGATACCGAACCTGATATACAACATCATATCAGCCTTTTTATTAGTAAAGAACGATATAATTTTTTATTATTGGATAATGTTTTAAACATTTCCTATATCAAGAGTTGATCGGTTCAGGCACGTTATCTAAAAGCATAGACGTTCTAAATCAATCTACAGTTCTTAATGTACAGAACACATACAAGAAGAAGAGTTCAAAAATGAACGAATCCTTTTTGAGGCATTGTTGACTAGGTCATATCAATGCGACCCGACTAGCTGAAGTTACATAAAAATGCATATTTAAATCAATTTAGATTTACATCTTGTGAAACTTGCCAGTCATGTCACAAAGATAAGATGACCATAGCTCCGTTTATTGGAAACAGAGAAAGAGTTAGTGAACTCTTGGGATTGATACTGTAAGTCTACGGTAGCGCCCCGGCCGTCTACAGACGCCAAATGCGGAACAAAAACTTTTTAACTGGCGCTATCGTATACAATAACCCGGATCTGCCATTATTTCTAAACTAATAAACTGTAAAGAGAGTAGAAAGGTTATACCGAATGATCCGAGTCCTTCGTTCTTTAACCATCATCCCACGCTCCGTTGCGGCTGCTCCGATCTCGTCGATCTCCGATCTGCTCGTCCAGGTGGCACCACGTCAACGATTCTTTAAACGGGCTCCCGCCTCTGACTCGAGGCAACTCAGTCGTCAAGTTTACTAAAAGAGACGACCAAAAATGATGTAGAGAATGAGTAGAATACTTTGTCTCGTTACGTCCAAGGCTATGGACGAACGGTTAATGAAGTTGCCTTTTGGATCGATATGAAAATGAGATATGAATATGTTAATTTCCATACATCCAAAACTCTATCTTTTTTTCAACAACCATAATCCTCAAGTGTGTGAGAGAGAGGGGAGGGGCCGGCCATCATATAGGAGTTGGGGGGGTGAGTGAAGGAGAGGGGGAGGTGACAATAAGAGAAATATCTAGTGTGAACACAAAGTATGAACACAATTAATGAAAATGATGAATCACTAACCAAGTCATCAAGCATTAATTGAATCATTAAATGCAACCATGAGTCACAAAACACCTCACCACTTCTAGAACCTTCTAGAAGCATCCACACTCATCTCAAGAAAAGATAAATCCGTATTTAACCGAATGTTAAATACGGCTGTTATAAAACTGGAAACTGGCAACTTCCAAAAGCGATCCTGAAACGAATTTCAGGATAACCCCGTAACTGTATAAATATACCCGCATTTGTATTACGACCGAATACAAATGCAACTGAGACAAAGATATTATATCTACTCAATATAATACTTGGATCCGGCTTAAACCAAAGCCCACCAGTATTATCTGCCCGAAAAATGACACGTGCGTAAAAGCACGTGCATTTTCCAAACCCTGCCATAAAACCATACGGCCTCTACAACGTTTCGCCCGAACTTGGGAAACTGTCTGTGGGGGATTCTAATGACTCGTCAGTACCCTGGCAGTGGGTTTAACCACAAGCCGTCAGGGGCACTAGCTATGCGTAATGGCTGCCCATGGACTGACCTTAAGGGAGGCCGATGAGCGAACTCATCCGGAAACACTACTAAGCCTAACAGTGACAATGTATATACAGTCCGGTCCGTTCGCCTATGAGCATAGCATATCTGTCTAGGGGGCTGGTAACATCAGACCCCCAATAGCAGTATAAGTCGTGTCGGAGTGAAGCCTAATAACACCCTGAGATACTACTGGAGTACCTACCAGTAAATCTCCTGCCACGGCCGTGGGCTTTGTGTAATGGCTCTCCTAGACACAACACGATCTTACCCCTAATACCGGGAGAGATGAATCCCCTGCCAATCCGCTCACGTGCCTCCATGTGGCTCGGGTCTGTACCCAAAAACTACCTATTTGCATGACTCCTTTGAGCCGTGGTAGGGTAGAAATCAAAGCACAGTGGGAACTCACACGAGACAAATGACGACCTCAGGTCGATGAACTAACCTGTACACATGTCACCAGGGAACTGCTATCTGACGATATGTATAATACCAACTAGCAGGTTCCCGGCGAGTCCTGTCCGGTGTACTCATAACCCAATGAGCATCTTAGGTGATCCAACTGACACCAGTGGCTTGTGAGACCGGCCACCGCCCCTCGTCGGGGTCTCGACTGTATACACTAGTCTACTCCGGAGTATCGATGCCCTGTCTCGAAACTCCTACGACCAGGGACCACAATTAAGGATATGCGTATAAACCACCCAACTCTCACGTATATGATCGCCATCATACTGTTGTAGTAAAGCAAGATCCTAAGGGCTCTATCAAAGTGTAACAGTGATCAGTCACCTGAAACTGTACACGACTGATAAAGGCAAACCAGATAGCATACTATCATCTCGAGTAAGAATGTCCTACTGGTATAGGTCCTCCGCAATCATTGCAACCACGTACCTGCGATCCAATAATTGACTCTGAGGGCACTATCTCCAATAATCTCCCACTTGCACTTAAGGCTAATTTTTGCGATGTCGACTACTCACAGCCCGTGTGAAACCGAACATCCAACTCCTCTACTCATCAGTTTCACAAAGCCCGTTTGCAAAACTATTGTGTTCGAGAAATAGCCTCAGTGAGTGGATCCGCCCTGATGTTTCTTTCTATGTCTCTCTTTATCTCATGTTTGCGGAGAAAGCCATCTTCCGAATCGAGTAATACCTGTCTTAGAATATGTCTGGATATCTGATGGGACCTAGTTCATAATGAACTCCAAATCCAAACTTCTTAGACTGTATCGATCACCGAACCTAATCAGTATCCTGCACCATGCCTCCCACAGTATCCTCTTGGACTACCTGTCCATAATACTGTCCTTCTTTGTCAGAGGGAAAACTATAACTCTGACAATCTCTCTGTCATCCATGTCACCTTTGAAGCCTGGAATGATAACCGTCTCTCGAAGGAGGCTGCCGTCATCAAATCCGTAGAACATGCACTTATGTTCTAAAACTGCTTCCTTATGTTTCTCCAGGATTGGATTAATACAAGCTTATCGCATCTAGTGCAAAAACAACATCTGGTGTGGTACTTGACATCTCATGAATGACTCAGTTGCCTAAGCAAGTGATCTGCCAATCATGCACATCTCTCTCCCCTTTAGTCTGTAAGACACCTTTAGAGAGGGTGACTCCATCACCTGCAGGTACACCACCATGCCAGGAGTCAACTATTCTAAAAACCATTAGAATACTGTCAAAGTACCCACATTGGGAAACTACCCAAATCCAGATCTAAAACCATAGATATAGAAACCAGAATGTCAAATATTATATCCATATCCTGCCTGGAGAAACAACTGTGTGACGACCACAGTACAACCGATCGCAGTATAGGAATTTTACTTTCTACTCTGTGTATGTCATCCAAATACCATGACATCACACCCTACTACCTCCTTAACAGATCCATCCCCTATTCTGATTGAAGTCAAACCCATGTCTGTCACATCAAAAATAGATGATCTATCACCTCTATATCTGCTCAAGTCTATAAATAGACATAAGCTACTTGCCCACTATACTTCCGCTGCTCCCACTGACCACGACAACCCTCTGGTAGAATAATATATACGTGCACTTCTAAAGCGAGTATAGAACGACGCTATACTTATCCTCCTACCGGGTCTCATAGCCTGGAACAACAGTAGTGTCAAGTCTGGCTAGATAAGAACCTCCCTATCACCGTCCTTGAGGATACCGGAGTACCTCTCGGGTGTCTGAGGTTACCCACCAAGTCTGTAGAGTGGCTAATGGAATGTCAAACCTGTTGGATATATATGCCCTAGAGGCCTACATTGTATAGGATGCTTGGGATATGTATGTACATGACAGTCTTGCTTGATATGATAGTACGCTATTTGGTTTGACTTTGTCTTAACGTATAATATATTTTACTTGGTATTTATATATATATGTTGATAAAGCCCATAGGGTGTTTGTCTGACTACCGGCGTTGTGATGGCAGTCATACTAGTGGGAGCTGGATAGTCAATAGGCACACCCTTAGATGTCCCTGGTCGCAGGAGTATCGAGATTGGGCATCGATACTCCGGAGTAGACTAGTGTATACATATCTAGACCCTGATAAGGGGCAATGGATTGGTCCCGCAACCATTGGTGGTGTTCACCTAAGATTGTATACAGATGCTCACTGGGTGTGAGTACACCGGACAGGACTCGCCGAGAACTGACTGGATGGTATTATACCTAACGTCAGATAGCAGTTCTCAGGTGACATGTGTGCAGATAGTCCGTTGACTTAAGGTCATCATTTGTCTCGTGTGAGTTCCCACTGTGCTTTGATTATTACCCTACCACGGCTCAAAGGAGTCGTGCAAACAGGTTTCAGTTGGGTACAGTCCCGAGCCACATGGAGGCAGTGAGCGACTGTTAGGGATTCTTCTCTCCCGGTATAGGGAGTTGATATCGCACTGTGGTCGTTTTGGTCATTACCATAAGTCCCTGGCCAGGGCTGATTGAGAATTACTGATGGAATGATCAGTAGATTCTCGGGTGGTCTTGAACCATACCGACACGACTTGTACGGTTATTAGGGGTCTGATGTCCACCACCTCCCTAGACCATACATGCGATACTCTTAGACGAACAGACCGGACTGCGCGGATATTGTTACAGACAGGCTCAGTAGCATTTCAGATGGGTTACCTCATCAGCTTTCTTATCGACAACTACCTGGGGACCGTTACGTACAGCTAGTGCCGCTTGCGGTCTGTGGTTAAACCCACTGCCAGCGTAGTAGTCGAGTCTTTAGAGTCCCACACAGAGATTTCCCAAACCCAGGCGAAAAGATATAGAGGTCGTATGGTTTTACGACAAAGGTTCGGACGCATACGTGCTTGAACGCACGTACGACATTCGGACAGTTTTTTACTAGCCGGCTTTGGTTTAAGCCAGATTCTAGTATCAGGTTATTGGATTTATACAGTCTAAAGTTTTTCCGTGTTTTTACGGATGAGAGGGGTCGTTCTCGTAATTTTCCGAGAAGCTTCTAGAAGGATGTGACATGGAGGGAGAGGTGGCATTTTCATTTAATGAATTAGTGACTCATTGTGAGTGATTCATCATGTCATTAATGCATTATTAAATGCTTAATGACTCACATAATGAATCACCCACTTGCATTAATGAAACATGATGAATAATCTCTTATTATTCATTTCTTTTAATTCATTATGTTTCATATATCAAGTGAGAAGCTTTTTCATTTCATATATTATTATCATTATCATCTTCTCACTCTCTCTCTTCAAGCTCTCTTTCCTTCACCAAAGCCTAATCCTACCCCTCATGAGTTGAGAACAAGGATTAAGAAAGACTAATTACTCCATAACCTATCTCTACATCATCTTAGCTACTCTATTTAGCAACTAGAGAAACTAAGTAACCTCAAGTTTAGAGGTTATAGCTTGGATTAGGGTTCTCGGGTGGATCGTCTATCACGGAAGAAAGCCGAAGAGGACGTGGAGATCCAAAGAGGCCGTAGATAACATTAAGACGAAGGACTAGAACCGTTTGGTATAATCTCTTAACATAGTAGTTTAGAACTCTATTGATTTTGTTAAAACTTGTTTAGCAAACGATTCATACGGTTAATCGATGTTTGATCATAGAACAAGATTGTTATTCATATTTCCGCCTCCCCATAAGTATTGGGGTGTTGAACATTGACTTACAGTGGTATCAGAGCCTGGCTAAACAGTATTTAACTTACTTGCAAATTTGTATGAATTTCGAACGGAAAAACGAAACCGGAAAAGCCCGAAAACTTGAGTTTCTGTCGATTTGTAAATGAAGTCCTAAAATTTTTTAGGGAGGTTCAGAAAGCTTAAAAAGACAGTAGAAGAACACCCAAGAAAATTGGGCACATGATTCGGCTAAAGCGCCGCGGAAACGCGGCGGATCCCACCGATCCGCCGCGGTTCCGCTGCCGAGTTGCCGAGTCATGAACCCAATTTTCCTATGTTGGTTCTGTGTGATATTTGGGATTTTCTGGAATATTTAATTTTTGCTCAAGTTTCAGATTTGCAGGGCAGTATTGGAGAAAAATTAAAAGTGTTTAATCGATCGAAATTATACAGTATTTGCTTGTTGGATTATATCTGTGATTGTATAATGTGTTCGTAAACCTCCCCTAACTGCTAGTATGTCAGTTGGCAGGGGGTTGCACATTTCTGAAATGGATTTTATAACTGTTTGTGTATATAAACTGTATTGGACTGTTGTGGTGTTTAGCCGGGTTTTGTAATGGGTTTTTGTATCAATTCATTTGATGTAAATGTAATAAGTTGTAATATTATTTTGCGGGGCACATCCAGGTTGCGGTTGTAGCCACCGTTGTATTATTTCTTTTTACTGTTTTTGCTCCTAGGATAGACCCAAGGTGGGGTGCACAAACTACCGGGTATTTTGAAGTGTTGGGGTAGACCGCTTCACTTCTGGTACTTGGCGGGTCGTTTGTCGTACCCGTAGGGGTCTGGGGTGGGAAAATGGCTATTCATCACAACTGTGTAATCCGTCTTTCATTGCAGGCTCAAAAGAAATGCGGATTGCTTGCAAATCCAATATTGTTTATCTGTGATCTGGAATGCCTATTATTGCGTCTGACGAATGTACAATATCTATATATGATAGCTATTTAGACGTCGCTTATGTTTTACACCCGCGCTAGCCCAGCCCCCGCTCTGTCGTTAGTTAAGTAACCTAACGGGCGATGACGGGACCCCGTGGCGAATGCGGATGGCATAAGAGGACGTTGTATTTTCGTTGTTATCTGTAATGATAGGTTAAAGATGGGACGCATTATTGTTAATGCAAAGAAAATAAAACCTAAACTGAAATCGTTGGAACAATTTCTAAAAACCACTCGGTTTTCTTGAAAAAAGCAAATTTTAAATGCGGAGCTTAAACCACTCCTTTTAATAAAAGCTATCTTAGTTCCTTCGATCAAATCAAGTTCACTACGTTAACGGTTTTTTGCCAAAAAACCAGCCGTAACCCTCCGTCGTTTCAGATAGACAGCACATCGTATTCATGCTATGCTTGTTGGCCTACGTCAAGGCATAGTGTATGGTAGCAGTGTGTGTGCCTATTTGTTGCATAGATAGATGCATTAGTTTAATACAGACGTACACCTTGTTGGCCTACGTCAAGGGCTTGTACGATGTATTTAAATTGATCAGGACAACGACGGGTAGAACTTGACTTGCGTCTTATGACTTGTTGGCCTACGTCAAGGTCTATAAGAGCTTGGGGTAAAAATCACATCGGGAGTTTCAAACATAAAGGAAACTTGCAGATTTAGCTTACCTTCTGGAGTGTGGTGACTAGAGTGGCTTCCATCTAGGGCATCATGCAATGATAGTTGGATCCCGATCTCACTGATGAGTAAGATTACTCTCGGGAATTTCTCTCACTTAACAATCAATGCTATAAACCAAGTAGGTGCCTAGAAAGGTGTTAGAGGGGCTACGCCTCCAGGGAAAATAGGTTCTTTAATTAAGGAACTTCGCGAAAGCGTTGGAAAACCTCCCTCGAAGTACCAACACCAGCCTGGCTGAAAGGTTAAGCAAGAATTATGACGTGTGATTAAATCCTGACTAGTTCTTCTTTTAGGTTTTGAAGAAGGATTTGAGGAAACAGTGGGAGCCATCCTGTTTAGATAAAATAATAACCAATCTAAACTTGCAAGAGCGTATACTGAGTGTTTCTTTTCTCTCTCTCTGGCAGCTACCATGACTGGACTAAACTATTACTTGAAAAGAATATACTGACCGGGCAGAACTATAAAGATTGGCTAAGGAACGTCAATATTGCGCTGACTTATGACAAAGTTGCATATGTTACCACCGCTGTTCCTCCCCTTATCCCAGGACCAGATTCCTCAGTTGCGGACAAGGAAGTTCGTAAAACCTGGGATCTAGACTGTGAGCGAGCTAAGTGTATCGTGCTGGCGTCCATGAATAATGAACTCCAGAAACAGCACGAGAGTATGGATATTGCATCCATATTCCTCCATTGCAAGGAATTGTATGGTGAACACTCCCGTATCGCGAGGTACGAAACCTCAAGGAAACTTTTCCAGATGAGGTTAGCTCCAGGATCGCCTGTTGGAGAGCACGTCCTCAAAATGATCACCCTCATTGAGGAACTCGCAAACTTGGGATGCGTGCTAGAGAATGATTTGTATATCGACTTGATTTTGCAGTCCCTTCCCCACACCTTCTCTCAGTTCGTGCTGAACTTCAACATGCACGAAATGGAAGCGGATCTTCCAAAGCTTCTCAATATGTTGAGGGTAGCAGAGACCTCCTTGAAAAATGAGAAGACCCTCGTTCTGTATGTTGGCCAATCATCTTCTTCTAAATCTAAAGCGAAAGCTAAAGGGAAGAAGAAGATGAAAGCCACCAAACTGAAGGGTGCGGTCAAGAAGGTGCAGGGAACGAACAAGGCAGGAAGGGTGAAGGCAGAAAAGAACGAGTGCTTCTATTGTCACAAGCAAGGGCACTGGAAGAAGGACTGTATGGCCTTCAAAGCCAAGGACATGAAGCAAGCAGTTGCTTCTGCTTCAGGTGTGTTCGTAATCGAAAATTGTCTTTCAGTAAACTCTACTTCATGGGTACTTGATACCGGTTCTGGTTCTCACATCTGTAATTCTTTGCAGGATCTGAGAAATAGTAGAGTACTGGGGCAGGTGATATGACTCTCCGGATGGGCAATGGAATGCATGTAGATGCAGTTGCAATAGGGGAATATCACCTAGGGTTGAATAGTGGACACATTTTGGTATTGTATAGCTGTTTTTGTATTCCCAGTATGTTGTGTAATATTATATCAGTATCTTTGTTGTCTAATAAAGGATATAATTTTGTGCTTGAAAGAAATGTCATGAACATTCTCCTAAATCAAGAACTGATTGGGTTTGGCACACTGGAAAACGACATATACATACTTAATCAACCTCAAATTTTCAATATTCAAAACACGCATAAAAGAAAGGCTCCAGATTTGAATCAAGCCTTCCTATGGCATTGTAGACTTGGTCATATAAATGAAACAAGGTTGACTAAGTTATATAAAGATGGATATCTAGATCCGTTTGAATATTCATCATATGCAACTTGTCAATCATGTATCAAAGGAAAAATGACCAAATCTCCGTTCACCGGACACGGAGAAAGAGCCACTGAACTCTTGGGACTAGTACACAGTGATGTATGTGGTCCGATGTCTATACATGCACGGAGTGGTCACTCCTACTTCATCAATTTTACTGATGACTTCTCTAGGTATGGACATGTGTTCTTAATAAAGCATAAATCCGAGGCTTTTGAGAAGTTTAAGGAGTATAAAATTGAAGTAGAGAAACAAACTGGTAAAAGCATCAAGACACTTCGATCTGATCGAGGCGGAGAATACTTAAGTACCAGTTTCCTTGAATACTTAAAAGCGAATGGAATTCTCTCTCAGCTTACTCCACCTTATACACCTCAGCATAATGGTGTATCAGAAAGAAGGAATCGCACGCTATTAGATATGGTGCGTTCAATGATGAGTAGTGCTGAGTTGCCACTTTCCTTCTGGGGATTTGCTCTAGAATCAGCCGCATACCTATTGAATAGAGTTCCAACTAAGTCTGTACCTACCACTCCATATGAAATATGGTGTGGGAAGAGACCATATCTCAAGTATATCAAGATATGGGGGTGTCCGGTATATGTTAAAAAGCATAATCCGGACAAGCTCGAAGCACGATCGGTTTTATGCAAGTTTGTAGGATACCCCAAGCATTCAAGGGGGTACATGGTCTACCACACTGAAGAACAAAAGGTGTTTGTCGCTCGTCACATTGTCTTCTTAGAAAGCGAATTTCTTGCAAAAGAAATTAGTGGGAGCGCGGTAGAACTGGAAGAAATTCCAGAACCTCAAACTGCAACCGAGGACTTAGAAGAATCTCAGATTTCAATAGAACATGACGAACCAACGCCACTCCGCAGATCTAGTAGGCTTTCTCATCCTCCTGAAAGATATTATGGTTTTCTTCTTGATGGGGATCGAGAGGATTGCATCATCGATGATGATGAGCCTACTAGTTTTCAGCAGGCTATGACGAGTAGCGACTCAGTGAAGTGGCTGGATGCAATGAGATCCGAAATGGAATCCATGTACACCAATAAAGTATGGACTTTAGAAGTTGCTCCTCCTGGGGTAAAACCAGTTGGGTGCAAATGGATCTTCAAAAAGAAGATTGGTACATTTGGACAAGTGGAAACCTACAAAGCTAGACTAGTAGCAAAAGGTTTTCGTCAAAGACCAGGATTGGACTATTATGAAACTTTTTCACCAGTAGCTATGCTTAAATCCATTCGGATCATGCTTGCCATTGCTGCCTTCCATGACTATGAAATCTGGCAAATGGATGTAAAAACAGCTTTTCTAAATGAACATCTAGAAGAGAGTGTTTACATGGATCAACCAGAAGGTTTCTTAGACAGTGGGAGCAGCGGAAGAGTGTGCAAATTGCTTAAATCCATTTATGGGTTAAAGAAAGCATCGCGGAGTTGGAACATCTGCTTTGATGAAACAGTCAAGGAATTTGACTTTATCAAAAATGTAGATGAACCATGTATTTATAGGAAGATTGTAGAAGGAGCAGTAGTCTTCCTCGTTTTATACGTCGACGACATACTACTGATAGGGAATGATATCCCTATACTACAATCAGTAAAGCTCTTCTTGTCACAGAAATTCTCTATGAAAGACTTGGGAGATTCATCATACATTCTGGGCATTAAGATCTATCGAGATAGATTTAATAGAATATTGGGACTTTCACAGTCCAGGTATATAGACACTATACTAAAGAGATTTAGTATGGAAGATTCCAAACGCGGTGATATGCCCTCTTGTCACGGAATCACCCTCTCCAAAGAGATGTCTCCAAAGACTGATAAAGAGAGGGCTCGTATGGGCATTATACCCTACGCTTCGGCGGTAGGATCAATAATGTATGCGATGTTATGTACCAGACCGGATGTAGCTTACGCACTTAGTGTGGTAAGCAGGTATCAGTCTGACCTAGGTGAGAAACATTGGATAGCGGTGAAGAAAATTCTCAAGTACCTGAGAAGGACTAAGGAGATGTTCTTGATTTACGGTAATAAAGACCTCCACGTAGAGGCTTTTACCGACTCCGGCTTCCAAAGTGATAAGGATGATTCTAAATCCATTTCGGGTTTTGTGTTTACCCTCAATGGAGGAGCGGTATGTTGGAAGAGTTCCAAACAAGATACCGTCGCAGACTCAACTATGGAGGCTGAGTATATAGGTGCTAGTGAAGCCGCAAAAGAGGCTGTCTGGATGAGGAAGTTCATTTCTGAACTTCAGGTGGTTCCGTCCATTGCCAATCCAATACCTTTGTATTGCGATAACAATGGCGCTGTAGCTTTAGCGAAGGAACCAAGGTCCCATCAGAAATCCAGGCATATCTTAAGGCGGTTTCACCTGATCAGGGAGATCGTGGATCGTCGGGAGATCGAGATACGGAGAGTAGACACAAAAGACAACACGGCAGATCCATTCACCAAGGCCATTCCTCAAGTACAGTTCGAGAGGCTTTTTGAGATATTGGGCATGCGGTACGCAAGCAACTGGATCCGGTAGAGACAGTGGGTACTCATTGCGCCAATTATAGGCCTTAGTGCAAGTGGGAGATTGTTGGATATATATGCCCTAGAGGCCTACATTGTATAGGATGCTTGGGATATGTATGTACATGACAGTCTTGCTTGATATGATAGTACGCTATTTGGTTTGACTTTGTCTTAACGTATAATATATTTTACTTGGTATTTATATATATGTTGATAAAGCCCATAGGGTGTTTGTCTGACTACCGGCGTTGTGATGGCAGTCATACTAGTGGGAGCTGGATAGTCAATAGGCACACCCTTAGATGTCCCTGGTCGCAGGAGTATCGAGATTGGGCATCGATACTCCGGAGTAGACTAGTGTATACATATCTAGACCCTGATAAGGGGCAATGGATTGGTCCCGCAACCATTGGTGGTGTTCACCTAAGATTGTATACAGATGCTCACTGGGTGTGAGTACACCGGACAGGACTCGCCGAGAACTGACTGGATGGTATTATACCTAACGTCAGATAGCAGTTCTCAGGTGACATGTGTGCAGATAGTCCGTTGACTTAAGGTCATCATTTGTCTCGTGTGAGTTCCCACTGTGCTTTGATTATTACCCTACCACGGCTCAAAGGAGTCGTGCAAACAGGTTTCAGTTGGGCACAGTCCCGAGCCACATGGAGGCAGTGAGCGACTGTTAGGGATTTGTCTCTCCCGGTATAGGGAGTTGATATCGCACTGTGGTCGTTTTGGTCATTACCATAAGTCCCTGGCCAGGGCTGATTGAGAATTACTGATGGAATGATCAGTAGATTCTCGGGTGGTCTTGAACCATACCGACACGACTTGTACGGTTATTAGGGGTCTGACGTCCACCACCTCCCTAGACCATACATGCGATACTCTTAGACGAACAGACCGGACTGTGCGGATATTGTCACAGACAGGCTCAGTAGGATTTCAGATGGGTAACCTCATCAGCTTTCTTATCGATAACTACCTGGGGACCGTTACGTACAGCTAGTGCCGCTTGCAGTCTGTGGTTAAACCCACTGCCAGCGTAGTAGTCGAGTCTTTAGAGTCCCACACAGAGATTTCCCAAACCCAGACGAAAAGATATAGAGGTCGTATGGTTTTACGACAAAGGTTCGGACGCATACGTGCTTGAACGCACGTACGACATTCGGACAGTTTTTTACTAGCCGGCTTTGGTTTAAGCCAGATTCTAGTATCAGGTTATTGGATTTATACAGTCTAAAGTTTTTCCGTGTTTTTACGGATGAGAGGGGCGTTCTCGTAATTTTCCGAGAAGCTTCTAGAAGGATGTGACATGGAGGGAGAGGTGGCATTTTCATTTAATGAATTAGTGACTCATTGTGAGTGATTCATCATGTCATTAATGCATTATTAAATGCTTAATGACTCACATAATGAATCACCCACTTGCATTAATGAAACATGATGAATAATCTCTTATTATTCATTTCTTTTAATTCATTATGTTTCATATATCAAGTGAGAAGCTTTTTCATTTCATATATTATTATCATTATCATCTTCTCACTCTCTCTCTTCAAGCTCTCTTTCCTTCACCAAAGCCTAATCCTACCCCTCATGAGTTGAGAACAAGGATTAGGAAAGACTAATTACTCCATAACCTATCTCTACATCACCTTAGCTATACTCTATTTAGCAACTAGAGAAACTAAGTAACCTCAAGTTTAGAGGTTATAGCTTGGATTAGGGTTCTCGGGTGGATCGTCTATCACGGAAGAAAGCCGAAGAGGACGTGGAGATCCAAAGAGGCCGTAGATAACATTAAGACGAAGGACTAGAACCGTTTGGTATAATCTCTTAACATAGTAGTTTAGAACTCTATTGCTTTTGTTAAAACTTGTTTAGCAAACGATTCATACGGTTAATCGATGTTTGATCATAGAACAAGATTGTTATTCATATTTCCGCCTCCCCATAAGTATTGGGGTGTTGAACATCGACTTACAAAACCTGATTGAATATATAGGTCCTATTAAATTTTTTATAATCGTTCGCGGTTCTGGAATCACTTCCAGTTCTACCATACTCCCACTACTGTTTTCTGAAAAAAATCCATTTTACTAAAACTGTGGCGGGTCAAGAACAATATCACTATTGATCTTCCAAATGGTAGAAAATCAACCCTCATCATAGCCAGGGTCAACCCACAAACAGCCATTACAAAAACGTGCCCTGAGTTATCCAGAGTCTGGTTTTAAGCATAAGCTGGACAACTCCCTGTACCTTAACATCGTCAAGGTATGAACCATTCTATATCCAATATAGAAACTTTGGCACTTATTTAATTGGAACCAGATTCAATTTATGCAACTGTCTCCAGTGCATATCAACTTAATGGAAAAGAGGCTAATCAGCATTACTCAACTTAGGAATCCATCCAATTATGAGTAACCTGAAAGAGAAACAAGTTACTCAAAACCATTACTATCATCTGAATACCAATCACAAGAATCTACATCTTCGATCTCTTTGATGAATCCTGATACTGGTGACACCTGGTTCTCTACTTTATTCTTATACCCACAACTTCTCAAAACTTAGACCTTATATTTGTATGAAACACTTGTCTAAAAACTAGAGAAGTCATAAGTAAACAGAACATAGTACGAGGACCTACCCCTTTGTCCTGATGGACACTGGACAACATACAATACTCTGTATAAGTCCGCTGAGTTGAATAACTCAAAAACCTGTGCGTCGTAGGTTGAAAACTGTACCCTGGCGATTTCCTCAAATATCACCAATTACAACGAATTCCGATATAATGAGGATAATTACCTAATTCCCAATAACTTACTCCCACTCATCATCTGTAAAACCATACAGATATGAGAATGAAACCTGGTAAATACATACCCTTGGAGTAAGTATCTAATCGGGAAAACAGTTTTCTTTTAACAATGCACTGAAACATGAAAATGTTTCGTAAGGGTATCCTGGTATTCATAGCAATGTCCCTTCCATAATCCAATTCATGACTTTAACCATATATTTCTTTGCTATCTTTCCAAATCCCTTTATTTGTCTTTAGTCGTTACCTTCTGTACACCATCGTTAGGCTAAATGGTTTTCTTCCTTCCCTACCGTTCGGCACCAACCTATGGTTTGGAAGAAGACTATCCAGTAAGCATAATAGGTGTACCCTCCTAAACCAAGGAGTACTCGCAACTTGAGAGAAGGTGATGATAAAAGACAACTGAATAATACCTTATTCTGTTAAAGGTGAGATAGGAGTGGCGATGAAGTACGCGGTTTGGTTGTGAATGATAACAGTCGCAATTTACTTTGCCCTCTTTCTAATCCCTTTATTTTGTCTTTACATATTACCTTCTGCACACCCTACTTAGGCTAATTGGTTTTCTTCATTCCCTACCTTTCGGCACCTGCTTATGGTTTGGAAGAAGACTATCCAATAAGCGTAATAGGTGTACTCTCCTAAACCAAGGAGCTCTCGCAACCTGAGAGAAGGTGATAATAAAAGACAACTGAATAAACCAATTCTATTTCTCCTGAACCTGGATCCATCCTCAAAGAAGTCCTTTCGAGTTCGTATATAACCATACGATGGATCTATCCAATGGAAGTGGATGTCCGTAGTAATACGGGGTGTTCTGAGAAATTCAAAAGGTAAAAGAAGGAGTGGAAATGACTTATGCAACTCAGACAATCCAAAAGCCAGTATTTTAAGAAGGTTCGGTGAACTTGGTCACTGAGTCATAGTTTAGGGTCGGTCAAAGGTCGCTGCCAAAGAGAGAGAGAAAAGAAACACTCTGCGTGCACTATAACCTAGATCAGAATGGTTATCGCTTTATCTAATCCGGAAACCTCCCACTGTACTGTCAAATTCTCCTCCAAACCTAAAAGAAGAATCAATCGGGATCACCCGAAGAGTAAACCAACTCATCAGTGGGAATCGGGATCCAACTCTCATCGCATGATAACGTGACGGAATGCATCCACGTTACTCAAACTTCTGAAGGTATGCGCATACTTGGCAAGTTTCAGTTTCTTTAGAAACTCCCGATATTATTTTTTCCCCATGCTCTTATAACCTTAGCGTTAGGTCAAAATGTCATAAATCACATGCCAAGTTCAACCCATCATTATCTTGTTATTTTGAACCCACCCGCACATGCCCTTGACGTTGGCCAAAATGGCAGAACGACTGTTCCAAACCAACTCATATATCTATGCAACAAATGAATACCCAACAGCTACTAAACACTATGACTTGGCGTTAGGTCAAAATACATAGCTTGAATACTACTGAATACCCAAAAGAAATGACGGAGGGCTACGGCTGGTTTTTGGCGAAAAACTTTTAACGTAGTGAACTTGATATCGCTGAAGAAACCTGATAGCTTTTTATAAAATATAGTGGCGAAAACCTTTTGCTAAAGAGATCACTCCCGGTGAAGGGATCTCGGCACTTTCCTCGTGGAATGAGGTGCAGGATATTCCAACTGAATACCGCGGTGCAAAGCAACTTGTAATTGATTATAGTAAAGTTATTACCCCGATGCAAACTTCTGCCCAAGGGGTCATTCCCGGTGAAGGGATATCGACCCTTGCCCAGTCGAATGAGGTGCAGGATATTCCAACCGAATACCGCTATGCAAAACAAAAGGAAACATCTTTGTAATAACACCTTTTAAATTTGTTCCAACAACTCCAAATGGGTTTGCTTTCCTTTGCATTGATCAGAATCAACGCAGTCCCATCAATTAATCACACCAGAAAAGAACGAAAATAAAATGTACGTATATGCCATCCGCATTCGTCACTGGGTCCCGTCATCACCCGTTAGGTTACTTAACTAACGACAGAGCGGGGACTGGACTAGCGCGGGTGTAAAACATATACAACATCTAATAGTATATAAACCAATATACAATAATCGCTCCAGGCGTGATAATATGCAACATTACAGAAAAGTAATAAGCATCACAGAACAATACAGATAAACTGGGATCCCCGAGTTTCACAGAGCCGCTGCTGAAACCCGACGTTTCCCTGGTCGTGTGGATAGCCTGTGCAATGAAACCTAGACCCCTACGGGTGCGGCAAGTTACCCGCCAAAACCTGAAGCGAGGCAGCCCACTACAGCATAGTGAATGGACCACCCTGCACTTCATGGAATTCGGTAATCTTGGACACCCCTCCTTGGGTCAACCTGTACCCCCTACGAGTGCGGCGAATAGTCTGCCAATTTTAGAGTGAGGCCCCTCTGCCTCTCAAAGCCATGAGATGCGGACCCGTTGCCCTCCAGAACCCGGCTATCCGTGCACTCCGTCGCGGGGTAAAACCTAGTACAGAAATAAAAAATATGTACAACGGGTACATCGACCTCAACCCGGTCGTGTCCCAAAAGAATATTATACAACAGGCAGTGCCGGCAGTCCACATGTTAGACGCTCGCCCCGCAATATCAAATGTACAAATAAATCCAAACTGCACTACCATTGCACACTGCTATCCACCACGACAAATCCGCAACATCCCAGCACAACACAGAACATCAACGCGAATGTCACGTTCGCAAACCCGTCTAAAAGAACTATAGCAATCAGACGCGGTTTACCGATCAAATGACATTCACGGTCGGAGATATAATGTAAGTACTGTAAACTAACATGTTTAAATTTCGATTGAATAAATATCATGAAGTGGGCCCCACGAACATCTGTTGAACAGTAACAAAATCTGGGCCCAAAACATATATCCCAAAAACCACAATTTCCACTCAAAAAGTCACTCTGCAAATTTGGAGCACAGATCTCACAGACGGGTCGTGGATGCGCGGTCAAACCCTAGGTTTGACCGCGTTTCCGCGGCGGTCTAGTAAGGTCATGTGACCAAATTTGTACGGTGTTCTTAGAAAACCCTGCTGAATTTTCTGTGATATGTAAAATTATTTTTAGAACCCTTTTAAAATCGACAGAAACTCAGAATTTGAAAATTGTATTTTTTGATATTCGGTCCGATCGATATTTTAAACGCGTTAGCACAAGTTAGTAAAGCAAAATGGTGAGGCTCTGATACCACTGTAAGTCTACGGTAGCGCCCCGACCGTCTACAGACTCCAAATGTGGAACAAAAACTTTTTAACTGGCGCTATCGTATACTATAACCTGGATCTGCCATTATTGCTAAACTAACAAACTGTAAAGAGAGTAGAAAGGTTATACCGAACGATCTGAGTCCTTCGTTCTTTAACCATCATCCCACGCTCTGTTGCGGCTGCTCCGATCTCGTCGATCTCCGATCTGCTCGTCCAGGTGGCACCACATCAACGATTCTTTAAACGGGCTCCCGCCTCTGACTCGAGGCAACTCGGTCGTCAAGTTTGCTAAAAGAGACGACCAAGAATGATGTAGAGAATGAGTAGAATACTTTGTCTCGTTACGTCCAAGGCTATGGACGAACGGTTAATGAAGTTGCCTTTTGGATCGATATGAAAATGAGATATGAATATGTTAATTTCCATACATCCAAAACTCTATCTTTTTTTCAACAACCATAATCTTCAAGTGTGTTAGAGAGAGGGGAGGAGCCGGCCATCATATAGGAGTGGGGGGTGAGTGTAGGAGAGGGGGAGGTGACAATAAGAGAAATATCTAGTGTGAACGCAAAGTATGAACACAATTAATGAAAATGATGAATCACTAACCAAGTCATCATGCATTAATTGAATCATTAAATGCAACCATGAGTCACTAAACACCTCACCACTTCTAGAACCTTCTAGAAGCATCCACACTCATCTCAAGAAAAGATAAATCCGTATTTAACCGAATGTTAAATACGGCTGTTAGAAAACTGGAAACTGGCAACTTCCAAAAGCGATCCTGAAACGAATTTCAGGATAACCCCGTAACTGTATAAATATACCCGCATTTGTATTACGACCGAATACAAATGCAACTGAGACAAAGATATTATATCTACTCAATATAATACTCGGATCCGGTTTAAACCAAAGCCCACCAGTATTATCTGCCCGAAAAATGACATGTGCGTAAACGCACGTGCATTTTCCGAACCCTGCCATAAAACCATACGGCCTCTACAACGTTTCGCCCAAACTTGGGAAACTGTCTGTGGGGGACTCTAATGACTCGTCGGTACCGTGGCAGTGGGTTTAACCACAAGCCGTCAGCGGCACTAGCTATGCGTAACGGCTGCCCATGGACTGACCTCAAGGGAGGCCGATGAGCGAACTCATCCGGAAACCCAACTGAGCCTAACAGTGACAATGTATATGCAGTCCGGTCCGTTCGCCTATGAGTATCGCATTTCTGCCTAGGGGGCTGGTAACGTCAGACCCCCAATAGCAGTATAAGTCATGTCGGAGTGAAGCCCAATAACACCCTGAGATACTACTGGAGTTCCTACCAGTAAATCTCCTGCCACGGCCATGGGCTTTGTGTAATGGCTCTCCTAGACACAGCACGATCTCACCCCCAATACCGGGAGAGACGAATCCCCTGCCGATCCGCTCACGTGCCTCGATGTGGCTCGGGACTGTACCCAAAAACTATCTGTTTGCACGACTCCTTTGAGCCGTGGTAGGATAGAAATCAAAGCACAGTGGGAACTCACACGAGACAAATAACGACCTCAGGTCGATGAACTAACATGTACACATGTCACCAGGGAACTGCTATCTGACGATATGTATAATACCAACTAGCAGGTTCCCGGCAAGTCCTGTCCGGTGTACTCATAACCCAATGAGCACCTATATACATCTTAGGTGATCCAATTGACACCAGTGGCTTGTGAGACCGGCCACCGCCCCTCGTCGGGGTCTCGACTGTATACACTAGTCTACTCCGGAGTATCGATGCCCTGTCTCGAAACTCCCACGACTAGGGACCACAATTAAGGATATGCGTATAAACCACCCAACTCTCACTTATATGATCGCCATCATACTGTTGGTAGTAAAGCAAGATCCTAAGGGCTCTATCAAAGTGGAACAGTGATCAGTTACCTGAAACTGTACACGACTGATAAAGGAAAACTAGATAGCATACTATCATCTCGAGTAAGACTGTCCTACCGGTATAGGTCCTCCGCAATCATTGCAACCACGTACCTGCGATCCAATAATTGACTCTGAGGGCACTATCTCCAACAGATACATGATGATGTATGTAAAGTCCCCTGTCTACACATACCAGTACCGGTTCTTTGTACTTCATTACATTCAATGATTATCTTTCAAGATTCGAACATGTGTTCCTGTTGAAACACAAGTCTGAACCTTTTGAGAAATTCAATGAATATAAGTCAGAAGTAGAGAACCAAATGTCACGACCCGAAAAGTACGGAACGTGACCGACACTTAAACTACGAAATGTCTCGAGGCGTACGTAATCTAAGTAAGACGAAACCCAGAAATCCAAACCAAGTAAAGCAGTAAAGTGAAGGAAAAAACAATTTTAAAGCAAGAAGTTTAACAACATAAGCCGAAGTACTGTAGGGTTCCTAGGCATCCTAATGAGGTCTCATAAGGCATCAACCATGCCAAAATAAAATTTTAACGGTGCCGAGAAACCCGACTACGGATCGTTGGCAAGAAAACTAGGCGAAAAAGCAAACTAGTTAACAACTTAACTAATGGGATATCGGAAATACAACCTTTGTAGATCCGGTGCTCCACCTCCATAGCTCCGCAATGAAGTCCTCTCGCTGTCCTACACAAATCCTGGGCTCTAGCGTCGGCTTCATCGGAGAATAGGCGAGCTAGGTCGTCGATGTCCATGCCGAAGATGATCTACGTCGAAGCATCGCAAGATCAAGCTCTCACTTCACCAAGTCAAGAAACTTGTGAAGGAAACACACTCTACTACTTGGCAAGAGATAGAGGATGAAGAAATAGGAAGTGGGTAGACTTTAGTTTTGGATTTCTCACTCATATCATCAATCCACCATTGATGTAGTCTAGGTTTTTCTTCTTTTGTTGAAGGAAGAAGAAGAAGAAGAAGAAAAGATATGATAAGTTCATTAAAAAAGAAAAGAAAAATCCATTCTTATCATAACATAACCCAAGTTAAGTGTAGAGAATTGACCAAGGTTAAAGAATGGTTAGGGTTAAGGAGATGAGACAAAAATGGTAACTTAATGAAAGCTTCATGAAGCTTCATGTTGAAAACAAAACTAGCCACCATTTTTGACTTCTTTTCCTTTTCTCATTTATCATTTAAATGCAAATGAAAAGATAAATGAATGAATAAAAGAAAAACCCTAATCATTTACTTAACCTAGGTTTAATTCATTACACTTAACAAAAAAGATATGTATCATCAAACATGATACAATCAAGTGCACAAAATCATATCGCATATGCAATGCGCACACCCGAGTGAGAAAATCCATTTAAAGTGAACCGATACTAGTTAATGCAAAGTAATATATCAAATATATAATTATTCATTAAATCATTAAATCAACACTTGATTTAACGATCCGGTCATATCGCATATAACCGACTAGTATCATTAGTAACAACTTATCGAATCAACACTTGATCCGATAACCCGGCTATATCGCATATAACCGATCAATGTCACATATCGCGAGAATAGAATACAGTATCACATACTGGTATCATTCTCGGTCCCGCACATATCTCATATGCACTCCTATTTCGTTTCGCTTGAGCCAGGAAACCTCTGTGTAGGACTCTAAAGACTCGTCAATACGCCGGCAGCGGATGATGATCATATCAAACATCCACAAGCCGCAAGCGGTCTGCTAAACGTAACGGCCACCCGGGTATTGAGCGATCTGAAGATCGACGAGCAAGCCCGCTCACACTCCAGTGAATCCAACCAGTAACTTTTCCGTACAGTCCGGTCTGATCGTCTAATATGTCGCATATCTCCCCTAGGGGTGGTAAACGTCAGACCCCAATAGCTCAATAAGTCGTGTCGATATGAGGTCTATAACAATTCGAGAAACTACTGGTAACACTTACCAGTAAATCTCAGCAACCCTGGCCAGGGATTTCCTGTTATAGCCAATCGAACACAGCACAACATCAACTCCCTATACCGGGAGAGACGAATCCCCTCTTATCGCTCATTGCCTCCATATGACTCGGGAATGTACCCAAAAACCACCGTTTTGCACGCCCTCTTGGACGTGGTAGGATGGAAATCAAAGCACAGTAGGAACCACACAAGACTCTATGACGATCTCGGGTCAACAGACTACTCTGTACCAGTGTCACCAGAGAACTGCCATCTGACGTGAGGTATAATACCATCTGGGAGTTCTCGGCGAGTCCGTCCAGTGTACCCAGTCTCCACTGAGCACCCGTATATCATCTCTGATGTCAAACACCAATGGATATGGGATCATCCATCGCCCATCTGTATGGGTCGAGAAGGTACACGCTAGTCTACTCTGGTATATCGATGCCCCGTCTCGATACACCCACGACTAGGGACTTTGAAGGATGTACTTATGGACTACCATGTCCCCACTAGTATGATCCGCATCATAGTCCAGGTAGTCAAGTACAGATCCTAAGGGCTTTACCAATATGTAACAGAGAGACAATCAGTATACACGTTAAGGTAAAGAGCAACCAGATAGCATACTATCATGTCGAGCAAGAAAGTCCTCCCTATATATGTCCCAGCATCCACTACAATATACATCCAATGTACAGTAATGGCCTCTAGGGCATACATATAACTAACAATCTCCCACTTGCACTAGGGCCATCTGTAGCAGTGGTTGTAGTATCTCATACTCAACCATCCCATAAAAATCTCTCTCTGGGAACAGGCCTTTATGAGTGGATCCGCTGTGTTGTCCTCTGAGTCTACTCTCCTAACCTCGATCTCCCTGGAGATCAACCATCTCCATGATCAAGTGATACTGCCTTAGAATATGTCTGGATCACTGATGGGACCGGCGTTCCTTGGCAAAAGCCATAACTCCATTGTCACACAATGGGAGGAACATAGTTCATCTCATGAACCAATATACACCCAGACAGCCTCTTTGGTAGCATATTAAGTAGCGATGTATCCAGCCTTAATCGTCTAGTATGTCTCGGTATCTAGCTTGGAACTCTTCCAACATACCGTCCCTTTACTGAGGGTTAAGACAATGCCTATGACTGACACTCAGTCGTCTTTATCACCCTGGAACCCTTCCAATGATTCTCCCCAGGATCGATTGATACCATCTCACTACAACTAGTGAGAATCCTAACATCCAATTAGATCTATCTCATAGATCCAAACTCAGGATTTAGGAGGTATCACTTTGATCCTATATGGAGAATCATTGTGATAAGCGGAGATTGACCGAGCGTAGCATAGGAAACTTCTTTCTTATCAAGAGTATGTCATCCACGTACTCTACGAGGATCAGCACCATACTCCCTACTACCTTTTTGTTTATACAAGGTTCATCTACCATTTTGATAATGTCAAACTCTTTGACTAACTCATCAAAACAGACGTTCCAACTCCGCGATGCCTGCTTTATCCTATAAAACATCTTGCACACGTTTCCGCTGCTCCCACTGTCTATGAAGCCCTCTGGCTGTATTCTTATAGACGTTCTCTTCTAAATCATTATTTAGAAAAGTAGTCATGGCACCCAACCACCAGATATCATAGTCATGGTATGTAGCCGTGGCAAGTAGGATCTGGATGGACTTAAGCATAGATCCTTAGAAAAAGTTTCATCATGATCCACACCTGGTCAATGATGCAAACCTTTAACAAGTCTAGCTTTGAAAGTCTCAACTTTTCCATGTACACCAAGTAATCTTCTCAAGATATACTTGCTCCTGATGGGGATTTAACCCTTCAGATATAGCAACCAAAGTCCATACTTTGTTGGTGTATAAGGAATCCATCTCAGATCACTAAGCATCCAGCCATTCTTATAGAGTCTTACTCCTGATGGCCAGCTCGAAACTAGTTGGGTCATCATCTCATGATGCAATCCTCGCTCCCACTGTCATAGAGAAACCGAAGTATCTCTCTGGTGGGTGAGGAACCCTACTAGATCGGCGGAGAGGCTGAGGTTCATTGGTAATTATTGAATCCTTTGGTTCTGTCAAATCATCAGCTGCATTTTGTATAGCTGGAACCTTTCCAGTTCTACATTATAGACTTTGCCTCGAGCTTGTCCGGATTTTGCTTTCAGACATAGGCCGGACAACCCCAAATCTTAACTAGCTTAAGACATGGGCTCTTCCCTTTCCATATCACATATGAAGTGGTAGGCAAGTGATTTGATTCGAACCCTATTCAATAGGTATGCAGCTTCTCAAGCGCATAACTCCTAAAAAGGAAACAGGTATCTCAGTAGTACTCATCATAGAGCACACCTCAACATATAGGGTGTGATGGCTCCGCCCCGTTATACCATCGTACTATGGTGTATACGGAGGAGTAATGCTGAGAGAGAATCTCATTCTCCTTTAGAATAGTCTATAAATTCCGTGCTCAAGTATTCTCCTCCTTGATCTCATCAAAGGACATAATACTTATACCCTTATTAGTTCCCTACTTCTAACTCATATTCTGTGAATATCTCAAAAGGTTCGGACTTGTGTTTCAACAGGAACATATGTCTGAATCTAAAGAGATCATCAGAGAATGTAATGAAGTACAAAGAACCGGTCTTGGCATGTGTAGACAGGGGACCTTTATACATCAACATGTATCATCCCAAGAGTTTATTAACTCTTTCTCTGTTTCCAATAAACAGAGCTGGTGTCATTATATCTTTGTGACATAACTAGCGAGTTTCACAAGATGTAAATTCAAACTGATTTAAATATGCATCTACATGTAACTCTAGCTAGTCGGGTCACATTGATCTGACCTAGTCTACAATACCTCAAGAAGGATTCGTTCATTTCTGAACTTTTCTTCTTGTGTGTGTTCCGTATACTAAGAACTGTAGTTTGATTTAGAACATCAATGCTTTTAGATAACGTGCCTGAATCGATCAACTTTTGATATAGGAAATGTTCAAAACATTATCCAATAATACAAAATTATATCCTTTCTTTACTAATAAAGAGACTGATATGATTTTGTATATCAGGTTCGGTATCTAATAACATTTGTTCAGAATCAATGTATTGGTAATACAGGGTGACAGTGACCAACAAACTTGGCTGCAACTCTTGCCCCGTTTTTCTGCCTCATGAAACTTATCACCCGTTCTCAGTTCTCTACCTTTCTGTAGCCCTATGTAACAGATTACATATGTGGGATCCTGATCCGGTATCACATACCCAGGACGTAAAGGATACTGAGAAACAGTTCTGTATAATGAACACACCCGAAGATGATGCATCAGCATGCACTCTCTTCGTTTGGGCGGCACGGAAATTCTGGTAATCCCCTATTTCCTGCTCTGTCTTATAACAATTATAAGTTGGAGCGGGACCAACGTTCCCCAGCTCAGTATAAAAAGCGGGTTCGGTCAATATTCCGTATTATTATCTTGATTAAGGCGTGATATGGTCGCTACCTAGAGAGAGAGAGAAGAAAACACTCAGCGTGCGCTCTGTCAAGAATAGATTGGTTTTTATTTTATCTAATCAGGATGGCTCCCACTGCTTTTTATCAAATCTTCCTTCAAACCCCAAAAGGAAAGACTAGCCGGGATTAATTACACACTACAAGTTCGCCAATCTTTCAGCCAGGCCAGTGTCGGTACTTTGAGGGAGGTCCCCCGTGCTTTCGCACGAACCTAATTAATGTAAACCTCGTTTTCCCAGAGGCGTAACCCCGTTGACACCTTTCTAGACACCTACTTGATCGGCTAATTGTAATGTATAAAACTCTCCCAGGAGTAACTCTTACTCGCAGCGTGTATCGGGATCCAACTATCTCATAGAAGGTATGCAATCTCATTGCAAATTTCAACACTTGAAATTCCCGATAATATTTTGCCCCTAGCAGCTATATGACCTTAACATAGTCAACAAATCATAAGTGCTAGTCAAGTTCAACCCGTCATTTCCCGATTGAATTAAACCCACCTGCACGACCCTTAACATAGTCAACAAAGTCGCACGACTAGCCTAATCCAATCACATCATATGCTTATGCAGATAAGCACTAATTAGCTACCGCACACTACGCCTTAACATAGTCAACAAACGTAGCACGAATACTAACCAGTACTTATCTGAAATGACGGAGGGCTACGACAGGTTTTTCTGAAAACCTATTGCGTAATGAACATGATATCGTTGTAGAATCAAATGATTTTGAAATGGAGTGTTTTTGAGGCTTTTCTAGTTTTGCTAAAGGAGTCACTCCCGGTGAAGGGATCGTCGGTCCTTTCCTCGTCGAATGAGGTGCGGGATATATCATATATATCACTGTGCAAAGCAAAAACACTAAAAACCAATCAAAAGACAAACTGAGTGTGTAGCATCTGCCAGTTATTGCTAAAGGAGTCACTCCCGGTGAAGGGATCTCGGTCCTTTCCTCATCGAATAAGGTGCAGGATATATCACATATACCTCTGTGCAAAGCAAGAACTGTAGCTACCTGTTTTATTTTGAAATTCGATTCTACAACATCTTAGGTTTCTTTTATTTCATTAATCTCATTAATGAAGTCCCATCATTTAAATTACCTAAACATCACAGATAAATACGACGTACACTTATGCCATCCGCATTCGCCTCGATGTCCCCTCGTGCACCGTTAGGTTAGGTAACTAACGGCAGAGCGGGGCAGGGCTAGCGCGGGTGTAAAACATAAGTAACGTCTATATAATATATCATATATACTATATACTATATCTATCACAGAACATCACATGATCACATCACAGATATCGCCGCAGAAGAAACATATGAAATATTGGATATACTAGGACGTCCGTGTTTTCAATACGAGCCAGTATAAAACATGGATTCCACGGTCGTGATGAATAGCCAATCCCACACCCCAAGACCCCTACGAGAGCGGCAAGCAAACCTACCAATTCTAGGGTTAGGAGACCCGGACTCGACTCCTCGAGTTGGTCTCCCACTGGACCCCAGAACCCGGTTACTTGTGCTCCCCTCCTTGGGTCTATCCTAGTGCAGAAAAGTAAATAATATACAACAACGGTGACAACTTCCGCAACCTGGAAGTGCCCCAATAAAAGAATATTACATACAAGTTTTTACATGAATGAAAATGAAAAACACTCATCTCACATTAAAAAAACCCCGGCTATTCAAACACGACGATCCAATATAACATATCCAGCAACACATAACATCACATGTCATCAACGTAAGTAAATATACGCATCCCAATTGTCGTTGACATATAGCAACGAAACCGGCGATATCACATATTACACTTACGGTCACAGAAAAGAAAGTGTAAAACTACAACAGTTGGAATCTGCAACCTCTTTAGACATCACATGCCTAATCAAATGAATTACTTAGATATCACATGCCTAACAATTATAAACCCCGCATTTTAGTCTCGTTATCGAAAACACTTTTCAATATCAAGTCGGGCAATTCAACAAGATTCCCGAAAAACTGATCGAATGCTCGTCGCAAACTTTAGTAGGAGGCCGCACCCCTGATACCGTCGACGAAGTGCACCAAGGCGGAACACCCCTGCCGCGAGCACCCGGACGGATGCTTTCAGCGACGGGGTTCTCCTACAGTCACTTGGTCGGGGCTATGGGGTGAGGCTGTCTATTAAGTTTACCCGGCGAGTATCCGCGTACGCTACGTGATTGCAACGGACTTTTGATCACATCAAAATTCCGTGGCAACCGATCAAATGAGACTAAACTGCTATGTTTATAACATTCATCTAGTCATCTCATAACTATTTGCGAATTCCAAGTATTGTATCACATTCCGGATAAATAGAAAATGCTAAACTTTTCGATCGAACAATCGAACACCCAAGTTTTCCCGATCAACCGAATGAAATAAGTTCAAAGACATTCACTTCATGCCTCAGTACCAACGGTCCAGCCGTAGAAGGGTCAAGCCAACGCCTCACATGTGGCACGCCGTACTGCCCCAAACCCTAAGGTTCAAAGGGCAGTTCAAGACGGTCACATAATCGAGTTAAGGTTTGTTGTCTTCTAGAGGGACCATCGCGTTACCTGCACTACTCAGAACGTCCTTAAACCACGGAAAAATCCAACACTTGGAAATTTTCCGGCAGGGGAAAAAGTGGGTATTTATGTCCGGTCGAAATTTCTAACATATTCTAAAATATCCGAAAAACACATAGACAAAATTAGACAATCCGATCTAATGTACGAACTCCTAATACAACCCAAAAAACTCAACTCTTGATTTCAGAAAAAAAAAATTCCCAGGAAAACCAACACTGCAAAATAGGAATTACTGTGCAAAATTGAATGCCTAATAAGACAAAACGGCCGCGGAAGCGCCGCATTAGCATGCTAATGCCGCGGTTCCACCGCACTTTTGAGGGATCATTGGTTACTTTTTGCACCGTAATTCTTAGAATTTCCTGCTGATTTTTCTGCATATTTTTAATTCTCAAAAATCCACGAAAACAGAAAATGTCCAGAGAGCACTTTCAAGTCGGGGTTTCGGGTCGATCGGACTTCTAACTCCGTCTACGCATCGCCTAAGGCTCTAGCTAGGCTCTGATACCACTGTAGGGTTCCTAGGCATCCTAATGAGGTCTCATAAGGCATCAACCATGCCAAAATAAAATTTTAACGGTGCCGAGAAACCCGACTACGGATCGTTGGCTAGAAAACTAGGCGAAAAAGCAAACTAGTTAACAACTTAACTAATGGGATATCGGAAATACAACCTTTGTAGATCCGGTGCTCCACCTCCATAGCTCCGCAATGAAGTCCTCTCGCTGTCCTACACAAATCTTGGGCTCTAGCGTCGGCTTCATCGGAGAATAGGCAAGCTAGGTCGTCGATGTCCATGCCGAAGATGATCTACGTCGAAGCATCGCAAGATCAAGCTCTCACTTCACCAAGTCAAGAAACTTGTGAAGGAAACACACTCTACTACTTGGCACGAGATAGAGGATGAAGAAATAGGAAGTGGATAGACTTTAGTTTTGGATTTCTCACTCATATCATCAATCCACCATTGATGTAGTCTAGGTTTTTCTTCTTATGTTGAAGGAAGAAGAAGAAGAAAAGATATGATAAGTTCATTAAAAATGAAAAGAATAATCCATTCTTATCATAACATAACCCAAGTTAAGTTTAGAGAATTGACCAAGGTTAAAGAATGGTTAGGGTTAAGGAGATGAGACAAAAATTGTGACTTAATGAAAGCTTCATAAAGCTTCATGTTGAAAACAAAACTAGCCACCATTTTTGACTTCTTTTCCTTTTCTCATTTATCTTTTAAATGCAAATGAAAAGATAAATGAATGAATAAAAGAAAAACCCTAATCATTTACTTAACCTAGGTTTAATTCATTACACTTAACAAAAAAGATATGTATCATCAAACATGATACAATCAAGTGCACAAAATCATATCGCATATGCAATGCGCACACCCGAGTGAGAAAATCAATTTAAAGTGAACCCATACTAGTTAATGCAAAGTAATATATCAAATATATAATTATGCATTAAATCATTAAATCAACACTTGGTTTAACGATCCGGTCATATCGCATATAACCGACTAGTATCATTAGTAACAACTTATCGAATCAATTCTTGATCCGATAACCCGGCTATATCGCATATAACCGATCAATGTCACATATCGCGAGAATCGAATACAGTATCACATAATGGTATCATTCTCGGTCCCGCACATATCTCATATGCACTCCTATTTCGTTTCGCTTGAGCCAGGAAACCTCTGTGTAGGACTCTAAAGACTCGTCAATACGCCGGCAGCGGATGATGATCATATCAAACATCCACAAGCCGCAAGCGGTCTGCTAAACGTAACGGCCACCCGGGTATTGAGCGATCTGAAGATCGATGAGCAAGCCCGCTCACACTCCAGTGAATCCAACCAGTAACACTTCCGTACAGTCCGGTCTGATCGTCTGATATGTCGCATATCTCGCCTAGGGGTGGTAAACGTCAGACCCCAATAGCTCAATAAGTCGTGTCGATATGAGGTCTATAACAATTCGAGAAACTACTGGTAACACTTACCAGTAAATCTCAGCAACCCTGGCCAGGGATTTCCTGTTATAGCCAATCGAACACAGCACAACATCAACTCCCTATACTGGGAGAGACGAATCCCCTCCTATCGCTCATTGCCTCCATGTGACTCGGGACTGTACCCAAAAACCACCATTTTGCACGCCCTCTTGGACGTGGTAGGATGGAAATCAAAGCACAGTGGGAACCACACAAGACTCTATGACGATCTCGGGTCAACAGACTACTCTGTACCAGTGTCACCAGAGAACTGCCATCTGACGTGAGGTATAATACCATCTGGGAGTTCTCGGCGAGTCCGTCCAGTGTACCCAGTCTCCACTGAGCACCCGTATATCATCTCTGATGTCAAACACTAATGGATATGGGATCATCCATCGCCCATCTGTATGGGTCGAGAAGGTACACGCTAGTCTACTCTGGTATATCGATGCCCCGTCTCGATACACCCACGACTAAGGACTTTGAAGGATGTACTTATGGACTACCATGTCCCCACTAGTATGATCCGAATCATAGTCCAGGTAGTCAAGTACAGATCCTAAGGGCTTTACCAACATGTAACAGAGAGACAATCAGTATACACGTTAAGGTAAAGAGCAACCAGATAGCATACTATCATGTTGAGCAAGAAAGTCCTCCCTATATATGTCCCAGCATCCACTACAATATACATCCAATGTACAGTAATGGCCTCTAGGGCATACATATAACTAACAAGTATACATTTTTAAAATCTCTAGTCTTTTCTGAAAATTTCGGCAGAGTTTCCATTGTAAATACTAACCCCAAATGGGTACAAATCCTGATAAAACATATATAATGAATAAAGGCATCCCCAAGTTGGAGCTAGCTCTTCGTCAATCGACAGCCACAACCACGCAATCAATTTAATATAAAACGCCAAAGGGAGAGGATCAAAACTCAAAAGGAAACTCAAAACATCAAGAAAACCCATAATAATACAACGCGCGACTCTAAGGTCGAAAATAATATACACTGGTATTCAAGTTCAATCAAATAAACAAGTCGGGTTGATGGAGTTTTACTAGATACAATTGAAATAACAATATAGAATGGTGGTCCTGATGCAAAAGATCCCACCTACCAAAGCAATCACCCAGAAGGAACAGTGTGTCAGCAAAGCCGCAACGAAAGCTGTATGGCAAAACCTGCAAGGAACTGTAGCACAACGGGGGTGAGTTGCCAACTCATGAGTAGAAAACATCTATGAGTAGAAATTGCATGTATGACGCTATCCAAGGTCATAACAAGTAATATCCTCAAATAAATATCCTGGTCCATCTATGTATACGTAAAATACCACGTGCTCGTGTCAGTGCCTCAGATAGCAACATATCAGATATAAGATGTATGAATGCATTACGAATGAAATAGAATACATCATGAATGAGACAACTGTTTTCTTTTATTAATGAGATTTCTGTATGTATATAAATCGCGTATCATCAATGAAATCGACAGATAAAACAGTGTCCAGCATCGACACAAAACATAAATCTCAGTATCTCAATACCTCAGGCTCCAGCTATCCGGACTGGCCTGTATCATCAAATCTCAATATCTCAGTGTCTCAAATCTCAATATCTCAATACCTCGGGCTCCGTTAGTCCGGATCGGCCCATATCATCAATCACACGACCACGAACGGTATCCTCCAGATATCCGCCGCGCCAGGTAAAATCACCGGTAGGCAGTCTGCCCCTGCCGGGCTCATCGTCTACAACTCGAGCTTCTTGCCCCGGGGTACCTTACCGAGCCCACCATATACCCGAGACGGTTCATCCAACTTCTCGAATCGGGTCTCGAAAACATCTCAGAACCGAGAAAACACCATGGTGGACAATACTCAACATGTCAAGGAAAACCGCATTTTTATCTTTAAAATAATTCATCAGTTTACAAAACTTTCACATGCGGCTTCCAAATCCAGAAAATATCAATAAGAATCTGAAATCGTCAAGTCACCATGTCAATAACAATGAAAACCGGCATAAATCTCTATAATACTACATGACCAATGAATATATGAATGCATCTGATATTATGCAATAAATGCAATAGTTAATTAGCATAAGAAAGCTATAACATGTTGCAACTATCAACTAGCAAGCCATGTCCATGAATAGTATTTTCTAAAGTATACGTGAAATGGCAATTACCGATGATGATGTGTGTGAGCCGGAAAGCAGGTGTACGTGGAACATACGCATCATTGGTAATGGTGCTGGTGTCCTGACAGTAGGGTTTCATGATAATTACAGATAACATATGTACAAGCATGCAATGCGATGAAACATCATGAATATACAGAAAGTGATGTAGTAACAGCAACACTGAAAAAATATACCTACCCAATATACGAGTCATACAGTTTGGTATTTAAAAATACTCACGATACTCCACTTTTGAAAATAAGTATGTCTCGAACCCAGTAAAAGGGTAAGGGAATCCACCTAAGTCTGAGTCGATTTATATATATATCTAGTAGTCGGTGATCTCGCCTCAATAGTATCCTGTTCGGTACAATAAATAATATGACATCCTCGAGTCAAGAGTGCGGATCAAGTCTCATAACTATATCTCGTACGGTAAATCTATCGTACGACATCCCAAATATGGGTACGGTTCTGTCATGACCCGAAATTAGCACGTAACGGCCCTAATACTACGCAACGTCGATAGGCGTAACGTAGTAAAAGAAAGCCAAAACCCAGAAATCTAAACCAAAGAAAGACATGAAAAGATAAGAAACATTATTTAAAAGTCTTTGAAATCATAACCCAAATTCTTTATAAGTCCAACTTTCTTTCTTTAAAATTTTGGCAGCACCTCCTTTGTAAAAACTAGCCCCAAAAATAGGTACAACATAAATATAATAAAGCATCCCCAAACGAGAGCAAATACACGCCCAAAGGAGGAAAACAACCACCGTAACAAATATACGACGCCGAAGCGAAGAAATAAAAGACGATAGAAAGAAAACTGTATAAAAGACAACAAGTCACAAAATAATATACAATATCGTCCTCACACAAGTCTCTAAGTCAAACATGAAAGTAGTAGATGGAGAGTACAAGGATACAACGAATATACAATACATAACGAAAAACCACAAAACCCACCTAAGCAAAACAGCACACTGTGAGCCGATGCGGTATCCATAGCAAAAGATGATAGATAGATGAATAGCCTGCCTCGACTACTCTGGGGAACACCCTGCAAAACAACTGTGGCACAACGGGGGTGAGTTGACAACTCGAGAATAGTAAATAACATATGCAGGTAATCGCAAGTATGCACGTACAACGCGAATCTAACATATGCAATTAATATCAATATAAGTTCATATGAATGCAATAATCATGAAAGGTACACTAGCAGGTATAACTAATACATGAAGCAAAATAATATGACAATCGGCATGCAATAATCATGCAATAATGATATGAAAACGTATATATGCAACAGTCATGAAAGGTACTCTATCAGGTACTACTAATACATGAAGCAGTGCATAAACAATAAATGTGGAGTATGGAAAGAAATATGTCATTTCTACGGAATCCTGACATCGTGGTAGGATCACAATCCCTCAAGACAATCCAAATCCCAATTCCTCAAATCATCCCCCAAATTGGCTCTCATATCATATAAGTCTCACAAATCCTGAATATACAATATCGAATAAATCTCATATATCCTGAATGTACAAATCAGCAAAGTCATATATATCCTGTATCCAAAATCAAATGAATCACCTATATCCCAAATCCAATATCAAGTAAGAATCTATCATCCTAAATATATTTGCATGAATAAATATGATGATGTATATAAATTAAAGTCAATACACATATATTAGCGTCCCATTCCACTAATATTGGTGTAAGGGCATATATAACAGCGTCCTAACCCACTGTTATATATACAAAGAAGTAAAAATGTCAATACACATATATTAGCATCCCATTCCACTAATATTGGTGTAAGGGCATATATAACAGCGTGCTAACCCACTTTTATATATACAAAGAAGTAAAAAGGAATATCATGAAAACAATGTGTCAAGTATCGATACAGAAATACTGATCTATCAGGTGCTGTCACCAAGACTGGCACCCTGATAGGTACGTATCATACGCTATCTGAAAAGCACAAGTACCTAGCTCTGACCCTCGTCTTCCCACGTATCGATACGCACATGACTCAAAACGGTATCCCCATGATTACCACCGAGTCATTGGTAATATCACCGGTAGGTACTTGCCCACCTTCCAGGCTCAATCGGCATGGACCATCGATCAATCTTGCCGAGGGGAACCGTACCAGGCCCCACCATGTACTCTCATACAGCACCCGACTCTCGTATGGAGTATATAATCAGAACCGATAAATCTCATGGTGGATGCCGAAATATCATATCAAGGGAAACCGGGTTTTTCAAATAATGCAAAATTTCATGAACTCCCACGGTCCCCAAATCCATAAAACATCATGAAAAAATCCATATCACAATGCGAAAATCCATGAATATAATATATGCAACATAAAGCTGAAATGTAAGCATATAAAGGAAAAGCCGCTAATTAACTGCAACAAGTTAATATAAATATCATGCGATTCCTAATTTTCTCCAATTCTAAATAACATCAAGTAAAGGTAAACATGTAGCTATAACCAGATGTATGTGTAAACATAAGGGTATAGCAAGTTATATATATCTACCTATAAGAAATGATGTAGTATACCCCCCTGGGTATAAGTAAAATATGTGTGCAAGGTATACCTGTAGCTATGTCATAAAGTGTGTATGCACCTATCACTAATGTTACAATACCCTATAGGTATACAGGTATCTAGCATGTAAGTATGTGAAAGCATATATGTAAGCATGTAGGTATACAGGTATGCTATAAGTCATATGCGATAAGAAATATGAATCAATGTCTCATTGTCCCTAACCAAGCAATATCATATCTATAGGTGTGTTTTGCGTGACATGGTAATTATTGACGGTGTGTGTGGCATACAATCAGTGCTCGTGCAACATAAGCCGTCAGTAATGGTGCAGTGTCCTAAGGATACTAGTCCAAGCACAACAATAACTAAGCAGTAGGGTAAATCCGCAAATTCTAAATATGACATAGAATATGCGACAAAAGTAAATTCTCTAGCCCAGACGCATAACGCCATGCGGGAGATTTCCCTGTAGATGTTAAATCTACTCACCAACGCTTCAAACTAGGTGAAGTCTACCACCTGTTCTCCCCTGGTAGCAGTGTCCGAAGTCCCCGCCTGAGAACCTGCAACATTAAACAATAAAACAAGTATATATTAATAATAGACCCAAAACACGTACAAACTACATTAGACCGACACAACAGCACAAAACATACTCTCAAGTTTTCGTATTGTGGCTAACGTGCGTAGCGACACGACGAAACTAACCCAAGAGCAAAACCACACAAAGTGCGCGATTCGTGTCTTATAACGTATCGCGCTTAAACGAAACACTACAAACTACCTAAGTGATCCCAGATTTTGCATACAGAGAAAACTCAACAATCAAACAAGACCAAACTTACCCAAACCACAGCATAGACCTACCCAGAAAAACCCAAACCCCAACTCTCCCACGAAGCCGAGGTCGCCGGATTGCGCTTCAAATGTCGCCGGCCGAGTCCGAGATCCTAGGGTTCGTGCTCCAGGTGAGGTCCTATGGTCACTGGTACAACACAACTACATTGTTTGGTTTTCTCATAAAATCTCTGGGTCACAGCAGATCACATATGTCACATATAGGCACTAAAATACGATATTATGCACAAAACTAAACTTTAAACAATCTAAACTAAAACTAACAAGCTAAGCTACACTAAAAACACATAAACAACAGCAAAAGAACATTACCTACACAAAAGAACTCAAAGATCCTAGCTTTGCATGCTCCTAGGCATCCAAGAGGCAAAAGGTGAAGAAAGATGTGATTTTTGTGAGATTGGATTAGATTTTGTGATGGATTTGTGTTGGAAATGGAGAGTGTTCAGTTTGATGAGAGAGGAAAAGAAATTGAGATGAGAAATGAGTGTGAGGGAGAGAGTGAGAGAGTGTATGAAGAGAAGAGAAGAGAGAGAGGTGAGCTTAAGGGTAAGAACACCACTTGCATTAATGCACACTTAATGCATTCATACCACTCATCTTGCCACCTCCTCTCATCCGACAAATATCTCCTCTTTCTCACACAAAATATCTAAGGTAAGGATTAAGGATTAAGCAAAGGGTTTAAATCAAGGATTAGCTTAAGGGTCAAGGTTGCTAAGATCAAAATTAGCACAAACAAACCCTCACATTTACGTGCACACGTGCGTGCATGCTTATAACAAAAAATAATAAATTATTAATTAAATGTTATAAAATGTGAGGAACCCGAATTGGTAAACCTTTTACAATAAACCCGCATTAACGTCTAAATGAACACTAACCAAAATCTAAGGTGTTACAATCTCCCCCTTATAAAAAATTCGTCCCCGAATTTAAAATTCGTCCCCGAATTTAAAATTCTCACTAAGCGTACCTTCAAAGAGAAGATTAAAAATCTCCCAAATCTCGCTCGCAGCCTCTTAAATGATTACCTCACTATACGGCTACGTCCAAGAAAACGCTTCACAGATGGCAAGACCCTTGACCGAAGTTTCTCCACCTGCCGAGCCATTAACACAATTGGCTGCTGGTGAACGAAAAGATCGCGTCCAAGCTAAATGTTCTGGTGCTAAATCATGTAAGAAAGGTCATGAAGGTAATTTCATAGTATCGACACAAGGAATACGGGGTGAATACTCAATAATCTGGGCGGAAGTGCTAAATTAAAGGCAACGAAACTAACTCGCTTTAAGGATCTTAAAAGGACCTACAATCCTGGGATAAGCTTCCCAAAACTCAACACGTCATTTATCGGAAAAATCCATAGGAATGCATGATCTGCCACTGCGAACTCAAGTTTACGACCAACAAGGTCGGCATAAGACCTCTGTCCGCAATGGACAATTCTCATCCTGACCTAAAACAACTGGATCATCTCCGAAGTTTCTAGACTAGATGGGGTCCAAAAATCCTACTACGCAGAGTCAGAAAAACAAACTGGTGATCGACACGACCTAACCCCTATACCTAATGGTTGCCAATTAGAGTTCCTCCTGATCACAGCTATCGAAGGAGAACCCTAACAATGGCGAGTGACGATCCCCAACTGCCGACAACACTAAAACGTACGCACAAGCATATCCTCCATAGTCGGTATAGCCCGCTCTCACACAACCATCATCCTGCGGATGGAAAGATGGAGCTAAAGCTCAACCAGTACACAAGGCTTCCTGAACTCCTGCCAAAGACGGCAAGCAAACATGGTGCCTTTATTGGATACAACCCATGAAGGAACTCTGTGCAACACACAAACTTAACAAAGAACAACTGAGCAAACTGAGAAAAACCGGACAACAAACATCCAAATGGAGTCACACCTTGTCTAACCCTGGATAGACACCAAAACAAAATTCGTGGAGATCTGCTCCCACTCCCAATTCGGAACGGTAAAAGGTTGCAACTCTCCAGCCGGTCTCAGATGCTCAACCAAAGCACACAACAAGACAGACACCTTGAAACGAAACCCGAAACTTCCCATTACATCCCTGCCCACCCGTAACTATCTCACAAGTTACGTCAATGTTGGTGGAACTTGAATGAGCACAGAGAGTTGACAGATGTGCCTGCTCTAGGATTTCGCGTCTCTACGCAATAGTATCAGGTACACAAACGCGTCCCTAAACTTAGCACACCCTTGTCATAAATCAAGGACTCCGAATCATACCCAGCCGAGTCTGCTCAAGAATCTTTAACGAACGAGTATCGGCGCGCAGTGCCTCGCGAAAGTGATTAAGGAAAAGTGGTCGGGCGCGGACATGAGCAAGCTGTCCCCTCAGTAGAGGCGAACACAAGCCGTACTCAACGATCGCACAAGAACTGTAAATCTGCAGAAGACTGTCTCAACAATCAACACCCGCTGCAGGAAGAAGTACATCAAGCTCTGGTGGTCTATGAAAATCTGACACGACTCTCGAACAAGTAGTGTCTCCAAATCTCCAACGCAAGACCACTGCGGCCATCTCTAGATCATGAATGGGATATCCTGCCAGTACTTCCTCCAAGTGTAGGGAAGCAAAAGCGATAACTCTATAATGCCGCATCAGCGCAAAATCGAGCCCCACTCGCGAAACATCACAGTTAAACAACAAAGTCACCCGAACCAGAAAGCAAGAAAGAACTGGTGCAGTTGTTAACCGAGTCTTCAACTGCTGAAAAACTCCACACGCATGCCTCAGTCCAAAGAAAAGAAACCTCCCTTCCGGTCAGTTCAGTCAACGGTGCAGCACTACACTAGCAATCCTGCAAGAAACGGCGGTAAAAACCTACTAAGCCCAAAAATCTGCGGACCTCCGTCCTGAACACAAGTCTCGGCCTAAGCTGCACTGCCTCGATCTTCCTCGGAACCATACAAAAACGTCTCCCGTGACTACAAGACCTAGGAGTCAACACAAACAAGCATGAAGAAATACTCAGACGCACAAGCCCCCCAACAAACAACTCTGCAGCTGATCCTTAAGCTCCCCAAGCTTCGCCGGCTCATCTGGAACAATGTCGGATAACTCTCGCATGAAAGGAACCCGGTCCAACAAACCAACTGTGGCTCCGGTACCACGAATGAACGCCAAGAATCCATGACATCCTCTCCTCAAAAGCCGACTAGAGAAAAAGGCTGAATTCGAGCTGTGAGAGGCGGCACCACTGTCCCCCTACACAATAAGAACTGACTCGCCGGGGAAAACAACACCTGACCGTTTTCTCACGGTAGTCCACAGACGCCTAGCATGTAGCTAACCAGTCCATGCCCAGGAGAACATCAAATCCAACATCTCTAGAAGGATCAAGTGACGGATGAATCTCCTACCCGATTGGCACACGACTGAAATACGTGTTGCGCAACAAAAGAATCGCTGACAGAAATTAACACAACAAACGGCTGATCTACCTTCATGACTCTCCAAGTCCCAAACCTCTGCTACTCCCACGACGGTCACGAAATCTGTCTCGACGACTAGGCCTCTGTCTCTGAGATGGTACACCGGTACGAGTCCTCCACTGTTCCGGAACTCCCAAAGTCTCTGGAATACGTGTCTCGTAAACTGGGCTGCATCCACCGGTGCTATGTAGGTGACGGACTGCTGCATGCTGATCGCAAGGAACAACTGGTTAACAGGGGTGACAACCTCCTGTCGTTGTGCTCGAACAACCTCAACCAATGAGCTCATCGTCTGGCGCATGTCCTGCATCTCTGCCACAAGCCGGGCGATGCTATTTGTCGAAGGCGAATCCGTCTGCTCCTGTGCAACGAGCGTGCCATCTGGGTCAGTCCTCGTCTCACCCGAGTCAATCCTGACCTCGGCCCTCGCTGCATCATTCTGAGTCCTCATAGTCATCGACGGCAAGACTATAAATGGAAATAAGATTCGATAAGAATACGGAAATCGAATCACAAGGATATGAATCATCAAAGAAGGAATTTCAAGCAATGTACTTGGTCACTTTAAGCGAAGTACCGCATCATGAGTATGCTGCAGACATACACACACTACGTTACTCTGCTTAAGCGACCTACTCCATCATACCAAGGTCATCCTATACTCTGAAAGGTAAAACCTAGCGCTTTGATACCAACTTTGTCACGACCCGAAATTAGCACGTGACGGCCCTAACACTATGCAACGTCTACAGGCGTAACGTAGTAAAAGAAAGCCAAAACCTAGAAATCTAAACCAAAGAAAGACAGGAAAAGATAAGAAACATTGTTTAAAAGTCTTTGAAATCACAACCCAAATTCTTTAAAAGTCCAACTTTCTTTCTTTAAAATTTTGGCAGCACCACCTTTGTAAAAACTAGCCCCAAAAATGGGTACAACATAATTATAGTAAGGCATCCCCAAACGGGAGAAAATACACGCCCAAAGGCGGAAAACAACCACCACAACAAATATACGACGCCGAAGCGAAAAAATAAAAGACGATAGAAAGAAAACTGTATAAAAGACAACAAGTCACAAAATAATATACAATATCATCCTCACACAAGTCTCTAAGTCAAACATGAAAGTAGTAGATGGAGAGTACAAGGATGCAACGAATATACAATACAACACGAATAACCACAAAACCCACCTAACCAAAACAGCACACTGTCCGATGCGGTATCCATAGCAAAAGATGATAGATAAATGAATAACCTGCCTCGGCTACTCTGGGGAACACCCTCCAAAACAATTGTGGCACAACGGGGGTGAGTTGCCAACTCGTGAATAGTAAATAACATATGCAGGTAATCACAAGTATGCACATACATCGCGAATCTAACATATGCAATTAATAGCAATATAAGGTCATATAAATGCAATAATCATGAAAGGTACACTAGCAGGTACAACTAATACATGAAGTAAAATAATATGACAATCGGCATGCAATAATCATGCAATAATGATATGAAAATGTATATATGCAACAGTCATGAAAGGTACTCTATCACGTACTACCAATACATGAAGCAGTGCATAAACAATAAATGTGGAGTATGGAAAGAAATATGTCATTTCCACGGAATCCTGACATCGTGGTAGAATCACAATCCCTCAAGACAATCCAAATCACAATTCCTCAAATCAGCCCCCAAATTGGCTCTCATATCATATAAGTCTCAAAAATCCTGAAAGTACAATATCGAATAAATCTCATATATCCTGAATATACAAATCAGCAAAGTCATATATATCCTGTATCCAAAATCAAATGAATCACCTATATCCCAAATCCAATATCAAGTAAGAATCTATCATCCTAAATATATTTGCATGAATAAATATGATGATGTATATAAATTAAAGTCAATAAACATATATTAGCGTCCCATTCCACTAATATTGGTGTAAGGGCATATATAACAGCGTCCTAACCCACTGTTATATATACAAAAAAGTAAAAATATCAATACACATATATTAGCGTCCCATTCCACTAATATTGGTGTAAGGGCATATATAACAGCGTCCTAACCCACTGTTATATATACAAAGAAGTAAAAAGGAATATCATGAAAACAATGTGTCAAGCATCGACACAGAAATACTGATCTATCAGGTGCTGTCACCAAGACTGGCATCCTGATAGGTACGTATCATACGCTATCCGAAAAGCACGAGTGCCTAGCTCTGACCCTCGTCTTCCCACATATCGATACGCACATGACTCCCAACGGTATCCCCATGATTACCGCCGAGTCATTGGTAATGTTACCGGTAGGTACCTGCCTACCTTCCAAGCTCAATCGGCATGGACCATCGATCAATCTTGCCGAGGGGAACCGTACCGGGCCCCACCGTGTACTTTTATACAGCACCCGACCCTCGTATGGAGTATATAATCAGAACCGATAAATCTCATGGTGGATGCTGAAATATCATATCTAGGGAAACCGGGATTTTCAAATAATGCATAATTTCATGAACTCCCACGGTCCCCAAATCCATAAAACATCATGAAAAAATCCATATCACAATACGAAAATCCATGAATATAATATATGCAACATAAAGCTGAAATATAAGCATATAAAGGAAAAGCCGCTAATTAACTGCAACAAGTTAATATAAATATCATGCGATTCCGAATTTTCTCCAATTCTAAATAACATCAAGTAAAGGTAAACATGTAGCTATAACCAGATGTATGTGTAAACATATGGGTATAGCAAGGTATATGTATCTACCTATAAGAAATGATGTAGTATACCCCCTGGGTATAAGTGAAATATGTGTGCAAGGTATACCTGTAGCTATGTCATAAAGTGTGTATGTACCTATCACTAATGGTACAATACCCTATAGGTATACAGGTATCTAGCATGTAAGTATGTAAAGGCATATATGTAAGCATGTAGGTATACAGGTATGCTATAAGTCATATGCGATAAGAAATATGAATCAATGTCACAATGTCCCTAACCAAGAAATATCATATCTATAGGTGGGTTGTGCGTGACATGGCAATTATTGACGGTGTGTGTGGCATACAATCAGTGCTCGTGCAACATATGCCGTCAATAATGGTGCAGTGTCCTTAGGATACTAGTCCAAGCACAACAATAACTAAGCAGTAGGGTAAATCCGCAAATTCTAAATATGACATAGAATATGCGAAACAAGTAACATCTCTAGCCCAGACGGAGAACGCCATGCGGGAGATTTCCCTGTAGATGTTAAATCTACTCACCAACACTTCAAGCTTGGTGAAGTCTACCACCTGTTCTTCCCTGGTTGCTATGTCCGAAGACCCCGCCTGCGAACCTGCAACATTAAACAATAAAACAAGTATATATTAATAATAGACCAAAAACACGTACAAACTATATTAGACCGACACAACAGCACAAAACATACTCTCAAGTTTTCGTATTGTGGCTAACGTGCGTAGCGACACGACGAAACTAACCCAAGAGCAAAACCACACAAAGTGTACGATTCGTGTCGTATAACGTATCATGCTTAAACGAAACACTACAAACTACTTAAGTGATCCCAGATTTTGTATACAGAGAAAACTCAACAATCAAACAAGACCAAACTTATCCAAACCACAGCATAGACCTACCCAGAAAAACCCAAACCCCAACTCTCCCATGAAGCCGAGGTCGTCGGATTGCGCTTCAGATGTCGCCGGCCGAGTCCGAGATCCTAGGGTTCGTGCTCCAGGTGAGGTTCTATGGTCACTGGTACAACACAACTACATTGTTTGGTTTTCTCGTAAAATCTCTGGGTCACAGCAGATCACATATGTCACATATAGGCACTAAAATACGATATTATGCACAAAATTAAACTTTAAACAATCTAAACTAAAACTAACAAGCTAAGATACACTAAAAACACATAAACAATAGCAAAAGAACATTACTTACACAAAAGAACTCAAAGATCCTAGCTTTGCATGCTCCTAGGCATCCAAGAGGCAAAAGGTGAAGAAAGATGTGATTTTTGTGAGATTGGATTAGATTTTGTGATGGATTTATGTTGGAAATGGAGAGTGTTCAGTTTGATGAGAGAGGAAAAGAAATTGAGATGAGAAATGAGTGTGAGGGAGAGAGTGAGAGAGTGTATGAAGAGAAGAGAGAGAGAGAGGTGAGCTTAAGGGTAAGAACACCACTTGCATAATGCATTCATACCACTCATCTTGCCACCTCCTCTCATCCAACAAATATCTCCTCTTTCTCACACAAAATATCTATGGTAAGGATTAAGGATTAAGCAAAGGGTTTAAATCAAGGATTAGGTTAAGGGTCAAGGTTGCAAAGTTCAAAATTAGCACAAACAAATCCTCACATTTACGTGCACACGTGCGTGCATGCTTATAACAAATAATAATAAATTATTAATTAAATGTTATAAAATGTGAGGAACCCGAATTGGTAAACCTTTTACAGTAAACCCGCATTAACGTCTAAATGAACACTAACGGAAATCTAAGGCGTTACAGGTTCAAATATCACATTTATCTCATTATTCATCTGGTATCCACATCATCACATATCGAGAGCAGGGGTTACTGATCTAAGTCTAGTACTCTACTAATATCCTCAACAATATCATGATCTGGCTACTGATCTAAAGTCTTCTACAATCCGATGTCATCCACACATATTATCATATAGAAGTATACATCGCCCAAGCGATCCATTATAAATATCATAGCCTATCTCATCTCATATCTCGATCATATGTCAACTATCATATATATATCATCATCCACATGGTATCGTCGTCCAACGATCCGCTATAACAGCATGACATATCTTGGTCACATATTAAATACCTCACGGCATCATGCCCGATCAGATCGACTCATTCCCAAGTATCATATAACATTCTCATCATCCAAGCATATGAATACCAATAAATATATGTCCCCAATACGCATAAGGAAGTAAAAGTATGCGAGTATGTGTATGTGCGTGTATGCAAATCTTTACTCTAGGCTTTCGTGACTAAGAAATCGACTAAAGTTCTTCCTTCACTTCGCTAACACTAAAACCATGATCTCCTAAAGCTCCTCTTGGTAAGTGTTCATATCTCTCAACAACATATAAATGTATATCTATATTACATCACATTAATTCTCACAACTTTGCGAGGGTGCTATACGCCATCCACCCGACTTCCCCCGTAGATATAATCTACTCACCTGATCTTCGCTTGCCGATGCCGATGTCGCCACGCGCTTACTTGTCGTCTCGAAGTCATCATGAGGTACCTACATATCACATATAGCATTGTAAACGAAATCACGCATGAAGACCAAAAGGTCGCATGAAACACTGATAGGTTAAAACCTATAGTCTCGCATGCAAAACACAACCAATAACTCTAGTCGTTGGCGTTCAAACGCCACACGACGGAATACAATGACAAATACCAAAACTTAAATTCAAAAACATCGCGAAATACAAGGCAGCAACTCAAGAAAATGGTCCCAGATTTTACCCTAGGTCAAATTAGCCAATTTTGCATATGCGAGTGGTCTAGTTTACGGAAGATAAAGCCACAGAACCAATACGAACCAATTTGAACCAGGTCTGGCCGCAATTTGCGGCCAAAACGAATATATTTGCGGCCATGTTGAGGATATAGGGGCTAGGGTTTTGGTGGGGGGTCATAGGTTTCCTGCACACTCCTCTTTGTTTGCTAAATAATTTTCAGGTCCCACGGGTGTTAGCAGATTTCATTATACTCTCACAGAATCCACAATCTTTCCGATATCAGGTTTCTAAGTTCATAATCCGGGGTTTATGTCTCAGGTTCAGTCCACTACATTATCACTACAGGGGTTGTGTGGTCTCTACTAATCTCAATTACACTTCACAACTCAAGAATCCCTCACACCCTAATCTTGGAAATTTCCAAACTCACAAAACTACACAATATCGGTTCTAAACAAACATAGGTGCTAAAGTGAATGGAAAACTAAGCTAAGGGTGAAGGAAATATCTTATTTGGCAACTCAAAATTTTTCTTGAGTTGCCCCAAGTCTTCAAAATCCTTGCTTTCTAGGTCCCAAGTGTTTTCCATGAGCTTGTGAACATTTTTAATGAAATGAAGATGGGGTTTTGGGTTGTTTTTTATGGTGCTTTGTGGCTTGAAGAGGGGCAGGGAGATGGGGCAGCAGCCCTTGAGAGGAGAGGGAGAAGAAAATGAAGAAGAAAAATAATGGAGGAAACATGAGCCATGACTTGGTTTGACCCCTCACCCCCCTCTCTCTCTCTCTTGTCCATCCCTCCTTTCTTTATTCTTTTCTTTTCTTTTCCTTTTCTTTTCTCTTCTCGCATAAAAATAAATCCATGATAGAAATATAAGGAAAATCCATGTTATAATGTAACACAAGTGTAAAAATTACGTAGTGCATGTTTTGCACAAAACAAGCTTAATGCGCGATTAGCGATATTTAATCATGATTAGCACTAAATAGTGTATAATTAATCGTAAAAACTTATAATTTGCATATTTCACATAAAGCACCTTCATTTCAGTAATTTCCATAATTTTCCAAATTTTTCCCAATTTATCGGTATTTAATTATACCGCCTTATTAAAATATTCATTATAATATTATTTAATTATAAAAATTCCCAAAAATAATATTTTATTTTTCTGAAATATTACAATCTTCCCCCCTTAAAGAAATTCGGTCGCCGAATTTAAATTTAAGCCCCTCGAATACTAAAACATTTCAGTAAAAGGTCCAAGTCGTCAGAGCTCCGAAATCATCAATACATAAAACGCATTATAGCGCAATGCATGCGCATAAACAATGAGCAGATAACGCCAAGTCAAAATTCCTTCAAACATCCCGCAATCATTGGAGTCATGGTGAAGACACCAAAATTAAAATCCAATATGAAATCCAGTATGATATACATCAAAACTATAACATGTACATAGTACGCATCATTTTAAACTTGCCAAACATCTGAAAAGAAATGCATGCCAACCCCCCCTTTTTTCTTTCAAATTGTTATGCGAAGCGCATATCATAATACAAGTAGCGGACGTTTATTGTAAGAAAATAATTCTAAATACATTTATCTTTTGTTTAACATACGTCCCGCCGTTTTAAAAATAATTTAGAAGGGTTTCCTTTATAAAATGTTTCGTGTCATCCCGGACACGTAGGTAAATACTGAGACTATAGCTCCTTTTTGGAAATCTCTTTGATAACTATCGATGCATACAAAATATACTCAGGTACTGTCCTCTGACTAGTCATGCTCAGTACGAAAACAAATATTAATATCATAAAAACGTACCGCTCCATAAGAATCAATCCCGAAATGTGCATATGAATGCTGCGTGCGTCTGGTGCGCACGGAAATCAAAATCCATGAATGTGCCATACATGTACACAGAAACAATATCTAAGTGCAACGGGTGTGCACGAAACACCTGTCAGAGGCAACGTGGGTGCCTGACAGCAAAATCAGGTGCATCTGATATGCACGAAGAATCTCGATTTAGTGCATCTGGCGTGCACCAAAATCGCATCTTATATCATGCGCCCAACATGCGTGAAAATCCAAATCAGGTGCATCCATCATACACGAAATCATGAAATCCAATATCAAGCGCCGAACATGCGCAAAATCCAATCCAAGCGCGTCAAATATGCGCAAGAATCCAATCAGGTGCACAAGCTGCACAAAACAAATATCGAGTATCACAATCGAAATCGACGGTATACAACATATTTCAATCCAAATCCAAATCATGTATTCCGTGGCATATAATCTCACTACCATGTGCATCAGCGTGAACAAAAGAAAATCAAAATACTAAAAGTGCATTAAAACTGTGCCGAAAGCATAAGTCAAATCATATGCATGCCCTAGGCATGAAATCACAATCAATATCTCAAGTGCAATAACCATGCACAAAAACATAAATACCTAGTAGGTGCAACCATGGTGCACAAAAGCAAATATCATGAAACTCGGTCATCAAAACTCAATCATGCAATAAATCACCCAAAATACCGAAATCCAAAGTGACTGATACGTGATAGTCAACTCACAAAATCATAAATCGTAAATACTGTCGTCGATATGTCCTTCCTTCAAGGTCAAGAAGGTGTCGGTGCATCCAATGCAAGCAGAGCAAGATATCTACATGCCTCCTGATCATGGCCTGTCGTCGGTGCCCTTAGGCTCTCGACTCTCACTGTGAATTGCTAAGTACATAGCTCCCCGGCTCAACGGTCCAATATGGAAACGATAATGGAAGTAGTCCGCTCTAGCACATCCTCTAAAGCTCTGGCCAACTCTTATGGTCACTCATAACATGTCTCGTCGACGATGCTGAATTCTGGCCTGCTAGCGTGTGCAATATGACTGATCCTGGGTCCAAGTCTTTTCGTATAGTATTTCCAGAAAGGTCCTGTCAAGGTCTCTCCCCAATGTCGTTTCTGTCGAACTGTCCGGAAGTCATCATCTTTACTATATCTATTTCTTGTTCTGGAACGGCTGTATACTCATCACGACTCCTTCTGGAAGATATATCCATATATAACGCCTCTGTATGTGTGTTACATTTCTGATGTCGGCGGAGTGGAACGTCATCTCATCAAGATCTCGTATGAACCTCTTACTCCACTTTTCTCTACTGTCGACTGCTTCGGACTCGTCTCTTCGTGGCTGCATGGACTACGCTCCAACGGCTATACTCGTATCTGGAGTCTCCCAAGTAATGCATCCCATCACATGATATCCGAATGAAGTCGAACTTTTCGATCGATTCGTCAAAACCTCATAATCCCCCAAGAGTTCAACATCTTGGGTACAGTTTAATAGTATCGAGTACATACCACAGCATCGGTGGACCAGCCGTAGAAGGGCAAACCCAAGCTTCACTAGTGGCACCGCGGAACTGCCGCAAACACTAAGGTTCGAAGGCTTTCACATGGTCATTATGTCGAGTTAAGGTTTTCATTCTTCTAGAGGGTCCATAGAATTGCTTGCATGTCTTTCCGAATACTTTAAACTTAGAATATGGGTTTCTGACATTCGATCGCCTCTATCGACTCTCAACATACCTGCGTGAAGTCGTCTCTAGCTGGAATCAATCTATCTGATTACCTCGCATCGGGGTAAGCGAACGAACCACATGCCCTAGTCATTCATACACGGGTGACTGGCGACCTTTTATCATATCTCTAAGTACAACTCATACTGCAATAGATCCAACATCTGGGGCAATATCTCGTCGCTCGTAGCAACAATTAGCCCATTCGTCTGCATGCTGAACAGTGCCTCAATCATCATAAATAAGCGATATACCAATGGTCATCACATTCTGGCTGGCCTCTATCAGTAGCTCAATCCTTTGGTGCAAATCTGCATGTCTGAGAAATCTCGTAAAAGCAATCCATCAACACTCATGGCGCGAAAGCACAATAACACGACGCATTTATGCAAATCGTATGTCCCTAGAATCACGCTCTGGTCATTCCTCGTCCGTGATGAGCTCATGCTGACCGCAACTCTAGCCGTAGCTCTCCACGCCCGTACAACCATGGTAACAAAACCATAAACTGGTACTGAAGGGGATATTTCATAAGAATGAATATAATACTGTGCAAGGAAATGTACATCCTAAGGCTTCTTAAGCGGAGTAGCGTATCGTAATTGTTGGAGATAGTGCCCTCAAAGTCAATTATTGGATCACAGGCACGTGATTGCAATGATTGGGGGGAGGACCTATCCCAGTAGGACAGTCTTACTCCAGATGATAGTATGCTATCTGGTTTATCTTTATCATCGTGTACTGCTTTTGGTGACCTTACGAGTCGCTATTACACGTTGATAGAGCCCCTAGAATTCTTGCTTGACTACCAGCAGTATGAGAGCGATCATATAAGTGAGAGCTGGAGTCTATAAGCACATCCTTAAAAGGTCCCTAGTCGTGGGAGTTTCGAGGCAAGGCATCGATACTCCAGAGTAGACTAGTGTATACAGTCGAGACCCCGACGAGGGGCGGTGGCCGGTCTCACAAGCCACTGGTGTCAGTTGGTTCACCTAAGATGTATACAGGTGCTCATTGGGTTATGAGTACACCGGACAGGACTCGCCGGAAACCTGCTAGTTGGGATTATACCAGACGTCAGATAGAAGTTCCCTGGTGACATGTGTACAGGTTAGTTCATCGACCTGAAATCGTCATTTGTCTCATGTGAGTTCCCACTGTGCTTTGATTACTACCCTACCACGGCTCAAAGGAGTCGTGCAAACAGGTTTTAGTTGGGTACAGTCCCGAGCCACATGGAGGCAGTGAGCGGATCTTCAGGGGTTCGTCTCTCCCGGTATTGGGGGTGAGGCCGCGCTGTGTCTAGGAGAGCCAGAACATGAAAAGTCCTTGGCCAAGGCAGGAGATTTGCTGGTAGGTATTCCAGTAGTAACTCAGGGTGTTCTGGGCTACACTCCGACACGACTTGTACCGCTTTTGGGGGTCTGACATTTACCAACCCCCTAGGCCCGCCATGCGATGCTCATAGACGAACGGACCGGACTGTACGGATATTATCACTAACAGACTCGGTAGGGTGTCAGGATGAGTTCGCTCATCGACGCCCCTTTTGGTCAATACTTGGTAGCTCGTCATGTATTGGCTTATACCTCTGACGTGCTAGTGGTTAAATCCACAGCCATAGTATTGACGAGTCTTTAGAGTCCACCACACACACAGTTACTCAAGTTTCGGGCGAAACGCTGTAGAGGCCGTATGGAGATATGCCAGGGTTTGATCAGATACGTGCGGTATTGCACGGATCATGAGCGGACGGTTTTTACTAGCCGGCTTTGGCTTAAGCCGGATCCTAGTATTAGACAGTATAGATTTTATCTCTTTGCATTTGTGTTCAGTGGGAATACAAATGCGGGCATGTATTTGCAGTAGTAGGGTTTTCCTGTATTTTATTACGGGATCAGTTTTCTGAAGTTGCCAGTTTGCATTCCGTTCCGGCCGGTTTTCCTTTGATCCTTCACGGCCGGACTTTTCCGATGGAGGGGGTTATTTGCATTTTGCAAATAACTGATTGTGAGGGGCTTTCTTGCATTTGTGGCTTTATGATGAGACTAGCATCATGAGATTCTTTTTCTTTCTCTTCTTTTGCATTAATGAGAAAAAGGATTGATTAGGTTTTGATAGGATTTGGATGTGAGATAATTTGATCTTATCTTCACATATTGTTATGCCTTTTTCTCTCTCCAATTTTCTTCTTGATTAAGAGGGGCCGGCCACATTTGGGAGGAGCGGAGGATTCTTTTTGGTGAAGGAAAAACATACATCATTCATCTCATTTTTTCCACCAAAAATTATATAGCTCATTTCCTTAGTTGTTTTCTCCATCTCCATCATCAAGGCAACTTCTTATACCCCAAAAGAGACAACCATTCTACACTTGTCTATAGCATCCCTTGGACGCGTCGGCTAGCCAACTTCGTGCCCGAGTTGCCTCGGTCAAGAGGTGGGAGCCCGTAAAAGATTCCGGCTACGTGGTGCCCTTTCCGACGAGGAGGAGATGAACGGAGTTTCTGCGGGAGATCGGAGTCGAGACGAAGACCGAAGGACACGGATCGCTTGGTATAGCTTCTCTACTCTTTTCTATTTTTCTAGTTGCTAGGTTAATGGCCCGATCCGGGTGAAAAGTGCGCGGTGGTGCCGGTTCAATAGTTTTTGAAAGTTTTCGTTTCCGCATTTCCGGCGTCTGACCGACGGCCGGAGCGCCCCCGCGGACTTACATTGGTATCAGAGCCACGCCATTAACCTTGCCTAGCTTGCTCTAGTATGTTTAGAACTCGATCGAACAAAAATCCCCAAAAACCGTATTTTCCAATGCATCGTGTTTCTGTCGAAATTTTTTCTGCTCCAAAATTTTTTCAGGTTGTTGCAGAGACACGTGTAGGCAATTATAAGCATTCTGAGAAAATTTGGTGGCATGATGTCACCATTCCACCGCGGAACCGCGGCCAAACGCACGCATTGGCCGCGGTTCCGCCGCCATTTTGACTTGTCAACGCACCAAATTTTTTCCAGTGGGCTGTTGGGTTGGAAATAGGGGTTTTGGGACATTCTTTTTGGGCCCAGATTTTCTGTAAGTGCTACAGTACTGCTTGGGGGCCCACTTTGATAAATTTGTTCGATCGGATATTTTAAACATGTTAGTTCACAGTATTTATAATATATCTGCGACCGTGAATGTCACTCGATCGGTAAATCCTGTCTAACTGCTATAGCCCGGTTAGACGGATTTGCGAACGTGACATTCACGTTGATGTTCTGTGTTGTGCTGTGATGTTGCGGATCGGTCGTGGGGATAGCCTGGATGCAATGGTAGTACAGTTCTGTTTTATATGTACATTTGATTTTGCGGGGCGAGCGTCCGACATGTGGACTGCCGTCACTGCCTGTTTGTATTATTATTTTGGGGCACGACCAGGTTGCGGTCGATGTACCCGTTGTATGTATATTTTACTTTCTGTACTAGGTTTACCCCGCGGAGGGGTGCACGGACAGCCGGGTTCTAGAGGGCAACAAGCCCGCATCTCATAGCTTTGAGACGGAGGGGGCTTTACTCTAGAATTGGCGGGCTATTCGCCGCACTCGTAGGGGGTACCGGTTGGCCCAAGGAGGGATGCTCAAGTTACCGGATTCCGTGAAGTGCTGGGTGGTCCATTCACGTTGCTGAAGGGGGCTGCCTCGCTTCAGGTTTTAGCGGGTAACTTGCCGTGCCCGTAGGGGTCTAGGATTTCATTGCACAGGCTATCCACACGACCAGGGGAACGTCGGGTTTCAGTAGCGGCTCTACGAAACCCGGGGATCCCAGATATCTGTATTGTTCTGTGATGCTGCATTTTTATCACGCCTTGAGCGAAAATTATATATTATATATATACTAGTAGATGTTGTATATGTTTTACATCCGCACTAGTCCAGTCCCCGCTCTGTCGTTAGTTAGCTAACCTAACGGGTGATGACGGGACCCAGTGGCGAATGCAGATGGCATATACGTACGTCAGTATATTTTCGTTCTTTGTGGTGTGATCAATTGATGGGACTGCATTGATTCGGATCAATGCAAGATAAACAAACCTATTCTGATGTTGTTGGAACACTTTTTCAAAAGCTGTTATTGCAAGGGCGTTCTCTTTTGTTTTGCACAGTGGTATTCAGTTGGAATATCCTGCTCCTCGGTCGACGAGGCAAGGGCCGAGATCCCTTCACCGGGAGTGACCCCTTGGACAGAAGTTTGCGTCAGGGCAATAACTTCACTATAGCCGATTGCTTTTGCTTTGCATCGTGGTATTCAGTTGGAATATCCTGCACCTCATTCTACGGGGAAAGAGCCGAGATTCCTTCACCGGGAGTGACCTCTTTAGGAAAGGTTTTCGTCACTATACTTTTATAAAGCTATCAGTTCCTTCAACGATATCAAGTTCATTACGTTAAAGGTTTTCGCCAGAAACCATTCGTAGCCCTTCGTCGTTTCATATGGATAGTCAATAGTATTCAAGCTGTGTATGTTGGCCAAAGTCAAGGCACAGTGTTTGGTAGCTGTTGGGTATTCATATGCTGCATAGATAGATGCGTTGGTTTGGGACAGTCGTACTGCCATTTTGGCCAAAGTCAAGGGTAGGTACGGGTGGGTTCAAATTAACCTGGATAATGACGGGTAGAACTTGACATGTGACTTATGATATGTTGGCCAAAGTCAAGGTCATAAGAGCATGGGGCAAAAATCCACATCGGGAGTTTCAAAAGAACTGAAACTTGCCAGATATGCGCATACCTTCTGGAGTGTGATAACGTGAGCGGATTCCGTCACGTTATCATGCGATGATAGTTGGATCCCGATTCCCACTGATGAGTTGGTTTACTCCTCGGGTGATCCCGGCTAATTATTCTTTCAGGTTTGGGGAAGAATTTGACGTTACAGTGGGAGGTTTCCAGATTAGATAAAGTGATAACCATTCTGATCTAGGTTAGAGTGCACGCTGAGTGTTTCTTTTCTCTCTCTCTTTGGCAGCGACCATTGACCCGACCCTAGACTATGACTCAGTGACCAAGTTGACCGAACCTTCTTAACACTGGCTTTTGGATTGTCAGAGTTGCAGACCTCATTGCCACTCCTACTTTTACCCTTTTCTCCAGGACACCCCGTATTACTACGAACGTCCACTTCCATTGGACAAAACCATCGTATGGTTATATACGAACTCGAAGGAATTCGAGGATGGTTTCTGGTTCTGGAGAAAACGAATAGGACTATTCAGTTGTCTTTTTCTTTCACCTTCTCTCATTGCGAGTACTCCTTAGTTTAGGAGATAGTACACCTATTACGCAAATTGGATAGTCTTCTTCCAAACCATAGGCAGGTGCCGACCGATAGGGAATGAAGAAAGCCAATTAGCCTAAATGGTGTACAGAAGGTATTAAGTTAAGACAAAGCAAGGGATTAGTAAGAGGGCAAAGTAAATTGCGACTAATATTCACGACCAAACCATGTATTTCTTCGCCAATCCTAAATCACCTTGGAATAAAGTTCATTCAGGTTGTCTTTTATCTTCACCTTCTCTCGCATTGCGAGTGCTCCTAGGATTAGGACAGTACACCCATTATGCTTATTGGATAGTCTTCTTCCAAACCATAGGCTGGTGCCGAACGGTAGGGAAGGAAGAAAACCATTTGGCTTAAAGGGGTGTACAGAAGGTAATGACTAGAGACATATAAAGGGTTTTGGAGAGGTGGCAAAGAATTATACGGTTATAGTTGTGAATCTGGATAATGGAAGAGGCATTACTAGGAATACCAGGATACCCCATCGAAACATTTCAATGTTTCAGTTTCACTGTGTACTGTTAATAGAAAACTAATTTCCCGATTAGACACTTGCTCTAGGGTATGTATTTACCAGGTATAATTCTCACATCTGTATGGTTTTATAGATATTGAGTGGGAGTAAGTTATTGGGAATTAGGTGACCATCCTCATTATATCGGGATTCGTTGTAATTGGTGATATTTGAGGAAGCCACCTGGGTTGTTTGCCGGTCGGCAAATATTTGGTTTTGAACATCCGTTGTTATGCACCAATTTCAAATTGATATATCTGTACGTCTATTTTTATAGAGTGAGATATACCTTTTGAAATTATGTCTATGACATTTACCTATATCAGTGGATGGTTAGGTAAGGAGCATTGAACAGCGGTGTAATTCTTCTTAACCATAAGTATAGTTTTCAACCTACGACACACAGTGAATGAGTTATCAGACTCAAGGGACTTATACAGAGTATTGTATGTTGTCCAGTGTCCATTAGGACAGAGGGGATGGTCCTCGTACTATATTCAGTTTACTTATAACTTCTCTGGTTTTAGACAGGTGTTTCATAGAAACACAGGGTCTGAGTTTTGAGAAGTTATAGGTATAAGAATAAAGTAGAGAACCAGATATTGCAAGTACCGGGATTCTTCAAGGTAATCGAAGATGTAGATACTTGTGGATGGTATTCAGTTGATAGTAATGATTAAGAGAACTTTCTTCTCTTTCAGGTTACTCATAATTGGAAGCACTCCTAAGTTGAGTAACGCTGATCGGCCTCCTTCCATTTACTTGACATGCACTGGAGACAGCTGCATGATTTGAATCTGGTTCAATTAAATCAGTGCCTCTGTTTCTTGGATGTAGAACAGTTCATATCTTGACATTGTTAAGATACGGGGAGTTGTCCGGCTTATGCTTAAAACCAGACTCCGGATAACTCAAGGCACGTTTCTGTAATGGCTGTTTGTGGGTTAACCCGGGCTATGACGAGAGTTGATATTCTACCATCTGGAAGATCAATAGTGATATTGTTCTAGACTCGCCACAGTTTTATTAAAAATGGATTTTTTTTCAGAAAAACAGTAGTAGGAGTATGGTAGAACTGGAAGTGATTCCAGAACCGCAAACGATTACTGAAGATTTGATAAGAACCTAAAGATTCAATCTGGTTTGACATTCTATTGGCCACTCCGCAAATATGGTGGGTAACCTCAGGCGCTCGAGAGGTACTTCGGTATGCTCAAGGACGGTAGCAGGGAGGTTCTTGTTTACCCAGACTTGCCATTGCTGTTGTTCCAGACTGTGAGACCCGACAGGAGGATGAGTATAGCGTCGTTCTAAACTGGTTTTAGAAGTGTACGTCTATATGACTCTGCCAGAGGGTTGTCGTAGTCAGTGGGACCAGCGGAAGCATTGGTGGACATGAGGCTTATGTCTATTTATAGACTAAAGCAGATATAGCGGAGATAGATCATCTATTTCTGATGTGACAGTCATAGGTTTGACTTCATCAGAATAGGGGATGGATCTGTTAAGAAGGTAGTAGGGTGTGATGTCCTGGTATTTGATGACATACACAGAGTAGGAAGTGATATTCCTATACTACGATCGGTTATACTTTGGTCGTCACACAGTGGTTTCTCCACATAGGACTTGGATATTATATCAAACATTCTGGTTACTAGATCCATGGTTTTAGATCTAGATTTGGGTGGTTTCCCAATCTGGGTACTTAGACAGCATTCTATGAGTATTTAGAATGGACGACTCCTGGCACGGTAGTATACCTGCAGGTAATGGAGTCACCCTCTCTAAAGGTGTCTTACAGACTAAAGGGGAGAGGGATGTGCATGATTGGCAGATCACTTGCTTAGGCAAATGAGTCAATCATGAGATGTCAAGTACCACACCAGATGTTGTTCTTGCAGTAGATACAATAAGTTGATATTCATCCAATCCTGGAGAAACAATCGGAAGCAGTTTTAGAACATAAGTGAATGTTCTAGGGATATGATAACGACAGCCTCTTTTAGGAGACGGTTATCATTCCAGGCTTCCAAGGTGACCTGGATGGTAGAGTGGCTATCAGAGTTATAGTTTTCCCTCTGACGAGGGGGCAGTAGTTTGGACAGCTGGTCCAAGCAGATACTGAGGGAAGGCTGGCGCAGGATACTGATTAAGTTTAGTTGACGATACAGTCTAAGAAGTTTGGATTTGGAGTTCACTTATGAGCTAGGTCCCATCGGACATCCAGACATTCTAGGACAGGTATTGCTTATTTCGGGAGATGACTTTCTCCGCGAACTTGAGATAAAGAGAGACATTGAAAGAAACATCAGAGCGGATCCACTCACTGAGGCTATTCCTCGAACGCAATAATTTCGCAAACGAGCTTTGTGAGACTGACTAGTAGAGGAGTTGGGTGTTCGGTATCACACGGGCTGTGAGTATGCGACATCGCAATAATTAGCCTTGAGTGCAAGTGGGAGATTGTTGGAGATAGTGCCCTCAAAGTCAATTATTGGATCACAGGCACGTGATTGCAATGATTGGGGGGAGGACCTATCCCAGTAGGACAGTCTTACTCGAGATGATAGTATGCTATCTGGTTTATCTTTATCATCGTGTAGTGCTTTAGGTGACCTTACGAGTCGCTATTACACGTTGATAGAGCCCCTAGGATTCTTGCTTGACTACCAGCAGTATGAGGGCGATCATATAAGTGAGAGCTGGAGTCTATAAGCACATCCTTAAAAGGTCCCTAGTCGTGGGAGTTTCGAGACAAGGCATCGATACTCCAGAGTAGACTAGTGTATACAGTCGAGACCCCGACGAGAGGCGGTGGCCGGTCTCACAAGCCACTGGTGTCAGTTGGTTCACCTAAGATGTATACAGGTGCTCATTGGGTTATGAGTACACCGGACAGGACTCGCCGGGAATCTGCTAGTTGGGATTATACCAGACGTCAGATAGCAGTTCCCTGGTGACATGTGTACAGGTTAGTTCATCGACCTGAGGTCGTCATTTGTCTCGTGTGAGTTCCCACTGTGTTTTGATTACTACCCTACCATGGCTCAAAGGAGTCGTGCAAACAGGTTTTAGTTGGGTACAATCCCGAGCCACATGGAGGCAGTGACCGGATCTTCAGGGGTTCGTCTCTCCCGGTATTGGGGGTGAGGTCGCACTGTGTCTAGGAGAGCCAGAACATGAAAAGTCCTTGGCCAAGGCAGGAGATTTGCTGGTAGGTATTCCAGTAGTATCTCAGGGTGTTCTGGGCTACACTCCGACACGACTTGTACCGCTTTTGGGTGTCTGACTTTTACCAACCCCCTAGGCCCGCCATGCGATGCTCATAGACGAACGGACCGGATTGTACGGATATTGTCACTGACAGACTCGGTAGGGTGTCAGGATGAGTTCGTTCATCGACGCCCCTTTTGGTCAATACCTGGTAGCCCGTCACGTATTGGCTTATACCTCTGACGTGCTAGTGGTTAAATCCACAGCCATAGTATTGACGAGTCTTTAGAGTCCCCCATATACACAGTTACTCAAGTTTCGGGCGAAACGCTGTAGAGGCCGTATGGAGATATGGCAGGGTTCGATCAGATACGTGCGGTATTGCACGAATCATGAGCGGACGGTTTTTACTAGCCGGCTTTGGCTTAAGCCGGATCCTAGTATTAGACAGTGTAGATTTTGTCTCTATGCATTTGTGTTCAGTGGGAATACAAATGCGGGCATGTATTTGCAGTAGTGGGGTTTTCCTGTAATTTATTACGGGATCAGTTTTCTGAAGTTGCCAGTTTGCATTCCGTTCCGGCCGGTTTTCCTTTGATCCTTCACGGCCGGACTTTTCCGATGGAGGGGGTTATTTGCATTTTGCAAATAACTGATTGTGAGGGGCTTTCTTGCATTTGTGGCTTTATGATGAGACTAGCATAATGAGATTCTTTTTCTTTCTCTTCTTTTGCATTAATGAGAAAAGGGATTGATTAGGTTTTGATAGGATTTGGATGTGAGATAATTTGATCTTATCTTCACATATTGTTATGCCTTTTTCTCTCTCCAATTTTCTTCTTGATTAAGAGGGGCCGGCCACATTTGGGAGGAGCGGAGGATTCTTTTTGGTGAAGGAAAAACATACATCATTCATCTCATTTTTGCCACCAAAAATTATATAGCTCATTTCCTTAGTTGTTTTCTCCACCTCCATCATCAAGGCAACTTCTTATACCCCAAAAGAGACAACCATTCTACACTTGTCTATAGCATCCCTTGGATGCGTCGGCTAGCCAACTTCGCACCCGAGTTGCCTCGGTCAAGAGGTGGGAGCCCGTAAAAGATTCCGGCTACGTGGTGCCCTTTCCGATGAGGAGGAGATGAACGGAGTTTCCGCGGGAGATCGGAGTGGAGACGAAGACCGAAGGACACGGATCGCTTGGTATAGCTTCTCTACTCTTTTCTATTTTGCTAGTTGCTAGGTTAATGGCCCGATCCGGGTGAAAAGTGCGCGGTGGTGCCGGTTCAATAGTTTTTGAAAGTTTTCGTTTCCGCATTTCCGGCGTCGGATCGACGGCCGGGGCGCCCCCACGGACTTACAGTAAGTATGCCGCGGAACATACACACGGTACGTCACTCTACTAAAGTCGCCTACTCCATCAACCAAGGGTCATCCTACACTCAGGAGGTAAAACCTAACGCTTTGATACCATTGTCATGACCCGAAAAGTACGGAACATGACCGACACTTAAACTACGAAACTTCTCGAGGCGTACGTAATCTAAGTAAGCCGAAACCCAAAAATCCAAACCAAGTAAAGCAGTAAAGTGAAGGAAAAACCAATTTTAAAGCAAGAAGTTTAACAACATAAGCCGAAATATACAATTTTAAAATCTCTAGTCTTTTCTGAAAATTTCGGCAGAGTTTCCTTTGTAAATACTGACCCCAAACGGGTACAAATCCTGATAAAACATATATAATGAATAAAGGCATCCCCAAGCGGGAGCTAGCTCTTTGTCAATCGACGTCCATAACCACAAAAGCAATATAATATACAACGCCGAAGGGCAAGGATCAAAACTCAAAAGGAAACTCAAAACTTCAAGAAAACCCATAATAATACAACGCGCGACTCCAAGGTCGAAAATAATATACACCGGTCTTCTAGTTCTATCAAATAAACAAGTCGGGTTAATGGAGTTTTACTATATACAACTGAAATAGCATTATACAATGGTGGTCCTGATACAAAAGATCCCACCTAACAAAGCAATCACCCGGAAGGAACAGTGCGCCAGCAAAGCTGCAACAAAACCTGTACGGCAAAACCTGCAAGGAACTGTGGCACAACGGGGGTGAGTTGCCAACGCGTGAGTAGAAAAAATCTATGAGTAGAAATCGCATGTATGACGCTATCCTAGGTCATAACAAGAAATATCCTCATATAAATATCCTGGTCCATCTATGTATACGTGCAATACCACGTGCTCGTGTCAGTGCCTCAGATAGCAACATATCAGATATAAGATGTATGAATGCATTACGAATGGAATAGAATACATCATGAATGAGACAACTATTTTCTTTTATTAATGAGATTTCTGTATGTATATAAATCGCGTATCATCAATGAAATCGACAGATAAAACAGTGTCCAGCATCGACACAAAACATAAATCTCAGTATCTCAATACGTCAGGCTCCGGCTATCCAGACTGGCCTGTATCATCAAATCTCAATATCTCAGTGTCTCAAATCTCAATATCTCAATACCTCGGGCTCCGTCAGTCCAGATCGGCCCATATCATCAATCACACGACCACGAACGGTATCCTCCGGATATCCGCCGCGCCAGGTAAAATCACCGGTAGGCAGTCTGCCCCTGCCGGGCTCATCGTCTATAACTCGAGCTTCTTGCCCCGGGGTACCTTACCGGGCCCACCATATACCCGAGACGGTTCATCCAACTCCTCGAATCAGGTCTCGAAAACATCTCAGAACCGAGAAAACACCATGGTGGACAATACTCAACATGTCAAGGAAAACAGCATTTTTCTCTTTAAAATAATTCATCAGTTTACAAAACTTTCACATTGTCACGACCCAAAGTTCGGCCCGTGACCGGCACTTAACCACGTAACGTCTACAGGCGTAACGCGACTAAGTAAGCCGAAACCCAGAAATCAAAACCATTAAAAGTATTGAGTGTTAAAACATTTAATAGAAACATTTGTTAAAATGTTTAGAAAACCTTAAGTAATTTAGTAAAATTCTTTAAAGTTCAAGTTATTATCTTAAAAATTTTGGCAGCATTTCCTTTGTAAAAACTAGCCCCGAAATCGGGTACAAGGCAATATATGAGTAAAATGATATACAATAAGAATAAAGCTTCCCAAACGGGAGCAATCACGCCCAATGACGGAAACAATTACCACAATGATAATATACGACGCCGTAGCGAAGAATGAGCAAAAATAAGTGAAGACAACATGAAATATAAAACTGCATAAAGAAAGTCAGCTCACAACGAGCTCGACACCAGAGTACAAAAATAATATACATCGTCCTCACAACTGGTCTCTAAGTCAATACATAATTAGTAAATGGAGAGTACTAAATACAACAGTGTATACAAATGGAAAATAAACAGATACCGCAAAAACCCACCTATCAGCAAAAGGGGCTCACAGGCCAACTGCAGTGGTATCTGAATCAAAAGTTGCAAGAAAGCAGCCTGCCGCGACTACTCTGAGGGGAAACCTGCAAACACTGTGGCATAACGGGGGTGAGTTGCCAACTCGTGAATAGTAGATAACATATAAAGGTAATCGCGAGTATGCACGTGCTGCGATACTCTAATCTATGCCAACATATACATCTATACGATGATCTAGATGAGCAATAATGATGCAACAAGTGTGATCTAATAACATCTCTATATGATGAGCAGGGTATGCAATAATCGTGCATAGCATGTGTACTCTATCAGGTACTACAAATACAGGATGAGATGTATAACACTGAATGCTGAGCAAGGGAATAAATAACATCTACACGGAATGTCAACGTGGAAAATAACCGATGTCCATCAATACACCCAAATCCCAGTAAAAGCTCAGACGCCGTCACTCCAATCGGCCCTCAAATCCTGTAAATCTCATAGAATCGTGAGTGCCCAACATCGGCATTCAAAATATCATAAAATAATCGTGTCCAGCATCGACACGCAAATCCTCATGTATCGGGCTCCGTCAATCCGGATCGGCCCACGGGCTCCGTCTGCGGAATCGGCCCTCGGCCCCGGCAGTACGGGTCAGCCCGCATCCATCTCTCAGCTCTGGTCAGTATCCTTCGGATGACCGTCAGGCCCAACCAATCACCGGTAGGTAGTAATCCCTCCGCCGGGCTCACCGTCTAACAATTCGAGTCTTCTTGCCACGGGGTACTATACCGGGTCCACCATGTACCCGCAATCGGTGCCTACCACTCCTCGAATCGGGTATACTCACACAAGCTCTCTGGAACCGAGAAAACTCATGGTGGACGCACTAAAATATCATATCGAGAGAAACCGGGTTTTTTAATACAGTGCGTCTTTTCTTAAAATCATACCACGGTTCTCAAATCCAGAAATCCCATAAATCCAAACTCAATCCATAAATCCATGCAATGTGTCGTATGACACTAAGAGTAAAAAGGGAAAACCGCTCTTTTAAAAGAATCCAGTTTTGAAAATATCTCATGCGGTCCCTATTTGCTTGAAATCAAGTCAATATCATCCATGTATGTAACATATGTATGTATGTAGGTATGGATGTGCAAATGGATATATACGCGAATATGAGTGTAGCACTGGTATGAATATACAGTGTGCATGTGCGCAAGTATGAAGATATCAATATATGTGTGCACTGGTATGAATATACAGTGTGCATGTGCGCAAGTATGAAGATATCAATATATGTGTGCACTGGTATGAATATACAGTGTGCATGTGCGCAAGTATGAAGATATCAATATATGTGTGCACTGGTATGAATATGCAGTGTGCATGTGCGCAAGTATGAAGATATCAATATATGTGTGCACTCGTATGAATATATAGTGTGCATGTGCGCAAGTATGAAGATATCAATATGTGTGTGCACTGGTATGAATATACAGTGTGCATGTGCGCAATTATGAAGATATCAATATATGTGTGCACTGGTAAGAATATACAGTGTGCATGTGCGCAAGTATGGAAATATCAATATATGTGTGCACTGGTATGAATATACCGTGTGCATGTGCGCAAGTATGCAGATATCAATATAGGTATGCACTAATATGAATGTACAGTGTGCATGTGCGCAAGTAGTGATATATCAATGTAAATATAGGCCAATATGCGTCAAGTCATGAAAATATATATAATGCATAGCAATCATATAGTACGAGTGTCATGGCAATCACTAACGGTGTGAGTGTAGCATACAAATAGTGCTCGTGCAGCTTCAACCGTTAGTGACAGTGCAGTGTTCTTTGACTACCATTGCTATATGCAACAAGGAAGGTATGCTACAAGTACACATAAACATCTACGACTAAATATCTTATCACGCCCTGACGCTTAACGCCATACGGGCGATTTCCCCATAGATGTTAAATCTACTCACCTGGTCTCGTGCTAAGCGTAGCCGACCACTTGCTTCCCTTTCTTTGCGGTGTCCGACGTACCTGCCTGCGAACCTAGAATTTACATAAAGAATCCATATATAAGCAAAATCCTACAAAAAAGCGATATCGAAATCAAACGAGAAACTCGCGTCGCGGACTAAACGCGCGTGTGTCCGATATGCTAAACGAGTGTATACGCGTTTAAAACTACCCCGACACGTTGCGATACGCTAGAACACAGAACCCACTCACGTATCACACGTGTCGCGCAAACAAAACGTATTGGAAAAACGATATTTGGTTCCAGATTTTGACTCGGGCACAAAAGTGAAAAGTTGCATATGCCAAAATACTAGAATATACAACAGACTACCCTAGCCAAAATCCTAACACCCAAGTCCCCTACCTGGCCGCAATTTGTGGCCAGAACGATTTAATTGGCGGCCAGATTATGGAATATGGGGCTCGTGCTTTGTATGTGTGGTCTAGGTCTAGTGTACATGCCCCAGTTAACTCAGATTTTGTCTGAAGCCACCAGGTCAACAGCAGATTATAGAAAGCTTAAAATTCAACTTAAAACGTTAAATTTTGCACAAAACGAAACCCTATGGTATTTTAGTGAAATCTGGGGTTAAACTAGGTTAACTTGGCCCTAATAACACTTAATTAGGATAGGCTAACGACCAAAAACATCTCTTAACCAAAAGTCCACACTAATCACCATTTCAAGCACTAAATCTCACTTTTAACACTAATCGAAGCTAATTAACACACAAGTTCAGCAAGCTAGGAAGTTGGGCTCAGATTTATACCTCACTTGACCCTAGGTGCAAAGAGAAAGGAGGAGAAGAGGAGGAGAAGGAGCTGCTGCTTGCTACTGCTGTATGTTGTTGCTGCTGCTGATGCCTGAAGCTGCTGGTGTTGCTGGTGTTGCTGCTGTTGCTGCTGCTGATGCTGTTGATGCTGTTGCTGCTGCTGATGCTGTTGGTGCTGTTGCTGCTGCTGTTGTGTTGTTGTGTGTGTGTGAGAGTGAGAGAGTTGTGAGAAAAATGAGTGGCAAAAGCAAAAGAAATGGGAGTAAAGGCTAGTCAACCCCCCTCTCTCTCTTCATTAAATGAAGGCATGGCTCAAGCCATGATGCCATTCTCTCTCTCTCTCTCTCCTTCTCTCTCCAAGTCAACCACAACAATTTAACTCATTTTCCAATTTAAAAAAAAATCAACCCAAAACACTTAATTCAAATTTTAAATTAGCTTAAGGAAAATGGTTAGTCCACCATGGTTTAACCCCAATTTAACCCTGGTTTACATGCACATGTCTGTGCAAGGCAAAATAAATTCTAATAAAATATTCATTAAATTTGATAAATTATTTGAAAATCGTTTTGGTAAATTTTTTAATAAAAACCATATATAAAAATATAATTAGCCAGTAATCACATCCTAAGGTGTTACACACATGCAGTTTCCAAATCCAGAAAATATCAAGAAGAATCCGAAATCATCAATCACCATGTCAATAACAATGAAAACCGACATAAATCTCCATAATACTTCATGACCAATGAATATATGAATGCATCTGATATCATGCAATAAATGCAATAGTTAATTAGCATAAGAAAGCTATAACATGTTGCAACTATCAACTAGCAAGCTATGTCTATGAATAGTATTTTCTAAAGTGTATGTGACATGGCAATTACCGATGATGATGTGTGTGAGCCGGCAAGCAGGAGTACGTGGAACATACGCATCATCGGTAATGTGCTGGAGTCCTGACAGCAGGGTTTCATGATAATTACAGATAACATATGTACAAGCATGCAATGCGATGAAACATCATGAATATACAGAAGGTGATGTAGTAATAGCAACACTGAAAAATATACCTACCCAATATACGAGTCATAAATTTTGGTATTTAAAAATACTCACAATTGTCCACTTTTGAAAATGAGTAAGACTCGAGCCCAGTCAAAAGGGTAAGGGAATCCACCTAAGTCTGAGTCAATCTATATATATATCTAGTAGTCGGTGATCTCGCCTCAATAGTATCCCGTACGATACAATAAATAATATGACATTCTCGAGTCAAGAGTGCGGATCTATCCTCAAACTATATCTCGTACGGTAAATCTATCGTACGGCATCCCAAATCTGGGTACGGTTCAAATATCACATTTATCTCATTATTTATCTGGTATCCACATCATCACATATCGAGAGCAGGGGGTACTGATCTAAGTCTAGTACACTACTAATATCCTCAACAATATCATGATCTGGTTACTAATCTAAAGTCTCCTACAATCCGATGTCATCCACACATATTATCATATAGAAGTATACATCGCCCAAGCGATCCATTATAAATATCATAGCCTATCTCATCTCATATCTCGATCATATATCAACTATCATATATATATCATCATCCACATGGTATCGTCGTCCAATGATCCGCTATAACATCATGACATATCTCGGTCACATATTAAATACCTCACGACATCATGCCCGATCAGATCGACTCATTCCCAAGTATCAGATAATATTCTCATCATCCAAGCATATGAATACCAATAAATATATGTCCCCAATACGCACAAGGAAGTAAATGTATGCGAGTATGTGCATGTGCGTGTATGCAAATCTTTACTCTAGGCTTTCGTGACTAAGAAATCGACTAAAGTTCTTTCTTCACTTTGCTAACACTAAAACCATGATCTCTTAAATCTCCTCTTGCTAAGTGTTCATATCTCTCAACAACATATAAATGTATATCTATATTACATCACATCAATTCTCACAACTTTGCGGGGGTGCTATACGCCATCCACCTGACTTCCCCCGTAGATATAATCTACTCACCTGATCTTCGCTTGCCGATGCCGATGTCGTCACGCGCTTACTTTTCGTCTCGAAGTCCTCGTGAGGTACCTACATATCACATATAGCATTGTAAACGAAATCACGCATGAAACCAAAAGGTCGCATGAAACACCGATAGGTTAAAACCTATAGTCTCGCATGCAAAACACAACCAATAACTCTAGTTGTTAGCGTTCAAACGCCACACGACGGAATACAATGATAAATAGCCAAAACTTAAATTCAAAAACATCGCGAAATACAAGGCAGCAACTCAAGAAAATGGTCCCAGATTTTACCCTAGGTCAAGTTAGCCAATTTTTCATATGGGAGGGGTCTAGTTTACGGAAGATAAAGCCATAGAACCAATACGAACCAATTTGAACCAGGTTTGGCCGCAATTTGCGGCCAGAACGAATATATTTGCGGCCATGTTGAGGATATAGGGGCTAAGGTTTTTGTGGGGGGTCATAGGTTGCCTGCACACTCCTCTGTGTTTGCTAAATAATTTTCAGGTCCCCCGGGTGTTAGCAGATTTCATTATACACTCAAAGAATCCACAATTTTTCCGATATCGGGTTTCTAAGTTCGTAATCCGGGGTTTAAGTCTCAGGTTCAGTCCACTACATCATCACTACAGGGGTTGTGTGGCCTCTACTAACCTCAATTACATTTCACAACTCAAGAATCCTTCACACCCTCATCTTGGAAATTTCCAAACTCACAAAACTACGCAATATCGGTTCTAAACAAACATAGGTGCTAAAGTGAATGGAAAATTAAACTAAGGGTGAAGGAAATACCTCATTTGGCAACTCAAGAATTTTCTTGAGTTGCCCCAAGTCTTCAGAATTTTCTTGAGTTGCCCCAAGTGTTTGCCTGAGCTTGTGAACATTTTTAATGAAATGAAGATGGGGTTTTGGGTTGTTTTTGATGGTGCTTTGTGGCTTGAAGAAGGGGAGGGAGATGGGACGACAGCCCTTGAGAGGAGAGGGAGAATAAAATGAAGAGGAAAAATAATGGAGGAAACATGAGCTATGACTTGGTTTGACCCCTCACCTCTCTCTCTATTGCCCATCCCTCATTTCTTTATTCTTTTCTTTTCTTTTCCTTTTCTTTTCTCTTCTTACATAAAAATAAAACCATGATAGAAATATAAAGAAAAGCCATGATAAAATGTAACACAAGTGTAAAAATGACATGGTGCATGTTTTGCACAAAACAAGCTTAATGCGCGATTAGCGATATTTAATCGCGATTAGCACTAAATAGTGTATAATTAATCAAAAAACTTATAATTTGCATATTTGACATAAATCACCTTCATTTCAGTAATTTCCATAATTTTCCAAAATTTTCCCAATTTATCGGTATTTAATTATACCGCCTAATTAAAATATTCATTATAATATTATTTAATCATAAAAATTCCCAAAAATAATATTTTATTTTTCTGAAATGTTACACCAAAACGAATATAAGTATTATGTCCTTTGATGTGATTAGGGGGGATACTTGAGCACGGAATTTCTGGATTATTTTAAAGGAGAGTGAGAATTCTCTCTCAGCATTACTCCTCCGTATATACCACAGCACGTCGGTGCATCAGGATGGAGCAATCGCACCGTATATGATATGGTGTGCTCTATGATGAGTACTACTGAGTTGCCTATTTCCTTTTGGAGGTTATGCACTTTTGAAGCTGCATACCTATTGAATAGGGTTCCAACCAAATCAGGTGCCTACCACTCGATATGTGATATGGTATGGGAAGAGCCCATCTCTTAAGGATGTTAAGATTTGGGGTTGTCCGTCCAATGTCTAAAAGAAAAATCAGGACAAGCTCGAGGCAAGATCAGTTCTGTGGAAGTTTGTTGGATATCCCAAGCATTCGCAAGGGAATATCTTCTACCAAACTGAGGAACAAAAGGTGTTTTGTTTTCTCAGCATGCCACCTTTTGGAAAGGGAATTTCTTGTGAAGAAATTAGTGGTCATGAGGTAGAACTGGAAGGAGTTCCAGCTATACAAACTGTAGCTGATGATTTGGTAAACCCGGAGGATTCAATAGTTTCCAACGAACCTCAGCCTCTCCGCCGATCTGGTAGGGTTCCTCATCCACTTGAGAGATACTTTGGTTTTCTCTATAAAAGTGGGAGCGAGGATTGCATCATGAGATGATGACCCAACTAGTTTCGAGCAGGCCATCAAGAGTGGGGACTCTGCAAGAATGGCTGAAAGCTTAGCGATCTGAGATGGAATCCATATACACCAACAAAGTATGGACTTTGGATGCTTTATCTGAAGGGTTAAATCCCCATCAGGAGCAAGTAAATCTTGAGAATATTACTTGGTGTACATGGAAAAGTTGAGACTTTCAAAGCTATTATTAAGTCCATCCAGATCCTACTTTCCACTGCTACATACCATGACTACGATATCTGGCGGTTGGGTGTCAGGACTACTTTTCTAAATGATGATTTAGAAGAGAGCGTCTGTATGTACACAGCCAGAGGGCTTCGTAAATAGTAGGAGCAGCGGAAACATGTGGAATTTTCTTTATGGGTTAAAGCAAGCATCGCGGAGTTGGAACATCTGTTTTGATGTGGTAGTCAAAGAGTTTGACTTCATCAAAATGGTAGATGAACCTAGTATATGCAAAAAGGTAGTAGGGAGTATGGTGGTGATCCTCGTATAGTACGTGGATGACATACTCTAGATAGGAAAGGAGTTTCCTATGCTGCGCTTGGTCAATCTCCTCTTATCACAAGGATTCTCTATAAGATCAAGGTGATACCTCTTAAATCATGGGTTTTGGATCTATGAGATAGATCTAATTGGATGTTAGGATTCTTACTAGGTGTAGTGAGATGGTATCAATTGATCCTGGGGAGAATCACTGGATACCTTGCAAGGTGGTAAGGTCGACTGAATGTCAGTCGAGGGCATTGTCTTTACCCTCAGTGGAGGGACGGTATGTGGGAATAGTTCAATACCGTGGCAAACTAGATGATTAAAGGCAAGATACATCGTTACCAAGGATGCTACCAAAGAGGCAGTCAGGATATATATAAGTTCATGAGATGAACTTATATTCGTACCATTGTGTGACAATGGAGTTGTGGCTTATGCCTAGGAACCCCCGTCCCATCAAAGATCTAGACATATTCTTAGGCAGTATCACCTGATCATGGAGATGGTTATCTCCAGGGAGATCGAGGATAGGAGAGTAGATACAGAGGACAACAGCGCGGATCCACTCACAAAGGCCTATTTCCCAGTAGAGACTTTTATGGGATGGTTGAGTATGAGATACTTCAACCACAACTGATTGTTGGGTATGTGATAACACAACAGATGACCCTAGTGCAAGTGGGAGATTGTTAGTGATATGTATGCCCTAGAGGCCATTACTGTACATACGATGTATATTGTAGTGGATGCTTGGACATATATATGGAGGACTTTCTTGCTCGACATGATAGTATGCTATCTGGTTGCTCTTTATCTTAACATGTACTCTGATTGTCTCTATGTTACATGTTGATAAAGCCCTTAGGATGAGTACTTGACTACCAGGACTATGATGCAGATCATACTAGTGGGGACAGTGTGGTCGCTAAGTACATCCTTCAAATGTTCTTAGTCGTAGGTGTATCAAGACAGGGCATCGATATACTAGAGTAGACTAGCGTATAGCTTCTCGACCCATGTAGATGGGCAATGGATGATCCCATATCCATTGGTGTTTGACATCAGAGACAGTATATGGGTGCTCAGTGGAGATTGGGTATACTGGATAGACTCACCGAGAACTCCCAGATGGTATTATACATCATGTCAGATGGAAGTTCTCTGGTGACACTGGTACAGGTTAGTCTGTAGACCCGAGATCGTTATAGAGTCTTGTATGATTCCCACTGTGCTTTGATTTCTACCTTACTACGTTCAAGAGAACGTGCAAAACGGTGGCTTTTGGGTACAGTCCCGAATCACATGGAGGCAATGAGCGATAGGAGGGGTTTCGTCTCTCCCGGTATTGGGAGTTGATGTTGCGCTGTGTTCGATTGGCTATAACTGGAAATCCCTGACCAGGGTTGCTGAGATTTACTGGTAAGTGTTATCAGTAGTTTCTCGAACTGTTATGGACCTCATATCGACACGACTTATCGGTTACTGTGGTTTGACGTTTACCACCCCTAGACTGGATATGCGACATATCAGATGAAGAGACCGGACTGTACGGGAGTGTTACTGATTGGATTCACAGGAGAATGTACAGGCTTTCTTGTTGATCTTCTGATCGTTCAATACCTGGGTGGCTATTACGTTTAGCTGACCTCTTGCAGCTTGTGGGTGTTTTATATGATCATCACCTACTACCGGCGTATTGACGATTCTTTAGAGTCCTACACAGAGGTTTCCTGGATTAGGCAAAACGGAGTAGGAGCACATATGTGATATGTGTGGGACAGAGGATAATACGAGTATGTGATACCGTATTCGATTCTCTCGATATGTGATATCGGCCGGGTATATGTGATATAGCTGGGACATCGGATCAAGTGTTGATTCGATGAACTGATACATTTTATATTAGTCGGTTATTTGTGAAATAGCCGGATTATCGGATCATGTGTTGATTCGATATTGTAATGTATAATTATATATATGATATATTACATTGCATTAACTAATATAAGCTCACTTAAAGATTCTTTTTCTCACTTGGATAATACATTGATGTATATGCGATATATGTTAATTGTATTATTTTATTTTGTTACATTATATATTATATATGTGATATATAATATTCTAACATGTTAGGGTACAAATGCAACAATGGTTTTGAGATTTAACCATGTTAGGGTTTGGATTAGGGTTATGCTTTTGGATTATGGTTTTGGATGAGCTTTGAGGAAGCTTCATGAAGGTTTGACTTTGTCCATTTTCTTTGATATTTTGGAGAGATATTTGTTAACTCAACCCAAACCTTAACCCATGGTAAAGTCTCTCCAAGGGTTAAGCATGTCATGCTTAACCCTAGGTTGTTTTCTGACCTCAACAAGAATTCATTATTCATCACAAAAGAAATTCTTCTTCTTCTTCCTCTCTTGAAAAAGATTCACTAGCTTTTCATTTGTGATGGATTTTTGTGAGAAATTGAAAACAAAAGAGAGCAAAATTCCTACTTCATCATCCTCATCTATTCTAGCCACTTAGATTAGGGTGTTTGCTTCACTAATACTTGATTAGTGAAGTGAGAGCTTGAGTTAGTGTTTCTTCAAGGTAGATCATCTTAGTTTTTGAAGATTAGAAGCAAGGTTGCATCATTCTCTTCATGGAGCCTCTCTAGAGTCCGGGTACTTGATGATCACAGCGAAGGGACCTCAACTCGGAGCTTATGAAGCGAAGGAACGAACTACAAAGGTTGTACTCCCTAATTCTTAGATGTTAAAGTGTTAACTTGCTGGTTTTGTTTGATTCTCTAGTTAAAGTTCCTAGGTTTAGGGTTATCTTCAATGGAAAATTTTAACTTGGCATGAATGAAGCCTCCCGAAACCTTGCTGCCGTTGTAGGTAACCCAACAGTAGATCATCTTCAGCCTCGAAGACTTCGAGCAAGATTGTTCATTTCACCTTGTGGAGCCTTACTAGAGTCTAGGAGATCACTACTTGGAGCGAAGGGACTACTACACGGAGCTTTTGAAGTGAAGGACTGGTTTACAAAGGTTGTATTCTTTGTTCACTTAGATGCAAAGATGTTTACATGCTTAGTTCGTCTAATTCTCTAGTTAAGATTCTAGGTTAGGGTTCTTTAGCATGCCAATTTTTTGAAAACGGTATGGTCGATACCTTCCGAAACCCAGTGGCGTTGCTAGGTTCCCTTACAGTGGTATCAGAACCAAGCTAGAAAATTAGGCGATATTTGTAGAATTACGAAACCGAAACAACTCCGAAAAATTGAAAAAAAAAACCTAGTTTCTGTCGAATTTTAAAAAGCCTCTAAAAAATTTTTAAGCAGTTGCAGAATGTTACATGAGATGTAATATGAACACCAGACAAATACGAACTCCATTCGCCGTATTTGACCCGGCGACATCTTTAATAAAATCAGCATGGCCGGTTTTCCATGCTTGTTTAGGCTTCGTTTTGGTGTGGTGTTCTAGTTTCTGGGTTTTGGTGTTTCAGGTGTTGCTTGTTTTACTGAGATTGAAGTTATCTTTTTGTAAAAGCAATTCGGAGTGTTTCGTAGTCATAATTCTAACATCGTTTTGGGTAATTTAGACGACGTTAAAAAGTTCGAACGAATATCAAATAACCCAACTTTCACCCCTCTATGGAAATTTTCTAAAAGTTGGATTTTTTTCTAAGTTAAAATTATTCAAAAATCATGCAAGTGATTCTATGGACCCTCTAGAAGAACGAAACCCTAACTCGATTCTATGACCGTCGGAACCTCCGTCAAACCCTAGAGTTTGCAGTAGTTCCGCGGCGCCATAGATGAGGCAAGGGTTGGCCCTTCTACGGTTTGTTCATATGTATAATGCCATGTTCTGAGTATTTCTTAACTGTGCTCAAGTGTTGAGCTCTTCGGGAAGTTTTGGGTGTTTGTTGATTTGATCGGAATGTTTAATATCTTCTAGCTATCTATGGAATGTGATACAATATTTGGAATCTTCACTAATTAGTTTTGTGAAAATTGATTAGTTGCTTGTAAATTTAACATTTCGGTCTCGGTAGGAATCGGGAATCTTGTTGAATTACCCGATTTTTTCTGAAAAGGTGTTTTCATGAGTGGGACCCAAATGTAAGATTTATAATGTTAGGCATGATATCCGAAGCATGTGATATTCCGGATTTATAATGTCTAAGGGCTGTGTCGATTCCAAATGTTGTAGTTTGACATTTTCTTTTCTGCGACCGTAAGTGTAATATGTAGTGTATCACCGGTTTCGTTGCTATATGTCAACGACAATTGGGATACACATATTTACTTACGTTGATGACATGTGATGTTATGTGTTGCTGGGATATGTTGTATTGGATCATCGTGTTTTGAATAGACGGGTTTTTTTTATGTGAGATGAGAGTTTTTCATTTTCATTCATGTAAAAACCTGTATGTAATATTCTTTTATCGGGGCACTTCGGGGTTGAGGATGATGTCACCATTGTTTTATATTATTTACTTTTCCGCATAAGGATAGACCCAAGGTGGGGTGCACAAGTAACCGGGTTCTAGAGTCCAGTGGGAGACATCTCGAGGAGTCGAGTCCGGGTCTTTTAACTCTAGAATCAGTAAGTCGAGTTCGGGTCTCCTAACTCTAGAATTGGTAGGGTTGTTTGCCGCTCTCGTAGGGGTCTATGGATGTGGGTTTGGCTATTCATCACGACCGTGAAATCCGTGTTTTTTACTGGCTTAATTTAAAACACGGACATCCTAGTATATCCAATATTTCATGTGTTGACTTCTGCTGCTGATATTCTGTGATGTGATCACTTTATATAAGTGAGAAGAATGCTTTATTATTATATATATGATATATAATAAACGTTGCTTATGTTTTGCACCCGCGCTAGTCCCGCCCCGCTATGCCGTTAGTTAAGTAACCTAACGGTGCATAACGGAACACTGGGGCGAATGCGGAAGGCATAAGCGTACGTTGTATTTTCGTTTCTTCTATGATGCTTAGGAAGCATAAATGATGGGACTTCGTTAATGAGATTAATGAAAGGAATGCAACCTAAAGATGTTGTAGAATCAAATTTTCAAAAAGGGTATCTCTAGTTTTTTCTTTGCATAGCGGTATTCCTTGTAGAATATCCAGCACCTCATTCGATGATGAAAGAGCCGAGATCCCTTCACCGGGAGTGACCTCTTTAGCAAAAGCTAGTAGATGCTACTACCAACTCGGTTTTGTCTTCTGATTGCTTCTCTAGTTCTTGTTTTGCATAATGGTATTTATGAATATCCAGCACCTCATTCGATGAGGAAATAGCCGAAATCCCTTCACCGGGTGTGACCTTTTTAGCGATAGCAAAAGCCTCAAAAACACTCCTTTTCAAAATCACTCGATTCTACAACGAGATCAAGTTCAAAAAGTTAAAGGTTTTCATAAAAACCATCCGCAACCCTCCGTCATTTTAGGAAGTAGAGTACTTAGTATTTGTGCTACGTTTGTTGACCATAGTTAAGGCGTAGTGTACGGTAGCTAAGTGATGTCTTTCTACACAGCATATGATGCGATTAATTAGGACATTTGTATGACTTTGTTGACCATAGTTAAGGGTCATATAAGTGGGTCTTATTAATCTTGAAATGACAGGTAGAACTTGACTAGTGCTTATGATTTGTTAACCATAGTTAAGGTCATAAGTCAATAGGGGTAAAAACCACATCGGGAATTTCAAGAGTTGAAATTTGCAATGAGATTGCATACCTTCTATGAAATAGTTGGATCCCGATACCCTCTGCGAGTAAGAGTTACTCCTGGGAGAATTTTACACATCACAATTAGTCGATCAAGTAGGTGTCTAGAAAGGTGATAACGGGGTTATGCCTCTGGGAAAACGAGGTTTATTTTAATTAGGTCCATGCGAAAGCACGGGGAACATCTCAAATTACCAACACTGGCCTGGCCGAAAGATTGGCGAACTTGTAGGGTGTAACTAATCCCGGCTAGTCTTACCTTTTAGGGTTTGAAGGAAGATTTGATAAAAACGGTAGGAGCCATCCTGATTAGATAAAATAATAAACCAATCTAATCTTGCAAGAGCATACGCTAAGTGTTTTATTCTCTCTCTCTCCAGGTAGCGACCATGTCAGGCCTTAATCAAGATAATAATATGGATGTATTGATCGAACCCGCTTGTTATACTGAGCTGGGGAACATTGGTTCTGCTCCAACTTATAATTGTTATAAGTTCGAGCAGGAAATAGAGGAATATCCGGATTCCCAAGCCATCCAAACGAGGAATGAGCATGCTGATGCATCTTCTTTGAGTGTATTCGTTACCGAGAACTATTTCTCAGTACACTCTACGTCCTAGGTATTAGATACCGGATCAGGATCCCATATATGTAATATGTTGCATGGGCTAAGGAAAGGTAGAGAACTGGGAATAGGTGATCATTCTCTAAAAGTAGGGAATGGTGCAAGTGTTGCAGCCAAAGCAGTTGGTGAATATCACCTTGTATTACCAAATAGGAATACTTTGATCTTGAACGACTGTTATTACGTACCCTCTATGATATGCAATTTAATATCAATTTCTTTATTAGATAAAGAAGAATATAACTTTGTAGTAGAGAATAATGTTATGAACATTTACCTAAATCAAGTGTTGATTGGGTTTGGTGCGTTATGTAACGGTTTATATGTTCTGAATCAAAATACAGTTCTTAATGTACAGAACACACACAAGAGGAAGAGTTCAGATACGGACATGCGTTCCTGTTGAAACACAAGTCTGAAGCTTTTGAGAAATTCAAAGAATATAAGCATGAAGTCGAGAACCAGACGAGTAAAAGTATTAAAATCCTACGATCTGATCGAGGAGGAGAATACTTGAGCACAAAATTCCGTGACTATCTAAAAGAGAATGAGACCTCTCTCAGCTCACTCCTCCGTATACACCACAGCACAACGGTGTATCGGAGCGGAGGAATCGCACCCTATTGTATATGGTGCGCTCTATGATGAGCATCACCGAGTTACCTATTTCCTTTTAGGGTTATACGCTTGAGACAGCAGCATACCTATTGAATAGAGTAACAACCAAATCAGTGCCTACTACTCCATATGAGATATGGAATGGGAAGAGACCATCTCATAAACGATTTAAGATATGGGGTTGTCCGGCCTATGTTAAAAAGCAAAATCCGAACAAGCTCGAGGCAAAATCTGCTTTGTGTAAGTTTGTGGGATATCCAAAGGATTCCTATGGATATATCTTCTACCACGGTGAGGAACAAAAGGTGTTTGTTTCTCAATATGCCACCTTTTTAGAAAAGGAATTTCTTGTAAAAGAAATTAGTGGCGAAGAGGTAGAGCTGGAAGAAGTTCTCACAAACTGCAACAGAAGATTTGGTATAACCGCAGGATTCAATATTCCCCGACGAACCTCAGCCTCTCCGCCGATCTAGTAGGGTTCCTCATCCACCTGAGAGATACTACAGTTTTCTCATTGATGGTGGGAGCGAAGATTGCATCATGGAAGATGATGACCCAACTAGCTTCGAGCAGGCCATCATGAGTGGGGACTCTGTGAAATGGTTGGATGCAATGCGATCTGAGATGAAATCCATGTACACCAACAAAGTATGGACTTTGGAAGATGCTCCTGAAGGGGTAAAACCCATCGGGAGCAAGTGGATCTTCAAGAAAAAATTTAGTGTAGACGTAAAAGTTGAGGCTTTCAATGCTAGACTTGTTGCAAAAGGGTTTCGCAACGACCAGGAGTGGATTATGATGAAACCTTTTCTCCAGTGGCTATGCTTAAGTCCATCTGGATCCTACTTGCCATAGCTGCATACCATGACTATGAAATCCGGCAGATGGATGTTAAGACCACCTTTCTAAATGGTGATTTAGAAGAAAGCGTGTGCATGATTCTACCAGAGGGCTTCATGGACAGTGGGAGCAGCGGAAAGGTGTGCAAGCTGCTTAAATCCATCTATGGGTTAAAGCAGGCATTGTGGAGTTGGAACATCTGTTTTGATGTGGTAGTCAAAGAGTTTGACATCGTCAAAAACGTAGATGAACCTTGTATATACAGGAAGATGGCAGAGAGTAAGGTCGTCATCCTCGTATTGTATGTGGATGACATACTCTTGATAGGAAATGATGTTCCTATAGTGCATTCGGTCAAGCTCTTTTTATCACAAAGATTCTCAATGAAAGATCTAGGTGATGCCTACTACATCTTGGGGATTAAGATCTATAGAGATAGATCTAAATGGATGTTGGGATTGTCCCAATCCAGGTACATCGACAACATACTAAAGAGGTTTAGTATGGAGGATTCCAAGCGTGGGAATTTACCCACTATCTCAAGACTCACTCTCTCCAAAGAGATGTCTCCCAAGACTAATTTGGAGAAAGCTCGCATGCAAGGGGTACATTATGTTTCGGCAGTAGGCTCTATCATGTACGCGATGTTATATACCAGACCCAATGTTGCATACTCACTAAGTGTAGTAAGTAGGTATCAAGCAGATCCAGGAGAGAATCACTAGACAGCTGTGAAAACATTCTCAAGTACTTAAGACGGACTAAAGAGATGTTCTTGGTGTATGATAATGGTGAAATCCAAGTGGAGTCCTTTACCGATTCGAGCTTCCATAGTGATAAGGACGACTCTAAGTCGGTCTCGGGATTTGTCTTTACCCTTAAAGGAGGAGCGGTTTGTTGGAAGAGTTCCAAGCAAGAAACTGTGGCAGACTCGACGATGGAGGCTGAATACATCGCTGCCAACGATACTGCCAAAGAGGTTTTCTGGATGAAGAAGTTCATAACTGAACTTGGAGTGGTTCCATCCATCAAGCATCCAATACCTTTGTATTGTGATAACAATGGAGCAGTGGCTTTGGCCAAGGAACCCAGGTCCCATCAGCGATCCAGGCATATTCTGAGGCGGTATCACCTAATCCGGGAGATAGTTGATCGCCAGGAGATCGAGATCAAGAGAGATAACACGAAGAATAACACGGCGGATCCACTCACAAAGGCTATACCGCAGATACAATTTGAAAGACTCTTCGAGATGTTAGGTATGAGATACTACAACAAATGGATTTAGTGCAAGTGGGAGATTGCTAGTTATATGTATGTCGTAGAGGACATTATTGTACATGATTGTATATTATAGCGGATGCTTGGACTTATTTAGAAAGGACTTTCTTGCTCGACATGATAGTATGCTATCTGGTTGCCTTTTGTCTTAACATGTATACTTGTATTGTGATACTGTCTTACTCTCACATGTTGATAAAGCCCTTAAGATGTGTACTTGACTATCAGGACTATGATGGAGATCGTACTAGTGGGGCCAGGGTAGTCTACAAGTTCATCCTTTAATTGTTCCTAGTCGAGGGTGTATCGAGACAGGGCATCGATATTCCAGAGTAGACTAGCGTATACGCTTCTTGACCCATATGATTAGTGATGGATGATCCAACATACATTGGTGTTTGACATGAAAGATGGTATACGGGTGCTCAGTGGAGACAGGATACACTGAACAAGACTCACCGAGAAATCCTACTTGGTATTATACCTATCGTCAGATAGCAGTTGTCTGGTGACACAGGTACATGTTAGTCTGTAGACCCGAGATCGTCATAGAGTAATGTGTGATTCCCACTAAGCTTTGATTTACACCTTACCACGTTCAAGAGAACGTGCAAAACGGTGGTTTTTGGGTACAGTCCCGAGTCACATAGAGTCAATGAGCGACAGGAGGGGATTCGTCTCTCCCGGTATTGGGGTTGATGTTGCGCTGTGCTCGATTGGCTATAACAGGAAGTCCCTGGCCATGGCTGATACGGAGATTTACTGGTAAGTGTTATCAGTAGTTTCTTGACCCGTTATGAGCCTCAGATCGGCATGACTTATAAAGTTACTGGGGTCTAACGTTAACCACCCCTAGACTAGATATGCGACATATCAGATGAAGAGACCGGACTGTACGGTAGTGTTACTGATAGGCTTTGCGGGAGTTTAGATAAGCTTGCTTGTTGATCTTCTGATCGCTCAATACCCGTGTAGCCGTTACGTCCAGCTAATACCGCTGACGGCTTTTGGGTGACTGATATGATCATCACCTACTGACGGCGTATTGATGGGTCTTTAGAGTCCTACACTGAGGTTTCCTAGCTCATGCAAAATGAAGTAGGAGCACATATGTGATATGTGCGGGACCGAGATTAATATGTGTATATGATACCATATTCTATTCTCGCAATATGTGATATCAGTCGGTTATATGTGATATAGCCGGGTTATCGAATCAAGTGTTGATTCGATAAGTTGATACAAATAATATTAGTCGGTTATATGTGATATAGCCGAATTGTTAAATCAAATGTTGATTTAATAATTTAATCTATAATTATATATATTGGATATAATAACATACATTAACTAATATTAGCTCACTTAAGTATTTCTTTTTCTCACATGTGTACACTTAATATATATGTGATATATATTATTGTGTCATGCTTGTTGCTACATGTATATAGACTTACACTATACTTATGATAATGTGGGGTTTATTTATTTAAAGTAAATCACTAATTAGTTGGAAATTAGTTACATGGTTTATGCTTAGTGGAAGCTTGTAGAACCATTGACTTAGTCTATTAGTTTTTTTTACATTAGATATTTATTAACCCGACCATTAACTTAAGCCATGGTTAAGTCTCTGTAGGGTTCCTAGGCACTCCCAAGAGGTCTCACAAGGCATCAACCATGCCAATTTCAAATTTTAACGTGCCGAGAAACCCTAAACTACGGATCGTTTGCTAGATGTCTAGGCGAAAAGAAACTAGTTAACACTTAACTAAGAGAATACGGAAATACAACCTTTGTAGATCCGGTTCTCCACCTCCATAGCTCCGGGATGAGGTCCTCTCCGCTGTCCAAATCAAATCCGGGCTCTAGAGTCGGCTTCATCGGAGAATGGACGGGCTAGGTCATCGACGACGATGCCGAAGATGATCTACGTCGAGGCATCGCTAAATCAAGCTCCGACTTCACCAAGTCAAGAAACTTGGGAAGAAAACACACTCTAGTACTTGGCAAGAGGTAGAGGATGAAGAAATAGGAAGTGGGTAGACTTTAGAATTGGATTTCTCACTCTTTATCATCAATCACCATTGATGACCTCAAGGTTTTCTTCTTGAGTTCAAGGAAGAAGAAGAAGAAATGATATGATGAGTTAAGTAAAATAGAAAAGAAAATATAACACTTATCATATCATTAACTATAGTCAAGTGTAGAGATTTAACCAAGATAAGTTAAATGGTTAGGGTTAGGAGAAGAAGACAAGAATGGTAGCTTTGGTCAAACCTTCATGAAGTTTCAACTAGAAACAAAGAAAGCCACCATTCTTCTCTTTAATCTTTTCCTTAATAAATAAATAAATAAGGTAAGGAAAACCCTAATCATTAACTTAACTATGGTTTAAACATTACACTTAACCAAGTTAACATGCATCATCAAACATGATACAAACAAGTGTACAAAAGTATATCACATATACAATATGCACAAACCAAGTGAGAAAATCCGTTTAAAGTGAACCAATACTAGTTAGTGCAAAGTAATATATCAAATATATAATTATACATTAAATCATTAAATCAACACTTGATTCAATGATCCGGTCATGTCGCACATAACCGACTAGTATCCTATGTATCGGCTTATCGAATCAATCCTTGATTCGATAACTAGGTTATATCGCATATAACCATTCGACACATTCATCGCGAGAATGAAATACGGTATCTCATACACACATTATTCTCGGTCCCGCACATATCTCATATGCGCTCCTATTTCGTTTCGCTTGAGCCAGGAAACCTCTGTGTAGGACTCTAAAGACTCGTCAATACGTCGGCAGCAGGTGATGATCATATCAAACACCCACAAGCCGCAAGCGGTCTGCTAAACGTAACGGCCACCCGGGTATTGAGCGATCTGAAGATCGACGAGCAAGCCCGCTCACACTCCAGTGAATCCAACCAGTAACACTACCGTACAGTCCGGTCTGATCGTCTGATATGTCGCATATCTCGCCTAGGGGTGGTAAACGTCAGACCCCAATAGCTCAATAAGTCGTGTCGATATGAGGTCTATAACAATTCGAGAAACTACTGGTAACACTTACCAGTAAATCTCAGCAACCCTGGCCAGGGATTTCCGGTTATAGCCAATCGAACACAGCGCAACATCAACTCCCTATACCGGGAGAGACGAATCCCCTCCTATCGCTCATTGCCTCCATGTGACTCGGGACTGTACCCAAAAACCACCGTTTTGCATGCCCTCTTGGACGTGGTAAGATGGAAATCAAAGCACAGTGGGAACCACACAAGACTCTATGACGATCTCGGGTCAACAGACTACTCTATACCAGTGTCACCAGAGAACTGCCATCTGACGTGAGGTATAATACCATCTGGGAGTTCTCGGCGAGTCCGTCCAGTGTACCCAGTCTCTACTGAGCACCCGTATATCATCTCCGATGTCAAACACCAATGGATATGGGATCATCCATCGCCCATCTATATGGGTCGAGAAGGTACACGCTAGTCTACTCTGGTATATCGATGCCCCGTCTCGATATACCCTCGACTAGGGACTTTGAAGGATGTACTTATGGACTACCATGTCCCCACTAGTATGATCCGCATCATAGTCCAGATAGTCAAGTACACATCCTAAGGGCTTTACCAATATGTAACAGAGAGACAATCAGTATACACGTTAAGGTAAAGAGCAACCAGATAGCATACTATCATGTCGAGCAAGAAAGTCCTCCCTATATATGTCCAAGCATCCACTACAATATACATCCTATGTATAGTAATGGCCTCTAGGGCATACATGTAACTAACAATCCCCCACTTGCACTAGGGCCATCTGATAGCAGTGGTTGCAGTATCTCATACTCAACCATCCCATAATAGTCTCTCTCTGGGAACAGGCCTTTGTGAGTGGATCCGCTGTGTTGTCCTCTGAGTCTACTCTCCTAACCTCGATCTCCCTGGAGATCAACCATCTCTATGATCAAGTGATACTGCCTTAGAATATGTCTGGATCACTGATGGGACCGTCGTTCCTTGGCATAAGCCACAACTCCATTGTCACACAATGGGAGGAACAAAGTTCATCTTATAAACTAATATACACCCAAACAGCCTCTTTGGTAGCATTTTAAGTAGCAATGTATCCTGCCTTTATCGTCTAGTATGCCACGGTAACTATCTTGGAACTCTTCCAACATACCGTCCCTTTGCTGAGGGTAAAGACAATGCCTGTGACTGACTTTCAGTCGTCTTTATCACCCTGGAACACTTCCAGTGATTTTCCCCAGGATCAGGTTATACCATCTCACTACATCTAGTGAGTAGCCTAACTTCCATTTAGATCTATCTCATAGATCCAAAATCCAGGATTTAGTAGGTATCATTTTGATCCTATGTGGAGAATCATTGTGATAAGCGGAGATTGATCGAGCGTAGCATAGGAAACTCTTTCCCTATCAAGAGTATGTCATCCACGTACTCTACAAGGATCAAGACCATACTCCCTACTACCTTTTTGTATATACAAGGTTCATCTACCATTTTGATGATGTCAAACTGTTTGACTACTACATCAAAACAGATGTTCCAACTCCGCGATACCTGCTTTATCTTATAAAGCATCTTGTGCACGTTTCCGCTGCTCCCACTGTCTACGAAGCCCTCTGGCTGTGTACTTATAGACGCTCTCTTCCAAATCATCATTTAGAAAAGCAGTCAAGACACCCAACCACCAGATATCGTAGTCATGGTATGTAGCCATGGCAAGTAGGATCTGGATGGACTTAAGCATAGCTACTTGAAAAGGTTTCATCATTATCCACACCTGGTCGATGACGAAAACCATTAACAAGTCTAGCTTTGAAAGTCTCAACTTTTCCATCTACACCAAGTAATCTTCTCAAGATATACTTGCTTCTGATGGGGATTTAACCCTTCAGATATAGCAACCAAAGTCCATACTTTGTTGGTGTATAAGGATTCCATCTCAGATCACTAAGCATCCAGCCATTCTTACAGAGTCCCACTCTTGATGGCCAGCTCGAAGCTAGTTGGGTCATCATCTCATGATGCAATCCTCGCTCCCACTGTCATAGAGAAACCGAAGTATCTCTCAGGTGGGTGAGGAACCCTACTAGATCGGCGGAGAGGCTGAGGTTCGTTGGTATCTACTGAATCCTTTGGTTCTATCAAATCATCAGCTGTAATTTGTATAGCTGGAACCTTTCCAGTTCTACATTACAGACCTTGCCTCGAGCTTGTCCGGATTTTGCTTTTAGACATAGGCCGGACAACCCCAAATCTTAACTAGCTTAAGATGTGGGCTCTTCCCTTTCCATATCATATATGAAGTGGTAGGCAACTGATTTGATTTGAACCCTATTCAATAGGTATGCTGCTACTCAAGTGCATAACTCTCAAAAGGAAACAGGTAACTCAGTAGTACTCATCATAGAGCACACCTTATCATATAGGGTGAGATAGCTCCGCCCCGATATACCATCGTGCAATGGTGTATACGGAGGAGTAATGCTGAGAGAGAATCTCATTCTCCTTTAGAATAGTCCAGGATTTCCGTGCTCAGGTATTCTCCTCCTTGATCTCATCATAGGACATAATACTTATACCCGTATTCTGGTTCTCTACTTCTAACTTATATTCTGTGAATATCTCAAAAGGTTCGGACTTGTGTTTCAACAGGAACATATGACTGAATCTTGAGAGATTATCAGAGAATATAACGAAGTATAAAGAACCAGTCTTGGCATGTGTAGACAGGGGACCTACATACATCAACATGTATCATCCCAAGAGTTCACTAACTCTTTCTCTGTTTTCAGTAAACGGAGCTGTGGTCATCTTATCTTTGTGACATGACTGGCGAGTTTCACAAGATGTAAATTCAAACTGATTTAAATATGCATCTATATGTAACTCTAGCTAGTCGGGTCACATTGATCTGACCTAGTCTACAATGCCTCAAGAAGAATTCGTTCATTTCTGAACTCTTCCTCTTGTGTGTGTTCCGTATACTAAGAACTGTAGTTTGATTTAGAACATCAACGCTTTTAGATAACGTGCCTGAACCGATCAACTTTTGATATAGAAAATGTTCAAAACATTATCCAACAATACAAAATTATATCCTTTCTTTACTAATAAAGAGACTGATATGATTTTGTATATCAGGTTCGGTATCTAATAACATTCGTTCAGAATCAATGTATTGGTTATACAGGGTGACAGTGACCAACAGACTTGGCTGCAACACTTGCCCCGTTTTCTGCCTCATGAAACTTATCACCCGTTCTCAGTTCTCTACCTTTCTGCAGCCCTATGTAACAGATTACATATCTGGGATCCTGATCTGGTATCACATACCCAGGACGTAAAGGATACTAAGAAACAGTTCTGTATAATGAACACACCCGAAGATGATGCATCAGCATGCATTCTCTTCGTTTGGGCGGCATGGGAATTATGGTAATCCCCAATTTCCTGCTCTGTCTTATAACAATTATAAGTTGGAGCGGGACCAACGTTCCCCAGCTCAGTATAACAAGCGGGTTCGGTCAATAATCCGTATTATTATCTTGATTAAGGCGTGATATGGTCGCTACCTGTAGAGAGAGAGAAGAAAACACTCAGCGTGCGCTCTTGCAAGAATAGATTGGTTATTATTTTATCTAATCAGGATGGCTCCCACTGCTTTTTATCAAATCTTCCTTCAAACCCTAAAAGGAAAGACTAGCCGGGATTAATTACACACTACAAGTTCGCCAATCTTTCAGCCAGGCCAGTGTCGGTACTTTGAGGGAGGTCCCCCGTGCTTTCGCACAAACCTAATTAATGTAAACCTCGTTTTCCCAGAGGTGTAACCCCGTTGACACCTTTCTAGACACCTACTTGATCGGCTAATTGTAATGTATAAAACTCTCCCAGGAGTAACTCTTACTCGCAGCGGGTATCGGGATCCAACTATCTCATAGAAGGTATGCAATCTCATTGCAAATTTCAACACTTGAAATTCCCGATAATTTTGCCCCTAGCGTCCTATGACCTTGATGCAGGCCAACAAACCATAGTCCGCTAGTCAAGTTCAACCCGTCATTTCCTGATTGAATTAAACCCACCCGCATGACCCTTGACGCAGGCCAACAAAGTCGCACGACTACCCTAATCCAATCACATCATATGCTTATGCAGATAAGCACCAGTTAGCTACCGCACACTACGCCTTGATGCAGGCCAACAATCGTAGCACGAATACTAACTACTACTTATCTGAAATGACGGAGGGCTACGACAGGTTTTTCTGAAAACCTATTGCGTAATGAACTTGATATCGTTGTAGGATCGAATGAATTTTGAAATGGAGTGTTTTTGAGGATTTTCTAGTTTTGCTAAAGGAGTCACTCCCGGTGAAGGGATCATCGGTCCTTTCCTCGTCGAATGAGGTGCGGGATATATCACATATATCACTGTGCAAAGCAAAAACACTTAAAAGCAATCAAAAGACAAACCGAATGTGTAGCATCTGCCAGTTATTGCTAAAGGAGTCACTCCCGGTGAAGGGATCTCGGTCCTTTCCTCATCGAATAAGGTGCAGGATATATCACATATACCGCTGTGCAAAGCAAAAAACTGTAGCTACCTGTTTTATTTTGAAATTCGATTCTACAACATCTTAGGTTTCTTTTATTTCATTAATCACATTAATGAAGTCCCATCATTTATGTACCTAAACATCACAGATAAATACGACATACACTTATGCCATCCGCATTCGCCTCGATGTCCCCTCGTGCACCGTTAGGTTAGGTAACTAACGGCAGAGCGGGGCAGGGCTTGCGCGGGTGTAAAACATAAGTAACGCCTATATAATATATCATATATACTATATACTGTATCTATCACAGAACATCACATGATCACATCACAGATATCGCAGCAGAAGAAACATATGAAATATTGGATATACTAGGACGTCCGTGTTTTCAATACGAGCCAGTATAAAACACGGATTCCACGGTCTTGATGAATAGCCAAACCCACACCCCTAGACCCCTACGAGAGTGGCAAGCAACCCTACCAATTCTAGAGTTAGGAGTCCCGGACTCGACTCCTCGAGTTGGTCTCCCACTGGACTCCAGAACCCGGTTACTTGTGTTCCCCTCCTTGGGTCTATCCTAGTGCGGAAAAGTAAATAATATACAAAGGGTGACAACTTCCGCAACCTGGAAGCGCCCCAATAAAAGAATATTACATACAAGTTTTTACATGAATGAAAATGAAAAACACTCATCTCACATAAAAACCCCCGGCTATTCAAACACGACGATCCAATATAACATATTCAGAAACACATAACATCACATGTCATCAACGTAAGTAAATATGCGCATCCCAATTGTCGTTGACATATAGCAACGAAACCGGCGATATCACATATTACACTTACGGTCACAGAAAAGAAAGTGTAAAACTACAACAGTTGGAATCCGCAATCACCTCAGACACCGCATGCCTGACCAAATGAATTCTTTAGACATCGCATGCCTAACAATTATAAACCCCGCATTTTAGTCTCAAAATCGAAAACACTTTTCAATATCAAGTCGGGCAATTCAACAAGATTCCCGACATCCTGATCGAATACTCGTCGCAAACTTCAGTAGGCGGCCGCACCCCAGATACCGTCGACAAAGTGAACCAAGGCGGAACACCGCTACCGCGAGCACCCGGACGGATGCTTTCGGCGACGGGGTTCTCCTACAGTCACTTAGTCGGGGCTATGGGATGTAGCTGTCTATTAAGTTTGTCCGGCGAATATCCGCGTACGCTACGTGATTGCGACGGACTTTTGATCACATCAAAATTCCGTGGCAACCGATCAAGTGAGACTAAAGTGCTATGTTTATAATATTCATTCAGTTATCACATAACTTTTGTGAATTCCAATTATTGTATCCCATTCCAGATAAACAGAAAATGTCAAACTTTTCGATCGAACAATCGAACACCCAAGTTTTCCCGATACAATCAACACATGAAATAAGTCTAACAACATTCAGTTCGTGCCCCAGTACCGACGGTCCAGCCGTAGAAGGGTCAAGCCAACGCCTCACATGTGGCACGCCGTACTGCCCCAAACCCGAAGGTTCAAAGGGCAGTTCAAGGCGGTCACATAATCGAGTTAAGGTTTGTTGTCTTCTAGAGGGTCCATCGCGTTACTTGCACTACTTAGAACGTCGTTAAACCTCGGAAAAATCCAACACTTGGAAATTTCCCGACAGGGGAAAATTGGGTATTTATATCCGGTCGAACTTTTTAACATATTCTAAAAATTATTCGGAAAGCCACACAGACAAAATTTGATAATTCGATCGAACATTCGAATCCCCAAAACAACCCAGAAAAATTCAATTCTTGAAAAAATATTAAAAATACCCAGGAAAACCAGCACTGTTAAATAGGAGTTACTGTGCAAACATCACCTCACAAAACGACAAACAGGCTGCGGTTCCGCCGCACGAGCCATGCTCGTGCCGCGGAAGTGCGACACTTTAATGGAATTCGGGCATCGAAATTTACAGTAACTCTTAGATATTCCTGCTGATATTTCTACATATTTTTAATACTGAAAAATCCCTGTTTTTAGAAAAAGTACAGAGAGCACATTTGAGTTGGGGTTTCGGGTTCGTTCGGGTTTCAAACTTCGTCTGGACTTCGCCTAAGGCTCTAGCTAGGCTCTGATACCACTGTAGGGTTCCTAGGCACTCCCAAGAGGTCTCACAAGGTATCAACCATGCCAATTTCAAATTTTAACGTGCCGAGAAACCCTAAACTACGGATCGTTTGCTAGATGTCTAGGCGAAAAGAAACTAGTTAACACTTAACTAAGAGAATACGGAAATACAACCTTTGTAGATCCGGTTCTCCACCTCCATAGCTCCGCGATGAGGTCCTCTCCGCTGTCCAAATCAAATCCGGGCTCTAGAGTCGGCTTCATCGGAGAATGGACGGGCTAGGTCATCGACGACGATGCCGAAGATGATCTACGTCGAGGCATCGCTAAATCAAGCTCCGACTTCACCAAGTCAAGAAACTTGGGAAGAAAACACACTCTACTACTTGGCAAGAGGTAGAGGATGAAGGAATAGGAAGTGGGTAGACTTTAGAATTGGATTTCTCACTCTTTATCATCAATCACCATTGATGACCTCAAGGTTTTCTTCTTGAGTTCAAGGAAGAAGAAGAAATGATATGATGAGTTAACTAAAATAGAAAAGAAAATATAATACTTATCATATCATTAACTATAGTCAAGTGTAGAGATTTAACCAAGGTTAGTTAAATGGTTAGGGTTAGGAGAAGAAGACAAGAATGGTAGCTTTGGTCAAACCTTCAAGAAGTTTTAACTAGAAACAAAAAAAGCCACCATTCTTCTCTTTAATCTTTTCCTTAATAAATAAATAAATAAATAAGGTAAGGAAAACCCTAATCATTAACTTAACTATGGCTTAAACTTTACACTTAACCAAGTTAACATGTATCATCAAACATGATACAAACAAGTGTACAAAAGTATATCACATATACAATGTGCACAAACCAAGTGAGAAAATCCGTTTAAAGTGAACCAATACTAGTTAGTGCAAAGTAATATATCAAATGTATAATTATACATTAAATCATTAAATCAACACTTGATTCAATGATCCGGTCATGTCGCACATAACCGACTAGTATCCTATGTATCGGCTTATCGAATCAATCCTTGATTCGATAACTAGGTTATATCGCATATAACCATTCGACACATTCTTCGCGAGAATGAAATACGGTATCTCATACACGCATTATTCTCGGTCCCGCACATATCTCATATGCGCTCCTATTTCGTTTCGCTTGAGCCAGGAAACCTCTGTGTAGGACTCTAAAGACTCGTCAATACGCCGGCAGCAGGTGATGATCATATCAAACACCCACAAGCCGCAAGCGGTCTGCTAAACGTAACGGCCACCCGGGTATTGAGCGATCTGAAGATCGACGAGCAAGCCCGCTCACACTCCAGTGAATCCAACCAGTAACACTACCGTACAGTCCGGTCTGATCGTCTGATATGTCGCATATCTCGCCTAGGGGTGGTAAACGTCAGACCCCAATAGCTCAATAAGTCGTGTCGATATGAGGTCTATAACAATTCGAGAAACTACTGGTAACACTTACCAGTAAATCTCAGCAACCCTGGCCAGGGATTTCCGGTTATAGCCAATCGAACACAGCGCAACATCAACTCCCTATACCGGGAGAGACGAATCCCCTCCTATCGCTCATTGCCTCCATGTGACTCGGGACTGTACCCAAAAACCACCGTTTTGCAGGCCCTCTTGGACGTGGTAAGATGGAAATCAAAGCACAGTGGGAACCACACAAGACTCTATGACGATCTCGGGTCAACAGACTACTCTGTACCAGTGTCACCAGAGAACTGCCATCTGACGTGAGGTATAATACCATCTGGGAGTTCTCGGCGAGTCCGTCCAGTGTACCCAGTCTCTACTGAGCATCCGTATATCATCTCCGATGTCAAACACCAATGGATATGGGATCATCCATCGCCCATCTATATGGGTCGAGAAGGTACACGCTAGTCTACTCTGGTATATCGATGCCCCGTCTCGATATACCCTCGACTAGGGACTTTGAAGGATGTACTTATGGACTACCATGTCCCCACTAGTATGATCCGCATCATAGTCCAGATAGTCAAGTACACATCCTAAGGGCTTTACCAACATGTAACAGAGAGACAATCTGTATACACGTTAAGGTAAAGAGCAACCAGATAGCATACTATCATGTCGAGCAAGAAAGTCCTCCCTATATATGTCCAAGCATCCACTACAATATACATCCTATATATAGTAATGGCCTCTAGGGCATACATATAACTAACAGTCTCTACATGAGTTATATGAGATATTTCTCACCCATGGTTGCCATAACATTATTGGCTTCATCTTCTTCTTCATCAAGAGAGAGCTCTTTAGGTTTTGAGGAGGTGTAGAAAATTAGTGAGAAAAATATTTCTAAAGTGAGCAAAATTCCTACTTCATCAACCTACACTAGATTAGCCATTTAGTTTAGGTTGTTTGCTTCACTAGTTCCTAATTAGTGAAAAGTTAGCTTGAGTTAGTGTCTCCTCGACGTAGATCATTTTCGGCCTCGAAGACTTCAAGCAAGATTGTTCATTTCACCTTGTAGAGCCTTACTAGAGTCCGAAAGATTACTATTTGGAGCGAAGGGACTACTACACGGAGCTTTTGAAGTGATGGACCGGTCTACAAAGGTACTATTCCCTATTCACTTAGATGTAAAGGTGTTTACATGCTTAATTCGTCTAATTCTCTAGTGAAGATTCTAGGTTAGAGTTCTTTAGCATGCCAAATTTTTGAAAATTGCAAGGTCGATGCCTCCCGAAACCCAGTGGCGTTGCTAGGTTCGCCTACACTACCAAGGGTCATCCTTCGCTCTAATACCAACTTTGTCACGACCCGAATATGTGGAACGTGACTGGCACTTAAATTACGCAACGTCTAGAGGCGTAACGCAATCTAAGTAAGCTAAAGCCCAGAAATCTATATCGTTTAATGAAAATAGAGTGAAGGAAAACTCTTTTAAAAGTTAAGTTAATATAGATAATCACTTTGAAAGGCTTTATAATTAACTCAAGTTTTTATGAAAATTTCGGCAGAGTTTCCTTTGTAAATACTGGCCCTAAATGGGTACAAATATGAATATATACAAGTAAGGAACAAGGGCATCCCCTAGCGGGAGCTAGCTCTTCGCCGAATGGCGGAATCACAACCACCTGTAAGATATATCATCCAAGAATGAAACCAACATTTAAAAGAATGAAAGCGGAAACCAAAAGTAAGTCGGCTCACACGAGCTCGACACCAGATACCAAAAATACAAGTCTCACGGTCTCACTGTCTAGTCCAATATACAAGGGTAGATGGACTATACAAGATACAAAATAAATTTACATGGTGGAATCAAAGAATATCCTCATAACCCACCTATAAGTATGTCGATGCAAAGAAAACAGAGGAAGAAATATGCCCGCCGCTATTATGCTGACGGGTCGGATCTGTAAGATACTGTGGCACAACGGGGGTGCGTTGCCAACTCGTGAGTAGTAAGTAACATCTAATAAGGCTATCGCAAGCATGTACGCAAATGCGTCACAACCTACATATAAAATTATGATGCGAAGCACTAGCATGCATGCGACATGAATGAATAATAAAACACGAAATTCAGTTATATCTGGTATGAGAAAATCTATATCCATATCTTAGTAAAACCTTTGTATAATAAAGATGGAGTATAATCAATGAAATCGACAGAAAATCTGTGTCAAGCATCAACACAATATATGTATCTCAATATCTCAATAGCCGTCTCTCAGATCGGCTCTCAATCTGTTACATCCCACAACTCCGGCCGGTATCCTCTGGATAACCGCCGAACCAATAATCATAACCGGTAGGTCGTGCTCCCCTACCAGGCTCATCGTCTACAACTCGAGCTTCTCGCCCCGGGTGTAGGGTTCCTATCGACGGTAGCAAGGTTTCGGGAGGTATCGTCCATGCCATTTTCAAAAGTTGCCGTTTTAAGGAACTCTAAACAAGAATCGATAACTAGAAAATAATACGGAAACGAATGTAAACCATTTTACATCTAAGTAAAACAGAAATACAACCTTTGTAGATTGGTCCTTCACTTCAAAAGCTCCTTGTAGTAGTCCCTTCGCTGCGATCATGGTGCTCCCGGAGTCTTGGACGGCTCCATGAGAAGAAGGCAACGGTCTTGCTTGAAGTCTTCGATGCCGAAGATGATCTACATCGATGGATTACTAACTGAAGCTACCACTTCACCAAAGTGAAGCAAACACCTTATACTAAAGTGCTAATCTAGTAGAGGATGGTGAAATAGGAAGTGGGCTCATCTTAGAATTTCTTTTCTCACAATATTTCCTCACTTGGATCAAACCGTAGAAACCATTTTCTTTTGGAGGAAGAAGATGAAGAAAGAGGAAGAGAATGAAATTAATCCAAAGTGAAATGATCTAACCATGGGTGAGCGGGTATCATATACTAACTCATGTAGAGACACAACCATGGCTAATTATAGTGGTTAGGTTAATAAATATCCTAAGTAAAACAAAACCAGTGGACTTGGTCAATGCACTCACAAGCTTCTCAAAGCTTCATGCACTTTGAACAAAAATCCACTAATTTTGGATTACTTTAAATATTAAACACCCACCACTATAATTAGAATGGTGTATGTCTTATACACCTATGCAAAGTGTATCAACAACCATGACACACACAAATAAATAATGCACATCAATCTATATCACATATATATTACATGTACACACATGTGAGAAAAGAATTCTTAAGTGAGCTAATATTAGTTAATGTAAATTAGTATATCACATATACAATTATACACTAAATTATCAAATCAACACTTGATTTAATAATCCGGCTATATCACATATAACTGACTAACACTAAATGTACCAACTTATAGAATCAACACTTGATTCGATAACCCGGCTATATCACATATAACCGACCGATACAAAAGTCACAAGAATAGAATACGGTATCAAATACACGCATTATTCTCGGTCCCGCACCTATCACATATGCGCTCCTATTTCATTTTGCCTGAGCCAGTAAAACCTCTGTGTAGGACTCAAGACTCGTCACTACGCCGGCAGTAGGTGATGATCATATCAAGCATCCATAAGCCGTCAGCAGTACTAGCTGGACGTAACGGATAGCCGGGTATTGAGCGATCACAAGATCAGCAAGTAAGCCCGCTCCAATTCCTGCAAAAGCCTGACAGTGACATTACCCGTACAGTCCGGTCTCCTCGTCTGATATGTCGCATATCAAGTCTAGGGGTGGTAAAAGTCAGACCCCAATAACCGATAAGTCATGCCGATATGAGTCTCGTAACGGGTCGAGAAACTAGTGGTAACACTTACCAGTAAATCTCTAAACCAGCCCTGGCCAGGGACTTCCCTGTTATGGCCAATCGAGCATAGCGCAACATCAACCCCCAATACCGGGGGAGACGAAACCCCTCCTATCGCTCATTCCTCCATGTGACTCGGGACTGTACCAAAAAACCACCGTTTTTCACGCTCTCTTGGACGTGGTAAGGTGGAAATCAAAGCACAGTGGGAATCACACAAGACTATATGACTATCTCGGGTCTACAGACTAACCTGTACCAGTGTCACCAGAGAACTGCCATCTGACGTGAGGTATAATACCATCTGGGAGTTCTCGGCGAGTCCGTCCAGTGTACCCAGTCTCCACTGAGCACCTATATACCATCTCTAATGTCAAACAACAATGGATATGGGATCATCCATTGCGCATCTATATGGGTCGAGAAGGTATACGCTAGTCTACTCTGGTATATCGATGCCCCGTCTCGACACACCCACGACTAGGGACATTAAAAGATGTACTTATGGACTACTCTGTCCCCACTAGTATGATCTTCATCATAGTCCAGGTAGTCAAGTACACATCCTAAGGGCTTTACCAACATGTAACAAAGAGACAATCAATGTACACGTTAAGGTAAAGAGTAACCAGATAGCATAATATCATGTCGAGTAAGAAAGTCCTCCCTATATATGTCCAAGCATCCACTACAATATACATCACATGTATGTAATGGCCTCTAGGGCATACATATAACTAACAATCTCCCACTTGCACTAGGGCCATCTGATAGCTGTGGTTATAGTATCACATGCTCAACCATCCCATAAAAGTCTCTCTCTGGAAAAAAAGCCTTTGTGAGTGGATCCGCCGTGTTGTCTTCTGAGTCTACTCTCCTAACCTCGATCCCCTGGAGATCAACTATCTCCATGATCAGGTGATACTGCCTTAGAATTTGTCTGGATCACTGATGGGATGGGTGTTCCTAAGCATAAGCCACAACTCCATTGTCACATATGGTAGGAACGAAGTTTATCTCATGAACTAATATACACCCAGACTGCCTCTTTGGTAGCATCTTTAGTAGCGATGTATCCATCCTTTATCATCTAGTATGCCACGGTATCTAGCTTGGAACTCTTCCAACATACCGTCCCTCGATCTGAGGGTAAAGACAATGCCTGTGACTGACATTCAGTCGACCTTATCATCCTGGAAGCTATCCAGTGATTCTCCCCAGGATTGATTGATACCATCTCAATACACCTAGTAAGAATCCTAAAATCCACTTAGATCTATCACATAGATCCGAAACCATGGATCTAGGAGGTATCACATTGATCCTGTTGGGTTTACCTAGCACCTCATCAGGATTTAGAAACTTCACATATGCCATAATAAAATTTTAAAGGTTTTAAGTGAACGTGACAAGAATCATAACTAGAAATTTAGGGTTTCTTTCAACTAAGCATCACATGCAAATGAAAAACTATCACTAAGGGTGGAGATTACAACCATTGTAGACCTCCCATGGTGACTCCTTGGCACTATGAGAGTTTGGAACGGATCGATGGAAGCCCTCCTAGTCCACGAAGATCCACCCGAAATCCCTTTGCCCAAAGCTCCTTACTTTACTTGATACGTGAATGAAGTAGAGCAAACACCCTACACAAATGGGCTAGATGTGTGTAGTATGATGATGTGGTTTGTATTCTATAATCAAAACCCTATCTTTTTATCACCCTCACTCAAATGAAAAATCAAGAGAGGAAGAAGAAGATAATGGTGGCTAAGCTTGAGCTCAAAGGATAATGATATGATCAATAAAATGAGATGGGAATGAATAATCAATAATATATCCTTCTCACTTCAACCATGGTTAGTAATTATCTAGATATTTACTTATTGAGTTAATTGCCAAAAGAGAATTAACTCATGGTTAAAAGTTAGGTAAAGTTTAGTCAAAGATGATAAACATTAACCATGAGTGAATTATCCTTTCTATTAACTCAAAATGATAAATATATATATATATATATATATATATATATATAATTACTACAATATGAGTTTTGCATTGCCACCAGATATGTATCAACAACCATGATACAATGTATATATGTATGTGTCCATGCACATCATCATGTGCATACATGCATGCATACAAAAATAGAAATTGGTTTAATTAAAGAATTAATCTAAAAGTCATTTGTTAAATCAACACTTGATTTTGCAAACCGGTCATATCATATACGGCCTGACCAATAGAAAATGCCCGATTAATATACGGTATCACATATCCGTATTTAATCGTGTCCCCGCGCATATCTCATATGCACACCACATCTTTTCGCCTGAGCCAGGAAACTTCATTGTGCGACTCTAAGACTCGTCAATACGCCGGCAGTAGGTGATGATTATATCAAACACCCACAAGCCGCAAGCGGTCAGCTAAACGTAACGGCCATCCGGGTATTCAGCGATCAAAAGAAAACCAGCGAAGCTGTCAAAACTCCCGTCGAGCCAACTGCAACACTTACCGTACAGTCCGGTCTCCTCGTCAGATATGTTGCATATCGAGTGTAGGGATGGAATCGTCGATCCCAATAACTCAATAAGTCATGCTGGTGTATGGATCATAACAGATCGAGAAACTACTGATAACGCTTATCTGTAAATCTCAGCAGCCCTGGCCAGGGACTTTCTGTTATAGCCAATCGAGCATAGCACAGCATCAACTCCCAATACCGGTCAGCCAGGCCAGTGTCGGTACTTTGAGGGAGGTTCCCCGTGCTTTCGCACGGACCTAATTAAAATAAACCTCGTTTTCCCAGAGGTCAAACCCCGTTAACACCTTTCTAGACACCTACTGGATTAGCTAATTGTAAAGTGCAAAATTCTCCTGGAAGTAACACTTACTCACAGTGGGATCGGGATCCAACTATCATATAGATGGTATGCAATCTCATTGCAAATTTCAATTCTTGAAACTCCCGATATGGTTTTTACCCCTAGTTACTTATGACCTTGGCTATGGTCAAAATATCATAAGCACGAGTCAAGTTCTACCCGTCATTTTGAGATTAACTAGACACACCCATATGACCCTTGACTATGATCAACATAATCACATGAATGTCCTAACTGATCGCATCATATGCTTTGTAGGAAGACATCACTTAGCTACCGTACACTACGCCTTGACTATGATCAAAATACGCAGCACGAATACTAAGTACTCTGCTTCCTAAAATGACGGAGGGTTGCAGATGGTTTTTATTAAAACCTTTAACGCTTTGAACTTGATCTCGTTGTAGAATCAAAACAGTTTAGAAAAGGAGTGGCTTAAGCTCCGCATCTTTTGAAACTTGCATTTTTCATAAAAAAGGCCGAGTGGGTTTCAAATTTGATTCTACAACATCTTTTAGGTTTCTTTTACTTTACATTAATCTCATTAATATAATCCCATCATTTAAGTTCCTAAGCCATCACAGAAAAGAAACGAAAATAGAACGTACACTTATGCCATCCGCATTCGCCACAGTGTCCCGTTATGCACCGTTAGGTTACTTAACTAACGGTATAGCGGGGCAGGACTAGTGCGGGTGTAAAACATAAGCAATGTTTATTATATATCAAATATATAATAATAATCCATTCGTCTCAGATACTAAGTAATCACATTACAGAATATCAACAGCAGAAGCACATATGAAAATAAAAGGATATCTAGGATGCCCGTATTTTGTATTTAGCCAACAATAGAAAATACGGATTCCATGGTCGCGATGAGTAGCCAAGCCCACACCACTAGACCCTTATAAGAGCGGCAAGTGATCCTGCCAATTCTAGAGTTTAGGAGACCCGGTCTCGACTCCTTGAGATGGCCTCCCACTGAACCCTAGAACCCGATCACTTGTCCTCCCTTTCTTGGGTCTATCCTAATGCGGAAAAGTAAATAATATACAATAATGGTGACATCATCCTGAACCCAGAAGTGCCCCAAATAAAAGAATATTACATATAATTGATTTATACATGAATGAAAATAAAACTCTCATCTCACATAAAAACCCCGGCTATTCAATTGCGACAATCCTACACATCATATTTCAGCAACACATAATATCTCATATCATCAACGTAAGCAAGTATGCGTATCCTGATTGTCGTTGATGTATAGCAATGAAATTGGCGATACACTACATACTACACTTACGGTCGTAGAAAATAAAATGAAAAACTACAACATTTGGAATCCACAATAACTTTAGACATCGTAAATTCGAAATATCACATACTTCGCATTTCATGCCTAACTTTATGAATTCCACATATTGTATCACATTCCAGATAAATAGATAATGCTAAACTTTTCGATCAAATAAACAAACACCCAAGATTTCCCAAATTGCACAACTTTTGAGCCGAGTTCAAAAATTTCCAGAACATGTCACAGCCCCTATGATCCAGCCGTAGAAGGGTCAAACCAACGCCTCACATGTGGCAACGCTAAACTACCACAAACACTAGGGTTCAGTGGCAGTTTTGACGGTCACATAATCAAGTTAAGGTTACGTTCTTCTAGAGGGTCCACAGATACGCTTGCATGATTTTCCGAAAGTTTTAAACTCGTGAAAAATCCAACACTTGAAAATTTTCCAATACGGGAAAAAGTGAGTTATTGATATTTGTTCAAACATTTTAACACGTTCTAAATTACCTGAAAAACTAAACGATGTTAAACTTTCCGATCGAATCATCGAATACAAAAGATCTCCAGAAAACTCAGCACCTGAGAAATATTAAAAATACCCAGAAGCATGTAGTAATACATATGGATGAACCCTAGAAATAGCTATCCCTGACACCCAAGTACGGCCGCGGAACCGCCGCTAAAAGCATGGTATTGCCGCGGTTCCGCGGCGACTTAAAGGCTATAGTGACTCATATTTCACGGTAATCCATACAATTACCTGCTTGATTTTTTGAGTATTTTTAATGTGGAAAAAATCAATTTTTTAGAAAATTTCCAGAGAGGGGTCAAAATAGGTGTTTCGTGGTTCGATCGGACTTTTAACTTCGTCTACGCATCGCCTAAAGCTCTAGCATGGCTCTGATACCATTGTTGAGTTTACCTAGCACCTCATCAAGGGTTTAGAAGCATCACATATGCCACAATCGAATTTTAAAGGTGCTAAGTGAACTTGACAAGAATCATAACTAGAAATTTAGGGTTTTTTTCAACTAAGCATCACATGCAAATGAAAAACTATCACTAAGGGTAGAGATTGCAACCTTTGTAGACCTCCCTTGGTGACTCCTTGGTACTATGAGAGTTTGGAACGGATCGATGGAAGCCTTCCTAATCCACGAAGATCCACCCGAAGTCCCTTTGCCCAAAGCTCCTTACTTTACTTGATATGTGAATGAAGTAGAGCAAACACCCTACACTAATGGGCTAGATGTGTGTAGTATGATGATGTGGTTTGTATTCTATAATCAAAACCCTATCTTTTTATCACCCTCACTCAAATGAAAAATCAAGAGCGGAAGAAGAAGATAATGGTGGCTAAGCTTGAGCTCAAAGGATAATGATATGATCAATAAAACGAGATGAGAATGAATAATCAATAATATATCATTCTTACTTCAACCATGGTTAGTAATTATCTAGATATTTACTTATTGAGTTAATTGCCAAAAGAGAATTAACTCATGGTTAAAAGTTAGGTAAAGTTTAGTCAAAGATGATAAACATTAACCATAAGTGAATTATCCTTTCTATTAACTCAAAATGATAAATATATATATAATTACTACAATATGAGTCTTGCATTGCTACCAAATATGTATCAACAACCATGATACATTGTATGTATGTATGTGTCCATGCACATCATCATGTGCATACATGCATGCATACAGAAATAGAAATGGGTTCAATTAAAGAATTAATTTAAAAGTCATTAGTTAAATCAACACTTGATTTTGCAAATTGGTCATATCACATACGACCCGACCAATAGAAAATGCCCGATTAATATACGGTATCACATATCCGTATTTAATCGGGTGCCTGCGCATATCTCATATGCACCGCACATCTTTTCGCCTGAGCCAGGAAACTTCATTGTGAGACTCTAAGACTCGTCAATACGCCGGCAGTAGGTGATGATCATATCGAACACCCACAAGCCGCAAGCGGTCAGCTAAACGTAACGGCCCTCCGGGTATTGAGCGATCAGAAGAAAACTAGCGAAGCTGTCGAGCTAACTGGGAACACTTACCGTACAGTCCGGTCTCCTCATCAGATATGTTGCATATCGAGTCTAGGGATGGAATCTTCGACCCTAATAAATCAATAAGTCATGCTGGTGTATGGCTCATAACAGTTCGAGAAACTACTGATAACGCTTATCGGTAAATCTAAGCATCCCCGGCCAGGGACTTCCTGTTATAACCAATCGAGCATAGCACAACATCAACTCCTAATACCGGGAGAGACGAAACCCCTCCTATCACTCATCTCCTCCATGTGCCTCGAGACTGTACCCAAACACTACCTATTTGCATGACTCGGTTGAGCCTTGGTAGGGTGGAGATCAAAGTACAGTAGGAGGGCACACAAGACTCTATGACGATCTTAGGTCTACAGACTAACCTGTACCAGTGTTACCTGAGAATTGCTATCCGACGATAGATATAACACCATATAGGAGTTCTCTGTGAGTCCGTTCAGTGTACCCAGTCTGCACTGAGCACCCGCATACATTCTTTGGTGTCACCTCACCAGATGGATATGGGATCATCCATCGCCCATCATATGGGACAAGAATAGTATACGCTAGTCTACTCTGGAATATCGATGCCCTGTCTCGATACACCCACGACTAGGAACAGTTCAAGGATATGCTTATAAACTACACATGCCCCACTAGTATGATCCGCATCATAGTCACAGTAGTCAAGCAAATATCCTAAGGGTTTTATCAACATGTGCAAATGAATAAAAGCATGATCAAATCAACATGTCAAGATAAAGTAAACCAGATAGCATACTATCATGTTGAGCGAGAAAGTCATCTATATACATATATACATGTCCAAGCATCCACTATACATATAATGGCCTCTAGGGCATGCATATATCTAACATATCCTATATGGAGAATCCTTGTGATAAGAGGAGATTGACCGAGTGTAGTATAGGAAACTTCTTTCCTATCAAGAGTATGTCATCCATGTACAATACGAGGAACACCACCATACTCCCTACTACCTTTTTGTATATACAAGGTTCATCTACCATTTCGATGAAGTTAAACGCTTTGACTACCTCATCAAAACAGATGTTCCAACTCCGCGATGCCTGTTTTATCCCATAAAGCTACTTGAACACGTTTTCGCTGCTCCCACTGTCTACGAAGCCCTTTGGCTGTGTTCTTATAGACGCTCTCTTCTAAATCAGTATTTAGAAAAGCAGTCATGACACCCAACTTCCAGATATCGTAGTCATGGTATGTAGCAGTGGCAAGTAGGATCCGGATGGACTTAAGCATAGGCCCCAGAAAAGGTTTCATCATTATCTAAACTTGGTTGATGATGAGAACCTTTTTACAACAAGTCTTAGCTTTGAAAGTCTCAACTTTTCCATGTACACCAAGTAATCTTCTCAAGATATACTTGCTCCTAATGGGGATTTAACCCTTCAGATAAAGCAACCAAAGTCCATACTTCATTGGTATACATAGATTCCATCTCAGATCGCATAGCATCTAGCCATTCTTACAGAGTCCCCCCTCTTGATGGCCTGCTCGAAACTAGTTGGGTCATCATCTCATGATGCAATCCTCGCTCCCACTGTCATAGAGAAAACAAAGTATCTCTCGGGTGGGTGAGGAACCCTACCAGATCGGCGGAGAGGCTGACGTTCGTTGGGAGCTATTGAATCCTCCGGTTCTACTAAATCATCAGCTGTAGTTTGTATATCTGGACCTCCTTTCAGTTCTACCTTATGACACCTAATTTTTTTCCAAAACAAATTCCTTTTCTAAAAAAGGTGGCATGCCGAGAAATAAAACACCTTTTGCTCCTCGGTGCGGTAGAAGATATTCCCTTGCGAATGCTTGGGATATCCAACAAACTTCCACAGAACTGACCTTGCCTCGAACTTGTCCAGATTTTGCTTTTATACATAGGCCGGACAACCCTAAATCTTAACATACTTAAGAGATGAGCTCTTCCCAAACCATATCACATATAGAGTGGAAGGCACCTGATTTGGTTGGAACGCCATTCAATAAGTATGCAGCTTCTCAAGTGTATAACCCCCAAAAGGAAATAGGCAATTCAGTAATACTCATCATAGAGCGCACCATATCTAATAGGGTGCAATTGCTCTGCCCCGATACACCGTTGTGCTGTAGTGTATACGGAGGAGTAATGCTGAGAGAGAATATCATTCTCCTTAAGAATAATCCAGGAATTCCGTGTACAAGTATTCTCCTCCCTGATCACATCAAAGGACATAATGCTTATACCTATTTTGGTTCTCTACTTTTGACTTGTATTCATTGAGTTTCAGGCTTGTGTTTCAACAGGAACATATGTCCGAATCTTAAGAGATCATCAGTGAATGTAATGAAGTACAAAGAACCAGTCCTGGCATGTGTAGATAGGGGACTTACACACATCATCATGTATCAATCCCAAGATTTCACTAACTCTTTCTCTGTTTCCAGTAAACGGAGCTCTGATCATTTTATCTTTGTGACATGACTTGCAAGTTTCACAAGATGTAAATTCAAACTGATTTAAATATGCTTCTTAATGTAACTTAGCCAGTCGGGTCGCATTGATATGACCTAGTCTACAATGCCTCAAGAAGGATTCGTTCATTTCTGAACTATTCCTCTTGTGTGTGTTCTGTACGTTTAAGAACCGTGGTTTGATTTAGAACGTATATGTTTTCAGATAACGAGCCTGAACTGATCAACTCTTGATATAGGAAATGTTCAAAAACATTATCCATCAATACAAAATTATATCCTTCTTTACTAAATAAAGAAACTAATATGATATTGTATATCAGGTTCGGTATCTAATAACATTCGTTCAGAATCAATGTATTTAGTAATATAGGGTGATAACTGCCAACACCTTGGCTGTAACAATTGCACCGTTTCCAACTCTTGAAATTTTATCACCCGTTCTCATTTTTCTACCTATCTGTAGCCCATGTAATAGATTACATATGTGGGATCCTGATTCGGTATCTCATACCCTGGATGAAGAGGATACTGAGAAACGGTTCTCGGTAATGAACACACCCGAAGAAGATGCATCAGTATGCACTTTCTTCGTTTGGGCGGCATGGTAATCCTGGTATTCCACTATTTCCTGCTCGGTCTTATAACAATTATAAGTTGGAGCGGGATCAACGTTTCCCAGTGCAGTATAACAAGCGGGTTTGGTCAACACATCCTTATTATTATCTTGATTAAGGCATGACATGGTCGCTACCTGGAGAGAGAGAGAGAAGAAAACACTCTGCGTGCACTCTTGCAAGATCAGATTGGTTATTATTTTATCTAATCAGGATGGCTCCCACTGTTTTTAGCAAATCTTCCTTCAAACCCTAAAAGGAATGACTAACCGGGATTAATTACACCCTATAAGTTCGCCAATCTTTCAGCCAGGCCAGTGCCAGTACTTTGAGGGAGGTTCCCCGTGCTTTCGCACGGACCTAATTAAAATAAACCTCATTTTCTCAGGGGCGTAACCCTATTGACACTTTTCTAGACACCTACTTGATCGGCTAATTGTAAAGTGTAAAACTCTCCCAGGAGTAACAATTACTCGCAGTGGGTATCGGGATCTAACTATCTCATAGAAGGTATGCAATCTCATTGCAAATTTCAACACTTGAAATTCCCGATAATTTTGACCCTAGCAACCTATGACCTTGACGAAGGCCAACAAACCATAGGCGGCTAGTTAAGTTCAACCCGTGCATTTCTTGATTGAATTAAACCCACCCGCACGACCCTTGACGCAGGCCAACAAAGTCGCACGACTACCCTAACTCAATCGCATCATATGCTTTAGCAGATAAGCATGAATAGCTACCGCACACTACGCCTTGACGCATGCCAACAAACTTAGCACGAATACTATGAAGTACTTATCTGAAATGATGGAGGGCTACGACAGAGTTTTAAGAAAACCTTTTGCGTAATGAACTTGATATCGTTATAGAATCGAGTGATTTTGAAAAGGAGTGTTTTTGAGGCTTTTACTAGTTTTGCTAAAGAGGTCACTCCCGGTGAAGGGATTTCGGCTCTTTCCTTATCGAATAAGGTGCAGGATATTTCACAAATACCACTATGCAAAGAAAAAACTATAAAAGCAATCAAAAGACAAACCGAGTTTGTAGCATCTGCTAGTTTCACTAAAGAGGTCACTCCCGGTGAAGGGATCTCGGCTCTTTCCTTATCGAATAAGGTGCTGGATATTCTACAAGAAATACCGCTATGCAAAGCAAGAACTAGAGATACCAATTTTTAAAACAAGCTTCTACAACATCTTTAGGTTTCTTTTTCTTTCATTAATCTCATTAATGAAATCCTATCATTTTAAGTTACCTAAACATCACAGATAAATATAACGTACACTTATGCCATCCGCATTCGTCTCGATGTCCCATCATGCACCGTTAGGTTAGGTAACTAACGGCAGAGCGAGGCAGGGCTAGCGCGGGTGTAAAACATAATTAGCGTCTATATAATATATCATATATACTATATACAGTATCCATCTCAACATATCAAATGATCACATCACAGATATCGCAGCAGAAGAAACATATGAAATAATGGATATACTAGGAGGTCCGTGTTTTATTTTGAGCCTGTATAAAACACGGATTCCATGGTCGTGATGAATAGCCAAACCCACACTCCTAGACCCCTACGAGAGCGGAAAGCAACCCTACCAATTCTATAATTAGGAGACCCGGTCTCGACTCCTCGAGATGGTCTCCCACTGGACTCTAGAACCCGGTTACTTGTGCTCCCCCCTTGGGTCTATCCTAATGCGGAAAAGTAAATAATATACAACAATAGTGACATCATCCTTGTTAGTGTATATGCCCTAGAGGCCATTACTGTATCATACTAGTTTGTATATTACTTAATGGAAGCTTGGGATATTCACCTTGTATAAACAATCTTGCTCAATATAGTAGTATGCTACTTGGTTTGTTTCTACTTCAATGTGTACATGTGTTTATTTTAGTATGTCACCTATACGCATTAGTGGAGCCCTTAGGATCTTTGCTTGATTACCAGCGTTGTGATGGCAGTCACAGTAGTGGAGGCTGGGTAATCTATAAGCACATCCTTATACAGGTCCCTAGTCGCAGGACTATCGAGACAGGGCATCGATACTCCGGAGTAGACTAGCGTATGCGCTTCTCATCCCAGTGTGGGAGATGGTCTGTCCCACAGCCATCAGTACGTCGTACTGGAGATAGTATACGGGTGCTCGTTGGGTTATGAGTACACTGGACAGGACTCGTCGGGAACTGACAGGTTGGTATTATACCTATCGTCAGTTATCAGTTCCCAGGTGACATGAGTACAGCTTAGTCCGCTGACTTGACACTGGCACTTCGCCTCGAGTGTGTTCCCACTGCATTTTGATCACTACCCTACCACGGCTCAAAGGAGTCGTGCAAACAGGTAATGGTTGGGTGCAGTCCCGAAGCACTTGGAGGCAGTGACGGTTAGACAGGATTCGTCTCTCCCGGTATTGGGGGTTGACATCGCGCTGTGTCTAGGAGAGCCATTACACGAGTAGTCCCTGGCCAGGGCAAGCGAGATATACCGGTAGGCTTCCAGTGTTATCTCAGGGTGTTTTGCGCTTCACTCCGACACGACTTGTACCGCTATTAGGGGACTGACGTTTACCGCCCCTAGGCCCGACATGCGATGTATCAGACGAACAGACCGGACTGTACGGAGAATGTCACATTCAGACTCAGTAGGAGTTCAGATGGGTTTTTCCTCGTCAGTCTTCTTATCGGCATCTACCTGGGGACCGTTACGCACAGCTAGTGCCGCTTGCTGTCTGTGGTTAAACCCACTGCCAGCGTAGCGTCGAGTCTTTAGAGTCCCACACAGAGGGCTATTCGCCTCTGGGCAAAACTGAGTAGAGGTCGCATGGTTTTGCGGCAGGGTTCGTTCTCATCCGCGCACTTGTGCACTTTTGGAGTCCGGACGGATTATACTAGCAGGCTCTGGTTTGAGCCAGATACTGGTATATGTTTTGGGGTTGCTTTTATCTCTCAGTATTCTTGTTCCTCGGAACGAGAATGCAGGTGTGTATGCACAGTTGTTTGAGGCGGAGGAACAGGTCTTTCATTAGGGTTTCGGAACGGGTGCGTATGCACAGTTGACAGTCGTCTTTTTCCAAACCCTAATGGATTTATGAAATATCAATTAATAATAGTAATTAAATGAAATTGTGTCATGGTTGATTTTGTTGACTTGTTGACCATGGTTGACTTGTTGACCATGGTTGAATGTTTGACCATCATCATTGCTTTACAAGGATACTCCTTGATTCTAGCTTACATTCATTTAATGAAGTGATGATAGTGGTCATTCCAAATACAACCATCAACTATTTCATTTTGAATTATTATTATTAATTAGATATATCTTTTTCCTTTTGTTATGGTTGCAAAAAGGAAAATGAGCTCATTCTATCATATTGATTCTCTCTCCTCATTTCATCTACTTCTTCCTCAAGCTCAAGGAGAATCCTTCTCATGTGTTGAGAATCCCTCTCCTTGAAAAGAAAACACCCCATAGATACTCTCTACTCTCTCTAGGGTTCAAGGTTTAGCAAGCCGGAGATCCTAGTTCACTCTAAGTTCGAGAAAGAGCCCGAAGGTTGAACCCTCAGGTGGATCCATCTTTGACGGAAGAAGGCGACAAGGAGAGAACCATCAACCTCTACTAGTTTTCAAGAAAAAGGAGTTCAAGTTAGGTATAACCTTTTATCCGAGTAGCTAACTCTCTTTAGCATGATAGCTAGTTTAGTTTAGAAAAGATCCCGACTTTGTTAGTCCATGTTGCCCCATGCGCTAAAAAATTTGTTTTTTATACCGTTTCCGCCTCCCCGTAAGAACCGGGGGTCGCAACGTGGACTTACAGTGGTATCAGAGCCTAACTAAACATAAACTAGCTAGGTAGTGAAGTGTAACGAAGTTCGGAACCAAAAAATCCAAAAACCAAACTTTTCAGAAACCCTAGTTTCTGTTAAATTTTTTTCTGGTCAAAACAAAATTTGTTATTCACCTAAAATCATCTCAGGGTTTTTTAAAGATAACCACAAAAAACGAGCCAGAGATCTGACCAAACGACCGTGTTTCCGCGGCAACAGCAAGTTATGTTGCCGTGGATCCGCGGCCGTCTTGTCTCCTCTCTGCCTCGATTTTGGTGCAGTGTATCTCTGGATTGGTTTTAGGATTTTTGAGATATATTATATGTGCCCAGATTTTTCAGAATACAAATTTGTTTTTGGGGCCTATAATTCCGTATTTTTTTTCCGAACTTCACTACATTTTGACTATGTTGGTTATATCTGTGATGTTTGTATGTATTGAACGTCGGCTAATCGCTATAAGTCAATTAGTCGGGGTTATACATCTTTGTGATCTGTGTTTGATATTGGAATGTGTATATGAATGTGTTGGACTGTCGCGGGTGAATAGCCGGGGTGGATGTGAGATGAGCTTTTGTTTTTCTTTCATTCATTTGTAATATGTAAATTGATGTAATAATATTATTTGTATGGCCGCACAACCGGGTCGGGGTTGTAGCCGTCATTGTATAATTCTTTTTACTGTTTTTGCTCCTAGGATAGACCCATGGAGGGGTGCACAAACTACCGGGTACTTGGCGGGTAGTTTGCCGCACCCGTAGGGGTCTTGGGTGGGGTTTTGGCTATTCACCGCGACCGTGTAATCCGCTTTTCGTTGCAGGCTCGAACGGATTGCGGATTCCTAGTATATCCAATGTATTCATCTGTGATCTGTAATGTCTATCATTGCTATATTTATAACTATTTAGGCGTTGCTTATGTTTTACAGCCGCGCTAGCCCAGCCCCCGCTCTGTCGTTAGTTAAGTAACCTAACGGGTAATGACGGGGCCCCGTGGCGAATGCGAATGGCATAAGCGTACGTCATATTTTGGTTGTTTTCTGCAATGGTAGGATTAAATGATGGGACGCATTAAAAGAACTAATGCAAGAATATCACGCATTAAAAGAACTAATGCAAGATGATAAACCAAGTTAAAGTCGTTGGAACACTTTCGAAAAACCACTCGGTTCTTTTCAAAACTAACTTTTAAATGCGGAGCTTGAGCCACTCCTTCTAAAAGCTATCTCGTTCCATCGATTATATCAAGTTCACTACGTTCACGGTTTTACCAAAACCATTCGTAGCCCTCCGTCGTTTCGCATGAATAGGCAATAGTATTCAAGCTATGTATGTTGGCCAAAGTCAAGGCATAGTGATTGGTAGCTATTGGGTGTTCATGTGTAGCATAGATAGATGCGTTGGTTTGGGACAGTCGTACTGCCATTTTGGCCAAAGTCAAGGGTAGGTACGGGTAGATCCAAATTAACCTGGATAGTGATGGGTAGAACTTGACATGTGACTTATGATATTTTGGCCAAAGTCAAGGTCATAAGAGCATGGGGCAAAAATCCACATTGGGAGTTTCATAAGTATTGAAACTTGCTAGATTTGCATACCATTTGGAGTGTGATGATTCTGGTAGGATCCCTTCAGTTTCGTCACGCGATGATATTTGGATCCCGATCCTACTGTGAGTATATGCTACTCCTCGGGAAATTTCTCACCAAACGATCAATGCTATAAACCTAGTAGGTGCCTAGAAAGGTGTTAGCGGGGCTACGCCCCCAGGGAAAAGCGGTTATTAAATTAAGGAACTTCGCGAAAGCATTGGAAAACCTCCCTCGAAGTACCGACACTGGCCTGGCTGAATGGTTAAGCAAGTATTGTGCGGTGGGATTGATCCCGACTGATTCTTCCTTTATGGTTTGAGGAGGGATTCGAGAGACAGTGGGAGCCATCCTGTTTAGACAAATTAAAAACCACTCTAAACTTGCAAGAGCATCATGCTAAAGTGTTTCTTCTCTCTCCCCCTGCAGCGACCAAATCGAAATGACTGGACTTAAGTTACTTCTAGATAAAAACATACCGACAGGGCCAAACTACAAAGATTGGCTCAGGAATGTCAAAATGGCAATCACTTACGACAAGCTGGGGTATCTTCTTACCACCAAAGCTCCCCCCGTCCCAGGTCCCACCTCCAGCGTCGCGGATAAGGAAATCCGTAAGACTTGGGAGATTGATTGCGCGAAGGCCAGGTGCCTCGTGCTTGCCTCTATGGACAACGAACATCAGAGGAGGCACGAGAATATGGACTTGGAATCCATATTTCTTCATACAAAAGAACTGTATGGAGAGCAGTCTCGTATCGCAAGATACGAAGTGTCGAAGAAGTTATTTTCGGCAAAGTTGGCCCTCGGATCATCGGTAGCGGACCACGTGCTTAAGATGATTGGCTACATTGAGGAGCTCGCGGAACTTGGGACCACGTTGGAAAGTGAACTCTATACGGATTTAATTCTCCAGTCCCTTCCATCCACTTATGCCCAGTTTATACTGAACTTCAACTTACAAGAAAAAGAAGTTGAACTTTCAGAACTCCTCAACATGCTGAGGAGCGCAGAGGGCACCCTACAGAAAGGTAGGGAAACACCCGCTTTGTTTGTAAGAGGATCTTCTTCTTCTAGATCCAAGGCGAAAGCCAAGGGAAAGAGGAAGAAAGCCCCCGCCAAACCAAGGGGCGGTGTTAGTAAAGTGGGTACGAAGGGAAAGGAAAAGGCAACAAAGATTGCGGGGAAGCTTGTGGGAAAGGAAGAATGCTTCTATTGTCATAAGAGTGGACACTGGAAGAAAGATTGCAGGGCTTGGAAGGCCAGGACACAGGAACTGAAGCAGGTTGCGGCTTCAGCTTCAGGTGTGTATGTTATTGAAAACTGTCTTTCTATAAACTCTACTTCCTGGGTATTGGATACCGGATCAGGATCTCATATCTGTAATTCTTTGCAGGCGTTGAGAAACCGTAGGTTTTTGAAGGCAGGTGACATGACCCTCAGAGTTGCGAACGGAGCTAGCATGAATGCTAAAGCCGTGGGGGACTATCACCTGGGAATGACAGATGGGCATGTTTTGGTTTTGCGTAATTGTTTTTTTGTACCCAACGCAACTTGTAATATCATTTCTGTATCTTTGGTTTCTAAAGAAGGTTATGAATTTGCGTTTGTAAGTAATGTTGTAAACATTCACCTTAATCAAGTTCTGATTGGGTCAGGTACATTGAGCAATGGTATATACGTATTAAACCAACCACAGATTTTCAATGTCCAGAATACACACAAAAGAAAGTCTCCAGAAATCAATCAGACTTTCTTATGGCATTGTAGACTGGGTCACATCAATGAGAGAAGGTTGACTAAGTTACATACAGAAGGATATTTGGATCCGTTCGAATATCAATCATATGCTACTTTTCAATCCTGTCTCAAAGGAAAGATGACAAAGTCTCCGTTCACTGGACACGGAATAAGAGCAAGCGAGCTCTTGGGGCTCGTACACAGAAGCGTGTGCGGTCCAATGTCTACACATGCGCGAAGCGGTTACTCTTACTTCATTACTTTTACGGATGATTTTTCAAGGTACGGTTATGTCTTCTTAATGAAACATAAGTCCGAAGCCTTTGAAAAGTTCCGGGAATATAAGAATGAAGTAGAAAAACTGACCGGCAAAAGTATCAAGATTCTAAGATCGGATCGAGGTGGAGAATACTTAAGTGCCGAGTTCCTGAATTATTTAAAAGAGAACGGAATTCTCTCTCAGCTTACTCCTCTATACACTCCGCAACACAACGGTGTACCGGAGAGACGGAACCGAACCCTATTGGATATGGTACGGTCCATGATGAGTAACGCTGAGTTACCGCGATCATTCAGTGGGTATGCGCTAGAATCAGCTGCGTACCTTTTGAACCGAGTTCCTACTAAGACTGTGCCTACTACACCATATGAGATGTGGTGTGGGAAGAGGCCCCATCTCAGTCACATTAAGACTTGGGGAAGTCCAGCTTTTGTTAAAAAGCAGCATACGGACAAGCTCGAGGCGCGCTCAGTACTGTGTAAGTTTGTGGGATATCCAAAGAATTCCAAAGGATATCTCTTCTACTACGAGGAGGAACAAAAAGTTCTCGTTTCTCCTCATGCCCACTTTCTAGAACACCAGTTCTTAGAAAAAGAATTAAGTGGGAGCGCAGTTGAACTGGAAGAAATTCCAGAACCACAGACTATTACTGAAAGCTTAGTGGAACCAGAGGGTTCAAATGAACAGGACATTCCTACGCCGCTCCGCAGGAGTAGTAGGAAGTCTCATCCGCCCGAGAGATACTACGGTTTTCTCATAGACGGGGATAGAGAGGATTGCATCATAGATTATGATGAGCCTACTAGCTTCCAGCAGGCCGTTCAGAGCGTTGACTCGGTAAAATGGCTGGATGCAATGCGGACCGAAATGGAGTCCATGTACACCAACAAAGTATGGACGTTGGACATTGCTCCAGACGGGGTAAAACCCGTAGGATGCAAGTGGATCTTCAAAAGGAAGATTGGTGTAGATGGACAGGTTGAGACCTATAAAGCTAGACTTGTAGCAAAGGGTTTCCGTCAAAGACCTGGCTTGGACTATGACGAAACCTTTTCTCCAGTGGCTATGCTGAAATCCATTCGGATCCTTCTTGCCATTGCTGCCTTCCACGATTATGAGATTTGGCAGATGGACGTAAAAACCGCTTTTCTAAATGGAAATTTAGAGGAGTGTGTCTATATGGACCAGCCAGAGGGTTTCATTTAGAGTGGGAGCAGCGGAAAGGTGTGCAAGTTGCTTAAGTCCATCTATGGACTAAAGCAGGCATCGCGGAGTTGGAACATCTGCTTTGATGAGACGGTCAATGAATTTGGCTTTATCAAAAATCCAGATGAACTATGCATCTATAGTAGATTTGTAGCGAGAACTGTAGTATTCCTCGTTTTATACGTGGATGACATTCTCTTAATAGGAAATGACATTCCTATGCTACAATCTGTCAGGGGGTTCTTGTCACACAGGTTCTCCATGAAAGACCTGGGTGATGCCTCATACATCCTGGGGATCCGGATCCATCGTGATAGATCCAAGAGGATATTAGGACTTTCACAGTCCAGGTACATCGACACCGTACTGAAAAGATTCAGTATGGAAGATTCCAAGCGCGGTAATCTACCGGCTTGTCACGGGATCACCCTCTCTAAAGAGATGTCCCCCAAAACTGATTTGGAGAGGGATCGCATGTCTATTATACCCTACGCTTCTGCGGTAGGCTCTATAATGTATGCGATGTTGTGTACCAGACCGGATGTAGCTTATGCACTGAGTGTGGTAAGCAGGTATCAGTCAAACCCTGGGGAGAAACACTGGATAGCGGTAAAGAACATTCTCAAGTACCTAAGAAGGTCTAAGGAGATGTTCTTGGTGTATGGCGGAAAAGACCTCCAGATCGAGGCCTTTGCTGACTCCAGCTTCCAGAGTGACAAGGATGATTCCAAGTCCATGTCGGGTTTTGTCTTTACCCTCAATAGAGGGGCGGTGTGTTGGAAGAGTTCCAAACAGGAAACCGTTGCAGACTCGACGATGGAAGCGGAATACATCGCTGCATCTGATGCCGCAAAAGAAGCTGTCTGGATGAGGAAGTTCTTGAAAGAACTTCAGGTGGTTCCGTCCATTGTTGACCCAATACCTCTGTATTGCGACAACAACGGGGCTATAGCTTTAGCGAAGGAACCCAGGTCCCATCAGAGATCCAGGCACATCTTGAGGCGGTATCACCTGATCAGGGAGATCGTGGATCGCAAGGAGATCGAGGTTCGGAGGGTTGCTTTAGAAGAAAACACTGCAGATCCATTCACCAAGGCCCTGCCCCAGACTCAGTTCGAGCGGCTGATCGAGATGATAGGCCTTCGATACGCCAGTACATGGCCTTAGTGCAAGTGGGAGATTGTTAGTGTATATGCCCTAGAGGCCATTACTGTATCATACTAGTTTGTATATTACTTAATGGAAGCTTAGGATATTCACCTTGTATAAACAATCTTGCTCAATATAGTAGTATGCTACTTGGTTTGTTTCTACTTCAACGTGTACATGTGTTTATTTTAGTATGTCACCTATACGCATTAGTGGAGACCTTAGGATCTTTGCTTGATTACCAGCGTTGTGATGGCAGTCACACTAGTGGGGGCTGGGTAATCTATAAGCACATCCTTATACAGGTCCCTAGTCGCAGGACTATCGAGACAGGGCATCGATACTCCGGAGTAGACTAGCGTATGCGCTTCTCATCCCTGTGTGGGAGATGGTCTGTCCCACAGCCATCAGTACGTCGTACTGGAGATAGTATACGGATGCTCGTTGGGTTATGAGTACACTGGACAGGACTTGTCGGGAACTGACAGGTTGGTATTATACCTATCGTCAGTTATCAGTTCCCAGGTGACATGAGTACAGCTTAGTCCGCTGACTTGACACTGGCACTTCGCCTCGAGTGTGTTCCCACTGCATTTTGATCACTACCCTACCACGGCTCAAAGGAGGCATGCAAACAGGTAATGGTTGGGTGCAGTCCCGAAGCACTTGGAGGCAGTGACGGTTAGACAGGATTCGTCTCTCCCGGTATTGGGTGTTGACATCGCGCTGTGTCTAGGAGAGCCATTACACGAGTAGTCCCTGGCCAGGGCAAGCGAGATATACTGGTAGGCTTCCAGTGTTATCTCAGGGTGTTTTGGGCTTCACTCCGACACGACTTGTACCGCTATTAGGGGACTGACGTTTACCGCCCCCTAGGCCCGACATGCGATGTATCAGACGAACAGACCGGACTGTACGGAGAATGTCACATTCAGACTCAGTAGGAGTTCAGATGGGTTTTTCCTCGTCAGTCTTCTTATCGGCATCTACCTGGGGACCGTTACGCACAGCTAGTGCCGCTTGCGGTCTGTGGTTAAACCCACTGCCAGCGTAGCGTCGAGTCTTTAGAGTCCCACACAGAGGGCTATTCGCCTCTGGGCAAAACTGAGTAGAGGTCGCATGGTTTTGCGGCAGGGTTCGTTCTCATCCGCGCACTTGTGCACTTTTGGAGTCCGGACGGATTATACTAGCAGGCTCTGGTTTGAGCCAGATACTGGTATATGTTTTGGGGTTGCTTTTATCTCTCAGTATTCTTGTTCCTCGGAACGAGAATGCAGGTGTGTATGCACAGTTGTTTGAGGCGGAGGAAGAGGTCTTTCATTAGGGTTTCGGAACGGGTGCGTATGCACAGTTGACAGTCGTCTTTTTCCAAACCCTAATGGATTTATGAAATATCAATTAATAATAGTAATTAAATGAAATTATGTCATGGTTGATTTTGTTGACTTGTTGACCATGGTTGACTTGTTGACCATGGTTGAATGTTTGACCATCATCATTGCTTTGCAAGGATACTCCTTGATTCTAGCTTACATTCATTTAATGAAGTGATGATAGTGGTCATTCCAAATACAACCATCAACTATTTCATTTTGAATTATTATTATTAATTAGATATATCTTTTTCCTTTTGTTATGGTTGCAAAAAGGAAAATGAGCTCATTCTATCATATTGATTCTCTCTCCTCATTTCATCTTCTTCTTCCTCAAGCTCAAGGAGAATCCTTCTCATGTGTTGAGAATCCCTCTCCTTGAAAAGAAAACACCCCATAGATACTCTCTACTCTCTCTAGGGTTCAAGGTTTAGCAAGCCGGAGATCCTAGTTCACTCTAAGTTCGAGAAAGAGCCCGAAGGTTGAACCCTCAGGTGGATCCATGTTTGACGGAAGAAGGCGACGAGGAGAGAACCATCAACCTCTACTAGTTTTCAAGAAGAAGGAGTTCAAGTTAGGTATAACCTTTTATCCGAGTAGCTAACTCTCTTTAGCATGATAGCTAGTTTAGTTTAGAAAAGATCCCGACTTTGTTAGTCCATGTTGCCCCATGCGCTAAAAAATTTGTTTTTTATACCGTTTCCGACTCCCCGTAAGAACCGGGGGTCGCAACGTGGACTTACAATCCTCAACCCGGAAGTGCCCCAATAAAAGAATATTACATACATAAAATTTTACATGAATGAAAATAAAAACTCTCATCTCACATAAAACCCCCGGCTATTAAAAAAAACGATGATCCAATATAACATATACAGCAACACATAACATCACATATCATCAACGTAAGTAAATATGTGTATCCTAATTGTCATTGACATATAGCAACGAAACCGGCGATACACCACATATTACACTTACGGTTGGAAAAAAGAAAGTGAAAAACTACAACAGTTGGAATCCGCAACCACATTAGATATCACATGCCTAACCAAATGAATTCCTTAAACATCACATGCCTAACAATTATAAACCCCGCATTTTACTCTCGATCTCGAAAACACTTTTCAATATCAAGTCGGGCAATTCAACAAGATTCCCGACATCCTGATCGAATGCTCGTCGGAAACTTTAGTAGACGGTCGCACCCCCGATGCCGTCGACGAAGTGCACTAAGGCGGAACACCGCTGCCGCGAGCACCCGAATGGATGCTTTTGGCGACGGGGTTCTCCTACAGTCACTTGGTCGGGGCTATAGGGCATGGCTATCTATTAAATTTACCCGGGGAGTATCCGCGTATGCTACGTGATTGTGACGGACTTTTGATCACATCAAAATCCCGTGGCAACCAATCAAATGAGACTAAACTGCTAGATTTATAACATTCGAATTAGTTATCTCATAACTACTTGTGGATTCCAAATATTGTATCCCATCACATAATATCAGGACGACGTTAAAATTTTCGATCGATTCATCAAAGTCCCACAATTTCCCGACAGCTCAACACTTGAGCACAGTTTTAATAATACCCAGAAGATGCCACAGTACCTATGAACCATGTTAGGTCCACGTTACCCACCCCGGTTCTTTCGGGGAAGCGGAATAGGTAAAACGAAAAATTTTCCCTAGCTAGGTAACATGAACCGTTTCATGAAGGATCGTTGCTAAACAAAACTAACACATAAACTACAAGTTCTAACTACTATGTAGAATGGTTATACCTAGCCTGGAACTCCTTCTCTTCTTGTTGTTCTCTTCCTTACTTGCTCCTTGTAGTAGTTTGAACGGCTCCTCCTCGTCGTCTCCTCTTTGTCGAAGATAGATCCACCCGAGGGTTCGAACTTGAGCTCCTACCTCAACCTAGAAGTAACTAAGGTACTTGGTTTGCTAAACCTAAAACCCTAGAAAGAGTAGAGAGTAGTCTTGGTGTTTTATCTCAAAGGAAAATGGTTCTCAACTCATGAGAGGGATTTTCCTTGAGCTAGAGGAAGAAGGAGAGCAATGGATGAGAGAGAAGATGCAAGTGAGAATGATACAATTTACAACCATGCTCTCATAATTTAGAAAAATGATAATAATAATAATAATTAACAATTTATGATGGTGAGTTGATGAATGACCATTACCATTTCATTCATTAAATGCTTTTGCAAAGAATAAGAAGCATCTTTGAAAACAAATGATGATGGTCAACATGTCTACTTTGGTCAACCAGTCAACGAAGTCAACAAGTCAACAAAAGTCAAGAATTCAACTCAACCATGACACAAAAATTGTTAACTAATATTATTAATCATATTTCCTATTCTCGTTAGGGTTTGGAAAAAGACAACAGTCAACTGTGCATACACACCCGTACCATAACCCTAATAAGAATCCTCTGCCTCTGTCTCAGTCAACTGTGCATACACACCCGCATCCATGTTCCGAGGAACACGAATACAATGAGATAAAGCTAACCCCAAAACATGTACTAGGATCTGGCTTAAACCAAAGCCCGCTAGAAATAACTGTCCGGACACCAAACGTGCACAAGTGCGCGGATGTGAACGAACCCTGTCGCAAAACCATGCGACCTCAGCTCTGTTTTGCCCAAAGGAGAATAACCCTCTATGTGGGACTCTAAAGACTCGACACTACGCTGGCAGTGGGTTTAACCACAGACCGCAAGCGGCACTTGCTGTACGTAACGGTCCCCAGGTATATGCCGATAAGAAGACTGATGAGGTGAACCCATCCGAACTCCTACTGAGCCTGTATATGACAATCTCCGTACACTCCGGTCTGTTCGTCTGAGAGTATTGCATGGCGGGCCTAGGGGGGCGGTAAACGTCAGTCCCCTAATAGCGGTATAAGTCGTGTCGGAGTGTAGCCCAAAACACCCTGAGAATCTACTGGAAAACCTACCAGCAATTCTCGCTTGCCCTGGCCAGGGACTTTGTGTAATGGCTCTCCTAGACACAGCACGATATCAACCCCCAATACCGGGAGAGACGAATCCTGTCTAACCGTCACTGCCTCCAAGTACTTCGGGACTGCACCCAACTATTACCTGTTTGCATGACTCAGTAGAGCCGTGGTAGGGTAGTAATCTAAGAACAGTGGGAACACACTCGAGGCGAAGTGACAGTGTCAAGTCAGCGGACTAAGCTGTACTCATGTCACCTGAGAACTGTTAACTGACGATAGGTATAATACCAACCAACAGTTCCTAACGAGTCCTGTCCAGTGTACTCGTAACCTAACGAGCACCTGCATACTATCTCCAGTACGACGTACTGATGGCTGTGGGACAGGCCATCTCCCCCGCTGAGAAGAGAAGCGTATGCACTAGTCTACTCTGGAGTATCGATGTCCTGTCTCGATAATCCTACGACTAGGGACCAAAATAAGGATGTGCTTATAGACTACCCAGCCCCCACTACTGTGATCGCCATCACAACGCCGGTAGTCAAGAAAAGATCCTAAGGGCTCTACCATTATGTTTTTAGCGATATGTTAAAAGAAACATATACACATATCAAGATAGAAACAAACCAAGTAGCATACTACTATATCGGGCAAGGCTGTCGTAAAACCATATATATATCCCAAGCCTCCAAAATGTATTATACAAACCAGTACTATACAATAATGGCCTCTAGGGCATACATATCTAACAATCTCCCACTTGCACTAAAGGCCAGTAATTGGTGTACCGCATACCCAACGTCTGCACTAAGGCCAGCTGCCGGCGTACCGCATACCCAATAGCTCAAAAATTCGCTCGAACTGTGTTTGAGGGACGGCCTTCGTGAATGGATCCGCTGTGTTGTCTTTTGTGTCCACTCTCCGTACCTCGATCTCCTTGCGATCAATGATCTCCCTGATCAGGTGATACCGCCTTAAGATATGTCTGGATTTCTAATGGGACCTTGGTTCCTTCGCTAAAGCTATAGCCCCATTATTATCGCAATACAAAGGTATTGGGTCAACAATGGACGGGACCACCTGAAGTTCACTAATGAACTTCTTCATCCAGACCGCCTCTTTTGCGGCATCGCTTGCAGCAATGTATTCAGCCTCCATCGTCGAGTCTGCGACGGTATCCTGTTTGGAACTCCTCCAACATACCGCCTCTCCGTTGAGGGTAAACACAAAACCCGAGACAGACTTGTTGTCATCTTTGTCACTCTGGAAGCTTGAATCGGTAAAGGACTCGACCCTGAGGTCTCCATTACCGTAAACCAGGAACATCTCCTTAGTCCTTTTCTGGTACTTGAGAATGTTCTTCACTGCCATCCAGTGGTCCTCACCTGGGTCTGACTGATACCGGCTTATCACGCTCAGCGCGTAAGCTACATCTGGTCTTGTACATAGCATCGCATACATTATAGATCCTACCGCCGAAGCGTAGGGTATAGTGTTCATGCGAACCCTCGCCTCGTCAGTCTTAGGAGACATCTTCTTGGAGAGGGTAATTCCGTGCAATGCGGGTATGTTACTGCGCTTGGAATCCTCAATACTAAATCTCTTTAGTACGGTCTCTATGTACCTGGACTGCGAAAGTCCCAGTAGTCTCTTGGATCTATCTCTATAGACCTTGATCCCCAGAATGTACGACACATCACCCAGGTCCTTCATGGAGAACCGTTGTGACAAGAATAGCTTGACCGATTGTAGCATAGGAATGTCATTTCCTATCAAAAGAATGTCGTCCACGTACAAGACTAGGAATATGACAGTTCGTCCTACAATCTTCTTATAGACACAAGGTTCATTTTCGTTCTTGATGAAATCAAATTCCTTGATTGCCTCATCAAAACAGATGTTCCAGCTCCGCGATGCCTGCTTCAATCCATAAATGGATTTAAGTAACTTGCACACCTTCCCGCTGCTCCCACTGTCCACGAAACCTTCTGGCTGATCCATGTAAACGCACTCTTCTAAACAGCCGTTTATAAAAGCAGTTTTAACGTCCATTTGCCAGATTTCATAGTTATGGAAGGCAGCAATGGCAAGTAGGATCCGAATGGATTTGAGCATAGCCACCGGAGAAAAAGTTTCGTCATAGTCTAAACCAGGTCTTTGACGAAAACCTTTTGCAACGAGTCTAGCCTTATAGGTTTCCACCTGCCCATCCATACGAAGTTTCCTTTTGTAGATCCATTTGCATCCAACGGGTTTTATCCCAGGTGGAGCAATATCCAAGGTCCACACTTTATTGGTGTACATAGACTCCATCTCGGATTGCATTGCATCCAGCCACTTATCAGAGTCCCTACTGATAATGGCCTGCCTGAAACTGGTAGGGTCATCTTCTTCCAAGATGCAATCCTCTCAATCCCCGTCTATGAGAAAACCGTAGTATCTCTCGGGCGGATGAGAAATCCTACCAGATCTGCGGAGTGGCTGAGGTTCGTTCGGGGTTATTGAATCCTGAGATTCTGTCAAATCTTCAGTTTCATTTTGTGGTCGCTGAATTTCTTCCAGTTCTACCGTGCTCCCACTAATTTCTTTTGCAAGAAACTCCGTTTCTAAGAAAACGGCATGCTGAGCAACAAACACCTTATGTTCCTCGATATGGTAGAACTGATATCCATAACCATTCTTTGGATATCCCACAAACTTACATAAAACTGACCGCGCCTCTAGTTTATCTGGTTTATGCGTTTTAACATAAGCCGGACAACCCCATATCTTAAATCTTTTAAGATATGGCCTTTTTCCATTTCATATCTCGAATGGAGTCTTAGGCACTGATTTAGACGGAACATCATTCAATAGATATGCCGCTGTCAAAAGCGCATGTCCCCAAAATGAAAGAGGCAACTCGGCACTACTCATCATGGAGCGAACCATATCCAATAGGGTACGATTCCTCCGCTCCGATACACCGTTGTGCTGTGGTGTGTAAGGAGGAGTAAGCTGAGAGAGAATACCATTCTCTTTTAAGTAATCTAGGAATTCCGTGCTTAAGTACCCCCCTCCTTTATCCGATCGGAGGATCTTGATACTTTTGTCAGTCTGGTTCTCTACTTCGTTTCTGAATTCCTTGAATTTCTCAATAGCTTCGGATTTGTGTTTCATCAGATACACGTATCCGTATCTAGAGAGATCGTCAATGAATGTGATGAAGTACGAGAACCCACCCCTTGCATGTATAGACATCGGACCACATACATCACTGTGTAGGAGTCCCAAGAGCTCTGCTGCCCTTTCTCCATGTCCGGTGAACGGAGATTTGGTCATCTTCCCTTTGAGACAAGACTGACAAGTTTCATAAGGTGAAAACTCGAACGTATTCAAGAGTCCATCTTTATACTACTTACTTAGTCTTTTCTCTCCGATATGACTAAGTCTACAATGCCACAAGTAGGATTCATTCGTATCTGAATTCTTCCTCTTGCGTATGTTTTGTACATTGAGAACTGTATTCTGATTTAGAACGTAGATACCATTACACAGTGTACCTTCTGCAACATGTACCTTATGAAGGTAGATGTTCATGATATTTCTATCAAGAACAAAGTTATATCCATCTTTATCAAGTAAAGAAACCGATATGATATTGCAAACTATGGAAAGTACATAGTAACAATCGTTCAAAATCATAGTATTGCCATTTGGCAACACTAGGTGATATTCACCGACGGCTGCAGCATTAACTTGTGCTCCATTCGCTACTCTGAGCGACATATCACCAGGTACAACTCTCCTACTTTTTCTCAGTCACTGCAATAAATTACAGATATGAGATCCTGATCCGGTATCAAGTACCCAGGAGGTAGGGCTGACCGTAAAGCAGTTCTCAATTACAAGAACACCTGAAGTAGATGCAAAACCATGCTTCTTCTTCAACTGGGTATCCTTGGAATCCATACAATCCTCTTTCCCTTGTCATACTTATGACTGTTGTCGTAAGTTAGAGCCGAACCAACGTTCCCCAGCCCCGAATAAGAATTCGGATCGGTCAAGCGATACATTTTATTATCTTGATTAGGGCGTGAAATGGCTGCTACATGGAAAGAGAGAAAAGAAACACTCAGCGTGCGCTCTTGCAAGATTAGATTGGTTTATTAATTTATCTAACCAGGATGGCTCTCACTGTTTCCTCAAATTCTTCTTCAAACCTTAAAAGAAGAACTAGTCAGGATTAATCGCACGTCACAATACTTGCTTAACCTTTCAGCCAGGCTGGTGTTGGTACATCGAGTGAGGTTTTCCAACGCTTTCGCGAAGTTCCTTAATTAAATAACCTCTTTTCCCTGGAGGCGTAGCCCCGCTAACACCGTTCTAGACACCTACTTGGTTTATAGCATTGATTGTTAAGTGAAATATTCTCCCGAGAGTAATCCAACTCATCAGTGGGATCGGGTGTTAGTTATATGTATGCCCTAGAGGCCATTACTGTACATAGGATGTATATTGTAGTGGATGCTGGGACATATATAGGGAGGACTTTCTGGCCATTACCGTACATAGGATGTATATTGTAGTGGATGCTGGGACATATATAGGGAGGACTTTCTTGCTCGACATGATAGTATGCTATCTGGTTACCCTTTACCTTAACGTGTATGCTGATTGTCTCTCTGTTACATGTTGGTAAAGCCCTTAGGATCTGTACTTGACTACCTGGACTATGATGCGGATCATACTAGTGGGGACATGGTAGTCCATAAGTACATCCTTCAAAGTCCCTAGTCGTGGGTGTATCGAGACGGGGCATCGATATACCAGAGTAGACTAGCGTGTACCTTCTCGACCCATACAGATGGGCGATGGATGATCCCATATCCATTGGTGTTTGACATCAGAGATGATATACAGGTGCTCAGTAGAGACTGGGTACACTGGACGGACTCGCCGAGAACTCCCAGATGGTATTATACCTCACGTCAGATGGCAGTTCTCTGGTGACACTGGTACAGAGTAGTCTGTTGACCCGAGATCGTCATAGAGTCTTGTGTGGTTCCCACTGTGCTTTGATTTCCATCTTACCACGTCTAAGAGGGCGTGCAAAACGGTGGTTTTTGGGTACAGTCCCGAGTCACATGGAGGCAATGAGCGATAGGAGGGGATTCGTCTCTCCTGGTATAGGGAGTTGATGTTGCGCTGTGTTCGATTGGCTATAACAGGAAATCCCTGGCCAGGGTTGTTGAGATTTACTGGTAAGTGTTACCAGTAGTTTCTCGAATTGTTATAGACCTCATATCGACACGACTTATCGAGCTATTGGGGTCTGACGGTTACCACCCCTAGGCGAGATATGCGACATATCAGACGATCAGACCGGACTGTACGGTAGTGTTACTGGTTGGATTCACTGGAGTGTGAGCGGGCTTGCTCGTCGACCTTCAGATCGCTCAATACCCGGGTGGCCGTTACGTTTAGCAGACCGCTTGCGGCTTGTGGCTGTTTGATATGATCATCGCCTGCTGCCGGCGTATTGACGAGTCTTTAGAGTCCTACACAGAGGTTTCCTGGCTCAAGAGAAACGAAATAGGAGCGCATATGAGATATGTGCGGGACCGAGAATAATACGTGTATGTGATACCATATTACATTCTCGCGAAGAATGTGTCGTATGGTTATATGCGATATAACCTAGTTATCGAATCGAGGGTTGATTCGATAAGACGATACATTGGATACTAGTCGGTTATATGCGATATGACCGGATCGTTAAATCAAGTGTTGATTTAATGATTTAATGCATAATTATATATTTGATATATTACTTTGCGTTAACTAGTATTGGTTCACTTTAAATGGATTTTCTCACTCGGATTGTACACATTGTATATGTGATATACTTTTGTGCACTTCATTATATCATGTTTGATGATACATGTTTACTTGAGTTTGTGTAAAGATTAAACCATGGTTATTTAAATGGTTAGGGTTTTGTTTTTCATATCTATTTATTCATTTATTTATTTATTTTCTTTTTGGAAAAAGAAATGAGAAGAATGGTGGCTTTCTTTGTTTGTAGTTGAAGATTCATGAACCTTTGACTTTGTCCACCATTCTTATCTCATGCTTAACCTAACCATTTGATTTAACCCTAGTTTAATCTCTATACTTGACCATGGTTTAGATTATGATAAGTTTTGATGTTTCTTTTCATTTTTAATTAACTTGTCATAACTATTTCCTTCTTCTTCTTCATTCTTCAAGTGAAGAAAGCTTGCCCCATCAATGGCAAGTGATGGAAATGAGTGAGAAATCCAATTCTAAAGTCTACCCACTTCCTATTTCTTCATCCTCTACCTCTTGCCAAGTAGTAGAGTGTGTTTCCTTCATAAGTTTCATGACTTGGTGAAGGTGGAGCTTGATTCATCGATGCCTCGACGTAGATCATCTTCGGCTTGGACATCGACGACCTAGCCCGCCCATTCTCCGACGAAGACGACGCTAGAGCCCGGATTCCTTTTGGACAGCGGAGACGACTTCGTTGCGGAGCTATGGAGGTGGAGCACCGGATCTACAAAGGTTGTATTTCCATATTCTCATTAGTTAATTTGTTAACTAGTTCTTTTTCGCCTAGACATCTAGTTATCGATCCGTAGTCGGGTCTCTCGGCACCGTTAAAATTTTAATTTGGCATGTTCGATGCCTTGTGAGAACTCATTAGGGTGCCTAGGAACCCTACAGTGGTATCAGAGCCTAGCTAGAGCCTTAGGCGAAGTCCAGACGGAGTTTGAAGTCCGAACGAACCCGAAAACCCATTTCTAACATGCTCTCTGTCCTTTTTTGAAAACAGTGAGTTTTTCCAAATTAAAAATTGCTAAAAAATTCAGCAGGGAAAAATAAGAATTACGGTGCAAAAAGTTTCTGGTGAACAGTAAATTTCGCGGCGGATCAGCGGCAGAAGCATGGCTTCTGCGGCTGATCAGCGGCCACTTGATGACGTCAGCCCTGTTCCTTTGCACAGTAATTCCTAGTTCAAAGAGCTGAGTTTTCTGGGAATTTTTAATATTTATTCAAGAGTTGAATTTTTCTGCTGTGTTTTTGGGGATTCGGTGTTTCGATCGGAGTATCAAATTTTGTCTGTGTGGCTTTCCGGATAAATTTTAGAATATGTTAAAAAGTTCGACCGGATATAAATACCCAATTTTTCCCCTGTCGGGAAATTTCCAATTGTTTGATTTTCCGTAGTTTAACGACGTTCTAAGTAGTGCAAGTAACGCGATGGTCCCTCTAGAAAACAACAAACCTTAACTCGATTATATGACCGTCTTGAACTGCCCTTTGAACCTTCGGGTTTGGGGCAGTACAGCGTGCCAAATGTGAGGCGTTGGCTTGACCCTTCTACGGCTGGACCGTTGGTACTGAGGCACGAACTGAATGTTTTTAGACTTGTTTCATGTGTTGATCTGTATCGGGAAAACTTGGGTGTTCGATTGTTCGATCGGAAAGTTTAACATTTTCTGTTTATCTGGAATGTGATACAATAATTGGAATTCACAATAAGTTATGAGATAACTAAATGAATATTATAAACGTAGCAGTTTAGTCTCACTTGATCGGTTGCCACGGAATTTTGATGTGATCAAAAGTCCGTCGCAATCACGTAGCGCACGCGGATACTCGCCGGGTAAACTTAATAGACAGCCTCGCTCCATAGCCCCGACCAAGTGACTGTAGGAGAACCCCGTCGCCGAAAGCATCCGTCCGGGTGCTCGCGGTAGCGGTGTTCCGCCTTGGTGCACTTCGTCGACGGTATCGGGGGTGCGGCCGTCTACTGAAGTTTGCGATGAGCATTCGATCAGGATGTTGGGAATCCTGTTGAATTGCCCGACTTGATATTGAAAAGTGTTTTCGATAATGAGACTAAAATGCGGGGTTTATAATTGTTAGGCATGCGATGTCTAAGTAATTCATTTGGTCAGGCATGCGATGTCTGAGGTGGTTGCGGATTCCAACTGTTGTAGTTTTACACTTTCTTTTCTGTGACCGTAAGTGTAATATGTGATATCGCCGGTTTCGTTGCTATATGTCAACGACAATTGGGATGCGCATGTTTACTTACGTTGATGACATGTGATGTTATGTGTTGCTGGATATGTTATATTGGATCGTCGTGTTTGAATAGCCGGGGGTTTTTATGTGAGATGAGTGTTTTTCATTATCATTCATGTAAAAACTTGTATGTAATATTCTTTTATTGGGGCGCTTCCAGGTTGCGGAAGTTGTCACCGTTTGTATATTATTTACTTTTCCGCACTAGGATAGACCCAAGGAGGGGAGCACAAGTAACCGGGTTCTGGAGTCCAGTGGGAGACCAACTCGAGGAGTCGAGTCCGGGTCTCCTAACTCTAGAATTGGTAGGGTTGCTTGCCGCTCTCGTAGGGGTCTAGGGGTGTGGGTTTGGCTATTCATCACGACCGTGGAATCCGTGTTTTATACTGGCTCGTATTGAAAACACGGACGTCCTAGTATATCCAATATTTCATATGTTTCTTCTGCTGCGATATCTGTGATGTGATCATGTGATGTTCTATGATAGATACAGTATATAGTATATATGATATATTATATAGGCGTTACTTATGTTTTATACCCGCGCTAGCCCTGCCCCGCTCTGCCGTTAGTTACCTAACCTAACGGTGCACGAGGGGACATCGAGGCGAATGCGGATGGCATAAGTGTACGTCGTATTTATCTGTGATGTTTAGGTATTTAAATGATGGGACTTCATTAATATGATTAATGAAATAAATGAAACCTAATGATGTTGTAGAATCGAATTTCAAAATAAAACAGGTAGCTACAGTTGTTGCTTTGCACAGAGGTATATGTGATATATCCTGCACCTTATTCGATGAGGAAAGGACCGAGATCCCTTTACCGGGAGTGACTCCTTTAGCAATAACTGGCAGATGCTACACACTCGGTTTGTCTTTTGATTTCTTTTAAGTGTTTTTGCTTTGCACAGTGATATATATGATATATCCCGCACCTCATTCGACGAGGAAAGGACCGACGATCCCTTTACCGGGAGTGACTCCTTTAGCAAAACTAGAAAAGCCTCAAAAGCACTCCATTTTAAAATTCATTCGATCCTACAACGATATCAAGTTCATTAAGCAATAGGTTTTCAGAAAAACCTGTCGTAGCCCTCCGTCATTTCAGATAAGTACTAGTTAGTATTCGTGCTACGTTTGTTGACTATGTTAAGGCGTTGTGTGCGGTAGCTAATTAGTGCTTATCTGCATAAGCATATGATGTGATTGGATTAGGGTAGTCGTGCGACTTTGTTGACTATGTTAAGGGTCGTGCGGGTGGGTTTAATTCAATCGAGAAATGACGGGTTGAACTTGACTAGAACTTATGATTTGTTGACTATGTTAAGGTCATATAGCTGCTAGGGGCAAAATATTATCGGGAATTTCAAGTGTTGAAATTTGCAATGAGATTGCATACCTTCTATGAGATAGTTGGATCACGATACCCGCTGCGAGTAAGAGTTACTCCTGGGAGAGTTTTACACATTACAATTAGCCGATCAAGTAGGTGTCTAGAAAGGTGTCAACGGGGTTACGCCTCTGGGAAAACGAGGTTTACAGTAATTAGGTTCGTGCGAAAGCACGGGGGACCTCCCTCAAAGTACCGACACTGGCCTGGCTGAAAGATTGGCGAACTTGTAGTGTGTAATTAATCCCGGCTAGTCTTTCTTTTTAGGGTTTGAAGGAAGATTTGATAAAAAGCAGTGGGAGCCATCCTGATTAGATAAAATAATAACCAATCTATTCTTGCAAGAGCGCACGCTGAGTGTTTTCTTCTCTCTCTCTCCAGGTAGCGATCATATCACGCCTTAATCAAGATAATAATACGGAATATTGACCGAACCCGCTTGTTATATTGAGCTGGGGAACGTTGGTCCCGCTCCAACTTATAATTGTTATAAGACAGAGCAGGAAATTGGGGAATACCAGATTTCCCGTGCCGCCCAAACGAGGAGAGTGCATGCTGATGCATCATCTTCGGGTGTGTTCATTACAGAGAACTGTTTCTCAGTATCCTTTACGTCCTGGGTATATGATACCGGATCAGGATCCCAGATATGTAATCTGTTACATAGGGCTACAGATAGGTAGAGAACTGAGAACGGGTGATAAGTTTCATGAGGCAGAAAACGGGGCAAGCGTTGCAGCCAAGTCTGTTGGTCACTGTCACCCTGTATTATGAATACATTGATTCTGAACAAATGTTATTAGATACCGAACCTGATATACAAAATCATATCTATCTCTTTATCAGTAAAGAAATGATAAAATTTTGTATAGTTGGATAATGTTTTGAACATTTCCTATATCAAAAGTTGATCGGTTCAGGCACGTTATCTAAAAGCATTGACGTTCTAAATCAAACTACAGTTCTTTAGTATACAGAACACACACAAGAGGAAGAGTTCAGAAATGAACGAATCCTTCTTGAGGTATTGTAGACTAGGTTATATCAATGTAACCCGAATAGCTAGAGTCACATAAAGATGCATATTTAAATCGGTTTGAATTTACATCTTGTGAAACTCGCCAGTCATGTCACAGAGATAAGATGACCATAGCTCTGTTTACTGGAAACAGAGAAAGAGTTAGTGAACTCTTGGGATGATACATGTTGATGTATGTAGGTCCCCAGTCTACAAATGCCAGGACTGGTTCTTTATACTTCATTATATTCTCTGATAATCTCTCAAGATTCAGTCATATGTTCCTGTTGAAACACAAGTCCGAACCTTTTGAGATATTCACAGAATATAAGCGAGAAGTAGAGAACCAAAATACGGGTATAAGTATTATGTCCTTTGATGTGATCAAGGAGGAGAATACTTAATCACGGAAATCCTGGACTATTCTAAAGGAGAATGAGATTCTCTCTCAGCATTACTCCTCCGTATACACCATGGCACGATGGTATATCGGGGCGGAGCAATCACACCCTATATGATATGATGTGCTCTATGATGAGTATTACTGAGTCACCTATTTCCTTTAGGGAGTTATGCACTTGAGAAGCTGCATACCTATTGAATAGGGTTCGAATCAAATCAGTTGCCTACCACTTCATATATGATATGGAAAGGGAAGAGCCCATATCTTAAGTTAGTTAAGATTTGGGGTTGACCGGCCTATGTCTAAAAGCAAAATCCGGACAAGCTCGAGGCAAGGTCTGTAATGTAGAACTGGAAATGTTCCAGCTATACAAACTACAGTACATGATTTGATAGAACCAAAGGATTCAGTAGATTCCAACGAACCTCAGCCTCTCCGCCGATCTAGTAGGGTTCCTCACCCACCTGAGAGATACTTCGGTTTCTCTATGACAGTGGGAGCGAGGATTGCATCATGAGATGATGACCCAACTAGTTTCGACCTGGCCATCAGGAGTGGGACTCTGTAAGAATGGCTGGATGCTTAGTGATCTGAGATGGAATCCTTATACACCAACAAAGTATGGACTTTGGTTGCTATATCTGAAGGGTTAAATTCCCATCAGGAGCAAGTATATCTTGAGAAAATTACTTGGTGTAGATGGAAAGGTTGAGACTTTCAAAGCAAGACTTGTTAAAGTTTTTCGTCATCGACCAGGCGTGGATAAATGATGAAACCTTTTCAAGTAGCTATGCTTAGGTCCATCCAGATCCTACTTGCCACGGCTACATACCATGACTACGATATCTGGTGGTTGGGTGTCATGACTGCTTTTCTAAATGATGTTTTAGAAGAGCGCGTCTATAAGTACACAGCCAGAGGGCCTCGTAGACAGTGGGAGCAGCGGAAACGTGTGCAAGATGCTTTATAGGATAAAGCAGGCATCGCGGAGATGGAACATCTGTTTTGATGAAGCAGTCAAAGAGTTTGACATCATCAAAATGGTAGATGAACCTTGTATAAACAAGAAGGTAGTAGGGAGTATGATGATGATCCTCATATAGTACGTGGATGACATACTCTTGATGGGGAAGGAGTTTCCTATGCTACGCTCGGTCAATCTCCGTTTATCACAATGATTCTCCATATAGGATCATAATGATACCTACTAACTCCTGGATTTTGGATCTATGAGATAGATCTAAATGGATGTTAGGATTCTCACTTGTCGAAGTGAGATGGTATCACATGATCCTGGGGAGAATCACTGGAAGGGTTCCAGGGTGATAATGACGACTGAATGTCAGTCACAGGCATTGTCTTTACCCTCAGTGGAGGGAAGGTATGTTGGAAGAGTTCCAAGCTAGATACCGTGGCATACTAGACGATAAAGGCTGGATACATCGCTACTTAAGATGCTACCAAAGAGGCTGTTTGGGTGAATATTGGTTCATGAGATGAACTATGTTCCTACCATTGTGAGACAATGGAGTTGTGGCTTATGCCGAGGAACGCCGGTCCCATCAGTGATCCAGACATATTCTTAGGCAGTATCACCTGATCATGGAGATAGTTGATCTCCAAGGGATCGAGGTTAGGAGAGCAGACTCAGAGGACAACACGGCGGATCCACTCACGAAGGCCTGTTCCCAGAGAGAGACTTTTATGGGATGGTTGAGTATGAGATACTACAATCACTGCTACAGATGGCCCTAGTGCAAGTGGGAGATTGTTAGTTATATGTACGCCCTAGAGGCCATTACTGTACATAGGATGTATATTGTAGTGGATGCTGGGACATATATAGGGAGGACTTTCTTGCTCGACATGATAGTATGCTATCTGGTTACCCTTTACCTTAACGTGTATGCTGATTGTCTCTCTATTACATGTTGGTAAAGCCCTTAGGATCTGTACTTGACTACCTGGACTATGATGCGGATCATACTAGTGGGGACATGGTAGTCCATAAGTACATCCTTCAAAGTCCCTAGTCGTGGGTGTATCGAGACGGGGCATCGATATACCAGAGTAGACTAGCGTGTACCTTCTCGACCCATACAGATGGGCGATGGATGATCCCATATCCATTGGTGTTTGACATCAGAGATGATATACGGGTGCTCAGTAGAGACTGGGTACACTGGACGGACTCGCCGAGAACTCCCAGATGGTATTATACCTCACGTCAGATGGCAGTTCTCTGGTGACACTGGTACAGAGTAGTCTGTTGACCCAAGATCGTCATAGAGTCTTGTGTGGTTCCCACTGTGCTTTGATTTCCATCTTACCACGTCCAAGAGGGCGTGCAAAACGGTGGTTTTTGGGTACAGTCCCTAGTCACATGGAGGCAATGAGCGATAGGAGGGGATTCGTCTCTCCCGGTATAGGGAGTTGATGTTGCGCTGTGTTCGATTGGCTATAACAGGAAATCCCTGGCCAGGGTTGTTGAGATTTACTGGTAAATGTTACCAGTAGTTTCTCGAATTGTTATAGACCTCATATCGACACGACTTATCGAGCTATTGGGGTCTGACGGTTACCACCCCTAGGCGAGATATGCGACATATCAGACGATCAGACCGGACTGTACGGTAGTGTTACTGGTTGGATTCACTGGAGTGTGCGTCGATCTTTAGATCGCTCAATACCCGGGTGGCCGTTACGTTTAGCAGACCGCTTGCGGCTTGTGGGTGTTTGATATGATCATCTCCTGCTGCCGGCGTATTGACGAGTCTTTAAAGTCCTACACAGAGGTTTCCTGGCTCAAGCGAAATGAAATAGGAGCGCATATGAGATATGTGCGGGACCGAGAATAATACGTGTATGTGATACCGTATTACATTCTCGCGAAGAATGTGTCGTATGGTTATATGCGATATAACCTAGTTATCGAATCGAGGGTTGATTCGATAAGACGATACATTGGATACTAGTCGGTTATATGCGATATGACCGGATCGTTAAATCAAGTGTTGATTTAATTATTTAATGCATAATTATATATTTGATATATTACTTTGCGTTAACTAGTATTGGTTCACTTTAAATGGATTTTCTCACTCGGATTGTACACATTGTATATGTGATATACTTTTGTGCACTTCATTGTATCATGTTTGATGATACATGTTTACTTGAGTTTGTGTAAAGATTAAACCATGGTTATTTAAATGATTAGGGTTTTGTTTTTCATATCTATTTATTCATTTATTTTCTTTTTGGAAAAAGAAATGAGAAGAATGGTGGCTTTCTTTGTTTGTAGTTGAAGATTCATGAACCTTTGACTTTGTCCACCATTCTTATCTCATGCTTAACCTAACCATTTGATTTAACCCTAGTTTAATCTCTATACTTGACCATGGTTTAGATTATGATAAGTTTTGATTTTTCTTTTCATTTTTAATTAACTTGTCATAACTATTTCCTTCTTCTTCTTCATTCTTCAAGTGAAGAAAGCTTGCCCCATCAATGGCAAGTGATGGAAATGAGTGAGAAATCCAATTCTAAAGTCTACCCACTTCCTATTTCTTCATCCTCTACCTCTTGCCAAGTAGTAGAGTGTGTTTCCTTCACAAGTTTCATGACTTGGTGAAGGTGGAGCTTGATTCATCGATGCCTCGACGTAGATCATCTTCGGCTTGGACATCGACGACCTAGCCCGCCCATTCTCCGACGAAGACGACGCTAGAGCCCGGATTCCTTTTGGACAGCGGAGACGACTTCGTTGCGGAGCTATGGAGGTGGAGCACCGGATCTACAAAGGTTGTATTTCCGTATTCTCATTAGTTAATTTGTTAACTAGTTCTTTTTCGCCTAGACATCTAGTTATCGATCCGTAGTCGGGTCTCTCGGCACCGTTAAAATTTTAATTTGGCATGTTCGATACCTTGTGAGAACTCATTAGGGTGCCTAGGAACCCTACATCGGGATCCAACTATCATTATGTGATGACCTAGATGGAATCCACTCTAGTCACCAGACTCCAGAAGGTATGCTAAATCTGCAAGTTTCAGTTTCTTTAGAAACTCCCGATATGGTTTTTGCCCCAACGGTTTATGACCTTGACTAGGTCAACAAACCATAAACCGTTAGTCAAGTTCTACCCGTCATTATCCTGATTGCATTAGACCCACCCGTACGTGCCCTTGACTAGGTCAACAAGGCCACACGACTGTCCTAACCAATCCCATTTGCAATGCACAAAAAAATATTATCTAGCTACCGTCCACTACGCCTTGACTAGGTCAACAAACGCAGCATGAATACTAAATAATACCAATCCGAAATTATGGAGGGCTACGGCTGGGTTTTTAGCGAAAAACCCGTTAACGTAATGAACTTGATATCGTTGAAGGAACCTGAAAACCTTTTTGAAAAATATAGTGGCGAAAACTTTTGCTAAAGAGGTCACTCCCTGTGAAGGGATCTCGGCTCTTTCCTCGTCGAATGAGGCGCAGGATATTCCAAACTGAATACCTCGATGCAAAGAAAGAATAATCGACTATAGTGAAGTTATTACCCTGACGCAAACTTTTTGTCCAAGGGGCCACTCCCGATGAAGGGATCTCGGCCCTTGCCTCGTCGACTGAGGTGCTGGGCATTCATAACCGAATACCTCTATGCAAAACAAAAGAGAACGTCCTTGCAATAACAGCTTTTTGAAAATTGTTCCAACAACGTCTTTTAGGTTTGTTTCTTGCATTAATTTAATGCGTCCCATCAATTAATCCTACCATTGCAGAAAACAACGAAAATATGATGTACGCTTATGCCATCCGCATTCGCCACGGGGTCCTGTCATCACCCGTTAGGTTACTTAACTAACGACAGAGCAGGGACTGGACTAGCGCGGATGCAAAACATAAGCAACGCCTAAATAGATATCATATAGATATATACACATTCGTCAGATGCAATGATAGCCATTCCAGATCACAGATGAACACATTGGATATACTAGGAATCCGCGTTTCGTTCGAGCCTGCAACGAAAGACGGATTACACGGTCGCGATGAATAGCCAAAACCCCACCCTAGACCCCTATGGGTGCGGCAAACTACCCGCCAAGTACCCGAAGCGAAGCAACCTCCCTCAACAACGTTAGTAGGCCACTCGGCACTTCAACGTACCCGGTAGTTTGTGCACCCCACCTTGGGTCTATCCTAGGAGCAAAAACAGTAAAAGAAATAATATACAAAGGCGGCTACAACCTCATCCCGGATGTGCGGCCAAACAAATAATATTACATCAATTTACATATTACATGAATTGAAAGATAAAGAAAACTCTCATCTCCCAACCCCCCGGCTATTCATCCGCGACAATCCAACGAATTCATATACACAAACCATCAATATTACAGATCACAGATATGCACAACCCCCACTAATCGACATATAGCGATTAGCCGACGTTCAGTGCATATATCACATCACAGATATAACCCATTAGCCAAAGTCTAGAGAAGTTCGATCAAAATACAGATTTGTAACCACCCCAAAAACAAATTTGTTCTTTGGAAAATCTGGGCAGAAACAACATATACTAAAAATCCCAAAACTTCCAAATAAGAACACTGCACAAAACCCGGTCCATGGCCGAGTCAACTCGGCCGCGGTTCCGTGGCAGGAAGCATGTTCTTGCCACGGATCCACAGCGCTTTGACCGAGTCACTGGATCATTTTTGTTCTGTGTTTTTACAAAACCCTGAGCCGATTTTTCATGTATGTTAAATCATTTTTAGAGCAGTATAAAAAATCGGCAGAAACATTGTTTTTCCGGACGTGTTTTGCGATTTTTGTCCGATCGAAATTCTAGACACTTTGCTAACATGCTAGTTTGTGTTTAGCTAGGCTCTGATACCACTGTTAGGTCCATGTTACCCACCCCGGTTATTTTGAGGAGGCGGAATAGGTAAAACGAAAAATTTTCCCTAGCTAGGTAACATGGACCGTTTCATGAAGGATCGTTGCTAAACAAAACTAACACATAAACTACAAGTTCTAACTACTATGTAGAATGGTTATACCTAGCCTTGAACTCCTTCTCTTCTTGTTGTTCTCCTCCTTACTTGCTCCTTGTAGTAGTTTGTACGGCTCCTCCTCATCATCTCCTCTTTGTCGAAGATTGATCCACCTGAGGGTTCGAATTTGAGCTCCTACCTCAACCTAAAGGTAACTAAAGTACTTGGTTTGCTAAACCTAGAACCCTAGAAATAGTAGAGAGTAGTCTTGGTGTTTTATCTCAAAGGAAAATGGTTCTCAATTCATGAGAGGGATTTTCCTTGAGCTAGAGGATGAAGGAGAGCAATGGATGAGAGAGAAGATGCAAGTGAAAATGATACAATTTACAACCATGCTCTCATAATTTAGAAAAATGATAATAATAATAATAATTAACAATTTATGATGGTGAGTTGATGAATAGCCATTATCATTTCATTCATTAAATGCTTTTGCAAAGAATAAGAAGCATCTTTGAAAACAAATGATGATGGTCAACAAGTCTACTTTGGTCAACCGGTCAACGAAGTCAACAAAAGTCAAGAATTCAACTCAACCATGACACAAAAATTGTTAACTAATATTATTAATCATATTTCCTATTCTCATTAGGGTTTGGAAAAAGACAACAGCCAACTGTGCATACACACCCGTACCATAACCCTAATGAGAATCGTCTGCCTCTGCCTCAGTCAACTGTGCATACACACCCGCATCCGTGTTCGGAGGAACACGAATACAATGAGATAAAGCTAACCCCAAAACATGTACTAGGATCTGGCTTAAACCAAAGCCCACTTGTAATAACTATCCGGACACCAAACGTGCACAAGTGCGCGGATGTGAACGAACCCTGTCACAAAACCATGCGACCTCTACTTTGTTTTGCCCAAAGGCGAATAACCCTCTGTGTGGGACTCTAAAGACTCGACACTACGCTGGCAGTGGGTTTAACCACAGACCGCAAGCGGCACTTGCTGTACGTAACGGTCCCCAGGTATATGCCGATAAGAAGACTGATGAGGTGAACCCATCCGAACTCTTACTGAGCCTGTATGTGACAATCTCCGTACAGTCCGGTCTGTTCGTCTGAGAGTATCGCATGGCGGGCCTAGGGGGGCGGTAAACGTCAGTCCCCTAATAGCGGTACAAGTCGTGTCGGAGTGTAGCCCAAAACACCCTGAGAATCTACTAGAAAACCTACCAGCAATTCTCGCTTGCCCTGGCCAGGGACTTTGTGTAATGGCTCTCCTAGACACAGCACGATATCAACCCCCAATACCGGGAGAGACGAATCCTGTCTAACCGTCACTCCTCCAAGTGCTTCGGGACTGCACCCAACTACTACCTGTTTGCATGACTCAGTAGAGCCGTGGTAGGGTAGTAATCTAAGAACAGTGGGAACACACTCGAGGCGAAGTGACAGTGTCAAGTCAGCGGACTAAGCCGTACTCATGTCACCTGGGAACTGTTAACTGACGATAGGTATAATACCAACCAACAGTTCCCAACGAGTCCTGTCCAGTGTACTCGTAACCTAACGAGCACCTGCATACTATCTCCAGTACGACGTACTGATGGCTGTGGGACAGGCCATCTCCCCCGCTGAGAAGAGAAGCGTATGCACTAGTCTACTCTAGAGTATCGTTGCCCTGTCTCGATAATCCTACGACTAGGGACCAAAATAAGGATATGCTTATAGACTATCCATCCCCCACTACTGTGATCGCCATCACAACGCCGGTAGTCACGCAAAGATCCTAAGGGCTCTACCAATATTTTTTTAGCGATATGTTAATAGAAACATATACACATATCAAGATAGAAACAAACCAAGTAGCATACTACTATATCGAGCAAGACTGTCGTAAAACCATATATATATCCCAAGCCTCCAAAATGTATTATACAAATCAGTACTATACAATAATGGCCTCTAGGGCATACATATCTAACAAACCAGCCGTAGAAGGGTCAAACCAATACCTCACATTTGACAACGCTAAACTACCACAAAACTTAGGGTTCAAGTGGCGGTTTTGACGGCCACATAATCGAATTAAGGTTTACGTTCTTCTAGAGGGTCCAAAGAATCACTTGCATATTTTTCCGAATACGTTAAACTTGGAAAAATGGGATTTTGTCATTCGATCGAACTTTTAAACTTCGTCTAGACCATATGTGAATTACCCGAAACAATGTTAAAACTATGAATACGAAACACTCCGAGTTGGCTTTGCATTAAGTTAATCATCACATGAAAAAGTAGCAAAAATAAACAACACCTGAAACACCAAAACCTAGAGCAAAGACCAAGGAAAAAATTTGGGACATTTCTACCAAGCCAGGCCGGCCTCCTCGGTTTTTCTGCCCATGTGCTTGGTCCAAATCCGAGCACAGGATCCCAAGTTTCTTCCATGCTCCTATACTTGCTCATAGAAGATTCTGCACTTGTTTGAAAAAATTTTGGACCTCGTTTGAAAATCGACAGAAACATGGTTTTAGGGTTTCAAGTTTCGGAGTTCGTTTCGTATTCGTAATCTAACATTATCCGTATAATTCTTTAGCTAGGATCTAATACCACTGTAGGGTTCCTATCGACGGCAGCAAGGTTTCGGGAGGCATCGTCCATGCTATTTTCAAAAATTATTGTTTCAAGGAACTCTAAACAAGAATCGATAAGTAGAAAATAATACGGAAACGAATGTAAACCATTTTACATCTAAGTGAAATAAAAATACAACCTTTGTAAATCGGTCCTTCATTTCAATAGCTCCTTATAGTAATCCCTTCGCTGCGATCATGGTGCTCCCGGACTTTTGGACGGCTCCATGAGAAGAAGGCAACGGTCTTACTTGAAGTCTTCGATGCCGAAGATGATCTACGTCGAAGGATTACAAACTCAAGCTACCACTTCACCAAAGTGAAGCAAACACCCTATCCTAAAGTGCTAATCTACTAGAGGATGGTGAAATAGGAAGTGGGCTCACTTTAGAATTTCTTTTGTCACAATATTTTCTCACTTGGATCAAACCCTAGAAACCATTTTCTTTTGGAGGAAGAAGATGATGAAAGAAGAAGAGAATGAAATTAATCCAAAGTGAGATGATCTAACCATAGGTGAGTGGGTATCATATACTAACTCATGTAGAGACACAACCATGGCTAATTATAGTGGTTAGGTTAATAAATATCCTTAGTAAAACAAAACTAGTAGACTTGGTCAATGCACTCACAAGCTTCTCAAAGCTTCATGCACTTTGAACAAAAATCCACTAATTTTGGATTACTTTAAATATTAAACACCCACCATTATAATTAGAATGGTGTATGTCTCATACACTCATGCAAAGTGTATCAACAACCATGACACACACAAATAAATAATGCACATCAATTTATATCACATATATATTACATGTACACACAAGTGAGAAAAGAATGCTTAAGTGACCTAATATTAGTTAATGTAAATTAGTATATCACATATACAATTATACACTAAATTATCAAATCAACACTTGATTTAATAATCCGGCTATATCACATATAACCGACTAACACTAAATGTACCAACTTATCGAATCAACACTTGATTTGATAACCCGACTATATCACATATAACCGACCGATAAAAAAGTCGCGAGAATAGAATACGGTATCACATACACGCATTATTCTCGGTCCCGCACATATCACATATGCGCTCCTATTTCGTTTTGCCTGAGCCAGCAAAACCTCTATGTAGGACTCTAAGGACTCGTCAATACGCCGGCAGTAGGTGATGATCATATCAAGCACCCATAAGCCGTCAGTGGTACTAGCTGGACGTAACGGCTACCCAGCTATTGAGCGATCAGAAGATCATCAAGCAAGCCCGCTCCAACTCCTGCAAAATTCTGACAGTGACACTACCCGTACAGTCCGGTCTCCTCGTCTGATATGTCGTGTATCAAGTCTAGGGGTGGTAAACGTCAGACCCTAATAACCGATAAGTCATGCCGATATGAGGCTCATAACAGGTCGAGAAACTACTGGTAACACATACCAGTAAATCTCTAAACTAGCCCTGGCCAGGGACTTCCCTGTTATGGCCAATCGAGCACAGCGCAACATCAACCCCCAATACCGGGAGAGACAAAACCCCTCCTATCGCTCATTGCCTCCATGTGACTCGGAACTGTACCCAAAAACCACCGTTTTGCACGCCCTCTTGGACGCGGTAAGGTATAAATCAAAGCACTGTGGGAATCACACAAGACTCTATGACGATCTCGGATCTACAGACTAACCTGTACCAGTGTCACCAGAGAACTGCCATCTGACGTGAGGTATAATACCATCTGGTAGTTCTCGGCGAGTCCTGTTCATCACAGAATACTGCATTTTATACCGCCCATTCTTACGCTCGGTTGTTTATAGGTAGGTGCTTTTAATCCGTGTTTGTTACATATTTGCAGGATACAGGTTCTCGGTTCTAAAACGGTGAAATTCATGGAAAACACGACAAAATACGGGTTCCTGCCAACCACAGATAAAACACGGTCTCCGCTCTTCATCCGTATGTTGCCAGATACCAGTTTAGGAAGAAAAAATGTCAAATCAATGTCACCTTCATGCACAAGGCTCAATGGCAACAACAAGTTCCAAGAAATCTACGCGGAGCTCGAGGCAATCATGCCAAATCTTGACAAAAAGTCCACCTTTCCCTCAACAGAAATTCTGGAAGAAATATGGAGGTATTTTCAGAATACACATATGCCATACTGAAGTACACTGAAGACCAGGGAAGTACTAAAAAAATCATGCCCCAAATCCATCATAGGGCCGCGGATCCGCGGCCAAAGGGGGGTCTAGGCCGCGGATCCGCGGCCATACAGGCGCCGCAGGCAGAGAACTTTGGGGGGTATTTGTGTCTTTGTATATGTGTTCTGGTGGTTGCCCTAGATCTTCAACTCCCTGCCTATAAATACAGCAGAACTGAGCTCAACCAAGGGTCATTCTTTTGTTCCTCTTTTTGTTAGGATTTAGTCTTTTTCTTCTTCTTCTTCTTCATTTCTTTTTCCATGAAAATTGTAGTGAGAGCTTTTTGAGTGGGAGATCAATGAAGATGAGGGCTTTTTGTATCATTCTCTTTTGTTTCTTCTTTCCCTTGAGATTCTTGCTTTCTCTTGATCATTCAACCTCTTGATTGAGCTTGAATGGTTAAGGGTTAGTTATTGATCTCAAGGGTCGTATTTTCTTATGGAATTAGCGCTTCATTTCACATGCGTTCTCTACCCTTCCCTTGATCTTGCAACCTCTTGATTGAGCTTGCAAGTTTAAGGGTTGGCTATTGATCACATGCTTGTCTTGAGTTCTATTTTCTTGTTCTTTTTATCGCTTTTTATTACTTGCTTATTATTTTCTTGTCTTTAATTACTTGCAATTTATATTCATGCACTTAATTACTTGTAATCTTTTCTTTTCTTTGTTCTTTTCTTTTGCTCTCTTGTGTTCATTTTGTGAATGGTTGTAATTATTGTTGTTAAGATGAAATACGGTATTGTAAGTTAATATCTTCTTTCTCATTTCCTTTTCCCATTATTTTCCATTGAACTCCGTCCAAACCATACGCAAGCGCTCCGTTAGACACCCTACCCTAACAAGGTAACGGTGATTCCTAACCGCGACCGGTTGCGTTCGGTTTGGCCGGAGGCGAAAGCAAGAGACAAGAACGGAAGGACAAGGGTGAATAAGCCGTATTCCACGAATACCGCGCTTAAATCCCCTAATCCACGTTGTTGCCGATTGCTTAGCTTCAATTGGTCAAGACTCGGCTCAAAGGTTTTGAGTACGAATTTCTTTAGCTTACAATTTCGTATCTTTTTCTTAACAACTTTATACTTGCAAATATTACACATAGGATAGTCTCGAACAAACATACACAAATTCTTTATTGACTCGTCTAAGACAAGAAAGGATATACAACCATCTCCCTGTGGATCGACCCGTGCTCAACCGGCTAGCTGCATAGCGACACCGTCTTGATTGCGGTTAACTTAAATTCTTCCAATCAAATGGCGCCGTTGCCGGGGAGATGGTAGCGTATTTTCTTTCTCGTTATTCGGGTTAATATTCTTTTTGTATATATTTATAATTAAAAAAAATAAAAAAATATCTTTTTGTTATTTTTGATCATTTTTGTGGGCAAGAGTGCAGATTTTTGCGGATTTGCAAACTGCGATTGTGGGGAGCAAAGTGTACGTTCAAAGTTAAGGTGATTACGAAGTACAGTGCCAAAGATCCGGGTAGTTTGACCCGCGCAAGCGAACTTTCCAAGCTTACCGGATTTGATTCAACGGGGGTTTCCTAACCCAAAAACGTAACGGTACGTATTTCTTAAACACCTTCTTCTCAAATCCGACGCATCCAATATTCTATTCTTTGCAAGTTCGCTAGCAAACGCTAAAAATTGACTAACCCGTATTTGTTGCAGTGCCGCGCTTAAACTAAAAAACTATTGTTTGATTCTTTATAGAATTTTTATTGAATTGCGCATTGCATACATTAATACGGACTTAAGGGCAAGCGAACCCCACAACATACGGAAAAGGATTTCATCACCTTTTCCGTGGCCCACAAATCACGAACTTGAGCATAACGTTTACCCGCACAAATTTTAAAAGAAATTAGACTTTAAGCCTTAAGGACTTCGCGCTCACTAGGAGAAGTTAACTGTGATTAGAACCTCGCTTAACGGTATATTGCTTACGGGGTGTCTAGAAAAGTGTTAACGGCGCAACCGCCAAAAGAGAAAGGGTTATTTAATTAAGGAACTTCGCGAAAGCGTTGGAAAACCTCCCCTTATCTCTGCACTTACCTGGCCTCGTGATCAGTGTATCTTGAGCCCGTTTCTCGACACAGTTTTACTTCGACAATCAAGTTCTGGAGCAGGTCTAGTTGACCTAGGTGAACCCTAGAACAATTAGGTGTGTGGTATTTTCGTTTCGTGATTGTTTTTGTCCCTATTCTTTTCTGTGTGTATATTTCATTCTTTTGTTAATATCTAAAAAAAAAATTAAAAAAAAAATCACATTCTTTTCCCTCTCCTTTTCTCTGCCTTTCTTTCTTTCTCTCTTCATATCATGGGTACCCCACCTCGCAAAACTCTTGCTGAACTTTGGTACCCACAACCAGACATTACTTCTTACGGTTCTTGCTTTGGCCGAACGTCGAACGACCCCTCCATGCCCAAAGTTTCACTGAAAGATCGCATAGCAGCGTCTAGGACAAACACTTGCACTCCTCATTCCACTTTGTATCAACCTTTTCAACCTCCCGCACCCGCTTATGTTGATACCCCTTCTGCAAGTCGTCCTTTGTCCATCGCTGAACGTATTGAACAATCTCGTAGCCGATCTTTCACCCCTTTCACCACTTCAAATTCCTGGGATCAACAATTCCATTCACCTTCTTATCCAAATGTTGATCCTACCCCTGTCCAACCATTCAATTCCTACCAGTCCTATCCTACTTTTTCACCTTCCCTAGACATTGTTTCTGAACCGCCATTTGGGAATTTTCAGTATCCAAACAACTTTGAATCTTTTACTGAAACCCCTTCACAACCAATGTCTAGTCTAGAACAGTCCTTGGAAGACTTTAGGGTAGCATCAAGCCAACAGATGATGGATTTGAATGCGTCCATGGCCGCCCTCATACAACCTAGTGACCCGGTAGCTAGTTTCCAGCTAGCTCCAAATTTTCCAATGTATGATGAGGCGGTAGGACAGGCTGTGAATTTGAGTGGAGAGAGTGAGCTGTACCCCCTTCCGAATCAAGCCTACCCCGTCCAAATTGAATCCCACAACTCCTGTGTTGAAAGTCTATCAAGTGTCCCAAATGAATTATCAGTTGAAGATAAAATGTTTAATGAGTTGTGCGACTTTGTAGTATTTGATTTGCCAGATTGTGAAGGGACCTTGCCAAGTGAAACCATACCCAAACCTTTTGACCTCTACACCTCCACTCTAGAACCTGAATTGATTGATATCCATGCTTTTGAGGAGGTGTCTGAGAATATTGATTTTCACTTGATTAAGGATATTGACGCGGGGAATAATTTGGATGATGAACCCATAGATTTGGTTGAGTTTTTCTCTTCAAATCATCATCCCGAGTCATTAAATGTTTTTTCCGAACCCCATATGCGTCTGGATTTTGAAGAGAAGTGCATGGATGTGCTAAATTTTGAGGAGAATATTGAGGATAGTTTTGAGGATGAACCAGTTCTGCTTGATGAGTCGGATTTTCCAATTCGTCCTGTTCCTTCCACTGACTGTGTACACCCTCCTGAACCTTTAACCGATAACCTTCCTCAACCACTCCCCTCCACCCTTTCCATCATTCCGACCATGCAAGAAACCGTCTCACTTTCATTTCCTGTATCTGGTTTACCAAGTTCGGCGTACCCATGGTTTCTTACGAATCTTGAGGGATTTGACCCAATCTCTCGCCGGATAAATATATTAGCACAATCGCTTTTCACACATCGGTCACCACAAATTGTGCTAATCTATTTACTCCATTTGCACCCTCAAGTTCGTATTCCACTTCTTTTTCCCTTCTGCCATTCTTCTTCCTCTCATATACCGAGACCATATCCCGCTTCTCTCCGCATATGGTCTCGCGTATTCTCCATTTCTTTTCTCTACGCCTTCTTTGACCAACCACTGCTTTATCACGATAAGATCTTTGAATGGTTGGTGTTAACTTTCGGCCTGTGTAAGGCCTTGTATAGCCTGATACTGTTCTCTTTCCCCCCTAATCCTGAATTTCAACGCTTAACAGTGGAAACACTGTTTTACTTAAGTTTGGGGGGACACCTTTTTTGTATATATTTTTTGTTTTCTTTGTTTTATATAATTTGTTTTTAGGGAGCGCCGGCAATTTTGACCCTCTTGGTGTAGCCTGACAATGAGGGCACTGTCAAGTTTAAGTTTGGGGGTGTGTTCGGTAAGCTTTCTTCCTTCGCATTCATTTGTATATTTTGCATTTGCATACCTTATTTAAAAACCCATAAAAATCGAAAAATTTTCCAAAAAATATAAAAACTTTGTCGTCAAGTTAGCTAATAGGGTAACTTAGATCTTTATTCCAAAAGTTTAGTTGATATAATAGAAATAACTAAATTCTAGGCTTAGGAATTGAAAACCCTAAAAATAACCCTCATTCTGTTTAAACTTGGTAAGTATACGTCCTTACAGTTTTTTTTTTGAGAAATAGGTAATCTTGAGTTCAGTTCTTTAGTTAAGTCAAGATGAAGGGAAAGTATTGATGCTCTACTGAAGGATAAGTCTGAAAAATAGTTTCTTTTCTTGAGTTCAAATTTAGAAAGTATATACCCTACAAACTGCACATACACGCACCTTGAAACTTGGGATAGTAGAGGATACCTAGAAATACTCTTGCCTGAAAGCCTAGTATGAAAGAAAAAACGGTATTTAAAGCTAAACACCAAAAGAGCATATTGAAAAATATATCCGGTCTTGAAAAAGAAAAAGAAAGAAAAAGAAAAAGAAAAAGAAAAAAATAGAATAAAGTCAAGACCTGGAAACTGCTATTTACGCTTTAATGTTCACACATTCAATAATCGGTCGTTAGTGCCTCAAGAAGCATTAATAGTCGCATGAAAGATGTGTGAGCAAATCCGTCCATCCTTAATGAAAAGAAGTAGTATTAGGTATTAGGGCAAAGGTATTATAGCTTGAATTGAATTCTTAAGTGTAGGGGTGCAAATTTACACACACGCAGGGGTATACAATCGATGTTTGAATAAAAGATAGAAATAAAGAATAAGACTTGTGTTTTCTGTAAAGGTGATAAAAATCCCTAATTTGAGGCCGCACTTTAGAAGGAAAACTCAGGAGAACCAACATCTTTCTAAACTTTTTTGGAACGTATAGGATCTAAAGTTAAAACAGATAGGAGGTGTGAAACATAAGGGTTGGATATTTCTAACTTAGGATGATAGAATTTCTAACGTAAATACTAAATTGTAGGAGTAGAATCGATGTTAACTTATAACACTAGCTTGACGGGATTTTGTGGGTGTAATCCGCTGAAAACCCTCAGGAGACAACACTCCTCCTACTAGGGACACCTAGAGGTTTAACAGCTTGTTGCACGCGCTCAGTGCAATCGCGTTCCCTGCGAAAGTGCGGTTAGGATTTTATTTTTTTGTGAATAATTGGTTTTGCTCGGGACGAGCAAAAGTTAAGTTTGGGGGTATTTGTTCATCACAGAATACTGCATTTTATACCGCCCATTCTTACGCTCGGTTGTTTTTAGGTAGGTGCTTTTAATCCGTGTTTGTTACATATTTGCAGGATACAGGTTCTCGGTTCTAAAACGGTGAAATTCATGGAAAACACGACAAAATCCGGGTTCCTGCCAACCACAGATAAAACACGGTCTCCGCTCTTCATCCGTATGTTGCCAGATACCAGTTTAGGAAGACAAAATGTCAAATCAATGTCACCTTTATGCATAAGGCTCAATGGCAACAACAAGTTCCAAGAAATCTACGCGGAGCTCGAGGCAATCATGCCAAATCTTGACAAAAAGTCCACCTTTCCCTCAACAGAAATTCTGGAAGAAATATGGAGGTATTTTCAGAATACACATATGCCATACTGAAGTACACTGAAGACCAGGGAAGTACTAAAAAAATCATGCCCCAAATCCATCATAGGGCCGCGGATCCGCGGCCAAAGGGGGGTCTAGGCCGCGGATCCGCGGCCATACAGGCGCCGCAGGCAGAGAACTTTGGGGGGTATTTGTGTCTTTGTATATGTGTTCTGGTGGTTGCCCTAGATCTTCAACTCCCTGCCTATAAATACAGCAGAACTGAGCTCAACCAAGGGTCATTCTTTTGTTCCTCTTTTTGTTAGGATTTAGTCTTTTTCTTCTTCTTCTTCATTTCTTTTTCCATGAAAATTGTAGTGAGAGCTTTTTGAGTGGGAGATCAATGAAGATGAGGGCTTTTTGTATCATTCTCTTTTGTTTCTTCTTTCCCTTGAGATTCTTGCTTTCTCTTGATCATTCAACCTCTTGATTGAGCTTGAATGGTTAAGGGTTAGTTATTGATCTCAAGGGTCGTATTTTCTTATGGAATTAGCGCTTCATTTCACATGCGTTCTCTACCCTTCTCTTGATCTTGCAACCTCTTGATTGAGCTTACAAGTTTAAGGGTTGGCTATTGATCACATGCTTGTCTTGAGTTCTATTTTCTTGTTCTTTTTATCGCTTTTTATTACTTGCTTATTATTTTCTTGTCTTTAATTACTTGCAATTTATATTCATGCACTTAATTACTTGTAATCTTTTCTTTTCTTTGTTCTTTTCTTTTGCTCTCTTGTGTTCATTTTGTGAATGGTTGTAATTATTGTTGTTAAGATAAAATACGGTATTGTAAGTTAATATCTTCTTTCTCATTTCCTTTTCCCGTTATTTTCCATTGAACTCCGCCCAAACCATACGCAAGCGCTCCGTTAGACACCCTACCCTAACAAGGTAACGGTGATTCCTAACCGCGACCGGTTGCGTTCGGTTTGGCCGGAGGCGAAAGCAAGAGACAAGAACGGAAGGACAAGGGTGAATAAGCCGTATTCCACGAATACCGCGCTTAAATCCCCTAATCCACATTGTTGCCGATTGCTTAGCTTCAATTGGTCAAGACTCGGCTCAAAGGTTTTGAGTACGAATTTCTTTAGCTTACAATTTCGTATCTTTTTCTTAACAACTTTATACTTGCAAATATTACACATAGGATAGTCTCGAACAAACATACACAAATTCTTTATTGACTCGTCTAAGACAAGAAAGGATATACAACCATCTCCCTGTGGATCGACCCGTGCTCAACCGGCTAGCTGCATAGCGACACCGTCTTGATTGCGGTTAACTTAAATTCTTCCAATCAAATGGCGCCGTTGCCGGGGAGACGGTAGCGTATTTTCTTTCTCGTTATTCGGGTTAATATTCCTTTTGTATATATTTATAATTAAAAAAAAAAAAAATCTTTTTGTTATTTTTGATCATTTTTGTGGGCAAGAGTGCAGATTTTTGCGGATTTACAAACTGCGATTGTGGGGAGCAAAGTGTACGTTCAAAGTTAAGGTGATTACGAAGTACAGTGCCAAAGATCCGGGTAGTTTGACCCGCGCAAGCGAACTTTCCAAGCTTACCGGATTTGATTCAACGGGGGTTTCCTAACCCAAAAACGTAACGGTACGTATTTCTTAAACACCTTCTTCTCAAATCCGACGCATCCAATATTCTATTCTTTGCAAGTTCGCTAGCAAACGCTAAAAATTGACTAACCCGTATTTGTTGCAGTGCCGCGCTTAAACTAAAAAACGATTGTTTGATTCTTTATAGAATTTTTATTGAATTGCGCATTGCATACATTAATACGGACTTAAGGGCAAGCGAACCCCACAACATACGGTAAAGGATTTCATCACCTTTTCCGTGGCCCACAAATCACGAACTTGAGCATAACGTTTACCCGCACAAATTTTAAAAGAAATTAGACTTTAAGCCTTAAGGACTTCGCGCTCACTAGGAGAAGTTAACTTTGATTAGAACCTCGCTTAACGGTATATTGCTTACGGGGTGTCTAGGAAAGTGTTAACGGCGCAACCGCCAAAAGGGAAAGGGTTATTTAATTAAGGAACTTCGCGAAAGCGTTGGAAAACCTCCCCTTATCTCTGCACTTACCTGGCCTCGTGATCAGTGTATCTTGAGCCCGTTTCTCGACACAGTTTTACTTCGACAATCAAGTTCTGGAGCAGGTCTAGTTGACCTAGGTGAACTCTAGAACGATTAGGTGTGTGGTATTTTCGTGTCGTGATTGTTTTTGTCCCTATTCTTTTTTGTGTGTATATTTCATTCTTTTGTTAATATCTAAAAAAAAAATCAAAAAAAAAAATCACATTCTTTTCCCTCTCCTTTTCTCTGCCTTTCTTTCTTTCTCTCTTCATATCATGGGTACCCCACCTCGCAAAACTCTTGCCGAACTTTGGTACCCACAACCAGACATTACTTCTTACGGTTCTTGCTTTGGCCGAACGTCGAACGACCCCTCCATGCCCAAAGTTTCACTGAAAGATCGCATAGAAGCGTCTAGGACAAACACTTGCACTCCTCATTCCACTTTGTATCAACCTTTTCAACCTCCCGCACCCGCTTATGTTGATACCCCTTCTGCAAGTCGTCCTTTGTCCATCGCTGAACGTATTGAACAATCTCGTAGCCGATCTTTCACCCCTTTCACCACTTCAAATTCCTGGGATCAACAATTCCATTCACCTTCTTATCCAAATGTTGATCCTACCCCTGTCCAACCATTCAATTCCTACCAGTCCTATCCTACTTTTTCACCTTCCCTAGACATTGTTTCTGAACCGCCATTTGGGAATTTTCAGTATCCAAACAACTTTGAATCTTTTACTGAAACCCCTTCACAACCAATGTCTAGTCTAGAACAGTCCTTGGAAGACTTTAGGGTAGCATCAAGCCAACAGATGATGGATTTGAATGCGTCCATGGCCGCCCTCATACAACCTAGTGACCCGGTAGCTAGTTTCCAGCTAGCTCCAAATTTTCCAATGTATGATGAGGCGGTAGGACAGGCTGTGAATTTGAGTGAAGAGAGTGAGCTGTACCCCCTTCCGAATCAAGCCTACCCCGTCCAAATTGAATCCCACAACTCCTGTGTTGAAAGTCTATCAAGTGTCCCAAATGAATTATCAGTTGAAGATAAAATGTTTAATGAGTTGTGCGACTTTGTACTATTTGATTTGCCAGATTGTGAAGGGACCTTGCCAAGTGAAACCATACCCAAACCTTTTGACCTCTACACCTCCACTCTAGAACCTGAATTGATTGATATCCATGCTTTTGAGGAGGTGTCTGAGAATATTGATTTTCACTTGATTAAGGATATTGACGCGGGGAATAATTTGGATGATGAACCCATAGATTTGGCTGAGTTTTTCTCTTCAAATCATCATCCCGAGTCATTAAATGTTTTTCCCGAACCCCATATGCGTCTGGATTTTGAAGAGAAGTGCATGGATGTGCTAAATTTTGAGGAGAATATTGAGGATAGTTTTGAGGATGAACCAGTTCTGCTTGATGAGTCGGATTTTCCAATTCGTCCTGTTCCTTCCACTGACTGTGTACACCCTCCTGAACCTTTAACCGATAACCTTCCTCAACCACTCCCCTCCACCCTTTCCATCGTTCCGACCATGCAAGAAACCGTCTCACTTTCATTTCCTGTATCTGGTTTACCAAGTTCGGCGTACCCATGGTTTCTTACGAATCTTGAGGGATTTGACCCAATCTCTCGCCGGATAAATATATTAGCACAATCGCTTTTCACACATCGGTCATCACAAATTGTGCTAATCTATTTACTCCATTTGCACCCTCAAGTTCGTATTCCGCTTCTTTTTCCCTTCCGCCATTCTTCTTCCTCTCATATACCGAGACCATATCCCGCTTCTCTCCGCATATGGTCTCGCATATTCTCCATTTCTTTTCTCTACGCCTTCTTTGACCAACCACTGCTTTATCACGATAAGATCTTTGAATGGTTGGTGTTAACTTTCGGCCTGTGTAAGGCCTTGTATAGCCTGATACTGTTCTCTTTCCCCCCTAATCCTGAATTTCAACGCTTAACAGTAGAAACACTGTTTTACTTAAGTTTGGGGGGGACACCTTTTTTGTATATATTTTTTGTTTTCTTTGTTGTATATAATTTGTTTTTAGGGAGCGCCGGCAATTTTGACCCTCTTGGTGTAGCCTGACAGTGAGGGCACTGTCAAGTTTAAGTTTGGGGGTGTGTTCGGTAAGTTTTCTTCCTTCGCATTCATTTGTATATTTTGCATTTGCATACCTTATTTAAAAACCCATAAAAATCGAAAATTTTTCCAAAAAATATAAAAACTTTGTCGTCAAGTTAGCTAATAGGGTAACTTAGATCTTTATTCCAAAAGTTTAGTTGATATAATAGAAATAACTAAATTCTAGGCTTAGGAATTGAAAACCCTAAAAATAACCCTCATTCTGTTTAAACTTGGTAAGTATACGTCCTTACTGTTTTTTTTGAGAAATAGGTAATCTTGAGTTCAGTTCTTTAGTTAAGTCAAGATGAAGGGAAAGTATTGATGCTCTACTGAAGGATAAGTCTGAAAAATAGTTTCTTTTCTTGAGTTCAAATTTAGAAAGTATATACCCTACAAACTGCACATACACGCACCTTGAAACTTGGGATAGTAGAGGATACCTAGAAATACTCTTGCCTGAAAGCCTAGTATGAAAGAAAAAACGGTATTTAAAGCTAAACACCAAAAGAGCATATTGAAAAATATATCCGGTCTTGAAAAAGAAAAAGAAAGAAAAAGAAAAAGAAAAAGAAAAAGAAAAAAATAGAATAAAGTCAAGACCTGGAAACTGCTATTTACGCTTTAATGTTCACACATTCAGTAATCGGTCGTTAGTGCCTCAAGAAGCATTAATAGTCGCATGAAAGATGTGTGAGCAAATCCGTCCATCCTTAATGAAAAGAAGTAGTATTAGGTATTAGAACAAGGGTATTATAGCTTGAATTGAATTCTTAAGTGGAGGGGTGCAAATTTACACACACGCAGGGGTATACAATCGATGTTTGAATAAAAGATAAAAATAAAGAATAAGACTTGTGTTTTCTGTAAAGGTGATAAAAATCCCTAATTTGAGGCCGCACTTTAGAAGGAAAACTCAGGAGAACCAACATCTTTCTAAACTTTTTTGGAACGTATAGGATCTAAAGTTAAAACAGATAGGAGGTATGAAACATAAGGGTTGGATATTTCTAACTTAGGATGATAGAATTTCTAACGTAAATACTAAATTGTAGGAGTAGAATCGATGTTAACTTATAACACTAGCTTGACGGGATTTTGTGGGTGTAATCCGCTGAAAACCCTCAGGAGACAACACTCCTCCTACTAGGGACACCTAGAGGTTTAACGGCTTGTTGCACGCGCTCAGTGCAATCGCGTTCCCTACGAAAGTGCGGTTAGGATTTTATTTTTTTGTGAATAATTGGTTTTGCTCGGGACGAGCAAAAGTTAAGTTTGGGGGTATTTGTTCATCACAGAATACTGCATTTTATACCGCCCATTCTTATGCTCGGTTGTTTTTAGGTAGGTGCTTTTAATCCGTGTTTGTTACATATTTGCAGGATACAGGTTCTCGGTTCTAAAACGGTGAAATTCATGGAAAACACGACAAAATCCGGGTTCCTGCCAACCACAGATAAAACACGGTCTCCGCTCTTCATCCGTATGTTGCCAGATACCAGTTTAGGAAGACAAAATGTCAAATCAATGTCACCTTCATGCACAAGGCTCAATGGCAACAACAAGTTCCAAGAAATCTACGCGGAGCTCGAGGCAATCATGCCAAATCTTGACAAAAAGTCCACCTTTCCCTCAACAGAAATTCTGGAAGAAATATGGAGGTATTTTCAGAATACACATATGCCATACTGAAGTACACTGAAGACCAGGGAAGTACTAAAAAAATCATGCCCCAAATCCATCATAGGGCCGCGGATCCGCGGCCAAAGGGGGGTCTAGGACGCGGATCTGCGGCCATACAGGCGCCGCAGGCAGAGAACTTTGGGGGGTATTTGTGTCTTTGTATATGTGTTCTGGTGGTTGCCCTAGATCTTCAACTCCCTGCCTATAAATACAGCAGAACTGAGCTCAACCAAGGGTCATTCTTTTGTTCCTCTTTTTGTTAGGATTTAGTCTTTTTCTTCTTCTTCTTCATTTCTTTTTCCATGAAAATTGTAGTGAGAGCTTTTTGAGTGGGAGATCAATGAAGATGAGGGCTTTTTGTATCATTCTCTTTTGTTTCTTCTTCCCCTTGAGATTCTTGCTTTCTCTTGATCATTCAACCTCTTGATTGAGCTTGAATGGTTAAGGGTTAGTTATTGATCTCAAGGGTCGTATTTTCTTATGGAATTAGCGCTTCATTTCACATGCGTTCTCTACCCTTCCCTTGATCTTGCAACCTCTTGATTGAGCTTGCAAGTTTAAGGGTTGGCTATTGATCACATGTTTGTCTTGAGTTCTATTTTCTTGTTCTTTTTATCGCTTTTTATTACTTGCTTATTATTTTCTTGTCTTTAATTACTTGCAATTTATATTCATGCACTTAATTACTTGTAATCTTTTCTTTTCTTTGTTCTTTTCTTTTGCTCTCTTGTGTTCATTTTGTGAATGGTTGTAATTATTGTTGTTAAGATGAAATACGGTATTGTAAGTTAATATCTTCTTTCTCATTTCCTTTTCCCGTTATTTTCCATTGAACTCCGCCCAAACCATACGCAAGCGCTCCGTTAGACACCCTACCCTAACAAGGTAACGGTGATTCCTAACCGCGACCGGTTGCGTTCGGTTTGGCCGGAGGCGAAAGCAAGAGACAAGAACGGAAGGACAAGGGTGAATAAGCCGTATTCCACGAATACCGCGCTTAAATCCACTAATCCACGTTGTTGCTGATTGCTTAGCTTCAATTGGTCAAGACTCGGCTCAAAGGTTTTGAGTACGAATTTCTTTAGCTTACAATTTCGTATCTTTTTCTTAACAACTTTATACTTGCAAATATTACACATAGGATAGTCTCGAACAAACATACACAAATTCTTTATTGACTCGTCTAAGACAAGAAAGGACATACAACCATCTCCCTGTGGATCGACCCGTGCTCAACCGGCTAGCTGCATAGCGACACCGTCTTGATTGCGGTTAACTTAAATTCTTCCAATCAAGTCCGTCCAGTGTACCCAGTCTCCACTGAGCACCCATATACCATCTCTGATGTCAAACACCAATGGATATGGGATCATCCATCGCCCATCTATATGGGTCGAGAAGGTATACGCTAGTCTGCTCTAGTATATCGATGTCCCGTCTCGACACACCCACGACTAGGGACATTAAAGGATGCACTTATGGACTACTCTGTCCCTACTAGTATGATCTGCATCATAGTCCAGGTAGTCAAGTACACATCCTAAGGGCTTTACCAACATGTAACAGAGACACAATCAGTGTACATGTTAAGGTAAAGAGTAACCAGATAGCATACTATCTTGTCGAGCAAGAAAGTCCTCCCTATATATGTCCAAGCATCCGCTAAAATATACATCTCATGTATAGTAATGGCCTCTAGGGCATACATATAACTAACACCGGGGTACCTCACCGGGTCCACCATGTACCCGAGACGGTTCATTCTACTCCTCGAATCAGGTCACGAAAACCAACTCAAATTAGGAAAACTCATGGTGGACTCCACATACATCATATCACGAGAAAACCGCAACTTGCATTTTTAAAATGATAATAGGGTTATAAAATTCTTGCAGTTTTCCCTAAAATCTAGAAATCTTATAAGTACTGAAATCTCCAAGAAGAATCACAATATATGACTATGTCGGTAATGACCGATGTCCATGATATCGACAATATGCAATGCGATGTTTGGCTATAAAACTATATATGAATGATGTTGCAATGAGGTATATATGACTACCAATACTACGTATCCATCCTGATGAAATGAATATACCATTACAAGTTACATATCATATATGATGCAAATGCTCAGATACTGATTTATGTAAGTTCTATAGTGTTCATAACATAGCAATTACCAATGGCGTGTGTGTTCGTATAAATAGTGCACGTACGGCATGAGCCAATGGTAATGGTGCAAGTGTCCTCGGTAACAATATCATATGTAAGAGGATGCAATGCCATGATATGAATGATTTGGAGACTACGCATATAAGTACAAAAACTACTAGTAATACTAACTATCGGGGGTCTTGCGCCATCCAGACGACCCCCCCATGGATGTGTGCATCCACTCACCGGGATGCCTCGACTAATCTGATCCAATCACAGCCTTTCATTTCCTTGTCGCCTCCGACGTCTCCACAACCGATCCTAGAATCGCACAAAAAGTATATATGAGGTTAAACATTTAAATAGACGCGATGTCAAGACGATACAAAGTAACTAACGCACACTAACTATACGCGCATGAACTTGGTGCACAAAACGCGCACGCGACATCGCCACAAACCACAACTAGGGATTGCTATGCGTACCACAACTAGAATTTGATCACACCGATCGTGCAGTCACATCGCACTAGAATTTAGGAAAATAGGTCGTAGATCATCACAACTTCAAACTTAATTAAAACCCTTTTCTTTATCAAAAACCTAGTTAGCAACATTAAGTCATTTGGTGCAAAACTAGATGGATTAGCAAGTCTAGTAGCCACTAATCACACATGACTATTCTAATCAAGCCATGCCATGCAACACTTAATTAAATATAATCTCATTAAACACACACTAATAATTAATTTAATTACATGAACTCCTAATTAAAGAAATTAAAAGCCACGTTAGCAAAATAATCAACTAGAGGAGATTTGTAAAGCTACTAGATAATAAACTGCACTTAGCTAACATAATTAAGTGGTAAAAACCCTAACTTTAACCCAAACCCTTCTCTTTAAAACTCAAATATTGCAAATAAAACTATTTTAACACCTAATTAAAATTAAATTAAAGAAATTAATTAACAAAGCAACAATTGGGTTAAGGTTTATACCTCAAGAATTTGGAGATCTAACATGCTAACTTGGCCACCCAAAAAGCTATCTTGCTTCAAGATCCAAGCTTAGATTTAAACAAGGAATGCTTGTGATAATTTTAATAAGGATTAGAGTTAATTTTATGGATTTTTGAGTGAGTAAATGAGGTTTTAACAAGTGAAGAAGAAGAAGAAATGGAGAAGGGGCTGCCGCCAAATTCTTGACCGAAATAGGGAGGGAGAGAGTGAGGCGAGTGAGATAGAGGTGACTATAGCGCCCCCCCCACACACCATACTTCATTTAATGCGCCATACTCTTTAGTTTTATTTATTTTCTTATAATTTTATTTCTATTTAAGTTTTATCTTAGAAAAGTCTAGAACCATGGTCAAACTTTCAAAAACAACATGTTACAAATTGTGTTTAGTTGTCATGGTGCACTAACATGTAATTAACCCATTCTAATTTGTAATTAACATTAATTTAGTATGTAAGTGCAAGATTAAAATAATATTTAAAATCAATACTTAAGGAAAATAATTAAATAAACTAGCAATTAAATAAGTAACTAACAAAACACCCATACATAAACCATTACATAATTAAAGTAGGTATAATTGTGTTTATGTGGAAAAATAATTACAACTAGTTTTTACGGAAAACACGTGTTTTATTACTAATTATCGGACAATTAACCTAAACGATTTTTAAAACGTTACATAAAGTTACATACAAACTCGAAGGAACTTGTTTTAGTTCGAGGATGGTTTCTGGTCCTGAAGAAATTGAATAGGATTATTTAGTTGTCTTTTCTTTTTACCTTCTCTCAGGTTGCGAGGGCTCCTAGTATTAGGAGAGTACACCTATAACGCTTATTGGATAGTCTTCTTCCAAACCATAGGAAGGTACCGAAAGGTAGGGAAGGACGAAAACCAATTAGCCTAAGTATGGTGTACAAAAGGTAATAAGTAAAGATGTATAAAGGGATTAGAGTGAGGGCAAAGGAAATTGCGACTGTTATTCACGACGAAACCGCGTATATCATTACCTCTCCTACTTCCCCTTTGCATTTCTCCACGACACTCCGTATCACTATGAAGATCTATATTGCTTGGATATGCCATCGTATAGTTACATATGAACTCGAAGAAACTTGTTTCAGTTTGAGGGTGGTTTTCGGTTCTGGAGAAATAGAATAAGATTATTCGGTTGTCTTTTCTCTTTACCTTCTCTCAGATTGCGAGAGCTCCTAGTATTAGGAGAGTACACCTATTACGCTTATTAGATAGTCTTCTTCCAAACCTTAGGCAGGTGCCAAATGGTAGAGAAGGAAGAAAACCAATTAGCCTAAGTTTGGTGTACAGAAGGTAAGAAGTAAAGACATATAAAGGGAATGGAGTGAGGGCAAGGAAATATACGGTTACTGTCATGAATCCGGATAGTGGAAGAGGCATTACTAGGAATACCCGGCCACCCCTTCGAAACATTTTCATGTTTCAGTTTTACTGTGCGGTGTTAATTGAAAACTGTTTTCCCAATTAGATTCTGACTCCAGGATATGTATTTACCAGACTTGATTCTCTCATCTGTATTGCGTTAAAGATGTCGAGTGGGAGTAGAACATTGGGAATTGGGTGATTAGATCCTCAATATATGTCAGAATTCTTTGTAATTGGTGATATTTGAGGAAATCGCCTGAGTTTTGCCTAACGGCAAATTATTTGGTTTTGAATATCCGTTGTTATACACCAGTTTCAAACTGATATATCTGTACGTTTATTTATAAAGTGAGATATAACTTTTTGAAATTATGTTTATGACATTTACCTATATTAGTTCATAGTTAGGTAAGGTGCATTCAACAACGGTGTAATTCTTCTTTACCGTAACACGGTTTTCAACCTACGACGCACAGGGTTTGAGTTATTAAACTTAGAGAACTTATACAAAGTATTGTATGTTGTGCGATGTCCATTAGGACAAAGGGTTTGGTACTCATACTATATTCTTTTGCTTATGACTTCTTTAGTTTTAGACAAGTATTTCGTTGAAATACAAGGTCCAGATTTTGAGAAATTATAGGTATAAGAATAAAGTAGAGAACCATATGTTGCAAGTATCAGGATTTTTCAAGGTGATCGAAGATATATATACTTATGCTTGGTATTCCATCGTAAGTAATAGTTTTAAGAACTTGCTTCTTTCTCAGATTACACATCCGTGAGTATGCCCCTTAATGAGTAATACTACTCGGCTTTCTTCCATTTAGTTGATATACACTGGAAACAGCTGCTCGAATTTTGAATCTAGTTCCAATTAAATTAGTGCCTTTGTTTCTTTATTGGATATAGAATGGATTCAAATATTAACGATGTTAAGGTATATGGAGTTGTATGGCTTATGCTTAAAACCAGAATCTGGATAAACTCTACGTATGTTTCAGTAATGGCAGTTTGTGGGTTTTCCCGGGTATTGACAAGGGTTAAAATTCTACCATTTGGAAGATCAATAGTTATATTGTTCTTGACTCGCCACCCGTTTTAGTAAAATGAATTCTTTTTATAAAAACATTAGTCGGAGTATCATAGAACTGTAAGTGATTCCAGAACCACAAACGATTACTAAAAATTTAGTAGGACCTAAAGATTCAATTGGATTCGACAATCCATCGCCACTCCCCCGAGAGGTACATCAGTCTCCTCAAAGACGGTGACAGAGAGGTTTTGATGATCCATGCTTGCTACTACTGCTGTCCTAGACTATGAGATCAGGCAGGTAGATAACTATAACGTCATTCTAAATTAGCTTTAGAAGTGCACGTGTATATGACTCTGCCATAGGGTTGTTGTAGTCGCTGGGAGCAGCAGAAGCATGGTGGGCATGTAGCTTATGTCTATTTATAGACTAAAGCAAGTATAGTGGAGATAGATCGTCTGTTTTTTTTTTCTGTGACAGTCATAGAGTTTGACTTCATCAGATCAATAGATGGACCTGGTAAAAGGGAGTAGGGAGTGATGTCCTGGTATTGGAATGACATGCTCATGATAGGAAGTGATATTCCTATACTAGGATCGGTTATACTGCGGTTGTCACAAGGTATTTCTCCATATAGGATTTGGATAGAATATCAGGGATTTTGGTTACTAGATCAATGGTTTTTGATCTAGATTTGGGAAGTGTCCCAATTTGGGTACTATGACACTATTCTAAAGTGTTTTAGAATGGATGACTCCTGGCGTGTTGGTGTACCCGCAGGTGATGGAATCACCCTCTTTAAAAAGATGTCTTCTAAACTAATGAGGAGAGGGATTTGCAAGATTGGAATATCACTTTCTTAGGCAATTGAGTTAATCATGAAATGTCAAGTACCACACCAGATATTGCTTTTCGCACTGGCTGCAATAAGTATATATTAATCCAATTCTGGAGAACATTGGAAAGAAGTAAGGAACATAAGTGTATGTTCTTGGTATATGGTAACGGCAGCCTCCTTCGGGAGGCGGTTATCATTTCATGCTTCTAAGGTGACATAGATGACTGAGTGGCTGTCAGAATTATAGCTTTCCCTCTTTTTAAATAGCAGTATGTTGGATAGGTGGTCCAAGCGGATACTGAGGATGGCGTTGCGTAGGATACTGATTAAATTCAGTGGATGATACAGTTTAAGAAGTTTGTTGGATTTGGAGTTCATTTATGAACTAGGTCCCATCAGATATCCAGACAAATTCTAAGACATGTATCGCTCATTTTGGGAGATAGTCTTTCTCCGTGAAGTTAAGATATAGAGAGATAAAGATAGAAACATTGGAGCAGATTCACTCACTGAGGCTATTTCTCGAACGCAATAGTTTCACAAAGGGGCTTTGCGAAACTGATTAGTAGAGAAGTTGGGTGTTTGGTATCACACGGGCTATGAGTATGCGACATCGCAATAATTAGCCTTAAGTGCAAGTGGGAGATTGTTGGATATAGTGCCTTCAAGTCAATTATTGTAATCGCAGGCACGTGATTGTGATGATTGAGGGAGGACCTATATGGGTAGAACGGTCTTACTCAAAATGATAGTATGCTATCTAGTTTGTCTCTATCATCATGTACATGCATTATGTAGTATTACAGATCACTATTACATGTTGATAGAGCCCATAGGATTCTTGCTTGACTACAAGCATTATGATGGCGATCATATACGTGGGAGTTGGGTGGTCTATAAGCACATCCTTAAATGTCCCTAGTCGAGGGAGTATCAAGACTGGGCATCGATACACCGGAGTAGACTAATGTATACTTTTTGAGACCCCGACGAAGGGCGGTGGCCGGTCTTATAAGCCATTTGTGTCAGTTAATCACCTAAGATAGTATACGGGTGCTCATTGGATTATGAGTTACACTGGTCGGACTCGCCAGGAACATGCTAGATGGTATTATAACTATTGTCAGATAGCAATTCTTAGGTAACATGAGTACAGGTTAGTTTGTCAACCTAAGATCATCATTTGTCTCGTGTGAGATCCCACTGTGTTTTGATTACTACCCTACCATGGCTCAAAAGAGTCGTACAAACAGGTTTTAGTTGGGTACAATCCCGAGCCACATGGAGGCAGTGAGCAGATCGTCGGGGATTCGTCTCTCCCGGTATTGGGGCTTGATGTCGCACTGTGCACGTGTAACATTTCAGAAAAATATAATATTATTTTTGGGAATTTATATAATTAAATAATAAATATTGTGAATATTTTGAATATGCGGTATAATTAAATACCAATAAATTGGGAAATATTTGGAAAATTATAGGAATTACGGAAATGAAGGTGTTTTATATGATTTAGGCAAATTATGAATTTTTATAACTAATTATATTCCATTTTTATGCCAATCGCGATTAAATATCACTAATCGCGCATTAAGCTCATTTTGTGCACATGACATGCACCATGTCACATTTTTAGCACTTGTTGCTTTTTCTACTTTGGCTTCTTCATTTTTGATTTTCAAGCATGGTTGATTTTAAATGAGAGAAGAAAAGAAAAGATAAAGAAAAGAAAAGAAAAGAAAATGGAATAAAATAAAGAGCATGGGCACGAGAGAGAAGAGAGAGTGAGGTGAGGGGGTCTTTGACTTGTCTCCCATTGTGTTCACTCCATTTTCCTCTTCATCATTCTCACTCCCTCTCCCATGGCTGCTGCCTCCATTCCCCCCCCTCTACCTCCTCACAACTCCATCAAAAAACCCATTAAAACTCCATCACCATTTCATTAAAAGTGTGCACAAGACCATCACAAGCATTTTGGACCAAGAAAATTCGGATTTTGAGCACTTGGGGCAACTCAAGAAAATTCTTGAGTTGCCAAATGAGATAATTTATGGATCATTTGTATTGTATTTCATTCACTTTTGTATCCATGCATGTTTAGAACCAATTTAGTATGAATATGTGAACTTTGAAAATTTCTAGAAGAGGTTAGGGTTTGAATTGAATCCAAAGGTGTAATTGAGATTAGTTGTGACCTTAAACCCCTGTAGGGAATGTATATTGGGCTGGAACCATAGAGTAAACCCCAAACCCAAGAATTTAGAAATCCCGACATCGGGAATTTGTTAAATTTTTGAGGTTATTTAGAGATCTGCTAACACCCGGGTCACCTGAAAATTTTATAGCAACACAGAGAGCCATGCAGGCAACCTAGAAGCTACCCTGAAGGCCCCAGCCCCTAACTCTTCACCTAGGCCGTAAATATATTCCTTATGGCCGCAATTTTCAGCTAGAGCATGGAATCTGGTGTTCGTTCTGGGTCCAGGGCTTTATCTCCAGTAAAATAGACCCTTTACATATGCAAAATTGGCTAATTTCACCTAAGGTAAAATCTGGGACCATTTTCTTGAGTTGCTGCTTGTTTTACGATTTCGTTTTGACTTAAATTTTGGTATTCGATGTATTGTATTCCGTCGTGTGGCGATTGAACGCCAACGACTAGGGTTATTGGTCGTGTTTTGCATGCGAGGCTATAGGTTTTGACATATGGGCGAAACGTGTGTCGTTTTAGTGTTCCGACTTGGTTTTAATATGCGATACGATGTGTTATGATATTTAGGTACCCCCACAAGGACTTCAAGATGACAAGAAAGTGCGTTGTGATATCGGCATCGGCAAGCGAGGATCAAGGTGAGTAGATATATATCTACGGGGGAAGTCGGGTGGATGGCGTATAGCACCCCTGCAGTTCATAATGTAGTATACGATATATATACATATATATAAATTTTTGATATGTGACACTAAATGGTTATCGAGATAGATCTTAGAAGATCATAAGTTTAATTTTAGTAATTGGTTGATAGTGTCGTAGTTAGTTTCTTAGTTGCGAACCCTAAAATAAGATTACACCCACACGCACACGCACATATGCATACATTTTATTATTTGTGCGTATATGGGGATATGTATACACACACACACACGCATAGGTATGGGACTATGTATATATATACGTATACATATACATGGATGATGTGGATAGTTTATGGTATTTGGAGATGAGTCGATGAGATTGGGCATGATGCCATGAGATCGGTGATGTGACACGGTTCGTATTTGAGATATGACATGATATTATAGCTGGTCCTTGGGCGATGTGTTTTCATACACATGCATACGTATATATAGATGGTATCAGTATGTACTAGACTTAGATCAGTACCCCCAGATCATGATATATGATGAAAAGGATACCAGATGAATAATGAGATAATGTGATATTTGACCCATACCCAGATTTGGGATGCCGAGCTATTTATTGATGATAGATCCGCACTCTTGACTCGAGGAGGTCATATTATATAGTGTATCGTATGGGATACTATTGAGGCGAGATCACCGACTATTATATATATGCATATATCAACTCAGACTTTGGTGGTTTTCCTTACCCTTCGATTAGTCTGTTAGTTTAGTACTGTAGTTTACTTGTAGATGTTAGATTAGACTCGAGTCATACCTATTTCAAAACTAACGAATCGTGAGTATTTTAAAGACAGGCCAAGGGATTCTACAGATATTTCAAAGGATGTACCTTTTCTTAAAAACACCGTAGCCCTTATTTTCAAAACACCACGATTCGTGCGATTTCAGATACCAAAAACTGTATGACTCGTATATAGGATTGTATATTTCTTTATTGTTACGTTATTATTCATGTTCCTCATATTATTGTTGCATTTACTATTCATTTGCCATTTATTATGTTGTTATCATCGCATTGCATGCCATGTTGTCAAGACACCAGCACCATTACCGATGATGCGTATGCTCCACATACACTTACTTGCCGGCTCACACACATCATCATCGGTAATTGCCATGTCACGTACACTTAGAGAATATTATTTCATTGACAAAGCTAGCTAACTGATAGTTCCTATATGTTATTGTTTCATATATTAGTTTATATTGCATTCATTGCTGGATATTTCGTGCATATTTTTGTATTCATTAGTCATGCAATATTATAAGGGCCAGTCCGGATTGCCGGAGCCCAGTATTCATTATTATTGACTTTTCATTTTGGATTTCGGATTTTCCATGAGATTTCTGGATTTGGAGAAACCGCAAGATTTAATAAACTTAATTATCATTTTAAAACATAAAAGTGCGGTTTTCTCATGTTATGATTGTGATATGTCCACCATGAGTTTTCTCGGCTCTTGAGCGATATCATACACCCGATTCGAAGAGGAGATGAACCATCTGTAGATGCATGGTGGACCCGGTGCGGTACCCCGGGGAAAGAAGATCGCATAGGATGGCGTTTGAGCCTGTGATAGGGGAGCATTGCTGGCCGGTGATTTTACTGAGATTTATGATACTGGCCAGTTCGGATAGCCGGAACTTGAGATATTGAGATTTGATGATACAGGCCATTCCCGATAGCCGGAGCCTGAGATATTGAGATATTGGGATATTGAGATATATATTTTGTGTCGATACTTGACACTGATTTTTCTGATAATTTCATTGATGATACTTAAATGTTTATACAGAAATCTCACTATATTAAGAAAACAGTTTTCTCATTCATGATGTCATCTATTTTCATTATACCGCATTCAAACCTCATATTTATGATATGTTGCTACCTGATGCACTAACACGAGCACATGGGATTATACTTATGCATAGATGTTTACCCCTGCCTTTATATTATGCTTGTAACATTTCAAAAAAATAAAATATTATTTTTGGGAATTTTCATAATTAAATATTAATTTTTAATGAATATTTTAATAGTCGGTATAATTAAATATCGTTAAATTGTGAAAATTCCGGAGAAAATTTATGGAAATTCTAAAATAGGTTATTTTGTGGAAATATGCCATTTTACAGTTTTCATGATGGATTATATGCGACTTTAGTGTTAATCGCGATTAAAAATCGCTAATTGGCTTTTTGGCTTTTTGTGCAAAATGTGCACATAACATTTTCCACATTTGTCTCATGTTATGGACTTATGGTGGCCTAGGGTTGGACCATGTTAGATGACCATGGTGGTCTAACCATTTGATTAGGTTAATTGGGTTAATTAGGGTTTTGGTTTTGGTTAAGGGTGATTAGGGTTATGGTTGACATTTGGTAAGAGAGAGAGGATTGGATGGTTGTCATGCAACAATTTTAAAAGAGAGTGAGAGTGGTGGCTAGGAAGTGTCACACTCCATTTCTTTTCACAACTTTTACATAACTATTACATCTCTCATTCTCACTCAAACACCACACCACCATCAATCCTACACCTTACACACAACACCCCAACACATCAGCCACCATCAGCATATTTCAGCCCAAACTACATCAGCAGCCCAACCCCATCCTTAACATCAATCCCAATATCATAACATCAGCACCCACACCAACACTTCTGCCACCCAATTGACATCAGCCCATGATACACAACATCAGCCCCAATTCCCTCACATCAGCAGCTACATCAGCCACCTTCAGCAGCAACAAAAGCAACAGCTACATCAACTGCTGCAACAACAGCTGATGTAACACATCAGACCCGAAATTGTGCAACACCAGCTGCAACCCCATCATAACAACACATACCAGCCTTTAACACCATAGCTTAACACCACAAACCAATACCCCAACCTGAAACAACAACAGCAGTAGCTGCTGCACACAGCCAAAAAGAAAAGCAAAGGAAATTTGCAAGCAGCAGCAGCTGAAACTAACAGCAACAGCAACCTAACACCATAAACACACCAACACAACTACATCCACAACAGCCCAGCACTGCATCAGCACACAGAAACAGCAGCAGCAGCAGCCTGATGCAGCGATAGCAACAAGGAAAAACAGCCCAAGGAGCAGCTCAGCATGCAGCACAACCCTTCCTCCTTCCTTCATCCTCTCTTCTCCTATATCCTAGGTTTTCCTTGAGGTATAATCTCACAACCCAATTCCTATGTTGCAAGTTATAGTTGTTTAACTGAAATTTAGTGTTTATATTGTGATCTAGTGCTAGTTTTAAGTGATTTGAGTGAGAGTTGGCCAAGGGATGGTTTTGAATGTTAGTATAGCCTTACTAGGTGCTGTTAAGACCAGTTGAAACAAGATTTGTCCCAGGTTTCGCCAAAATCCCAGATAGTTTAGAATCGGTGAAATTTAGCGATTTTGTCGACTTTGTGGCCTTTCTGGAAACTACTATCAACCCGGACCTCCTAAAATAATTTTGACTTGGCAGTAGGCTGTGCAGGCAGATAGGAACCAACACCCAAAGCCCCAGACCTGGACCCACTTCCCGGCCGCCGATAAATTCTCCCTGGCCGCAATTTGCGGCCAGAGCTGTAGGAAACCCCCTCGTTTTGCGTGCACGGCTTTTTTACCTATAAACTTTACCCTGGGTATGTCTAGTCTTGACTGATTACAGTTAGGGTAAAATCTGGGTTGATTTTCATGAGTTGGCGCATGATTTACGACTTGTTTAGTATGGGTTTTTGGTATTCGATGATTCGTTTCCGTCGGGTGGCGTTTGAACGCCTACGACCAGTGAGCATCGGCTGTGTTTGCATGCGAGGCCACTGGTTTTTACCTAGGGGCGTAGCGTGCACCATTTTTGTTTCCGATATGGTTTTCATGTGTTTTAGCGTATGATATCCTTGTAGGTACCCCGTGTGGCGTAGACGCGTTGGAGATGCAAATGGCGACATCGGTACCGGCACGCATAAAACAAGGTGAGTAGATTTATACCTACGGGGAGAAGTCGGGTGGATGGCGTATAGCACCCCCGCAGTTCGTAGTGATGTATACGGATGCGTATACACACTAACAATTATTATATGTAGTTTGGGATTATTGATATTGTTAAGATGAATATTGGTGTGTTGGATTAATGGAAGGTTACGAAACCCTAGGTAGTGGGTGCCCTATACATACATATACACACATACATACTTGCATACATCCTTATTTCATATGTGGTTATGGGATTCTATATAGTTTTGTGGTCACATGGGTATGGGACTATGTGTTCACATACGGATTTGAGGATGATACTTGGGGTTGAGTTGAGTCGATGATTTTTGATCCGAGATTATGATATCGGGGATATGGTAGAATTCATATTTGAGATACGTCGTGATGCTTTAGCGGATTTCGAGATAATGATGTCATAGGAATAGTGATATATATTAAATGATCGACATGTGATTATGATACAAGATAGAATATGATATGACAGGATATGAGAAGATATTTATGATAGGCCGCATTCGGCGATGTTTACTCCTTGTGATGACATGTGATGAGGATATCGATTTCTACGAGACTGTTGATCAGTAGTCAGATCATGATTATAGTGATGATGTTAGCATTGTACTAGACATAGGTCAGTACCCAGATGATGATATTTGATAAAGAAAATACCAGATGAATGATATAATGATTATAACCCGTACCCAGATTTGGGGATGCCGTACGACGGATTTACGTACGAGCTATATTTTGATGTTTAATCCGCCCTCTTGACTTGTGGATAACCGATTATAGAGATATGGTATCGGATGTAATATTATCGAGGCGGGATCACCGACTATATATATATATATATATATATATATATATATTGACTCAGAGATTAGGCGGTTTCCCTTACCTGCAGTTAGCTTATTAGCTCAGCCTTATAGTTGGCGTAGCTGTATGACTCTTATGACATTAGATGCAGTTTAGCTATCTTTGTGCTTAGTATCAGCTCCCGTACATTATTGTTGTTGCTCTGCATCACATACTTACTGTAATTCATATTCCATTATTGATATCATGCGGTTAGGACACCAGCACCATTACCGATGATGCGTATGTTCCACATACACTTACTTGCCAGCTCACACACATCTTCATCGGTAATTTCCTTGTCACTACACAGTAGTATTATTGCATCAGGATATGACCCTTGTATGTGCATACTATTATTCCATGTTGCATGATATACTGTTATACTTGCATTTCATTTATATGTCACACACATCATGCTTCCTGATTATACGCATTGAGATATGTTGTTTCTATGATATTTCTGGATTTGGGAACCGTGGATATTTCAAAGAGATTATGAAATTGTTTAAAAAACCCGGTTACCCTTGATATGATATTTCAGTGCGTCCACCATGTGTTTTCTCGGTGCTGAGAGCGACATATGAATCCCGATTCGAGGAGGCGGACGAGACCGAATGCGGGTACATGGTGGACCCGGTGCGGTATCCCGGGGCAAGAAGATCGCAGGAGATGGCGTTGAGCCTGGCAGGGGAGCACTACCGACCGGTGATATTACCCGACACGTCGGATATCCGGAGGATACCGTCATGGTCATGAGATGGATGGTAGGGGCCGATCTGGACTGACGGTACCCTGGATTTTTTTATGATTGAGACATTGAGATTTGAGATATTGAGGTACAGAGATTGTGATACAGAGATATCGAGATATTGATATTTATGTTTTGTGCCGATACTAGGCACTGTTTATGCTGATTTCATTTATGATACCTCATTTTAAAAATACAGAAATCTCACTAATTTATGAAAGCAGTTTTCTTCAGTACATGTATTCTGTTTCATGCATTCCTACATCATTCATATGATACATTGCTACCTGAGCACTGACACGGGCACATGGGATTATACTTGGGATAGATATTTACCTTAGCGATTGTTATAGGTTGCTGGTTATATTTTGAGGATTATATATATTGATCGTATGACCTAGGATTGCGTCATACATGCGATTTTCTGTTCGTAGATCTTTCTCTACTCACGAGTTGGCAACTCACCCCCGTTGTGCCCCAGTTTCCTGCAGGTGTTGCCGTACGGTTTTCATTTCGGCTTTGCGGGCACAGCTTCTTTCAGGTGACTTGCTAGTAGGTGGGTTATTTGTATCGTACCCCTCATTATACATTGTATATTATATTCAGTTGTATCTAGAAGTTCCATCAACCAAACTTGTACTTATTTAAGATAGAGACCTGTGATGTTTATTCTTTCGACCTTTGAGTCGCGCGTTATATTTCTGTGGATTTCATACTGTTTGAGTTCCCATTTCTGTTGTGATCTTCGCCTTTAGGCGTTGTATATTAGGTTGCATATTGGTTGATTTGATATGGTTTTTCCTTCACTCTACTACTTTTCTTGGTTTGGATTTCTGGGCTCGGCTTACTTAGAGCACGTACGCCTTGAGACGTTCGTAGCCTAAGTGTCGGTCATGTTTCGTACTTTCAGGACGTGACAAAGTTGGTATCAGAGCCAGGTTTTACCTTCGGAGCGTAGGATGACCCTTGGTTGATGGAATAGGTGACTAAAGTAGAGTGACGTACCGTGGGTATGTTCCGCGGCATATTTACGACACGCCACTCCACTTAAGAAGCCTTAGGTTGTACATTTCCTTGTTCAGCATTATATCCCTTCCTGATCTAGCCTCATCGGTACCGGTTATGGTTTTGCTGCCATGATTACGGGCAGGAAGAGCTACGGTTAGAGTTGCGGTCAGCACGAGCTCGTTATGAACTAGGACTGACCAGGGCGTAATTCCGGTGACACACGATAGTAGAGATGCGCCTTTTGATTATATTTTCACGCCACGAGCGTGGGATGGGTCACTGTATGAGATTGCTCGGATGTGCCGATCAGCACCAGAGGATTGGGCCACTGAGAGAGGCCAGCCAGATTTGATGACCGTTGAAGTATAGCTTGTTCAGGATGATTGAAGCACTGTTCAGCGTGCAGAAGAGTGAGCCAGTTGTTGCTGCGAACGACGAGATATCGCCCCAGATGTTGGAGCTATTGCAGTACGAGATTGTACTAAGAGATTATAGAAGGTCGCTAGTCACCGAAGATGAATGACTAGGACATATGGATCGTTCGCTATCCCGATGCGAGGTCATCAGATAGATTGATTCCAGCTAGAGACGACTTCACGCGAAGACGTTGAGAGTCGACAGAGACGATCGAAAGTCAGAAACCTATTATTCCAAGTTTAAAGTATTCGGAAAGACATGCAGGCAATTCTATGGTCCCTCTAGAAGAATGAAACCCTAAATCGACTTAATGACCGTATGAAAGCCTTTGAACCTTAGGGTTTGCGGCAGTTCCACGACGTCATTAGTGAGGCTTAGGATTGCCCTTCTACGGCTGGACCACCGATGCTGTGGTATGTACTCGATACTATTATACTGTACCCAAGATGTTGAGCTCTTGGGGGATTATGAGGTTTTGACAAATCGATCGGATGGCTCGACTTAATTCGGATGCTAGGTGGTGAGATGCATTTCTCGGGAGACTCCAGATACGAGGATAGCCATTGGAGCTCAGTCCATGCAGCCACAACGAGACAAGTCCGAAGCAGTCGACATTTGAGGAAAGTGGAGTAAGAGGTTCGTACCAGATCTGGATAAGATGACGTTCCACTCCGCCGACATCGGAGATGCGATGCGCAGGCCAAGGCATTGTACTTTGATATACCTTCCAGAAGCAGTCGCGGTGAGTATGCAGCCGTTCCGGAATAAGAAACAGATATAGTAAAGGACGATGACTTCCAGACAGTTAGGCAGAGACGAGACTTAGAAGAGACCGTGAGCATGATTCCTTCCAGGACACTGCTGCAATGATATTTACACCCAAGATCAGATGTGTCACATGTATTCAGAGAGCCAAAGGCCGACTCCAGTGACATGCTGCTTTTCGAGTGGTCGCGATGATTGACTGAGAGATGATCAGAGAAGTGCCAAAACGGAATCGTCCCCGTTAGCACATCTAACAGGGCCGATGAGCTGATGGATCGTGAGAATTGGTAATCCACAGGGAAGATAAGGACCTTTCTGAAATAAGTTACGAGAAGACCTGGACCCAGGAGTGGTCATGTTACGCACACCAGCAGGCCAGATTTCTGGATCGTCGACAAGACATGTTATGAGTAACCACGACAGTTGCCAGAGATTCTTTGAGGATGCGCTTGAGCGGGATTATTCTGCCATACTTGTTTTTAGTATTGTTGGGCGATTTATTCGCATGATTTGATTTTGATGATTGGGTTTCATGATATTTGTTTTCATGCACCATGGTGGCACTTGCTGAGTATATACGATTTTTGCACAGTTGTTGCACTTGATATCATTTTCGTGCCTTGGTTTCCCATATTTATGATTTCATGGGTTTCATACAGTTGAGTTGATTTTGCGCGTATGCACGCACACGATTTGGTTTTTGCACTCGGTATAGTTCACATATGCTTGGAGTGCAGTGTTTCGTATTTTGTGCACTTGGGTGCACTGGACTTCGATTTCGATGGTGATGCTCGATATTTGTTTTGTGCACTTTATGCACCCGATTGGATTTTGCGCATGTTCGGTGCTTGATGTTGGATTTCATGATTTCGCGGATGATGGATGTACCGAATTTGTATTTTTAGCGCATGTTGGGCGCAGGTTATGAGATGCGATTTGGTGCACACCAGATGCACTAAATAGGGATTTTTTCTCGTGCATGTCAGATGCACCTGATTTTGCTGTCAGGCACGCACGTTGCCTATGACCGATGTTGTGTGCACAACCGTTGCACCTTGATGTCGTTTTTTGTGCACCTGCTTGGCACATGTATGGATTTTTTATTTCCGTGCGCACCGGACGCACAAGGGTTTTCATATGCACTTTTTGGGACTGATTTCTTATGGAGCAGTACATTTTTATGATATTGCGATTTGTCTTCGTACTGAGTAGGACTGGTCAGATGACAGTACCTGAGTGGGTTTTGCAAGCATTTGATAGATTTCAAAGGGATTTCCAAAACCGAGCTATAGTCTCATTATTTGCATACGTGTCCGATATGACACGAAACATTTAAAACGAGGAACCCCTTCTAGATTATTTTCAAAACGGCGGGGCGTGCATATTAAACAAAAGATATATACGTATATGGCTATTTTCTTATAGAGACGTCCGCCACTGTGCAGTGTTATGCGCGTTGCACATCGACTTTAAAGAATTTTGGCATGCATTCCCTTTATATATTTACATGTATAGTTCCGATTACTAGCATATCGGTTTTGCCTTGGATTTAGCATTCGTGTTTTCACCTTGACTCTGATGATTACGAGATGCATGACGGAGTTTTGTTTTCGAGTTATCTGCTCGTTACTCATGCGCATGTATTGCGTTACGGTGTGTTCTATGTATTGATGATTTCGGAGCCCCGTGGACTTGGACATTTTATTGAAATGTTTTAGAATTTCGAAGTTTAAATTTAAATTCGGGGACCGAATTTCGTTAAGGGGGAAGACTGTAACATTTCAAAAAAATAAATTATTATTTTTGGGAATTTTCATAATTTAATATTAATTTTTAATGAATATTTTAATAGTCGGTATAATTAAATATCGTTAAATGGTGAAAATTCCGGAGAAAATTTATGGAAATTCTAAAATAGGTTATTTTGTGGAAATATGCCATTTTACAGTTTTCATGATGGATTATATGCGACTTTAGTGTTAATCGCGATTAAAAATCGCTAATTGGATTTTTGGCTTTTTGTGCAAAATGTGCACATAACATTTTCTACACTTGTCTCATGTTATGGACTTATGGTGGCCTAGGGTTGGACCATGTTAGATGACCATGGTGGTCTAAACATTTGATTAGATTAATTGGGTTAATTAGGGTTTTGGTTTTGGTTAAGGATGATTAGGGTTAGGTTTGACATTTGGTAAGAGAGAGAGAGGATTGGATGGTTGTCATGCAATAATTTTAAAAGAGAGTGAGAGTGGTGGCTAGGAAGTGTCACACTCCATTTCTTTTCACAACTTTTACATAACTATTACATCTCTCCCTCTCACTCAAACACCACACCACCATCAATCTTACATCTTACACACAACACCCCAACACATCAGCCACCATCAGCATATTTCAGCCCAAACTACATCAGCAGCCCAACCCCATCCTGAACATCAACCCTAATATCATAACATCAGCACCCACACCAACACTTCAGCCACCCAATTGACATCAGCCCCTGATACACAACATCAGCCCTAATTCCCTCACATCAGCAGCTATATCAGCCACCTTCAGCAGCAACAAAAGCAAAAGCCACATCAACTGCTGCAACAACAGCTGATGTAACACATCAGCCCCCAAATTGTGCAACACCAGCTGCAACCCCATCATGACAACACATACAAGCCTTTAACACCATAGCTTAACACCACAAACCAATACCCCAACCTGAAACAACAACAGCAGTAGCTGCTGCACACAGCCAAAAAGAAAAGCAAAGGAAATTTGCAAGCAGCAGCAGCTGAAACCAACTGCAACAGCAACCCAACACCATAAACACACCAACACAACTACATCCACAACAGCCCAGCACTGCATCAGCACACAGAAACAGCAGCAGCAGCAGCCTGATGTAGCGACTGCAACAAGGAAAAACAGCCCAAGGAGCAGCTCAGCATGCAGCACAACCCTTCCTCCTTCCTCCATCATCTCTTCTCCTACATCCTAGGTTTTCCTTGAGGTATAATCTCACAACCCAATTCCTATCTTGCAAGTTATAGTTGTTTAACTAAAATTTAGTGTTTATATTGTGATCTAGTGCTAGTTTTAAGTGATTTGAGTGAGAGTTGGCCAAGGGATGGTTTTGAATGTTAGTATAGCCTTACTAGGTGCTGTTAAGACCAGTTGAAACAAGATTTGTCCGAGGTTTCACCAAAATCCCAGATCGTTTAGAATCGGTGAAATTTAGCGATTTTGTCGGCTTTGTGGCCTTTCTGGAAACTGCTATCAACCCGGACCTCCTAAAATAATTTTGACTTGGCAGTAGGCTGTGCAGGCAGATAGGAACCAACACCCAAAGCCCCAGACCCTGGACCCACTTCCCGGCCGCAGATAAATTCTTCCTGGCCGCAATTTGCGGACAGAGCTGTAGGAAACCCCCTCGTTTTGCGTGCACGGCTGTTTTACCTATAAACTTTACCCTGGGTATGTCTAGTTTTGACTGATTCCAGTTAGGGTAAAATCTGGATTGATTTTCATAAGTTGGCGCATGATTTACGACTTTTTTAGTATGGGTTTTTGGTATTCGATGATTCGTTTCCGTCGGGTGGCGTTTGAACTGTAGGGTTCCTAGGCACTCTAATGAGGCCTCACAAGGCATCAACCATGCCAACTTCAAAAAATACGGTGCCGAGAAACCCTAATACGGATCGTTAACTAGAATTCTAGGCGAAAAAGCAACTAGTAAACTACTTTACTAAGAGAATACGGAAATACAACCTTTGTAGATCCGGTCCTCCACCTCCACGGCTCCGTGATGAAGTCCTCTCCACTGTCCAAATCAAATCCCGGACCCTAGTGTCGGCTTCATCGGAGAAAGAGCGGGCTAGGTCATCGACGATGTGCCGAAGATGATCTACGTCGAGGCATCGCTAGATCAAGCTCCAACTTCACCAAGTCTAGAAAACTTGTGAAGGAAACACACTCTACTACTTGGCAAGAGGCAGAGGATGAAGAAATAGGAAGTGGGTAGACTTTAGAATTGGATTTCTCACTCTTTTTCATCAATCACCATTGATGAAGTAAGCTTTCTTCTTTGAAGATGAAGAAGAAGAAGAAGAAGATGATGATGAATATGATAAGTTAATTAAATTAGAATAGAAAATCAAAACTTATCATAAACAAAACCATAGTTAGGTGTAGAGAGTGGACTATGGTTAAATGGAGTGGTTAGGGTTAAGCATGAGACAAAATGGTGACTTAGTCAAACCTTCATGAATCTTCATGAAAGAAACAAATGAAAGCCACCCTTTTCTCTTTATGCATTTTATTTTCCAAAAAGAATAAATGAAATAAATAAATGAATAAGTAAAAACAAAACCCTAACCATTACAAAACCATGGTTTAATCTTTACACCTAGCCAATTTAGCATGCATCATCAAACATGATACAAACTAGTGCACAAAATTATATCGTATATACAATGTGCACATCCGAGTGAGAAAATCCCTCTAAAGTGAACCAATATTAGTTAATGCAAAGTAATATATCAAATATATAATTATACATTAAATCATTAAATCAACACTTGATTTAACGATCCGATCATATCTCATATAACCGACTAATATCCAATGTATCGATTTATCGAATCAATCCTTGATTCGATAACTAGGTTATATCGCATACAACCATTCGACACATTCATCGCGAGAATAGAATACGGTATCACATACACGCATTATTCTTGGTCCCGCACATATCTCATATGCGCTCCTATTTCGTTTTGCTTGAGCCAGGAAACCTCTGTGTAGGACTCTAAAGACTCGTCAATACGCCGGCAGCAGGTGATGATCATATCAAACACCCACAAGCCGCAAGCGGTCTGCTAAACGTAACGGCCACCAGGGTATTGAGCGATCTGAAGATCGACGAGCAAGCCCGCTCACACTCCAGTGAATCCAACCAGTAACACTACCGTACAGTCCGGTCTGATCGTCTGATATGTCGCATATCTCGCCTAGGGGTGGTAAACGTAGCTCGATAAATCGTGTTGATATGAGGTCTATAACAATTCGAGAAACTACTAGTAACACTTACCAGTAAATCTCAGCAACCCTGGCCATGGATTTCCTGTTATAGCCAATCGAACACAGCGCAACATCAACCCCCTATACCAGGAGAGACGAATCCCCTCCTATCGCTCATTGCCTCCATGTGACTCGGGACTGTACCCAAAAACCACCGTTTTGCACGCCCTCTTGGACGTGGTAAGATGGAAATCAAAGCACAGTGGGAACCACACAAGACTCTATGACGATCTCGGGTCAACAGACTACTCTGTACCAGTGTCACCAGAGAACTGCCATCTGACGTAAGGTATAATACCATCTGGGAGTTCTCAGCGAGTCCGTCCAGTGTACCCAGTCTCCACTGAGCACCCGTATATCATCTCTGATGTCAAACACCAATGGATATGGGATCATCCATCGCCCATCTGTATGGGTCGAGAAGGTATACGCTAGTCTACTCTGGTATATCGATGCCCCGTCTCGATATACCCACGACTAGGGACTTTGAAGGATGTACTTATGGACTACCATGTCCCCACTAGTATGATCCGCATCATAGTCCAGGTAGTCAAGTACACATCCTAAGGGCTTTACCAACATGTAACAGAGAGACAATTAGTATACACGTTAAGGTAAAGAGTAACCAGATAGCATCCTATCATGTCGAGCAAGAAAGTCCTCCCTATATATGTCCAAGCATCCACTACAATATACATCCTATGTATAGTAATGGCCTCTAGGGCATACATATAACTAACAATCTCCCACTTGCACTAGGGCCATCTGATAGTAGTGGTTGTAGTATCTCATACTCAACCATCCCATAAAAATCTCTCTCTGGGAATAGGCCTTTGTGAGTGGATCCGCTGTGTTGTCCTCTGTGTCTACTCTCCTAACCTCGATCCCTTGGAGATCAAGCATCTCCATGATCAGGTGACACTGCCTTAGAATATGTCTGGATCACTGATGGGACCGGCGTTTCTTGGCTTAAGCCACAACTCCATTGTCTCACAATGGTTGGAACGTAGTTCATCTCATGAACCAATATACACCCAAACAGCCTCTTTGGTACCATCTTAAATAGCGATGTATCCTGCCTTTATCGTCTAGTATGCCACGGTATCTAGCTTGGAACTCTTCCAACATACCGCCCCTTTACTGAGGGTAAAGACAATGCCTGTGACTGACTTTCAGTCATCTTTATCACCCTGGAACCCTTCCAGTGATTCTCCCCAGGATCGATTGATACCATCTCACTACAACTAGTGAGAATCCTAACATCCAATTAGATCTATCTCATAGATCCAAAACCCAGGATTTAGGTGGTATCATTTTGATCCTATATGGAGAATCATTGTGATAAGTGGAGATTGACCGAGCGTAGCATAGGAAACTCCTTCCCTATCAAGAGTATGTCATCCACGTACTCTACGAGGATCACCACCATACTCCCTACTACCTTTTTGTTTATACAAGGTTCATCTACCATTTTGATGATGTCAAACTCTTTGACTACTACATCAAAACAGATGATCCATCTCCGCGATGCCTGCTTTATCCTATAAAGCATCTTGCACACGTTTCCGCTGCTCCCACTGTCTATGAGGCCCTCTGGCTGTGTACTTATAGACGTTCTCTTCTAAAACATCATTTAGAAAAGCAGTCATGGCACCCAACCGCCAGATATCATAGTCATGGTACGTAGCCGTGGCAAGTAGGATCTGGATGGACTTAAGCATAGCTACTTGAAAAGGTTTCATCATCATCCATACCTGGTCAATGTTGTAGACCTTTAACAAGTCTAGCTTTGAAAGTCTCAACTTTTCCATCTACACCAAGTAATCTTCTCAAGATTTACTTGCTCCTGATGGGGATTTAACCCTTCAGATATAGCAACCAAAATCCATACTTTGTTGGTGTACATGGATCCCATCTCAGATATCTAAGCATCCAGCCATTCTTACAGAGTCCCACTCCTGATGGCCAGCTCGAAACTAGTTGGGTCATCATCTCATGATGCAATCCTCGCTCCCACTGTCATATGTCATAGAGAAACCGAAGTATCTCTCAGGCGGGTGAGGAACCCTACTAAATCGGCGGAGAGGCTGAGGTTCGTTGGAATCTATTGAATCCTTTGGTTCTGTCAAATCATCAGCTGCAGTTTTGTATAGCTGGAACCTTTCCAGTTCTACATAACAGACCTTGCCTCGAGCTTGTCCGGATTTTTCTTTTCAGACATAGCCCGGACAACCCCAAATCTTAACCAACTTAAGATATGGGCTCTTCCCTTTCTATATCACATATGAAGTGGTAGGCAACTGATTTGATTCGAACCCTATTCAATAGGTATGCAGCTTCTCAAGTGCATAACTCCCAAAAGGAAATAGGTAACTCAGTAGTACTCATCATAGAGCACACCATATCAAATAGGGTGTGATTGCTCCACCCCGATATACCATCGTGCTTTGGTGTATTCGGAGGAGTAATGCTGAGAGAGAATCTCATTCTCCTTTAGAATAGTCCAGGATTTCCGTGCTCAAGTATTCTCCTCCTTGATCTCATCAAAGGACATAATACTTATACCCGTATTTTGGTTCTCTAGTTCTAACTTATATTCTGTGAATATCTCAAAAGGTTCGGACTTGTGTTTCAACAGGAACATATGTCTGAATCTTGAGAGATTATCAGAGAATGTAACGAAGTATAAAGAACCGGTCTTGGCATTTGTAGACAGGGGACTTTACATACATCAACATGTATCAATCCCAAGAGTTCACCAACTCTTTCTCTGTTTTCAGTAAACAGAGCTATGGTCATATTATCTCTGTGACATGACTGGCAAGTTTCACAAGATGTAAATTCAAACTGATTTAAATATGCATCTACATGTAACTTCGCTAGTCGGGTCGCATTGATATGACCTAGTCTACAATACCTCAAGAAGGATTCGTTCATTTCTGAACTCTTCCTCTTGTGTGTGTTCCATATACTAAAGAACTGTAGTTTGATTTAGAACATTAATGCTTTTAGATAACGTGCCTGAACCGATAAACTTTTGATATAGGAAATGTTCAAAACATTATCCAACAATACAAAATTTTATCATTTCTTTATTGATAAAGAGACTGATATGATTTTGTATATCAGGTTCGGTATCTAAAAACATTCGTTCAGAATCAATGCATTGGTAATACAGGGTGACAGTGACCAACAGACTTGGCTGCAACACTTGCCCCATTTTCTGTCTCATGAAACTTATCACCCGTTCTCAGTTCTCTACCTATCTGTAGCCCTATGTAACAGATTACATATCTGGGATCCTGATCCGGTATCATATACCCAGAATGTGGAGAATACTGAGAAACGGTTCTTTGTAATGAACACACCCGAAGATGATGCATCAGCATGCACTCTCTTCGTTTGGGCGGCATGGGAATTCTGGTAATCCCCCTTTTCCTGCTCTGTCTTATAACAATTATAAGTTGGAGCGGGACCAACGTTCCCCAGCTCAGTATAACAAGCGGGTTCGGTCAATATTCCGTATTATTATCTTGATTAAGGCGTGATATGGTCGCTACCTGGAGAGAGAGAGAAGAAAACACTCAGCGTGCGCTCTTTGCAAGAATAGATTGGTTATTATTTTATCTAATCAGGATGGCTCCCACTGCTTTTTATCAAATCTTCCTTCAAACCCTAAAAGGAAAGACTAGCCGGGATTAATTACACACTACAAGTTCGCCAATCTTTCAGCCAGGCCAGTGTCAGTACTTTGAGGGAGGTCCCCCGTGCTTTCGCACGAACCTAATTATAGTAAACCTCGTTTTCCCAGAGGCGTAACCCCGTTGACACCTTTCTAGACACCTACTTGATCGGCTAATTGTAATGTGTAAAACTCTCCCAGGAGTAACTCTTACTCGCAGTGGGTATCGGGATCCAACTATCTCATAGAAGGTATGCAATCTCATTGCAAATTTCAACACTTGAAATTCCCGATAATATTTTGCCCCGAATGATCTATGACCTTGACAAGGTCAACAAACCATAGACCGCAAGTCAAGTTCAACCCGTCATTTCTTGATTGAATCAAACCCACCCGCACGACCCTTGACAAGGTCAACAAGGCCGCACGACTATCCTAACCCAATCTGCATCATATGCTTAAGCAGATAAATACTGGTTAGCTACCGCACACTGCGCCTTGACAAGGTCAACAAACGCAGCACGAATACTAAACAGGACTTATCTGAAATGACGGAGGGCTACGACAGGTTTTTCTGAAAACCTATTGCGTAATGAACTTGATATCGTTATAGAATCAAATGATTTTAAAATGGAGTGCTTTTGAGGCTTTTCTAGTTTTGCTAAAGGAGTCACTCCCGGTGAAGGGATCGTCGGTCCTTTCCTCGTCGAATGAGGTGCGGGATATATCACATATATCACTATGCAAAGCAAAAACTCTTAAGAGCAATCAAAAGACAAACCGAGTGTGTAGCATCTGCCAGTTATTGCTAAAGGAGTCACTCCCGGTGAAGGGATCTCGGTCCTTTCCTCATCGAATAAGGTGCAGGATATATCACATATACCGCTGTGCAAAGCAAGAACTGTAGCTACCTGTTTTATTTTTGAAATTCGATTCCACAACATCTTTAGGTTTCTTTTATTTCATTAATCTCATTAATGAAGTCCCATCATTTAAGTACCTAAACATCACAGATAAATACGACGTACACTTATGCCATCCGCATTCGCCTCGATGTCCCCTCGTGCACCGTTAGGTTAGGTAACTAACGGCAGAGCGGGGCAGGGCTAGCACGGGTGTAAAACATAAGTAACGTCTATATAATATATCATATATACTATATACAGTATCCATCACAGAACATATCACATGATCACATCACAGATATCGCAGCAGAAGAATCACATGAAATATTGGATATACTAGGACGTCCGTGTTTTCAATACGAGCCAGTATAAAACACGGATTCCACGGTCGCGATGAATAGCCAAACCCACACCCCTAGACCCCTACGAGAGCGGCAAGCAACCCTACCAATTCTAGGGTTAGGAGACCCGGACTCGACTCCTCGAGTTGGTCTCCCACTGGACTCCAGAACCCGGTTACTTGTGCTCCCCTCCTTGGGTCTATCCTAGTGCGGAAAAGTAAATAATATACAAAGGGTGACATCTTCCGCAACCTGGAAGTGCCCCAATAAAAGAATATTACATACAAGTTTTTACATGAATGAAAATGAAAAACACTCATCTCACATAAAAACCCCCGGCTATTCAAACACGACAATCCAATATAACATATCCAGCAACACATAACATCACATGTCATCAACGTAAGTAAATATGCCCATCCCAATTGTCGTTGACATATAGCAACGAAACCGGCGATATCACATATTACACTTACGGTCACAGAAAAGAAAGTGTAAAACTACAACAGTTGGAATCCGCAACCTCCTCAGACATCGCATGCCTGACCAAATGAATTCCTTAGACATCACATGCCTAACAATTATAAACCCCGCATTTTAGTCTCAAAATCGAAAACTCTTTTCAATATCAAGTCGGGCAATTCAACAAGATTCCCGACATCCTGATCGAATGCTCGTCGCAAACTTTAGTAGACGGCCGCACCCCCGAGGCCGTCGACGAAATGCACCAAGGCGGAACACCGCCACCGCGAGCACCCGAACGGATGCTTTCGGCGACGGGGTTCTCCTACAGTCACTTGGTCGGGACTATGGGGTGAGGCTGTCTATTAAGTTTACCCGGCGAGTATCCGCGTACACTACGTGATTGCGATGGACTTTTGATCACATCAAAATTCCGTGGCCACCGATCAAGTGAGACTAAACTGCTATGTTTATAACATTCATTCAGTTATCACATAACTACTTGTGAATTCCAATTATTGTATCCCATTCCGGATAAATAGAAAATGTTAAACTTTCCGATCGAACAGTCAAACACCCAAGTTTTCCCGAAACAGATCAACTCTTGAAATAAGTCTAAAAACATTCAGTTCGTGCCTCAGTACCAACGGTCCAGCCGTAGAAGGGTCAAGCCAACGCCTCACATGTGGCACGCCGTACTGCCCCAAACCCTATGGTTCAAAGGGCAGTTCAAGACGGTCACATAATCGAGTTAAGGTTTGTTGTCTTCTAGAGGGTCCATCGAGTTACTTGCACTACTTAGAACGTCTTTAAACTACGGAAAAATCCAACACTTGGAAATTTCCCGACAGGGGAAAAATTGGGTATTTATATCCGGTCGAACTTTTTAACATATTCTAAAATTTATCCGGAAAGCCACACAGACAAAATTTGATAATCCGATCGAACATTCGAATCCCCAAAACAACCCAGAAAAATTCAACTCTTGAATAAATATTAAAAATTCCCAGAAAATCCAGCATAATAAAATAAGAGTTACTGTGCAAACAAGGAATGATGATGTCACCATATGGCCGCGGAACCGCCGCAGAAGCCAAGCTTCTGCCGCGGTTCCGCCGCACGTTGTACTGTTCATGAGAAACTTTTTGCGCCGTAATTCTTAGATTTCCCTGCTGAATTTTTTAGCAATTTTTAATTTGGAAAAATCCACGTTTTCAGAAAAAGTCCAGAGAGCGTGGAAAAATGGGGTTTCGGGTTCGATCGGACTTCAAACTCCGTCAGGACTTCGCCTAAGGCTCTAGCTAGGCTCTGATACCACTGTTGGGTTCCTAGGCACTCTAATAAGGTCTCACAAGGCATCAACCATGCCAACTTAAAAAAATACGGTGCCGAGAAACCCTAATACGGATTGTTAACTAGAATTCTAGGCGAAAACGCAACTAGTAAACTACTTTACTAAGAGAATACGGAAATACAACCTTTGTAGATCCGGTCCTCCACCTCCACGGCTCCGTGATGAAGTCCTCTCCGCTGTCCAAATCAAATCCCGGACCCTAGTGTCGGCTTTATCGGAGAAAGAGCGGGCTAGGTTATCGACGATGTGCCAAAGATGATCTACGTCGAGGCATCGCTAGATCAAGCTCCAACTTCACCAAGTCTAGAAAACTTGTGAAGGAAACACACTCTACTACTTGGCAAGAGGTAGAGGATAAAGAAATAAGAAGTGGGTAGACTTTAGAATTGGGTTTCTCACTCTTTTTCATCAATCACCATTGATGAAGTAAGCTTTCTTCTTTGAAGATGAAGAAGAAGAAGAAGATGATGAATATGATAAGTTAATTAAATTAGAATAGAAAATCAAAACTTATCATAAACAAAACCATAGTTAGGTGTAGAGAGTGGACTATGGTTAAATGGAGTGGTTAGGGTTAAGCATGAGACAAAATGGTGACTTAGTCAAACCTTCATGAATCTTCATGAAAGAAACAAATGAAAGCCACCCTTTTCTCTTTATGCATTTTATTTTCCAAAAAGAATAAATGAAATAAATAAATGAATAAGTAAAAACAAAACCCTAACAATTACACAACCATGGTTTAATCTTTACACTTAGCCAATTTAGCATGCATCATCAAACATGATACAAACTAGTGCACAAAATTATATCGTATATACAATGTGCACATCCGAGTGAGAAAATCCCTCTAAAGTGAACCAATATTAGTTAATGCAAAGTAATATATCAAATATATAATTATACATTAAATCATTAAATCAACACTTGATTTAACGATCCGGTCATATCGCATATAACCGACTAATATCCAATGTATCGATTTATCGAATCAATCCTTGATTCGATAACTAGGTTATATCGCATACAACCATTCGACACATTCATCGCGAGAATAGAATACGGTATCACATACACGCATTATTCTTGGTCCCGCACATATCTCATATGCGCTCCTATTTCGTTTTGCTTGAGCCAGGAAACCTCTGTGTAGGACTCTAAAGACTCGTCAATACGCCGGCAGCAGGTGATGATCATATCAAACACCCACAAGCCGAAAGCGGTCTGCTAAACGTAACGGCCACCCGGGTATTGAGCGATCTGAAGATCGACGAGCAAGCCCGCTCACACTCCAGTGAATCCAACCAGTAACACTACCGTACAGTCCGGTCTGATCGTCTGATATGTCGCATATCTCGCCTAGGGGTGGTAAACGTCAGACCCCAATAGCTCGATAAATCGTGTCGATATGAGGTCTATAACAATTCGAGAAACTACTAGTAACACTTACCAGTAAATCTCAGCAACCCTGGCCAGGGATTTCCTGTTATAGCCATTCGAACACAGCGCAACATCAACCCCCTATACCGGGAGAGACGAATCCCCTCCTATCGCTCATTGTCTCCATGTGACTCGGGACTGTACCCAAAAACCACCGTTTTCCACGCCCTCTTGGACGTGGTAAGATGGAAATCAAAGCACAGTGGGAACCACACAAGACTCTATGACGATCTCGGGTCAACAGACTACTCTGTACCAGTGTCACCAGAGAACTGCCATCTGACGTAAGGTATAATACCATCTGGGAGTTCTCGGCGAGTCCGTCCAGTGTACCCAGTCTCCACTGAGCACCCGTATATCATCTCTGATGTCAAAAACCAATGGATATGGGATCATCCATCACCAATCTGTATGGGTCGAGAAGGTATACGCTAGTCTACTCTGGTATATCGATGCCCCGTCTCGATATACCCATGACTAGGGACTTTGAAGGATGTACTTATGGACTACCATGTCCCCACTAGTATGATCCGCATCATAGTCCAGGTAGTCAAGTACACATCCTAAGGGCTTTACCAACATGTAACAGAGAGACAATCAGTATACACGTTAAGGTAAAGAGTAACCAGATAGCATACTATCATGTCGAGCAAGAAAGTCCTCCCTATATATGTCCAAGCATCCACTACAATATACATCTTATGTATAGTAATGGCCTCTAGGGCATACATATAACTAACATGAACGCCAACGACCAGTGAGCATTGGCTGTGTTTGCACACGAGGCCACAGGTTTTTACCTATGGGCGTAGCGTGCACCATTTTGGTTTCCGATATGGTTTTCATGTGTTTTAGCGTGTGATATCCTTGTAGGTACCCCATGTGGCGTAGAGGCGTTGGAGATGCAAATGGCGACATCGGCACCGGCACGCATAAAACAAGGTGAGTAGATTTATACCTACGGGGAGAAGTCAGGTGGATGGCGTATAGCACCCCCGCAGTTCGTAGTGTTGTATACGGATGCGTATACACACTAACAATTATTATATGTTGTTTGGGATTATTGATATTGTTAAGATGGATATTGGTGTGTTGGATTAATGAAAGGTTACGAAACCCTAGGTAGTGGGTGCACTATACATACATATACACACATACATACATGCATACATCCTTATTTCATATGTGGTTATGGAATTCTATATAGTTTTGTGGTCACATGGGTATGGGACTATGTGTTCACATACGGATTTGAGGATGATACTTGGGGTTGAGTTGAGTCGATGATTTTTGATCCGAGATTATGATATCGGGGATATGGTAGAATTCATATTTGAGATACGTCGTGATGCTTTAGCGGATTTCGGGATAATGATGTCATAGGAATAGTGATATGTATTAAACGATCGACATGTGATTATGATACAAGATAGAATATGATATGACAGGATATGAGAAGATGTTTATGATAGGCCGCATTCGGCGATGTTTACTCCTTGTGATGACATGTGATGAGGATATCGATTTCTACGAGACTGTCGATCAGTAGTCAGATCATGATTATAGTGATGATGTTAGCATTGTACTAGACATAGGTCAGTATCCAGATGATGATATTTGATAAAGAAAATACCAGATGAATGATATAATGATTATAACCAGTACCCAGATTTGGGGATGCCGTACGACGGATTTACGTACGAGCTATATTTTGATGTTTGATCCGCCCTCTTGACTTGTGGATAACCGATTATAGAGATATGGTATCGGATGTAATATTATCGAGGCGGGATCACCGACTATATATATATATATATATATATATATATATATATTGACTCAGAAATTAGGCGGTTTCCCTTACCTACAGTTAGCTTATTAGCTCAGCCTTATAGTTGGCGTAGCTGTATGACTCTTATGACATTAGATGCAGTTTAGCTATCTTTGTGCTTAGTATTCAGCTCCCGTACATTATTGTTGTTGCTCTGCATCGCATACTTACTGTAATTCGTATTCCATTATTGATATCATGCGGTTAGGGCACCAGCATCATTACCGATGATGCGTATGTTCCACATACACTTACTTGCCAGCTCACACACATCTTCATCGGTAATTTCCATATCACTACACAGTAGTATTATTGCATCAGGATATGTCCCTTGTATGTGCATACAATTATTCCATGTTGCATGATATACTGTTATACTTGCATTTCATTTATATGTCACATACATCATGCTTCCTGATTATACGCATTGAGATATGTTGTTTCTATGATATTTCTGGATTTGGGAACCGTGGATATTTCAAAGAGATTATGAAATTGTTTAAAAAACCCGGTTACCCTTGATATGATATTCCAGTGCGTCCACCTTGTGTTTTCTCGGTGCTGAGAGTGACATGTGAAACCCGATTCGAGGAGGCGGACGAGACCGAATGCGGGTACATGGTGGACCCGGTGCGGTACCCCGGGGCAAGAAGATCGCAGGAGATGGCGTTGAGCCTGGCAGGGGAGCACTACCGACCGATGATATTACCCGACACGTCGGATATCCGGAGGATACCGTCGTGGTCATGAGATGGATGGTAGGGGCCGATCTGGACTGACGGCACCCTGGATTTTTTTATGATTGAGACATTGAGATTTGAGATATTGAGTTACAGAGATTGTGATACAGAGATATCGAGATATTGAGGTTTATGTTTTGTGCCGATACTAGGCACTGTTTATGCTGATTTCATTTATGATACCTTATTTTAAAAATACAGAAATCTCACTAATTTATGAAAGCAGTTTTCTTCAGTACATGCATTCTGTTTCATGCATTCCTACATCATTCATATGATACATTGCTACCTGAGCACTGACACGGGCACATGGGATTATACTTGGGATAGACATTTACCTTGGCCATTATTATAGGTTGCTGGTTATATTTTGAGGATTATATATATTGATCGTATGACCTAGGATTGCGTCATACATGCGATTTTCTGTTCGTAGATCTTTCTCTACTCACGAGTTGGCAACTCACCCCCGTTGTGCCCCAGTTTCCTGCAGGTGTTGCCGTACGGGTTTCATTACGGCTTTGCGGGCACAGCTTCTTTCAGGTGACTTGCTAGTAGGCGGGTTATTTGTATCGTACCCATCATTATACATTGTATATTATATTCAGTTGTATCTAGAAGTTCCATCAACTAAACTTGTACTTATTTGAGATAGAGACCTGTGATGTTTATTCTTTCAACCTTAGAGTCGTGCGTTATATTTCTATGGATTTCATACTGTTTGAGTTCCCTTTTCTGTTGTGATCCTCGCCTTTAGGCGTTGTATATTAGGTTGCATACTGGTTGATTTGATATGGTTTTTCCTTCACTCTACTACTTTTCTTGGTTTGGATTTCTGGGCTCGGCTTACTTAGATCACGTACGCCTTAAGACGTTCATAGCCTAAGTGCCGGTCATGTTCCGTACTTTCGGGACGTGACAATGCTTCAGGCCATATTATCTTTGAGGATGTATATTATTGATCGTATTGACCTAAGATTGAGTCATACATACGATTTCTGCTCTGTGATGTTTTCTACTCACGAGTTGGAAACTCACCCCCGTTGTGCCATAGTTCTTGCAGGTTTTGCCGTACAGGTTTCGTTGCGACTTTGTTGGCACACTGCTCCTTTTCGGGTGATTGCTTTGGTAGGTAGGATCACTTGCATCATGACCACCACTATATTTTATTTATATTCAGTTGTATCTAGAAACTCCATCAACCAGACTTGTGTATTTATTTAACCTTAGAAGACCAGTTGTTTATTCTTTCGACCTTAGAGTCACGCGTTGTATTATTATGGTTTTCATGATAATTTCGAGTTTCCTTTTAAGTTTTGATCCTCACCTTTCGGCGTTGTATATTATATTTCTTGCATGGTTGTGACCGTCAATTGACTAAGAGCTAGCTCCCGCTTGGGGATGCCTTTATTCATATTATGCATGTTGTACCCTTTTGGGGCCAGTATTTACAAAGGAAACTCTGCCGAAATTTTCAGAAAATAATCGAGATTTGAAAATGCAATACTTCGGCTTATGTTATTTAAAACCACTTGTTTTAAAACATGTTTTCTTCACTTCTTCGTTTAAAATGGTTTAGATTTCTGAGATTTTTTGGCTTACTTGAATTAGATGGGGTCCTATAGACTTCATATGATTCAAGTGCCAGTCACGTGCTATTTCGGGTCGTGACAAAGTTGGTAGAGAGCTAGGTTAACCTTGGTTCGAGTCTATGTTTGACTATGCGGAGCCTAGGGCATTTGTATATATACGGAATCTAGGCTTGACCTTACGGAACTTAGACTTGGTCGAGAGAGTATTAGACTCGAAATTTCGTCGCGTAGGTTGACCTTGGATGATGGAGTAAGTGACTTAAGGAGAGTGGCATACCGTGTGTATGTTCCGCGGCATACTTACGATACACTACTCCGCTTAAGAAGGCTTAGGATGTACATTTCCTTGCACAGCATTATATTCATTCATGATCTATCCTCATCGATATTGGGTTATGGTTTTGCTGCCATGATTACACGGGCAGAGAGAGCTAAGGCTAAAGTTGCGTCAGCATGGCTCGTCACGGACGAGGACTGACCAGGGCATGATTCCAGAGACACATGATTGCATAGATGTATCGTTTATTTATGTTTTCACGCCATGAGCGTTTGATGGATCGCTTTTACAAGATTTCTCGGACGTGCAGATCAGCACCAGAGGATTGGGCCACTGCTAGAGGCCAACCAGAATGTGATGATCGTCTATGCACCGATTATTCTTGATGATTGAGGCACTGTTCAGCGTGCGGACAAGTAATTCAGTTGCTGCTGCGAATGATGAGATATCGTCCCAGATGTTTGGAGCTATTGCCGCACTAGTATAGTTAGAGATATGATAGAAAATCGCTAGTCACCCAAGGAGGAATGACTAGGACATGTGATTCATTGCCTACCCTGATGCGAGGTCATCAGACTGATTGATTACATCTAGAGACGACTTCATGCAGGTACGTTGGGAGTCGAAAGAAAACGATCAAATATCAGAAACCCATTTTCCAAGTTCAAAGTATTCGGAAAAATATGCAAGTAATTCTATGGACCCTCTAGAAGAATGAAACCCTAACTCGATATAATGACCATGAGAACGCTTGGAAACCTTAGGGTTTGTAGCAGTTCAGCGGTGCCATTGATGAGGCTTAGGTTTGCCCTTCTACGGTTGGTCCAAAGGTACTGTGGCATATACTAGAATACTATTAAACTGTACTCAAGATGTTGAGCTCTTGGGGGAAATTATGGAACTTTGACGAATCGATCGAAAGGTTCGACGTCGTTCGGATATCATGTGATGGGATACATTGCTTGGGAGACTCCAGATATGAGTATAGCCATTGGAGCGCAGTCCATGCAGCCACGAGGAGACGAGTCCGAATCAGTCGGCATTAGAGAAAAGTGGAGTAAAAGGTTCGTACGAGATCTTGACGAGAAGACGTTCTACTCCGCTGACATCAGATATGTGATACGCATGCAGAGGCGTTGTATATGGATATATCTTCCAGAAGGAGTCGCGATGAGTATGCAACCGTTCCAGAACAAGAAACACACTTAGTAAAAGGTGATAACTTCCGGGCAGTTCGGCAGAAACGAGATTTAGGGGAGACTTCGACAGAACCTTTCTGGAATACTACACGAGAAGACTTGGACCCAGGAGAGTTCATATTGCGCACACCCAGTAGGCCAGAGTTCGGCACCGTCGACGAGATATGTTATGAGTGACCATGACAGTTGGCCAGAGATCTTTAGAGGATGTGCTTGAGCGGGACTATTTTCGCCATCTTTGATTTCGGTATTTTGGGCGATTTAATTGCATGGTTGAGATTTTGTGCACCACAGTTGTACTTGACTTCGATTTGATGTCATTCGAGATGTTTATTTGATTTCATACCTATGGTATGTATGTGATTTAACTTATGCTTTCGGCATAGCTTTCATGCACTTTTAGTACTTTGATTCGATTTTGTGCACGCTGATGCATATGGTTGTGAGATTATATACCACGGTATACCTGGTTTGGATTTGGATTGAGATGTGTTGTATACCGTCGATTTCGATTGTGATATTCGATATTTGTTTTCGCACTTGATTTAGATTCTTGAGCATACTTGGGCGCTTGAGGCGATTTTGGTGCACACCAGATGCACCAAATCGAGATTCTTCGTGCATATCAGATGCACCTGATATTGTTGTCAGGCACACACGTTGCCCTTGGCAGGTGTTTACTTGCACACCCGTTGCACTTAGATTTTTTTTTCTGTGCACATGTATGGCACATTCATGGATTTTGATTTCCGTGCACACCAGACGCACGGGGCATTCTTGTACGGATTTGGGACTGATTTTGGAGCAGTATGTTTTATGATATTTACGATTTGGTATAGTGACTGAGCAAGACTAGTCCGAGGACAGTACCTGAGTATAATTTTGCATGCATTGATAGTTATCGAAGGGATTTCCAAAAAGGAGCTATAGTCTCAGTATTTACCTACGTATCCGAGATGACACGAAACAGTTTACAAAGGAAACCCTTCTAAATTGTTTTCAAAAACGACGGGACGTGCATATTAAACAAGGATATATATATATATATATAGTTATTTTTTTACAATAGACGTCCGCCACTGTGCAGTGTTATACGTATCGCACATCAACTTAAAAAGGTTTGGCACGCATTTCCTTCAGATGTTTACATGTATAGTTTTGATGTATATCATGTTGGTTTTCGTATTGGATTTAGACATTGGTGTTTTCACCATAACTCCAATGATTTCGGGATGCTTGACGGAGTTTGATTTCGGTTTATATACTCGTTTTTCATACGCATGCATTTCGCTATGATGTGTTTTTATGTATTTATGATTTCGGAGCCCCGACGACTTGGCCTTTTTACTGAAATGTTTTAGTATTTGAGGAGTTTAAATTTAAATTCGGGGACCGAATTTCTTTAAGGGGGAAGATTGTAATATTTCAGAAAAATAAAATATTATTTTTGGAAATTTATATAATTAAATAATAAATATTGTGAATATTTTGAATATGCGGTATAATTAAATACCGATAAATTGGGAAATATTTGGAAAATTATAGGAATTACGGAAATGAAGGTGTTCTATATGATTTTGGCAAATTATGAATTTTTATAACTAATTATATTCCATTTTTATGCCAATCGTGATTAAATATCACTAATCGCGCATTAAACTCATTTTGTGCACCATGTCAAAATTTTTAGCACTTGTTGCATTTTTCTACTTTGGCTTCTTCATTTTTGTTTTTCAAGCATGGTTGATTTTAAATGAGAGAAGAAAAGAAAAGATAAAGAAAAGAAAAGAAAAGAAAATGGAATAAAATAAAGAGCATGGGCAAGAGACAGAAGAGAGAGTGAGGTGAGGAGGTCTTTGACTTGTCTCCCATTGTGTTCCCTCCATTTTCCTCTTCCTCATTCTCACTCCCTCTCCCATGGCTGCTGCCTCCATCCCCCCTCTACCTCCTCACAACTCCATCAAAAAAACTATCAAAATTCCATCTCCATTTCATTAAAAGTGTGCACAAGACCATCACAAGCACTTTGGACCAAGAAAAATCGGATTTTGAGCACTTGGGGCAACTTAAGAAAATTCTTGAGTTGCCAAATGAGGTAATTTCTACATAATTTGTATTGTATTTCATTCACTTTTGTATCCATGCATGTATAGAACCGATTTAGTGTGAATATGTGAACTTTGAAAATTTCTAGAAGAGGTTATGGTTTGAATTGAATCCAAAGGTGTAATTGAGATTAGTTGTGACCTTAAACCCCTATAGGGAATGTATATTGGGCTGGAATCATAGGGTAAACCCCAAACCCCAGAATTTAGAAACCCCGATATCGAGAATTTGTTGAATTTGTGAGGTTATTTAGAGATCTTCTAACACCCGGGGCACCAGAAAATTTTATAGCAAACACAGAGAGTCATGCAGGAAACCTAGAAGCTACCCTAAAGGCCCCAACCCCTAACTCTTCACCTAGGCCAAAAATATATTCCTTCTAGCCGCAATTTACGGCCAGAGCATGGAATCTGGTGTTCGTTCTGGGTCCAGGGCTTTATCTCCA